>OX465597.1:188271015-190771015 GCA_950022295.1 Bromus sterilis
GATGCCCCTCGACAAGGCCCCAAAGTTCATGATAGATGACAAAGGAGTTCTCTGGTTCAATGGATGATTGTGTGTGTGCCCGATGTAGAGGATTTGAAGCTCACTATCGTGAAGGAAGCTGACGATACACGTTACTCCATCCACCCTGGAGGGACTAAGATGTATCAAGACCTGAAAGACTTGTTCTGGTGGCATGGTATGAAGAATGAAATTTCCTTGTATGTCGCCAAGTGCGACATCTGCCAGAGAGTGAAAGCAGAGCACCAAAGACCTGCAGGATTGCTGCAACCGCTCCGAGTTCCTGAATGGAAGTGGGAACAAATAGGCATGGACTTCATCACAGGACTACCGAGGTCGAGCAAGGGTAATGACTCTATCTGGGTCATTGTTGACCGACTCACCAAGGTAGCGCACTTCATTCCCGTGCGAACCACCTATCAAGGAGATCAACTGGTAGATTTGTACATGTCAAGGATCGTATGCCTGCACAGAGTCCCGAAGGAGATTGTCTCTGACCGAGGTACCCAGTTTACCTCGAGGTTCTCGAAGGAAGTCCAGGAGGCAATAGGCACCAAGCTCATATTCAGCACAGCCTATCACCCACAGACTGGAGGCCAGACCGAGCGAGTGAACCAAATACTAGAGGATATGCTCCGCACATGTGCTCTAGCCTATGGTTCCAAGTGGGAGGACTGCTTGCCCTATGCAGAATTTTCCTACAACAACAACTACCAGTCAAGTTTGCAGATGGCTCCATTTGAAGCTTTGTATGGGAGGAAGTGTCGCACGCCCCTGAACTGGTCTCAGAACGGAGAAGGGAAAATTTTCGGACCCGATGTTCTGAAGGAGGCAGAAGAGCAGGTCCAGTTGATTCGTGAACGTATCAAGACCGCTCACTCTCATTAGAAGAGTTATGCCGACCCCAAGCGTCGAGAGGTGACTTTTGCAGTTGGAGATTTTGTGTATCTCCGAGTCACCCCATTGAAGGGAATGCAGGGATTCCATGTGAAGGGTAAGCTAGCACCTTGTTACATTGGACCATTGAGGTGATACCAGACGAGGCCAAGTTGACTATCAGTTGAGAATTCCAACAGAGCTATCCGATGTGCACGACGTCTTCCACGTGTCACAACTCCGGAAGTGTCTAGAGGTGCCGGACAAGCCCGATGTTTTCAAGAACATCGATCACCGCACGATGGACATCAACCAGGATCTCACATACCGCGAGACACCCCTTCGTATCCTAGAATAAGCCACCCGAGTCACCCGTAAGCGCGCGATCAAGTTCTACAAGGTCCAGTGGACAAACCACACAGAGGAAGAGGCCACCTGGGAACGGGAGGACTACCTCAAACGCAAGTTTCCGCATCTCTTCACTAGCTTGTGAATCTCGAGGACGAGATTCTTTTAAGGGGGGAAGGTCTGTCACACCCCAACTTTTATGCCAAATTTTAGGGTAAACAGAAACTTTGCTTTTTTTGATTGCTATGCCCTGTATTTTCATGCTTGATAATGCCTTACCTTATGTTGTTGTCTTGCCTTGACTAAAAAGGGAAAAAATCAACCTAAGTAGTAGTATAAACTCACAACACCAATTTTCAAACAACCACATTTAGTCACCCATAATAATTGGTGTCAATAAAATGGCTCCCAAATAAATATTTGTCTATATGGAAATTCATTATTTAAATAACTAAAAATGCCTCTATAACAGAAAGTATTTAATAAAAATATTTCAAAACTGCTAATTGATCAATTTCTATTAATATAATAGTAATAATAATTTTAACATCAATAAAAATTCCCTAAAAATTCTGAATAAATTAGAATAATACCCCTGGAGTTTATAAAGTATTTAGAAGGTTCAAATTTGATTTTTTTTCAAAATTTAAACCAAACCGGAGGTAAAACTTTGCAAAACTGGTTTATTTGTAAAAAAAAGAATAACCCAGGCCGAAGCCCATCCCCACTTAGCCCTATCCCACGCCCCTCTCCTCTCTCTCCCCAGCCCTCTTACACGTCTGCCCCATAGGTCAGTCTCTCCCACACCTTCGCTGATGTCAGCCCGTAGGGCCCCTTGTGGCGCCAGCGCCATGACGCCAGCCCTCGCCACCGCCATCGCTGGCCAGTAGGCGAGGAGGCGGGAGTGCCCGCACCCCTCCCTCCAGCGCTCACACCCCCTTCCACTCGCTATAAAAAGAGGACCCCGAGCCCTCTCCTCGCCACTCCACTCTCCACCCGAGCACCACACCCCACCCCTAGCCCGATCAGTAGAAGAGAAAGAAGAGAAAGAAGTGGAGGCGGGAGGAGAAAGAAGGAAGGAGGAGGAGGGAGAAGAAGAAGACCGGGGCAGGCCGGCGCGCCTCCGCCGCCCCACGCCGGAGCTCCGCCGACAAAGGAGACGCCGCCGACGAGCCCGGAGGAGCTGCATCGCTGTCTACCCCGAGCCCCGTTCGTCTACATCAAGCCATCGTCGTTCGTGTCTGCGAAGCGCCTCCCCAACGTAAAAAAACGAGCCCCTGCCGCAGTTCCGCACCCCCCGCCTACCTAGCACACTGCCGACCGCCGTCTGGGAGGCCCTCGGTGAGCATCCCGACCTACCTTCTGTCCGCCATGGGCGTCGCGGTTTTCCGCGTCGCATGCCTCCGTTTTGGGGGGAAATGGGCTCCCCTAGCCGCGCCGCGCCTCCCCCTCCACTCGACGCCGGCCATTGGAGGCCCTCCGGCGAGGTCCTCCCCGCCTCTGTCCGCCATGGGAGGCCGCCCGTGCCCTAGTTGGGTGAGAGGAGGAAGACGCCCCCCTGGCCGTAAATTCACACTTGATCCAACGGCCAGGGCGAGCCGGTACCTCTTCGCTGTTTAAAAAAAAAGATAACTCAGCACTGCGCTGTGCGCGGGCTCGACCCATTGGAGGCAAGCGCCCGTGGGCACCGAATAGCCCGGGCCGGCCGACTGCGTATTTTGTCTTTTTATTTGTAATCTGCAACACCTAAATAATATTAGCAAAATAACTGTAGCTCATAAAAAATAAAATAAATTTTGTTATGTTCATAAAATTATGCTCTATTTTTCTGCATGTTTAGAATAATTTTTCTATAGTACCAAAGTAATTGCTTTAGTTTTAACTAGTTAATTGTACCTTTAGCCGCTTAGAGTATTTTTTATTAAATATCTGTTAACCCTAAAAATGGAATGTTGATTTGTCTATATTGCTATGAATATTCTTGATTTTTCTGTATGTGTAGAATATTATTTGGCTTAGATAAATTTGTGACCCTTTTATTATTATTTCTTTTGCTAGTTAATTTCTATAGAATTTATGTTACTAGTATTAATTTGTTAGATTATTATTAAATTTTCTTCTGGTAAGTAGGAAATTGTTATGCTTTTAGTTAATAAAAATAAAATAAATTTAAAAGTTGTTAGTGAATAAATTGGGTTAGAAACATTGCTTTTGGTTAAAGTTGTTTTATTTAATATTGGTGTTAATAAATCCACCAAAATTATCCTAATGCCTTGTTATAAATTTTAACCCTATTGAGGTGATATAAGATTTAAATCTTAACAAATATAAAACTCTGAGAATTGTTTTGTCCTTTGTTGCTTGTGTTATTCTTTGTGAAATGTGGTGCTTGCGATTGCCCTTTTGTGGTGGTGTGAATTTATTTTGTTCGCAACGTGTAGACGAGACGATTGACGCTGCGGGTGAAGACCCCTCCCAAGCCGTCGAAGAAGCCGATCCAGGGTACATCGCCGAGGAAGGCAAGCCACCGTCAAAACTCAAAACCCCGCATTACCCTTTTTACTTTTCTTGTATCACTTATATTTTATCATGCTAGTATTACATTCATATGGTTTGGGATTGTATTAGTTGTATTAGGAAAACTCCACACCACCCCCTAGCCTACCTATTTGGGAAAAACTAAGTAGAATCCCGATAATCCCGACATTCTTCTAACTACATAATACATAGAAGCCTGTAAGCCTATCGATGCGTTGGAGGTGAGGTCGCTGCCGAGGCTGTGGTGGCACGAAATTTGCCGCACCTCTACTACGGTGAAGGCGTGTTTCCAAGAGGAGCATGACCTTGCACGCGGACAGTTCAGGATGTGGGAATTGGGTAGATCACTTGTACTAGGGTAGGCAAAGGGAAGACTATGGTTGATTATCCCAGACCCGCATACTGAGGTATGACGATCCGTGGGGACACACGGTGGATGTATCGAATGTGGTGGGTAAAGTGTACAACCTCTGCAGAGTGAAAACTATTCAAGTAGCCGGAATCCACGGTCATGGACAGCTAGTGAGGCCACACTTTGTGGGGAATAGATGAGAAAGCCCGGTACCGAGTTTATGGTTCGATGATGATGATGATGACATTGTTGGGAAAAGGTTGGACTTGACTTATCCAAATTCATTGTGGGAAATAAAACTTGCCAAGTTAAAACTTTGCCACCTTAATAATAATATTGAGTAGATGGGAAATCCCTATGAAAAACTCCACCATATAGCCACCCTATTATTTTTGGATACAAAACTTTGTTTCTTTCATTAGGTGGTTTGCGAGTACTTTGTATGTACTCACGGCTTTGTCCCTGGTTATTCAATCGGCCAGGATTGGAGGAGTAGGTATATGACAATGATGCTACCGACGATTACTAGGACATGCTATGCTCTGATCTACCCTGTGGATTGTGCCGCTACTACCTTTGATGCTTTTGCTTTTTCGCTTCTATTTGAGCCCGATGAGGCCATGTAAGACTATGTTATTGTGAGAATTGTATTCGGTATTGTATGAACATTGAGACTATGATATCCATGTCGAGTTGTGTGTCATGCGAACTGATCATGGGTGCATGACCGTATACACAGCTGGTTTCTTCGGACATATATTCCGGGGTGCTCACAATGGGCAAGCTTCAACTCTAGGCATCTACATGGTGTGAGGGCCGCGGCGGCGGACTGTTTGGCCGGGGCCACATGGCGGTCGTGGACAGCGAGAAATTCCAGTGAGGGGAGGCTTCGGGAGAGGGTCTTGTGGAGGGTGGGAGGCCGGGCGACGCGGGAAGACATGGGCTAGGCGACACGGGCAAGCTGCAGGGCGGGGGCCGATGCGTCCATCGCCCCTGGCATGCACGGAGCATGCCCATTTCATGCCAAGAGCATGGACACCATGTGCACCAGTGCACTGGACGTTATCTCTCGTGGCTAAACTTGTCCAGTGGGTAGTCCCTTCGATTGTGATCCCAATGGTGCAATTCAATAGTCACCAGGAGGCTTGAGGCGACCTTACCATCCCTGACAAGTTTGATACAACAAACTTGAGCAGAAAGGTTTGGCAAAATGCTGAAGAGGGGGAGAGGGCTTTGTTGTCACATGGGTTGAGAGTTAGAAGGACAATAATACTGTGAAGTTTAAGATCAATTGGCCAAGAAATCAATGCACCTCCTTTGCAACTGCTCAATTGGTCTAGAATTGTGTTGGTGAATCTAGCCTCATGGTGGCTTAATGGATTTGGCTGGAAGTTGGTGGAGAGGAGTTATTTGAGTGTGGGCACATGTGTGAAAATTTTCAGAGCAATTGGATGCTCCTAGATGGCACTTGCTTCACAAATCTTCCTGCTGGTCAGGAACTTTGGGAATTTGGTGAGGGAGTTTGGCTAGGAAAATGGAGCTCAAATTTGGCATGGGATGATGATATGATCATGATAAATTGCACATAAAGTTTCAGAAGCAATGGATCAAGAATATGTGGGAGTTATTTGGGGATTTATGGAGCAATATAAATAAGGGTTGCTTCACAACCCTCAAATGAAATGAATATTCCTTTTAAAGAAAAAATAATATATGGCATGAAGAAAAATGTGGCTTGGATGGGATGGATCAAGGGAAGCTTTTAGCAAATGTTTAGAAAATCTTGGTCCACTTGAGCAAAGGAAGAAAATATGCTCATGTTTCAAGTCCAAAGAGTTTGCTTAAAATCAAATCAACTGGCAAATCTTGAAATAAACCAGAAAAGTTTTCGAAAAGAAAAAGTTGCAAAATCCAGGGTGTCACAGGTACCGTGGTCCATATTCTCATCATAAGTTCACACCACTACTATTTACTGCTTTACTTTTTCTTTCGTTGCATTACTATTACCCCTTTGTGTTTAACCTTTATAAATAGAAAGGCCAGAGAGATTGAAAACCTCTCTGTACTCGGTTGGAGCAAAGTTATTTGTGTCTTGTGTGCAGTTTACGGCGCCATTGCTTTCCTCCTACTTGTCGTCTCCAGAATCCTACGGGAGACAAACCTTGGTATCTCACTAAGGGAAATTACTGTTGTCTACAACATAACCTTCCACTTTGGGTAACCAACGAGTAGGTATTATCTACAAAGTTTGGTCCCACCAACTTACGCACCATCAAGTAATTTTTGGCGTCGTTGCTTGGGATTCCAAGGTTCAAGATAGGGGAGTTGCACACTACCTTTTATCTTTTCTTTTTAGTCTTTTTAGTCTACCTTCTAGTTTTTATCTTTGCTTGTGTGTTTTATATCCAAAAAACAAAAAAAAAATTTATCTTGTTCTTAGTTTGTTCCTTTTGTTAGGTAGTTATGGAACAATTCCCGTCCTTGGTTTTGGTGTTGATTACAATACCAGGTTAAATATCTAACCGTGTTTCGAGTGTTTCAGGTTCACCCACAGGACACGAAGTTGCGGGACCATTTCCGGTCCAAGCGCAAAGGGATCAAGTAGATTGATCTACCTGGACATCACCTGGCCGGTTGTACCGGTGTCCAGGGCCGGTTGTATGTCCAGGGCCGGTTGTACCGCCCTGTTCAGGGGCCGGTACTACCGGGCCTGTACCGATGCTTCCACCGGGGTGGTGGGGGAACCCGTCTGACCCGGGACGGTAGCCGAGCGGTGGTGGCCCGGTTGTACCGCTAAATCTGGTACAACCGGTGCCAGGAGCGGTACAACTGCTCTCCCCACGGTGCGGGCTAGGGTTTGGGGGGAGGCGCGGTTGTACCAGCCCCCCCACCGGTTGTTCCACCGGGCTTTGGTCTGGAGCCCTCTGACCTAGACGGTAGTGGAGCGATAGCCCCTCGGTTGTACCGGTAAATCCGGTACTACCGGGATGGTCGCAGTTGTACCGCTCTACCAACTCCACCTCTGGCTAGGGTTAGGGTTTTCGGCTGGCTCAGGGTGGCAGGCCGGTTGTACCGGGGTGGACTGTGTTTTTCTGCGCGTAACGGTTGGATTAAGAGGGAGGTATAAAAGGAGGTCTTCTTCCTCGTTGCCACCTACCTATTTCCACACTCATTCTCCATTGACACCCAAAAGCTCCATCGACTCCAATATCCATTTCTAGCCACTCAAACTTGTTGTGTAGCTAGGGATTGAGGGAGGAGACCTAGATCTAACTTTCCATTCAAAATAAATCTTGTTTCGCATCATTGTCTTTGTCGATCTTGTTACTCTTGTGGTTTGGAGCCATCAAGAGCTTGAGGCCACATCGGAGCCACAATCCATTGTGCTGAAGCTTCCTGGTGTAGATGAGAGACTCCGGCATTGTGTGGAGCTGCCCCACCCTTGTGTAAAGGTTTTGTGTGCACCTTCAAGGCACCGATTAGTGGATTCACGACATCTTGCATTGGTAAGAGCGTGAGGAGAAATAGGGTGGCCCTCGTTGGCTTCGTGTGAGCATTGTGCTCCTACCACTCTCCAAATGGAGACATACTTCTCGAAAGAGAAGGAACTTCGACAACATATCCTTGTCTCCCGCATTCCCCTTTACCTTTACTTTGTGCAAGTTATTTTCATTGCTTATTTATTGCTTGCTAGTTGTGTTGTAGTTGTTGGCATATAGGTTGCTCACGTAGTTGCACTTCTAGACAACCTATTCATTATTGAGCCTATTTTGTTAAGAAGAGCTTAAAAATTGTTAGTCACCTATTCACCCCCCTCTAGTCGACATTCCGATTCTTTCATTTCGTATCAGAACTTCGTCTCTTATTAAGGGCTTTACCACCTTAAGAGGATGTCGCAAGGGGATAAACCAAAAGAGGATGAGTTACTAGGTGTTACTTCGAACCCTCCCCTTTTGGAAAGGGTTCCAAGTACCGAGGGCTTCATGAATACGTTCGCGAAGGATGACTCGTCATCTCTCTATCGACATGAGTACAATGAAGGCATGTCCGCCATTAAGGCTCACATGAATAAAGTTACTGATATGCTTAGTAATCTCATGTCGAGGATGCCCACGGAGGGCAACCCCACCATCACCCCAACATTCCAACGTTGGGTGGAGGAGACATCATCTCCCAACCTAGTGATGATGGTAGGAATGGTAACCGATCCATTCCTTGTCAAGGGAATGGATCTGATATTCATTCCGCGGTTGCTCCTCCCGTTACCTATAACTCACTACCTCTTCCCGAGCCTCATTTTGCACATGCAGGCATTATTCCCATCCTTAACAAAGATGCTTATCCGGTTTGGGCTCATCGAATGAAGAGACATTTGAAGGGGTCCATGGTCGAACTGTGGCGCATCGTTGAGGAGGGATTCAATCCTCGTGACCGCCACAACATGACCCCAAGAGAATATTGGGACATCATCATCAACAGTCATGCTTTTCTTGTGATAGGAAATGGGTTGAAGGAAGAGCAAGCTAATCTTGTCCGAAAGTGTGAAACGTCCAAGTAGATGTGGGATCTTCTTGAGAAGACTCTCATGGGAAGCTCTAGCATACGGTGCTCAAAGTTTGACAAGATCCAATATCAAGCCGACCATTTTGTCAGGAATGAAGGGGAGTCTTCCGAGGATGTCCATAAAATGTTGGTGGCCCTTGCCAACTCCATGACGGACCATGGGAGTATGGACACCGATGATGGATGGATAAAAAGAAAGTTCATCACGGCTATGCCCCTACACAAGAAGCATGTCATCAAGGTCATTCGTCAAAGGACCGACTTTTGCGAGTTGAGTTCAAACCAAGTCTTGGATGAATTTGTTGCCATGGAGATCTTGGACTCCACGGTCGAGTTGAAATTGGCTCGCCAAAGTGGCACCAAGATGCCGTCTCTCGCCTTGAAGTCCAAGGAAGTTCAAGTTGAGGAAGATGGAGATGAAGAGGATGTTGGTCCGGAGGACACCAAGTATGCTTACAATGAGCACATGGCTCTAGCCTCAAGACAATTTTGGAGCAACAAGAAGAACTTCAAGTCCAACACAAATAGCTTCAAGCCAAAGGGACAAAGGATAAGGACTTTCTTCAATTGTGGCAATGTGAGTCATTTCGTTGCGGATTGTCCTTATGAGAAGAGAGAAGATCACGGTGTCAAGCTCATCCGTAAGGACAAGAACAAGTCCCCATTGAACAAGAACTTTGTGAAGAGGAAGCCACAACGTGTGTTGGTGGCCCAAGAAGAATACTACTCCGATGATGAGGATGATGAAGAAAGTGGTGAGATTGTGGCAACTGCCACCGTTGCTATCGCCATCGAATCCCCCTCATCAACGTCTCTCTTTAATTCCCCCAACGAGAACCCTCACATCATCCACAAGTGCCTTATGGCCAAGACTACCTCGGTAACTCCTCACTCTAAACCGTTTACTCCCACTAACCCATCTTTGTTGGATTGTGTGGAGGAAAATGAGGAGCCCAAGGCACAAGAAGAAATTGAATTCGAGCTATTCATGTCCAAACTCAAAGGTGAATCCAAGGCACACTTTGTGGCTCTCTTGGAACAACTAGGTGAAGCCCATGCTCACATTGAGTAGCTTGATGAGACTATCACCGAGTTGCAAGGCCATAGTCGCGACTATGCGGATGTGATAGGGGAGCTATCTCACTCTCTTGAAGAAGAGAGTGAGCTTAAGTTGTCTCTTAATGAGACTTATGCTAGTGATATCTCTAAGCTAAAACTTGACCTAAAACATTCTAATGCCATTGCTTGTGATCTCAAGACTAAAAATGACGAACTTGTTGACGCTGATGAAAGACTTCTTGTGGACCATGAGAAAGTCGAAAAGGACCACAAGTCCTTAAAGCACGAACGCATGGCTCTCAAGAAGGCACATGAGGAAACAAGTATTCAACTCACTAAAGAGATTACTACTTTTTCTCCCATTATTGTGGTAGAGAAACCTAGTTCCTCTAAATCTTGTTGTGAGCATGTTCCTCTCATTGACGAAAACGCTAGGTTGAAGGCACAACTTGAGAAGGGACTTGTTTCGTGCATTCAAGGAGAGAAGAACCTTCATGATCTCTTGAGTTCCCAAAAGGAGGTAATTGGCAAGGAAGGCATTGGTTTTGGTGCAAGCCCATCAAAGAAGAATAACAAGAAAAGGAAGAACAAAAAGAAGAAGGGAAAGGCCCCTTCTCCTTCAAAGGAAGTCACCTTTGTGAAGGAAGGGGAGAAGCCTGAAGAAAAGGTGGCAAATGTCATTGAGGGTGGAGTGACCAAGAGGAGCGGTGCCATCCCCAATGACACTGCCGGACCAACTAACCCCTCTTATGTTCTTTGTTGCACTAATGATGGGCATGTTTATGCCAAATTTGTTGGTTATTTTGATGAGTATATTGCATGGTCCATTTGGGTGCCTAAGACCCTTGTTACTAACGCGAGAGGACCCATTCGTGAATGGGTACCTAAATCCAAGCATTGATATCATGCAGGTGGCGGCTTCCGGTTGAGGTTCATGGATACTTGATAGCGGGGCTACAAGTCATATGACCGGAAGGAAGGACATGTTGGTGGACATTGATTTTGGACCATCTCGAACCACCCGTGTCCAATTTGGTGATGCAAACACGTCAAATTTATTAGGTCTTGGCATAGTAATAATCTCTCCGGACTCATCCATTGAGAAAGTATTACTAGTTGAGACTTGTGCCATTAATTTACTATCCTTTCGTCAACTTTCCATGACGGGCCTTTGCACTTTCTTTGATAAAGACATGGTCACAAGTAGCCTTTGTTGGACACGTGGAGGATGGCATGTATGTGGTGTACTTTTCAAAAGTCCCCACCAAAACCGCCATGTGTTAATGGCTAAAGTTGATGTGGGATCGCTTTGGCACCGCCGACTAGCCCATGTCAATATGAGGTCTTTGCAAACACTTCTCAAGGGTGAGCATGTCATTGGACTAACAAATGTTAGCTTTGCCAAAGGTCGTGCTTGTAGGGCATTTATTGAAGGGAAGCTACATGAGAAGAAACATCCCGTCAAGAATATCATCTCCACCAAGAGACCTTTGGAGCTCCTTCACATGGATCTCTTTGGGCCTCTCTCATATGATAATCTTGGCGGAAAGAATTATTGCTTGGTTATTGTGGATGACTACTCGAGATATACATGGGTTTATTTCTTCAAGAATAAAAGTGAGACCCAACAAACCGTCAACGAGTTTGCCAATGAAGCTCAACGTCAACACAACTGAAAGATTTTGGCAATTAGAAGTGACAACGACACCGAGTTCAAGAACTACACCTTGGATGAATTCCTTGGGGATGAGGGGATCAAACATCAATATTCCGCTGCATATACCCCTCAACAAAATGGTGTTCCGGAGAGGAAGAGTCGCACTCTGATTGATGCAACAAGAACAATGATGGCGGAGTTCAAGAGTCCATACAACTTTTGGGCTGAGGCCATCAACACTGCTTTTCATGCAACCAACCGTCTTTATCTCCGCAAGATCTTGAACAAAACTCCGTATGAAATCATCACCGGGAAGAAGCCCAACATCAAGTATTTTCGGGTCTTCGGGTGTAAGTGTTTCATTCTAAGAAGGGTGCACGTTTTTCTAAGTTTGAGTCTAAGACAAATGAGGGCATATTTTTTGGTTATGCTTCAAACTCCCATTCCTATAGAGTCTACAACAAGTCTTCGGACTTGTTGAAGAATCTAGCAACGTGGAGTTCGATGAACATAATGGCTACCAAGTGGGGAAAAGTGATCTTAATGATGTAGGTGATGAAATGTCTCCTCAAGCCATGAGAAGAATGGGTGTGGGTAATTTCCTACCCGTCGAGGAACCCCTTGTGGTGGAAGGAGAAGGACAATGCTGTACACAAGTGGAGCCATCACCTCCTCAAGATCAACAAGCAAACCAAGAACAAGATGAAGTCCCTCCCCTACCCGAACATGATCAAGGTCAAGATCAAGTCATTGATGATGGTGTTGCACCAAATGATGACCAAGATGAAGTTCCCGCTCAAGGGTTTGCTCAAGGTGATGAGCAAATCCATGATGGTGCTCCTTCTTCCGACGATGGTTCTCTCGAGCCATCTCAAGAAACTTTGGAGGAAGAAAGAGTTCTCCGAGCACTCAAGATTGCATCCCGGTTAAAATCACAAGATCTTTCGGTGGATCAAGTGCTCGGAAGCATCCAAAATGGGGTAACAACTCGGAGTCAATTGAGAAATTTTTGTGCCCATAATGTGTTTGTTTCTTGTTTTGAACCCCAAAAGGTAGGTGAGGCGCTTGAAGACCCGGATTGGCTTGAGGCCATGCATGATGAACTCAATAACTTCAAGCGCAACAAGGTGTGGTCATTCGTGGAGAGACCCAAGGTGATCATAATGTTATCGAGACCAAGTGGGTATTCATGAACAAGCAAGATGCACTTGGTATTGTCATCCGGAAAAAGGCAAGGTTGGTGGCACAAGGTTTCTCCCATGTCGAAGGTATTGAATTTGGTGAAACGTTTTCCCCCGTGGCACGTCTTGAGTCCATTCGTATTGCTCTTGCTTATGCTTCACATCATAACTTCAAGTTATATCAAATGGATGTGAAGAGTGATTTTCTTAATGGTCCCATTAATGAGTTGGTATATGTCAAGCAACCCCCCGGGTTCGAGGATCCAAATTTCCCTAATCATGTCTATAAACTCGACAAGGCGCTCTATGGCCTTAAACAAGCACCTCATGCTTGGTATGAGCACCTTACCGAGTTCTTAGTCGATTATGAGTTTGAAATTGGGAAAATCGATCCCACTATTTTTGCTAAGAGGGTTGGTGGGCACTTGTTCATATGCCAACTATATTTTGATGATATTATCTTTGGTTCGATTAACCAATCTTTTAATGAATAATTTGCTAAGCTAATGACCAACAAGTTTGAGATGTCTATGATGGGAGAGTTGGAGTTCTTTCTCGGTTTTGAAGTGAAGCAATCGTTAAGAGGAACCTTCATCAACCAAGCCAAATACACTCAAGACATGCTCAAGAGGTTCAAGTATGATGGTCTTAAAGGAGCCAAGACCCCCATGCCACTCAAGTTTCAACTTGATCTCGACCCGAACGACAAAGAGGTACACCAAAGGGAGTATCATTCTATGATTGGTTCTTTGTTATATCTTTGTGCATCTAGGCCAGATATCATGTTGAGTGTGGGCATGTGTGCAAGATTTCAATCCGCACCGAAAGAGAGTCTTGTAGTGGCTGGTAAGAGAATCTTTTGATATTTGGTTCATACCCCAAACTTTGGGTTGTGGTATCCTAAAGGCTCAAGCTTCAACCTCATCGGGTACACATATTCGGATTGGGCGGGAGACAAGGTGGAAAGGAAGTCCACTTCCGGAGGATGCCAATTCCTTGGTAGGTCTTTGGTGAGTTGGTCGTCCAAGAAGCAAAATTGTGTTTCTTTCTCTACTACCGAAGCCGAGTACATTGCCGCCACCATTCTTTGTGCTCAATTATTAAGGATGAGGCAAACTTTAAAGGATTACGTTGTCATTTGTGACAAAGTTACTCTTTTATGTGACAATGAAAGTGCTATCAAGATCGCCTACAACCCCGTTCAACATAGCAAGACGAAGCATATTGATATTCATCATCATTTTATTCGAGATCATGTGAAGCGAGGTGAGATTGATCTTTCATATGTGGGCAACGGAGATCAAGTTGCGGATATCTTCACCAAACCCTTGGTTGAAGCAAGATTCGAGAGTTAATGCATGAGCTAAATATCATTGATTCGAGTAATGCGGTTTGACATGCTTGCCCACACACTCTATCTCAGGATGGTACCTAGTTTGGATGTAGGCATGGACATAGGGGGAGTGTTGCTTAATTCATGAGCAACCAGTCCACCTATTATGCGAATAAGGATAAAATTCTTTCACTAAGGTCATTTTTGGCGGCTATCATGGTCACCCAAAGTGACAACGGTGCTTCAAAGAAGAGCAATGGTTTTGGACCCAAGATACTCTCTTAGTGGTGCCTTGCCAAATAAGCTCATACATGGTGGCCTCGGCCACCGCCTACCTCTTCAACGGTGGAATTGTGTGTGATTTTTTATTTTGCGGTTTTCTCTTGCGTATTCTCCTTTCTCGATCTTGTGTTTTCCCGTGTGTGTATGTTGTGTTTCTTCTCATCGTAAGTGGAGGTTGTGTCGTTGTAAGGCCCGATATGCGGTATTGTTCCAGATCTAGATGTTTTCATCCAGATCCGGGGACGAAGCACATATCGGTCCCACCACGACATATGACGAAGTCATATGCCCCGGATTTCCAACATGATATCACAACATTACAGATACAGGATACAACATCTCATACAATCGGCATACAACTGCCATAATACAATACAACAACGGAAGATACATGTCTGAGTACAGACTACAATCAAATGCCTAGTGGCAAAGAGAAAAACATCGATTCCATAACCACACGGGTCCAGGCCCTCCGCCGGGATCCGCCTAACTAGTCGTCGTCGAGTCTCCACGTGAAACGTCGATCACCATACCTGTTGTCGATCAGAACCCTGAAAAGAGTTTGGGGGTAGTATCATGAGTACAGAAGTACTCAGCATCCAACTGTAGTGGTCAACTGACCTAGCAAGGACTTCATCACTCGTCATTCTAGGACAACTAGTAGTTTACGGTAAGGACGGGGTAAGTGGTGAGGTTGCTGCCGCACTAGCATTTATGAAGTGGCTAACGATCTAGAGAGTAAGGTAAGAAGCCAAGCATTCGATGAGGAACCGCCTCCAACAAATCTTGATATCAACTACTTACGCAATCATAACACCTAATCCTATTCTTGTCCTCCTCTTCACATCCCGACGGAGAAGAAGCAGTCAAGGCACACACACACGTTGATCAAGTTATATTAAGATTATCTCAGCTGTTGTTGTTGTCTATGAACAAGGAGTAGGTCTCAAGTCGTCCATAACTGTGGACACGGCTTCTCGAAAAGATTTAACCCTTCAGGGGTGTACCAACTGCCCATTACAAGGCTCCACACGCACGCCCATCTCTCTCAGTTGCTACCCCTGATAGGCAACCATTTTATGATTTAGTCCCAAGAGATCCGGAACGACAGGTCCCTCTAACTAACAACGCACAAATCCGGGTGGCCCCCGGTGAGTCGACATCCAACTCAAAAGCCGGCCGCGCTGTCGAATCGGCCTCTACCGTCTGGACGAGGTCTGGTTAGCTACCCAAACAGATGTGGGCAGCCCCCTAGCTTCCAGGTGTGGACCAGCAAAGAAACCATGTCTCCGCTGGCCCGAGTTGTTTGAAAATCTGCGAGGTCGACACTCGCACACACACGTTTTGCAAAAGGTAAAACCAGCTTGGGCCACCACTAGAAATGTTTGAAGCTAGATAGGTAAGAAGAGGGGACCCCATAAAATCCCACACGCGGTTAGGCACGCTCAGTCTTAAAACCAATACCCGGAACTCGGGTCCTAGGTGACTCGAATGGAACAAAGAGTCGGGGCGGGATAGCCTAGACCTTCCATCCTTCTTCGAATATAGTCAACATTTATAATAATCATATCATCCATAACAATATAATAATGTGATATCCGAAACCCAGGAGTAACAGGTTAACATCGTAGAATCCTAAGCATGCATACTAAGCTGGGGCTGAGCAACGAGAAAAAGTAACATAGCAGTACAAGGTTTGCTGGGAGGGGACATGGCTGTATTGGTTTGAAAGAGACTGTAAACATGTGGTAGAATCAAACATCGAACCTATCCTAGACTAGCATGCAAACCTCTGGTTGAAATAGAATGGATCATAAGTAATGTATAGTCCTTGCCTGTTGATAAGTCGGTTTACGAAGATGTAATTAATCGCAAGCTCGCATCGTCTCCGAGAGGTACCCGCGGTAGCACACAAGAAGGAAACACTGGAAAGCAATCAACGGTGCACCACTATTACTACGAAGCGATACAAGATTAAGAAGACATCACACGACACGGCAACGCGATACGGATCTATCGTCGAGAACGGTTACTAACAGTTTAAGTGGGGTATCGGTCACACACGACGAATACCGCACGTTTACGGTGGTTCAAGTTGCTTAGCTACAGGTGATCAACCAACGGTTATTAACATGGCAACTCAAACAATCATGGCATAGCACACAAACATGGCAAGAGGTGTAGCCCAAAGTAAACTATCTATGCTAGTCAATTTAAGTGAGGCACAACCTAAACATGGCATAACACTAAGTGCCGCACGATGATTAAAACATTTGGTACTGTTCTGTCCTAAACCATATTTTAGGTTGGTTAACAGCAGCAAACAATAGCATAAACACAAAGTACACGAAAAACTAAACAAGTTACATATAAGGCACACTCCAAACGGAGTTACGGTTAAAAGATATAAGCAAAACAAGTTACGGGCACAATCTTCCAACATCACGAAGCACACTTTAGAGCAATGCATAAACAGGATAATCAATGCAAACATGCTCACAAATGATATGGAACTAAAGTAGACATGACAGGGAAGGCATGGCAAAAAGAATCATGCAAATAGGCATCATAGATCAAAAGATATTAAGCATGCAACATGGCATCAGAACATTACAGACTTAGAGAAAAACAAAGGTGGCTGTCAAAAACAGCGGGATATCAACTTTGGAGCTCAAAAACTATATGACCAGCAAGCATATCATGGCAATACAATACATATAATGTAAGTAGACATGATGCTTAGCAATATGCAATTAGAATCACTCAATTCCGATAAACGGTCGCGACACACTCGTCGACCGAAGTTGCAACAAAAATATAAACAACAGCACACTAACAGCAGGGTAGCCACTTTGGAGCAAGATACAATCATGATGCAGCAAGAAATTATGGCATGTGAATGCATGAAACTGAAGTAGAAACAATGCTTAACGCAACGCAAAATGAATCACTCAATTCTGACGTATGGTTGCGAAGCAACCGTCGCCCGAAGTTTGAATCAAGCAACAGTTTTCAGCAGCCATTAACAACAGTTTGCAATTAACGACCAGTGGCCCTGTTTAGCACACAATTACACAATCAAGATGACCTCAAATGCAAATGCTCACAAAAGATGAATTGAAGTGCACATGAAACTAAGCAACTTTCATTTTGGGGGCACGTTCATCGGAGCTACGGATCAACGGGAATTAACGTTGCAAATAGACATCAGCAACAAATATTACTCAGACTTAGCAAAAAAATAACAGCAGAGCGGAACAAAAATAAAAGGGGCGGCCTGGGCCTCACCCATGGACCTCGGCCCATCTCGCCGCTGGATCTGGAAATGGCCTGGCTGGGCCGGCCCATAGGCCGCGGTGGCGCTGGCGGTTGGAGGGAGCCGCTCGGGGCTCTCCCGAGCCAGCCATCGGGCAGCGGCGGCGGCGCTGGTGCTCCGGCCGGCGGCAGGAGGCGAGGAGGACGGGCGGCTGGAGGCGCGCAGGACCGGGTTCGCGGCGTGCTGGGCTCAGCTGGGTGGCGGAGGGAGGCCGGAGCAGGTGAGGCCGGTGGCCGGCGTGCTCCTCGGCTCGGCCACGCAGCGGGCGGCGCCCCGAGCTCCATGGCGGCCGGGCGGCGGCTTCCTATGAGGAGAGGGGGAGCAGCGGGTGAGAGAGGGAGAAGGAGAGGAGAGGGAAGGAGGAGAGGGAGAGGAGGTTGGCCGGCTGGCCGGAGTGCGCAGGCGACGGCGGCTTCGGCCTCCACGGGCTGCCTGTGAGGAGAGAGGAGGTAGGTGGAGGCTGGGTTGATCTGGCTCGATCTGGGCCGTCGGATCGCCATATCTGACGGTCCAGATCGCCTGGGGGCTAGGGTTGCGAATGGGGGCTTTTTGGACGAAAATTTGGACTAGATCTGGGGGTGTGGCTGCAATTTGTGGCTAGGGAAACCCTAGAAGAGGGGTGGGAGTGCGGTGGTTTTTATATAGCCCCGGTGGCTGGCAGTTTGCAAAAACATCCTCGGTTTCTCTCTCGCGCGCGCGGTGCTCACGTTTCTGACCGCCGGGGGTTCGCAGTACCTTCGATTCGGGTAAAACTTCGAATTGCGCGATCAACGCGTCGAGCCGGTGGCGTTCACCTCACGCTGGAACCGTTCCGAAAACATTTTCCGGCGCGCTATCAAAATATCCCGTTTAATCATTAAACGGGGTTTTTCGTTCTGTTGGATGCGGCTGGTCTCGTGCGGTTTTCGCGAGGGTGATCGGGTGAAACCCGATGTCGCAAAGGTCGCGTGTCAGGGTGGCAAGGGTCGGTCTCCGTCCGATACGAGATAAGAGGGGGAAAAATAATCACCGATCGATAAATCGGGGATGCAAACACCGCAAACAATCAGACAATCAAACAATTCACGCCGAAAACAAAATTTTTAATTTTTGTGAAAACTGGGCTGTTACAGTCGTTCTCCTTAGACTAGCCCTATCCCAAGCCACCTCATCTTAAGCCATCTAGGTTTCCTTGGTACACATTTCCCCCTCTTCCCTGGTAGCACAAGTGGGCGAACGGTAGAACCGGCCCCTGGAGCGGTACTACTGGTCTGTGTCAGGCACCGGTATAACTGGGGTTCATCCCCGTACAACCGGTGTCTCCAGCGGACCGGAGGTAACGCGGTAACCCTAGTATTACCACAGGGGCCGGTACAACCGGTCGGGCATCGCGGTTCTACCAGTGTGCGGAGTATATAAGGCCTGGGGACGAAACGTGGGGGGTTATTCCCCCACTTTCTGCCCTCACCTCGACTACTCCCCCCACCGGACACCAATCGCCGCCGCCCCGGGACGCCGTCAGCGCCTCGGTCCTCCCTGATCTCCATCGGATCGGACTTGTGCTGCCGTCCTCCTCCACGATCTGCGCCATGGATGCCGGTAAGGCCATATGCTCCTCGCATTTTAGGGTTTCCTTTGGAATCCTCCTTTCCTAGGGCCTTGCATCTCATCATCTATTTCTACGAATCGTGCTTACATGATACAGTAGTGTGAGTAGTCTAGGTGTTTGATTTATCATGCTCTAGTGCATGCACACTGGTTTGACCTTCTCCCGGTCGGTATCGGGCTCATGCCCCAGTTATGCCAGCCACCGGTACAACCGCCCTGTCATGGCGGTACAACCGGGGCCTGAAGGCCCATCCCTTATGCATTTCTCTCGTGCATGCTTATTTCAAACCCCTCTTGATGTGTATCAATATCATCTCTCTATTCCCTCCTGTCTTGCTTGGGTAGGAGGTTCCCTCTCGAGAGAAGGTGGCTCGCGTCCGAAGAAGAAGCAGGTGCGCAGGTCCGATGATCAGCGAGAGGAAGTTATCCAGCCCTCTCAGCTCTCTCGCCGTCAGAGGTCTGCCATCATGAATACCACTAAGGGCAAGCATGTGCCCAAGATGTCTCTGCTAGAGTTTCAGCGCTTCAGGGTTCAGAATCCGTACTCATCTCCTCGCGCCCCAGGTTGGACCAACCCAATGTTTTGGACCGCCCAACAGTTGAGCATTGTCACCGACATCTATAGCCAGTTCAAGAACAAGGTGACCAGCATGTGGGCCATTGACATAGACTACATGAAGTTAGAGGATCACAAGGAGTACTTCAAGGATGCTCTGGACTTGTGTGAGGAGTTTGATCTTATCAAGCTCATGGATACTCAGTGTGACATGGATCCGCAGCTCATTCAGCAATGGTATGCCACTATTCACTTTGGGACTGATGACCACCGCACTATCACCTTGATGAATCGTGACCAGTAGTGTTCTGCTCGTTGGTCTGAGTTCTGTGCAGCTCTAGGCTACCACTGTGATGATCATGAAAAGGGTATTGGTTTCTCTCCGTATGGTGCTATTGCCTCTGAACTTGCTTTGCTTGCTCCACTCTACATTCCCGGCCGTGGGATTCCGGGTGCCTCCAAGGATTTTAAGTCGCTCTACGATATCATGCATCGCATCTACATGAACATGCTGATTCCCAAGGTTGGGAATCAAGATCGGATCTACAACTTCTTCATGGATTTGATGTTGGTGACTCGCTCTGAGAAGGGCAAAGGCGTTCCATTGAATGTGTCCCGAGGTGCTTTGGTAGGAGATGTACCGTTGTGTAACAGGCAAGGCATGTCCCTCTCTTGGTCCTTTGATGAGGACATCTCTACTAATGTTACACCCATATCTTCACCAACTACACATACTGGACCAGTTACTAGAGCACGTGCACGTCAACTAAATTATCAGGTACTTTCGTTTCTTGCGAATCCTTCTAATGTTCATGAACATATGATGCTGCCTAAATTAGATACTTTTGTTTTGCTTATGAATGAAGGACCTAGCATGGACAAGAAGGACGGTCATTGGAGCGGGATCAAGCATGGAGAAGAAGGTGCGCGCGCGGGAAATAACAATGGAGCTTCCAGTGGGGATTTTCGCACTTTGAAGCCACCATAAGGCATGCATGAAGGCTTGGATGAAATACACGAGATGCCACTTCATTATTTTCGTCCAAGAGCAATTATAGGTGCTGCGTCACCTTAATATTGGGCTGGGCCCATGTAATTTCGAAATACCACATTATAGGCTGTTTTTAGAGTCCGTATGTGTGGGGAAACCGAGTTAGGGTTGTTTTCGGGCCCCACCTCCAAGGGGTCACGAAAATCCCCTCTGTTCCCCCATATATACAGCCCTTAGGGCGTCGTTTAGACTTGGGTTTTAATTAGATTTAAGTTAGCCATAGCCGCAACTTCGAGTTCTTCGTTTGTGTCGTCCGACCAGGCCAAGACCGCATTGGAACCCCAACTTCTGTTAATCTTTCATCTTATATTCGCAATATCCAGATTGCAATTCTTAGTTCTTGCTTGTTCTTCGATTGCTTGCAGGAATTGACCTTCGTGGTCAGGTTGATCGTGCATCCGCGGGATCAATAACCTCTCGGAGTTGGTTTAGCTATTGCTAAGGCGCAACGTCTTCGCACGTTCGTAGTCGGGTCGTGAAAGTCTACTCCACCAAAATCGATCTCCATCATCTCATCGAAACATCGGGACACCTTCGCCTCTATCATCCTTACATCATGAAGTTTCTTTACTCTTATTGGGAGGCCAAGTTTCCAGGCGATGCCTTGGTTGTGGATCCCTCTTCCCTCATTGTTCACGCCCACAAGAAGCTGAAGATCAAGAAGCACGCTGCCCCTCGCTTTGAGAGCAAAGGAAAAGGAAGGATGGAGACTGAGTTTGCCGCTTCTAGTGACTCTGACTTTGAGCTTCCCGGGGCGGGCACCTCCGCTTGGGAGAAGCTCAAGGCTAAGGTTCGCAAGACCTTCTGTCTTCAGCTTGACATCCAGCACAACATGTACCTTGCGCACAAGCGCGAGAAAGAGAGCCGCGCACGTCAGATCCAGATGATGAGAGCTCTACAGCTGGAGGTTCGCAGTGGGTCCGAGAAGGATATCACGCCTGAGGACAAGTGGATTTTGCAGAACTACTCTCGGTGGACTGACAGTGACGACACTCCTCCTCCAACAGTTGAGCAGTCCCCGCCTCCCCAGTATGATGATGATGATGATGAGATCCAGTCTGAGCATTCGGAGGATCCAGTGGACTCTACCAATTCTGACGCCGATGCCACCGAGGAGTCTGACGAGTGATTAGTTGGGCGTTAGCATCAGAATCCCTCCCTTTTTGGTGTCTCGATGCCAAAGAGGGAGAAGTCATCCAGTAGGTGTTCGAGGATTTGCTTGCGGAGCTTGCGTAGCTCCTTGTATCGTGTGCGTTTGTGTGTGAACTTTGTGTGTGTTATGCTCTTTAGGTGTGCTCGTTTGAACCTTAAAACTTTGTGTGATGTAAGACTTTCTATTTCGTTTATTCTTCTCGTTATGATTTTTGCGAGTCTTACTCATTGTTTGTTTCACTTGCAAAGTTTATTGATCCGTAAAATATAGGGGGAGTGGTGATCCTAATGTATGCACATTTGTTGCTCCATGCCTTGATTCATTTGGTGCATACAGCTACGGGGAGCTCGTCTATACTTTACGGAGTGAGCACACCTGGGTTGTTTGATTTCCTGTTGCAAATCCGTGTATTGTCATCAACCACCAAAAAGGGGTAGATTGATGGAACATTTCCCGTCCTTGGTTTTGGTGTTGATTACAATACCGGTTACATATTTAACCGTGTTTCGAGTGTTTCAGGTTCACCCATAGGACACAAAGTTGTGGGACCATGTCCGCTCCAAGCGCAAAGGGATCAAGGAGATTGATCTGCTTGGACATCACCTGGCCAGTTGTACCGGTGTCCAGGGCCGGAACTACCGGCCCTGCACTGGTGCTTCCACCGGCGTGGTGGGGGAACCCCTCTGACCCGGGCCGGTAGCCGAGAGGTGGTGGCCCGGTTGTACCGGTAAATCCGGTACAACCGGTGCCAGGAGCGGTACAACCGTTCTCCCCTCGGTGCGGGCAAGGGTTTGGGGGGAGGCGCGGTTGTACCGGCCCCCCACCGGTCGTTCCACCGGGCTTTGGTCCAGAGCCCTCTGACCTAGGCCGATAGTGGAGAGGTAGCCCCCCGGTTGTACCGGTAAATCCGGTACTACCGGGGTGGTCGCGGTTGTACCACTGTACCAACTCCACCTCTGGATAGGGTTAGGGTTTTCGGCTGGCTCAGGGTGGCAGGTCGGTGGTACCGGGGTGGCAGGCTGGTTGTACCGGCCTATGTTTTTCTGCGCGTAACGGTTGGATTAAGAGGGAGGTATAAAAGGAGGTCTTCTTCCTCCTTTCCACGTACCTCTTTCCACACTCATTCTCCATTGACACCCAAAAGCTCCATCGACTCCGATCTCCATTTCTAGCCAGTCAAACTTGTCGTGTAGTTAGGGATTGAGGGAGTAGACCTAGATCTAACTTCCCATTCAAAAGAAATCTTGTTTCCCATCATTGTCTTTGTGGATCTTGTTACTCTTGTGGTTTGGAGCCATCAAGAGCTTGAGGCCACCTCGGAGCCACAATCCATTGTGGTGAAGCTTCGTGGTGTAGGTGGGAGACTCCGGCATTGTGTGGAGCTGCCCCACCCTAGTGTAAAGGTTTTGTGTGCACCTTCAAGGCACCGATTAGTGGAATCACGACATCTTGCATTAGTAAGAGCGTAAGGATAAATAGGGTGGCCCTCGTTGGCTTCGTGTGAGCATTGTGCTCCTCACCCTCTCCAAACGGACACGTACTTCTCGAAAGAGAAGGAACTTCGGCAACATAAACTTGTCTCCCGCATTCCCCTTTACCTTTACTTTGTGCAAGTTATTTTCATTGCTTATTTATTGCTTGCTAGTTGTGTTGTAGTTGTTGGCATATAGGTTGCTCACATAGTTGCACTTCTAGACGACCTATATTCATTATTGAGCCTATTTTGTTAAGAAGAGCTTAAAAAATGTTAGTATCCTATTCACCCCCCTCTAGTCGACATTCCGATCCTTTCAGGTAGTATGTCTAGTTCTTTTACCTTCTTTGCTGCACCCGAGGCAGAAGTCCTCACCTTGAAACAAAGAGGTGGGGAGAGTTTAAAAGATGCTTTGTATATAATTAATGATTCTCAAAATAGAGCCACCAAGATGAAATCAACTACTATCCTTCTTAGATAAATTTATGTTGGGATTACTTCCGTTGGCCCAGTAGGAAACGGGATACCTCGGGCCATGCCTAAGACCCAGGGGATCCGAGCATCCCAAAGATGTTCCTCCGGAGGCCACCTCTTTCTGAGGCTTGACTCCACAAGGCGATTCTGAAGACAAATGCCTCCCCTCAAGACTCCACATTGGGCCATGTTGCTGGGCCAAGGCCGAGTTCAGCATGGTGATCCCTCCTTCCCCTCAGGAAGAACTCACCTCATGAGGATAGTTGATCTCCCGAGGACCACAGTCCACCTCAAAGACAATGCTCGTAAAGTCATGCATCCGCCTATGCTTCGTGAGTCCCCTGAAGAGCACCTACCTCCCGAAGCGCTCCAATCCAAGACGAGGGTAGTACCAAAGGCAACAACCACCTTATATCCTCCACTTTTTCAGGAGAAGGTACCTTTTCAGGAGCAGGCCAACAACCATGATCACAATGCGCGCCACCCAAGCCTAAGCCAAACGCGGCGTAATGAGGGGATACCCCCACGACTCTCCTCCGTGAGGGTACCCGGTGTGTGTGGCCCACTAGAAGCCTCAGGAGTCCCAGCGGCAACCTGTGAAGCCCACCTGACGCAGCGACGACTATGCCGACATGGAGTCCAAGACATGGCGTACACGACAATGTAGAATAGGAAACCTGTCTATAAACCTAGACGAACTCCTAGAGACCTAATCTAGTATGTGTATGGGCCGTTTGCACGGTTAAGCCGGTTGCGTCCTCATCTGGCTGCAAGTTGAGAAGAATTGAGGGACCGATTGCTTCTTTGCTCGGCCAGAAGTGATAGAGGCGAAGGTGTCCCGATGTTTCGATGAGATGATGAAGATCGATTTTGGTGGAGTAGACTTTCACGACCCGACTACGAACGTGCGAAGACGTTGCGCCTTAGCAATCGCTAAACCAACTCCGAGAGGTTATTGATCCCGCGGATGCACGATCAACCTGACCACGAAGATCAATTCCTGCAAGCAATCGAAGAACAAGCAAGAACTAAGAATTGCAATCTGGATATTGCGAATATAAGATGAAAGATTAACAGAAGTTGGGGTTCCAATGCGGTCTTGGCCTGGTCGGACGACACAAACGAAGAACTCGAAGTTGCGGCTATGGCTAACTTAAATCTAATTAAAACCCAAGTCTAAACGACGCCCTAAGGGCTGTATATATGGGGGAACAGAGGGGATTTTTGTGACCCCTTGGAGGTGGGGCCCGAAAACAACCCTAACTCGGTTTCCCCACACATACGGACTCTAAAAACAGCCTATAATGTGGTATTTCGAAATTACATGGGCCCAGCCCAATATTAAGGTGACGCAGCACCTATAATTGCTCTTGGACGAAAATAATGAAGTGGCATCTCGTGTATTTCGTCCAAGCCTTCATGCATGCCTTATGGTGGCTTCAAAGTGCGAAAATCCCCACTGGAAGCTCCATTGTTATTTCCCGCGCGCGCACCTTCTTCTCCATGCTTGATCCCGCTCCAATGACCGTCCTTCTTGTCCATGCTAGGTCCTTCATTCATAAGCAAAACAAAAGTATCTAATTTAGGCAGCATCATATGTTCATGAACATTAGAAGGATTCGCAAGAAACGAAAGTACCTGATAATTTAGTTGACGTGCACGTGCTCTAGTAACTGGTCCAGTATGTGTAGTTGGTGAAGATGTGGGTGTAACGTTAGTAGAGATGTCCTCATCAAGAAGACTGCGGAAAAAAGTGTGCGGCTGTGACCCGGATGGCAAGCCATCCTCCTGGAGCACCCACAATTGATCATCTGCCCCGACTCCTCAAGTCACTCGGAGGCTCGGAGGAGGCGCCTACTGGACGCCTCATCTGCTCCAACAACAGAAGACCCATCGGATGACTTACGCGGAGGCTACACTCTCACCAGTGGGTGTTCCGGCTGCGCAAGAAGATGCAATGTGAGTTTTCACTCAATAGTGCTTATTACATCAAGTATGACGGATGAACCTGAATAGTATTCGGGGGGTATCTCTGTGTTATTTACAATAGGCTACCAGCTCGGCCCGGGACCGGATGCCTCCGGGCAGACCGGATAACCCAAATCGTTCTTTCGCACATACGGCTTAGTAGTGTACGGTACCCAAGGCCCACTCTTCGATCCAGCTGTAGACCGCAAGCCGGCTATAACGCTAGCGAGAGAAAAAGTTGGAGGTCGCCTCACATGAAAAACGTCTAAAGAGAAAACAACTTGGTCGACCCGATCGTTTCCTTTTAGGTGTCTGCTCGGTCGAGTTTGCTCCCCAAAGTCTAAGTATTGTACACTTCATCTTGCGGCCCACTCTTCGATCCAGCTACAGACCGCAAGCCGACTGTACTGCTGGAAAGAGAAAAATCCAAGGGGTGGGATGAACTGAAAAACGACTACGGGGCTCGGGCAAAGCCGAGTCGGCCTCCCAACTGCACCAATCTACACTTAAGAAAAAAGAACAAATATTTTATATGTGTGTACTGACTAACTCTGTCTTATGCATGATTGCTTCCGGGGGAAAACTGCTGAGACCCTCGACGCCATTAATTGCAACAAAATCAAGGAACCCTCTGGATAACTCACCGAGTCCCCGGAGGCTACACCCAGTTGGTGCGCTGGCGCGCCCCACCGGAAAGAAGCTGCATCAATTGCAATCGGCATCCATCTACATCCACTAAGAAGAACCTCCGGATGACTCACCGAGTCACCCGGAGGCTCAGAGGCTACTGATGGCGGAATGACCCCCCCGTAGGGTCAAGAATGCGAAACAATTTTCAAGACATCTGGCGCCGGTTGCGCCCTCAGTAAAGGTCCATCGAGCTGTTCTTTTACCGAGCGAAGTGCTTGGATGTTGTCACGTGGTTGCAGTGGTCGCCACCCGCGCTCTTGGTTTTGTGGCGGGCCGTCATGGTTGTCTATTCTTGGTGGCATGTTGTCGTCGCGGCACCAACCGTGTCTGTTGCCTGGGAAACCGGCCGAAACCATGTCGGGTCCTCTATCGTCTTGGAAGTTGCGCCTGGGTCATTTCCTTCTTCGATCGAAACCCCTCTCTCCGCCGCAGTAGTCGTAGTCGCTATCATCGTGGGTGGCCGCGATGTCTGCCTTGTTGCATATGGAGTCTTCTCTGTCGGCCTAGTTATTGGCGTTTTCGAGTAGCTCCGCTAGTGTGCGAACTTAGAGCTGTCCTTACTCTTCTTTTAAGATGATGCGCTAAAGTCCTTGTCTGAATGCGTCAATGGCACTCTCGTCTGATATGTATTCGGCAGAATTTTTTAGTATGGTCCACCGTTGTATGTAGAGTCTCAGCGATTCTCAGGTTCCTTGCTTGCAGGATCTTAGATCTTCGAGTGAGGCTTATTGCTTGTATGTTGATTTGAAGTTTTCGATGAATGATGAGCGAAACTTCCTACATGAGGTGATGGTTCCGCGCTGTAGGTTTTTCATCCAATGTCTTGCTGATCCTTCTAGCATGAGCTGCACATATTTCCTGGTCGTTGAGTTGGTGCTGCGCTGGAATTTAATGTCGTTAGGTAGTTTTCTAGCCAACCCTCTGGTTCTTCGATCCCGTTATACTTCTGGGTTGTTGAGTTTAACTTGAAGCATTGGGGCATTCTAGTTTCGCGTATTTCTAGTGCGAAACAAAATTTTCTGTAGGGTTTATAGTCTCTGTCTGATTCTGATGCCTCCGAGTGTTCTCCTCGGGCCACACGCATGTGGCGTCCTCAGTTTACTTTGTTTTGCATGATGTTGTCTCGGGCGTCGCGTCATTGGTCAGAGGCAGTATCTTCTGATCTTCTTCTCCTCTCTTCCGTCTTATCTTCCAAGCTTCCCTCGCTGATGGTGTAGACGTTCCCTTGCGCTTCACCTCGTCCACGATGCATGTGTAGCTCTTGAACCTAAGTATGCACGGGAGTGGAGGGTCAAGTAGTATACCATCCTTGAGAGCACCAAGTAGACATGTGTAAAGGAGAAGATTCACCTTTAGGTGTAATATGTGTAAGGCACACATGTCTCTTGGTGGAGAGGAGCGTAACATGGTGATGTCCGTCGGATGCTCCGCATCATCTCCCCCCCCCCTTGGGGAAGATCCGTCCTCGGATAAAGATCCTCATCACCATGGGAAAAGTAGATCATCGGCCTTGGAGATGTGATTCTTACCAAGAACTCCAAATATACACAGGCACAAAAGATAGCAAAATATGTGTGCATGGTACACAAATGCATCATCCATCATGAGGCATCTCTTCTCTTGCACTTCACCATTTTCACAAAATATGGGCAATGAATATATGGTGTACACATGGCATATGTCATAGCAATAATGGTCATCATGCATATTGTGCAACGAAGGAAAGCAAGCATAAATCATATGGAATATGTCAAAATCTCCAAGTCTGTGTGAGAGAAATATGGGGGCAAACTCATATTCAAGAGTCAAAATATTGGTGCACTCAACATATAGCATATAGCAATCTTCTAACATGAGAGTGGGGACATATGGAGGAGTTTGAAAATGTGCAACACAAAGCTTACGGTAAGCATTGAAATGGTTGCCATCAACCCAATGTAAGGAACAAGTAGGCATCACGGGTGATGGGGCACACACAAATAGCATATCAATCTTGTCATGTGAACAAATGATAATCACGTGTAATGCATATGATAAGGCACAAACATGATAACAAGGAATCTCAATTTCATTTCATTGAAGAGAATTCCAAAGGAAAGAACAATTGACCAATATGACTCTCCCAACACACGCATCATGACGATTATGAATCGAAAAGGAAACATGGCAATAACAAGAGATATCTCCAACAAGATTGCAAACACACATACAAGGAGTAGAAGTGTGAATCATGCGAAATGCAAGGCATGTGTCACAAGAGCATGTCATGTGAAGAGGAACTAGCATAACATGCAAAGTGAACATGAAAAAATGGACATTGAGTATAAAGTGGTATAGAACCCATATCCACGTGAGAGCCATGTAGAAGGAATGCGGGAAGTTCTTGCATGAAGAGGGATGGACAACTAGTATTTCAAAGTGTACCAAAGCTTCATTACTCTCAAGAGCTCGTTTTTTCAACTCGTGATTTTGAAGTTGACAAGTAAGAGTGAGTACCTACAAATCATAGACACAAACGAAAAAAAGTGTGTGCATGGTAGATGTACACATCATACATCATGATGTGTATGTGCACGTGAGTGTTAGTACAAGATATGTAAGGCGCAAATAAATTTGATGCCCGGTATAAGAAGACATCATCCATCACGCAATGATATTTATTAGTCTCAACATGAAATGGATGCAAAGTGTAGCAAGAATATGGTGCATCAATACTAAAGGCCATGGCATGCATATCAAATTTAGCATAGTGTGCACACAAATTTGGGGATCATGCAATGTATCAAGTGAGCCCAAATCTCCTAATGTGCATGAGGAAATTATGGGTGTTTCCTCATGATAAAGTGTAGAATGAACACATGGAGAATATGGAGTACATGAAGAGCTAAGCATATCCAAAGTGAGGTGGTCATGGCAAGGCTTGTGAAGTGTATTTCTAGAATGCAAAGATAACATGGCAATATCATCAGATCCTATGCAAATACCATGGACCAAGAAAATGGCATCTATGTCATATTCACATATGAAGTAGAATTTAATTGGAATGTCATAGGCACTACAAAATGTGTTCAAATATGTGATATGGGGTATCTCACTCATAGCATATGACAATGGTTTAAGAATGGAAAACATGATATGCCATATGGAATGAGAAAAAGGTGTCCTATGTAGCATGCTAGCACAACTACTCGTCATCACGCGCTCATGATATATGGATGTCAAATCAAAGCATGTAGAATAAAAAATAGCATGATGCATGGAAAAAGGAGCAACAATATCATGCATGTAATCCAAGTCCACTAGTGGGACAAGCACATCACCATCACCTAATATACCTTTGTTATCCTGCTCATGTAAGGTAGGTGTGGTGGAAAATACCATCTTGTGGTCACCGTCATCATCCATGAGACCTAACACCAAGGGAGAAGACACAATAGAGTAAGAGGTTATGTTGTTAGAATGGTAAATAGTCTCACATATCAACTACCTCACTCATCTCACGCGTTGGTGGCTCACTGACTCCATCAACGTGGATGCTCTCCAAATCACATATGGTGGAGTCACTCAAGTGGTAGTTGTTGTATATGTGGTGGTGAGGTGGCTCTCCTCACATGTGAATGGTGGCATTTCATCATAAGTGGGGCTAGTGGTGAACTCGCCCACTCTCTCAATATGGGTGCATATGTCTCTCAACTCATCACCATACACAACCGTGGTTGAAGGAAAATTCCCATGCTCAACCATCTCGTTACCGTCACCATGGATGAAGGCCATAGAAGGTGGCACATCATCACTCGCCTCCTTGAGAACATCATCATATAAGTCATCAAGAGAGTTGTGGCTCCGGAGTAGCATACCCTCGATGATGGAGTGGTCCTTCAAACCAATAAGGAAGTGGTGCTTCATCCAAGTGAGGTCATCCTCGCCGTCTCGTTGCAAGGCTTGCTTCATATCCAAGAATCAAGTGTCTTGCATTCTTGAGTGGTGCTCTCCAAATGGTGACGAAGATCTTCAGAGAGTGTGGAAGTATTGCCGCATAGCACCCTTTGATAGAGGCGAAGGTGTCCCGATGTTTCGATGAGATGGTGGAGATCGATTATGGTGGAGGCAACTTTCACGATCCGACTACGAACGTGCGAAGACGTTGCGCCTTAGCGATCGCTAAACCAACTCCGAGAGGTTATTGATCCCGCGGATGCACGATCAACCTGACCACGAAGGTCTAATTCCTGCAAGCAATCGAAGAACAAGCAAGAACTAAGAATTGCAATCTGGATATTGCGAATATAAGATGAATGATTACGAAAGTTGGGGTTCCAATGAGGTCTTGGCCTGGTCGGATGACACAAACGAAGAGCTCGAAGTTGCGGCTATGGCTAACTTATATCTAATTAAAACCCAAGTCTAAATGACGCCCTAAGGGCTGTATATATGGGGGAACAGAGGGGATTTTCGTGACCCCTTGGAGGTGGGGTCCGAAAACAACCCTAACTCGGTTTCCCCACACATACGGACTCTAAAAACAGCCTATAATGTGGTATTTCGAAATTACATGGGCCCAGCCCAATATTAAGGTGACGCAGCACCTATAATTGCTCTTGGACGAAAATAATGAAGTGGCATCTCGTGTATTCCGTCCAAGCCTTCATGCATGCCTTATGGTGGCTTCAACGTGCGAAAATCCCCACTGGAAGCTCCACTGTACTTTCCCCCGCGCGCACCTTCTTCTCCATTCTTGATCCCGCTCCAATGACCATCCTTCGTGTCCATGCTAGGTCCTTCATTCATAAGCAAAACAAAAGTATCTAATTTAGGAAGCATCATATGTTCATGAACAATAGAAGGATTCGCAAGAAACGAAAGTACCTGATAATTTAGTTGACGTGCACGTGCTCTAGTAACTGGTCCAGTATGTGTAGTTGGTGAGGGTATGGGTGTAACATTAGTAGGGATGTCCTCATCATCCTCCCCTTCTTGAATTGAAGTCGTCCTCGACGGAAGCTCATCATCTTCTCCCAAATAAGGTTTCAAATCTGCAATGTTAAATGTGGGACTAACCCCAAAATCTGCAGGTAGCTCAAGTTTATATGCATTATCATTAATTTTCTGTAAAACCTTAAAGGGACCATCAGCTCGTGGCATTAACTTAGACTTGCGCAAATCAGGAAACCTATCTTTACGTAGATGTAACCAAACAAGATCTCCTGGTTCAAACACAACATGCTTTCGACCCCTATCACCAGCAAGCTTGTATCTAGCATTCATGCGCTCAATGTTTCCTTTAGTTAACTCATGCATTTTTAATATCAATTCAGCACGTTGCTTAGCATCAAAATTAACCTTCTCCGAAGATGGAAGAGGCAGCAAATCAATAGGGGTACGAGGTAGAAAACCATAAACAATCTCAAAAGGGCACATTTTAGTGGTAGAATGCACAGAACGATTATAAGCAAATTCAATATGAGGTAAACATTCTTCCCACAGTTTCAAGTTACTTTTTAAAACAGCCCTAAGCATAGTAGACAATGTCCTATTGACCACTTCAGTTGTCCATCAGTTTGGGGATGACATGTAGTACTAAAAAGTAGTTTAGTCCCCAACTTAGCCCATAAGCATCTCCAAAAATGGCTAAGAAACTTAGTATCACGATCCGAGACAATAGTATTGGGCACACCATGTAAACGAATAATCTCTCCAAAGAATAAATCAGCAACATTAGCAGCATCATCGCTTTTATGACATGGTATAAAATGTGCCATCTTAGAAAATCTATCCACGACAACAAATATGCTATCCCTCCCCTTCTTTGTTCGAGGCAAGCCTAAAACAAAGTCCATGGATATGTCCTCCCACGGAACACTAGGTACAGGTAAAGGCATGTATAAACCATGAGGATTGAGTCGTGACTTAGCTTTTTGACATGTAGTGCAGCGAGCAACAAAACGCTCAACATCCCGTCTCATCTTTGGCCAAAAGAAATGTGTAGCAAGTACGTCCTCCGTCTTTTTCACGCCAAAATGTCCCATTAATCCTCCTCCATGCGCCTCCTGCAACAACAAAAGACGAAGAGAGCTAGCTGGAATGCATAGCTTGTTAGAACGGAACACAAATCCATCATTAAGCACAAACTTGTTCCATGTTCTACCCTCTCTACAATTCTGCAATACATCTTTAAATTCCGCATCATTTACATATTGTTCTTTGATTGTCTCTAAACCGAATATCTTGAAGTCAAGTTGTGAAAGCATAGTATAACGACGAGACAAAGCATCAGCAATAATATTATCTTTCCCCTTCTTGTGTTTAATGACATAAGGGAAAGTCTCAATAAATTCAACCCACTTAGCATGTCTACGATTAAGTTTTGCTTGACTTCTTATGTGTTTCAAAGATTCATGATCAGAATGTATAACAAATTCTTTGGGCCATAAATAATGTTGCCAAGTTTCTAATGTCCGAACAAGAGCATATAATTCCTTATCATAAGTAGAATAGTTCAGACTAGGCCCACTCAATTTTTCAGAAAAGTATGCAACAGGTTTAGCATCTTGTAATAACACACCTCCCAAACCAATCCCACTAGCATCGCATTCAAGCTCAAAAGTCTTATTAAACTCAGGAAGTTGGAGCAAAGGAGCATGTGTTAACTTATCTTTCAATACCGTGAAAGCTTCTTCCTGTGCGGTACCCCAAGTAAAAGGCACATCCTTGCGTGTAAGCTCATTGAGAGGTGCAGCAATGGTGCTGAAATCTCTCACAAAACGCCTATAGAATCCAGCGAGGCCAAGAAAACTCCTCACTTGTGTGACCGTTTTGGGCTGCGGCCAACTCTCAATTGCCTCGATCTTGGCATGATCAACTTCAATTCCCTGCGAAGTAACAACATAGCCAAGAAACGACACTCGGTCGGTGCAAAAGGTGCACTTCCCAAGGTTACCAAATAAACGTGCATTACGTAGAGCAATAAAAACAGCACGTAAATGATCCAAATGTTCCTCCAAAGATTTGCTATAAATCAGTATATCATCAAAATAGACTACCACAAATCGTCCAATGAAAGCACGTAAAACCTCGTTCATTAATCTCATAAAAGTGCTAGGTGCATTAGTTAACCCAAAAGGCATGACTAACCACTCATATAATCCAAACTTAGTTTTAAATGCCGTTTTCCATTCATCCCCTAATTTCATGCGAATTTGATGGTATCCACTACGCAAATCAACTTTGGAAAACATGGTAGAGCCACTTAATTCATCAAGCATATCATCTAGCCTAGGAATAGGATGACGATAACGAATAGTAATATTATTAATGGCTCGACAATCAACACACATACGCCATGTTCCATCCTTTTTAGGCACTAATATAACAGGAACAGCACAAGGACTAAGGGACTCACGTATGTAACCTTTGTCGAGTAGCTCTTGTACTTGACGCTGAATCTCCTTCGTCTCCTCCGGATTGGTACGGTATGGCGCACGGTTGGGCAACGAAGCACCGGGAATTAAGTCAATCTGATGCTCAATCCCTCGAATAGGTGGTAATCCCGGTGGTACGTCTTGTGGAAAGACGTCAATAAACTCCTGCAAAAGGTCAGTGACAACAGGAGGCAAAGAAGGAGGCAATTCCTCAAATGAAAACAAAGCTTCTTTGCACACAAAAGCATAGCACACATATTGACTAACATCCAAATCTGAAATATCAACCTTAGTAGCAAGCAAAGTTGGACTAGTCAATTTAATTTCATTAGAAACAGCAGAAGAAGATTTGCTATTAGTCTTATGTTGTTGCTCAAATTCTTTGGCTGCTATCTCATTCTCACTCTTATTTTTCTCCTGTTTTGCTTTACTAGCTCTAGCAAGATCATCTTTCACAATTTGTTCAGGAGACATAGGAAGTAAAGCAATATTTTTATCCTGATGAACTAGAGTAAACTGATTTGTCCTACCATGGTGTACAACATTCCTATCAAATTGCCATGGTCTACCAAGTAAAAGAGAGCATGCTTGCATGGGTACCACATCACAATCAACATAATCAGCATATGCAGCAATGCTAAAGTGCACACGAACAGAACGTGTTACCTTAATCTTACCACTATTGTTAAACCACTGAATATAGTACGGATGGGGGTGTGGTCTTGTGGTGAGAGATAGCTTCTCCACCAACTCCATGCTAGCCAAGTTGTTGCAACTCCCTCCGTCAATGATGATGCGAACCGAACGTTCTTTCACCACTCCCTTTGTGTGGAACAAATTATGCCTCTGGTTTTGCTCGGCCTTCGTTACCTGCACACTTAATACACGTTGAGCAACCAAACTAGCATATTTATCTGCATCATCAGGAGTCATATACTCTATATCATGAGCATCATCATGGCCACCCTGTTCCTCATGAGCAATGAGAACTAGAGTCTCCTCATCATAGTCACTCGCTGACTCATACCCACCATCTGCCGTAATAGTCATCACACGTTTGGAGGGACAGTCTTTTGCGAAGTGACCTCCACCTTGGCACCTGCGACATTTAATATCACGATCTCGTGCTTGCCCTGTGGACGCCATGGAGGAAGAAGAACTCGCCGCTGGACCACTCTGTGCACCCTTGAATGGTGGCGCTGGCTGTTTTGGTGGCTCCCTGTAAGAATGAGCGGCTGAAGTAGATGGTGGCGCAGCAGGACGTGTGGATGTAGAAGCTCCACGCGATGTCCATGATGTATTTCGTCCTGCAGAAAAGTTAGGTCTCGTAGCGGCCTGTCGATCCTGCACTTCACGTTCAGCTTTACAAGCAAGATGAAACAAACGAGTGATAGTAGCAAAGTCCTTGTATTCTAGAATAGTTTGTATCTCCCTGTTTAAGCCACCCATAAAACGTGCAAGCATAGCTTCATTATCCTCTACTAGGCCACATCTAATCAATCCAGTTTGTAATTCTTGATAATATTCCTCTACAGAATTTTTTCCTTGTCTCAAACGCTGTAATTTTTGTAACAATTCACGTTGATAATAAGGAGGAACCCAGCGAGTACGCATAGCATCTTTTAAGGCAGCCCAAGTAGTTGGAATATTATTAGCATGCAATCTACAATGTTCAGACCACCAAATAGATGCAAAGCCCGTGAATTCACAAACAGCAGCAGTAACACGTCTATTCTCAGGATATTGTAAACAAGTAAAACGTTGTTCAGTTTCTAACTCCCAAGTAAGATAAGCATCAGGAATATATCTACCCTCAAACGGCTTAAGATTCAATTTAAGTTTAGGCACATGTTCATCATCGCGTACCTGAGGGGGTGGTTGGTGTCGACCGAGGCGAATGTTGGGACGTGGACGTCCAGCTGGCTGCTCATAGGCCGCTTCCTGTTCCACCTCCTCCTCGTAATCACCCTCGTAGTTGTCGTCCTGGGCGACGTCAGAAGCAGCAGCAGCAGCAGTAGCAGCAACTGCAGCAGTAGGAGGAGCACCAATACCAGCAGCTTGTCCTCGCGGAAACAGAATACGTCGTGCACGTGGTAGTGGCGGTGGCTGTGGCTGTGCTGAAGGTAGGCGTGCGATCAACTCAGTAAACTTGGCATCGAGCTTGGTGTCGATCATTTTCTCCACACCATCAATCGCCTCTGTAAATCTGGTCTCGATGTCATTCACCTGTTCAGACATCATTTGTGCAAATTTATCATGTAGCTCCTTGTTTGTCATGTTCTCCCAATCGGGTGCATCCCGCGCCACTTCATCATGTGATCCTGGCATGGTTAGCAGAAATAGAAAACACACAGGAATATGATCCTACTTCTACTAATGGGATGGATGTGGGGTGGTGGAAAGCACAAATCCGTCAAGCTTTTCTTACGTTCTTACCGATTCTTACCTAGCAGCAGGTGGTGATGTACAACCAACGGGTCAAAACTCTCAGAGATATGGTAGAGCGATGGCCAGGAGGTGTCAAAACGCACGATGTAGGATATATGTGGAGCTGTAGGTAGGCTTGACAAATATGGTAGCAAAAAGATCAACAGTAATCAAAACAGAGATGCAAAGCTGAATAAACACTCAACGTCGGTACTGTGCTGATCCTAGGCTAGACCGTACTAGAGACGCGAGCCTAAAACACCAACGAAAGTACGGCGCGGCACGTAACAACTGTGAAGCACACTCTGAATTTTTTTTTTTTTCGTGGACTGTAGGTATGAAAAACAGAACCAATCTAGACTACGAAAACTGGTAAATCTCACCGAGCAACCTGGAAATCTGATACCACTTGATAGAGGCGAAGGTGTCCCGATGTTTCGATGAGATGGTGGAGATCGATTATGGTGGAGGCAACTTTCACGATCCGACTACGAACGTGCGAAGACGTTGCGCCTTAGCGATCGCTAAACCAACTCCGAGAGGTTATTGATCCCGCGGATGCACGATCAACCTGACCACGAAGGTCTAATTCCTGCAAGCAATCGAAGAACAAGCAAGAACTAAGAATTGCAATCTGGATATTGCGAATATAAGATGAATGATTACGAAAGTTGGGGTTCCAATGAGGTCTTGGCCTGGTCGGATGACACAAACGAAGAGCTCGAAGTTGCGGCTATGGCTAACTTATATCTAATTAAAACCCAAGTCTAAACGACGCCCTAAGGGCTGTATATATGGGGGAACAGAGGGGATTTTCGTGACCCCTTGGAGGTGGGGTCCGAAAACAACCCTAACTCGGTTTCCCCACACATACGGACTCTAAAAACAGCCTATAATGTGGTATTTCGAAATTACATGGGCCCAGCCCAATATTAAGGTGACGCAGCACCTATAATTGCTCTTGGACGAAAATAATGAAGTGGCATCTCGTGTATTCCGTCCAAGCCTTCATGCATGCCTTATGGTGGCTTCAACGTGCGAAAATCCCCACTGGAAGCTCCACTATACTTTCCCCCGCGCGCACCTTCTTCTCCATTCTTGATCCCGCTCCAATGACCATCCTTCGTGTCCATGCTAGGTCCTTCATTCATAAGCAAAACAAAAGTATCTAATTTAGGAAGCATCATATGTTCATGAACAATAGAAGGATTCGCAAGAAACGAAAGTACCTGATAATTTAGTTGACGTGCACGTGCTCTAGTAACTGGTCCAGTATGTGTAGTTGGTGAGGGTATGGGTGTAACATTAGTAGGGATGTCCTCATCACCCTTCAACATGGACCAAGTCATGTATGGGCTCGATGAAGGTTGGTGCACCCACCATGTGAACGCGTAGTCAAAGAAGTGTCTTGTAGCGCGCTCCACGTGTTCTTCAAAGTCGACTTGGTGATGCACAAAGTAGGAGTCCAATTTCTCATCCCATTCGAGGTACTCCTCCGGGTCCTAAGTAACATAAAAATGGAGCTCAATGTCTTCGTCGGAGTCAAAGAAGTTCGTGGGGTTGTTGGTCTTGTGAGCTCAGGAAGCTTCTCGTGTTCATGATCTTTAAGGCTTGTCGATGAGCTCGGTGGTGGCCCTTGTCGTTGCACCATGTTGATGTAGAGGTGCTTGACTTATTCTTGTTGGCGAAGATGACATGTCCACCACCATCTTTATTTCTTGTGTGGTACTCCACAAATAATCCACTCTCCCTATACATCATGGCTCTAGTGGAAATAATGAGTGGCTAAAGTAAAGAACTATAGAAAGTTACCTTCTCCACTCCTTGGATGAAAAGGATCAATTATTGACCAATATGTTCCAAGTGAGAAAAATGGTGTTGAGAAGTGTTCCCCAACGCACACCTACAATCTCTCAACAAGGCTATACGTGGGGCTTGGTAAGGTTAGTGGCATAAAAATCAAGCAATAAGTGGATCAAGATATTGGAAATATTGGGTAAGATCCAAATGAACTCAAGTCAATGCAAGTTGATCTCAAATGTAGAGAAGGAAACAAAACGAACACATACACACACACACACACACACAGATAATGGGTCTTGTGCAACCAAATGAATGAGAACCTAAATATTTGGCCTAACAAAGACTAAGCTCATGTTGCACAAATGCATGGAGAGACACTAGCTTGTTTTCACGTAGAGGGCAATGGATCCGACACTTGGCAACACTCTATCGATTTAGAAAATTGAAGTTTTTCCTATATTATGTATGCATGCACATGTATCACTCTTTTGCTCTTTCTCTTTTTTATTATAAGCTTTTCTTTCCTCTCTTTTTGGATCTTTTCTCTTCCTTTGCTTTTTTCCATGTGTCAATACCAATACCAAGATACACAACTACCAAAGAGAAGATATGTCTAACATGTACACAAGATACCAAGTGATGCGCAAAGTAGCACTAGTGCGCGCCATAGCTATCCAAACGGGTTTTGACCCCTATCGCCTACGGGAATATGAACCGTTGCCTTGCCTTCGATTGCGATAGGGGGGCCTATTCTAGACGATAGCCATAAACCGTTGCCTATTGACTAGTCTGCGCAGACGCACATGATAAATCAAACGTTTGTGTTCCGTATACTATCCCAAACACTTTACATATAGCACACGTTTGTGTTGTTCACACCTAAACAAACGTTTGTGCATGAATGTTCGTGTGGTTTAAGAATGAAATCCCAAACGTTGTTGTCGGTCGAACTATGTGTGTTTTACGCTGAACATTACAAACAATTGTGCACAAAATATTTTGTGGAATTAGACATAAATCCCCAACGCTTATTTCCTATTGAATGTGTGTGATATGCATAGCTATGGTGACGAAATTATATGCAGAACCGTGTGCCAGAAGCTAATCACTCGCAGTTTAACTAGCATTGTATCTATCTGAAATATTTTAGGATATTTTTTAATTGCTGATATAATCACATTCATATATATATATAACACAATATCTTTCATATGCTTATGTTGGTCACCAGGATTTTCATAATTACTGAAATCAATGTACAACCAGCAACTAGTAAAGCAGGCCGCAATACAGAAACACGAAATCTATGGTAACAACTAGCAGATAGGTTCACCAGGCCTTAATACAAAAATACCAAATCCATCATATGACAACCTTTGCAAAGTACAACATCATAATCGGTAGATAGACAGATGAATCACATCTGGGAAGCTGTCGAAGGGGAATGCAAAAATTGACCCTTCGAGAAAGTTGAATGCTTGTGCAACTTTAGCCCAGCGTCTGTTCATGATTGCCCGTCCATCCTTCAAAATCTTCAGGAAGACTTCAATATTATAGAGTGGGTGTTGTACAAATACCTTTCTTGCCTCTTGACCATACAGGTGGGTTGAGAGGTAATCATCGGTGAACTTCTTAGGAAAAAATTGAATACAAAGATAGGCATAAATATCATTTCTCAGCATTGCAATTGTGTGCATGTGTAAGGTAATATGGTAGGGAGGTAAATTGGTAACATCCTATAGCTGACTAAAGTCTTCTTCATTGTGCAGACAAAGAGTTTGGTGTCTTTCGTGGCCAGTTTCTTTATCCTAACAGTCTTTCTAAGTTTCTTGACTTGGTTCATGGTCCTGGTCACCTCATTTCCCCAAATGCAAAATGGGTCGAAGAGTGGATCTAAACCTCTGGCAAGATGAGCTACAAGCAAGATGTAAATATTAGAACCCAAACACTCACAATTTTCCTTTACTTGTATAGTAAGGGGGTATAAGCCATTCAGACCAAGTGCATACCTCGGTTGTAAATCTCAGAGTCACCCATTGCTACCCTGCAATTGCATAGAGTATATAATGAGATCAAGCATTAGAACAATGCTACAAGCCTACAAGGATAATGCACAAATCGATCCTGTGGATTCATGAAAAGATCAGAAAGAGCTAAGAATGAATAATATGAAATTGAAATTTACTATAGAACCTGACCATAAAAACATACGATCGAACAGATTCACGACATCGACAATCCATGTAAGTAACTAGATCATGAGCATCGCAGTGCATGCTAACATTTTATAGTGTACGAGTTCAGTTACTTGAAATTATAGATGCAATCCAATCTAACTAAACATGGTCTAGTGGTCGGGCCATATATGATCGATGGAGGAGTAGGAGCATGAGCATGAGGATGACGGTCGGGATCTTACCGGAGCAGGGTGAGTGGTGAACCGAAGAGGCGCGACTAGCAGGGAGAGGGCCGGACGGCCTAGACAGTCTAGGCTAAAACACGCGGTATACAGAAGAGGGTTGCTCCATGTAGGACACCGCGTGCGGTATACGGCTGGGGCGGCGGGGTTGCGCAGCGTTGGCCACCGTGGTAGTTGCCGACGTCGTCTAGGCCGCAACGCTAGGAGGATCAAGTGGGGATTTGAACAACAAAGGGGGATGCGCGGCACCATTTAGTGGTGGGCGGAGGGGGAAGGTTAGATATTTGACTATTGTTGGCGAAAATTTTCTCTTGTGGAGGGAGAGCACTGGTGGGATATGCTTATTGCAAACAGACATTATTATTTACCCGAATGAGATGATATAAGAAACTATCGGTCGGTGTGTTGCCACTAGTACATGGCAGATGATCACAAACGTTGATGAAATATAAACTGTTCGTAATATACTAGAATAAATATCTAACCAATTAGGTAGCATAACCAGCTTCTCGCGGATCTTGGTAAGATACAATGACTATCGTTCGACGCTACGGTTACATCCAACAGCCATAGTTGTGCGCTAGGGTTACGAGATATCCTCTAGGGTCTTGAGACGGTCCAATCAGGTCGCATAACCAGCTTCTCACGGATCGCGGTAAGATCCAACGACTATGGTTTGGCGCTACGTTACATCCAATGGCCATATTTGTGCGCTAGGGTTACGAGATAACCTCTAGGGTTTTCAGACGGTCAACGGGGTTTTTCATTGTTTGCCCCCACTCAACTAATGCATTTTGTACACGAAGCATTTCTAATTTTTATGATAATCCTCTCAAATATTTACCAGCTACCATGTATATAAAATAACGACACCATGCCAAGTCTCATCCTCTTTAGAGGCCGTTTGAATTGATTTTCAATGTAGTGCCATTTTGATGAAAAATAAATTATTTAATGCGTTTAAATTGCCAATGAAGTCAGAAACGTTTGAAATTTCAGGATCCTAGTGTGAATGATTAGTGTTGAAAACATAAAAAGTTTGGTGTTTAAATAATTTAGAAATAATGTGATGTCTTTGTAATCTGGTTGATTCCGATTGAATCCTTGGTACTTGGAAAGGAATTGTCTAGTTTGTACATGAAGCGTATCTAATTCGGATGATAATCCTCTCAAATTTTTACCAGCTACCATATATGTAAAATAACGACACCATGCCAAGTCTCATCCTTTTTAGAGGCCGTTTGAATTTATTTTCAATTTAGGGCCATTTTAATAAAAAATAAATCATTTAATGCGTTTAAATTTCCAAATGAAGTCAGAAACGTTTGAAATTTTAGGATCTTAGTGTGAAGGTTTAGTGTTGAACACATAAAAAGTTGGGGGTTTAAATGATTTAGAAATAATGTGATGTCTTTGTAATTTGGTTGACTCCGATTGAATCCCCGGTACTTGGAAAGGAATGGTCTAGTTTGTACATGTAGCGTATCTAATTTTGATTATAATGCTCTCAATTTTTTTACCAGCTACCATGTATATAAAATAACGACACCATTCCAAGTCTCATACTTTTTAGGGGCCATTTGAATTGATTTTGAATGTAAGGTCATTTTGATCGAAAATTAATCATTTAATGCATTTAAATTGCCAAATGAAGTCAGAAACGTTTGAAATTTTAGGATCTTAGTGTGAATGATTAGTGTTGCACACATAAAAAGTTTGGGGTTTAATGGATTTAGAAATAACATGATGTCTTCATTCGTGAAGTAGGGGCGGACGGGAAAAGTATAGGATTATCGCAAACGAGCATTATTGTTTACCCGAATGAGATGATACGAGAAAATTTCGGTGGGGGATTGCCAGTACCCGTTAGACGATCACAAACGTTTATGAAATATAACATGTTTGTAATATACTTGAATTAATATCCAACCAATCAGGTCGCATAACCATCTTATCACGGATCGCGGTAAGATACAACGAGTACCGTTCGGCGCTACTGTTACATCCAACGGCCATAGTTGTGCGCTAGTGTTACGAGATATCCTCCAGGGTCTTGAGAAGGCCCAATCAGGTCGCATAACCAGCTTCTCGCGGATCGTGGTAAGATCCAACGACTATCGTTTGGTGTACGGTTACATCCAACGGCTATAATTGTGCGCTAGTGTTACGAGATATCCTCCATGGTTTTCAGACGGTCCAAACGATCACATATGATGAATTGTCTGCAATAAAGGCATGCACTAATTTTAATTTACACATCACATGTGTGCTTCAGTTACATAAATGCATCCCTTACATATACTAAGGATGGAACTACTGCACTTTCATATGTTCTGATCCCGGTTGGTCCAACCATTGAAGTTTTTCAATGAAGTCACTATCCACATACGTTCTGACTGATCATTATCGCAGTAGGAATTGTGGTTTGGGTTCAAATCCTAACCCAGCATAGGAGAGCCGTCCAACTGAAAACGACATATATCAGGTATGTTCTCAAAGACGGAGTCGGGAGAACTAGTAAGGAAAACACAACAAGGCTTAATGAACGTCCCTCCGTCATGGCCAGTGTGCTTCGGTGATATTTTCAGCAAGCGATGATAACTATGGCCTAAAAAGATGGAGTGATTTCCTAAGTCGCTGATTGCAAGGCCCGATATGCGGTACTGTTCCAGATCTAGATGTTTCCATCCGGATCCGGGAACGAAGCACATATCGGTCCCACCGCGACATATGACACTACCATATGCCCCGGATTTCCAACATGATATCAGAAGATTACATCTACAAGAATACAACATCTCATACAATCGGCATACAACTGTCTTAATACAATACATCAGCGGAGGATACATGTCTGAATACAGACTACAATCAAATGCCTAGTGGCAAAGGTAAAACACACCATTCCCGTAACCACACGGGTCCAGGCTCTCCGCCGGGATCCACCTAACTAGTCGTCGTCGAGTCTTCGCGAAGGCGTCCAGAATAAGGGTCGTCGAGCTCCTCTATAGTCGAATATAGTTTCCATAACATGCGTAAAAGAGAAAAGAAGGGGTGAGCTATATCAACAAGTCTTGTAACTAACTTCTCACGGTAAGATGGGGGTAGTGGTTGAGGTTGCAATCACACTAGAAATATATGAAGTGGCTAACGATCTATTTAGAGTGAGATGAGAACCAAGCATTCGATGAGGAATCACCTCCAACAAGTCTTGCTATCATCTACTTACGCAAACATAACACCTATCCTATCCTTGTCCTCCCCTTCATCACCTGATGAAGAAGAAGTAGTCAAGGCACTCATCCATTGATTAACTTATTAAATATGATTCAGTTGATGTTATCTATGAACAAGACGTAGGTTCCAAGTCGTCCATAACCCTGGACACGGCTTCTCGAAAAGATTTAACCCTGCAGGGGTGTACCAACTGCCCATTACAAGGCTCCGCACGCACACCCATCTCTCTTAGTTGCTACCCATCATAGGCAACCATTTTATGATTTAGTTCCGAGAGATCCGAAACGACATGTCCCTATAGCTAACAATGAACAAATCCGGGTGGCCCCCGGTGAGTCGACATCCAACTCAAAAGCCGACCGCACTCTCGAATCGGCCTCTACCGTCTGGACGAGGTCGGGGTAACTAACCCAAACCATGTGGGAAGCTGATGGCGTAGAAGTGATAATGGCTTCTCGCCCTTCATCGGTTACCCCAAGTGGAAGGTGAGATGTAGGATAGCAGCAAATTTCCCCTATCTAGAGGATGGGTTTGTCTCCCGTAGGACTCCGAGGATGCTAAGTAGGTGTCAGCGGCGCACCTGACGCGGACCTGCACACAACACAATTAACTTTGCTCCCAATGAAGTTCAGAGAGGTTGTCAATCTCTCCGGCTTGTTGTTTACAAAGGATCAAACACAGGAGATAATGATAATGATAGCAACTGAAAGTAAATACTGAAAAGGAAATAAGCTTGTAAACAGTGATGAGAATATGGACCGGGGTCCCGTGATGTTCACTAGTGATGTCTCTCTCCCAAAAGACGATAAAAAGGCTAGGTAAACAAATTACAGATGGGCAATTGACAAGATTATAAACGCACCTCAATGCTAACTATACTACAAAAGAAAGGAAGAGGCTCAAAAGCATGGGCAGTACGCCAAAATAAGTAGACCGAAATCCATATGCATCTACTACTAATCATCCACCTTGAGATATCTATCCAGAACATCTCGCTGGTATTAAGTTGCCTCGATCATGTAGGGCAGCTCACGAGGTCTAAACCATGAAGAACAAAGAGGGGAGGAGAACATCACATAGCTACTGATCACGGACCCATGGTCCAAAGGAAACTACTCACGGCACATCCGGGAAGCATCCATGGTGGAGGAGAAGCTCCCGGAGGTCTATCCTCCCTCCGGTAGGGTGCCGGGAAGGGTCCTGACGGTGCTTCTGATCTTGGAAGCGCGGCGGCAGCGGAACAAAGGCGAGTTTGCGAAATAGGGTTGTGTCTTCGGAGTTTCCCCGTGATGGAGAATAAATAGGCGAAGGGGGCAGCCAAGGGGGCCACCAGGGGTCCAGGCGCCCCCTAGAGCGGCCAGGTCCCTAGCTGCACCAGGTGGCCGCCTGGGCACCTGGTGCTCCCCCCCTGGCCCTCCTTCGGGGTTCGGGAAGCTTCCGGCACGCTGATTTTTTATCTGATTTTCTCGGATTTTTGGAGCACTTTTTATATGGGGAAAAACTGAAATAGAAAAACAGCAGAAAACAAAAACTGGCACTGGGGTGCACTGAGTTAATAGGTTAGTCCAAATATGATCAAAAGTGTATGAAAGTGTATCTAGATCATAGCAATATCACACAAAACATGCATGGAACGAGCAGAAATTATCGATACGTTTGAGACGTATCAACACCCCAAGCTTAATTCCTGCTCGTCCTTGAGTAGGTAAATGATAATAAACATAATTTCTGTGGTGACATGCTAGCAACCAATAAGAATTTTGAAAAGTAAAGCAATCAAGTCATAACATGCAAGAGTCTATATTAGCATTGAAACAAGAAACAAAGGAACATTAGGTGCAAGAGCTCTCGCTGTCCGTGACTCGAATGTCTCCAAATGGTGTTTGCGTGCAAGAAGGGGGATAGGGAATACGAGAAAAAGTATTTTTGTTGAGAACTCAATCTACTAGTGAGAGTAAGCACGAGAGTTGACACTTAGGATGGAAAAGAGAGAATATGGTGGAGGAGGAAGACAAAAAGGGTGAGAAAGACTCACATCAATGAGGACAATCATAGGCGAGAAGGGCAAATGAGATATGATGTGAGGAGTAGGGATTTCCATGCAACGGATGCACATATGAGATGAAAAGCTCTCCAATGGAACTAGTGGGGGTGCATCTAACTTGCTTGCTCATGAAGACCTAGGGCTCTTTTGAGGAGGCTCATCCTTGGAATATGCAAGCCAAGTTCTAGTGTGAAGGTCCCCACATAGCTATATGCATGATCATCTCTATGGAGTACAAGGATAAGAGGGAGTACTAGTGTGGATCTTTCAAAAGGATAGTAGTGTTGCCCCTTTCTCTCTTTTTATTTCTTTTTTTCTTTTTTCTATTTTTTCTATTTTTTGGTGGCCTCAATGGCTCTTTCTATTTAACTCTCATTTGTCCTCTTTGGGATCTTTTATTTTTGCCACTTTGGGATCTTATCCTCACTTAAGGGCAACACTCTATTTTACAAGAGGGTATAGAAGATCTTTAACACTTTAAAAGGTACTCAAATCATAAAGAAGATGTAGCTATCATGATGTATGCAATGTATGTCGCTGCCAGTGTAGCAGGAACATGTATGGCATGAAGATCAAGTCATGAAGAGGTGGATGTTGCATGGCAATATATCTCGGAAAGGCTATGGAAATTCTTTGATAGGTAGGTATGGTGGCTGTTTTGAGGAAAGATATACGGAGGTCTATGACGACAGAGCGTATCATGCCCAGGGTTTGGATGTACCGACGAAGGTGGACGCCAACTCTCGGAATGGGAAGAAGTCAATGCACGACACAGGAGAGGCTAGCATATACGAGGAGGTGGAAGTGTCAACTTTCAATACTTACATTAGTCCGAAGAACTCATGCACTTATTATCGGTAACTCTCAATCTAATAAGGAGGTTCACAAAGAGACAAGTACCCCGAGGAGGAGTGTATGGGTGTTTGGTTATCCCTGCGCATCCTCGAGTCATGGTACGTGAGTGTACTCTAATATTCGATCCATCCAAAGATTAGCGATCCATCTAGTAGCTAGAGTTCTACACTAGTTTTGTAGGTTTTGAAAATAAACACGGATTGCCAAAAATACGACACCTATCACTAATAGGCTAGAGCTCTTGACACCAAAAGTTCAAACATTACTCACATCAATACCTCAAAACTATTGCAAGTTACTACTAAAATTAAACAGCAACCTCAATTACCTACTCTCAAAACAAGACACAACTCAGTGCAACAACCAACTCTGTTAACAAGATAAACATGAAAACTAAAGGGAGTTCCAGCAACAAGCTAAACAAAAGCCAAGGCTGATGAGGACATCCCTACTACCAACACATCTCCAGTTCGTCATGAAGAACAAGTTGATTCAACAAAGAAGAAGGATGATGAAATCAGAATTGGACCTATTACAAGAGCTCGTGCAAAGTTGATAGAACAACAGGTGAACTCGCTCTTAATAGATTCTGATATATTATGTAATGAGAACTTTATACTGCCTAAATCTTTGTATGTTTGCATAATCAGGTATCATGACGAAGACGAGGATCCAGAAGGAGGAGAAGATGAGACATGCTCCAACTTTCGGACGTCCGACCCATTTCGAACGTTCGACATCAGCGAGAAGGATGGCGACCTCTGTATCCAGAAGACCTCCAAAACCGAAGCCGGATTTCCGACAGGATTCGGACGTCCGACGCATCGGATGTCCGACATATGACGGACGTCCGACATGAAGGTCCTCGAGAAGAACTCCCAATCCAGGACACCTCACCGCCAGAGTCGGATTTCCGACACGTTTCGGACGTCCGACGTGACGGACGTCTGAAACCCATCGGACGTCCGAAACTGCCTGCGCGCAGATCAGACGGGCTGCGGCTCTTGTATCCCCCTAGCTTATAAATACCCAGCTCCCACGAGTTTTAGGGTGAGACCACGTTTAGATAAACCCTAGATATTGAGAATAGCTTCAAGCTTTCCTCTTGAATCATTAAGACTTCAATTCGTATCGATCTGAAGTTCTTCTACTGCAAGTTCTGTGTGATCTATTGTTCCACTGGGGATTAGTAGATTGCAAATTACCGTCTCGTGGTCGACGGCTACGTTGCGCAAGTGTGTGAAGTTGTGAATATCCAAAGGGTAGAGAGCTGTCGCATTGGCAACAGGGATCTAGCAAGGAGAGTTCATTGGCTACATACAAGTTATCTATCATCGCCCTCATATTCACCGTCCGCTTACTGAGAAGATCGGGCCACCCCATATCATCTTCGTATCAGATTTCCAGTGTTTCCTCGGTAAGCATCCACCAAATCCATCTATTAGATCGTTTTTGTTTTCGTCCTATCCAGAAAAAGCCATACAAAAATATTAGGGTTTCTAGTTTTTGCCATAACTTAGATTGCATCGGAGTCATTGTTTTAGTTTGCTGTTTCGTGTGTTCTTCCCGAAAATTTCGTCCAGTTTGGAATAATGTCAAAAAAAAAGTGTGATCACAAAAAAAAGAGAAAAAGAGAAAAGATTAAAAAAAAAAGAGTTATAAAAGAGTGCAAAGAGATATACAAGTGTTAGAAAGGACATATCATAGTGGTGATCTTTTGAGAGGCCTGTGTTTCGTTTGTCTCCACTGTGTGAGTTTTCTTTGGGTTTGTATCACACGATCAGCACTAGGACTTGACTTCGGTGTAGTTAGGGTGCCATACCTATAGCTCAACCACATATATCCTGCTTTGTCGTGTGTTCACTCTTTTACTCGGGTTTTCACTTCATCACATCCGTGCACTAGTCCTCCATCCGAACGGGTACGCATTACTATTCACTTTGGAACGGTAAGATTCACCTTTTCTTGTCAGTTTTGAGTGAGTTGTGAGTGTCCACCAAAAGATTTTGATTTAGTACACTAACCTACTAATCATGTCTCAAAGTGGTTTTGATGTGATGCAGAAACAGGACAAGGATGCGCCAGTTACATGGGAGGCATATGAAGGTCTCCGTGATCACTTGACTGGGATGTTTACTAAATCCGCTGATGCGATTGATACAAATGTTCAAGCGGTACAACTAAAAGTGGACGCGACTGAAGCTGCAGTCACCACTATGCAACAACAACTTGCTGCTATCCAGCAGAGCCTACAACAAATGACAACATCTGTCACTGGCATACAAGCAGCTATGGTACAACGCCAACCTGATGCTCAGGAAGATGATGGTAGTGTCCATGGTGACAATGCTGATTTGAGGGGCATTCAAGGACGTGGGTGTGGTCTTCAAGGACCGGTTCGCCAACCTCCACTTGGTCTTGGTGCGCGCCGTATACCCATTCAGGACGAAGATGTCTTGAGCAAGCCCAAGTTTAATATCCCCAAATTTGAAGGGTCCACGGATGTGGAAGAATACCTCACATGGGAGCTTAAGATGGAAAAATTATGGCGTTTGCATGATTATCGGGAGGACAAGAAGATCAAGATTGCTTCTTTCGAGTTTGACGGTTATGCTTTGCGTTGGTGGGAGAGTGTGTTGACCGAGATACAAGAAACCAATGGCCAGCCTATTCGTACATGGCGTGACATGAAGGCGACCATGAAAGCTCAGTTTGTTCCCACAAATTACTTATGGACAGTTTTTGATAAATTGCAACAATTGAAGCAAGGTACTATGTCCGTTGATGCATACTATATGGAGATGGAGATATTGTTGCAACGTGCGCGAGTTCGCGAAGAGGTTGAGATGACTATGCAACGTTTTCTCCATGGGCTGAAATTTACTATCAAGAGTATTGTGCGGCATCACCAATACTATAATATGAATGATTTATTGCATCTTGCAAGGGAGGCTGAATCCCAGCTTGCAGAAGAGGCACAACTGAAGTCAAGATACTCAACATCTAGCAGATTTTCTCCAAGGACATCCGCACCTATGGAGAATTATGGTGCCAATACCCGAGCTTCTTCTTCAGTTTCCAAGCCAGCCTCCAATGGTTTTATGGCCAAGAAGCCAGCTGCCCCTGCCACTAGTGCAGGCTCCAACATGTCTACAGCTCGCAATCGCGAGATCACTAGTCATGCTTGCGGTAATCCGGGTCACTTCAAGAGAGATTGCCCGAACAGAAAGGTCATGTTTGTGAATCAAGAAACTGGCGAGTATGAAACTGGTGATGATGAAGATCCTTCCGCATTCGATGACGAGGGCTATCATAGTGAAGAAGGTCTGGATGCTTTTCCATCGCATGCTCCTACCATTGTTGTGTCACAACGTGCTCTTACAGTGCAGCCACATGTTGATTCTCAGCGCTGTAATTTGTTCCAAACCAAGGCACTTGTTGGTCCCAACAAAGCTTGCAAAGTGATCATTGATGGAGGTAGCTGCCGCAACCTCGCAAGCAAGGAGTTATGTACCAAGCTCAATCTGAAATACTCACCTCACCCGCATCCTTATTATGTCCAATGGTTGAGTGACAGTGGTGAGATGAAGGTAAATCACATGGTGCGCGTAAATTTTGAGATAGGCCCATACAAGGATTCCGTCGATTTTGATGTGGTGCCTATGACAGTTTGCCATCTCTTATTGGGTCGGCCGTGGTTATATGATCGCCATGTGCAACACCATGGTCGAGCCAATACATATCATTTGGAGTTCAAGGGCAAGAAAGTTAATCTCCATCCTATGTCCCCACAGCAAATTGTGAATGAGTCTCGTCAGACGGTAGAGGTAAATGTAGAAACAACACGAGAGAACAATGTAATAACTGTGAGTGATAATATAACGAAAAGTGCGAGAGAGACTAGTTTGCTTACATTAGCCACCAAAGAAGACATGCGAGAATTTAGTGCGGATCCTACAGCCATACCTCTTGTCCTCATGTATAAAGGCGAGGTTTTGGTTTCTAATGATAACCATCCTATTTCTCCTGGTGTGGCTACTGTTTTGCAGGATTTTGATGATGTGTTTCCGGCGGAGGTTCCAGCAGGATTACCACCCTTGCGTGGTATTGAGCACCAGATTGATCTTATACCGGGTGCAACTCTTCCGAACCGGGCACCATATAGGACAAACCCCCAAGAGACGAAGGAAATTCAGCAACAAGTACAAGCGCTTCTGGATAAAGGGTATATTCGTGTCAGCCTTAGCCCTTGTGCTGTTCCTGTTATTTGGGTTCCTAAGAAAGATGGTACATGGCGTATGTGTGTAGATTGTAGAGCTATTAATAACATCACTATTCGCTATCGTCATCCCATTCCACGTTTAGAGGATATGCTTGATGAATTATGTGGTGCTGCTATTTTCTCTAAAATTGATTTGCGTAGTGGATACCATCAAATTAGGATGAAAGAAGGGGATGAATGGAAAACTGCTTTCAAAACTAAGTTCGGCTTATATGAGTGGTTAGTTATGCCTTTTGGTCTTACTAATGCTCCTAGTACTTTCATGAGATTAATGAACCATGTTTTGAGGGAGTTTATTGGACATTTTGTGGTTGTGTATTTTGATGATATACTTATTTACAGCCGCAATGAATTTGAACATGCTGATCATATTAGACAAGTTTTGCAAGTGTTGCGTGATTCTAAATTATATGCTAATCTTGAGAAGTGCACTTTTGCAAAAGATAAGGTCATATTTTTGGGTTTAGTTGTATCTAAGCATGGGGTAGAAGTAGATTCTTCTAAAATTGAAGCAATTCAAAATTGGCCTACTCCCATGAATGTTAGCCAAGTACGAAGTTTTCACGGTCTTGCTGGGTTTTATAGACGTTTTGTGAAAAACTTTAGTACTATTGCTGCACCGTTGAATGAATTGACTAAGAAAGGTGTGCCTTTTGTTTGGGGCGTTGCCCAAGACCTTGCATTTTGATGAGGACATCCCTACTAATGTTACACCCACATCTTCACCAACTACACATACTGGACCAGTTACTAGAGCACGCGCACGTCAACTAAATTATCAGGTACTTTCGTTTCTTGCGAATCCTTCAAATGTTCTGGAACATATGATGCTGCCTAAATTAGATACTTTTGTTTGTCTTATGAATGAAGGACCTATCATGGATAAGAAGGATGGTCATTGGAGCGGGATCAAGCATGGAGAAGGAGGTGTGCGCGCGGGAAAGGACAATGGAGCTTCCAGTGGTGATTTTCGCACTTTGAGGCCACCATAAGGCGTGCATGAAGACCTGGACGAGAGACACAAGACGCCACATTAATATTTTCGTCCAATGGTTATTATAGGTGCTGCGTCACCTTATTATTGGGCCAGGCCCATGTAATTCCAGAAGAAGATTTCGAAATTACATGGGCCCAGCCCAATATTAAGGTGACGCAGCACCTATAATTGCTCTTGGACGAAAATAATGAAGTGGCATCTCGTGTATTCCGGCCAAGCCTTCATGCATGCCTTATGGTGGCTTCAACGTGCGAAAATCCCCACTGGAAGCTCCACTGTACTTTCCCCCGCGCGCACCTTCTTCTCCATTCTTGATCCCGCTCCAATGACCATCCTTCTTGTCCATGCTAGGTCCTTCATTCATAAGCAAAACAAAAGTATCTAATTTAGGCAGCATCATATGTTCATGAACAATAGAAGGATTCGCAAGAAACGAAAGTACCTGATAATTTAGTTGACGTGCACGTGCTCTAGTAACTGGTCCGGTATGTGTAGTTGGTGATGGTATGGGTGTAACATTAGTAGGGATGTCCTCATCATCCTCCCCTTCTTGAATTGAAGTCGTCCTCGACGGAAGCTCATCATCTTCTCCCAAATAAGGTTTCAAATCTGCAATGTTAAATGTGGGACTAACCCCAAAATCTGCAGGTAGCTCAATTTTATATGCATTATCATTAATTTTCTGTAAAACCTTAAAGGGACCATCAGCTCGTGGCATTAGCTTAGACTTGCGCAAATCAGGAAACCTATCTTTACGTAGATGTAACCAAACAAGATCTCCTGGTTCAAACACAACATGCTTTCGACCCCTATCACCAGGAAGCTTGTATCTAGCATTCATGCGCTCAATGTTTTCTTTAGTTAACTCATGCATTTTTAATATCAATTCAGCACGTTGCTTAGCATCAAAATTAACCTTCTCCGAAGATGGAAGAGGCAGCAAATCAATAGGTGCACGAGGTAGAAAACCATAAACAATCTCAAAAGGGCACATTTTAGTGGTAGAATGCAATGAACGATTATAAGCAAATTCAATATGAGGTAAACATTCTTCCCACAGTTTCAAGTTACTCTTTAAAACAGCCCTAAGCATAGTAGACAAAGTCCTATTGACCACTTCAGTTTGTCCATCAGTTTGGGGATGACATGTAGTACTAAAAAGTAGTTTAGTCCCCAACTTAGCCCATAAGCATCTCAAAAAATGGCTAAGAAACTTAGTATCACGATCCGAGACAATAGTATTGGGCACACCATGTAAGCGAATAATCTCACGAAAAAATAAATCAGCAACATTAGCAGCATCATCGCTTTTATGACATGGTATAAAATGTGCCATCTTAGAAAATCTATCCACGACCACAAATATGCTATCCCTCCCATTCTTTGTTCGAGGCAAGCCTAAAACAAAGTCCATGGATATGTCCTCCCACGGAACACTAGGTACAGGTAAAGGCATGTATAAACCATGAGGATTGAGTCGTGACTTAGCTTTTTGACATGTAGTGCAGCGAGCAACAAAACGCTCAACATCCCGTCTCATCTTTGGCCAAAAGAAATGTGTAGCAAGTACATCCTCCGTCTTCTTCACGCCAAAGTGTCCCATTAATCCTCCTCCATGCGCCTCCTGCAACAACAAAAGACGAATAGAGCTAGCTGGAATGCATAGCTTGGTAGAACGGAACACAAATCCATCATTAAGCACAAACTTGTTCCATGTTCTACCCTCTCTACAATTCTGCAATACATCTTTAAATTCCGCATCATTTACATATTGATCTTTGATTGTCTCTAAACCGAAAATCTTGAAGTCAAGTTGTGAAAGCATAGTATAACGACGAGACAAAGCATCAGCAATAATATTATCTTTCCCCTTCTTGTGTTTAATGACATAAGGGAAAGTCTCAATAAATTCAACCCACTTAGCATGTCTACGATTAAGTTTTGCTTGACTTCTTATGTGTTTCAAAGATTCATGATCAGAATGTATAACAAATTCTTTGGGCCATAAATAGTGTTGCCAAGTTTCTAATGTCCGAACAAGAGCATATAATTCCTTATCATAAGTAGAATAGTTCAGACTAGGCCCACTCAATTTTTCAGAAAAGTAAGCAACAGGTTTAGCATCTTGTAATAACACACCTCCCAAACCAATCCCACTAGCATCGCATTCAAGCTCAAAAGTCTTATTAAAATCAGGAAGTTGGAGCAAAGGAGCATGTGTTAACTTATCTTTCAATACCGTGAAGGCTTCTTCCTGTGCGGTACCCCAAGTAAAAGGCACATCCTTGCGTGTAAGCTCATTGAGAGGGGCAGCAATGGTGCTGAAATCTCTCACAAAACGCCTATAGAATCCAGCGAGGCCAAGAAAACTCCTCACTTGTGTGACCGTTTTGGGCTGCGGCCAACTCTCAATCGCCTCGATCTTGGCTTTATCCACTTCAATTCCCTGCGGAGTAACAACATAGCCAAGAAACGATACTCGGTCGGTGCAAAAGGTGCACTTCCCAAGGTTACCAAACAAACGTGCATTACGTAGAGCAATAAAAACAGCACGTAAATGATCCAAATGTTCCTCCAAAGATTTGCTATAAATCAGTATATCATCAAAATAGACTACCACAAATCGTCCAATGAAAGCACGTAAAACCTCGTTCATTAATCTCATGAAAGTGCTAGGTGCATTAGTTAACCCAAAAGGCATGACTAACCACTCATATAATCCAAACTTAGTTTTAAAAGCCGTTTTCCATTCATCTCCTAATTTCATGCGAATTTGATGGTATCCACTACGCAAATCAAATTTGGAAAACATGGTAGAGCCACTTAATTCATCAAGCATATCATCTAACCTAGGAATAGGATGAAGATAACGAATAGTAATATTATTAATGGCTCGACAATCAACACACATACGCCATGTTCCATCCTTTTTAGGCACTAATATAACAGGAACAGCACAAGGACTAAGGGATTCACGTATGTAACCTTTGTCGAGTAGCTCTTGTACTTGACGCTGAATCTCCTTCGTCTCCTCCGGATTGGTACGGTATGGCGCACGGTTGGGCAACGAAGCACCGGGAATTAAGTCAATCTGATGCTCAATCCCTCGAATAGGTGGTAATCCCGGTGGTACGTCTTGTGGAAAGACGTCAATAAACTCCTGCAAAAGGTCAGTGACAACAGGAGGCAAAGAAGGAGGCAATTCCTCAAATGAAAACAAGGCTTCTTTGCACACAAAAGCATATCACACATATTGACTAACATCCAAATCTGAAATATCAACTTTAGTAGCAAGCAAAGTTGGACTAGTCAATTTAATTTCATTAGAAATAGCAGAAGAAGATTTGCTATTAGTCTCATTTTCACTCTTATTTTTCTCCTGTTTAGCTTTACTAGCTCTAGCAAGATCATCTTTCACAATTTGTTCAGGAGACATAGGAAGTAAAGCAATATTTTTATCCTGATGAACCAGAGTAAACTGATTTGTCCTACCATGGTGTACAACATTCCTATCAAATTGCCATGGTCTACCAAGTAAAAGAGAGCATGCTTGCATGGGTACCACATCACAATCAACATAATCAGCATATGAAGCAATGCTAAAGTGCACACGAACAGAACACGTTACCTTAATCTTACCACTATTGTTAAACCACTGAATATAGTACGGATGGGGGTGTGGTCTTGTGGTGAGAGATAGCTTCTCCACCAACTCCATGCTAGCCAAGTTGTTGCAACTCCCTCCGTCAATGATGATGCGAACCGAACGTTCTTGCACCACTCCCTTTGTGTGGAACAAATTATGCCTCTGGTTTTGCTCAGCCTTCGTTACCTGCAGACTTAACACACGTTGAGCAACCAAACTAGCATATTTATCTGCATCATCAGGAGCCATATACTCTATATCAAGAGCATCATCATGGGCACCCTGTTCCTCATGAGCGATGAGAACTAAAGTCTCCTCATCATAGTCACTCGCTGACTCATACCCACCATCCGCCGTAATAATCATCACACGCTTGGAGGGACAGTCTTTTGCGAAGTGACCTCCACCTTGGCACCTGCGACATTTAATATCACGATCTCGTGTTTGCCCTGTGGAAGCCATGGATGAAGAAGAACTCGCCGCTGGACCACTCTGTGCACCCTTGAATGGTGGCACTGACTGTTTTTGTGGCTCCCTGTAAGAATGAGCGGCTGAAGTAGATGGTGGTGCAGTAGGACGTGTGGATGTAGAAGGTCCACGCGATGTCCATGATGTATTTCGTCCTGCAGAAAAGTTAGGTCTCGTAGCGGCCTGTCGATCCTGCACTTCATGTTCAGCTTTACAAGCAAGATGAAACAAACGAGTAATAGTAGCAAAGTCCTTGTATTCTAGAATAGTTTGTATCTCCCTGTTTAAACCACCCATAAAACGTGCAAGCATAGCTTCATTATCCTCTACTAGGCCACATCTAATCAATTCAGTTTGTAATTCTTGATAATATTCCTCTACAGAATTTTTGCCTTGTCTCAAACGCTGTAATTTTTGTAGCAATTCACGTTGATAATAAGGAGGAACCCAGCGAGTACGCATAGCATCTTTTAAAGCAGCCCAAGTGGTTGGAATATTATTAGCATGCAATCTACAATGTTCAGACCACCAAATAGATGCAAACCCCGTGAATTCACAAACAGCAGCAGTAACACGTCTATTCTCAGGATATTGTAAACATGTAAAGCGTTGTTCAGTTTCTAACTCCCAAGTAAGATAAGCATCAGGAATATATCTACCCTCAAACGGTTTAAGATTCAATTTAAGTTTAGGCACATGTTCATCATCGCGTACCTGAGGGGGTGGTTGGTGTCGACCGTGGCGAATGTTGGGACGTGGACGTCCAGCTGGCTGTTCATAGGCCGCTTCCTGTTCCACCTCCTCCTCGTAATCACCCTCGTAGTTGTCGTCCAGGCCGACGTCAGAAGCAGCAGCAACAGGTACTGCAGCAGCAGGAGGAGCACCAAGACCAGCAGCTTGTCCTCTCGGAAACAGAATACGTCGTGCACGTGGTAGTGGCGGTGGCTGTGGCTGTGCTGGAGCGGCAGCAGGCTGTGTAGGTAGGCGTGCGATCAACTCAGTAAACTTGGCGTCGAGCTTGGTGTCGATCATCTTTTCCACGCCATCAATTGCCTCTGTAAATCTGGTCTCGATGTCATTCACCTGTTCAGACATCATTTGTGCAAATTTATCATGTAGCTCCTTGTTTGTCATGTTCTCCCAATCGGGTGCATCCCATGGTTAGCAGAAATAGAAAACAAACAGGAATATGATCCTACTTCTACTAATGGGATGTGGGGTGGTGGAAAGCACAAATCCGTCAAGCTTTTCTTTCGTTCTTACCGATTCTTACCTAGCAGCAGGTGGTGACGTACAACCAATGGGTCAAAACTCTCAGAGATGTGGTAGAGCGATGGCCAGGAGGTGTCAAAACGCACGATGTAGAATATATGTGGAGCTGTAGGAAGGCTGACAAGTATGGTAGCAAAAGCTCAACAGTAATCAAAACAGAGATGCAAAGCTGAATAAACACTCAACGTCGGTACTGTGCTGATCCTAGGCTAGACCGTACTAGAGACGCGAGCCTAAAACACCAACGAAAGCACGGCGCGGCACGTAAACAACTGAGAAGCACACTCTGAATTTTTTTTTCTCTCTCTTTTTTTTTTTTTTTTTTTTTTTGCTTTTTTTTTTTTTTTTTGCGATGCGGGACTGCGGTGGCTGAAAAAGTGCGAAAAAATCACTATGGTGACGAACGTCTCAAAATGAGTTTCTGGACCTAAGGAACGTATGGGCACGAAATTTTTTCACCCCTGAATTTTTTGGGCACGAAAATTTTTTTTTTTTGCTTTTTTTTTTTTTTTGGAAATCACCCCCCTTCTCTGGACGGAAAAAGTTTGGTGAAATCCGACTCTAACAACTCAAAACTAATCTGGCTACAGAGAGATCACGAACCGTACTAATGGTGGAACTCAACTCGGACTCGTGGGACGTGGTGGTGTATGTGGACTTGGATTGGCGGAACGTGGTAGGATGACTACTGTGCGGCGGCGACGTGGCAAACTGTGATCAGAACTCGAAACTCTAAGGGAACTAGACGCTAAGATCAGCAACTTGACACAACGATGCAACCGTAAATTCAACAAAGCAAGTACTGAAAAGAAAACTGGACAAAGGCTCGGACTGTCTTGGGATGTGATGATCTAACCCTAAAGTTTTTTGGCTTTTTCGTGGGATGTAGGTATGACGAACAGAATCAATCTAGACTACGAAAACTGGTAAATCTCACCGAGCAACCTGGAAATCTGATACCACTTGATAGAGGCGAAGGTGTCCCGATGTTTCGATGAGATGGTGGAGATCGATTTTTGGTGGAGTAGACTTTCACGACCCGACTACGAACGTGCGAAGACGTTGCGCCTTAGCAATCGCTAAACCAACTCCGAGAGGTTATTGATCCCGCGGGTGCACGATCAACCTGACCACGAAGGTCAATTCCTGCAAGCAATCGAAGAACAAGCAAGAACTAAGAATTGCAATCTGGATATTGCGAATATAAGATGAAAGATTAACAGAAGTTGGGGTTCCAATGCGGTCTTGGCCTGGTCGGACGACACAAACGAAGAACTCGAAGTTGCGGCTATGGCTAACTTAAATCTAATTAAAACCCAAGTCTAAACGACGCCCTAAGGGCTGTATATATGGGGGAACAGAGGGGATTTTCGTGACCCCTTGGAGGTGGGGTCCGAAAACAACCCTAACTCGGTTTCCCCACACATACAGACTCTAAAAACAGCCTATAAGGTGGTATTTCGAAATTACATGGGCCCAGCCCAATATTAAGGTGACGCAGCACCTATAATTGCCCTTGGACGAAAATAATGAAGTGGCATCTCGCGTATTTCGTCCAAGACTTCATGCGCGCCTTATGGTGGCTTCAAAGTGCGATAATCACCACTGGAAGCTCCGCTGTCCTTTCCCGCGCGCGCACCTTCTTCTCCATGCTTGATCCCGCTCCAATGACCATCCTTCTTGTCCATGCTAGGTCCTTCATTCATAAGCAAAACAAAAGTATCTAATTTAGGCAGCATCATATGTTCATGAACAATAGAAGGATTCGCAAGAAACGAAAGTACCTGATAATTTAGTTGACGTGCACGAGCTCTAGTAACTGGTCCAATATGTGTAGTTGGTGAGGATATGGGTGTAACATTAGTAGGGATGTCCTCATCACCCCTTCTCACTATTTATTTCTTTTTTCTCTTTTTTCTATTTTTTGTATTTTTTGTGGCCTCTTTGTCTCTTTCTATTTATCTCTCATTTGTCCTCTTTGTGATCTTTTAATTTGTTCTCTCTGGGATCTTTTCCTCATTTTAAGGGAAATACTCTATATTTTACAAGAATATAGAGGATCTTCGCACTTTACAAGAAGTACTCAAACATAAAGAATAATGAAAACTATCATGATGCATGCAAATGTATGCCTCTGCCCGTGTATCAGGATATGTAATGATACTAGCGCGTCATGTAGCAATAATAAGGGCAAAGCCCAACTATCATGCGGCTCCTCGATAAAGAAAAAGCATGTATGACATGAAGATCAATTCATGACATGGTGGATGTTGCATGGCAATGTATCTTGGAAAGGCTATGGAAATTCCTTGATAGGTAGGTATCACTACAAGAAATCTATTAATCCATGACAGTCTGAATCCGTCATCTAACAGTAAAAAATCGTCGTGGATTTGCGTCGATGAAGGATTTGGAATCCATCATGTATATCGCGTCATAATTGAACAGCGTACCTTTCATGACGGTTCTTGGCCGTCATGGGTATGCACCCAGCCCTGCCAAGCCCAAACTAGGCCCGAACCTCCATGACAGAACAGGCCGTCATAAATTAACGCCAGGTAGGATTTTTAATTGCGTGACTAGAATGACGTGGCATCCCACATGGAATCTTATTTTCATCAAAAAAACTGTCATCGATTTGGACAATTTCTATTTATTCCTGCTAATTAAGCCATGTTTTGGTCCAATTTTCTATTTTACATTTTTCATCGTATAAATACATTGAAAAAATCATAATGACAAGAAAAAGTATTTCCAATGTGCCACACAATGGATCTTCATGTAATATTTTATTAAACCATACCAGTATATACAATAAAGAAGATTATAAAATCAGTCATCCACTGGATGACAATTTACAACATCAATTATTCCTATTGTTCTATATACTCAAATCTATTTCTTTGATCCCATGTTGTTCTGAGTATGATGTCGTTAAAGCTGCTAAAGAAGCCAAAGCATATCTACTGATGCCAAATGATCCACGGCTGAGAAGACCATTCAACCTAACTTCCAAAGTTTTGAAATCCATGTAGTGGACCTGTATAAAAGGAAATATGTGTTACTAAATAGCAAGTCATTCAGAATTGTAGTAACAATATCAGGAAAACAAAAGAAATTAAAAGAATAGCTCAAACTTTGACAATAAGATGATGTGACAAGAGAGAAAAAATAAAGCACTGTGAGTGAGGTCATCAACAATTATAGTAAAACAGAGGGAACAATTATATTTGGAGCACAAAGCAACACAAACCTTTGATTCAACTTCCTTATAAATTTGTAGGTATCACTTGGAAAAAATACAGAGGCTATTTAGTATGATTGCAAGTTTAGTCTACTGAGAGTACTTACTTCCGATGAATTAATCTAGAGAAAAAATAGAACTCCAGTTTTTCTCCAAAAGAATAACCAATGAAATTTTGATCTGGACTATAATGTACTATAATATGTTGATCTGGACAAAAAACGAAATCCCAACTAACCTATTTTTATACAGAGTAATGAGATGAGGCTGACACTAATATAAAACAGTAGCTTCCCTGAACAAGGCTTTAAAAAATGACCGAATGTCGGGCAACAGAGCCAGTTTTGTTTTTCGTTGGTGCGCTAGTAGTACGTTGTTGATGAGGCCGTCTTCGATGAAGGTGCCGTTGATCTACTTAAAGAGCTGGAACAGGGCCTCCACCTCGCTCACGCTGAATGCAAAAGAGGAACAGAAAAGGTGAAGATTTTAAGTTAATCCACAGCTAATTACAGACAAAGACATGAAGCAAATAAGTTACTTGGAGAGTCATGAAAGGTAACAAAATTTTACTAAAAAAATCGCAGCAAGTACTGGATATGACCCTTTAGTCTGTGGCTATTGAAGTATTGCTGACAAGGAGATGAATAAAAGCTACAAGTCAACTAAATTTGTACGTCCATATCTTGATCTGAATTTATAAGCTAACCTTTGGCACTGAAGTACAAGTACTAGTACATCTTATATAGATGAGTACTATGGTAATGACTTCTCGAAAATTGATAACCAACTATAAAATTGACCATTGGATCTTGTTTAAGATGGCACAACAAATAAGTATTTGCTAAACAAATTACCTTGAGATTAGCATAAGAAAATGGAGTTTCCTATATATTTCTAACTACAACACACAACTTAACCATTAAACACCTAGAAGAATGCTCGCATAAAAATAGAATTATTCCCATCAAGGTAATACGTAGCTTTTCATGATCAAATAATAGATACACCTGGTTATCCACATCATTTTTCAGTTAGTAAACAGAAAAAAACATCACTTATTTGTCTGGTATAGCTACTGAATCGATCAAGCTAAGTTAGAGGTACTCCAGTTAAACCTGGGAAGAGATACTACACAAAAATTGTCTAGAAACGAGCCCTGTCATGAATTAGAAGATCTTAATTCTCTCTTCCCATATTAAGTATTATTTGCACTTCTAGGCAGCGACTCGTCACATCATAGAAAGAAAAACAAGGAACGAATCTTAACCAAGGGAAACAATTATTGGTGGCCTCATTATATATATTACCTGTACCACTCAAAGAAGCATAACTAACAGTTCGGAGATGGGCTGGGTCTCTTCTTCTCCTCTCCCTGCTTACCTCCCCTGATGGTTCCACCTTGAGCGCAGAGAGAAAATATATTATTCAGTCTGAGTCTGATTTTCCTTGGAAAAAAGAAGGGTACTTGGAATGACGATCACGGTAGTTAACTTAAGATCACAGTAGGATAAAATGCATGTCATACATAGTAAGTATCGAAGTATCCATCGTTGCAACAAGTCACATATATCAGGAGCTCACCGGCCACTTCTAGGACGGGTCGACGGCTCTGACGGCAATGGCAACGCCCGACGGCCACGCGGAGCGCGGACGTTGGCGGGAAGCAGTCAAATCCAGACAGTGAGCCGCTCCTCGCAGAAGTCGTTGAGGGTGGTGCTGGCGGCGGCATGGGTGGGGAGCAGAAGATCTAAGTGGAGGGGATGGCCGACGGCGAGCTATGGGATGAGTTAGGAGAAAATGTGGTGGGTGGCAGCGATGGGGAATCGGGAGGGGGCTGCAGAGGTGGGAGACGGGAGTGAGCAGAGTGGTAGGGTTTCTCTTAGGGTTGGCCTTTTATACGGGGAACGTTAGGCGGGCTTTAGTGGTCTCGCGGGATTGTACCGGGACATTCATGACAGTTTCTCATATTGTCATCGGAAATCCGTCATCGATTAACATTTTTCTTCTAGTGTATGGTGGCTGTTTTGAGGAACATATAAGGAGGTTTATGATGATAGAGCGTATCGTGCGAAGGGTTTGGATGCACCGGCAAAGTATGTGCCAACTCTCGAGGTCAGAAAGGGCAATGCACGGTACCGAAGAGACTAGCAAAATAAGGGAGGGTGGAAGTGCCAACAATCAAATACTCACATTAGTCCGAAGAACTCACGCACTTATTATTGGTAACTCTCTATCTAATCGAGAGGTTCACAAAGAGATGAGTACCCCGAGGAGGAGTGTATGGGGGTTTGGTTATCCTTGCGCGTCCTCGACCCATGGTACGTGAGGGTACTCTATATATTCCAACCACTCCAGAGGTTAGCGATCCATCTAGTACCTAGAGTTCTCAACTAATTTTTGTAGTTTTTAAAATAAGCACATATTGCTCAAAATACGACACCTATCACTAATAGGCTCAATCTCTTGGCACCTTGATGTCCAAACATTACTCTAATCAATTCCCAAAATCTATTGCATGTTACTACTACACTTGTAAAAGAAACCTTAATTACCTACTCATGCAAGACACACAACTCAGTGCAACAAGCCAACTCACTAAACAAGATAAACATGAAGGCTAAGAGAGTTCCTAGAATAACCTAAACAAAATCTCTTAGAAAGAATAAGCATGAAAACTAAGAGCTAAGCACGACAGTAGCTATGAAAAGATAAAGAACACACACAAAAGATAAGATAAGCATGCAAGCCTATGTTGTGTTCTACGGTGGAGTGGAGCGTGTTTCTCTCCCAACAATGAAGGCTAGGATCCAACTTGTTATGAACAGCAAGAAAAACTAAAACAAACTAAAAAATTAAAGATCGAGACGCTCCAAGTCTAGCACATAACATATGAAGCAATGAAAATATAGCATGGAGAAGGACGAACTGATGATTGTTGATGGAGAAGGGGATGCACGGGGGAATCCCCAAGCTTAGACGCTTGAGTCTCCTTGGATATTTCTTGGGGGTGCATGGTGGCATCCCCAAGCTTGATCGCTTGACACTCCCGAATCTTCTTTCATCATCTTTATTTGCATACTTGAAAACTTCCTCCAGATGAAACTCATCATAAGCTGATTAGAGTGGTTATTACCCATGATAAAATATTTTTTCTCTGCTGGAAATAAAGATATTCTTGAAGATCTACTGTTTCTCAAGATTTCCAATAGGTTTTTGCAAAGAGAAAGCAAGATTAAGGTTTGCAAAACAAAGAAAAGGCAAAACGTGGCATAATCTGTAAAAAAACAGACCAGAAGGTAGTAGATAATTGTTTCAGGGAACTTCGGCAACTCAAATCAAGAAACTCAGAACAGATGCACAAAAGCTAATTATATAGAGCACGCTGTCAAAAAAATCAGATAAAAAAGATGAACTGGTGATTTTAGCCGAATTTTTCTGTCAAGGGGACAGAATATGTTTCTGGACAGCATGTCACAACTTTTGAACTTTCTTGCAATCAGAGGCTAAAACTTGTCACAAAGCTTGAAAATAAAGAAACAATGATGTTGCTACAGTAGTAACAAACATCAAGTCCACTAGAACTGAAAATAAAAACATCTTGGGTGGCCTCCCAACAAGCGCTTTCTTTTATGCCTTTTAGCTAGGCATGGTACAAGAAAATCAAGTTTTGTCAATATCAAAAGAATAGCTTGCCCGTGTAACAGACTCATAAGGTAACTTGATTTTCTTTCAAGGGAAGTGTTCCATTCCATTTTTGAGGGGGAACTAAAATATAATTATACCCTCTTTCATGACAATGATAGCACCAACGGTGCGAAGAAAAGGACGTCCCAAAATAATTGGACATGAGGGATCACACTCAATGTCTAAGACAAGAAAATCAACGGGAACATAATTATCATTGACAATAATAAGCACATCATCGATCCTTCCTAAAGGTTTCTTCACGACAGAATCAACAAGGCGAACTCCAAAAGAACAAGTATCAAAAGATTTCAAATTGAGCATATCATACATTCTTTTGGGCATAACGGAGGCACTAGCTCCAACATCACATAAAGCATAGCAGGAGAAGTTATTTAATTTAATGTTGACTATGGGATCCCAACCATGTTCTAGCTTCCTAGGGATAGAATTCTCAAGCTTGAGCTTCTCCTCCCTAGCTTTGATAAGAGCATTGGTAATATGCTCGGTAAAGGAAATGTTAAGTGTGCTAGTGTGGGGGTCTTTAGCCATTCTTTGCAAAGAGATGATAACTTATAAGAGACTAAAATTATCAAAATCCAAATCGCTACCATTAATTAAAGTGGTGGTGCTGTCATCTAAGCTCATAGGTTTGGTAGTCTCTAGGGTTATAGGAACTTCTTATTCTACGGTTGAGGATTTAGCGTCACCATTAATAGGTCCAGTGGGACTAGGGATGTGTTTGGTGCTAAAAGTTTTGAGGTCCTCAACAACTTGTATAGTGGAAACAGTATTATGTGTAGGAAGGCTCTTAATTCTATCTTCCTATTCCTTTTCTCTAGCCCATCTATCCTTAAGTTTGGCTAGCATTCTAATATTCTCATTAATTTGGACTTGGATAGCATTCATGGGTGTGGTTATCCTCTCCTCAAGGGGAGAAGTTCTAATCTTAAGTAGTTCTACCTCATGAGCCATGTTGTTCACCTTCAAAGAGAGGCTATCTAGTTTTTCTAATTTCTCTTCTACACTCTTGTTGAAGGCCTTTAGAGAAGCGATAAACTCCTTAAGCATGCTCTGTAATTCAGAAGTGGAGTTTTTTGTGCTAGGATAAGTGTTGTTGTCCCCATAGTTGTTGGATGGGAATGGTCTAGGATTGCTACCAAAATTACTCCTATAAGCATATTTATTGAAATTGTTCCTAGAGATAAAATTAAAATCAACTTGCTCTTGAGAATCCAACGAATTCAAAGAAACATCATGAGGATCAATAGGATCCTACTTAGTAAGTAAATTCATGATCATGTCAACTTTTTCATTTAGGGAGGAGATCTCCTCGACAGAGTTTACCTTCCTACCTGTTGGAGCTCTTTCGGTGTGCCATTGGGAATATTTGGTCATCATCTCATCTAATAATTTTGTGGCAGCACCAAGTGTTGTTGGCATAAAGGTTCCTCCCTCAGCTAAATCTAACAAGTGCCGCGAGGTAAAGTTCAAGAGTGCATAGAAAGTCTGGATAACCATCCAAGTAGTCAACCATTTGTAGGGCAATTCTTAACAAGAGATTTCATGCATTCCCAAGCTTGGGCAATGGGTTCATTATCCAATTACTTAAAATTCATAATATTACTCCTCAATTGGATAATCTTAGCAGGTGGGTAGTACTTCCCAACAAAAGCATCCTTGCACTTATCCAAGAATCTATGTTATTCCTAGGCAAGGATTGAAACCAGATTTTAGCTCCTCCTCTCAAGGAGAAAGGAAAAAGCTTAAGCTTAACAATATCACCTTCTACTTCTTTATACTTTAGCATATCACTAAGTTCAACAAAATTATTCAAGTGTAAAGAAGCATTATCTCCAGCACCAGATAATTTATCTTTCATAACAAGGTTCAGCAAAGCAGGTTTATTTTCATAAGAAGATGCTGAAGTGGCAGGTGTAGAAATAGGAGTGAAGATAAAGTCATTGTTGTTGTGACTAGTGAAGTCACACAACATAGTGTTTTCAGTGGAACCCATAATAGTTACATCAAGCAAGGACAAGATAGGCAATGTTTTTGTGATTTTTGATAAAGGACACTAAGATAAAAACGATAAAGTAAACTAACAAGACTAAAAACCAAAGGTAAAAGATAGTGTGCAACTCCCTTATCTTGAAGAGCGGAGTCCCCGCAAGCGGCGCCAGAAATTACTCTTGATGGCACTGTAGTGGTGCTCCTCGTTGGCTACCCCAAGTGGAAGGTTGAGATGTAGCGTAGCGGTAATTTCCCATGGCAAAGATAACAAGGTTGAGATCGAACCAGTAGGACTCCAACGACAACAACTAGGTGGTAAAGGGAACAATGGCGCCGTTCACAACCGAGGGTTGCTTACTTTACCTGGACATGCACACACAGCCAGTAACTTTGCTCCCAACGAGTACAGATGGGTTGTCAATCCCTCCGGCCTTGCCGTTTACAAAGGATCAAACGCAAGAGATAATGATGGTGGTAATGATAATTGCACCTAAAGGTCAAAGAGGTAAAGTAAAGTGGAGTGTAAAAAGTGGTGGAAACATGGACCGGAGTCCGTGATGTTCACTAGTGATGTCTCTCTCCCAAAAGACGGTAGAAAAGCTAAGCTGGGTAAAAAAATTACAGCTAGGCAATTGACAGAATTAAACGCACCGCAATGCTAATTATGCTACTTGAAAGTAAGAGTGCTCTAAAGTATGGGAAGTACGCCAAGACAAGTAGACCAAAATCCATCTGCGTATACTCACTAATCATCCACCTTGAGATATCTATTCAGAACATCTCGCTGGTATTAAGTTGTGAGCCCCACCCAAATTATAAACTCAAATCAACAGGCAATTGCATTAACAATCTATGCGTAAGGTAAATAATCCATGCAACCGCGGTTACAAGCACCGTTGTTTTCTCCCTGGTGGAAACAACACATCCCCTAGACTCATGTTTCTGTCACTCAAGCTAGTCATCGGGGGACATGAACCCACAATCATCCATAACGCTCCCTCTTGGAGTTACTATCTACTACTTGGCCAAAGCAACACACATCAACGGAGAACATGCAAGAATTACTAAGAACAAAATATAAAAGGTAAACAAAGTATATAACTCATCACGATTTGAACATAATCTCATAATCCATCGGATCCCAGCAAACACAGCATAAAAACAACAGGAAAATTACATAGGTGCCTTGATCATGTAGGGGAAGCACACAAGGTCTAAACATTGAAGAACAAGGGTGGATAGAAGACATCACATAGCTACTGATCACAGACACATGGTCCAAGGGAGACTACTCACGGCACACCCAGGAGACATCCATGGTGGTGGAGAGGCTCCCGGAGGTCAATCCTCCATCCCACAGGATACTGGGAAGGGGTCTTCTGGTGCTCCCGATCTTCGGAGTGCGGCGGCAGCGGAACAGAGAGGTAATTCGCGATGCGGGATTCTCCTCGAGGTTTTCCTCGAGAAGGGGTAAAAATAGGCCGAAGGGGGGAACCAGAGGTGGGGAGCACCTCCCAGGCGCCCTAGTGGCGCGACCAGGGGTGGGGCCGCACCACCTAGATGCCTAGGAGGGGGTGGCCCCCCTCTGTCTCTCCTTCGGTGCTTCCGGAAGCTTCCTGAATGATGATTTTTATTTTGATTTTTCCCGATTTTTTGTGGCATTCTAAATTGGCGAAAAATCACTACAACTAAAGACATCAGCAGACATGAACTGGCACTGGGTGCACTGAGTTAGTAGGTTAGTAAAAATATGTGTAAAATGATATAAAAGTGTAGCAAAACATGTAGCAATGTCACATAAAAGTGCATGGAACAATAAGACATTTTAGATACGTTTAGGATGTATCAACTGGCAGAGGCATACATTTGCATACATCATGATAGTTTTTTAGTTTTCTTTATGTTGAGTACTTCTTGTAAAGTGTGAAGATCTTCTTTATATTCTTGTAAAATATAGAGTGTTGCCCTTAAAGTGAGGAAAACATCTCAAAGAGGACAAAATAAAAGATCCCAAAAGAGAAAAAATTAAAAGATCCCAAAGAGGACAAATGAGAGAGAAATAGAAAGAGCCAATGAGGCCACAAAAATACAAAAAAATGAAAAAAATAAAATAAAAAAAGAGAAGGGGCAACACTACTATTCCTTTTGAAAGAGGCCGCTCAATCCAGGACTGTTTAGCGTGGGCCTTCGAATATATACATCAATGTCAAGCTTCAGGTAATAAAGTGGTGGTTCTTAAGTTGGACTTTTCTAAAGCATTTGATACCATAGAGCATGCGCCTATGCTAGAAATCATGAAATACATGGGTTTTGACGACCGCTGGTTAGGCTGGATTGACTATCTTTTCTCATCCGCCAAATCCGCAGTCCTTTTGAATGGCACCCCTGGTCTTCAATTCTCTTGTAAGCGCGGAGTGCGGCAAGGTGACCCGTTGTCACCGCTCATCTTTTTCCTTGCGGCAGATCTTCTTCAAGCCGCATTCAACGAGGAATTTAGGAACGGGGCGATCCTGCCGCCCATACCGAACAACGACAGCGACTACCCCTTCATATAGTACGCCGATGACACGATTCTTATCATGCCTGCGGTTGAAACCCAAGTGCTAAAGCTCAAGCAAATCCTCCAAGATTATGCAGACTCGGTTGGGCTCAGAATCAACTTCCTGAAATCCACTTTCGTTCCCATTAATACCCCGCCGTAACAGATGGACTCTCTTGCTGCTATTCTTGGTTGTGATGTTGGCAGTATGCCTTTCACATATCTTGGTCTTCCCATGGGGACGACGAAACCGTCTGTCATGGATCTTATGCCCATGGTATCCTCCGTCGAGCGAAGGATGTCAACCGCGACTTCCCTGCTTGACTATGGCTCCAAGCTAACACTAGTCAACTCGGTTGTCACCTCCCTGGCCATATATGCGATGTGCTCGATCAAGCTCCCGACCAAACTCATTGAACACTTTGACAAGCTTCGTAGGTTATGTCTCTGGGGTAAAAAGTGTGACCAAGGCATTAGATCGTGCTCCCCTGCTGCTTGGTCCTTGGTGTGCAGGCCTAAATCCCGTGGTGGACTTGGTGTCATCGACCTCAAGCTTCAAAATCAGGGTCTTCTCTTGAAATAGTTGCATAAGTTCTATAATCACCATGATGTTCCCTGGGTGGAGTTTATTTGGCGCTCCTACTACCTTGATACAGTCCCTCATGCGGTGGGAGTGTGTGGGTCATTTTGGTGGCGTGACATCATGCAACTGGCTCCTTTTTATCGAGCGGTCACTAAGATCAGTATTGGGGATGGATCCTCGGTCGTATTCTGGAAAGACCTGTGGACTCAATCTATCCTCTCTGAAAGCCACCCCAGGATCTTCTCTTTCGCTAAAGATGAAGATGTCTCGGTTCGAAAACTACTCACGGCTAACTCGCTAAGTGAAAACTTCTGGTTACCTGTCTCAACTCAAGCGAGAGAAGAACTTGTGTCTCTCCAGGCTGATACTGCTGATATTACCCTTACTCACGGTAAGGCTGATGTGTGGACGGGTGTTTGGCAGAGCAACAAGTTCACTTCTCGGCAATACTACCTTCACTGTTTCAGGGATGTGGAGGTTGATGAGGCATTTGGAGGGATATGGAAATCCAGCTGCACTAACAAATGGAAAGTGTTCACGTGGCTCCTCTTGGCCGATCGCCTGAATACACGCAACATGTTGAAACGTAAGCACTTCGTCCTCCAAGGAGGTAACTACGGGTGTATGCTGTGTGTGAATGCCCCAGAAGAAACAGTAGAACATCTATTCTTCTCTTTCCCTTTCAGTCGAAGGTGTTGGACAAAACTTGGGATACATTGGCCTCATGATGGCAATCGACTGGACATGTTACATGCTGGTAAAAGAGACTGGAATGGCCCCCTGTTCATGGAAGTCTTTACAGTGGCTGCTTGGAGCATTTGGAAGGAGAGAAATAACAGTCACTTTAGGGGAGTAAATCCCACTGTTGGATCCTGGGCTCTTAGGTTCAAGGAGGACTTTGGTATGCTCTAGTATAGGAATAAGAGAGATCTAGAACCTCTCATCTCTCACATTGTTTCTTTGCTAGACTAATTCCACCCCCCATAACACCTTCTGTACATCCCCCCTCCCCCCCTTCTCTTTCTCATGTAATCCTGTAAATATCTCTGGGTTAATATAGAGGCAGTGGGGGGTTTCCCCACTTTCATAAATGTTTCAAAAAAAACTATTCCTTTTGAAAGATACACACTCGTACTCCATAGTCATATTTGTACTCCATAGAGATATTCATATCATTCATGCATAACTATGTGGGGATCTTTCCACTATAGAAATTGGCTTGCATATTCCAAGGATGAGCCTCCTCAAATGAGCTCTAGTTCTTCATGAGCAAGCAAGTTGGATGCACCCCACTAGTTCCATTGGAGATCTTACCTTAGCTCATATGTGCATCCGTTGCATGGCAATCCCTACTCCTCACATCATATCTATCATTTGGCTTTCTCTTGCCAATGATTGTCCTCATTGATGTGAGCGTTTCACACCTTTTTTGTCTTCCTTCCCCATCATTTTTCTCTTTGCCATCCTAGGTGCCAACATATCTTTCTTGGGCTCATCCGTTACATGAGTGATCAAAGTCGAAAGGGAGAGGATCAGTTTGACTTGTGCCTGACTAGTGGTCTGGTTAGGAGTCAAAATAAGATTCCGAAGGAGACCAAGTGTGAAGTTTTAGTAGATTGAGTTCTCACTTAAACTATATAGTATTTTATGCTCTAAACCCATCTCCCACTTCTTGCATACAAACACCATTTGGAGACATTCGAGTCACGGATATCGAGAGCTATTGCACCTTTATGTTCTTACTTTGCTAGTTTCAATACTAGATATAGAATCTTGCTTGTTATTTTCTTGACTTGAATTGTATATCTTACTTGCTTTACATTGAAGTTCTTATATGTGTATTAGCATGTCACCACATATATTTTCTGTGTTATCATTTACCTACTCGAGGACGAGCATGAATTAAGCTTGGGGATGTTGTGATGAGGACATCCCTACTAATGTTACACCCATACCCTCACCAACTACACATACTGGACCAGTTACTAGAGCACGTGCACGTCAACTAAATTATCAGGTACTTTCGTTTCTTGCGAATCCTTCTATTGTTCATGAACATATGATGCTGCCTAAATTAGATACTTTTGTTTTGGTTATGAATGAAGGACCTAGCATGGACAAGAAGGATGGTCATTGGAGCGGGATCAAGAATGGAGAAGAAGGTGCGCGCGGGGGAAAGTACAGTGGAGCTTCCAGTGGGGATTTTCGCACGTTAAAGCCACCATAAGGCATGCATGAAGGCTTGGACGGAATACACGAGATGCCACTTCATTATTTTCGTCCAAGAGCAATTATAGGTGTTGCGTCACCTTAATATTGGGCTGGGCCCATGTAATTTCGAAATACCACATTATAGGCTGTTTTTAGAGTCCGTATGTGTGGGGAAACCGAGTTAGGGTTGTTTTCAGGACCCCACCTCCAAGGGGTCACGAAAATCCCCTCTGTTCCCCCATATATACAGCCCTTAGGGCGTCGTTTAGACTTGGGTTTTAATTAGATTAAAGTTAGCCATAGCCGCAACTTCGAGCTCTTCGTTTGTGTCATCCGACCAGGCCAAGACCTCATTGGAACCCCAACTTTCGTAATCATTCATCTCATATTCGCAATATCCAGATTGCAATTCTTAGTTCTTGCTTGTTCTTCGATTGCTTGCAGGAATTAGACCTTCGTGGTCAGGTTGATCGTGCATCCGCGGGATCAATAACCTCTCGGAGTTGGTTTAGCGATCGCTAAGGCGCAACGTCTTCGCACGTTCGTAGTCGGATCGTGAAAGTCGCCTCCACCATAATCGATCTCCACCATCTCATCGAAACATCGGGACACCTTCGCCTCTATCAAGTGGTATCAGATTTCCAGGTTGCTCGGTGAGATTTACCAGTTTTCGTAGTCTAGATTGGTTCTGTTCTTCATACCTACAGTCCACGAAAAAGCCAACAAAAAAAAAATTAGGGTTAGATCATCACGTCCCAAAACAGTCCGAGCCTTTGTCCAGTTTTCTTTACAGTAGTTTGCATTGTTGAATTTGCGGTTGCATCGTTGTGTCGAGTTGCTGATCTTAGCGTCTAGTTACCTTAGAGTTTCGAGTTCTGATCACAGTTTTGTCACGCCGCCGCCGAACAGTAGTACACCACCACGTTCCGCCAATCCGAGTCCAGATACACCACCACGTTCCGCCAAGCAGAGTCCATACACACCACCACAACCTACCGATCCGAGTCGAGTTCCATCACCCGTTCGGTTTGTGATATCTCCGTAGCCAGAATAGTTTTGAGTTGATGAGAGTCGGATTTCACCAATCTTTTGTCGTACGTAGAAGAGGGTGATTTCCAAAAAAAAAAAAAAAAAAAAAAGTGTGTTTTCTATTTCTGCTAACCATGCCAGGATCACATGATGAAGTGGCGCGGGATGCACCCGATTGGGAGAACATGACAAACAAGGAGCTACATGATAAATTTGCACGTATGATGTCTCAACAGGTGCAGGACATCGAGACCAGATTTACAGAGGCGATTGATGGCGTGGAGAAGATGATCGACACCAAGCTCGACGCCAAGTTTACTGAGTTGATCGCACGCCTACCTTCAGCACAGCCACAGCCACCGCCACTACCACGTGCACGACGTATTCTGTTTCCGCGTGGACAAGCTGCTGGTATTGGTGCTCCTCCTGCTGCTGCAGTTACTGCTACTGCTGCTGCTGCTGCTTCTGACGTCGGCCTGGACGACAACTACGAGGGTGATTACGAGGAGGAGGTGGAACAGGAAGCGGCCTATGAGCAGCCAGCTGGACGTCCACGTCCCAACATTCGCCACGGTCGACACCAACCACCCCCTCAGGTACGCGATGATGAACATGTGCCTAAACTTAAATTGAATCTTAAGCCGTTTGAGGGTAGATATATTCCTGATTCCTATCTTACTTGGGAGTTAGAAACTGAACAACGTTTTACATGTTTACAATATCCTGAGAATAGACGTGTTACTGCTGCTGTTTGTGAATTCACGGGCTTTGCATCTATTTGGTGGTCTGAACATTGTAGATTGCATGCTAATAATATTCCAACTACTTGGGCTGCTTTAAAAGATGCTATGCGTACTCGCTGGGTTCCCCCTTATTATCAACGTGAATTGTTACAAAAATTACAGCGTTTGAGACAAGGAAAAAATTCTGTAGAGGAATATTATCAAGAATTACAAACTGGATTGATTAGATGTGGCCTAGTAGAGGATAATGAAGCTATGCTTGCACGTTTTATGGGTGGCTTAAACAGGGAGATACAAACTATTCTAGAATACAAGGACTTTGCTACTATCACTCGTTTGTTTCATCTTGCTTGTAAAGCTGAACGTGAAGTGCAGGATCGACAGGCCGCTACGAGACCTAACTTTTCTGCAGGACGAAATACATCATGGACATCGCGTGGAGCTTCTACATCCACACGTCCTGCTGCGCCACCATCTACTTCAGCCGCTCATTCTTACAGGGAGCCACCAAAACAGCCAGCGCCACCATTCAAGGGTGCACAGAGTGGTCCAGCAGCGAGTTCTTCTTCATCCATGGCGTCCACAGGGCAAGCACGAGATCGTGATATTAAATGTCGCAGGTGCCAAGGTGGAGGTCACTTCGCAAAAGACTGTCCCTCCAAGCGTGTGATGACTATTACGGCGGATGGTGGGTATGAGTCAGCGAGTGACTATGATGAGGAGACTCTAGTTCTCATTGCTCATGAGGAACAGGGTGCCCATGATGATGCTCATGATATAGAGTATATGACTCCTGATGATGCAGATAAATATGCTAGTTTGGTTGCTCAACGTGTATTAAGTGTGCAGGTAACGAAGGCCGAGCAAAACCAGAGGCATAATTTGTTCCACACAAAGGGAGTGGTGAAAGAACGTTCGGTTCGCATCATCATTGACGGAGGGAGTTGCAACAACTTGGCTAGCATGGAGTTGGTGGAGAAGCTATCTCTCACCACAAGACCACACCCTCATCCGTACTATATTCAGTGGTTTAACAATAGTGGTAAGATTAAGGTAACGCGTTCTGTTCGTGTGCACTTTAGCATTGCTGCATATGCTGATTATGTTGATTGTGATGTGGTACCCATGCAAGCATGCTCTCTTTTACTTGGTAGACCATGGCAATTTGATAGGAATGTTGTACACCATGGTAGGACAAATCAGTTTACTCTAGTTCATCAGGATAAAAATATTGATTTACTTCCTATGTCTCCTGAACAAATTGTGAAAGATGATCTTGCTAGAGCTAGTAAAGCAAAACAGGAGAAAAATAAGAGTGAGAATGAGATAGCAGCCAAAGAATTTGAGCAACAACATAAGACTAATAGCAAATCTTCTTCTGCTGTTTCTAATGAAATTAAATTGACTAGTCCAACTTTGCTTGCTACTAAGGTTGATATTTCAGATTTGGATGTTAGTCAATATGTGTGCTATGCTTTTGTGTGCAAAGAAGCTTTGTTTTCATTTGAGGAATTGCCTCCTTCTTTGCCTCCTGTTGTCACTGACCTTTTGCAGGAGTTTATTGACGTCTTTCCACAAGACGTACCACCGGGATTACCACCTATTCGAGGGATTGAGCATCAGATTGACTTAATTCCCGGTGCTTCGTTGCCCAACCGTGCGCCATACCGTACCAATCCGGAGGAGACGAAGGAGATTCAGCGTCAAGTACAAGAGCTACTCGACAAAGGTTACATACGTGAGTCCCTTAGTCCTTGTGCTGTTCCTGTTATATTAGTGCCTAAAAAGGATGGAACATGGCGTATGTGTGTTGATTGTCGAGCCATTAATAATATTACTATTCGTTATCGTCATCCTATTCCTAGGTTAGATGATATGCTTGATGAATTAAGTGGCTCTACCATGTTTTCCAAAGTTGATTTGCGTAGTGGATACCATCAAATTCGCATGAAATTAGGAGATGAATGGAAAACGGCTTTTAAAACTAAGTTTGGATTATATGAGTGGTTAGTCATGCCTTTTGGGTTAACTAATGCACCTAGCACTTTCATGAGATTAATGAACGAGGTTTTACGTGCTTTCATTGGACGATTTGTGGTAGTCTATTTTGATGATATACTGATTTATAGCAAATCTTTGGAGGAACATTTGGATCATTTACGTGTTGTTTTTATTGCTCTACGTAATGCATGTTTATTTGGTAACCTTGGGAAGTGCACCTTTTGCACTGACCGAGTCTCGTTTCTTGGCTATGTTGTTACTCCACAGGGTATTGAAGTTGATAAAGCCAAGATCGAGGCGATTGAGAGTTGGCCGCAGCCCAAAACGGTCACACAAGTGAGGAGTTTTCTTGGCCTCGCTGGATTCTATAGGCGTTTTGTGAGAGATTTCAGCACCATTGCTGCCCCTCTCAATGAGCTTACACGCAAGGATGTGCCTTTTACTTGGGGTACCGCACAGGAAGAAGCTTTCACGGTATTGAAAGATAAGTTAACACATGCTCCTTTGCTCCAACTTCCTGATTTTAATAAGACTTTTGAGCTTGAATGCGATGCTAGTGGGATTGGTTTGGGAGGTGTGTTATTACAAGATGCTAAACCTGTTGCATACTTTTCTGAAAAATTGAGTGGGCCTAGTCTGAACTATTCTACTTATGATAAGGAATTATATGCTCTTGTTCGGACATTAGAAACTTGGCAACATTATTTATGGCCCAAAGAATTTGTTATACATTCTGATCATGAATCTTTGAAACACATAAGAAGTCAAGCAAAACTTAATCGTAGACATGCTAAGTGGGTTGAATTTATTGAGACTTTCCCTTATGTCATTAAACACAAGAAGGGGAAAGATAATATTATTGCTGATGCTTTGTCTCGTCGTTATACTATGCTTTCACAACTTGACTTCAAGATATTCGGTTTAGAGACAATCAAAGCACAATATGCAAATGATGCGGAATTTAAAGATGTATTGCAGAATTGTAGAGAGGGTAGAACATGGAACAAGTTTGTGCTTAATGATGGATTTGTGTTCCGTTCTAACAAGCTATGCATTCCAGCTAGCTCTATTCGTCTTTTGTTGTTGCAGGAGGCGCATGGAGGAGGATTAATGGGACATTTTGGCGTGAAAAAGACGGAGGACGTACTTGCTACACATTTCTTTTGGCCAAAGATGAGACGGGATGTTGAGCGTTTTGTTGCTCGCTGCACTACATCTCAAAAAGCTAAGTCACGACTCAATCCTCATGGTTTATACATGCCTTTACCTGTACCTAGTGTTCCGTGGGAGGACATATCCATGGACTTTGTTTTAGGCTTGCCTCGAACAAAGAAGGGGAGGGATAGCATATTTGTTGTCGTGGATAGATTTTCTAAGATGGCACATTTTATACCATGTCATAAAAGCGATGATGCTGCTAATGTTGCTGATTTATTCTTTGGAGAGATTATTCGTTTACATGGTGTGCCCAATACTATTGTCTCGGATCGTGATACTAAGTTTCTTAGCCATTTTTGGAGATGCTTATGGGCTAAGTTGGGGACTAAACTACTTTTTAGTACTACATGTCATCCCCAAACTGATGGACAAACTGAAGTGGTCAATAGGACATTGTCTACTATGCTTAGGGCTGTTTTAAAAAGTAACTTGAAACTGTGGGAAGAATGTTTACCTCATATTGAATTTGCTTATAATCGTTCAGTGCATTCTACCACTAAAATGTGCCCTTTTGAGATTGTTTATGGTTTTCTACCTCGTGCACCTATTGATTTGCTGCCTCTTCCATCTTCAGAGAAGGTGAATTTTGATGCTAAGCAACGTGCTGAATTGATATTAAAAATGCATGAGTTAACTAAAGAAAACATTGAGCGCATGAATGCTAGATACAAGCTTGCTGGTGATAGGGGTCGAAAGCATGTTGTTTTTGAACCAGGAGATCTTGTTTGGTTACATCTACGAAAAGATAGGTTTCCTGATTTGCGCAAGTCTAAGTTAATGCCACGAGCTGATGGTCCCTTTAAGGTTTTACAGAAAATTAATGATAATGCATATAAACTTGAGCTACCTGCAGATTTTGGGGTTAGTCCCACATTTAACATTGCAGATTTGAAACCTTATTTGGGAGAAGATGATGAGCTTCCGTCGAGGACGACTTCAATTCAAGAAGGGGAGGATGATGAGGACATCCCTACTAATGTTACACCCATACCCTCACCAACTACACATACTGGACCAGTTACTAGAGCACGTGCACGTCAACTAAATTATCAGGTACTTTCGTTTCTTGCGAATCCTTCTATTGTTCATGAACATATGATGCTGCCTAAATTAGATACTTTTGTTTTGGTTATGAATGAAGGACCTAGCATGGACAAGAAGGATGGTCATTGGAGCGGGATCAAGAATGGAGAAGAAGGTGCGCGCGGGGAAAAGTACAGTGGAGCTTCCAGTGGGGATTTTCGCACGTTAAAGCCACCATAAGGCATGCATGAAGGCTTGGACGGAATACACGAGATGCCACTTCATTATTTTCGTCCAAGAGCAATTATAGGTGTTGCGTCACCTTAATATTGGGCTGGGCCCATGTAATTTCGAAATACCACATTATAGGCTGTTTTTAGAGTCCGTATGTGTGGGGAAACCGAGTTAGGGTTGTTTTCAGGACCCCACCTCCAAGGGGTCACGAAAATCCCCTCTGTTCCCCCATATATACAGCCCTTAGGGCGTCGTTTAGACTTGGGTTTTAATTAGATTAAAGTTAGCCATAGCCGCAACTTCGAGCTCTTCGTTTGTGTCATCCGACCAGGCCAAGACCTCATTGGAACCCTAACTTTCGTAATCATTCATCTCATATTCGCAATATCCAGATTGCAATTCTTAGTTCTTGCTTGTTCTTCGATTGCTTGCAGGAATTAGACCTTCGTGGTCAGGTTGATCGTGCATCCGCGGGATCAATAACCTCTCGGAGTTGGTTTAGCGATCGCTAAGGCGCAACGTCTTCGCACGTTCGTAGTCGGATCGTGAAAGTCGCCTCCACCATAATCGATCTCCACCATCTCATCGAAACATCGGGACACCTTCGCCTCTATCATGTTGATACGTCCCAAACGTATCTATAATTTTTGCTTGTTCCATGCTCATTTGGGCGACTTTGCTATGTGTTTTGCCACACTTTCATACATTTTTACACATATTTGGACAAACCTACAAACTCAGCGCACCCCGTGCCAGTTTCTGTCTGCTGATGTATGTGAATTGTAGGTTTTTACCCATATTTACAGTCCCAAAAAATTCCAAGAAAAATATAAAAAAAATCAGCGTAACGGAAGCTTCCAAAACACCGAAGGGCAGCCGGAGAGGGGCCACCCCCTCTCACGTGGCCACCTAGCGCGGCCAGAGGCCGCCTGAGAGGTGGGGCCATCTCCTGGCGCCCCCTTCGACCTATATTACATGCTCGATGTAGAAACCCTAAAAAGAGACCCCGCATCGCGATTTTCACATTTGTTCCGCCGCCGCAGCGATCCCGAGATCGGGAGCAGTAGAAGACCTCGTCCCGGCACCCTGCCAGAGGGAGGATTGACCTCCGGGAGCTTCTCCACCACCATTAGTGCTTCCCGGATGTGCCATGAGTAGTCCTCCTTGGACCACGGGTCCATGACCAGTAGCTATGTGATGTCTTCTCTCCAATCTTGTGCTTCAGTTCTTAGCCCTTGTGAACTACCCTACATGAGCAGGCACTTATGTAATTTTCCTGCTATTGCTATGTTTTGTTTGCTGGGATCCGATGGATTATAAGATTATGTTCAGATTGTGATGATTTATATATTTGGTTCTCCTTTTATATTTGGTTCTTGAGTAACTCTTGCATGTTCTCCGTGGTTTTTTATTGCTTCGTCCAAGTCATAGATAGTAACTCCAGGAGGGATTGTTATGCATGATTGTGGGTTCATGCCCCAGAGGTCTAGCTTGAGTTAAAGAAACATGAGACTAGGGGATGTGCTGTTGCCACCAGGGAGAAAACAACGGTGCTTATAACCGCGGTTGCAAGGATTGTTTACCTTACGCAAATTTTGTTAATGTAGTTGTCTGTTGATTTGGGTTTACACTTTTGGTGGGGCTCACAACTTAATACCAGCGAGATGTTCTAGATAAATATCTCAAGGTGAATGATTAGTGAGTAGAAGATGATGGATAAACGGTCTACTTGTCTTGGCGTACTGCCCATACTTTTGAGCCTCTAACTTTCTTGTGGCATAGTTAGCACTGCGGTGTGTTTATAATTCTGTCAATTTCCCAGCTATAATTTGTTCACCCAGCTTAGCTGTTTTATCATCTTTTGGGAGAGAGACGTCACTAGTGAACATCATGGGACCCTGGTCCAAATTTCCACCACTGTTTACACCTCAACTCTTTACTGCTTTATTTCCTTTTTAGTTGCAACCACCATCACTATTTCCACCGTGCGTTTGATCCTTTGTAAATGAAAAGGCCGGAGAGATTGACAACCTCTCTGAACTCTTTGAGAGAAAAATTATTTGTTTCTGTGTGCAAGTCCACGTCAACCTTGTCTCATTAGGCAACTTAATCTCTGGCGCCGTTGACACCTACTTGAAGAATTTGGAGTCCACCGGATTGATAACCTTGGTATCTGCACCAAGGGAAATTTACTGCTAGCTACATCTCAACCTTCCACTTGGGGTAACCAACGAGGGGAAAGAAGTCATCAGATATCTACACGATGATTTCTCGAGCCTAGAACTTGTGTCCCGAGTGCAGCGGATCACCAAGTGCTCGAGTGATGCTCTGAAGAGTCCCGTGGTTCCGTTTTCCACTGAGCACTTGCTTCCACGGGTATCTGTAGAATCATTTATGTTTTTCTTCCACCTTTCACGTTTTTGTCTTGATATTGTATTCTCATTCGTGTGCTTCTGTAGGACCATGTTCCTTTGCTCAAAAATCCCCAGAGCTTGAGGCCGTTGATATGCGGGCGGAAGATGATGATTTGCCGATTCCTCTAGCACCCATTGTTGGAGAAGGTGTCGGTCAGTCTTTGAGTGGGGGTGCTTCTGCCCAACCTGCCGGGGAGGATGATGACGACCGGTTCCCACTGAGCGAACGGTTCAAGCGCCCTTGTTCGTCGACGCCGGAGGTTGTCGTGGGTTCGCTGTCTCCTGTGCTGGGGAGAAAACTTTGGGTGCTTATGCTACTGCTACCAGTCCTCCTCAGGGTGGTCACAAGAGACTGAAGATGGGCCTTTCGCTTCGACTGTCTGCTGCTAGTGCCAGGTTAGTGCTTTGACTTTGCTATTTTTCCGTGCTTCTTGCTTACTTTGTGTTGTTGGTGCTTATATCAGTCTTGTCAGGGGCGGTTCTGTTGTGACCCCTGTTGGGGGGATGGCCCAACGCCATAGCCCGGCACATGTAAGAACCAGGCCGGCTTACAAATTGAAGGCCTAGAAGAAGACTCGGCTTGGGCCGGGTCGTGTCATCGCGAAGCCAGAAGACTATAAAAGGAAGTAGATTTACCCTATGTAATAAGGAAACTATATTTTAGAACTAGACCAGGACTCCATCTCATATGGAAGTCGGATTCGTGTAAACCAAGGAACCCGACATCTATATAAGCCGGTACCTCTGGACTCAATAGGACAACTCAACTTAGATCCTCTCGGGGCATAGGAAGCGATCTCGCACCTTCGTATTAGAGAATTCGACTCCCGATAATAGAAAAGCAAGAGTAGGTCTTTACCTTTCGAGCGACCGAAACCTGGTAATATCTCGTGTCTTGTGTTCTCTCCGACTCACCTCCTCAAAAACTCCTCGCAGCAAAGGTCCCACACTAAGTTCTCCAATGAGGAGATCTACCGTGAATTCCCCAGGACAGTTGGCGCCTATCGTGGGGCCTGCGCATGCAGGCGTTGTAATCTTGGAGGAAGCCAGCAAGGTATGGATGACTTCACCATCACCTGAATCACTAGAAACCAACGCAAGAAGTTTTGCATCAACAATACCACCTGGACTCCGCAGATCGATTCCGTCGGGTTGTCGGTAACCGGAACCGGGGGTACCACGTTTCCCTGGTTCCGACTCCGCCTCTCCGATAGACCAAGTGCGACCATGGAGGATTCCGGCAAGGAGACACCAAGGAGGCACTGCATTCAATGCACTAGAAGACAAGCATGCACCGCAGACAGGAGGCAACTTACACCTGGAGGGCTCCCTCTGGGACTGTGGCGAGCCCCTTTCTCTATAAAAGGGAGACACCAACCACATCAGAAGAGGGGAGCGGGATCGGAGAAGAAGGAAAGAAAGAGAGGCAAGGAGGAGAAACGAAAAGAAGGAAGAGAAGAAGGAAGATCCATCCCAGTGAGAAGCCACCACCTTCATGCATTCACCTCTAGATGTGTCCACACCAATGAAGATAGGGAAGTTCATCACCAGAGCTTCCCGGGAAGACCTCTCAAGGATTTCCCTTGAGAGGGCGAGCATATCCATCAAGAGAAGAGGAGTATAGTGGAGTGTAGTGTAGGGTATCTTCCCCTAGAAGATCACCTTGTATTGTGTTCTACTTCACTACGAGCAAGAAGATCAGACATGCAGGAGTAGGGCTTTTAGTCTCCGGACGGCCCAAACCTGGGTAAACCCCTGTTTTTATTCGCATCGGCCCATTGTCGCGACGCCGCAGCAACCTTCGTCTACATCAAGCAACCGGGAACCCAGTGTGTTCCCCTTCCCGCATGGTCTCCGGGCCGTTCCTTCCCGAGAGCGTCCCTCCCAGAAGGTGTTCTCGGGGTAGCGTTGTAAGGCCCAATATGAAGTACTATTCGAGATCTAGATGTTTCCATCCAAATCCGGGGACGAAGCACAGATCGGTCCCACCGCGACATATGACAATGCCATATGCCCCGGATTTTGAACATGATATCACAACAATACAACTAAAATGATACAACATCTCATACAATCGGCATACAACTGCCTTAAATACAATACAGCAGCGGAAGATACATGTCTAAGTACAGACTACATTTAAATGCCTAGTGGAAAAGGTAAAAAACACCATCCCGTAACCACACGGGTCCAGGCTCTCTGTCGGGATCTGCCTAACTAGTTGTCGTCAAGTCTCCACGAAGGCGTCTGGAAGAAGGGTCGTCGAGCTCCTCTGTAGTCCAAGATCGTTTGTATAACGTGCGTAAAAGAGAAAAGAAGGGGTGAGCTATATCAATAAGTCTTGTAAACAACTTCTCATGGTAAGATGGGGGTGGTGAAGTTGCAGCTGCACTAGTATTATATAAGTGGCTAACGATCTGTTTAGAGTAAGATGAGAACAAATCATTCGATGAGGAATCGCGTCCAACAAGTCTTGCTATCAGCTACTTACGCAAACATAACATCTATCCTATCCTTGTCCTCCCCTTCGCATCCCGACGAAGAAGACGCAATCAAGGAACACACACGTTGATCAAGTTATTAAGATTATCTCAGTTGTTGTTGTCTATGAACTAGGAGTAGGTCTCAAGTCGTCCATAACCGTGGACACGGCTTCTCGAAAAGATTTAACCCTGCAGGGGTGTAGCAACTGCCCATTATAAGCTCTGCATGTACGCTGGTTCTCTCAGTCGGGCCCGTTAAAGACACTCATTGAAGAGTTGTTCCGAGAGTCCAGACGTTATAATCCCTCTAACTAACAATGCACAATTCCGGGTGTCCCCCACGCTCTCGATCTGGTCTATACCGTCTGCCTCGGGTTTGGATTATCCGTATCTGCTTAAATGAGCTGGGGTCCTCAGCCGGACAAGTTTGGACTAACTAGAGAAACCATGTCTCCCCTGGCCCGAGTTGTTTGAAATCTGCCGGCCGCAGACCAGTCACACACACATTTCAAATGGTAAAATCTTCTTGGGCCACCACTAGAAATGTTTGAAGTTAGGTAGGTAAGAAAAGGGGACCCCATAGCATTCCACACGCGGTTAGGCACGCTCGTGAAGAGACACAATACCCGGAACTCGGTTCCTAAGTGACTCGAATGGAACAAAGCATCGGGGCGGGATAGCCTAGACCTTCCATCCTTCGTCGAGTATAGTCAACATTATAAAATCAAATCATCCACAATAAATATAATAGTATGATAGCCCAATCCAAGGATTAACAGTATAACAGTTGATAGCATCCTAAGTATGCATACTAAGCAGTGGTTACGCAAGCAAGGTACATGGCCAAACAAAGGTTTGTTGGGATGTGGAGGACATGGCTGTTTGGGTTTATTTGAGAGGCATGAATATGAAATGGTAGGATCAAGAAATCGTTTTATCCTATACCTAGGCACAAGTGAGCTGAAAGTAATAAGCATGATATATGCTCCCCTTACCTGATGAGAAGACGAAATCAAAGGTGTAGTCGATCGCAAGATCGCATCGTCTCCGAGAGTACCCGCGAAAGCACACAAGAGGGGAAAACTGGAAAGGCAATTGACGAGAAAGCATCTATTACGAGGAAGCAGTCAGGAGAAAGCATCAACAAGAAGGCAACACGAGGCAATGCACTACGGTATCGCATCTATCGTTGAGAGCGGTTACTAACATGTTAATTGGAGTACTCGTCACACACGACGATACCGCGCGTTTATGATAGTTCTAGTTGTTTATCTACACAATATGAGCAAAGGTTGTTAACATGGCATCTCACTCAAGCATGACATAGCACACAAACATGACAAGAGGTGAAGCATAAAGTAAACTATCTATGCTAGTCAATTTAAGAGAGGCACAACCTAAACATGAGATATCACTCACTCCCCCACGACAATTAAAGCATTTGGAACTATTCTGCCCTAAACCATATTTTAGGTTGGTTAACAACAACAAATAATGGCATAAACACAAAGTACATGAAATTATAATCAAGTTACATGTAAAGAACACCCCAAACGGAGTTACGGTTAAAAAGATACAAGCATCACAAGTTATGGGCACAAGCTGTTAACATCAGGTAGCACACTTTAGAGCAATGAACAAACATGATACATGTTGCAATCATGCCGCCGCGGGAGTCGTCACCGGCGAGGCCCTGGTGCCCCCCCGAGTCCCCAGTGTGCATTGGGCGATGCGCACGAGCGTGAGGCGCTCCCTGCTACCCTCCTCCGCCCATCCCGTGGCTGAAACCCTGCTCCGGCAAAGCGTCGCCGTGCGCAAAGGCCACCGGCGTCAAGTTGGCCATTAGGGCCCTTGACCACCGTGCTAATCCCCTCCTATCTCTATAACACCGGGCCCCAGTCCCTTAATTAAACCTGGCTTATTTTAAATAGAGACTAATTAAGCCCCCAGTCACTGACGAGAGGGCCCCACTGGTCAGTTGACCAGTCAACCCCCCTGCGTCAGCATGATGTAAGCATGGCGCAATAAATCCCTTTTCCAGTACAAAAACAATTCCAGAAATCTCAGAAAATTGCATAAACTGTGAAATTGAATAACTTTTAAACCATAACTCACATTTAAATGTTTTTATATGAAAATTGATCAGAATAAAATTACCTATCCAAATATGCAACTTTCAACCATGTTTGAAATGTTTACAATGATGGATCAGTAGCATTTCTATATTTGGTTCATTTGGTTTACATCAAATAAATTGCCTATGCCATTCCAACTTTAACCATTGCAATGAAAACATTATCACATGAACATCAGAAGCATAACACACCCATGAACATCACCATATCATGCCATATTGATTGTGCATCATAATTTATCAATTGTGTGCTTTACTTCCAGTGCTTCGGTGATTGCATCTTCTCGGTAGAGTTGATCTCAGAGACGAGTTGAACCTCACGTCAGAAATACAGTACCTCGTGATCATCAGCAAGGCAAGCAAACCCCCATTGATCATGTCGATAAAATTCCACTTCCCTCTCAGTCTCGCTTATGCATTGATTAGGATGATTACCATGATACATTTCTACCACATAGATGAACCCATTCCTTTGCATGACCTATCATTTGTCACAGTAGTAAGCAAACCACAATCCTAGCAGATGTAGCAGTTTATTGATATCATGTGGCCCCTGCAACTGTTACTGCTTATTGGATGCTTAGAGTGATACAATGTTGATACTGTTATGTGAGTCGCGATGGTAGTGATCATGATGATGGTGGTGGAAATGTGTTGGTGAATCTACCCTAATACAAGGTGAACGATGAGAGGTTGTGCAGGAGTACACAGTGGGTTGTCTCGTTGAACACCGCCTTAAGTCCGAGTTCTTGTGTGGTGATCCAAGAAGAAGAGTGCAACCACACATTGGGCTCACTGACCCCTCTCGGCCTATTACCTCACCCCGGACCAAGTCCAGGAGTCGCAAGTAGTTCGAACTTTAAACAATCTCAAGCAGGTACATCAAGGTAAGTGGTGGACGTAGGTTGTGGGCTCGGTGAATCAAGTGATCATGATAAAGTTGAGCTTGATGGCACTCACACAACGTTTGAGTCCGCATCGGAAAAATCAGTCGGATTCTGATTGTGGTCCCAACTCAAATAGGCTACTCCCTAGGACTAGAGATGGTGTTGTGAGTGAAGTGTCGTGGCAACATCCTCGCCGGTACTCGCTTGAAGGGTCCACTCACAGGCTGTAACTGATGCATGCGTGTGTGTAGCAGTACACCCCTACAGGGTTAATGAACTATTCGAATAGTCGTGTCCGCGGTTATGGACTACTTGGAGACCTTTACTTGATCATAGACAACTTGAACAGTTACTCTTAAAACTTACCAATATAAGCGTGAGTGTTGTGGCGTGCTTCCTCGTGGGGAAGGTGAGGAACTATCCTTAGTGGTGTATTGGTTGGAGACTTGTTATTTGGACTCGTGTACGCTCCTTACCTCATTCTGGTATTCGTAGTACAGGACTAGCCAAGTCAAAGCTGGAACTTCTGCATTGAAACCCCACCTCCCTTTGCCTTGATACTTGAGCATGAGTAGTATAGTTCCTATGTAAGTCTTGCTGAGTACGTCTTTGTACTCACGTTTGCTTATTCTATGTTTTAGAGACGAGACCACTGACCCCGATGATGGCCTCATCCCCGAGCTCGACGTGGACCAATTCGTATAGTTCCAGACAACAGCCTGTGCCCTCTGGAGGATCGTTGTATTTTCTTTCAGGCTTCTTAAGCCATTTGTTAAACTTGTCTTTACTAAGACATAATTTGCTTCCGTTGATGTTTGATTTAATGTTGGATCACAGTCATGTGATCTCTGCTTGTAATATAACTACTATGTTTGCTCTGTTTAGCAGAAGTTATAAATACTTTGAGTTTGTAGAGTTCATGTTGTGATTACCTGCTGTTTACACTGTACATGTATGCTGCGTGAATGATTATAACATGCATGTCTTAGTGTGGGGTTCGATAGCTTAGTTGAGTTCTTGTCGGCGGTCTTTTATACACCAGGTGGCCCTTAGATGTGCGCAGCTTGGGGCATCGCGATGCGATTTCTCGTGACTCTGCCACGTGGCACACTTTGCTGTATGATTGAGCCCGCCCGAGAACCCGACTAAGTGATCGGGCTGGAGTCTGTTTATGTAAGTGTTATAATTCAATCGAGAATATGGTTGAGGCGACTTGTCTATGAGTATGGGATTTCACCACCCATAATCATTTAGACTTATGAGCGGACGATGAGGACCCATCTCAGTTGATCATCCGGCCTGGATGGGATGCCCCTCGCGTTCGATGCTTTCCGAGAGTGTTCTGTGCTTGGGCTTGTCTGCCTAGACAAGTGGGTACGGCTCTCGACTCTCCATATGATTGTGTTGTAACAGGAATTACATACGCAAACCCCGGGTCCTGACAGACTTGGTATCAGAGCAGGACTGTCTGTAGGATTATCAAACCTTGGCCGATGTCGAGTCTAGCATTCTATAGTTATATAGTTACTTTGGGTATAAGGGAACAACGTAAGACTTCTTTTTCTCCTTACCCTCATCGATCTGAGTTCTGAGTCATCCTCATCTTGTTCTACGGGAAGATAGGACTAGGCTCATCTATGTCTTTACTAGGACATCTTGTTGTTTGCTTCTTAGCTGTAGGAGTGTTGTTGTCTTCCAGAGTCATCATTCCATAGTGTTTCTTTGGAAGTGATGTCTGTTATCTTGCTGATTGTCTCATTTTCCATCCCGGTACAGCCGTTATGCTGTCTGAGTCATTCCAGGTTTCTTCATAATCTGATGCAATTTCAAAATCCTTCTCTCCATTTCGGTTGTCCTTTTAGAAGAACTTATAGGTGGTATGCCTGACAGTTCCATAGAGTTTGTTGTAGGTTTTCTTCTAGAAACCTATATTGATGCATTTGCAGTTCTTCCTCCCACTTTAGATGTCTTCTAGCTAGAATAATCGCACTAACCATCGTGTTGGGGTACTTTGCTACTCTGACATATCTGTTGTAACCCCTAGTAAGCCATAGTCATCCTCAAGAAAATCACCCAGTAACCCAACCCCTTAAACCTGGCCACCTGACAGATCTGTAGAGTTTGTGGTAGATCTTATCCTAGGAACCGCCCCAATATCCAGACGCCCATATAGAATGACCCCACGTGAGTTAGCCGAGCTCAAAATCCAACTTGAAGCTTCGTTGGAAAAAGGCTTCATCCGCCCTAGCTCATCGCCATGGGGTTGCCCCGTTCTGTTCAGAACGAAGAAAGATGGAACAGAAAGGATGTGCGTAGACTATCGCCCGCTAAATCTAGCGACGATAAAGAACAAGTACCCACTTCCCAGGATCAATGATCTTTACGATCAACTTACTGGATCCTCTGTCTTCTCCAAGATGGATTTGAGATTAGGCTACCATCAAATCAAAATCAGAAACGAGGACATTCCCAAAACGGCTTTCACTACTCGTTATGGTCTTTACGAGTACACCGTCATGTCCTTCGGTTTAACCAATGCCCCAGCAACTTTTTCGCGCTTGATGAATTTGATCTTCATGGAGTATTTAGATAAATTTGTTGTAGTTTATCTTGATGACATTCTCATCTACTCGAAGAACGAAGAAGAGCACGCAGAACATCTTAGGCTGGTATTGATGAAACTTCGAGAGCATCGCCTATATGCCAAATTCTCAAAGTGTGAATTTTGGCTACCAGAAGTGACCTACTTAGGCCACGTGATTTCTGCCAAAGGCATTGCTGTCAATCCCGAGAGAGTTTAGGCCGTCCTTGAGTGGACTCCACCTGAATCGGTTAAGCAAGTTAGGAGTTTTCTTGGGTTAGCAAGCTATTGCCGCCGCTTTGTTGAGAACTTCTCCAAAGTTGCAAAGCCTCTAATTGAACTCCTCAAGAAAGATAAGAAATTCGAATGGACCCCCAAGTGCGAGGAAAGCTTTCAAGAGCTAAAAATAAGATTGACTTCTGCACCCGTACTTGCACCTCCAGAATCCAAAAAGGATTCCGAGATCTATTGTGATGCTTCACAGCAAGGGTTAGGATGCATACTTATGCAAGATCGACATGTGGTAGCTTACGCTTCACGCCAGTTGCGTCCACATGAAGAGAACTATCCTACCCATGATCTTGAACTCGCTACCGTAGTTCATGCCTTGAAGACTTGGCGACATTACCTCGGTAATCGTTGTGAGATATATTTCGGGCAACAAGGCCTCAAATACATATTCACCCAGCCAGATCTTAATCTCAGGCAAAGACGCTGGATTGAGTTGATAAAAGATTATGACTTAGGAATTTCTTTCACCCCAGGCAAAGCCAATGTCATGGCTGATGCACTAAGTCGTAAGTCGTATTGTAACAACCTCATGTTACAACAGTATCAACCACTTCTCTATGAGGAACTTCGGAAGCTTAATCTTGAGATTGTTCCTTATGGATTCCTTTCTACCTTGGTAGTGAAACCAACTCTTGAGGATCAAATCAAAGCTGCACAAAAACATGCTCGAGGTATCCGACAGATCAAAGAAAACATTGCTAGTGGTAAGGCTAAATGTTTTACCCTAGACAATGAAGGTGTTGTATACTTTGAGAATAGGATAGTAGTACCGAAGAATAAGAACCTTAGACAGCTGATCCTTAAAGAAGCCCATGAATCTCCCCTCTCGATTCATCCTGGGGGTACAAAAATGGATCAAGATCTACGCCAGAGATTTTGGTGGACTAGGATGAAGAGATAAATTGCTCAGTTCATTGCTGAATGTGATGTTTGTCGTCGCGTTAAGGCAGAACATCAAAGACCTGCTGGTACTCTTAGACCTTTGCCTATTCCCGGGTGGAAATGGGATAAAGTCAGTATGGACTTCACCACTGGCTTTCCAAAAACCCAGAAAGGAAATGATGCCATCTTCGTTGTCATTGATAGACTTTCGAAAGTTGCTCACTTCCTTCCCGTTCGCGAGTCTATAACTGCTAGCCACTTAGCGGACTTGTATGTCTCCCGAATCGTGTCTCTTCATGGTGTTCCTTTGGAAATCAATTCAGACCGTGGTAGTCTTTTCACTTCTCGATTTTGGGAAAGTTTCAGAATGCTATGGGAACCCACCTCTACTTTAGCACCGCTTATCACCCGCAATCTAGTGGTCAAGTAGAAAGGGTCAATCAAATTCTCGAAGACATGCTCAGAGCTTGTGTTATCTCTTTCGGAAAGAAACGGGAGAATTCTCTTCCTTTTGCCGAATTTGCGCATAACAATAGCTTCCAATCTAGTTTGGGCATGGCTCCTTTTGAATTTCTCTATGGACGGAAATGTCGAACACCCCTAAACTGGTCAGAAACCGATGAAAGACAATTATTTGGACCGGATATGATTCAGGATGCAGAAGAGCAGGTTCGCATTGTTCGTTAGAAATTGAAAACAGCCCAGTCTCGTCAGAAAAGCTATTATGATCGTCATCATAGGGAAGAAAGCTATAATCTTGTTGAGCAGGCTTACCTTCGGGTTACTCCTCTGAAGGGTACCCATCGCTTCGGTATCAAAGGCAAGTTGGGCCCAGGTTACATTGGTTCCTTTCGCATTCTCGCTAAACATGGAGAAGTTACCTACCAATTGGAACTACCCCCTCACCTCTCCCAGGTTCATGATGTCTTCCACGTCTGTCAACTCAGGCGTTGCTTCAAGGACCCCATCCGCGAAGTAGACCACGACATGCTTGATCTCCAAGATAATCTTTCATATCGAGAGCACCATGTTCGTATTCTTGATGAAGCCGAGCGTAGCACCAGACATCAGAAGATCAGATTCCTCAAAGTGCAATGGTCAAATCATTCAGAGAAAGAAGCCACCTGGGAACGAGAGGATCGTCTACGAGCTGAGTAACCCTCCCTCTTCCCGACGACTTCTGAATCTCGGGACGAGATTCTTTTGAGTGGGGGCGAGTTGTCAGAACCCTAATTTAGGTTTGTGCTTTGCTAAGCTTGCATTTTTGCATCATGAAATTTTTTGCCAAAAAATAAAATAATTAGGGAAGCAGAAAAGCCCCAAAATAACTTTAATAAAAGGCCAGACAAAAATCTTTTTCCAAAAACGCTTTGAACTTTTTGGAAAATCTCATAAATGGGCATGATCATATTTCAAGTGAATTGGGTCCCACTTCATGCTCTCTGATTATTCTAAATTTACAAAAGCCCTTTGGAAATTAAATAATTACTGTATTTGCAATTGAAATTATTTAAATATAATTTCAATAATTCTGAAACTTTATGTGTGGAGTAATATATGCCTCCTAAGCCCACATAAAAGTTTTTGGAATTTTAAAAAATGGTTTGATTTAGAAATCAAATCAAAACAGAAAAGAATAAAAGGAAAAGAAAAGACAGAAGCTTACCTGGCGCCTAGGGCGAGGCCCACTTACCTTCTGGGCTAGCCTAGCCCAGCCGCCACTGCCTTGTCTTCTACCTCAGGAAGCCAGGCAGCTGCGTGCCCGGCATGCCGACACTGTCGCCGCGCCACCTCCCTTCCTGCCTCCTCTTCCTTATCCCGTCGCCAAGGGCCGCCTGGAGACGACCCGAGCCCCTTATGCCTTCCCCCCCTCTCCCTAACCCATTTTCCCTTCGTTTCCCCAGCCGGCCCGAGAGCAGCCGGAGCGCGCCGCCGCGCCCGGCGTGGCCACCGTGCTCCCCTCGCCGCGAAGTCGTGTCCAGCAGAGTCCCCGTGGTCGTCTTCGTCGATCTACGCGCAGAATCGAGCCCGGAGGCCCAGAGACGACGCCCGCATCAACCTCCTCCGCCACGGCGGCCGTGCTCCTCGCCGAAAATTCTCCGCCGCCAACTCCTCCCGTCCTCTCCGTGCCTACCGTCGCGCTCCCGGTGAGCCCCTCGTCAGTTTCCCTCTTCCCGCGCTCCACCCCGTCGCCTCGTCGCCGTTTTCCATCGAACAGGGGCTCCGGCCGCCGCAGGAGTCGTCACCGGCGAGGCTGATATGGGGAGGCCCGATCTTCTCAGTAAGCGGACGGTGAATATGAGGGCAATGATAGATAACTTGTATGTAGCCAATGAACTCTCCTTGCTAGATCCCTGTTGCCAATGCGACAGCTCTCTACCCTTTGGATATTCACAACTTCACACACTTGCGCAACGTAGCCGTCGACCACGAGACGGTAATTTGCAATCTACTAATCCCCAGTGGAACAATAGATCACACAGAACTTGCAGTAGAAGAACTTCAGATCGATACGAATTGAAGTCTTAATGATTGAAGAGGAAAGCTTGAAGCTATTCTCAATATCTAGGGTTTATCTAAACGTGGTCTAACCCTAAAACTCGTGGGAGCTGGGTATTTATAAGCTAAGGGATTACAGGGGCCGCAGTCCGTCTGATCTGCGCGCGGCTTTCGGACGTCCGAAGGGTTTCGGACGTCCGTCACGTCGGACGTCCGAAACATGTCGGAAATCCGACTCTGGCGGTGAGGTGTCCTGGATAGGAGGCTCTTCTCGCGGACCTTCATGTCGGACGTCCGTCATGTGTCGGACGTCCGATGCGTCGGACGTCCGAAATCCTGTCGGAAATCCGTCTTCGGTTTTGGAGGTCTTCTGAATACGGAGGTCGCCAACTTTCTCTGATGTCGGACGTCCGAAATGGGTCGGACGTTCGAAAGTTGGAGCATGTCTCATCTTCTCCTCCTTCTGGATCCTCGTCTCCGTCATGATACCTGATTATGCAAAAATACAAAGATTTAGGCAGTATAAAATTCTCATTACATAATATATCAGAATCTATTAAGAGCGAGTTCACCTGTTGTTCTATCAACTTTGCACGAGCTCTTGTAATAGGTCCAATTCTGATTTCATCATCCTTCTTCTTTGTTGAATCAACTTGTTCTTCATGACGAACTGGAGATGTGTTGGTAGTAGGGATGTCCTCATCATCTCCCCCCCCCCTTCAAAAGGCGTCGACCTCGACGCTCCAAGGTCGTCTCCCATGTATGGTGATAAATCAGCAACGTTGAAACTGTTGCTAGCGCCACCAAACTCGGCAATGGGAATATCAATCGAGTAGGCATTGTCATTGATCTTGGCTAACACCTTGTAAGGACCAGCACCCCGTGGCTTCAACTTGGAATTCCTCATCCCTGGAAATCTATCCTTGCGCAAATGTACCCAAACCATATCTCCAGGTTGAAAAAGAACTTGCTTCCGTGACTGGTTCCTCGCAGCAGCAACATTCTGGCCTTGCTTCTCAATAGCCTCTCGGGTCTTCTCATGGATCTTCTTCACATAATCTGCTCGTTTGGATGCCTCCATATTAACTCGTTCCTGCAATGGAAGAGGCAGCAAATCAAGAGGTGTAATAGGCTTAAAACCATATACCACTTCAAAAGGACAAAGGCGAGTAGTAGTGTGTACTGCCCTGTTATAAGCAAATTCAACATGTGGCAAACACTCCTCCCATTCGCGCAGACTTTTCTTGATCATAGCTCGCAATAATTGTGACAATGTTCTATTGACCACCTCCGTTTGACCATCAGTTTGGGGATGACATGTAGTACTGAACATCAACTTTGTTCCCAACTTTCCCCAAAGTGTCTTCCAGAAGTAGCTCACAAACTTTACATCCCCGTCAGAAACAATTGTCTTGGGCACTCCATGGAAGCGTACAATCTCCCTGAAAAACAGGTTAGCAACATGCGACGCATCGTCGCTCTTATGGCAAGCAATAAAATGTGCCATCTTGGAAAATCTATCCACTACCACAAATATACTATCATGACCATATTTAGTGCGTGGCAATCCTAACACAAAGTCCATACTAATGTCTTCCCAAGGTGTGGTAGGAGCCGATAGTGGAGTATACAAACCGTGAGGCTTCAGCCTGGACTTGGATGTGTTGCATACAATGCAGCGTCGAACAAACCTGTCCACATCACGCCTCATCCTGGGCCAATAAAAATTATCAGCAAGCATGAGTAATGTCTTCGCACGCCCAAAGTGACCCATCAGTCCTCCTGCATGTGATTCCTGCAACAATAGCAAACGCACAGAAGATTCTGGAACACAAAGTTTGTTAGCTCGAAACAAAAATCTATCATGGATGTGGAACTTGTCACAAGCATTCCGAAGCAAACACAAACGATATGGTTCAGCAAAATCATGATCAGTTGCATATAAATCACACAAACTCTCTAATCCAGGAATTTTAACATCAAGATGTGTCAATAACATATTCTTCCTAGAGAGAGCATCAGCAACAACATTATCTTTCCCTTTCTTATATTTGATGATGTAGGGAAAAGACTCAATGAACTCAACCCACTTAGCTAAGCGTCTATGCAAATTAGATTGAGCTTTCAGATATTTCAAAGCTTCATGATCAGAATGTATGATAAATTCTTTTGGCCACAAATAATGTTGCCAAACTTCAAGAACTCTAACAAGTGCATACAATTCTTTATCATAAACAGGATAGTTCAATCTAGCACCAGAAAGCTTCTCACTAAAATAAGCTATAGGTCTACCTTCTTGCATCAAAACACCACCAATGCCTATACCACTAGCATCGCATTCAACTTCAAAGTGCTTAGTAAAATCTGGTAATGCAAGTAATGGTGCAGAAGTAAGCAAACGTTTCAACTCATCAAATGCAAGGTCTTGGGCAACGCCCCAAACAAAAGGTACACCTTTCTTAGTCAATTCATTCAACGGTGCAGCAATAGTACTAAAGTTTTTCACAAAACGTCGATAAAAACCAGCAAGACCGTGAAAACTTCGTACTTGACTAACAGTCATGGGAGTAGGCCAATTTTGAATTGCTCCAATTTTAGAAGAATCTACTTCTACCCCATGCTTAGATACAACAAAACCCAAAAATATGACCTTATCTTTTGCGAATGTGCACTTCTCAAGATTAGCATATAATTTAGAATCACGCAACACTTGCAAAACTTGTCTAATATGATCAGCATGTTCAAATTCATTGCGGCTGTAAATAAGTATATCATCAAAATACACAACCACAAAATGTCCAATAAACTCCCTCAAAACATGGTTCATTAATCTCATGAAAGTACTAGGAGCATTAGTAAGACCAAAAGGCATAACTAACCACTCATATAAGCCGAACTTAGTTTTGAAAGCAGTTTTCCATTCATCCCCTTCTTTCATCCTAATTTGATGGTATCCACTACGCAAATCAATTTTAGAGAAAATAGCAGCACCACACAATTCATCAAGCATATCCTCTAAACGTGGAATAGGATGACGATAGCGAATAGTGATGTTATTAATAGCTCTACAATCTACACACATACGCCATGTACCATCTTTCTTAGGGACCAAAATAACAGGAACAGCACAAGGGCTAAGGCTGACACGAATATACCCTTTATCCAGAAGCGCTTGTACTTGTTGCTGAATTTCCTTCGTCTCTTGGGGGTTTGTCCTATATGGTGCCCGGTTCGGAAGAGTTGCACCCGGTATAAGATCAATCTGGTGCTCAATACCACGCAAGGGTGGTAATCCTGCTGGCACCTCCGCCGGAAACACATCATCAAAATCCTGCAAAACAGTAGCCACACCAGGAGAAATATGATGGTTATCATTAGAAACCAAAACCTCGCCTTTATACATGAGGACAAGAGGTATGGCTGTAGGATCCTCACTAAATTCTCTCATGTCTTCTTTGGTGGCTAAGGTAAGTAAACTAGTCTCTCTCGCACTTTTCGTTATATTATCACTCACAGCTATTACATTGTTTTCTCGTGTTGGTTCTACATTCACCTCTACCTTCTGACGAGACTCATTCACAATTTGCTGTGGGGACATAGGATGGAGATTAACTTTCTTGCCCTTGAATTCCAAATGATATGTATTGGCTCGGCCATTGTGTTGCACATGGCGATCATATAACCACGGCCGACCCAATAAGAAATGGCAAACTGTCATTGGCACCACATCAAAATCGACGGAATCCTTGTATGGGCCTATCTCAAAATTTACGCGCACCATGTGATTGACCTTCATCTCACCACTGTCACTCAACCACTGGACATAATAAGGATTCGGGTGAGGTGAGTACTTCAGATTTAGCTTAGCACATAACTCCTTGCTTGCGAGGTTGCGGCAGCTACCTCCATCAATAATCACTTTGCAAGCTTTGTTGGGACCAACGAGTGCCTTGGTTTGGAACAAATTACAGCGCTGAGAATCAGCATGCGGCTGCACTGTAAGAGTACGTTGTGACACAACAATGGTAGGAGCATGCGACGGAAACGCATCCATGCCTTCTTCACTATGATATCCCTCGTCATCGAAAACGGAAGGGTCTTCATCATCACCAGTTTCATACTCGCCAGTTTCTTGATTCACAAACATGACCTTTCTGTTCGGGCAATCTCTCTTGAAGTGACCCGGATTACCGCAAGCATGACAGGTGATCTCGCGATTGCGAGCTGTAGACATGTTGGAGCCTGCACTAGTGGCAGGGGCAACTGGTTTCTTGGCCATAGAACCATTGGAGGCTGGCTTGGAAACTGAAGAAGAAGCTCGAGTATTGGCACCATAATTCTCCATAGGCGCGGATGTCCTTGGACAAAATCTGCTAGATGTGGAGTATCTTGACTTCAGTTGTGCCTCTTCTGCAAGCTGGGATTCAGCCTCCCTTGCAAGATGCAATAAATCATTCATATTATAGTATTGGTGATGCCGCACAATACTCTTGAGAGTAAATTTCAGCCCATGGAGAAAACGTTGCATAGTCATCTCAACCTCTTCGCGAACTCGCGCACGTTGCAACAACATCTCCATCTCCATATAGTATGCATCAACGGACATAGTACCTTGCTTCAATTGTTGCAATTTATCAAAAGTTGTCCGTAAATAATTTGTGGGAACAAACCGAGCTTTCATGGTCGCCTTCATGTCACGCCATGTACGAATAGGCTGGCCATTGGTTTCTTGTATCTCGGTCAATACACTCTCCCACCAACGCAAAGCATAACCGTCAAACTCGGAAGAAGCAATCTTGATCTTCTTGTCCTCCGGATAATCATGCAAACGCCATAATTTTTCCATCTTAAGCTCCCATGTGAGGTATTCTTCCACATCCGTGGACCCTTCAAATTTGGGGATATTAAACTTGGGCTTGCTCAAGACATCTTCTTCCTGAATGGGTATACGGCGCGCACCAAGACCAAGTGGAGGTTGGCGAACCGGTCCTTGAAGACCACGCCCACGTCCTTGAATGCCCCTCAAATCAGCATTGTCACCATGGACACTACCATCATCTTCCTGAGCATCAGGTTGGCGTTGTACCATAGCTGCTTGTATGCCAGTGACAGATGTTGTCATTTGTTGTAGGTTCTGCTGGATAGCAGCAAGTTGTTGTTGCATAGTGGTGACTGCAGCTTCAGTCGCGTCCACTTTCAGTTGTACCGCTTGAACATTTGTATCAATTGCATCAGCGGATTTAGTAAACATCCCAGTCAAGTGATCACGGAGACCTTCATATGCCTCCCATGTAACTGGCGCATCCTTGTCCTGTTTCTGCATCACATCAAAACCACTTTGAGACATGATTAGTAGGTTAGTGCACTAAATCAAAATCTTTTGGTGGACACTCACAACTCACTCAAAACTGACAAGAAAAGGTGAATCTTACCGTTCCAAAGTGAATAGTAATGCGTACCCGTTCGGATGGAAGACTAGTGCACGGATGTGATGAAGTGAATACCCGAGTAAAAGAGTGAACACACGACAAAGCAGGATATATGTGGTGGAGCTATAGGTATGGCACCCTAACTACACCGAAGTCAAGTCCTAATGCTGATCGTGTGATACAAACCCAAAGAAAAGCTCACACAGTGGAGAACAAACGAAAGACAGGCCTCTCAAAAGATCACCACTATGATATGTCCTTTCTAACACTTGTATATCTCTTTGCACTCTTTTATAACTCTTTTTGATCACACTTCTTTCTCTCTTTTCTTTGATTTTTTTTTTTGAATCTTTTCTCTTTTTCTCTTTTTTTTTTTGAATCTATTCCAAACTGGACGAAATTTTGGCTCCGATGCAATCTAAGTTATGGCATGTTAAAACAATGAAACCCAAAAACTAGAAACAGCAAACTAAAACAATGACTCCGATGCAATCTAAGTTATGGCAAAAACTAGAAACCCAATATTTTTGTATGGCTTTTTCTGGATAGGACGAAAATAAAAACGATCTAATAGATGGATTTGGTGGATGCTTACCGAGGAAACACTGGAAATCTGATACCAAGATGATATGGGGTGGCCCGATCTTCTCAGTAAGCGAACGGTGAATATGAGGGCGATGATAGATAACTTGTGGATAGCCGATAAACTCTCCTCGCTAGATCCCTGTTGCCAATGCGACAGCTCTCTACCCTTTGGATATTCACAACTTCACACACTTGCGCAACGTAGCCGTCGACCACGAGACGGTAATTTGCAATCTACTAATTTCCAGTGGAACAACAGATCACACAAAACTTGCAGTAGCAACACTTCAGATCGATACGAATTGAAGTATATGATTCGAGAGGAAAGCTTGAAGCTATTCTCAATATCTAGGGTTTATCTAAAACGTGGTCTAACCCTAAAACTCGTGGGAGCTGGGTATTTATAAGCTAGGGAATTACAAGGGCCGCAGCCCGGCTGATTTCAGATCTGCGCGCGGTTTTCAGACGTCCGATGGGTTTCGGACGTCCGTCATGTCGGACGTCCGAAACGTTTCGGAAATCCGACTCTGGCGGTGAGGTGTCCTGGATTGAGGGTGCTTCTCGAGGAGCTTCATGTCGGACGTCCGTCATACGTCGGACGTCCGATGCGTCGGACGTCCGAAACCTTTTCGGAAATCCGTCTTCGGTTTTGGAGACCTTCTGGTTACGGAGGTCGGCGTCCTCCTTGCTGATGTCGGACGTCCGAAATGGGTCGGACGTCCGAAAGTTGGAGCAGTTCTCATCTTTTCCTCCTTCTGGATCCTCGTCTTCGTCATGATACCTGATTATGCAAACATACAAAGATTTAGGCAGTATAAAGTTCTCATTACATAATATATCAGAATCTATTAAGAGCGAGTTCACCTGTTGTTCTATCAACTTTGCACGAGCTCTTGTAATAGGTCCAATTCTGATTTCATCGTCCTTCTTCTTTGTTGAATCAACTTGTTCTTCATGACGAACTGGAGATGTGTTGGTAGTAGGGATGTCCTCATCAACAGATTTACAGAGGCGATTGATGGTGTGGAGAAGATGATCGACACAAAGCTCGACGCCAAGTTTACTGAGTTGCTCGCACGCCTACCTGCACAGCCTGCGGCCGCTCCAGCACAGCCACCGCCACCACGACGTGCACGACGTATTCTGTTTCCGGGCAGACAGTAACTTTGCTCTTTAGGCCACAATATGTCGCACCGCGGAGAAATTTTCGGGAAGAACACACGAAACAGCAAACTAAAAGAATGACTCCGATGCAATCTAAGTTATGGCAAAAACTAGAAACCCTAATATTTTTGTATGGATTTTTCTGGATAGGACGAAAACAAAAACGATCGAATAGATGGATTTGGTGGATGCTTACCGAGGAAACACTGGAAATCTGATACCAAGATGATATGGGGAGGCCCGATCTTCTCAGTAAGCGGACGGTGAATATGAGGGCGATCATAGATAACTTGTATGTAGCCAATGAACTCTCCTTGCTAGATCCCTGTTGCCAATGCGACAGCTCTCTACCCTTTGGATATTCACAACTTCACACACTTGCGCAACGTAGCCGTCGACCACGAGACGGTAATTTGCAATCTACTAATCCCCAGTGGAACAATAGATCACACAGAACTTGCAGTAGAAGAACTTCAGATCGATACGAATTGAAGTCTTAATGATTCAAGAGGAAAGCTTGAAGCTATTCTCAATATCTAGGGTTTATCTAAACGTGGTCTAACCCTAAAACTCGTGGGAGCTGGGTATTTATAAGCTAAGGGATTACAGGGGCCGCAGTCCGTCTGATCTGCGCGCGGCTTTCGGACGTCCGAAGGGTTTCGGACGTCCGTCACGTCGGACGTCCGAAACATGTCGGAAATCCGACTCTGGCGGTGAGGTGTCCTGGATAGGAGGCTCTTCTCGCGGACCTTCATGTCGGACGTCCGTCATGTGTCGGACGTCCGATGCGTCGGACGTCCGAAATCCTGTCGGAAATCCATCTTCGGTTTTGGAGGTCTTCTGAATACGGAGGTCGCCAACTTTCTCTGATGTCGGACGTCCGAAATGGGTCGGACGTCCGAAAGTTGGAGCATGTCTCATCTTCTCCTCCTTCTGGATCCTCGTCTCCGTCATGATACCTGATTATGCAAAAATACAAAGATTTAGGCAGTATAAAATTCTCATTGTATAATATATCAGAATCTATTAAGAGCGAGTTCACCTGTTGTTCTATCAACTTTGCATGAGCTCTTGTAATAGGTCCAATTCTGATTTCATCATCCTTCTTCTTTGTTGAATCAACTTGTTCTTCATGACGAACTGGAGATGTGTTGGTAGTAGGGATGTCCTCATCAGAGGCCCTGGTGCCCCCATCGAGTCCCCAGTGTGCACATGGCGATGCGCACGAGCGCGAGGCGCTCCCTGCTACCCTCCTCCGCCGCTCCCGTGGCTGGAAACCCCGCTCCGGCAGAGCGCCGCCGTGCGCAGAGGCCACCGACGTCAAGCCGGCCATTAGGGCCCTTAACCACCATGCTAATCCCCCCTCCTATCTCTATAACAGTGGGCCCCAACCCCTTAATTAAACCCGGCTTATTTTAGACAGAGACTAATTAAGCCCCTAGTCACTGACCAGAGGGCCCCACTGGTCAGTTGACTAGTCAACCCCCTGCGTCAGCATGATGTAAGCATGGCGCAAAAATCCCTTTTCCAGTACAAAAACAATTCCAGAAATCCCAGAAAATTGCATAAACTTTGAAATTGAATAACTTTTAAACCGTAACTCAGATTGAAATGTTTTTATATGAAAATTGATCAGAATAAAATTACCTATCCAAATATGCAACTTTCAACCATGTTTGAATTTTTTACAATGATGGATCAGTAGCATTTTTCTATTTGGTTCATTTGGTTTAAATCAAATAAATTGCTTATGCATTCCAACTTTAACCATTGCAATGCAAACACATGTACATCAGAAGCATAACACACCCATGAACATCACCATATCATGCCATATTGATTGTGCTTCGTAATTTATCAATTGTGTGCTTTACTTCCAGTGCTTCGGTGATTGCATCTTCTCGGTACCTCGTACAGAAGTACAGTACCTCGTGATCGTCAGCAAGGCAAGCAAACCCTCATTGATCATGTCGATAAAATCCCACTTCCCTCTCAGTCTCGCTTATGCATTGATTAGGATGATTACCATGATACGTTTCTACCGCATAGATGAACCCATTCCTTTGCATGACCTATCATTTGTCACAGTAGTAAGCAAACCACAATCCTAGCAGATGTAAGAGTTGATTGATATCATGTGGCCCTGCAACTGTTACTTCTTATTGCATGCTTAGAGTGATACAATGTTGATACAGTTATGTGAGTCGGGATGGTAGTGATCATGATGATGATGGTGGAAATGTGTTGGTGAATCTACCCTAATACAAGGTGAACGATGAGAGGTTGTGTAGGAGTACACAGTGGGTTGTCTCGTTGAACACCGCCTTAAGTCCGAGTTCTTGTGTGGTGATCCAAGAAGAAGAGTGCAACCACACATTGGGCTCACTGACCCCTCTCGGCCTAGTACCTCTCCCCGGACCAAGTCCATGAGTCACAAGTAGTTCGAACTTTAAACGATCTCAAGCAGGTACATCAAGGTAAGTGGTGGACGTAGGTTGTGGGCTCGTTGAATCAAGTGATCATGATCGAGTTGAGCTTGATGGAAGTCACACAACGTTTGAGTCTACATCGGAAAAATCGGCCAGATTCCGATTGTGGTCCCAACTCAAATAGGCGACTCCCTAAGACTAGAGATGGTGCTGTGAGTCAAGTGTCGTGGCAACATCCTCTCCGGTACTCGCTTGAAGGGTCCACTCCCAGGCGGTAACTGATGCATGCGTGTGTGTAGCAGTACACCCCTGCAGGGTTAATGAACTATTCGAATAGCCGTGTCCGCGGTTATGGACTACTTGGAGACCTTTACTTGATCATAGACAACTTGAACAGTTACTCTTAAAACTTGCCAATATAAGCGTGAGTGTTGTGGCGTGCTTCCTCGTGGGGAAGGTGAGGAACTATCCTTAGTGGTGTATTGGTTGGAGACTTGTTATTTGGACTCGTGTACGCTCCTTACCTCATTCTGGTATTCGTAGTACAGGACTAGCCAAGTCAAAGCTGGCACTTCTGCATTGAAACCCCACCTCCCTTTGCCTTGATACTTGAGCATGAGTAGTATAGTTCCTATGTAAGTCTTGCTGAGTACGTCTTTGTACTCACGTTTGCTTATTCTATGTTTTAGAGAAGAGACCACTGACCCCGATGGTGGCCTCATCCCCGAGCTTGACGTGGACCAAGTCGTATAGTTCCAGACAGCAGCCTGTGCCCTCTGGAGGGTCGTTGTATTTTCTTTCAGGCTTCTTAAGCCATTTGTTAAACTTGTCTTTACTAAGACATAATTTGCTTCCATTGATGTTTGATGTAATGTTGGATCACAGTCATGTGATCTCTGCTTGTAATATAACTACCATGTCTGCTCTGTTTAGCAGAAGTTATAAAGACTTTGAGTTTGTAGAGTTCATGTTGTGATTACCTGTTGTTTACACTAGAAATGTATGCTGCGTGAATGATTATAATGTTCATGTCTTAGTGTGGGGTTCGATAGCTTAGTTGAGTTCTTGCCGGTGGTCTTTTATAGACCAGGTGGCCCTTAGATGTGCGCAGCTTGGGGCATCACGATGCGATTGCTCGTGACTCTGTCACGTGGCACACTTTGTTGTATGATTGAGCCCGCCCGAGAACCCGACTAAGTGATCGGGCTGGAGTCTGTTTATGTAAGTGTTATAATTCAATCGAGAATATGGTTGAGGCGACTTGTCTATGAGTATGGGATTTCACCACCCATAATCATTTAGACTTGTGAGCGGACGATGAGGACCCATCTCAGTTGATCATCCGGCCTGGATGGGATGCCCCTCGCGTTCGATGCTTTCCGAGAGTGTTCTGTGCTTGGCCTTGTCTGCTTAGACAAGTGGGTACGGCTCTCGGCTCTCCATATGATTGTGTTGTAACAGGAATTACATACGCAAACTGATGAGGACATCCCTACTAATGTTACACCCATACCCTCACCAACTACACATACTGGACCAGTTACTAGAGCACGTGCACGTCAACTAAATTATCAGGTACTTTCGTTTCTTGCGAATCCTTCTATTGTTCATGAACATATGATGCTGCCTAAATTAGATACTTTTGTTTTGGTTATGAATGAAGGACCTAGCATGGACAAGAAGGACGGTCATTGGAGCGGGATCAAGAATGGAGAAGAAGGTGCGCGCGGGGGAAAGTACAGTGGAGCTTCCAGTGGGGATTTTCGCACGTTGAAGCCACCATAAGGCATGCATGAAGGCTTGGACGGAATACACGAGATGCCACTTCATTATTTTCGTCCAAGAGCAATTATAGGTGCTGCGTCACCTTAATATTGGGCTGGGCCCATGTAATTTCGAAATACCACATTATAGGCAGTTTTTAGAGTCCGTATGTGTGGGGAAACCGAGTTAGGGTTGTTTTCGGACCCCACCTCCAAGGGGTCACGAAAATCCCCTCTGTTCCCCCATATATACAGCCCTTAGGGCGTCGTTTAGACTTGGGTTTTAATTAGATTTAAGTTAGCCATAGCCGCAACTTCGAGCTCTTCGTTTGTGTCATCCGACCAGGCCAAGACCTTATTGGAACCCCAACTTTCGTAATCATTCATCTTATATTCGCAATATCCAGATTGCAATTCTTAGTTCTTGCTTGTTCTTCGATTGCTTGCAGGAATTAGACCTTCGTGGTCAGGTTGATCGTGCTTCCGCGGGATCAATAACCTCTCGGAGTTGGTTTAGCGATCGCTAAGGCGCAACGTCTTCGCACGTTCGTAGTCGGATCGTGAAAGTTGCCTCCACCATAATCGATCTCCACCATCTCATCGAAACATCGGGACACCTTCGCCTCTATCAAGTGGTATCAGATTTCCAGGTTGCTCGGTGAGATTTACCAGTTTTCGTAGTCTAGATTGGTTCTGTTTTTCATACCTACAGTCCACGAAAAAGCCAACAAAAAAAAAATTAGGGTTAGATCATCACGTCCCAAAACAGTCCGAGCCTTTGTCCAGTTTTCTTTACAGTAGTTTGCATTGTTGAATTTGCGGTTGCATCGTCGTGTCGAGTTGCTGATCTTAGCGTCTAGTTCCCTTAGAGTTTCGAGTTCTGATCACAGTTTGCCACGTCGCCGCCGCACCAGTAGTCATCCTACCACGTTCCGCCAATCCAAGTCAAGTTACACCACCACTTTCCGCCAAGCAGAGTCCATATACACCACCACGTCTCACGAGTCCGACTTGAGTTCCACCATCAGTACGGTTCCTGATATCCCCGTAGCCAGAATAGTTTTGAGTTGATTAGAGTCGGATTTCACCAATCTTTTGTCGTGCGTAGAAGAGGGTGATTTCCAAAAAAAAAAAAAAAAAAAAAAAAATTCGGGGGTAAAAAATTTCGTGCCCATACGTTCCTTAGGTCCAGAAACTCGTTTTGAGACGTTCGCCACCATAGTGATTTTTTCGCACTTTTTCAGCCCCCGCAGTCCCGCATCGCCAAAAAAAAAAGAGCAAAAAAAAAAAAAAAAAAAGAGAGAGAAAACATAATTCAGAGTGTGCTTCACAGTTGTTACGTGCCGCGCCGTGCTTTCGTTGGTGTTTTAGGCTCGCGTCTCTAGTACGGTCTAGCCTAGGATCAGCACAGTACCGACGTTGAGTGTTTATTCAGCTTTGCATCTCTGTTTTGATTACTGTTGAGTTTTTCCTACCATCCTTGTCAGCCTTCCTACAGCTCCACATATATTCTACATCGTGCGTTTTGACACCTCCTGGCCATCACTCTACCATATCTCTGAGAGTTTTGACCCGTTGGTTGTACATCACCACCTGCTGCTAGGTAAGAATCGGTAAGAACGTAAGAAAAGCTTGACGGATTTGTGCTTTCCACCACCCCACATCCATCCCATTAGTAGAAGTAGGATCATATTCCTGTGTGTTTTCTCTTTCTGCTAACCATGCCAGGATCACATGATGAAGTGGCGCGGGATGCACCCGATTGGGAGAACATGACAAACAAGGAGCTACATGATAAATTTGCACAAATGATGTCTGAACAGGTGAATGACATCGAGACCAGATTTACAGAGGCGATTGATGGTGTGGAGAAAATGATCGACACCAAGCTCGACGCCAAGTTTACTGAGTTGATCGCACGCCTACCTTCAGCACAGCCACACCCACCGCCACTACCACGTGCACGACGTATTCTGTTTCCGCGAGGACAAGCTGCTGGTATTGGTGCTCCTCCTACTGCTGCAGTTGCTGCTACTGCTGCTGCTGCTGCTTCTGACGTCGCCCAGGACGACAACTACGAGGGTGATTACGAGGAGGAGGTGGAACAGGAAGCGGCCTATGAGCAGCCAGCTGGACGTCCACGTCCCAACATTCGCCTCGGTCGACACCAACCACCCCCTCAGGTACGCGATGATGAACATGTGCCTAAACTTAAATTGAATCTTAAGCCGTTTGAGGGTAGATATATTCCTGATGCTTATCTTACTTGGGAGTTAGAAACTGAACAACGTTTTACATGTTTACAATATCCTGAGAATAGACGTGTTACTGCTGCTGTTTGTGAATTCACGGGCTTTGCATCTATTTGGTGGTCTGAACATTGTAGATTGCATGCTAATAATATTCCAACTACTTGGGCTGCTTTAAAAGATGCTATGCGTACTCGCTGGGTTCCTCCTTATTATCAACGTGAATTGTTACAAAAATTACAGCGTTTGAGACAAGGAAAAAATTCTGTAGAGGAATATTATCAAGAATTACAAACTGGATTGATTAGATGTGGCCTAGTAGAGGATAATGAAGCTATGCTTGCACGTTTTATGGGTGGCTTAAACAGGGAGATACAAACTATTCTAGAATACAAGGACTTTGCTACTATCACTCGTTTGTTTCATCTTGCTTGTAAAGCTGAACGTGAAGTGCAGGATCGACAGGCCGCTACGAGACCTAACTTTTCTGCAGGACGAAATACATCATGGACATCGCGTGGAGCTTCTACATCCACACGTCCTGCTGCGCCACCATCTACTTCAGCCGCTCATTCTTACAGGGAGCCACCAAAACAGCCAGCGCCACCATTCAAGGGTGCACAGAGTGGTCCAGCGGCGAGTTCTTCTTCCTCCATGGCGTCCACAGGGCAAGCACGAGATCGTGATATTAAATGTCGCAGGTGCCAAGGTGGAGGTCACTTCGCAAAAGACTGTCCCTCCAAACGTGTGATGACTATTACGGCGGATGGTGGGTATGAGTCAGCGAGTGACTATGATGAGGAGACTCTAGTTCTCATTGCTCATGAGGAACAGGGTGCCCATGATGATGCTCATGATATAGAGTATATGACTCCTGATGATGCAGATAAATATGCTAGTTTGGTTGCTCAACGTGTATTAAGTGTGCAGGTAACGAAGGCCGAGCAAAACCAGAGGCATAATTTGTTCCACACAAAGGGAGTGGTGAAAGAACGTTCGGTTCGCATCATCATTGACGGAGGGAGTTGCAACAACTTGGCTAGCATGGAGTTGGTGGAGAAGCTATCTCTCACCACAAGACCACACCCCCATCCGTACTATATTCAGTGGTTTAACAATAGTGGTAAGATTAAGGTAACACGTTCTGTTCGTGTGCACTTTAGCATTGCTGCTGCATATGCTGATTATGTTGATTGTGATGTGGTACCCATGCAAGCATGCTCTCTTTTACTTGGTAGACCATGGCAATTTGATAGGAATGTTGTACACCATGGTAGGACAAATCAGTTTACTCTAGTTCATCAGGATAAAAATATTGCTTTACTTCCTATGTCTCCTGAACAAATTGTGAAAGATGATCTTGCTAGAGCTAGTAAAGCAAAACAGGAGAAAAATAAGAGTGAGAATGAGATAGCAGCCAAAGAATTTGAGCAACAACATAAGACTAATAGCAAATCTTCTTCTGCTGTTTCTAATGAAATTAAATTGACTAGTCCAACTTTGCTTGCTACTAAGGTTGATATTTCAGATTTGGATGTTAGTCAATATGTGTGCTATGCTTTTGTGTGCAAAGAAGCTTTGTTTTCATTTGAGGAATTGCCTCCTTCTTTGCCTCCTGTTGTCACTGACCTTTTGCAGGAGTTTATTGACGTCTTTCCACAAGACGTACCACCGGGATTACCACCTATTCGAGGGATTGAGCATCAGATTGACTTAATTCCCGGTGCTTCGTTGCCCAACCGTGCGCCATACCGTACCAATCCGGAGGAGACGAAGGAGATTCAGCGTCAAGTACAAGAGCTACTCGACAAAGGTTACATACGTGAGTCCCTTAGTCCTTGTGCTGTTCCTGTTATATTAGTGCCTAAAAAGGATGGAACATGGCGTATGTGTGTTGATTGTCGAGCCATTAATAATATTACTATTCGTTATCGTCATCCTATTCCTAGGTTAGATGATATGCTTGATGAATTAAGTGGCTCTACCATGTTTTCCAAAGTTGATTTGCGTAGTGGATACCATCAAATTCGCATGAAATTAGGAGATGAATGGAAAACGGCTTTTAAAACTAAGTTTGGATTATATGAGTGGTTAGTCATGCCTTTTGGGTTAACTAATGCACCTAGCACTTTCATGAGATTAATGAACGAGGTTTTACGTGCTTTCATTGGACGATTTGTGGTAGTCTATTTTGATGATATACTGATTTATAGCAAATCTTTGGAGGAACATTTGGATCATTTACGTGCTGTTTTTATTGCTCTACGTAATGCACGTTTATTTGGTAACCTTGGGAAGTGCACCTTTTGCACCGACCGAGTATCGTTTCTTGGCTATGTTGTTACTCCACAGGGTATTGAAGTTGATAAAGCCAAGATCGAGGCGATTGAGAGTTGGCCGCAGCCCAAAACGGTCACACAAGTGAGGAGTTTTCTTGGCCTCGCTGGATTCTATAGGCGTTTTGTGAGAGATTTCAGCACCATTGCTGCCCCTCTCAATGAGCTTACACGCAAGGATGTGCCTTTTACTTGGGGTACCGCACAGGAAGAAGCTTTCACGGTATTGAAAGATAAGTTAACACATGCTCCTTTGCTCCAACTTCCTGATTTTAATAAGACTTTTGAGCTTGAATGCGATGCTAGTGGGATTGGTTTGGGAGGTGTGTTATTACAAGATGCTAAACCTGTTGCATACTTTTCTGAAAAATTGAGTGGGCCTAGTCTGAACTATTCTACTTATGATAAGGAATTATATGCTCTTGTTCGGACATTAGAAACTTGGCAACATTATTTATGGCCCAAAGAATTTGTTATACATTCTGATCATGAATCTTTGAAACACATAAGAAGTCAAGCAAAACTTAATCGTAGACATGCTAAGTGGGTTGAATTTATTGAGACTTTCCCTTATGTCATTAAACACAAGAAGGGGAAAGATAATATTATTGCTGATGCTTTGTCTCGTCGTTATACTATGCTTTCACAACTTGACTTCAAGATATTCGGTTTAGAGACAATCAAAGAACAATATGCAAATGATGCGGAATTTAAAGATGTATTGCAGAATTGTAGAGAGGGTAGAACATGGAACAAGTTTGTGCTTAATGATGGATTTGTGTTCCGTTCTAACAAGCTATGCATTCCAGCTAGCTCTATTCGTCTTTTGTTGTTGCAGGAGGCGCATGGAGGAGGATTAATGGGACATTTTGGCGTGAAAAAGACGGAGGACGTACTTGCTACACATTTCTTTTGGCCAAAGATGAGACGGGATGTTGAGCGTTTTGTTGCTCGCTGCACTACATGTCAAAAAGCTAAGTCACGACTCAATCCTCATGGTTTATACATGCCTTTACCTGTACCTAGTGTTCCGTGGGAGGACATATCCATGGACTTTGTTTTAGGCTTGCCTCGAACAAAGAAGGGGAGAGATAGCATATTTGTTGTCGTGGATAGATTTTCTAAGATGGCACATTTTATACCATGTCATAAAAGCGATGATGCTGCTAATGTTGCTGATTTATTCTTTGGAGAGATTATTCGTTTACATGGTGTGCCCAATACTATTGTCTCGGATCGTGATACTAAGTTTCTTAGCCATTTTTGGAGATGCTTATGGGCTAAGTTGGGGACTAAACTACTTTTTAGTACTACATGTCATCCCCAAACTGATGGACAAACTGAAGTGGTCAATAGGACTTTGTCTACTATGCTTAGGGCTGTTTTAAAAAGTAACTTGAAACTGTGGGAAGAATGTTTACCTCATATTGAATTTGCTTATAATCGTTCAGTGCATTCTACCACTAAAATGTGCCCTTTTGAGATTGTTTATGGGTTTTTACCTCGTGCACCTATTGATTTGCTGCCTCTTCCATCTTCGGAGAAGGTGAATTTTGATGCTAAGCAACGTGCTGAATTGATATTAAAAATGCATGAGTTAACTAAAGAAAACATTGAGCGCATGAATGCTAGATACAAGCTTGCTGGTGATAGGGGTCGAAAGCATGTTGTTTTTGAACCAGGAGATCTTGTTTGGTTACATCTACGAAAAGATAGGTTTCCTGATTTGCGCAAGTCTAAGTTAATGCCACGAGCTGATGGTCCCTTTAAGGTTTTACAGAAAATTAATGATAATGCATATAAACTTGAGCTACCTGCAGATTTTGGGGTTAGTCCCACATTTAACATTGCAGATTTGAAACCTTATTTGGGAGAAGATGATGAGCTTCCGTCGAGGACGACTTCAATTCAAGAAGGGGAGGATGATGAGGACATCCCTACTAATGTTACACCCATACCCTCACCAACTACACATACTGGACCAGTTACTAGAGCACGTGCACGTCAACTAAATTATCAGGTACTTTCGTTTCTTGCGAATCCTTCTATTGTTCATGAACATATGATGCTGCCTAAATTAGATACTTTTGTTTTGGTTATGAATGAAGGACCTAGCATGGACAAGAAGGACGGTCATTGGAGCGGGATCAAGAATGGAGAAGAAGGTGCGCGCGGGGGAAAGTACAGTGGAGCTTCCAGTGGGGATTTTCGCACGTTGAAGCCACCATAAGGCATGCATGAAGGCTTGGACGGAATACACGAGATGCCACTTCATTATTTTCGTCCAAGAGCAATTATAGGTGCTGCGTCACCTTAATATTGGGCTGGGCCCATGTAATTTCGAAATACCACATTATAGGCAGTTTTTAGAGTCCGTATGTGTGGGGAAACCGAGTTAGGGTTGTTTTCGGACCCCACCTCCAAGGGGTCACGAAAATCCCCTCTGTTCCCCCATATATACAGCCCTTAGGGCGTCGTTTAGACTTGGGTTTTAATTAGATTTAAGTTAGCCATAGCCGCAACTTCGAGCTCTTCGTTTGTGTCATCCGACCAGGCCAAGACCTTATTGGAACCCCAACTTTCGTAATCATTCATCTTATATTCGCAATATCCAGATTGCAATTCTTAGTTCTTGCTTGTTCTTCGATTGCTTGCAGGAATTAGACCTTCGTGGTCAGGTTGATCGTGCATCCGCGGGATCAATAACCTCTCGGAGTTGGTTTAGCGATCGCTAAGGCGCAACGTCTTCGCACGTTCGTAGTCGGATCGTGAAAGTTGCCTCCACCATAATCGATCTCCACCATCTCATCGAAACATCGGGACACCTTCGCCTCTATCACAAACCCCGGGTCCCGACATAAATAATAATTTTAACTCATGCAAAATGCTAAATAATACTACTGGTCTAGGACTTAGTGAAAAACATAGGCATGTCAAACTGTTGTAAACATGCTATATAAACAGTAGCAAAAGCAATATTAAACAAGCTCCAAAATGAACAAGCAATACATCTACAACAAGCCTATATGATGCTCATGAGTTCATACATATCCCTTGTGTCAAAGGACTCATGGATGAAAAGATATTAAGCATGCAAGACAGCTATATTATATTCTGGACTTTGTGAAATCTCAGGGTATATGACAAAAAAACAGCAGGGTTGCACTTTGAGAGCTGAATACCTATATGAACATCAACCATATCATGGAAAATCAAAGCATGGCATTAAAGTACACATAACAAGGAGCATTGCATTCCATGTGAGCTATAGCATATGAGGCATGGATCACTAACTATTAGGCATCAAAGTAGCAACTTTATACAAACAACAACACATATTATCAGGGTCACCACTTTGGAGCAAGAAATAAAATAGCTACAACATTCAAACATGGCAAAGGAATGCATCTAATTGAAGTACACATGATGCTTAACACATACAAGAAAGAATCATTGGAATAGGCATCATGGATGTGACACAAGGTGATGAGGACATCCCTACTAATGTTACACCCATATCCTCACCAACTACACATATTGGACCAGTTACTAGAGCTCGTGCACGTCAACTAAATTATCAGGTACTTTCGTTTCTTGCGAATCCTTCTATTGTTCATGAACATATGATACTGCCTAAATTAGATACTTTTGTTTTGCTTATGAATGAAGGACCTAGCATGGACAAGAAGGATGGTCATTGGAGCGGGATCAAGCATGGAGAAGAAGGTGCGCGCGCGGGAAAGGACAGCGGAGCTTCCCGTGGTGATTATCGCACTTTGAAGCCACCATAAGGCGCGCATGAAGTCTTGGACGAAATACGCGAGATGCCACTTCATTATTTTCGTCCAAGGGCAATTATAGGTGCTGCGTCACCTTAATATTGGGCTGGGCCCATGTAATTTCGAAATACCACCTTATAGGCTGTTTTTAGAGTCCGTATGTGTGGGGAAACCGAGTTAGGGTTGTTTTCGGACCCCACCTCCAAGGGGTCACGAAAATCCCCTCTGTTCCCCCATATATACAGCCCTTAGGGCGTCGTTTAGACTTGGGTTTTAATTAGATTTAAGTTAGCCATAGCCGCAACTTCGAGCTCTTCGTTTGTGTCATCCGACCAGGCCAAGACCTCATTGGAACCCCAACTTTCGTAATCTTTCATCTTATATTCGCAATATCCAGATTGCAATTCTTAGTTCTTGCTTGTTCTTCGATTGCTTGCAGGAATTAGACCTTCGTGGTCAGGTTGATCGTGCATCCGCGGGATCAATAACCTCTCGGAGTTGGTTTAGCGATCGCTAAGGCGCAACGTCTTCGCACGTTCGTAGTCGGGTCGTGAAAGTCTACTCCACCATAATCGATCTCCACCATCTCATCGAAACATCGGGACACCTTCGCCTCTATCAAGTGGTATCAGATTTCCAGGTTGCTCGGTGAGATTTACCAGTTTTCATAGTCTAGATTGGTTCTGTTCTTCATACCTACAGTCCACGAAAAAGCCAAAAAAAAAATTAGGGTTAGATCATCACGTTCCAAAACAGTCCGAGCCCTTATCCAGTTTTCTTTACAGTAGCTTGCTTTGTTGAATTTACGGTTGCATCGTTGTGTCAAGTTGCTGATCTTAGCGTCTAGTTCCCTTAGAGTTTCGAGTTCTGATCACAGTTTGCCACGTCGCCGCCGCACAGTAGTCATCCTACCACGTTCCGCCAATCCAAGTCCAGATACACCACCACGTTCCGCCAAGCAGAGTCCATATACACCACCACGTCTCACGAGTCCGAGTTGAGTTCCACCATCAGTAAGGATCCTGATCTCTCTGTAGCCAGATTAGTTTTGAGTTGTTAGAGTCGGATTTCACCAAACTTTTTCCGTCCAGAGAAGGGGGGTGATTTCCAAAAAAAAAAAAAAAAAAAAAAAAAAAAAAATCGTAGAGTCTGGCACGCTTTCCAGAGCAGTTTTTAGGCCAAAAATTTCAGGGGTGAAAAAATTTCGTGCCCATACGTTCCTTAGGTCCAGAAACTCATTTTGAGACGTTCGCCACCATAGTGATTTTTTCGCACTTTTTCAGCCACCGCAGTCCCGCATCGCAAAAAAAAAAAAAAAAAAAAAGCAAAAAAAAAAAAAAAAAACAAAAAAAAAAAAAGAGAAAAAAAATTCAGAGTGTGCTTCTCAGTTGATTACGTGCCGCGCCGTGCTTTCGTTGGTGTTTTAGGCTCGCGTCTCTAGTACGGTCTAGCCTAGGATCAGCACAGTACCGACGTTGAGTGTTTATTCAGCTTTGCATCTCTGTTTTGATTACTGTTGAGCTTTTTGCTACCATATTTGTCAAACCTACCTACAGCTCCACATATATTCTACTTCGTGCGGTTGACACCTCCTGGCCATCGCTCTACCACATCTCTGAGAGTTTTGACCCGTTGGTTGCACATCACCACCTGCTGCTAGGTAAGAATCGGTAAGAACGTAAGAAAAGCTTGACGGATTTGTGCTTTCCACCACCCCACATCCATCCCATTAGTAGAAGTAGGATCATATTCCTGTGTGTTTTCTATTTCTGCTAACCATGCCAGGATCCCATGATGAAGTGGCGCGGGATGCACCTGCTTGGGAGAATATGACAAACAAAGCATTACATGATAAATTTGCACAAATGATGTCTGAACAGGTGAATGACATCGAGAACAGATTTACAGAGGCGATTGATGGTGTGGAGAAGATGATCGACACCAAGCTCGACGCCAAGTTTACTGAGTTGCTCGCACGCTTACCTCTACAGCCTGCGGCCGCTCCAGCACAGCCACCGCCACCACGACGTGCACGACGTATTCTGTTTCCGGGCGGACAAGCTGCTGGTGCTCCTGCTGCTGCTGCAGTTACTGCTGCTGCTGCCTCTGACGTCGGCCAGGACGACAACTACGAGGGTGATTACGAGGAGGAGGTGGAACAAGAAGCGGCCTATGAACAGCCAGCTGGACGTCCACGTCCCAACATTCGCCACGGTCGACACCAACCACCCCCTCAGGTACGCGATGATGAACATGTGCCTAAACTTAAATTGAATCTTAAGCCGTTTGAGGGTAGATATATTCCTGATGCTTATCTTACTTGGGAGTTAGAAACTGAACAACGCTTTACATGTTTACAATATCCTGAGAATAGACGTGTTACTGCTGCTGTTTGTGAATTCACGGGTTTTGCATCTATTTGGTGGTCTGAACATTGTAGATTGCATGCTAATAATATACCAGCTACTTGGGCTGCTTTAAAAGATGCTATGCGTACTCGCTGGGTTCCTCCTTATTATCAACGTGAATTGCTACAAAAATTACAGCGTTTGAGACAAGGAAAAAATTCTGTAGAGGAATATTATCAAGAATTACAAACTGGATTGATTAGATGTGGCCTAGTAGAGGATAATGAAGCTATGTTTGCACGTTTTATAGGTGGCTTAAACAGGGAGATACAAACTATTCTAGAATACAAGGACTATGCTACTATTACTCGTTTGTTTCATCTTGCTTGTAAAGCTGAACGTGAAGTGCAGGATCGACAGGCCGCTACGAGACCTAACTTTTCTGCAGGACGAAATACATCATGGACATCGCGTGGACCTTCTACATCCACACGTCCTGCTGCTCCACCCTCTACTTCAGCCGCTCATTCTTACAGGGAGCCACCAAAACAGTCAGCGCCACCATTCAAGGGTGCACAGAGTGGTCCAGCGGCGAGTTCTTCTTCATCCATGGCTTCCACAGGGCAAACACGAGATCGTGATATTAAATGTCGCAGGTGCCAAGGTGGAGGTCACTTCGCAAAAGACTGTCCCTCCAAGCGTGTGATGATTATTACGGCGGATGGTGGGTATGAGTCAGCGAGTGACTATGATGAGGAGACTTTAGTTCTCATTGCTCATGAGGAACAGGGTGCCCATGATGATGCTCATGATATGGAGTATATGGCTCCTGATGATGCAGATAAATATGCTAGTTTGGTTGCTCAACGTGTGTTAAGTGTGCAGGTAACGAAGGCTGAGCAAAACCAGAGGCATAATTTGTTCCACACAAAGGGAGTGGTGAAAGAACGTTCGGTTCGCATCATCATTGACGGAGGGAGTTGCAACAACTTGGCTAGCATGGAGTTGGTGGAGAAGCTATCTCTCACCACAAGACCACACCCCCATCCGTACTATATTCAGTGGTTTAACAATAGTGGTAAGATTAAGGTAACGCGTTCTGTTCGTGTGCACTTTAGCATTGCTGCATATGCTGATTATGTTGATTGTGATGTGGTACCCATGCAAGCATGCTCTCTTTTACTTGGTAGACCATGGCAATTTGATAGGAATGTTGTACACCATGGTAGGACAAATCAGTTTACTCTGGTTCATCAGGATAAAAATATTGCTTTACTTCCTATGTCTCCTGAACAAATTGTGAAAGATGATCTTGCTAGAGCTAGTAAAGCTAAACAGGAGAAAAATAAGAGTGAAAATGAGATAGCAGCCAAAGAATTTGAGCAACAACATAAGACTAATAGCAAATCTTCTTCTGCTGTGTCTAATGAAATTAAATTGACTAGTCCAACTTTGCTTGCTACTAAAGTTGATATTTCAGATTTGGATGTTAGTCAATATGTGTGCTATGCTTTTGTGTGCAAAGAAGCTTTGTTTTCATTTGAGGAATTGCCTCCTTCTTTGCCTCCTGTTGTCACTGACCTTTTGCAGGAGTTTATTGACGTCTTTCCACAAGACGTACCACCGGGATTACCACCTATTCGAGGGATTGAGCATCAGATTGACTTAATTCCCGGTGCTTCACTGCCCAACCGTGCGCCATACCGTACCAATCCGGAGGAGACAAAGGAGATTCAGCGTCAAGTACAAGAGCTACTCGACAAAGGTTACATACGTGAATCCCTTAGTCCTTGTGCTGTTCCTGTTATATTAGTGCCTAAAAAGGATGGAACATGGCGTATGTGTGTTGATTGTCGAGCCATTAATAATATTACTATTCGTTATCGTCATCCTATTCCTAGGTTAGATGATATGCTTGATGAATTAAGTGGCTCTACCATGTTTTCCAAAGTTGATTTGCGTAGTGGATACCATCAAATTCGCATGAAATTAGGAGATGAATGGAAAACGGCATTTAAAACTAAGTTTGGATTATATGAGTGGTTAGTCATGCCTTTTGGGTTAACTAATGCACCTAGCACTTTCATGAGATTAATGAACGAGGTTTTACGTGCTTTCATTGGACGATTTGTGGTAGTCTATTTTGATGATATACTGATTTATAGCAAATCTTTGGAGGAACATTTGGATCATTTACGTGCTGTTTTTATTGCTCTACGTAATGCACGTTTGTTTGGTAACCTTGGGAAGTGCACCTTTTGCACCGACCGAGTATCGTTTCTTGGCTATGTTGTTACTCCGCAGGGAATTGAAGTTGATAAAGCCAAGATCGAGGCGATTGAGAGTTGGCCGCAGCCCAAAACGGTCACACAAGTGAGGAGTTTTCTTGGCCTCGCTGGATTCTATAGGCGTTTTGTGAGAGATTTCAGCACCATTGCTGCACCTCTCAATGAGCTTACACGCAAGGATGTGCCTTTTACTTGGGGTACCGCACAGGAAGAAGCCTTCACCGTATTGAAAGATAAGTTAACACATGCTCCTTTGCTCCAACTTCCTGATTTTAATAAGACTTTTGAGCTTGAATGCGATGCTAGTGGGATTGGTTTGGGAGGTGTGTTATTACAAGATGCTAAACCTGTTGCTTACTTTTCTGAAAAATTGAGTGGGCCTAGTCTGAACTATTCTACTTATGATAAGGAATTATATGCTCTTGTTCGGACATTAGAAACTTGGCAACATTATTTATGGCCCAAAGAATTTGTTATACATTCTGATCATGAATCTTTGAAACACATAAGAAGTCAAGCAAAACTTAATCGTAGACATGCTAAGTGGGTTGAATTTATTGAGACTTTCCCTTATGTCATTAAACACAAGAAGGGGAAAGATAATATTATTGCTGATGCTTTGTCTCGTCGTTATACTATGCTTTCACAACTTGACTTCAAGATTTTCGGTTTAGAGACAATCAAAGATCAATACGTAAATGATGCGGAATTTAAAGATGTATTGCAGAATTGTAGAGAGGGTAGAACATGGAACAAGTTTGTACTTAATGATGGATTTGTGTTCCGTTCTAACAAGCTATGCATTCCAGCTAGCTCTATTCGTCTTTTGTTGTTGCAGGAGGCGCATGGAGGAGGATTAATGGGACACTTTGGCGTGAAGAAGACGGAGGACGTACTTGCTACACATTTCTTTTGGCCAAAGATGAGACGGGATGTTGAGCGTTTTGTTGCTCGCTGCACTACATGTCAAAAAGCTAAGTCACGACTCAATCCTCATGGTTTATACATGCCTTTACCTGTACCTAGTGTTCCGTGGGAAGACATATCCATGGACTTTGTTTTAGGCTTGCCTCGAACAAAGAATGGGAGGGATAGCATATTTGTTGTCGTGGATAGATTTTCTAAGATGGCACATTTTATACCATGTCATAAAAGCGATGATGCTGCTAATGTTGCTGATTTATTCTTTCGTGAGATTATTCGCTTACATGGTGTGCCCAATACTATTGTCTCGGATCGTGATACTAAGTTTCTTAGCCATTTTTGGAGATGCTTATGGGCTAAGTTGGGGACTAAACTACTTTTTAGTACTACATGTCATCCCCAAACTGATGGACAAACTGAAGTAGTCAATAGGACTTTGTCTACTATGCTTAGGGCTGTTTTAAAGAGTAACTTGAAACTGTGGGAAGAATGTTTACCTCATATTGAATTTGCTTATAATCGTTCATTGCATTCTACCACTAAAATGTGCCCTTTTGAGATTGTTTATGGTTTTCTACCTCGTGCACCTATTGATTTGCTACCTCTTCCATCTTCGGAGAAGGTTAATTTTGATGCTAAGCAACGTGCTGAATTGATATTAAAACTGCATGAGTTAACTAAAGAAAACATTGAGCGCATGAATGCTAGATACAAGCTTGCTGGTGATAGGGGTCGAAAGCATGTTGTGTTTGAACCCGGAGATCTTGTTTGGTTACATCTACGTAAAGATAGGTTTCCAGATTTGCGCAAGTCTAAGTTAATGCCTCGAGCTGATGGTCCCTTTAAGGTTTTGCAGAAAATTAATGATAATGCATATAAACTTGAGCTACCTGCAGCCTTTGGGGTTAGTCCCACATTTAATATTGCAGATTTGAAGCCTTATTTGGGAGAAGATGATGAGCTTCCGTCGAGGACGACTTCAATTCAAGAAGGGGAGGATGATGAGGACATCCCTACTAATGTTACACCCATATCCTCACCAACTACACATATTGGACCAGTTACTAGAGCTCGTGCACGTCAACTAAATTATCAGGTACTTTCGTTTCTTGCGAATCCTTCTATTGTTCATGAACATATGATACTGCCTAAATTAGATACTTTTGTTTTGCTTATGAATGAAGGACCTAGCATGGACAAGAAGGATGGTCATTGGAGCGGGATCAAGCATGGAGAAGAAGGTGCGCGCGCGGGAAAGGACAGCGGAGCTTCCCGTGGTGATTATCGCACTTTGAAGCCACCATAAGGCGCGCATGAAGTCTTGGACGAAATACGCGAGATGCCACTTCATTATTTTCGTCCAAGGGCAATTATAGGTGCTGCGTCACCTTAATATTGGGCTGGGCCCATGTAATTTCGAAATACCACCTTATAGGCTGTTTTTAGAGTCCGTATGTGTGGGGAAACCGAGTTAGGGTTGTTTTCGGACCCCACCTCCAAGGGGTCACGAAAATCCCCTCTGTTCCCCCATATATACAGCCCTTAGGGCGTCGTTTAGACTTGGGTTTTAATTAGATTTAAGTTAGCCATAGCCGCAACTTCGAGCTCTTCGTTTGTGTCATCCGACCAGGCCAAGACCTCATTGGAACCCCAACTTTCGTAATCTTTCATCTTATATTCGCAATATCCAGATTGCAATTCTTAGTTCTTGCTTGTTCTTCGATTGCTTGCAGGAATTAGACCTTCGTGGTCAGGTTGATCGTGCATCCGCGGGATCAATAACCTCTCGGAGTTGGTTTAGCGATCGCTAAGGCGCAACGTCTTCGCACGTTCGTAGTCGGGTCGTGAAAGTCTACTCCACCATAATCGATCTCCACCATCTCATCGAAACATCGGGACACCTTCGCCTCTATCACAAGGAACAACCAAAGTTGCAAGAAAATAACAGTCAGCGGCATTTATCAGCAGGTAGCAGTATTAAACATACAATTACACCAACCAGATGAGCTCAAATGAATTAACTCACTAAAGCAAAAAAGTTAGAGCACATCACAGAGCACAAATTTCATTTTGGGCGCAATTCCATACGGACTATGGTTCACTCGCAAATCTACTCGCAAACAGGCATCAACAACAATTTTACCAAGGACATAGAAAAATAACGGAGGGGCACAAATTGGCTATACTACGCTCAGCGCGAGAAATACACACACGCCCAACAACAGCAGCAAGATTAAAATAAAAAAAGGCGACGGCGAGCTTACCATGGGCTTCATCCCATGACGGCGGTGGGCTAGAAATAGTGGGGCTCGCCCACAGGCGTGAGGTGGCGTAGGGACATGCTGCGGGCTGAGCCGCGGGCGTAGGCCGACCCACGTGGTGCGGCAGCGGCAGTTGGTGCCCGATCCGACTGGATCGGTGCGGCGCTCCTGCGAGGAAGGTGTTAGGATTAGGCGGGGAGGGACGGGCGCGGCAGAGGAGGGAGCAGCCGGATCCGACAAAGGGGCGGCGCGGCGAGGTCCTTGGGGCGGCGGCCGAGCTCGGGATCGCCGGCGTCGACCTTGGGCAGCCATGGTGCGGTGGCTTTGCCAGTAGAGATAGAGAGGGAGGTGAGGAGAGGGAAAGGAGAGGAGGAAAGAGAGTGGGAGGGAGCGGAGGAGAGAGGAGGGGTGCGACGGCACGCGACTGCTGGTAGTCGGCGGCGGCGGAGAGGCAACCGACGACGAGATCTCCACGGGCGGCGCGAATCTGGGCCTCACAGGCCCGCGGCGTCTACTCGGCCCGAAGGGGCCCAATTCGGTGGTGGAGATGCTGGAGAGGCTGGAGGGGTGACGTGGCGTCTCTCGGGCCGTTGGATCTCAGATCCGACGGCTCTGGATCGCCAGGGGGCTAGGGTTTCGGAATTTTGGAGGGCTAGGTGGCTGATCTGGAAATTTGGAGGGGTTTGTTGCAATTTTACATGGGGGAAACCATAGAAGGGCTAGGGGAGAGTGGTGGTCTATTTATAGGCTGGCCTGGATTACAGGTTTACGCAAACTCCCTCGAGCTTTCTCTGTTGCGTTAGGTGCTCCACGTTTCTGGCCGTCGGGAGTCCATACTTCCTCTGATGCGGATGAAATCTCGAACCACGTGCTTAGCGCGGCGAGCCCGTCAATTCAACCTCACTTCGATAATGTTTCGAGAAATTTTTTCTAGCACCCAATAAAATAATCCATTTAATTATTAAATGGGTTTTTCGTTCCGATGGCGATCCCTGGTCCTGTGCCGCTTGCGACGGTGCTCGGGTGAAACCCCGGTGTCGCAAAGGTCGTGTGTCGTTGGGAAAAGGTTTGGTCCCGCATCCGATACGAGAAAGAGGGGGGAGAATATTCACCGACTAATAAATCGGAAAAGCAAATACTGCAAACAATTCTAGCAATCAACAAAATAAAGCAACAAACAAAATTTTTAATTTGGATGAAAATCCTGGGCTGTTACAATACACCACCACCAACAAGGGATCTCGTCCCAAGATCCTGGACGATCGGGGGAAGAGGAGGGAAGAGAGAAGAAGGACAACGCTCTTCAACACCACCAACAAGGGTCTCTGCTCCATGTCGACGTCGAACTTTCGTCGAGATAATTTTCCGCAGAGAGATGGTAACGTCGGAGAACGAAACCATCGGGAGATCAAGAGGAAGAACAACATCTCAAAGCGACAATCAAGGGAATAATTTTCACTCAAATCGGGAGGATACTAGGCAAGAGGAATGAAGTCAACAGACGACCAAGATATTATCCGAAGTCAGAGAAGCTAAAGGTACTGCATGAATTCCCAAACCTGATATTGGAATCGAGACAATACGCTGCAATCAAGGCATTGTCACGGTTCTGAAACTTCACTTACTCGAGATCCTAGAGTTTGAAAGGGATAAGGTGAGAATTAAAACTCTTACGTCACTTGTCCTGACTAGAGCAAGGGTAAGGGGTAAAAAGATTCCTACTCTCTGATAGCTAACTTAGTAACTACAAAATAGTTTTAGTCTAGACTCGACTTCGTCCAGAAATGGGATCCTATGGTCGGTAAGGCTCTGATACCAAGTTGTCAGGCCCAATATGCGGTACTGTTTCAGATCTAGATGTTTCCACCCAAATCCGGGGACGAAGCACATATTGGTCCCACCGCGACATATGACAATTCCATATGCCCCGGATTTCCAACATGATATCACAACATTACAACTACAACGATTCGTACAATGGGCATACAGATGCCTTAAATACAATACATCAGCGGAAGATACATGTCTGAGTACAGACTACATTCAAATGCCTAGTGGCAAAGGTAAAACACACCATTCCCGTAACCACACGGGTCCAGGATCTCCGCCGGTATCCGCCTAACTAGTTTTCGTCGAGTCTCCGCGAAGGCGTCCAGAAGAAGGGTCGTCGAGCTCCTCTGTAGTCCAAGATCGTTTGTATAACATGCGTAAAAGAGAAAAGAAGGGGTGATCTATATCAACAAGTCTTCTAACCAACTTCTCACGGTAAGATAGGGGTAGTGGTGAGGTTGCATTCTCACTAGTATTATATAAGTGGCTAACGATCTCTTTAGAGTAAGATGAGAACCAAGCATTCGATGAGGAATCGCCTCCAACAAGTCTTGCGATCAGCTACTTACGCAAACATAACACCTATCTTATCCTTGTCCTCCCCTTCGCATCCCGACGAAGAAGAAGCAGTCAAGGCACACACACGTTGATCAAGTTATTAACATTATCTCAGTTGTTGTTGTCTATGAACAAGGAGTAGGTCTCAAGTCGTCCATAACCATGGACACGGCTTCTCGAAAAGATTTAACCCTGCAGGGGTGTACCAACTGCCGATAATAAGCTCCGCATGTACGATGGTTCTCTTAGTCGGGCCCGTTAAAGACACTCATTGAAGAGTTGTTCCGAGAGTCCACACGTCATAATCCCTCTAACTAACACATCACAATTCCAGGTGGCCCCAGGTAAGTCGACATCCAGTTCAGGAGCCGGCCGCGCTCTCGATCTGGTCTCTGCCGTCTTCCTCGGGTTTGGATTATCAGTATCTTCTCAACTGAGCCCGGGTCCTCAGCCGGACAGGTTTGGACCAAGTAGAGAAACCATGTCTCCGCTGTCCTGAGTTGTTTGAAATCTGTCGGCCGCGGACCAGTCACACACACGTTTCAAATGGTAAAATCAGCTTGGGCCACCACTAGAAAAGATTGAAGTTAGGTAGGTAAGAAAAGGGGACCCCATAGCATCCCACATGCGGTTAGGCATGCTCGTCAAGAGACACAATACCAGAAAATCGGGTCCTAGGTGAATCGAATGGAACAAAGCATCGGGGCGGGATAGCCTAGACCATCCATCCTTCGTCGAGTATAGTCAACATTATAATAATCAAATCATCCACAATAAATATAATAGTGTGATAGCCCAATCGAAGGAGTAAAAGGATCACAGTTGATAGCATCCTAAGCATGCATACTAAGCAGTGGTTAAGCAATCAAGGTACATTGCCAAACAAAGGTTTGCTGGGATGTGGAGGACATGGTTGTTTGGGTTTATTTGAGAGGCATGAATATGAAGTGGTAGGATCAAGCAATCTTTCTATCCTATACCTAGGCACAAGTGAGCTGAAATTTATAAGCATGATATATGCTCCCCCTTACCTGATGAGAAGACGAAACCGAAGGTGTAGTCGATCGCAAGCTCGCATATTCTCCAAGAGTACCCGCGAAAGCACACAAGAGGGGAAAACTGAAAATTCAATCGACGAGCAAGCATCTATTACTACGAATCAATCACGAGCAAGCATCAATAAGAAGGCAACACGAGAAAATGCACTACGGTATCGCATCTATCGTCGAGAGCGGTTACTAACAGGTTAAGTGGAGTACTCGTCACACACGACAATACCGCACGTTTATCATAGTTCAAGTTGTTTAGCTACACAATATGTGCAAAGATTGTTAACATGTCATCTCCCTCAACCATGGCATTGCACACAAACATGACAAGAGGTTAAGCATAAAGTAAACTATCTATGCTAGTCAATTAAAGTGAGGCACAACCTAAACATGACATATCACTTAGTACCCAATGACAATTAAAGCATTTGGTACTGTTCTGTCCTAGACCATATTTTAGGTTGATAACAACAAAAAACAATGGCATAAACACAAAGTACATGAAATTATAATCAAGTTACATCTAAAGAACACCCCAAACGGAGTTACGGTTAAAAAGATACCAGCATCACAAGTTATGGGCACAAGTTGTTAACATCAGGTAGCACATTTAGAGCACTGAACAAACATGCTAGAGGTTGCAATCATGCATGAAAATGATGTGGACCAACAGTAGACATGACAAGTATGACATTGCAACAAGGTTTCATGTATATGAGCATCAAGAAATAATAATTGTAACTCATGCAAAATGCTAAATAATACTACTAGTCTAGGACTTAGTGAAAAACATAGGCATGGCAAACTGTTATAAACATGCTATATAAACAGTACCAAAAGCAATATTAAACAAGCTCCAAAATGAACATGCAATACATCTACATCAAGCCCATATGATGCTCATGAGTTCATACATATCACTTGTGGTCAAAGGACTCGTGGATGAAAATATATTAAGCATGCAAGACAGCTATATTATATTCCAGACTTAGTGAAATCTCAGGGTATATGATAGAAAACAAAAGGGTTGCACTTTGAGAGCACAATACCTATATGAATAACAACCATATCATGTCAACTCAAAGCATGGCATCAAAGTACACATAACAAGGAGCATTGAATTCCATGTGAGCTATATCATATGAGGCATGGATCACTAACTATAAGGCATCAAAGTAGCAACTTTATACAAAAAGCAACACATATTATCTGGGTCACCACTTTGGAGCAAGAAATAAAATAACTACAATAGGAAAACATGGCAAATTAATGCATCTAATGGAAGTACACATGATGCTTAACACATACAAGAAAGAATCAATGGCATAGGCATCATGGATGTGACACAAGCAACAACCAAAGTTGCAAGAAAATAACAGTCAGCAACATTTATCAGCAGGTATCAGTATTAAACATACAATTACACCAACCAGATGAGCTCAAATGAATTAACTCACTAAAGAAAAAAAGTTAGAGCACATCACAAAGCACAAATGTCATTTTGGACACAACTCCATACGGGCTACGGTTCACTCGCAAATCTACTCCAAAACAGGCATCAACATCAATTTTACCAGGGACTTAGAAAATAATAGAGGGGCATTGATTAGCTATACTACGCTCAGCGCGAGAAATACACACGGGTCGGCCCAACAACAGCAGCAAGAAAAACAATAAAAAAAAGGCGACGACGATCTTACCATGGGCTTCAGCCCATAATGGCGGTGGGCGAGAGATAGTTGGGCTCGGCCACGGGTGTGAGGTGGCGCAAGGCCATGCTGCGGGATGGGCCGCGGGCGCAGGCCGACCCACGTGGCGCGACATCGGCGGTTGGTGCCCTATCCGATTGGATCGGGGCATCGGGAGGCGGCGGCCGGCAGCCATCGGCGTGGGGCTCCGGCGATGAGGGACGGGCGCGGTGGAGGAGGGAGCTGCCGGATTCGGCGAAGGGGCGACGCGGCGAGGTCCTTGGGGCGGTGGCCGAGCTCGGGGTCGCCGGCGTCGACCTCGGGCAGCCATGGCACGGTGGATTTGCCTGCAAAGAAAGAGGGAGGTGAGGAGAGGGAAAAGAGAGGAGGAAGGAGAGAGGGAGGAAGCGGAGAAGAGAGGAGGGGCACGATGGCGCGTGACTGCTGGTCGTCGGCGGCGAGATCACGGGCTGGAAAGGTGACGTGGCGCGGGCCCGCGATAGAGGTTGTTTGGCCCGGCGGGGCCCGATTTGGTGGTGGAGCTGCTGAAGAGGCTGGAGGGGTGACGTGGCGCCTCTGGGTTGGATCTCACATCCTACGGCTCCGGATCGCCAGGGGGCTAGGGTTTTCAGAATTTTGCAGGGCTATGGGGATGATCTGGAAATTAGGAGGGGGGTGGCTGCAATTTTACATGGTGGAAACCCTATAAGGGCTAGGGGAGAGTTGTGGTCTATTTATAGGCTGGCTTGGATGGAAGTTTTAAGCAAACGCCCTCGAGCTTTCTCTCTCGCGTCTGGTACTCCACGTTTCTGACCGCCGGGAGTCCATACGACCTCCTATTCGGACGAAATCTCGAACCACGCGCTCAGCGCGGCTATGCCATCAATTCAACCTCACTTCGATTATGTTTCGAGAACATTTTTCCGGCGCCCAATGAAATAATCCATTTAATTATTGATACGCCCAAACGAATCGATAATTTCTGCTTGCTCCATGCATGTTTTGTGTGATATTGCTATGATCTAGATACACTTTCATACACTTTTGATCATATTTGGACTAACCTATTCACTCAGTGCACCCCAGTGCCAGTTTCTGTTTTCTGTTGTTTTTTTTTCAGGTTCCCCCCATATTAAAAGTGCTCCAAAAATTCGGGAAAAATCGGATAAAAAATCAGCGCATCGGAAGCCTCCAAAACCCCGAAGGAGGACGGGGGGGCACCACCAGGTGCCGAGGCAGCCGCCTAGCGCGGCCTAGGGCTTGGCCGTGCCAGGGGGGCGCCTGGACCCCTGGTGGCCCCCCTAGCTACACCCTTCGCCTATATATTTTCCGTGGCGTGAAACTTCCGAGAAGAGAACCGCTTTTCGCGATCTCGCCTCTGTTCCACCGCCGCCGCGCTTCCAAGATCGGGAGCGCCAGCAGACTTCTTCCCGGCACCCTGCCGGAGGGAGGATCGACCTCTGGGAGCTTCCCTTTCACCATGGACGCTTCCCGGATGTGCCATGAGTAGTTTCCTTTGGACCATGGGTCCGTGATCAGTAGCTATGTGATGTTCTCCTCCTGATAGAGGCGAAGGTGTCCCGATGTTTCGATGAGATGGTGGAGATCGATTTTTGGTGGAGTAGACTTTCACGACCCGACTACGAACGTGCGAAGACGTTGCGCCTTAGCAATCGCTAAACCAACTCCGAGAGGTTATTGATCCCGCGGATGCACGATCAACCTGACCACGAAGGTCAATTCCTGCAAGCAATCGAAGAACAAGCAAGAACTAAGAACTGCAATCTGGATATTGCGAATATAAGATGAAAGATTAACAGAAGTTGGGGTTCCAATGCGGTCTTGGCCTGGTCGGACGACACAAACGAAGAACTCGAAGTTGCGGCTATGGCTAACTTAAATCTAATTAAAACCCAAGTCTATACGACGCCCTAAGGGCTGTATATATGGGGGAACAGAGGGGATTTTCGTGACCCCTTGGAGGTGGGGTCCGAAAACAACCCTAACTCGGTTTCCCCACACATACGGACTCTAAAAACAGCCTATAAGGTGGTATTTCGAAATTACATGGGCCCAGCCCAATATTAAGGTGACGCAGCACCTATAATTGCCCTTGGACGAAAATAATGAAGTGGCATCTCGCGTATTTCGTCCAAGACTTCATGCGCGCCTTATGGTGGCTTCAAAGTGCGATAATCACCACTGGAAGCTCCGCTGTCCTTTCCCGCGCGCGCACCTTCTTCTCCATGCTTGATCCCGCTCCAATGACCATCCTTCTTGTCCATGCTAGGTCCTTCATTCATAAGCAAAACAAAAGTATCTAATTTAGGCAGCATCATATGTTCATGAACAATAGAAGGATTCGCAAGAAACGAAAGTACCTGATAATTTAGTTGACGTGCACGAGCTCTAGTAACTGGTCCAATATGTGTAGTTGGTGAGGATATGGGTGTAACATTAGTAGGGATGTCCTCATCACCTCCCCTCTTTGTTGTTCATGGTTTAGATCTCGTGAGCTGCCCTACATGATCAAGGCACATATGTAATCTTTCTGCTGTTGCTATGCTGAGTTTGATGGGACCTAATGGATTATGAGATTATGTTCAGATTGTGATAGAGTAATATATTTGGTTCTTATCTTTTATATTTTTGTTCCTAAGTTATTCTTCCATGTTCTCCGTTGCTGTTGATTGCTTTGGCGAAGTAGTAGGTAGTAACCCCAACAGGGAACGTTATGCTCGATTGTGGGTTCATGCCCCCTGTTGACACGCTTGAGTGACAGAAACATGAGTCTAGGTGATGTGATGTTGCCACAAGGGGGAAAACAACGGTGCTTGTAACCACGGTTGCAAGGATTGTTTACTTTACGCAAAGTGCTTTTTAATGCAGTTGTCTACTGTTTTGGGTTTACACTTTGGGTGGGACTCGCAACTTAATACCAGCGGGATGTTTTGGATAGATATCTCAAGGTGGATGATTAGTAGTAGATGCAGTTGGATTTCAGTCTACTTATTTTGCCGTATTGCCCATGCTTTTGAGCCGCTTCCTTTCTTTTGTAGCATAGTCAGCATTGTGGTGCGTTTATAATCCTGTCAATCTCCCATCTTTAATTTGTTTACCTCGCATAGCAGTTTTATTGTCTTTTGGGAGAGAGGCATCACTAGTGAACATCAAGGGACCCCGGTCTATATTCTCATCACTATTTACATGCTCATTTACTTTTCTGCTTTTACTTTCAGTTGCTATCATCATTATCATTATCCCTTGTGTTTTGATCCTTTGTAGACAACAAGACTGGAGATATTAACAACCTCTCTGAACTTCGTTGGGAGCAAAGTTTTTTGTGACTGTGTGCAGGTCCAGGTCGAGGAAGCAACTTTTGTCTAAAACAGTGCCCTTGTTTCCTTGCCACCTATTTATCATTGCCGGAGTCATATGCCAGACAATCTTAAAACCTCGGTATCTTCTCCGAGGGAAACTTGTCGCTACGCTGCATCTCACCTTCCACTTGGGGTAACCAACGAAGGGCGAGGAGCAATTATCATCTCTCGCGTATCAAGCAAATTTCTGGCGCCTTTGCGGGGGACTCCGAGTGCTAAGATAAGGGAGTTGCCCACTATCTTTTACCTTTGCTTTTAGTCTTGTTAGTTTACCTTTCAGTTTGTTTCTTTGTTTTTTATATGAAAAACCAAAAAAATAGTTGCTACCTTTTGCCTTTGTCTTGCTTTGCCTAGTGATGCTATCCTCACCATGGGTGCTGAACCACCCAAATATGGTAGGATGGACATGTTTCACATGTTTCACTTGGATCGTCTTCGATCAAGTTGTGCTTGCGCTAAAAACCCAACCGACTTGGTTGAGGGAAAATCATTGGATCAGCATGCTCATTATACGTGGCACCGCCTATCACAGAAAGGGAAACACTTTTGTACCACATTTACGATTTTACTTGTTGTTCTTATATAGATCATAAACACCTTCCTTTCCAATGTGAGTTTAATGAAAATGAGATCTTATCTTCTTATGCTAAAGGTGTTTATGATTACTTTGATGTTGAGAAGATTGAAGAGTTTGTTGCTTTTAAAGGTGCTTATGAGATTGCTTCTTTGATTGAAAAGTAGCACGATACTATTCACAAGTCTGAAAACTTTGCAGTTCTTCCTTATTGCTTCGAGAATTATACTTCCAATACTTATATTGAGGATTTTAGAAATAAAATGTTTGCTGCCCAAGAAGAGGCTAATGATTGCTTTCATGAGGAATCCCATGATTCTGAGGACTCACTTCATACATCCCTTTCTAAAGAATTTGATACTTGCTTTGTTGATGGTCATGATGACAATATGGATTATGCTTTCGAAGATGAACTTGCTATAGTTCCTTACGTCAAGCATGAAATTGTTTCTATTGCACCCACACTTGATTTTCCTATTATCCTTTTGAAATCTCCAACTCATATTCCGGAGAATTGTGCTCTTATTAAGGCTCAATGTTATGGGTTGCATCTATCTTATAGTTATATTCTTGATTTTTTTTCATGACACTACTGAAAATTACTTTGAGAGAGGAAAGCTTGGTTATAAAAACTTTCATGTTACAAAAACACCTCTCTTTATGATGAAAGTTTTGAAGTTGTTCTTGTTCCACCTTCCTATGCATGCCACTTTGTGATTCTTTGATTTATTTGTTTACAAGTTTCCTAGGCATAGGAAGTGGGTTAGGCTTAAATGTGTTTCATATTTTCTTCTTTATGCTCTCTATTGCTTCAAAGTTCTTATTCTTATGAGAGCATCTTTTATAATCTTCATGCCTAGCTTAAAGGAGTAAACGAAAGCGCTTGTTGGGAGGCAACCCAATATGTTTTTACTTCTGTTTTTAGTGGTCTTGATGATTATTACTACTATAGCAACATCATTGTATCCTTATTTTCAAGCATTGTGCCAAGTTATAGCCTCTTATAATAAGGGAAGCAAAAGTTGTGACATGATGTCCAGAAAACAGATTATATCTTCTTGACGGAAAAATCGGAACAAATCACCAGTTCATATTTTTGAGCTGAAATGTTTATACAACATGCTATATACAATTGTGAAACTTTCGTATGTTCTGAGTTTTTTGATTTGAGTTTATGAAGTGCCCCAAAAAAAAATTCTCTACTACCTGTTGTTCTTTTTTCACAGATTCTGCCATGTTTTGTCTCTCTTTACTTTTGCAAACCTTAATCTTGCTTTTTCTTTGCAAAAACCTTTTGGCAATCTTGAGAAATAGTAGCTCTTCAATAATATCTTTATATCCAGTGGGGAAAATTATTTTATTAAGGGTAGTAACCTCTCTAATCAGCTTATGATGAGTTATGTATGAAGGGAGTTTTCAAGTGTGCGATGGAAGATGATGAAAGAAGATCCGGGAGTGTCAAGCTCTCAAGCTTGCGGATGCCCCCATGCATCCCCAATAAATATCCAAGGAGACTCAAGCGTCTAAGCTTGGGGATGCCCCCGTGCATGCCCTTCTCCATCAACAATCATCAGTTTGTCCTTCGTCTCACTATATTTTTATCACTTCATGCGTTATGTGCTATGCTTGGAGCGTCTCGCTCTTAGGTTTTATTTTTAGTTTTATTTAGCTTTGCTTGGAGAGAAACACGCTCCACTCCAATCTAGAACACATCATAGGATTTTGCATGCTTATCTTTTTACTGTTGTGTGTTCTTTATCTTTTCGTAGCTACTGCCATGTTTAGTTTTAGTCTTAGTTTGTCTTTAGCAAGAGCCTTGGCTTTTGTTTAGTTTGTTGCTGGAACTCTCTTTAGTTTTCGTGTTTATCTTGTTAAGAGAGTTCGTTGTTGCACTGAGTTGTGTCTTGTCTTGAAAGTAGGTAATTGAGGTTGCTTTTTAATTTTAGTAGTAACTTGAAATAGTTTTGAGGTATTGATGTGAGTAATGTTTGAACTTTTGGTGTCAAGAACTCTAGCCTATTAGTGATAGGTGTCGTATTTTGGGCAATCTGTGTGTATTTTCAAAACCTAAAAAACTAGTTAAGAACTCTAACTACTAGATAGATCGCTAATCTTTGGAGGGACGGGATATTAGAGTACACTCACGTACCATGAGTCGAGGATGCGCAAGGATAACCAAACCCCCATACACTCCTCCTCGGGGTACTTGTCTCTTTGTGAACCTTCTTATTAGATTGAGAGTTACCGATAATAAGTGCATGAGTTCTTTGGACTAATGTAAGTATTGAAAGTTGATACTTGCACCTCCACATATTTGCTAGCCTCTTCCGTACCGTGCATTGCCCTCTTCTCACTCCGAGAGTTGGCGTCCACCTTCGCTGGTACATCCAAACCCTTGGCATGATACGCTCTTTCATCATAAACCTCCTTATATCTTTCCTCAAAACAGCCACCATACCTACCTATCAAGGCATTTCCATAGCCTTTCCGAGATATATTGACATGCAACATCCACCTCTTCATGACTTGATCTTCATGTCATACATGTTCCTGCTACACTGGCAGCGGAATACATTGCATACATCATGATAGCTACATCTTCTTTATTAATTGAATACCTTGTAAAGTGTGAAAGATCTTCTATACCCACTTGTAAATTAGAGTGTTGCCCTTAAGTGAGGAAAATATCCCAAAGTGGACAAAATAAAAGATCCCAAAGAGGACAAATGAGAGTTAAATAGTAAGAGCCATTGAGGCCACCAAAAAAATAGAAAAAAATAGAAAAAAGAAAAAAGAAATAAAAAGAGAGAAAGGGCCAACACTACTATCCTTTTGAAAGATCCACACTAGTACTCCCTCTTATCCTTGTACTCCATGGAGATGACTATTCATGCATATAGCTATGTGGGGACCTTCACACTATAGAACTTGGCTTGCATATTCCAAGGATGAGCCTCCTCAAAAGAGTTCTAGGTCTTCATGAGCGAGCAAGTTAGATGCACCCCCACTAGTTCCATTGGAGAGCTTTTTAGCTCATATGTGCATCTGTTGCATGGCAATTCCTACTCCTCACATCATATCTATCATTTGGCCTTCTCTCCTATGATTGTCCTCATTGATGTGAGCCTTTCTCACCTTTTTTGTCTTCCTCCTCCACCATATTTCTCTCTTTTCCATCCTAAGTGTCAACTCTCGTGCTTACGCTCATCCATTGCATGAGTGCGCAAAATATCGAAAAGGAGTGGATCAAATTGACTTGTACCTGGCTAGTGGTATGGGGACGAGTCAAGATAAGATTACAGAGAAGACCAAGTGTGAAACTTTAGTTGATTGAGTTCTCAACAAAAAAAATACTTTTTTCTCGTATTCCCTATCCCCTTTCTTGCACGCAAACACCATTTGGAGACATTCGAGTCATGGACAGCGAGAGCTCTTGCACCTAATGTTCTTTTGTTACTTGTTTCAATGCTAATATAGACTCTTGCATGTTATGACTTGAATTGAATCACATACCTTGATTCCATTACTTGTCAAAGTTCTTATATAGTTGCTAGCATGTCACCACATAAATTTATCATTTACCTACTCGAGGACGAGCAGGAATTAAGCTTGGGGATGTTGATACGTCCCAAACGTATCGATAATTTCTGCTTGCTCCATGCATGTTTTGTGTGATATTGCTATGATCTAGATACATTTTCATACACTTTTGATAATATTTGGACTAACCTGTTAACTTAGTGCACCCAGAGTGCCTGTTTCTGTTTTCTGCTGTTTTTTTCCAGGTTTCCCCCATATTAAAAGTGCTCCAAAAATTCGGGAAAATCGGATAAAAAATCAGCGCATCGGAAACCTCCAGAACCTCGAAGGAGGGCTGGGGGGGCCACCACCAGGTGCCCAGGCAGCCACCTGGCGCAGCCTAGGGCTTGGTCGTGCCAATGGGGGCGCCTGGACCCCTGGTGGCCCCCCTGTCTGCCCCCCTTCGCCTATATATCCCCCGTGACGTGAAACTTCTGAGAACAGAAACCCTTTCGCGATCTCGCCTTTCTTCCTCCGCCGCCGCGGTTCCAAGATCGGGAGCGCCAACAGACTTCTTACCGGCACCCTGCCGGAGGGAGGATCGACCTCCGGGAGCTTCCCCTTCACCATGGACGCTTCTCAAATGTGCCGTGAGTAGTTTCGGTTGGACCATGCGTCCGTGATCAGTAGCTATGTGATGTTCTCCTCCCCTCTTTGTTCTTCATGGTTTAGACCTCGTGAGTTGCCCTACATGATCGATGCACATATGTAATCTTTCTGCTGTTGCTATGCTGAGTTTAATGGGATCTGATGGATTATGAGATTATGTTCAGATTGTGATAGAGTAATATATTTGGTTCTTATCTTTATATTTTTGTTCCGAACTAATTCTTGCATGTTCTCCGTTGATTTTTATTGCTTTGGCCAAGTATTAGGTAGTAACACCAAGAGGGAACGTTATGCTCGATTGTGGGTTCATGCCCCCTGATGACACGCTTGAGTGACATAAACATGAGTCTAGGGGATGTGTTGTAGCCACAAGGGGGAAAACAACAGTGCTTGTAACCGCGGTTGCAAGGATTGTTTACTTTACGCAGAGTGCTTTTTAGTGCAGTTGTCTCTTGCTTTGGGTTTACACTTTGAGTGGGACTCACAACTTAATACCAGCGAGATGTTATGGATAGATATCTCAAGGTGGATGATTAATAGTCGATGCAGTTCGATTTCAGTCTACTTATTTTGGCGTACTGCCCATGCTTTTGAGCCTCCTCCTTTCTTTTGTAGCATAATTAGCATTGCGGTGCGTTTATAATCCTGTCAATTGCCCATTTGTAATTTGTTTACCTCGCATAGCAGTTTTATCGTCTTTTGGGAGAGAGACATCTCTAGTGAACGTCACGGGACCCTGGGTTAATCATGAGAGGCACAGGTTGGGCGATAGCTCGTCGGCTAACAGGAGGAGACGTTCATGCTCGATATTATTGATTGGAGATGGCGATTACAGGAAGGCCAAGGCTAGTGCGCACAAGGCTAGGGTTACAGATGGCGTATTGGTTGATCGTGACGTCTCCCCTCCTGGCCTTTATATAGCCGGCCAGGTCTAGGGGAGTCCGTCTCAGATTACAGATAATGTTCCCTAACCCTAAGCTTGTATCGTACGACAGGTTTGCACCTTCCTTATGAGTCGCAGACTCCTACGTCGGTGCCACTAGTGGGCCAAGGCTGGGTCCAGGCGACATCCTTGTGGGCCTTCTGTCTTCGGGTACACCGGGTAGGCCCATCCGTAGGAGTTGTGGGGTCACCCCCTCGTCAGTAGCCCCCGAGTGCCTGGGGGACTCGAAGAGTCGCGCAGGGACTCAAGTCCATTCTTGTGTCGTTTTGATGTATGCACGGTTCAACCGCGGGTCGCTGGCAGTCTAGGGCCATGACAAAACCTGTTTCGATGGATTGCTAAGCTGAAAGGGCCCAAGGAGTCGACTGGTCGAGCCTTGGTGAATTGTGCTAGTGGCAAATACCGCAGTAGCCCAATCAAACTCACGTCCCTCGACATGAGCTTGGAACACTGGTGTCGAGCAAAAGTCATGTCGCTGCAGGTCTTACAGTGATCAATTGCCGCCTGTAAAGTTCGTAGACTAGGCGCGTCCGCCCGGATTTTTCTATCATGCAAGCGCATGGAAAAGATTGGGAGTGAAATCGCTCTGCGGAAAGTACCAGCCCGGCCGATCTGCGCAGCGGGGTCTTACCTACACGCTAAGCTTGCGTGGCATCTGGGCACAGTGTATCATGTTCCAGGAATATGTATTTTATTGAGGCGCGGAGCCTGGTTGATGATGCACCCACTTGGAATAAACAATCAAGTGAGCTGTTTTAGCGGTCACTCGCGGAGCTTTGTCGAGTGCTCCGGCGAGGATTAATGTAGAGGAGTACTGGCTCGGGAGGTCGTCGAGTGCACGGGTACTCAGAGTTTTGCGAGTATCGCCTTCGCTCTCGGGGTGAGGGAGCACCCGATCCTCTGGGACCATACGATCTGGCGAGTGCAGGTCGGATTATCTTGTGTCGTGGTGAGGGAGCACCCGAAACTCTCATGGGTGCGAGCAATCACTCGAGCACGTCTTTATTCTTTAGGTGAGGGAGCACCCAAAACTCTAGTGGAGATGCTCCCAATGGGAGTAAAATGTTTTTCCCATCGGAAAAAGATTTAAAAGGTGGAAACTTTGACGCTAGGAATCGTACTCGATACACCTTGTTAGGATGTGACGCTGGCTTGGTCTTCTGGCATCTTGACCACTGTAGCCTGTCAAAGGAATTGACTTGGCGTTGTCCCGCCGAAATTTTCGCGTCGTGTGATTATGGTCCTCTTTTTGCGCGCGTAATGGGCGGTATTGTTACTGCGCCGATTGGGTTTTCCATGCTTTTCGCTGGCCGTGGGATCATGCCACGTTTACTGGACGCTGTAATTGGACGGTTCCCCTTCTCGCCTGGCTGTTGATTAAATACCAAGCGGCTGGGTAAGTTTTAGGTTTTACCCAGCCGTTGCCTTCCTCCTTTCGCTTCTGTTTTTCCCCTGTTCTTGAGCCTTCACCTTCCTCCTTTTGCTGCTTGCTGCGAAATTTATGACCAAGCGCTCCCGTGCTGCTTCGGTGTCGGCCAAGATGTCTGGCAAGTGGGAGCGCTCGACCTTTGGGGCTGCGGATCTTGGCTCCCTGATGGATGATGGCTTGGTGGTGGGAGATGCCGTGCGGATTCCGGGGGATGAGCCTGTTCCCGCTCCGACGGCAGATGAGCGGGTGTTCTTTCAGGCGTTCTTCCCTCGCGGATTTGCCCTTCCGGTTCACACTTTTGTTCGTGGTTTGATGTACTCCTATCGGCTTCAGCTGCATAATTTGACTCCCAATGGGATTTTGTATATTGCTTGCTTTATTACCCTTTGTGAGGCCTTCTTGTTGATCTATCCCCATTGGGGGCTCTGGAAGCGCCTCTTTTGTATAAAGAGGACGGACTCTGAGTATGCTGTGGGGCAGGTGGGTATATCCATTAGGGATAAACATTCGTACTTTGATTTGGAGATGCTTGACTCCTTTAGTTCTTGGCGGAAAAGTTGGTTCTATCTGAAGCATCAGCACGTTGCTGGGCAGCGATTTGGTCTCGCTCCCTTTAATCCCGAGGCGCGAGTGGTCAAGCAGGCTTCATGGTCCCATTCTTTGTCTGCGGAAGAGTCGTCTGTAGTGGCTCCATTCTTGGAGAGGGTCGCTCTATTGAAGGACAACTTGACCGGTGGGCAGCTCATCTCTGTTTTTATTGGGAGGCACGTCCAGCCATTGCAGTATCGAGCCCATCCCATGTGGCAGTATAATGGACTCGAGGACTCAACGAGATGCTCCTCCGAGGAGCTTAATGCCGATGGTATCTTGGCCTGGATCCAGCATGTGACCAAGTGTTCGAGCGTTTCTGAGATGGGTTTCGTCCTTCCTTATTCTTATGATCATGCACTGCCGTAGGTTCGCGTTTTTGAATGTCTCGTCTGATTTAGATGTTTGCTTGACTACTTGCTGATGATGCTATTTGCTTTGTAGGGTCACGTTCCTGTGTTGTGCAACCCTCCGCAGCCGGAGGATGCTGATATTCGCGAAGAGCCAGATGCTTCCGCTGCTGATGATGCTGCTCCGAGTGTTGGTGCCAGCGTGCTCGCGGGTGCCACTGGTGCTGACGAGTCCACGGGGGTCGAGCTGCCGGGGACCGGAGATAGTGAGGAATCGGCTCCCTTTCGTGTCAAGCGGTCGCGGCCTTTGGGCGCCGAAGATCTTGACGCGACGAGTGGTGCTGCTCCGCCGTCTGCACCGTCCGCTGAGCCGTCTCCTCCTGTTTCTGCCTGTAAAAGGCCTAGGTTTGGGAGGTTGTTGCGTACTCGCTATGCGCGTGGTGGGTAAGAATATGCTTGACTTTGCCGACGCTGTTTTCCTCTGTTCTTTTGTCTGATGGTGTTTATTTTGTAGCGCTGCGACTGCTCCGGCTGTTTCCTCCACCAGTGCGGCTACTGTTGACCTGCAGTCGACTGACTCTGGGTAGTCGCCAAGCATACTGGGGATTCTTCGGCTGCTGTTGGTCAGCCCGTACCGTCGTTGACTCCTGCTGTTTCGGTTGCGGGCGTGATTCCTGCCGCTGCTCCGCCCGTGGCGTCTGGTGTTGTTGCTCCTGATGTCGAGCGTGCTGCTCCAGGTCATCCTTATTTGGGTCGTCTTGATCTCGCTGCTGAAGATAAAGTCCGCTTTTTCGACCGCATAGCTGGGCTGGTGAGTTTGTTTCCTGTTTGCTTGTGTAGTTTTTGTCATCGGGGCACGGCAGTGCTCCCGATGGGAGTAGCCCCCGAGGCTGCAAGCAAGTGCTTGCGGTTGATTGTAGTCTTTCCTTGGCTCTGTCCTTGGATTGTGTCGTCATTGGGAGCACGGCCAGTGCTCCCGATGGTAGTAGCCCCCGAGGCTGCAAGCAAGCGCTTGCGATTGGTTGTAGTCTTGCTTTGGTTCTGTCTTAATATTTGATTTCTTCAAGTAGCCGGTGTTCCAGCACTGTGAGCGTCTGGTGGTCGGAGCTGAGCATTGGCAACAGGCCCACAATTCTGCCCAGGATGCTTTATCTGCCATGAGTAGTAAGTTTTTCTTCATGTACTGCTGTGCTTGAACTGCTGGGTCCTCTGTTCTGAGTGCTGTCTTGTTTTGCAGACCGTCGTCAAACTGCTGAGAAGCAGGTCGAGAAGGCGGAAAGAACGATTTCCGACCTCAAGGCTGCTTTGGCTTCCAAGGAGAAAGAGTTGCACGATCAGGACGAGGAGCTGGTACGCCTGCGTCAGGCTGAGAGGGCGCTTGTGCAGGCGGAGGCGATCGAGTGCGAGCGTCTTCGGGTCTTGGTGGACTCGCTTGTGTGTAAGTCGTCGTTCCTTTGCTGGGCACTTTGTCTTTTTGTCTTCCCGTAGTAATTTTGGTTGCCTGGTGCAGCCTCTATGGGTGCGAGTGCGACAGAAGTGGTTGCAACGGGGTCTGGAGTTCTCCGTGGGGCCGTGGATGCCATCTCGTCTGCTGTTGATGTTGCCAAGGGTGTCTATGCCCGTGCTTCCACTCTTGTGGGTCTTGTTCATGAGCACCTCATGCCGGAGGGCACGAAGTTGCCAGCTGGTCTAGACGCCCGTGTTGCTGCATTTGGCGATGGCGGGGATTTCTTGGAGGAGCTAGTTGGTGAGAACATGGTGAGTGGTCTTTCCACGTACCTTGTTGTTCTTATGGGGCACGGAATTGCCAGTGATGACTCTCTTGTTGAGACTTTCTTTGATTACACTGACGAGCAGAGTGAGCGAGCCACTGTTCTGGCTCGTCGCCTGCAAAAAGTTGTTGATGATCAGTATCCCTCCTCCATGGGCAAGGGGGGGGGGGCGTAGCCATGTCGTGTCGTCTGAAACTTTTCGTTGTAATATGCTTCCTTTATGGTGGTGAATCTGTGCTACTTTTATCGGAATAACTGCTTGGCCATTCCTGCTGTTGTTCTTGATTTTCTTTCTTTTTGTTCGTCTTGCGGTAGGCCGCCCCGGGGGTTCTTCGGGCTTGGAGTTCGTTGAATGAAAACGCTCGGGAGAGTGCGTACGAGTCCGTGTGCTTGAGGCTGAGAAACGTTGAGCGGGAAGTTGTTCGCCTCAAGAGGTCTGCAGCAGTCCATCGTTCCAAGCGCAAGTGCGCTGAGGCCGTGCTGGATAGCCTTGCTTCATGGGTGGTGAAGTTGTCTGACCTCCTGCGGGGTGAGTTTAGCTTCTGCTCGATTGCTCGACTGTATTAGTAGCTTTTCTGTCTTTGTCTTGATTTTGATCCTGATTTTCGAAGTTCTGTCGGGGCGCTCCCGGGATGAAGAGAAGGCTGTTCGATCGGAACTGTCGCGGCTAGATGACCTTAACGTGCAGGCGAACAATTCCTTCTGGGCAGATGGGGCTCGTGCTCGAGCATTTGCTGTGCTTCGTCTTCGAGTTGAGTGGGTGTCGGCTGCTCTGCGGTACTGTCAATAGGTGCTGGGCGGGATCCACTCTGAGTTTTATCTGCTGCAGGTGGTGCCATCGTCCTTTGAGATGCTCTGCCGCGTATTTTCTCAGTCTGCAGAGCTGCGTCATGTGATGAATCACCAGATTCATGCTGGAGCTCGGGCTGCCTTGGGCTTGGTCCATAGTAATTGGCCGGGAGCTAATATTGCTCAAGTGGTGGAGGGTCCTCCAGGTGGTAGGGTTCACCCGATGGATGAGCACTACGCGGCGGTTGATGAGCCTGCACGCCGAGTTGTGAAGCGGGTTTGTGAAGAGAACGACCTCTATCTGGGTTCTCTCATTAAGTTGAAGATGGAGCCTGGGGGCTAGGTGCTCCCTCTTGGTGTATTGTACTCCTTTGTTGTCTTGGTTTTTGTAGTAAGGGGTTTTGCTGCTGCGGCGAGTCCTCGTGTGCTGATTTTGTTTGTCTCGCGGTTGTGAAGATTGCCTCGGGGGGTGGCTTCTGCGGCGAGCTCCCGAGTGCCAGTTTTTATGTCGCGATTACGAAGAACGCCTCAGGGGGTGGCTGCTGTGGCGAGCCCCCGAGTGCCAATTTTTATGTCGCGGTTGCGAAGAACGCCTCAGGGGGTGGCTGCTGTGGCGAGCCCCCGAGTGCCAATTTTGTTTATGTCGCGATTGCGAAGAACGCCTCGGGGGGTGGCTGCTGCGGCGAGCCCCCGAGTGCCAATTTTATTTGGGTCGCCATTGCGAAGAACGCCTCAGGGGGTGGCTGCTGCGGCGAGCCCCCGAGTGCCAATTTTGGGTCGCGATTGCGAAGAACGCCTCGGGGGGTGGCTGCTGCGGCGAGCCCCCGAGTGCCAATTTTTATGTCGCGGTTGCGAAGAACGCCTCGGGGGTGGCTGCTGCGGCGAGCCCCCGAGTGCCTATTTTGTTTGGGTCGTGATTGCGAAGAACGCCTCAGGGGGTGGCTGCTGCGGCGAGCCCCCGAGTGCCAATTTTGTGTCGCGATCGCGAAGAACGCCTCGGTGGGTGGCTGCTGCGGCGAGCCCCCAAGTGCCAATTTTTATGTCGCGGTTGCGAAGAACGCCTCAGGGGGTGGCTGCTGCGGCGAGCCCCCGAGTGCCAATGAATCAATTTTTTGAAAAGCATTTTTCAATATTTTTCATGGTGTTTCTTACATTTAGTAAGAATGGGGGGGGGGGGGGGGGTCAGTCCCCTTTATTTAAAACGGCGGCGTGGTAGTCTTAAGGGCTAGTTAGCTTCCTCTCCGAGTGCTCGGGTCCTTCGGGTGGTGGCTTTTTCTATGGGAGCGCTTCTTCTGCGAGTCCCGTGGTCTTGTTGGCTTCGTGAGCTCCAAAGGCCTCTGATATCTTGTGGAATTCCTTGTCGCAGCGGTGAGACCTGATGAAACTGCCGCTGACTGTGATGACCCCATGTGGGCCTGGCATTTTTAGCTTAAGGTAGGCATAGTGAGGCACTGCCATGAAGCGGGCGAAGGTTGGTCGCCCGAGGATTGCGTGGTACTACGACTTCCAGTCGACCACTTCATAGTCTAGGATCTCCTTGCGAAAGTTGGTCGCGTTGCCAAAAACCACCTCCAGGCTTATTTTTCCCAGAGGGTAGACTGCTTTTCCTGGCACAATCCCATGGAAGGTTGTGCCTGAGGATTTGAGCGCGGAGCTTTCGATTAGCATTTCTTCGAGTGTCCTGGTGAAGATGATGTTGATCCCGCTGCCGCCGTCCATGAACACTCGTGAAATGTCGTAGTTTCCAATTCTGGCCTCCAGCACTAGCGCGGCGTGTCCTGGTCGAGGGATAGCCGACGGGTGGTCCTCTCGAGAGAAAGTGATTTCTATCTCGGACCCGCGCAAGTACTCCGGGACAGTGGGGTGCGAGGAGGCTGCGAGAAAAACTTGTCTTGTGACCTGCTTCTGCTGCCTATTTGAAGGCCTGCCTTCTTGTATCATGTAGATCCTGCCGTGGGCTTATGGATACTGCTCCTCTTCTTCCGGTGTCATGCGCCGTTCCTGGATTGCGGCCAATTGCCGTTTTGGCAGAGGAGGGGCTGGTGGTGTGTTGTGGGCGATAGGCCCGACTGCTATGCTCGCGAGTGGCTGGGGCGCCGTTGTCGTAGATCGAATTTTTTTCCTCAGCCAACTCGTTGAAGCTTCTGCAGTTCCTGAGGGTGTGCCCTGATCTAAGCTCCCCTCGTTCGTTTCTGAATCCGTGTATCGAGCACGGTCCGTCGAGTTGTTGTTTGGCCGAGCGGTATGTTCTAGTGGTGTCGCGCGGCTGGCTTGTCCTCCAGTCTCGTTTCTGAGCTTGGGGCGCGTCTTCAAGGTTGTCTCTTCGCTGTGTTCTGATGTTGTCGCGATGCCTGCCGTCTTTGTCGTCTGGGAAGCCGGCGGCGACCATGTCGGGTCCTCTATCGTCATAGAAACTGCGCCTGAATCGCTTCCTTCGTCGGTCGAGTCCTCTTTCTCCGTTGTGGTAGTCGTAGTCGTGTTCTAAGCGTGCGATGTGGATTTCTGTTTCATTGCGAACGGAATCCTCGCTGTCCGCCCAGCTGTTGGCTTGCTCTAGCAGTCGTGCGAGTGTTCGGACTTTCATCTGCCCGAGCTGTTCCATGAATTGAATGCGTTGCAGGCTTCCCCTGAACGCGTCGATTGCACTCTCGTCTGATATGTCTTCTGCTGAATTCTTGAGTATGGTCCACCACTGGATGTAGGCTCGCAGGGTTTCCCTGGTTCCTTGCTTGCATGCCCGCAGCTCCTCGAGCGATGCTGGTCGCTTGTATGTAGATTTGAAGTTTTCTATGAAGGCTTCACGGAACTGCCTCCATGAGCTGATGGATCCTCGCGGGAGATTCTTCAACCAATGTCGTGCCGAGCTTTCGAGCATGAGCTGCACGTACTGCATTTCAGTGACGTTGGTCCCTCGCTGAAACTTAACTGATGTTAAGTAGTCGTCGAGCCATGCCTCTGGCTCCTCGAGTCCATTGTATTTTAGCGTTGTGGAGTTCAATTTGAACCCACTCGGCATTCGCGTCTCGCGTATAGAACGCGTGAAGCATAATGCTCCGCATGGCTCAATTTCTTCGTCGAAGGCTTCTTCATCCGAGTACTCTTCCCGTGCTGCGCGTCTTCGTCTGCCGCGGTTGACTTTATTCTGTGTGATGCCGTCGCGCGTGTCTCGTCGACTGCTGCGGCGTCTGTTGTCGTTGTCGTCGCTGTCGTGCTTCCTGTTTTTGCCAGAGCGTTTGCGCTAGTCATCGCTGCTGTCATCGTCGTCGGGTGAGCTGGGGTCCCTGTCTGGTGTCCTCTCGCGGGTCGGTCGCCTTGCACTTGATTTTTTGGGTGCTGAGGTGGCGATGGCGTCTTTCATTATCTGCAAGGCTATTGATGTGTTGCGGTCTGGTCTGTTCTGCCTATTTTTCTGGGCGCGAGATAAGTAGTCTCGGGCGCTTATAAGGGCTCCTGCTGGTGTGAGGGGTTCCTCTTCATCGTCCTCCTCTTCTAGCTTGAAGTTGTCGTCGAGCTTCCGAACCACTCTCTTCTTGTCTGCTCGTCGCAGGTTGCTGAATTTTGATTTAGTGCAGAGAGGGGAGCCGTGATCCGGAGAGTCGCTTCTGGGAGGTGGTTTGCAATTGTTTTTCTTCTCGGCGGCCGCCCTTTCTTTCTTCTCCATCTCTAGGCGTCGTTGTCTCGTTTGCTGGGTTAGCTCGCTTGCCATTTTGTTGTATGCCCTGAGCTCGTCCCTTGTTGCGTTTGATGGTAGTAGCTTGCCGTGTTCGACTGCATCCCTTACTCTGGCCATTGATTCTTTGGACAGTTATATTCGCTCTTTGGGTGGGTCATCTGCCGCCGCACCCGGGGCTTGTTGCTTGCTGCTTGATGGCTCGTTGCTCTTGTGGTTGCTCTACTCTTGTCCCTGTGGAACTTTCATTGGTATGCTTCCCACTGCTCCCAGCTTCATGACGGTCTTACTGGTGGTTCCGGGATCTTTTGTGTTGCCGTTGGTTTGGTTATCTTGGCGAGTGTTCGAGTAGTCGTCTTGGCCCTTGCCGTTTGCTGCTGGGTCGTCGGCTTCTGCCATGAACACCTGAGATGGTGCCCTGACTGCCTTCTTGCTCACGCATGTGATACTGCTCTTCCAGACCGAGGGTTCACCCGAGCGGTCACGGGTGACTTGAAGTCTTGGGTTGGGTGGGCAGTCGCGGTTGGCTCGAAGGGTGGCCGCGCGGGTGGAGACTGCGTCGATTATTGTTGTAGATGTCGTCGCAGATGCTCGAGCGTCGTCCACGAGGCGGAGGGCGCCCTAGTGGTTGATGTAGATCTGATATGCTCTGAAGATCAGGTTGATGCCGGTGCGTAGGTCGGCGAAGACTGGTCGGAGAGCCAAAAGATGAGCCGTGAAACCGAGGGACCTGAATAGATCGGATTCCGCCTAGGTTGTCGGATCGAAGAGTGCTGGTGAAGTCATCGCGTTGGCGGGTGTTGAAGATGTCGGTGAGACTGCCGAGATCGCGTTCCCAACCTGTGTGGTTTCCACAGACGTCGCCAATTGACGGGGATGTACCCCGGCAAATCCCATGGTCAGGGACCCTGGGTTAATCATGAGAGGCACAGGTTGGACGATAGCTCGTCGGCTAACAGGAGGAGACGTTCCTGCTCGATATTATTTCTTGGAGATGCCGATTACAGGAAGGCCAAGGCTAGTGCGCACAAGGATAGGGTTACAGATGGCGTATTGGTTGATCTTGACGTCTCCCCTCCTGGCCTTTATATAGCCGGCCAGGTCTCGGGGAGTCCGTCTCAGATTACAGATAATGTTTCCTAACCCTAAGCTTGTATCGTACGGCAGGTTTGCACCTTCCTTATGAGTCGCAGACTCCTACGTCGGTGCCACTAGTGGGCCAAGGTTGGGTCCAGGCGAAATCCTTGTGGGCCTTCTGTCTTCGGGTACACCGGGTAGGCCCATCCATAGGAGTCGTGGGATCACCACCTCGTCACCCGGTCAATATTCTCATCACTGTTTACATGCTCATTTACTTTTCTACTTTCACTTTCAGTTGCTATCATCATTATCATTATCCCTTGTGTTTTGATCCTTCGTAAAAAACAAGACCGGAGAGATTGACAACCTCTCTGAACTTCGTTGGAAGAAAAGTTATTGGTGTCTGTGTGCAATTCCAGGTCAAGGAAGCAACTTTTGTCTAAAACGGTGCCATTGTTTCCTTGCCACCTACTTATCATTGCCAGAGTCCTACAGGAGATAATCTTAAAACCTCGGTATCTTCACCGAGGGAAACTTGCCGCTACGCTGCATCTCACCTTCCACTTGGGGTATCCAACGAAGGGCGAGAAGCAATTACCATCTCTCGCGTATCAATTATTAAATGGGTTTTTTGTTCTGATGGCGATGGTTGGTCCTGTGCCGGTTGCGACAGCGCTCGGGTGAAACCCGGTGTCGCAAAGGTCGTGTGCCATTGCGAAAAGGTTTGGTCCCGCATCCGAGACAAGAAAGAGGGGGAGAATATTCACCGATGAATAAATCGGCAAATAAAATACTACAAACAATTCTAGCAATCAACCAAATAAAGCAACAAACAAATTTTTTAATTTGGGTGAAAATCCCGGGCTGTTACAATACAACACAACCAACAAGGGATCTCATCCCGAGATCCTAGATGATCCGGGGGAGAGGAGGGAAGATAGAAAAAGGACAACGCTCTTCAACACCACCAACAAGGGACTCTGATCCATGTCGACGTCGAACTTCCGTCGAGATAATTTTCCGCAGAGAGATGGCAATGTCGCAGAATGAAACCATCGGGAGATCAAGAGGAAGAACAACAGCTCAGAGCGACGATCAAGGGAAGCATTCTCACTCAAATCGGGAGGATACTAGGCAAGAGGAATGAAGTTAACAGACGACCAAGATATTATCCGGAGTCAGAGAATCTAAAGGTACTACAGGAATTCCCAAACCTGAGATCGGAATCGAGACAATACGCTGCAAGAAAGGCATTGTAATGGTTCCGAAACTCCACTTACTCGAGATCCTAGAGTTTGAAGGGGATAATGTTCGAATTAAAACTCTTACGTCACTTGTCCTGACCAGAGCAAGGGCAAGGAGTAAAAAGATTCCTACTCTCCGATAGCTAACTTAGTAACTACAAAATAGTTTTTTTCTAGATTCGACTTTGGCCAGAAATGGAATCCTACAGTCGGTAAGGCTCTGATACCAAGTTGTAAGGCCCGATATGCGGTACAGTTCCGGATCTAGATGTTTCCGTCCAAACCGGGGACAACGCACATATCGGTCCCACCGCGACATATGACAATGCCATATGCCCCGGATTTCCAACATGATATCACAACATTATAACTACAAGGATACAACATCTCATACAATCGGCATACAACTGCCTTAAATACAATACATCAGCGAAAGATACATGTTTGAGTACAGACTATAATCAAATGCCTAGTGGCAAAGGTAAAACACACCATTCCCGTAACCACACAGGTCTAGGCTCTCCGCCGGGATAAGCCTAACTAGTCGTCGTCAAGTCTCCACGAGGGCGTCCAGAAGAAGGGTCATCTAGCTCCTCTATAGTCCAAGATCGTTTGTATAACATGCGTAAAAAAGAAAAGAAGGGGTGAGCTATATCAAGAAGTCTTGTGACCAATTTCTCACGGTAAGATGGGGGTTGTGGTGAGGTTGTAGTCGCACTAGCATTATATAAGTGGCTAACGATCTAATTAGAGGAAGATGAGAACCAAATATTCAATGAGGAATCGCCTCCAACAAGTCTTTCTATCAGCTACTTACGCAAACATAACACATATCCTGCCCTTGTCCTCCCCTTCGCATCCGGACGAATAAGAAGAAGTCAAGGCACACACACGTTGATCAAGTTATTAACATTATCTCAGTTGTTGTTGTCTATGTTGGGAATGTGCCCTAGAGGCAAATAAAATATTTTTATTGGCGTATTCCATTAGTTCATAATAAGTTTTATACTGTGCTATAACTGTATTAAGCGGAAACATTAATACACGTGTGGTATACAAACAACCAGGTCCCTAGTAAACTCTTGTAAACTAGTCCATTGGGCAATTGATGATCAAGGTTTCCTGATCATGAGATGTGGACAGTCTATTTACAATGGGGTCATGTCATTGGGAGAATGACATGATGGACACACACCCACCAGAAGTGTTGCAATGTGATCCGGTCACATAGTTCAACATTGCGATAACTATAAACATAGTGACCCGATCCTTAAGACCGTTATGATCATACATAATTGCTATCTACCAGGATGCTTTGAGTGCATTAACCGTTACACTGAAACATGGTAACCATAAAGGTGTATCTTGGGTATTCCGAAGTAGAAATGTTGATGAGTATGCAAATAGATCAAAACGATATTTGTCCATCCGAGTGACGGATAGGTACTCTGGCCCACTCGGTGATATTACATCATAAAGATTGTGCAATGATGTGACTAGGCCACGGGGTTGTAATATCACGGGAACGAGTAAACATGTTTGTCGGTAACGAGAATGAACTAGGTATATTGGATACCGACGATCAAACCTCGGACAAACAAAGTATCGTAGGGATCAGGACTCAACGTTAACGGTTCAAACGATGAAGTTAATTCGATGGAAGCGCAGGGGCTCATCAAGGATTGTAACCAGATCTCACATGATGGTCATTGGTCAGAGAGTGTCTGATCATGTCTTCTGTTTCCCGAACCGTAGGGTGTCACGCTTAAGGGTATTCGACGCAATAAGAATTGATTCGGGATCATCGGTGAAATAAGAGAGAACACCGGAATTGTTCCGGGAGGTGCCGGAAGTTGTTCTGGATATTTTGAAAGGTTCAAAATAATGTTTAAATATGTTTTATTATTTAATTAACAGAATTAAATATTAAAATATGGTTAAATATAATTAAAAATGAATTAAAAGGCATATGGGCCTAAAGAGGCCCATTAGGGGAAGGAGGGAGCTCCCCCTTGGGCCAAGGCGCCAAGGGAGGGAGCCCACCCTCCCTAGCCGCACCAAACCCCCCCCCTCCCTAGGGTTTAGACCCACATGGGAAGGGGAGGGAGGGTGGCACCCCTCCTTGGCCTATATAAGGAGGGGTGGGGTGCCTTTTTTCTACACACAATTTTGATTTGAGACAAGTTTCTCAAATCTCTCTTCTCTCTCTTTCTCCCTCCTCGAGTGGACTCCCCTTGTTTGGAGTCTACACTTGGTTGGGGCTTCTCCACCATACGCACGCCGTCGTGCTGCTGGAATCGGGATCCGAATCCATCTTCTTTCCGCTGCTCTTCTGGTTCGGAGCCCGGAGGGAACGTCGGGTACACCGTATGCGTGTAATCCTGCGAGGCGCTACACTTGTGGTGCTCCTCCATTGTTGAGGCCGTGTCGCGACGTCTTCACCGACAACGTTCCGACGGGGACGTAATCCGTCATCGGTCTTCAAGGACCGGGTGGCCTCAGGAGTCATCGTGGATCCACGCGTCATCGGGGATTGCCGGTACGACTACATCAACCACGTTCACGCGGGAATGTTTCCCGCTTAACGGACTACATAATGGTATGTGACCAATTCCCTCCTTTACTTGCATCGCCATAGCATAGGTCTTGGGTTCGGGACGCGCAGGTCATGAAAAAATTATTGTTTTCTGCCCCGTTCTCCAAGAGTGGTATCAGAGCAAGGCTATGCGTAGATGTATTGTACGGATAGAACACATCTAGTATGTGGACATCAATTATCCACTTGTTACCCTCTCACGTGTACTCGTTTAGCATTGCGGCAATGTCCTGATGAAGCGGCCCCGACCGACCTTGCGCGTTTACGCGAGACTGGTTCCACACTTGACATATGGCTTGTACCATATATTTTGCTAGGGGTGTCTGTCTCTCTAACATTGGCGATGCGAAGACGTTTGCAACGGAGGGCCCCGACAGGGGTGTAATAGAGACAATTGTGGGATTGGTGTTGTGGTTGTATGTTCGCAGGCATAGAAACGGTTCTATCTCGAAAGCCCTATCAGCCACGTAAAACTTGCAAAAGATGAAGTAGAGGCGTCTAAACTTTAATTTGCAGGGGGCATCATAGTTAGTATGATTTATACTATAGCATCCTGTTTTGCTTGTATTGGATATACGACGGTAGCATTATATGATGATCCCTCACTAATCCAACAAAGTGTCTTTCCTTAGTGAAGCACCATCTAGAAAGATCTCCATTATGGAGGCATCGCGTGTCACACGGGTGTCAAACATATTAGCGTTCAAATGAGATGGGTGGAGCAAGCCTAGCATGTCCAGAAACATGGCCTTGCATAGCGTCATATAATCACTAAGGTTATTGTGGCGAGCCTGGCATATGTAGATATGGCCTCGGGACACAGTGATCGAAAGATCGAGCATGAGTCACATGGATGATGTGATTGGCATGATGGCCTACCTTGACAATATACTGATGGTAATCTCACACGGGGGAGGTATAGTTCTCAAGGATTGTGTAATCACTTAGAATAAACTATGAGGGATGTTTGTCCGAGTGGGAGTTCTAGAATTGTTTAAAACATGAACTCCTATTATGGACTTAATCTTCATGTCTTAGCAAATATCATTGTAGATAATGTCATAACCAATGTTTATAACCGTGGCTCTTTAGTGTTATGTAGAATTAAGGAAAATGGGTCTTACTTCATTGATGTCTACCAACACCGTTAGAGACATACTCATTACTAATGACTTGTTAAAACATAATACGAGAACTGCTAGGAGATACACCGGATAACTCCGTAATTGAGGAAGATGATGATGAGTATCGTATTCATCGTCTCTTATTCAATGACTGTCCGATACACCATACTTCATTCTATGGAATCTGAATTGTGAATGCATGATTAAGACACCAACACGTATGACGTGCTAGGTGATCTTAAAAGCACTAAGTCACAAATCAGAGTAATGGAATATGAGTATATGGACGGGGTTTCTTTCAACCATGGTGGAAGGAACAACCTGCTGAGAAAGTCACTTGGAAAATGTATAAGATACATGAACACATTGTGTACAACTTGGATTACAGAATGACTGGTTACTTTGCGATAACTGGGGAGTTGCATTCGCTTCCTCCCAGCTACAAAGACCGCATCTAGACTATGTCATGAAGGAGATTCGTTCACCTGTCATGATGTCATGGTTAAAGTTGTGAACTTTAAAGGTAGAACCAATGCAGAGATAGTCATTGACGGAGAAAGTATATTTTATACATGGGTTATAAATGTCTTTCCCCACAAAACACTGATTGTGGTTGATTAAGTATTCGATGCTTGAACTCACTGCTTAAAGAGTGGCTTGGAAGGGATGAGGTGACAATATGTGCTGACGGTAATCAAGATAGTTGATGGTCGACAACACTCTCCCTCTACATCTATCATTTGATTAGTATATGAATAAATTTATGATCGTTTGAGTGTGAACCTTATTAGTGTGTCTTGCATCTCGCGAAGACAATTATACATATTAGTGAGAAACAAGTCAGTTGTTCTCCTTTTATGAATGATATCTTTTATGGTCACATTACGGTTATGAATGAGTTATTCTTATATTGATGGTAGTAGTTTGATCATTTATAAGAAATATTGTAATGCCAAGAATTATCCAAACTTAGTAATGACACTATCGTTTAAGTCATGATTGGTTTGATGAAGTCTTGAGATACTTGATCTCTTGACACATGCAAACCATGCCTCTTTAGGTGAGATGACTGAAACCTTGCATTCTGGTAAAACAGAGTTTGCGATGACTGTTTCGTATCATACATAGTGATGTATCATATTTCAGCATGTAGTGAATTTCATTATTTCGTAAACTTCAGATGTGGACTTAGATGAATATGTGTATTCACTTATTAAACATGAGTCTGGGATAGTTTGATCTGATCAAAGGGATTTCAGAATGAATACGGGTACTAAATTAACGAGAAAAACAAGTCTCTACGATTTGATCAAAGAGAAAAATGTTTTGAGTTAGCCTTCCGCATACGGACTTGTGTGAAAGTTGTTCCACAAATTACAATGCTTGGAACACTTCAATATTGTTGATGTGCCTGAACATTATAATCATACTCTATTGGATAGTTTATGGTATAAGTTATCTCTTACCGAGTTACGTTATTATCGTTTAGAGTTATTAATTTAATAAGCAAACACTCACATCAGTATAGGGAACCATCTGAGTTCGTGGAAACCAACACTATATAAGTTATGGTGTGTGATGGTTTCTAGGAAAATAATTTATGTGGTAAATTATCTTTGTAGTGTATCCTTAGTCAACTATGGATGCATCTTCCGCAACTAAGACCAAAGAGCAAAACTTGAGTTGCTAAGTTTGGTGTTTCTCAAGAAGTGTTCTTGATGAATGTGTTAATGGAAGAAAGTGAAAGTTCAAACAAGGTAATTGACCTTGCCTCCAGAGGTCAAAGTAGGGCAACGGAATGTGTTCCGACACCAAAGCTCTACAATTAGAGGAGAAAATGATGATAATGATCATGGTGTTTCGGTTGAAACTTTTACTGAACAAAGTAGGATTCAAGAATACATATTTCCCCTTCTGCAAAGTAATATTCATGATTCACTTGTCAAGTTAATGGAACAAGACATACCTACGAACTACGAAGAAGCGATGGTGGACCTAAGTACGAGAAATGACTATGAGTCATGGAATCCTATATTGAGTTACATTTAAGATTACATGAATCTTATCGAGTAAAGAGGTTACTTGATATTCTCAATAACTTCAAGGTTATAAGGAATAAATGTGAAGATCAAAGGAAGACATCAAGATCGATTTGTCATGAAGGATGTTTCTGACAAATTCAAAAGGTTGACTACAATAGTAGCGATGCTTGAGTCAATAGGATTATCACTACGATTGATCCAAATTGTTATCAATACCGTGATTTCCTCAAATCCTGCATTTGAAGAAGGGTTGTAATTGGTACAACGAGAAGGTTTTTGAAAAACATATGGACACTAGTGTCTCGTAACCTGAATTCTCAATTTGATGGATGATCAAAGTGATTTTGGACTTAACCAAAATATTGAGAAACATGCATTTGCATGAAACTGAGTGGGAGCAGAATACTTTCCTAAATTTAATATATGGACGACATATTTTGAGTGGGAGCTATGGGAGTATTATATCCTGAACTTAATATGTGGATGACATATTTGAATGGGAGCTATGTGGATGTTATCCTGATCTTATATGTGACGGACATATTTGAGTGGGAGCTACGAGAGTGTCATCCTAATCTTATATGTAGCTGACATATTTGAGTAGGAGCATGGCAACATTCTCATATATGGATAACATATTGTGAATGGTGTAGTTGGTATTAATGATTATTGAAAATCTTTCATGAATGAAGTTAAGCATTGAAAATCTATTAAGATAGATTAATGCGTTTAATATCATTGAGTCGGAATACTTTCCTGGATAAGATTCTGAAGGAGTTCAGAATGGGACAAGTCAAGAAGGTAGTTCTTACTTGTATATCCAAGAGAAGTATCGAGTTAATCTCAGTACAAGAACAATGGTTAAATGAAAGAAATCGATGTGATACATCGTCTATGCCCCTGTCATAGGTTCTTTCATGTAAAACCAAAGTTTTGTACTCGACGTAATGTGACCCAAGTTCTTAGTAAGAAGAACATGTTGTGATATGATTTACGAGTAAATCATTGAACAAAGAGTTAAGTCTATCCTTCAGTGTCTGGAGAGAACTGATGATACATCTCTAATTTGTAAAGAATAGTGTACTTGACCATAAAGGTTACGCTGGTTCAAGTTCTGACACTAACCTGGAAAATTGAGATATCATACTAATAAATGCCTAAGTTGAAAGAAACATGGTTAGACATCAAAGTTGCATACAATGCACTAAGGATTAAATCTACAATGATATGGCTACTTTAGAAGTGGCAAGAGTTATATTCTGGCTTAAGAAGTTCGACTTCTGACTGAGTGAGTTTCAGTGTGCATGACTATGGGAAAGTCCGCTTGACCCACCGGATGTCATTGTTCAAACACAAACAAACGAAGTCTCACTCTACCGCCGAATATATATATATACCTCATCATTATAATGGATAATGAAGTAATGTCAAACTAGGTGACATTAATGATTTGCAAAAGACATACAGATCTGAATGGTACCCAGACCGTTGATACAACCTTTTCCACAACCAAGCATGATCTTTAACCATATACATGATACGGAGTTATGATCCACAGAAAAATGCAACTAGATTATTTGTACTCTAGTGCAAGTGGGAGACTCTTGGGAATGTGCCCTAGAGGCAAATAAAATATGTTTATTGGCGTATTCCATTAGTTCATAATAAGTTTTATACTGTGCTATAACTGTATTAAGCGGAAACATTAATACACGTGTGGTATACAAACAACCAGGTCCCTAGTTAACTCTAGTAAACTAGTCCATTGGGAAATTGATGATCAAGGTTTCCTGGTCATGAGATGTCAACAGTCTATTGACAATGGGGTCATGTCATTGGGAGAATGACATGATGGACACACACCCACCAGAAGTGTTGCAATGTGATCCAGTCACATAGTTCAACATTGCGATAACTATAAACTGTCGGGACCCGGGGTTAGCATATGCAAGCCTCGCTACAACACAATCATATGGAGAGCCGAGAACCGTACCCACTTGTCTAAGCAGACAAGGCCAAGCACAGAACGTCCTCGGAAAGCATCGAACGTGAGGGGCATCCCATTCAGGCCGGATGATCCACTGAGATGGGTCCTCATCGTCCGCACACAAGTCTAACTGATATGGGTGGTGAACTCCCATACTCATAGACAAGTCGCCTCAACCATACTATCGATTGTATTATAACCCTTACATAGACTTACTCCAGCCCGATCACTTAGTCGGGGTCTAGGGCGGGCTCGATCATACATCAAAGTGTGCACGTGACGGATTCACGAGCAATCGCATCGCGATGCCCCAAGCTGCGCACATCTAAGGGCCACTTGGTGTATAAAAGACCGCCAGCCAGATCACAACTAAGGTCTCGAAAACCCATACTAAGACATGCATGTTATAAACATACACGCAGCACACATGTCTAGTATGAACAGCAGGTATCATTGCAACTCTCTACAATGTATACATCTTTATTAATAACTCTTACAGAGTGCACACAGAGATCACAAGTCTGTGATCCAACATTACATCAAGCATGCGGAAGCAAAGTAGGTCTGAGTACAGACAAGTTTAACAAATGGCTTAGAGAAGCCTTATCTAAAAACAAGCCCTCCACGAGGGAACCAGTCGTCTGACTGGGACTAAACTAGCTTGGTCTTGGTCAGAGTCTTCATTCTTCGAGCTTCAGGTAGAAGCCACCATCAGGTAGGTGGGTTCGTCTAAAACATAGAATAAGCAAACGTGAGTACAAAGTCGTACTCAGCAAGACTTACGTAGGAACTATACTACTCATGCACATGTATCAAGGTAAAGGAAGGTGGGGTTTCACTTGAAGAAGTGCCAGCTTTGACTTGGCTAGTCCTGAACGACGAGTACCAGACTTGAGGTAAGAAGTGCACATGAGTCCACTACTTTCCAACCAATTACACCACTATGGTGCCTTCCTCGACTTCCCCACGAGAAAGCACGCCATAACACTCACACTTATCTTGGTGTGTTTTAGAAGTATCCAGTTCAAGTTGTCTAATAATCGAGCTAAGCTTTCCAAGCAGTCCTTAACCGCGGACGCGGCTATTCGAATAGTTTTGTTAACCCTACAGGGGTGTACCGCTACACACACGTGTCATCAGTTACCTCCTTTTGCGTGTCACCGTTCAAGAGGTGACAGCGAGGATGCCACCACAACACTTCGCCCACAGCCCCGTTCTAGTCCAGAGAGTCGCCTATCTGAGGGGGATCCGTATGGAAGTCCGGCCGAGGTTCCAGTACAGCCTCAAACTATGTGTGCAGGGTCCCAAGCCGGTCTTGAAAAGCCGTTCATCCACTTCGCAGACCGTGCCACAGCCCTACCAGAACTCCGAACTACTACGACTTCTGGGTTTCGAACGGGGTGTGGTACTAGGATGAGAGGGGTCAGTGAGCCTAATGTGTGGTTGTACTCTTCTTCTTGGATCACCACACAAGAACTCGGACTTAATGCGGTGTTCAACGAGACAACCCATTGTGTACTCCTACACAGCCTCTCATCGTTCACCTTGTATTAGGGTGGACTCACCAACATAGTTTCACTTTCATCAACACCATGTTTACCATCATCCCGACTCACATCAAAAGCAACCTCATTGTACCACTAAGCATGCAATAAGCAGTAACAGTTGCAGGGGCCACATGATATCAACCAACTCCTACATCTGCTAGGATTGTGGTTTGCTTACTACTGTGACAAGATGATAGGTCATGCAAAGGATATGGGTTCAACTATGCGGTAGAATCAATACAAGGTGATCTCCTAAACATGCATAAGCGAGACTGAGAGGGAAGTGGGATTTTATCGACATGATCAATGGGGGTTTGCTTGCCTTGCTGACGAGGTTTCGATAACGGTGTCTTCAACGAAGGAGGGTGGCCTCTGATTCCGGTTGCACGTCTATCAACAACATGACAATCATAGGATCAACATAATGTACAATGCACAATCACATGAATAAGATTGTAATGGTGATGTTCATGGTACTGATGTGTTGAGCATTTCATTTAAAAGGAGTATATTGCATTTGAGTAGCAAATTCAAACTCCATTTGATTTATCGATGAATTTCAAATGCATTTGAATGCATGAAAGTTCATTTGAAAAGGTTGATCATGAAGTGATGTTGTATAGTTGGAACAATGTCCCTGATGTGTGGATGAAACTATTTAAAAGAAGTGTGTTGCAAAGTCATTTGTAAATTCACTCCAATTTCGAATTTGAAAAGGATCCATATGCATGTTTGCTACTGTTCACCCATTTTAAAGTGGTCAAACATAGAAACAAGTTGCATATTCAGAATCCTTATATTTTTCTGATAATTTTAGACATATTATTTGTCCAATTTGGAGTTAAAATGAATTAGTTATGATTTTCTAAAGTTTAAACAATTTTCTGCCTTTTCTGTAATTTCTTTAAAAACAAATTCTGTTTACTGCGTCATGCTGACATCAGCATGACGTGGGTGGGCTCTGGCCAGTGGGGCCCTGTTGTCAGCCTTAGTGGGGGTTAACCCCTATTTTATTTTAATTAAGCAGAGGGTTAAGGGGCTGGGTCCCACCTGTCATAGACTAGGGTTAGGATTAGTGGGGGTTATTAGCTGGCTAATTACCAGGTCACGTCACCTCGCCGCCGGTGACCTCTGCTGACGGCGGAGTCCTCGCCGGAGCGCGCTAGAGGCCACGGGATGGCACATGCTTTGCACGGGGGCACTCCTCGTGCTTGCCCGCATCCACCCGTGCTAGCCAGGGCTCCCGAGGAGGCCCGAGGCCATGGCTGCAATAGCAAAGGCGGCGGCCGGCGTACTGGTTTTGCGGGGAACAGCGAAGAGGGCGCAGGGAAGAGCGGGAGATAGGGCAGGAGCAACTCCGGCTCACCAGGAACGCCGCGGGGGGGGGGGGGGCTCGAGGAGGCCGGAGACGCAGCGTGACGGCGGCAATCGCTCGCCGGAGTAGGGGGGCCGTGGCGGGCGAAGTTGGAGCTAGCATCATCGTTGAAGCCGCTCGGCTTCTATTGGATGGCTGGGGCGACGTGGAGCTCCACGGCGGAGCTTATGGACACACTGGTACGTCGGGAGCAGCCCGGTGGCCGCGTCGGTCCTCGTCGTCGTGCTCCGGCTGGGCTCGGGTTGCGCTGGTTCTTGCCGGGAGGGGGAGAGGGGGATCCAGGGAGAGGGGGAAAAGGGGGGGGGGGGACGGGTTCCAGGCGTCTCCACGTCGCCAGGTAAGGCAGGGAGGCAGCCAGGTAGCTGCCTGGCAGCCATGCGGTGCCCGCCGTCGAGCAGCCTGCCTTCCTGGCCTGGTGGAGAAGACGACCCTGCCCCTTTGGGCTGGGCCGCCTCTGCTGGGCCAGGTGGGCCAGGTGAGTGGGCCTCTTTTCTTTTCCTATTTTTCTTCTGTTTTCTTTTTCTTTCATTTGTTTGCTCTGATAATTAAATACCAAAACATTTTATAGAAAAGCCCAAACTTTTATATGGACTTGTAATATAAATAGCTAGCCACTCACAAGTTTTGGAGATTTTTGAAAATCAAACAATTTGAATTTTAATTCAAATTGGAATTTAATTTAATTTCCAAGGCAGCTTTTGAAATTTTGAATATTCCATGGGCATGGGAAAATACCCAAACCACTTTTAAAATGATCAGCATCATTTATAGGAATTTTCCAATTATTCAAATGATTTTTGGAAAAAGATTTTTATCTGGCCATTTGAAATAAATTCTTTAGGGCTTTTCTTTTCCCCATTTTTGAATTTCTTTTGAAATTTGTGCATGATGCAAAGGGCACAAGCAACCTTAGCACTTACGCTAGTTGGGGTTCTGACATAAACGTAGTGACCCGATCCTTAAGACCGTGATGATCATACATAATTGCTATCTACCAGGAAACATGGTAACCATAAAGGTGTATCTTGGGTATTCCGAAGTAGATATGTTGATGAGTATGCAAATAGATCAAAACGAGATTTGTCCATCCGAGGGACTGATAGGTACTCTGGGCCCACTCGGTGATATTACATCATAAAGATTGCGCAATCATGTGACTAGGTCACGGGGTTGTAATATCACGGGAACGAGTAAACATGTTTGTCGGTAACGAGAATGAATTAGATATATTGGATACCGACGATCAAACCTCGGACAAACAAAGTATCGTAGGACAAAGGGATCAGGACTCAACGTTGACGGTTCAAACGATGAAGTTAATTCGAAGGAAGCGCAGGGGCTCATCAATTATTGTAACCAGATCCCACATGATGGTCATTGGTCAGAGAGTGTTTGATCATGTCTGTTGTTTCCCGAATCGTAGGGTGTCACGCTTAAGGGTATTCGATGCAATAAGGATTGATTCAGGATCATCAGTGAAATAAGAGAGAACACCGGAATTGTTCCGGGAGGTGCCAGAAGTTGTTCTGGATATTTTGAAAGGTTCAAAATAATGTTTAAATATGTTTTATTATTCAATTAACAGAATTAAATATTAAAATATGATTAAATATAATTAAAATGAATTAAAAGGCATATGGGCCTAAAGAGGCCCATTAGGGGAAGGAGGGAGCTCCCCCTTGGGCCAAGGCGCTAAGGGAGGGAGCCCACCTCCTCTAGCCGCACCAAACCCCCGTCCCTAGGGTTTAGTCCCACATGGGAAGGGGAGGGAGGGTGGCACCCCTCCTTGGCCTATATAAGGAGGGGTGGGGTGCCTTTTTTCTACACACAATTTTGATTTGAGACAAGTTTCTCAGATCTCTCTTCTCTCTCTTTCTCCCTCCTCGAGTGGACTCCCCTTGTTTGGAGTCTACACTTGGTTGGGGTTTCTCCACCATACGCACGCCGTCGTGCTGCTGGAATCGGGATCCGAATCCATCTTCTTTCCGCTGCTCTTCTGGTTCGGAGCCCGGAGGGAACGTTGGGTACACCGTATGCGTGTAATCCCGCGAGGCGCTACACTTGTGGTGCTCCTTCATTGTTGAGGCCGTGTCGCGACGTCTTCACCGACAACGTTCCGACGGGGACGGAATCCCGTCATCGGTCTTCAAGGACTGGGTGGCCTCAGGAGTCATCGTGGATACGCGCGGCATCGGGGATTGTCGGTACGACTACATCAACCACGTTCATTTAGGAACGTTTCCCGCTTAACGGGCTAGATACTGGTATGTGACCAATTCCCTCCGTTACTTGCATCGCCATAGCATAGGTCTTGGGTTCGGGACGCGTAGGTCATGAAAATTTATTTATTTCTGCCTCGTTCTCCAACAGTCTATGAACTAGAAGTAGGCCTCAAGTTGTCCATAACCGTGGATACGTCTTCTCGAAAATATTTAAGCCTGCAGGGGTGTACCACTTGCCCATTATAAGCTTCGCATTTACGCTGGTTCTCTCAGTCAGGCCCGTTAAAGACACTCATTGAAGAGTTGTTCCGAGAGTCCAGACGTCATAATCCCTCTAACTAACAACGCACAATACCGGGTGGCCCCTGGCGAGTCGACATTGAGTTCAGGAGCCGGCCGCGCTGTCGATCTGGTCTCTACCGTCTGCCTTGGGTTTGGATTATCCGTATTTGCTCAACTAAGCCCGGGTCCTCAGCCGGACAGGTTTGGACCAACTAGAGAAACCATGTCTCTGCCGGCCCGAGTTGTTTGAAATCTGCCGGCCGCGGACCAGTCACACACACGTTTCAAATGGTAAAATCAGCTTGGGCCACCACTAGAAATGTTTGAAGTTAGGTAGGTAAGAATAGGGGACCCCATAGCATCCCACACGCAGTTAGTGTGGGCACCCCGGACTATATGTCCGAAGCGGCCAGCTGTGCATACCATCATGCTCCCATGATCAGTGTCGCATGACGCACAACTCGACAATGGATATCACAGTCACAAGTTCATACAGTACCGAATACAAAGTCATACATCAACATAGTCTTACACGGCCTCATCGGGCTCAAATGGCAGCGGAATAGGCAAAAGCAAGATAGATAGCAGCATCAAAATCCACAGACAAAGCTCAGAGCGTAGCACATCCTAGTACTCGTCAGTCGCGGCATCGTCAAATACCTGCTCCTCCAAGCCTAGCCGATTGAATAACAAGGGACAAAGCCGTGAGTACATACAAAGTACTCGCAAACCACCCAAAGAAATGAACAAATATTTTGTAGAAAAAAATACTGGGATGGCTATATGGTGGAGTTGAACATGGGGGAACCTAACTACTCATAATTGATTATTTGGAAACATTTTAATCTTGACAAATTTTTAATCCCACAAATATATTTGATTGAATCAAGTCCAACCCTTTCCATAATACCAACAACATCATCGTGAACCATAATCTCAGTACTAGAATTTCTCATCTATTCCCCACAAAGTGTGGCCTCACTAGCTGTCCATGACCGTGGACTCCGGCTACTCGAATAGTTTTCACTCTGCAGAGGTTCTACACTTTACCCACAACATTCGATACATCCGCCGTGAGTCCCCACGGTTCGTCATACCTCACTATGCGGTTTTCGGATAATCGACCGTAGTCTTCCCCTTGTCTATCCTAGTACAGGTGATTCTACCCCTTGCGTACTACATGGACTGTCCGCGTGCCAGGTCATGCTCCTCTTGGACCCAAGCCTGCACCGTAGTCGAAGAGCACCAAGGTTCCCTCTGACGCCAAGCCTAGCGAATTTGACCCCTCGACTTCGAGGGCTATCAGATTCGTGGAATCAAACATCCATGTGTAGTTATAAGACCCCCGTACTAAGAGAAACAAGTTTCCACCTAGCCCTGTCCCATACCAGAGTATTGTGGTTGTACTGTAAGACTAGGTTTCGATGACACTTATAGAGATGTAACAGCCCAGATTTCACAAAAATTAAAAAAAATTGTTTTCGGTGTGAATTGTTTGATTGTCTAATTTGTGTGCAGTGTTTGCATCCCCGATTTATGGATCGGCGATTATTTTCCCCCTCTTATCTCGTATCGGACGGAGACCGACCCTTTCCACCCTGACACTCGACCTTTGCGACAACGCGTTTCACCCGATCACCGTCGCAAAAATCGCACGAGACCAGCCGCAGCCAACGGAACGAAAAACCCCGTTTAATAATTAAACGGGTTATTTTTATAGCGCGCCGGAAAGTGTTCTCGGAACGGTTCCAACGCGAGGTGAACGCCTCCGGCTCGACGCGCTGATCACGCAGTTCGAAGTTTTACCCAAATCGGAGGTCCTGCGGACCCCCGGCGGTCAGAAACGAAAACACCGCGCGCGCGAGAGAAAACCGGGGATGTTTTTGCAAACTGCCAGCCACCTGGGCTATACAAAGACTACCACACTCCCACCTCTTTCTAGGGTTTCCCTAGCCACAAATCTTGCATCCACCCCCTCTAGATTTTCAGATCTGCCCAATTTGACCCCAAATCACGAAACCCTAGCTCCCAGATATTCCAGGCCGTTAGATCTGCAGATCAAGGGTCCAGAAGCATCCACGTAGCCCCCAGCCGCCCCAGGCGAATCCGGGCCCCGCAGGGCCTGGAGCACCGCCGCAGCCCGTTTGGGCCCGCTCTGCCGGCGAAGCCAGCCCGCCTCGCGCCACCTCCCGATCTGCCGCGCCACCCAACTCCGGCGGTCGCCGCGCCGCTGCTGCGCCTCCCGGTGAGGGCCTCCGCGCGCGCCCCTCTTCCTCCCTCTCCTCCTCACGTCCCTCTCCTCTCTTCCACAGCGTAAGCAGGCGGCCGGAGCCGCTGTCACCATGGTCCCGAGCAGGAGCTCGCCCGCGCCCGGCCTCGCCGTCTTGTGCCGCCGCCACCTCAGATTCGGCGGGATCCGGTGGATCTCCGCCGCGCTGTTCTCGTCCACGCCTCTGCACGGCCACGAACCGCCTCGTCGCCGGCGAGCTTCCGCCGCCGCCGCTCGTGCGGGAACGGGTCGCCGTGGGCCGGCCAGCGTCCGCGGCCCAGCCGCCCTGCCAGGCTCGCGGCCCACCAGCGCCAAGCCAGACTCCCACCGCTGCTGTTGGGCCGAGCCCATGGGTGAGGCCCAGTGCCTTTTTTTTTCTTCTTTGCCTGTTGTTTTTCCTTTTTCCAGATTTTTGCTAAGTCTGTGAATTGTGTGTTGTAATCAGTTTTGCGACGTAATTTGCGAAAGAACCGGAGCTCGGATCGCGTTGCGCCCAAAATATGAATTTCTCAGTTTTACGTGCTCTTTCGTTCGTATGTTGAAAGTTTTTCCATCTGAGGCCATCTAGATAGTTTAATTATGTGCCGAAGTGGGTACCAGATCGTTAGCTGTGCTGTTGTTGCTAAACTGTTATTTTATTGCAACTTCGGGCGACGGTTGCTTCGCAACCGTTCATCGGAATTGAATGATTCCTTTTGCATCCTGTTAATCATTGTTTCTACTTCAGTTCTATGCATTCACATGTCATATTTGCTTGCTGCATGTTGACTGTATCTTCAACCAAAGTAGCTACCCTGTTGTTACTGTGCTGCTGTTTATATTTTGTTGCAACTTCGGTCGACGAGTGTGTCGCGACCGTTTATCGGAATTGAGTGATTCTTGTTGCATATTGTTAAGCATCATGTCTACTTCCATTATATGTATTGCATTTCCATGATATGCTTGTTGGTCATATAGTTATTCAGCTCCAAAGTTGCTATGCCGCTGTTGTTGACAACCACCTCTATTTTTCTTGAAGTCTGTAACGTTCCGATGCCATGTTTCATGCTTAATATCTTTTGATCTATGATGCCTATTTGCATGATTCTTTTTGCCATGCCTTACCTGTCATGTATACTTTAGTTTCATATCAATTGTGAGCATTTTTGCAGTCATTAACCTGTCTATGCATTGCTCTAAAGTGTGCTTCGTGATGTTGGCAGATTGTGCCTGTAACTTGTTTTGCTTGTATCTTTTTAACCGTAACTCCGTTTGGGGTGTTCTTTATATGTAACTTGATTAGTATTTCGTGTACTTTGTGTTTATGGTATTGTTTGCTTCTGTTAATCAACCTAAAATATGTTTTAGGGAAGAAGAGTACCAAATCATTTAATTCTCGTGGAGCACTTAGTGTTATGCCATGTCTAGGATGTGCCTCACTTAAACTGACTAGCATAGATAGTTTACTTTATGCTTCACCTCTTGAATGCTTGTGTGACATGCCATTCTTGAGTGAGATGCCATGTTCACAACCTTTGTTGATCACCTGTAGCTAAGAAACTTGAACCACCGTAAACGTGCGGTATTCGTCGTGTGTGACGAGTACTCCACTTAACCTGTTAGTAACCGCTCTCGACGGTAGGTGCGATGTCTCGTGTTGCTTCTTGTTGATGCTTGCTCGTGTTTGCTTCATAGTAATAGATGCTTGCTCGTTGATTGCTTTCTAGTGTTTATTCTCTTGTGTGCTTCCGCGGGTCCCTCTCGGAGACGATGCGAGCTTGCGATCAATTACACCTTCGGAACCTGAGTTATCAACAGGCAAGGACTATACATTACTTATGATCCATTCTATTTCAACCAGCGGTTTGCATGTTAGTCTAGGTTAAGTTCGATGTTTGATCCTACCACATGTTTACAGCCTCTTTCAAACCGATACAGCCATGTCCCCTCCCAGCAAACCTTGTACTGTTATGTTACTATTGCTCGTTGCTCAGCCCCTGCTTAGTATGCATGCTTAGGATGCTACGATGTTACCCTGTTACTCCTTGGTTTGGGATATCACATTATTATATTGTTGTTGATGATATGATTATTATAAATGTTCACTATATTCCACGAAGGATGGAAGGTCAAGGCTATCCCGCCCCGACGCTTTGTTCCATTCGAGTCACCTAGGATCCGAGTTCCGGGTATTGGTTTTAAGACTGAGCGTGCCTAACCGCGTGTGGGATTTTATGGGGTCCCCTTTTCTTACCTACCTAGCTTCAAACATTTCTAGTGGTGGCCCAAGCTGATTTATCATTTGAAAACCGTGTGTGTGCTTGGTTGGGCCCCCAGCTGTTTTAAAACAACTTGGGCCAGTGGAGACATGGTTTCTCTGTTGGTCCACCCGATCAGCTAGGGCCCGGTTTCCCATGTGTGATTAACTGGCTATCCGACCTGCGTCATATGGAAGAGTCCGATCCGAGAGCGTGGCCGGCTTTTGGATTGGGTGTCGACTCCCCGGGGGCCACCCGGATTTGTTCGTTGTTAGCTAGAGGGACCTGTCGTTTCGGATATCTCGGAACTAAATCATAAAATGGTTGCCTGTGATGGGTAGCAACTGAGAGTGATGGTCGTGCGTGCGGAGCCTTGTAATGGGCAGTTGGTACACCCCTCCAGGGTTAAATCTTTTCGAGAAGCCGTGTCCACGGTTATGGATGACTTGAGACCTACTCCTTGTTCATAGACAACAACAACTGAGATAATCTTAATATAACTTGATCAATGTGTGTGTGCCTTGACTTCTTCTTCTTCGTCGGGATGCGAAGAGGAGGACAAGGATAGGATAGGTGTTATGCTTGCGTAATTAGCTGATAGCAGACTTGTTGGAGGCGATTCCTCATCGAATCCTTGGCTTCTTATCTTACTCTCTAGATCGTTAGCCACTTCATAAATGCTAGTGTGGCAGCAACCTCACCACTTACCCCATCCTTACCTTAAACTACTAGTTGTCCTAGAATGACGAGTGATGAAGTCCTTGCTGGGTCAGATGACCACTACAGTTGGATGCTGAGTACCTCTGTACTCCTGATACTACCCTCAAACTCTTTTCAAGGTTCTTGATCGACAACAGGTATGGTGATCGACGTTTCACGTGGAGACTCGACGACGACTAGTTAGGCGGATCCCGGCGGAGGGCCTGGACCCGTGTGGTTATGGGAATCGATGTTTTTCTCTTTGCCACTAGGCAGTTGATTGTAGTATGTACTCAGACATATACCTTCCGCTGTTGTACTGTATTTGAGGCAGTTGTATGCCGATTGTATGAGATGTTGTATCCTGTATCTGTAATGTTGTGATATCATGTTGCAAATCCGGGGCATATGACTTCGTCATATGTCGCGGTGGGACCGATATGTGCTTCGTCCCCGGATCTGGATGGAAACATCTAGATCTGGAACAGTATCGCATATCGGGCCTTACAAGAGAGTCCCTCCATACTTTGAGTATGTCCAACGATGTTTCCAACAACCACAATCTTGGCCATCACATCTTCTTAGATGTATGCCAATTCATTAGGGGGGAGCAAGATTAATCAAATTATTATGTTGTCATTAGTTCTTTAGCAAGGCTAGGGATCAAGATCATCGGTGTCTAATTTCTTTCTCCCAAATAGGTAGGCTTACAAGGTATGTGGTGTTTCACCTAATACACTAATACACTCCCATCCCCAAAATGATATAACAGTAGCATAATATATAATGTGGTACAAAGAAAGTAAAAATGTAGGACAAGGGTTTGAGTTTTTGAAGATGGCTTTCCTTCCTCGACGATGTCTCCTTGATAGAGGCGAAGGTGTCCCGATGTTTCGATGAGATGGTGGAGATCGATTATGGTGGAGTAGACTTTCACGACCCGACTACGAACGTGCGAAGACGTTGCGCCTTAGCGATCGCTAAACCAACTCCGAGAGGTTATTGATCCCGCGGATGCACGATCAACCTGACCACGAAGGTCTAATTCCTGCAAGCAATCGAAGAACAAGCAAGAACTAAGAATTGCAATCTGGATATTGCGAATATAAGATGAAAGATTACGAAAGTTGGGGTTCCAATGAGGTCTTGGCCTGGTCGGATGACACAAACGAAGAGCTCGAAGTTGCGGCTATGGCTAACTTAAATCTAATTAAAACCCAAGTCTAAACGACGCCCTAAGGGCTGTATATATGGGGGAACAGAGGGGATTTTCGTGACCCCTTGGAGGTGGGGTCCGAAAACAACCCTAACTCGGTTTCCCCACACATACGGACTCTAAAAACAGCCTATAAGGTGGTATTTCGAAATTACATGGGCCCAGCCCAATATTAAGGTGACGCAGCACCTATAATTGCCCTTGGACGAAAATAATGAAGTGGCATCTCGCGTATTTCGTCCAAGACTTCATGCGCGCCTTATGGTGGCTTCAAAGTGCGATAATCACCACGGGAAGCTCCGCTGTCCTTTCCCGCGCGCGCACCTTCTTCTCCATGCTTGATCCCGCTCCAAAGACCATCCTTCTTGTCCATGCTAGGTCCTTCATTCATAAGCAAAACAAAAGTATCTAATTTAGGCAGTATCATATGTTCATGAACAATAGAAGGATTCGCAAGAAACGAAAGTACCTGATAATTTAGTTGACGTGCACGAGCTCTAGTAACTGGTCCAATATGTGTAGTTGGTGAGGATATGGGTGTAACATTAGTAGGGATGTCCTCATCATCCTCCCCTTCTTGAATTGAAGTCGTCCTCGACGGAAGCTCATCATCTTCTCCTAAATAAGGCTTCAAATCTGCAATATTAAATGTGGGACTAACCCCAAAGGCTGCAGGTAGCTCAAGTTTATATGCATTATCATTAATTTTTTGCAAAACCTTAAAGGGACCATCAGCTCGAGGCATTAACTTAGACTTGCGCAAATCAGGAAACCTATCTTTACGTAGATGTAACCAAACAAGATCTCCGGGTTCAAACACAACATGCTTTCGACCCCTATCACCAGCAAGCTTGTATCTAGCATTCATGCGCTCAATGTTTTCTTTAGTTAACTCATGCAGTTTTAATATCAATTCAGCACGTTGCTTAGCATCAAAATTAACCTTCTCCGAAGATGGAAGAGGTAGCAAATCAATAGGTGCACGAGGTAGAAAACCATAAACAATCTCAAAAGGGCACATTTTAGTGGTAGAATGCAATGAACGATTATAAGCAAATTCAATATGAGGTAAACATTCTTCCCACAGTTTCAAGTTACTCTTTAAAACAGCCCTAAGCATAGTAGACAAAGTCCTATTGACTACTTCAGTTTGTCCATCAGTTTGGGGATGACATGTAGTACTAAAAAGTAGTTTAGTCCCCAACTTAGCCCATAAGCATCTCCAAAAATGGCTAAGAAACTTAGTATCACGATCCGAGACAATAGTATTGGGCACACCATGTAAGCGAATAATCTCACGAAAAAATAAATCAGCAACATTAGCAGCATCATCGCTTTTATGACATGGTATAAAATGTGTCATCTTAGAAAATCTATCCACGACAACAAATATGCTATCCCTCCCATTCTTTGTTCGAGGCAAGCCTAAAACAAAGTCCATGGATATGTCCTCCCACGGAACACTAGGTACAGGTAAAGGCATGTATAAACCATGAGGATTGAGTCGTGACTTAGCTTTTTGACATGTAGTGCAGCGAGCAACAAAACGCTCAACATCCCGTCTCATCTTTGGCCAAAAGAAATGTGTAGCAAGTACGTCCTCCGTCTTCTTCACGCCAAAGTGTCCCATTAATCCTCCTCCATGCGCCTCCTGCAACAACAAAAGACGAATAGAGCTAGCTGGAATGCATAGCTTGTTAGAACGGAACACAAATCCATCATTAAGCACAAACTTGTTCCATGTTCTACCCTCTCTACAATTCTGCAATACATCTTTAAATTCCGCATCATTTACGTATTGATCTTTGATTGTCTCTAAACCGAAAATCTTGAAGTCAAGTTGTGAAAGCATAGTATAACGACGAGACAAAGCATCAACAATAATATTATCTTTCCCCTTCTTGTGTTTAATGACATAAGGGAAAGTCTCAATAAATTCAACCCACTTAGCATGTCTACGATTAAGTTTTGCTTGACTTCTTATGTGTTTCAAAGATTCATGATCAGAATGTATAACAAATTCTTTGGGCCATAAATAATGTTGCCAAGTTTCTAATGTCCGAACAAGAGCATATAATTCCTTATCATAAGTAGAATAGTTCAGACTAGGCCCACTCAATTTTTCAGAAAAGTAAGCAACAGGTTTAGCATCTTGTAATAACACACCTCCCAAACCAATCCCACTAGCATCGCATTCAAGCTCAAAAGTCTTATTAAAATCAGGAAGTTGGAGCAAAGGAGCATGTGTTAACTTATCTTTCAATACGGTGAAGGCTTCTTCCTGTGCGGTACCCCAAGTAAAAGGCACATCCTTGCGTGTAAGCTTATTGAGAGGTGCAGCAATGGTGCTGAACTCTCTCACAAAACGCCTATAGAATCCAGCGAGGCCAAGAAAACTCCTCACTTGTGTGACCGTTTTGGGCTGCGGCCAACTCTCAATCGCCTCGATCTTGGCTTTATCAACTTCAATTCCCTGCGGAGTAACAACATAGCCAAGAAACGATACTCGGTCGGTGCAAAAGGTGCACTTCCCAAGGTTACCAAACAAACGTGCATTACGTAGAGCAATAAAAACAGCACGTAAATGATCCAAATGTTCCTCCAAAGATTTGCTATAAATCAGTATATCATCAAAATAGACTACCACAAATCGTCCAATGAAAGCACGTAAAACCTCGTTCATTAATCTCATGAAAGTGCTAGGTGCATTAGTTAACCCAAAAGGCATGACTAACCACTCATATAATCCAAACTTAGTTTTAAATGCCGTTTTCCATTCATCTCCTAATTTCATGCGAATTTGATGGTATCCACTACGCAAATCAACTTTGGAAAACATGGTAGAGCCACTTAATTCATCAAGCATATCATCTAACCTAGGAATAGGATGACGATAACGAATAGTAATATTATTAATGGCTCGACAATCAACACACATACGCCATGTTCCATCCTTTTTAGGCACTAATATAACAGGAACAGCACAAGGACTAAGGGATTCACGTATGTAACCTTTGTCGAGTAGCTCTTGTACTTGACGCTGAATCTCCTTTGTCTCCTCCGGATTGGTACGGTATGGCGCACGGTTGGGCAGTGAAGCACCGGGAATTAAGTCAATCTGATGCTCAATCCCTCGAATAGGTGGTAATCCCGGTGGTACGTCTTGTGGAAAGACGTCAATAAACTCCTGCAAAAGGTCAGTGACAACAGGAGGCAAAGAAGGAGGCAATTCCTCAAATGAAAACAAAGCTTCTTTGCACACAAAAGCATAGCACACATATTGACTAACATCCAAATCTGAAATATCAACTTTAGTAGCAAGCAAAGTTGGACTAGTCAATTTAATTTCATTCGACACAGCAGAAGAAGATTTGCTATTAGTCTTATGTTGTTGCTCAAATTCTTTGGCTGCTATCTCATTTTCACTCTTATTTTTCTCCTGTTTAGCTTTACTAGCTCTAGCAAGATCATCTTTCACAATTTGTTCAGGAGACATAGGAAGTAAAGCAATATTTTTATCCTGATGAACCAGAGTAAACTGATTTGTCCTACCATGGTGCACAACATTCCTATCAAATTGCCATGGTCTACCAAGTAAAAGAGAGCATGCTTGCATGGGTACCACATCACAATCAACATAATCAGCATATGCAGCAATGCTAAAGTGCACACGAACAGAACGCGTTACCTTAATCTTACCACTATTGTTAAACCACTGAATATAGTACGGATGGGGGTGTGGTCTTGTGGTGAGAGATAGCTTCTCCACCAACTCCATGCTAGCCAAGTTGTTGCAACTCCCTCCGTCAATGATGATGCGAACCGAACGTTCTTTCACCACTCCCTTTGTGTGGAACAAATTATGCCTCTGGTTTTGCTCAGCCTTCGTTACCTGCACACTTAACACACGTTGAGCAACCAAACTAGCATATTTATCTGCATCATCATGAGCCATATACTCCATATCATGAGCATCATCATGGGCACCCTGTTCCTCATGAGCAATGAGAACTAAAGTCTCCTCATCATAGTCACTCGCTGACTCATACCCACCATCCGCCGTAATAATCATCACACGCTTGGAGGGACAGTCTTTTGCGAAGTGACCTCCACCTTGGCACCTGCGACATTTAATATCACGATCTCGTGTTTGCCCTGTGGAAGCCATGGATGAAGAAGAACTCGCCGCTGGACCACTCTGTGCACCCTTGAATGGTGGCGCTGACTGTTTTGGTGGCTCCCTGTAAGAATGAGCGGCTGAAGTAGAGGGTGGAGCAGCAGGACGTGTGGATGTAGAAGGTCCACGCGATGTCCATGATGTATTTCGTCCTGCAGAAAAGTTAGGTCTCGTAGCGGCCTGTCGATCCTGCACTTCACGTTCAGCTTTACAAGCAAGATGAAACAAACGAGTAATAGTAGCATAGTCCTTGTATTCTAGAATAGTTTGTATCTCCCTGTTTAAGCCACCTATGAAACGTGCAAACATAGCTTCATTATCCTCTACGAGGCCACATCTAATCAATCCAGTTTGTAATTCTTGATAATATTCCTCTACAGAATTTTTTCCTGGTCTCAAACGCTGTAATTTTTGTAGCAATTCACGTTGATAATAAGGAGGAACCCAGCGAGTACGCATAGCATCTTTTAAAGCAGCCCAAGTAGCTGGAATATTATTAGCATGCAATCTACAATGTTCAGACCACCAAATAGATGCAAAACCCGTGAATTCACAAACAGCAGCAGTAACACGTCTATTCTCAGGATATTGTAAACATGTAAAGCGTTGTTCAGTTTCTAACTCCCAAGTAAGATAAGCATCAGGAATATATCTACCCTCAAACGGCTTAAGATTCAATTTAAGTTTAGGCACATGTTCATCATCGCGTACCTGAGGGGGTGGTTGGTGTCGACCGTGGCGAATGTTGGGACGTGGACGTCCAGCTGGCTGTTCATAGGCCGCTTCTTGTTCCACCTCCTCCTCGTAATCACCCTCGTAGTTGTCGTCCTGGCCGACGTCAGAGGCAGCAGCAGCAGTAACTGCAGCAGCAGCAGGAGCACCAGCAGCTTGTCCGCCCGGAAACAGAATACGTCGTGCACGTCGTGGTGGCGGTGGCTGTGCTGGAGCGGCCGCAGGCTGTATAGGTAAGCGTGCGAGCAACTCAGTAAACTTGGCGTCGAGCTTGGTGTCGATCATCTTCTCCACACCATCAATCGCCTCTGTAAATCTGTTCTCGATGTCATTCACCTGTTCAGACATCATTTGTGCAAATTTATCATGTAATGCTTTGTTTGTCATATTCTCCCAATCAGGTGCATCCCGCGCCACTTCATCATGGGATCCTGGCATGGTTAGCAGAAATAGAAAACACACAGAAGTATGATCCTACTTCGACTAATGGGATGTGGGGTGGTGGAAAGCACAAATCCGTCAAGCTTTTCTTCAGTTCTTACCGATTCTTACCTAGCAGCAGGTGGTGATGTACAACCAACGGGTCAAAACTCTCAGAGATGTGGTAGAGCGATGGCCAGGAGGTGTCAACCGCACGAAGTAGAATATATGTGGAGCTGTAGGTAGGTTTGACAAATATGGTAGCAAAAAGCTCAACAGTAATCAAAACAGAGATGCAAAGTTGAATAAACACTCAACGTCGGTACTGTGCTGATCCTAGGCTAGACCGTACTAGAGACGCGAGCCTAAAACACCAACGAAAGCACGGCGCGGCACGTAATCAACTGAGAAGCACACTCTGAATTTTTTTTTTCTCTTTTTTTTTTGTTTTTTTTTTTGCTTTTTTTTTTTTGGCGATGCGGGACTGCGGGTGCTGAAAAAGTGCGAAAAAATCACTATGGTAGAGAACGTCTCAAAACGAGTTTCTGGACCTAAGGAACGTATGGGCACGAAATTTTTTTTTTTTTTTTTTTTTTTTTTTTTGGAAAACACCCCCTTCTACGTACGACAAAGATTGGTGAAATCCGACTCTAATCAACTCAAACTAATCTGGCTATGGAGAGGTCACGAACTGTACTGATGATGGAACTCAACTCGGACTCGTGGTACGTGGTGGTGTATATGGACCCTGCTTGGCGGAACGTGGTGGTGTATGTGGACTTGGATTGGCGGAACGTGGTAGGATGACTACTGTGCGGCGGGGACGTGGCAAACTGTGATCAGAACTCGAAACTCTAAGGGAACTAGACGCTAAGATCAGCAACTTGACACAACGATGCAACCGTAAATTCAACAAAGCAAGTACTGAAAAGAAAACTGGACAAAGGCTCGGACTGTCTTGGGACGTGATGATCTAACCCTAAAAATTTTTTTTTTGGCTTTTTCGTGGACTGTAGGTATGACGAACAGAATCAATCTAGACTACGAAAACTGGTAAATCTCACCGAGCAACCTGGAAATCTGATACCACTTGATAGAGGCGAAGGTGTCCCGATGTTTCGATGAGATGGTGGAGATCGATTATGGTGGAGTAGACTTTCACGACCCGACTACGAACGTGCGAAGACGTTGCGCCTTAGCGATCGCTAAACCAACTCCGAGAGGTTATTGATCCCGCGGATGCACGATCAACCTGACCACGAAGGTCTAATTCCTGCAAGCAATCGAAGAACAAGCAAGAACTAAGAATTGCAATCTGGATATTGCGAATATAAGATGAAAGATTACGAAAGTTGGGGTTCCAATGAGGTCTTGGCCTGGTCGGATGACACAAACGAAGAGCTCGAAGTTGCGGCTATGGCTAACTTAAATCTAATTAAAACCCAAGTCTAAACGACGCCCTAAGGGCTGTATATATGGGGGAACAGAGGGGATTTTCGTGACCCCTTGGAGGTGGGGTCCGAAAACAACCCTAACTCGGTTTCCCCACACATACGGACTCTAAAAACAGCCTATAAGGTGGTATTTCGAAATTACATGGGCCCAGCCCAATATTAAGGTGACGCAGCACCTATAATTGCCCTTGGACGAAAATAATGAAGTGGCATCTCGCGTATTTCGTCCAAGACTTCATGCGCGCCTTATGGTGGCTTCAAAGTGCGATAATCACCACGGGAAGCTCCGCTGTCCTTTCCCGCGCGCGCACCTTCTTCTCCATGCTTGATCCCGCTCCAAAGACCATCCTTCTTGTCCATGCTAGGTCCTTCATTCATAAGCAAAACAAAAGTATCTAATTTAGGCAGTATCATATGTTCATGAACAATAGAAGGATTCGCAAGAAACGAAAGTACCTGATAATTTAGTTGACGTGCACGAGCTCTAGTAACTGGTCCAATATGTGTAGTTGGTGAGGATATGGGTGTAACATTAGTAGGGATGTCCTCATCACTCCTGGTACGGCTTCTTCGGCTTGGAAGGAGTCTTCACCTGCAACGTCAAGCGTCTCGTCTACACGTTGCGAAAAATAGCACACAATTACCCTCACATCATTCAAAGCAAACATTCAACCAACAAAACAATCATTTAGCACTCAATCAAAACAACACATGAGTCATACCAACACGTAATCAGATTAACACATGTGGGCAGAAGTTTTAATGGTGGTTTAACAAGTTTAGGGCTAAGCAAACATTTAAGCAACACATTACATAGGAGTTTACACAAGTTTTTATTCTTATTTTTATTGCCTTTCATGTTTTTATTTAATAAATTTAATTAAATAACAATACAATAATTAGCTACTGTCCAGAGACAAACATAAAAATATTTAAACATATTTAATCTGTTAACAGAGAATACACTAAAATTACCCTAAACATGAAATACTAGCAAAAATAATAATGTGACCTTTAAATTTATTTCTGTAAACAATAATTACACCTATGCAGAAAAATGTAGAATAATCTCATGATCACAACAAAATTTATTTCACATTTTTCTGTTTTGTGGTTATTTTTCTAATATTATTTTAGTTTTGTGAAAAACTAATAAAGACAAGTTGCTCAGCCACGGCCCAAGTTAATATTATTTTAGTTTTGTGGCTATTTTTCTAATATAATTTTAGTTTTGTGAAAAATTAATAAAGACAAGTTGCTCAGCCACGGCCCAAGTTAATACTTTTCTCAGTGTGTAAATTTGCAATAGTGGGTTGGGCTGGTGTAATTAATCTGTTTACACACTTCTTTATATAAATAACTCTCTATTTAATGCATAACAATTATCTAATAAACATTATAAATAGCTACTGATTAGAAATAATATTATAGGATTTTAAATCAAACTTATTTCATTATTAACAATTTAACTAAATGTATATGAGACATTAATGTGTACAACTATAGATAAAGTATTTTATATACTTTTATTATTATTATTATTATTATTATTAAACTATACCTTAATTAGATATTAAACAAAGATAATACTAATAAATTTTATTTTTACTAAATCATTAACAGAAAGTTTCATAATATTAACTCAACAATAAGTAAAGCAACAACAACATTAATAAAAGAATTGACCATTATAATAATTCAAGTACTTATAAATGTACCTATACAGAAAAATGGAGCATAAATCTAGGAGCACAACAAAATTTATAGCATAATTTTCTGAGTCCTAATGATTTTTAGACAACTATTTTAGTATTTGCTATTTAATAAAACTCGGAGGAAAATAAATTGGCCGGCCTTGCTCTAAGTCTTGCCCAGAGGCGTTTTATCTCTGCGGGCCAGCCTGTGCTGGGCACTGCCCCACTCATTTTTTTTAAACGAAGGGGTAAGTGATCTCCCTGGCCGTTGGATCAAGTAAGATTCTACGGCCAGGGGTCGTCTTCTACCTAGGGACGCCAGGGAGACCGGGCTAAGCCCTAATGGCGGCCAGGGGGCAGGGGAAGCTTACCGGAGGGCTTCCCGGCGGCTAGAGGCGACGGTGAGGGGCGGCGGAGGTGCGGCTTGGGGCAGGGGTTCCGTTTTTGGTGTCGGGGTAGACCGGAGCGTCGTGGTACAGCTCGGGGCAGTGGCGTCGGCGTCGACTCCTCCTGGCCTCGCCGGGCGGCGCGAGAGGCAAAGGGGAGGCTTGCCGGCCTCCCCTCCTCCTCCTCCGGCTTCCCTCCTCCTCCTCTCCTCCAACTTCTTCTTCTCCTCGTCCTTCGCTTCTGTTTCTTTTCTCCTCGGGCTGGCAATGCGGGCGAGCGGGGTGGTGTGGCTGGGAGGGTGGTGCTAGGAGATGTGGAGTGAGGTGAGTGGCGAGAAGGGGAGCTGGTGCTCCCTTTTATAGGCGAGCGGGGAGGCCTGGGAGGGAGAGACCTCCAACGGTCCGGACGCCATGGGGGCGATCCGCGGCTTCGGTGCTGGCTGGTCGAGCTGGGCGGCGGGCGAGCTTGAGAGAGGAGTGCAGGTGGGTCGGTTCCGACGTGGGCATCGCCGGCCCCATCGCAGAACGGGGTTGGGGGGTATACTCGCTATGTCAGTCCATGTTAGCAATCCGTGGGCTAGCCATTCGTTGCGTGAGCGTGGTAGGGAGGCTGACAGGAGGGGGCTCGAGAGAGAGAGAGGTTGCGAGACAGGAAGAGAAACGAGAGAGAGAGATGAGTCGTGAGGGAGAGAACGTGAGAGAGAGAGAGAGAGAGAGAGAGAGAACCGTGTAGAGAGGGAGGTTAGAGGGAGAGGGAGAGATTAGTGGAGGGATTAGTGGGGGGGGGCTAGTTAGGGTAGTTTTCATTTTTTTTAATAATAATATTTCTCTTGTATTTTTTTTAAATTAGCTATAATGTCAAGCATTGATCTCATTATGATTTTATGTAGTTAGGTACTTTTATTGATAATTTTTTTAGTTATTTCTAATCAACAAAAGTTTAATGCCTAAAGGTTTGTGGTGGTTAAATTTATTAGTATTATTATTATACAGAAAATTTATTAGGTTTTAACAATAAGGGTTTTAGGATTTATCAAGTTTCCATTATATGATCATCTCAAGACGAGTTGCACGCACCACAAAATGATCATCACAAGTACATCACCAAGCAACAACATAGCTAACCCTAAGCACACATGTTCAAGCACTGAAACAACAACCTAACATTTCATGCAAGGTTTTTGTTGGCTCCAATTTTTGGCTACCTGAATTAACAGGAAAGTAAAAGTTGGGATGTGACAGTTAGGCACGCTCGTCAAGAGACACAATACCCGGAACTCGGGTCCTAGGTGCTCGAATGGAATAAAGCATCGGGGCGGGATAGCCTAGACCTTCCATCCTTCGTCGAGTATAGCCAATAATATAATAATAAAATCATCCACAATAAATATAATAGTGTGATAGCTCAATCCAAGGAGTAACAAGATAACAGTTGATAGCATCCTAAGCATGCATACTAAGCAGTGGTTAAGCAAGCAAGGTACATGGACAAACAAAGGTTTGCTGGGATGTGGAGGACAAGGATGTTTGGGTTTATTTGAGAGGCATGAATATGAAGTCGTACAATCAAGCAATCGTTCTATCCTATACCTAGGCACAAGTGAGTTGAAATTTATAAGCATGATGTATGCTCCCCCTTACCTGATGAGAAGACGAAACCGAAGGTGTAGTTGATCGCAAGCTCGCATCGTCTCCGAGAGTACTCCCAAGAGGGGAAAACTGAAAAGGAAATCGACGAGCAAGCATCCATTACTATGAAGCAATCACGATCAAGAATAAAAAATAAGGCAACCCGAGACAACGCACTACGGTATCGCATCTATCGTCGAGAGAGGTTACTAACAGGTTACTAACAGGTCAACGCACTACGGTATCACACACGACGATACCGCACGTTTATCATAGTTCAAGTTGTTTAGCTAGACAATATGAGAAAAGGTTGTTAACGTGGCATCTCACTCAAGCATGGCATAGCACACAAACATGCCAAGAGGTGAAGTATAAAGTAAACTATCTATGCTAGTCAATTTAAGTGAGGCACAACCTAAACATGACATATCACTAAGTACCCCACAACAATTAAAGCATTTTGTACTATTCTGCCCTAAACTATATTTTAGGTTGGTTAAAAACAAAAAACAATGGCATAAACACAAAGTACATGAAATTCTAATCAAGTTACATGTAAAGAACACCCCAAACGGAGTTACGGTTAAAAAGATACAAGCATCAAAAGTTCTGGGCACAACCTGTTAACATCAGGTAGCACACTTTAGAGCAATGAACAAACATGCTAGAGGTTGCAATCATGCATCAAAATGATGTGGACCAACAGTTGGAATGAAAACCATGACATAGCAACAAGGTTTCATGTGTATGAGCATCAAGAAATAATAATTGTAACTAATGCGAAATGCTAAATAATACTACTGGTCTAGGACTTAGTGAAAAACATAGGCATGGCAAACTGTTATAAACATGGTATATAAACAGTAGCAAAAGAAATATTAAACAAGCTCCCAAATGAACATTCAGTACATCTATAGCAAGTATATATGATGCTCATGAGTTCATACATAGCACTTGTGGTCATAGGACCCATGGATGAAAAGATATTAAGCATGAAAGACAGGTATATTATATTCCAGACTTTGTGAAATCTCAGGGTATATGACAGAAAACAGCAGGGTTGCACTTTGAGAACTCAATATCTATATGACCAGCAACCATACCATGGCAAATCAAATCATGGCATCAAGTTACACATATCAAGGAGCATTGGATTCCATGTGGGCTATAGCATATGAGGCATGGATTACTAACTATAAGGCGTCAAAGTAGCAACTTTATACAAACAACAACGCATATTTTCATGGTCACCACTTTGGAGAAAGAAATAAAATAGCTACAGCAGGCAAACATGGCAAATTGATGCATCTAATTGAAGTACACATGATTCTTAACACATACAAGAAAGAATCAATGGCATAGGCATCATGGATGTGACACAAATGCGGCGACCAGCGTCCATCGGCGTGGCGCTCCGGCGAGGCAGGTGTGGGGCTTCGGCGAGGAGGGACGGGCGCGGCGGAGGAGGGAGCTGCCCTATCCGGCAAAGGGGCGACGAGGCGAGGTCCTTGGGGCGGCGGCCGAGCTCGGGATCGCCAGTGTCGACCTCGAGCAGCCATGTCACGATGGCATTGCCTGCAGAGAGAGAGGGAGGTGAGGATAGGGAAAGGAGAGGAGGAAGGAGAGAGGAGGGGCGCGGCGGCGCGCGACTACTGGTCGCCAGCGGCGGCGGAGAGGAGCCCGGCTGCGAGATCTCCACGGGCGGCGAGGATCTGGGCCTCGCGGGCCCACGGTGGCGGTTCTCGGCCCGGCAGGGTTCAATTCGGTGGTGGAGCTGCTAGAGAGGCTGGAGGGGTGATTTGGCGCCTCTGGGGCCGTTGGATCTTAGATCCAACGGCTCCGGATCGCCAGGGGGCTAGGGTTTTGGAATTTTGGAGGGCTATGGGGTTGATCTGGAAATTTGGAGGGCGGGTGGCTGCAATTTTACATGGGGGAAACTCTAGAAGAGCTAGGGGAGAGTGCTGGTCTATTTATAGGCTGGCCTGGATGGCAGGTTTACGCAAACGCCCTCGAGCTTTCTCTCTCGCGTCCGGTACTCCACGTTTCTGACCGCCGGGAGTCCATACGACCTCCGATTCGGATGAAATCTTGAACCACGCGTTCAGCGCGGCGAGGTCGTCAATTGAACCTCACTTCGATAACGTTCCGAGAACATTTTTCTAGCACCCAATAAAATAATTCATTTAATTATTAAATAGGTTTTTTGTTCCAATGGCGATGGCTGAGCCTGTGCCGGTTGCGACAGTGCTCGGGTGAAACCCCGGTGTCGCAAAGCTCGTGTGCCGTTGGAAAAGGTTTGGTCCCGCATCCGATACGAGAATGAGGGTGGAGAATATTGACCGATTAATAAATCGGCGAAGAAAATACTGCAAACAATTCTAGTAATCAACAAGATAAAGCAACAAACAATTTTTTTAATTTGGGTGAAAATCTCGGGTTCTTACAAGCGTCGCTGCTGTTCTCCCCTTCTTATTTCCCAACAGGAGAGTGGTGCTAGAAGGAGGGCCTGAGAAATTCGACCCCCGACAGAGTGGCACTAGAAGGAGGACAGGCGATCACGTCGGCCGTAACATTTGTTCCTTGTGAAGGTTGTGGGTTTTATTCATATCTTCGCCGAGCTGTATGAAGCACTACCGGTGCGGGAATCATCGCGAGTGGATGCTCACCATGCCCGTCACGGTGGTCGTATGGTTTTTGCGTTCAGAGACTTCTCGGCGCACCCTCGTGGGTGCTTCGCGAAACGTCACCTCCCAGATCCGCAAGGATGATATCTCAGATGGTTTTCGTGCCGGATGTCTCTCCCCGACATGTTATTGGACGCTTTCCCCTGGACGTTCTCACCACCTCCTTAGGAGGGCTATATCATTACTACAGGACGATTGGGCCCAATGGTTTGTCCTTCACGGATGATAATTCCCGGAACACACCCTTTCACCCAAGGCGGAGAGTGCATGAGGCCTCACCCTCATTTTGCCTTGGAAAGAGATTCGCGCAAGACCGCTCCGTCCATCGACATTGGTTCTTCGTGGAATCAATCCCACTCGGACGACTGAATCGGCCCAGAGCGGACAGTACGAAGCTGTCACTATCGGTCCGCCCGATAAAGCTCTGCTCCGAGTAGCCTGCGGAGGCTCCGTACCTTCCCATCCATCCCGGAGAGACCGGGCTGGAGTCCCCGTCAAGAATCCATGCGGACGGATGTACCAGTCTCCCGGAAAGACTAACCGAAAAGAACCGCACAACTCAGACCCTGAACCGAGGCACCAACACAACCCACTTGTGAGATTTCACTTCCATGAACCCCTCGGTTCTCAAAGTCGTTTTCTCCATGATGACAACCAGCAATATGAGAAATATGAGAAGGCGCATTTTAATGAGAACATAGATGGAAATATGAGTAATGAGTCCCCACGCGGAGCCGTGGGGGAAGCCCTCCATCCGGAGGTACAAGCCTTGCAGCATGTGTCCCGCCATTCCCTGCGAGAACAGCTCCGGTAGCCGAAGCCAGCCACACGTCGGGTCGGCCGCCGCCACGAAGAACTCGTGGGCTGGCACCGCCGTGTTCGCCCTCGTAATGGCAGAAGACATCGCCCCGCCTCGGCCCACACCGCCGCCTCGCACTCCCAAGATCGTTTGGGCCGCATCGCCCAATGTGTTGGGAGACGACGGGGGCGCCATGGGAGCACGGAGCCACAAGGAGACAGAGAAGAAAATGGAGAAGGGGAATGGACTCCTCCGCTTCACGCCGGCTCACTTAAATACCCAACGAACGCTCGCAAGGGAGTGATTTTTCTACACTACTGTAAGCAAATTAAATTACCGTAGGGTCAGCCGCTGCATTACCTCGAGTCTTGCCATCTTTTGGGGGGCATCATCATCATCTGTCAAATCCGACTGGAGGCGCACCGCGTGGCACTGCCTGCTCTTTCCCCGTGACATGAAAACTTGTGCACAGTCTACAAGGACTTCTCGGACGAATCGACTTCGATTCCAGGAAGCTTCCATCAGAAGCCGAGCCCGGGGGCTACTGTCGGTAATCGGATACCGGGGGTACCACGTTTCCCTCGTTCCGACTACGCCTCTCGGACAGCCCAAGTGCGACCGTGGAGGATTCCGACAAGGAGACGCCGGGAATGCTGAGGAAGAATGCCTCAGACCAGCTCCGGAACGCTGGAGTCATCCAGCTGGCTCCCACCGCCCGTCAATGGAGGCAGTGCATTCAATGCACTAGAAACCAAGCATGCACCGCTGACAGGAGGCATCTTACACCTGGAGGGCTCCCTCTGGGACTGTGGCGAGCCCCTTTCTCTATAAAAGGGAGACGCCAACCACATCAGAAGAGGGGGCTGGATCGGAAAAGAAGGAAAGGAAGAGAGGCAAGGATGAGAAACGAAAAGAAGGAAGAGAAGATGGAAGATCCATCCCAGTGAGAAGCCACCACCTTCATGCATTCACCTCTGGATGTGTCCACACCAAAGAAGATAGGGAAGTTGATCACCAGAGCTTCCCAGGAAGACCTCTCAAGGATTCCCCTTGAGAGGGCGAGAATCTCCATCAAGAGAAGAGGAGTATAGTGGAGTCTAGTGTAGGGTATCTTCCCCTAGAAGATCGCCTTGTACTCTGTTCTACTTCACCACCAGCAAGAAGATCAAACATGCATGAGTAGGGCTTTTAGTCTCCGGATGGCCCGAACCTGTGTAAGCCCATGTGTTTATTCGCATGAGCCCATTGCCGATTCGACGCCCGAGAAATCTTCGTCTACATCAAGCAACCGAGATCCCAGCGTGTTCCCCGTACCGCACGGTCTCCGGGCCGTGCCCTCCCGGGAGCGGTCCTCCCGGAAGGTGTTCTCGAGGCAGCGTCACCGATGTTCTCCGCTGCTTCTGGCCCGATAGGATACTGGCGCTAGAAGGAGGGCCTGAGAAATTAGACCCCTGACACGGGTCAGTTTGTCGGATTACATTCGACTCCAATCACTCCTCCACCAGCCAATCTCCAGAGCTAGCGCCTTCTGTCGAGATCTTGGTTCACGATGATCCGATGGAATTTTACGATACTGACTCATGCTCTGGCAAAAGACAACACTCTGATGCCGAATCCATCCGTCCGATTGAAGAAAACCGGCTCGAACTTGAGACCGAAGAATACAATCCATAATCCCCCGGATATGGGACACGCTTCCCCGCAAGTCCCCAGACCGACCCATGGAAGATAGCACAACGGAAAATCATCAGCTCCACTCGCAAATTTTTTGGACTCACACAAGGATCTCCGGGACTAGAGCCCCCTGTGGAAACCCCGGAAAGATAAAATATTTCACAAACCTCGAAAAAGACCTCTTTTTTGGATAAACAAGATGACAACGGTATGAGAACATCCAGTCCTTCTGAAGAACACCAAGTTCAACATTCTGAGGAAATAAGGAAGTATCAGAAAAAGATGAATCATTAGCCAAAGAAAGCGCGCAAACACCTGAACCCCATGAATGCATGCACCCATCCCTCACAGGAAGAACAGCAAGAGAAAAACGCAAGACTAGAGATCATATCCTTAAACCAATAGAAAATGTACTAAATCGCATAAAAGAAGTGGTTAGTGATCTTCAAGGGCTCGTTGATACCACCACTGTAACATCCCAGAAATTCCACCCTAAAAAAATTGTTTGTTGCGTTGCTCTGATGTTTGCATGTATTGTTTGAAGTGTTTTGATAGAGGCGAAGGTGTCCCGATGTTTCGATGAGATGGTGGAGATCGATTTTTGGTGGAGTAGACTTTCACGACCCGACTACGAACGTGCGAAGACGTTGCGCCTTAGCAATCGCTAAACCAACTCCGAGAGGTTATTGATCCCGCGGGTGCACGATCAACCTGACCACGAAGGTCAATTCCTGCAAGCAATCGAAGAACAAGCAAGAACTAAGAATTGCAATCTGGATATTGCGAATATAAGATGAAAGATTAACAGAAGTTGGGGTTCCAATGCGGTCTTGGCCTGGTCGGACGACACAAACGAAGAGCTCGAAGTTGCGGCTATGGCTAACTTAAATCTAATTAAAACCCAAGTCTAAACGACGCCCGAAGGGCTGTATATATGGGGGAACAGAGGGGATTTTCGTGACCCCTTGGAGGTGGGGTCCGAAAACAACCCTAACTCGGTTTCCCCACACATACGGACTCTAAAAACAGCCTATAAGGTGGTATTTCGAAATTACATGGGCCCAGCCCAATATTAAGGTGACGCAGCACCTATAATTGCCCTTGGACGAAAATAATGAAGTGGCATCTCGCGTATTTCGTCCAAGACTTCATGCGCGCCTTATGGTGGCTTCAAAGTGCGATAATCACCACTGGAAGCTCCGCTGTCCTTTCCCGCGCGCGCACCTTCTTCTCCATGCTTGATCCCGCTCCAATGACCATCCTTCTTGTCCATGCTAGGTCCTTCATTCATAAGCAAAACAAAAGTATCTAATTTAGGCAGCATCATATGTTCATGAACAATAGAAGGATTCGCAAGAAACGAAAGTACCTGCTAATTTAGTTGACGTGCACGAGCTCTAGTAACTGGTCCAATATGTGTAGTTGGTGAGGATATGGGTGTAACATTAGTAGGGATGTCCTCATCATCCTCCCCTTCTTGAATTGAAGTCGTCCTCGACGGAAGCTCATCATCTTCTCCCAAATAAGGCTTCAAATCTGCAATATTAAATGTGGGACTAACCCCAAAGGCTGCAGGTAGCTCAAGTTTATATGCATTATCATTAATTTTCTGCAAAACCTTAAAGGGACCATCAGCTCGAGGCATTAACTTAGACTTGCGCAAATCAGGAAACCTATCTTTACGTAGATGTAACCAAACAAGATCTCCGGGTTCAAACACAACATGCTTTCGACCCCTATCACCAGCAAGCTTGTATCTAGCATTCATGCGCTCAATGTTTTCTTTAGTTAACTCATGCATTTTTAATATCAATTCAGCACGTTGCTTAGCATCAAAATTAACCTTCTCCGAAGATGGAAGAGGCAGCAAATCAATAGGTGCACGAGGTAGAAAACCATAAACAATCTCAAAAGGGCACATTTTAGTGGTAGAATGCAATGAACGATTATAAGCAAATTCAATATGAGGTAAACATTCTTCCCACAGTTTCAAGTTACTCTTTAAAACAGCCCTAAGCATAGTAGACAAAGTCCTATTGACCACTTCAGTTTGTCCATCAGTTTGGGGATGACATGTAGTACTAAAAAGTAGTTTAGTCCCCAACTTAGCCCATAAGCATCTCCAAAAATGGCTAAGAAACTTAGTATCACGATCCGAGAGAATAGTATTGGGCACACCATGTAAGCGAATAATCTCACGAAAAAATAAATCAGCAACATTAGCAGCATCATCGCTTTTATGACATGGTATAAAATGTGCCATCTTAGAAAATCTATCCACGACCACAAATATGCTATCCCTCCCATTCTTTGTTCGAGGCAAGCCTAAAACAAAGTCCATGGATATGTCCTCCCACGGAACACTAGGTACAGGTAAAGGCATGTATAAACCATGAGGATTGAGTCGTGACTTAGCTTTTTGACATGTAGTGCAGCGAGCAACAAAACGCTCAACATCCCGTCTCATCTTTGGCCAAAAGAAATGTGTAGCAAGTACGTCCTCCGTCTTCTTCACGCCAAAGTGTCCCATTAATCCTCCTCCATGCGCCTCCTGCAACAACAAAAGACGAATAGAGCTAGCTGGAATGCATAGCTTGTTAGAACGGAACACAAATCCATCATTAAGCACAAACTTGTTCCATGTTCTACCCTCTCTACAATTCTGCAATACATCTTTAAATTCCGCATCATTTACATATTGATCTTTGATTGTCTCTAAACCGAAAATCTTGAAGTCAAGTTGTGAAAGCATAGTATAACGACGAGACAAAGCATCAGCAATAATATTATCTTTCCCCTTCTTGTGTTTAATGACATAAGGGAAAGTCTCAATAAATTCAACCCACTTAGCATGTCTACGATTAAGTTTTGCTTGACTTCTTATGTGTTTCAAAGATTCATGATCAGAATGTATAACAAATTCTTTGGGCCATAAATAGTGTTGCCAAGTTTCTAATGTCCGAACAAGAGCATATAATTCCTTATCATAAGTAGAATAGTTCAGACTAGGCCCACTCAATTTTTCAGAAAAGTAAGCAACAGGTTTAGCATCTTGTAATAACACACCTCCCAAACCAATCCCACTAGCATCGCATTCAAGCTCAAAAGTCTTATTAAAATCAGGAAGTTGGAGCAAAGGAGCATGTGTTAACTTATCTTTCAATACCGTGAAGGCTTCTTCCTGTGCGGTACCCCAAGTAAAAGGCACATCCTTGCGTGTAAGCTCATTGAGAGGGGCAGCAATGGTGCTGAAATCTCTCACAAAACGCCTATAGAATCCAGCGAGGCCAAGAAAACTCCTCACTTGTGTGACCGTTTTGGGCTGCGGCCAACTCTCAATCGCCTCGATCTTGGCTTTATCCACTTCAATTCCCTGCGGAGTAACAACATAGCCAAGAAACGATACTCTGTCGGTGCAAAAGGTGCACTTCCCAAGGTTACCAAACAAACGTGCATTACGTAGAGCAATAAAAACAGCACGTAAATGATCCAAATGTTCCTCCAAAGATTTGCTATAAATCAGTATATCATCAAAATAGACTACCACAAATCGTCCAATGAAAGCACGTAAAACCTCGTTCATTAATCTCATGAAAGTGCTAGGTGCATTAGTTAACCCAAAAGGCATGACTAACCACTCATATAATCCAAACATAGTTTTAAAAGCCGTTTTCCATTCATCTCCTAATTTCATGCGAATTTGATGGTATCCACTACGCAAATCAACTTTGGAAAACATGGTAGAGCCACTTAATTCATCAAGCATATCATCTAACCTAGGAATAGGATGACGATAACGAATAGTAATATTATTAATGGCTCGACAATCAACACACATACGCCATGTTCCATCCTTTTTAGGCACTAATATAACAGGAACAGCACAAGGACTAAGGGATTCACGTATGTAACCTTTGTCGAGTAGCTCTTGTACTTGACGCTGAATCTCCTTCGTCTCCTCCGGATTGGTACGGTATGGCGCACGGTTGGGCAACGAAGCACCGGGAATTAAGTCAATCTGATGCTCAATCCCTCGAATAGGTGGTAATCCCGGTGGTACGTCTTGTGGAAAGACGTCAATAAACTCCTGCAAAAGGTCAGTGACAACAGGAGGCAAAGAAGGAGGCAATTCCTCAAATGAAAACAAGGCTTCTTTGCACACAAAAGCATAGCACACATATTGACTAACATCCAAATCTGAAATATCAACTTTAGTAGCAAGCAAAGTTGGACTAGTCAATTTAATTTCATTAGAAACAGCAGAAGAAGATTTGCTATTAGTCTCATTTTCACTCTTATTTTTCTCCTGTTTAGCTTTACTAGCTCTAGCAAGATCATCTTTCACAATTTTTTCAGGAGCTATAGGAAGTAAAGCAATATTTTTATCCTGATGAACCAGAGTAAACTGATTTGTCCTACCATGGTGTACAACATTCCTATCAAATTGCCATGGTCTACCAAGTAAAAGAGAGCATGCTTGCATGGGTACCACATCACAATCAACATAATCAGCATATGCAGCAATGCTAAAGTGCACACGAACAGAACGCGTTACCTTAATCTTACCACTATTGTTAAACCACTGAATATAGTACGGATGGGGGTGTGGTCTTGTGGTGAGAGATAGCTTCTCCACCAACTCCATGCTAGCCAAGTTGTTGCAACTCCCTCCGTCAATGATGATGCGAACCGAACGTTCTTGCACCACTCCCTTTGTGTGGAACAAATTATGCCTCTGGTTTTGCTCAGCCTTCGTTACCTGCACACTTAACACACGTTGAGCAACCAAACTAGCATATTTATCTGCATCATCAGGAGCCATATACTCTATATCAAGAGCATCATCATGGGCACCCTGTTCCTCATGAGCGATGAGAACTAAAGTCTCCTCATCATAGTCACTCGCTGACTCATACCCACCATCCGCCGTAATAATCATCACACGCTTGGAGGGACAGTCTTTTGCGAAGTGACCTCCACCTTGGCACCTGCGACATTTAATATCACGATCTCGTGTTTGCCCTGTGGAAGCCATGGATGAAGAAGAACTCGCCGCTGGACCACTCTGTGCACCCTTGAATGGTGGCGCTGACTGTTTTTGTGGCTCCCTGTAAGAATGAGCGGCTGAAGTAGATGGTGGTGCAGTAGGACGTGTGGATGTAGAAGGTCCACGCGATGTCCATGATGTATTTCGTCCTGCAGAAAAGTTAGGTCTCGTAGCGGCCTGTCGATCCTGCACTTCACGTTCAGCTTTACAAGCAAGATGAAACAAACGAGTAATAGTAGCAAAGTCCTTGTATTCTAGAATAGTTTGTATCTCCCTGTTTAAACCACCCATAAAACGTGCAAGCATAGCTTCATTATCCTCTACTAGGCCACATCTAATCAATCCATTTTGTAATTCTTGATAATATTCCTCTACAGAATTTTAACCTTGTCTCAAACGCTGTAATTTTTGTAGCAATTCACGTTGATAATAAGGAGGAACCCAGCGAGTACGCATAGCATCTTTTAAAGCAGCCCAAGTGGTTGGAATATTATTAGCATGCAATCTGCAATGTTCAGACCACCAAATAGATGCAAACCCCGTGAATTCACAAACAGCAGCAGTAACACGTCTATTCTCAGGATATTGTAAACATGTAAAGCGTTGTTCAGTTTCTAACTCCCAAGTAAGATAAGCATCAGGAATATATCTACCCTCAAACGGTTTAAGATTCAATTTAAGTTTAGGCACATGTTCATCATCGCGTACCTGAGGGGGTGGTTGGTGTCGACCGTGGCGAATGTTGGGACGTGGACGTCCAGCTGGCTGTTCATAGGCCGCTTCCTGTTCCACCTTGATGAGGACATCCCTACTAATGTTACACCCATACCCTCACCAACTACACATACTGGACCAGTTACTAGAGCACGTGCACGTCAACTAAATTATCAGGTACTTTCGTTTCTTGCGAATCCTTCTATTGTTCATGAACATATGATGCTGCCTAAATTAGATACTTTTGTTTTGGTTATGAATGAAGGACCTAGCATGGACAAGAAGGATGGTCATTGGAGCGGGATCAAGAATGGAGAAGAAGGTGCGCGCGGGGGAAAGTACAGTGGAGCTTCCAGTGGGGATTTTCGCACGTTGAAGCCACCATAAGGCATGCATGAAGGCTTGGACGGAATACACGAGATGCCACTTCATTATTTTCGTCCAAGAGCAATTATAGGTGTTGCGTCACCTTAATATTGGGCTGGGCCCATGTAATTTCGAAATACCACATTATAGGCTGTTTTTAGAGTCCGTATGTGTGGGGAAACCGAGTTAGGGTTGTTTTCGGACCCCACCTCCAAGGGGTCACGAAAATCCCCTCTGTTCCCCCATATATACAGCCCTTAGGGCGTCGTTTAGACTTGGGTTTTAATTAGATATAAGTTAGCCATAGCCGCAACTTCGAGCTCTTCGTTTGTGTCATCCGACCAGGCCAAGACCTCATTGGAACCCCAACTTTCATAATCATTCATCTTATATTCGCAATATCCAGATTGCAATTCTTAGTTCTTGCTTGTTCTTCGATTGCTTGCAGGAATTAGACCTTCGTGGTCAGGTTGATCGTGCATCCGCGGGATCAATAACCTCTCGGAGTTGGTTTAGCGATCGCTAAGGCGCAACGTCTTCGCACGTTCGTAGTCGGATCGTGAGAGTCGCCTCCACCATAATCGATCTCCACCATCTCATCGAAACATCGGGACACCTTCGCCTCTATCAAGTGGTATCAGATTTCCAGGTTGCTCGGTGAGATTTACCAGTTTTCATAGTCTAGATTGGTTCTGTTCTTCATACCTACAGTCCAAGAAAAAGCCAACAAAAAAAAATTAGGGTTAGATCATCACGTCCCAAGACAGTCCTAGCCTTTGTCCAGTTTTCTTTTCAGTACTTGCTTTGTTGAATTTACGGTTGCATCGTTGTGTCAAGTTGCTGATCTTAGCGTCTAGTTCCCTTAGAGTTTCGAGTTCTGATCACAGTTTGCCACGTCGCCGCCGCACCAGTAGTCATCCTACCACGTTCCGCCAATCCGAGTCCAGATACACCACCACGTTCCGCCAAGCAGAGTCCATATACACCAGCACGTCTCACGAGTCCGAGTTGAGTTCCACCATCAGTACGGTTCCTGATATCCCCGTAGCCAGAATAGTTTTGAGTTGATTAGAGTCGGATTTCACCAATCTTTTGTCGTACGTAGAAGAGGGTGATTTCCAAAAAAAAAAAAAAAAAAAAAAAAAAAAAAAAGAGAGAAAAAAAAATTCAGAGTGTGCTTCACAGTTGTTACGTGCCGCGCCGTGCTTTCGTTGGTGTTTTAGGCTCGCGTCTCTAGTACGGTCTAGCCTAGGATCAGCACAGTACCGACGTTGAGTGTTTATTCAGCTTTGCATCTCTGTTTTGATTACTGTTGAGTTTTTCCTACATATATTCTACATCGTGCGTTTTGACACCGCCTGGCCATCGCTCTACCACATCTCTGAGAGTTTTGACCCATTGGTTGTACATCACCACCTGCTGCTAGGTAAGAATCGGTAAGAACGTAAGAAAAGCTTGACGAATTTGTGCTTTCCACCACCCCACATCCATCCCATTAGTAGCAGTAGGATCATATTCCGGTGTGTTTTCTATTTCTGCTAACCATGTCAGGATCACATGATGCAGTGGCGCGGGATGCACCCGATTGGGAGAACATGACAAACAAGGAGCTACATGATAAATTTGCACGTATGATGTCTCAACAGGTGCAGGACATCGAGACCAGATTTACAGAGGCGATTGATGGCGTGGAGAAGATGATCGACACCAAGCTCGACGCCAAGTTTACTGAGTTGATCGCACGCCTACCTTCAGCACAGCCACAGCCACCGCCACTACCACGTGCACGACGTATTCTGTTTCCGCGTGGACAAGCTGCTGGTATTGGTGCTCCTCCTGCTGCTGCAGTTGCTGCTACTGCTGCTGCTGCTGCTTCTGACGTCGGCCTGGACGACAACTACGAGGGTGATTACGAGGAGGAGGTGGAACAGGAAGCGGCCTATGAGCAGCCAGCTGGACGTCCACGTCCCAACATTCGCCACGGTCGACACCAACCACCCCCTCAGGTACGCGATGATGAACATGTGCCTAAACTTAAATTGAATCTTAAGCCGTTTGAGGGTAGATATATTCCTGATGCTTATCTTACTTGGGAGTTAGAAACTGAACAACGTTTTACATGTTTACAATATCCTGAGAATAGACGTGTTACTGCTGCTGTTTGTGAATTCACGGGCTTTGCATCTATTTGGTGGTCTGAACATTGTAGATTGCATGCTAATAATATTCCAACTACTTGGGCTGCTTTAAAAGATGCTATGCGTACTCGCTGGGTTCCTCCTTATTATCAACGTGAATTGTTACAAAAATTACAGCGTTTGAGACAAGGAAAAAATTCTGTAGAGGAATATTATCAAGAATTACAAACTGGATTGATTAGATGTGGCCTAGTAGAGGATAATGAAGCTATGCTTGCACGTTTTATGGGTGGCTTAAACAGGGAGATACAAACTATTCTTGAATACAAGGACTTTGCTACTATCACTCGTTTGTTTCATCTTGCTTGTAAAGCTGAACGTGAAGTGCAGGATCGACAGGCCGCTACGAGACCTAACTTTTCTGCAGGACGAAATACATCATGGACATCGCGTGGAGCTTCTACATCCACACGTCCTGCTGCACCACCATCTACTTCAGCCGCTCATTCTTACAGGGAGCCACCAAAACAGCCAGCGCCACCATTCAAGGGTGCACAGAGTGGTCCAGCAGCGAGTTCTTCTTCATCCATGGCGTCCACAGGGCAAGCACGAGATCGTGATATTAAATGTCGCAGGTGCCAAGGTGGAGGTCACTTCGCAAAAGACTGTCCCTCCAAGCGTGTGATGATTATTACGGCGGATGGTGGGTATGAGTCAGCGAGTGACTATGATGAGGAGACTTTAGTTCTCATCGCTCATGAGGAACAGGGTGCCCATGATGATGCTCTTGATATAGAGTATATGGCTCCTGATGATGCAGATAAATATGCTAGTTTGGTTGCTCAACGTGTGTTAAGTGTGCAGGTAACGAAGGCTGAGCAAAACCAGAGGCATAATTTGTTCCACACAAAGGGAGTGGTGAAAGAACGTTCGGTTCGCATCATCATTGACGGAGGGAGTTGCAACAACTTGGCTAGCATGGAGTTGGTGGAGAAGCTATCTCTCACCACAAGACCACACCCCCATCCGTACTATAGTCAGTGGTTTAACAATAGTGGTAAGATTAAGGTAACGCGTTCTGTTCGTGTGCACTTTAGCATTGCTGCATATGCTGATTATGTTGATTGTGATGTGGTACCCATGCAAGCATGCTCTCTTTTACTTGGTAGACCATGGCAATTTGATAGGAATGTTGTACACCATGGTAGGACAAATCAGTTTACTCTAGTTCATCAGGATAAAAATATTGCTTTACTTCCTATGTCTCCTGAACAAATTGTGAAAGATGATCTTGCTAGAGCTAGTAAAGCAAAACAGGAGAAAAATAAGAGTGAGAATGAGATAGCAGCCAAAGAATTTGAGCAACAACATAAGACTAATAGCAAATCTTCTTCTGCTGTTTCTAATGAAATTAAATTGACTAGTCCAACTTTGCTTGCTACTAAGGTTGATATTTCAGATTTGGATGTTAGTCAATATGTGTGCTATGCTTTTGTGTGCAAAGAAGCTTTGTTTTCATTTGAGGAATTGCCTCCTTCTTTGCCTCCTGTTGTCACTGACCTTTTGCAGGAGTTTATTGACGTCTTTCCACAAGACGTACCACCGGGATTACCACCTATTCGAGGGATTGAGCATCAGATTGACTTAATTCCCGGTGCTTCGTTGCCCAACCGTGCGCCATACCGTACCAATCCGGAGGAGACGAAGGAGATTCAGCGTCAAGTACAAGAGCTACTCGACAAAGGTTACATACGTGAGTCCCTTAGTCCTTGTGCTGTTCCTGTTATATTAGTGCCTAAAAAGGATGGAACATGGCGTATGTGTGTTGATTGTCGAGCCATTAATAATATTACTATTCGTTATCGTCATCCTATTCCTAGGTTAGATGATATGCTTGATGAATTAAGTGGCTCTACCATGTTTTCCAAAGTTGATTTGCGTAGTGGATACCATCAAATTCGCATGAAATTAGGAGATGAATGGAAAACGGCTTTTAAAACTAAGTTTGGATTATATGAGTGGTTAGTCATGCCTTTTGGGTTAACTAATGCACCTAGCACTTTCATGAGATTAATGAACGAGGTTTTACGTGCTTTCATTGGACGATTTGTGGTAGTCTATTTTGATGATATACTGATTTATAGCAAATCTTTGGAGGAACATTTGGATCATTTACGTGCTGTTTTTATTGCTCTACGTAATGCACGTTTATTTGGTAACCTTGGGAAGTGCACCTTTTGCACCGACCGAGTCTCGTTTCTTGGCTATGTTGTTACTCCACAGGGTATTGAAGTTGATAAAGCCAAGATCGAGGCGATTGAGAGTTGGCCGCAGCCCAAAACGGTCACACAAGTGAGGAGTTTTCTTGGCCTCGCTGAATTCTATAGGCGTTTTGTGAGAGATTTCAGCACCATTGCTGCACCTCTCAATGAGCTTACACGCAAGGATGTGCCTTTTACTTGGGGTACCGCACAGGAAGAAGCTTTCACGGTATTGAAAGATAAGTTAACACATGCTCCTTTGCTCCAACTTCCTGATTTTAATAAGACTTTTGAGCTTGAATGCGATGCTAGTGGGATTGGTTTGGGAGGTGTGTTATTACAAGATGCTAAACCTGTTGCATACTTTTCTGAAAAATTGAGTGGGCCTAGTCTGAACTATTCTACTTATGATAAGGAATTATATGCTCTTGTTCGGACATTAGAAACTTGGCAACATTATTTATGGCCCAAAGAATTTGTTATACGTTCTGATCATGAATCTTTGAAACACATAAGAAGTCAAGCAAAACTTAATCGTAGACATGCTAAGTGGGTTGAATTTATTGAGACTTTCCCTTATGTCATTAAACACAAGAAGGGGAAAGATAATATTATTGCTGATGCTTTGTCTCGTCGTTATACTATGCTTTCACAACTTGACTTCAAGATATTCGGTTTAGAGACAATCAAAGAACAATATGTAAATGATGCGGAATTTAAAGATGTATTGCAGAATTGTAGAGAGGGTAGAACATGGAACAAGTTTGTGCTTAATGATGGATTTGTGTTCCGTTCTAACAAGCTATGCATTCCAGCTAGCTCTATTCGTCTTTTGTTGTTGCAGGAGGCGCATGGAGGAGGATTAATGGGACATTTTGGCGTGAAAAAGACGGAGGACGTACTTGCTACACATTTCTTTTGGCCAAAGATGAGACGGGATGTTGAGCGTTTTGTTGCTCGCTGCACTACATGATAGAGGCGAAGGTGTCCCGATGTTTCGATGAGATGGTGGAGATCGATTATGGTGGAGGCAACTTTCACGATCCGACTACGAACGTGCGAAGACGTTGCGCCTTAGCGATCGCTAAACCAACTCCGAGAGGTTATTGATCCCGCGGATGCACGATCAACCTGACCACGAAGGTCTAATTCCTGCAAGCAATCGAAGAACAAGCAAGAACTAAGAATTGCAATCTGGATATTGCGAATATAAGATGAATGATTACGAAAGTTGGGGTTCCAATGAGGTCTTGGCCTGGTCGGATGACACAAACGAAGAGCTCGAAGTTGCGGCTATGGCTAACTTATATCTAATTAAAACCCAAGTCTAAACGACGCCCTAAGGGCTGTATATATGGGGGAACAGAGGGGATTTTCGTGACCCCTTGGAGGTGGGGTCCGAAAACAACCCTAACTCGGTTTCCCCACACATACGGACTCTAAAAACAGCCTATAATGTGGTATTTCGAAATTACATGGGCCCAGCCCAATATTAAGGTGACGCAGCACCTATAATTGCTCTTGGACGAAAATAATGAAGTGGCATCTCGTGTATTCCGTCCAAGCCTTCATGCATGCCTTATGGTGGCTTCAACGTGCGAAAATCACCACTGGAAGCTCCACTGTACTTTCCCCCGCGCGCACCTTCTTCTCCATTCTTGATCCCGCTCCAATGACCATCCTTCGTGTCCATGCTAGGTCCTTCATTCATAAGCAAAACAAAAGTATCTAATTTAGGCAGCATCATATGTTCATGAACAATAGAAGGATTCGCAAGAAACGAAAGTACCTGATAATTTAGTTGACGTGCACGTGCTCTAGTAACTGGTCCAGTATGTGTAGTTGGTGAGGGTATGGGTGTAACATTAGTAGGGATGTCCTCATCATCCTCCCCTTCTTGAATTGAAGTCGTCCTCGACGGAAGCTCATCATCTTCTCCCAAATAAGGTTTCAAATCTGCAATGTTAAATGTGGGACTAACCCCAAAATCTGCAGGTAGCTCAAGTTTATATGCATTATCATTAATTTTCTGTAAAACCTTAAAGGGACCATCAGCTCGTGGCATTAACTTAGACTTGCGCAAATCAGGAAACCTATCTTTACGTAGATGTAACCAAACAAGATCTCCTGGTTCAAACACAACATGCTTTCGACCCCTATCACCAGCAAGCTTGTATCTAGCATTCATGCGCTCAATGTTTCCTTTAGTTAACTCATGCATTTTTAATATCAATTCAGCACGTTGCTTAGCATCAAAATTAACCTTCTCCGAAGATGGAAGAGGCAGCAAATCAATAGGGGCACGAGGTAGAAAACCATAAACAATCTCAAAAGGGCACATTTTAGTGGTAGAATGCACTGAACGATTATAAGCAAATTCAATATGAGGTAAACATTCTTCCCACAGTTTCAAGTTACTTTTTAAAACAGCCCTAAGCATAGTAGACAATGTCCTATTGACCACTTCAGTTTGTCCATCAGTTTGGGGATGACATGTAGTACTAAAAAGTAGTTTAGTCCCCAACTTAGCCCATAAGCATCTCCAAAAATGGCTAAGAAACTTAGTATCACGATCCGAGACAATAGTATTGGGCACACCATGTAAACGAATAATCTCTCCAAAGAATAAATCAGCAACATTAGCAGCATCATCGCTTTTATGACATGGTATAAAATGTGCCATCTTAGAAAATCTATCCACGACAACAAATATGCTATCCCTCCCCTTCTTTGTTCGAGGCAAGCCTAAAACAAAGTCCATGGATATGTCCTCCCACGGAACACTAGGTACAGGTAAAGGCATGTATAAACCATGAGGATTGAGTCGTGACTTAGCTTTTTGACATGTAGTGCAGCGAGCAACAAAACGCTCAACATCCCGTCTCATCTTTGGCCAAAAGAAATGTGTAGCAAGTACGTCCTCCGTCTTTTTCACGCCAAAATGTCCCATTAATCCTCCTCCATGCGCCTCCTGCAACAACAAAAGACGAATAGAGCTAGCTGGAATGCATAGCTTGTTAGAACGGAACACAAATCCATCATTAAGCACAAACTTGTTCCATGTTCTACCCTCTCTACAATTCTGCAATACATCTTTAAATTCCGCATCATTTACATATTGTTCTTTGATTGTCTCTAAACCGAATATCTTGAAGTCAAGTTGTGAAAGCATAGTATAACGACGAGACAAAGCATCAGCAATAATATTATCTTTCCCCTTCTTGTGTTTAATGACATAAGGGAAAGTCTCAATAAATTCAACCCACTTAGCATGTCTACGATTAAGTTTTGCTTGACTTCTTATGTGTTTCAAAGATTCATGATCAGAATGTATAACAAATTCTTTGGGCCATAAATAATGTTGCCAAGTTTCTAATGTCCGAACAAGAGCATATAATTCCTTATCATAAGTAGAATAGTTCAGACTAGGCCCACTCAATTTTTCAGAAAAGTATGCAACAGGTTTAGCATCTTGTAATAACACACCTCCCAAACCAATCCCACTAGCATCGCATTCAAGCTCAAAAGTCTTATTAAAATCAGGAAGTTGGAGCAAAGGAGCATGTGTTAACTTATCTTTCAATACCGTGAAAGCTTCTTCCTGTGCGGTACCCCAAGTAAAAGGCACATCCTTGCGTGTAAGCTCATTGAGAGGTGCAGCAATGGTGCTGAAATCTCTCACAAAACGCCTATAGAATCCAGCGAGGCCAAGAAAACTCCTCACTTGTGTGACCGTTTTGGGCTGCGGCCAACTCTCAATTGCCTCGATCTTGGCATGATCAACTTCAATTCCCTGCGGAGTAACAACATAGCCAAGAAACGACACTCGGTCGGTGCAAAAGGTGCACTTCCCAAGGTTACCAAATAAACGTGCATTACGTAGAGCAATAAAAACAGCACGTAAATGATCCAAATGTTCCTCCAAAGATTTGCTATAAATCAGTATATCATCAAAATAGACTACCACAAATCGTCCAATGAAAGCACGTAAAACCTCGTTCATTAATCTCATAAAAGTGCTAGGTGCATTAGTTAACCCAAAAGGCATGACTAACCACTCATATAATCCAAACTTAGTTTTAAATGCCGTTTTCCATTCATCCCCTAATTTCATGCGAATTTGATGGTATCCACTACGCAAATCAACTTTGGAAAACATGGTAGAGCCACTTAATTCATCAAGCATATCATCTAGCCTAGGAATAGGATGACGATAACGAATAGTAATATTATTAATGGCTCGACAATCAACACACATACGCCATGTTCCATCCTTTTTAGGCACTAATATAACAGGAACAGCACAAGGACTAAGGGACTCACGTATGTAACCTTTGTCGAGTAGCTCTTGTACTTGACGCTGAATCTCCTTCGTCTCCTCCGGATTGGTACGGTATGGCGCACGGTTGGGCAACGAAGCACCGGGAATTAAGTCAATCTGATGCTCAATCCCTCGAATAGGTGGTAATCCCGGTGGTACGTCTTGTGGAAAGACGTCAATAAACTCCTGCAAAAGGTCAGTGACAACAGGAGGCAAAGAAGGAGGCAATTCCTCAAATGAAAACAAAGCTTCTTTGCACACAAAAGCATAGCACACATATTGACTAACATCCAAATCTGAAATATCAACCTTAGTAGCAAGCAAAGTTGGACTAGTCAATTTAATTTCATTAGAAACAGCAGAAGAAGATTTGCTATTAGTCTTATGTTGTTGCTCAAATTCTTTGGCTGCTATCTCATTCTCACTCTTATTTTTCTCCTGTTTTGCTTTACTAGCTCTAGCAAGATCATCTTTCACAATTTGTTCAGGAGACATAGGAAGTAAAGCAATATTTTTATCCTGATGAACTAGAGTAAACTGATTTGTCCTACCATGGTGTACAACATTCCTATCAAATTGCCATGGTCTACCAAGTAAAAGAGAGCATGCTTGCATGGGTACCACATCACAATCAACATAATCAGCATATGCAGCAGCAATGCTAAAGTGCACACGAACAGAACGTGTTACCTTAATCTTACCACTATTGTTAAACCACTGAATATAGTACGGATGGGGGTGTGGTCTTGTGGTGAGAGATAGCTTCTCCACCAACTCCATGCTAGCCAAGTTGTTGCAACTCCCTCCGTCAATGATGATGCGAACCGAACGTTCTTTCACCACTCCCTTTGTGTGGAACAAATTATGCCTCTGGTTTTGCTCGGCCTTCGTTACCTGCACACTTAATACACGTTGAGCAACCAAACTAGCATATTTATCTGCATCATCAGGAGTCATATACTCTATATCATGAGCATCATCATGGCCACCCTGTTCCTCATGAGCAATGAGAACTAGAGTCTCCTCATCATAGTCACTCGCTGACTCATACCCACCATCTGCCGTAATAGTCAGCACACGTTTGGAGGGACAGTCTTTTGCGAAGTGACCTCCACCTTGGCACCTGCGACATTTAATATCACGATCTCGTGCTTGCCCTGTGGACGCCATGGAGGAAGAAGAACTCGCCGCTGGACCACTCTGTGCACCCTTGAATGGTGGCGCTGGCTGTTTTGGTGGCTCCCTGTAAGAATGAGCGGCTGAAGTAGATGGTGGCGCAGCAGGACGTGTGGATGTAGAAGCTCCACGCGATGTCCATGATGTATTTCGTCCTGCAGAAAAGTTAGGTCTCGTAGCGGCCTGTCGATCCTGCACTTCACGTTCAGCTTTACAAGCAAGATGAAACAAACGAGTGATAGTAGCAAAGTCCTTGTATTCTAGAATAGTTTGTATCTCCCTGTTTAAGCCACCCATAAAACGTGCAAGCATAGCTTCATTATCCTCTACTAGGCCACATCTAATCAATCCAGTTTGTAATTCTTGATAATATTCCTCTACAGAATTTTTTCCTTGTCTCAAACGCTGTAATTTTTGTAACAATTCACGTTGATAATAAGGAGGAACCCAGCGAGTACGCATAGCATCTTTTAAGGCAGCCCAAGTAGTTGGAATATTATTAGCATGCAATCTACAATGTTCAGACCACCAAATAGATGCAAAGCCCGTGAATTCACAAACAGCAGCAGTAACACGTCTATTCTCAGGATATTGTAAACATGTAAAACGTTGTTCAGTTTCTAACTCCCAAGTAAGATAAGCATCAGGAATATATCTACCCTCAAACGGCTTAAGATTCAATTTAAGTTTAGGCACATGTTCATCATCGCGTACCTGAGGGGGTGGTTGGTGTCGACCGAGGCGAATGTTGGGACGTGGACGTCCAGCTGGCTGCTCATAGGCCGCTTCCTGTTCCACCTCCTCCTCGTAATCACCCTCGTAGTTGTCGTCCTGGGCGACGTCAGAAGCAGCAGCAGCAGCAGTAGCAGCAACTGCAGCAGTAGGAGGAGCACCAATACCAGCAGCTTGTCCTCGCGGAAACAGAATACGTCGTGCACGTGGTAGTGGCGGTGGCTGTGGCTGTGCTGAAGGTAGGCGTGCGATCAACTCAGTAAACTTGGCATCGAGCTTGGTGTCGATCATTTTCTCCACACCATCAATCGCCTCTGTAAATCTGGTCTCGATGTCATTCACCTGTTCAGACATCATTTGTGCAAATTTATCATGTAGCTCCTTGTTTGTCATGTTCTCCCAATCGGGTGCATCCCGCGCCACTTCATCATGTGATCCTGGCATGGTTAGCAGAAATAGAAAACACACAGGAATATGATCCTACTTCTACTAATGGGATGGATGTGGGGTGGTGGAAAGCACAAATCCGTCAAGCTTTTCTTACGTTCTTACCGATTCTTACCTAGCAGCAGGTGGTGATGTACAACCAACGGGTCAAAACTCTCAGAGATATGGTAGAGCGATGGCCAGGAGGTGTCAAAACGCACGATGTAGGATATATGTGGAGCTGTAGGTAGGCTTGACAAATATGGTAGCAAAAAGATCAACAGTAATCAAAACAGAGATGCAAAGCTGAATAAACACTCAACGTCGGTACTGTGCTGATCCTAGGCTAGACCGTACTAGAGACGCGAGCCTAAAACACCAACGAAAGTACGGCGCGGCACGTAACAACTGTGAAGCACACTCTGAATTTTTTTTGTCTCTCTTTTTTTTTTTTTTTTTTTTTTGCTCTTTTTTTTTTTTTTTTTTTTGCGATGCGGGACTGCGGTGGCTGAAAAAGTGCGAAAAAATCAGTATGGTGGCGAACGTCTCAAAACGAGTTTCTGGACCTAAGGAACGTATGGGCACGAAATTTTTTTACCCCTGAAAATTTTGGCCTAAAAACTGCTCTGGAAAGCGTGCCAGACTCTAATCAACTCAAAACTATTGTCTCATACCCTCACCAACTACACATACTGGACCAGTTACTAGAGCACGTGCACGTCAACTAAATTATCAGGTACTTTCGTTTCTTGCGAATCCTTCTATTGTTCATGAACATATGATGCTGCCTAAATTAGATACTTTTGTTTTGGTTATGAATGAAGGACCTAGCATGGACAAGAAGGATGGTCATTGGAGCGGTATCAAGAATGGAGAAGAAGGTGCGCGCGGGGGAAAGTACAGTGGAGCTTCCAGTGGGGATTTTCGCACGTTGAAGCCACCATAAGGCATGCATGAAGGCTTGGACGGAATACACGAGATGCCACTTCATTATTTTCGTCCAAGAGCAATGATAGGTGTTGCGTCACCTTAATATTGGGCTGGGCCCATGTAATTTCGAAATACCACATTATAGGCTGTTTTTAGAGTCCGTATGTGTGGGGAAACCGAGTTAGGGTTGTTTTCGGACCCCACCTCCAAGGGGTCACGAAAATCCCCTCTGTTCCCCCATATATACAGCCCTTAGGGCGTCGTTTAGACTTGGGTTTTAATTAGATATAAGTTAGCCATAGCCGCAACTTCGAGCTCTTCGTTTGTGTCATCCGACCAGGCCAAGACCTCATTGGAACCCCAACTTTCATAATCATTCATCTTATATTCGCAATATCCAGATTGCAATTCTTAGTTCTTGCTTGTTCTTCGATTGCTTGCAGGAATTAGACCTTCGTGGTCAGGTTGATCGTGCATCCGCGGGATCAATAACCTCTCGGAGTTGGTTTAGCGATCGCTAAGGCGCAACGTCTTCGCACGTTCGTAGTCGGATCGTGAGAGTCGCCTCCACCATAATCGATCTCCACCATCTCATCGAAACATCGGGACACCTTCGCCTCTATCACACCTCCTCCTCGTAATCACCCTCGTAGTTGTCGTCCAGGCCGACGTCAGAAGCAGCAGCAACAGGTACTGCAGCAGCAGGAGGAGCACCAAGACCAGCAGCTTGTCCTCTCGGAAACAGAATACGTCGTGCACGTGGTAGTGGCGGTGGCTGTGGCTGTGCTGGAGCGGCAGCAGGCTGTGTAGGTAGGCGTGCGATCAACTCAGTAAACTTGGCGTCGAGCTTGGTGTCGATCATCTTTTCCACGCCATCAATTGCCTCTGTAAATCTGGTCTCGATGTCATTCACCTGTTCAGACATCATTTGTGCAAATTTATCATGTAGCTCCTTGTTTGTCATGTTCTCCCAATCGGGTGCATCCCGCGCCACTTCCTCATGTGATCCTGGCATGGTTAGCAGAAATAGAAAACAAACAGGAATATGATCCTACTTCTACTAATGGGATGTGGGGTGGTGGAAAGCACAAATCCGTCAAGCTTTTCTTTCGTTCTTACCGATTCTTACCTAGCAGCAGGTGGTGACGTACAACCAACGGGTCAAAACTCTCAGAGATGTGGTAGAGCGATGGCCAGGAGGTGTCAAAACGCACGATGTAGAATATATGTGGAGCTGTAGGAAGGCTGACAAGTATGGTAGCAAAAGCTCAACAGTAATCAAAACAGAGATGCAAAGCTGAATAAACACTCAACGTCGGTACTGTGCTGATCCTAGGCTAGACCGTACTAGAGACGCGAGCCTAAAACACCAACGAAAGCACGGCGCGGCACGTAAACAACTGAGAAGCACACTCTGAATTTTTTTTTCTCTTTGTTTTTTTTTTTTTTTTTTGCTCTTTTTTTTTTTTTTTTTTGCGATGCGGGACTGCGGTGGCTGAAAAAGTGCGAAAAAATCACTATGGTGACGAACGTCTCAAAATGAGTTTCTGGACCTAAGGAACGTATGGGCACGAAATTTTTTCACCCCTGAATTTTTTGGCCTAAAAACTGCTCTAAAAAGCGTGCCAGACCCTGAATTTTTTTTTTTTTTTTTTTGGAAATCACCCCCCTTCTCTGGACGGAAAAAGTTTGGTGAAATCCGACTCTAACAACTCAAAACTAATCTGGCTACAGAGAGATCACGAACCGTACTAATGGTGGAACTCAACTCGGACTCGTGGGACGTGGTGGTGTATGTGGACTTGGATTGGCGGAACGTGGTAGGATGACTACTGTGCGGCGGCGACGTGGCAAACTGTGATCAGAACTCGAAACTCTAAGGGAACTAGACGCTAAGATCAGCAACTTGACACAACGATGCAACCGTAAATTCAACAAAGCAAGTACTGAAAAGAAAACTGGACAAAGGCTCGGACTGTCTTGGGACGTGATGATCTAACCCTAAAGTTTTTTGGCTTTTTCGTGGGATGTAGGTATGACGAACAGAATCAATCTAGACTACGAAAACTGGTAAATCTCACCGAGCAACCTGGAAATCTGATACCACTTGATAGAGGCGAAGGTGTCCCAATGTTTCGATGAGATGGTGGAGATCGATTTTTGGTGGAGTAGACTTTCACGACCCGACTACGAACGTGCGAAGACGTTGCGCCTTAGCAATCGCTAAACCAACTCCGAGAGGTTATTGATCCCGCGGGTGCACGATCAACCTGACCACGAAGGTCAATTCCTGCAAGCAATCGAAGAACAAGCAAGAACTAAGAATTGCAATCTGGATATTGCGAATATAAGATGAAAGATTAACAGAAGTTGGGGTTCCAATGCGGTCTTGGCCTGGTCGGACGACACAAACGAAGAGCTCGAAGTTGCGGCTATGGCTAACTTAAATCTAATTAAAACCCAAGTCTAAACGACGCCCTAAGGGCTGTATATATGGGGGAACAGAGGGGATTTTCGTGACCCCTTGGAGGTGGGGTCCGAAAACAACCCTAACTCGGTTTCCCCACACATACGGACTCTAAAAACAGCCTATAAGGTGGTATTTCGAAATTACATGGGCCCAACCCAATATTAAGGTGACGCAGCACCTATAATTGCCCTTGGACGAAAATAATGAAGTGGCATCTCGCGTATTTCGTCCAAGACTTCATGCGCGCCTTATGGTGGCTTCAAAGTGCGATAATCACCACTGGAAGCTCCGTTGTCCTTTCCCGCGCGCGCACCTTCTTCTCCATGCTTGATCCCGCTCCAATGACCATCCTTCTTGTCCATGCTAGGTCCTTCATTCATAAGCAAAACAAAAGTATCTAATTTAGGCAGCATCATATGTTCATGAACAATAGAAGGATTCGCAAGAAACGAAAGTACCTGATAATTTAGTTGACGTGCACGAGCTCTAGTAACTGGTCCAATATGTGTAGTTGGTGAGGATATGGGTGTAACATTAGTAGGGATGTCCTCATCATGTTTGCTTCGCCGAATTATTAATCGGTGAATATCCCCCCTCTTTCTCATATCGGATGCGGGGTCGACCCTTTTCCACCACGGCACACGACCTTTGCGACATCGGGTTTAACCCGAGCACCGTCGCAACCGGCATAAGACCAACCATCGCCACCGGAACGAAAACCCCCATGTATACTTAAATGGGTTATTTTATTGGGCATCGGCAAATGTTCTCGGAACGGTATTGAAGTGAGGTACGTTTAACGGGCTCGCCGCGCTGAGTGAGTGGTTCGAGATTTCGTTTTAATCGGAAGTCGTATGCACTCCCGGCGGTCAAAACCGTGGAGTAACGGACGCGAGGAGAAAACCCGAGGGGCTTTTGCGTAACCTTCCACCCAGGCCAGCCTATCTAAAGACCACCACACTCTCCTAGCCCTTCTAGGGTTCCTCCCCTTGAAAAAATGCAGCCACCCCCTGGATCTGCCCCAAATTTTCCATCACATCATCCTCCCCCCGCCTCATCGTGCTCTCTCTCTCCTCTCGCAGCGAGCTCCAAGCCGTCGTCAACATGAACCCCGAGCCCGAGCGCCGCCGCCATGGCAGGGAGCTCGCCACCATGCTGGCCGGAGGAGCCACGTCGCCCCTGCCCCGCCGGCGACCTGATCCGCACCGCGCAGGCCGGATCCGCCGTCCCGCGCCGCGTTCCCGGCCTCCTAGCGATCTCCCCGCCGTCTCCTCGCCGGAGCTCCGGCATCCTCCTCGCCGCCACCCTTGGATGAGATCGGGAGGATCCCGACCAGGCGCCACCAACCACCGCTGCTGCCTCTGTGCGCTGGCGACGCCCAAGTCCAAGAAGAGCCAGCGTCCACGGCCCAACAACGCGGCCCGCCAGTCGGCCTACACCTTGTGGCCCAGTCCGCCTCCCTAGCCCGCGTCAACTCACCGCCCAGGGCGCTGCGCCACTATCCCCCGCCACCTTCGGCTGTTGGGCTCAACCCGCTAAGGTGAGCGCCCAGCCACTTTTTTTGTTGCTGCGTAGTTGGGCCGACCCAATAACTGTGTAGCGCTCATGGGCGTTGGTATTTAGGCTGTGCCCTTCTGTTTAGGCTCGGTTATCTTAGATTCGGCCCATTAGACCTTTTTCCGTTTCTGGGTTATTAATTTGGCAGATTAAGTTATAACTTTGCGATGCCCGTATCTTTTCGACCGTAGCTCGGATCGCGACGTGTTCTACATGTAAATTGCTTAGAATTTTGTGCAGATTAATAAAATGTGCTCCCTTGCCATGTTTGAGCTTGTATACATGTTGTTTACTTTTTATTTACATTTCTTGCCACTGAAAACTGTAATAGGTCGTAACTTTTTAACCGTTGCTCCGATAAAAATGTTCTTTATATGTAACTTGACTAGAATTTCATGTAGATTGTGATTATGCTGCTCTTGCTTGCTAATAACAAATAATAAAATATTGTTTAGGGAAAAACATTACCAAACGTTATAATTTTCGTGGGGTAAATAGTGATAAGCATGTTTAGGAGTTTGCCCCACTTAAACTGACTAGCTTAGACAACTTACTTATGCTTCACATTTTGTCATGATTGTGATATGCCATGCTTGAGTGAGATGCCATGTTAACAACCTTTTCTCATCTTGTGTAGCTAAACAACTTGAACCCTTATAAACGTGTGTTATTGTCGTGTCTGACGAGTACTCCACTTAACCTGTTATTAACCGCTCTCAACGATAGATGCGATACCGTAGTGTGTTGTCCCGTGTTGATTTCTTGTTGTTGATTCCTCGTGATTGCTTGGTAGTAATAGATGCTTGCTTGCGATTGCTTTCTAGTGTTTCCTTCCTGTGTGCTCCCATGGTTACTCTCAGAGACGGTGCGAGCTCACGATCGCCTACACCTTCGGAACCCGACTTAACAACAGGCAAGGACTATGCATTACTTATGATCCATTCTATTATAACCAGCGGTTTGCATGCTAGTATAGGTTAGCTTCGTTGTTTGATCCTACCACATGTTTATAGCCTCTTTCAAACCGATACAGCCATGTCCCCTCCCAGCAAACCCTGTACTGCTATGTTACTATTGCTCGTTGCTCCGCCCCTGCTTAGTATGCATGCTTAGGATGCTATGATGTTACCCTGTTACTCCTTGGATAGGGCTATCACTTTATTATTATATTGTTGTGGATGATATGATTATTATAATGTTGACTATACTCGACGAACGATGGAAGGTCTAGGCTATCCCGCCCCGACGCTTTGTTCCATTCGAGTCACCTAGGATTCGAATTCCGGATATTTGTTTTAAGACTGAGCGTGCCTAACCGCGTGTGGGATACTATGGGGTCCCCTTTTCTTATCTACCTAGCTTCAAACATTTCCAGTGGTGGCCCAAGCTGATTTTACCATTTGAAAACCATGCATATATGTCTGTCGGGTAGCTCCTGGCAGATATTCTTTAAAACAACCTGGGCCAGCGGGGACATGGTTTCCTTGTTGGTCCAACCTGTCTGTCTGAGGAACCGGACTCATGTGAGAATTCACCGGCAATCCAAACCCGAGCCATACGGTAGAGACCAGATCAAGAGCGTGGCCGGCTCCTGAGCTGGATGTTGACTCACCGGGGGCCACCCGGATTTGTGCGTTGTTAGTTAGAGGGACCTGTCGTTTCGGATCTCTCGGAAATAAATCATGAAATGGTTGCCTATGATGGGTAGCAACTGAGAGAGATGGGCGTGCGTGCGGAGCCTTGTAATGGGAATTTTGTACACCCTTGCAGGGTTAAATCTTTTCGAAAAGCCATGTCCACGGTTATGGACGACTTGAGACCTACTCCTTGTTCATAGACAACAAAAAACTGAGATAATCTTAATAACTTGATCAACGTGTGTGTTCCTTGACTTCTCTTCTTCGTCGGGATGCGAAGGGGAGGACAAGGATAGGATAGGTGTTATGTTTGCGTAAGTAGCTGATAGCAAGACTTGTTGGAGGCGATTCCTTATTGAATGCTTGGATTCTTATCTTACTCTCTAGATCATTAGCCACTTCATAAATGCTATTGCGGCAGCAACATCACCACTTACCCCATCCTTACCGTGAACTACTACTTATCCTAGAATGACGAGTGATGAAGTCCTTGCTGGGTCATTTGACCACTACAGTTGGATGCTAAGTACTTCTGTACTCATGATACTACCCCCAAACGCTTTTCAGGGTTCTTGATCAACAACAGGTATGGTGATCGACGTTTCACGTGGAGACTCGACGACTACTAGTTAGGAGGATCCTGGCAGAGGGCCTGGACCCATGTGGTTATGGGAGCGATGTCTTTTTATCTTTGCCACTAGGCATTTGATTATATTCTATAGTCAGACATGTATCTTCCGCTGATGTATTGTATTAAGGCAGTTGTATGTCGGCTGTATGAGATGTTGTATCCTTGTAGCTGTAATGTTGTGATATCATGTTGGAAATCCGGGGCATATGGCATTGTCATATGTCGCGGTGGAACCGATATGTGCTTCGTCCCCGGATCTGTATGGAAACATCTAGATCTGGAACAGTACCGCATGTCAGGCCTTACAACCATTGTATAAGCCAGTCAGATGAAACCAAGAACAGGGCAATTAGAGACCAAAGTCGGCCAAATGTTGGAAAGCGAAGGATCGATCGAAACCAGGTTGAACACACCAGTGCGGATTTCCAAAAGCAAAGAAGCCTTGCAAAACTAGACAAAAGAACTCGTATAAATAATTAACAGAAAGCTCTACAAGATCCCTGCCAAAAGCACTCTAAGTCGGGCCGCCCTTCCAACCATTCTTGGGAACAATGCAATTACATGCTAGCGTTTAAACGGCAATGGAGCAAAGAAAACGAGAGGATGTACCTGTCCCAGAAACTATCAACTAACTTCTACAACCAAAACGTTTTAGATCCAAGAACCTTTGTACCTCCAAACTATGTAGTCGATATGGGTCGTCAAACACCAAGGGACTGATGATACATCAAAACCCTCTTACGATAAGAGAAAAGTTCTATCCAGTGAAGCCTGTCGTCTAGTCAATTAGGCGAGAGCCGACGGCCCCGAGCTCGTAACTTATAAGAGTGATGGGGAATGCACAGCTCCGTTGTTATCGTGTGTAGGATAGAAACATCCCTGGGCGACTTACTTAAAATAATAATAAAGCCGGTTACTATAAACTGACCCCCTCTTCTTCCGTTTATTCTCATTTTTTCCTTGCACTTTCATATTATGTCCTGACATCATATTACATTGCATCATACCATTACATCATGCATCCCATGTTTTGCACGCAGCATCTGGAGTCCAGGAGGGTCTAATAAACCCTTTTATTGGAACCAGACATGGATATTGATGTATTCATAGACCTTGGGGGCTTAAAGTCTTCGACTTTAGCTTGACAACTGGAGGACTCGGCATATACGTGTATTGTTTGGCATATGTATTGATGTATTTAGAGACCTTGGGGGCATATAGTCTTTTAACTTAAGATTGACAACCGAAGGACTCGACATATATATCAAGTTTTCCTACTATGGCATTGGCCTGTATAGCTGCAGCAAACTCGTACTAACATGACCTACGTGGACCATTTTAGTTTCAAAATCTCAGTCGGCTCTAAAGATGCTCCCTGAAATTGATTCTATTACCGAGAACACTAGAACCAGTCATGCAATGTTGGCTTACACGGAAGTTCCGATTCACGCATAAAAAGTGACCAATTGTTGTTTTCCACAAACCAGATCAAGGCCTCTCCTTAAAAATTCAGCTGATCCAGAACTTGTCCTGTTAAACAAAGTTGCGACAGTCACGCGTACGGTCGGCCTTCCACAAGCCCTCTTTTTTCTGCATTTCATAAAGCATGCTATTTATTTGATTACTTCTCCTTCAAACACATACGTTAGGTAGTCTTCTCCATCAAAAATCGACTTCACTGAACATCATACGATGAACTAAAAGTTGGTACTTGGGGGGCTACAGGTCGACTCTACAATGATTCGGCATATACATAAATTATTTATAGCGACTCATGGTGGGATACATATTGATCTCACTATGATACGGTATGACACACAATCAGTCACCTCGATTCATGCTGATTTAAGAATTCTAAATAGAAGCTTGTGCCTACATGCGAGTATGTGATCTTGCAGGTTAGACAACAAGTCAGTATACACCGGCTCCCAACGGGAGCACATGGTAAAAACTAGACTTGTAAAAAAAATCATTGGTATGAATCATGCATTTGGTCAACTTTTAATAGAAAATAAAACAACAATCGACTCCCACACGTGACATGCAAACTACAATTAACTCTTGTCATCGAAAAGTACAAAGGTTCACATGGAATCGTAACAGGTCATGAACATCTCGCATAATTAATACAACAGCCAACAAGGGCACTTCAAAATTTTCAAACCGGCAAAGCAAACAGAGATTAAGTATACTCGGTTGCAGTAGCTACGACTTGAACAACCTCGCCGATTCCATATTCAGAATTATGCCACCGGGTCCGTGTGCTAATTATAGCCCTCTTATAACGGGATATCTGACAGATCTTCAATCGCCAGGTCGTATTCCTCCTTGCTTAAAACCGTCTTGGCAGAAGACGCCGTGTTAGATGGAGGAAGCAAGGAGAAAGCAACTGGTTCAGGAGGATTAGTCTTTCGTCTTTTGTTGCGCTCATCATAGCTTGGCTCAACTACAGATAAACTCATCTCATCTGCAATCTTCGTGGCATACACGAGAGTCTCCTTGATGATTTTGGAATAATGTTCATCCGAGAACCAGGACCCATCAGCGTTGAATTCTGGAAAGCCGTCCGCCAGCAGCTCTGGCTTCATGTCCGGGTGATAGGACTTAGCGAGCTCCAAGCCAGGCATCACACCCAATCTACATATCGAGCACTTAATCACGTCCACCCAAGCCGGCACAATAGAAAATAACTCCATCATACCGGCTAGCTTGGGCATGACAACCGGCTTACCCTGAGTAGCGACTATGGCCCCGACGGCTCCTTCGCAAAGTTGTTTGATCATTGTGAATATTAGTCATCTTCATACCGACCGGCTCTCGAAGAGCGATCTGATTTTTACCTTTTGCAAAATTCAAAAGTTAGCAACAGTTATAAAAGCACGCGATTGTATTTGCATTCAGCTCCAAATAGCTTACCAAATACTGCTTAAGCGAATTGATGAACACTGCTTTTGAGAATATTGAATTTCTTGTCAAATTTTTGGTATTTGTCTGTAGCATCATCAATAGTTTTTTGCAGCATCCTCGTCATGTTGGACCTTCACCGACTCCAGATCTTCGGTTTTTCTCTTTAACTCATCATAAAGCCGACTCATATCTTCGTCAACCTGACGCCGCTTCTCAGATTCAGCTTGAATTTTTTCTTCAATAAGATGAGTTGACTGTCCAGCTTCTAAAGCTAAAGCCTGCATAAACACAAAAGTCCCTGTTCATTACAAGTATATAACCAGATACTTGGGGGATACACTATCTCAAAGTATTAGCAGGTACAAGTCCCAGGTCGCTGCACTGATATAACTATCTTATATATACAGATTTTAAGAAAAGTTACTATACCTCATATCGCTGCTTTAAGCAGATGATCAAGTCATGCTGCTCATTAAGCCAGCTCAACGATTGAAGATACACATCCTCGAGAGAAAAAAATTCAAGAGTCAACATAAAAGGCCGACTTGATGATGGATTTTCAATGGACGTTGTCTCAGTCACTACAAGATTAAGATAATAACCGACTAATAAATACAGTCCTTGGTTGCAGTAACATCTTTCTCAAAATTTAGGAAGTTAGAAACAAACCTAGGATGCAAGCCGCCCCCTTAGACAGAGCGACCAGTTGCTCATTACCTTTCTTCAAAAGGTCTTCCTTGTTAATAACAGAAGGGCGTGACCCAGCTGGGATCGCCTTATGAATAGAAAGAATAAGCTTTTCCTTAACTTTATTAACCGGCTCCTTAGATGTCCCGGAGTCGGTTTTAGCTTTGACATATGCTTGAGTCCTAGAAAAAAAGAGAACTCGTGGTCATCACTATCTCATAATGCACGGGCTATGATGAGGACATCTCTACTAGTGTTACACCCACATCTTCACCAACTACACATACTGGACCAGTTACTAGAGCACGCGCACGTCAACTAAATTATCAGCAACGAGCACCAACAGACTTCTTCCCCGCACCTTGCCGGAGGGAGGATTGACCTCCGAGAGCTTCCCCTCCACCATGGACGCTTCCCGGATGTGACGTGAGTAGTTCCCTTGGACCATGGATCTGTGAGCAGTAGCTATGTTATGTTCTCCTCCCCTCTTTATTCTTCATGGTTTAGTCCTCGTGAGCTGCCCTACATGATCGAGGCACATATGTAATTTTCCGTTGTTGCTATGCTGAGTTTGCTGGGATCTGATGGATTATGAGATTATGTTCAGATTGTGATTGAGTAATATATTTGGTTCTTATCTTTTATATTTTTGTTCCTAAGTAATTCTTGCATATTCTCCGTTGCTGTTTATTGCTTTGGCCAAGTAGTAGGTAGTGACTCCAAGAGGGAACGTTATGCTCGATTGTGGGTTCATGCCCCCCGGTGACACGTTGAGTGACAAAAACATGATTCTAGGGAATGTGCTGGTGCCACAAGGGGGAAAACAACGGTGCTTGTAACCCCGGTTGCAAGGATTGTTTACTTTACGCAAAGTGCTTTTTAATGCAGTTATCTGTTGCTTTGGGTTTACACTTTGGGTGGGGCTCGCAAGTTAATACCAGCGATATGTTCTGGATAGATATCTCAAGGTGGATTATTACTAGTAGATGCAGTTGGATTTCGGTCTACTTATTTGGCTTACTACCCATGCTTTTAAGCCTCGTCCTTTCTTTGTATTATAGTTAGCATTGCGGTGCGTTTTTAATCCTGTCAATTGGACAACTGTAATTTGTTTACCTCGCATAGTAGTTTTATCGTCTTTTGGGAGAGAGACATCACTAGTGAACATCACGGGACCCTGGTCCATATTCTCATCATTGTTTACACGCTAATTTATTTTCTTCTTTTACTTTCCAGCTGCTATTATTATCATTATCCCTTGCGTTTGATCCTTTGTAAACAACAAGACCGGAGAGATTGACAACCTCTCTGAACTTCGTTGGGAGCAAAGTTATTTGATTTGTGTGCAAGTCCAGGTGAAGCAAGTGATTCGGTGCCTAACTTGCCAAACCACCTACTTATCATTGCCGGAGTCCTACGGGAGACAAAACCTATCCTCTACATAGGGGAAATTTGTTGCTATCCTACATCTCACCTTCCACTTGGGGTAACCAATGAAGGGAGAGAAATCATTATCATCATCTCGCACACCAAGCAAATTTCTGGCGTCGCTGCCGGGGACTTCCAGTGCTAAGATAGGGGAGTTGCACACTACCTTTTACCTTTGCTTTTTAGTCTTGTTAGTTTACCTTTCAGTTTTTATCTTTGTGTGTTATATCAAAAATTACAAAAAATCTGCCACACTTGCTGCTACTATGGGATCCACTGAAAAAACCAAGTTGTGTGACTTCACTAGTCACAACAACAAAGACTTTATCTGCACTCCTATTGCCACACCTACCACTTCAGCTACCTCTTATGAAATTAAACCTGCTTTGCTAAACCTTGTTATGAGAGACCAATTCTATGGTGCTGGAGATGATGCTGCTTTACACATAAATAAATTTTCTGAGTGATGTGATATGCAAAAATATAAAGAAGTAGAAGGTGATGTTGTTAAGCTCAAGCTTTCTTCCTTTCTCTTGAAGGGAAGGAGCTAAAATTTGGTTTGAATCTCTGCCTAGGAATAACATAGATTCTTGGGATAAGTGCAAAGATGCTTTTATAGGGAAGTATTACCCGCCTGCTAAAATTATTGAATTGAGAAGTAACATTATGAATTTTAAACAATTGGATAATGAACACGTTGCCCAAACCTGGGAACGTATGAAATCTCTTGTTAAGAAATGCCCTACACATGGTTTGACTACCTGGATGGTTATCCAGACTTTTTATGAAGGCTTTAACTCTACCCTACACTGTTAAGAAATGCCCTACACATGGTTTGGCTACCTGTTAGATTCGGCCGCGGGAGGAACCTTTATGTCAACTACACTTGGTGCTGCCACAAAACTTCTCGAGGAGATGATGACCAACTATTCCCAATGGCACACCGAACGCGCTCCAACATGTAGGAAGGTAAACTCTGTCGAGGAGATTACTTCCCTAAATGAAAAGATTGACTTAATTATGTCTCTACTTACCAAGCAACCATCTATTGATCCTCATGGTGTTCCTTTAAATTCTTTGGTTTCTCAGGAACAAGTAGATGTGAACTTTATTGCCACAAACAACTTCAACAACAATGCTTATAGGGGCAATTTTTCTAGCAATCCTAGACCGTTTCCATCCAACTATGGGAACAACAACACTTACCCTAGCAACAAGAACCCCACTTCTGAATTGGAAAACATGCTTAGAGACTTTATCACTGCCCAAAAAGCCTTCAATAAGAATGTAGAAGAGAAATTAGCTAAGTTAGATAATCTCTCTTTGAAGGTAGATAGCTTAGCCCTTGATGTTGAGATGCTTAAAATTAGAACTTCTCCCCTTGAGGAGAGGAAGGCCACTCCTATTAATGCTATCCAATTACAAATTAATGAAACAATTAGGATGATGGCTAAACTTAAAGAAAGATGGGCTAGATAAAAAGAGGAAGATGATAGAATTAAGAGCCTTCCTACACACCATACAGTTGCTACTATCCAAATTGTTGAGGAAACCCAAACTGTTAGCACCCAAGGCACTGCTAGTGATAGAGGCGAAGGTGTCCCGATGTTTCGATGAGATGGTGGAGATCGATTATGGTGGAGACGACTTTCACGATCGGACTACGAACGTGCAAAGACGTTGCGCCTTAGCGATCGCTAAACCAACTCCGAGAGGTTATTGATCCCGCGGATGCACGATCAACCTGACCACGAGGGTCTAATTCCTGCAAGCAATCGAAGAACAAGCAAGAACTAAGAATTGCAATCTGGATATTGCGAATATAAGATGAATGATTACGAAAGTTGGGGTTCCAATGAGGTCTTGGCCTGGTCGGATGACACAAACGAAGAGCTCGAAGTTGCGGCTATGGCTAACTTAAATCTAATTAAAACCCAAGTCTAAACGACGCCCTAAGGGCTGTATATATGGGGGAACATAGGGGATTTTCGTGACCCCTTGGAGGCGGGGCCCGAAAACAACCCTAACTCGGTTTCCCCACACATACGGACTCTAAAAACAGCCTATAATGTGGTATTTCGAAATTACATGGGCCCAGCCCAATATTAAGGTGACGCAGCACCTATAATTGCTCTTGGACGAAAATAATGAAGTGGCATCTCGTGTATTTCGTCCAAGCCTTCATGCATGCCTTATGGTGGCTTCAAAGTGCGAAAATCCCCACTGGAAGCTCCATTGTTATTTCCCGCGCGCGCACCTTCTTCTCCATGCTTGATCCCGCTCCAATGACCGTCCTTCTTGTCCATGCTAGGTCCTTCATTCATAAGCAAAACAAAAGTATCTAATTTAGGCAGCATCATATGTTCATGAACATTAGAAGGATTCGCAAGAAACGAAAGTACCTGATAATTTAGTTGACGTGCACGTGCTCTAGTAACTGGTCCAGTATGTGTAGTTGGTGAAGATGTGGGTGTAACATTAGTAGAGATGTCCTCATCAGCTAGTCCCATTGGACCTATTAATGGTGATGCCAATACCTCAACCGTAGAAGATGAAACTCCTATGAACATAGAGGGTTTCAAACAAGTGAGCCTAGATGACACTACTACCACCTTTGATAGTAGTGATATTGATTTTGATAGTTGCACCCTCTCAGAAGTTATTATCTTGCTACACAAAATGTCTAGAGACCCCCACACTAGCACACTTAATCTTTCCTTCACAGAGCATATCACAAATGCTCTCATCAAAGCTAGGGAGGAGAAGCTTAGGATAGAAGCCTCCATACCTAGGAAGCTAGATGATGGTTGGGACCCTATGATAAAAATTAAATTAAATAACTTCTCTTGCTATGCTTTATGTGACGTTGGAGCTAGTACCTCCGTCATGCCCAAAAGAATGTATGACTTGTTTGAATTGAAACCTTTTGATTCTTGTTCTTTTGGTGTTCGTCTCGTTCATTCTTCCGTAAAGAAACCTTTGGGGAAGATCGACGATGTTCTTATCATTGTCAATGACAATTATGTTCCCGTTGATTTTATTATTATGTACATAGAGTGTGAACCTTTATGTCCAATTATTTTGGGACGTCCTTTTCTTTGCACCGGTGGTGCTGTTATTGCCATGAAAGAGGGGAATATAAAATTTCAATTCCCTCTAAAAAAATGGGATGGAACACTTCCCTCGAAAGTTACCATTTGAGTCCGTTACACGGGCTATGTCAGAACCCCAACTTGGGTAAGTGCTAGGGTTTGATTGCCCCTTTGCATCATGTGAAAATTTCAACAGAAATTCAAAAATGGGGAAAAGAAAAGCCCTAGAGAATTTGATTTAATTGGACATATAATTTTTTTTCCAAAATTTCCTCTGGTATTTTTGAAAAGTCCCATAAATGAGTGTCATCACATATCAAGTGATTTGGATTCAAGCCCATGCTCATAGATTTTTCAAAAAATCTACAAAGGGCTTGGAAATTAAATAATAACCCTATTTGATTTGAAATTCAAATTATTTGAATTTCAAAAATGCCCAAACTTTTTGAGTGGCTACCTATATGCTTTGAAAGTCCACATACAAATTTGGGGAATTTTATAAAATGCCTAGCTATTTTATTTAGTAAGGCACAACAAATGGCAGAAAAGAAAAAAAGAAAAAGAAAAAGGAAAAGGCCTACCTGGAAAGAGGCCCAACTAATCGAGGCAGCCCAGCCCAGAGGCAGGCTGGTCTTCTTCCTCGCGCCAGCCAGGCTGCTGCCGCCGTGGCGAGCATGCCGGCGACGCCCTGGCCGCCTCCTGCTTCCCCCTGCCTTACCCCCTCCCCGTTGGATGCCACGGAGGCTCCCTGTTCGCCGTGTCCATCTTCCCCTGCCTCTCCTGCTCTCTCTCGGTCGCTTCTGCCACCGCCCGACGCCACCGTAGAACGCCACCGTGGAAACTCGCACCCGACGAGCCCCTCAGTCCAAACAACCATGTCCAGTGAGCGCAACACCCTCGACTTCGTCTCCATGGAGAAGACCGTGCTCTAATCCGACCGCAAGCCAACGGAATCATCTCCGACTCGCCGCCGGCCGCCGAGGACCTCGTCGGGAAATACACCGCCACCGCGCCCTCCCAGCTCTCGCTGTCGACGACATTTATTCCAGGGTGAGCGCCTCTGCTTTCCCCCCAAACCCCGGCCTCCCCCGCGTCCAAAACCGCCGCGCCCGTCAAGCAGTGCTCTGGCCGCCGCGTTCCTCAACGCCGGCGAGGGTCCGGTGCCCACGAGGCCTTCCCGTGGCCATGAGGCGACGCAGCCGAGGCTGGGGAGCAACCCCATGCTTTCCCCATGCCAAACCGTGACCGGGAAGGCCACTCCGACGAGCCTCCGCCGTCTCAGCTGGCCAGAGCCGGCTAACCGCTGGCGCGGGCGACGTGGCCACGCCATTAACCCCTAATCCTTTCCCTAAGCACTCACTGACAGTGGGCCTTTCCCCACTAATTAAACCCACTATTTAATTTAACCACGGGATTAATCCCGGAGAGGCTGACAGGGATGGCCCACTGGTCAGAGACCCCCTCACGTCAGCATAAGGTCATGTGACGCAATAAAGCCCCTGTCTAGGTTAATTTTGATTCAGAAAAAGTCAGAAAAAGCTTTAAACTTTTCAAATTCATAACTAGTTCATTTTAACTCAAAATTGGACAAATAATATAGGTAAAATTATCAGAAAAATGCAAGGATTCTGAATATGCAACTTGTTTTCATTTTTAACCAAGTTTACTTGGGTGAACAGTGAAAACAATGCATATGAATTCATTTGAAATTCAAATTGGAGTTTGAATTTGCATTTCAATTGCAATACACTCTATTTAAATGGAATGTGCCACAAACCAGTACCATGAACATCATGACACCACTTATCATGTGCTTGTGCATTTTATTTTGATGTTGCCCCCCTTTGTTGATGTTTGTTCCGGTAACAGTGTTTCCGAGACGGAGGTCACCCCCGAAGAAGAAGTTCGATAAACCAGTGTATCGTCAGCAATGCAAGCAAACCCCATTGACCATGTCTATAAAATCCTACTTCCCTCTCAGTCTCGCCTATGCACTTTCAGGAGATCACCGAGACACGTTCTTTCGCATAGTTGAACCCATTCTGATGCATGACCTATCATTTTGTCACCGTATTAAGCAAACCACAATCCTATCAGATATAGGAGTTTAATGATGAGCATGTGGACCCTGCAACTGTTACTGCTTATTGCTGCTTAGCAATACAATGAGGTTACATTGTTTGTGAGTCGGGATGGATATTCATAATGGTGCTGATGATAACGTGTTGGTGAATCCACCCTAAACAAAGGTGAACGATGAGAGGTTGTGTAGGAGTACACAATGGGTTGTCTCGTTGAACACTTCCCTAGGCCCGAGTTCCTGTTTTGTGATCCAAGACAAAGAGTATGACCACATGTAGGGTTTATGGAAGCCCCGTTTGGCCTCTTTACGTACCCGATCCGGTCCAGGAGTCACACTAGATTCGGGCTTTCCATTTGGCATATGCATAGATATGTGGGTGGACCTGTGAGGCAGCGAAACCATCTGTCAAAGGTGGCGTCTCGGTCCCTTGCATTAGACTTGTGAGCGGACGATGAGGACCCATCTCAGATGTTCATCCGGGCCTGGATGGGATGCCCCTCACGTTCGGTGCTTTCCGAGAGTGTTCTGTGCTTGGCCTTGTCTGCTTAGACAAGTTGGCACTGCTCTCGGCTTTCCATATGATTGTGTTGTAATAGGAATTACATATGCATATTCCGGGGCCCGACAGACTTGGTATCAGAGAAGGACTATTTGTGGGATTATCAAACCCCTGGTCGAAGTCGAGTCTAGCATTCCATAGTTATATAGTTACTTGGGTATAAAGGGGACAACGTAAGGCTTCTTTTTCTCCTTACCCTCATCAATCTAAGTTCTGAGTCACCCTGATCTTGTTCTACGGGAAGATAGGACTAAGCTCATCTATGTATTACTAGAACATCTCGTTGTTTTCTTCTTTGTAGCCGTAGGACTGTTGTGGTCTTCTAGAGTCATCGTTTTGTTGAGTTCCCTGAAGAAGTTATGTCCAATCTCCTCAAGGTTGTTTCATTTTCCATCCCGGTGTAGCCGTTATGCTGCCCGATTTATCCCGTGTTTCTATGAATCATTGCCTTTGCATTATAGTCTTCTCCTCCTTAAATCTTGTCCTCTTATCTTTGATTCCATCGTACAACCTGTTCTGGTTGTTGATTTTTGTCACACAGGATGTCAGGTGGAACTCGTAGTGCTGTTCGTCGCAATCGAGACCGTGATCGAAATCAAAATGATGATGCACCTCCACCATCGCCTTCTGTGCGGAAATCATGATGGAAGCTGAGAAGAATCAACGTGATCAAACACGCCTTCTGGAGCTCATCGAGCATAATACCGCTCGTCAGCGCAATGTGGTCAGCATTCAGGATTTCATCCTCCTCAAACCACCGATATTCCGATGTTCCTCTGAGCCCCTTGAAGCTGATGATTGGCTCCGTTCCATCGAGCGTAAGCTTGACACAGCACATGTTGCTCCAAATGATCGGGTTATATTCGTGGCATACTATCTGGAAGGTGCTGCTGCTGAATGGTGGGAGAACTATGTTGCGATGCAGCCTGTTGGTCACCTAGTGACTTGGCAGGAGTTCCGTGATGCCTTTCGAGGGTACCACCTTCTAGATGAGTTAATGGAGCGCAAGAAGGAAGAGTTCTGCAACCTGATTCAAGGAGAGATGTCCATTCATGAGTATGTGACGGAGTTCAACCGTCTTGCTCGATATGCCCAAGATGAGATCACCACCGATGCCAGAAAGCAGGCAAGGTTCCGTAAAGGACTTAGCCCTATCCTTCGTCATGATCTCAACCTCCTTGAATTTGCCACCTTTGAGGATTTAGTCAACAGATCCTTCCGAGCTGAGCATGGCAATGAAGTTTTCGAAGAGTCTCGCAAGCATGCCCGTGAGCTTGCTCCTTCTTCAAGTTCAGCCCCTCAGAAACGCCGAATATGGATCCCAACTAGTGCCATACCTCAAAACTTTCTTCAGAGGCCACCATCCAATATATGCTATCCACCTCAACACATTGTTCCTCCCAGGAATGATGGTGTGCAATCAAGTAATCCTGCTCCCAGCAATTCAGGCAGGATGTGTTTCACGTGTGTTCTGACAGGCCATTACTTCCGACAATGCCCTACAGTGTTGGTGACAACACGTAGACCTAGTCATAAGCCTCCAAAGAAATCAACCACCAAAACCTTTCCAGCAAAGCTTTCAGTCACAGGTAGTGGATATGTGAACCAAATCTCTGTTGAGGAAACCACTGCTACTTCTGACGTCATCCTTGGTACACTCCCAGTCAATCATGTTCCCGCCTCCGTGCTTTTCGATCCAGGAGCTTCTCATTCATTCATATCGGAGAGTTATGCACTTCGGCATGAATTTCCTTTTGAAGAAATGTTTTCTCCAATGTTCATTCAAACTCCTGGTTCCTAATGGCAAACTAATAGAGTAAGCCATGGCAATCAAATTGCCATTGAGGGTTTAGTATTCCTTGCTTCTCTTATAGCCCTCAAGTCTTCAGACATTGATGTCATCCTAGGCATGGATTGGTTATCAAGACAGAATGCTTTCCTTGATTTTAAAGCCAAGTCAGTTTAAACTCACCCATCCTTCAGGCCAAACAATTGACTACACATCACCCAGCTCTAGAATCCAGATGCATACTTTGAATGTGCTTCCCCTTCCTGACCTTGAAGATATCCGGGTGGTTCGTGACTTCCCGGATGTCTTTCCTGAAGATCTGTCGGGCATGCCACCCGACAGATGTGTAGATTTCACAGTGGATCTTATACCAGGCACAACCCCAATTTCCAGACGCCCATATAGAATGGCCCCACATGAGTTAGCTGAGCTAAAAACCCAACTTGATGCTTCATTGGCAAAAGGCTTCATACGCCCTAGCTCATCGCCATGGGGTTGCCCCGTTCTGTTCGTAACGAAGAAAGATGGAACAGAAAGGATGTGCGTAGACTATCGCTCGCTAAATCTAGCGACGATAAAGAACAAGTACCCACTGCCCAGGATCAATGATATTTATGATCAACTTGCTGGATCCTCGGTCTTCTCCAAGATGGATTTGAGATTAGGCTATCATCAAATCAAAATCCGAAACGAGGACATTCCCAAGACGGCTTTCACTACTCGATATGGTCTTTACGAGTACACCGTCATGTCCTTCGGTTTAACCAATGCCCCCGCCACATTCTCGCGCTTAATGAATTCAATCTTCATGGAGTACCTAGATAAATTTGGTGTGGTTTATCTGGATGACATTCTCATCTACTGAAGAACGGAGAAGAGCACGCAGAACATCTTAGGTTGGTATTGATGAAACTTCGAGAGCATCGCCTTTATGCCAAGTTCTCGAAGTGTGAATTTTGGCTACCAGAAGTGACCTACTTAGGACACGTGATTTCTGCAAAAGGCATTGCTGTCAATCCCGAGATAGTTCAGGGCATCCTTGACTGGACTCCAACTGAATCGGTTAAGCAAGGTAGGAGTTTTCTTAGCTTAGCAAGCTATTGCCACCGCTTCGTTGAGAACTTCTCCAAAGTTGCAAAGCCTCTAACTGAACTCCTCAAGAAAGATAGGAAATTCCAATGGACCCCCAAGTGCGAGGAAAGATTTCAAGAGCTAAAAAGAAGATTGACTTCTGCACCCGTACTTGCACCTCTAGACACCAAAAGGGATTTCGAGATCTATTGTGACGCTTCACGGCAAGGGTTAGGATGCATACTTATGCAAGACCGACATGTGGTAGCATACGCTTCACGCCAGTTGCATCCAAATGAAGAGAACTACCCTACCCATGATCTTGAACTTGCTGCCGTAGTTCATGCCCTGAAGACTTGGCGACATTACCTCCTTGGTAATCGTTGTGAGATCTATTCTGATCACCAAAGCCTCAAATACATATTCACCCAGCCAGATCTTAAGCTCAGGCAAAGAAGCTCGATAGAGTTGATAAAATATTATGACTTAGGAATTTCTTACACACCAGGCAAAGCCAATGTCATGGCTGATGCACTAAGTCGTAAGTCGTATTGTAACACCTCATGTTACAACAGTATCAACCACTTCTTCATGAGGGATTTCGCAAGCTCAATCTGGAGATAGTTCCTCATGGATTTATTTCTACCCTGGTGGCGAAACCAACCCTTGAGGATCAAATCATAGCCTCCTAGAAACAAGATAGTGGTATTCGAGAGATCAAGGAGAACATTGCTAGCGGAGATGCTAAATGTTTTTGTGCAAATGGTCAAGGAATGGTATTCTTTGAGAATCGTTTAGTAGTTCCTGAAAATGAAGACCTAAGGCAGCTGATCCTTAAGGAAGATCATGACACACCCCTCTCAATTCATCCCGGTAGCACAAAAATGTACTGAGATCTACGCTAGAGATTTTGGTGGACCCGGATGAAGAGAGACATTGCTCAATTTGTAGCCAAATGTGATGTTTGTCGTCGCATTAAGGCATAACACCAAAGACCTGCTGGTACTCTTCAACCATTGTCTATTCCTGAGTGGAAATGGGACATAGTCGGTATGGACTTCATCACCGGCTTTCCAAAAACCCAGAAAGGAAATAATGCCATCTTCGTGGTCATTGACCGACTCTCAAAAGTTGCTCACTTCCTTCCTGTTCGCGAGTCTATAACTTCTAGTATGTCTCTAGAATTGTGTCTCTTCATGGTGTTCCTTTGGAAATCAATTCTGATCATGGTAGCCTTTTCACCTCTAGATTCTGGGAAAGTTTTCAGAATGCTATGGGAACTCATCTCTCCTTTAGTACAGCTTTCCATCCCCAGTCTAGCGGTCAAGTTGAAAGGGTTAACAAAATTCTCGAAGACATGCTCAGAGCTTGTGTTATATCTTTTAGAAAGAATTGGGAGAAGTCTCTTCCATTTGCCGAATTTTCTTATAACAATAGTTTCCAATCTAGTCTGAACATGGCTCCTTTTGAACTCCTCTATGGACGAAGATGTCGAACACCCCTAAACTGGTCAGAAACCGGTGAAAGACAATTCTTTGGACCAGATATGATCAAGGAAGCAGAAGAGAAAGTTCGCATTGTTCGTGATCGTTTGAAAGCCGCTCAGTCTCGTCAGAAAAGCTACTATGATCGTCATCATAGGGAAGAAAGCTACAATCTGGATGAGAAGGCTTACCTTCGGGTTACTCCTCTGAAGGGAACCCAACGCTTCGGTATCAAAGGCAAGTTGGTCCCACGTTACATCAGACCTTTCCGCATTATTGCTAAACGTGGAGAAGTTTCCTACCAACTTGAACTACCCCCGCACCTTTCCCGAGTACATGATGTATTCCATGTGTCACAACTCAGGCGTTGCTTCAAAGACCCTATCCGCGAAGTCGACCATGAAACGCTTGATCTCCAAGTTGACCTTTCTTATCGAGAGTACCCTGTTCGTATCTTGATTTAGAAGAGCATGTCACCCGTCGTCAGAAGATCAGGTTTCTGTAAGTTCAATGGTCACATCACTCCGTGAAAGAAGCCACGTGGGAAAGAGAAGACCGCCTCTGTGCCGAGTACCCCACCTTCCTCCCGACGACTTCTGAATCTCAGGACGAGATTATTTTGAATGGGGGTGAGTTGTCAGAACCTCAAGTTGGGTAAGTGCTAGGGTTTGAGTGCCCCTTTGCATCATGTGAAAATTTCAAAAGAAATTCAAAAATGGGGAAAAGAAAAGCCCTAGAGAATTTGATTTAATTGGCCAGATAAAATTTTCTTCCAAAATTTCCTCTGGTATTTTTGAAAAGTCCCATAAATGAGTGTGATCACATATCAAGTGATTTGGATTCAAGCCCATGCTCATAGATTTTTCAAATAATAACCCTATTTGATTTGAAATTCAAATTATTTGAATTTCAAAAATGCCCAAACTTTGTGAGTGGCTATGTATATGCTTTGAAACTCCACCTACAAATTTGGGGCATTTTATGAAATGCCTAGCTATTTTATTTAGCACGGCACAACAAATGGCAGAAAATAAAAAACAGAAAGAAAAAGGAAAAGGCCTACCTGGCAAAGAGGCCCAACTAACCGAGGCAGCCCAGCCCAGGGGCAGGCTGGTCTTCTTCCTCGCGCTAGCCAGGCTGCTGCCGGCGTGGCGAACATGCCGGCGACGCCCTGGCCACCTCATGTCCCCCTGCCTTACCCCCTCGCCGCTGGACGCCACGTAGGCTCCCTGTTCGCCGTGTCCATCTTTCCCTTCCTCTCCTGCTCTCTCTCGCTCGCTTTGGCCACCGCCCGAAGCCACCGTAGAAGGCCATCGTGGAAACTCGCGGCCGACGAGCCCCTCAGCCCAAACCACCATGTCCAGTGAGCGCAGCACCCTCGACTTCGTCTCCATGGAGAAGACCGTGCTCTAATTCGACCGCAAGCCAACGGAATCATCTCCGACTCGCCGCCGGCCGCCGAGGACGTCATCGGGAAATACACCGCCACCGCGCCCTCCCAGCTCTCGTCGTCGACGCCATTGACTCCGGGGGTGAGCGCCTCTGCTTTTCCCCCTAACCTCGGCCTCTCCCGCGTAAAAAAAAGTCGCGCCCGTCAAGCAGTGCTCCGGCCGCCGCGTTTCTGAACGCCGGCGAGGCTCCGGTGCCCCCGAGGCCTTCCCGTGGCCACGAGGCGACGCAGCCAAGGCTGGGGAGTAGCCCCATGCTTTCCTCGTGACAAACCGTGGCCGGGAAGCCCACTCCACCGAGCCTCCGCCGTCTCAGCTGGCCACCGGCGGCTAACCGCTGGTGCGGGCGACGTGGCCACGCCATTAACCCCTAATCCTTTCCCTAAGCACTCACTGACAGTGGGCCCTATCCCACTAATTAAACCCACTGTTTAATTTAACCACGGGATTAATCCCGGAGAGGCTGACAGGGATGGCCCACTTGTCAGAGACCCCCCACGTCAGCATGAGGTCATGCTGACGCAATAGAGCCCCTGTCTAGGTTAATTTTAATCCAGAAAAAGTCAGAAAAAGCTTTGAACTTTGGAAATTCATAACTAATTCATTTTAACTCCAAATTGGACAATTAATATATGTAAAATTATCAGAAAAATGCAAGGATTCTGAATATGCAACTTTTTTTCATGTTTGACCATGTTTACTTTGGTGAACAGTGACAACAATGCATATGAATTCATTTGAAATTCAAATTGGAGTTTGAATTTGCATTTCAATTGCAATACACTTCATTTAAATGGAATGTGCCACAAACCAGTACCATGAACATCATGACACCACTTACCATGTGCTTGTGCATTTTATTTCCATGTTGCTCCCCTTTGTTGATGTTTGTTCCGATAACAGTGTTTCCGAGACGGAGGTCACCCCCGAAGAAGAAGTTCCATAAACCAGTGTATCGTCAGCAAGGCAAGCAAACCCCATTGATCATGTCTATAAAATCCTACTTCCCTCTCAGTCTCGCTTATGCATGTTTAGGAGATCACCGAGACACGTTCTTTCACATAGTTGAACCCATTCCGATGCATGACCTATCATTTTGTCACCGTATTAAGCAAACCACAATCCTAGCAGATATAGGAGTTGAATGATGAGCATGTGGCCCCTGCAACTGTTACTGCTTATTGCTGCTTAGCGATACAATGAGGTTACATTGTTTGTGAGTCGGGATGGATATTCATAATGGTGCTGATGATAACGTGTTGGTGAATCCACCCTAAACAAAGGTGAACGATGAGAGGTTGTGTAGGAGTACACAGTGGGTTGTCTCGTTGAACACTGCCCTAGGCCCCGAGTTCCTGTTTTGTGATCCAAGACAAAGAGTATGACCACATGTAGGGTTTATGGGAGCCCCTTTTGGCCTCTTTACGTACCCGATCCGGTCCGAGTCACACTAGATTCGGGCTTTCCATTTGGCATATGCATAGATATGTGGGTGGACGTGTGAGGCAGCGAAACCATCTGTCAAAGGTGGTGTCTCGGTCCCTTGCATTATCTGAGTCCGTTTCGTTGAACCAGCCGGACTCTCGAGCGGTGACAAACTCAGGTAGTTGACTCCTGGATTAGAGAAGGTGATGTGAGGGTAGTGCCTTGGTTTCATCCACGTCCAACACCCGCTTGAAGGGTGACAAGAATGAGGCGATAAGTGATGACACACGTGTTAAGATGTACACCCCTGCAGGGTTAATAAACTATTCGAATAGCCATGTCCACGTTTTTGGACTACTTGGAGACCTCTACTTGATCATTAGACAACTTGAATGCATACTTATAAAACTTGCAAGATAAGCGTGAGTGCTATGGTGGGCTTCCTCGTGGGGAAGTCGAGGAAGTAACCATAGTGGTGTATTGTTTGGAGACTTGGTAGTGGACTCGTGTACGCTTCTTACCTCAAGTCTGGTACTCGTAGAACAGGACTAGCCAAGTCAAAGCTGGCACTTCTGCATGTTGAAACCCCACCTCCTTTACCTTGAAACTTGAGCATGAGTAGTTTAGTTCTGATGTCAGTCTTGTTGAGTACGAATTTGTAATCACGTTTGCTTATTCTATGTTTTAGATGAGAACCCGGAACCCGATGGAGTCACCTTCGTGAAGCTCGACGTTGACCTTTGTAGTATAGTTCCAGACAGCAGTCTGTTCCCTCGTGGAAGGCCATGTTTGTTGAACAAGGCTTCTCTAAGCCATTTGTTAAACTTGTCTGTACTCAGACCTAATTTGCTTCCGTTGTATGATGTGATGTTGATCACATACATGTGATCTTTGTATGTTCTATGTGTAAGTCAATGTCAATAAAGAAGTACTTTGTAGAGTTATGTGATGATACCTGCTGTTCATACTAGACATGTGTGTTGCATGTATGATTATAACATGCATGTCTTAGTATGGGTTTTCGATAGCTTAGTTGTGTTCTTGCCGGCAGTCTTTTATACACCAAGTGGCCCTTAGATGTGCGCAGCTTGGGGTATCGCGATGCGATTGCTCGTGACTCGGTCACGTGGCACACTTTGTTGTATGATTGAGCCCGCCCAAGATCCCGACTAAGTGATCGGGCTGGAGTCTGTTTATTTAAGTGCTATGATTCAATCGATATTATGGTTGAGGAGACTTGTCTATGAGTATGGGATTTCACCACCCATAAGCATTTAGACTTGTGAGCGGACGATGAGGACCCATCTCAGATGTTCATCCGAGCCTGGATGGGATGCCCCTCACGTTCGATGCTTTCCGAGAGTGTTCTGTGCTTGGCCTTGTCTTCTTAGACAAGTGGGTACGGATCTCGGCTCTCCATATGATTGTGTTATAACAGGAATTACATATGCATATTCCGGGTCCCGACAGGCTAGCTATTCTCTTTCTCTTGAAAAAACTTGATTCTTCTTTTGCTTTATGCCTAGCTTAAAGGCGTAAAAGAAAGAGCTTGTTGGGAGGCAACCCAAGATGTTTTTTCTTTTGTTTTTAGTGGTTCTAATGATTGTTACTACTGTAGCAACACCATTGTATCTTTATTTTCAAGCTTTGTGCCAAGTTATAGCCTCTTATGATAAGGGAAGCAAAAGTTGTGACATGCTGTCCAGAAAACATATTCTGTCTACTTGACAGAAAAATCGGAAAAATCACCAGTTCATCTTTTTGAGCTGAAGTTTTTACACAGCGTGCTCTATACAATTGTGAAACTTTCGTATGTTCTGAGTTTTTCGATTTGAGTTGCAGAAGTACCCCAAAAAAATTATTTACTACCTGCTGTTCTGTTTTTCACAGATTCTGCCACGTTTTTCCTTTCCTTAATTTTGCAAACCTTAAGCTTGCTTTTTCTTCGCAAAAACTTTTTGGCAATCTTGAGAAACAGTAGCTCTTCAAGATTATCTTTATATTCAGTGGGGAAAAATTATTTTATTAAGGGTACTAACATCTCTAATCAGCTTATGATGAGTTATGTATGAATTGAGTTTCCATGTGTGCGAGGGAAGGTGATGAAAAAATATCCGGGACTGTCAAGCGCTCAAGATTGGGGATGCCCCCTTGCATCCCCAATAAATATTCAAGGAGACTCAAGCGTCTAAGCTTGGGGATATCCCCGTGCATCCCCTTCTCCATCAACAATCATCGATTCGTCCTTCGTCTCACTATATTTTTATTACTTGATGCTTTATGTGCTATGCTTGGAGCGTCTCGCTCTTAGGTTTCCTTTTTTAGTTTTCTTTAGCTTTGCTTTCTGTTCATAACAAGTTAGACCCCAGCTTACTTTGTGTGGGAGAGAAACACGCTCCACTCCAATCTAGAACACATCATAGGATTTTTCATGCTTATCTTTCTACGGTTGTGTGTTCTTTATCTTTTCGTAGCTACTGCCATGTTTAGTTTTAGTTTTAGTTTGTCCTTAGCAAGAGCCTTGGATTTTGTTTAGTTTGTTTCTGGAACTCTTTTTCGTTTTCATGTTTATCTTGTTAAGAGAGTTGGTTGTTGCACTGAGTTGTGTCTTGTCTTGAAAGTAGGTAATTGAGGTTGCTATTTAATTTTAGTAGTAACTTGCAATAGTTTTGAGGTATAGTTGTGAGTAATGTTTGAACTTTTGGTGTGAAGACCTCTAGCTTAGTGATAGGTGTCGTATTTTGGGAAATCCGTGTTTATTTTCAAAACCTACAAAAACTAGTTGAGAACTCTAGCTAATAGATGGATCACTAATCTTTTGAGGGATCGGATATTAGAGTGCACTCACGTACCATGAGTCCATGATGCACAAGGATAACCAAACCCCCATACACTCCTCCTTGGGTACTTGTCTCTTTGTGAACCCCCTCATTAGATTGAGAGTTACCGATAATAAGTGCATGAGTTCTTCGGACTAATGTAAGTATTGAAAGTTGACACTTCCACCTCCTCATATTTGCTAGCCTCTTCCGTACCGTGCATTGCCCTCTTCTCACTCCGAGATTTGGCGTCCACCTTCGCCTCGGTGCATCCAAACCCTTGGCATGATACGCTCTGTCATCATAAACCTCCTTATATCTTTCCTCAAAATAGCCACCATACCTACCTATCAAGGCATTTCCATATCCTTTCCGAGATATATTGCCATGCAACATCCATCTCTTCATGACTTGATCTTCATGTGATACATGTTCCTGCTACACTGGCAGAGGCATACATTGCGTACATCATGATAGCTACATCTTCTTTATGTTTGAGTACCTTGTAAAGTGTGAAAGATCTTCTATACCTTCTTGTAAAATAGAGTGTTGCCCTTAAGTGAGGAAAAGATCCCAAAGTGGACAAAATAAAAGATCCCAAAGAGGAAAAATGAGAGTTAAACAGCAAGAGCCATTGAGGCCACCAAAAAATTACGAAAAAAATAGAAAAAAGACAAAAAGAAAATAAAAAGAGTGAAAGGGGCAACACTACTATCCTTTCGAAAGATCCACACTAGTACTCCCTCCTATCCTTGTACTCCATAGAGATGATCATTTATGCATATAGCTATGTGGGGACCTTCACACTATAGAACTTGGCTTGCATATTCTAAGGATGAGCCTCCTCAAAAGAGCTCTAGGTCTTCATGAGCGAGCAAGTTGGATGCACCCCCACTAGTTCCATTGGAGAGCTTTTCTTAGCTCATATGTGCATCCGTTGCATGACAATCCCTACTCCTCACATCATATCTATCATTTCGCCTTCTCGCCTATGATTGTCCTCGTTGATGTGAGCCTTTCTCACCTTTTTGTCTTCCTCCTCCACCATACTTTTCTCTTTGCTATCCTAAGTGTTAACTCTCGTGCTTAAGGTCATCCATTCCATGAGTGCTCAAAATATCGAAAAGGAGTGGATCAAATTGACTTGTACCTGACTAGTGGTCTGGGGACGAGTCAAGATAAGATTCCAAAGAAGACCAAGTGTGAAACTTTAGTAGATTGAGTTCTCAACAAAAATATTATTTTTTCTCGTATTCCCTATCCCCTTTCTTGCACGCAAACACCATTTGGAGACATTCGAGTCACGGACAGCGAGAGCTCTTGCACCTAATGTTCTTTAGTTGCTTGCTTCAATGCTAATATAGACTCTTGCATGATATGACTTCAATTGAATCACATACCTTGATTGCTTTACTTTTCAAAGTTCTTATATTGTTGCTAGCATGTCACCACAGAAATTTGCTTGTTATCATTTACCTACTCGAGGATGAGCAGGAATTAAGCTTGTGGATGTTTCTACGTCCCAAACGTATCTATAATTTCTGCTTGCTCCATGCATGTTTGGTCTGATACTGCTATGATCTAGATACACTTTCATACACTTTTGATCATATTTGGACTAACCTATTAACCCAGTGCACCATAGTGCCAGTTCTTGTTTTCTGATGTTTTTCTATTTCAGGTTTCCCCCATATTAAAAGTGCTCCAAAAATTCGGGAAAATCAGATAAAAAATCAGCGTACGGGAACCTTCCGGAATCACCTGGGTGGGGCCAAAGGGCCACCACCAGGGACCCAGGCAGCCACCTGGTGCGGCCTATGGCTTGGCCGCGCTGGGGGGGGCTGAACCCCTGGTGCCCCCTGGCTTCCCCCTTCGCTTATTTAATCTCTGTGATGCGAAACCCCCAAAGACAGAACCCTTTTTTGTGATCTCGCCTCCGTTCCGCCGCCGCCGCGCTTCCGCCGCCGCCGCACTTCCAGGAGCTTCCCCTCCACCATGGACGCTTCCCAAATGTGTCGTGAGTAGTTCCCTTGGACCATGGGTCCGTTATCAGTAGCTATGTGATGTTATCCTCCCCTCTTTGTTCTTTATGGTTTGTTCCTTGTGAGCTGCCCTACATGATCGAGGCACATATGTAATTTTCTATTGTTGCTATGCTCAGTTTGCTGGGATCTGATGGATTATGAGATTATGTTCAGATTGTGATTGAGTAATATATTTGGTTCTTATCTTTTATATTTTTGTTCCTAAGTAATTTTTGCATGTTTTCCGTTGTTGTTTATTGCTTTGACCAAGTAATAGGTAGTGACTCAAAGAGGGTACATTATATTCGATTGTGGGTTCATGCCCCGATGACACGGTTGAGTGACAGAAACATGAGTCTAAGGGATGTGCTGTTGTCACGAGGGGAAAAGAACGGCGCTTGTAACCGCGGTTGCGAGGATTGTTTACTTTACGCAAAGTGCTTTTTCATTCAGTTGTCTGTTCATTTTGGTTTACACTTTGGGTGGGCTCGCAACTTAATACCACCGAGATGTTCTGGATAGAATTCACGATTGGAAATTTTCGATCTCGCATAAATTCAAACACGCTTTGCAGTGCGAGAGCCGCAGACGGAGATCTAACCGTTGGAATTTTCTGAATTTTTTTGTGCTGATGGCGGATTGAAACCTGCACGATTTCACTGGAGGGATCGTCAAGTTGATGTCCGAGCTAAGGTCAGGAATATTTGTGCTGGAGTCACGCGGAGTTCCGTCAGATTCCGAGAGTGCTTTAGTGCGGGAGTCACCGACGGAGATCCAGCCGTTGGAATTTGCTGAAATTTTCAAAGATTTTCGAAAATTAGTTTCGCATCTTTCCACCGAAGGGATCGTCTATATGAGCTCCAAGTCACCGTCGCGAGTGCCCGGAACACAAACGTTTTTCTATCCTGTAGGCTGCGCGTGAGCGCTTTTGTTGATGTCGATCTTCGAGTGACGCGCTCGAAAATTTTCTTGTTTTCTCCGTGAGCTTGACGTAGATATTGATGTAGTTGTTGAAGAAGCCGAGGTTGCAATGAACCAAACTTCAATTGGGTCCTTCCGAAGTCGATGGATCGTCGATTATCAATGTAGATTGGAGCCGCCGAATCCGTGATTCCAACACACATGTCCTTCTCACAGACGGCGCCAATTGACAAGGATCGGCCTCGGCAAATCCTAGGGTTAGGTACCCTAGGTTTTGTGTAGAAGGAAGGAGAGCTACGTGGTGATGAGGACATGACTACCATAGTTACAGCCACAACCCCTGCTAATATACCTACTGGAGCAATTACTAGAGATCGTGCACACCAATTAAATTATCAGGTACTTTCGCTTCTTGGTAATGTTTCTAATGCTCATGTGAATATGATGCTGCCTAACGTCGATATATTTCTGTTGCTGACAAATGAAGGACCTAGCATGGACAAGAAGGATGAGCATTGGAGCATGTTCAAGCATGAAGATGACGATGACATAATTATCATGGATATGACCATTAATTACTCTATATTTGATCAAGAAATGAAGTCAATACAAAGGGCATGATTGTGTGCTGTACAAGAAGTTATTTCACGTCACTTTTGGCCCAAGAGAAGATAGAGACCAAGTCTTTCACGTCATGGACTCAGATTCGGACTGCAGAGATATACCCAACTTCAAACAGCCGCCGTTTCTACATACGAACTCCAAATTGGGTGATTCTTTTTTCTGGTGATAGCTTATCTCGTCTAGTTTCCAACGCAATTGGTTTCACCTTCAAATTCCTTTGGAGCATGGAGATATTGCGAAAACGGTGCGACCCAGCAGCAGAATCCGAATCAAAGTCCAACTCAATAGGTGTTGCATCACCTCCACATGGGCCCAAGTGCCTTGTACGACCTAGGTTTAGTTTTAGGACTCCTTGGGATGTCCTTCCACCCCCTTGGCCTCCACCCTTTAGTCCTATATAAGTAGATCCACCCCTAGGGTTTTTTTTTGGATTTCTTTTAGTTAAAAAGACTGCTTAGCTAATTGCTGCATCTTCGTGTACTCGGTTTGTGTCCAACGACCAGATCAAGACCGCTTTCGGAATCCCAACTTTATTCATACTTCATCTACATATTCGCAATATTCAGATTGCTTTATCATAGTTCTTGCTTGTTCTTTGATTGCTTGCAGGCACTAGACCTTCGTGGTCAGGTTGATCGTGCTCCGGCGTGGTCAATAACCTTCAGGAGATTGGTTTAGCGATTGCTAAGGCGCAACGTCGTTGCACGTTTGTAGTCGGATCGTCAAAGTCGACTCCATCAAATCGTAGTTATCATCTCATCGAAAGATCGGGACACCCCGCCTCTATCACGTGGCCTGCGCGTTGGTAGGATTCAGACGGTGACAAGCGACACATGGGGCACGATTTACCCAGCTTTAGGCCCCCGGAGGGAAAACCCTACATGTTTCTTGTATGATCTTGTATTAATGATGGCGTATAGGGGTGCCGCGAGGGCTTTGGTGGAGAGATATCTGTCTAATTCTATGCATGGGGGAATCTATCTAGAGAGGTGCCCCTGCCTCGCTTTATATAGATAGCCAGGTAGGGGTTTACATGAGTCCTAGTCGACTACAAGTAGGAGTCCTTGTCTTGCGCCTCAAGTCTTGGGCTTCACGTCTTATTCCATCACGTCGGTGTCCACGAGTGGGCCTCTGGTGGGCCGCAATCCAGGACACGCACCAGGTACCCTCACGTAGAGGAGTCGTGGGGTCACCCTCTCGTCAGGGACCTTCTTCGACACAGTAGCTTGGGCGAGCTGGTCGGGCTTCAGTTTCTTGGTCACGTGTCGGACGGGATCCACGGCTAGGCGTGGACCTCCTCCGGGATGCTTGTTGCCCGTTGGGGTGGCGGGAACCTGGGGCTCCGGTCTTCTGTCTTCGCTGGCAGGGCTGTCGGAAAGCGGGGTGTTGTCCCCGAGAACATGCACGTCGCTCAGAAGTGGTGCCTGCCCAGATGTCCTTGCAGCACCTGCCTTCTTCGCCTCACCTTGGATACAGCTCATGGCTTCTCGTCCGTCTCCCGCTACCGTGATGACACCTCGGGGGCCCGGAATCTTGACGATGTTGTACAACCCGTGATGTACGGAAGCAAACCTCTTGATAAACGGCCACCCAAGCAGTCCGTTGTACAAGAGGGGTAAGTCCGTGACATCAAAGACGAGCATCTCTGTCCGGAAGTTGGAGGGGTCCCCGACAGTGACGGAAAGCGAAATCTTCCCAAGGGGTTGAACCTCCATCCTACTAACGCCGCGGAAGGAGGCAAATGGGAGGAGGTGGCTTATCGGAATCTGCATATTCTTGAAGGCGCGGGAGGAAAACATGTTGATGTTGGATCCGGTGTCGTACATCGTCTTGCTGACCTTGATGTTGCTGATAGTTTGGGAGAGGAGCGTAGGCGGCAGGCCGTCATTGTCGTCCGGGAGGGAAGCAGGGTGATCGCTAACGTCCACCACTAGAGGGACGTTGGCCCAACGGGAGACCCTGGGGCCCTCTGGTGGGGACTGGACTACGAAAACTTGTCTCACTGCTTTGTGGTATTGACGGTTGGAGGCGAGCGTGGACGCCCCTCCGTGGATGTAACCGACAAAATCCACAGCAGCCTGAAAGTCCTCACCTGCGTCGCCTCCAGATTCCTCCTCTCCGGAAACGTCGTCGCCGTGATGCAGCGTCCTTTGCTTGCCCTCATTCTGGTAGCCGCCTCGGCCCCTGCGTTGGGAACCTCCGCCCCGCAGAGCCTTCCTTTCGGCTACCTTCTTGGAATAGAAGGCCACCATGTCTTCTTGGAGCTTGATGATGTAGCGGCACTCGAACAGGTCGTGCTTGGTCTTGTGTATCTTGCAGTATGGAGATGGGGTGGTGTCCGCGGAGGCAACCACGGTGTCGATGGAGGGTGGTTGCGGAGCAGCCCCATTCCCCTCTGTGGTGAACACGGCTTGGTGTACGCGTTTACGGGCCCCGGGCTCCCCGGAAGGATGGTTTATTTCGGAAGGAGCTTGGGCCGAAGGCATCCTCTGGCATCTCGATTAACAGGCAGGACCGATGACGCCAAGTTATAGAAGGTGATGAGGACATCTCTACTAATGTTACACCCACATCTTCACCAACTACACATACTGGACCAGTTACTAGAGCACGCGCACGTCAACTAAATTATCAGGTACTTTCGTTTCTTGCGAATCCTTCTAATGTTCATGAACATATGATGCTGCCTAAATTAGATACTTTTGTTTTGCTTATGAATGAAGGACCTAGCATGGACAAGAAGGACGGTCATTGGAGCGGGATCAAGCATGGAGAAGAAGGTGCGCGCGCGGGAAAGAACAATGGAGCTTCCAGTGGAGATTTTCGCACTTTGAAGCCACCATAAGGCATGCATGAAGGCTTGGACGAAATACACGAGATGCCACTTCATTATTTTCGTCCAAGAGAAATTATAGGTGCTGCGTCACCTTATTATTGGGCTGGGCCCATGTAATTTCAAAATACCACATTATAGGCTGTTTTTAGAGTCCGTATGTGTGGGGAAACCGTGTTAGGGTTGTTTTCGGACCCCACCTCCAAGGGGTCACGAAAATCCCCTCTGTTCCCCCATATATACAGCCCTTAGGGCGTCGTTTAGACTTGGGTTTTAATTAGATTTAAGTTAGCCATAGCCGCAACTTCGAGCTCTTCGTTTGTGTCATCCGACCAGGCCAAGACCTCATTGGAACCCCAACTTTCGTAATCATTCATCTTATATTCGCAATATCCAGATTGCAATTCTTAGTTCTTGCTTGTTCTTCGATTGCTTGCAGGAATTAGACCTTCGTGGTCAGGTTGATCGTGCATCCGCGGGATCAATAACCTCTCGGAGTTGGTTTAGCGATCGCTAAGGCGCAACGTCTTCGCATGTTCGTAGTCGGATCGTGAAAGTCGTCTCCACCATAATCGATCTCCACCATCTCATCGAAACATCGGGACACCTTCGCCTCTATCAAGTGGTATCAGATTTCCAGGTTGCTCGGTGAGATTTACCAGTTTTCGTAGTCTAGATTGGTTCTGTTCTTCATACCTACAGTCCACGAAAAAGCCAAAAAAAAATTAGGGTTAGATCATCACGTCCCAAAACAGTCCGAGCCTTTGTCCAGTTTTCTTTACAGTAGTTTGCTTTGTTGAATTTACGGTTGCATCGTTGTGTCGAGTTGCTGATCTTAGCGTCTAGTTCCCTTAGAGTTTCGAGTTCTGATCACAGTTTGTCACACCGCCGCCGCACAGTAGTACACCGCCACGTTTCCGCCAATCCGAGTCCAGATACACCACCACGTTCCGCCAAGTCGAGTCCATATACAGCACAACGACCTACCAATCCGAGTTGAGTTCCATCACCTGTTCGGTTTGTGATCTCTCCATAGCCAGATTAGTTTTGATTTGATTAGAGTCGGATTTCACCAATCTTTTGTCGTACGTAGAAGGAGGTGACTTCCAAAAAAAAAAATCAGAGTGTGCTTCTCAGTTGATTACGTGCCGCGTCGTGCTTTCGTTGGTGTTTTAGGCTCGCGTCTCTAGTACGGTCTAGCCTAGGATCAGCACAATACCGACGTTGAGTGTTTATTCAACTTTGCATCTCTGTTTTGATTACTGTTGAGCTTTTTGCTACCATATTTGTCAAGCCTACCTACAGCTCCACATATATTCTACTTCGTGCGGTTGACACCTCCTGGCCATCGCTCTACCACATCTCTGAGAGTTTTGACCCGTTGGTTGTACATCACCACCTGCTGCTAGGTAAGAATCGGTAAGAACGAAAGAAAAGCTTGACGGATTTGTGCTTTCCCCCACCCCACATCCCATTAGTAGAAGTAGGATCATATTTCCGTGTGTTTTCTATTTCTGCTAATCATGCCAGGATCCCATGATGAAGTGGCGCGGGATGCACCCGATTGGGAGAATATGACAAACAAAGCGTTATATGATAAATTTGCACAAATGATGTCTGAACAGGTGAATGACATCGAGAACAGATTTACAGAGGCGATTGATGGTGTGGAGAAGATGATCGACACCAAGCTCGACGCCAAGTTTACTGAGTTGCTCGCACGCTTACCTATACAGCCTGCGGCCGCTCCAGCACAGCCACCGCCACCACGACGTGCACGACGTATTCTGTTTCCGGGCGGACAAGCTGCTGGTGCTCCTGCTGCTGCTGCTGCAGTTACTGCTGCTGCTGCCTCTGACGTCGGCCAGGACGACAACTACGAGGGTGATTACGAGGAGGAGGTGGAACAAGAAGCGGCCTATGAACAGCCAGCTGGACGTCCACGTCCCAACATTCGCCACGGTCGACACCAACCACCCCCTCGGGTACGCGATGATGAACATGTGCCTAAACTTAAATTGAATCTTAAGCCGTTTGAGGGTAGATATATTCCTGATGCTTATCTTACTTGTGAGTTAGAAACTGAACAACGCTTTCATGTTTACAATATCCTGAGAATAGACGTGTTACTGCTGCTGTTTGTGAATTCACGGGGTTTGCATCTATTTGGTGGTCTGAACATTGTAGATTGCATGCTAATAATATTCCAGCTACTTGGGCTGCTTTAAAAGATGCTATGCGTACTCGCTGGGTTCCTCCTTATTATCAACGTGAATTGCTACAAAAATTACAGCGTTTGAGACAAGGAAAAAATTCTGTAGAGGAATATTATCAAGAATTACAAACTGGATTGATTAGATGTGGCCTAGTAGAGGATAATGAAGCTATGTTTGCACGTTTTATAGGTGGCTTAAACAGGGAGATACAAACTATTCTAGAATACAAGGACTATGCTACTATTACTCGTTTGTTTCATCTTGCTTGTAAAGCTGAACGTGAAGTGCAGGATCGACAGGCCGCTACGAGACCTAACTTTTCTGCAGGACGAAATACATCATGGACATCGCGTGGACCTTCTACATCCACACGTCCTGCTGCTCCACCCTCTACTTCAGCCGCTCATTCTTACAGGGAGCCACCAAAACAGTCAGCGCCACCATTCAAGGGTGCACAGAGTGGTCCAGCGGCGAGTTCTTCTTCATCCATGGCTTCCACAGGGCAAACACGAGATCGTGATATTAAATGTCGTAGGTGCCAAGGTGGAGGTCACTTCGCAAAAGACTGTCCCTCCAAGCGTGTGATGATTATTACGGCGGATGGTGGGTATGAGTCAGCGAGTGACTATGATGAGGAGACTTTAGTTCTCATTGCTCATGAGGAACAGGGTGCCCATGATGATGCTCATGATATGGAGTATATGGCTCCTGATGATGCAGATAAATATGCTAGTTTGGTTGCTCAACGTGTGTTAAGTGTGCAGGTAACGAAGGCTGAGCAAAACCAGAGGCATAATTTGTTCCACACAAAGGGAGTGGTGAAAGAACGTTCGGTTCGCATCATCATTGACGGAGGGAGTTGCAACAACTTGGCGAGCATGGAGTTGGTGGAGAAGCTATCTCTCACCACAAGACCACACCCCCATCCGTACTATATTCAGTGGTTTAACAATAGTGGTAAGATTAAGGTAACGCGTTCTGTTCGTGTGCACTTTAGCATTGCTGCATATGCTGATTATGTTGATTGTGATGTGGTACCCATGCAAGCATGCTCTCTTTTACTTGGTAGACCATGGAAATTTGATAGGAATGTTGTACACCATGGTAGGACAAATCAGTTTACTCTTGTTCATCAGGATAAAAATATTGCTTTACTTCCTATGTCTCCTGAACAAATTGTGAAAGATGATCTTGCTAGAGCTAGTAAAGCTAAACAGGAGAAAAATAAGAGTGAAAATGAGATAGCAGCCAAAGAATTTGAGCAACAACATAAGACTAATAGCAAATCTTCTTCTGCTGTTTCTAATGAAATTAAATTGACTAGTCCAACTTTGCTTGCTACTAAGGTTGATGTTTCGGATTTGGATGTTAGTCAATATGTGTGCTATGCTTTTGTGTGCAAAGAAGCTTTGTTTTCATTTGAGGAATTGCCTCCTTCTTTGCCTCCTGTTGTCACTGACCTTTTGCAGGAGTTTATTGACGTCTTTCCACCGGACGTACCACCGGGATTACCACCTATTCGAGGGATTGAGCATCAGATTGACTTAATTCCCGGTGCTTCACTGCCCAACCGTGCGCCATACCGTACCAATCCGGAGGAGACAAAGGAGATTCAGCGTCAAGTACAAGAGCTACTCGACAAAGGTTACATACGTGAATCCCTTAGTCCTTGTGCTGTTCCTGTTATATTAGTGCCTAAAAAGGATGGAACATGGCGTATGTGTGTTGATTGTCGAGCCATTAATAATATTACTATTCGTTATCGTCATCCTATTCCTAGGTTAGATGATATGCTTGATGAATTAAGTGGCTCTACCATGTTTTCCAAAGTTGATTTGCGTAGTGGATACCATCAAATTCGCATGAAATTAGGAGATGAATGGAAAACGGCTTTTAAAACTAAGTTTGGATTATATGAGTGGTTAGTCATGCCTTTTGGGTTAACTAATGCACCTAGCACTTTCATGAGATTAATGAACGAGGTTTTACGTGCTTTCATTGGACGATTTGTGGTAGTCTATTTTGATGATATACTGATTTATAGCAAATCTTTGGAGGAACATTTGGATCATTTACGTGCTGTTTTTATTGCTCTACGTAATGCACGTTTGTTTGGTAACCTTGGGAAGTGCACCTTTTGCACCGACCGAGTATCGTTTCTTGGCTATGTTGTTACTCCGCAGGGAATTGAAGTTGATAAAGCCAAGATCGAGGCGATTGAGAGTTGGCCGCAGCCCAAAACGGTCACACAAGTGAGGAGTTTTCTTGGCCTCGCTGGATTCTATAGGCGTTTTGTGAGAGATTTCAGCACCATTGCTGCACCTCTCAATGAGCTTACACGCAAGGATGTGCCTTTTACTTGGGGTACCGCACAGGAAGAAGCCTTCACCGTATTGAAAGATAAGTTAACACATGCTCCTTTGCTCCAACTTCCTGATTTTAATAAGACTTTTGAGCTTGAATGCGATGCTAGTGGGATTGGTTTGGGAGGTGTGTTATTACAAGATGCTAAACCTGTTGCTTACTTTTCTGAAAAATTGAGTGGGCCTAGTCTGAACTATTCTACTTATGATAAGGAATTATATGCTCTTGTTCGGACATTAGAAACTTGGCAACATTATTTATGGCCCAAAGAATTTGTTATACATTCTGATCATGAATCTTTGAAACACATAAGAAGTCAAGCAAAACTTAATCGTAGACATGCTAAGTGGGTTGAATTTATTGAGACTTTCCCTTATGTCATTAAACACAAGAAGGGGAAAGATAATATTATTGCTGATGCTTTGTCTCGTCGTTATACTATGCTTTCACAACTTGACTTCAAGATTTTCGGTTTAGAGACAATCAAAGATCAATACGTAAATGACGCGGAATTTAAAGATGTATTGCAGAATTGTAGAGAGGGTAGAACATGGAACAAGTTTGTGCTTAATGATGGATTTGTGTTCCGTTCTAACAAGCTATGCATTCCAGCTAGCTCTATTCGTCTTTTGTTGTTGCAGGAGGCGCATGGAGGAGGATTAATGGGACACTTTGGCGTGAAGAAGACGGAGGACGTACTTGCTACACATTTCTTTTGGCCAAAGATGAGACGGGATGTTGAGCGTTTTGTTGCTCGCTGCACTACATGTCAAAAAGCTAAGTCACGACTCAATCCTCATGGTTTATACATGCCTTTACCTGTACCTAGTGTTCCGTGGGAGGACATATCCATGGACTTTGTTTTAGGCTTGCCTCGAACAAAGAATGGGAGGGATAGCATATTTGTTGTCGTGGATAGATTTTCTAAGATGGCACATTTTATAACATGTCATAAAAGCGATGATGCTGCTAATGTTGCTGATTTATTCTTTCGTGAGATTATTCGCTTACATGGTGTGCCCAATACTATTGTCTCGGATCGTGATACTAAGTTTCTTAGCCATTTTTGGAGATGCTTATGGGCTAAGTTGGGGACTAAACTACTTTTTAGTACTACATGTCATCCCCAAACTGATGGACAAACTGAAGTAGTCAATAGGACTTTGTCTACTATGCTTAGGGCTGTTTTAAAGAGTAACTTGAAACTGTGGGAAGAATGTTTACCTCATATTGAATTTGCTTATAATCGTTCATTACATTCTACCACTAAAATGTGCCCTTTTGAGATTGTTTATGGTTTTCTACCTCGTGCACCTATTGATTTGCTACCTCTTCCATCTTCGGAGAAGGTTAATTTTGATGCTAAGCAACGTGCTGAATTGATATTAAAACTGCATGAGTTAACTAAAGAAAACATTGAGCGCATGAATGCTAGATACAAGCTTGCTGGTGATAGGGGTCGAAAGCATGTTGTGTTTGAACCCGGAGATCTTGTTTGGTTACATCTACGTAAAGATAGGTTTCCTGATTTGCGCAAGTCTAAGTTAATGCCTCGAGCTGATGGTCCCTTTAAGGTTTTGCAGAAAATTAATGATAATGCATATAAACTTGAGCTACCTGCAGCCTTTGGGGTTAGTCCCACATTTAATATTGCAGATTTGAAGCCTTATTTGGGAGAAGATGATGAGCTTCCGTCGAGGACGACTTCAATTCAAGAAGGGGAGGATGATGAGGACATCCCTACTAATGTTACACCCATATCCTCACCAACTACACATATTGGACCAGTTACTAGAGCTCGTGCACGTCAACTAAATTATCAGGTACTTTCGTTTCTTGCGAATCCTTCTATTGTTCATGAACATATGATACTGCCTAAATTAGATACTTTTGTTTTGCTTATGAATGAAGGACCTAGCATGGACAAGAAGGATGGTCATTGGAGCGGGATCAAGCATGGAGAAGAAGGTGCGCGCGCGGGAAAGGACAGCGGAGCTTCCCGTGGTGATTATCGCACTTTGAAGCCACCATAAGGCGCGCATGAAGTCTTGGACGAAATACGCGAGATGCCACTTCATTATTTTCGTCCAAGGGCAATTATAGGTGCTGCGTCACCTTAATATTGGGCTGGGCCCATGTAATTTCGAAATACCACCTTATAGGCTGTTTTTAGAGTCCGTATGTGTGGGGAAACCGAGTTAGGGTTGTTTTCGGACCCCACCTCCAAGGGGTCACGAAAATCCCCTCTGTTCCCCCATATATACAGCCCTCAGGGCGTCGTTTAGACTTGGGTTTTAATTAGATATAAGTTAGCCATAGCCGCAACTTCGAGCTCTTCGTTTGTGTCATCCGACCAGGCCAAGACCTCATTGGAACCCCAACTTTCGTAATCATTCATCTTATATTCGCAATATCCAGATTGCAATTCTTAGTTCTTGCTTGTTCTTCGATTGCTTGCAGGAATTAGACCTTCGTGGTCAGGTTGATCGTGCATCCGCGGGATCAATAACCTCTCGGAGTTGGTTTAGCGATCGCTAAGGCGCAACGTCTTCGCACGTTCGTAGTCGGATCGTGAAAGTGGCCTCCACCATAATCGATCTCCACCATCTCATCGAAACATCGGGACACCTTCACCTCTATCAGTAACCTTGGGAAGTGCACCTTTTGCACCGACCGAGTATCGTTTCTTGGCTATGTTGTTACTCCGTAGGGAATTGAAGTTGATAAAGCCAAGATCGAGGCGATTGAGAGTTGAACGCAACCCAAAACGGTCACACAAGTGAGGAGTTTTCTTGGCCTCGCTGGATTCTATAGGCGTTTTGTGAGAGATTTCAGCACCATTGCTGCACCTCTCAATGAGCTTACACGCAAGGATGTGCCTTTTACTTGGGGTACCGCACAGGAAGAAGCCTTCACGGTATTGAAAGATAAGTTAACATATGCTCCTTTGCTCCAACTTCCTGATTTTAATAAGACTTTTGAGCTTGAATGCGATGCTAGTGGTATTGGTTTGGGAGGTGTGTTATTACAAGATGCTAAACCTGTTGCATACTTTTCTGAAAAATTGAGTGGGCCTAGTCTGAACTATTCTACTTATGATAAGGAATTATATGCTCTTGTTCGGACATTAGAAACTTGGGAACATTATTTATGGCCCAAAGAATTTGTTATACATTCTGATCATGAATCTTTGAAACACATAAGAAGTCAAGAAAAACTTAATCGTAGACATGCTAAGTGGGTTGAATTTATTGAGACTTTCCCTTATGTCATTAAACACAAGAAGGGGAAAGATAATATTATTGCTGATGCTTTGTCTCGTCGTTATACTATGCTTTCACAACTTGACTTCAAGATATTCGGTTTAGAGACAATCAAAGATCAATATGTACATGATGCGGAATTTAAAGATGTTTTGCAGAATTGTAGAGAGGGTAGAACATGGAACAAGTTTGTGCTTAATGATGGGTTTGTGTTCCGTTCTAACAAGCTATGCATTCCAGCTAGCTCTATTCGTCTTTTGTTGTTGCAGGAGGCGCATGGAGGAGGATTAATGGGACATTTTGGCGTGAAGAAGACGGAGGACGTACTTGCTACACATTTCTTTTGGCCAAAGATGAGACGGGATGTTGAGCGTTTTGTTGCTCGCTGCACTATATGTCAAAAAGCTAAGTCACGACTCAATCCTCATGGTTTATACATGCCTTTACCTGTACCTAGTGTTCCGTGGGAGGACATATCCATGGACTTTGTTTTAGGCTTGCCTCGAACAAAGAAGGGGAGGGATAGCATATTTGTTGTCGTGGATAGATTTTCTAAGATGGCACATTTTATACCATGTCATCAAAGCGATGATGCTGCTAATGTTGCTGATTTATTCTTTCGAGAGATTATTCGCTTACATGGTGTGCCCAATACTATTGTCTCGGATCGTGATACTAAGTTTCTTAGCCATTTTTGGAGATGCTTATGGGCTAAGTTGGGGACTAAACTACTTTTTAGTACTACATGTCATCCCCAAACTGATGGACAAACTGAAGTAGTCAATAGGACTTTGTGTACTATGCTTAGGGCTGTTTTAAAGAGTAACTTAAAAATGTGGGAAGAATGTTTACCTCATATTGAATTTGCTTATAATTGTTCATTTCATTCTACCACTAAAATGTGCCCTGTTGAGATTGTTTATGGTTTTCTACCTCGTGCACCTATTGATTTGCTTCCTCTTCCATCTTCGGAGAAGGTTAATTTTGATGCTAAGCAACGTGCTGAATTGATATTAAAAATGCATGAGTTAACTAAATAAAACATTGAGAAAATGAATGCTAGATACAAGCTTGCTGGTGATAAGGGTAGAAAGCATGTTGTGTTTGAACCAGGAGATCTTGTTTGGTTACATCTACGTAAAGATAGGTTTCCTGATTTGCGCAAGTCTAAGTTAATGCCACGAGCTGATGGTCCCTTTAAGGTTTTACAGAAAATTAACGATAATGCATATAAACTTGAGCTACCTGCAGATTTTGGGGTTAGTCCCACATTTAACATTGCAGATTTGAAACCTTATTTGGGAGAAGATAATGAGCTTCCGTCGAGGACGACTTCAATTCAAAAGGGGAGGATGATGAGGACATCTCTACTAATGTTACACCCACATTTTCACCAACTACACATACTGGACCAGTTACTAGAGCACGCGCATGTCAACTAAATTATCAGGTACTTTCGTTTCTTGCGAATCCTTCTAATGTTCATGAACATATGATGCTACCTAAATTAGATACTTTTGTTTTGCTTATCAATGAAGGACATAGCATGGACAAGAAGGACGGTCATTGGAGCGGGATCAAGCATGGAGAAGCAGGTGCGCGCGCGGGAAAGAACAATGGAGCTTCCAGTGGGGATTTTCGCACTTTGAAGCCACCATAAGGCATGCATGAAGGCTTGGACGAAATACACGAGATGCCACTTCATTATTTTCGTCCAAGAGCAATTATAGGTGCTGCGTCACCTTATTATTGGGCTGGGCCCATGTAATTTCGAAATACCACATTATAGGCTGTTTTTAGAGTCCGTATGTGTGGGGAAACCGTGTTAGGGTTGTTTTCGGACCCCACCTCCAAGGGGTCACGAAAATCCCCTCTGTTCCCCCATATATACAGCCCTTAGGGCGTCGTTTAGACTTGGGTTTTAATTAGATTTAAGTTAGCCATAGCCGCAACTTCGAGCTCTTCGTTTGTGTCATCCGACCAGGCCAAGACCTCATTGGAACCCCAACTTTCGTAATCATTCATCTTATATTCGCAATATCCAGATTGCAATTCTTAGTTCTTGCTTGTTCTTTGATTGCTTGCAGGAATTAGACCTTCGTGGTCAGGTTGATCGTGCATCCGCGGGATCAATAACCTCTCGGAGTTGGTTTAGCGATCGCTAAGGCGCAACGTCTTCGCACGTTCGTAGTCGGATCGTGAAAGTCGTCTCCACCATAATCGATCTCCACCATCTCATCGAAACATCGGGACACCTTCGCCTCTATCAGAAGGGTTGCTATTTTCGACGGACTTCCGACAGGATTCGTACGTCCTACATGAAGACCTTCGAGATGATTCCCGAGTATAGTACCGATGTCAAAATAGCCGGAAGTCTGGCACGATTCGAACGTCTGACACATCGGACGTCTGAAACCCATCGGGCGTCCAAACTGCCTACGCGCACATCTGAAGGGCTGTGCCCTTGTGCCCGAGTTTGACACCCCTTAGTTTATAAATACCGGATCCCCTGCGAGTTTTAGGGTTAGAGCAGTTTAGATAAACCCTAGTTCTTCAGAATAGCTACAAGTTTTCATCTTGAATCATGTACTTCAATTCGTATCGATCTGAAGTGTTGCTACTGCAAGTCCTATGTGATCTGTTGTTCCACTAGGAATTAGTAGATTGCAAATTACCGTTTCGTGGTCGACGGCTACGTTGCGCAAGTCTGTGAAGTTGTGAATATCCAAAGGGTAGAGAGCTGTCGCATTGGCGACAGGGATCTAGCGAGAAGAGTTCATCGACTACATACAAGTTATCTATCACGCCCTCATATCCACCGTTCTCTTACTGAGAAGATCGTGCCACCCCATATCATCTTGGTATCATATTTCCAGTGTTACCTCGGTAAGCATCCACCAAATCCATCCTTTAGATTGATTTTGTTTTCGTCCTATCCAGAAAAAGCCATACAAAAATATTAGGGTTTCTAGTTTTGCCATAACTTAGATTGCATCGGAGTCATTGTTTTAGTTTGCTGTTTCGTTGTGTTCTTCCCCGAAAATTTCTCCGCGGTGCGACATACTATGTCCTAAAGAGAAAAGTTAATGTAGCAGTACTATAGAAATTTCGACAAGTGTGGAAAAGAGTCAAAAAAAAGAGAAAAGATTAAAAGAAAGAGAAAGAAGTGTGATAAAAAAGAGTTATCAAAGAGTGCAAAGAGATATACAAGAGCTAGAATGGAAATATCCAAGTGGTGATCTTTTGAGAGGCCTAATTTTGTTTTGTCTCCACTGTGTGAGTTTTTCCTTGGGTTTGTATCACACGATTAGAACTAGGACTCGACTTTGGTGTAGTTAGGGTACCATACCTATAGCTCCACCACATATATCCTGCTTTGTCGTGTGTTCACTCTTTTACTCGGGTATTCACTTCATCACATCCGTGCACTACTCCTCCATCCGAACGGGTACGCGTCGCTATTCACTTTGGAACGGTAATATTCACCTTTTCTTGTTAGTTTTGAGTGAGTTGTGAGTGTCCACCAAAAGAATTTGTTTTAGTGCACTAACCCACTAATCATGTCTCAAAGTGGTTTTGATGTGATGCAGAAACAGGATAAGGATACACCGTTACATGCGAGGCGTATGAAGGTCTCTGAGATCATTTGACCCACAAGATTGATACATCCATCTAACCTCTTGTTACTGATCTTCAAGAGGCTAATATGAAGTTGGATGGTACTCAAGCTTCCGTCACTACTTTGCAAACGCAAGTTAATGGACTTCAAACGCAAGTTAATGGAATTCAAACAAGCATCCAACAATTGACAACGGCGATCAATGCTATGCGGGTTCCTGTCGCACAACATCAACCTGAAGGCAATGAAGATGATGGTAGTGTCCAGGACGACAATGAAGTTGTGAGGGGCGCTAATGGTCGTGGACGTAGTGTCCACGGACAGAATCGACAACCTCTCCTTGGTCTTGGTGCACGGCGTATACCACTTCAGGATAATGATGGTTTATGCAAGCCCAAATTCTCGATTCCCAAATTTGAAGGCTCCACGGACGTCGAGGAGTATATTACTTGGGAGCTCAAGATTGAGAAAATATGGCGCTTACATGACTATACTGAAGATAGAAACATCAAGCTTGGTTCCTCAGAATTTGATGGGTATGCTTTGATGGTGGGATGGAGTCATGAGTGACATAAAATAGGCCAATGAGATGCCTATTCTTACATGGCGTGATATGAGAGCAACCATGCGGGCTCGTTTTATTCCCACAAATTATTTACGGACTGTCTTTGATAAATCGCAACAATTGAAGCAAGGCACGATGTCCGTTGATGCATATTATATGGAGATGGAGATGGTGTTGCAACGTGCACGAGTGCGAGAGTCTATTGAGATGACTATGCAAGGTTTTCTCCATGGATTAAAATTTCAGATCAATGGTATTGTTCGGCATCATCAATATACTAATATGAATCAGCTATTACATCATGCCCGAGAGGCGGAGTCACAGCTTGCAGAAGAGGCCCAGATTAAATCAAGATACTCATCCTATAGCAGGTTTTCTTCTAGGACGCCGTCTGTCGCGCCTATGGAGAGAAATGGTGCAGACAACCATACTTCTTCTTCATACTCCAAACCAGCCTACAATGTTTCCATTGCGAAGAAGATAGCTGCCCCTGCCCCTATTGCAGGCTCCAATATGTCTGCAGCACGTACTCGAGAGATGACTTGTCATGCTTGCGGTAATCCGGGTCACTTCAAGAGAGATTGCCCGAACCGAAAGGTCATGTTCATTAATGAGGACACCGGCGAGTATGAAACCGGTGATGATGAATACCCATCCGGATTTGCTGACGAGGGATACAACAGTGAAGAAGGCATGGATGCTTTTCCATCACCTGCTCCTACTATTGTTGTGTCACAACGTGCTCTTACTGTGCAGCCACAAAATGAATCTCAGCGCTGCAATTTGTTCCAAACCAAAGCATTAGTTGGCCCCAACAAAGTTTGCAACGTGATCATTGATGGAGGTAGCTGCCGCATCCTTGCAAGCAAGGAGTTATGTGCCAAGCTAAATATGAAGTACTTACCACACCTAAATCCATATTATGTCCAATGGTTGAGTGACAGTGGTGAGATGAAAGTGAATCATATGGTGCGCGTGAATTTCGAGATAGGCCCATAACAGGATTCCATTGATTTTGATGTGGTGCCTATGACAGTTTGACATGTCATAGTGGGTCAGCCGTGGTTATATGATCGCCATGTGCAACACAATGGCCGAGCCAATACATATCATTTGTAGTTCAAGGGCAAGAAAGTTAATCTCCATCCTATGTCCCCACAACAAATTGTGAATTGAGTCTCGTCAGAAAGTGGAGGTGAATTTAGGACCTACACGAGAGAACAATGTAATAGCTGTGAGTGATAATATAATGAAAAGTGCGAGAGGGACTAGTTTGCTTATCTTATCCACCAAAGAAGAGATGAGAGAATTTCGTGAGGATCCTATAGCCATGCCACTTGTGCTTATGTACAAATGCGAGGTTTTGTTTTCTAATGATAATCATCCTCTTTCTCCTAGTGTGTCTACTGTTTTGCAGGACTATGATGATGTGTTCCCGGCGAAGGTTCCAGCGGGATTACCACCCTTGCGTGGTATTGAGCACAAAATTGATCTTATTCCGGGTGCTACTCTACCCAATCGGGCACCATACAGGACCAATCCACAAGAGACGAAGGATACTCAGCAAGAAGTACATGCGCTTCTGGATAAAGGGTATATTCATGTCAGTCTTGGCCCTTGTGTTGTTCCTGTTATTTTGGTTCCTAAGAAAGATGGTACATGGCGCATGTGCGTAGATTGTAGAGCTATAAATAATATCACTATTCGGTATCTCCGTCCTATTCCACGTTTAGAGGATATGCTTGATGAATTGAGTGGTGCTGCTATTTTCTCTAAAATTGATTTGCGTAGTGTACCATCAAATTAGGATGAAAGAAGGGGATGAATGGAAAACTGCTTTCAAAACTAAGTTCGGTTTATATGAGTGGTTAGTTATGCCTTTTGGTCTTACTAATGCTCCTAGTACTTTCATGAGATTAATGAACCATGTTTTAAGAGAGTTTATTAGACGTTTTGTGGTTGTGTATTTTGACGATATACTTATTTACAACCGCAATGATTTTGAACATGCTGAGCATATTAGACAAGTTTTGCAAGTGTTGTGTGATGCTAAATTATATGCTAATCTTGAGAAGTCCACATTTGCAAAAGATAAGGTCATATTTCTGGGATACGTTGTATGTAAGCATGGGGTAGAAGTAGATTATTCTAAAATTGAAGCAAATTAAAATTGGCCTACCCCCATGAATGTTAGTCAAGTACGAAGTTTTCACGGTCTTGCCGGTTTTTATAGACGTTTTGTGAAAGACTTTAGTACTATTGCCGCACCATTGAATGAAATGACTAAGAAAGGTGTACCTTTTGTTTGGGGCGTTGCCCAAGACCTTGCATTTGATGAGCTGGAACGTTTTCTTACTTCTGCACCATTACTTGCATTGCCTGATTTTACTAAGCAATTTGAAGTTGAATGTGATGCTAGTGGTATAGGCATTGGTGGTGTATTGATGCAAGAAGGTAGACCTATTGCTTATTTCAGTGAGAAACTTTCTGGTGCTAGATTGAATTATCCTTTTTATGATAAAGAATTGTATGCACTTGTTCGAGTTCTTGAGGCTTGGCAACATTACTTGTGGCCCAAAGAATTTATCATACATTCTCATCATGAAGCTTTGAAATATTTGAAATCCCAATCTAACTTGCATAGGCATCTTGCTAAGTGGGTTGAGTTCATTGAGTCTTTTCCCTACATCATTAAACATAAGAAAGGGAAATATAATGTTGTTGATGATGCTCTATCTAGGAAGAATATGTTATTGACACATCTTGATGTTCAAATTCCTCGTTTAGAGAGTTTGTGTGATTTATATGCAACTGATAATGATTTTTCTAAACCATATCGTTTGTGTTTTCTTCGAACAACATGGGACAAGTTCCATATTCATGATAGATTTTTGTTTCGGGCTAACAAACTTTGTGTTCCAGAATCGTCTATGCGTTTGCTATTGTTGCAGGAATCACATGCAGGAGGATTGATGGGTCACTTTGGGCGTGAGAAGACACTACTCATGCTTGCTGATAATTTTTGTTGGCCCAGGATGAGGCGTGATGTGGACAGGCTTGTTCGGTGCTGCATTGTATGCAACACATGCAAGTCCAAGCTGAAGCCTCACAGTTTGTATACTCCACTATCAGCTCCTACCACACCTTGGGAAGATATTAGTATGGATTTTGTATTAGGATTGCCATGCACTAAACATGGTCATGATAGTATATTTGTGGTAGTAGATAGATTTTCTAAGATGGCACATTTTATTGCCTGCCATAAGAGCGACGATGCGTCACATGTTGCTAACTTGCTTTTCAGGGAGACTCTACGCTTGCATGGCGTGCCCAAGACAATTGTTTCTAACAGGGATGTGAAGTTTGTGAGCTATTTCTGGAAGGCACTTTGGGGAAAGTTGGGGACAAAGTTGATGTTCAACACTACATGTCATCCCCAAACTGATGGTCAAACGGAGGTGGTCAATAGAACATTGTCACAGTTCCTGCGAGCTATGATCAAGAAAAATATGCGCGAATGGGAGGAGTGTTTGCCACATGTAGAATTTGCTTATAACAGGGAAGTACACACTACTACTCATCTTTTTTCCTTTTGAGGTAGTGTATGGTTACAAACCTATTACACCTCTTGATTTGCTTCCTCTTCCGTTGCAGGAACGAGTTAATATGGAGGCATCCAAACGAGGAGATTATGTGAAGAAGATAAATGAGAAGACACAAGAGGCTATGGAGAAGCAAGGCCAAAATGTTGCTGCTGCAAGGAACCAGTCACGGAAGCAAGTTCTATTTCATCCTGGAGATATGGTTTGGGTGCATTTGCGCAAGGATAGATTTCCAGGGTTGAGGGATTCCAAGTTGAAGCCACGTGGTGCTGGTCCTTACAAGGTGTTAGCCAAGATCAATGAAAATGCCTACTCGATTGATATTCCCATTGCTGAGTTTGGTGGCGCTAGCAACAGTTTCAACGTTGCTAATTTATCACCATAAATGGGAGATGACCTTGGAGCGTCGAGGTCGACGCCTTTTGAAGGGGGGGGAGATGATGAGGACATCCCTACTACCAACACATCTCCAGTTCGTCATGAAGAACAAGCTGATTCAACAAAGAAGAAGGATGATGAAATCAGAATTGGACCTATTACAAGAGCTCGTGCAAAGTTGATTGAACAACAGGTGAACTCGCTCTTAATATATTCTGATATGTTATGTAATGAGAACTTTATACTGCCTAAATTTTTGTATTTTTGCATAATCTGGTATCATGACGAAGATGAGGATCCAGAAGGAGGAGAAGCTGAAAGAAGCTCCAACTTTCGGACGCCCGACCCATTTCGGACGTCCGACATCGGAGGCCAGGACCTACGAAGCCTCGATGACGCCAAGTTACAGAAGGGTTGCTATTTTTGACGGACTTCCGACAGGATTGGGACGTCCGACACGACGGACGTCCGAAAGTTGAGGGACGTCCGACATGAAGACCTTCGAGACGATCCCCGAGTACAGAACCGATGTCAAAACAACTGGAGGTCCGACACGATCCGGACGTCCAACACATCGGACGTCCGAAACCCATCTGACGTCCGAACTGCCTGCGCGCAGATCTGAAGGACTGCGGCCTTGTATCCGAGTTTGAAACCCCTTAGCTTATAAATACCAGACTCCCTGCGAGTTTTAGGGTTAGACCACGTTTAGATAAACCCTAGTTCTTGAGAATAGATACAAGCTTTCATCTTGAATCATATACTTCAATTCATATCGATCTGAAGTGTTTCTACTGCAAGACTTGTGTGATCTGTTGTTCCACTGCGAATTAGTAGATTGCAAATTACCGTTTCATGGTCGACGACTACGTTGCAGAAGTGTGTGAAGTTGTGAATATCCAATGGGTAGAGAGTTTTCGCATTGGCAATAGAGATCTAGCAAGCAGAGTTCATCGGCTACATACAAGTTATCTATCATCTCCCTCATATCCACCGTCCGCTTAGTGAGAAGATCAGGCCACCCCATATCAACTCAAATACGGATCTCCTCGAGTCTGCGCCTTCGATGAAGCCGAACAACAGCAACTACGACAATGAGATGTCGTCGTTGCCGAGGAAGTACATACTCGGGCTGCTACACCCGCCGCGTGGTAGCAGCAAGGACTACGTCGCTATCACAGCCGCCACATTCGCTCCCGAGAACTTGAGGAAGGCGACCTTGTCTTCTGTCGGCTACAGTCCAGGATGGATCTAAACAAGCTGTCTCCAAAGTGGGAAGGCCCTTATCGAGGAGGGGGGTCCGGTTACGAAGGGAACACTTGAACTCCCTCCCGGCATGGGCGTCAACAAGACCATCCCCGAGATGAGCGCTGCCGCGACCCCTCCGTCCGCCAGACCGCTCCTCGACGGGCCGGATCTCCTGGTGCAGCTTCTGTGGAATAAGCCGGGCACCGTGGATCCCCGGATCAGAATACTCCCCTGGAGGATCGTCGCCGCGAAGACGCTCGAACCACCATCGTTAGGCAGAAGGAAACTTGCCGGTGTTCCGACGCCCGGGTTCCTCCCATCGATGCTGTCCGGGAGAGGATCCTTGCTGGTGAAAGCGACTAAAACATCGTGTGCGTAGCCTTCACCCAGGATCTCCGCAGCGTCCAGTTCCCAAGAAGTTCCAGATAGATGGCCCAATTTCGTATGACGGAAAGACAGACCCTGGCGAGTTCATCCTTATGTACAACACTGCTGTTGAGATCGCGGGGGGAGACGACAAAGCGAAGGCCAACTACTTCCACATGAAGCTCAAGGACAATGTTTGCCGGTGGATGATGCATCTCCCGGCCAACTCCATCAGATCGTGGACGGAACTCTGTGAAAAGTTTGTCGTCGCGTTTACTGGAGGGTCCAACCTCCAAAAACCGTTAGTGACTTACGCCGAGTAGTGAAGAAGGACGACGAACCCATCCGGAAGTTCGTCCAAAGATTCACCCAGATGCAACATTAGATCCCCGACGTGCATGAAGCCGCAATCATCGCCACCTTTCATGCCAACGTCAAGAACCCGCGCTTGCCGGAGAAGATGAGAACCCGGTCCATCAAGACTATCACCGCCCTGTTCGAGCTCGCCGACAAGGTCGCCCGCGTCGAAGAGGCGGTCCTGCCTATTAATCGAGATGCCAGAAGACGCCCTCCGGCTCAAGCTCCTTCTGGAAGGAACCATCCTTCCGGGGAGCCCGGGGCCAAAAAACGCTTACACCAAGCCATGTTCACCACGGAGGGGAACGGGGCCGCTCCGCAGCCACCCTCCATCGACACCGTGGTTGCCGCTATTGACACCACCCCATCGCCATACTGCAAGATACACAAGACGAACAAGAACAACCTGTCCGAGTGCCGCTTCGTCATCAAGCTCAAAGAAGACATGGCGGCCTTCTATTCCAAGAAGGACACCGAAAGGAAGGCTCAGTGGTGCGGAGGTTCCCAACGCGGGGGCCGAGGCGGCTACCAGAACAGGGGCAAGCCAAGGACGCCGCATCACGGCGATGATGTTTCCGGAGAGGAGGAATCCGGATGAGATGCGGTGAAGGTGGAGACCCACTAGGCGACCACCGGTGATCTCTTCTTGTCCGTGGCCGCAAGATGGACCGCGGGGACTTCCTCCTGTTCCGTTACCAGGATGAGGTCGTCTTGACGCTGAAGTGCTTCAGCATGAATGGTGATTACTTGAAGAACGGAGAGCTACCAAGCAACCGGAAGGACGCCGAGCGGGTCGCTCGTCAATCATCAATGTACCTCCTACTCGAAGAGACCCTTTACAGCAGGCGTCCCAACGGTGTAAGCTACTGTGCATCCCCACAGACGAAGGCAAGAAGCTACTCCCATCCTGACCACGAAGGAACATGCGGCGCCCACATTGGTTCCAAGGCTCTGGTCGGCAAAGCTTTCCGGCAATGGTTCTATTGGCCTACCTCCTTGAACGACGCCATGGAGCTTGTCAACACCTGTGATGCCTACCAATTGCACGCCAAGGTTGTTCATCAACCAGCACAAGTTCTCCAAACCATCCCTCTGTCATGGCTCTTTGCGTTCTGGGGATTGGAAATCTTGGGCCCATCCCCCCGTGCTACCAGAGGTTATGAGTTGCTCTACGTCGCCATTGACAAATTCACCAAGTGGCTAGAAGTGGAGCCAGTCTGCAAGAGCATGGCGCAATCTGCCATCAAGTTTATCAGAAGCCTGGTGTGTCGTTTCGAAGTTCATAACCGGATCATCACGGACAACGATACCCAGTTCACAAGTCAGGCCTTCCTCGAGTATTGTGAGTAAATGGGCACCGCAGTGTGTTTTGCTTCAGTGGCTCATCCGAGGAGCAACGGCCAGGCAGAGATTGCCAATTCGGAAGTGCTTCGAGGTCTCCAGACCCGTACCTTGTAGCGGCTCGAAAAGTGTGGAAAGCGGTGGGTGGATGAACTCCCAGCTGTTCTATGGTAGATGAGGACCACACCCAATCGAGCCACAAATGAGAAGCTCTTCTCTCTTATTTACGGAGCAGAGGCGGTACTCCCCACAGAACTCAGATACGGATCTCCTCGAGTCCACGCCTTCGATGAAGCTGAACAGTAGCAACTCCGACAAAGAGATGTCATCGTTGCCGAGGAAGTACGTACTCGGGCTGCTACACGCGCTGGGCGGTACCAGCAAGGACTACGCCGCTATCACAGCTTCCACGTCCGCTCCCAAGAACTTGAGGTAGGTGACCTTTTCCTCCATCAGCTACAGTTCAGGAGGGGTCTAAACAAGTTGTCTCCCAAGTGGGAAGGCCCTTATCGAGGAGGGTGTTCCGGTTACGAAGGGAACACTATGCACTCCCCCCGGCATCGGCGTCGATAAGACCATCCGCGAGATGAGCGCTGCCGCAACCCCGCCATGCGCCAGACCGCTCCTCGATGGGCCGGATCTCCTAGTGCAGCTTCTGTGGCATCATCCGGGCACTGTGGATCCCCGGATTAGCATACTCGCTTGGAGGATCGCCGTCACGAACACGCTTGAACCACCATCGTTAGGAAAAAGGAAACTCGTCGGTGTTCCGACGCTCGGGTTCCTCCCATCGATGGTGTCCAGGAGGTGATCCTTTCCGGTGAAAGCGACTACATCACCGTGTGCGTAGCCTTCACTCAAGATCTCTGCACCGTCGAGTGGCCCAAGAAATTCCAGATAGATGGCCCACTTCCATATGAAGGAAAGACCGACCCCAACGAGTTCATCCGTATGTACAACACTGTTGTGGAGAACGCGGGGGGAGGTGACCAAGCGAAGGCCAACTACTTCCCCATGAAGCTCAAGGACAATCTTCTCAAGTGGATGATGCATCTCCCGGCCAAGTCCATCAGCTCGTGGGCGGAACTCTATGAAAAGTTTGTCGGCGCGTTTACCAGAGGGGTCCAACCTCCATAAACCGTTAGTGACTTACGTCGAGTAGTGAAAAAGGACGTCGAACCTCTCCGACAGTCCGTCCAAAGATTCAACCAAATGCAACATTGCATCCCCGACGCGCATGAGGCCACAATCATCGCCACCTTTCATGCCAACGTCAAGAACCCGCGCATGCTGGAGTAGATTAGTACCCGGTCCATCAAGACAATCACCGCCCTGTTCAAGATCGCTGAAAAGGTCGCTCGCGTCGAAGAGCCGGTCATGCTTATTAATCGAGATGCCGGAAGACGCCCTGCGGCTTAAGTTCCTTCCGGAAGGAACCATCCTTCCGAGGAGCTCGGGGCTCGTAAACACGTACACGAAGTCGTGTTCACCACGCAGGGGAACAGGGCCGCTCCGAAACCACCCTCCATCGACACCGTGTTTGCTGCCGCGGACACCACCCCATCTCCATACTGCAAGATACACAAGACCAATAAGCACGACCTGTCCGAGTGTCGCTCCGACATCAAGCTCCATGAAGACATGCCGACCTTCTATTCCAAGAAGGAAGCCGAAAGGAAGGATCAGCGGGGCGGAGGTTCCCAACACGGGGGCCGAGGCAGCTACCAGAACATGGGAAAGCCAATGATGCCGCATGACGACGACGACGTTTCCGGAGAGGAGAAATCAAGAGGCGACACGATGAAGGTGGAGACCCACCATGCGACCACCGGTGATCTCTTCTTGTCGCACGGGTGGAAGATCTTCGTTCGTGCCTGCAAGCTGGATCGCGAGGACTTCCTCCTGTTCTGTTACGAGGACGAGGTCATATTGACGGTGAAGTACTTCAGCATGAACGGCGACTACCTGAAGAACAGAGAGCTACCAAGCAACCAGAAGGACGCCGAGCGGGTTTCTCGCAATCATCGATGTACCTCCTGATCGATGAAACCCTTTACCGCAGGCGTCCTAACGGTGTGAAGCTACTGTGCATCCCCACTGACGAAGGCAAGAAGCTGCTCCCGTCCGGACCACGAAGGAACATGCGGCGCCCACATTGGCTCCTGGGCTCTGGTCGGCAAAGCTTTCCGGCAAGGTTTCTATTGGCCTACTGCCTTGAACGACGCCATGGAGCTTGTCAACACCTGCGACGCCTACCAATTCCACGCCAAGGTTGTTCATCAACCAGCACAAGCTCTCCAAACCATCCCTCTGTCATGGCCCTTTGCGGTCTTGGGATTGGACATCTTGGGCCCATTCCCCCGTGCTATCGGAGGTTATGAGTTCCTCTACGTCGCCATCGACAAAATGACAATCTAGCCAGAAGTGGAGCCAGTCTGCAAGACCATGACGCAATCCACCATCAAGTTTATCAGAATCCTGGTGTGTCATTTCAGATTTACTAACAGGATCATCACAGACAATGAACCCAATTCACAAGTCAGGCCTTCCTCGAGTACTGCCAGTAAATGGGCACCGCAGTGTGTTTCGCTTCAGTGGCTCATCCGAGGAGCAACGACCAGGCAGAGAGTGCCAATACGTAAGTACTCCGAGGTATCCGGACCCGTACCTTCAAGCGGCTCGAAAAGTGTGGAAAGCGGTGGGTGGAGGAACTCCCACCTATTCTACGGTCAATGATGGGTCCAACCTCCGAAAACCTTTAGTGACTTACGCCGAGTAGTGCAGAAGGACATCGAACCCATCCGGAAGTTCGTCCAAAGATTCACCCGGATGCCGCATTGCATCCCCGACGCGCATGAGGCTACAATCATCGCGATCTTTGTCGGGACCCGGAATATGCGTATGTAATTCCAGTCACGATGCACTCGCATGGAGAGCCAAGAGCCGTACCCACTTGTCTAAGCAGACAAGGCTAAGCACAGAACACTCTCGGAAACCATCGTACGTGAGGGGCATCCCATCCAGGCCGGATGATCAACTGAGATGTGTCCTCATCGCCCGCTCACAAGTCTAAATGATTATGGGTGGTGAAATCCCATACTCATAGACAAGTCGCCTCAACTATGTTATCGATTGAATCATAACCCTTACATAAACAAACTCCAGCCCAATCACTTATTCGGGGTCTAGGGCGGGCTCGATCATACAACAAAGTGTGCACGTGACAGAGTCACGAGCAATCGCATCGTGATGCCCCAAGCTACGCACATCTAAGGGCCACTTGGTGTATAAAAGACCGCCAGCCAGATCGCAACTAAGGTCTTGAAAACCCATACTAAGACATGCATGTTATAATCATACACGCAGCACACATGTCTAGTATGAACTGCAGGTATCATCACATAACTCTACAAAGTACTTATTTATTGACTTACACATAGAGCATACAAAGATCACATGACCGTGATCAACATTACATCATACAACGAAAGCAAATTAGGTCTGAGTACAGACAAGTTTAACAAAGGGCTTAGAGAAGCCTTGTAAACATACATGCCCTTCCATGAGGGACCAGACTGCTATCTGGAACTATACTAGCTTAGTCAACGTCGAGCTTCACGAAGGTGACTCCATCGGGGTTCAGGTTCTCATCTAAAACATAGAATAAGCAAACGTGAGTATAAAGTCGTACTCAGAAAGACTTACATCAGAACTATACTACTCATGCTCAAGTATCAAGGTAAAGGGAGGTGGGGTTTCGATATGCAGAAGTGCCAGCTTTGACTTGGCTAGTCCTGTACTATGAGTACCAGAATTGAGGTAAGAAGCGTACACGAGTCCACTACCAAGTCTCCAAACAATACACCACTATGATTACTTCCTCGACTTCCCCACGAGAAAGCACATCATAGCACTCACACTTATCTTGCGAGTTTTAGAGTATCCATTCAAGTTGTCTATGATCAAGTAGAGGTCTCCAAGTAGTCCATAACCGCGGACACGGCTATTCGAAACATTTATTAAACCTGCAGGGGTGTACATCTTCACACGCGTGCCATCACTTATTGCCTCGTTCTCGTCACCCTTCAAGCGGGTGTCGGACGTGGATAAAACCAAGGCACTATCCTCACATCACCTTCTCTAATCCAGCAGTCGACTACCTGAGTTTGGCACCGCTCGAGAGTCCGGCCGGTTCCACGAAACGGACTCAGATAATGTAAGGGACCGAGACGCCACCTCTTCCAGATGGTTTCACTACCTCACAGGTCCACCCACATATCTATATGATGCAACCTTTTTTCATTCTTTTTCTATGCACATGCCAAATGGAAAGCCCGAATCTATTGTGACTCCTGGACCGGATCGGGTACGTAAATAGGCCAAACGGGGATCCCATAAACCCTACATGTGGTCATACTCTTTGTCTTGGATCACAAAACAGGAACTCGTGGCCTAGGGCTGTGTTCAACGAGACAACCCACTGTGTACTCCTACACAGCCTCTCATCGTTCACCTTTGTTTAGGGTGGATTCACCAACACGTTATCATCAACATCACTGTGTTCATTCCATCCCGACTCAAAATCATAACATCCTCATTGTATCACTAAGCAGCAATAAGCACTAACAGTTGCAGGGGCCACATGCTCATCATTCAACTCCTAAATTTGCTAGGATTGTGGTTTGCTTAATACGGTGACAAAATGATAGGTCATGCATCGGAATGGGTTCAACTATGCGAAAGAACGTGTCTCAGTGATCTCCTAAACATGCATAAGCGATACTGAGAGAGAAGTAGGGTTTTATAGACATGATCAATGGGGTTTGCTTGCCTTGCTGACGATACACGGGTCTTAACGGTGGTCTTCTTCTTCGGGGTGATCACCGTCTCGGAGGCACTGTTACCGGAACAATCATCAACAAAGGGGGGGGACAACTTGAATTTAAATGCACAATCACATGTAAATGTTGTCCATGATGTGAATGGTGCTGGTTTGTGGTACAGTTGATTTAAATGAAATGTATTGCATTTGAAATGCAAATTCAAACTCCATATATGATTTTCAAATGAGCCAAATTGCAATGGTATTGTTTGTTATTTGAAAACCATGTGATCATGTGTGTCTATGCCTCTGATGTACAAGTGATTAAGTTTGCATTGCAATGGTTCAAATTAGAATAGCATTTGAATTTAATTTGAATTAATTCCAATTAAGCCAAATAGCAAAAGCTACTTGTCCCATTTTAAAATCAACTCAAACATAGCTGAAAGTTGGATATTTGGATAGACTATTTTCTGCTGATCATTTTTCATATATTATGTGTCCAATTTGGAGTTAATACGAATTTTCTATGATTTATTGAAGTTTTGGCTATTTTCTGGATTTTTCTGATTTCTCTGGAATTATTTTTAATCTGGAAAACCTTTATTGCGTCATGCTGAGGTCAGGGTGACGCGGGGGGCTTCTAACTGGTGGGCCAGCCATGTCAGCCTCAGTGGAGTTAATCTCTCTGTTTATTTTAAACAGAGAGGGATTAGGGGGCTGGGGCCCCACCTGTCTATGGCACTAGGGTGGGTTAGGGGGTTAATTTGGGTTTAATTAACCGGGGCACGTCGCCGGCTCGTCGCCGGTGTCAGCAGACATGGCGGTGCCCTCGCCGGACGGGCTTCCCGGCCACGGGATGGCTTGAAAAGGGCAACAAAATGATGCCCTCGCACGCACGCATCCAAAGGGGCACACGGGGAGGCTCGAGGAGCACGGAGGAGACCTCCACGACGGCCATGGCGGCGGCCGTGCTCACTTCCCATGGTGGCCGTGGCTAGAGGGAGAAAATGGAGGGGGAAAGTTGGGGATTTCGATCGCATTCTCACCAGAAACGCAATGGAGGCAACGGCGAGGTCGGGGGTGCCTTGGAGACGACGGAATCGACGACCGGGTCCGGCAGCTCCGGTGAGAAGTCGACGAGGATTGCGGTAGCTCGAAGCAAAATTGGTCGTCCAGCTTCTGCACGGAGAGGCTTCCGTCTACGGCGATCTTCCTGGACAGCTTTTCCCGGCCAGTGGGCGTCTCTGGCCGCGTGGGCTCACGGCGGCGCTCTGCGGTGGACCTCGGGCTCGCGCGAAAACGGCGAGGGGAGAGGAGGGGGAAAGGACGCACGGCTCCTAGGGCGTCTCCGTGGCGCTGCTAGAAGGCCCGAGGTGGCCTGGATGTGTCGCGGTGCCGTCGGCGCGTTCCCTGCTCGACACCGAGCAGCTTAGGGGCGAGGGGAGGAAGACGACAGGATGGGGTGGGCTGGGCTTGGCTAGGTGGGCCAGGGGGGATGAGTTGGGCTGGAATAGCCAGGGGTGTTCCCCTTTTCTATTTCTCTTCTTTTTATTTTTCTGCCAATTTTTTTTGCCCTAGGTTTTAAATACCAAGGCAATTTAGTAAAATGCCTAAATATTTTATAAACCCTAGGTGACCAGAAGCAAGCCACTTATATCTTTTGGGCATTTTTGAAATTCAATTAATTTGAATTTCAAATCAAATAGGGGTCAAATTTAATTTCCAAGGCACATTTTGAATTTTAGAAAATTCCATGGGCATGGGAATGAACCCAAACCACTTTTGAAATGATCACCATCATTTATAGGAATTTTCCAAAGGTTCAAATGATTTTTGGAAAAATATTTTTATCTGGCCATTTATTTAAATTCTCTAGGGCTTTTCTTTTCCCCGTTTTTGATTTTCTTTTTGAATTTTTCACATGATGCAAAGGGATCAAACAACCCTAGCACTTACCCTAGTTGGGGTTCTGACAACTCGCCCCCACTCAAAAGAATCTCGTCCCGAGATTCAGAAGTCGTCGGGAGGAAGGTGGGGTACTCAACACGGAGGCGGTCTTCTCTTTCCCATGTTGCTTCTTTCTCGGAGTGATGTGACCATTGTACTTTGAGGAGCTTGATCTTCTGATGACGAGTGACACGCTCTGCGGAATCAAGAATACGAACAGGGTACTCTCGATAAGAAAGGTCATCTTGGAGATCAAGCGTTTCATGGTCGACTTCGCGGATGGGGTCCTTGAAGCAACGCCTGAGTTGTGACACATGGAATACATCATGTACTCACGAAAGGTGCGGGGGTAGTTCAAGTTGGTAGGAAACTTCTCCACGTTTAGCAAGAATGCGGAAAGGTCCGATGTAACGTGGGGCCAACTTGCCTTTGATACCGAATCATTGGGTTCCCTTCAGAGGAGTAACCCGAAGGTAAGCCTTCTCATCCAGATTGTAGCTTTCTTGCCTATGATGACGATCATAGTAGCTTTTCTGACGAGACTGGGCGGCTTTCAATCGATCATGAATAATGCGAACTTGCTCTTCTGCTTCCTTGATCATATCCGGTCCAACGAATTGTCTTTCACCGGTTTTTGACCAGTTTAAGGGTGTTCGACATCGTCGTCCATAGAGGAGTTCAAAAGGAGCCATGTTCAGACTAGATTAGAAACTATTGTTATAAGAAAATTCGGCGAATGGAAGAGACTTCTCCCAATTATTTCCGAAAGATATAACACAAGCTATGAGCATGTCTTCGAGAATTTGGTTAACTCTTTCAACTTGACCGCTAGACTGAGGATGGAAAGCTGTACTAAAGGAGAGATGATTTCCCATAGCATTTTGAAAGCTTCCCCAAAATCCAGAGGTGAAAAGGCTACCACGATCAGAATTGATTTCCAAAGAAACACCTTGAAGAGACACAATTCTAGAGACATACAAGTCCGCTAACTGACTAGCAGTTATAGACTTGCGAACTGGAAGGAAGTGAGCAACTGTGGAAAGTCTATCCACCAGAACGAAGATGGCATCATTTCCTTTCTGGGTTTTTGGAAAGCCAGTGATGAAATCCATACTGACTTTGTCCCATTTCCACTCTGGAATAGGCAAAGGTTGAAGTGTACCAGCAGGTCTTTGGTGTTCTGCCTTAATGCGACGACAAACATCACATTCAACAACAAATCGAGCAATGTCTCTCTTCATCCGGGTCCACCAAAATCTCTGGCGTAGATCTCGATACATTTTTGTGCTACCGGGATGAATGGAGAGGGGGGGGGTGTCATGAGCTTCCTTAAGGATCAGCTGCTTTAGGTCCTCATTCTCAGGAACTACTAAACGATTTTCAAAGAATATCGTTCCTTGATCATTTGCAGAGAAACATATAGCAACTCCGCTAACAATGTTCTGCTTGATCTTTTGAATACTACTATCTTGTTTCTGGGAGGCTATGATTTGATCCTCGAGGGTTGGTTTCGCCACCAGGGTAGAAAGAAATCCATGAGGAACTATCTCAAGATTGAGCTTGCGAAATTCCTCATGCAGAAGTGGTTGTTACTGTTGTAACATGAGGTTGTTACGATACGACTTACGACTTAGTGCATCACCCATGACATTGGCCTTGCCCGGGGGTGTAAGAAATTCCTAAGTCATAATCTTTTATCAACTCTATCCAGCTTCTTTACCTGAGATTAAGATCTGGCTGGGTCAAAATAGATTTGAGGCCTTGGTGGTCGGAATAGATCTCACAACGATTACCAAGGAGGTAATGTCTCCAAGTCTTCAGGGCATGAACTACGGCAGCGAGTTTAAGATCATGGGTAGGATAGTTCTCTTCATGTGGACACAACTGGCGTGAAGCATTAGCTACCACATGTCTATCTTGCATCAGTATGCATCCTAACCCTTGTCGTGAAGCATCTCAAAAGATCTCGAAATCCTTTTTGGTGTCTGGAGGCGCAAGTACGGGTGCAGAAGTCAATCTTCTTTTTAGCTCTTGAAAGCTTTCCTCCCACTTGGGGGTCCATTGGAATTTCTTATCTTTCTTGAGGAGTTCAGTCAGAGGCTTTGCAACTTTAGAAAAGTTCTCGACGAAGCGGCGACAATAGCTTGCTGAGCCAAGAAAACTCCTAACTTGCTTAACTGATTCAGGTGGAGTCCAGTCAAGGACTGCCTGAACTCTCTCGGGATTGATAGCAATGCCTTTTTCAGAAATCGCGTGGCCTAAGTAGGTCACTTCTGGTAGCCAAAATTCACACTTGGAGAATTTAGCATACAGGCGATGCTCTCGAAATTTCATCAATACCAACCTAAGATGTTCTGCGTGCTCTTCTTCGTTCTTCGAGTAGATGAGAATTTCATCAAGATAAACCACAACAAATTTATGTAGGTACTCCGTGAAGATCGAATTCATCAAGCGCGAGAATGTGGCGGGGGCATTGGTTAAACCGAAGGACATGACAGTGTACTCGTAAAGACCATATCGAGTAGTGAAATCCGTTTTCGGAATGTCCTCGTTTCTGATTTTGATTTGATGATAGCCTAATCTCAAATCCATCTTGGAGAAGACAGAGGATCAAGCAAGTTGATCATAAAGATCATTGATCCTGGGCAGTGGGTACTTGTTCTTTATCGTCGCTAGATTTAGCGGGCGATAGTCTACGCACATCCTTTCTGTTCCATCTTTCTTCGTTACGAACAGAACGGGGCAGCCCCATGGCGGTGAGCTAGGGCGGATGAAGCCTTTTGCCAACAAAGCTTCAAGTTTGATTTTTAGCTCAGCTAACTCATGTGGGGCCATTCTATATGGGCGTCTGGAAATTGGGGTTGTGCCTGGTATGAGGTCTACGATGAATTCTACACATCTGTCGGGTGACTAGGTTTAAGGAGTTGGATCTCTGGATAGCTTCCTAGAGGATGACCAAGGTTTAGTAGGGGCTACAACAAATATGTCAGAGTAGAAAAGTACCCCAACACGATGGTTAGTGTGGTTCTTCTTGCTAGAAGACATCTAAAGTGGGAGGAAGAACTGCAAATGCATCAATATAGGTTTCTAGAAGAAAACCTACAACAAACTCGAGAGAACTGTCGGTCATGCCACCTAACAAATCTCCTGGAAAGATATCCGAGATAGGGAGAAGGATTTTGCAAATGCATTAGATTATGAAGAAACCTGGAATGACTCGGACAACATAACGGATGTAATTGCAAGAGAAATGAAAATTCTCACAACATTTCAACAACACTTACATAAGAAGTCTCAAAATTGGAAGCACAACGACTCTAGACAACCGAACACAACTTTCCTACAGCTACAAGGAAGCAAACAACGAGATGTTCTAGTAAGATATAGATGAGCCTAGTCCTATCATCCCGTAGAAAACATAAGGGTGACTCAGAACTCAGATCGACGAGGGTAAGGAGAAAAAGAAGCCTTACGTTGTTCCCTTATACCCAAAGTAACTATATAACTATAGAATGCTAGACTCGACTTCGACCAAGGGTTTGATAATCCTACAGACAGTCCTGCTCTGATACCAAGTCTGTCGGGACCCGGTATATGCGTATGTAATTCCAGTCACGTTGCAATCACATTGAGAGCCGAGAGCCGTACCCACTTGTCTAAGAAGACAAGGCCAAGCACAGAACACTCTCGGAAAGCATCGTACGTGAGGGGCATCCCATCCAGGCCGGATGATCAACTGAGATGGGTCCTCATCGCCCGCTCACAAGTCTAAATGATTATGGGTGGTGAAATCACATACTCATAGCCAAGTCGCCTCACCCATGTTATCAATTGAATCATAACCCTTACATGAACAAACTCCAGCCCGATCACTTAGTTGGAGTCTAGGGCGGGCTCGATCATACAACAAAGTGTGCACGTGATAGAGTCACGAGAAATCGCATCGCGATGCCCCAAGCTGCGCACATCTAAGGGCCACTTGGTGTATAAAAGACTGCCAGCCAGATCACAACTAAGGTCTCGAAAACCCATACTAAGACATGCATGTTATAATCATACACGCAGCACACATGTCTAGTATGAACAGCAGGTATCATCACATAACTCTACAAAGTACTTCTTTATTGACTTACACATAGAGCATACAAAGATCACATGTCCATGATCAACATTACATCATACAACGAAAGCAAATTAGGTCTGAGTACAGACAAGTTTAACAAAGGGCTTAGAGAAGCCTTGTAAACATACATGCCCTTCCACGAGGGACCAGACTGCTGTCTGGAACTATACTAGCTTAGTCAACGTCGAGCTTCACGAAGGTGACTCCATCGGGGTCCGGGTTCTCATCTAAAACATAGAATAAGCAAACGTGAGTACAAAGTCGTACTCAGAAAGACTTACACCAGAACTATACTACTCATGCTCAAGTATCAAGGTAAAGGGAGGTGGGGTTTCGATATACAGAAGTGCCAGCTTTGACTTGGCTAGTCCTGTACTACGAGTACAAAACTTGAGTTAAGAAGCGTACACGAGTCCATTACCAAGTCTCCAAACAATACACCACTATGGTTACTTCCTCGACTTCCCCACGAGAAAGCACACCATCGCACTCACACTTATCTTGCGAGTTTTAGAGTATCCATTCATGTTGTCTATGATCAAGTAGAGGTCTCCAAGTACTTCATAACCGCGGACACGGCTATTCGAATAGTTTATTAACCCTGCAGGGGTGTACATCTTCACAAGCGTGTCATCACTTATCGCCTCGTTCTCGTCACCCTTCAAGCGGGTGTCGGACATGGATGAAACCAAGGCACTATCCTCACATCACCTTCTCTAATCCATGAGTCGACTACCTGAGTTTGGCACCGCTCGAGAGTCCGGCCGGTTCCATGAAACAGACTCAGATAATATAAGGGACCGAGACGCCACCTCTGCCAGATGGTTTCACTGCCTCACTGGTCCACCCACATATCTATATGATGCAACCTTTTTTTCATTCTTTTTCTATGCACATGCCAAATGGAAAGACTGAATATATTGTGACTCCTGGACCGGATCGGGTACGTAAAGAGGCCAAACGGGGCTCCCATAAACCCTACATGTGGTCATACTCTTTGTCTTGGATCACAAAACAGGAACTCGGGGCCTAGGCAGTGTTCAACGAGACAACCACTGTGTACTCCTACACAGCCTCTCATCGTTCACCTTTGTTTAGGGTGGATTCACCAACACGTTATCATCAGCATCACTGTGTTCATTCCATCCCGACTCAAAATCATAACATCCTCATTGTATCACTAAGCAGCAATAAGCAATAACAGTTGCAGGGGCCACATGCTCATCATTCAACTCCTAAATCTGCTAGGATTGTGGTTTGCTTAATACGGTGACGAAATGATAAGTCATGCATCGGAATGGGTTCAACTATGCGAAATAACGTGTCTCGGTAATCTCCTAAACATGCATAAGCGAGACTGAGAGGGAAGTAGGATTTTATAGACATGATCAATGGGGTTTGCTTGCCTTGCTGACGATACACGGGTCTTAACAGTGGTCTTCTTCTTCGGGGTGATCACTGTCTCGGAGGCATTATTACCGGAACAATCATCAACAAAGGGGGGGGGGGACAACTTGAATTTAAATGCACAATCACATGATAATGTTGTCCATGATGTGAATGGTGCTGGTTTGTGGTACATTTGATTTAAATGAAGTGTATTGTATTTGAAATGCAAATTCAAACTCCATATATGATTTTCAAATTAGCCAAATTGCAATTGCTATTGTTTGTTATTTGAAAACCATGTGATCATGTGTGTTTATGCCTCTGGTGTACAAGTGATTAAGTTTGCATTGCAATGGTTCAAATTAGAATAACATTTGAATTTAATTTGAATTAATTCCTATTAAGCCAAATAGCAAAAGCTACTGGTCCCATTTTCAAATCAACTGAAACATAGCTGAAAGTTGGATATTTGGATAGACTATTTTCTGCTGATCATTTTTCATATATTATTTGTCCAATTTGGAGTTAATATGAATTTTCTATGGTTTATTGAAGTTTTGGCTATTTTCTGGATTTTTCTGATTTCTCTGGAATTATTTTTAATCTGGAAAACCTTTATTGCGTCATGCTGAGGTCAGGGTGACGTGGGGGGGCTTCTGACTGGTGGGCCAGCCATGTCAGCCTCAATGGAGTTAATCTCTCTGTTTATTTTAAATAGAGAGGGATTAGGGGGTTGGGGCCCCACCTGTCTGTGGCACTAGGGTGGGTTAGGGGGTTAATTTGGGTTTAATTAACCGGGGCACGTCGCCGGTGTCAGCAGACACGGCGGTGCCCTCGCCGGAGTGGCTTCCCGGCCACGGGATGGCTCGAAAAGGGCAGCAAAATGATTCCCTCGCACACACGCATCCAAAGGGGCACAAGGGGAGGCTCGAGGAGCACGGAGGAGACCTCCACGACGGCCATGGCGGCGGCCGTGCTCACTTCCCATGGTGGCCGTGGCTAGAGGGAGAAAATGGAGGGGGAAAGTTGGGGATTTCGATCGCATGCTCACCAGAAACGCAATGGAGGCAACGACGAGGTCGGGGGTGCCTTGGAGACGACGAAATCGACGACTGGGTCCGGCAGCTACGGCGAGAAGTCGACGAGCATTGCGGTAGCTCGGAGCAAAATTGGTCGTCCAACTTCTGCACGTAGAGGCTTCCGTCTACGGCGATCTTCCTGGACACTTTTTCCCGGCTGGTGGGCGTCTCTGGCCACGCGGGGTCACGGCGACGCTTGCGGTGGACCTCGGGCTTGCGCGAAAACGGCGAGGAGAGAGGAGGAGAACGGGCTAGAGGAGGGGGAAAGGAAGCACGGCTGCTAGGGCGTCTCCGTGACGCTGCTAGAAGGCCCGAGGTGGCCTGGATGCGTCGCGGTGGCGTCGTCGCGTCAGCTAAGCGAGGGGAGGAAGACGACAGGATGGGGTGGACTGGGCTTGGCAAGGTGGGCCAGGGGGGATGAGTTGGGCTGGAATCGCCAGGGGTGTTCCCCTTTTCTATTTCTCTTCTTTTTATTTTTCTGCCAATTTGTTTTCCCTAGGTTTTAAATACCTATGACATTTAGTAAAATGCCCAAATATTTTTATAAACCCTAGGTGACCAGAAGCAAGCCACTTATATCTTTTGGGCATTTTTGAAATTCAATTAATTTGAATTTCAAATCAAATACGGGTCAAATTTAATTTCCAAGGCACATTTTGAATTTTAGAAAATTCCATGGGCATGGGAATGAACCCAAACCACTTTTGAAATGATCACCATCATTTATAGGAATTTTCCAAAGGTTCAAATGATTTTTGGAAAAAGATTTTTATCTGGCCATTTATTTAAGTTCTCTAGGGCTTTTCTTTTCCCCAATTTTGATTTTCTTTTTGAATTTTTCACATGATGCAAAGGGATCAAACAACCCTTGCACTTACCCTAGTTGGGGTTCTGACAATCTTTCATGCCAATGTCAAGATCCCGCGCGTGCTGGAGAAGGATAGTACCCGGTCCATCAAGACTATCACCGCCCTGTTCGAGCTCGCCGACAAGGTTGCCAGCGTCGAAGAGGCGATCCTGCCTATTAACCGAGATGTCGGAAGACGCCCCGCAGCTCATGCTCCTTCCGGAAGGAACCATCCTTCCGGGGAGCCCGGGGCCCGTAAACGCGTACACCAAGCTGTGTTCACCACGGAGGGGAACAGGGACGCTCCGCAACCGCCCTCCATCAACACCGTGTTTGCCGCCGTTGACACCACCCCATCGCCATACTGCAAGAAACACAAGACCAACAAGCATCACCTGTCCTAGTGCTGCTCCGTCATCCAGCTCCATGAAGATATGGCGGCCTTCTATTCCAAGAAGGACACCGAAAGGTAGGATCAGCGGGGCGGACGTTCCGAACGAGGGGGGCGAGGCGGCTACCAGAACAAGGGCAAAACAAGGACGTCGCATAACGGCGATGATGTTCCGGAGAGGAGGAACCCGGAGGCGACGAGGTGAAGGTGGAGACCCACCAGGCGACCACCGGTGATCTCTTCTTGTCGCACGGGTGGAAGGTCTTCGTCCGTGGACGCAAACTGGACCACGGGGACTTCCTCCTGTTCCTTTACCAGGACGAGGTCGTCTTGACGGTGAAGTGCTTCAGCATGACTGGCGACTACCTGAAGAACAGAGAGCTACCAAGCAACCGGAAGGACGCCTTGCGGGTCGCTTGTCAATCATCGATGTACCTCCTACTCGATGACACCCTTTACCGCAGGCGTCCCAACGGTGTGAAGCTACTGTGCATCCCCACACATGAAGGCAAGAAGCTGCTCCCTTCCGGACCAGAAAGGAACATGCGGCGCCCACATTGGATGCCGGGCTTTGGTCGGCAAAGCTTTTCGGCAACGGTTCTATTGGCCTACCTCCTTGAACGACGCCATGGAGCTGGTCAACACCTGCGACGCCTACCAATTCCACGCCAAGGCTGTTCATCAACCAGCACAAGATCTCCAAACCAACACTCTGTCATGGCCCTTTGCGGTCTGGGGATTGGACATCTTGGGCCCATTCCCCCATGCTACAGGAGGTTATGAGTTCCTCTGCGTCGCAATCGACTAATTCAAGAAGTAGCAAGAAGTGGAGCTAGTCCGCAAGACCACGGCACAATCCACCATCAAGTTTATCAGAGGCCTTATGTGTCGTTTCGGAGTTCCTAACCGGATCATCATGGCTAACGACACCCAGTTGACAAGTCAGGCCTTCCTCGAGTACTGCGGTTAAATGGGCATCGCAGTGTGTTTCGCTTCAGTGGCTCATCAGAGGAGCAACGGCCAGGAAGAGAGTGCCAATTTGGATGTACCCTGAGGTCTCCAGACCCGTACCTTCCAGCGGCTCGAAAAGTGTGGAAAGCGGTGGGTGGATGAACTCCCAGCTGTTCTATTGTCAATGAGGACCACACCCAATCGAGACACAAACGAGACGCGTTGCGCTCTCATTTACGGAGCGGAGGCGGTGCTCCCCACAGAACTCCGAGACGGATCTCCTTGTGTCCGCGCCTTCGATGAAACCGAACAGCAACAACTCCGACAAGGAGATGTCGTCTTTGCCGAGGAAGTACATACTCGGGCTACTACACGCGCCGGGCGGTACCAGCAAAGACTACGCCGTTATCACAGCTGCCACGTCCGCTCCTGAGAACTTGAGGAAGGTGACCTTGTCCTCCGTCGGCTACAGTCCAGGAGGGGTCTAAACAAGCTGTCTCTAAAGTGAGAAGGCCCATATCGTGGAGGGTGTTCCGGTTACGAAGGGAACACTGTGCACTCCCCCCGGCATGGGCGTCAACAAGACCATCCCCGAGATGAGCGTTGTCGAGACTCAGCTGTCCGCCAAACCGCTCCTCGAGGGGCAGGATATCCTGGTGCAGCTTCTGTGGCATAATCCGGGCACCTTAGATCCCTGGATCAGCTTACTCGCCTAGAGGATCACCGCCACGAAGACGCTCGAACCACCATCATTATGAAAAAGGAAACTCGCCGGTGTTCTGACGCCCGGGTTACTCCCATCGATGTTGTCCAGGAGGGGATCCTTTTCGGTGAAAATAACTACAACACCGTGTGCGTAGCCTTCACCCAGGATCTCCGCAGCGTCCAATGGACCAAGAAGTTCCAGATAGATGGCCCATTTTTGTATGACGGAAAGACAGACCTCGGCAAGTTCATCCATATGTACAACACTGCTGTGGAGATCAAGGGGGGGAGACGACAAAGCGAAGGTGTAACAGCCCGGGATTTTCACCCAAATTAAAAAAATTGTTTGTTGCTTTATTTTATTGCTTGTTCGAATTGTTTGCAGTATTTGCTTCATCGATTTATTAATCGGTGAATATTTCCCCCCTCCTTCTCGTACTGGCATGCGTGACTAAACCTTTTTCCCAATGGCACACGACCTTGCGACACCGGGTTTCACACGAACACCGTCGTGACAGCCGACACATGTCCAACCATCGCCATCGAAACGAAAATCCCCATTTAATAATTAAATGGATTATTTTACCGGGGGGTATACGATGTATCGATTGGGCGTGAAATGGTGTAGATGAAGTCAGTGAAGTGTGGCGATGTAATGACCCGATTCACTAAAGAATCCAAGTCTCTGTGCATTCTGTGCTAGTCCCTGGATCAATAGCTAGCACACACAGTACATGATGTAATATCAAGAATAAACCACATGTCATATATATTACATCGAAGATCCAGCATTACAATAAATCATACCTGCATAGCTCAAGGCTAGCTTACAAATAGAATACAGCGGAAAACAATAAAATCTTCGTGGCGTCCATCAACTCCACCGGCACAGTTGAGATAGACATCGTAACCCTACATCGCATCACTTACTCGTCGTATATAATCCTGCAACACCGAAGGTTACAGCCCGACAACGAGTCAGTACATCTGATTTGTACGGCAAGTCACACGAAAAAGGATATAACAGACCTATCGCTACATGCAAGGATAAGTCAAAAGAAAGGCTTATGGTTTTGTTTTGCAGAAAGCTGATTTTTCCCAATCTACCTAGTCAAAATTTTAGTTTCACTAAACTACTTAAGATTGAACTGGGCACACATGTTCCAATCCACACCCTTTATTAAATCTTGCCCACTCAAGTTTATTATGGTGATTCATCTGTCAAGATCCTCCAGTAACATTAATGTCTAGTAGCTCAAGGATGTCCATAACCGGGGACACGGCTAATCATGATTAGTTTTTACTCTGCAGAGGCTAGTACACTTTTCCCGCTGGACTCAACCCGAAGATTGAGACGAAGTCTTTCAGAAGAGGTCACCTACACCCAACGGCAAGTCGGTACCACCTATCACATCTACATCTGCTAGCTTTGCACGGGAGAGGCTTCCAACATCGTACTCAACTAAGCCAGAGCCCATATGGCCAGCGGTTGTACATGGAAGATCCTAGTCACCAAGTATGTCTGATATTTTTGAGCCTGGACGGCGCCCACTTACGTTCAGAGGGTAGATACCATGACGTACTGTCGACCACCAAAACCAACCATTAGGGGTACAACCTGGTCTCGCCTTAGATAAGGCACGAGCCCCCAGGAAGCACTCCCTACCCGTCCAGAGGTGTATTCTAATTAAAGGTTGCTAGTCAAGTCATTAAATCCTCACATAGCTCAATGTAATCTCAAACCAATCCACGTCTACAAGCATAGCAAAAATATAGCAAGCACGTGCTAGCTTGTCTAATCAAACAGGATAAGATCATATGGCTACCCTACCAGGTTTGCAGCAATAATAATATAGAACTTCCTACACATGGATAGGGTGATATTTGCTACATGCATAAGTAAAAATATAGGTTGTGAAATGGTCAAAGTATGACTTGCCTTGTACATTCGATGAAGTTCTTCGCTCTCACGATCCAGATAACTCTACTCGTCACACTCCGAGCAATCTATCGTAAAAGAAAGATACCACATAAGCAATCACACATAAGGGAACCAAAAGATTAACAAATCAAACACAAAGGTTTTAGAAACAAAACAAAAATAAAAAGGCTTGACACGGCACTAGTGTCGACGTGCTTGAAGGTGGCAGGTGGAAGGTGAACTCGAGAGAGTCAACAGACGAAGGATTTTTGATATAAAAGATCATGACTAAGAGACATTATGAATTCAAAGATATAGATCATGGCAATATGAAAGGTGTGTGGATATAGCCGATAAGATGTTACATGTGATCCAAAATGCAAAAAGAATCACATGAAACGGAATACTACAACATAGGTCATAGCGGTTCAAATTTGAAATGAATTTGACTTTAAACAAATCAAGAAACCTTTGAATCTTTGTGTACATAAGATATAGACGAAAAGTACCTGACACGAGTGATCCAACGCAAAAAGAATCACTCGATTTGGATCAACGGTTTAAAAGATACGACCTCTGGAATTTGAATATGAATTTGAACTAAAATCAAATTCAAAAGTGTGCAAAGTGTGAAAAGTTGATTCCATGCTAAACTACAGAACAAGAAGAGCGTGTAGGAAAAAGTCTCACCTGATTCCGACACACGGTTTAGGAGATAATGCGAAAACGGATCCGGGGTGTTTTCTGCCAAAAGGACTGATCCGCGAATATATTTTTTACGAAAAACGCGATCGGGTCCTTGGAGAAGTTTGACCAGATCGGGAGCGTTTTCCGGCGAACTCCGGCGAGACGGCGCGGTGGTCCGGCGAGGTGCGGTGTAGGAGGCCGGCTGGTGAGGGGCGCTCCGGCGAGTGGGAGGCGCGACGCGGCGCGGCCTCGGGCGCGGATGGGGCAGCGCGCCGGCGGTGGTGGGCTGTGGCCCGTGGCTGCTCGGGCGGCGCGTCGCGATGGCAGGTAACGGCGGCTCCGTCCGGCGGCGCGGTCCGGGTCCAACAGGCGGGCGGCGCGGGACGCACGACCTGCAGCGGCGTGGCGCGGGGCTCCGGCGAGCGCGGCGTCAGCCGGCGGCGGGGCGGCGGAGTCCGGCGAATTCCGGCGGTGGCGGTGATGACGTTGGAGATGATGTCAGCGGCGGCGGGTCCAAGGCGGGTCCCGCGGGGCTAGGGTTTTCTAGAAAAACCAAAAAAAGAAAAAGAAAAAATATATATAGCGAGAGAAGAAAAGAAAAGAAAACAGAAATTGGATCCGATTCGGGCTCCAATTACGCACGCGGGCGAAAAAGGCTACCGGGCCGGCTGGGTGATAGAGGCGAAGGTGTCCCGATGTTTCGATCAGATGATGGAGATCGATTATGGTGGAGTAGACTTTCACGACCCGACTACGAATGTGCGAAGACGTTGCGCCTTAGCAATCGCTAAACCAACTCCGAGAGGTTATTGATCCCGCGGATGCACGATCAACCTGACCACGAAGGTCTAATTCTTGCAAGCAATCGAAAGAACAAGCAAGAACTAAGAATTGCAATCTGGATATTGCGAATATAAGATGAAATTTGGGGTTCCAATGCGGTCTTGGCCTGGTCGGATGACACAAACGAAGAACTCGAAGTTGCGGCTGTGGCTAACTTAAATCTAATTAAAACCCAAGTCTAAACGACGCCCTAAGGGCTGTATATATGGGGGAATAGAGGGGATTTTCGTGACCCCTTGGAGGTGGGTCCGAAAACAACCCTAACTCGGTTTCCCCACACATACGGACTCTAAAAACAGCCTATAAAGTAGTATTTTGAAATTACATGGGCCCAGCCCAATATTAAGGTGACGCAGCACCTATAACTGCCCTTGGACTAAAATAATGAAGTGACATCTTGTGTATTTCGTCCAAGCCTTCATGCACGCCTTATGGTGGCTTCAAAGTGCGATAATCACCACTGAAAACTCCATTGTCCTTTCCCGCGCGCGCACCATCTTCTCCATGCTTGATCCCGCTCCAATGCCCGTCCTTCTTGTCCATGCTAGGTCCTTCATTCATAAGGAAAACAAATGTATCTAATTTAGGCAGCATCATATGTTCATGAACATTAGAAGGGTTCGCAAGAAACGAAAGTACCTGATAATTTCGCTGACGTGCGCGTGCTCTAGTAACTGGTCCAATATGTGTAGTTCGTGAGGATGTGGGTGTAACATTAGTAGGGATGTCCTCATCATCCTCCCCTTCTTGAATTGAAGTACTCCTCGACGGAAGCTCATCATCTAATTCGCAAGAAACGAAAGTACCTGATAATTTCGCTGACGTGCGCGTGCTGTAGTAACTCGTCCAATATGTGTAGTTGGTGAGGATGTGGGTGTAACATTAGTAGGGATGTCCTCATCATCCTCCCCTTCTTGAATTGAAGTCGTCCTCGACGGAAGCTCATCATCTTCTCCCAAATAAGGCTTCAAATCTGCAATATTAAAAGTGGGACTAACCCCAAAATCTGCACGTAGCTCAAGTTTATATGCATTATCATTAATTTTTTGCAAAACCTTAAAGGGACCATCGGCTCGTGGCATTAACTTAGACTTGCGCAAATCAGGAAACCTATCTTTATGTAAATGTAACCAAACAAGATCTCCGGGTTCAAACACAACATGCTTTCGACCCCTATCACCAGCAAGCTTGTATCTAGCATTCATTCGCTCAATGTTTTCTTTAGTTAACTCATGCATTTTTAATATTAATTCAGAATGTTGCTTAGCATCAAAATTAACCTTCTCCGAAGATGGAAGAGGCAGCAAATCAATAGGTGCACGAGGTAGAAAACAATAAACAATCTCAAAAGGGTACATTTTAGTGGTAGAATGAAATGAACGATTATAAGCAAATTCAATATGAGGTAAACATTCTTCCCACATTTTCAAGTTACTCTTTAGAACAGCCCTAAGCATAGTAGACAATGTCCTATTGACCACTTCAGTTTCTCCATCAGTTTGGGGATGACATGTAGTACTAAAAAGTAGTTTAGTCCCCAACTTAGCCCATAAGCATCTCCAAAAATGGCTAAGAAACTTAGTATCACGATCCGAGACAACAGTATTGGGCACACCATGTAAGCGAATAATCTCACGAAAGAATAAATCAGCAACATTAGCAGCATCATCGCTTTTATGACATGGTATAAAATGTGCCATCTTAGAAAATCTATCCACGACAACAAATATGCTATCCCTCCCCTTCTTTGTTCGAGGCAAGCCTAAAACAAAGTCCATGGATATGTCCTCCCACGGAACACTAGGTACAGGTAAAGGCATGTATAAACCATGAGGATTGGGTCGTGACTTAGCTTTTTGACATGTAGTGTAGCGAGCAACAAAACGCTCAACATCCCGTCTCATCATTGTCCAAAAGAAATGTGTAGCAAGTACGTCCTCCGTCTTCTTCACGCCAAAGTGTCCCATTAATCCTCTTCCATGCGTCTCCTGCAACAACAAAAGACGAATAGAGCTAGCTGGAATGCATAGCTTGTTAGAACGGAACACAAATCCATCATCAAGCATAAACTTGTTCCATGTTCTACCCTCTCTACAATTCTGCAATACATCTTTAAATTCCGCATCATGTACATATTGATCTTTGATTGTCTCTAAACCGAATATCTTGAAGTCAAGTTGTGAAAGCATAGTATAACGACGAGACAAAGCATCAGCAATAATATTATCTTTCCCCTTCTTGTGTCTAATGACATAAGGGAAAGTCTCAATAAATTCAACCCACTTAGCATGTCTACGATTGAGTTTTGCTTGACTTCTTATGTGTTTCAAAGATTCATGATCAGAATGTATAACAAATTCTTTGGGCCATAAATAATGTTGCCAAGTTTCTAATGTCCGAACAAGAGCATATAATTCCTTATCATAAGTAGAATAGTTCAGACTAGGCCCACTCAATTTTCAGAAAAGTATGCAACAGGTTTAGCATCTTGTAATAACACACCTCCCAAACCAATCCCACTAGCATCGCATTCAAGCTCAAAAGTCTTATTAAAATCAGAAAGTTGGAGCAAAGGAGCATGTGTTAACTTATCTTTCAATACCGTGAAGGCTTCTTCCTGTGCGGTACCCCAAGTAAAAGGCACATCCTTGCGTGTAAGCTCATTGAGAGGCGCAGCAATGGTGCTGAAATCTCTTACAAAACGCCTATAGAATCCAGCGAGGACAAGAAAACTCCTCACTTGTGTGACCGTTTTGGGCTGCGGCCAACTCTCAATCGCCTCGATCTTGGCTTTATCAACTTCAATTCCCTGCGGAGTAACAACATAGCCAAGAAACGATACTCGGTCGGTGCACAAGGTGCACTTCCCAAGGTTACCAAACAAACGTGCATTACGTAGAGCAATAAAAACAGCACGTAAATGATCCAAATGTTCCTCCAAAGATTTGCTATAAATCAGTATATCATCAAAATAGACTACCACAAATCGTCCAATGAAAGCACGTAAAACCTCGTTCATTAATCTCATGAAATTTCTAGGTGCATTAGTTAACCCAAAAGGCATGACTAACCACTCATATAATCCAAACTTAGTTTTAAATGTCGTTTTCCATTCATCTCCTAATTTCATGTGAATTTGATGGTATCCAGTACGCAAATCAACTTTGGAAAACATGGTAGAGCCACTTAATTCATCAAGCATATCATCTAACCTAGGAATAGGATGACGATAACGAATAGTAATATTATTAATGGCTCTACAATCAACACACATACGCCCATGTTCCATCCTTTTTAGGCACTAATATAACAGGAACAGCACAAGGACTAAGGGATTCATGTATGTAACCTTTGTCGAGTAGCTCTTGTACTTGACGCTGAATCTCCTTCGTCTCCTCCGGATTGGTACGGTATGGCGCACGGTTAGGCAGCGAAGCACCGGGAATTAAGTCAATCTGATGCTCAATCCCTCGAATAGGTGGTAATCCCGGTGGCACGTCTTGTGGAAAGACGTCAATAAACTCCTGCAAAAGGTCAGTGACAACAGGAGGCAAAGAAGGAGGCAATTCCTCAAATGAAAACAAAGCCTCTTTGCACACAAAAGCATAGCACACATATTGACTAACATCCAAATCTGAAATATCAACCTTAGTAGCAAGCAAAGTTGGACTAGTCAATTTAATTTCATTAGAAACAGCAGAAGAAGATTTTCTATTAGTCTTATGTTGTTGTTCAAATTCTTTAGCTGCTATCTCATTTTCACTCTTATTTTTCTCCTGTTTAGCTTTACTAGCTCTAGCAAGATCATCTTTCACAATTTGTTCAGGAGACATTGATAGAGGCGAAGGTGTCCCGATGTTTCGATGAGATGGTGGAGATCGATTATGGTGGAGGCAACTTTCACGATCCAACTACGAACGTGCGAAGACGTTGCGCCTTAGCGATCGCTAAACCAACTCCGAGAGGTTATTGATCCCGCGGATGCACGATCAACCTGACCACGAAGGTCTAATTCCTGCAAGCAATCGAAGAACAAGCAAGAACTAAGAATTGCAATCTGGATATTGCGAATATAAGATGAATGATTACGAAAGTTGGGGTTCCAATGAGGTCTTGGCCTGGTCGGATGACACAAACGAAGAGCTCGAAGTTGCGGCTATGGCTAACTTATATCTAATTAAAACCCCCGTCTAAACGACGCCCTAAGGGCTGTATATATGGGGGAACAGAGGGGATTTTCGTGACCCCTTGGAGGTGGGGTCCGAAAACAACCCTAACTTGGTTTCCCCACACATACGGACTCTAAAAACAGCCTATAATGTGGTATTTCGAAATTACATGGGCCCAGCCCAATATTAAGGTGACGCAGCACCTATAATTGCTCTTGGACGAAAATAATGAAGTGGCATCTCGTGTATCCCGTCCAAGCCTTCATGCATGCCTTATGGTGGCTTCAACGTGTGAAAATCCCCACTGGAAACTCCACTGTACTTTCCCCCGCGCGCACCTTCTTCTCCATTCTTGATCCCGCTCCAATGACCATCCTTCCTGTCCATGCTAGGTCCTTCATTCATAAGCAAAACAAAAGTATCTAATTTAGGCAGCATCATATGTTCATGAACAATAGAAGGATTCGCAAGAAACGAAAGTACCTGATAATTTAGTTGACGTGCACGTGCTCTAGTAACTGGTCCAGTATGTGTAGTTGGTGAGGGTATGGGTGTAACATTAGTAGGGATGTCCTCATCAGACATAGGAAGTAAAGCAATATTTTTATCCTGATGAACCAGAGTAAACTGATTTGTCCTACCATGGTGTACAACATTCCTATCAAATTGCCATGGTCTACCAAGTAAAAGAGAGCATGCTTGCATGGGTACCACATCACAATCAACATAATCAGCATATGCAGCAATGCTAAAGTGCACACGAACAGAACGCGTTACCTTAATCTTACCACTATTGTTAAACCACTGAATATAGTACGGATGGGGGTGTGGTCTTGTGGTGAGAGATAGCTTCTCCACCAACTCCATGCTAGCCAAGTTGTTGCAACTCCCTCCGTCAATAATGATGCGAACCGAACGTGCTTTCACCACTCCCTTTGTGTGGAACAAATTATGCCTCTGGTTTTGCTCGGCCTTCGTTACCTGCATACTTAACACACGTTGAGCAACCAAACTAGCATATTTATCCGCATCATCAGGAGCCATATACTCTATATCATAAGCATCATCATGGGCACCTTGTTCCTCATGAGCAATGAGAACTAAAGTCTCCTCGTCATAGTCACTCGCTGACTCATACCCACCATCCGCCGTAATAGTCATCACACGCTTGGAGGGACAGTCTTTGGCGAAGTGACCTCCACCTTGGCACCTTCGACATTTAATATCACGATCTCGTGTTTGCCCTGTGGAAGCCATGGATGAAGAAGAACTCGCCGCTGGACCACTCTATGCACCCTTGAATGGTGGCGCTGGCTGTTTTGGTGGCTCCTTGTAAGAATGAGCGGCTGAAGTAGATGGTGGGGCAGCAGGACGTGTGGATGTAGAAGCTCCACGCGATGTCCATGATGTATTTCGTCCTGCAGAAAAGTTAGGTCTCGTAGTGGCCTGTCGATCCTGCACTTCACGTTGAGCTTTACAAGCAAGATGAAACAAACGAGTGATAGTAGCATAGTCCTTGTATTCTAGAATAGTTTGTATCTCCTTGTTTAAGCCACCCATAAAACGTGCAAGCATAGCTTCATTATCCTCTACTAGGCCACATCTAATCAATCCAGTTTGTAATTCCTGATAATATTCCTCTACAGAATTTTTTCCTTGTCTCAAACGCTGTAATTTTTGTAGCAATTCACGTTGATAATAAGGAGGAACCAGCGAGTACGCATAGCATCTTTTAAAGCAACCCAAGTAGTTGGAATATTATTAGCATGCAATCTACAATGTTCAGACCACCAAATAGATGCAAAGCCCGTGAATTCACAAACAGCAGCAGTAACACGTCTATTCTCAGGCTATTGTAAACATGTAAAGCGTTGTTCAGTTTCTAACTCCCAAGTAAGATAAGCATCAGGAATATATCTACCCTCAAATGGCTTAAGATTCAATTTAAGTTTAGGCACATATTCATCATCGCGTACCTGAGGGGGTGGTTGGTGTCGACCGTGGCGAATGTTGGGACATGGAAATCCAGCTGGCTGCTCATAGGCCGCTTCCTGTTCCACCTCCTCCTCGTAATCACCCTCGTAGTTGTCGTCCTGCCCGACGTCAGAAGCAGCAGCAGTAGTAGCAACTGCAGCAGCAGGAGGAGCACCAATACCAGCAGCTTGTCCGCCCGGAAACAAAATACGTCGTGCACGTCGTGGTGGCGGTGGCTGTGCTAGAGCTGCAGCAGGCTGTGTAGGTAGGCGTGCGATCAACTCAGTAAACTTGGCGTCGAGCTTGGTGTTGATCATCTTCTCCACGCCATCAATCGCCTCTATAAATCTGTTCTCGATGTCATTCACCTGTTCAGACATCATTTGTGCAAATTTATCATGTAGCTCCTTGTTTGTCATGTTCACCCAATCGGGCGCATCCTGCGCCACGTCATCATGTGATCCTGGCATGGTTAGCAGAAATAGAAAACACACAGAAATATGATCCTACTTCTACTAATGGGATGTGGGGTGGTGGAAAGCACAAATCCGTCAAGCTTTTCTTTCGTTCTTACCGATTCTTACCTAGCAGCAGGTGGTGATGTACAACCAACGGGTCAAAACTCTCAGAGATGTGGTAGAGCGATGGCCAGGAGGTGTCAAAACGCACGATGTAGAAAATATGTGGAGCTGTAGGAAGGATGCAAGTATGGTAGCAAAAGCTCAACAGTAATCAAAACAGAGACGCAAAGCTGAATAAACACTCAACGTCGGTACTGTGTTGATCCTAGGCTAGACCGTACTAGAGACGCGAGCCTAAAACACCAACGAAAGCACGGCGCGGCACGTAAACAACTGAGAAGCAAACTCTGAATTTTTTCTCTCTTTTTTTTGCTTTTTTTGCGATGCGAGACTGCGGTGGCTGAAAAAGTGCGAAAAAATCACTATGGTAGCGAACGTCTCAAAATGAGTTTCTAGACCTAAGGAAGGTATGGGCACGAAATTTTTTCACCCCTGAAATTTTTGGCCTAAAAACTGCTCTGGAAAGCGTGCCAGACTTTTTTTTTTGGAAATCACCCCCTTTTACGTACGACAAAAGATTGGTGAAATCCGACTCTAATCAACTCAAAACTAATCTGGCTACGGATAGATCACAAACCGAACGGGTGATGGAACTCAACTCGGATCGGTAGGTCGTGGTGGTGTATATGGACTCGGATTGGCGGAACGTGGTGGTGTATCTGGACTCGGATTGGCGGAAACGTGGTGGTGTACTACTGTGCGGCGGCGGCGTGACAAACTGTGATCAAAACTCGAAACTCTAAGGAACTATACGCTAAGATCAGCAACTCGACACAACGATGCAACCGCAAATTCAACAAAGCAAACAACTGTAAAGAAAACTGGAAAAAGGCTAGGACTGTCGTGGGATGTGATGATCTAACCCTAATTTTTTTTTTGGCTTTTTCGTGGACTGTAGGTATGAAGAACAGAACCAATCTAGACTACGAAAAACTGGTAAATCTAACCGATCAAGCTGGAAATCTGATACCACTTGATAGAGGCGAAGGTGTCCCGATGTTTCGATGAGATGATGGAGATCGATTATGGTGGAGTAGACTTTCACGACCCGACTACGAACGTGCGAAGACGTTGCGCCTTAGCAATCGCTAAACCAACTCTGAGAGGTTATTGACCCCGCGGATGCACGATCAACCTGACCACGAAGGTCTAATTCCTGCAAGCAATCGAAAGAACAAGCAAGAACTAAGAATTGCAATCTGGATATTGCGAATATAAGATGAAATTTGGAGTTCCAATGCGGTCTTGGCCTGGTCGGATGACACAAACGAAGAACTCAAAGTTGCGGCTATGGCTAACTTAAATCTAATTAAAACCCAAGTCTAAACGACGCCCTAAGGGCTGTATATATGGGGGAATAGAGGGGATTTTCGTGACCCCTTGGAGGTGGGGTCCGAAAACAACCCTAACTCGGTTTCCCCACACATACGGACTCTAAAAACAGCCTATAAAGTAGTATTTTGAAATTACATGGGCCCAGCCCAATATTAAGGTGACACAGCACCTATAACTGCCCTTGGACGAAAATAATGAACTGGCATCTTGTGTATTTCGTCCAAGCCTTCATGCACGCCTTATGGTGGCTTCAAAGTGCGATAATCACCACTGGAAACTCCATTGTCCTTTCCCGCGCGCGCACCATCTTCTCCATGCTTGATCCCGCTCCAATGCCTGTCCTTCTTGTCCATGCTAGGTCCTTCATTCGTAAGCAAAACAAATGTATCTAATTTAGGCAGCATCATATGTTCATGAACATTAGAAGGATTCGCAAGAAACGAAAGTACCTGATAATTTAGCTGACGTGCGCGTGCTCTAGTAACTGGTCCAATATGTGTAGTTGGTGAGGATGTGGGTGAAACATTAGTAGGGATGTCCTCATCACTGGGCCACAATTTTTCATTTTATATAAATTTGAAACTTTAAACAATTTTACACAAATAAATACTCATCAAAAAATATGAAATAAAGTCCTAAATTCTTCAAATAATAAAAAGAAAATTATGCAATGAACATATTTTCCAAAATAATAAATAAAAATAAATACATTTTCAATAAATTTATTTAATTATAAAATATTTTAGAAATTCACAAAAATCTCAAATAATTATTTAAATAGTTTCCACTCAATTTTTCTGAAGAAGTCATTTTATCTTCTCTCATGTTATAATTATTTTTGATTGGAAAATTATTTAAATAACTCCAATAAAAATAAAAATATATTTAAAACATTTCCAATTTTCTTTTATAATGAAGGAGTCATATTACCTTCTCTCATTTTTTTTAATTTATTAGATTTGTTTTAAATATAAAATTCTAAAACACCAATCAACGAATATTAGGGAAAGTCCTTTTATTCCCTCTCATTTTAATATTCATTTAAACACCAAAAGTTTTAAGTCCTAGTGGAAATCAAACATATCAAGCAAACAATCATTATTATAATTAATTTATTATCATTCCAAAATTTCGAAAATTTTGGGATGTTACAGGCGATGTTGTGTTTCAAATTTCGTGCGATTCCGACTTCGTCGGGTAGGTGAACGTTCGGCTGTGCCCGACATAGTAGCTGATGTAATCCGAGGGGTGTATTTAAAAAATGTCACGCGCGCTATTAGCGGGACCCCCGGATTCCCCTCGCATCCTGACGAAGAAGAAGCAGTCAAGGCACTGTAACAGCCCAGATTTCGCAAAAATTTAAAATTTTGTTTTCGGTGTGAATTGTTTCATTGTCTGATTTTTTTGTGGTGTTTGTATCCCCGATTTATCGATCGGCAATTATTTTTCCCCCTCTTATCTCGTATCGTACGGAGACCGAGCCTTGCCACCCGGACACTCGACCTTTGCGACACCGGGTTTCACCCGATCACCGTCGCGCAAACCGCACGAGACCAGCCGCAGCCAACGAAACGAAAAATCCCGTTTAATAATTAAACGGGATATTTTTATAGCGCGCCGGAAAATGTTCTCGGAACGGTTCCAACACGAGGTGAACGCCGCCAGATCGACGTGCTGATCGCGCAGTTCGAAGTTTTACCCGAATCGGAGGTCCTGCGGACCCCCGGCGGTCAGAAACGTAAACACCGCGCGCGAGAGAAAAACCGGGGATGTTTTTGCAAAGTTCCAGCCACCTGGGCTATATAAAGACCACCACACTCCCACCTCTTTCTAGGATTTCCCTAGCCACTAAATTGCAGCCACCCCCTGAGTTTGCTCAGATCTGCCCAATTTATCCCAAAATCCCGAAATTTTTGCTCCCCTGCGATCTGGACCGTCAAATCTCGCGACTCGACGGCCCAGATCCACCCTAGCCTCCCACCAACCTCTCCACCTTCTCCCTCCTCTCTCTCTCCCGTGGACGCCACCGGCTGCTCCCGTAGGTCTCTCTTCCTCCCGCGCCCTTCCTCTTCCCTCTCTCCCTCACCGCGCCTTTCGCTCCCTCGCAGGTGGCCGAAACGCCCGCCGCCGCGCGCCATGGCCGGCCAACGAACTGCGCGGACCCGCGCCGCCAGAAGCTCCGCAGCCGGCCTCCCCCACCGGAACCGACACCGCCCCTGCACTGGACCCAGCCGCGCCCCCTCCTCAGCCTCCCGGACCGCCGTGCTGCGCCGCCCGCCTCGCCGGCGTGGTTGCCGCCGGCCCAAACGTGAGCCCCTCATATTTTTTTTCTGTGGAGACCCCTGCGAATTTTACTAAGTCTGGGAATGTTTTTGCTCCTGATTCAATTTTGCGAGTATTATTGCGATTAAACCGTAGCCCGGATGACGTTGCGCCCAAAAGGAAAATTGCTTAGAATTGTGTGTACTTCAATTCATCTTTTGTGAGCATTTTGATTTGAGGCCATCTTGATGTTGCAAATCTGTGTTGAAGTGGGCATCAGGCCGTTAATTTCTAGTATTTCCTGTTAAGTGATGCTGTTATTATTTTATTTCAACTTTGGGTGATGATTGTGACACATCCATGAGGCCTATTGCATTGATTCTTTTTCCTATGTGTTAAGCATCATGTGTACCTCATTTACATGCTTTAACTTGTCATGTTTGGGTGCTTTAGCTATATTAAATCTTTCTCCAAAGTGGTGATCCTGATGTTAATGTGCTGCTGTGCTGAAAACTGTTATTTTGTTGCAACTTCGGTCCACGAGTGTGTCGCGACCGTTTATCGGAATTGAGTGATTCCAATTGCATATTGTTAAGCATCATGTCTACTTCCATTATATGTATTTCATTGTCATGAAATGCTTGCTGGTCATATAGTTATTGAGCTCTAAAGTTGCTATGCTGCTGTTTTTGACATCCACCTCTGTTTTTCTCGAAGTCTGTAACGTTCCGATGCCATGTTGCATGCTTAATATCTCTTGATCTATGATGCCTATTTGCATGATTCCTTTTGCCATGCCTTCCCTATCATGTCTACTTTAGTTCCATATCATCTGTGCGCCTGTTTGCATTGATTATCCTATTTATGCATTGCTCTAAAGTGTGCTTCGTGATATTGGCAGATTGTGCCCGTAACTTGTTTTGCTTATATCTTTTTAACCGTAACTCCGTTTGGGGTGTTCTTTATATGTAACTTGATTAGTTTTTCGTGTACTTTGTGTTTATGTTATTTTTTTTCTGTTGTTAACCAACCTAAAATATGGTGTAGGACAGAACAGTACCAAATGTTTTAATCATCGTGCGGCACTTAGTGTTATGCCATGTTTAGGATTGTGCCTCACTTAAATTGACTAGCATAGATAGTTTACTTTGTGCTTCACCTGTTCACATGTTTGTGTGCTATGTCATGCTTTCTTGAGTTGCCATGTTGATAACCGTTGGTTCATCACCTGTAGCTAAGCAACTTGAACCACCGTAAACGTGTGGTATTCGTCGTGTGTGACCGATACCCCACTTAAACTGTTATTAACCGTTCTCGACGACAGATCCGTATCGCGTTGCCGTGTCGTGTGATCTATTCTTGATCTTGTGTTGCCCCGTAGTAATAGAGTGCTTGCTCGTTGATTTCTTTCCAGTGTTTATCGTCTTGTGTGCTTCCGCGGGTACCTTCGGAGACGATGCGAGCTTGCGATCAACTACACCTTCGGAATCCGACTTATCAACAGGCACGGACTATACATTACTTATGATCCATTCTATTTCAACCAGCGGTTTGCATGCTAGTATAGGTTAGGTTCGATGTTTGATCCTACCACATGTTTACAGCCTCTTTCAAACCGATATAGCCATGTCCCCTCCCAGCAAACCATGTACTGCTATGTTACTATTGCTCGTTTCTCAGCCCCAGCTTAGTATGCATGCTTAGGATGCTATGATGTTACCCTGTTACTCCTTGGTTTGGTCTATCACATTATTATATTGTTGTTGATGATATGATTATTATAATGTTGACTATATTCGACGAACGATGGAAGGTCTAGGCTATCCCGCCCCGACGCTTTGTTCCATTCGAGTCACCTAGGATCCGAGTTCCGGGTATTGGTTTTAAGAATGAGCGTGCCTAACCGCGTGTGGGATTTTATGGGGTCCCCTTTTCTTACCTACCTAGCTTCAAGCATTTATAGTGGTGGCCAAAGCTGATTTACCATTTGAAACCGTGTGTGTGCTGGTCAGCTGCTAGTAGTTTTCAAACCAACCCGGACTAGTGAGGACTTAGTTCCCTTGCTGGCCCATCTTGTCCGGCTGAGGACCCGGTTTCCCATGTGTGATTAACCGTCTATCCAAACCTGCGACAGACGGTAGAGACCAGATCGAGAGAGCGGCCGGCTCCTGAGCTGGATGTCGACTCACCGGGGGCCACCCGGATTTGTTCGTTGTTAGCTAGAGGGACCTGTCGTTTCGGATCTCTTGGAACTAAATCATAAAATGGTTGCCTGTGATGGGTAGCAACTGAGAGAGATGGACGTGCGTGCGGAGCCTTGTAATGGGCAGTTGGTACACCCCTGCAGGGTTAAATCTTTTCGAGAAGCCATGTCCACGGTTATGGACGACTTCAGACCTACTCCTTGTTCATAGACAACAACAACTGAGATAATCTTAATATAACCTGATCAACGTGTGTGTGTGCCTTGACTACTTCCTCTTCGCCGGGATGCGAAGAGGAGGACAAGGATAGGATAGGTGTTATGTTTGCGTAAGTAGTTGATAGCAAGACTTGTTGGAGGTGATTCCTCATCGAATGCATGGCTTCTTATCTTACTCTCTAGATCGTTAGCCACTTCATAAATGCTAATGCGGCAGCAACCTCACCACTTACCCCTTCCCTACCGTAACCTACTAGTTGTCATAGAATGACGAGTGATGAAGTCCTTGCTGGGTCAGATGACCACTACAGTTGGATGCTGAGTACCTCTGCACTCATGATACTACCCCCAAACTCTTTTCAGGGTTCTTGACCGACGACAGGTATGGTGATCGACGTTTCACGTGGAGACGCGACGACGACTAGTTAGGCGGATCCCGGCGGAGGGCCTGGACCCGTGTGGTTATGGGGACCGATGTTTTTCTCTTTGCCACTAGGCATTTGATTGTAGTCTGTACTCAGACATGTATCTTCCGCTGTTGTATTGTATTAAGGCAGTTGTATGCCGATTGTATGAGATGTTGTATCCTTGTATCTGTAATGTTGTGATATCATGTTGGAAATCCGGGGCATATGACTTTGTCATATGTCGCGGTGGGACCGATATGTGCTTCGTCCCCGGATTTGGATGGAAACATCTAGATCTGGAACAGTACCGCATATCGGGCCTTACAACTTGGCATCAGAGCCTTACTGACCGTAGGATCCCTTCTCTGTCCGAAGTCGAGTCTAGAAAAAAACTATTTTGTAGTTACTAAGTTAGTTATCGGAGAGTAGGAATCTTTTTACTCCTTACCCTTGCTCTGGTCAGGACAAGTGTCGTAAGTGTTTTATTCTCGCCTTATCCCCTTCAAACTTTAGGATCTCGAGTGTGTGGAGTGTCGGAACCGTTACAATGCCTTGCTTGCAGCGTATTGTCTCGATTCCGATCTCAGGTGGGAATTCCTGTAGTACCTTTAGCTTCTCCGGTTTCGGATATCGTCTGGGTCGTCCTTTGCCATCCCTCCTTTTGCCCGGTGTTTTTACGACTTGCGTCAAAAATCACTATCCCTTGATCTGATTTTTGCGATCGTTCTTCCTCTTTTCACTGACGTTTTCGTTATTCCGACGATGTCGTCTCTCTGCGGAAAATTATCTCGACAGAAGTTCGACGTCGACATGGAGCAGAGTCCCTTGTTGGTGGTGTTGAAGATCATCGACTCTCTTTTCTCTCCCCCTTCCCCTCTCCCCCGGATCGTCCTGGATCTCGGGACGAGATCCCTTGTTGGTGGTGTTGTATTGTAACAGCCCAGATTTCGCAAAAATTAAATTTTTTGTTTTCGGTGTGAATTGTTTGATTGTCTGATTTGTTTGCGGTGTTTGCATCCCCGATTTATCGATCGACAATTATTTTTCCCCCTCTTATCTCGTATCGGACGGAGACCGACCCTTGCCACCCTGACACTCGACCTTTGCGACACCGGTATTCACCCGATCACCGTCACGAAAACCGCACGAGACCAGCCGCAGCCAACGGAACGAAAAAACCCATTTAATAATTAAATGGGATATTTTTATAGCGCGCCGGAAAATGTTCTCGGAACGGTTCCAACGCGAGGTGAACGCCGCCAGCTCGACGTGCTGATCGCGCAGTTCGAATTTTTACCCAAATCGGAGGTCCCGCGGACCCCCGACGGTCAGAAACGTAAACACCGCGCGCGCGAGAGAAAAACCGGGGATGTGTTTTGCAAACTGCCAGCCACCTGGGCTATATAAAGACCACCACACTTCCACCTCTTTCTAGAATTTCCCTCGCCACAAAATTACAGCCACCCCCTGAGTTTGCTCAGATCTGCCCAATTTATCCCAAAATCTCGAAATTTTTGCTCCCCTGTGATCTGGACCGTCAGATCTCGCGATCCGACGGCCCAGATCAACCCTAGCCTCCCACCAACCTCTCCACCTTCTCCCTCATCTCTCTCCCCCGTGGACGCCGCCGCCTCCGGCCAGGCCGCCGCACCGCCGCGCCTCCTCACTGGCTGCTCCCGCAGGTATCTCTTCCTCCCGCGCCCATCCTCTTCCCTCTCTCCCTCACCGCGCCTTTCCCTCCCTCGCAGGTGGCCGGAGCGCGCCCGTCGCCGCGCGCCATGGCCGGCCGACGAACTGCGCGGACCCGCGCCGCCTGAAGCTCCACAGCCAGCCTCCCCCACCGGAACCGACGCCGCCCTGCACTGGACCTAGCCGCACCCCCTCCTCAACCTCTCGGACCACCGTGCTGCGCCGCCCGCCTCGCCGGCGTGGTTGCCGCCGGCCGCCGCCAGCCACGGCCCCGATCCGATCTGGATCGGGCGTTGTGGAGCCGCCACCGCTCCGTGGGCCGGCCTGCCCCGAGCGGCCCAGCAGCAGCCAGGCCAAGCTCGGCCTGCCACGCCTCCAAGGCCCAGCCAGGCCGGATCCAGGCCAGATGGGCGGGCCCAAACGTGAGCCCCTCGTTTTTTTTTCTGTGGAGACCCCTGCGAATTTTACTAAGTCTGGGAATGTTTTTGCTGCTGATTAAATTTTGCGAGTAGTATTGTGATTAAACCGTAGCCCGGATGACGTTGCGCCCAAAAGGAAAATTGCTTAGAATTGTGTGTACTTCAATTCATCTTTTGTGAGCATTTTGATTTGAGGCCATCTTGATGTTGCAAATCTGTGTTGAAGTGGGCATCAAGCCGTTAATTTCTATTATTTCCTGTTAAGTTCTGTTGTTATTATTTTATTGCAACTTTGGGTGATGATTGTGACACATCCATGAGGCCTATTGCATTGATTCTTTTTCCTATGTGTTAAGCATCATGTGTACTTCATTTTCATGCTTTAACTTGTCATGTTTGGGTGCTTTAGCTATATTAAATCTTTCTCCAAAGTGGTGATCCTGATGTTAATATGCTGTTGTGCTGAAAACTGTTATTTTGTTGCAACTTCGGTCGACGAGTGTGTCGCGACCGTTTATCGGAATTGAGTGATTCCAATTGCATATTGTTAAGCATCATGTCTACTTACATTATATGTATTGCATTGTCATGATATTCTTGCTGGTCATATAGTTATTGAGCTCCAAAGTTCCTATGCTGCTGTTTTTGACAGCCACCTCTTTTTTTCTGTAACGTTCCGATGCCATGTTGCATGCTTAATATCTTTTGATCTATGATGCCTATTTGCATGATTCCTTTTGTGCTTCCGCGGGTACCTTCGGAGATGATGCGAGCTTGCGATCAACTACACCTTCGGAATCTGACTAATCAACAGGCAAGGACTATACATTACTTATGATCCATTCTATTTCAACCAGCGGTTTGCATGCTAGTATAGGTTAGGTTCGATGTTTGATCCTACCACATGTTTACAGCCTCTTTCAAACCGATACAGCCATGTCCCTTCCCAGCAAACCTTGTACTGCTATGTTACTATTGCTTGTTACTTAGCCCCAGCTTAGTATGCATGCTTAGGATTCTAGGATGTTACCCTGTTACTCCTTGGTTTGGGCTATCACATTATTATATTGGTGTTCATGATATGATTATTATAATGTTGACTATATTCGACGAAGGATGGAAGGTCTAGGCTATCCCGCCCCGACGCTTTGTTCCATTCGAGTCACCTAGGATCCGAGTTCCGGGTATTGGTTTTAAGACTGAGCGTGCCTAACCGTGTGTGGGATTTTATGGGGTCCCCTTTTCTTGCCTACCTAGCTTCAAGCATTTCTAGTGTTGGCCCAAGCTGATTTATCATTTGAAACCGTGTGTGTGTGCTGGTCAGCTGCCAGTAGTTTTCAAACCAACCCAGACTAGTGAGGACTTAGTTCCCTTGCTGGCCCATCTTGTCCGGCTGAGGACCCGGTTTCCTATGTGTGATTAACCGGCTATCCAAACCTGCGACAGACGGTAGAGACCAGATCGAGAGAGCGGCCGACTCCTGAGCTGGATGTCGACTCACCGGGGGCCACCCGGATTTGTTCGTTGTTAGCTAGAGGGACCTGTCGTTTCGGATCTCTTGGAACTCAATCATAAAATGGTTGCCTGTGATGGGTAGCAACTTAGAGAGATGGACGTGCGTGCGGAGCCTTGTAATGGGCAGTTGGTACACCCCTGCAGGGTTAAATCTTTTCCAGAAGCCGTGTCCACGGTTATGGATGACTTCAGACCTACTCCTTGTTCATAGACAACAACAACTGAGATAATCTTAATATAACCTGATCAACGTGTGTGTGTGCCTTGACTGCTTCTTCTTCGTCGGGATGCGAAGAGGAGGACAAGGATAGGATAAGTGTTATGTTTGCGTAAGTAGTTGATAGGAAGACTTGTTGCAGGCGATTCCTCATCGAATGCTTGGCTTCTTATCTTACTCTCTAGATCGTTAGCCACTTCATAAATGCTAGTGCGGCAGCAACCTCACCACTTACCCCTTCCTTAACGTAAACTACTAGTTGTCCTAGAATGACGAGTGATGAAGTCCTTGCTAGGTCGGATGACCACTACAGTTGGATGTTGAGTACCTCTTTTCAGGGTTCTTGACCGACGACAGGTATGGTGATCGACGTTTCACGTGGAGACTTGACGACGACTAGTTAGGCGGATCCCGGCGGAAGGCCTGGACCCGTGTGGTTACGGAGATCGATGTTTTTCTCTTTGCCACTAGGCATTTGATTGTAGTCTGTACTCAGACATGTATCTTCCGCTGTTTTATTGTATCAAGGCAGTTGTATGCCGATTGTATGAGATGTTGTATCCTTTTATCTGTAATGTTGTGATATCATGTTGGAAATCCGAGGCATATGGCTTTGTCGTATGTCGAGGTAGGACCGATATGTGCATCGTCCCCGGATCTGGATGGAAACATCTAGATCTGGAACAGTACCGCATATCGGGCCTTACAGGCACACACACGTTGATCAAATTATATTAAGATTATCTCAGTTGTTGTTGTCTATGAACAAGGAGTAGGTCTCAAGTCGTCCATAACCGTGGACACGGCTTCTCGAAAAGATTTAACACTGCAGGGGTGTACCAACTGCCCATTACAAGGCTCCGCACACACGCCCATCTCTCTCAGTTGCTACCCATCATAGTCAACCATTTTATGATTTAGTTCCGAGAGATCCGAAACGACAGGTCCCTCTAGCTAACAACGAACAAATCCGGGTGGCCCCCGGTGAGTGGACATCCAACTCAAAAGCCGTCCGCGCTCTCGAATCGGCCTGTACCGTCTGGAAGAGGTCGGGTTAGCTAATCAAACTATGTGGGCAGCCCCCTAGCTTCCAGGTGTGGACCAACAAAGAAACCATGTCTCCGCTGGCCCAAGTTGTTTTAAAGAATATGTGCCAGGAGCGACCCAACAGACACACACATGGTTTTCAAATGGTAAAATCAGCTTGGGCCACCAATAGAAATGTTTGAAGCTAGATATGTAAGAAAAGGGGTCCCCATAAAATCCCACACGCGGTTAGGCACGCTTAGTCTTAGAACCAATACCCGGAACTCGGATCCTAGGTGACTCGAATGGAACAAAGCGTCGGGGCTGGATAGCCCAGACCTTCCATCCATCCTCGAATATAGTAAACATTATAATAATCATATCATCCATAACAATATAATAATGTGATATCCCAAACAAAGGAGTAACAGGAGATAACATCGTAGCATCCTAAGCATGCATACTAAGCAGGGGCTGAGCAACGAGCAATAGTAACATAGCAGTACATGGTTTGCTGGGAGGGGACATGGTTGTATCGGTTTGAAAGAGGCTGTAAACATGTGGTAGGATCAAACTTCGAACCTATCCTAGACTAGAATGCAAACTGCTGGTTGAAATAGAATGGATCATAAGTAATGTATAGTCCTTGCCTGTTGATAAGTCGGGTTCCGAAGGTGTAGTTGATCGCAAGCTCGCATCGTCTCCGAGAGGTACCCGCGGAAGCACACAAGACGGTAAACACTGGAAAGCAATCAACGAGCAAACATCTATTACTATGAAGCAAACACGAGCAAGCATCAACAAGAAGGCCACACGAGACATCGCACCTAACGTCGAGAGCGGTTACTAACAGGTTAAGTGGAGTACTCGTCACACACGACGATACCGCACGTTTACGATGGTTCAAGTTGTTTAGTTACAAGTGATCAACAATGGTTGTTAACTTGGCATGTCACTCAAGCATTGCATAGCACACAAACATGGCAAGAGGTGAAGCATAAGATAAACTATCTATGCTAGTAAATTTAAGTGAGGCACAACCTAAACATGGCATATCACTATGTGTCTCACGATGATTAATGGATTTGGTACTGTTCTGCCCTAAACCATATTTTAGGTTGGTTAACAGCAGCAAACAATAGCATAAACACAAAGTACACGAAAAACTAATCAAGTTACATATAAAGAACACTCCAAACGGAGTTACGGTTAAAAAGATATAAGCAAAACAAGTTTGGAACACAATCTGGCAATATCAGGAAGCACACTTTAGAGCAATGCGTAAACAGGATAATGAATGCAAACATGCTCACAAATGATACGCAACTAAAGTAGACATGGCAGGGAAGGCATGTCAAAAGGAATCATGCGAAAAGGCATCATGATCAATTAATTATAGCCCAAGAAAAATGCAATAAAAACTTACTGGTCTAGGACTTAGTGAAAATCAAGAAAATAGGGCATAAACTGTTATTTTTATGCTGTACAAACAGGGGTAAAACTATATTGAAAAGTGTAGCAACATGACATAGCAATAGATGGGCATGAAGTAGACATGATGGTGATTAGGTACAAACAAGAATCATGGTCATAGGCATAACAGATCAAAAGATATTAAGCATGCAACATGGCATCGAAAAGTAACAGACTTAGTGAAAAACAGAGGTGGTTGTCAAAAACAGTGGCATAGCAACTTTGGAGCTCAATAACTAGATGACCAGCAAGCATATCATGACAATGCAATACATACAATGGAACTAGACATGATGCTTAACAGTATGCGAAAAGAATCAATGTAATAGGCCTCATGGATGTGTTACAATAATCTTGCAAACTTGCAATAAAATAACAGCAGCAACACATGACAGAAATTAGCAGTAGTTAACAGCCTCTGCCTACTTCAACACAAATTAACAACGTCAAGATGGCCTCAAATCAAAATGCTCACAAAAGATGAACTGAAGTACACACAAAACTAAACAATTTTCCTTTTGGGCGCAACATGATCCGGGCTACGGTTTACTCGCAATCTACATCGCAAAACAGCAATCAGCAGTAGTTTATCAACAGACTTAGAAACATTCACAGGGTCAACAGTAGAAAAAAAAGGTGGAGCCTTACCCATGGGCTTGGCCCAAGTCGGCCTGGGTGCTGGATCTGGACCAGCTGGGCCTGGGCCGCCTGGGCAGTGGGCCGCTGGGACTTGCTGGCCCACCTGGCTGGGATGGTTGCCGATGGCTCCCGCTCAGGCCGAGCCGTGGCCGTGGTGGCGCCGGCCACCGGCGACGAGGCGGGGCGGCGCACGCAGGTCGAGGAGTCCAGGGAGGGGCGCGGTGCCGCGGCAGTGGCCGGATCAGTCCAGTCCGGTGAAGGCGGGGCCTCGGGTGGTTGCGGGCTAGCCGGCTTGGTTGAGATCTCGCCGGAGCTCGGACCAAGGAGCGGCGAACAGGCGCTCCCGCGGCGGCCTACAAGGGGGAGAAGAGGGAGAGGGTTAGGAGGAGAGGGAAGGAGAGGAAGGGAGAGAGGGAGGAGAAGGGTGGCTGGCGGCGGCCTGGCCGGAGTGGAGGTGGCGACCGGATCGGGCGGCGTGGTGGAGAGGAGTTGGAGGAGAGAGAAGGCTGGAGAGGTGGGTGACGTGGCACGATCTGAGCCCTCCACGGCCAGATCCGACGGTTGGAAAAATTCTAGGGCTAGGGTTTCAAAAAATGGGTGGTTTTGGACGAAAAATGGAGCAAAATTTGGGGGTGTGGCTGCAATTTTGGCTTAGGGGAAACCCTAGAAAGGGGTGGGGGAGTGGTGGTCTTTATATAGCCCATGTGGCTGGCAGTTTTCCATAACATCCTCGGTTTTTCTCTCGCGCGCGCGGTGTTTACGTTTCTAACCGACGGGGGTCCGCAGGACCTCCGCCGCAGGACCTCCGATTCGGGTAAAACTTCAAACTGCGCTATCAGCGCGTCGAGCCGGCGGCTTTCACCTCGCGCTGGAACCGTTCCGAGAACACTTTCCGGCGCGCTATAAAAATAACCCGTTTAATTATTAAAAGGGTTTTTCGTTCCGTTGGCTGCGGCTGGTCTCGTGCTGGTTTCGAAACGGTGATCGGGTGAAACCCGGTGTAGAAAAGGTCGAGTGTCAGGGTGGCAAGGGTCGGTCTCCGTCCAGTATGACATAAGAGGGGGGAAATAATCGCTGATCGATAAATCGGGGATGCAAACACCGCAAACAAATCAGACAATCAAAAAATTCACGCAGAATTTTTTTTTTAATTTTTGTGAAAACTGGGCTGTTACAATACAACACCACCAACAAGGGATCTCGTCCCAAGATCCAGGACGATCCGGGGGAGAGGGGGAGAGAGAAAAGAGAGTCGACGATCTTTGACACCACCAACAAGGGACTCTACTCCATGTCGACGTCGAGCTTCCGTCGAGATAAATTTTCGCAGAGAGACGGCAACGTCGGAAAACGAAACCATCGGGAGATCAAGAGGAAGAACGATAGTTGAAAGAGACGATCAAGGGAAGCATTCTCACTGAAATCGTGAGGATACTAGGCAAGAGGAATGGAGTCAACAAACGGCCAACATGTTTACCCAGAGTTGGATAAACTAAAGGTACTACAGGATTTCCCAAACTTGAGATCGGAATCGAGACAATACGCTGCAAGCAACGCATTTTAACGGTTCATAAACTTGACACAGTCGAGATCTTAAAGTTTTGAAGAGGATAAGTCGAGAATAAAACACTTACGGCACTTTTCCTGACCAGAGCAAGGGTAAGGAGTAAAAATATTCCTACTCTCCGATAACTAACTTAATAACTACAAAATAGTTTTGACTAGACTCGACTTAGGCCAGAGAGGGGATCCCTACAGTCGGTAAGGCTCTAAATACCAAGTTGTAAGGCCCGATATGCGGTACTGTTCCAGATCTAGATGTTTCCATGTAGATCCGGGGACGAAGCACATATCGGTCCCACCGCGACATTTGACGAAGTCATATGCCCCAGATTTCCAACATGATATCACAACATTACATATATAAGGATACAACATCTCATACAATCGGAATACAACTGCCTTAATAGAGTACAACAGCGGAAGATACATGTCTGAGTAAAGAGAACAATCAATTACCTAGTGGCAAAGAGAAAAAGATCGATCCCCATAACTACACGGGTCCAGGCCCTCCGTCGGGATCCGCCTAACTAGTCGTCGTCGAGTCTCCACGTGAAACGTCGATCACCATACCTTTTTTCGATCAAGAACCCTGAAAAGAGTTTGGGGGTAGTATCATGAGTACAGAAGTACTCAGCATCCAACTATAGTGGTCATCTAACCCAGCAAGGACTTCATCACTCGTCATTCTAGGACAACTAGTAGTTTACGGTAAGGATGGGGTAAGTGGTGAGGTTGTTGCCGCACTAGCATTTATGAAGTGGCTAACGATCTAGAGAATAAGATAAGAAGCCAAACATTCGATGAGGAATCGCCTCCAACAAGTCTGATATCCATCTACTTACGCAAACATAACACCTATCCTATCCTTGTCCTCCTCTTCGCATCCCGGCGAAGAAGAAGAAGTCAAGGCACACACACATTGATCAAGTTATATATTAAGATTATCTTAGTTGTTGTTGTCTATGAACAAGGAGTAGGTCTCAAGTCGTCCATAACTGTGGACATGGCTTCTCGAAAAGATTTAACCCTGCAGGGGTGTACCAACTGTCCATTACAAGGCTCCGCACGCACGACCATCTCTCTCAGTTGCTACCCATCATAGTCAACCATTTTATGATTTAGTTCGGAGAGATCCGAAACGACAAGTCCCTCTAGCTAACAATGAACAAATCCGGGTGGCTCCCGGTGAGTCGATATCCAACTCAAAAACCGGCCGCGCTCTCGAATCGGCCTCTACCGTTTGGACGAGGTCGGGTTAGCTACCCAAACTATGTGGGCAGCCCCCTAGCTTCAAGGTGTGGACCAACAAAGAAACCATGTCTCTGCTGGCCCAAGTTGTTTTAAAGAATATCTGCCAGGAGCGACCCAACAGACACACACACGGTTTTCAAATGGTAAAATCAGCTTGTGCCACCTCTAGAAATGTTTGAAGCTAGATAGGTAAGAAAAGGGGACCCCATAAAATCCCACACACGGTTAGGCACGCTCAGTCTTAGAACCAATACCCAAAACTCAGATCCTAGGTGCCTCGAATGGAACAAAGCGTCGGGGCGGGATAGCCCAGACCTTCCATCCTTAGTCGAATATAGTCAACATTATAATAATCATATCATCCATAACAATATAATAATGTGATATCCCAAACCAAGGAGTAACAACAGGTAAAATCGTACCATCCTAAGAATGCATACTAAGAAGGGGCTGAGCAACGAGCAATAGTAACATAGCAGTACATGGTTTGCTGGGAAGGGACATGGCTGTATCGGTTTGAAAGAGGCTGTAAACATGTGGTAGGATCAAACATCGAACCTATCCTAGAATAGCATGAAAATTTCTGGTTGAAATAGAATGGATCATAAGTAATGTATAGTCCTTGCCTGTTGATAAGTCGGGTTCCGAAGGTGTAGTTGATCGCAAGCTCGCATCGTCTCCGAGAGGTACTCGCGGAAGCACACAAGACGGTAAATACTGGAAAGCAATCAACGATCAATCATCTATTACTATGAAGAAAACACGAGAAAGCATCAACAAGAAGGCCACACGAGACATCGCACCTACCGTCGAGAGCGGTTACTAACAGGTTAAGGGGAGTACTCGTCACACACGACGATACCGCACGTTTACGATGGTTCAAGTTGTTTAGTTACAAGTGATCAACAAAGGTTGTTAACATGGCATGTCACTCAAGCATGGCATAGCACACAAACATAGCAAGAGGTGAACCATAAGATAAACTATCTATGCTACTCAATTTAAGTGAGGCACAACCTAAACATGGCATATCACTAAGTGTCTCACGGTGATTAATGGATTTTGTACTGTTCTTCCCTAAACCATATTTTAGGCTGGTTAACAGAATCAAACCAAAGCATAAACACAAAGTACACGAAAAACTAATCAAGTTACATATAAAGAACACTCCAAACGGAGTTACGGTTAAAAAGATATAAGGAAAACAAGTTCGGAACACAATCTGGCAACATCAGGAAGCACCCCTTAGAGCAATGCATAAACAGGATAATGAATGCAAACATGCTCACAAATGATATGCAACTAAAGTAGACATGGCAGGGAAGGCATGGCAAAAGGAATTATGCGAAAAGTCCTCATGAACAATTAATTATAGCTCAAGCAAAATGCAATAAAACATTACTAGTCTAGGACTTAGTGAAAATCAAGAAAACAGGGCATAAACTGTTATTTTTATGTTGTACAAACAGGGGTAAAACTATATTCAAAAGTGTAGCAACATGACATAGCAATAGATGGGCATGAAGTAGACATGATGGTGATCAGGTACAAACAAGAATCATGGTCATAGGCATAACAGATCAAAAGATATTAAGCATGCAACATGGCATCGGAAAGTAACAGACTTAGTGAAAAACAGAGGTGGCTGTCAAAAATAGTGGCATAGCAACTTTGGAGCTCAATAACTAGATTACCAACAAGCATATCATGACAATGCAATACATATAATGGAAATAGACATGATGCTTAACAATATGCAAAAAGAACCAATGCAATAGGCCTCATGGATGTGTTACAATCAGCGTCTAATTACCTTAGAGTTTCGAGTTCTGATCATAGTTTGTCACGCCGCCGCCGCACAGTAGTACACCACCACGTTCCGCCAATCCGAGTCCAGATACACCACCACGTTCCGCCAAGCCGAGTCCATACACACCACCACAACCTACCGATCCGAGTTGAGTTCCATCACCTGTTCGGTTTGTGATCTCTCCGTAGCCAGATTAGTTTTGAGTTGATTAGAGTCGGATTTCACCAATCTTTTCGGGGGTAAATTTTTTTTTCGCCCATACGTTCCTTAGGTCCAGAAACTCATTTTGAGACGTTCGCCACCATAGTGATTTTTTCGCACTTTTTCAGCCACCGCAGTCCCGCATCGCAAAAAAAAAAGAGCAAAAAAAAATATTCAGAGTGTGCTTCTCAGTTGATTACGTGCCGCGCCGTGTTTTCGTTGGTGTTTTAGGCTCGCGTCTCTAGTACGGTCTAGCCTAGGATCAGCACAGTACCGACGTTGAGTGTTTATTCAACTTTGCATCTCTGTTTTGATTACTGTTGAGCTTTTTGCTACCATATTTGTCAAGCCTACCTACAGCTCCACATATATTCTACTTCGTGCGGTTGACACCTCCTGTCCATCGCTCTACCACATCTCTGAGAGTTTTGACCCGTTGGTTGTACATCACCACCTGCTGCTAGGTAAGAATCGGTAAGAACGAAAGAAAAGCTTGACGGATTTGTGCTTTCCACCACCCCACATCCCATTAGTAGAAGTAGGATCATACTTCTGTGTGTTTTATATTTCTGCTAACCATGCCAGGATCCCATGATGAAGTGGCGCGGGATGCACCTGATTGGGAGAATATGACAAACAAAGCATTACATGATAAATTTGCACAAATGATGTCTGAACAGGTGAATGACATCGAGAACAGATTTACAGAGGCGATTGATGGTGTGGAGAAGATGATCGACACCAAGCTCGACGCCAAGTTTACTGAGTTGCTTGCACGCTTACCTATACAGCCTGCGGCCGCTCCAGCACAGCCACCGCCACCACGACGTGCACGACGTATTCTGTTTCCGGGCGGACAAGCTGCTGGTGCTCCTGCTGCTGCTGCAGTTACTGCTGCTGCTGCCTCTGACGTCGGCCAGGACGACAACTACGAGGGTGATTACGAGGAGGAGGTGGAACAAGAAGCGGCCTATGAACAGCCAGCTGGACGTCCACGTCCCAACATTCGCCACGGTCGACACCAACCACCCCCTCAGGTACGCGATGATGAACATGTGCCTAAACTTAAATTGAATCTTAAGCCGTTTGAGGGTAGATATATTCCTGATGCTTATCTTACTTGGGAGTTAGAAACTGAACAACGCTTTACATGTTTACAATATCCTGAGAATAGACGTGTTACTGCTGCTGTTTGTGAATTCACGGGTTTTGCATCTATTTGGTGGTCTGAACATTGTAGATTGCATGCTAATAATATTCCAGCTACTTGGGTTGCTTTAAAAGATGCTATGCGTACTCGCTGGGTTCCTCCTTATTATCAACGTGAATTGCTACAAAAATTACAGCGTTTGAGACAAGGAAAAAATTATGTAGAGGAATATTATCAAGAATTACAAACTGGATTGATTAGATGTGGCCTAGTAGAGGATAATGAAGCTATGTTTGCATGTTTTATAGGTGGCTTAAACAGGGAGATACAAACTATTCTAGAATACAAGGACTATGCTACTATTACTCGTTTGTTTCATCTTGCTTGTAAAGCTGAACGTGAAGTGCAGGATCGACAGGCCGCTACGAGACCTAACTTTTCTGCAGGACGAAATACATCATGGACATCGCGTGGACCTTCTACATCCACACGTCCTGCTGCACCACCATCTACTTCAGCCGCTCATTCTGATAGGGAGCCACCAAAACAACCAGCGCCACCATTCAAGGGTGCACAGAGTGGTCCAGCGGCGAGTTCTTCTTCATCCATGGCTTCCACAGGGCAAACACGAGATCGTGATATTAAATGTCGCAGGTGCCAAGGTGGAGGTCACTTCGCAAAAGACTGTCCCTCCAAGCGTGTGATGATTATTACGGCGGATGGTGGGTATGAGTCAGCGAGTGACTATGATGAGGAGACTTTAGTTCTCATTGCTCATGAGGAACAGGGTACCCATGATGATGCTCATGATATAGAGTATATGGCTCCTGATGATGCAGATAAATATGCTAGTTTGGTTGCTCAACGTGTGTTAAGTGTGCAGGTAACGAAGGCTGAGCAAAACCAGAGGCATAATTTGTTCCACACAAAGGGAGTGGTGAAAGAACGTTCGGTTCGCATCATCATTGACGGAGGGAGTTGCAACAACTTGGCTAGCATGGAGTTGGTGGAGAAGCTATCTCTCACCACAAGACCACACCCCCATCCTTACTATATTCAGTGGTTTAACAATAGTGGTAAGATTAAGGTAACCCGTTCTGTTCGTGTGCACTTTAGCATTGCTGCATATGCTGATTATGTTGATTGTGATGTGGTACCCATGCAAGCATGCTCTCTTTTACTTGGTAGACCATGGCAATTTGATAGGAATGTTGTACACAATGATAGGATAAATCAGTTTACTCTGGTTCATCAGGATAAAAATATTGCTTTACTTCCTATGTCTCCTGAACAAATTGTGAAAGATGATCTTGCTAGAGCTAGTAAAGCTAAACAGGAGAAAAATAAGAGTGAAAATGAGATAGCAGCCAAAGAATTTGAGCAACAACATAAGACTAATAGCAAATCTTCTTCTGCTGTTTCTAATGAAATTAAATTGACTAGTCCAACTTTGCTTGCTACTAAAGTTGATATTTCAGATTTGGATGTTAGTCAATATGTGTGCTATGCTTTTGTGTGCAAAGAAGCTTTGTTTTCATTTGAGGAATTGCCTCCTTCTTTGCCTCCTGTTGTCACTGACCTTTTGCAGGAGTTTATTGACGTCTTTCAACAAGACGTACCACCGGTATTACCACCTATTCGAGGGATTGAGCATCATATTGACTTAATTCCCGGTGCTTCGTTGCCCAACCGTGCGCCATACCGTACCAATCCGGAGGAGACGAAGGAGATTCAGCGTCAAGTACAAGAGCTACTCGACAAAGGTTACATACGTGAATCCCTTAGTCCTTGTGTTGTTCCTGTTATATTAGTCCCTAAAAACGATGGAACATGGCGTATGTGTGTTGATTGTCGAGCCATTAATAATATTACTATTCGTTATCGTCATCCTATTCCTAGGTTAGATGATATGCTTGATGAATTAAGTGGCTCTACCATGTTTTCCAAAGTTGATTTGCGTAGTAGATACCATCAAATTCGCATGAAATTAGGAGATGAATGGAAAACGGCATTTAAAACTAAGTTTGGATTATATGAGTGGTTAGTCATGCCTTTTGGGTTAACTAATGCACCTAGCACTTTCATGAGATTAATGAACGAGGTTTTACGTGCTTTCATTGGACGATTTGTGGTAGTCTATTTTGATGATATACTGATTTATAGCAAATCTTTGGAGGAACATTTGGATCATTTACGTGCTGTTTTTATTGCTCTACGTAATGCACGTTTGTTTGGTAACCTTGGGAAGTGCACCTTTTGCACCGACCGAGTATCGTTTCTTGGCTATGTTGTTACTCCGCAGGGAATTGAAGTTGATAAAGCCAAGATCGAGGCGATTGAGAGTTGGCCGCAGCCCAAAACGGTCACACAAGTGAGGAGTTTTCTTGGACTCGCTGGATTCTATAGGCGTTTTGTGAGAGATTTCAGCACCATTGCTGCACCTCTCAATGAGCTTACACGCAAGGATGTGCCTTTTACTTGGGGTACCGCACAGGAAGAAGCCTTCGCGGTATTGAAAGATAAGTTAACACATGCTCCTTTGCTCCAACTTCCTGATTTTAATAAGACTTTTGAGCATGAATGCGATGCTAGTGGGATTGGTTTGGGAGGTGTGTTATTACAAGATGCTAAACCTGTTGCATACTTTTCTGAAAAATTGAGTGGGCCTAGTCTGAACTATTCTACTTATGATAAGGAATTATATGCTCTTGTTCGGACATTAGAAACTTGGCAACATTATTTATGGCCCAAAGAATTTGTTATACATTCTGATCATGAATCTTTGAAACACATAAGAAGTCAAGCAAAACTTAATCGTAGACATGCTAAGTGGGTTGAATTTATTGAGACTTTCCCTTATGTCATTAAACACAAGAAGGGGAAAGATAATATTATTGCTGATGCTTTGTCTCGTCGTTATACTATGCTTTCACAACTTGACTTCAAGATATTCGGTTTAGAGACAATCAAAGATCAATATGTAAATGATGCAGAATTTAAAGATGTATTGCAGAATTGTAGAGAGGGTAGAACATGGAACAAGTTTGTCCTTAATGATGGGTTTGTGTTCCGTTCTAACAAGCTATGCATTCCAGCTAGCTCTATTCGTCTTTTGTTGTTGGAGGAGGCGCATGGAGGAGGATTAATGGGACACTTTGGCGTGAAGAAGACGGAGGACGTACTTGCTACACACTTCTTTTGGCCAAAGATGAGACGGGATGTTCAGCGTTTTGTTGCTCGCTGCACTACATGTCAAAAAGCTAAGTCACAACTCAATCCTCATGGTTTATACATGCCTTTACCTGTACCTAGTGTTCCGTGGGAGGACATATCCATGGACTTTGTTTTAGGCTTGCCTCGAACAAAGCAGGGGAGGGATAGCATATTTGTTGTCGTGGATAGATTTTCTAAGATGGCACATTTTATACCATGTCATAAAAGCTATGATGCTGCTAATGTTGCTGATTTATTCTTTCGTGAGATTATTCGCTTACATGGTGTGCCCAATACTATTGTCTCGGATCGTGATACTAAGTTTCTTAGCCATTTTTGGAGATGCTTATGGGCTAAGTTGGGGACTAAACTACTTTTTAGTACTACTTGTCATCCCCAAACTGATGGACAAACTGAAGTAGTCAATAGGACTTTGTCTACTATGCTTAGGGCTGTTTTAAAGAGTAACTTGAAAATATGGGAAGAATGTTTACCTCATAATTAATTTGCTTATAATCGTTCATTTCATTCTACCACTAAAATGTGCCCTTTTGAGATTGTTTATGGTTTTCTACCTCGTGCGCCTATTGATTTGCTGCCTCTTCCATCTTCGGAGAAGGTTAATTTTGATGCTAAGCAACGTGCTGAATTGATATTAAAAATGCATGAGTTAACTAAAGAAAACATTGAGAAAATGAATGCTAGATACAAGCTTGCTGGTGATAAGGGTAGAAAGCATGTTGTGTTTGAACCAGGAGATCTTGTTTGGTTACATCTACGTAAAGATAGGTTTCCTGATTTGCGCAAGTCTAAGTTAATGCCACGAGCTGATGGTCCTTTTAAGGTTTTACAGAAAATTAATGAAAATGCATATAAACTTGAGCTACCTGCAGATTTTGGGGTTAGTCCCACATTTAACATTGCAGATTTGAAACCCTATTTGGGAGAAGATAATGAGCTTCCGTCGAGGACGACTTCAATTCAAGAAGGGGAGGATGATGAGGACATCTCTACGAATGTTCCACCCACATCTTCACCAACTACACATACTGGACCAGTTACTAGAGCACGTGCACGTCAACTAAATTATCAGGTACTTTCGTTTCTTGCGAATCCTTCTAATGTTCATGAACATATGATGCTGCCTAAATTAGATACTTTTGTTTTGCTTATGAATGAAGGACCTAGCATGGACAAGAAGGACGGTCATTGGAGCGGGATCAAGCATGGAGAAGAAGGTGCGCGCGCGGGAAAGAACAATGGAGCTTCGAGTGGGGATTTTTGCACTTTGCAGCCACCATAAGGCATGCATGAAGGCTTGGACGAAATACACGAGATGCCACTTCATTATTTTCGTCCAAGAGCAATTATAGGTGCTGCGTCACCTTAATATTGGGCTGGGCCCATGTAATTTCGAAATACCACATTATAGGCTGTTTTTAGAGTCCGTATGTGTGGGGAAACCGAGTTAGGGTTGTTTTCGGACCCCACCTCCAAGGGGTCACTTATATCCCCTCTGTTCCCCCATATATACAGCCCTTAGGGCATCGTTTAGACTTGGGTTTTAATTAGATTTAAGTTAGCCATAGCCGCAACTTCGAGTTCTTCGTTTGTGTCGTCCGACCAGGCCAAGACCGCATTGGAACCCCAACTTCTGTTAATCTTTCATCTTATATTCGCAATATCCAGATTGCAATTCTTAGTTCTTGCTTGTTCTTCGATTGCTTGCAGGAATTGACCTTCGTGGTCAGGTTGATCGTGCATCCGCGGGATCAATAACCTCTCGGAGTTGGTTTAGCGATTGCTAAGGCGCAACGTCTTCGCGCGTTCGTAGTCGGGTCGTGAAAGTCTACTCCACCAAAAATCGATCTCCATCATCTCATCGAAACATCGGGACACCTTCGCCTCTATCATTCCCACAGAACCCAGATACAGATCTCCTGGAGTTCGCGCCGTCGATGAAGCCGAACAGTAGCAACTCTGATAAGGAGATATTGTCGTTGCCGAGGAAGTACGTACTCAGGCTGCTACATGCGCCGCGCTGTACCATCAAGGACAACGCCGCTATCACAGCCGCCACGTCTGCTCTCGGGAACTTGAGGAATGCGACCTTGTCCTCCATCGGCTACATTCCTGGAGGCCCATATCGCGGAGGGGGTTCCGGTTACGAAGGGAACACTGTCCACTCCCCCCAGCATTGGTGTCAACAAGACCATCCCCTAGATGAGCGCTTCCACGACCCCGCCGTCCGCCAGATCGTTCCTCGATGGGCCGGGTTGCCTCGTGCAACTTCTGTGGCATCATCCGGGCACCGTGGAACCTCGTAACAGCGTACTCGTGATATGGGGTGGCCCGATCTTCTCAGTAAACGTAGGGTGAATATGAGGGCGATATGAGATAACTTGTATGTAGCCGATGAACTCTCCTTGCTAGACCCCTGTTGCCAATGCGACAGCTCTCTACCCTTTGGATATTCACAACTTCACACACTTGCGCAACGTAGTCGTCGACCACGAGACGGTAATTTGCAATCTACTAATTCCTAGTGGAACAACAGATCACATAGAACTTGCAGTAGGCAAACTTCAGATCGATACAAATTGAAGTTGATGATTCAAGATGAATGCTTAGAATCAAATCTCTGAACTAGGCTTTATCTAAAACGTGGTCTAACCCTAAAACTCGTAGGGGGTTCTATATTTATAAGCTAGGGAATATAAACGGGGGTACAATGGCCGCAGCCCTATTTCTACGCGCAGGCAGGACAGTAGTACCGTAGTGAGAGTGGTAGTGCCGCTGGCGCGGTAGTACCGTACCTACTACCGTACAGACTACCGTAAACCTTCTGTAACCGGCGGTACTACGAGCGGTAGTACGGGCGGTAGTACCGTTCACTAGGGTGGTAGTACCGCTCGCTAGGGCGGTAGTACCGCTTCTTGTAGCCTGAAGCTTCTTTGCATCGTCTTCTCGCGGCTCCTCTTCCGGTGTGGTTTGCCCTTGTTCCATGGCTTCTTCTCCTTGAGCATCGTCTTCTCCTTCCTTCTCCTCGTCTTGTCCATGGTATCTGATCATGCATACATACAAGGACTTAGGCAGTATATAATTCTTATTAAGCACAACATCAGATTCTATTAAGAGCAAGTTCACATGTTATTCTATTAGTTTTGCACGGGCCCTTGTAATAGGTCCAATTCTGATTTCATTAGCTTGTTCTTCATGAAGAGTTGGGGATGTCTTGTCAGTAGGGACGTCCTCATCGACTCGCCTGGAGGATCGTCGCCACGAAGACGCTCGAACCACCATCTTTAGGCAGAAGGAAACTCGTCGGTGTTCCGATGCCCGGGTTCCTCCCATCGATGCAGTCCGGGAGGGGATCCTTGCCGGTGAAAGCGACTAGAGCATCGTGTGCGTAGCCTTCACCCAAGATCTACGTAGCGTCCAGTGGACTAAGAAGTTCCAGATAGGTGGCCCACTTCCGTATGATGGAAAGACAGACCCTTGCGAGTTCATCCATATGTACAACACTGATGTGGAGATCGCGGGGGGAGACGACAAAGCGAAGGCCAACTACTTCCCCATGAAGCTCAAGGACAATGTTCGCCGGTGGATGATGCATCTCCTGGCCAACTCCATCATCTCCTTGGCAGAACTCTGCGAAAATTTTGTCAGCGCGTTTAGCGGAGGGGTCCAACCTCTATAAACCGTCAGTGACTTACGCCGAGTAGTGCAGAAGGACGACAAACCTCTCCGGAAGTTCGTCCAAAGATTCACCCAGATGCAGCATTGCATCCTCGACGAGCATGAGGCCGCAATCATCGCCACCTTTCATGCCAACGTCAAGAACCCGCGCATGCTGGAGAAGATGAGTACCCGGTCCATGAAGATTATCACCGCCCTGTTCGAGCTGGCTGACAAGGTCGCCCTTGTCGAAGAGGCGGTCCTTCCTATTAATCGAGATGCCAGAAGACGCCCGTTGGCTCAAGCTCCTTCCGGAAGGAACCATCCTTCCTTCCGGGGAGCCCAGGGCCCGTAAATGCGTACACCAAGCCGTGTTCACCATGGAGGGGAACGGGGCCGCTCCGCAACAACCCTCCATCGACACCGTGGTTGCCACCGAGGACACCACCCTATCGCCATACTTCAAGATACACAAGACCAACAAGCACGACTTATCAGAGTGCCGCTTCGTCATCAAGCTCCAAGAAGAAATGGTGCACTTCTATTCCAAGAAGGACGCCGAAAGGAAGGCTCAGCGGGGCGGAGGTTCCCAACGTGGGGGCCGAGGCGGCTACCAGAAAAATGGCAAGCCAAGGACGCCGCATCACGGCAACGATGTTTCCGGAGAGGAGCAATCCGGAGGCGACGCGGTGAAGGTGGAGACCCACCAAGCGACCATCGGTGATATCTTCTTGTTGCATAGGTGGAAGGTCTTCTTCCGTGGCCGCAAGCTAGACCGCGTGGACTTCCTCATGTTCCGTTACGAGGGCGAGGACGTCTTGACGCTGAAGTGTTTCAGCATGAACGGCGACTACCTAAACAATGAAGAGCTACCAAGAACCCGGAAGGACGCCGAGTGGGTCGCTCGTCAATCATCGATATACCTCGTACTCGATGATACCCTTTACTGCAGGTGTCCCAATGTTGTGAAGCTACTGTGCGTCCCCACAAACTAAGGCAAGATGTTGCTCCCGTCCAGACCACAAAGGAACATGCGGCGCCCACATTGTTTCCCGGGCTCTGGTCGGCAAAGCTTTCCGGCAAGGGTTCTATTGGCCTACTTCCTTGAATGATGCCATGGAGCTTGTGAACACCTGCGACACCTGCCAATTCCACGCCAAGGCTGTTCATCAACCAGCACAAGCTCTCCAAATCATCCCTCGGTCATGGCCCATTGCGGTCTAGGGGGTGGAAATCTTGGGCCCATTCCCACGTGCTACAGGAGGTTATGAGTTCCTCCACATCGCCATCGACAAATTCACCAAGTGGCCGGAAGTTGAGCCAGTCCGCAAGACCACGCCGCAATCCGCCATCAAGTTTATCAGAAGCCTGGTGTGTCGTTTCGGAGTTCCTAACCGGATCATCACGGACAACGACACCTGGTCCACAAGTCAGGCCTTCCTCGAGTACTGCGAGAAAATAGGCACCGCAGTGTATTTTGCATCAGTGGCTCATTTGAGGAGCAACGACCAGGAAAAGAGAGCCAATTCGGAAGTACTATAAAGTCTCCGGACCCGTACCTTCAAACGGCTCGAAAAGTGTGGAAAGCGGTGGGTGGATGAACTCCCAGCTGTTTTATAGTCAACCAGGACCACACCCAATCAAGCCAAAAATGAGACGCCCTTCGCTCCTGTTTATGGAGCGGAGGCGGTGCTCCTCACAAAACTCAGATACGGGTCTCCTCGAGTTCGCGCTTTCGACGAAGCCGAACAACAGCAACTCCGACAAGGAGATGTCATCGTTGCCGAGGAAGTACGTACTCGGGATGCTACACGTGCCGGGCGGTCAAGGACTGCGCCTCTATCATATTCGCCACGTCCGCTCTGAAAAATTGAGGGAGATAACCTTGTCCTCCGTCGGCTATAGTCCGGGAGGGGTCTAAACAAGCTGTCTCGAAACTGGGAAGGCCCTAATCGGGTAGTTTAAGTCACCCGGCCCGGATCCGTCCGCCTGGAGACCGAGGATGGAGTCCCCGTGAGAAACTCGTGGAACATCGAGCACCTCCGTAAGTACCATCTCCGTAAGTTCTATCCGTGAGGGTATAAAGTTGCCGGATGACCAGTTTCCCGGTAGCGCCACTTTTGTATGTTATGATCTCCGGATCAATGTTTATGAGTGCAACCCAAAAATCCCCGGGGGCTAAATCGGTGTGTGTAAGTACGACAATGATTTAGCCCCTGGGGATTTTTTGGGTTGCACTCATAAACATTGATCCGGAGATCACAACATACAAATGTGGCGCTACCGGGAAAATGGTCATCCGGAAACTTTATACCCTCATGGATAAAACTTACGGAGATGGTACTTCCAGAGGTGCTCGATATTCCACGAGTTTCTCACGGGGACTCCATCCTCGGTCTTCAGGCGGACGGATCCGGGTCGGGTGACTTGGACTACCCGATTAGGGCCTTTCCAGTTTGGAGACAGCTTGTTTAGACCCCTCCCGGACTGTAGCCGACGAAGGACAAGGTCGCCTTCCTCAATTTGTCAGAGCGGATGTGGAGACTGTGATAGAGGCGCAGTCCTTGACCGCGCGACACGTGTAGCATCCCGAGTACGTACTTCCTCGGCAATGACGACATCTCCTTGTCGGCTTCATCGAAGGAGCGAACTCGAAGAGATCCATATCTGAGTTCTATGGGGAGCACCGCCTCCGCTACATAAAAAAGAGCGAAGGGCGTCTCATTTGTGGCTCGATTGTGATGAGGACATCTCTACTAATGTTACACCCACATCTTCACCAACTACACATACTGGACCAGTTACTAGAGCACGCGCACGTCAACTAAATTATCAGGTCCTTTCGTTTCTTGTGAATCCTTCTAATGTTCAGGAACATATGATGCTGCCTAAATTAGATACTTTTGTTTGTCTTATGAATGAAGGACCTAGCATGGATAAGAAGGATGGTCATTGGAGCGGGATGAAGCATGGAGAAGGAGATGTGCACGCGGGAAAGGACAATGGAGCTTCCAGTGGTGATTTTCGCACTTTGAGCCCACCATAAGGCGTGCATGAAGACTTGGACGAGAGACACAAGACGCCACATTAATATTTTCGTCCAAGGGTTATTATAGGTGCTGCGTCACCTTATTATTGGGCCAGGCCCATGTAATTTCGAAATACACTTAATAGGCTATTTTTTAGAGTCCGTATGTGTGGGGAAACCGAGTTAGGGTTGTTTTCGGACCCCTCCTCCAAGGGGCCACGAAATTCCCCTCTGTTCCCCCATATATACAGCCCTTAGGGCGTCGTTTAGACTTGGGTTTTAATTAGATTTAAGTTAGCCATAGCCGCAACTTCGAGCTCTTCGTTTGTGTCATCCGACCAGTCCAAGACCTCATTGGAACCCCAACTTTCATAATCATTCATCTTATATTCGCAATATCCAGATTGCAATTCTTAGTTCTTGCTTGTTCTTCGATTGCTTGCAGGAATTAGACCTTCGTGGTCAGGTTGATCGTGCATCCGCGGGATCAATAACCTCTTGGAGTTGGTTTAGCGATCGCTAAGGCGCAACGTCTTCGCACGTTCGAAGTCGGATCGTGAAAGTCGTCTCCACCATAATCGATCTCCACCATCTCACCGAAACATCGGGACACCTTCGCCTCTATCAAGTGGTATCAGATTTCCAGGTTGCTCGGTGAGATTTACCAGTTTTCGTAGTCTAGATTGGTTCTGTTCTTCATACCTACAGTCCACGAAAAAGCCAAAAAAATAATTAGGGTTAGATCATCACGTCCCAAAACAGTCCGAGCCTTTGTCTAGTCTTCTTTACAGTATATGGACTCGTTGCAGTATATGGATTGGTTAATTAGGCTTTGTTGAATTTGCGGTTGCATCGTTGTGTCGAGTCGCTGATCTTAGCGTCTAGTTCCCTTAGAGTTTCGAGTTCTGATCACAGTTTGTCACACAGCCGCCGCACAGTAGTACACCGCCACGTTTCCGCCAATCCGAGTCCAGATACACCACCACGTTCCGCCAAGTCGAGTCCATATACAGCACCACGACCTACCAATCCGAGTTGAGTTCCATCACCTGTTCGGTTTGTGATCTCTCCGTAGCCAGATTAGTTTTGAGTTGATTAGAGTCGGATTTCACCGATCTTTTGTCGTACGTAGAAGGAGGTGATTTCCAAAAAAAAAAAAGCAAAAAAAAAAAAAGAGAGAGAAAAAAAAATTCAGGGTGTGCTTCTCAGTTGATTACGTGCCGCGCCGTGCTTTCGTTGGTGTTTTAGGCTCGCGTCTCTAGTACGGTCTAGCCTAGGATCAGCACAGTACCGACGTTGAGTGTTTATTCAGCTTTGCATCTCTGTTTTGATTACTGTTGAGCTTTTGCTACCATACTTGTCAGCCTTCCTACAGCTCCACATATATTCTACATCGTGCGTTTTGACACCTCCTGGCCATCGCTCTACCACATCTCTGAGAGTTTTGACCCGTTGGTTGTACATCACCACCTGCTGCTAGGTAAGAATCGGTACGAACTAAAGAAAAGCTTGACGGATTTGTGCTTTCCACCACCCCACATCCCATTAGTAGAAGTAGGATCATATATCTGTGTGTTTTCTATTTCTGCTAACCATGCCAGGATCCCATGATGAAGTGGCGCGGGATGCACCTGATTGGGAGAATATGACAAACAAAGCATTACATGATAAATTTGCACAAATGATGTCTGAACAGGTGAATGACATCGAGAACAGATTTACAGAGGCGATTGATGGTGTGGAGAAGATGATCGACACCAAGCTCGACACCAAGTTTACTGAGTTGCTCGCACGCCTACCTATACAGCCTGCGGCCGCTCCAGCACAGCCACCGCCACCACGACGTGCACGACGTATTCTGTTTCCGGGCGGACAAGCTGCTGGTGCTCCTGCTGCTGCTGCAGTTACTGCTGCTGCTGCCTCTGACGTCGGCCAGGACGACAACTACGAGGGTGATTACGAGGAGGAGGTGGAACAAGAAGCGGCCTATGAACAGCCAGCTGGACGTCCACGTCCCAACATTCGCCACGGTCGACACCAACCACCCCCTCAGGTATGCGATGATGAATATGTGCCTAAACATAAATTGAATCTTAAGCCGTTTGAGGGTAGATATATTCCTGATGCTTATCTTACTTGGGAGTTAGAAACTGAACAACGCTTTACATGTTTACAATATCCTGAGAATAGACGTGTTACTGCTGCTGTTTGTGAATTCACGGGTTTTGCATCTATTTGGTGGTCTGAACATTGTAGATTGCATGCTAATAATATTCCAGCTACTTGGGCTGCTTTAAAAGATGCTATGCGTACTCGCTGGGTTCCTCCTTATTATCAACATGAATTGCTACAAAAATTACAGCGTTTGAGACAAGGAAAAAAATTCTGTAGAGGAATATTATCAAGAATTACAAACTGGATTGATTAGATGTGGCCTAGTAGAGGATAATGAAGCTATGTTTGCACGTTTTATAGGTGGCTTAAACAGGGAGATACAAACTATTCTAGAATACAAGGACTATGCTACTATTACTCGTTTGTTTCATCTTGCTTGTAAAGCTGAACGTCCTGCTGCACCACCATCTACTTCAACCGCTCATTCTTACAGGGAGCCTCCAAAACAACCAGCGCCACCATTCAAGGGTGCACAGAGTGGTCCAGCAGCGAGTTCTTCTTCATCCATGGCTTCCACAGGGCAAACACGAGATCGTGATATTAAATGTCGCAGGTGCCAAGGTGGAGGTCACTTCGCAAAAGACTGTCCCTCCAAGCGTGTGATGATTATTACGGCAGATGGTGGGTATGAGTCAGCGAGCGACTATGATGAGGAGACTTTAGTTCTCATTGCTCACGAGGAACAGGGTGCCCATGATGATGCTCATGATATAGAGTATATGGCTCCTGATGATGCAGATCAATATGCTAGTTTGGTTGCTCAACGTGTGTTAAGTGTGCAGGTATCGAAGGCCCAGCAAAACCAGAGGCATAATTTGTTCCACACAAAGGGAGTGGTGAAAGAACGTTCGGTTCGCATCATCATTGACGGAGGGAGTTGCAACAACTTGGCGAGCATGGAGTTGGTGGAGAAGCTATCTCTCACCACAAGACCACACCCCCATCCGTACTATATTCAGTGGTTTAACAATAGTGGTAAGATTAAGGTAACGCGTTCTGTTCGTGTGCACTTTCGCATTGCTGCATATGCTGATTATGTTGATTGTGATGTGGTACCCATGCAAGCATGCTCTCTTTTACTTGGTAGACCATGGCAATTTGATAGGAATGTTGTACACCATGGTAGGACAAATCAGTTTACTCTGGTTCATCAGGATAAAACTATTGCTTTACTTCCTATGTCTCCTGAACAAATTGTGAAAGATGATCTTGCTAGAGCTAGTAAAGCTAAACAGGAGAAAAATAAGTGTGAAAATGAGATAGCAGCTAAAGAATTTGGGCAACAACATAAGACTAATAGCAAATCTTCTTCTGTTGTTTCTAATGAAATTAAATTGACTAGTCCAACTTTGCTCGCTACTAAGGTTGATATTTCGGATTTGGATGTTAGTCAATATGTGTGCTATGCTTTTGTGTGCAAAGAAGCTTTGTTTTCATTTGAGGAATTGCCTCCTTCTTTGCCTCCTGTTGTCACTAACCTTTTGCAGGAGTTTATTGACGTCTTTCCACAAGACGTACCACCGGGATTACCACCTATTCGAGGGATTGAGCATCAGATTGACTTAATTCCCGGTGCTTCGCTGCCCAACCGTGCGCCATACCGTACCAATCCGGAGGAAACGAAGGAGATTCAGCGTCAAGTACAAGAGCTACTCGAGAAAGGTTACATACGTGAATCCCTTAGTCCTTGTGCTGTTCCTGTTATATTAGTGCCTAAAAAGGATGGAACTTGGCGTATGTGTGTTGATTGTAGAGCCATTAATAATATTACTATTCGTTATCGTCATCCTATTCCTAGGTTAGATGATATGCTTGATGAATTAAGTGGCTCTACCATGTTTTCCAAAGTTGATTTGCGTAGTGGATACCATCAAATTCGCATGAAATTAGGGGATGAATGGAAAACGACATTTAAAACTAAGTTTGGATTATATGAGTGGTTAGTCATGCCTTTTGGGTTAACTAATGCACCTAGCACTTTCATGAGATTAATGAACGAGGTTTTACGTGCTTTCATTGGACGATTTGTGGTAGTCTATTTTGATGATATACTGATTTATAGCAAATCTTTGGAGGAACATTTGGATCATTTACGTGTTGTTTTTATTGCTCTACTTAATGCACGTTTGTTTGGTAACCTTGGGAAGTGCACCTTTTGCACCGACCGAGTATCGTTTCTTCGCTATGTTGTTACTCCGCAGGGAATTGAAGTTGATAAAGCCAAGATCGAGGCGATTGAGAGTTGGCCGCAGCCCAAAACGGTCACACAAGTGAGAAGTTTTCTTGGCCTCGCTGGATTCTATAGGCGGTTTGTGAGAGATTTCAGCACCATTGCTGCACCTCTCAATGAGCTTACACGCAAGGATGTGCCTTTTACTTGGGGTACCGCACAGGAAGAAGCCTTCACGGTATTGAAAGATAAGTTAACACATGCTCCTTTGCTCCAACTTCCTGATTTTAATAAGACTTTTGAGCTTGAATGCGATGCTAGTGGGATTGGTTTGGGAGGTGTGTTATTACAAGATGCTAAACCTGTTGCATACTTTTCTGAAAAATTGAGTGGGCCACGTCTGAACTATTCTACTTATGATAACGAATTATATGCTCTTGTTCGGACATTAGAAACTTGGCAACATTATTTATGGCCCAAAGAATTTGTTATACATTCTGATCATGAATCTTTGAAACACATAAGAAGCCAAGCAAAACTTAATCGTAGACATGCTAAGTGGGTTGAATTTATTGAGACTTTACCTTATGTCATTAAACACAAGAAGGGGAAAGATAATATTATTGCTGATGCTTTGTCTCGTCGTTATACTATGCTTTCACAACTTGACTTCAAGATATTCGGTTTAGAGACACTCAAAGATCAATATGTACATGATGCGGAATTTAAAGATGTATTGCAGAATTGTAGAGAGGGTAGAACATGGAACAAGTTTGTGCTTAATGATGGTTTTGTGTTCCGTTCTAACAAGCTATGCATTCCAGCTAGCTCTATTCGTCTTTTGTTGTTGCAGGAGGCGCATGGAGGAGGATTAATGGGACACTTTGGCGTGAAGAAGACGGAGGACGTACTTGCTACACATTTCTTTTGGCCAAAGATGAGACGGGATGTTGAGCGTTTTGTTGCTCGCTGCACTATATGTCAAAAAGCTAAGTCACGACTCAATCCTCATGGTTTATACATGCCTTTACCTGTACCTAGTGTTCCATGGGAGGACATATCCATGGACTTTGTTTTAGGCTTGCCTCGAACAAAGAAGGGGAGGGATAGCATATTTGTTGTCGTGGATAGATTTTCTAAGATGGCACATTTTATACCATGTCATAAAAGCGATGATGCTGCTAATGTTGCTGATTTATTCTTTCGTGAGATTATTCGCTTACATGGTGTGCCCAATACTATTGTCTCGGATCGTGATACTAAGTTTCTTAGCCATTTTTGGAGATGCTTATGGGCTAAGTTGGGGACTAAACTACTTTTTAGTACTACTTGTCATCCCCAAACTGATGGACAAACTGAAGTAGTCAATAGGACTTTGTCTACTATGCTTAGGGTTGTTTTAAAGAGTAACTTGAAAATGTGGGAAGAATGTTTACCTCATATTGAATTTGCTTATAATCGTTCATTTCATTCTACCACTAAAATGTGCCCTTTTGAGATTGTTTATGGTTTTCTACCTCGTGCACCTATTGATTTGCTGCCTCTTCCATCTTCGGAGAAGGTTAATTTTGATGCTAAGCAACGTGCTGAATTGATATTAAAAATGCATGAGTTAACTAAATAAAACATTGAGAAAATGAATGCTAGATACAAGCTTGCTGGTGATAAGGGTAGAAAGCATGTTGTGTTTGAACCAGGAGATCTTGTTTGGTTACATCTACGTAAAGATAGGTTTCCTGATTTGCGCAAGTCTAAGTTAATGCCACGAGCTGATGGTCCCTTTAAGGTTTTACAGAAAATTAATGATAATGCATATAAACTTGAGCTACCTGCAGATTTTGGGGTTAGTCCCACATTTAACATTGCAGATTTGAAACCTTATTTGGGAGAAGATGATGAGCTTCCGTCGAGGACGACTTCGATTCAAGAAGGGGAGGATGATGAGGACATCTCTACTAATGTTACACCCACATCTTCACCAACTGCACATACTAGACCAGTTACTAGAGCACGCGCACGTCAACTAAATTATCAGGTACTTTCGTTTCTTGTGAATCCTTCTAATGTTCAGGAACATATGATGCTGCCTAAATTAGATACTTTTGTTTTGCTTATGAATGACGGACCTAGCATGGACAAGAAGGACGGTCATTGGAGCGGGATCAAGCATGGAGAAGAAGGTGCGCGCGCGGGAAATAACAATGGAGCTTCCAGTGGAGATTTTCGCACTTTGAAGCCACCATAAGGCATGCATGAAGGCTTGGACGAAATACACGAGATGCCACTTCATTATTTTCGTCCAAGAGCAATTATAGGTGCTGCGTCACCTTAATATTGGGCTGGGCCCATGTAATTTCGAAATACCACATTATAGGCTGTTTTTAGAGTCCGTATGTGTGGGGAAACCGAGTTAGGGTTGTTTTCGGGCCCCACCTCCAAGGGGTCACGAAAATCCCCTCTGTTCCCCCATATATACAGCCCTTAGGGCGTCGTTTAGATTTGGGTTTTAATTAGATTTAAGTTAGCCATAGCCGCAACTTCGAGCTCTTCGTTTGTGTCATCCGACCAGGCCAAGACCTCATTGGAACCCCAACTTTCGTAATCATTCATCTTATATTCGCAATATCCAGATTGCAATTCTTAGTTCTTGCTTGTTCTTCGATTGCTTGCAGGAATTAGACCTTCGTGGTCAGGTTGATCGTGCATCCGCGGGATCAATAACCTCTCGGAGTTGGTTTAGCGATCGCTAAGGCGCAACGTCTTCGCACGTTCGTAGTCGGATCGTGAAAGTCGTCTCCACCATAATCGATCTCCACCATCTCATCGAAACATCGGGACACCTTCGCCTCTATCAGATTGGGTGTGGTCTTGATTGACCATAGAATAGCTGGGAGTTCATCCACCCACCGCTTTCCACACTTTTCGAGCCGCTGTGATGAGGACATCCCTACTAATGTTACACCCATATCCTCACCAACTACACATACTGGACCAGTTACTAGAGCACGTGCACGTCAACTAAATTATCAGGTACTTTCGTTTCTTGCGAATCCTTCTATTGTTCATGAACATATGATGCTGCCTAAATTAGATACTTTTGTTTTGCTTATGAATGAAGGACCTAGCATGGACAAGAAGGATGGTCATTGGAGCGGGATCAAGCAGGGAGAAGAAGGTGCGCGCGCGGGAAAGTACTGTGGAACTTCCAGTGGTGATTATCACACTTTGAAGCCACCATAAGGCGCGCATGAAGTCTTGGACGAAATACGCGAGATGTCACTTCATTATTTTCGTCCAAGGGCAATTATAGGTGCTGCGTCACCTTAATATTGGGCTGGGCCCATGTAATTTCGAAATACCACATTATAGGCTGTTTTTAGAGTCCGTATGTGTGGGGAAACCGAGTTAGGGTTGTTTTCGGACCCCACCTCCAAGGGGCCACGAAATTCCCCTCTGTTCCCCCATATATACAGCCCTTAGGGCGTCGTTTAGACTTGGGTTTTAATTAGATTTAAGTTAGCCATAGCCGCAACTTCGAGTTCTTCGTTTGTGTCGTCCGACCAGGCCAAGACCGCATTGGAACCCCAACTTCTGTTAATCTTTCATCTTATATTCGCAATATCCAGATTGCAATTCTTAGTTCTTGCTTGTTCTTCGATTGCTTGCAGGAATTGACCTTCGTGGTCAGGTTGATCGTGCATCCGCGGGATCAATAACCTCTCGGAGTTGGTTTAGCGATCGCTAAGGCGCAACGTCTTCGCACGTTCGTAGTCGGGTCGTGAAAGTCTACTCCACCAAAATCGATCTACATCATCTCATCGAAACATCAGGACACCTTCGCCTCTATCAAGTGGTATCAGATTTCCAGGTTGCTCGGTGAGATTTACCAGTTTTCATAGTCTAGATTGGTTCTGTTCTTCATACCTACAGTCCACGAAAAAGCCAACAAAAAAAATTAGGGTTAGATCATCACGTCCCAAGACAGTCCTAGCCTTTGTCCAGTTTTCTTTTCAGTACTTGCTTTGTTGAATTTACGGTTGCATCGTTGTGTCAAGTTGCTGATCTTAGCGTCTAGTTCCCTTAGAGTTTCGAGTTCTGATCACAGTTTGCCACGTCGCCGCCGCACAAGTAGTCATCCTACCACGTTCCGCTAATCCGAGTCCAGATACACCACCACGTTCCGCCAAGCAGGGTCCATATACACCACCACGTCTCACGAGTCCGAGTTGAGTTCCACCATCAGTACGGTTCCTGATCTCTCTGTATCCAGATTAGTTCAGTTGTTAGAGTCGGTTTTCATCAAACTTTTTCCGTCCAGAGTCTGGCACGCTTTCCAGAGCAGTTTTTAGGCCAAAATTTTCAGGGGTAAAAAAATTTCGTGCCCATACGTTCGTTAGGTCCAGAAACTCATTTTGAGACGTTCGCCACCATAGTGCTTTTTTCGCACTTTTTCAGCCACCGCAGTCCCGCATCGCAAAAAAAAAAGAGCAAAAAAAAAAAAGAGAGAGAAAAAAAAATTCAGAGTGTGCTTCTCAGTTGTTTACGTGCCGCGCCGTGCTTTCATTGGTGTTTTAGGCTCGCGTCTCTAGTACGGTCTAGCCTAGGATCAGCACAGTACCGACGTTGAGTGTTTATTCAGCTTTGCATCTCTGTTTTGATTACTGTTGAGCTTTTGCTACCATACTTGATAGAGGCGACGGTGTCCCGATGTTTCGATGAGATGGTGAAGATCGATTATGGTGGAGACGACTTTCACGATCCGACTACGAACGTGCGAAGATGTTGCGCCTTAGCGATCGCTAAACCAACTCCGAGAGGTTATTGATCCCGCGGATGCACGATCAACCTGACCACGAAGGTCTAATTCCTGCAAGCAATCGAAGAACAAGCAAGAACTAAGAATTGCAATCTGGATATTGCGAATATAAGATGAATGATTACGAAAGTTGGGGTTCCAATGAGGTCTTGGCCTGGTCGGATGACACAAACGAAGAGCTCGAAGTTGCGGCTATGGCTAACTTATATCTAATTAAAACCCAAGTCTAAACGACGCCCTAAGGGCTGTATATATGGGGGAACAGAGGGGATTTTCGTGACCCCTTGGAGGTGGGGTCCGAAAACAACCCTAACTCGGTTTCCCCACACATACGGACTCTAAAAACAGCCTATAATGTGGTATTTCGAAATTACATGGGCCCAGCCCAATTTTAAGGTGACGCAGCACCTATAATTGCCCTTGGACGAAAATAATGAAGTGGCATCTCGCGTATTTCGTCCAAGACTTCATGCGCAACTTATGGTGGCTTCAAAGTGCGATAATCACCACTGGAAGCTCCATTGTCCTTTCCCGCGCGCGCACCTTCTTCTCCATGCTTGATCCCGCTCCAATGACCATCCTTCTTGTCCATGCTAGGTCCTTCATTCATAAGCAAAACAAAAGTATATAATTTAGGCAGCATCATATGTTCATGAACAATAGAAGGATTCGCAAGAAACGAAAGTACCTGATAATTTAGTTGACGTGCGCGTGCTCTAGTAACTGGTCCAGTATGTGTAGTTGGTGAAGATGTGGGTGTAACATTAGTAGAGATGTCCTCATCAATACTTGTCAGCCTTCCTACAGCTCCACATATATTCTACATCGTGCGTTTGACACCTCCTGGCCATCGCTCCACCATATCTCTGAGAGTTTTGACCCGTTGGTTGTACATCACCACCTGCTGCTAGGTAAGAATCGGTAAGAACGAAAGAAAAGCTTGACGGATTTTTGCTTTCCACCATCCCACATCCCATTAGTAGAAGTAGGATCATATTCCTGTGTGTTTTCGATTTCTGCTAACCATGCCAGGATCACATGATGAAGTGGCGCGGGATGCGCCCGATTGGGAGAACATGACAAACAAGGAGCTACATGATAAATTTGCACAAATGATGTCTGAACAGGTGAATGACATCAAGACCAGATTTACAGAGGCAATTGATGGCGTGGAAAAGATGATCGACACCAAGCTCGACGCCAAGTTTACTGAGTTGATCGCACGCCTACCTACACAGCCTGCTGCCGCTCCAGCACAGCCACAGCCACCGCCACTACCACGTGCACGACGGATTCTGTTTCCGAGAGGACAAGCTGCTGGTATTGGTGCTCCTCCTGCTGCTGCAGTACCTGCTGCTGCTGCTTCTGACGTCGGCCAGGACGACAACTACGAGGGTGATTACGAGGAGGAGGTGGAACAGGAAGCGGCCTATGAACAGCCAGCTGGACGTCCACGTCCCAACATTCGCCACGGTCGACACCAACCACCCCCTCAGGTACGCGATGATGAACATGTGCCTAAACTGAAATTAAATCTTAAGCCGTTTGAGGGTAGATATATTCCTGATGCTTATCTTACTTGGGAGTTAGAAACTGAACAACGCTTTACATGTTTACAATATCCTGAGAATAGACGTGTTACTGCTGCTGTTTGTGAATTCACGGGATTTGCATCTATTTGGTGGTCTGAACATTGTAGATTGCATGCTAATAATATTCCAACTACTTGGGCTGCTTTAAAAGATGCTATGCGTACTCGCTGGGTTCCTCCTTATTATCAACGTGAATTGTTACAAAAATTACAGTGTTTGAGACAAGGAAAAAATTCTGTAGAGGAATATTATCAAGAATTACAAACTGGATTGATTAGATGTGGCCTAGTAGAGGATAATGAAGCTATGCTTGCACGTTTTATGGGTGGTTTAAACAGGGAGATACAAACTATTCTAGAATACAAGGACTTTGCTACTATCACTCGTTTGTTTCATCTTGCTTGTAAAGCTGAACGTGAAGTGCAGGATCGACAGGCCGCTACGAGACCTAACTTTTCTGCAGGACGAAATACATCATGGACATCGCGTGGAGCTTCTACATCCACACGTCCTGCTGCACCACCATCTACTTCAGCCGCTCATTCTTACAGGGAGCCACCAAAACAGCCAGCGCCACCATTCAAGGGTGCACAAAGTGGTCCAGCGGCGAGTTCTTCTTCATCCATGGCTTCCACGGGGCAAACACGAGATCGTGATATTAAATGTCGCAGGTGCCAAGGTGGAGGTCACTTCGCAAAAGACTGTCCCTCCAAGCGTGTGATGACTATTACGGCGGATGGTGGGTATGAGTCAGCGAGTGACTATGATGAGGAGACTTTAGTTCTCATTGCTCATGAGGAACAGGGTGCCCATGATGATGCTCATGATATAGAGTATATGGCTCCTGATGATGCAGATAAATATGCTAGTTTGGTTGCTCAACGTGTGTTAAGTGTGCAGGTAACGAAGGCCGAGCAAAACCAGAGGCATAATTTGTTCCACACAAAGGGAGTGGTGAAAGAACGTTCGGTTCGCATCATCATTGACGGAGGGAGTTGCAACAACTTGGCTAGCATGGAGTTGGTGGAGAAGCTATCTCTCACCACAAGACCACACCCCCATCTGTACTATATTCAGTGGTTTAACAATAGTGGTAAGATTAAGGTAACGTGTTCTGTTCGTGTGCACTTTAGCATTGCTGCATATGCTGATTATGTTGATTGTGATTTGGTACCCATGCAAGCATGCTCTCTTTTACACTGTAGACCATGGCAATTTGATAGGAATGTTGTACACCATGGTAGGACAAATCAGTTTACTCTGGTTCATCAGGATAAAAATATTGCTTTACTTCCTATGTCTCCTGAACAAATTGTGAAAGATGATCTTGCTAGAGCTAGTAAAGCTAAACAGGAGAAAAATAAGAGTGAAAATGAGATAGCAGCTAAAGAATTTGAGCAAGAACATGAGACTAATAGCAAATCTTCTTCTTCTGTTTCTAATGAAATTAAATTGACTAGTCCAACTTTGCTTGCTACTAAGGTTGATATTTCAGATTTGGATGTTAGTCAATATGTGTGCTATGCTTTTGTGTGCAAAGAAGCTTTGTTTTCATTTGAGGAATTGCCTCCTTCTTTGCCTCCTGTTGTCACTGACCTTTTGCAGGAATTTATTGACGTCTTTCCACAAGACGTACCACCGGGATTACCACCTATTCGAGGGATTGAGCATCAGATTGACTTAATTCCCGGTGCTTCGCTGCCCAACCGTGCGCCATACCGTACCAATCCGGAGGAGACGAAGGAGATTCAGCGTCAAGTACAAGAGCTACTCGACAAAGGTTACATACGTGAATCCCTTAGTCCTTGTGCTGTTCCTGTTATATTAGTGCCAAAAAAGGATGGAACATGGCGTGTGTGTGTTGATTGTCGAGCCATTAATAATATTACTATTCGTTATCGTCATCCTATTCCTCGGTTAGATGATATGCTTGATGAATTAAGTGGCTCTACCATGTTTTCCAAAGTTGATTTGCGTAGTGGATACCATCAAATTCGCATGAAATTAGGAGATGAATGGAAAACGGCTTTTAAAACTAAGTTTGAATTATATGAGTGGTTAGTCATGCCTTTTGGGTTAACTAATGCACCTAGCACTTTCATGAGATAAATGAACGAGGTTTTACGTGCTTTCATTGGACGATTTGTGGTAGTCTATTTTGATGATATACTGATTTATAGCAAATCTTTGGAGGAACATTTGGATCATTTACGTGCTGTCTTTATTGCTCTACGTAATGCACGTTTGTTTGGTAACCTTGGGAAGTGCACCTTTTGCACCGACCGAGTATCGTTTCTTGGCTATGTTGTTACTCCGCAGGGAATTGAAGTTGATAAAGCCAAGATCGAGGCGATTGAGAGTTGGCCGCAGCTCAAAACGGTCACACAAGTGAGGAGTTTTCTTGGACTCGCTGGATTCTATAGGCGTTTTGTGAGAGATTTCAGCACCATTGCTGCACCTCTCAATGAGCTTACACGCAAGGATGTGCCTTTTACTTGGGGTACCACACAGGAAGAAGCCTTCACGATATTGAAAGATAAGTTAACACATGCTCCTTTGCTCCAACTTCCTGATTTTAATAAGACTTTTGAGCTTGAATGCGATGCTAGTGGTATTGGTTTGGGAGGTGTGTTATTACAAGATGCTAAACCTGTTGCGTACTTTTTTGAAAAATTGAGTGGGCCTAGTCTGAACTATTCTACTTATGATAAGGAATTATATGCTCTTGTTCGGACATTAGAAACTTGGCAACATTATTTATGGCCCAAAGAATTTGTTATACATTCTGATCATGAATCTTTGAAACACATAAGAAGTCAAGCAAAACTTAATCGTAGACATGCTAAGTGGGTTGAATTTATTGAGACTTTCCCTTATTTCATTAAACACAAGAAGGGGAAAGATAATATTATTGCTGATGCTTTGTCTCGTCGTTATACTATGCTTTCAAAACTTGACTTCAAGATATTCGGTTTAGAGACAATCAAAGATCCATATGTACATGATGCGGAATTTAAAGATGTATTGCAGAATTGTAGAGAGGGTAGAACATGGAACAAGTTTGTGCTTAATGATGGGTTTGTGTTCCGTTCTAACAAGCTATGCATTCCAGCTAGCTCTATTCGTCTTTTGTTGTTGCAGGAGGCGCATGGAGGAGGATTAATGGGACATTTTGGCGTGAAGAAGACGGAGGACGTACTTGCTACACATTTCTTTTGGCCAAAGATGAGACGGGATGTTGAGCGTTTTGTTGCTCGCTGCACTACATGTCAAAAAGCTAAGTCACGACTCAATCCTCATGGTTTATACATGCCTTTACCTGTACCTAGTGTTCCATGGGAGGACATATCCATGGACTTTGTTTTAGGCCTGCCTCGAACAAAGAATGGGAGGGATAGCATATTTGTTGTCGTGGACAGATTTTCTAAGATGGCACATTTTATACCATGTCATAAAAGCGATGATGCTGCTAATGTTGCTGATTTATTCTTTCGAGAGATTATTCGCTTACATGGTGTGCCCAATACTATTGTCTCGGATCGTGATACTAAGTTTCTTAGCCATTTTTGGAGATGCTTATGGGCTAAGTTGGGGACTAAACTACTTTTTAGTACTACATGTCATCCCCAAACTGATGGACAAACTGAAGTAGTCAATAGGACTTTGTCTACTATGCTTAGGGCTGTTTTAAAGAGTAACTTAAAAATGTGGGAAGAATGTTTACCTCATATTGAATTTGCTTATAATCGTTCATTTCATTCTACCACTAAAATGTGCCCTTTTGAGATTGTTTATGGTTTTCTACCTCGTGCACCTATTGATTTGCTTCCTCTTCCATCTTCGAAGAAGGTTAATTTTGATGCTAAGCAACGTGCTGAATTGATATTAAAAATGCATGAGTTAACTAAAGAAAACATTGAGAAAATGAATGCTAGATACAAGCTTGCTGGTGATAAGGGTAGAAAGCATGTTGTGTTTGAACCAGGAGATCTTGTTTGGTTACATCTACGTAAAGATAGGTTTCCTGATTTGCGCAAGTCTAAGTTAATGCCACGAGCTGATGGTCCCTTTAAGGTTTTACAGAAAATTAATGATAATGCATATAAACTTGAGCTACCTGCAGATTTTGGGGTTAGTCCCACATTTAACATTGCAGATTTGAAACCTTATTTGGGAGAAGATAATGAGCTTCCGTCGAGGACGACTTCAATTCAAGAAGGGGAGGATGATGAGGACATCCCTACTAATGTTACACCCATATCCTCACCAACTACACATACTGGACCAGTTACTAGAGCACGTGCACGTCAACTAAATTATCAGCTACTTTCGTTTCTTGCGAATCCTTCTATTGTTCATGAACATATGATGCTGCCTAAATTAGATACTTTTGTTTTGCTTATGAATGAAGGACCTAGCATGGACAAGAAGGATGGTCATTGGAGCGGGATCAAGCAAGGAGAAGAAGGTGCGCGCGCGGGAAAGTACAGTGGAGCTTCCAGTGGTGATTATCACACTTTGAAGCCACCATAAGGCGCGCATGAAGTCTTGGACGAAATACGCGAGATGTCACTTCATTATTTTCGTCCAAGGGCAATTATAGGTGCTGCGTCACCTTAATATTGGGCTGGGCCCATGTAATTTCGAAATACCACATTATAGGCTGTTTTTAGAGTCCGTATGTGTGGGGAAACCGAGTTAGGGTTGTTTTCGGACCCCACCTCCAAGGGGCCGAGAAATTCCCCTTTGTTCCCCCATATATACAGCCCTTAGGGCATCGTTGAGACTTGGGTTTTAATTTGATTTAATTTAGCCATAGCCGCAACTTCGAGTTCTTCGTTTGTGTCGTCCGACCAGGCCAAGACCGCATTGGAACCCCAACTTCTGTTAATCTTTTATCTTATATTCGCAATATCCAGATTGCAATTCTTAGTTCTTGCTTGTTCTTCGATTGCTTGCAGGAATTGACCTTCGTGGTCAGGTTGATCGTGCATCCGCGGGATCAATAACCTCTCGGAGTTGGTTTAGCGATCGCTAAGGCGCAACGTCTTCGCACGTTCGTAGTCGGGTCGTGAAAGTCTACTCCACCAAAATCGATCTCCATCATCTCATCGAAACATCGGGACACCTTCGCCTCTATCACGCTGGAAGGTACGGATCCGTAGACCTCAGAGTACTTCCGAATTGGCTCTCTCTGCCTGGCCGTTGCTCCTCGGATGAGCCACTGAAGCGAAACACACTGCAGTGCCTATTTTCTCACAGTAATCGAGGAAGGCCTGACTTGTGAACCGGGTGCCGTTGTCCGTTATGATCCCGTTAGGAACTCCGAAACGACACAGCAGGCTTCTGATAAACTTGATGGCGAATTGCGGCGTGGTTTTGCGGACTGGCTCAACTTCCGGCCACTTGGTGAATTCATCGATGGCGACGTAGAGGAACTCATAACCTCCGGTAGCACGTGGGAATGGGCCCAAGATGTCCATCCCCCAAACCGCAAAGGGCCATGACAGAGGGATGATTTGGAGAGCTTGTCCTGGTTGAGGAACAACCTTGGCATGGAATTGGCAGGCGTCGCAGGTGTTGACAAGCTCCAAGGCGTCATTCAAGGCAGTAAGCCAATAAAACCATTGCCGGAAAGCTTTGCCTACCAGAGCCCGGGAACCAATGTGGGCGCCGCATGTTCCTTTGTGGTCTGGACGGAAGCAGCTGCTTGCCTTCGTCTGTGGGGATGCACAGTAGCTTCGCAACGTTGGGACGCCTGCGGTAAAGGGTCTCATCGAGTACGAGGTACATCGATGATTGACGAGCGACCCACTCGGCGTCCTTCCTGTTGCTTGGTAGATCTCCATTCTTCAGGTAGTCGCCATTCATGCTGAAGCACTTCAGCGTCAAGACGTCTTCGCCCTCGTAACGGAATAGGAGGAAGTCCCCGCGGTCTAGCTTGCGGCCACGGAAGAAGACCTTCCACCTGTGCAACAAGAAGAGATCATCGGTGGTCGCCTGGTGGGTCTCCACCTTCACCGCGTCGCCTCCGGATTCCTCCTCTCCGGAAATATCATCGCCGTGATGCGGCGTCCTTGGCTTACCCTTGTTCTGGTAGCCGCCTCGGCCCCCACGTTGGGAACCTCCGCCCCCCTGAGCCTTCCTTTCGGCGTCCTTCTTGGAATAGAAGGCCATCATTTCTTCTTGGAACTTGATGACGAAGCGGCACTCTGACAAGTCGTGCTTGTTGGTCTTGTGTCTCTTGCAGTATGGCGATGGGGTGGTGTCCACGGTAGCAACTACGGTGTCTATGGAGGGTGGTTGCGGAGCGGCCCCGTTACCCTCCGTGGTGAACACGACTTGGTGTACGCGTTTACGGGCCCTTGGCTCCCCGGAAGGAAGGATGGTTCCTTCCGGAAGGAGCTTGAGCCGCAGGGCGTCTTCTGGCATCTCGATTAACAGGCAGGACCGCCTCTTCGACACGGCCGACCTTTTGGCCAGCTCGAACAGGGCGGTGATAGTCTTGATGGACCAGGTACTCATCTTCTCCAGCATGCGCGGGTTCTTGACTTTGGCATGAAAGGTGGCTATGATTGCGGCCTAATGCGCGTCGAGGATGCAATGCTGCATCTGGGTGAATCTTTGGACGAACTAACGCAGAGGTTCGCCGTCCTTCTGCACTACTCGGTGTAAGTCACTAACGGTTTTCAGAGGTTGGACCCTGATGGCGGTGAAGTTAATAGGTTTAGTTGGGTTGCCTCCCCCGTTAACCGCGCCAATAAACGATTCTTGATAACCCACAAGTCTAGGGGATCAATTGTAGCTTTTCGATAAATAAGTATGTCGATCCCACGAGGAGTAGAAGGTGCTAATAAGTGACACTGGATAAGGAAAGGCTGCACACACTCCAAGGTAAATATTTAGGGTTTTTTGGTTTAAGCAACGGAAAAGTAAAATACAAGCACAGTAAACAGGGTAACTGAGGAGTAGCAAGTGGCCCAATCTTTTCACAAGGATAAGCCTAGGAATTAAACTTATAAAAGCTAAAGCGTTCTCGAGAACACACGGGAGAGATAGCCAAGTTACTTTCACCATACTCCGATAAGTAATATGTATTGTGTTGATAAGTGTCGGTGGGTGGATCAATGCTAGTACACCTTCTAGACTAAGATAAGTGTACACTTATGATTACAAAACTTGCAAGCATCCGAAAATATAAGGTAGTAATTAAGGCATAAGCCTAACCACAACATTACGATCAAGGATCCATAATTCCCTTGTGCAAAAGTGTGCGAACTGGGGTTCAGGTTTCTGTCTCTCCGGCAACCCACCATAAGCATCCTTTGTGCACAATGTATTCCTCTAGGCCCATGAAAAGTGAAGTGTTAAGTGTTCGACTCACATAACACCACTAGAGAAATAACAACACAACTTAAGTATCAAACAACACATAATACTTCAACATCATATGACTACTAACAACTAGACTTCTCCCATGTTCTCAAGCTCATTGAGAGGTGCAGCAATGGTGCTGAAATCTCTCACAAAACGTCTATAAAATCCAGCGAGGCCAAGAAAACTCCTCACTTGTGTCACCGTTTTGGGCTGCGGCCAACTCTCAATCGCCTCGATCTTGGCTTTATCAACTTCAATTCCCTGTGGAGTAACAACATAGCCAAGAAACGATACTCGGTCGGTGAAAAAGGTGCACTTCCCAAGGTTACCAAACAAATGTGCATGTCGGGACCTGGGGTTAGCGTATGCAAGTCCCGTTACAACACAATCATATGGAGAGCCGAGAGCCGTACCCACTTGTCTAAGAAGACAAGGACAAGCACAAAACGCTCTCGGAAAGCATCGAACGTGAGGGGCATCCCATCCAGGCCGGATGATCAACTGGGATGGGTCCTCATCGTCCGCACACAAGTCTAAATGATATGGGTGGTGAACTCCCATACTCATAGACAAGTCGCCTCAACCATACTCTCGATTGTATTATAACACTTAACATAGACTTACTCCAGCCTGATCACTTAGTCGGGGTATAGGGCGGGCTCGATCATACAACAAAGTGTGCACGTGACAGAGTCACGAGCAATCGCATCGCGATGCCCCAAGCTGCGCACATCTAAGGGCCACTTGGTCTATAAAAGACCCCCAGCCAGATCACAACCAAGCTCTCGAAAACCCATACTAAGAGATGCATGTTATAATCATACACGCAGCACACATGTGTAGTATGAACAGCAGGTATCATTGCAATTCTCTAAAAAGTTTACAACTTTATTGATAACTCTTACAGAGTGCACACAGAGATCACGAGACCGTGATCCAACATTACATCAAACAAGCGGAAGCAAAGTAGGTCTGAGTACAGACAAGTTTAATAAATGGCTTAAGAATCCTTATTTAAACACAAGCCCTCCACGAGGGAACCGGTCTGCTGACTGGGACTACACTAGCTTGATTTCAGTCGTCGAACTCCAGGAAGAATCCACCTTCTGGGTCAGTGGGTTCATCTAAAACATAGAATAAGCAAACGTGAGTACAAAGTCGTACTCAGCAAGGCATACGTAGGAACTATACTACTCATGCACATGTATCAAGGTAAACGGAGGTGAGGTTCAAAAGCAGAAGTGCCAGCTTTGACTTGGCTAGTCCTGAACTACGAGTACCAGACTTGAGGTAAGAAGCGTACACGAGTCCACTACATGTCTCCAACCAACTACACCACTATGGTGCCTTCCTCGATTTCCCACGACAAAGCACGCCATAGCTCTCACACTTATCTTGGCAAGTTTTATAAGTATCCATTGAATTTGTCTAATAATCAGGCACAACTTTCCAAGTAGTCCCTTACCGGGGACGCGACTATTCGAATAGTTTATTAACCCTGCAGGGGTGTACTGTTATACACATGAAACTATCAGTTACCGCCGGGATCTCAGCACCCTTCAAGCGGGTGTCGGCGAGTATAATTTCCACAACTTTTACCTCAAAGCCAACTCAAGTTCAATGAAGACGCCTATCTGGGATGGTTTCCACATTCGTAACCCGGCCGGTTTACCGAAGTTGTCCCAGAAGATGTGTGCGTGGTCCATAAGCCGGTGTCGGTTGAGCCGTTCTCTCACTTAGCAGCCAGGCCACAAACCTACCAGAACTCCGAACTACTGCGACTCATTGAACTGAGAAGGGGTGAGTTAGTACGTTATCGGGGGTCCATGTGCCCAAAATGTGGTAGTACTCTTCGTCTTGGATCACCACACAAGAACTCGGGCTTAGGGCAGTGTTCAACAAGACAACCCACTGTGTACTCCTACATAGCCTCTCATCGTTCACCTTGTATTAGGGTAGATTCACCAACACATTTCCACCATCAACAACATGATCATTACCATCCCGACTCACATAACAGTATCAACATTGTATCACTCTAAGCATGCAATAAGCTGTAACAGTTGTAGGGGCCACATGATATCAATCAACTCCTACATCTGAAAGGATTGTGGTTTGCTTACTACTGGACAAAATGATAGGTCATGCAAAGGAATGGGTTCATATATGCGGTAGAAACGTATCATGGTAATCATCCTAAACAATGCATAAGCGAGACTGAGAGGGAAGTGGAATTTTATCGACATGATCAATGGGGGTTTGCTTGCCTTGCTGACGAGGGGATGTACACGGTATCTTCAACGGAGGGGGTGATCTCGGGTTCCGGCTCCACCTCTATTCGATAGCAAAAGATGAAAACAAGGTGATCAATATAAAGACAATGCACAACCACATGATATGATGTTATAGCATGAGGTTCATGGTGCTGATGTGTTGAACATTCTATTTAAATGAAGTGCATTGCATTTGAGTTGCAAATTCAAACTCCATATTTGAATTTAAAAGGGTTCATATGCATGCTTGCTTCTGTTCCCCCATCTTAAAATGGTCAAACATGAAAACAAAGTGCATATTCAGAATCCTTGCATTTTTTTTTATAATTTTACATATATTATATGTTTAATTTGGAGTTAAAATGATTTAGTTATGAATTTCTAAAGTTTAAATCATTTTCTGGCTTTTCTGATTTATTCTGTAAATGTAAATTCCTTCTATTGCGTCACAGTGATGTCATGCTGGCATCAGGGGGTTTGACTCTGGTCAAACTGACCTTTGGGCCAGGGCTGTCATTGACTCAGTTTTAACTCCCGATTTATTTTAATTAACAGTGGGTTAATTAGGGGCTAGGGCCAACACGTAAGTTTCTCTAGGGGGGATTAAGGTTAACTTAACCACCGCCACGTTGGCCTCGCCGGCAGCTAGTCGTTGACGACCAAATCCGCAGCGGTGCACACACGGGAGGGCGATTCCGGCCACCAAAATGGTCGCGGCTAGGTGCGTTCGGAAGATGGGCGTGTCGCGCGTCAATTGGTGCAGGGCAGGGCCATTAGGAGGCACCGGAGCGTCGCCGGCGTCAAGCCCTAGCGGCGGCGGAGCCACGGCCTTGACGAAGTCATCGTTGCAGAGCCCATGCTTGACCATGCGCTAGCTGGAAGGGCTCCTGGAGACGCCAGCTACGCGATGGACATCACGGCGAGGACGATGGAGCAAAGGAGTAGCTGCACCGGCGTCCATGGCGACAGCGAGGTCCTGCTCCCATGGAGGATCGAGATAGAGAAGGAGTTAGGCGTTGCGGGGTTAGGGAAAACGGCGAGTAGCTCACGGCGGTTGCTCTGATGGTGGTGGCGAGATTGTGGAGGCGGGGACGACGGCGTAATTTGATGGCGATGAACGACGGCCGGAGTTGGGGAAGAAGGACCTAGCGAGCTCGCGGGGGCGCCTGGCTTCGATTCCTTGTGCACGGTGACGTTGTAGACGACGGCGGAGACGATGGACTTGGCGGTGCGTCCTCTCGTCGACGGTGGCCACGTGAAGACGGCAACGTGCTCCACGGCTGCTCTCGAATGGCGATGAGATCGAGCGAGAGAGAAAGGGGATACGACTCCCAAGGGGAATGGACACGGCGTCTCTAGGGCGTCATCGTGGCGCGGTTAGAAGGGTCGGGGAGGGCCAGGCAGGCAGGCAGGTGCCTGCCGGCGTCGGCATGCCGGGCACGCAGCAGCGTGCCCGTCTGCCTGGGGTAGACGACAAGTGTTGGGGTGGGCCTGGGTCGGCTGGGTGATAGAGGCGAAGGTGTCCCGATGTTGGAGGCGACTTTCACGATCCGACTATGGTGGAGGCGACTTTCACGATCCGACTACGAACGTGCGAAGACGTTGCGCCTTAGCGATCGCTAAACCAACTCCGAGAGGTTATTGATCCCGCGGATGCACGATCAACCTGACCACGAAGGTCTAATTCCTGCAAGCAATCGAAGAACAAGCAAGAACTAAGAATTGCAATCTGGATATTGCGAATATAAGATGAATGATTACGAAAGTTGGGGTTCCAATGAGGTCTTGGCCTGGTCGGATGACACAAACGAAGAGCTCGAAGTTGCGGCTATGGCTAACTTATATCTAATTAAAACCCAAGTCTAAACGACGCCCTAAGGGCTGTATATATGGGGGGAACAGAGGGGATTTTCGTGACCCCTTGGAGGTGGGGCCCGAAAACAACCCTAACTCGGTTTCCCCACACATACGGACTCTCAAAACAACCTATAATGTGGTATTTCGAAATTACATGGGCCCAGCCCAATATTAAGGTGACGCAGCACCTATAATTGCTCTTGGACGAAAATAATGAAGTGGCATCTCGTGTATTTCGTCCAAGCCTTCATGCATGCCTTATGGTGGCTTCAAAGTGCGAAAATCCCCACTGGAAGCTCCATTGTTATTTCCCGCGCGCGCACCTTCTTCTCCATGCTTGATCCCGCTCCAATGACCGTCCTTCTTGTCCATGCTAGGTCCTTCATTCATAAGCAAAACAAAAGTATCTAATTTAGGCAGCATCATATGTTCATGAACATTAGAAGGATTCGCAAGAAACGAAAGTACCTGATAATTTAGTTGACGTGCACGTGCTCTAGTAACTGGTCCAGTATGTGTAGTTGGTGAAGATGTGGGTGTAACATTAGTAGAGATGTCCTCATCATCCTCCCCTTCTTGAATTGAAGTCGTCCTCGACGGAAGCTCATTATCTTCTCCCAAATAAGGTTTCAAATCTGCAATGTTAAATGTGGGACTAACCCCAAAATCTGCAGGTAGCTCAAGTTTATATGCATTATCATTAATTTTCTGTAAAACCTTAAAGGGACCATCAGCTCGTGGCATTAACTTAGACTTGCGCAAATCAGGAAACCTATCTTTACGTAGATGTAACCAAACAAGATCTCCTGGTTCAAACACAACATGCTTTCTACCCTTATCACCAGCAAGCTTGTATCTAGCATTCATTTTCTCAATGTTTTCTTTAGTTAACTCATGCATTTTTAATATCAATTCAGCACGTTGCTTAGCATCAAAATTAACCTTCTCCGAAGATGGAAGAGGCAGCAAATCAATAGGTGCACGAGGTAGAAAACCATAAACAATCTCAAAAGGGCACATTTTAGTGGTAGAATGAAATGAACGATTATAAGCAAATTCAATATGAGGTAAACATTCTTCCCACAGTTTCAAGTTACTTTTTAAAACAGCCCTAAGCATAGTAGACAATGTCCTATTGACCACTTCAGTTTGTCCATCAGTTTGGGGATGACATGTAGTACTAAAAAGTAGTTTAGTCCCCAACTTAGCCCATAAGTGATAGAGGCGAAGGTGTCCCGATGTTTCGATGAGATGGTGGAGATCGATTTTTGGTGGAGTAGACTTTCACGACCCGACTACGAACGTGCGAAGACGTTGCGCCTTAGCAATCGCTAAACCAACTCCGAGAGGTTATTGATCCCGCGGATGCACGATCAACCTGACCACGAAGGTCAATTCCTGCAAGCAATCGAAGAACAAGCAAGAACTAAGAATTGCAATCTGGATATTGCGAATATAAGATGAAAGATTAACAGAAGTTGGGGTTCCAATGCGGTCTTGGCCTGGTCGGACGACACAAACGAAGAACTCGAAGTTGCGGCTATGGCTAACTTAAATCTAATTAATACCCAAGTCTAAACGACGCCCTAAGGGCTGTATATATGGGGGAACAGAAGGGATTTTCGTGACCCCTTGGAGGTGGGATCCGAAAACAACCCTAACTCGGTTTCCCCACACATACGGACTCTAAAAACAGCCTATAAGGTGGTATTTCGAAATTACATGGGCCCAGCCCAATATTAAGGTGACGCAGCACCTATAATTGCCCTTGGACGAAAATAATGAAGTGGCATCTCGCGTATTTCGTCCAAGACTTCATGCGCGCCTTATGGTGGCTTCAAAGTGCGATAATCACCACTGGAAGCTCCGCTGTCCTTTCCCGCGCGCGCACCTTCTTCTCCATGCTTGATCCCGCTCCAATGACCATCCTTCTTGTCCATGCTAGGTCCTTCATTCATAAGCAAAACAAAAGTATCTAATTTAGGCAGCATCATATGTTCATGAACAATAGAAGGATTCACAAGAAACGAAAGTACCTGATAATTTAGTTGACGTGCACGAGCTCTAGTAACTGGTCCAGTATGTGTAGTTGGTGAGGATATGGGTGTAACATTAGTAGGGATGTCCTCATCAATAAGCATCTCCAAAAATGGCTAAGAAACTTAGTATCACGATCCGAGACAATAGTATTGGGCACACCATGTAAACGAATAATCTCTCCAAAGAATAAATCAGCAACATTAGCAGCATCATCGCTTTTATGACATGGTATAAAATGTGCCATCTTAGAAAATCTATCCACGACAACAAATATGCTATCCCTCCCCTTCTTTGTTCGAGGCAAGCCTAAAACAAAGTCCATGGATATGTCCTCCCACGGAACACTAGGTACAGGTAAAGGCATGTATAAACCATGAGGATTGAGTCATGACTTAGCTTTTTGACATGTAGTGCAGCGAGCAACAAAACGCTCAACATCCCGTCTCATCTTTGGCCAAAAGAAATGTGTAGCAAGTACGTCCTCCGTCTTTTTCACGCCAAAATGTCCCATTAATCCTCCTCCATGCGCCTCCTGCAACAACAAAAGACGAATAGAGCTAGCTGGAATGCATAGCTTGTTAGAACGGAACACAAATCCATCATTAAGCACAAACTTGTTCCATGTTCTACCCTCTCTACAATTCTGCAATACATCTTTAAATTCCGCATCATTTGCATATTGTTCTTTGATTGTCTCTAAACCGAATATCTTGAAGTCAAGTTGTGAAAGCATAGTATAACGACGAGACAAAGCATCAGCAATAATATTATCTTTCCCCTTCTTGTGTTTAATGACATAAGGGAAAGTCTCAATAAATTCAACCCACTTAGCATGTCTACGATTAAGTTTTGCTTGACTTCTTATGTGTTTCAACGATTCATGATCAGAATGTATAACAAATTCTTTGGGCCATAAATAATGTTGCCAAGTTTCTAATGTCCGAACAAGAGCATATAATTCCTTATCATCAGTAGAATAGTTCAGACTAGGCCCACTCAATTTTTCAGAAAAGTATGCAACAGGTTTAGCATCTTGTAATAACACACCTCCCAAACCAATCCCACTAGCATCGCATTCAAGCTCAAAAGTCTTATTAAAATCAGGAAGTTGGAGCAAAGGAGCATGTGTTAACTTATCTTTCAATATCGTGAAAGCTTCTTCCTGTGCGGTACCCCAAGTAAAAGGCACATCCTTGCGTGTAAGCTCATTGAGAGGGGCAGCAATGGTGCTGAAATCTCTCACAAAACGCCTATAGAATCCAGCGAGGCCAAGAAAACTCCTCACTTGTGTGACCGTTTTGGGCTGCGGCCAACTCTCAATCGCCTCGATCTTGGCTTTATCAACTTCAATACCCTGTGGAGTAACAACATAGCCAAGAAACGAGACTCGGTCGGTGCAAAAGGTGCACTTCCCAAGGTTACCAAATAAACGTGCATTACGTAGAGCAATAAAAACAGCACGTAAATGATCCAAATGTTCCTCCAAAGATTTGCTATAAATCAGTATATCATCAAAATAGACTACCACAAATCGTCCAATGAAAGCACGTAAAACCTCGTTCATTAATCTCATGAAAGTGCTAGGTGCATTAGTTAACCCAAAAGGCATGACTAACCACTCATATAATCCAAACTTAGTTTTAAAAGCCGTTTTCCATTCATCTCCTAATTTCATGCGAATTTGATGGTATCCACTACGCAAATCAACTTTGGAAAACATGGTAGAGCCACTTAATTCATCAAGCATATCATCTAACCTAGGAATAGGATGACGATAACGAATAGTAATATTATTAATGGCTCGACAATCAACACACATACGCCATGTTCCATCCTTTTTAGGCACTAATATAACAGGAACAGCACAAGGACTAAGGGACTCACGTATGTAACCTTTGTCGAGTAGCTCTTGTACTTGACGCTGAATCTCCTTTGTCTCCTCCGGATTGGTACGGTATGGCGCACGGTTGGGCAACGAAGCACCGGGAATTAAGTCAATCTGATGCTCAATCCCTCGAATAGGTGGTAATCCCGGTGGTACGTCTTGTGGAAAGACGTCAATAAACTCCTGCAAAAGGTCAGTGACAACAGGAGGCAAAGAAGGAGGCAATTCCTCAAATGAAAACAAAGCTTCTTTGCACACAAAAGCATAGCACACATATTGACTAACATCCAAATCTGAAATATCAACCTTAGTAGCAAGCAAAGTTGGACTAGTCAATTTAATTTCATTAGAAACAGCAGAAGAAGATTTGCTATTAGTCTTATGTTGTTGCTCAAATTCTTTGGCTGCTATCTCATTCTCACTCTTATTTTTCTCCTGTTTTGCTTTACTAGCTCTAGCAAGATCATCTTTCACAATTTGTTCAGGAGACATAGGAAGTAAAGCAATATTTTTATCCTGATGAACTAGAGTAAACTGATTTGTCCTACCATGGTGTACAACATTCCTATCAAATTGCCATGGTCTACCAAGTAAAAGAGAGCATGCTTGCATGGGTACCACATCACAATCAACATAATCAGCATATCCAGCAATGCTAAAGTGCACACGAACAGAACGCGTTACCTTAATCTTACCACTATTGTTAAACCACTGAATATAGTACGGATGGGGGTGTGGTCTTGTGGTGAGAGATAGCTTCTCCACCAACTCCATGCTAGCCAAGTTGTTGCAACTCCCTCCGTCAATGATGATGCGAACCGAACGTTCTTTCACCACTCCCTTTGTGTGGAACAAATTATGCCTCTGGTTTTGCTCAGCCTTCGTTACCTGCACACTTAACACACGTTGAGCAACCAAACTAGCATATTTATCTGCATCATCAGGAGCCATATACTCCATATCATGAGCATCATCATGGGCACCCTGTTCCTCATGAGCAATGAGAACTAAAGTCTCCTCATCATAGTCACTCGCTGACTCATACCCACCATCCGCCGTAATAATCATCACACGCTTGGAGGGACAGTCTTTTGCGAAGTGACCTCCACCTTGGCACCTGCGACATTTAATATCACGATCTCGTGTTTGCCCTGTGGAAGCCATGGATGAAGAAGAACTCGCCGCTGGACCACTCTGTGCACCCTTGAATGGTGGCGCTGACTGTTTTGGTGGCTCCCTGTAAGAATGAGCGGCTGAAATAGAGGGTGGAGCAGCAGGACGTGTGGATGTAGAAGGTCCACGCGATGTCCATGATGTATTTCGTCCTGCAGAAAAGTTAGGTCTCGTAGCGGCCTGTCGATCCTGCACTTCACGTTCAGCTTTACAAGCAAGATGAAACAAACGAGTAATAGTAGCATAGTCCTTGTATTCTAGAATAGTTTGTATCTCCCTGTTTAAGCCACCTATGAAACGTGCAAACATAGCTTCATTATCCTCTACTAGGCCACATCTAATCAATCCAGTTTGTAATTCTTGATAATATTCCTCTACAGAATTTTTCCCTTGTCTCAAACGCTGTAATTTTTGTAGCAATTCACGTTGATAATAAGGAGGAACCCAGCGAGTACGCATAGCATCTTTTAAAGCAGCCCAAGTAGCTGGAATATTATTAGCATGCAATCTACAATGTTCAGACCACCAAATAGATGCAAAACCCGTGAATTCACAAACAGCAGCAGTAACACGTCTATTCTCAGGATATTGTAAACAAGTAAAGCGTTGTTCAGTTTCTAACTCCCAAGTAAGATAAGCATCAGGAATATATCTACCCTCAAACGGCTTAAGATTCAATTTAAGTTTAGGCACATGTTCATCATCGCGTACCTGAGGGGGTGGTTGGTGTCGACCGTGGCGAATGTTGGGACGTGGACGTCCAGCTGGCTGTTCATAGGCCGCTTCTTGTTCCACCTCCTCCTCGTAATCACCCTCGTAGTTGTCGTCCTGGCCGACGTCAGAGGCAGCAGCAGCAGTAACTGCAGCAGCAGTAGGAGCACCAGCAGCTTGTCCGCCCGGAAACAGAATACGTCGTGCACGTCGTGGTGGCGGTGGCTGTGCTGGAGCGGCCGCAGGCTGTATAGGTAAGCGTGCGAGCAACTTAGTAAACTTGGCGTCGAGCTTGGTGTCGATCATCTTCTCCACACCATCAATCGCCTCTGTAAATCTGTTCTCGATGTCATTCACCTGTTCAGACATCATTTGTGCAAATTTATCATGTAATGCTTTGTTTGTCATATTCTCCCAATCAGGTGCATCCCGCGCCACTTCATCATGGGATCCTGGCATGGTTAGCAGAAATAGAAAACACACAGAAGTATGATCCTACTTCGACTAATGGGATGTGGGGTGGTGGAAAGCACAAATCCGTCAAGCTGTTCTTCAGTTCTTACCGATTCTTACCTAGCAGCAGGTGGTGATGTACAACCAACGGGTCAAAACTCTCAGAGATGTGGTAGAGCGATGGCCAGGAGGTGTCAACCGCACGAAGTAGAATATATGTGGAGCTGTAGGTAGGTTTGACAAAAATGGTAGCAAAAAGCTCAACAGTAATCAAAACAGAGATGCAAAGTTGAATAAACACTCAACGTCGGTACTGTGCTGATCCTAGGCTAGACCGTACTAGAGACGCGAGCCTAAAACACCAACGAAAGCACGGCGCGGCACGTAATCAACTGAGAAGCACACTCTGAATTTTTTTTTCTCTCTTTTTTTTTTTTTTTTTTTTTTTTTTTTTTTTTGGAAATCACCCCCTTCTACGTACGACAAAGATTGGTGAAATCCGACTCTAATCAACTCAAACTAATCTGGCTATGGAGAGGTCACGAACCGTACTGATGATGGAACTCAACTCGGACTCGTGGTACGTGGTGGTGTATATGGACTCTGCTTGGCGGAACGTGGTGGTGTATGTGGACTTGGATTGGCGGAACGTGGTAGGATGACTACTGTGCGGCGGCGACGTGGCAAACTGTGATCAGAACTCGAAACTCTAAGGGAACTAGACGCTAAGATCAGCAACTTGACACAACGATGCAACCGTAAATTCAACAAAGCAAGTACTGAAAAGAAAACTGGACAAAGGCTCGGACTGTCTTGGGACGTGATGATCTAACCCTAAATTTTTTTGGCTTTTTCGTGGGCTGTAGGTATGACGAACAGAATCAATCTAGACTACGAAAACTGGTAAATCTCACCGAGCAACCTGGAAATCTGATACCACTTGATAGAGGCGAAGGTGTCCCGATGTTTCGATGAGATGGTGGAGATCGATTATGGTGGAGTAGACTTTCACGACCCGACTACGAACGTGCGAAGACGTTGCGCCTTAGCGATCGCTAAACCAACTCCGAGAGGTTATTGATCCCGCGGATGCACGATCAACCTGACCACGAAGGTCTAATTCCTGCAAGCAATCGAAGAACAAGCAAGAACTAAGAATTGCAATCTGGATATTGCGAATATAAGATGAAAGATTACGAAAGTTGGGGTTCCAATGAGGTCTTGGCCTGGTCGGATGACACAAACGAAGAGCTCGAAGTTGCGGCTATGGCTAACTTAAATCTAATTAAAACCCAAGTCTAAACGACGCCCTAAGGGCTGTATATATGGGGGAACAGAGGGGATTTTCGTGACCCCTTGGAGGTGGGGTCCGAAAACAACCCTAACTCGGTTTCCCCACACATACGGACTCTAAAAACAGCCTATAAGGTGGTATTTCGAAATTACATGGGCCCAGCCCAATATTAAGGTGACGCAGCACCTATAATTGCCCTTGGACGAAAATAATGAAGTGGCATCTCGCGTATTTCGTCCAAGACTTCATGCGCGCCTTATGGTGGCTTCAAAGTGCGATAATCACCACGGGAAGCTCCGCTGTCCTTTCCCGCGCGCGCACCTTCTTCTCCATGCTTGATCCCGCTCCAATGACCATCCTTCTTCTCCATGCTAGGTCCTTCATTCATAAGCAAAACAAAAGTATCTAATTTAGGCAGTATCATATGTTCATGAACAATAGAAGGATTCGCAAGAAACGAAAGTACCTGATAATTTAGTTGACGTGCACGAGCTCTAGTAACTGGTCCAATATGTGTAGTTGGTGAGGATATGGGTGTAACATTAGTAGGGATGTCCTCATCAGGGTGCCCATGATGATGCTCATGATATAGAGTATATGGCTCCTGATGATGCAGATAAATATGCTAGTTTGGTTGCTCAACGTGTGTTAAGTGTGCAGGTAACGAAGGCCGAGCAAAACCAGAGGCATAATTTGTTCCACACAAAGGGAGTGGTGAAAGAACGTTCGGTTCACATCATCATTGACGGAGGGAGTTGCAACAACTTGGCTAGCATGGAGTTGGTGGAGAAGCTATCTCTCACCACAAGACCACACCCCCATCCGTACTATATTCAGTGGTTTAACAATAGTGGTAAGATTAAGGTAACGCGTTTTGTACGTGTGCACTTTAGCATTGCTGCATATGCTGATTATGTTGATTGTGATGTGGTACCCATGCAAGCATGCTCTCTTTTACTTGGTAGACCATGGAAATTTGATAGGAATGTTGTACACCATGGTAGGACAAATCAGTTTACTCTGGTTCATCATGATAAAAATATTGCTTTACTTCCTATGTCTCCTGAACAAATTGTGAAAGATGATCTTGCTAGAGCTAGTAAAGCTAAACAGGAGAAAAATAAGAGTGAAAATGAGATAGCAGCTAAAGAGTTTGAGCAACAACATAAGACTAATAGCAAATCTTCTTCTGTTGTTTCTCATGAAATTAAATTGACTAGTCCAACTTTGCTTGCTACTAAGGTTGATATTTCGGATTTGGATGTTAGTCAATATGTGTGCTATGCTTTTGTGTGCAAATAAGCTTTGTTTTCATTTGAGGAATTGCCTCCTTCTTTGCCTCCTGTTGTCACTGACCTTTTCCAGGAGTTTATTGACGTCTTTCCACAAGACGTACCACCGGGATTACCACCTATTCGAAGGATTGAGCATCAGATTGACTTAATTCCCGGTGCTTCGCCGCCCAACCGTGCGCCATACCGTACCAATCCGGAGTAGACGAAGGAGATTCAGCGTCAAGTACAAGAGCTACTCGACAAAGGTTACATACGTGAATCCCTTAGTCCTTGTGTTGTTCCTGTTATATTAGTGCCTAAAAAGGATGGAACATGGCGTATGCGTGTTGATTGTCGAACCATTAATAATATTACTATTCGTTATCGTCATCCTATTCCTAGGCTATATGATATGCTTGATGAATTAAGTGGCTCTACCATGTTTTCCAAAGTTGATTTGCGTAGTGGATACCATCAAATTCGCATGAAATTAGGAGATGGATGGAAAACGACATTTAAAACTAAGTTTGGATTATATGAGTGGTTAGTCATGCCTTTTGGGTTAACTAATGCACCTAGCACTTTCATGAGATTAATGAACGAGGTTTTACGTGCTTTCATTGGACGATTTGTGGTAGTCTATTTTGATGATATACTGATTTATAGCAAATCTTTGGAGGAACATTTGGATCATTTACGTGCTGTTTTTATTGCTCTACGTAATGCACGTTTGTTTGGTAACCTTGGGAAGTGCACCTTTTGCACCGACCGAGTATCGTTTCTTGGCTATGTTGTTACTCCGCAGGGAATTGAAGTTGATAAAGCCAAGATCGAGGCGATTGAGAGTTGGCCGCAGCCCAAAACGGTCACACAAGTGAGGAGTTTTCTTGGCCTCGCTGTATTCTATAGGCGTTTTGTGAGAGATTTCAGCACCATTGCTGCACCTCTCAATGAGCTTACACGCAAGGATGTGCCTTTTACTTGGGGTACCGCACAGGAAGAAGCCTTCACGGTCTTGAAAGATAAGTTAACACATGCTTCTTTGCTCCAACTTCCTGATTTTAGTAAGACTTTTGAGCTTGAATGCGATGCTAGTGGTATTGGTTTGGGAGGTGTGTAATTGCAAGATGCTAAACCTGTTGCTTACTTTTCTGAAAAATTGAGTGGGCCTAGTCTGAACTATTCTACTTATGATAAGGAATTATATGCTCTTGTTCGGACATTAGAAACTTGGCAACATTATTTATGGCCCAAAGAATTTGTTATACATTCTGATCATGAATCTTTGAAACACATAAGAAGTCAAGCAAAACTTAATCGTAGACATGCTAAGTGGGTTGAATTTATTGAGACTTTCCCTTATGTCATTAAACACAAGAAGGGGAAAGATAATATTATTGCTGATGCTTTGTCTCGTCGTTATACTATGCTTTCACAACTTGACTTCAAGATATTCGGTTTGGAGACAATCAAAGATCAATATGTACATGATGCGGAATTTAAAGATGTTTTGCAGAATTGTAGAGAGGGTAGAACATGGAACAAGTTTGTGCTTAATGATGGGTTTGTGTTCCGTTCTAACAAGCTATGCATTCCAGCTAGCTCTATTCGTCTTTTGTTGCTACAGGAGGCGCATGGAGGAGGATTAATGGGACACTTTGGCGTGAAGAAGACGGAGGACGTACTTGCTACACATTTCTTTTGGCCAAAGATGAGACGGGATGTTGAGCGTTTTGTTGCTCGCTGCACTACATGTCAAAAAGCTAAGTCACGACTCAATCCTCATGGTTTATACATGCCTTTACCTGTACCTAGTGTTCCGTGGGAGGACATATCCATGGACTTTGTTTTAGGCTTGCCTCGAACAAAGAACGGGAGGGATAGCATATTTGTTGTCGTGGATAGATTTTCTAAGATGGCACATTTTATACCATGTCATAAAAGCGATGATGCTGCTAATGTTGCTGATTTATTCTTTCGAGAGATTATTCGCTTACATGGTGTGCCCAATACTATTGTCTCGGATCGTGATACTAAGTTTCTTAGCCATTTTTGGAGATGCTTATGGGCTAAGTTGGGGACTAAACTACTTTTTAGTACTACATGTCATCCCCAAACTGATGGACAAACTGAAGTAGTCAATAGGACTTTGTCTACTATGCTTAGGGCTGTTTTAAAGAGTAACTTAAAAATGTGGGAAGAATGTTTACCTCATCTTGAATTTGCTTATAATCGTTCATTTCATTCTACCACTAAAATGTGCCCTTTTGAGATTGTTTATGGTTTTCTACCTCGTGCACCTATTGATTTGCTTCCTCTTCCATCTTCGGAGAAGGTTAATTTTGATGCTAAGCAACGTGCTGAATTGATATTAAAAATGCATGAGTTAACTAAAGAAAACATTGAGAAAATGAATGCTAGATACAAGATTGCTGGTGATAAGGGTAGAAAGCATGTTGTGTTTGAACCAGGAGATCCTGTTTGGTTACATCTACGTAAAGATAGGTTTCCTGATTTGCGCAAGTCTAAGTTAATGCCACGAGCTGATGGTCCCTTTAAGGTTTTACAGAAAATTAATGATAATGCATATAAACTTGAGTTACCTGCAGATTTTGGGGTTAGTCCCACATTTAACATTGCAGATTTGAAACCTTATTTGGGAGAAGATAATGAGCTTCCGTCGAGGACGACTTCAATTCAAGAAGGGGAGGATGATGAGGACATCTCTACTAATGTTACACCCACATCTTCACCAACTACACATACTGGACCAGTTACTAGAGCACGTGCACGTCAACTAAATTATCAGGTACTTTCGTTTCTTGCGAATCCTTCTAATGTTCATGAACAAATGATGCTGCCTAAATTAGATACTTTTGTTTTGCTTATGAATGAAGGACCTAGCATGGACAAGAAGGACGGTCATTGGAGCGGGATCAAGCATGGAGAAGAAGGTGCACAATGGAGCTTCCAGTGGGGATTTTCGTACTTTGAAGCCACCATAAGGCATGCATGAAGGCTTGGACGAAATACACGAGATGCCACTTCATTATTTTCGTCCAAGAGCAATTATAGGTGCTGCGTCACCTTAATATTGGGCTGGGCCCATGTAATTTCGAAATACCACATTATAGGCTGTTTTTAGAGTCCGTATGTGTGGGGAAACCGAGTTAGGGTTTTTTTCGGACCCCACCTCCAAGGGGTCACGAAAATCCCCTCTGTTCCCCCATATATACAGCCCTTAGGGCGTCGTTTAGACTTGGGTTTTAATTAGATTTAAGTTAGCCATAGCCGCAACTTCGAGCTCTTCGTTTGTGTCATCCGACCAGGCCAAGACCTCATTGGAACCCCAACTTTCGTAATCATTCATCTTATATTCGCAATATCCAGATTGCAATTCTTAGTTCTTGCCTGTTCTTCGATTGCTTGCAGGAATTAGACCTTCGTGGTTAGGTTGATCGTGCATCCGCGGGATCAATAACATCTCGGAGTTGGTTTAGCGATCGCTAAGGCGCAACGTCTTTGCACGTTCGTAGTCGGGTCGTGAAAGTCGTCTCCACCATAATCGATCTCCATCATCTCATCGAAACATCGGGACACCTTCACCTCTATCAGATGTCCTGAGGTGTCACCCCTCCCAGCCTTTATATACTAGGCTGGGTCTCGGGCAGTCCATCTCAATTTACAAGGATGATTTCCTAAACTAGCTTCGGCTTGGACGCCAAGTCGTGACCTCCATGCTGCTCGCGGACTCCTACGTCGGTGCTTTGAGTGGGCCAATCGTGGGCCCGTCGAGGCTTCTATCGGGTCTTCTGTCTTCGTATGCACCAGGTATCCTCACACGCAGAAGTCGTGGGGTCACCCCCTCGTCAGTATCCCCCGAGTACCTGGGGGACTCGAAGAGTCGTGCAGGGACTCGAATCCGTCATCGCTTGTTTTGATATGCGCAGCGCGGCTGCGAGTTGTTGGCTGTTTAGCCATGACAATGTTTATTCGAGGGATGATAAGCTGAAAGGGACCAAGGTAGTCGACTGGTCGAGCCTTGGTGAATTGCGCTAATGGCAAGTACCTCAGAAGCCCAATCAAGCCCGTGTCCCTCGACACGAACTTGGAAAAGACCGGTGTCTATCCGAAAACACCTACGTACCCCAATCAAGCTCAAGTCCATGCCGTTGTAGGCCTTATAGGATCGGTGCCGCCGGTCCCAGCAAATAGCCTTAACGCATCCGTTATCGGCTCATCTTTCTATCATGCATGCGCATGGAAATGTCGGGAGTGAAGTCGCGCTGTGGCAAGTCCCTGCCCGGCCGTCTGCGCAGCGGGGTCTTACCTACGCGCTAAGCTTGCGCGGCATCTGGGGTACGGCGAGTCGCAGCCCAGGCATCATTTTTTATAGAGGCCGGAGCCTAATTAGAGATGCGCCCACTTGGAATAAACGATCAAGTGGACTATTAGTAGTCACTCGCGGAACTTTTGCAAGCTCTGGCGAGGAGTTTATAAGAAAGCACCCACTCGGAAAGTCATCGAGTGTGCGGGCAAGTTGTCTTGTCGGGTATTAGTTGAGTCCTGCGAGTAGCCACTCGAATGCTTCGTCATACTCTGGGTGATGGAGCACCCGAATTCTAGAGATGCGCCGCCTTGCTAGTGCGAGTGGTCACTCGAGCACGTCTTTGCCTTCTGGGTGAGGGAGCACCCGAAACTCTGTAGATTTATTTTTCTTGATAGTGGGAATAGCCACTCTATTCCTCGAAGTTTGGTCTTTGCTCTATTTTTAGTAAAGGCAATGTACTCCCGATGGGAGTAAAAAATCAGAAGATTTGGCACCAAAAGATAGGGAGTCTTTTCCGGGCTTCATTTTTTAAGTTGCTTTTATCTTGAATCGTCCTTCTTGGGATGTCGCAGGGATAAGCATCGCAATAAAGCTCTGTGGTGACCGATGTGGTGATGACGCTTGGTCTTCGAACCATCGCATCTCCTGACCAGTCATAATGACAACTTGGACGCCGCGCTGCTGCTGCCCGTTGGGTTTCCGAGGCGTGTATGGGAAACACGCGAGATTTGATGTGTCCTTTATTAAAAAGGCATCTTGTCTTGGAATTCGTAACTGAAAGTCCAAGTATGTGATCAGAGGGGGAGGGGGTGAATGATCACTTCAAAACTTTCTACTGAAACTATTGAAGTGAAGCATAAGCAGTGCGGAATAGCGAAGAATAACTGGAAGCAAAACTAAATGCAGTGAATCAAAACACATTGAAGCATAACAGTGAAGCAAATGCTGAAGGTAAATGCTTGAAGTAAAACGAACTGGGACTCGACGATGTTTGTTCGACCAGTTCACGCTCTGCAAAGCGCTACGTCTGGTTGGAGGGACTGGTGATTGAACACCTGGAGCAAATCTCTATCCGTCCGTTGCTCCACTGCATCAAACTCCTTGAGCTTGATCAGTTCTTCACTCGTGGTTGATTATTGAGGAACTCACCGAAACCTTTGACAAACTGAACTTCGAGGCGACAATTACTCTTCGCTCTCTGAAGAACAACTCTCTAACCGTCTAGGAGAATTGCAGTTCTCCAAGATAAAAAGGCTAGCAAGCTTTCACCTAAGTCATCTCGAATCTACTCAGATCAATGGGACTTAGGTTAAAGTATCTGGATTTTGGGTTTTGCTTCGTTGGCGTTTTTGGGGTTGCTCTCTTCAGTCTCTCTTGGAATGATCTCAGAGCAGCCACCCACAAATGGAGGAGGGGCGGCATATTTATAGTTGGCGATCCCGAGGTGCGGAATGACCAAACTGACCCGAGGTGACAGCTTGACACGTGTCCACAACGGTCGGATTTGTCATCAATGCGCAACTTTACTTGAGGAACAAGTAAAGCTGACTCACGGACTTAGTTCTGCTACAGAAGCCAAAGAACGAAGTCTTTGCTACCGAAGCTTAACTTAGTGCACATGAGATTTCTTCACTCAGGCTTCTCACTTGGTCTGGATTTGATCTGAGCATTTCTCAATGACTTCGATGTCCACAAACTAAATACCCCTCTTGATAGTACGGTTTGTCCTATGACTCAAGGAACAGAAAAAGAACTACACAAAAACATCTAAGTCTTGCGCCGTCTTCTTCATTTCCTTCAATGAGTAGAGCTTCAGGACACCTTCATTTTTGGGGGTCATCTTCGTGATTAAGCTTCGCTCCGTGGGTAATGCTTCGATAACTTGAAGACCTTCCCTGAAGCTTTATCACATGGCTTGTCCTTCAGGAACCTATGCAACTGTTTATACTAGAAAACATTGTTAGTTCCTCTACTGTTTTGTCCAACAATATCCAAAACACACGGGGGCAAAACTTTGCTCTTACAATCTCCCCCTTTTTGGACTATTGTTGACAAAACAGGCATCGATAAAAGATATTGAAGGTTTTGTGAAGGATGGGACAAACTCTAAGCTATGAAGTTTTTGGCTCCCCCTGAATACAAGCATCGAAGATTTATATAATCGAAGTTAATGCTTGAGATAATTTTCTTCGGTGGAGAGCGAAACAAAATATCTTAGCGAATACAATTGCATTGAAGATATATATCCAGGAATGTATGCAATAGCTTCCAATGACCTGTGACTTAGAAAATAATAACCACCTGCAAGATAGAAGATACGAAGCAATACATGCAAGCAAAGGGGGTTATTAAAACTTTAAGTGTAGCACAGGAGTAGCATGACTGAAGTAAAACTTAAGTTACAACCCAATCGAAAGGAATGGAATGTTTGTCGTAACTTAACCAAACGAAGCAAAAACAGATAGCAAGAACCCTTTCCCCGATGCAAAACTAACTCATCGATGCCCTCATTCTCCCCCTTTTTGTCAATGATTGGACAAAAGGTTGAGAAGAGGTTCGAGAGATCTATTACGCAGCATCAGCACCCTGAGAACCCGACGAAGCAGTGCTTGACGAAGACTCATCCGACGAAGACTGATCGCCTGAGGATTCTTCTTCGGAAGCTGATGTTGGAATAGCTTCGTGACGCGACTGAGTGATGAGGTTGATGTCGAGGTCGCTGTCGTCGAGGCCGTCGTCGTCCTTCGAAGTGATGGAGTCATTCTCGGAGACGGTATCTGGCCGGATGGGTTCAGGCTCGTTGACGAAGAATACTTCATCAATCTTGTGCAGGGGAGGGATCTTCTGATTCGGGCGGTCCACTGAGTCATCACGAGCAAAGTTTCGTTGGAGGTGCGGATACTCTTTGTGGATGCGATCTTTACGAAGGCCTTTGACAGAGTTGAACTTCCTGAGCCCTTTCCAGGAATGACGCTTGAGCACACGCAAGTACTGATTGTTGTTGAGTGCTATATTGCCAACACGGTTGATCTCATCAGCAAGAAACTTCATCTGGCGTTGATTTGCTTCAATAAAGTTGTCAAGCATTTGCTGCGTGCGAAGATTAACTTCAAAATGATGGCAGTCTTTCTGGAACGTCTTGGATAAGTTTCGCTCATTGACTTCATGGCGCACACCAACATATGTGGCAAATGGATCATTGGGTTTCCTTAGCAGTTCGAAGGAGTCACGCACTGGTGGGAGGAAAAGCTTCGGATGATGGCGTGCCACAAAGTCTTCGTTCCAACCATAGTTACTTACTACTTGCAGCCAGGGAGCATAGGGTTTCAGTGTGAAAGGTAGCTCTGCTGCATGAACCAAATTCCTAATGAAGCAATCCTCAAAGTCGAAGAGAAGGCCATGAGTGAGTTTCATAATAGCATGCCTTGTCTCTGGATAAAGATTCGATTCTTCCGAAGCTGTACTCAAAGGAATCAATGAGTTAGACAGGATGAAGAACCAAGTCCTTGAAATGAAGTTCAAGTGCTTCGGGCGAATGTTTTGAGGAATATGGTTATCAGTGGCTTCAGGATCCAACAGAGTTGCAAATTCTTCTTTAGACAGATCAGGTTCAGCATGAATCTTTTCATGAACTCCAGAATGCCTTGGAATATTGACAATTTCCATGAATTCGGCAGAGGACATCCTGAAGACTTTGACTTGAATCATCCATTCCAGCGTCCATGAGCTGGGTTCATTTGCATCACCAGACACATAAAGGGTTGCATAGAATTGCTTGATGAGCTCTGAGTTGAAAGGAGTGCTCAACGCAAACAACCGAGTCAAATTCTGTTTTTTAATAGTTTCGAGGACGTTCTGAAAGCAGGATGCAATGGAAAGACTTCGCAAGTCCATAAACTTGTGCCTAAACAGAACTCCTTGCTGGCAGAAGACTTTGGTGTATAAGACTTGTTGTTCAGCAGTCCAAAAACGAAGTTCATCTGCTGTGCGGTCAGAAGCATAAGGACTAACACCAAAGAATCGATGGCGCTTCCTATGTTGTTCCAGGTTGAATTCCGGGCCATGCCTTGAAGAATAACCAGCACCCTTGAATATAGGAAAAGTTTCACGCGGGTAATTGGAGTCAAGCTGGATATCTTGGCATGGGCGCGAACGGTCACGAATTCTTTGCAGAGGAGCAATTTGATTGGCTCTTGAAGGGCCAGCAGATTGAGCGACTACAAGCGCTTGCTCTTGCGACAGATTTAGAATTTGTACTTGTTCGTCTTCGTCATCATGTGCTTCGGTGTCGGGCACATGTGCTTCAGACTCTTGAACTGTTCTGGCGGGGGGAAAATCTCGGGATACATGGGTTCTGGAGTGGGTTGGTGATGGAGCATTAGCTTCACGGGGAGGTGATGGAGGTGGTGCGGGAGCAACTGGTGGAGTGGGAATCCTTTGTGGTTCGGGGGTTGGAGCACGAATGGGTGTGGGAACTCAAGGTGGTATAGGTGTGGGTGTTCAAGCAGGCGTTGGAGTGGGGGTAGGAGCTTTCTGGGGTGGAGTTTGCTTGGGGGTGGTTCTGGTAGGAGGAGGTGTGGGATTCTTGGTGGGTGGAGCTGAAGACTTTGATGCGGGCTTGGACGGCTTTGGCTTCGGTGCAGGGGTGGGAACTACTTCAGGTGATCCCTGTAACTGTTCATCACTTGTATCCATGTCTGCGGCTGAGGCCAAAGTAACCTTGCGCCTCTTGGTGGTTTTCTTCTACGGTGAGGGTCCTGTTTCCTTTGATGGAGCAGGCTTAGGAGATGGTGGTGCAACAACAACACGTTCAGCTTCGGGCGAAGCCTTGCGTTTCCTTGAATCCCTTTCCATAATGGAAGCATTATGGGTCTTCACCATGTCATCTACAGCGGCCTTTACTTTGCCTTTGAAGATTTTGATATTGTCCTTGGTGGTAGAATTGACTTCTGTCACTTGTTGAAGCAATTTCAGGGCGTGCTGTTTGAATTCTTCATCAGGTTCTGATTCAGCTCGCTTCTGATAGTTGTGAATCTTTTTCATTTCAACCCTATCTCTTGAATGCAAATCCTTCAGCTGACTGATCATAGTAGTGATCATAGCTTCGATAGGCCTGGAGATGTACACTTCTCCAATGTCAACAGCATCAGGATCTTCAGCAGCACACTTCTCCCAAAGGGCTTCAGTGATGCCCAACTGATCCCAGAGTTCGCCTTCACGAGGGTCCGAGATTTGATGGTCACTCTGAAGATCAGCTTCAGCTTGAGCTTCAGGCAAAGATATGCCTTTCTGCTTCAAAGGAATAGCTGAGGGAGTCATATCTACTACAGGCTTCTTCTGACTTGCCCTAGCAGCTTTCTCAGCTTTCTTCGTTTTGAGGCTTTCTAATGAAGCCTTGCGTTTAGCTTCATGTTCAGCTAGTTGTTTAGCTTCAGCAGCAGCTTTCTCTTCGTTCTTTGCAGCTTTGGCGAGCTTGCGCTTCGTTTCAGCGTTCTCTGCAGCCATCTTGGCTGAGTCCAACTCCTTTTTCAGTTTGGCAGCATCCTCATCTGCCTTCTTCTTCTCAGCTGCGCTTCTGGCATGGATGTTGCGCTCAAGTGCCTCCGCGAGGTCTTTTTGTCTCATTTCTTCTTCAGTGAGCTTGTGCTTTGTTGAAGGGATTTTTGCAGCAGACTTCTTGGGCTTCGTTGGTGCTGAAACCTTTGCAGGTTGTCTCTTGGCGGGGTCGTGCTTCTGCTTTGATCGCCTCTCAGAGTCGGGGGCATCAGCCGGTGGCTTGGAGGCCAAGGGCTTCGTGACAACCAAGTTGGAGAGATCAATAGTGGGACGAGCAGAAGGCTTGACCTTAGCCTCAGGTTTCTCTCCTGGCTTTTTCTTCAGTGGGATCTGAAGTTTTTGTTTCTTGGGGGAGCAGGATCATCCGATTCGTCATCTGCTTCGAATTCAGATTCGTCATCAGCTGCATTGGATTCATCCATGATGGAATCTTCCAGAGCAGCTTGCTCTAATCTGGCATGTTCTTCATCTTCTGTTGTAGCATGGGGTGAAGAAGCAGACTTCTTCTTCAGCTTCTTCTTCTTCTTCTTCTTCTTGCTAGGCCCTTCACCTTGGGCTTCAGCTTCAGCCAACTTGGCTGCCTTTTTCTCTTCTTTCAGCCTCTTGGCTTCAGCTGCAATTCTTAGTCGTTCTTGCTCTTTTGGGTAATCATCTGGTGTCTTGAGAGTGTTGGGGTGAGGAAGCTTTGGTGGAACTGGGTAATACAGGTGACGATTCTCTTCAGTGTACTGACTGCACAGGGTTGAAGTGTACCGAAAGGGCGGACTGAAGGCAAACTGCATAGTCCACTTCCAGGTAGGGATGCTCTTGTACTTGTACCATCGAACAACCCAGTACCTGCGAATGTTTTGCAAGCGGTTCTTGCGCTGCTCCTTGGTTTCTTCAGGAGGTGTGTCATATCCCAGAGCAATGCGAATTGATTCGGGGATGCCTCTGGCGTTGTTGGTTTCCTTTGTTCTTCCACCTTTCTTCTTCGGAGCAGTACGTTCTGCTTCGTTGATGTGATCAAGGTTTGGTGACTCATTACCGAAGTCTAACTCAGCAGACATCCTGTGAAAAGCATAAAGGTAGCGAGGGAAAAGGCGAGAATGGAATGAGCACCAGCAAAAGTTTCGATCCAAAAACAATTTTGACAAGAGATTCAGTGAAGAGTTTTGGGTAAATATTCTGGTCTGTTCTGAGCTAGACTTAATGATAGAGGCGGGGTGTCCCGATCTTTCGATGAGAGATAACTATCGATTTGGTGGAGACGACTCTGACGATCCGACTACAAACGTGCAACAACGTCGCGCCTTAGCAATCGCTAAACCAATCTCCGGAGGTTATTGACCACGTCGGAGCACGATCAACCTGACCACGAAGGTCTAGTGCCTGCAAGCAATCGAAGAACAAGCAAGAACTATGATAAATCCATCTGAATATTGCGAATATGTAGATGAAGTATGAATAAAGTTGAGATTCCAAAAGTGGTCTTGATCTGGTCGTTGGACACAAACCGAGTACACGAAGATGCGGCAATTAGCTAAGCAGTCTTTTTAACTAAAAGAAATCCAAAGAAAACCCTAGGGGTTGATCTACTTATATAGGACTAAAGGGTGGAGGCCAAGGGGGTGGAAGGACGTCCCAAGGAGTCCTAAAACTAAACCTAGGTCGTACAAGGCACTTGGGCCCATGTGGAGGTGATGCAACACCTATTGAGTTAGACTTTGATTCGGATTCTGCTGCTGGGTCGCACCGTTTTCGCAATATATCCATGCTCCGAAGAAATTTGAAGGTGAAACCAATTGCGTTGGAAACTAGACGAGATAAGCTATCACCAGAAAAAAGAATCACCCAATTTGGAGTTCGTATGTAGAAACTGCGGCTTTTTGAAGTTGGGTATATCTCTGCAGTCCGAATCTGAGTCCATGACGTGAAAGACTTGGTCTCTATCTTCTCTTGGGCCAAAAGTGACGTGAAATAACTTCTTGTACAGCACAGAATCATGCCCCTTTGTATTGACTTCATTTCTTGATCAAATATAGAGGAATTAATGGTCATATCCATGATAATTATGTCCTCATCATCTTCATGCTTGAACATGCTCCAATGCTCATCCTTCTTATCCATGCTAGGTCCTTCATTTGTCAGCAACAGAAATATATCGACGTTAGGCAGCATCATATTCACATGAACATTAGAAACATTATCAAGAAGCGAAAGTACCTGATAATTTAATTGGTGTGCACGATCTCTAGTAATTGGTCCAGTAGGTATATTAGCAGGGGTTGTGGCTGTAACTATGGTAGTCATGTCCTCATCACTTAACCTCACACAATGATGAACAGAAACCCTAAGACAGAACATATAGATACTAACCCTAACTTCTAACCTGAATCGAGGAGGAAACCTTGACTAGCAGAAACAGGTTTCGCAACGGTGCAACGATCCAACGGATCAGGGAAACCTACGGAAATCATCCAAAAACAAAGAAACTAAGAACACGGATCCAATCTGGAAACTGAAGAACACCAGAGATGGAGATTGGACCGAGGCTTGGCGTACCCTAACTCGGTGGCGTCAAGCAACTACGGCGGCGAGGAGCGGAGAGGATGTGCTCGTCGACGGCGTGAAGTCCACGGCGGCGCTCTTCCGGCAGTGAAGCGGCGAGAGCGGCGACGGAGACGAAGAGCTCAGCGGCGCTCGGGAGATAGGGTTCCGGGGAGATGCGAATGAGGAGGTGAGATGGCTTCACTGGGGTGGGATGCCTTATATAGGCAGGTCTGACAAGAGCTGTCAGATCAGATCGAACGGCCCCCAGCGACTGTCTCTCCGGATTCTGCGGCGAGGATTTCGTGGCGAATCGCGAGAAAATCTCAACGACCCGGATTTGACGGGATCTCAACGACCGAAGAATAAGTCCTCGACTTGAGTAAAAACTTCGATAAGAATTGGAAGCATTTGATTCGGAACTCAATGATGTTCGAAGCAAATGTTTTCCGTTTCAATTGTGCTCACCCATTTTGGATAGATAGAGTTAGAAAGAAAAAGAAACAGAAGGGGTAGGGTCCGAAACTTATCACCTCGAAGAAAAACCAAATGAAGCAAAATGTGATAAGCATAGAGGACTAAAACCAAGCGAAATAAAAATAATCTAAAAGAAGCAAAAACAAACCACGAAACTAAATAAGTAAGCGACAAAGTAACTGAACATATACAGAAGTAAAAAGGTTCGGTCTTACAGTACATGTCGTGAGTCCAATATATTGAGCTCACACCTTAACGCACAAAATCTTTTCTCATCCAATGGTTTCGTGAAAATGTCTGCCAGTTGATCTTCAGTTCTGACATGACTAATAACAATATCTTCACACTGAACATGATCACGATGAAAATGATGGCGAATGTGATAGAGGCGAAGGTGTCCCGATGTTTCGATGAGATGGTGGAGATCGATTATGGTGGAGACGACTTTCACGATCCGACTACGAATGTGCGAAGACGTTGCGCCTTAGCGATCGCTAAACCAACTCCGAGAGGTTATTGATCCCGCGGATGCACGATCAACCTGACCACGAAGGTCTAATTCCTGCAAGCAATCGAAGAACAAGCAAGAACTAAGAATTGCAATCTGGATATTGCGAATATAAGATGAATGATTACGAAAGTTGGGGTTCCAATGCGGTCTTGGCCTGGTCGGATGACACAAACGAAGAGCTCGAAGTTGCGGCTATGGCTAACTTAAATATAATTAAAACCCAAGTCTAAACGAGGCCCTAAGGGCTGTATATATGGGGGAACAAAGGGGATTTTCGTGACCCCTTGGAGGTGGGGTCCGAAAACAACCCTAACTCGGTTTCCCCACACATACGGACTCAAAAAACAGCCTATAATGTGGTATTTCGAAATTACATGGGCCCAGCCCAATATTAAGGTGACGCAGCACCTATAATTGCCTTTGGACGAAAATAATGAAGTGGCATCTCGTGTATTTCGTCCAAGCCTTCATGCATGCCTTATGGTGGCTTCAAAGTGCGAAAATCCCCACTGGAAGCTCCATTGTTCTTTCCCGCGCGCGCACCTTCTTCTCCATGCTTGATCCCGCTCCAATGACCGTCCTTCTTGTCCATGCTAGGTCCTTCATTCATAAGCAAAACAAAAGTATCTAATTTAGGCAGCATCATATGTTCATGAACATTAGAAGGATTCGCAAGAAACAAAAGTACCTGATAATTTAGTTGACGTGCACGTGCTCTAGTAACTGGTCCAATATGAGTAGTTGGTGAAGATGTGGGTGTAACATTTGTAGAGATGTCCTCATCATCCTCCCCTTCTTGAATTGAAGTCGTCCTCGACGGAAGCTCATTATCTTCTCCCAAATAAGGTTTCAAATCTGCAATGTTAAATGTGGGACTAACCCCAAAATCTGCAGGTAGCTCAAGTTTATATGCATTATCATTAATTTTCTGTAAAACCTTAAAGGGACCATCAGCTCGTGGCATTAACTTAGACTTGCGCAAATCAGGAAACCTATCTTTACGTAGATGTAACCAAACAAGATCTCCTGGTTCAAACACAACATGCTTTCTACCCTTATCACCAGCAAGCTTGTATCTAGCATTCATTTTCTCAATGTTTTCTTTAGTTAACTCATGCATTTTTAATATCAATTCAGCACGTTGCTCAGCATCAAAATTAACCTTCTCCGAAGATGGAAGAGGCAGCAAATCCATAGGTGCACGAGGTAGAAAACCATAAACAATCTCAAAAGGGCACATTTTAGTGGTAGAATGAAATGAACGATTATAAGAAAATTCAATATGAGGTAACATTCTTCCCACATTTTCAAGTTACTCTTTAAAACAGCCCTAAGCATAGTAGACAAAGTCCTAGTGACTACTTCAGTTTGTCCATCAGTTTGGGGATGACATGTAGTACTAAAAAGTAGTTTAGTCCCCAACTTAGCCCATAAGCATTTCCAAAAATGGCTAAGAAACTTAGTATCACGATCCGAGACAATAGTATTGGGCACACCATGTAAGCGAATAATCTCACGAAAGAATAAATCAGCAACATTAGCAGCATCATCGCTTTTATGACATGGTATAAAATGTGCCATCTTAGAAAATCTATCCACGACAACAAATATGCTATCCCTCCCCTTCTTTGTTCGAGGCAAGCCTAAAACAAAGTCCATGGATATGTCCTCCCACGGAACACTAGGTACAGGTAAAGGCATGTATAAACCATGAGGATTGAGTCGTGACTTAGCTTTTTGACATGTAGTGCAGCGAGCAACAAAACGCTCAACATCCCGTCTCATCTTTGGCCAAAAGAAATGTGTAGCAAGTACGTCCTCCGTCTTCTTCACGCCAAAGTGTCCCATTAATCCTCCTCCATGCGCCTCCTGCAACAACAAAAGACGAATAGAGCTAGCTGGAATGCATAGCTTGTTAGAATGGAACACAAATCCATGATTAAGCACAAACTTGTTCCATGTTCTACCCTCTCTACAATTCTGCAATACATCTTTAAATTCCGCATCATTTACATATTGATCTTTGATTGTCTCTAAACCGAATATCTTGAAGGCAAGTTGTGAAAGCATAGTATAACGACGAGACAATGCATCAGCAATAATATTATCTTTCCCCTTCTTGTGTTTAATGACATAAGGGAAAGTCTCAATAAATTCAACCCACTTAGCATGTCTACGATTAAGTGTTGCTTGACTTCTTATGTGTTACAAAGATTCATGATCAGAATGTATAACAAATTCTTTGGGCCATAAATAATGTTGCCAAGTTTCTAATGTCCGAACAAGAGCATATAATTCCTTATCATAAGTAGAATAGTTCAGACTAGGCCCACTCAATTTTTCAGAAAAGTATGCAACAGGTTTAGCATCTTGTAATAACACACCTCCCAAACCAATCCCACTAGCATCGCATTCAAGCTCAAAAGTCTTATTAAAATCAGGAAGTTGGAGCAAAGGAGCATGTGTTAACTTATCTTTCAATACCGTGAAGGCTTCTTCTTGTGCGGTACCCCAAGTAAAAGGCACATCTTTGCGTGTAAGCTCATTGAGAGGTGCAGCAATGGTGCTGAAATCTCTCACAAAACGCCTATAGAATCCAGCGAGGCCCAGAAAACTCCTCACTTGTGTGACCGTTTTGGGCTGCGGCCAACTCTCAATCGCCTCGATCTTGGTATTATCAACTTCAATTCCCTGCGGAGTAACAACATAGCCAAGAAACGATACTCGGTCGGTGCAAAAGGTGCACTTCCCAAGGTTACCAAACAAACGTGCATTACGTAGAGCAATAAAAACAACACGTAAATGATCCAAATGTTCCTCCAAAGATTTGCTATAAATCAGTATATCATCAAAATAGACTACCACAAATCGTCCAATGAAAGCACGTAAAACCTCGTTCATTAATCTCATGAAAGTGCTAGGTGCATTAGTTAACCCAAAAGGCATGACTAACCACTCATATAATCCAAACTTAGTTTTAAATGCCGTTTTCCATTCATCTCCTAATTTCATGCGAATTTGATGGTATCCCCTACGCAAATCAACTTTGGAAAACATGGTAGAGCCACTTAATTCATCAAGCATATCATCTAACCTAGGAATAGGATGACGATAACGAATAGTAATATTATTAATGGCTCGACAATCAACACACATACGCCATGTTCCATCCTTTTTAGGGACTAATATAAATGGAACAGCACAAGGACTAAGGGATTCACGTATGTAACCTTTGTCGAGTAGCTCTTGTACTTGACGCTGAATCTCCTTCGTCTCCTCCGGATTGGTATGGTATGGCGCACGGTTGGGCAACGAAGCACCGGGAATTAAGTCAATCTGATGCTCAATCCCTCGAATAGGTGGTAATCCCGGTGGTACGTCTTGTGGAAAGACGTCAATAAACTCCTGCAAAAGGTCAGTGACAACAGGAGGCAAAGAAGGAGGCAATTCCTCTAATGAAAACAAAGCTTCTTTGCACACAAAAGCATAACACACATATTGACTAACATCCAAATCTGAAATATCAACTTTAGTAGCAAGCAAAGTTGGACTATTCAATTTAATTTCATTAGAAACAGCAGAAGAAGATTTGCTATTAGTCTTATGTTGTTGCTCAAATTCTTTGGCTGCTATCTCATTTTCACTCTTAATTTTCTCCTGTTTAGCTTTACTAGCTCTAGCAAGATCATCTTTCACAATTTGTTCAGGAGACATAGGAAGTAAAGCAATATTTTTATCCTGATGAACCAGAGTAAACTGATTTGTCCTACCATTGTGTACAACATTCCTATCAAATTGCCATGGTCTACCAAGTAAAAGAGAGCATGCTTGCATGGGTACCACATCACAATCAACATAATCAACATATGCAGCAATGCTAAAGTGCACACGAACAGAACGCGTTACCTTAATCTTACCACTATTGTTAAACCACTGAATATAGTACGGATGGGGGTGTGGTCTTGTGGTGAGAGATAGCTTCTCCACCAACTCCATGCTCGCCAAGTTGTTGCAACTCCCTCCGTCAATGATGATGCGAACCGAACGTTCTTTCACCACTCCCTTTGTGTGGAACAAATTATGCCTCTGGTTTTGCTCGGCCTTCGATACCTGCACACTTAACACACGTTGAGCAACCAAACTAGCATATTGATCTGCATCATCAGGAGCCATATACTCTATATCATGAGCATCATCATGGGCACCCTGTTCCTCATGAGCAATGAGAACTAAAGTCTCCTCATCATAGTCGCTCGCTGACTCATACCCACCATCCGCCGTAATAATCATCACACGCTTGGAGGGACAGTCTTTTGCGAAGTGACCTCCACCTTGGCACCTGCGACATTTAATATCACGATCTCGTGTTTGCCCTGTGGAAGCCATGGATGAAGAAGAACTCGCCGCTGGACCACTCTGTGCACCCTTGAAGGGTGGCGCTGTCTGTTTTGGTGGCTCCCTGTAAGAATGAGCGGCTGAAGTAGATGGTGGTGCAGCAGGACGTGTGGATGTAGAAGGTCCACGCGATGTCCATGATGTATTTCGTCCTGCAGAAAAGTTAGGTCTCGTAGCGGCCTGTCGATCCTTCACTTCACGTTCAGCTTTACAAGCAAGATGAAACAAACGAGTGATAGTAGCATAGTCCTTGTATTCTAGAATAGTTTGTATCTCCCTGTTTAAGCCACCCATAAAACGTGCAAGCATAGCTTCATTATCCTCTACTAGGCCACATCTAATCAATCCAGTTTGTAATTCTTGATAATATTCCTCTACAGAATTTTTTCCTTCTCTCAAACGCTGTAATTTTTGGAGCAATTCACGTTGATAATAAGGAGGAACCCAGCGAGTACGCATAGCATCTTTTAAAGCAGCCCAAGTAGTTGGAATATTATTAGTATGCAATCTACAATGTTCAGACCACCAAATAGATGCAAACCCCGTGAATTCACAAACAGCAGCAGTAACACGTCTATTCTCAGGATATTGTAAACATGTAAAGCGTTGTTCAGTTTCTAACTCCCAAGTAAGATAAGCATCAGGAATATATCTACCCTCAAACGGCTTAAGATTCAATTTAAGTATAGGCACATGTTCATCATCGCGTACCTGAGGGGGTGGTTGGTGTCGACCGTGACGAATGTTGGGACGTGGACGTCCAGCTGGCTGCTCATAGGCCGCTTCCTGTTCCACCTCCTCCTCGTAATCACCCTCGTAGTTGTCGTCCTGGCCGACGTCAGAAACATCAGTAGTAGCAGCTACTGCAGCAGCAGGAGGAGCACCAATACCAGCAGCTTGTCCTCTCGGAAACAGAATACGTCGTGCACGTGGTAGTGGAGGTGGCTGTGGTTGTGCTGGAGCGGCAGCAGGCTGTGTAGGTAGGCGTGCGATCAACTCAGTAAACTTGGCGTCGAGCTTGGTGTCGATCATCTTTTCCACGCCATCAATCGCCTCTGTAAGTCTGTTCTCGATGTCCATCACCTGTTCAGACATCATTTGTGCAAATTTATCATGTAGCTCCTTGTTTGTCATGTTCTCCCAATCGGGTGCATCCCGCGCCACTTCATCATGTGATCCTGGCATGGTTAGCAGAAATAGAAAACACACAGGAATATGATCCTACTTCTACTAATGGGATGTGGGGTGGTGGAAAGCACAAATCCGTCAAGCTTTTTTTTCGTTCTTACCGATTCTTACCTAGCAGCAGGTGGTGATGTACAACCAATGGGTCAAAACTCTCAGAGATGTGGTAGAGCGATGGCCAGGAGGTGTCAACCGCACGAAGTAGAATATATGTGGAGCTGTAGGTAGGCTTGACAAATATGGTAGCAAAAAGATCAACAGTAATCAAAACAGAGATGCAAAGCTGAATAAACACTCAACATCGGTACTGTGCTGATCCTAGGCTAGACCGTACTAGAGACGCGAGCCTAAAACACCAACGACAGCACGACGCGGCACGTAAACAACTGAGAAGCACTCTCTGAAAAAAAATTCTCTTTTTTTTTTTGCTTTTTTTTTGCTTCGGGTCCAAAAAAAAAGTCTGGCATGCTTTCCAGAGCAGTTTTTAGGCCAAAAATTTCGGGGGTAAAAAATTTTCGTGCCCATACGTTCCTTAGGTCCAGAAACTCATTTTGAGACGTTCGCCACCATAGTGATTTTTTCGCACTTTTTCAGCCACCGCAGTCCCGCATCGCAAAAAAAAAAGAAAAAAAAAGCAAAAAAAAAAAAATTCAGAGTGTGCTTCTCAGTTGATTACGTGTCGCGCCGTGCTTTCGTTGGTGTTTTAGGCTCGCGTCTCTAGTACGGTCTAGCCTAGGATTAGCACAGTACCGACGTTGAGTGTTTATTCAGCTTTGCATCTCTGTTTTGATTACTGTTGAGCTTTTGCTACCATACTTGTCAGCCTTCCTACAGCTCCACATATATTCTACATCGTGCGTTTTGACACCTCCTGGCCATCGCTCTACCACATCTCTAAGAGTTTTGACCCGTTGGTTGTACATCACCACCTGCTGCTAGGTAAGAATCGGTAAGAACTAAAGAAAAGCTTGAAGGATTTGTGCTTTCCACCACCCCACATCCCATTAGTAGAAGTAGGATCATACTTCTGTGTGTTTTCTATTTCTGCTAACCATGCCAGGATCCCATGATGAAGTGGCGCGGGATGCACCTGATTGGGAGAATATGACAAACAAAGCATTACATGATAAATTTGCACAAATGATGTCTGAACAGGTGAATGACATCGAGAACAGATTTACAGAGGCGATTGATGGTGTGGAGAAGATGATCGACACCAAGCTCGACGCCAAGTTTACTGAGTTGCTCGCACGCTTACCTATACAGCCTGCGGCCGCTCCAGCACAGCCACCGCCACCACGACGTGCACGACGTATTCTGTTTCCGGGCGGACAAGCTGCTGGTGCTCCTCCTGCTGCTGCTGCTGCAGTTACTGCTGCTGCTGCCTCTGACGTCGGCCAGGACGACAACTACGAGGGTGATTACGAGGAGGAGGTGGAACAAGAAGCGGCCTATGAACAGCCAGCTGGACGTCCACGTCCCAACATTCGCCACGGTCGACACCAACCACCCCCTCAGGTACGCGATGATGAACATGTGCCTAAACTTAAATTGAATCTTAAGCCGTTTGAGGGTAGATATATTCCTGATGCTTATCTTACTTGGGACTTAGAAACTGAACAACGCTTTACATGTTTACAATATCCTGAGAATAGACGTGTTACTGCTGCTGTTTGTGAATTCACGGGTTTTGCATCTATTTGGTGGTCTGAACATTGTAGATTGCATGCTAATAATATTCCTGCTACTTGGGCTGCTTTAATAAATGCTATGCGTACTCGCTGGGTTCCTCCTTATTATCAACGTGAATTGCTACAAAAATTACAGCGTTTGAGACAAGGAAAAAATTCTGTAGAGGAATATTATCAAGAATTACAAACTGGATTGATTAGATGTGGCCTAGTAGAGGATAATGAAGCTATGTTTGCACGTTTTATAGGTGGCTTAAACAGGGAGATACGTTTCATCTTGCTTGTAAAGCTGAACATGAAGTGCAGGATCGACAGGCCGCTACGAGACCTAACTTTTCTGCAGGACGAAATACATCATGGACATCGCGTGGACCTTCTACATCCACACGTCCTGCTGCACCACCATCTACTTCAACCGCTCATTCTTACAGGGAGCCACCAAAACAGCCAGCGCCACCATTCAAGGGTGCACAGAGTGGTCCAGCAGCGAGTTCTTCTTCATCCATGGCTTCCACAGGGCAAACACGAGATCGTGATATTAAATGTCGCAGGTGCCAAGGTGGAGGTCACTTCGCAAAAGACTGTCCCTCCAAGCGTGTGATGATTATTACGGCGGATGGTGGGTATGAGTCAGCGAGCGACTATGATGAGGAGACTTTAGTTCTCATTGCTCACGAGGAACAGGGTGCCCATGATGATGCTCATGATATAGAGTATATGGCTCCTGATGATGCAGATCAATATGCTAGTTTGGTTGCTCAACGTGTGTTAAGTGTGCAGGTATCGAAGGCCGAGCAAAACCAGAGGCATAATTTGTTCCACACAAAGGGAGTGGTGAAAGAACGTTCGGTTCGCATCATCATTGACGGAGGGAGTTGCAACAACTTGGCGAGCATGGAGTTGGTGGAGAAGCTATCTCTCACCACAAGACCACACCCCCATCCGTACTATATTCAGTGGTTTAACAATAGTGGTAAGATTAAGGTAACGCGTTCTGTTCGTGTGCACTTTAGCATTGCTGCATATGTTGATTATGTTGATTGTGATGTGGTACCCATGCAAGCATGCTCTCTTTTACTTGGTAGACCATGGCAATTTGATAGGAATGTTGTACACCATGGTAGGACAAATCAGTTTACTCTGGTTCATCAGGATAAAACTATTGCTTTACTTCCTATGTCTCCTGAACAAATTGTGAAAGATGATCTTGCTAGAGCTAGTAAAGCTAAACAGGAGAAAAATAAGAGTGAAAATGAGATAGCAGCTAAAGAATTTGAGCAACAACATAAGACTACTAGCAAATCTTCTTCTGCTGTTTCTAAAGAAATTAAATTGACTAGTCGAACTTTGCTTGCTACTAAGGTTGATATTTCGGATTTGGATGTTAGTCAATATGTGTGCTATGCTTTTGTGTGCAAAGAAGCTTTATTTTCATTTGAGGAATTGCCTCCTTCTTTGCCTCCTGTTGTCACTGACCTTTTGCAGGAGTTTATTGACGTCTTTCCACAAGACGTACCACCGGGATTACCACCTATTCGAGGGATTGAGCATCAGATTGACTTAATTCCCGGTGCTTCGCTGCCCAACCGTGCGCCATACCGTACCAATCCGGAGGAGACGAAGGAGATTCAGCGTCAAGTACAAGAGCTACTCGACAAAGGTTACATACGTGAATCCCTTAGTCCTTGTGCTGTTCCTGTTATATTAGTGCCTAAAAAGGATGGAACTTGGCGTATGTGTGTTGATTGTAGAGCCATTAATAATATTACTATTCGTTATCGTCATCCTATTCCTAGGTTAGATGATATGCTTGATGAATTAAGTGGCTCTACCATGTGTTCCAAAGTTGATTTGCGTAGTGGATACCATCAAATTCGCATGAAATTAGGGGATGAATGGAAAACGACATTTAAAACTAAGTTTGGATTATATGAGTGGTTAGTCATGCCTTTTGGGTTAACTAATGCACCTAGCACTTTCATGAGATTAATGAACGAGGTTTTACGTGCTTTCATTGGACGATTTGTGGTAGTCTATTTTGATGATATACTGATTTATAGCAAATCTTTGGAGGAACATTTGGATCATTTACGTGCTGTTTTTATTGCTCTACGTAATGCACGTTTATTTGGTAACCTTGGGAAGTGCACCTTTTGCACCGACCGAGTATCGTTTCTTGGCTATGTTGTTACTCCGCAGGGAATTGAAGTTGATAAAGCCAAGATCGAGGCGATTGAGAGTTGGCCGCAGCCCAAAACGGTCACACAAGTGATGAGTTTTCTTGGCCTCGCTGGATTCTATAGGCGTTTTGTGAGAGATTTCAGCACCATTGCTGCACCTCTCAATGAGCTTACACGCAAGGATGTGCCTTTTACTTGGGGTACCGCACAGGAAGAAGCCTTCACGGTATTGAAAGATAAGTTAACACATGCTCCTTTGCTCCAACTTCCTGATTTTAATAAGACTTTTGAGCTTGAATGCGATGCTAGTGGTATTGGTTTGGGTGGTGTGTTATTACAAGATGCTAAACCTGTTGCATACTTTTCTGAAAAATTGAGTGGGCCTAGTCTGAACTATTCTACTTATGATAAGGAATTATATGCTCTTGTTCGGACATTAGAAACTTGGCAACATTATTTATGGCCCAAAGAATTTGCTATACATTCGGATCATGAATCTTTGACACACATAAGAAGTCAAGCAAAACTTAATCGTAGACATGCTAAGTGGGTTGAATTTATTGAGACTTTCCCTTATGTCATTAAACACAAGAAGGGGAAAGATAATATTATTGCTGATGCTTTGTCTCGTCGTTATACTATGCTTTCACAACTTGACTTCAAGATATTCGGTTTAGAGACAATCAAAGATCAATATGTACATGATGCGGAATTTAAAGATGTTTTGCAGAATTGTAGAGAGGGTAGAACATGGAACAAGTTTGTGCTTAATGATGGGTTTGTGTTCCGTTCTAACAAGCTATGCATTCCAGCTAGCTCTATTCGTCTTTTGTTGTTGCAGGAGGCGCATGGAGGAGGATTCATGGGACATTTTGGCGTGAAGAAGACGGAGGACGTACTTGCTACACATTTCTTTTGGCCAAAGATGAGACGGGATGTTGAGCGTTTTGTTGCTCGCTGCACTACATGTCAAAAAGCTAAGTCACGACTCAATCCTCATGGTTTATACATGCCTTTACCTGTACCTAGTGTTCCGTGGGAGGACATATCCATGGACTTTGTTTTAGGCTTGCCTCGAACAAAGAAGGGGAGGGATAGCATATTAGTTGTCGTGGATAGATTTTCTAAGATGGCACATTTTATACCATGTCATAAAAGCGATGATGCTGCTAATGTTGCTGATTTATTCTTTCGAGAGATTATTCGCTTACATGGTGTGCCCAATACTATTGTCTCGGATCGTGATACTAAGTTTCTTAGCCATTTTTGGAGATGCTTATGGGCTAAGTTGGGGACTAAACTACTTTTTAGTACTACATGTCATCCCCAAACTGATGGACAAACTCAAGTAGTCAATAGGACTTTGTCTACTATGCTTAGGGCTGTTTTAAAGAGTAACTTAAAAATGTGGGAAGAATGTTTACCTCATATTGAATTTGCTTATAATCGTTCATTTCATTCTACCACTACAATGTGCCCTTTTGAGATTGTTTATGGTTTTCTACCTCGTGCACCTATTGATTTGCTTCCTCTTCCATCTTCGGAGAAGGTTAATTTTGATGCTAAGTAACGTGCTGAATTGATATTAAAAATGCATGAGTTAACTAAAGAAAACATTGAGAAAATGAATGCTAGATACAAGCTTGCTGGTGATAAGGGTAGAAAGCATGTTGTGTTTGAACCAGGAGATCTTGTTTGGTTACATCTACGTAAAGATAGGTTTCCTGATTTGCGCAAGTCTAAGTTAATGCCACGAGCTGATGGTCCCTTTAAGGTTTTACAGAAAATTAACGATAATGCATATAAACTTGAGCTACCTGCAGATTTTGGGGTTAGTCCCACATTTAACATTGCAGATTTGAAACCTTATTTGGGAGAAGATAATGAGCTTCCGTCGAGGACGACTTCAATTCAAGAAGGGGAGGATGATGAGGACATCTCTACTAATGTTACACCCACATCTTCACCAACTACACATACTGGACCAGTTACTAGAGCACGTGCACGTCAACTAAATTACCAGGTACTTTCGTTTCTTGCGAATCCTTCTCATGTTCATGAACATATGATGCTGCCTAAATTAGATACTTTTGTTTTGCTTATGAATGAAGGACCTAGCATGGACAAGAAGGACGGTCATTGGAGCGGGATCAAGCATGGAGAAGAAGGTGCACAATGGAGCTTCCAGTGGGGATTTTCGTACTTTGAAGCCACCATAAGGCATGCATGAAGGCTTGGACGAAATACACGAGATGCCACTTCATTATTTTCGTCCAAGAGCAATTATAGGTGCTGCGTCACCTTAATATTGGGCTGGGCCCATGTAATTTCGAAATACCACATTATAGGCTGTTTTTAGAGTCCGTATGTGTGGGGAAACCGAGTTAGGGTTGTTTTCGGACCCCACCTCCAAGGGGTCACGAAAATCCCCTCTGTTCCCCCATATATACAGCCCTTAGGGCGTCGTTTAGACTTGGGTTTTAATTAGATTTAAGTTAGCCATAGCCGCAACATCGAGCTCTTCGTTTGTGTCATCCGACCAGGCCAAGACCTCATTGGAACCCCAACTTTCGTAATCATTCATCTTATATTCGCAATATCCAGATTGCAATTCTTAGTTCTTGCTTGTTCTTCGATTGCTTACAGGAATTAGACCTTCGTGGTCAGGTTGATCGTGCATCCGCGGGATCAATAACCTCTCGGAGTTGGTTTAGCGATCGCTAAGGCGCAACGTCTTCGCACGTTCGTAGTCGGATCGTGAAAGTCGTCTCCACCATAATCGATCTCCACCATCTCATCGAAACATCGGGACACCTTCACCTCTATCAGCTTCAGCCATAGAATCTGAGTACAACATGACCCAGCAGCAATGTATTCGGCTTCAGCAGTAGATATTGAAACACAGATTTGCTTCTTTGAAGCCCAACACACAAGTGATCTTCCAAGGAAATGACAAGTCCCAGAAGTTGACTTCCTATCCACACGATCACCAGCCCAGTCAGAGTCAGAATACCCAATGAGATCAAACTGAGCTCCCTTGGGATACCACAGCCCCAAGGTAGGTGTGTGAGCCAGATAACGAAGAATTCTCTTTACAGCAGTATGATGTGATTCCTTTGGATTTGCCTGAAAACGAGCACAAATACAAACTGAAAGCATAATGTCAGGTCTAGATGCACAAAGATATAAAAGGGATCCAATCATAGACCGGTATTTATTCTGATCGAAGGCTTTGCCCTTCTCATCTGCATCTAAGAAGCCATTGGTAGGCATAGGCGTCTTAATGGTTTTGCATTCAGTAAGACCAAACTTCTTCAGGCAATCCTTGAGATATTTTTCTTGAGAAATAAAGGTGCCATTTTTCTGTTGACGGATTTGAAGTCCAAGGAAGAACTTCAATTCACCCATCATAGACATCTCATATTTCTTCGACATCATTTTGGCAAATTCTTTGCTGATTTCAGTGTTAGTGCATCCAAAAATGATATCATCTACATATATTTGACATACAAACAAATCACCATTATAAGATCGAGTGAAAAGTGTTGGGTCAGTGGTTCCTGGTTTGAAGCCTTTCTTCAGAAGGAAATCCTTCAATGTATCGTACCAAGCACGAGGTGCTTGCTTCAACCCATAGAGGGCCTTGTGTAACCTGTACAGCATGTCGGGTTTCTTCGGGTCTTCAAAACCTGGAGGCTGCATAACATACACTTCTTCCTCGATTTCTTCGTTAAGAAAAGCACTTTTCACATCCATTTGATAAAGCAGAATACCATTGAAATTTGCAAAAGCAAGCATAACACGAATAGATTCGAGACGAGCAACTGGAGCATAAGTTTCGCCGAAATCAATACCTTCGATTTGGGTGTAACCTTGTGCTACCAGGCGAGCTTTGTTCCTTACCACTATACCATCTTCATCTTGCTTATTGCGAAAAATCCACTTTGTACCAATGATGTTGTGCTTCGTGGGATCAGGTCTATCAACTAAGGACCAGACTTTGTTTCGCTCGAACTGGTTAAGTTCTTCGAGCATGGCAGTTAGCCAATCTGGATCCTTCATGGCTTCATCAAACTTTGACGGTTCTAACATGGAGACAAAAGAAAAGTTTCCACAGAAGTTAGCCAAACGAGTACGAGAGCGAGTTGTGGGACGACCTGGTTGTTGAATTTCTTCAAGGATCGAATCAACATCAACTCGTCTTCGGACTCGTGATAGAGTCGAATCATTAGCTTCAGGCTCAGCTTCTGCTTCAGGATCTGCACCTTCAGCTTCAGCATTTCCTTCGTTCCTTTGTTCTTCTTCGTCCTGTACATCATTAGCTTCAGGATGTTGATCTCCAGCGCCCCGGGCTATGTGTGGGAACATTGGACCATCATCATCCCTATTTGCTTGACTAGTATTGGCTTCAACAGGGCGAATCTCTCCAATAGCCATGGACCTGATCACTTCATCAAGAGGGGGTTCATCTAGATCATGAGGCAAATGCTCTTTTTGAGAGCCATTACTTTCATCAAACCTCACATTCACAGTTTCCATAACTTTCCCAAAGTGAGAGTTATAGGCTCTATAAGTATGAGAGTTTGAGCCATAACCTAAAAGAAAACCTTCATGTGCCTTAGGGGCAAATTTGGAGCTATGATTCATATCTCTAATAAAGCATGGAGCACCAAATACCCTAAGGTACGAAACATTTGGTTTGTTACCAGTGATAAGCTCATGTGAAGTCTTCTTCAGAAATTTGTGAAGGTAAACCTTGTTGATGATATGACAAGCTGTGTTAATTGCTTCGGCCCAGAACCTAATAGGAGTCTTGTATTCAGCAAGCATAGTTCTGGCCATCTCAATGAGAGTTCTATTCTTCCTTTGAACAACACCATTCTGTTGAGGTGTATAAGCAGCAGAGAACTCATGAGTAAAACCATGATCATCAAGAAAATCTTCAATATGAGTATTTTTGAATTCAGTTCCATTATCACTTCGGATATGCTTCAGAGATAATTCATATTCTGTTTAAGCTCTCTTGGCGAATGACTTGAAGATTTCAACAACTTTGCTCTTGTCATCCAAAAAGAAAACCCAAGTATAACGAGAGAAATCATCAACAATAACTAGACCATATTTATTTCCTCCCAGGCTTGCATAATTTTGAGGACCAAAGAGATCCATATGAAGCAATTCAAGAGGACGAGTGGTAGTCATGATAGTCTTCGCTGAATGATGTTTCTTCGTAATTTTACCAGCTTCACAAGCACTGCAGAGACGATCCTTGTCGAATTTAACTTCGCTAAGGCCAATAACATGATTCTTCTTCACTAAGTTATGAAGATTTCTCATCCCTGCATGACCAAGTCTTCGATGCCATAACCAACCAGATGAAGCTTTTGCCATTAAGCATGTGGATACAGCAGGGCCCGAAGAAAAATCAACAATGTATAAGTCTCCTTTTCGGTAACCCTCGAAGACAAACGCATAGTCATCCTGTGAAAAGACAACACAACGCGAAGCAGAAAATAGAACAAGCTTACCCATATCGCATAACTTCGAAATAGACATTAGATTATATCCAAGGGATTGGACTAGCATAACCTTGTCAATGTGCTTATCTTTCGATATGGCAACCTTACCCAAACCTAAAACTTTACCCTTGTTGTTATCACCGAAGGTAATATACTTCTGAGAAGAGTGAGATAATTTTTCTTCTGTGAATAACTCCTTGTCTCCGGTCATATGATTTGTGCAACCACTATCCATGACCCATTCGGATCCACCGGAGACATAGCCCTGCAGAAGAATTAGTTCTTCTTAACCACCCACAAACGAGCAGGTGACTGAGAAGATGTTGAAGCACTGGTTGAAGCAATATTAAATCGAACAGGAGTGTATCGCTTCGGTGTACCATCAAGCACACCATAAATGTAAGTCCTCTGTGAATGGTTAGCATAAGAATGAGCATATGCAATCTTAGTATGATTATTATGAGGACGATAAGTATGACGACCAGTGCGATAGTATTGCTTCTGCGGAACATTTGATTTGGTCACCAGAGGATCATTTCTCGTTTCAAGAGAATAGAAATGATTCGGTGGTACCGAAGACTTTCCCTGCATGGTATGGTTAGCAGGCAGTTTTTCCACAAGTTCTTTCTGCACCCATATTTGCCTCTTATAGAAGCCATTCTTAGGAGGAGTACCAACATATTCAGCTGTAACCTTTCCCTGTTCATCTTTGATGAGTTTGTAGTCAGAATCAAGTGATTCGTCTACAATAGCTTTGTTCATCTTGCAATCAAAACCTGAAAGGTTAGCTATATCAATGGGGTTTCCCTTTGCAAGGACCCACACAGTCTTAGGATACTGCTCAGGTTCCCAATAGGTGCCATCAGGGTTTATCTTTCTCTCGAAACCAACACCTTCATTCCTGGGATTCCTGTGAAGGAGAGCCTTCCTCAAGATATCACAGAGATACTGGTGACCTTGCACACTTTTGAACATGCCTGTTTCAAATAAGTTTTTCAACCCGAGGAGTTCCTTGGTAACAGCAGGGTTTTCCTCATCAGAGGCATTAGTATCATCAATAACAATAGGAGCTTTGCCTTTGGAATCATTTTTGCTTCGTTCCAAACAATCCAAATAAGGTGATTCAGTTTTATGATTTGCTTCAGAACCTTGTTGAGCCATGAGAGAGAGATTGACATTTTCCAACTCTTCATGAGCCTCTTTCAGTTTTTCGAGAGCCATTTTCCTCTGAAGAAATTCATAGGTGAGCTTCTCATAATCAACTGAAAGAAGATCATGCCGAGAGGATAATTCTTCAAACTTTTCTTTCAGAGCTTCATGCTCATTTGTTAAAGTTTGACCTTTCTCTATCTCATCGATCAACAGAGTTTCTGATTTCTTAATGGTTTTGCTTAGTGAATCAAGTTCATCTTGTTGGATTGAAGCAATTTTAGCAAGTTTAGCATAGCTTATCTTTGAATCATTGTCATATGAAGAACAATCAGAGGTATCATAGTTAGATTTCGATGAAGATACCTTCGTCTTGGCCATGAAGCAATATGCAGGAGATTCATCTTCACTACTGTTGTTGGTGAAGAATGAGCTCGAAGCTTTTGCCGAAGCATCTGCTGAAGCGAATGCCAAACCAGCAACACCATCTGATTCGGATCCTGACCCAGACCTTGAGCCTGAATGAGCTTCGGACCCAGAGGCTTCGTCTTCGGAGTTCATCTCCTTTCCCAGATAGGCCTTGGCTCGGTGAGAGCTGCTTCGACGAGACGAGTGAGTCTTCGATGAAGAACCCTCACGCTTCTTGTGATACTTCTTCTTGTCATCATCAGAATCTTTCTTCTTATCTCTTCTCGAACTGGAATCATGTCTCTTGGATTCTTAGCTTCTGGAAGATCTATGGGACTTGGTTGAGGAGTCTCTGAGCGAATGCTTTGCTTTGTTCTCAGCTTCCCACAGAGGACAATCAGCAATGTAGTGACCTGGTTTCTTGCATTTGTAGCAACATTTGTCTTTTGATGGAGAGCTTCTTGAGGATGAACGGTGAGATGAGTGAGTGGAGCTTCTTGAAGAATAACTCTTTCTCGGTGAAGAAAAACCTTTTCTCTGGAAGCGATTGAAGCGTCTCATGATCAATGCCAAATCCTTCCCAATACTTGCAGGATCATCTGATTCGACACCTGAAGCAGAACTGACTTCGGGTGAAGAATGACGTGAAGCTTTTGCTTTCAAAGCATGAGTTTTTCTTCGTGAACCATTTATGTCATGTTTCTCATCTTCTTCCATTTCAAAGGTAGTGAGTCTCTTGATGAGGACATCTCTACTAATGTTACACCCACATCTTCACCAACTACACATACTGGACCAGTTACTAGAGCACGCGCACGTCAACTAAATTATCAGGTACTTTCGTTTCTTGTGAATCCTTCTAATGTTCAGGAACATATGATGCTGCCTAAATTAGATACTTTTGTTTGTCTTATGAATGAAGGACCTAGCATGGATAAGAAGGATGGTCATTGGAGCGGGATCAAGCATGGAGAAGGAGGTGTGCGCGCGGGAAAGGACAACGGAGCTTCCAGTGGTGATTTTCGCACTTTGAGGCCACCATAAGGCGTGCATGAAGACTTGGACGAGAGACACAAGACGCCACATTAATATTTTCGTCCAAGGGTTATTATAGGTGATGCGTCACCTTATTATTGGGCCAGGCCCATGTAATTTCGAAATACACTTAATAGGCTATTTTTTAGAGTCCGTATGTGTGGGGAAACCGAGTTAGGGTTGTTTTCGGACCCCTCCTCCAAGGGGCCACGAAATTCCCCTCTGTTCCCCCATATATACATACCTTAGGGCGTCGTTTAGACTTGGGTTTTAATTAGATTTAAGTTAGCCATAGCCGCAACTTCGAGCTCTTCGTTTGTGTCATCCGACCAGGCCAAGACCTCATTGGAACCCCAACTTTCGTAATCATTCATCTTATATTCGCAATATCCAGATTGCAATTCTTAGTTCTTGCTTGTTCTTCGATTGCTTGCAGGAATTAGACCTTCGTGGTCAGGTTGATCGTGCATCCGCGGGATCAATAACCTCTCGGAGTTGGTTTAGCGATCGCTAAGGCGCAACGTCTTCGCACGTTCGTAGTCGGATCGTGAAAGTCGTCTCCACCATAATCGATCTCCACCATCTCATCGAAACATCGGGACACCTTCGCCTCTATCAAGTGGTATCAGATTTCCAGGTTGCTCGGTGAGATTTACCAGTTTTCGTAGTCTAGATTGGTTCTGTTCTTCATACCTACAGTCCACGAAAAAGCCAAAAAAAAATTAGGGTTAGATCATCACGTCCCAAAACAGTCCGAGCCTTTGTCCAGTTTTCTTTACAGTAGTTTGCTTTGTTGAATTTGCGGTTGCATCGTTGTGTCGAGTTGCTGATCTTAGCGTCTAGTTCCCTTAGAGTTTCGAGTTCTGATCACAGTTTGTCACACCGCCACCGCACAGTAGTACACCGCCACGTTTCCGCCAATCCGAGTCCAGATACACCACCACGTTCCGCCAAGTCGAGTCCATATACAGCACCACGACCTACCAATCCGAGTTGAGTTCCATCACCTGTTCGGTTTGTGATGTCTCCGTAGCCAGATTAGTTTTGAGTTGATTAGAGTCGGATTTCACCGATCTTTTGTCGTACGTAGGAGGTGATTTCCGAAAAAAAAAACTTTTAGGCCAAAAATTTCGGGGGTAAAAAAATTTCGTGCCCATACGTTCCTTAGGTCCAGAAACTCATTCTGAGACGTTCGCCACCATAGTGATTTTTTCGCACTTTTTCAGCCACCGCAGTCCCGCATCGCAAAAAAAATGCAACAAAAAAAAAGAGAAAAAAAAATTCAGAGTGTGCTTCTCATTTGATTACGTGCCGCGCCGTGCTTTCGTTGGTGTTTTAGGCTCACGTCTCTAGTACGGTCTAGCCTAGGATCAGCACAGTACCAACGTTGAGTGTTTATTCAGCTTTGCATCTCTGTTTTGATTACTGTTGAGCTTTTGCTACCATACTTGTCAGCCTTCCTACAGCTCCACATATATTCTACATCGTGCGTTTTGACACCTCCTGGCCATCGCTCTACCACATCTCTGAGAGTTTTGACCCGTTGGTTGTACATCACCACCTGCTGCTAGGTAAGAATCGGTACGAACTAAAGAAAAGCTTGACGGATTTGTGCTTTCCACCACCCCACATCCCATTAGTAGAAGTAGGATCATATTTCTGTGTGTTTTCTGTTTCTGCTAACCATGCCAGGATCCCATGATGAAGTGGCGCGGGATGCACCTGATTAGGAGAATATGACAAACAAAGCATTACATGATAAATTTGCACAAATGATGTCTGAACAGGTGAATGACATCGAGAACAGATTTACAGAGGCGATTGATGGTGTGGAGAAGATGATCGACACCAAGCTCGACGCCAAGTTTACTGAGTTGCTCGCACGCCTACCTATACAGCCTGCGGCCGCTCCAGCACAGCCACCGCCACCACGACGTGCACGACGTATTCTGTTTCCGGGCGGACAAGCTGCTGGTGCTCCTGCTGCTGCAGTTACTGCTGCTGCTGCCTCTGACGTCGGCCAGGACGACAACTACGAGGGTGATTACGAGGAGGAGGTGGAACAGGAAGCGGCCTATGAGCAGCCAGCTGGGCGTCCACGTCCCAACATTCGCCACGGTCGACACCAACCACCCCCTCAGGTACGCGATGATGAACATGTGCCTAAACTTAAATTGAATCTTAAGCCGTTTGAGGGTAGATATATTCCTGATGCTTATCTTACTTGGGAGTTAGAAACTGAACAACGCTTTACATGTTTACAATATTCTGAGAATAGACGTGTTACTGCTGCTGTTTGTGAATTCACGGGTTTTGCATCTATTTGGTGGTCTGAACATTGTAGATTGCATGCTAATAATATTCCAGCTACTTGGGCTGCTTTAAAAGATGCTATGCGTACTCGCTGGGTTCCTCCTTATTATCAATGTGAATTGCTACAAAAATTACAGCGTTTGAGACAAGGAAAAAATTCTGTAGAGGAATATTATCAAGAATTACAAACTGGATTGATTAAATGTGGCCTAGTAGAGGATAATGAAGCTATGTTTGCACGTTTTATAGGTGGCTTAAACAGGGAGATACAAACTATTCTAGAATACAAGGACTATGCTACTACTACTCATTTGTTTCATCTTGCTTGTAAAGCTGAACGTGAAGTGCAGGATCGACAGGCCGCTACGAGACCTAACTTTTCTGCAGGACGAAATACATCATGGACATCGCGTGGACCTTCTACATCCACACGTCCTGCTGCACCACCATCTACTTCAACCGCTCATTCTTACAGGGAGCCACCAAAACAGCCAGCGCCACCATTCAAGGGTGCACAGAGTGGTCCAGCAGCGAGTTCTTCTTCATCCATGGCTTCCACAGTGCAAACACGAGATCGTGATATTAAATGTCGCAGGTGCCAAGGTGGAGGTCACTTCGCAAAAGACTGTCCCTCCAAGCGTGTGATGATTATTACGGCGGATGGTGGGTATGAGTCAGCGAGCGACTATGATGAGGAGACTTTAGTTCTCAATGCTCACGAGGAACACGGTGCCCATGATGATGCTCATGATATAGAGTATATGTGATGAGGACATCTCTACTAATGTTACACCCACATCTTCACCAACTACACATACTGGACCAGTTACTAGAGCACGTGCACGTCAACTAAATTATCAGGTACTTTCGTTTCTTGCGAATCCTTCTAATGTTCATGAACATATGATGCTGCCTAAATTAGATACTTTTGTTTTGCTTATGAATGAAGGACCTAGCATGGACAAGAAGGACGGTCATTGGAGCGGGATCAAGCATGGAGAAGAAGGTGCGCGCGCGGGAAAGAACAATGGAGCTTCCAGTGGGGATTTTTGCACTTTGAAGCCACCGTAAGGCATGCATGAAGGCTTGGACGAAATACACGAGATGCCACTTCATTATTTTCGTCCAAGAGCAAATATAGGTGCTGCGTCACCTTAATATTGGGCTGGGCCCATGTAATTTCGAAATACCACATTATAGGCTGTTTTTAGAGTCCGTATGTTTGGGGAAACCAAGTTAGGGTTGTTTTCGGACCCCACCTCCAAGGGGTCACGAAAATCCCCTCTGTTCCCCCATATATACAGCCCTTAGGGCGTCGTTTAGACTTGGGTTTTAATTAGATTTAAGTTAGCCATAGCCGCAACTTCGAGCTCTTCGTTTGTGTCATCCGACCAGGCCAAGACCTCATTGGAACCCCAACTTTCGTAATCATTCATCTTATATTCGCAATATCCAGATTGCAATTCTTAGTTCTTGCTTGTTCTTCGATTGCTTGCAGGAATTAGACCTTCGTGGTGAGGTTGATCGTGCATCCGCGGGATCAATAACCTCTCGGAGTTGGTTTAGCGATGGCTAAGGCGCAACGTCTTCGCACGTTCGTAGTCGGATCGTGAAAGTCGCCTCCACCATAATCGATCTCCACCATCTCATCGAAACATCGGGACACCTTCGCCTCTATCAAGTGGTATCAGATTTCCAGGTTGATCGGTGAGATTTACCAGTTTTCGTACTCTAGATTACTTCTGTTCTTCATACCTACAGTCCACGAAAAAGCCAAAAAAAAATTTAGGGTAAGATCATCACGTCCCTAAACAGTTCGAGCCTTTGTCCAGTCTTCCTTACAGTAGTTTGCTTTGTTGAATTTGCGGTTGCATCGTTGTGTCGAGTTGCTGATCTTAGCGTCTAGTTCCCTTAGAGTTTCGAGTTCTGATCATAGTTTGTCACGCCGCCGCCGCATAGTACGACAACACCACGTTCCGCCAATCCGAGTCCAGATACACCACCACGTTCCGCCAAGCAGAGTCCATATACACCACCACGACCTCCCGATCCGAGTTGAGTTCCATCACCCGTTCGGTTTGTGATCTCTCCGTAGCCAGATTAGTTTGAGTTGATTAGAGTCGGATTTCACCAATCTTTGTCGTACGTAGAAGAGCGTGATTTCCAAAAAAAAAAAAAAACAAAGAGCAAACAAAAAAAAAAGAGTCTGGCACGCTTTCCAGAGCAGTTTTTAGGCCAAAAATTTCAGGGGTGAAAAAATTTCGTGCCCATACGTTCCTTAGGTCCAGAAACTCATTTTGAGACGTTCGCCACCATAGTGATTTTTTTCGCACTTTTTCAGCCACCGCAGTCCCACATCGCAAAAAAAAAGAGCAAAAAAAAAATGAGAGAGAAAAAAAAATTCAGAGTGTGCTTCTCAGTTGTTTACGTGCCGCGCCGTGCTTTCGTTGGTGTTTTAGGCTCGCGTCTCTAGTACGGTCTAGCCTAGGATCAGCACAGTACCGACGTTGAGTGTTTATTCAGCTTTGCATCTCTGTTTTGATTACTGTTGAGTTTTTCCTACCATACTTGTCAGCCTTCCTACAACTCCACATATATTCTACATCGTGCGTTTGACACCTCCTGGCCATCGCTCCACCATATCTCTGAGAGTTTTGACCCGTTGGTTGTACATCACCACCTGCTGCTAGGTAAGAATCGGTAAGAACGAAAGAAAAGCTTGACGGATTTGTGCTTTCCACCACCCCACATCCCATTAGTAGAAGTAGGATAATATTTCTGTGTGTTTTCTATTTCTGCTAATCATGCCAGGATCCCATGATGAAGTGGCGCGGGATGCACCCGATTGGGAGAATATAACAAACAAAGCGTTACATGATAAATTTGCACAAATGATGTCTGAACAGGTGAATGACATCGAGAACAGATTTACAGAGGCGATTGATGGTGTGGAGAAGATGATCGACACCAAGCTCGACGCCAAGTTTACTGAGTTGCTCGCACGCCTACCTGCACAGCCTGCGGCCGCTCCAGCACAGCCACCGCCACCACGACGTGCACGACGTATTCTGTTTCCGGGCAGACAAGCTGCTGGTGCTCCTGCGGCTGCTGCAGTTACTGCTACTGCTGCTGCTTCTGACGTCGGCCAGGACGACAACTATGAGGGTGATTACGAGGAGGAGGTGGAACAGGAAGCGGCCTATGAGCAGCCAGCTGGGCGTCCACGTCCCAACATTCGCCACGGTCGACACCAACCACCCCCTGAGGTACGCGATGATGAACATGTGCCTAAACTGAAATTGAATCTTAAGCCGTTTGAGGGTAGATATATTCCTGATGCTTATCTTACTTGGGAGTTAGAAACTGAACAACGCTTTACATCTTTACAATATCCTGAGAATAGACGTGTTACTGCTGCAGTTTGTGAATTCACGGGATTTGCATCTATTTGGTGGTCTGAACATTGTAGATTGCATGCTAATAATATTCCAACTACTTGGGCTGCTTTAAAAGATGCTATGCGTACTCGCTGGGTTCCTCCTTATTATCAACGTGAATTGTTACAAAAATTACAGCGTTTGAGACAAGGAAAAAATTCTGTAGAGGAATATTATCAAGAATTACAAACTGGATTGATTAGATGTGGCCTAGTAGAGGATAATGAAGCTATGCTTGCACGTTTTATGGGTGGTTTAAACAGGGAGATACAAACTATTCTAGAATACAAGGACTTTGCTACTATCACTCGTTTGTTTCATCTTGCTTGTAAAGCTGAACGTGAAGTGCAGGATCGACAGGCCGCTACGAGACCTAACTTTTCTGCAGGACGAAATACATCATGGACATCGCGTGGAGCTTCTACATCCACACGTCCTGCTGCACCACCATCTACTTCAACCGCTCATTCTTACAGGGAGCCACCAAAACAGCCAGCACCACCATTCAAGGGTGCACAGAGTGGTCCAGCGGCGAGTTCTTCTTCATCCATGGCTTCCACAGGGCAAACACGAGATCGTGATATTAAATGTCGCAGGTGCCAAGGTGGAGGTCACTTCGCAAAAGACTGTCCCTCCAAGCGTGTGATGACTATTACGGCGGATGGTGGGTATGAGTCAGCGATTGACTATGATGAGGAGACTTTAGTTCTCATTGCTCATGAGGAACAGGGTGCCCATGATTATGCTCATGATATAGAGTATATGGCTCCTGATGATGCAGATAAATATGCTAGTTTGGTTGCTCAACGTGTGTTAAGTGTGCAGGTAACGAAGGCCGAGCAAAACCAGAGGCATAATTTGTTCCACACAAAGGGAGTGGTGAAAGAACGTTCGGTTCGCATCATCATTGACGGAGGGAGTTGCAACAACTTGGCTAGCATGGAGTTGGTGGAGAAGCTATCTCTCACCACAAGACCACACCCCCATCCGTACTATATTCAGTGGTTTAACAATAGTGGTAAGATTAAGGTAACGCGTTCTGTTCGTGTGCACTTTAGAATTGCTGCATATGCTGATTATGTTGATTGTGATGTGGTACTGATGAGGACATGGCTACCACAATTACACCCATAGCCCATGCTACTGCACACATTGGATCGGCTACTAGAGCTCGCGCAAGCCAACAAGATTATCAGGTACTTTCGTTTCTTGATAATGTTTCTAATGTTCATGTGAATATGATGCTGCCTAACGTAGATATATTTCTGTTTCTGACAAATGAAGGACCTAGCATGGACAAGAAGGATGAACATTGGAGCATGATCAAGCATGGAGATGAAGGCGTGCGCGACGGGAACAAGAACGGAGTTCTTGCTGGAGATTTCCGTACTTTGAAGCCACCATGATGATATAAAAGAAGATGGACGTAATATACAAGATGACATTTGTTAAATTTCGTCCATAGCTTATTATTGGTGTTGCGCCACCTTATTTTTGGGCTAGGCCCATGTAATTTTCGAAATAGTGCTTAATAGGCAGTTTTAGAGCCCGTATTGTAGGGAAATTGACTAAAGAGGGATTTTAGTACCACCTTGCCAAGGGAGTACGAAATTCCCTCTCCTTTCCCTTATATATACACCCCATAGGGCACCCTTTAGACTTGGATTTCTTTTAGTTAAAAAGACTGCTTAGCTAATTGCTGCATCTTCGTGTACTCGGTTTGTGTCCAACGACCAGATCAAGACCGCTTTCGGAATCCCAACTTTATTCATACATCATCTACATATTCGCAATATTCAGATTGCTTTATCATAGTTCTTGCTTGTTCTTCGATTGCTTGCAGGCACTAGACCTTCGTGGTCAGGTTGATCGTGCTCCGACGTGGTCAATAACCTCCGAAGATTGGTTTAGCGATTGCTAAGGCGCGACGTTGTTGCACGTTCGTAGTCGGATCGTCAGAGTCGTCTCCACCAAATCGATAGTTATCTCTCATCGAAAGATCGGGACACCCCGTCTCTATCAAGTGGTATCAGTTTTCAGGTTGCTCGGTGAGAATTTCCAATTATCCCTAGATTAGATCGTTTTTATTTACCTATCGCCCAAGAAAAAGCCACCAAAAAAAAGTAGATTAGTTCATCCATGTCCAAAATAGTCTGAGCCTTTTCTCCATTATCACTTAGTTTTTGCATTGTTGAATTTTTGGTTGCATCGTGTGTCGAGTCGCTGATTTTAGTGTCTAATCTGTTAGAGTTTCGAGTTCTTGTCACACTTTGTTAATGTCGCATCCGTATTGATCATCATCACCATCCATCCGCTGCTGTTGTTCGTCATTGTCTTGCATCATCTTTCATCTTGTGAACAAAAACGAAGAGAGAAACATAGTTTTGACTTGGCCTCACCGTGGTTGTTGGCAGCACGAAGAAGGAGAAGGATACGTACTAGCAGTACAAGTTTCGTTCGGAGTGTTTATCTCGAAAACCGTGAGTGCTGGATTTGCTTAAGTTTTCCTCACGTGGGGATATTCTTCCTTGAAAATAGTTGAGTACGTTTGGATTTGGAAGGATATCTATCTAGTAGTACTACTCGTTTGCGTTGGAAAGTTAAAAAAAAAAGGCAAGGATACGGGCTAGAGTTTGTTTGGAAAGTGTACAAGTCAGCCACGGTGGAGGTTTTCAAGGAGAAGTACTATTACTTGGTTTGTTTATTTTGGAAAGAGGATAAAAGGCAAGTCCCACCACGTTGGTTGTTTTAGCTTGGCCGTTGGAATAAAGAAAGGAAAGTACTAGTGGGTACGTTGGAGTTTGAAAAAAAAAGGAGGACGTGTTGCCTTTGGACACTTGGATTTGACCAGTATAACTACCTCACGTAGAGGTCTATACTTGGCAAGTACGTTTGTATTTGATTACAACGTTTGAGACAAGGAAAAAATTCTGTAGAGGAATATTATCAAGAATTACAAACTGGATTGATTAGATGTGGCCTAGTAGAGGATAATGAAGCTATGCTTGCACGTTTTATGGGTGGCTTAAACAGGGAGATACAAACTATTCTAGAATACAAGGACTTTGCTACTATCACTCGTTTGTTTCATCTTGCTTGTAAAGCTGAACGTGAAGTGCAGGATCGACAGGCCGCTACGAGACCTAACTTTTCTGCAGGACGAAATACATCATGGACATCGCGTGGAGCTTCTACATCCACACGTCCTGCTGCGCCACCATCTACTTCAGCCGCTCATTCTTACAGGGAGCCACCAAAACAGCCAGCGCCACCATTCAAGGGTGCACAGAGTGGTCCAGCGGCGAGTTCTTCTTCATCCATGGCGTCCACAGGGCAAACACGAGATCGTGATATTTAATGTCGCAGGTGCCAAGGTGGAGGTCACTTCGCAAAAGACTGTCCCTCCAAGCGTGTGATGACTATTACGGCGGATGGTGGGTATGAGTCAGCGATTGACTATGATGAGGAGACTTTAGTTCTCATTGCTCATGAGGAACAGGGTGCCCATGATTATGCTCATGATATAGAGTATATGGCTCCTGATGATGCAGATAAATATGCTAGTTTGGTTGCTCAACGTGTGTTAAGTGTGCAGGTAACGAAGGCCGAGCAAAACCAGAGGCATAATTTGTTCCACACAAAGGGAGTGGTGAAAGAACGTTCGGTTCGCATCATCATTGACGGAGGGAGTTGCAACAACTTGGCTAGCATGGAGTTGGTGGAGAAGCTATCTCTCACCACAAGACCACACCCCCATCCGTACTATATTCAGTGGTTTAACAATAGTGGTAAGATTAAGGTAACGCGTTCTGTTCGTGTGCACTTTAGAATTGCTGCATATGCTGATTATGTTGATTGTGATGTGGTACTGATGAGGACATGGCTACCACAATTACACCCATAGCCCATGCTACTGCACACATTGGATCGGCTACTAGAGCTCGCGCAAGCCAACAAGATTATCAGGTACTTTCGTTTCTTGATAATGTTTCTAATGTTCATGTGAATATGATGCTGCCTAACGTAGATATATTTCTGTTTCTGACAAATGAAGGACCTAGCATGGACAAGAAGGATGAACATTGGAGCATGATCAAGCATGGAGATGAAGGCGTGCGCGACGGGAACAAGAACGGAGTTCTTGCTGGAGATTTCCGTACTTTGAAGCCACCATGATGATATAAAAGAAGATGGACGTAATATACAAGATGACATTTGTTAAATTTCGTCCATAGCTTATTATTGGTGTTGCGCCACCTTATTTTTGGGCTAGGCCCATGTAATTTTCGAAATAGTGCTTAATAGGCAGTTTTAGAGCCCGTATTGTAGGGAAATTGACTAAAGAGGGATTTTAGTACCACCTTGCCAAGGGAGTACGAAATTCCCTCTCCTTTCCCTTATATATACACCCCATAGGGCACCCTTTAGACTTGGATTTCTTTTAGTTAAAAAGACTGCTTAGCTAATTGCTGCATCTTCGTGTACTCGGTTTGTGTCCAACGACCAGATCAAGACCGCTTTCGGAATCCCAACTTTATTCATACATCATCTACATATTCGCAATATTCAGATTGCTTTATCATAGTTCTTGCTTGTTCTTCGATTGCTTGCAGGCACTAGACCTTCGTGGTCAGGTTGATCGTGCTCCGACGTGGTCAATAACCTCCGGAGATTGGTTTAGCGATTGCTAAGGCGCGACGTTGTTGCACGTTCGTAGTCGGATCGTCAGAGTCGTCTCCACCAAATCGATAGTTATCTCTCATCGAAAGATCGGGACACCCCGTCTCTATCAAGTGGTATCAGTTTTCAGGTTGCTCGGTGAGAATTTCCAATTATCCCTAGATTAGATCATTTTTATTTACCTATCGCCCAAGAAAAAGCCACCAAAAAAAAAGTAGATTAGTTCATCCATGTCCAAAATAGTCTGAGCCTTTTCTCCATTATCACTTAGTTTTTGCATTGTTGAATTTTTGGTTGCATCGTGTGTCGAGTCGCTGATTTTAGTGTCTAATCTGTTAGAGTTTCGAGTTCTTGTCACACTTTGTTAATGTCGCATCCGTATTGATCATCATCACCATCCATCCGCTGCTGTTGTTCGTCATTGTCTTGCATCATCTTTCATCTTGTGAACAAAAACGAAGAGAGAAACATAGTTTTGACTTGGCCTCACCGTGGTTGTTGGCAGCACGAAGAAGGAGAAGGATACGTACTAGCAGTACAAGTTTCGTTCGGAGTGTTTATCTCGAAAACCGTGAGTGCTGGATTTGCTTAAGTTTTCCTCACGTGGGGATATTCTTCCTTGAAAATAGTTGAGTACGTTTGGATTTGGAAGGATATCTATCTAGTAGTACTACTCGTTTGCGTTGGAAAGTAAAAAAAAAAGGCAAGGATACGGGCTAGAGTTTGTTTGGAAAGTGTACAAGTCAGCCACGGTGGAGGTTTTCAAGGAGAAGTACTATTACTTGGTTTGTTTATTTTGGAAAGAGGATAAAAGGCAAGTCCCACCACGTTGGTTGTTTTAGCTTGGCCGTTGGAATAAAGAAAGGAAAGTACTAGTGGGTACGTTGGAGTTTGAAAAAAAAAGGAGGACGTGTTGCCTTTGGACACTTGGATTTGACCAGTATAACTACCTCACGTAGAGGTCTATACTTGGCAAGTACGTTTGTATTTGTTGGCAGTAGAACAAGGACCACGGAATTATCTCGTTGTGTGACACGCTTGGGATTTGGAAACAATAAGTTGAGAAAAAAAAGATACAAAATTGTCGTTCGTTTGGAAAGGATATTTTGTGAAGTAAGGCATCACGTGTTTGATTTCTTGCACAAAATTCTGGTGTGTTACTTTCCAATAGTACTAGTTGCCCACGTTTGGGTTGTAGGCTGCAGAAAAAAAAAGGATTCAAGCTTACGTGTTAGAAGAAAAGGAGCAGTAGGAAGGTGCTAATCGGTGTATTTGTTTGGAATCTTTTGAAGTAAAATCTTGGTGCGTTTCTCAATAAAGTAGTGGCACATTTGTACTTTCAAGAAAAAAAAAAGAGAACGTGTTGTGCCATACTACTTGAATACTTGGACAGTTCCTAGTTGGTTAACACAAGAAAAAAAAGGTTGGTCGTTGGCAGACTTTTCTACTGTTATTGTCTATATCCGTGTTCGTTAGCTCGATGGTTGCTATTGCGCATGAATTTTTATTTGTGTTTTAGGCTCGCGTCTCTAGCATAGTCTAGCCTAAGATCAGCACTCGACTACTTTGAGCGAATTTTCAACTTGCATTTATTAACGTGGTTGTAGCATTTTTCTCCACATTTATATAGCCAACCTAGCTCCACATATTTCTACAACGCGTATACATACGTTTCACCTGACAATCGCTTTCCACAATCTTTGGAGTTATTTGACACCGTCGGTTGCCGATCACCACCTGCTGCATGGTAAGAACTTGTAAGACACTGATATTTGCTTTACTGTGAGCGCTTTACCACCACATCATAGTAGTTCATAGGAACTTTTGTTTCTTGTTTCTACTAACTATGACAGGTTCTGGAGTTACAAGTTCTTCGCCGATGGACACATGTTCACCACCACCAGAGATGCGCCCACACAAACAAGCATATGGACAGGTTATTTCTTTGCCGCCTTTTGAGGGTAGATTTAATCCTGTTGTTTATCTTGATTGGGAGTTTGAAGTAGAACAAATTTTTGCGAGTAATAATTTTTCTGAATTTGAGAAAGTACGAGCTACCACTCGCGCATTTACTGGTTTTGCTTCAATTTGGTGGAGTGTGTATATTAAGAAAAACATTGATAATAAACCCTCAATTTGGAAAGATTTGAAAGCTATAATGAGACATAAATTTGTTCCTCCTTATTATCGTCGTGAATTGCTTCGTAAATTGGAACAATTAAAACAAGGAAGTAACACTGTTCATACTTACTATCAAGAGTTTAAATCTTATATGCATAAGTGTGACATAGAAGAATCTGAGGATGATAAAAAGAATAGATTTTTTCAGGGTTTGAACGATGAAATTCGCGCACGTTTTCATTATATTCCTCGCTGCATTATTGGTATGTATGTTCGTGCTTGTACCTTTGAGAGACAGATACAGGAGGATGCTTTGGGCGACTATGACGACTACGACGGCTACTATTCTAGACCATCCTCACCACCATCGATTGTCCCCTTCTCCATTGCACCTTCTACGACGACCATGCCTCTTGTTGTGAGTATGATATCGCCTCCAGCCTCTATGACCTTGCCATCATCCGTACCTACTTTATCTGAGTTTTTGCAACAAGGTAACAACAAAGGTATTGATGACATAACTTCACATGAGGATGATGCATGCATAGTAGAGTTGAATAAATCATGTGTTGAGTTACCTGTTGATTTGAGCACACCATCTATTCTGGATACTCATGTTACTATTATGACACTGCCAATGCTTAATCATTTTGATATGACCTCTAATCTTGGTGATGTTTCTACGTCGAATGACTTGTTGCGTGACTACTTAGTTAAGCCTATTGTAGCATGTCCTTCGAAAAACATTAACGTTTATTCACCGATGTTGGGATGGTTTAATGATGAGCATTGTAAATCTTTAGATGTGAATAAGAGCTTCACTTATATATGCAAACTGAGTTGCAATACTTTCATGTCGTCTACGTATTGTGATGATAACATATCTTTATATTTCACAACGTACGAAAGTTACTCATATATACATGTGTTACATGTCCAAAAGCTAAGGGAAGTAAGAATGGATGACATATATATATACAACATGTACACCTTGTCTCTTTTGGTAGCCACATTTCATATTAAGCAACGCCGAGGACGGCTTTGTTTTCAAGAAGGGGAGGATGATGAGGACATGGCTACCACAATTACACCCATAGCCCATGCTACTGCACACATTGGATCGGCTACTAGAGCTCGCGCAAGCCAACAAGATTATCAGGTACTTTCATTTCTTGATAATGTTTCTAATGTTCATGTGAATATGATGCTGCCTAACGTAGATATATTTCTGTTTCTGACAAATGAAGGACCTAGCATGGACAAGAAGGATGAACATTGGAGCATGATCAAGCATGGAGATGAAGGCGTGCGCGACGGGAACAAGAACGGAGTTCTTGCTGGAGATTTCCGTACTTTGAAGCCACCATGATGATATAAAAGAAGATGGACGTAATATACAAGATGACATTTGTTAAATTTCGTCCATAGCTTATTATTGGTGTTGCGCCACCTTATTTTTGGGCTAGGCCCATGTAATTTTCGAAATAGTGCTTAATAGGCAGTTTTAGAGCCCGTATTGTAGGGAAATTGACTAAAGAGGGATTTTAGTACCACCTTGCCAAGGGAGTACGAAATTCCCTCTCCTTTCCCTTATATATACACCCCATAGGGCACCCTTTAGACTTGGATTTCTTTTAGTTAAAAAGACTGCTTAGCTAATTGCTGCATCTTCGTGTACTCGGTTTGTGTCCAACGACCAGATCAAGACCGCTTTCGGAATCCCAACTTTATTCATACATCATCTACATATTCGCAATATTCAGATTGCTTTATCATAGTTCTTGCTTGTTCTTCGATTGCTTGCAGGCATTAGACCTTCGTGGTCAGGTTGATCGTGCTCCGACGTGGTCAATAACCTCCGGAGATTGGTTTAGCGATTGCTAAGGCGCGACGTTGTTGCACGTTCGTAGTCGGATCGTCAGAGTCGTCTCCACCAAATCGATAGTTATCTCTCATCGAAAGATCGGGACACCCCGTCTCTATCAGGTACCCATGCAAGCATGCTCTCTTTTACTTGGTAGACCATGGCAATTTGATAGGAATGTTGTACACCATGGTAGGACAAATCAGTTTACTCTGGTTCATCAGGATAAACATATTGCTTTACTTCCTATGTCTCCTAAACAAATTGTGAAAGATGATCTTGCTAGAGCTAGTAAAGCTAAACAGGAGAAACATAAGAGTGAAAATGAGATAGCAGCTAAAGAATTTGAGCAACAACATAAGACTAATAGCAAATCTTCTTCTGCTGTTTCTAATGAAATTAAATTGACTAGTCCAACTTTGCTTGCTACTAAGGTTGATATTTCAGATTTGGATGTTAGTCAATATGTGTGCTATGCTTTTGTGTGCAAAGAAGCTTTGTTTTCATTTGAGGAATTGCCTCCTTTGCCTCCTGTTGTCACTGACCTTTTGCAGGAATTTATTGACGTCTTTCCACAAGACATACCACCGGGATTACCACCTATTCGAGGGATTGAGCATCAGATTGACTTAATTCCCGGTGCTTCGCTGCCCAACCGTGCGCCATACCGTACCAATCCGGAGGAGACGAAGGAGATTCAGCGTCAAGTACAAGAGCTACTCGACAAAGGTTACATACGTGAATCACTTAGTCCTTGTGCTGTTCCTGTTATATTAGTGCCTAAAAAGGATGGAACTTGGCGTATGTGTGTTGATTGTAGAGCCATTAATAATATTACTATTCGTTATCGTCATCCTATTCCTAGGTTAGATGATATGCTTGATGAATTAAGTGGCTCTACCATGTTTTCCAAAGTTGATTTGCGTAGTGGATACCATCAAATTCGCATGAAATTAGGGGATGAATGGAAAACGGCATTTAAAACTAAGTTTGGATTATAAGAGTGGTTAGTCATGCCTTTTGGGTTAACTAATGCACCAAGCACTTTTATGAGATTAATGAACGAGGTTTTACGTGCTTTCATTGGACGATTTGTGGTAGTCTATTTTGATGATATACTGATTTATAGCAAATCTTTGGAGGAACATTTGGATCATTTACGTGCTGTTTTTATTGCTCTACGTAATGCACGTTTATTTGGTAACCTTGGGAAGTGCACCTTTTGCACCGACCGAGTATCGTTTCTTGGCTATGTTGTTACTCCGCAGGGAATTGAAGTTGATAAAGCCAAGATCGAGGCAATTGAGAGTTGGCCGCAGCCCAAAACGGTCACACAAGTGAGGAGTTTTCTTGGCCTCGCTGGATTCTATAGGCGTTTTGTGAGAGATTTCAGCACCATTGCTGCACCTCTCAATGAGCTTACACGCAAGGATGTGCCTTTTACTTGGGGTACCGCACAGGAAGAAGCTTTCACGGTATTGAAAGATAAGTTAACACATGCTCCTTTGCTCCAACTTCCTGATTTTAATAAGACTTTTGAGCTTGAATGCGATGCTAGTGGGATTGGTTTGGGAGGTGTGTTATTACAAGATGCTAAACCTGTTGCATACTTTTCTGAAAAATTGAGTGGGCCTAGTCTGAACTATTCTACTTATGATAAGGAATTATATGCTCTTGTTCGGACATTAGAAACTTGGCAACATTATTTATGGCCCAAAGAATTTGTTATACATTCTGATCATGAATCTTTGAAACACATAAGAAGTCAAGCAAAACTTAATCGTAGACATGCTAAGTGGGTTGAATTTATTGAGACTTTCCCTTATGTCATTAAACACAAGAAGGGGAAAGATAATATTATTGCTGATGCTTTGTCTCGTCGTTATACTATGCTTTCACAACTTGACTTCAAGATTTTCGGTTTAGAGACAATCAAAGATCAATACGTAAATGATGCGGAATTTAAAGATGTATTGCAGAATTGTAGAGAGGGTAGAACATGGAACAAGTTTGTGCTTAATGATGGATTTGTGTTCCGTTCTAACAAGCTATGCATTCCAGCTAGCTCTATTCGTCTTTTGTTGTTGCAGGAGGCGCATGGAGGAGGATTAATGGGACACTTTGGCGTGAAGAAGACGGAGGACGTACTTGCTACACATTTCTTTTGGCCAAAGATGAGACGGGATGTTGAGCGTTTTGTTGCTCGCTGCACTACATGTCAAAAAGCTAAGTCACGACTCAATCCTCATGGTTTATACATGCCTTTACCTGTACCTAGTGTCCCGTGGGAGGACATATCCATGGACTTTGTTTTAGGCTTGCCTCGAACAAAGAAGGGGAGGGATAGCATATTTGTTGTCGTGGATAGATTTTCTAAGATGGCACATTTTATACCATGTCATAAAAGCGATGATGCTGCTAATGTTGCTGATTTATTCTTTGGAGAGATTATTCGTTTACATGGTGTGCCCAATACTATTGTCTCGGATCGTGATACAAAGTTTCTTAGCCATTTTTGGAGATGCTTATGGGCTAAGTTGGGGACTAAACTACTTTTTAGTACTACATGTCATCGCCAAACTGATGGACAAACTGAAGTGGTCAATAGGACATTGTCTACTATGCTTAGGGCTGTTTTAAAAAGTAACTTGAAACTGTGGGAAGAATGTTTACCTCATATTGAATTTGCTTATAATCGTTCAGTGCATTCTACCACTAAAATGTGCCCTTTTGAGATTGTTTATGGTTTTCTACCTCGTGCACCTATTGATTTGCTGCCTCTTCCATCTTCGGAGAAGGTTAATTTTGATGCTAAGCAACGTGCTGATTTGATATTAAAAATGCATGAGTTAACTAAAGAAAACATTGAGCGCATGAATGCTAGATACAAGCTTGCTGGTGATAGGGGTCGAAAGCATGTTGTGTTTGAACCAGGAGATCTTGTTTGGTTACATCTACGTAAAGATAGGTTTCCTGATTTGCGCAAGTCTAAGTTAATGCCACGAGCTGATGGTCCCTTTAAGGTTTTACAGAAAATTAATGATAATGCATATAAACTTGAGCTACCTGCAGATTTTGGGGTTAGTCCCACATTTAACATTGCAGATTTGAAACCTTATTTGGGAGAAGATGATGAGCTTCCGTCGAGGACGACTTCAATTCAAGAAGGGGAGGATGATGAGGACATCCCTACTAATGTTACACCCATAACCTCACCAACTACACATACTGGACCAGTTACTAGAGCACGTGCACGTCAACTAAATTATCAGGTACTTTCGTTTCTTGCGAATCCTTCTATTGTTCATGAACATATGATGCTGCCTAAATTAGATACTTTTGTTTTGCTTATGAATGAAGGACCTAGCATGGACAAGAAGGATGGTCATTGGAGCGGGATCAAGAATGGAGAAGAAGGTGCGCGCGGGGGAAAGTACAGTGGAGCTTCCAGTGGGGATTTTCGCACGTTGAAGCCACCATAAGGCATGCATGAAGGCTTGGACGGAATACACGAGATGCCACTTCATTATTTTCGTCCAAGAGCAATTATAGGTGCTGCGTCACCTTAATATTGGGCTGGGCCCATGTAATTTCGAAATACCACATTATAGGCTGTTTTTAGAGTCCGTATGTGTGGGGAAACCGAGTTAGGGTTGTTTTCGGACCCCACCTCCAAGGGGTCACGAAAATCCCCTCTGTTCCCCCATATATACAGCCCTTAGGGCGTCGTTTAGACTTGGGTTTTAATTAGATATAAGTTAGCCATAGCCGCAACTTCGAGCTCTTCGTTTGTGTCATCCGACCAGGCCAAGACCTCATTGGAACCCCAACTTTCGTAATCATTCATCTTATATTCGCAATATCCAGATTGCAATTCTTAGTTCTTGCTTGTTCTTCGATTGCTTGCAGGAATTAGACCTTCGTGGTCAGGTTGATCGTGCATCCGCGGGATCAATAACCTCTCGGAGTTGGTTTAGCGATCGCTAAGGCGCAACGTCTTCGCACGTTCGTAGTCGGATCGTGAAAGTCGCCTCCACCATAATCGATCTCCACCATCTCATCGAAACATCGGGACACCTTTGCCTCTATCACTATCTCTCACCACAAGACCACACCCCCATCCGTACTATATTCAGTGGTTTAACAATAGTGGTAAGATTAAGGTAACGCGTTCTGTTCGTGTGCACTTTAGCATTGCTGCATATGCTGATTATGTTGATTGTGATGTGGTACCCATGCAAGCATGCTCTCTTTTACTTGGTAGACCATGGAAATTTGATAGGAATGTTGTACACCATGGTAGGACAAATCAGTTTACTCTGGTTCATCAGGATAAAACTATTGCTTTACTTCCTATGTCTCCTGAACAAATTGTGAAAGATGATCTTGCTAGAGCTAGTAAAGCTAAACAGGAGAAAAATAAGAGTGAAAATGAGATAGCAGCTAAAGAATTTGAGCAACAACATAAGACTAATAGCAAATCTTCTTCTGCTGTTTCTAATGAAATTAAATTGACTAGTCCAACTTTGCTTGCTACTAAGGTTGATACTTCGGATTTGGATGTTAGTCAATATGTGTGCTATGCTTTTCTGTGCAAAGAAGCTTTGTTTTCATTTTAGGAATTGCCTCCTTCCTTGCCTCCTGTTGTCACTGACCTTTTGCAGGAGTTTATTGACGTCTTTCCACAAGACGTACCACCGGGATTACCACCTATTCGAGGGATTGAGCATCAGATTGACTTAATTCCCGGTGCTTCGTTGCCCAACCGTGCGCCATACCGTACCAATCCGGAGGAGACGAAGGAGATTCAGCGTCAAGTACAAGAGCTACTCGACAAAGGTTACATACGTGAATCCCTTAGTCCTTGTGCTGTTCCTGTTATATTAGTGCCTAAAAAGGATGGAACATGGCGTATGTGTGTTGATTGTCGAGCCATTAATAATATTACTATTCGTTATCGTCATCCTATTCCTAGGTTAGATGATATGCTTGATGAATTAAGTGGCTCTACCATGTTTTCCAAAGTTGATTTGCGTAGTGGATACCATCAAATTCGCATGAAATTAGGAGATGAATGGAAAACGGCTTTTAAAACTAAGTTTGGATTATATGAGTGGTTAGTCATGCCTTTTGGGTTAACTAATGCACCTAGCACATTCATGAGATTAATGAACGAGGTTTTACGTGCTTTCATTGGACGATTTGTGGTAGTCTATTTTGATGATATACTGATTTATAGCAAATCTTTGGAGGAACATTTGGATCATTTACGTGTTGTTTTTATTGCTCTACGTAATGCACGTTTATTTGGTAACCTTGGGAAGTGCACCTTTTGCACCGACCGAGTCTCGTTTCTTGGCTATGTTGTTACTCCACAGGGTATTGAAGTTGATAAAGCCAAGATCGAGGCGATTGAGAGTTGGCCGCAGCCCAAAACGGTCACACAAGTGAGGAGTTTTCTTGGCCTCGCTGGATTCTATAGGCGTTTTGTGAGAGATTTCAGCACCATTGCTGCCCCTCTCAATGAGCTTACACGCAAGGATGTGCCTTTTATTTGGGGTACCGCACAGGAAGAAGCTTTCACGGTATTGAAAGATAAGTTAACACATGCCCCTTTGCTCCAACTTCCTGATTTTAATAAGACTTTTGAGCTTGAATGCGATTCTAGTGGGATTGGTTTGGGAGGTGTGTTATTACAAGATGCTAAACCTGTTGCATACTTTTCTGAAAAATTGAGTGGGCCTAGTCTGAACTATTCTACTTATGATAAGGAATTATATGCTCTTGTTCGGACATTAGAAACTTGGCAACATTATTTATGGCCCAAAGAATTTGTTATACATTCTGATCATGAATCTTTGAAACACATAAGAAGTCAAACAAAACTTAATCGTAGACATGCTAAGTGGGTTGAATTTATTGAGACTTTCCCTTATGTCATTAAACACAAGAAGGGGAAAGATAATATTATTGCTGATGCTTTGTCTCGTCGTTATACTATGCTTTCACAACTTGACTTCAAGATATTCGGTTTAGAGACAATCAAAGAACAATATGCAAATGATGCGGAATTTAAAGATGTTTTGCAGAATTGTAGAGAGGGTAGAACATGGAACAAGTTTGTGCTTAATGATTGATTTGTGTTCCGTTCTAACAAGCTATGCATTCCAGCTAGCTCTATTCGTCTTTTGTTGTTGCAGGAGGCGCATGGAGGAGGATTAATGGGACATTTTGGCGTGAAAAAGACGGAGGACGTACTTGCTACACATTTCTTTTGGCCAAAGATGAGACGGGATGTTGAGCGTTTTGTTGCTCGCTGCACTACATGTCAAAAAGCTAAGTCACGACTCAATCCTCATGGTTTATACATGCCTTTACCTGTACCTAGTGTTCCGTGGGAGGACTTATCCATGGACTTTGTTTTAGGCTTGCCTCGAACAAAGAAGGGGAGGGATAGCATATTTGTTGTCGTGGATAGATTTTCTAAGATGGCACATTTTATACCATGTCATAAAAGCGATGATGCTGCTAATGTTGCTGATTTATTCTTTGGAGAGATTATTCGTTTACATGGTGTGCCCAATACTATTGTCTCGGATCGTGATACTAAGTTTCTTAGCCATTTTTGGAGATGCTTATGGGCTAAGTTGGGAACTAAACTACTTTTTAGTACTACATGTCATCCCCAAACTGATGGACAAACTGAAGTGGTCAATAGGACTTTGTCTACTATGCTTAGGGCTGTTTTAAAAAGTAACTTGAAACTGTGGGAAGAATGTTTACCTCATATTGAATTTGCTTATAATCGTTCAGTGCATTCTACCACTAAAATGTGCCCTTTTGAGATTGTTTATGGTTTTCTACCTCGTGCACCTATTGATTTGCTGCCTCTTCCATCTTCGGAGAAGGTGAATTTTGATGCTAAGCAACGTGCTGAATTGATATTAAAAATGCATGAGTTAACTAAAGAAAACATTGAGCGCATGAATGCTAGATACAAGCTTGCTGGTGATAGGGGTCGAAAGCATGTTGTTTTTGAACCAGGAGATCTTGTTTGGTTACATCTACGAAAAGATAGGTTTCCTGATTTGCGCAAGTCTAAGTTAATGCCACGAGCTGATGGTCCCTTTAAGGTTTTACAGAAAATTAATGATAATGCATATAAACTTGAGCTACCTGCAGATTTTGGGGTTAGTCCCACATTTAACATTGCAGATTTGAAACCTTATTTGGGAGAAGATGATGAGCTTCCGTCGAGGACGACTTCAATTCAAGAAGGGGAGGATGATGAGGACATCCCTACTAATGTTACACCCATACCCTCACCAACTACACATACTGGACCAGTTACTAGAGCACGTGCACGTCAACTAAATTATCAGGTACTTTCGTTTCTTGCGAATCCTTCTATTGTTCATGAACATATGATGCTGCCTAAATTAGATACTTTTGTTTTGGTTATGAATGAAGGACCTAGCATGGATAAGAAGGATGGTCATTGGAGCGGGATCAAGAATGGAGAAGAAGGTGCGCGCGGGGGAAAGTACAGTGGAGCTTCCAGTGGGGATTTTCGCACGTTGAAGCCACCATAAGGCATGCATGAAGGCTTGGACGGAATACACGAGATGCCACTTCATTATTTTCGTCCAAGAGCAAGTATAGGTGTTGCGTCACCTTAATATTGGGCTGGGCCCATGTAATTTCGAAATACCACATTATAGGCTGTTTTTAGAGTCCGTATGTGTGGGGAAACCGAGTTAGGGTTGTTTTCGGACCCCACCTCCAAGGGGTCACGAAAATCCCCTCTGTTCCCCCATATATACAGCCCTTAGGGCGTCGTTTAGACTGGGGTTTTAATTAGATTAAAGTTAGCCATAGCCGCAACTTCGAGCTCTTCGTTTGTGTCATCCGACCAGGCCAAGACCTCATTGGAACCCCAACTTTCGTAATCATTCATCTTATATTCGCAATATCCAGATTGCAATTCTTAGTTCTTGCTTGTTCTTCGATTGCTTGCAGGAATTAGACCTTCGTGGTCAGGTTGATCGTGCATCCGCGGGATCAATAACCTCTCGGAGTTGGTTTAGCGATCGCTAAGGCGCAACGTCTTCGCACGTTCGTAGTCGGATCGTGAAAGTCGTCTCCACCATAATCGATCTACACCATCTCATCGAAACATCGGGACACCTTCGCCTCTATCACTTTGTCTCGTCGTTATACTATGCTTTCACAACTTGACTTCAAGATATTCGGTTTAGAGACACTCAAAGATCAATATGTACATGATGCGGAATTTAAAGATGTATTGCAGAATTGTAGAGAGGGTAGAACATGGAACAAGTTTGTGCTTAATGATGGTTTTGTGTTCCGTTCTAACAAGCTATGCATTCCAGCTAGCTCTATTCGTCTTTTGTTGTTGCAGGAGGCGCATGGAGGAGGATTAATGGGACACTTTGGCGTGAAGAAGACGGAGGACGTACTTGCTACACATTTCTTTTGGCCAAAGATGAGACGGGATGTTGAGCGTTTTGTTGCTCGCTGCACTACATGTCAAAAAGCTAAGTCACGACTCAATCCTCATGGTTTATACATGCCTTTACCTGTACCTAGTGTTCCGTGGGAGGACATATCCATGGACTTTATTTTAGGCGTGCCTCGAACAAAGAAGGGGAGGGATAGCATATTTGTTGTCGTGGATAGATTTTCTAAGATGGCACATTTTATACCATGTCATTAAAGCGATGATGCTGCTAATGTTGCTGATTTATTCTTTCGTGAGATTATTCGCTTACATGGTGTGCCCAATACTATTGTCTCGGATCGTGATACTAAGTTTCTTAGCCATTTTTGGAGATGCTTATGGGCTAAGTTGGGGACTAAACTACTTTTTAGTACTACTTGTCATCCCCAAACTGATGGACAAACTGAAGTAGTCAATAGGACTTTGTCTACTATGCTTAGGGCTGTTTTAAAGAGTAACTTGAAAATGTGGGAAGAATGTTTACCTCATATTGAATTTGCTTATAATCGTTCATTTCATTCTACCACTAAAATGTGCCCTTTTGAGATTGTTTATGGTTTTCTACCTCGTGCACCTATTGATTTGCTGCCTCTTCCATCTTCGGAGAAGGTTAATTTTCATGCTAAGCAACGTGCTGAATTGATATTAAAAATGCATGAGTTAACTAAAGAAAACATTGAGAAAATGAATGCTAGATACAAGCTTGCTGGTGATAAGGGTAGAAAGCATGTTGTGTTTGAACCAGGAGATCTTGTTTGGTTACATCTACGTAAAGATAGGTTTCCTGATTTGCGCAAGTTTAAGTTAATGCCACGAGCTGATGGTCCCTTTAAGGTTTTACAGAAAATTAATGATAATGCATATAAACTTGAGCTACCTGCAGATTTTGGGGTTAGTCCCACATTTAACATTGCAGATTTGAAACCTTATTCGGGAGAAGATGATGAGCTTTCGTCGAGGACGACTTCAATTCAAGAAGGGGAGGATGATGAGGACATCTCTACTAATGTTACACCCACATCTTCCCCAACTACACATACTGGACCAGTTACTAGAGCACGCGCACGTCAACTAAATTATCAGGTACTTTCGTTTCTTGCGAATCCTTCTAATGTTCAGGAACATATGATGCTGCCTAAATTAGATACTTTTGTTTGTCTTATGAATGAAGGACCTAGCATGGATAAGAAGGATGGTCATTGGAGCGGGATCAAGCATGGAGAAGGAGGTGTGCGCGCGGGAAAGGACAATGGAGCTTCCAGTGGTGATTTTCGCACTTTGAGGCCACCATAAGGCGTGCATGAAGACTTGGACGAGAGACACAAGAGGCCACATTAATATTTTCGTCCAAGGGTTATTATAGGTGCTGCGTCACCTTATTATTGGGCCAGGCCCATGTAATTTCGAAATACACTTAATAGGCTATTTTTTAGAGTCTGTATGTGTGGGGAAACCGAGTTAGGGTTGTTTTCGGACCCCTCCTCCAAGGGGCCACGAAATTCCCCTTTGTTCCCCCATATATACAACCCTTAGGGCATCGTTTAGACTTGGGTTTTAATTAGATTTAAGTTAGCCATAGCCGCAACTTCGAGCTCTTCGTTTGTGTCATCCGACCAGGCCAAGACCTCATTGGAACCCCAACTTTCGTAATCATTCATCTTATATTCGCAATATCCAGATTGCAATTCTTAGTTCTTGCTTGTTCTTCGATTGCTTGCAGGAATTAGACCTTCGTGGTCAGGTTGATCGTGCATCCGCGGGATCAATAACCTCTCGGAGTTGGTTTAGCGATCGCTAAGGCGCAACGTCTTCGCACGTTCGTAGTCGGATCGTGAAAGTCGTCTCCACCATAATCGATCTCCACCATCTCATCGAAACATCGGGACACCTTCGCCTCTATCATCTCTCAAGAATATCAGCGGCAACAAGACGTCTGAAATCAGTCCTTTCCTTGATCATCAGCACAATGTGATCAAACGAGTCATCTAATGAGCGAAGCAAAGTTCTTACAACTGAGTGAGGAGTAATGTCATCAGCACCGAGGGAAATCAACTCATTTGCAAGAGCTGTGAGTCTGCTGTAAATTGAGCTGACTTTTTCACCCTCGATTCTCTTGAAGCGATAGAATTTGCTTCGGAGTGTGTCAATTCTGGCATCCTTTTGGGTAGAAACACCTTCACCAATCTTTTCAAGATAGTCCCAGACACCTTTGGCAGTTGGAATATTCTTCACTTCATGATACTTTTCTGGTGTCAAGTGATTGGTGATGAAAACCCAAACTACCGAATCAAGATCAATCAGTTTTGCTTCTTCAGGAGTGATGGCATTCTCGTCTGCAACAGTGAAACCATACAAGACAACTTGCCAGGCGATAGAGTTGATAGCCATGATATTTCTTTTCATCTTGTCCTTCCAGTACGGGTAGTCCTTCCCATTAAAAATAGGAATGGGTTCGCCGGAGCGAATAGCTGCGAAAGACATACTTGAAGACACTCCAGGAGGTTAATCCAAAACACACAGAGTGTAGGGAGTGACTAGCTCTGATACCAATTGAAAGTCCAAGTATGTGATCAGAGGGGGAGGGGGTGAATGATCACTTCAAAATTTTCTACTGAAACTATTGAAGTGAAGCATAAGCAGTGCGGAATAGCGAAGAATAATTGGAAGCGAAACTAAATGCAGTGAATCAAAACACATTGAAGCATAACAGTGAAGAAAATGCAATACTGAAGGTAAATGCTTGAAGTAAAACGAACTAGGACTCGACGATGTTTGTTCGACCAGTTCACGCTCTGCAAAGCGCTACGTCTGGTTGGAGGGACTGGTGATTGAACACCTGGAGCAAATCTCTCTCCGTCCGTTGCTCCACTGCATCAAACTCCTTGAGCTTGATCAGTTCTTCACTCGTGGTTGATTATTGAGGAAATCACCGAAACCTTTGACAAACTGAACTTCGAGGCGACAATTACTCTTCGCTCTCTGAAGAACAACTCTCTAACCGTCTAGGAGAATTGCAGTTCTCCAAGATAAAAAGGCTAGCAAGCTTTCACCTAAGTCATCTCGAATCTACTCAGATCAATGGGACTTAGGTTAAAGTATCTGGATTTTGGGTTTTGCTTCGTTGGCATTTTTGGGGTTGCTCTGTTCAGTCTCTCTTGGAATGATCTCAGAGCAGCCACCCACAAATGGAGGAGGGGGCGGCGTATTTATAGTTGGCGATCCCGAGGTGCGGAATGACCAAACTGACCCGAGGTGACAGCTTGACACGTGTCCACAACGGTCGGATTTGTCATCAATGCGTAACTTTACTTGAGGAACAAGTAAAGCTGACTCACGGACTTAGTTCTGCTTCAGAAGCCAAAGAACGAAGTCTTTTCTACCGAAGCTTAACTTAGTGCACATGAGATTTCTTCACTCAAGCTTCTCACTTGGTCTGGATTTGATCTGAGCATTTCTCAATGACTTCGATGTCCACAAACTAAATACCCCTCTTGATAGTACGGTTTGTCCTATGACTCAAGGAACAGAAAAAAAACTACACAAAAACATCTAAGTCTTGCGCCGTCTTCTTCATTTCCTTCAATGAGTAGAGCTTCAGGACACCTTCATTTTTGGGGGTCATCCTTCGTGATTAAGCTTCGCTCCGTGGGTAATGCTTCGATAACTTGAAGACCTTCCCTGAAGCTTTATCACATGGCTTGTCCTTCAGGAACCTATGCAACTGTTTATACTAGAAAACATTGTTAGTTCCTCTACTGTTTTTTCCAACAATATCCAAAACACACGGGGGCAAAACTTTGCTCTTACAGTAACGCCCAGCTTGTTGGTCTTGAATTAATGATGGTGCCGCCAGGGCTTTTGCGTATTTTCCTGGTTTGCCCCTGGGATGCGCTATAAATACCTGTTGTTGTTTACCTCGGCTCGGCATCTGTTCTTCTCCCATCTTTACCATTTTCTTCTTCTTGATATGGCGCCCAAGCGAGGTGGTGGTGTGGTTGGCCGAGGTCGTGGTCGACGCGGCCGTGGTGGACGCACGCCTCGTTCTTCGCGTGGTGGACGTCGTGGAGTTACGACGACGCCCTCTTCTTCTTATGCGGAGGAGGGTGTTTGGTGCTACGACTTCCTTCTGCACATTCTTAGCCGGACCGCTACTTAGATCCCTCTTCCATTCTCATTTGCCTCAATGATTTCTTAACTCAATTTGAGGGGTCTGTGGCTCCGGCTTCAAGGGTGTGCTCGATCTCCCTCTTGGGTGGAGCTGGTTATTGATAGTTCGTTCCTAATTTTTCTTGGATCTGGCTGGAAGTCGTTTTCGTGACGGCTGAATTAGCGTGATGGGGATAGCCTTTGCTGTCGTTTTGATGGCGAGGATACTCTCATCGTCCGCGCGTTTGATGCCGGTGGCAATCGCATGGACCCATACTGGGAGGAAACAAGTAGCGACAGCTCTGGTGGGTCGAGGGATACTTCGAGTACTTCTCCTGTGGCTTAATCTTCTGCCGACTCCTCGGTTGGTGGTGCTTTCTCTTCTAGTTCTAGGGAGGACCTCGACGTCAAGCCACCCGTCAAGTGGGCGCGTCGGTAGGAAAGGTCACCAAGCTCAGGAAGGAGGCTAGGTGCTTCTTCACAGGCTTAGTTCTTACTTTCTGTGTGATGATGCTCGTCAAGAGGTGGGCCGAAAGTGCCAATTATCTCAACATGAACACACATGTAGGAGTCATAATTCCCTGGGATGATTGGTGTTGTAGTCCTTTTGGTAACTACTCGAGTCCCTTTGTACACTTTGGTATGTGGTGGAAAGCTTTGTATCTCTGTAATGGATTGTCGTCAAGTCCTTTGTAATTGAAAATTGTCTTCGAGTGCCCTGTCCTTTCGGGTCCTTGTTTGATGGAAAACTGTCCTCAAGTGCCTTTGTAGTACTATCGGGTGCGCGGCAACGCTCCCGATGGGAGTACCCCGAGGCGACGTTCGACTTGTAGAGTCGGACGTAGACTTTGAGCTTTACTCGATCATGCTGGCCCTTCTTATGGCTGTATTGTTGTTCCAAATTTTCGTCGGGTGCGCGGCAGCGCTCCCGATGGGAGTAGCCCCCGAGTCTTTAGGTGATCACTTGTGATCGGGTGATGGCTTTAATAAATTGCTTTGTCCGAAGTCTGCTTTGTCCTTTCTCTTTGGAAAATATATTGCGCTGGTGTTAAAACTTTGAGTGAGGCTTCTAGACCGATGCGGGTGAAGTGATGTCTCTTGGGAGAAGTCTTTGCTCGAGCCCCCGAGTTATTTATGTAACGTCGTGTAAGTGAAATAGCGTCTCTCAGGGGGAGTTTTGTGCTCGAGCCCCCAATGCTTGAAGTAACGTCATGTAAGCGAAAATAGCGTCTCTCAGGGGGAGTTTTGTGCTCGAGCCCTCGAGTGCTTTAAATAATGTCGCGTAAGATAAAATAGCGTCTCTCAGGGGGGAGTCTGTGCTCGAGCCCTCGAGTGCTTTAAGTAGCGTCGCGTAAGAGAAAATAGCGTCACTCAGGGGGAGTCTGTGCTCGAGCCCCCGAGTGCTTTAAGTAGCGTCGCGTAAGCGAAAATAGCGTCTCTCGGGGATAGTGTGTGCTCGAGCCCCCAAGTGCTTTAAGTAGTATTATTTGGGCAACACCTCTTTTATTGCTTTGAGTTTTTACATGGTTTGTCGATCGGAGCTGCTACCGATACTGCCGAGAGTGCTAGTGGGTAGACTATGGGTAGAACAGGCGCAAGTTTGCCACGTTCCATGGATTTCACACGTCTTCGTCGGTCTTCGGGTTCTTCAGCCTATATGCTCCTCCTCCTATGACCTCCGAGATTATGAAGGGTCCTTCCCACTTCGGGGCAAGCTTGTGGACTTTTTCTTCTATTAGCCGCAGGACAAGATCTCCTTTGCGAAAGGTTCTTGTCCGTAAACGGTTGATTTGGTATGTGCGTAGTTTGTCTTGGTATCCTTCTGACCTTGCTATAGCTGTGTCGCATGCTTCGTCTGCGATGTCTTTATCGTCCTGGATTGCTTCTTCTGCTTCTTCCTCTTCGTATCTTGAGATTCGGGGAGCTCCAAATTTTAGGTCGTGCGGCATTACAGCTTCTGCCCCGCATACAATGAAAAAGGGTGTGTACTGGGTCGAGGAGTTGGGGGTTGTGCGCAAGCCCCATAGGACCGCGGGGAGTTCTTATACCCAGCTGCCTGCTGCCTGTCCGAGTAGTGCGAGGAGTCGCTTTTTTATTCCACCGCACACTAAACCATTTGCCTTTTCCACCTGTACGTTGGACTGTGGGTGCGCGACCGATGCGTAGTTGATCTTGATGCCCAGCTCTTGACAGAAGTTCTGAAATTCTGTTGCTATGAAATTTGTACCGTTGTCTGTGATGATGTTATGCGGTACACCGAATCGGAAGATGATGGATTTGACGAAATTAACTATCGTGAGGGTTGTTGAGCTGGTGATTGGTACTGCCTCGGTCCACTTGGTGAACTTGTCCACTGCTACTAGGAGATGTGCTCGACCTCCTTTTGAAGATTTCTTGAGTGGGCCCACCATGTCGAGTCCCCAAGTGGCGAACGGCCAGGATAGTGGTATGGTTTTGAGTTCTGATGCTGGGGCATGTGGCTTGCTGGCAAATTTTTGGCAGGTGATGCAGCATCGCACAATGTCTTCCGTGTTTCACATTGCGGTTGGCCAGTAGAACCCTGCTCGAAAAGATTTGGCGACGAGTGCACGACTGCTCGAAAAGATTTTGCGACGAGTGCATGACTGCCCGCACGTGCCTTCGTGGATCTCGGGCAATAGGGCTTTTCCGTCTTCTTCCTCGATGCACTTTTGGAGAACCTGAGAGATGCTACGCTTGTAGAGCTGTCCGTTGATTATTGTGAATTCTTTAGATCGCCGACTGATGCGTCGGGCTTCTGCAACGTCTTGTTGATAGAGGCGAAGGTGTCCTGATGTTTCGATGAGATGGTGGAGATCGATTATGGTGGAGACGACTTTCACGATCCGACTACGAACGTGCGAAGACGTTGCGCCTTAGCGATCGCTAAACCAACTCCGAGAGGTTATTGATCCCGCGGATGCACGATCAACCTGACCACGAAGGTCTAATTCCTGCAAGCAATCGAAGAACAAGCAAGAACTAAGAATTGCAATCTGGATATTGCGAATATAAGATGAATGATTACGAAAGTTGGGGTTCCAATGAGGTCTTGGCCTGGTCGGATGACACAAACGAAGAGCTCGAAGTTGCGGCTATGGCTAACTTAAATCTAATTAAAACCCAAGTCTAAACGACGCCCTAAAGGCTGTATATATGCGGGAACAGAGGGGATTTTCATGACCCCTTGGAGGTGGGGTCCGAAAACAACCCTAACTCGGTTTCCCCACACATACGGACTCTAAAAACAGCCTATAATGTGGTATTTCGAAATTACATGGGCCCAGCCCAATATTAAGGTGACGCAGCACCTATAATTGCTCTTGGACGAAAATAATGAAGTGGCATCTCGTGTATTTCGTCCAAGCCTTCATGCATGCCTTATGGTGGCTTCAAAGTGCGAAAATCCCCACTGGAAGCTCCATTGTTCTTTCCCGCGCGCGCACCTTCTTCTCCATGCTTGATCCCGCTCCAATGACCGTCCTTCTTGTCCATGCTAGGTCCTTCATTCATAAGCAAAACAAAAGTATCTAATTTAGGCAGCATCATATGTTCATGAACATTAGAAGGATTCGCAAGAAACGAAAGTACCTGATAATTTAGTTGACGTGCACGTGCTCTAGTAACTGGTCCAGTATGTGTAGTTGGTGAAGATGTGGGTGTAACATTAGTAGAGATGTCCTCATCATCCTCCCCTTCTTGAATTGAAGTCGTCCTCGACAGAAGCTCATTATCTTCTCCCAAATAAGGTTTCAAATCTGCAATGTTAAATGTGGGACTAACCCCAAAATCTGCAGGTAGCTCAAGTTTATATGCATTATCGTTAATTTTCTGTAAAACCTTAAAGGGACCATCAGCTCGTGGCATTAACTTAGACTTGCGCAAATCAGGAAACCTATCTTTACGTAGATGTAACCAAACAAGATCTCCTGGTTCAAACACAACATGCTTTCTACCCTTATCACCAGCAAGCTTGTATCTAGCATTCATTTTCTCAATGTTTTCTTTAGTTAACTCATGCATTTTTAATATCAATTCAGCACGTTGCTTAGCATCAAAATTAAGCTTCTCCGAAGATGGAAGAGGAAGCAAATCAATAGGTCCACGAGGTAGAAAACCATAAACAATCTCAAAAGGGCACATTTTAGTGGTAGAATGAAATGAACGATTATAAGCAAATACAATATGAGGTAAACATTCTTCCCACATTTTTAAGTTACTCTTTAAAACAGCCCTAATGATAGAGGTGAAGGTGTCCCGATGTTTCGATGAGATGGTGGAGATCGATTATGGTGGAGGCCACTTTCACGATCCGACTACGAACGTGCGAAGACGTTGCGCCTTAGCGATCGCTAAACCAACTCCGAGAGGTTATTGATCCCGCGGATGCACGATCAACCTGACCACGAAGGTCTAATTCCTGCAAGCAATCGAAGAACAAGCAAGAACTAAGAATTGCAATCTGGATATTGCGAATATAAGATGAATGATTACGAAAGTTGGGGTTCCAATGAGGTCTTGGCCTGGTCGGATGACACAAACGAAGAGCTCGAAGTTGCGGCTATGGCTAACTTATATCTAATTAAAACCCAAGTCTAAACGACGCCCTGAGGGCTGTATATATGGGGGAACAGAGGGGATTTTCGTGACCCCTTGGAGGTGGGGTCCGAAAACAACCCTAACTCGGTTTCCCCACACATACGGACTCTAAAAACAGCCTATAAGGTGGTATTTCGAAATTACATGGGCCCAGCCCAATATTAAGGTGACGCAGCACCTATAATTGCCCTTGGACGAAAATAATGAAGTGGCATCTCGCGTATTTCGTCCAAGACTTCATGCGCGCCTTATGGTGGCTTCAAAGTGCGATAATCACCACGGGAAGCTCCGCTGTCCTTTCCCGCGCGCGCACCTTCTTCTCCATGCTTGATCCCGCTCCAATGACCATCCTTCTTGTCCATGCTAGGTCCTTCATTCATAAGCAAAACAAAAGTATCTAATTTAGGCAGTATCATATGTTCATGAACAATAGAAGGATTCGCAAGAAACGAAAGTACCTGATAATTTAGTTGACGTGCACGAGCTCTAGTAACTGGTCCAATATGTGTAGTTGGTGAGGATATGGGTGTAACATTAGTAGGGATGTCCTCATCATCCTCCCCTTCTTGAATTGAAGTCGTCCTCGACGGAAGCTCATCATCTTCTCCCAAATAAGGCTTCAAATCTGCAATATTAAATGTGGGACTAACCCCAAAGGCTGCAGGTAGCTCAAGTTTATATGCATTATCATTAATTTTCTGCAAAACCTTAAAGGGACCATCAGCTCGAGGCATTAACTTAGACTTGCGCAAATCAGGAAACCTATCTTTACGTAGATGTAACCAAACAAGATCTCCGGGTTCAAACACAACATGCTTTCGACCCCTATCACCAGCAAGCTTGTATCTAGCATTCATGCGCTCAATGTTTTCTTTAGTTAACTCATGCAGTTTTAATATCAATTCAGCACGTTGCTTAGCATCAAAATTAACCTTCTCCGAAGATGGAAGAGGTAGCAAATCAATAGGTGCACGAGGTAGAAAACCATAAACAATCTCAAAAGGGCACATTTTAGTGGTAGAATGAAATGAACGATTATAAGCAAATTCAATATGAGGTAAACATTCTTCCCACAGTTTCAAGTTACTCTTTAAAACAGCCCTAAGCATAGTAGACAAAGTCCTATTGACTACTTCAGTTTGTCCATCAGTTTGGGGATGACATGTAGTACTAAAAAGTAGTTTAGTCCCCAACTTAGCCCATAAGCATCTCCAAAAATGGCTAAGAAACTTAGTATCACGATCCGAGACAATAGTATTGGGCACACCATGTAAGCGAATAATCTCACGAAAGAATAAATCAGCAACATTAGCAGCATCATCGCTTTTATGACATGGTATAAAATGTGCCATCTTAGAAAATCTATCCACGACAACAAATATGCTATCCCTCCCATTCTTTGTTCGAGGCAAGCCTAAAACAAAGTCCATGGATATGTCCTCCCACGGAACACTAGGTACAGGTAAAGGCATGTATAAACCATGAGGATTGAGTCGTGACTTAGCTTTTTGACATGTAGTGCAGCGAGCAACAAAACGCTCAACATCCCGTCTCATCTTTGGCCAAAAGAAATGTGTAGCAAGTACGTCCTCCGTCTTCTTCACGCCAAAGTGTCCCATTAATCCTCCTCCATGCGCCTCCTGCAACAACAAAAGACGAATAGAGCTAGCTGGAATGCATAGCTTGTTAGAACGGAACACAAATCCATCATTAAGCACAAACTTGTTCCATGTTCTACCCTCTCTACAATTCTGCAATACATCTTTAAATTCCGCGTCATTTACGTATTGATCTTTGATTGTCTCTAAACCGAAAATCTTGAAGTCAAGTTGTGAAAGCATAGTATAACGACGAGACAAAGCATCAGCAATAATATTATCTTTCTCCTTCTTGTGTTTAATGACATAAGGGAAAGTCTCAATAAATTCAACCCACTTAGCATGTCTACGATTAAGTTTTGCTTGACTTCTTATGTGTTTCAAAGATTCATGATCAGAATGTATAACAAATTCTTTGGGCCATAAATAATGTTGCCAAGTTTCTAATGTCCGAACAAGAGCATATAATTCCTTATCATAAGTAGAATAGTTCAGACTAGGCCCACTCAATTTTTCAGAAAAGTAAGCAACAGGTTGATGAGGACATCCCTACTAATGTTACACCCATACCCTCACCAACTACACATATTGGACCAGTTACTAGAGCTCGTGCACGTCAACTAAATTATCAGGTACTTTCGTTTCTTGCGAATCCTTCTATTGTTCATGAACATATGATACTGCCTAAATTAGATACTTTTGTTTTGCTTATGAATGAAGGACCTAGCATGGACAAGAAGGATGGTCATTGGAGCGGGATCAAGCATGGAGAAGAAGGTGCGCGCGCGGGAAAGGACAGCGGAGCTTCCCGTGGTGATTATCGCACTTTGAAGCCACCATAAGGCGCGCATGAAGTCTTGGACGAAATACGCGAGATGCCACTTCATTATTTTCGTCCAAGGGCAATTATAGGTGCTGCGTCACTTTAATATTGGGCTGGGCCCATGTAATTTCGAAATACCACCTTATAGGCTGTTTTTAGAGTCCGTATGTGTGGGGAAACCGAGTTAGGGTTGTTTTCGGACCCCACCTCCAAGGGGTCACGAAAATCCCCTCTGTTCCCCCATATATACAGCCCTTAGGGCGTCGTTTAGACTTGGGTTTTAATTAGATTTAAGTTAGCCATAGCCGCAACTTCGAGTTCTTCGTTTGTGTCGTCCGACCAGGCCAAGACCGCATTGGAACCCCAACTTCTGTTAATCTTTCATCTTATATTCGCAATATCCAGATTGCAATTCTTAGTTCTTGCTTGTTCTTCGATTGCTTGCAGGAATTGACCTTCGTGGTCAGGTTGATCGTGCATCCGCGGGATCAATAACCTCTCGGAGTTGGTTTAGCGATTGCTAAGGCGCAACGTCTTCGCACGTTCGTAGTCGGGTCGTGAAAGTCTACTCCACCAAAAAAATCGATCTCCACCATCTCATCGAAACATCGGGACACCTTCGCCTCTATCACAGGTTTAGCATCTTGTAATAACACACCTCCCAAACCAATCCCACTAGCATCGCATTCAAGCTCAAAAGTCTTATTAAAATCAGGAAGTTGGAGCAAAGGAGCATGTGTTAACTTATCTTTCAATACGGTGAAGGCTTCTTCCTGTGCGGTACCCCAAGTAAAAGGCACATCCTTGCGTGTAAGCTCATTGAGAGGTGCAGCAATGGTGCTGAAATCTCTCACAAAACGCCTATAGAATCCAGCGAGGCCAAGAAAACTCCTCACTTGTGTGACCGTTTTGGGCTGCGGCCAACTCTCAATCGCCTCGATCTTGGCTTTATCAACTTCAATTCCCTGCGGAGTAACAACATAGCCAAGAAACGATACTCGGTCGGTGCAAAAGGTGCACTTCCCAAGGTTACCAAACAAACGTGCATTACGTAGAGCAATAAAAACAGCACGTAAATGATCCAAATGTTCCTCCAAAGATTTGCTATAAATCAGTATATCATCAAAATAGACTACCACAAATCGTCCAATGAAAGCACGTAAAACCTCGTTCATTAATCTCATGAAAGTGCTAGGTGCATTAGTTAACCCAAAAGGCATGACTAACCACTCATATAATCCAAACTTAGTTTTAAAAGCCGTTTTCCATTCATCTCCTAATTTCATGCGAATTTGATGGTATCCACTACGCAAATCAACTTTGGAAAACATGGTAGAGCCACTTAATTCATCAAGCATATCATCTAACCTAGGAATAGGATGACGATAACGAATAGTAATATTATTAATGGCTCGACAATCAACACACATACGCCATGTTCCATCCTTTTTAGGCACTAATATAACAGGAACAGCACAAGGACTAAGGGATTCACGTATGTAACCTTTGTCGAGTAGCTCTTGTACTTGACGCTGAATCTCCTTTGTCTCCTCCGGATTGGTACGGTATGGCGCACGGTTGGGCAGTGAAGCACCGGGAATTAAGTCAATCTGATGCTCAATCCCTCGAATAGGTGGTAATCCCGGTGGTACGTCCGGTGGAAAGACGTCAATAAACTCCTGCAAAAGGTCAGTGACAACAGGAGGCAAAGAAGGAGGCAATTCCTCAAATGAAAACAAAGCTTCTTTGCACACAAAAGCATAGCACACATATTGACTAACATCCAAATCCGAAACATCAACCTTAGTAGCAAGCAAAGTTGGACTAGTCAATTTAATTTCATTAGAAACAGCAGAAGAAGATTTGCTATTAGTCTTATGTTGTTGCTCAAATTCTTTGGCTGCTATCTCATTTTCACTCTTATTTTTCTCCTGTTTAGCTTTACTAGCTCTAGCAAGATCATCTTTCACAATTTGTTCAGGAGACATAGGAAGTAAAGCAATATTTTTATCCTGATGAACAAGAGTAAGCTGATTTGTCCTACCATGGTGTACAACATTCCTATCAAATTGCCATGGTCTACCAAGTAAAAGAGAGCATGCTTGCATGGGTACCACATCACAATCAACATAATCAGCATATGCAGCAATGCTAAAGTGCACACGAACAGAACGCGTTACCTTAATCTTACCACTATTGTTAAACCACTGAATATAGTACGGATGGGGGTGTGGTCTTGTGGTGAGAGATAGCTTCTCCACCAACTCCATGCTAGCCAAGTTGTTGCAACTCCCTCCGTCAATGATGATGCGAACCGAACGTTCTTTCACCACTCCCTTTGTGTGGAACAAATTATGCCTCTGGTTTTGCTCAGCCTTCGTTACCTGCACACTTAACACACGTTGAGCAACCAAACTAGCATATTTATCTGCATCATCAGGAGCCATATACTCCATATCATGAGCATCATCATGGGCACCCTGTTCCTCATGAGCAATGAGAACTAAAGTCTCCTCATCATAGTCACTCGCTGACTCATACCCACCATCCGCCGTAATAATCATCACACGCTTGGAGGGACAGTCTTTTGCGAAGTGACCTCCACCTTGGCACCTACGACATTTAATATCACGATCTCGTGTTTGCCCTGTGGAAGCCATGGATGAAGAAGAACTCGCCGCTGGACCACTCTGTGCACCCTTGAATGGTGGCGCTGACTGTTTTGGTGGCTCCCTGTAAGAATGAGCGGCTGAAGTAGAGGGTGGAGCAGCAGGACGTGTGGATGTAGAAGGTCCACGCGATGTCCATGATGTATTTCGTCCTGCAGAAAAGTTAGGTCTCGTAGCGGCCTGTCGATCCTGCACTTCACGTTCAGCTTTACAAGCAAGATGAAACAAACGAGTAATAGTAGCATAGTCCTTGTATTCTAGAATAGTTTGTATCTCCCTGTTTAAGCCACCTATAAAACGTGCAAACATAGCTTCATTATCCTCTACTAGGCCACATCTAATCAATCCAGTTTGTAATTCTTGATAATATTCCTCTACAGAATTTTTTCCTTGTCTCAAACGCTGTAATTTTTGTAGCAATTCACGTTGATAATAAGGAGGAACCCAGCGAGTACGCATAGCATCTTTTAAAGCAGCCCAAGTAGCTGGAATATTATTAGCATGCAATCTACAATGTTCAGACCACCAAATAGATGCAAAACCCGTGAATTCACAAACAGCAGCAGTAACACGTCTATTCTCAGGATAATGTAAACATGTAAAGCGTTGTTCAGTTTCTAACTCCCAAGTAAGATAAGCATCAGGAATATATCTACCCTCAAACGGCTTAAGATTCAATTTAAGTTTAGGCACATGTTCATCATCGCGTACCTGAGGGGGTGGTTGGTGTCGACTGTGCCGAATGTTGGGACGTGGACGTCCAGCTGGCTGTTCATAGGCCGCTTCTTGTTCCACCTCCTCCTCGTAATCACCCTCGTAGTTGTCGTCCTGGCCGACGTCAGAGGCAGCAGCAGCAGTAACTGTAGCAGCAGCAGGAGCACCAGCAGCTTGTCTGCCCGGAAACAGAATACGTCGTGCACGTCGTGGTGGCGGTGGCTGTGCTGGAGCGGCCGCAGGCTGTATAGGTAAGCGTGCGAGCAACTCAGTAAACTTGGCGTCGAGCTTGGTGTCGATCATCTTCTCCACACCATCAATCGCCTCTATAAATCTGTTCTCGATGTCATTCACCTGTTCAGACATCATTTGTGCAAATTTATCATGTAATGCTTGCTTTGTCATATTCTCCCAATCAGGTGCATCCCGCGCCACTTCATCATGGGATCCTGGCATGGTTAGCAGAAATAGAAAACACACAGAAGTATGATCCTACTTCTACTAATGGGATGTGGGGTGGTGGAAAGCACAAATCCGTCAAGCTTTTCTTTAGTTCTTACCGATTCTTACCTAGCAGCAGGTGGTGATGTACAACCAACGGGTCAAAACGCTCAGAGATGTGGTAGAGCGATGGCCAGGAGGTGTGAAAACGCACGATGTAGAATATATGTGGAGCTGTAGGAAGGCTGACAAGTATGGTAGCAAAAGCTCAACAGTAATCAAAACAGAGATGCAAAGCTGAATAAACACTCAACGTCGGTACTGTGCTGATCCTAGGCTAGACCGTACTAGAGACGCGAGCCTAAAACACCAACGAAAGCATGGCGCGGCACGTAATCAACTGAGAAGCACACTCTGAATTTTTTTTCTCTTTTTTTTTTTTTTTTGCGATGCGGGACCGCGGTGGCTGAAAAAGTGCGAAAAAATTACTATGGTGGCGAACGTCTCAAAATGAGTTTCTGGACCTAAGGAACGTATGGGCACGAAATTTTTTTACCCCCGAAATTTTTGGCCTAAAAACTGCTCTGGAATTTTTTTTTTTTGGAAAATCACCTCCTTCTACGTACGACAAAAGATTGGTGAAATCCGACTCTAATCAACTCAAAACTAATCTGGCTACGGATAGATCATAAACCGAACAGGTGATGGAACTCAACTCGGATTGGTAGGTCGTGGTGTTGTATATGGACTCGACTTGGCGGAACGTGGTGGTGTATCTGGACTTGGATTGGCGGAAACGTGGCGGTGTACTACTGTGCGGCGGCGGTGTGACAAACTGTGATCAGAACTCGAAACTCTAAGGGAACTAGACGCTAAGATCAGCAACTCGACACAACGATGCAACCGCAAATTCAACAAAGCACACTACTGTAAAGAAAACTGGACAAAGGCTCGGACTGTTTTGGGACGTGATGATCTAACCCTAATTTTTTTGTTGGCTTTTTCGTGGACTGTAGGTATGAAGAACAGAACGAATCTAGACTACGAAAACTGGTAAATCTCACCGAGCAACCTGGAAATCTGATACCACTTGATAGAGGCCAAGGTGTCCCGATGTTTCGATGAGATGGTGGAGATCGATTATGGTGGAGACGACTTTCACGATCCGACTACGAACGTGCGAAGACGTTGCGCCTTAGCGATCGCTAAACCAACTCCGAGAGGTTATTGATCCCGCGGATGCACGATCAACCTGACCACGAAGGTCTAATTCCTGCAAGCAATCGAAGAACAAGCAAGAACTAAGAATTGCAATCTGGATATTGCGAATATAAGATGAATGATTACGAAAGTTGGGGTTCCAATGAGGTCTTGGCCTGGTCGGATGACACAAACGAAGAGCTCGAAGTTGCGGCTATGGCTAACTTAAATCTAATTAAAACCCAAGTCTAAATGACGCCCTAAGGGCTGTATATATGGGGGAACAGAGGGGATTTTCGTGACCCCTTGGAGGTGGGGTCCGAAAACACCCCTAACTCGGTTTCCCCACACATACGGACTCTAAAAACAGCCTATAATGTGGTATTTCGAAATTACATGGGCCCAGCCCAATATTAAGGTGACGCAGCACCTATAATTGCTCTTGGACGAAAATAATGAAGTGGCATCTCGTGTATTTCATCCAAGCCTTCATGCATGCCTTATGGTGGCTTCAAAGTGCGAAAATCCCCACTGGAAGCTCTATTGTTCTTTCCCGCGCGCGCACCTTCTTCTCCATGCTTGATCCCGCTCCAATGACCGTCCTTCTTGTCCATGCTAGGTCCTTCATTCATAAGCAAAACAAAAGTATCTAATTTAGGCAGCATCATATGTTCATGAACATTAGAAGGATTCGCAAGAAACGAAAGTACCTGATAATTTAGTTGGCGTGCACGTGCTCTAGTAACTGGTCCAGTATGTGTAGTTGGTGAAGATGTGGGTGTAACATTAGTAGAGATGTCCTCATCACTTGTGGTAAGGTGCCTTGAATTAGGAATCTAAGGAACGGTTTTGTCCAAGATGGGCCTTCGGGTGCGTCTGGCTCTGCCACCTCGACTACTTTGTTGCCTGTGTCAGCGGTTGAGTTTGCAACCGCCACTTGCGTTGTTTCACTTGTGTCGTCATCCTCTGTGGCTGCTTCTGGCGCGAGTGCCTTCGTTTTGATTGACTTCTGGCTGATACTTTCGAGGAAAACGCCTGGGGGAATTGGTCCTCGAGTTGATCCAATGTTTGCGAGCTCGTCAGCTTCTGTGTTGTTTGCTCTGGTGACGTAGTTTAGCTCGCAGCCTTCGAATCCTCCTTCTAGAGTGTTGTAGAGCTTTTGGTAAGCTATCATGTTTTCTGCGACTGTTTCACATTCCCTCATTGCTTGTTGGACGACGAGGTTGGAGTCACCGTAGATTGAGAGACGGGTGGCGCCACAAGCTTTTTCCATGCGCATGCCATGGAGTAGTGCCTCCTATTCTGCTTCGTTGTTTGAGGCATTGCTGAAGTTGATCTGGAGCACGTATCTGAGTTTGGCTCCTTTGGACGATATTAGTACGATGCCTTCTCTAGCTCCTTGATGTATTTTTGATCCATAAAAGAACATCGTCCATGAGTTGGAGAGGTCTGGAGGGCCAGGTGTTTGCATTTCTATCCACTCGACCAGGAAGTCTGGGAGTACTTGGGCTTTTATTGCTGTTGGATGTTTAAACTGCAGGTCGCGGGGACTGAGCTCGATGTTCTATTCGGCGACTCGGCCCGTTGCTCCATGGTTTTTGAGGATGTCTGCGAGTGGTGCGCTGCTCACAATCGTGATGAGGTGCTCGTCGAAGTAATGTGTTACTTTCCTTGAGGTCATGACGATGGCGTATACCAGCTTCTGGTAGTGCGGGTACCGCTGCTGAGATTTCGTGAGGATCACGCTGAGGTAGTAGATTGGCCTTTGTATGCTCTGGACTTTGCCTTCTTCCGCGCGCTCGATGACGACGAGCGCCGTGCTGACTATGTTGCTGCGTGCCGCAATGAAGAGGTAGAGGGATTCTCGCTCCTTGCGCACCACCAGGATTGGTGGTGTCGAGAGGGTATTTTTTAGGTCTGTGAATGCGTTGTGAGCTTCCTCAGTCCACTCGAATATCTCTCCTTTTCTGAGCAACTGGTAGAATGGTAGAGTCCTTTCTCCCAGCCTGCTGATGAAACGACTCAGTGCTGTGATTCTTCCTGTGAGTTGCTGTACGCCTTTGATGTTCACTGGTTCTTGCATCTTGACGATTGCTTGGACTTTTTTAGGGTTCGCTTCGACTCCTCGAGCAGAGACCATGTATCCGAGCAGTTTTCTGGCTGGGACGCCGAACACACACTTTTTTGGGTTGAGCTTTATTCTGTATTTGTTGAGTGCTGCAAAGATCTCGTGGAGGTCGTCGAGTAGTGTGTTTGCGCTGTAAGTTTTGATGACGATGTCGGCGACGTAGACTTGGATGTTTCTGCTGATTTGGTCTCTTAAGCATGCTTCCATCATCCGTTGGTACGTGGCTCCGACGTTTTTCACTCCGAAAGGCATTGTCCTGTAGCAGAATACGCCGTAGGGTGTGATGAACGAGGTGTGTTCTTCATCTTCTTTGATAGAGGCGAAGGTGTCCCGATGTTTCGATGAGATGGTGGAGATCGATTATGGTAGAGACGACTTTCACGATCCGACTACGAACGTGCGAAGACGTTGTGATAGAGACGAAGGTGTCCTGATGTTTCGATGAGATGATGGAGATCGATTTTGGTGGAGTAGACTTTCACGACCCGACTACGAACGTGCGAAGACGTTGCGCCTTAGCAATCGCTAAACCAACTCCGAGAGGTTATTGATCCCGCAGATGCACGATCAACCTGACCACGAAGGTCTAATTCCTGCAAGCAATCGAAGAACACGCAAGAACTAAGAATTGCAATCTGGATATTGCGAATATAAGATGAATGTTTAACAGAAGTTGGGGTTCCAATGCGGTCTTGGCCTGGTCGGATGAGACAAACGAAGAGCTCGAAGTTGCGGCTATGGCTAACTTAAATCTAATTAAAACCCAAGTCTAAACGACGCCCTAAGGGCTGTATATATGGGGGAACAAAGGGGAATTTCGTGGCCCCTTGGAGGAGGGGTCCGAAAAAAACCCTAACTCAGTTTCCCCACACATACGGACTCTAAAAATAGCCTATAATGTGGTATTTCGAAATTACATGGGCCCAGCCCAATAATAAGGTGACGCAGCACCTATAATAACCCTTGGACGAAAATATTAATGTGGCATCTTGTGTCTCTCGTCCAAGTCTTCATGCACGCCTTATGGTGGCCTCAAAGTGCGAAAATACCACTGGAAACTCCATTGTCCTTTCCCGCGCGCGCACCTCCTTCTCCATTCTTGATCCCGCTCCAATGACCATCCTTCTTATCCATGCTAGGTCCTTCATTCATAAGACAAACAAAAGTACCTAATTTAGGCAGCATCATATGTTCCTGAACGTTGGAAGGATTCGCAAGAAACGAAAGTACCTGATAATTTAGTTGACGTGCGCGTGCTCTAGTAACTGGTCCAGTATGTGTAGTTGGTGAAGATGTGGGTGTAACATTAGTAGAGATGTCCTCATCATCCTCCCCTTCTTGAATTGAAGTCGTCCTCGACGGAAGCTCATCATCTTCTCCCAAATAAGGTTTCAAATCTGCAATGTTAAATGTGGGACTAACCCCAAAATCTGCAGGTAGCTCAAGTTTATATGCATTAGCATTAATTTTCTGTAAAACCTAAAAGGGACCATCAGCTCGTGGCATTAACTTAGACTTGCGCAAATCAGGAAACCTATCTTTACGTAGATGTAACCAAACAAGATCTCCTGGTTCAAACACAACATGCTTTCTACCCTTATCACCAGCAAGCTTGTATCTAGCATTCATTTTCTCAATGTTTTCTTTAGTTAACTCATGCATTTTTAATATCAATTCAGCACGTTGCTTAGCATCAAAATTAACCTTCTCCGCAGATGGAAGAGGCAGCAAATCAATAGGTGCACGAGGTAGAAAACCATAAACAATCTCAAAAGGGCAAATTTTAGTGGTAGAATGAAATGAACGATTATAAGCAAATTCAATATGAGGTAAAAATTCTTCCCACATTTTCAAGTTACTCTTTAAAACAACCCTAAGCATAGTAGACAAAGTCCTATTGACTACTTCAGTTTGTCCATCAGTTTGGGGATGACAGGTAGTACTAAAAAGTAGTTTAGTCCCCAACTTAGCCCATAAGCATCTCCAAAAATGGCTAAGAAACTTAGTATCACGATCCGAGACAATAGTATTGGGCACACCATGTAAGCGAATAATCTCACGAAAGAATAAATCAGCAACATTAGCAGCATCATCGCTTTTATGACATGGTATAAAATGTGCCATCTTAGAAAATCTATCCACGACAAAAAATATGCTATCCCTCCCCTTCTTTGTTCGAGGCAAGCCTAAAACAAAGTCCATGGATATGTCCTCCCACGGAACACTAGGTACAGGTAAAGGCATGTATAAACCATGAGGATTGAGTCGTGACTTAGCTTTTTGACATGTAGTGCAGCGAGCAACAAAACGCTCAACATCCCGTCTCATCTTTGGCCAAAAGAAATGTGTAGCAAGTACGTCCTCCGTCTTCTTCACGCCAAAGTGTCCCATTAATCCTCCTCCATGCGCCTCCTGCAACAACAAAAGACGAATAGAGCTAGCTGGAATGCATAGCTTGTTAGAACGGAACACAAAACCATCATTAAGCACAAACTTGTTCCATGTTCTACCCTCTCTACAATTCTGCAATACATCTTTAAATTCCGCATCATGTACATATTGATCTTTGAGTGTCTCTAAACCGAATATCTTGAAGTCAAGTTGTGAAAGCATAGTATAACGACGAGACAAAGCATCAGCAATAATATTATCTTTCCCCTTCTTGTGTTTAATGACATAAGGGAAAGTCTCAATAAATTCAACCCACTTAGCATGTCTACGATTAAGTTTTGCTTGGCTTCTTATGTGTTTCAAAGATTCATGATTAGAATGTATAACAAATTCTTTGGGCCATAAATAATGTTGCCAAGTTTCTAATGTCCGAACAAGAGCATATAATTCCTTATCATAAGTAGAATAGTTCAGACTAGGCCCACTCAATTTTTCAGAAAAGTATGCAATAGGTTTAGCATCTTGTAATAAAACACCTCCCAAACCAATCCCACTAGCATCGCATTCAAGCTCAAAAGTCTTATTAAAGTCAGGAAGTTGGAGCAAAGGAGCATGTGTTAACTTATCTTTCAATACCGTGAAGGCTTCTTCCTGTGCGGTACCCCAAGTAAAAGGCACATCCTTGCGTGTAAGCTCATTGAGAGGTGCAGCAATGGTGCTGAAATCTCTCACAAAACGCCTATAGAATCCAGCGAGGCCAAGAAAACTTCTCACTTGTGTGACCGTTTTGGGCTGCGGCCAACTCTCAATAGCCTCGATCTTGGCTTTATCAACTTCAATTCCCTGCGGAGTAACAACATAGCCAAGAAACGATACTCGGTCGGTGCAAAAGGTGCACTTCCCAAGGTTACCAAACAAACGTGCATTACGTAGAGCAATAAAAACAGCACGTAAATGATCCAAATGTTCCTCCAATGATTTGCTATAAATCAGTATATCATCAAAATAGACTACCACAAATCGTCCAATGAAAGCACGTAAAACCTCGTTCATTAATCTCATGAAAGTGCTAGGTGCATTAGTTAACCCAAAAGGCATGACTAACCACTCATATAATCCAAACTTAGTTTTAAATACCGTTTTCCATTCATCTGCTAATTTCATGCGAATTTGATGGTATCCACTACGCAAATCAACTTTGGAAAACATGGTAGAGCCACTTAATTAATCAAGCATATCATCTAACCTAGGAATAGGATGACGATAATGAATAGTAATATTATTAATGGCTCGACAATCAACACACATACGCCATGTTCCATCCTTTTTAGGCACTAATATAACAGGAACATCACAAGGACTAAGGGATTCACGTATGTAACCTTTGTCGAGTAGCTCTTGTACTTGACGCTGAATCTCCTTCGTCTCCTCCGGATTGGTACGGTATGGCGCACGGTTGGGCAGCGAAGCACCGGGAATTAATGAATCTAATGCTCAATCCCTCGAATAGGTGGTAATCCCGGTGGTACGTCTTGTGGAAAGACGTCAATAAACTCCTGTAAAAGGTCAGTGACAACAGGAGGCAAAGAAGGAGGCAATTCCTCAAATGAAAACAAAGCTTCTTTGCACACAAAAGCATAGCACACATATTGACTAACATCCAAATCCGAAATATCAACCTTAGTAGCAAGCAAAGTTGGACTAGTCAATTTAATTTCATGAGAAACAGCAGAAGAAGATTTGCTATTAGTCTTATGTTGTTGCTCAAATTCTTTAGCTGCTATCTCATTTTCACTCTTATTTTTCTCCTGTTTAGCTTTACTAGCTCTAGCAAGATCATCTTTCACAATTTGTTCAGGAGACATAGGAAGTAAAGCAATTTTTTGTCCTGATGAACCAGAGTAAACTGATTTGTCCTACCATGGTGTACAACATTCCTATCAAATTTCCATGGTCTACCAAGTAAAAGAGAGCATGCTTGCATGGGTACCACATCACAATCAACATAATCAGCATATGCAGCAATGCTAAAGTGCACACGAACAGAACGCGTTACCTTAATCTTACCACTATTGTTAAACCACTGAATATAGTACGGATGGGGGTGTGGTCTTGTGGTGAGAGATAGCTTCTCCACCAACTCCATGCTCGCCAAGTTGTTGCAACTCCCTCCGTCAATGATGATGCGAACCGAACGTTCTTTCACCACTCCCTTTGTGTGGAACAAATTATGCCTCTGGTTTTGCTCGACCTTCGTTACCTGCACACTTAACACACGTTGAGCAACCAAACTAGCATATTTATCTGCATCATCAGCAGCCATATACTCTATATCATGAGCATCATCATGGGCACCCTGTTCCTCATGAGCAATGAGAACTAAAGTCTCCTCATCATAGTCACTCGCTGACTCATACCCACCATCCGCCGTAATAATCATCACACGCATGGAGGGACAGTCTTTTGCGAAGTGACCTCCACCTTGGCACCTGCGACATTTAATATCACGATCTCGTGTTTGCCCTGTGGAAGCCATGGATGAAGAAGAACTCGCCGCTGGACCACTCTGTGCACCCTTGAATGGTGGCGCTGGCTGTTTTGGTGGCTCCCTGTAAGAATGAGCGGCTGAAGTAGATGGTGGTGCAGCAGGACGTGTGGATGTAGAAGATCCACGCGATGTCCATGATGTATTTCGTCCTGCAGAAAAGTTAGGTCTCGTAGCGGCCTGTCGATCCTGCACTTCACGTTCAGCTTTACAAGCAAGATGAAACAAACGAGTAATAGTAGCAAAGTCCTTGTATTCTAGAATAGTTTGTATCTCCCTGTTTAAACCACCCATAAAACGTGCAAGCATAGCTTCATTATCCTCTACTAGGCCACATCTAATCAATCCAGTTTGTAATTCTTGATAATATTCCTCTACAGAATATTTGCCTTGTCTCAAACGCTGTAATTTTTGGAGCAATTCACGTTGATAATAAGGAGGAACCCAGCGAGTGCGCATAGCATCTTTTAAACCAGCCCAAGTAGTTGGAATATTATTAGCATGCAATCTACAATGTTCAGACCACCAAATAGATGCAAACCCCGTGAATTCACAAACAGCAGTAGTAACACGTCTATTCTCAGGATATTGTAAACATGTAAAGCGTTGTTCAGTTTCTAACTCCCAAGTAAGATAAACATCAGGAATATATCTACCCTCAAACGGCTTAAGATTCAATTTAAGTTTAGGCACATGTTCATCATCGCGTACCTGAGGGGGTGGTTGGTGTCGACCGTGGCGAATGTTGGGACGTGGACGTCCAGCTGGCTGCTCATAGGCCGCTTCCTGTTCCACCTCCTCCTCGTAATCACCCTCGTAGTTGTCGTCCTGGCCGACGTCAGAAGCAGCAGCAGTAGCAGCAACTGCAGCAGCAGTAGGAGCACCAGCAGCTTGTCTGCCCGGAAACAGAATACGTCGTGCACGTCGTGGTGGCGGTGGCTGTGCTGGAGCGGCCGCAGGCTGTGCAGGTAGGCGTGCGAGCAACTCAGTAAACTTGGCGTCGAGCTTGGTGTCGATCATCTTCTCCACACCATCAATCGCCTCTGTAAATCTGTTCTCGATGTCATTCACCTGTTCAGACATCATTTGTGCAAATTTATCATGTAACGCTTTGTTTGTCATATTCTCCCAATCGGGTGCATCCCGCGCCACTTCATCATGGGATCCTGGCATGGTTAGCAGAAATAGAAAACACACAGAAATATGATCCTACTTCTACTAATGGGATGTGGGGTGGTGGAAAGCACAAATCCGTCAAGCGTTTCTTTCGTTCTTACCGATTCTTACCTAGCAGCAGGTGGTGATGTACAACCAACGGGTCAAAACTCTCAGAGATGTGGTAGAGCGATGGCCAGGAGGTGTCAACCGCACGAAGTAGAATATATGTGGAGCTGTAGGTAGGCTTGACAAATATGGTAGCAAAAAGATCAACAGTAATCAAAACAGAGATGCAAAGCTGAATAAACACTCAACGTCGGTACTGTGCTGATCCTAGGCTAGACCGTAGTAGAGACGCGAGCCTAATACACCAACGAAAGCACGACGCGGCACGTAAACATTTGAGAAGCACTCTCTGAATTATTTTTTTCTCTTTTTTTTCTTTTTTGGAAATCACCCCCTTCTACGTATGACGAAAGATTGGTGAAATCCGACTCTAATCAACTCAACTATTCTGTCTACGGAAAGATCACAAACCGAACGGTGATGGAACTCAACTCGGATCAGTAGGTTATGGTGGTGTGTATGGACTCGGCTTGGCGGAACGTGGTGGTGTATCTGGACTCGGATTGGCGGAACGTGGTGGTGTACTATTGTGCGGCGGCGGCGTGACAAAACTGTGATCAGAACTCGAAACTCTAAGGTAACTAGACGCTAAGATCAGCAACTCGACACAACGATGCAACCGCAAATTCAACAATGCAAACTACTGTAAAGAAAACTGGACAAAGGCTCGGATTGTTTTCGGACGTGATGATCTAACCCTAAAATTTTTTTGGCTTTTTCGTGGACTGTAGGTATGAAGAACAGAAGTAATCTAGACTACGAAAAACTGGTAAATCTCACCGATCAACCTGGAAATCTGATACCACTTGATAGAGGCGAAGGTGTCCCGATGTTTCGATGAGAGGATGGAGATCGATTTTGGTGGAGTAGACTTTCACGACCCGAGTACGGACGTGCAAAGACGTTGCGCCTTAGCAATCGCTAAACCAACTCTGAGAGGTTATTGATCCCGCGGATGCACGATCAACCTGACCACGAAAGTCAATTCCTGCAAGCAATCGAAGAACACGCAAGAACTAAGAATTGCAATCTGGATATTGCGAATATAAGATGAAAGATTAACAGAAGTTGGGGTTCCACTGCAGTCTTGGCCTGGTCGGATGACACAAACGAAGAGCTCGAAGTTGCGGCTATGGCTAACTTAAATCTAATTAAAACCCAAGTCTAAACGACGCCCTAAGGGCTGTATATATGGGGGAACAGAGGGGAATTTCGTGGCCCCTTGGAGGTGGGGTCCGAAAACAACCCTAACTCGGTTTCCCCACACATACGGACTCTAAAAACAGCCTATAATGTGGTATTTCGAAATTATATGGGCCCAGCCCAATATTAAAGTGACGCAGCACCTATAATTGCCCTTGGACGAAAATAATGAAGTGACATCTCGCGTATTTCGTCCAAGACTTCATGCGCGCCTTATGGTGGCTTCAAAGTGTGATAATCACCACTGGAAGCTCCACTGTACTTTCCCGCGCGCGCACCTTCTTCTCCATGCTTGATCCCGCTCCAATGACCATCCTTCTTGTCCATGCTAGGTCCTTCATTCATAAGCAAAACAAAAGTATCTAATTTAGGCAACATCATATGTTCATGAACAATAGAAGGATTCACAAGAAACGAAAGTACCTGATAATTTAGTTGACGTGCACGTGCTCTAGTAACTGGTCCAGTATGTGTAGTTGGTGAGGATATGGGTGTAACATTAGTAGGGATGTCCTCATCACTAGGCGATCCGGCCCATCGACGGCTCTCATCTCGGGGATGGTCTTGTTGACACCCATGCCATGGGGAGTGCACATTGTTCCCTTCGTAACCGGAACCCCCTCCCCGATAAGGGCCTTCTTACTTTGGAGACAGCTTGTTTAGACGCCTCCTGGACTATAGCCGACGGAGGACAAGGTCGCATTCCTCAAGTTCCCGGGAGCGGACGTGGCGCCTGTGATAGCGGTGTAGTCCTTGCTGGTACCGCGCGGCGCATGTAGCAGCCCGAGTACGTACTTCCTCGCAACGACAATATCTCCTTGTCCGAGTTGCTATTGTTCGGCTTCATCAACGGCGATAACTCGAGGAGATCTGTATCTGGGTTCTGTGGGGAGCGCCGCCTCCGCTCCATAAACAAGAGCGAAGGGCGTCTCATTTGTGGCTCGATTGGATGTGGTCCTGGTTGACCATAGATTAGCTGGGAGTTCATCCACCCAACCCACCGCTTTCCACACTTTTCGAGCCACTGGAAGGTACGGGTCCGGAGACCTCGGTGTACTTCCGAATTGGCTCGCTCTGCATGGCCGTTGCTCCTCGGATGAGCCACTGAAGCAAAACACACTGTGGTGCCCATTTGCTCGCAATACTCGAGGAAGGCCTGGCTTGTGAACTGGGTGTCGTTGTCCGTAATGATTCGGTTAGGAACTCCGAAACAACACACCAGGCTTCTGATAAACTTGATGGTGGATGGCACTGTGGTCTTGCGGACTGGCTCCACTTCTGGCCGCTTGGTGAATTTGTCGATGGCAACGTAGAGGAACTCATACCCTCCGCTAGCACAGGGGAATGGGCCTGATGAGGACATCCCTACTAATGTTACACCCATATCCTCACCAACTACACATACTGGACCAGTTACTAGAGCACGTGCACGTCAACTAAATTATCAGGTACTTTCGTTTCTTGTGAATCCTTCTATTGTTCATGAACATATGATGCTGCCTAAATTAGATACTTCTGTTTTGCTTATGAATGAAGGACCTAGCATGGACAAGAAGGATGGTCATTGGAGCGGGATCAAGCATGGAGAAGAAGGTGCGCGCGCGGGAAAGTACAGTGGAGCTTCCAGTGGTGATTATCACACTTTGAAGCCACCATAAGGCGCGCATGAAGTCTTGGACGAAATACGCGAGATGTCACTTCATTATTTTCGTCCAAGGGCAATTATAGGTGCTGCGTCACCTTAATATTGGGCTGGGCCCATGTAATTTCGAAATACCACAATATAGGCTGTTTTTATAGTCCGTATGTGTGGGGAAACTGAGTTAGGGTTGTTTTCGGACCCCACCTCCAAGGGGCCACGAAATTCCCCTCTGTTCCCCCATATATACAGCCCTTAGGGCGTCGTTTAGACTTGGGTTTTAATTAGATTTAAGTTAGCCATAGCCGCAACTTCGAGCTCTTCGTTTGTGTCATCCGACCAGGCCAAGACCTCATTGGAACCCCAACTTTCGTAATCATTCATCTTATATTCGCAATATCCAGATTGCAATTCTTAGTTCTTGCTTGTTCTTCGATTGCTTGCAGGAATTAGACCTTCGTGGTCAGGTTGATCGTACATCCGCGGGATCAATAACCTCTCGGAGTTGGTTTAGCGATCGCTAAGGCGCGACGTCTTCGCACGTTCGTAGTCGGATCGTGAAAGTCGTCTCCACCATAATCGATCTCCACCATCTCATCGAAACATCGGGACACCTTCGCCTCTATCAGGGCCCAAGATGTCCAATCCCTAGACCGCAAAGGGCCATGACAGAGGGATGGTTTATAGAGCTTGTGATGAGGACATCTCTACTAATGTTACACCCACATCTTCACCAACTATACATACTGGACCAGTTACTAGAGCACGCGCACGTCAACTAAATTAGCAGGTACTTTCGTTTCTTGCGAATCCTTCTAATGTTCAGGAACATATGATGCTGCCTAAATTAGATACTTTTGTTTGTCTTATGAATGAAGGACCTAGCATGGATAAGAAGGATGGTCATTGGAGCGGGATCAAGCATGGAGAAGGAGGTGCGCGCGCGGGAAAGGACAATGGAGCTTCCAGTGGTGATTTTCGCACTTTGAGGCCACCATAAGGCGTGCATGAAGACTTGGACGAGAGACACAAGATGCCACATTAATATTTTCGTCCAAGGGTTATTATAGGTGCTGCGTCACCTTATTATTGGGCCAGACCCATGTAATTTCGAAATACACTTAATAGGCTATTTTTTAGAGTCCGTATGTGTGGGGAAACCGAGTTAGGGTTGTTTTCGGACCCCTCCTCCAAGGGGCCACGAAATTCCCCTCTGTTCCCCCATATATACAGCCCTTAGGGCGTCGTTTAGACTTGGGTTTTAATTAGATTTAAGTTAGCCATAGCCGCAACTTCGAACTCTTCGTTTGTGTCGTCCGACCAGGCCAAGACCGCATTGGAACCCCAACTTCTGTTAATCTTTCATCTTATATTCGCAATATCCAGATTGCAATTCTTAGTTCTTGCTTGTTCTTCGATTGCTTGCAGGAATTGACCTTCGTGGTCAGGTTGATCGTGCATCCGCGGGATCAATAACCTCTCGGAGTTGGTTTAGCGATTGCTAAGGCGCAACGTCTTCGCACGTTCGTAGTCGGTTCGTGAAAGTCTACTCCACCAAAAATCGATCTTCATCATCTCATCGAAACATCGGGACACCTTCGCCTCTATCAAGTGGTATCAGATTTCCAGGTTGATCGGTGAGATTTACCAGTTTTTCGTAGTCTAGATTGGTTCTGTTCTTCATACCTACAGTCCACGAAAAAGCCAAAAAAAATTAGGGTTAGATCATCACGTCCCAAAACAGTCCGAGCCTTTGTCCAGTTTTCTTTACAGTAGTTTTTCTTTGTTGAATTTGCGGTTGCATCGTTGTGTCGAGTTGCTGATCTTAGCGTCTAGTTCCATTAGAGTTTCGAGTTCTGATCACAGTTTGTCACGCCGCCGCCGCACAGTAGTACACCACCACGTTCCGCCAAGCTGAGTCCATATACGCCACTACAACCTACCGATCCGAGTTGAGTTCCATCACCCGTTCGGTTTGTGATATCTCCGTAGCCAGAATAGTTTGAGTTGATTAGAGTCGGATTTCATCAATCTTTTGTCGTACGTAGGAGTCTGGCACGCTTTCCAGAGCAGTTTTTAGGCCAAAATTTTCAAGGGTAAAAAAATTTCGTGCCCATACGTTCCTTAGGTCCAGAAACTCATTTTGAGACGTTCGCCACCATAGTGATTTTTTCGCACTTTTTCAGCCACCGCAGTCCCACATCGCAAAAAAAAGCAAAAAAAAAGAGAGAAAAAAAATTCAGAGTGTGCTTCTCAATTATTTACGTGCCGCACCGTGCTTTCGTTGGTCTTTTAGGCTCGCGTCTCTAGTACGGTCTAGCCTAGGATCAGCACAGTACCGACGTTGAGTGTTTATTCAACTTTGCATGTCTGTTTTGATTACTGTTGAGCTTTTGCTACCATACTTGTCAGCCTTCCTACAGCTCCACATATATTCTACATCGTGCGTTTTGACACCTCCTGGCCATCGCTCTACCACATCTCTGAGAGTTTTGACCCGTTGGTTGTACGTCACCACCTGCTGCTAGGTAAGAATTGGTAAGAACGAAAGAAAAGCTTGACGGATTTGTGCTTTCCACCACCCCACATCCCATTAGTAGAAGTAGGACCATATTTCTGTGTGTTTTCTCTTTCTGCTAACCATGCCAGGATCCCATGATGAAGTGGCGCGGGATGCACCCGATTGGGAGAACATGACAAACAAGGAGCTACAAGATAAATTTGCACAAATGATGTCTGAACAGGTGAATGACATCGAGAACAGATTTACAGAGGCAATTGATGGCGTGGAAAAGATGATTGACACCAAGCTCGACGCCAAGTTTACTGAGTTGATCGCACGCCTACCTACACAGCCTGCTGCCGCTCCAGCACAGCCACAGCCACCGCCACTACCACGTGCACGACGTATTCTGTTTCCGAGAGGACAAGCTGGTGGTATTGGTGCTCCTCCTGCTGCTGCAGTTGCTGCTACTGCTGTTGCTGCTTCTCACGTCGGCCAGGACGACAACTACGAGGGTGATTACGAGGAGGAGGTGGAACAGGACGCGGCGTATGAGCAGCCAGCTGGACGTCCTCGTCCCAACATTCGCCACGGTCGACACCAACCACCCCCTCAGGTACGCGATGATGAACATGTGCCTAAACTTAAATTGAATCTTAAGCCGTTTGAGGGTAGATATATTCCGGATGCTTATCTTACTTGGGAATTAGAAACTAAACAACGCTTTACATGTTTACAATATCCTGAGAATAGACGTGTTACTGCTGCTGTTTGTGAATTCACGGGGTTTGCATCTATTTGGTGGTCTGAAAATTGGAGATTGCATGCTAATAATATTCCAACTACTTGGGCTGCTTTAAAAGATGCTATGCGTACTCGTTGGGTTCCTCCTTATTATCAACGTGAATTGCTACAAAAATTACAGCGTTTTGACACAAGGAAAAAATTCTGTAGAGGAATATTATCAAGAATTACAAACTGGATTGATTAGAACTGGCCTAGTAGAGGATAATGAAGCTATGCTTGCACGTTTTATGGGTGGCTTAAACAGGGAGATACAAACTATTCTAGAATACAAGGACTTTGCTACTATTACTCGTTTGTTTCATCTTGCTTGTAAAGCTGAACGTGAAGTGCAGGATCGACAGGCCGCTACGACACCTAACTTTTCTGCAGGACGAAATACATCATGGACATCGCGTGGACCTTCTACATCCACACGTCCTGCTGCACCACCATCTACTTCAGCCGCTCATTCTTACAGGGAGCCACCAAAACAGCCAGCGCCACCATTCAAGGGTGCACAGAGTGGTCCAGCGGCGAGTTCTTCTTCATCCATGGCTTCCACACTGCAAACACGAGATCGTGATATTAAATGTCGCCGGTGCCAAGGTGGAGGTCACTTCGCCAAAGACTGTCCCTCCAAGCGTGTGATGACTGTTACGGCGGATGGTGGGTATGAGTCAGCGAGTGACTATGATGAGGAGACTTTAGTTCTCATTGCTCATGAGGAACAGGGTGCCCATGATGATGCTTATGATATAGAATATATGGCTCCTGAGGATGCGGATAAATATGCTAGTTTGGTTGCTCAACGTGTGTTAAGTGTGCAGGTAACGAAGGCCGAGCAAAACAGGAGGCATAATTTGGTCCACACAAAGGGAGTGGCGAAAGAACGTTCGGTTCGCATCATCATTGACGGAGGGAGTTGCAACAACTTGGCTAGCATGGAGTTGGTGGAGAAGCTATCTCTCACCACAAGACCACACCCCCATCCGTACTATATTCAGTGGTTTAACAATAGTGGTAAGATTAAGGTAACGCGTTCTGTTCATGTGCACTTTAGCATTGCTGCATATGCTGATTATGTTGATTGTGATGTGGTTCCCATGCAAGCATGCTCTCTTTTACTTGGTAGACCATGCCAATTTGATAGGAATGTTGTACACCATGGTAGGACAAATCAGTTTACTCTGGTTCATCAGGATAAAAATATTGCTTTACTTCCTATGTCTCCTGAACAAATTGTGAAAGATGATCTTGCTAGAGCTAGTAATGCTAAACAGGAGAAAAATAAGAGTGAAAATGAGATAGCAGCCAAAGAATTTGAGCAACAACATAAGACTAATAGCAAATCTTCTTCTGCTGTCTCTAATGAAATTAAATTGACTAGTCCAACTTTGCTTGCTACTAAGGTTGATATTTCAGATTTGGATGTTAGTCAATATGTGTGCTATGCTTTTGTGTGCAAAGAAGCTTTGTTTTCATTTGAGGAATTGCCTCCTTTGCCTCCTGTTGTCACTGACCTTTTGCAGGAGTTTATTGACGTCTTTCCACAAGACGTATCACCGGGATTACCACCTATTCGAGGGATTGAGCATCAGATTGACTTAATTCCTGGTGCTTCGTTGCCCAACCGTGCGCCATACCGTACCAATCCGGAGGAGACGAAGGAGATTCAGCGTCAAGTACAAGAGCTACTCGACAAAGGTTACATACGTGAATCCCTTAGTCCTTGTGTTGTTCCTGTTATATTAGTGCCTAAAAAGGATGGAACATGGAGTATGTGTGTTGATTGTCGAGCCATTAATAATATTACTATTCGTTATCGTCATCCTATTGCTAGGTTAGATGATATGCTTGATGAATTAAGTGGCTCTACCATGTTTTCCAAAGTTGATTTGCGTAGTGGATACCATCAAATTCGCATGAAATTAGGAGATAATGGAAAACGGCATTTAAAACTAAGTTTGGATTATATGAGTGGTTAGTCATGCCTTTTGGGTTAACTAATGCACCTAGCACTTTCATGAGATTAATGAACTAGGTTTTACGTGCTTTCATTGGACGATTTGTGGTAGTCTATTTTGATGATATACTGATTTATAGCAAATCTTTGGAGGAACATTTGGATCATTTACGTGCTGTTTTTATTGCTCTACGTAATGCACGTTTATTTGGTAACCTTGGGAAGTGCACCTTTTGCACCGACCGAGTATCGTTTCTTGGCTATGTTGTTACTCCACAGGGTATTGAAGTTGATAAAGCCAAGATCGAGGCGATTGAGAGTTGGCCGCAGCCGAAAACGGTCACGCAAGTGAGGAGTTTTCTTGGCCTCGCTGGATTCTATAGGCGTTTCGTGAGAGATTTCAGAACCATTGCTGCACCTCTCAATGAGCTTACACGCAAGGATGTGCCTTTTACTTGGGGTACCGCACAGGAAGAAGCCTTCACGGTATTGAAAGATAAGTTAACACATGCTCCTTTGCTCCAACTTCCTGATTTTAATAAGACTTTTGAGCTTGAATGCGATGCTAGTGGGATTGGTTTGGGAGGTGTGTTACTACAAGATGTGAAACCTGTTGCATACTTTTCTGAAAAATTAAGTGGGCCTAGTCTGAACTATTCTACTTATGATAAGGAATTATATGCTCTTGTTCGGACATTAGAAACTTGGCAACATTATTTATGGCCCAAATAATTTGTTATACATTCTGATCATGAATCTTTGAAACACATAAGAAGTCAAGCAAAACTTAATCGTAGACATGCTAAGTGGGTTGAATTTATTGAGACTTTCCCTTATGTCATTAAACACAAGAAGGGGAAAGATAATATTATTGCTGATGCTTTGTCTCGTCGTTATACTATGCTTTCACAACTTGACTTCAAGATATTCGGTTTAGAGACAATCAAAGATCAATATGTAAATGATGCGGAATTTAAAGATGTATTGCAGAATAGTAGAGAGGGTAGAACATGGAACAAGTTTGTGCTTAATGATGGATTTGTGTTCCGTTCTAACAAGCTATGCATTCCAGCTAGCTCTATTCGTCTTTTGTTGTTACAGGAGGCGCATGGAGGAGGATTAATGGGACACTTTGGCGTGAAGAAGACGGAGGATGTACTTGCTACACATTTATCTTGGCCAAAGATGAGACGGGATGTTGAGCGTTTTGTTGCTCGCTGCACTACATGTCAAAAAGCTAAGTCATGACTCAATCCTCATGGTTTATACATGCCTTTACCTGTACCTAGTGTTCCGTGGGAGGACATATCAATGGACTTTGTTTTAGGCTTGCCTCGAACAAAGAAGGGGAGGGATAGCATATTTGTTGTCGTGGATAGATTTTCTAAGATGGCACATTTTATACCATGTTATAAAAGCGATGATGCTGCTAATGTTGCTGATTTATTCTTTCGTGAGATTATTCGCTTACATGGTGTGCCCAATACTATTGTCTCGGATCGTGATACTAAGTTTCTTAGCCATTTTTGGAGATGCTTATGGGCTAAGTTGGGGACTAAACTACTTTTTAGTACTACATGTCATCCCCAAACTGATGGACAAACTGAAGTGGTCAATAGGACTTTGTCTACTATGCTTAGGGTTGTTTTAAAGAGTAACTTGAAAATGTGGGAAGAATGTTTACCTCATATTGAATTTGCTTATAATCGTTCATTTCATTCTACCACTAAAATGTGCCCTTTTGAGATTGTTTATGGTTTTCTACCTCGTGCACCTATTGATTTGCTACCTCTTCCATCTTCGGGGAAGGTTAATTTTGATGCTAAGCAACGTGCTAAATTGATATTAAAAATGCATGAGTTAACTAAAGAAAACATTGAGAAAATGAATGCTAGATACAAGCTTGTTGGTGATAAGGGTAGAAAGCATGTTGTGTTTGAACCAGGAGATCTTGTTTGGTTACATCTACGTAAAGATAGGTTTCCTGATTTGCGCAAGTCTAAGTTAATGCCACGAGCTGATGGTCCCTTTAAGGTTTTACAGAAAATTAATGATAATGCATATAAACTTGAGCTACCTGCGGATTTTGGGGTTAGTCCCACATTTAACATTGCAGATTTGAAACCTTATTTGGGAGAAGATGATGAGCTTACGTCGAGGACGACTTCAATTCAAGAAGGGGAGGATGATGAGGACATCTCTACTAATGTTACACCCACATCTTCACCAACTATACATACTGGACCAGTTACTAGAGCACGCGCACGTCAACTACATTATCAGGTACTTTCGTTTCTTCCGAATCCTTCTAATGTTCAGGAACATATGATGCTGCCTAAATTAGATACTTTTGTTTGTCTTATGAATGAAGGACCTAGCATGGATAAGAAGGATGGTCATTGGAGCGGGATCAAGCATGGAGAAGGAGGTGCGCGCGCGGGAAAGGACAATGGAGCTTCCAGTGGTGATTTTCGCACTTTGAGGCCACCATAAGGCGTGCATGAAGACTTGGACGAGAGACTCAAGATGCCACATTGATATTTTCGTCCAAGGGTTATTATAGGTGCTGCGTCACCTTATTATTGGGCCAGGCCCATGTAATTTCGAAATACACTTAATAGGCTATTTTTTAGAGTCCGTATGTGTGGGGAAACCGAGTTAGGGTTGTTTTTGGACCCCTCCTCCAAGGGGCCACGAAATACCCTCTGTTCCCCCATATATACAGCCCTTAGGGCGTCGTTTAGACTTGGATTTTAATTAGATTTTAAGTTAGCTATAGCCGCAACTTCGAGCTCTTCGTTTGTGTCGTCCGACCAGGCCAAGACCGTATTGGAACCCCAACTTCTGTTAATCTTTCATCTTATATTCGCAATATCCAGATTGCAATTCTTAGTTCTTGCTTGTTCTTCGATTGCTTGCAGGAATTGACCTTCGTGGTCAGGTTGATCGTGCATCCGCGGGATCAATAACCTCTCGGAGTTGGTTTAGCGATTGCTAAGGCGCAACGTCTTCGCACGTTCGTAGTCGGGTCATGAAAGTCTACTCCACCAAAAATCGATCTTCATCATCTCATCGAAACATCGGGACACCTTCGCCTCTATCAGCTTGTGCGGGTTGATAAACAACCTTGGAACGGTTACTCGCCAGTTTGAGAGCCGCCATGGGTCTCGGAATCAAAAGACTCATAGTCAAAGGCAACTCTCAGCTGGTGGTCAACCAATTCAAGGACGATTATGGATGCCCCCAGATGCAGGCGTACATCGACGAAGTCCGTAAGCCCAATAAGTACTTCCACGTCCTGGGGATCGAGCATATCCTAAGGTCCAAGAACAGTGTCGCAGACGATCTGTCCAAAGTCGCTGCCCGGAAGCAAAAGGTACCGCCTCGGGTGTTCGTTGAGCGTTTACTGAAACCCTTGGTAGATCCCACACGGCCGAGGACCAAGAAGCAAAGGATCGAGACCAAGGGGTTGTTTCCTGGAAAACTGCCCTCCTTCATCCTCGGCAAGCACCAAGTCCTCATTGTCGATCGAGGAACCCTAGACTGGGGCAGTGACATCATGGACTACCTGAAGAACGGAGAGCTACCAAGCAACCGGAAGGACGCCGAGTGGGTCGCTCGTCAATCATCGATGTACCTCCTACTCGATGAGACCCTTTACCGCAAGTGTCACACCGGTGTGAAGCTACTGTGCATCCCCACAGACGAAGGCAAGAAGATGCTCCGAGACATCCAAAAAGGAACATGCGGCACCCACATTGGTTTGCGGGCTCTGGTCGGCAATGCTTTCCGGCAAGGGTTCTTGTCGGGGCCTGGAATTTCCATATGTAATTCCAGGCACAACTCAATCATATGGAGAGCCGAGAGCCGTACCCACTTGTCGAAGCAAACAAGGCCAAGCACAAAACACTCTCGGAAAGCATCAAACATGAGGGGCATCCCATCCAGGCCGGATGATCAACTGAGATGGGTCCTCATCGCCCGCTCACCAGTCTAAATTATTATGGGTGGTGAAATCCCATACTCATAGACAAGTCGCCTCAACCATATTATCGATTGAATCATAACACTTACATAAACAGACTCCAGCCCGATCACTTAGTCGGGGTCTCGGGCGGGCTCAATCATACATCAAAGTGTGCCACGTGACAGAGTCACGAGCAATCGCATCGCGATGCCCCAAGCTGCGCACATCTAAGGGCCACTTGGTGTATAAAAGACTGCCGGCAAGAACACAACCAAGCTATCGAAAACCCACACTAAGACATGCATGTTATAATCATACACGCAACATACATGTCCAGTGTAAACAGCAGGTACACATTGCATGAACTCTACAAATTATATCTTTATTGACCTACACATAGAGTACATAAAGATCATATATCTATGATCCATCATTACATCAAACAACGGAACCAAATTAGGTCTGAGTACAGACAAGATTAACAAATGTCTTAGAGAAGCGTTGTTCAACATACATGCCCTTCCACGAGGGACCAGACTGTTGTCTGGAACTATACTAACTTAGTCAACGTCGAGCTTCAGGAAGTGATAAGGGGTGGCCCGATCTTCTCGTGAGCACGATAGTAGATGGATGATAGAAGGTTGATAACTAGTGAGACGTCCTCGAACTTCCCGGTTGTTCCCCCGTTGCCAGCGCAACAGATCTTCAACCCGAAGGAATTCTCAACACCACACTCTTCGCAACGTAGCCGATGACCATGAAACGATTCTGCAAGCCGCCAATTCCCAACGGAACAACGGTTCACACTTGAACTTTGCAAGCCACCAATTCCCAACGGAACAATGGATCACACTTGAACATAGGAAACACGAACCTCCAGATCGCAACAAAGTGAAGGGTTGAATTCTCGATCGCAACAAAGGAGAAATCGATACAAGATGAATGCTTCAGGCAAATTCAATCTAGGGTTTACCTAAAACGTAGTCTAACCTAAAACTTGTAGGGGAACTTGTATTTATAGTCTAAGGGGGTCCAGACTCGGATACAAGGGCCATAGGCCCGTTTCTGCACGCAGGCAGCACGGTAGTACCGTGATTGGCGCGGTAGTTCCGCGGCTGCGGTAGTACCGCGGCTACTACCGTAATCACTACCGTAACCCTTCTGTTGCCGCGGTAGTACGTGCGGTAGTACGGACGGTAGTACCGCCTCGCGGTAGTACCACGGCCAACGTGGTAGTACCGCACCCTGAAGCTTGAAACTTCTTAGCCTTGACTTCTTGAGGTTCAGCTTCTCCTCCTGGATGCTTGGCTTCTCCTCCTGGATCCTTGGCTTTGTCTGGGATGTCCTCATCATCACCCCCTCCTTCAAAAGGCGTCGACCTCGACGCTCTACGGTCATCGATCAACATTTGATGCATCAAAGAACACAGGTTGTGCTGAGGAACAACATCAAATTCAGACTCTCGTACAAGTGATGGGTCGATATGCGCTTCAATGTTCTGACGAGACGCATTAACAAGTTGTTGCGGAGTCATAGGATGTAAATTGATCATCTTGCCTTGAACTCCAAGTGATATGTATTGGCTCGGCCATTGTGTTGCACGGAACGATCATAAAGCCAAGGCCGACCCAACAACAAGTGACATACTGTCATAGGCACCACATCAAACTCAATGGAATCCATGTATGGTCCTATTTCAAAAGTAACCCGCACCATATGACTGACTTTCATCTCACCCTTGTCACTTAGCCATTGAACATAATATGGATGAGGATGCGGTATGTATTGCAATTTCAGTTTGGCACATAACTCCTTGCTTACCTAATTGCGCCAGCTACCACCATCAATAATGACCTTGCAAGCTTTGTTCTGGCCAACTAACGCTTTGGTTTGAAACAAATTGCATCTCTGGCTGGCAGCATTAGATGTCATAGGAAGAGGACGCGTAGACACCACAATTATAGGACCGTTGGTAGCAATAGCATCACATGCCACATCAGCAGAAACAAGCGGTTCATCATCATCATTGCCGGTTTCATATCCTCCGGTTTCTTCGTTGACGAACATAAATTTCCGATTAGGACATTCTCTCTTGAAGTGTCCTGTCCGACCACAACCATGACAAATTATCTCATTACGAGCCGTTGAAGGAGTAGACCCAGCAGCACTATGAACAGGCTGCACCAGCTTCTTCGCATGAGAGACCACAGAATGACTATCACGAGAACTGTAAAGATCATGAGATGTGGGCGCCGTGTTGGACGATGTGCGAGAAGAAAAATTATTGCGACGCACAGCGAACTGATTGTCTTCCTCCACTTGCAATTCAGCTTCTCGGGCTTGATGTAACAAATCCTCAATATTCTGGTACTGATAATGCCGAACGATGCGTTTAATGTTGTAACTCAGACCTGCCAAAAACCGCTGCATAGTCTGCTCAGGATCTTCACGCACTCGAGCACGCAGCATTATCAACTCCATCTCTTTATAATATTCATCCACGGACAAAACACCTTGCTTCAAATTCTGCAACTTGTCATATAAAGAACGCCTATAAGTACGAGGAACAAAACGATGATGCATGTGAAGCAACATATCTTGCCAAGAAGTGACAGGCACAAGATTTGCTTCACGCCGTGCAGAAACTAGGCCATTCCACCAAAGAAAAGCATAACCATCAAATTCAGATGACGCAAGCTTGATCTTCTTATCATCAGTATACTCATGCAAATGCCACAATTTCTCTATCTTCATCTCCCAATTCAGAAATCCTCCACATCAATAGAGCCCTCAAATTTGGGAATATAAAATTTTAGCTTGCCTAGCCCATCCTCGTCAGGCTGTCTCACAACACGCCTTGCACCAAGCAACGGTTGTTCATCACGTCGGTCAAGATTTCCAACACCACGACCTCCGCCACGCCCCCCGATCACTGGCTGTGCTGCGTGATGTTCTCTAGCACGATTGACAGGAAGAAGTGCAGCAGCCCCATCCGCAAAAGATGCTTCCTCCTCAAAAGCAGCCTCATCCTCACCACGAACGCTAGCATCATCCGCAGGCTGCGCATGGCGCTGTTTCATGGTCTGCATAGAACGAGATAAAAAATCCAATGTCTCCTGCATCTTGTCAATCTTTGCATCCATGGAAGCCAAATCAGAACCCAAATGATCACAACGACTGCAAAACTCACGGGACAGATGTGATCTCAACGCGGTGTATTCTGCCCAATTCACCAAATCAGTATCCGTCTTCTTTTGCTGCACCAAACTAGCATCCGCCGATGAAGACATGATTGCTCACCGAGTAAACCTGAAAGAATCTGATACCAAGATGATAAGGGGTGGCCCGATCTTCTCGTGAGCACGATAGTAGATGGATGATAGAAGGTTGATAACTAGTGAGAGGTCCTCGAACTTTCCAGCTGTTCCCCCGTTGCCAGCGCAACAGATCTTCAACCCTAAGGAATTCTCAACACCACACTCTTCGCAACGTAGCCGATGACCACGAGACGATTCTGCAAGCCGCCAATTCCCAACGGAACAACGGTTCACACTTGAACTTTGCAAGCCACCAATTCCCAACGGAACAATGGATCACACTTGAACTTAGGAAACACGAACCTCCAGATCGCAACAAAGTGAAGGGTTGAATTCTCGATCGCAACAAAGGAGAAATCGATACAAGATGAAACTCGTAGGGGAACTTGTATTTATAGTCTAAGGGGGTCCAGACTCGGATACAAGGGCCGTAGGCCCGTTTCTGCGCGCAGGCAGCACGGTAGTACCGTGATTGGCGCGGTAGTTCCGCGGCTGCGGTAGTACCGCGGCTACTACCGTAACCCTTCTGTTGCCGCGGTAGTACGGACGGTAGTACCGCACCCTGAAGGTTGAAACTTCTTAGCCTTGACTTCTTGAGGTTCAGCTTCTCCTCCTGGATCCTTGGCTTCTCCTCCTGGATCCTTGGCTTTGTCTGGGATGTCCTCATCAGGAAGGTGACTCCATCGGGGGCTGGGTTCTCATCTAAAACATAGAATAAGCAAACGGGAGTACAAAGTCGTACTCAGCAGGACTTACATCAGAACTATACTACTCATTCTCAAGTTTCAAGGTAAAGGGAGGTGGGGTTTCAACATGCACAAGTTCCAGCTTTGACTTGGCTAGTCCTGTACTACGAGTACCAGACTTGAGGTAAGAAGCGTACACGAGTCCACTACAAGGTCTCCATCCAATACACCACTATGGATACTTCCTCGACTTCCCCACGAGGAAGCACGCCATAGCACTCACGCGTATCTTGCGACTTTTATAGTATCCATTCAAGTTGTCTATTAATCAGCTACAGGTTCCAAGTAGTCCATAACCGCGGACGCGGCTATTCGAATAGTTTTGTTAACCCTGCAGGGGTGTAAACTACACACACATGACCATCAGTTACCGCCAGGTCTCGTCACCATTCAAGGGGTGCCGGCGAGGATGTTCACCACGACACTTCGCTCACAACCGGTCTATTCCAGGAGTCGACTATCTGAGGTCGATCCCGCTCGAGAGCCCGACCAGATCAACGATACAGAATCAGCTAATGTAGGCAACCGGGACGCCACCTCTGACATATGGTTATACTGCCTCATAGATCCACCCACATATCTAAGATGATGCAACATTTCACTCAGTCTTTTTCTATGCATATTCCAAATGGAAGGCCCGAACTAATGTGACTCCTGGACGTTAACACGGATCAAGGTACTAGGCCGAGACGGGTCAGTGAGCCCAATGTGTGGTTGTACTCTTTGTCTTGGATTACCATACAAGAACTCGGGCTTAAGGCGGTGTTCAACGAGACAACGCATTGTGTAGTCCTACACAACCTCTCATCGTTCACCTTGTATTAGGGTAGATTCACCAACACAGTTTCACCTTCATCAACACCATGTTCTCTATCATCCCGACGCATATCAAAAGTATCCTCATTGTAAACTCTAAGCATGCAATAAGCAGTAACAGTTGTAGGGGCTACATGATAACAAACAACTCCTATGTCAGCTAGGATTGTGGTTTGCTTACTACTGTGACAAGATGATAGGTCATGCACCGGATATGGGTTCAACTATGTGGTAGAATCGAAAACAAGGTGATCATCCTAATCAATGCATAAGAGAGACTGTGAGGGAAATGGGTTTTTATAGACATGATCAATGGGGTTTGCTTGCCTTGCTGATGAGGTTCAGTATCGGGGTCTTCAACGAAGGGGGTGGCCTCCGGTTCCGGTTCCACTTCTATTAGCAACATGGAAACCATAGGATCAAAATAAAGTACAATGCACAATCACATGAATAAGATTGCAATGGTGATGTTCATGGTTGCAATGTGGGTACAATTCCATTTAAAAGAAGTGGAATGCAAAGTCATTTGCAAATTCACTCCAAATTTGAATTCAAATTAAAGCCATGTGGACAAATGCCACTGTTCACCCAATTTAAATTGGTCAAACATGAAAACAAAGTCCATATTCACATTCCTTGCATTTTTCTGATAATTTTAGACATATTATATGCCCAATTTGGAGTTAGTATGAATTAGTTATTAAATTTCAAAGTTTGATGGGATTTCTTTTAATTGGAAAACTGATTTATTGCGTGGGCATGACGTCTCTGTGACGTCAGGGGGGGGGGGCTGACATGTGGGGCCCTGTGGTCAGTGTCACAGGGGGCTAATCCATCTCTGTTAAATTGACAAAGGGGTTTAGGGGGACAGGGGGCCCACCTGTCATTCACTGTTAGGGTGGATTAGGGGGGTGATTAATCCCCTAATCACCTGCCACGTCGGCATGTCGCCGCTGGTTACCTCCGACACGGCGGAGGCCTCGCCGGAGCTCAAATTTGAGCATGGGGAGACACGGGATTAGCACGGGCATGTGCCCCGTGCTCGCCCGCATCAAGCCAAGTGCTCGGGGCAGGCTGGGAGCGGCTATAGCCGTGCCGGGGTTGAAAAATGCGGCGGCCGGAGCTACTGGAAAGAGGAGCACGGGCTACGGGCTATGTGGAGGTGCGCGGAAAGGCTAGGAGGTACGGGGAGCTCACCCTGAGCACGACGCAAAGCATGGCGTAGCCGGGGAGAGGCTGGCATGGAGGAATTCCTCGCCGGAATCAATGGCGGCCGGCGGTGATCCGGTAGTGCTGGCATCGCCCCCAGATCGTGCTTGGCTCAATTCGTAGAGGAGTTCGACGAAGACAATGACGCTGGTCCTCCTGGACAGGTCTGCACGGCGCGGCTAGCACAGTGGCCACGCGTTTGCTTATCGGCGGCGACGACGTGCGCTCGGGTGCCGCGGGATTGGCGAGGAGGAGAGGGGGAAGACGACCGTGGAGACGGGGAAAGGTATGGGGATGGCCATGGGAGGCTCCTGGACACATTTTTGTCGTCGAGGAGGCAGGCTGGTCGCGACGGCGTCGTCGGCGACCCCGGCATGGTCGCCACGCACCTGTGCGCGCGCCTTCCTGGGTAAGACGACAGGGGTTGGGTGGGCCTGGGCCGTGGGGAAACTAGTTGGGCCCAAGGCCTGGTAGGGTGGGCTGGGATTCCTTTTTCCTTTTTCTTCTTTTTGCTTTCTGCTTTCTGTTTTTCTTTGAAATAAATAGCAAAGCATTTTATAAAATCTTCAAAACTTTTATTTGGGCTTAGAATATATATAGCTAGCCACTCACCAGTTTTAGAGATTTTTGAAATTCAAATAATTTGAATTTCAAATCAAATAGGGTATTTATTTAATTTCTAAGCTCTGTTTGGAATTTTTGAAAAATCTTGGTGCATGGAGTGGACCCACTTCACTTTATATGTGATCATGCATATTTATAAGACTTTTCAAAAATAACCAAGGAATTTTTGGAAGCAATTTTTGTCTGGCCATTTAATTAAATTCAACTAGGGCTTTTCTTTTCCCCATTTGGATTTCTTTTGAATTTTTTTACATGATGCAAAGTCAAGCTAACCCTAGCACATACTTAAACTTGGGTTGTGACAACTCGCCGCCACTCAAAAGAATCTCTTCCCGAGATTCAGAAGCCTGCGGGAGGAAGGAGGGGTACTCGGCACTGAGACGGTCTTCTCTTTCCCATGTAGCTTCCTTCTCGGAGTGGTGTGACCATTCCACTTTGAGGAACTTGATCTTCTGACGTCGGGTGGTACGCTCAGCTTCATCAAGGATACATACATGATACTCTTGATATGATAGGTTTTCTTGGAGATCAAGCGTTTCGTGGTCTACTTCGTGGATGGGGTCCTTGAAGTAATGCCTGAGTTGAGATACGTGGAAGACATCGTGAACCTGAGAAAGATGCGGGGGTAGTTCAAGTTGGTAGGAAAATTCTCCACGTTTAGCTAGAATGCAAAAGGGACCGATGTAACGTGGGGCCAATTTGCCTTTGATACCGAAGCGATGGGTTCCCTTCAGAGGAGTAACCCGGAGGTAAGCCTTCTCGTCCAGCTCGTAGCTTTCTGGCCTATGATGACGATCATAGTAGCTTTTCTGACGAGACTGGGCTATTTTCAATTGCTCACGAACAATGCGAACCTTCTCTTATGCTTCCTGGATCATATCCGGTCCAAAGATTTGTCTTTCACCGGCTTCTGACTAGTTCAATGGTGTTCGGCATTTTCGTCCATAGAGAAATTCAAAGGGTGCCATGCCCAAGCTAGATTGGAAGTTGTTGTTATAAGAAAACTCAGCGAATGGAAGAGATTTCTCCCAATTCTTTCCGAATGAGATAACACAGGCTCTGAGCATGTCTTCGAGAACTTGATTGACTCTTTCTACTTGACCACTTGACTGGAGATGAAAGGCGGTGCAAAAGGAGAGATGGGTTTTTTTAAAACTTTCCAAAAATCGAGAGGTGAGAAGACTTCCACGATCTGAACTGATTTCCAAAGGAACACCATGGAGAGAAACGATCCGGGAAACATATAAATCCGCTAACTGGCTAGCAGTTATACTCTCGCGAACACGAAGAAAATGGGCAACTTTGGAAAGACGGTCAATGACCACGAAGATGGCATTGTTTCCTTTTTGAGACTTTGGAAAGCCAGTGATGAAATCTATACTGACTTTATCCCATTTCCAGTCAGGAATGGCTAAAGGTTGAAGAGTACCAGCAGGTATTTCATGCTCTGCTTTCACACGACGACAAACATCGCACTCGGCAACATATCGAGCGATTTCTCGCTTCATCCTAGTCCACCAAAATCTCTGGCGTAGATCTTGATACATCTTAGTACTACCAGGATGAATCGTGAGAGGGGTGTCATGGGCTTCCTTAAGGATCCGCTGCCTTAGATTCCAATTCTTTGGTACTACTATCCTGTTCTCGAAGTACACAGTACCCTCATTGTCTAGGGTAAAACATTTGGCTTTACCGCTAGCAATGTTTTCCTTGATATATCGGATACCTCGAGCACGTTGTTGAACAGTTTTGATTTGATCCTCAAGAGTTGGTTTCACTACCAAGGTGGAAAGGAATCCTTGAGGAGCTATTTCAAGATTAAGCTTTCGAATTCCTCATAGAAAAGTGGTTGATATTGTTGTAACATGAGGTTGTTACAATACGACTTACGACTTAGTGCATCAGCCATGACACTGGCTTTGCCTGGCGTGTAAGAGATACTTAAGTCATAATCTTTTATCAACTCTATCCAGCGTCTTTGCCTGAGGTTAAGATCTGGCTGGGTGAATATGTATTTGAGGCTTTGTTGATCGGTATAGATTTAACAACGATTACCAAGGAAGTAATGTCGCCAAGTCTTCAGGGCATGAACTACGGCAGCGAGTTCAAGATCATGGGTAGGATAGTTCTCTTCATGTGGACGCAACTGGCGTGAAGCGTATGCTACCACATGTCGATCTTGCATAAGTATGCATCCTAACCCTTGCCGTGAAGCATCACAATAGATCTCGAAATCCCTTTTGGTGTCTGGAGGCGCAACTACGGGTGCAGAAGACAATCTTCTTTTCAGCTCTTGGAAGCTTTCCTCGCACTTGTGATGAGGACATCTCTACGAATGTTACACCCACATCTTCACCAACTACACATACTGGACCAGTTACTAGAGCACGTGCACGTCAACTAAATTATCAGGTACTTTCGTTTCTTGCGAATCCTTCTAATGTTCATGAACATATGATGCTGCCTAAATTAGATACTTTTGTTTTGCTTATGAATGAAGGACCTACCATGGACAAGAAGGACGGTCATTGGAGCGGGATCAAGCATGGAGAAGAAGGTGCGCGCGCGGGAAAGAACAATGGAGCTTCCAGTGGGGATTTTCGCACTTTGAAGCCACCATAAGGCATGCATGAAGGCTTGGACGAAATACACGAGATGCCACTTCATTATTTTCGTCCAAGAGCAATTATAGGTGCTGCGTCACCTTAATATTGGGATGGGCCCATGTAATTTCGAAATAACACATTATAGGCTGTTTTTAGAGTCCGTATGTGTGGGGAAACCGAGTTAGGGTTGTTTTCGGACCCCACCTCCAAGGGGTCACGAAAATCCCCTCTGTTCCCCCATATATACAGCCCTTAGGGCATCGTTTAGACTTGGGTTTTAATTAGATATAAGTTAGCCATAGCCGCAACTTCGAGCTCTTCGTTTGTGTCATCCGACCAGGCCAAGACCTCATTGGAACCCCAACTTTCGTAATCATTCATCTTATATTCGCAATATCCAGATTGCAATTCTTAGTTCTTGCTTGTTCTTCGATTGCTTGCAGGAATTAGACCTTCGTGGTCAGGTTGATCGTGCATCCGGGGGATCAATAACCTCTCGGAGTTGGTTTAGCGATCGCTAAGGCGCAACGTCTTCGCACGTTCGTAGTCGGATCGTGAAAGTCGCCTCCACCATAATCGATCTCCACCATCTCATCGAAACATCGGGACACCTTCGCCTCTATCAAGTGGTATCAGATTTCCAGGTTGCTCGGTGAGATTTACCAGTTTTCGTAGTCTAGATTGGTTCTGTTCTTCATACCTACAGTCCACGAAAAAGCCAACAAAAAAATTAGGGTTAGATCATCACGTCCCAAAACAGTCCGAGCCTTTGTCCAGTTTTCTTTACAGTAGTTTGCATTGTTGAATTTGCGGTTGCATCGTTGTGTCGAGTTGCTGATCTTAGCGTCTAGTTACCTTAGAGTTTCGAGTTCTGATCACAGTTTGTCACGCCGCCGCCGCACAGTAGTACACCACCACGTTCCGCCAATCCGAGTCCAGATACACCACCACGTTCCGCCAAGCCGAGTCCATACACACCACCACAACCTACCGATCCGAGTTGAGTCTGGCACGCTTTCCAGAGCAGTTTTTAGGCCAAAAATTTCGGGGGTAATTTTTTTTTTCGCCTATACGTTCCTTAGGTCCAGAAACTCATTTTGAGACGTTCGCCACCATAGTGATTTTTTCGCACTTTTTCAGCCACCGCAGTCCCGCATCGCAAAAAAAAAAAGAAAAAAAATATTCAGAGTGTGCTTCTCAGTTGATTACTTGCCGCGCCGTGTTTTCGTTGGTGTTTTAGGCTCGCGTCTCTAGTACGGTCTAGCCTAGGATCAGCACAGTACCGACGTTGAGTGTTTATTCAACTTTGCATCTCTGTTTTGATTACTGATGAGCTTTTTGCTACCATATTTGTCAAGCCTACCTACAGCTCCACATATATTCTACTTCGTGCGGTTGACACCTCCTGGCCATCGCTCTACCACATCTCTGAGAGTTTTGACCCGTTGGTTGTACATCACCACCTGCTGCTAGGTAAGAATCGGTAAGAACGAAAGAAAAGCTTGACGGATTTGTGCTTTCCACCACCCCACATCCCATTAGTAGAAGTAGGATCATACTTATGTGTGTTTTCTATTTCTGCTAACCATGCCAGGATCCCATGATGAAGTGGCGCGGGATGCACCTGATTGGAAGAATATGACAAACAAAGCATTACATGATAAATTTGCACAAATGATGTCTGAACAGGTGAATGACATCGAGAACAGATTTACAGAGGCGATTGATGGTGTGGAGAAGATGATCGACACCAAGCTCGACGCCAAGTTTACTGAGTTGCTCGCACGCTTACCTATACAGCCTGCGGCCGCTCCAGCACAGCCACCGCCACCACGACGTGCACGACGTATTCTGTTTCCGGGCGGACAAGCTGCTGGTGCTCCTGCTGCTGCTGCAGTTACTGCTGTTGCTGCCTCTGACGTCGGCCAGGACGACAACTACGAGGGTGATTACGAGGAGGAGGTGGAACAAGAAGCGGCCTATGAACAGCCAGCTGGACGTCCACGTCCCAACATTCGCCACGGTCGACACCAACCACCCCCTCAGGTACGCGATGATGAACATGTGCCTAAACTTAAATTGAATCTTAAGACATTTGAGGGTAGATATATTCCTGATGCTTATCTTACTTGGGAGTTAGAAACTGAACAACGCTTTACATGTTTACAATATCCTGAGAATAGACGTGTTACTGCTGCTGTTTGTGAATTCACGGGTTTTGCATCTATTTGGTGGTCTGAACATTGTAGATTGCATGCTAATAATATTCCAGCTACTTGGGCTGCTTTAAAAGATGCTATGCGTACTCGCTGGGTTCCTCCTTATTATCAACGTGAATTGCTACAAAAATTACAGCGTTTGAGACAAGGAAAAAATTCTGTAGAGGAATATTATCAAGAATTACAAACTGGATTGATTAGATGTGGCCTATTAGAGGATAATGAGGCTATGTTTGCACGTTTTATAGGTGGCTTAAATAGGGAGATACAAACTATTCTAGAATACAAGGACTATGCTACTATTACTCGTTTGTTTCATCTTGCTTGTAAAGCTGAACGTGAAGTGCAGGATCGACAGGCCGCTACGAGACCTAACTTTTCTGCAGGACGAAATACATCATGGACATCGCGTGGACCTTCTACATCCACACGTCCTGCTGCACCACCATCTACTTCAGCCGCTCATTCTTACAGGGAGCCACCAAAACAGCCAGCGCCACCATTCAAGGGTGCACAGAGTGGTCCAGCGGCGAGTTCTTCTTCATCCATGGCTTCCACAGGGCAAACACGAGATCGTGATATTAAATGTCGCAGGTGCCAAGGTGGAGGTCACTTCGCAAAAGACTGTCCCTCCAAGCGTGTGATGATTATTACGGCGGATGGTGGGTATGAGTCAGCGAGTGACTATGATGAGGAGACTTTAGTTCTCATTGCTCATGAGGAACAGGGTGCCCATGATGATGCTCATGATATAGAGTATATGGCTCCTGATGATGCAGATAAATATGCTAGTTTGGTTGCTCAACGTGTGTTAAGTGTGCAGGTAACGAAGGCTGAGCAAAACCAGAGGCATAATTTGTTCCACACAAAGGGATTGGTGAAAGAACGTTCGGTTCGCATCATCATTGACGGAGGGAGTTGCAACAACTTGGCTAGCATGGAGTTGGTGGAGAAGCTATCTCTCACCACAAGACCACACCCCCATCCTTACTATATTCAGTGGTTTAACAATAGTGGTAAGATTAAGGTAACCCGTTCTGTTCGTGTGCACTTTAGCATTGCTGCATATGCTGATTATGTTGATTGTGATGTGGTACCCATGCAAGCATGCTCTCTTTTACTTGGTAGACCTTGGCAATTTGATAGGAATGTTGTACACAATGGTAGGACAAATCAGTTTACTCTGGTTCATCAGGATAAAAATATTGCTTTACTTCCTATGTCTCCTGAACAAATTGTGCAAGATGATCTTGCTAGAGCTAGTAAAGCTAAACAGGAGAAAAATAAGAGTGAAAATGAGATAGCAGCCAAAGAATTTGAGAAACAACATAAGACTAATAGCAAATCTTCTTCTGCTGTTTCTAATGAAATTAAATTGACTAGTCCAACTTTGCTTGCTACTAAAGTTGATATTTCAGATTTGGATGTTAGTCAATATGTGTGCTATGCTTTTGTGTGCAAAGAAGCTTTCTTTTCATTTGAGGAATTGCCTCCTTCTTTGCCTCCTGTTGTCACTGACCTTTTGCAGGAGTTTATTGACGTCTTTCCACAAGACGTACCACCGGGATTACCACCTATTCGAGGGATTGAGCATCAGATTGACTTAATTCCCAGTGCTTCGTTGCCCAACCGTGCGCCATACCGTACCAATCCGGAGGAGACGAAGGAGATTCAGCGTCAAGTACAAGAGCTACTCGACAAAGGTTACATATGTGAATCCCTTAGTCCTTGTGCTGTTCCTGTTATATTAGTCCCTAAAAAGGATGGAACATGGCGTATGTGTGTTGATTGTCGAGCCATTAATAATATTACTATTCGTTATCGTCATCCTATTCCTAGGTTAGATGATATGCTTGATGAATTAAGTGGCTCTACCATGTTTTCCAAAGTTGATTTGTGTAGTGGATACCATCAAATTCGCATGAAATTAGGAGATGAATGGAAAACGGCATTTAAAACTAAGTTTGGATTATATGAGTGGTTAGTCATGCCTTTTGGGTTAACTAATGCACCTAGCACTTTCATGAGATTAATGAACGAGGTTTTACGTGCTTTCATTGGACGATTTGTGGTAGTCTATTTTGATGATATACTGATTTATAGCAAATCTTTGGAGGAACATTTGGATCATTTACGTGCTGTTTTTATTGCTCTACATAATGCACGTTTGTTTGGTAACCTTGGGAAGTGCACCTTTTGCATCGACCGAGTATCGTTTCTTGGCTATGTTGTTACTCCGCAGGGAATTGAAGTTGATAAAGCCAAGATCGAGGCGATTGAGAGTTGGCCGCAGCCCAAAACGGTCACACAAGTGAGGAGTTTTCTTGGACTCGCTGGATTCTATAGGCGTTTTGTGAGAGATTTCAGCACCATTGCTGCACCTCTCAATGAGCTTACACGCAAGGATGTGCCTTTTACTTGGGGTACCGCACAGGAAGAAGCCTTCGCGGTATTGAAAGATAAGTTAACACATGCTCCTTTGCTCCAACTTCCTGATTTTAATAAGACTTTTGAGCTTGAATGCGATGCTAGTGGGATTGGTTTGGGAGGTGTGTTATTACAAGATGCTAAACCTGTTGCATACTTTTCTGAAAAATTGAGGCCTAGTCTGAACTATTCTACTTATGATAAGGAATTATATGCTCTTGTTCGGACATTAGAAACTTGGCAACATTATTTATGGCCCAAAGAATTTGTTATACATTCTGATCATGAATCTTTGAAACACATAAGAAGTCAAGCAAAACTTAATCGTAGACATGCTAAGTGGGTTGAATTTATTGAGACTTTCCCTTATGTCATTAAACACAAGAAGGGGAAAGATAATATTATTGCTGATGCTTTTTCTTGTCGTTATACTATGCTTTCACTACTTGACTTCAAGATATTCGGTTTAGAGACAATCAAAGATCAATATGTAAATGATGCGGAATTTAAAGATGTATTGCAGAATTGTAGAGAGGGTAGAACATGGAACAAGTTTGTCCTTAATGATGGGTTTGTGTTCCGTTCTAACAAGCTATGCATTCCAGCTAGCTCTATTTGTCTTTTGTTGTTGCAGGAGGCGCATGGAGGAGGATTAATGGGACACTTTGGCGTGAAGAAGACGGAGGACGTACTTGCTACACACTTCTTTTGGCCAAAGATGAGACGGGATGTTGAGCGTTTTGTTGCTCGCTGCACTACAAGTCAAAAAGCTAAGTCACGACTCAATCCTCATGGTTTATACATGCCTTTACCTGTACCTAGTGTTCCGTGGGAGGACATATCCATGGACTTTGTTTTAGGCTTGCCTCGAACAAAGCAGGGGAGGGATAGCATATTTGTTGTCGTCGATAGATTTTCTAAGATGGCACATTTTATACCATGTCATAAAAGCGATGATGCTGCTAATGTTGCTGATTTATTCTTTCGTGAGATTATTCGCTTACATGGTGTGCCCAATACTATTGTCTCGGATCGTGATACTAAGTTTCTTAGCCATTTTTGGAGATGCTTATGGGCTAAGTTGGGGACTAAACTACTTTTTAGTACTACCTGTCATCCCCAAACTGATGGACAAACTGAAGTAGTCAATAGGACTTTGTCTACTATGCTTAGGGCTGTTTTAAAAAGTAACTTGAAAATGTGGGAAAAATGTTTGCCTCATATTGAATTTGCTTATAATCGTTCATTTCATTCTACCACTAAAATGTGCCCTTTTGAGATTGTTTATGGTTTTCTACCTCGTGCGCCTATTGATTTGCTGCCTCTTCCATCTTCGGAGAAGGTTAATTTTGATGCTAAGCAACGTGCTGAATTGATATTAAAAATGCATGAGTTAACTAAAGAAAACATTGAGAAAATGAATGCTAGATACAAGCTTGCTGGTGATAAGGGTAGAAAGCATGTTGTGTTTGAACCAGGAGATCTTGTTTGGTTACATCTACGTAAAGATAGGTTTCCTGATTTGCGCAAGTCTAAGTTAATGCCACGAGCTGATGGTCCTTTTAAGGTTTTACAGAAAATTAATGATAATGCATATAAACTTGAGCTACCTGCAGATTTTGGGGTTAGTCCCACATTTAACATTGCAGATTTGAAACCTTATTTGGGAGAAGATAATGAGCTTCCGTCGAGGACGACTTCAATTCAAGAAGGGGAGGATGATGAGGACATCTCTACGAATGTTACACCCACATCTTCACCAACTACACATACTGGACCAGTTACTAGAGCACGTGCACGTCAACTAAATTATCAGGTACTTTCGTTTCTTGCGAATCCTTCTAATGTTCATGAACATATGATGCTGCCTAAATTAGATACTTTTGTTTTGCTTATGAATGAAGGACCTAGCATGGACAAGAAGGACGGTCATTGGAGCGGGATCAAGCATGGAGAAGAAGGTGCGCGCGCGGGAAAGAACAATGGAGCTTCAAGTGGGGATTTTCGCACTTTGAAGCCACCATAAGGCATGCATGAAGGCTTGGACGAAATACACGAGATGCCACTTCATTATTTTCGTCCAAGAGCAATTATAGGTGCTGCGTCACCTTAATATTGGGCTGGGCCCATGTAATTTCGAAATAACACATTATAGGCTGTTTTTAGAGTCCGTATGTGTGGGGAAACCGAGTTAGGGTTGTTTTCGGACCCCATCTCCATGGGGTCACGAAAATCCCCTCTGTTCCCCCATATATACAGCCCTTAGGGCATCGTTTAGACTTGGGTTTTAATTAGATATAAGTTAGCCATAGCCGCAACTTCGAGCTCTTCGTTTGTGTCATCCGACCAGGCCAAGACCTCATTGGAACCCCAACTTTCGTAATCATTCATCTTATATTCGCAATATCCAGATTGCAATTCTTAGTTCTTGCTTGTTCTTCGATTGCTTGCAGGAATTAGACCTTCGTGGTCAGGTTGATCGTGCATCCGCGGGATCAATAACCTCTCGGAGTTGGTTTAGCGATCGCTAAGGCGCAACGTCTTCGCACGTTCGTAGTCGGATCGTGAAAGTCGCCTCCACCATAATCGATCTCCACCATCTCATCGAAACATCGGGACACCTTCGCCTCTATCAACTTGGGGGTCAATTCGAATTTCTTAACTTTCTTGAGGAGTTCAGTTAGAGGCTTTGCAACTTTGGAGAAGTTCTCAACGAAGCGGCGAAAATAGCTTGCTTGGCCAAGAAAACTCCTAACTTGCTTAACCGATTTAGGTGGAGTCTAGTCAAGGACGGCTTGAACTCTCTCGGGATTGACAGCAATGCCTTTGGCAAAAATCATGTGGCCTAAGTAGGTCACTTCTGGTAGCCAAAATTCGCACTTAGAGAACTTGGCATATAGGCGATGCTCTCGAAGTTTCATCAATACCAGCCTAAGATGCTCGGCATGTTCTTCTTCATTCTTCGAGTATATAAGGATGTCATCGAGGTAAACCACGACAAACTTGTCCAAATACTCCATGAAGATTGAATTCATCATGCGCGAGAAAGTGGCGGGGGCATTGGTTAGACCGAAGGACATGACGGTGAACTCGTAAAGACCATATCGAGTAGTGAAAGTCGTCTTGGGAACGTCCTCGTTTCTGATTGTGATTTGATGATAGCTTAATCTCAAATCCATCTTGGAGAAGACCGAGGATCCAGCAAGTTGATCATAAAGATCATTGATCCTGGGAAGTGGGTACTTGTTCTTTTTCATCGCTAGATTTAGCGGGCGATAGTCTACGCTCATCATTTTTGTTCCATCTTTCTTCGTTACGAACAAAACGGGGCAACCCCATGGTGATGAGCTAGGGCGGATGAAGCCTTTTGCCAACAAATCTTCGAGTTGGATTTTAAGCTCGGCTAACTCATGTGGGGCCATTCTATATGGGCGTCTGGAAATTGGGGTTGTGCCTAGCATAAGATCAACTATGAATTCTACACATCTGATGAGGACATCCCTACTAATGTTACACCCATACCCTCACCAACTACACATATTGGACCAGTTACTAGAGCTCGTGCACGTCAACTAAATTATCAGGTACTTTCGTTTCTTGCGAATCCTTCTATTGTTCATGAACATATGATACTGCCTAAATTAGATACTTTTGTTTTGCTTATGAATGAAGGACCTAGCATGGACAAGAAGGATGGTCATTGGAGCGGGATCAAGCATGGAGAAGAAGGTGCGCGCGCGGGAAAGGACAGCGGAGCTTCCCGTGGTGATTATCGCACTTTGAAGCCACCATAAGGCGCGCATGAAGTCTTGGACGAAATACGCGAGATGCCACTTCATTATTTTCGTCCAAGGGCAATTATAGGTGCTGCGTCACTTTAATATTGGGCTGGGCCCATGTAATTTCGAAATACCACCTTATAGGCTGTTTTTAGAGTCCGTATGTGTGGGGAAACCGAGTTAGGGTTGTTTTCGGACCCCACCTCCAAGGGGTCACGAAAATCCCCTCTGTTCCCCCATATATACAGCCCTTAGGGCGTCGTTTAGACTTGGGTTTTAATTAGATTTAAGTTAGCCATAGCCGCAACTTCGAGTTCTTCGTTTGTGTCGTCCGACCAGGCCAAGACCGCATTGGAACCCCAACTTCTGTTAATCTTTCATCTTATATTCGCAATATCCAGATTGCAATTCTTAGTTCTTGCTTGTTCTTCGATTGCTTGCAGGAATTGACCTTCGTGGTCAGGTTGGTCGTGCATCCGCGGGATCAATAACCTCTCGGAGTTGGTTTAGCGATTGCTAAGGCACAACGTCTTCGCACGTTCGTAGTCGGGTCGTGAAAGTCTACTCCACCAAAAAAATCGATCTCCACCATCTCATCGAAACATCGGGACACCTTCGCCTCTATCAAGTGGTATCAGTTTTCAGGTTGCTCGGTGAGAATTCCACATCCATATATTAGATTTGTTTTTTTATCACCTATCACCCACACAAAAAGCCATAAAAATAGGATTAGATCATCATATCCAAACCAATCTGAGCCTTCGCAATTTTATTTTCGGTGCTTTGCTTTATTGAATTATCGGTTGCATCGTCGTGTTCAGTTGCTGGTCTTAGTATCTAGTCCTTTAGAGTTTCGAGTTCTGTTCACGTTAGTCACCGCCGCTGCTGCACCATCATCCCATCCGCTGCCTACTTCTACCGTCCACCATAGAAAAAGAGAGAAAAGAGTTGAAAAAAAAAAAAAATTTTTTTTTTTCAGAGTATGCTTCTCAGTTGATTACGTGCCGCGCCGTGCTTTCGTTGGTGTTTTAGGCTCGCGTCTCTAGTACGGTCTAGCCTAGGATCAGCACAGTACCCACGTTGAGCGTTTATTCAGCTTTGCATCTCTGTTTTGATTACTGTTGAGTTTTTTCTACCATACTTGTCAGCCTCCCTACAGCTCCACATATATTCTACATCGTGCGTTTGACACCTCCTGGCCATCGCTCTACCATATCTCTGAGAGTTTTGACCCGTTGGTTGTACATCACCACCTGCTGCTAGGTAAGAATCGGTAAGAACGAAAGAAAAGCTTGACGGATTTGTGCTTTCCACCACACCACATCCCATTAGTAGAAGTAGGATCATATTACTGTGTGTTTTCTATTTTTGCTAACCATGACAGGATCACATGATGAAGTGGCGCGGGATGCACCCGATTGGGAGAACATGACAAACAAGGAGCTACATGATAAATTTGCACGTATGATGTCTGAACAGGTGCAGGACATCCATAACAGATTTACAGAGGCGATTGATGGCGTGGAAAAGATGATCGACACCAAGCTAGACGCCAAGTTTACTGAGTTGATCGCACGCCTACCTTCAGCACAGCCACAGCCACCGCCACTACCACGTGCACGACGTATTCTGTTGCCGCGAGGACAAGCTGCTGGTATTGGTGCTCCTCCTGCTGCTGCAGTTGCTGCTACTGCTGCTGCTGCTTCTGACGTCGGCCAGGACGACTACTACGAGGGTGATTACGAGGAGGAGGTGGAACAGGAAGCGGTCTATGAGCAGCCAGCTGGACGTCCACGTCCCAACATTCGCCACGGTCGACACCAACCACCCCCTCAGGTACGCGATGATGAACATGTGCCTAAACTTAAATTGAATCTTAAGCCATTTGAGGGTAGATATATTCCTGATGTTTATCTTACTTGGGAGTTAGAAACAGAACAACGCTTTACATGTTTACAATATCCTGAGAATAGACGTGTTACTGCTGCTGTTTGTGAATTCACGGGATTTGCATCTATTTGGTGGTCCGAACATTGTAGATTGCATGCTAATAATATTCCAGCTACTTGGGCTGCTTTAAAAGATGCTATGCGTACTCGCTGGGTTCCTCCTTATTATCAACGTGACTTGTTACAAAAATTACAGCGTTTGAGACAAGGAAAAAATTCTGTAGAGGAATATTATCAGGAATTACAAACTGGATTGATTAGATGCGGCCTTGTAGAGGATAATGAAGCTATGCTTGCACGTTTTATGGGTGGCTTAAACAGGGAGATACAAACTATTCTAGAATACAAGGACTTTACTACTATCACTCGTTTGTTTCATCTTGCTTGTAAAGCTGAACGTGAAGTGCAGGATCGACAGGCCGCTACGAGACCTAACTTTTCTGCAGGACGAAATACATCATGGACATCGCGTGGAGCTTCTACATCCACACGTCCTGCTGCACCACCATCTACTTCAGCCGCTCATTCTTACAGGGAGCCACCGACACAGCCAGCGCCACCATTCAAGGGTGCACAGAGTGGTCCCGCGGCGAGTTCTTCTTCATCCATGGCGTCCACAGGGCAAGCACGAGATCGTGATATTAAATGTCGCAGGTGCCAAGGTGGAGGTCACTTCGCAAAAGACTGTCCCTCCAAGCGTGTGATGATTATTACGGCGGATGGTGGGTATGAGTCAGCGAGTGACTATGATGAGGAGACTTTAGTTCTCATTGCTCATGAGGATCAGGGTGCCCATGATGATGCTCGTGATATAGAGTATATGGCTCCTGATGATGCAGATAAATATGCTAGTTTGGTTGCTCAACGTGTGTTAAGTGTGCAGGTATCGAAGGCCGAGCAAAACCAGAGGCATAATTTGTTCCACACAAAGGGAGTGGTGAAAGAACGTTCGGTTCGCATCATCATTGACGGAGGGAGTTGCAACAACTTGGCGAGCATGGAGTTGGTGGAGAAGCTATCTCTCACCACAAGACCACACCCCCATCCGTACTATATTCAGTGGTTTAACAATAGTGGTAAGATTAAGGTAACGCGTTCTGTTCGTGTGCACTTTAGCATTGCTGCATATGCTGATTATGTTGATTGTGATGTGGTACCCATGCAAGCATGCTCTCTTTTACTTGGTAGACCATGGCAATTTGATAGGAATGTTGTACACCATGGTAGGACAAATCAGTTTACTCTGGTTCATCAGGATAAAAATATTGCTTTACTTCCTATGTCTCCTGAACAAATTGTGAAAGATGATCTTGCTAGAGCTAGTAAAGCTAAACAGGAGAAAAATAAGAGTGAAAATGAGATAGCAGCTAAAGAATTTGAGCAACAACATAAGACTAATAGCAAATCTTCTTCTGCTGTTTCTAATGAAATTAAATTGACTAGTCCAACTTTGCTTGCTACTAAGGTTGATATTTCAGATTTGGATGTTAGTCAATATGTGTGCTATGCTTTTGTGTGCAAAGAAGCTTTGTTTTCATTTGAGGAATTGCCTCCTTCTTTGCCTCCTGTTGTCACTGACCTTTTGCAGGAATTTATTGACGTCTTTCCACAAGACGTACCACCGGGATTACCACCTATTCGAGGGATTGAGCATCAGATTGACTTAATTCCCGGTGCTTCGCTGCCCAACCGTGCGCCATACCGTACCAATCCGGAGGAGACGAAGGAGATTCAGCGTCAAGTACAAGAGCTACTCGACAAAGGTTACATACGTGAATCCCTTAGTCCTTGTGCTGTTCCTGTTATATTAGTGCCTAAAAAGGATGGAACATGGCGTATGTGTGTTGATTGTCGAGCCATTAATAATATTACTATTCGTTATCGTCATCCTATTCCTAGGTTAGATGATATGCTTGATGAATTAAGTGGCTCTACCATGTTTTCCAAAGTTGATTTGCGTAGTGGATACCATCAAATTCGCATGAAATTAGGAGATGAATGGAAAACGGCATTTAAAACTAAGTTTGGATTATATGAGTGGTTAGTCATGCCTTTTGGGTTAACTAATGCACCTAGCACTTTCATGAGATTAATGAACGAGGTTTTACGTGCTTTCATTGGACGATTTGTGGTAGTCTATTTTGATGATATACTGATTTATAGCAAATCTTTGGAGGAACATTTGGATCATTTACGTGCTGTTTTTATTGCTCTACGTAATGCACGTTTGTTTGGTAACCTTGGGAAGTGCACCTTTTGCACCGACCGAGTATCGTTTCTTGGCTATGTTGTTACTCCGCAGGGAATTGAAGTTGATAAAGCCAAGATCGAGGCGATTGAGAGTTGGCCGCAGCCCAAAACGGTCACACAAGTGAGGAGTTTTCTTGGCCTCGCTGGATTCTATAGGCGTTTTGTGAGAGATTTCAGCACCATTGCTGCACCTCTCAATGAGCTTACACGCAAGGATGTGCCTTTTACTTGGGGTACCGCACAGGAAGAAGCCTTCACCGTATTGAAAGATAAGTTAACACATGCTCCTTTGCTCCAACTTCCTGATTTTAATAAGACTTTTGAGCTTGAATGCGATGCTAGTGGGATTGGTTTGGGAGGTGTGTTATTACAAGATGCTAAACCTGTTGCTTACTTTTCTGAAAAATTGAGTGGGCCTAGTCTGAACTATTCTACTTATGATAAGGAATTATATGCTCTTGTTCGGACATTAGAAACTTGGCAACATTATTTATGGCCCAAAGAATTTGTTATACATTCTGATCATGAATCTTTGAAACACATAAGAAGTCAAGCAAAACTTAATCGTAGACATGCTAAGTGGGTTGAATTTATTGAGACTTTCCCTTATGTCATTAAACACAAGAAGGGGAAAGATAATATTATTGCTGATGCTTTGTCTCGTCGTTATACTATGCTTTCACAACTTGACTTCAAGATTTTCGGTTTAGAGACAATCAAAGATCAATACGTAAATGATGCGGAATTTAAAGATGTATTGCAGAATTGTAGAGAGGGTAGAACATGGAACAAGTTTGTGCTTAATGATGGATTTGTGTTCCGTTCTAACAAGCTATGCATTCCAGCTAGCTCTATTCGTCTTTTGTTGTTGCAGGAGGCGCATGGAGGAGGATTAATGGGACACTTTGGCGTGAAGAAGACGGAGGACGTACTTGCTACACATTTCTTTTGGCCAAAGATGAGACGGGATGTTGAGCGTTTTGTTGCTCGCTGCACTACATGTCAAAAAGCTAAGTCACGACTCAATCCTCATGGTTTATACATGCCTTTACCTGTACCTAGTGTTCCGTGGGAGGACATATCCATGGACTTTGTTTTAGGCTTGCCTCGAACAAAGAATGGGAGGGATAGCATATTTGTTGTCGTGGATAGATTTTCTAAGATGGCACATTTTATACCATGTCATAAAAGCGATGATGCTGCTAATGTTGCTGATTTATTCTTTCGTGAGATTATTCGCTTACATGGTGTGCCCAATACTATTGTCTCGGATCGTGATACTAAGTTTCTTAGCCATTTTTGGAGATGCTTATGGGCTAAGTTGGGGACTAAACTACTTTTTAGTACTACATGTCATCCCCAAACTGATGGACAAACTGAAGTAGTCAATAGGACTTTGTCTACTATGCTTAGGGCTGTTTTAAAGAGTAACTTGAAACAGTGGGAAGAATATTTACCTCATATTGAATTTGCTTATAATCGTTCATTGCATTCTACCACTAAAATGTGCCCTTTTGAGATTGTTTATGGTTTTCTACCTCGTGCACCTATTGATTTGCTACCTCTTCCATCTTCGGAGAAGGTTAATTTTGATGCTAAGCAACGTGCTGAATTGATATTAAAACTGCATGAGTTAACTAAAGAAAACATTGAGCGCATGAATGCTAGATACAAGCTTGCTGGTGATAGGGGTCGAAAGCATGTTGTGTTTGAACCCGGAGATCTTGTTTGGTTACATCTACGTAAAGATAGGTTTCCTGATTTGCGCAAGTCTAAGTTAATGCCTCGAGCTGATGGTCCCTTTAAGGTTTTGCAGAAAATTAATGATAATGCATATAAACTTGAGCTACCTGCAGCCTTTGGGGTTAGTCCCACATTTAATATTGCAGATTTGAAGCCTTATTTGGGAGAAGATGATGAGCTTCCGTCGAGGACGACTTCAATTCAAGAAGGGGAGGATGATGAGGACATCCCTACTAATGTTACACCCATACCCTCACCAACTACACATATTGGACCAGTTACTAGAGCTCGTGCACGTCAACTAAATTATCAGGTACTTTCGTTTCTTGCGAATCCTTCTATTGTTCATGAACATATGATACTGCCTAAATTAGATACTTTTGTTTTGCTTATGAATGAAGGACCTAGCATGGACAAGAAGGATGGTCATTGGAGCGGGATCAAGCATGGAGAAGAAGGTGCGCGCGCGGGAAAGGACAGCGGAGCTTCCCGTGGTGATTATCGCACTTTGAAGCCACCATAAGGCGCGCATGAAGTCTTGGACGAAATACGCGAGATGCCACTTCATTATTTTTGTCCAAGGGCAATTATAGGTGCTGCGTCACTTTAATATTGGGCTGGGCCCATGTAATTTCGAAATACCACCTTATAGGCTGTTTTTAGAGTCCGTATGTGTGGGGAAACCGAGTTAGGGTTGTTTTCGGACCCCACCTCCAAGGGGTCACGAAAATCCCCTCTGTTCCCCCATATATACAGCCCTTAGGGCGTCGTTTAGACTTGGGTTTTAATTAGATTTAAGTTAGCCATAGCCGCAACTTCGAGTTCTTCGTTTGTGTCGTCCGACCAGGCCAAGACCGCATTGGAACCCCAACTTCTGTTAATCTTTCATCTTATATTCGCAATATCCAGATTGCAATTCTTAGTTCTTGCTTGTTCTTCGATTGCTTGCAGGAATTGACCTTCGTGGTCAGGTTGGTCGTGCATCCGCGGGATCAATAACCTCTCGGAGTTGGTTTAGCGATTGCTAAGGCACAACGTCTTCGCACGTTCGTAGTCGGGTCGTGAAAGTCTACTCCACCAAAAAAATCGATCTCCACCATCTCATCGAAACATCGGGACACCTTCGCCTCTATCAACATCTGTCAAGAGGCTAGGTTTAAGGGGTTGGATCTCTAGATAGCTTCCTAGAGGATGACCAAGGTTTACTAGGGCTACAACAGATATGTCAGAGTAGCAAAGTACCCCAACACGGTGGTTAGTGCGGTTCTTCTGGCTACAAGACATCTAACGTGGGAGGCAGAGCTGCAAATGAATCAGTATAGGTTTCTAGAACAAAACCTACAACAAACTCTATGGAACTGTCGGGTATTCCACCTAGGAATTCTTCTGGAAAGACATCCGTAATGGAGAGAAGGATTTTCAAATGCATCAGATTATATGAAGAAACCTGGAATGACTCGGACAGCATAACGGATGTAATTGCAAGAGAAACAAAAATTCTTATAACATAACAATAGCACTTACATAGAAAGTCTCAAAATAGGAAGCGCAACAACTCTAGACAACCGAATACAACTTTCCTACGGCTACAAGGAAGCAAACAACGAGATGTTCTAGTAAGATATAGATGAGCCTAGTCCTATCTTCCCGTAGAAAAGATGAGGGTGACTCAGAACTCAGATTGATGAGGGTAAGGAGAAAAATGAAGCCTTATGTTGTTTCCTTATACCCAAAGTAACTATATAACTATAGAATGCTAGAATCGACTTCGGCCAAGGTTTAGTAATCCTACAGGCAGTCCTGCTCTGATACCAAGTCTGTCGGGACCCAGAATTTTCACATGTAACTCTAGTCACAACTCAATCATATGGAGAGCCGAGATTCGTACCCACTTGTCTAAGCAGACAAGGCCAAGCACAGAACACTCTCAGAAAGCATCGAACGTGAGGGGCATCCCATCCAAGCCGGATGATCAACTGAGATGGGTCCTCATCGCCCGCTCACCAGTCTAAATGATTATGGGTGGTGAAATCCCATACTCATAGACAAGTCGCCTCAACCATATTATCGATTGAATCATAACACTTACATAAACAGACTCCATACCGATCACTTAGTCGGGGTCTCAGGCGGGCTCAATCATACATCAAAGTGTGCCACGTGACAGAGTCACGAGCAATCACATCGCGATACCCCAAGCTGCGCACATCTAAGGGCCACTTGGTGTATAAAAGACCGCCGGCAAGAAGACAACCAAGCTATCGAAAACCCACACTAATACATGCATGTTATAATCATAAACGCAGCATACATGTCTAGTGTAAACAGCAGGTACACATTGCATGAACTCTACAATGTATACCTTTATTAACTTACACATAGAGTACACAAAGATCATATATCTATGATCCATCATTACATCAAACAACGGAAGCAAATTAGGTCTGAGTACAGACAAGATTAACAAATGGCTTAGAGAAGCCTTGTTCAACATACATGCCCTTCCACGAGGGACCAAACTGCTGTCTGGAACTATACTAACTTAGTCAACGTCGAGCTTCAGGAAGGTGACTCCATCGGGGGCTGGGTTCTCATCTAAAACATAGAATAAGCAAACGTGAGTACAAAGTCGTACTCAGCAAGACTTACATCAGAACTATACTACTCATGCTCAAGTTCCAAGGTAAAGGGTGGTGGGGTTTCAACATGCAGAAGTGCCAGCTTTGACTTGGCTAGTCCTGTACTACGAGTACCATACTTGAGGTAAGAAGAGTACACGAGTCCACTACCAAGTCTCCATCCAATACACCACTATGGATACTTCCTCGACTTCCTCACGAGGAAGGATGCCATAGCACTCACGCTTATCTTGCGAGTTTTAGAGTATCCATTCAAGTTGTCTAATAATCAGGTACAAGTTCCAAGTAGTCCATCATCGCGGACGCGGCTATTCGAATAACTTTGTTAACCTTGCAGGGGTGTAAACTACACACACATGACCATCAGTTACCGCCAGGTCTCGTCACAATTCAAGGGGTGCCGGCGAGGATGTTCACCACGACACTTCGCTCACAACCGGTCTATTCCAGGAGTCGACTATCTGAGGTAGATCCCGCTCGAGAGCCCGGCCGGATCAACGATACGGACTCAGCCAATGTAGGCAACCGAGACGCCACCTCTGACAGATGGTTTTACTTCCTCACAGATCCACCCACATATCTAAGATGATGCAACATTTCACTCACTCTTTTTATATGCATATGCCAAATGGAAGGCCCGAACTAATGTGACTCCTGGACGTCAACACGGATCAAGGTACTAGGCCGAGAGGGGTCAGTGAGCCCAATGTCTGGTTGTACTCTTTGTCTTAGATTACCATACAAGAACTCGGGCTTAAGGCGGTGTTCAACGAGACAACCCACTGTGTACTCCTACACAGCCTCTCATCGTTCACCTTGTATTAGGGTAGATTCATTAACATAGTTACCTTCATCAACACCATGTTCACTATCATCCTGATAGAGGCGAAGGTGTCCCGATGTTTCGATGAGATGATGGAGATCGATTTTGGTGGAGTAGACTTTCACGACCCGACTACGAACGTGCGAAGACGTTGCGCCTTAGCAATCGCTAAACCAACTCCGAGAGGTTATTGATCCCGCGGATGCACGATCAACCTGACCACGAAGGTCAATTCCTGCAAGCAATCGAAGAACAAGCAAGAACTAAGAATTGCAATCTGGATATTGCGATTATAAGATGAAAGATTAACAGAAGTTGGGGTTCCAATGCGGTCTTGGCCTGGTCGGACGACACAAACGAAGAACTCGAAGTTGCGGCTATGGCTAACTTAAATCTAATTAAAACCCAAGTCTAAACGACGCCCTAAGGGCTGTATATATGGGGGAACAGAAGGGAATTTCGTGGCCCCTTGGAGGAGGGGTCCGAAAACAACCCTAACTCGGTTTCCCCACACATACGGACTCTAAAAAATAGCCTATTAAGTGTATTTCGAAATTACATGGGCCCAGCCCAATTTTAAGGTGACGCAGCACCTATAATTGCCCTTGGACGAAAATAATGAAGTAGCATCTCGCGTATTTCATCCAAGACTTCATGCGCAACTTATGGTGGCTTCAAAGTGCGATAATCACCACTGGAAGCTCCATTGTCCTTTCCCGCGCGCGCACCTTCTTCTCCATGCTTGATCCCGCTCCAATGACCATCCTTCTTGTCCATGCTAGGTCCTTCATTCATAAGCAAAACAAAAGTATCTAATTTAGGCAGTATCATATGTTCATGAACAATAGAAGGATTCGCAAGAAACGAAAGTACCTGATAATTTAGTTGACGTGCGCGTGCTCTAGTAACTGGTCCAGTATGTGTAGTTGGTGAAGATGTGGGTGTAACATTAGTAGAGATGTCCTCATCATCCTCCCCTTCTTGAATTGAAGTCGTCCTCGACGGAAGCCCATCATCTTCTCCCAAATAAGGTTTCAAATCTGCAATGTTAAATGTGGGACTAACCCCAAAATCTGCAGGTAGCTCAAGTTTATATGCATTATCATTAATTTTCTGTAAAACCTTAAAGGGACCATCAGCTCGTGGCATTAACTTAGACTTGCGCAAATCAGGAAACCTATCTTTACGTAGATGTAACCAAACAAGATCTCCTGGTTCAAACACAACATGCTTTCTACCCTTATCACCAGCAAGCTTGTATCTAGCATTCATTTTCTCAATGTTTTCTTTAGTTAACTCATGCATTTTTAATATCAATTCAGCACGTTGCTTAGCATCAAAATTAACCTTCTCCGAAGATGGAAGAGGCAGCAAATCAATAGGTGCACGAGGTAGAAAACCATAAACAATCTCAAAAGGGCACATTTTAGTGGTAGAATGAAATGAACGATTATAAGCAAATTCAATATGAGGTAAACATTCTTCCCACATTTTCAAGTTACTCTTTAAAACAGCCCTAAGCATAGTAGACAAAGTCCTATTGACTACTTCAGTTTGTCCATCAGTTTGGGGATGACAAGTAGTACTAAAAAGTAGTTTAGTCCCCAACTTAGCCCATAAGCATCTCCAAAAATGGCTAAGAAACTTAGTATCACGATCCGAGACAATAGTATTGGGCACACCATGTAAGCGAATAATCTCACGAAAGAATAAATCAGCAACATTAGCAGCATCATCGCTTTTATGACATGGTATAAAATGTGCCATCTTAGAAAATCTATCCACGACAACAAATATGCTATCCCTCCCCTGCTTTGTTCGAGGCAAGCCTAAAACAAAGTCCATGGATATGTCCTCCCACGGAACACTAGGTACAGGTAAAGGCATGTATAAACCATGAGGATTGAGTCGTGACTTAGCTTTTTGACATGTAGTGCAGCGAGCAACAAAACGCTCAACATCCCGTCTCATCTTTGGCCAAAAGAAATGTGTAGCAAGTACGTCCTCCGTCTTCTTCACGCCAAAATGTCCCATTAATCCTCCTCCATGCGCCTCCTGCAACAACAAAAGACGAATAGAGCTAGCTGGAATGCATAGCTTGTTAGAACGGAACACAAATCCATCATTAAGCACAAACTTATTCCATGTTCTACCCTCTCTACAATTCTGCAATACATCTTTAAATTCCGCATCATTTACATATTGTTCTTTGATTGTCTCTAAACCGAATATCTTGAAGTCAAGTTGTGAAAGCATAGTATAACGACGAGACAAAGCATCAGCAATAATATTATCTTTCCCCTTCTTGTGTTTAATGACATAAGGGAAAGTCTCAATAAATTCAACCCACTTAGCATGTCTACGATTAAGTTTTGCTTGACTTCTTATGTGTTTCAAAGATTCATGATCAGAATGTATAACAAATTCTTTGGGCCATAAATAATGTTGCCAAGTTTCTAATGTCCGAACAAGAGCATATAATTCCTTATCATAAGTAGAATAGTTCAGACTAGGCCCACTCAATTTTTCAGAAAAGTATGCAACAGGTTTAGCATCTTGTAATAACACACCTCCCAAACCAATCCCACTAGCATCGCATTCAAGCTCAAAAGTCTTATTAAAATCAGGAAGTTGGAGCAAAGGAGCATGTGTTAACTTATCTTTCAATACCGTGAAAGCTTCTTCCTGTGCGGTACCCCAAGTAAAAGGCACATCCTTGCGTGTAAGCTCATTGAGAGGTGCAGCAATGGTGCTGAAATCTCTCACAAAACGCCTATAGAATCCAGCGAGGCCAAGAAAACTTCTCACTTGTGTGACCGTTTTGGGCTGCGGCCAACTCTCAATCGCCTCGATCTTGGCTTTATCCACTTCAATTCCCTGCGGAGTAACAACATAGCCAAGAAACGATACTCGGTCGGTGCAAAAGGTGCACTTCCCAAGGTTACCAAACAAACGTGCATTACGTAGAGCAATAAAAACAGCACGTAAATGATCCAAATGTTCCTCCAAAGATTTGCTATAAATCAGTATATCATCAAAATAGACTACCACAAATCGTCCAATGAAAGCACGTAAAACCTCGTTCATTAATCTCATGAAAGTGCTAGGTGCATTAGTTAACCCAAAAGGCATGACTAACCACTCATATAATCCAAACTTAGTTTTAAAAGCCGTTTTCCATTCATCTCCTAATTTCATGCGAATTTGATGGTATCCACTACGCAAATCAACTTTGGAAAACATGGTAGAGCCACTTAATTCATCAAGCATATCATCTAACCTAGGAATAGGATGACGATAACGAATAGTAATATTATTAATGGCTCGACAATCAACACACATACGCCATGTTCCATCCTTTTTAGGCACTAATATAACAGGAACAGCACAAGGACTAAGGGACTCACGTATGTAACCTTTGTCGAGTAGCTCTTGTACTTGACGCTGAATCTCCTTCGTCTCCTCCGGATTGGTACGGTATGGCGCACGGTTGGGCAACGAAGCACCGGGAATTAAGTCAATCTGATGCTCAATCCCTCGAATAGGTGGTAATCCCGGTGGTACGTCTTGTGGAAAGACGTCAATAAACTCCTGCAAAAGGTCAGTGACAACAGGAGGCAAAGAAGGAGGCAATTCCTCAAATGAAAACAAAGCTTCTTTGCACACAAAAGCATAGCACACATATTGACTAACATCCAAATCTGAAATATCAACCGTAGTAGCAAGCAAAGTTAGACTAGTCAATTTAATTTCAGTAGAAACAGCAGAAGAAGATTTGCTATTAGTCTTATGTTGGTGCTCAAATTCTTTGGCTGCTATCTCATTCTCACTCTTATTTTTCTCCTGTTTTGCTTTACTAGCTCTAGCAAGATCATCTTTCACAATTTGTTCAGGAGACATAGGAAGTAAAGCAATATTTTTATCCTGATGAACTAGAGTAAACTGATTTGTCCTACCATGGTGTACAACATTCCTATCAAATTGCCATGGTCTACCAAGTAAAAGAGAGCATGCTTGCATGGGTACCACATCACAATCAACATAATCAGCATATGCAGCAATGCTAAAGTGCACACGAACAGAACGCGTTACCTTAATCTTACCACTATTGTTAAACCACTGAATATAGTACGGATGGGGGTGTGGTCTTGTGGTGAGAGATAGCTTCTCCACCAACTCCATGCTAGCCAAGTTGTTGCAACTCCCTCCGTCAATGATGATGCGAACCGAACGTTCTTGCACCACTCCCTTTGTGTGGAACAAATTATGCCTCTGGTTTTGCTCAGCCTTCGTTACCTGCACACTTAACACACGTTGAGCAACCAAACTAGCATATTTATCTGCATCATCAGGAGCCATATATTCTATATCAGGAGCATCATCATGGGCACCCTGTTCCTCATGAGCAATGAGAACTAAAGTCTCCTCATCATAGTCACTCGCTGACTCATACCCACCATCCGCCGTAATAATCATCACACGCTTGGAGGGACAGTCTTTTGCGAAGTGACCTCCACCTTGGCACCTGCGACATTTAATATCACGATCTCGTGTTTGCCCTGTGGACGCCATGGATGAAGAAGAACTCGCCGCTGGACCACTCTGTGCACCCTTGAATGGTGGTGCTGGCTGTTTTGGTGGCTCCCTGTAAGAATGAGCGAATGAAGTAGATGGTGGCGCAGCAGGACGTGTGGATGTAGAAGCTCCACGCGATGTCCATGATGTATTTCGTCCTGCAGAAAAGTTAGGTCTCGTAGCGGCCTGTCGATCCTGCACTTCACGTTCAGCTTTACAAGCAAGATGAAACAAACGAGTGATAGTAGGAAAGTCCTTGTATTCTAGAATAGTTTGTATCTCCCTGTTTAAGCCACCCATAAAACGTGCAAGCATAGCTTCATTATCCTCTACTAGGCCACATCTAATCAATCCAGTTTGTAATTCTTGATAATATTCCTCTACAGAATTTTTTCCTTGTCTCAAACGCTGTAATTTTTGTAACAATTCACGTTGATAATAAGGAGGAACCCAGCGAGTACGCATAGCATCTTTTAAAGCAGCCCAAGTAGCTGGAATATTATTAGCATGCAATCTACAATGTTCAGACCACCAAATAGATGCAAAGCCCGTGAATTCACAAACAGCAGCAGTAACACGTCTATTCTCAGGATATTGTAAACATGTAAAACGTTGTTCAGTTTCTAACTCCCAAGTAAGATAAGCATCAGGAATATATCTACCCTCAAACGGCTTAAGATTCAATTTAAGTTTAGGCACGTGTTCATCATCGCGTACCTGAGGGGGTGGTTGGTGTCGACCGTGGCGAATGTTGGGACGTGGACGTCCAGCTGGCTGCTCATAGGCCGCTTCCTGTTCCACCTCCTCCTCGTAATCACTCTCGTAGTTGTCGTCCTGGACGACGTCAGAAGCAGCAGCAGCAGTAGTAGCAGCAGGAGGAGCACCAATACCAGCAGCTTGTCCTCGCGGAAACAGAATACGTCGTGCACGTGGTAGTGGCGGTGGCTGTGGCTGTGCTGAAGGTAGGCGTGCGATCAACTCAGTAAACTTGGCGTCGAGCTTGGTGTCGATCATCTTCTCCACGCCATCAATCGCCTCTGTAAATCTGGTCTCGATGTCCTGCACCTGTTGAGACATCATACGTGCAAATTTATCATGTAGCTCCTTGTTTGTCATGTTCTCCCAATCGGGTGCATCCCGCGCCACTTCATCATGTGATCCTGGCATGGTTAGCAGAAATAGAAAACACACAGGAATATGATCCTACTTCTACTAATGGGATGGATGTGGGGTGGTGGAAAGCACAAATCCGTCAAGCTTTTCTTACGTTCTTACCGATTCTTACCTAGCAGCAGGTGGTGATGTACAACCAACGGGTCAAAACTCTCAGAGATATGGTAGAGCGATGGCCAGGAGGTGTCAAATCGCACGATGTAGGATATATGGGGAGCTGTAGGTAGGCTTGACAAATATGGTAGCAAAAAGATCAACAGTAATCAAAACAGAGATGCAAAGCTGAATAAACACTCAACGTCGGTACTGTGCTGATCCTAGGCTAGACCGTACTAGAGACGCGAGCCTAAAACACCAACGAAAGCACGGCGCGGCACGTAATAACTGTGAAGCACACTCTGAATTTTTTTTCTCTCTTTTTTTTTTTTTTTTTTTTGCTCTTTTTTTTTTTTTGGCGATGCGGGACTGCGGGGGCTGAAAAAGTGCGAAAAAATCACTATGGTGGCGAACGTCTCAAAACGAGTTTCTGGACGTAAGGAACGTATGGGCACGAAATTTTTTTACCCCTGAAAAATTTTGGCCTAAAAACTGCTCCGATTTTTTTTTTTTTTTTTTTTTTTTTTGGAAATCACCCTCTTCTACGTACGACAAAAGATTGGTGAAATCCGACTCTAATCAACTCCAAAACTATTCTGGCTACGGGGATATCTCAAACCGAACGGGTGATGGAATTCAACTCGGATTGGTAGGTCGTGGTGTTGTATATGGACTCGACTTGGCGGAACGTGGTGGTGTATCTGGACTCGGATTGGCGGAACGTGGTGGTGTATCTGGACTCGGATTGGCGGAACGTGGTGGTGTACTACTGTGCGGCGGCGGCGTGACAAACTGTGATCAGAACTCGAAACTCTAGGGTAACTAGACGCTAAGATCAGCAACTCGACACAACGATGCAACCGCAAATTCAACAATGCAAACTACTGTAAAGAAACTGGACAAAGGCTCGGACTGTTTTGGGACGTGATGATCTAACCCTAATTTTTTTGTTGGCTTTTTCGTGGACTGTAGGTATGAAGAACAGAACCAATCTAGACTACGAAAACTGGTAAATCTCACCGAGCAACCTGGAAATCTGATACCACTTGATAGAGGCGAAGGTGTCCCGATGTTTCGATGAGATGATGGAGATCGATTTTGGTGGAGTAGACTTTCACGACCCGACTACGAACGTGCGAAAACGTTGCGCCTTAGCAATCGCTAAACCAACTCCGAGAGGTTATTGATCCCGCGGATGCACGATCAACCTGACCACGAAGGTCAATTCCTGCAAGCAATCGAAGAACAAGCAAGAACTAAGAATTGCAATCTGGATATTGCGAATATAAGATGAAAGATTAACAGAAGTTGGGGTTCCAATGCGGTCTTGGCCTGGTCGGACGACACAAACGAAGAACTCGAAGTTGCGGCTATGGCTAACTTAAATCTAATTAAAACCCAAGTCTAAACGACGCCCTAAGGGCTGTATATATGGGGGAACAGAAGGGAATTTCGTGGCCCCTTGGAGGAGGGGTCCGAAAACAACCCTAACTCGGTTTCCCCACACATACGGACTCTAAAAAATAGCCTATTAAGTGTATTTCGAAATTACATGGGCCCAGCCCAATTTTAAGGTGACGCAGCACCTATAATTGCCCTTGGACGAAAATAATGAAGTAGCATCTCGCGTATTTCGTCCAAGACTTCATGCGCAACTATGGTGGCTTCAAAGTGCGATAATCACCACTGGAAGCTCCATTGTCCTTTCCCGCGCGCGCACCTTCTTCTCCATGCTTGATCCCGCTCCAATGACCATCCTTCTTGTCCATGCTAGGTCCTTCATTCATAAGCAAAACAAAAGTATCTAATTTAGGCAGCATCATATGTTCATGAACAATAGAAGGATTCGCAAGAAACGAAAGTACCTGATAATTTAGTTGACGTGCACGTGCTCTAGTAACTGGTCCAGTATGTGTAGTTGGTGAGGGTATGGGTGTAACATTAGTAGGGATGTCCTCATCACGCTACGAGACCTAATTTTTCTGCAGGACGAAATACATCATGGACATCGCGTGGAGCTTCTACATCCACACGTCCTGCTGCACCACCATCTACTTCAGCCGCTCATTCTTACAGGGAGCCACCAAAACAGCCAGCGCCACCATTCAAGGGTGCACAGAGTGGTCCAGCACCGAGTTCTTCTTCATCCATGGCTTCCATAGGGCAAACACGAGATCGTGATATTAAATGTCGCAGGTGCCAAGGTGGAGGTCACTTCGCCAAAGACTGTCCCTCCAAGCGTGTGATGACTATTACGGCAGATGGTGGGTATGAGTCAGCGAGTGACTATGACGAGGAGACTTTAGTTCTCATTGCTCATGAGGAACAGGGTGCCCATGATGATGCTTATGATATAGAGTATATGGCTCCTGATGATGCGGATAAATATGCTAGTTTGGTTGCTCAACGTGTGTTAAGTGTGCAGGTAACGAAGGCCGAGCAAAACCAGAGGCATAATTTGTTCCACACAAAGGGAGTGGTGAAAGAACGTTCGGTTCACATCATTATTGACGGAGGGAGTTGCAACAACTTGGCTAGCATGGAGTTGGTGGAGAAGCTATCTCTCACCACAAGACCACATCCCCATCCGTACTATATTCAGTGGTTTAACAATAGTGGTAAGATTAAGGTAACGCGTTCTGTTCGTGTGCACTTTAGCATTGCTGCATATGCTGATTATGTTGATTGTGATGTGGTACCCATGCAAACATGCTCTCTTTTACTTGGTAGACCATGGCAATTTGATAGGAATGTTGTACACCATGGTAGGACAAATCAGTTTACTCTGGTTCATCAGGATAAAAATATTGCTTTACTTCCTATGTCTCCTGAACAAATTGTGAAAGATGATCTTGCTAGAGCTAGTAAAGCTAAACAGGAGAAAAATAAGAGTGAAAATGAGATAGCAGCCAAAGAATTTGAGCAACAACATAAGACTAATAGCAAATCTTCTTCTTTTGTTTCTAATGAAATTAAATTGACTAGTCCAACTTTGCTTGCTACTAAGGTTGATATTTCAGATTTGGATGTTAGTCAATATGTGTGCTATGCTTTTGTGTGCAAAGAAGCTTTGTTTTCATTTGAGGAATTGCCTCCTTCTTTGCCTCCTGTTGTCACTGACCTTTTGCAGGAGTTTATTGACGTCTTTCCACAAGACGTACCACCGGGATTACCACCTATTCGAGGGATTGAGCATCAGATTGACTTAATTCCCGGTGCTTCGCTGCCCAACCGTGCGCCATACCGTACCAATCCGGAGGAGACGAAGGAGATTCAGCGTCAAGTACAAGAGCTACTCGACAAAGGTTACATACGTGAATCCCTTAGTCCTTGTGCTGTTCCTGTTTATTAGTGCCTAAAAAGGATGGAACATGGCGTATGTGTGTTGATTGTCTAGCCATTAATAATATTACTATTCGTTATCGTCATCCTATTCCTAGGTTAGATGATATGCTTGATGAATTAAGTGGCTCTACCATGTTTTCCAAAGTTGATTTGCGTAGTGGATACCATCAAATTCGCATGAAATTAGGAGATGAATGGAAAACGGCATTTAAAACTAAGTTTGGATTATATGAGTGGTTAGTCATGCCTTTTGGGTTAACTAATGCACCTAGCACTTTCATGAGATTAATGAACGAGGTTTTACGTGCTTTCATTGGACGATTTGTGGTAGTCTATTTTGATGATATACTGATTTATAGCAAATCTTTGGAGGAACATTTGGATCATTTAGGTGCTGTTTTTATTGCTCTACGTAATGCACGTTTATTTGGTAACCTTGGGAAGTGCACCTTCTGCACCGACCGAGTATCGTTTCTTGGCTATGTTGTTACTCCACAGGGTATTGAAGTTGATAAAGCCAAGATCGAGGCGATTGAGAGTTGGCCGCAGCCCAAAACGGTCACGCAAGTGAGGAGTTTTCTTGGCCTCGCTGGATTCTATAGGCGTTTTGTGAGAGATTTCAGCACCATTGCTGCACCTCTCAATGAGCTTACACGCAAGGATGTGCCTTTTACTTGGGGTACCGCACAGGAAGAAGCCTTCACGGTATTGAAAGATAAGTTAACACATGCTCCTTTGCTCCAACTTCCTGATTTTAATAAGACTTTTGAGCTTGAATGCGATGCTAGTGGGATTGGTTTGGGAGGTGTGTTATTACAAGATGCTAAACCTGTTGCATACTTTTCTGAAAAATTGAGGCCTAGTCTGAACTATTCTACTTATGATAAGGAATTATATGCTCTTGTTCGGACATTAGAAACTTGGCAACATTATTTATGGCCCAAAGAATTTGTTATACATTCTGATCATGAATCTTTGAAACACATAAGAAGTCAAGCAAAACTTAATCGTAGACATGCTAAGTGGGTTGAATTTATTGAGACTTTCCCTTATGTCATTAAACACAAGAAGGGGAAAGATAATATTATTGCTGATGCTTTTTCTTGTCGTTATACTATGCTTTCACTAATTGACTTCAAGATATTCGGTTTAGAGACAATCAAAGATCAATATGTAAATGATGCGGAATTTAAAGATGTATGGTAGAATTGTAGAGAGGGTAGAACATGGAACAAGTTTGTGCTTAGTGATGGATTTGTGTTCCGTTCTAACAAGCTATGCATTCCAGCTAGTTCTATTCGTCTTTTGTTGTTGCAGGAGGCGCATGGAGGAGGATTAATGGGACACTTTGGCGTGAAGAAGACGGAGGACGTACTTGCTACACATTTCTTTTGGCCAAAGATGAGACGGGATGTTGAGTGTTTTGTTGCTCGCTGCACTACATGTCAAAAAGCTAAGTCACGACTCAATCCTCATGGTTTATACATGCCTTTACCTGTACCTAGTGTTCCGTGGGAGGACATATCCATGGACTTTGTTTTAGGCTTGCCTCGAACAAAGAAGGGGAGGGATAGCATATTTGTTGTCGTGGATAGATTTTCTAAGATGGCACATTTTATACCATGTCATAAAAGCGATGATGCTGCTAATGTTGCTGATTTATTCTTTCGTGAGATTATTCGCTTACATGGTGTGCCCAATACTATTGTCTCGGATCGTGATACTAAGTTTCTTAGCCATTTTTGGAGATGCTTATGGGCTAAGTTGGGGACTAAACTACTTTTTAGTACTACATGTCATCCCCAAAGTGACGGACAAACTGAAGTAGTCAATAGGACTTTGTCTACTATGCTTCAGGGTGTTTTAAAGAGTAACTTGAAAATGTGGGAAGAATGTTTACCTCATATTGAATTTGCTTATAATCGTTCATTTCATTCTACCACTAAAATGTGCCCTTTTGAGATTGTTTATGGTTTTCTACCTCGTGCACCTATTGATTTGCTGCCTCTTCCATATTCGAAGAAGGTTAATTTTGATGCTAAGCAACGTGCTGAATTGATATTAAAAATGCATGAGTTAACTAAAGAAAACATTGAGAAAATGAATGCTAGATACAAGCTTGCTGGTGATAAGGGTAGAAAGCATGTTGTGTTTGAACCAGGAGATCTTGTTTGGTTACATCTACGTAAAGAGAGGTTTCCTGATTTGCGCAAGTCTAAGTTAATGCCACGAGCTGATGGTTCCTTTAAGGTTTTACAGAAAATTGATGATAATGCATATAAACTTGAGCTACCTGCAGATTTTGGGGTTAGTCCCACATTTAACATTGCAGATTTGAAACCTTATTTGGGAGAAGATAATGAGCTTCCGTCGAGGACGACTTCAATTCAAGAAGGGGAGGATGATGAGGACATCTCTACTAATGTTACACCCACATCTTCACCAACTACACATACTGGACCAGTTACTAGAGCACGCGCACGTCAACTAAATTATCAGGTAGTTTCGTTTCTTGCGAATCCTTCTATTGTTCATGAACATATGATGCTGCCTAAATTAGATACTTTTGTTTTACTTATGAATGAAGGACCTAGCATGGACAAGAAGGATGGTCATTGGAGCGGGATCAAGCATGGAGAAGAAGGTGCGCGCGCGGGAAAGGACAATGGAGCTTATGATGCTGCCTAAATTAGATACTTTTGTTTGTCTTATGAATGAAGGACCGCATTGGAACCCCAACTTTCGTTAATCATTCATCTTATATTCGCAATATCCAGATTGCAATTCTTAGTTCTTGCTTGTTCTTTTGATTGCTTCCAAGAATTAGACCTTCGTGGTCAGGTTGATCGTGCATCCGCGGGATCAATAACCTCTCGGATTTGGTTTAGCGATTGCTAAGGCGCAACATCTTCGCACGCTCGTAGTCGGGTCGTGAAAGTCTACTCCACCATAATCGATCTCCATCATCTCATCGAAACATCGGGACACCTTCGCCTCTATCACAAGCTCTCCAAACCATCCCTCTGTCATGGCCCTTTTCGGTCTGGGATTGGTCATCTTGGGCCCATTCCCCCGTGCTACCATAGGTCATGGGTTCCTCTACATCGCCATCGACAAATTCACGAAGTCGCCAGAAGTGGAGCCAGTCCGCAAGAACACGGCGCAATCCACCATCAAGTTTAGCAGAAGCCCGGTGTGTCATTTCAGATTTCCTAACGGGATCATCCCGGACAATGGCACCCAGTTCACAAGTCAGGCCTTCCTCGAGTACTGCGAGAAAATGGGAATCGTAGTGTGTTTTGCTTCAGTCGCTCATCCAAGGAGCAACGACCAGGCAGAGAGAGCCAATTCGGAAGTACTCTGAGGTCTCCGGACCCGTACCTTCCAGCGGCTCGAAAAGTGTGGAAAGCGGTGGGTGGATGAACTCCCAGCTATTCTATGGTCAATCAGGACCACACCCAATCGAACCACAAATGAGACGCCCTTCGCTCTCGTTTATGGAGCAAAGGCGGTGCTCCCCACAACTCAGATAAGGATCTCCTCTAGTTCACGCCTTCGATGAAGCCGAACAGCAGCAACTCCGACAAGGAGATGTCTTCGTTCCGAGGAAGTACATACTCGGGCTGCCCTTTGGGTTGAAGAATGCGGGTTCCATCTTCCAAAGAGCTATCCACATCGGCCTCAGTCCGAAATTACACCGCAATGTCGATGCCTACATGGACGACATCATGATCAAGACCAGAGAAAAAGAAGCACTTGTCGAAGACTTGCGTGAGACATTCTGCAATCTTGACAAGATGCAACTGAAGCTGAATCTGGAAAAATGCGTCTTAGGTGTGCCTTCCGGCATGCTCCTTGTGTTTTTGGTGTCCCACCGCGACATCGAAGTCAACCCCGATAAGATCAAGGCGATCGAGCAAATGCAGGCCCCGAAACGCATAAAAGGATGTCCAGAGACTAAACGGGTGCATTAAGGCGCTTGGGAGATTCATCTCCCGGTTGGCGGAAAGAGCACTCCCATTCTTTAAGCTATTGAATAAATCCGGTCCCCTCGAATGGACCCCTGAAGTTGAAGCTGCTACTCAACACCTGAAGAAGTACCTAGTGTCACAACCAACCTTAGTGGCACAACGCCCACGCGGACCCGTGCTATTGTACATCTCGGCAAAATCTCAGGTGTTAAGCGAAGCATTGGTGGTCGAGCGCGACATTGAGGAAGAAGGAGGTGGACCCCCACCTGAAGAAAGCAATTCCAAGGGATCATGTCCTGCAGCCGGAGCCCACGGGGCCAAGGTTCTTGCCAGGAGGACAACCCAGAAGCCAGTCTACTTCATCAGCACTGTCCTCCGGGACGCGAGACGCCGGTACCCTAAGATCCAGAAGATAGTTTTCGCGGTGCTCATAGCTTCCCGGAAGCTTAGGAATTATTTTCAGGCGCATCCAATTCGAGTGGTAACCAGTTTCGCGCTCGAGCGCATCCTGAGAAATCGAGAAGCCACGGGCCTTATCGTGGAATGGGCGCTGGAGCTGTCTGGCTTTGACCTCACGTTTGTCAACTCCTCCACCATCAAGAGCAAGGTACTGGATGATTTCGTTGCTGAATGGACTCCGACACCAGAAGATGACGAAAACCTCCGGGAAGCATCTTTGCTTCCCGGCACTAAAGACAACAATGAGTGGACCCTGTACTTTGACGGATCCTTCTCTTTGCAGGGAGTCGGGGCCGGCGCTGTCCCAGTTTCCCCAACCGGAGAAGTCTTGAAGTATGTTGTACAAATGGTGTACGAGGGAGAGGCCTCCACCAACAACACACCAGAGTATGAAGGGTTGCTCGCCATTTTTAGAGCCGCCATTGGTTTCGAAATCAAAACACTCATAGTCAGAGGCAACTCCCAGCTGGTGGTCAACCAATTCAAGGACGATTACGGACACCCCCAGATGCAGGCGTATGTCGACGAAGTCCGCAAGCTCGAGAAGCACTTCCACGGCCTGGGGATGGACCAAAATTACTGCCCGAAAGGAAAAAGTACCGCCTAGGGTGTTCGTTGAGCGTTTACTCAAACCCTTAGTCGAACCGACGCGGCCGAATACCAAGAAGAAAAGGATCGAGACCAACGGGCAATTTCCCAGAGAACTGCCCTCCTTCATCCCCGGAAAGCACCAAGTCCTCATTGTCAACCAAGCACCCCTAGACTGAGGCAGTGACATCATGGACTACCGGAAGAACGGAGAGCTACCAAGCAACCGGAAAGACGCCGAGCGGGTCGCTCGTCAATCATCGATGTACGTCCTAGTCGATGAGACCCTTTACTGCAGGCGTACCAACGGTGTGAAGCTACTGTGCATCCCCACAGAGGGAGGCAAGAAGCTGCTCCGAGACATCCATGAAGGAACATGCGGCGCCCACATTGGTTTCCGGGCTCTGGTCAGCAAAGCTTTCCGGCAAGGTTTCTATTGCCCTACCACCTTGAACGACGCCATGGAGCTTGTGAACACCTGTGACGCCTGCCAATTCCACGCCAAGGCTGTTCATCAACCATCACAAGCTCTCCAAACCATCCCTCTGTCATGGACCTTTGTGGTCAGGGGATTGGACATCTTGGGCCCATTCCCCTGTGCTACCAAAGGTTATGAGTTCCTCTACTAGCCATCGAAATTCACCAAGTGGCCAGAAGTGGAGCCAGTCCGCAAGATCACGGCGCAATCCTCCATCATGTTTATCAGAAGCCTGGTGTGTCATTTTGGAGTTCCTAACCAGATCATCACGGACAACGGCACCCAGTTCACAAGTCAGGCCTTCCTCGAGTACTACGAGCAAATGGGCACCGCAGTGTGTTTCGCTTTAGTAGCTCATCCGAGGAGCAACGACCAGGTAGAGAGAGCCAATTCGGAAGTACTCTGAGGTCTTCAGACCCGTACCATCCAGCGGCTCGAAAAGTGTGGAAAGCGGTGGGTGGATGAACTCCCAGCTCTTCTATGGTCAATCAGTACCACAGCCAATTGACCCACAAATGAGACACCCTTCTCTCTCGTTTACGAAGTAGAGGCGGTGCTCCCCACTGAACTCAGATAAGGATCTCCTCGAGTTCACGGCGTCGAAAAAGCCGAACAGCAGCAACTCCGACAAGGATATGTCGTCGTTGCCGAGGAAGTACGTACTCGGGATGCCGTTTGGGTTGAAGAATGCGGGTTCAACCTTCCAGAGAGCTATCCACATCGGCCTTGAGCCGAAATTACACCACAATGTCGAGGCCTACATGGACGACATCGTGATCAAGACTAGAGAAGAAGACACACTTGTCGAAGACTTGCGTGAGACATTCCGCAATCTTTACAAGATGCAACTTAAGCTAAATCCGGAAAAATGCGTCTTAGGTGTGCCTTCCGACAAGCTCCTTGGGTTTTTGGTGTTCCACCGCGCCATCTAAGTCAACCCCGACAAGATCAAGGCGATCGAGCAAATGCAGGCCCCTAAACGCATCAAGGATGTCCAGAGACTGAACGGGTGCATTACGGCACTTGGGAGATTCATCTCCCGGTTCTCCCGGTTGGCCGAAAGAGGACTCCCGTCCTTTAATCTATTGAAGAAATCCGGTCCCCTCAAATGGACCCCTGAAGCTGAAGCCGCTTTTCAAGACCTGAAGAAGTACCTCGCGTCACCACCAACCTTAGTGGCACCACGCCCACGCAAACCCTTACGGTTGTACATCTCGGCAATATCTCAAGTGGTAAGCGGAGCATTGGTGGTCGAGCGCGATATTGAGGAAGATGGCGGTGGACCCCCACCTAAAGCAAGAAATACCGAGGGATCATCTCGTGCAGCCGGAGCCCACGGGGCCAAGGTTCTGCCAGGAGGACAACCTAGAAGCCAGTCTACTTCATAAGCACTCTCCTCCGGTAAACGAGACGCCGGTACCCTCAGATCAAGAAGATACTTTTCGGGGTGCTCTTAGCTTCCCGGAAGCTTTGGCACTATTTTGAGGCACATCCAATTCGAGTGGTAACCAGTTTGCCGCTCGAGCGCATCCTGAGAAACCGAGAGCCACGGGCCTTATCATGGAATGGGCGCTGGAGTTGTCTGGCTTCGACCTCACGTTTGTATCTTCGCTTCCCGGCACTAAAGACAACAATGAGTGGACTATGTACTTTGACGGATCCTTCTCTTTGCAGGGAGCCGGGGCCGGCGCTGTCCTGGTTTCCCAAACCAGAGAAGTCTTGAAGTATGTTGTAAAAATGTTGTATGAGGGAGAGGCCTCCCCTAACTACACAACAGAGTACGAAGGCTTGCTTGCCGGTTTGAGTGCCGCCATGGCTTCAGAATCAAAAGTATCATAGTCAGAGGTGACTCTCAGCTAGTGGTCAACCAAGTCAAGGACGATTACGGATGCCAGATGCAGGCGTACGTCGACGAAGTACGCAAGCTCGAGAAGTACTTCCACGGCCTGGGGATGGAGGATATCCCAAGGTCTAAAAACAGCGTCGCGGACGAGCTGTCCAAAATCGCTGCCCGGAAGGAAAAAGTACCACCTGGGGTGCTCGTTGAGCGGTTACTCAAACCCTCAGTAGACCCCACGCGTCGAAGACCTAGAAGCAAATGATCGAGACCAAGGGGCAGTTTCTCGGAGAACTGCCCTCCTTCATCCCCGGAAAGCACCAAGTACTCATTGTCCACCCAGCACCCCTAGACTGGTATAGTGACATCATGGACTACCTGAAGAATGGAGAGCTACCAAGAAACCGGAAGGACACCGAGGGGGTTCTCGTCAATCAGCGATGTACCTCCTACTCGATGAGACCCTTTACCGTAGGCGTCCCAACGGTGTGAAGCTACTGTGCATCCCCACAGACGAAGACAAGAAGCTTCTCCCGTCCGGACCACGAAGGAACATGCGGCACCCACATTGGTTCCGGGGCTCTGATCGGCAAAGATTTTCGGCAAGGGTTCTATTGGCCTACCGCCTTGAACCACGCCATGGACCTTGTCAACACCTGTGACGCCTGCCAATTCCATGCCAAGGCTGTTCATCAACCAGCACAAGCTCTCCAAACCATCCCTCTGTCATGGCCCTTTGTGGTCTGGGGATTGGACATCTTGGGCCCATTCCCCCGTGCTACCAAAGGTTATGAGTTCCTCTACGCCGACAACTTCACCAAGTGGCCAGAAGTGGAGCCAGTCCGCAATACCACGACGCAATCCGCCATCAAGTTTATCAGAAGCTTGGTGTGTCATTTCGGAGATCCTAAACGGAGCATCACGGACAACGGCACCCTGTTCACAAGTCATGCCTTCCTCGAGTACTGCGAGCAAATGGGCACCGCAGTGTGTTTCGATTCAGTGGCAGATCCGAGGAGCAACGACGAGGCAGAGAGAGCCAATTCGAAAGTACTCTGAGGTGTCCCGACCCGTACCATCCAGTGGTTCGAAAAGTGTGGAAAGCGGTGTGTGGATGAACTCCCATCTCCTCTATGGTCAATCAGTACCACACCCAATCGAGCCACAAATGATACGCCCTTCGCTCTCGTTTACGGAGTAGAGGCGGTGCTCCTCACAGAATTCAGATAAGGATCTCCTCGAGTTTACGCCTTCGATGAAGCCGAACAGCAGCAACTCTGACAAGTATATGTCGTTGTTGCCGTGGAAGTACGTACTTGGGCTGCCCTTTGGGTTGTAGAATGCGGGTTCCACCTTCCAGAGAGCTATCCACATCGGCCTCGAGCCAAAATTACACCGCAATGTCGAGGCCTACATGGACGACATCGTGATCAAGACCAGAGAAGAAGACACACTTGTCGAAGGCTTGTGTGAGACATTCCGCAATCTTGAAAAGATGCAAATGAAACTGAATCCGGAAAAATGTGTCTTCGGTGTGCCTTCCTGCAAGCTCCTCGGGTTTTTGGTGTCCCACCGCGCCATCGAAGTCAACCCCGACAAGATCAAGGTGATCGAGCTAATGCAGGCCCCGAAACACATCAAGGATTTCCAGAGACTGAACGGGTGCATTAAGGCGCTTGGGAGATTCATCTCCCGGTTCTCCCGGTTAGCCGAAAGAGTACTCCCGTCCTTTAAGCTTGTGAAGAAATCTGGTCCCCTCGAATGGACCCCTGAAGCTGAAGCCGCTTTTTAAGACCTAAAGAAGAACCTCGCGTCAACACCAACCTTAGTGGCACCATGCCCATGCAAAGAGTACGTACTTCCTCGGCAACGACGACATCTCCTTGTCGTAGTTGCTGCTGTTCGGCTTCATCGAAGGAGCAAACTCGAGGAGATCCGTATCTGAGTTCTGTGGGGAGCACCGCCTCAACCCCGTAAATGACAGCGAAGTGTGTCTCATTTCTGGCTCGATTGGGTGTGGTTCGTCCACCCACCGATTTTCACACTTCCGAATTGGCACTCTCTGCCTGGCCGTTGCTCCTCGGATGAGCCACTGAAGCGAAACACACTGCGGTGCCCATTTACTCGCACTACTCGAGGAAGGCCTGACTTGTGAATTAGGTGCCTTTGTGCCTTTTTGCCCAGTTAGGAACTCCGAAACGACCGCTCTCCAGAGCGGTACTACCGCTCGACGGTACTACCGCCCGTGCTACCGCCCGTATCCAGGAGGTTTACAGTAGTCACCACCGTACTACCGCCCATACTACAGCTCGTATCCAGGAGGTTTATGGTAGTAGTTATGGTAGTAGGTCCGGTACTACCGCACCAGCGGTACTACCACTCTCACTACGGTACTACCGTCCTGCCTGCGCGCAGAAACAGGGCTGCGGCCCTTGTAATCCCGTTTAGACCCCCTAGCTTATAAATACAGAACCCCCTACGAGTTTTAGGATTCTACCACGTTTTAGATAAACCCTAGTTCAGAGATTTTCTTCTAAGCATTCATCTAGAATCATCAACTTCAATTCATATCGATCTGAAGTTTGGCTACTGCAAGTTCTGTGTGCTCTGTTGTTCCACTGGGGATTAGTAGATTGCAAATTACCGTCTCGTGGTCGACGGCTACGTTGCGCAAGTGTGTGAAGTTGTGAATATCCAAAGGGTAGAGAGTTGTCACATTGGCAGGGATCTAGCGAGGAGAGTTCATCGGCTACATACAAGTTATCTCATATCACCCTCATATTCACCCTATGCTTACTGAGAAGATCGGGACACCCCTCATGGTGTGCACGTAAGCTGCCGATTGGAAGAAAGAAGCTACTATGAGTCGTCCGATCCACCCGCGGATGGAAGAGGGGATAAGTACCCGTTACTAGGAGGGAACGCAGTAACTCACCCAATTATTCTACCTCGGGCTCAGGATCGTGTCGACCCTCGGCCTGCGCGACTGTCATCATAAGTCTACCCCGCACACTCCTCTCGACACGTGTCGGTTTCCACCGCCAGGAGGCCCCCGGAACCCCAACGCACTCGCACTACCAGACCCGCGTTCCGGACGGTCCAGCTTCCCGGATCACCAGACCTTGCGTGGCTCTCATACCAGTCATCTACGCCATAGCAAGGGCCGGGGGCTACTGTCGGGGAGCAGGAGTTTGCTCCACCATCCCGGAAGGCTGCACCAAATCGCCAAGGAAAGCACCCCTGCGGTGTGTTCAAGACGCTGCCGGAAAGGAGCTCCGTGCAGCAGGATACCCGCGACGACAGCACCGCTTCCTCCCTTAAGAGATGCGGAGGGGACAGGACGGTTCCACCACATGAAAAACATTCCAAGAAGTAGTCAATGCGGTGCCCCTGTGTCTGACAGATAGAGAGGACAAGTTCGCCTTCCTAAAGTTCTCGGGAGCTAACGTGGTGGCAGTGATAGCGGCATAGTCCTTGCTAGTACCACGCGGCGCGTGTAGCAGCCCGAGTACATACTTCCTCGGGAATGACGACATATCCTTGTCGGAGTTGAAGCTGTTCGGCTTCTTCGAAGGCATGAACTCGAGGAGATCCGTATCTGACTTCCGTGGGGAGCACCGCCTCCGCTCCGTAAACGAGAGCGAAGTGTGTCTCATGTGTGGCTCGATTGGGTTTGGTCCTGATTGACCATAAAACAACTAGGAGTTCATCCACCCACCGCTTTCCACACTTTTTGAGACGCTGGAAGGTACGGGACCGGAGACCTCGGAGTACTTCCAAATTGGCTCTCTCTACCTGGCCGTTGCTTCTCGGATGAGCCACTGAAGTGAAACACACTTCGGTGCCCATTTGCTCGAAGTACTCTAGGAAGGCCTGACTTGTGAAGTGGGTGCCGTTGTCCGTGATGACCCAGTTAGAACTCCGAAAAGACATACCAAGCTTCTGATAAACTTGATGGAAGATTGCGCCGTGGTCTTGCGGCTGGCTCCACTTCTGGCCACTTGGTGAATTTGTCGATGGCGACGTAGAAGAACTCATAACCTCCGGTAGCACGGGGGAATGGGCCCAAGATGTCCAATCCCCAGACTGCAAAGGGCCATGATAGAGGGATTGATAGAGGCGAAGGTGTCCCGATGTTTCGATGAGATGGTGGAGATCGATTATGGTGGAGGCAACTTTCACGATCCGACTACGAACGTGCGAAGACGTTGCGCCTTAGCGATCGCTAAACCAACTCCGAGAGGTTATTGATCCCGCGGATGCACGATCAACCTGACCACGAAGGTCTAATTCCTGCAAGCAATCGAAGAACAAGCAAGAACTAAGAATTGCAATCTGGATATTGCGAATATAAGATGAATGATTACGAAAGTTGGGGTTCCAATGAGGTCTTGGCCTGGTCGGATGACACAAACGGAGAGCTCGAAGTTGCGGCTATGGCTAACTTATATCTAATTAAAACCCAAGTCTAAACGACGCCCTAAGGGCTGTATATATGGGGGAACAGAGGGGATTTTCGTGACCCCTTGGAGGTGGGGTCCGAAAACAACCCTAACTCGGTTTCCCCACACATACGGACTCTAAAAACAGCCTATAAGGTGGTATTTCGAAATTACATGGGCCCAGCCCAATATTAAGGTGACGCAGCACCTATAATTGCCCTTGGACGAAAATAATGAAGTGGCATCTCGCGTATTTCGTCCAAGACTTCATGCGCGCCTTATGGTGGCTTCAAAGTGCGATAATCACCACTGGAAGCTCCGCTGTCCTTTCCCGCGCGCGCACCTTCTTCTCCATGCTTGATCCCGCTCCAATGACCATCCTTCTTGTCCATGCTAGGTCCTTCATTCATAAGCAAAACAAAAGTATCTAATTTAGGCAGTATCATATGTTCATGAACAATAGAAGGATTCGCAAGAAACGAAAGTACCTGATAATTTAGTTGACGTGCACGAGCTCTAGTAACTGGTCCAATATGTGTAGTTGGTGAGGATATGGGTGTAACATTAGTAGGGATGTCCTCATCAGGGATGGTTTAGAGACCTTGTGCTGGTTGATGAACATCCTTGGCATGGTAATTGGCAGGCGTCGCACGTGTTAACAAGCTCCATGGCATCGTTCAAGGCGGTAGGCCAATAGAACCCTTGCCGGAATCTTTGCTGACCAGAGCCCGGGAACCAATGTGGGCGCCGCATGTTCTTTCGTGGATGTCTCGGAGCAACTTCTGTGGCATCCTCCGGGCACCGTGGATCCCCGGATCAGCGTACTCGCCTGGAGTATCGCCGCCACGTAGATGCTCGAACCACCATCTTTAGGAAGAAGGAAACTCGCCGATGTTCCGACGCCTGGGTTCCTCCCATCGATGCTGTCCGGGAGGGTATCCTTGCCGGTGAAAGCGACTACATCATCGCGTGGGTAGCCTTCACCCAAGCTCTCCGCAGCATCCAGTGGCCCAAGAAGTTCTGGATAGATGGCCCACTTCCCTATGACAAAAAGACAGAACCCCCACGAGTTCATCCGTATGTATAACACTGTTGTGGAGATTGGAGATCGTGTGGGGAGACGACAAAGCGAAGGCAAACTACTTCCCCATGAAGCTCAAGGACAATGTTCGTCGGTGGATGATGCATCTCCCGGCCAACTCCATTAGCTCGTGGGCAGAACTCTGCGAAAAGTTTGTCGACGCGTTTACCGGAGGACTCCAACCTCCAAAAACCGTCAGTAACTTACGTCGAGTAGTGTAGAAGGACGACAAACCTCTCTGGAAGTTCGTCCAGAGATTCACCCAGATGCAGCATTGCTTCCCCGACGTGCATGAGGCTGCAATCATCGCCACCTTTGATGCCAACGTCAAGACCCCGCGCATGCTGGAGAAGATGAGTACCCGGTCCATCCAGTCTAGCACTGCCCTGTTTGAGCTGGCCGACAAGGTTGCCCGCGTCGAAGAGGATGTCCTGCTTGTTAACCGAGATGCCGGAAAACGCCCTGCGGCTCGAGCTCCTTCCGGAAGGAACCATCTTTCCGGGGAGCCCAGGGCCCGCAAACGCGTACACCAAGCCGTGTTCACCACGGAGGGGAACAGTCCGCTCCGCAACCACCGTCCATCGACACCGTGGTTGCCGCCGCGGACAGCACCCCATCGCCATACTGCAAGATACACAAGACCAACAAGCACGACCTGTCCGAGTGTCGCTCCATCATCAAGCTCCAAGAAGACATGGCGTGATATGGGGTGGTCCGATCTTCTCAGTAAGCGTACGGTGAATATGAGGGCGATGATAGATAACTTGTATGTAGCCGATGAACTCTCCTCTCTAGATCCCTGTTGCCAATGCGACAACTCTCTACCCTTTGGATATTAAAAAACTTCACACACTTGCGCAACATAGTCGTCGACCACGAGACGGAATTTGCAATCTACTAATTCCCAGTGGAACAACAGATCACACAAAACTTGCAGTAGCAACACTTCAGATCGATACAAATTGAAGTATATGATTCAAGATGAATGCTTGGAGAAATTCTCTAGAATTAGGGTTTATCTAAACGTGGTCTAACCCTAAAACACGCTGGGGGCTAAGTATTTATAAGCTAGGGGGTCTAGAGTTGGATACAAGGGCCACAACCCTGAAATCTGCGCGCAGGCAGGCCGGACGTCCGGTGGGTATTGGATGTCCGTCGGGACTGTCGAACGTCCGGTCGGCGTCGGACTTCCGATAATTATAATGTCGGATCCTTCTGTACTCGATGCACCCTAATTCCGGTCGATGACGGACTTCCGATATTTTTTACGCCAAAGCTTCTGTCCTCGAGGGACCCTATTTCCAGTACAGATCGGACGTCCGGTAGGCGTCGGACGTCCGGTTCCTGAAGCTTCTGCTTGATGAATGGCTTGGCTTCTCGCGTCCATGACAACAACGTCGGATCTCCGACTGGGATCGGACGTCTGGTTCCTGTAGCATCAGCTTCTTGTTCCCGAACCTCATCTTCTACTTGCTGCTTCTCGTCTTCTTCATGGTACCTGATCATGGAAACATACCAAGACGTAGGCAGTACATAATTCTCAGCAAGTACAACATCAGATTCTATTAAGAGCAAGTTCACCTGTTATTCTATTAGCTTTGCACGAGCTCTTGATAGAGGCGAAGGTGTCTCGATGTTTCGATGAGATGATGGAGATCGATTATGGTGGAGTAGACTTTCACGACCCGACTACGAACGTACGAAGACGTTGCGCCTTAGCAATCGCTAAACCAACTCCGAGAGGCTATTGATCCCGCGGATGCACGATCAACCTGACCACGAAGTTCTAATTCCTGCAAGCAATCGAAAGAACAAGCAAGAACTAAGAATTGCAATCTGGATATTGCGAATATAAGATGAATGATTAACGAAAGTTGGGGTTCCAATGCGGTCTTGGCCTGGTCGGATGACACAAACGAAGAGCTCGAAGTTGCGGCTATGGCTAACTTAAATCTAATTAAAACCAAATTCTAAACGACGCCCTAAGGGCTGTATATATGGGGGAACAAAGGGGAATTTCGTGACCCCTTGGAGGAGGGGTCCGAAAACAACCCTAACTCAGTTTCCCCACACATACGGACTCTAAAAAACAGCCTATTAAGTGTATTTCGAAATTACATGGGCCTGGCCCAATAATAAGGTGACGCAGCACCTATAAGAACCCTTGGACGAAAATATTAATGTGGCATCTTGTGTCTTTCGTCCAAGTCTTCATGCACGCCTTATGGTGGCTTCAAAGTGCGAAAATCACCACTGGAAGCTCCATTGTCCTTTCCCGCGCGCGCACCTCCTTCTCCATGCTTGATCTCGCTCCAATGACCATCCTTCTTATCCATCCTAGGTCCTTCATTCATAAGACAAAGAAAAGTATCTAATTTAGGCAGCATCATATGTTCATGAACATTAGAAGGATTCGCAAGAAACGAAAGTACCTGATAATTTAGTTGACGTGCGCGTGCTCTAGTGACTGGTCCAGTATGTGTAGTTGGTGAAGATGTGGGTGTAATATTAGTAGAGATGTCCTCATCATCTTCCCCTTCTTGAATTGAAGTCGTCCTCGACGGAAGCTCATCATCTTCTCCCAAATAAGGTTTCAAATCTGCAATGTTAAATGTGGGACTAACCCCAAAATCTGCAGGTAGCTCAAGTTTATATGCATTATCATTAATTTTCTGTAAAACCTTAAAGGGACCATCAGCTCGTGGCATTAACTTAGACTTGCGCAAATCAGGAATCCTATCTTTACGTAGATGTAACCAAACAAGATCGCCTGGTTCAAACACAACATACTTTCTACCCTTATCACCAGCAAGCTTGTATCTAGCATTCATTCTCTCAATGTTTTCTTTAGTTAACTCATGCATTTTTAATATCAATTCAGCACGTTGCTTAGCATCAAAATTAACCTTCTCCGAAGATGGAAGAGGCAGCAAATCAATAGGTGCACGAGGTAGAAAACCATAAACAATCTCAAAAGGGCACATTTTAGTGGTAGAATGCAATGAACGTGTAGAATATATGTGGAGCTGTAGGAAGGCTGACAAGTATGGTAGCAAAAGCTCAACAGTAATCAAAACAGAGATGCAAAGCTGAATAAACACTGAACGTCGGTACTGTGCTGATCCTAGGCTAGACCGTACTAGAGACGCGAGCCTAAAACACCAGCGAAAGCACGGCGCGGCACGTAAACAACTGAGAAGCACACTGAATTTTTTTTCTCTCTTTTTTTTTGTTTTTTGGAAATCGCCCCCTTCTACGTACGACGAAAGATTGGTGAAATTCGACTCTAACAACTCAGACCGTGGTGATGTATATGGACTCGGAGTGGCGGAACGTGGTGGTGTATATGGACTCGGATTGGTGGAACGTGATGAAGTATATGGACTCGGATTGGCGGAACGTGGTGGTGTATACTACTGTACGGCGGCGGCGTGACAAACTGTGATCAGAACTCGAAACTCTAAGGGAACTAGACGCTAAGATCAGCAACTTGACACAACGATGCAACCGCAAATTCAACAAAGCAAGTACTGAAAAGAAAACTGGACAAAGGCTCGGACTATTTTGGGACGTGATGATCTAACCCTAATTTTTGTTTGGCTTTTTCGTGGACTGTAGGTATGAAGAACAGTATGCAACAGGTTTAGCATCTTGTAATAACACACCTCCCAAACCAATCCCACTAGCATTGCATTCAAGCTCAAAAGTCTTATTAAAATCAGGGAGTTGGAGCAAAGGAGCATGTGTTAACTTATCTTTCAATGCCGTGAAGGCTTCTTCCTGTGCGGTACCCCAAGTAAAAGGCACATCCTTGCGTGTAAGCTCATTGAGAGGTGCAGCAATGGTGCTGAAATCTCTCACAAAACGCCTATAGAATCCAGCGAGGCCAAGAAAACTCCTCACTTGTGTGACCGTTTTGGGCTGCGGCCAACTCTCAATCGCCTCAATCTTGGCTTTATCAACTTCAATTCCCTGCGGAGTAACAACATAGCCAAGAAACGATACTCGGTCGGTGCAAAAGGTGCACTTCCCAAGGTTACCAAACAAACGTGCATTACGTAGAGCAATAAAAACAACACGTAAATGATCCAAATGTTCCTCCAAAGATTTGCTATAAATCAGTATATCATCAAAATAGACTACCACAAATCGTCCAACGAAAGCACGTATAACCTCGTTCATTAATCTCATGAAAGTGCTAGGTGCATTAGTTAACCCAAAAGGCATGACTAACCACTCATATAATCCAAACTTAGTTTTAAATGTCGTTTTCCATTCATCTCCTAATTTCATGCGAATTTGATGGTATCCACTACGCAAATCAACTTTGGAAAACATGGTAGAGCCACTTAATTCATCAAGCATACCATCTAACCTAGGAATAGGATGACGATAACGAATAGTAATATTATTAATGGCTCGACAATCAACACACATACGCCATGTTCCATCCTTTTTAGGCACTAATATAACAGGAACATCACAAGGACTAAGGGATTCACGTATGTAACCTTTGTCGAGTAGCTCTTGTACTTGACGCTGAATCTCCTTCGTCTCCTCCGGATTGGTACGGTATGGCGCACGGTTAGGCAGCGAAGCACCGGGAATTAAGTCAATCTGATGCTCAATCCCTGGAATAGGTGGTAATCCCGGTGGTACGTCTTGTGGAAAGACGTCAATAAACTCCTGCAAAAGGTCAGTGACAACAGGAGGCAAAGAAAGAGGCAATTCCTCAAATGAAAACAAAGCTTCTTTGCACACAAAAGCATAGCACACATATTGACTAACATCCAAATCCGAAATATCAACCTTAGTAGCAAGCAAAGTTGGACTAGTCAATTTAATTTCATTAGAAACAGCAGAAGAAGATTTGCTATTAGTCTTATGTTGTTGCTCAAATTCTGTAGTTGTCATCTCATTTTCACTCTTATTTTTCTCCTGTTTAGCTTTACTAGCTCTAGCAAGATCATCTTTCAGAATTTGTTCAGGAGACATAGGAAGTAAAGCAATATTTTTATCCTGATGAACCAGAGTAAACTGATTTTTCCTACCATGGTGTACAACATTCCTATCAAATTGCCATGGTCTACCAAGTAAAAGAGAGCATGCTTGCATGGGTACCACATCACAATCAACATAATCAACATATGAAGCAATGCTAAAGTGCACACGAACAGAACGCGTTACCTTAATCTTACCACTATTGTTAAACCACTGAATATAGTACGGATGGGGGTGTGGTCTTGTGGTGAGAGATAGCTTCTCCACCAACTCCATGCTAGCCAAGTTGTTGCAACTCCCTCCGTCAATAATGATGCGAACCGTACATTCTTTCACCACTCCCTTTGTGTGGAACAAATTATGCCTCTGGTTTTGCTCGGCCTTCGTTACCTGCACACTTAACACACGTTGAGCAACCAAACTAGCATATTGATCTGCATCATCAGGAGCCATATACTCTATATCATGAGCATCATCATGGGCACCCTGTTCCTCGTGAGTAATGAGAACTAAAGTCTCCTCATCATAGTCGCTCGCTGACTCATACCCACCATCCGCCGTAATAATCATCACACGCTTGGAGGGACAGTCTTTTGCGAAGTGACCTCCACCTTGGCACCTGCGACATTTAATATCACGATCTCGTGTTTGCCCTGTGGAAGCCATGGATGAAGAAGAACTCGCCGCTGGACCACTCTGTGCACCCTTGAATGGTGGTGCTGGCTGTTCTGGTGGCTCCCTGTAAGAATGAGCAGCTGAAGTAGATGGTGGTGCAGCAGGACGTGTGGATGTAGAAGCTCCACGTGATGTCCATGATGTATTTCGTCCTGCAGAAAAGATAGGTCTCGTAGCGGCCTGTCGATCCTGCACTTCACGTTCAGCTTTACAAGCAAGATGAAACAAACGAGTGATAGTAGCATAGTCCTTGTATTCTAGAATAGTTTGTATCTCCCTGTTTAAGCCACCCATAAAACGTGCAAGCATAGTGATAGAGGCGAAGGTGTCCCGATGTTTCGATGAGATGGTGGAGATCGATTTTTTTGGTGGAGTAGACTTTCACGACCCGACTACGAACGTGCGAAGACGTTGTGCCTTAGCAATCGCTAAACCAACTCCGAGAGGTTATTGATCCCGCGGATGCACGACCAACCTGACCACGAAGGTCAATTCCTGCAAGCAATCGAAGAACAAGCAAGAACTAAGAATTGCAATCTGGATATTGCGAATATAAGATGAAAGATTAACAGAAGTTGGGGTTCCAATGCGGTCTTGGCCTGGTCGGACGACACAAACGAAGAACTCGAAGTTGCGGCTATGGCTAACTTAAATCTAATTAAAACCCAAGTCTAAACGACGCCCTAAGGGCTGTATATATGGGGGAACAGAGGGGATTTTCGTGACCCCTTGGAGGTGGGGTCCGAAAACAACCCTAACTCGGTTTCCCCACACATACGGACTCTAAAAACAGCCTATAAGGTGGTATTTCGAAATTACATGGGCCCAGCCCAATATTAAAGTGACGCAGCACCTATAATTGCCCTTGGACGAAAATAATGAAGTGGCATCTCGCGTATTTCGTCCAAGACTTCATGCGCGCCTTATGGTGGCTTCAAAGTGCGATAATCACCACGGGAAGCTCCGCTGTCCTTTCCCGCGCGCGCACCTTCTTCTCCATGCTTGATCCCGCTCCAATGACCATCCTTCTTGTCCATGCTAGGTCCTTCATTCATAAGCAAAACAAAAGTATCTAATTTAGGCAGTATCATATGTTCATGAACAATAGAAGGATTCGCAAGAAACGAAAGTACCTGATAATTTAGTTGACGTGCACGAGCTCTAGTAACTGGTCCAATATGTGTAGTTGGTGAGGGTATGGGTGTAACATTAGTAGGGATGTCCTCATCACATAGCTTCATTATCCTCTACTAGGCCACATCTAATCAATCCAGTTTGTAATTCCTGATAATATTCCTCTACAAGAAAAATTCCTTGTCTCAAACGCTGTAATTTTTGTAGAAATTCACGTTGATAATAAGGAGGAACCCAGCGAGTACGCATAGCATCTTTTAGAGCAGCCCAGTAGTTGGAATATTATTAGCATGCAATCTACAATGTTCAGACCACCCAATAGATGTAAACCCCATGAATTCACAAACAGCAGCAGTAACACGTCTATTCTCAAGATATTGTAAACATGTAAAGCGTTGTTCAGTTTCTAACTCCCAAGTAAGATAAGCATCAGGAATATATCTACCCTCAAACGACTTAAGATTCAATTTAAGTTTAGGCACATGTTCATCATCGCGTACCTGAGGGGGTGGTTGGTGTCGACCGTGGCGAATGTTGGGATGTGGACGTCCAGCTGGCTGCTCATAGGCCGCTTCCTGTTCCACCTCCTCGTAATCACCCTCGTAGTTGTCGTCCTGGCCGACGTCAGAAGCAGCAGCAGTAGAAGCAACTGCAGCAGCAGGAGGAGCACCAATACCAGCAGCTTGTGCGCCCGGAAACAGAATACGCCGTGCACGTCGTGGTGGCGGTGGCTGTGCTGGAGCGGCAGCAGGCTATGTAGGTAGGCGTGCGATCAACTCAGTAAACTTGGCGTCGAGCTTGGTGTCGATCATCTTCTCCACGCCATCAATCGCCTCTGTAAATCTGTTCTCGATGTCATTCACCTGTTCAGACATCATTTGTGCAAATTTATCATGTAGCGCCTTGTTTGTCATGTTCTCCCAATCGGGTGCATCCCGCGCCACTTCATCATGTGATGCTGGCATGGTCAGCAGAAATAGAAAACACACAGGAATATAATCCTACTTCTACTAATGGGATGTGGGGTGGTGGAAAGCACAAATCCGTCAAGCTTTTCTTTCGTTCTTACCGATTCTTACCTAGCAGCAGGTGGTGATGTACAACCAACGGGTCAAAACTCTCAGAGATGTGGTAGAGCGATGGCCAGGAGGTGTCAAAACGCACGATGTAGAATATATGTGGAGCTGTAGGAAGGCTTACAAGTATGGTAGCAAAAGCTCAACAGTAATCAAAACAGAGATGCAAAGCTGAATAAACACTCAACGTCGGTACTGTGCTGATCCTAGGCTAGACTGTACTAGAGAGGCGAGCCTAAAACACCAACGAAAGCACGGCGCGGCACGTAAACAACTGAGAAGCACACTCTGATTTTTTTTTTGGAAATCACCCCCTTCTACGTACGACAAAAGATTGGTGAAATCCGACTCTAATCAACTCAAAACTATTCTGGCTACGGCGATATCTCAAACTGAACGGGTGATGGAACTCAACTCGGATTGGTAGGTCGTGGTGGTGTATATGGACGCGGGTTGGCGGAACGTGGTGGTGTTTCTGGACTCGGATTGGTGGCAGCGGACGGATGGAACTAGTGCGGCGGCGGCGTGACAACTGTGATCAGAACTCGAAACTCTAAGGAACTAGACGCTAAGATAACCAACTTGACACAACGATGCAACCGCAAATTCAACAAAGCAAACTACTGTAAAGAAAACTGGACAAAGGCTAGGACTGTCGTGGGACGTGATGATCTAACCCTAATTTTTTTGTTGGCTCTTTCGTGGACTGTAGGTATGAAGAACAGAACCAATCTAGACTACGAAAAACTGGTAAATCTCACCGATCAACCTGGAAATCTGATACCACTTGATAGAGGCGAAGGTGTCCCGATGTTTCGATGACATGATGGAGATCGATTATGGTGGAGTAGACTTTCACGACCCGACTACGAACGTGCGAAGACGTTGCGCCTTAGCAATCGCTAAACCAACTCCGAGAGGTTATTGATCCCGCGGGTGCACGATCAACCTGACCACGAAGGTCTAATTCCTGCAAGAAATCGAAAGAACAAGCAAGAACTAAGAATTGCAATCTGGATATTGCGAATATAAGATGAATGATTAACAAAAGTTGGGGTTCCAATGCGGTCTTGGCCTGGTCGGATGACACAAACGAAGAGCTCGGAGTTGCGGCTATGGCTAACTTAAATCTAATTAAAACCCAAGTCTAAACGACGCCCTAAGGGCTGTATATATGGGGGAACAGAGGGGAATTTCGTGGCCCCTTGGAGGAGGGGTCCGAAAACAACCATAACTCGGTTTCCCCACACATACGGTGATAGAGGCGAAGGTGTCCCGATGTTTCGATGAGATGGTGGAGATCGATTTTTGGTGGAGTAGACTTTCACGACCCGACTACGAACGTGCGAAGACGTTGCGCCTTAGCAATCGCTAAACCAACTCCGAGAGGTTATTGATCCCGCGGGTGCACGATCAACCTGACCACGAAGGTCAATTCCTGCAAGCAATCGAAGAACAAGCAAGAACTAAGAATTGCAATCTGGATATTGCGAATATAAGATGAAAGATTAACAGAAGTTGGGGTTCCAATGCGGTCTTGGCCTGGTCGGACGACACAAACGAAGAACTCGAAGTTGCGGCTATGGCTAACTTAAATCTAATTAAAACCCAAGTCTAAACGACGCCCTAAGGGCTGTATATATGGGGGAACAGAGGGGATTTTTGTGACCCCTTGGAGGTGGGGTCCGAAAACAACCCTAACTCGGTTTCCCCACACATACGGACTCTAAAAACAGCCTATAAGGTGGTATTTCGAAATTACATGGGCCCAGCCCAATATTAAGGTGACGCAGCACCTATAATTGCCCTTGGACGAAAATAATGAAGTGGCATCTCGCGTATTTCGTCCAAGACTTCATGCGCGCCTTATGGTGGCTTCAAAGTGCGATAATCACCACTGGAAGCTCCGCTGTCCTTTCCCGCGCGCGCACCTTCTTCTCCATGCTTGATCCCGCTCCAATGACCATCCTTCTTGTCCATGCTAGGTCCTTCATTCATAAGCAAAACAAAAGTATCTAATTTAGGCAGCATCATATGTTCATGAACAATAGAAGGATTCGCAAGAAACGAAAGTACCTGATAATTTAGTTGACGTGCGCGTGCTCTAGTAACTGGTCCAGTATGTGTAGTTGGTGAAGATATGGGTGTAACATTAGTAGAGATGTCCTCATCATCCTCCCCTTCTTGAATTGAAGTCGTCCTCGACGGAAGCTCATCATCTTCTCCCAAATAAGGTTTCAAATCTGCAATGTTAAATGTGGGACTAACCCCAAAATCTGCAGGTAGCTCAAGTTTATATGCATTATCATTAATTTTCTGTAAAACCTTAAAGGGACCATCAGCTCGTGGCATTAACTTAGACTTGCGCAAATCAGGAAACCTATCTTTACGTAGATGTAACCAAACAAGATCTCCGGGTTCAAACACAACATGCTTTCTACCCTTATCACCAGCAAGCTTGTATCTAGCATTCATTTTCTCAATGTTTTCTTTAGTTAACTCATGCATTTTTAATATCAATTCAGCACGTTGCTTAGCATCAAAATTAACCTTCTCCGAAGATGGAAGAGGCAGCAAATCAATAGGTGCACGAGGTAGAAAACCATAAACAATCTCAAAAGGGCACATTTTAGTGGTAGAATGAAATGAACGATTATAAGCAAATTCAATATGAGGTAAACATTCTTCCCACATTTTCAAGTTACTCTTTAAAACAGCCCTAAGCATAGTAGACAAAGTCCTATTGACTACTTCAGTTTGTCCATAAGTTTGGGGATGACAAGTAGTACTAAAAAGTAGTTTAGTCCCCAACTTAGCCCATAAGCATCTCCAAAAATGGCTAAGAAACTTAGTATCACGATCCGAGACAATAGTATTGGGCACACCATGTAAGCGAATAATCTCACGAAAGAATAAATCAGCAACATTAGCAGCATCATCGCTTTTATGACATGGTATAAAATGTGCCATCTTAGAAAATCTATCCACGACAACAAATATGCTATCCCTCCCGTTCTTTGTTCGAGGCAAGCCTAAAACAAAGTCCATGGATATGTCCTCCCACGGAACACTAGGTACAGGTAAAGGCATGTATAAACCATGAGGATTGAGTCGTGACTTAGCTTTTTGACATGTAGTGCAGCGAGCAACAAAACGCTCAACATCCCGTCTCATCTTTGGCCAAAAGAAATGTGTAGCAAGTACGTCCTCCGTCTTCTTCACGCCAAAATGTCCCATTAATCCTGCTCCATGCGCCTCCTACAACAACAAAAGACGAATAGAGCTAGCTGGAATGCATAGCTTGTTAGAACGGAACACAAACCCATCATTAAGCACAAACTTGTTCCATGTTCTACCCTCTCTACAATTCTGCAAAACATCTTTAAATTCTGCATCATGTACATATTGATCTTTGATTGTCTCTAAACCGAATATCTTGAAGTCAAGTTTGGAAAGCATAGTATAACGACGAGACAAAGCATCAGCAATAATATTATCTTTCCCCTTCTTGTGTTTAATGACATAAGGGAAAGTCTCAATAAATTCAACCCACTTAGCATGTCTACGATTAAGTTTTGCTTGACTTCTTATGTGTTTCAAAGATTCATGATCAGAATGTATAACAAATTCTTTGGGCCATAAATAATGTTGCCAAGTTTCTAATGTCCAAACAAGAGCATATAATTCCTTATCATAAGTAGAATAGTTCAGACTAGGCCCACTCAATTTTTCAGAAAAGTATGCAACAGGTTTAGCATCTTGTAATAACACACCTCCCAAACCAATACCACTAGCATCGCATTCAAGCTCAAAAGTCTTATTAAAATCAGGAAGTTGGAGCAAAGGAGCATGTGTTAACTTATCTTTCAATACCGTGAAGGCTTCTTCCTGTGCGGTACCCCAAGTAAAAGGCACATCCTTGCGTGTAAGCTCATTGAGAGGGGCAGCAATGGTGCTGAAATCTCTCACAAAACGCCTATAGAATCCAGCGAGGCCAAGAAAACTCCTCACTTGTGTGACCGTTTTGGGCTGCGGCCAACTCTCAATTGCCTCGATCTTGGCTTTATCAACTTCAATTCCCTGCGGAGTAACAACATAGCCAAGAAACGATAGTCGGTCGGTGCAAAAGGTGCACTTCCCAAGGTTACCAAATAAACGTGCATTACGTAGAGCAATAAAAACAGCACGTAAATGATCCAAATGTTCCTCCAAAGATTTGCTATAAATCAGTATATCATCAAAATAGACTACCACAAATCGTCCAATGAAAGCACGTAAAACCTCGTTCATTAATCTCATAAAAGTGCTAGGTGCATTAGTTAACCCAAAAGGCATGACTAACCACTCATATAATCCAAACTTAGTTTTAAATGCCGTTTTCCATTCATCCCCTAATTTCATGCGAATTTGATGGTATCCACTACGCAAATCAACATTGGAAAACATGGTAGAGCCACTTAATTCATCAAGCATATCATCTAACCTAGGAATAGGATGACGATAACGAATAGTAATATTATTAATGGCTCTACAATCAACACACATACGCCAAGTTCCATCCTTTTTAGGCACTAATATAACAGGAACAGCACAAGGACTAAGTGATTCACGTATGTAACCTTTGTCGAGTAGCTCTTGTACTTGACGCTGAATCTCCTTCGTCTCCTCCGGATTGGTACAGTATGGCGCACGGTTGGGCAGCAAAGCACCGGGAATTAAGTCAATCTGATGCTCAATCCCTCGAATAGGTGGTAATCCCGGTGGTACGTCTTGTGGAAAGACGTCAATAAATTCCTGCAAAAGGTCAGTGACAACAGGAGGCAAAGAAGGAGGCAATTCCTCAAATGAAAACAAAGCTTCTTTGCACACAAAAGCATAGCACACATATTGACTAACATCCAAATCTGAAATATCAACCTTAGTAGCAAGCAAAGTTGGACTAGTCAATTTAATTTCATTAGAAACAGCAGAAGAAGATTTGCTATTAGTCTTATGTTGTTGCTCAAATTCTTTAGCTGCTATCTCATTTTCACTCTTATTTTTCTCCTGTTTAGCTTTACTAGCTCTAGCAAGATCATCTTTCACAATTTGTTCAGGAGACATAGGAAGTAAAGCAATATTTTTATCCTGATGAACCAGAGTAAACTGATTTGTCCTACCATGGTGTACAACATTCCTATCAAATTGCCATGGTCTACCAAGTAAAAGAGAGCATGCTTGCATGGGTACCACATCACAATCAACATAATCAGCATATGCAGCAATGCTAAAGTGCACACGAACAGAACGCGTTACCTTAATCTTACCACTATTGTTAAACCACTGAATATAGTACGGATGGGGGTGTGGTCTTGTGGTGAGAGATAGCTTCTCCACCAACTCCATGCTCGCCAAGTTTTTGCAACTCCGTCCGTCAATGATGATGCGAACCGAACGTTCTTTCACCACTCCCTTTGTGTGGAACAAATTATGCCTCTGGTTTTGCTCGGCCTTCGATACCTGCACACTTAACACACGTTGAGCAACCAAACTAGCAAATGGATCTGCATCATCAGGAGCCATATACTCTATATCATGAGCGTCATCATGGGCACCCTGTTCCTCGTGAGCAATGAGAACTAAAGTCTCCTCATCATAGTCGCTCGCTGACTCATACCCACCATCCGCCGTAATAATCATCACACGCTTGGAGGGACAGTCTTTTGCGAAGTGACCTCCACCTTGGCACCTGCGACATTTAATATCACGATCTCGTGCTTGCCCTGTGGAAGCCATGGATGAAGAAGAACTCGCTGCTGGACCACTCTGTGCACCCTTGAATGGTGGCGCTGGCTGTTTTGGAGGCTCCCTGTAAGAATGAGCGGCTGAAGTAGATGGTGGTGCAGCAGGACGTGTGGATGTAGAAGCTCCACGCGATGTCCATGATGTATTTCGTCCTGCAGAAAAGTTAGGTCTCGTAGCGGCCTGTCGATCCTGCACTTCACGTTCAGCTTTACAAGCAAGATGAAACAAACGAGTGATAGTAGTAAAGTCCTTGTATTCTAGAATAGTTTGTATCTCCCTGTTTAAGCCACCCATAAAACGTGCAAGCATAGCTTCATTATCCTCTACTAGGCCACATCTAATCAATCCAGTTTGTAATTCCTGATAATATTCCTCTACAGAATTTTTTCCTTGTCTCAAACGCTGTAATTTTTGTAGCAATTCACGTTGATAATAAGGAGGAACCCAGCGAGTACGCATAGCATCTTTTAAAGCAGCCCAAGTAGCTGGAATATTATTAGCATGCAATCTACAATGTTCGGACCACCAAATAGATGCAAATCCCGTGAATTCACAAACAGCAGCAGTAACACGTCTATTCTCAGGATATTGTAAACATGTAAAGCGTTGTTCAGTTTCTAACTCCCAAGTAAGATAAGCATCAGGAATATGTCTACCCTCAAACGGCTTAAGATTCAATTTAAGTTTAGGCACATGTTCATCATCGCGTACCTGAGGGGGTGGTTGGTGTCGACCGTGGCGAATGTTGGGACGTGGACGTCCAGCTGGCTGCTCATAGGCCGCTTCGTCTTCCACCTCCTCCTCGTAATCACCCTCGTAGTTGTCATCCTGGCCGACGTCAGAAACAGCAGCAGTAGCAGCAACTGCAGCAGCAGCAGTGATGAGGACATCTCTACTAATGTTACACCCACATCTTCACCAACTACACATACTGGACCAGTTACTAGAGCACGCGCACGTCAACTAAATTATCAGGTACTTTCGTTTCTTGCGAATCCTTCTATTGTTCATGAACATATGATGCTGCCTAAATTAGATACTTTTGTTTTACTTTTGTTTTGCTTATAAATTAGATACTCCGCTACGAGACCTAACTTTTCTGCAGGACGAAATAAATCATGGACATCGCGTGGACCTTCTACATCCACACGTCCTGCTGCACCACCATCTACTTCAGCCGCTCATTCTTACAGGGAGCCACCAAAACAGCCAGCGCCACCATTCAAGGGTGCACAAAGTGGTCCAGCGGCAAGTTCTTCTTCATCCATGGCTTCCACAGGGCAAACACGAGATCGTGATATTAAATGTCGCAGGTGCCAAGGTGGAGGTCACTTCGCAAAAGACTGTCCCACCAAGCGTGTGATGACTATTACGGCGGATGGTGGGTATGAGTCAGCGAGTGACTATGATGAGGAGATTTTAGTTCTCATTGCTCATGAGGAACAGGGTGCCCATGATGATGCTCATGATATAGAGTATATGGCTCCTGATGATGCAGATCAATATGCTAGTTTGGTTGCTCAACGTGTGTTAAGTGTGCAGGTATCGAAGGCCGAGCAAAACTAGAGGCATAATTTGTTCCACACAAAGGGAGTGGTGAAAGAACGTTCGGTTCGCATCATCATTGACGGAGGGAGTTGCAACAACTTGGCGAGCATGGAGTTGGTGGAGAAGCTATCTCTCACCACAAGACCACACCCCCATCCGTACTATATTCAGTGGTTTAACAATAGTGGTAAGATTAAGGTAACGCGTTCTGTTCGTGTGCACTTTGGCATTGCTGCATATGCTGATTATGTTGATTGTGATGTGGTACCCATGCAAGCATGCTCTCTTTTACTTGGTAGACCATGGCAATTTGATAGGAATGTTGTACACCATGGTAGGACAAATCAGTTTACTCTGGTTCATCAGGATAAACATATTGCTTTACTTCCTATGTCTCCTGAACAAATTGTGAAAGATGATCTTGCTAGAGCTAGTAAAGCTAAACAGGAGAAAAATAAGAGTGAAAATGAGATAGCAGCTAAAGAATTTGAGCAACAACATAAGACTACTAGCAAATCTTCTTCTGCTGTTTCTAATGAAATTAAATTGACTAGTCCAACTTTGCTTGCTACTAAGGTTGATATTTCAGATTTGGATGTTAGTCAATATGTGTGCTATGCTTTTGTGTGCAAAGAAGCTTTGTTTTCATTTGAGGAATTGCCTCCTTCTTTGCCTCCTGTTGTCACTGACCTTTTGCAGGATTTTATTGACGTCTTTCCACAAGACGTACCACCGGGATTACCACCTATTCGAGGGATTGAGCATCAGATTGACTTAATTCCCGGTGCTTTGCTGCCCAACCGTGCGCCATACTGTACCAATCCGGAGGAGACGAAGGAGATTCAGCGTCAAGTACAAGAGCTACTCGACAAAGGTTACATACGTGAATCACTTAGTCCTTGTGCTGTTCCTGTTATATTAGTGCCTAAAAAGGATGGAACTTGGCGTATGTGTGTTGATTGTAGAGCCATTAATAATATTACTATTCGTTATCGTCATCCTATTCCTAGGTTAGATGATATGCTTGATGAATTAAGTGGCTCTACCATGTTTTCCAATGTTGATTTGCGTAGTGGATACCATCAAATTCGCATGAAATTAGGGGATGAATGGAAAACGGCATTTAAAACTAAGTTTGGATTATATGAGTGGTTAGTCATGCCTTTTGGGTTAACTAATGCACCTAGCACTTTTATGAGATTAATGAACGAGGTTTTACGTGCTTTCATTGGACGATTTGTGGTAGTCTATTTTGATGATATACTGATTTATAGCAAATCTTTGGAGGAACATTTGGATCATTTACGTGCTGTTTTTATTGCTCTACGTAATGCACGTTTATTTGGTAACCTTGGGAAGTGCACCTTTTGCACCGACCGAGTATCGTTTCTTGGCTATGTTGTTACTCCGCAGGGAATTGAAGTTGATAAAGCCAAGATCGAGGCAATTGAGAGTTGGCCGCAGCCCAAAACGGTCACACAAGTGAGGAGTTTTCTTGGCCTCGCTGGATTCTATAGGCGTTTTGTGAGAGATTTCAGCACCATTGCTGCCCCTCTCAATGAGCTTACACGCAAGGATGTGCCTTTTACTTGGGGTACCGCACAGGAAGAAGCCTTCACGGTATTGAAAGATAAGTTAACACATGCTCCTTTGCTCCAACTTCCTGATTTTAATAAGACTTTTGAGCTTGAATGCGATGCTAGTGGTATTGGTTTGGGAGGTGTGTTATTACAAGATGCTAAACCTGTTGCATACTTTTCTGAAAAATTGAGTGGGCCTAGTCTGAACTATTCTACTTATGATAAGGAATTATATGCTCTTGTTTGGACATTAGAAACTTGGCAACATTATTTATGGCCCAAAGAATTTGTTATACATTCTGATCATGAATCTTTGAAACACATAAGAAGTCAAGCAAAACTTAATCGTAGACATGCTAAGTGGGTTGAATTTATTGAGACTTTCCCTTATGTCATTAAACACAAGAAGGGGAAAGATAATATTATTGCTGATGCTTTGTCTCGTCGTTATACTATGCTTTCCCAACTTGACTTCAAGATATTCGGTTTAGAGACAATCAAAGATCAATATGTACATGATGCAGAATTTAAAGATGTTTTGCAGAATTGTAGAGAGTGTAGAACATGGAACAAGTTTGTGCTTAATGATGGATTTGTGTTCCGTTCTAACAAGCTATGCATTCCAGCTAGCTCTATTCGTCTTTTGTTGTTGCAGGAGGCGCATGGAGGAGGATTAATGGGACATTTTGGTGTGAAAAAGACGGAGGACGTACTTGCTACACATTTCTTTTGGCCAAAGATGAGACGGGATGTTGAGCGTTTTGTTGCTCGCTGCACTACATGTCAAAAAGCTAAGTCACGACTCAATCCTCATGGTTTATACATGCCTTTACCTGTACCTAGTGTTCCGTGGGAGGACATATCCATGGACTTTGTTTTAGGCTTGCCTCGAACAAAGAAGGGGAGGGATAGCATATTTGTTGTCGTGGATAGATTTTCTAAGATGGCACATTTTATACCATGTCATAAAAGCGATGATGCTGCTAATGTTGCTGATTTATTCTTTGGAGAGATTATTCGTTTACATGGTGTGCCCAATACTATTGTCTCGGATCGTGATACTAAGTTTGTTAGCCATTTTTGGAGATGCTTATGGGCTAAGTTGGGGACTAAACTACTTTTTAGTACTACATGTCATCCCCAAACTGATGGACAAACTGAAGTGGTCAATAGGACATTGTCTACTATGCTTAGGGCTGTTTTAAAAAGTAACTTGAAACTGTGGGAAGAATGTTTACCTCATATTGAATTTGCTTATAATCGTTCAGTGCATTCTACCACTAAAATGTGCCCTTTTGAGATTGTTTATGGTTTTCTACCTCGTGCACCTATTGATTTGCTGCCTCTTCCATCTTCGGAGAAGGTTAATTTTGATGCTAAGCAACGTGCTGAATTGATATTAAAAATGCATGAGTTAACTAAAGAAAACATTGAGCGCATAAATGCTAGATACAAGCTTGCTGGTGATAGGGGTCGAAAGCATGTTGTGTTTGAACCAGGAGATCTTGTTTGGTTACATCTACGTAAAGATAGGTTTCCTGATTTGCGCAAGTCTAAGTTAATGCCACGAGCTGATGGTCCCTTTAAGGTTTTACAGAAAATTAATGATAATGCATATAAACTTGAGCTACCTGCAGATTTTGGGGTTAGTCCCACATTTAACATTGCAGATTTGAAACCTTATTTGGGAGAAGATGATGAGCTTCCGTCGAGGACGACTTCAATTCAAGAAGGGGAGGATGATGAGGACATCTCTACTAATGTTACACCCATATCTTCACCAACTACACATACTGGACCAGTTACTAGAGCACGCGCACGTCAACTAAATTATCAGGTACTTTCGTTTCTTGCGAATCCTTCTATTGTTCATGAACATATGATGCTGCCTAAATTAGATACTTTTGTTTTGCTTATGAATGAAGGACCTAGCATGGACAAGAAGGATGGTCATTGGAGCGGGATCAAGCATGGAGAAGAAGGTGCGCGCGCGGGAAAGGACAGCGGAGCTTCCAGTGGTGATTATCGCACTTTGAAGCCACCATAAGGCGCGCATGAAGTCTTGGACGAAATACGCGAGATGCCACTTCATTATTTTCGTCCAAGGGCAATTATAGGTGCTGCGTCACCTTAATATTGGGCTGGGCCCATGTAATTTCGAAATACCACCTTATAGGCTGTTTTTAGAGTCCGTATGTGTGGGGAAACCGAGTTAGGGTTGTTTTCGGACCCCACCTCCAAGGGGTCACGAAAATCCCCTCTGTTCCCCCATATATACAGCCCTTAGGGCGTCGTTTAGACTTGGGTTTTAATTAGATTTAAGTTAGCCATAGCCGCAACTTCGAGCTCTTCGTTTGTGTCATCCGACCAGGCCAAGACCTCATTGGAACCCCAACTTTCGTAATCATTCATCTTATATTCGCAAATATCCAGATTGCAATTCTTAGTTCTTGCTTGTTCTTCGATTGCTTGCAGGAATTAGACCTTCGTGGTCAGGTTGATCGTGCATCCGCGGGATCAATAACCTCTCGGAGTTGGTTTAGCGATCGCTAAGGCGCAACGTCTTCGCACGTTCGTAGTCGGATCGTGAAAGTCGTCTCCACCTTAATCGATCTACACCATCTCATCGAAACATCGGGACACCTTCGCCTCTATCACATGGTGTGCCCAATACTATTGTCTCGGATCGTGATACTAAGTTTATTAGCCATTTTTGGAGATGCTTATGGGCTAAGTTGGGGACTAAACTACTTTTTAGTACTACTTGTCATCCCCAAACTGATGGACAAACTGAAGTAGTCAATAGGACTTTGTCTACTATGCTTAGGGCTGTTTTAAAGACTAACTTGAAAATGTGGGAAGAATGTTTACCTCATATTGAATTTGCTTATAATCGTTCATTTCATTCTACCACTAAAATGTGCCCTTTTGAGATTGTTTATGGTTTTCTAACTCGTGCACCTATTGATTTGCTTCCTATTCCATCTTCGGAGAAGGTTAATTTTGATGCTAAGCAACGTGCTGAATTGATATTAAAAATGCATGAGTTAACTAAAGAAAACATTGAGAAAATGAATGCTAGATACAAGCTTGCTGGTGATAAGGGTAGAAAGCATGTTGTGTTTGAACCAGGAGATCTTGTTTGGTTACATCTACGTAAAGATAGGTTTCCTAATTTGCGCAAGTCTAAGTTAATGCCACGAGCTGATGGTCCCTTTAAGGTTTTACAGAAAATTAATGATAATGCATATAAACTTGAGCTACCTGCAGATTTTGGGGTTAGTCCCACATTTAACATTGCAGATTTGAAACCTTATTTGGGAGAAGATAATGAGCTTCCGTCGAGGGCGACTTCAATTCAAGAAGGGGAGGATGATGAGGACATCTCTACTAATGTTACACCCACATCTTCACCAACTACACATACTGGACCAGTTACTAGAGCACGTGCACGTCAACTAAATTATCAGGTACTTTTGTTTCTTGCGAATCCTTCTAATGTTAATGAACATATGATGCTGCCTAAATTAGATACTTTTGTTTTGCTTATGAATGAAGGACCTAGCATGGACAAGAAGGACGGTCATTGGAGCGGGATCAAGCATGGAGAAGAAGGTGCGCGCGCGGGAAATAACAATGGAGCTTCCAGTGGGGATTTTCGCACTTTGAAGCCACCATAAGGCATGCATGAAGGCTTGGACGAAATACACGAGATGCCACTTCATTATTTTCGTCCAAGAGCAATTATAGGTGCTGCGTCACCTTAATATTGGGCTGGGCCCATGTAATTTCGAAATACCACATTATAGGCTGTTTTTAGAGTCCGTATGTGTGGGAAAACCGAGTTAGGGTTGTTTTCGGGCCCCACCTCCAAGGGGTCACGAAAATCCCCTCTGTTCCCCCATATATACAGCCCTTAGGGCGTCGTTTAGACTTGGGTTTTAATTAGATTTAAGTTAGCCACAGCCGCAACTTCGAGTTCTTCGTTTGTGTCGTCCGACCAGGCCAAGACTGCATTGGAACCCCAACTTCTGTTAATCTTTCATCTTATATTCGCAATATCCAGATTGCAATTCTTAGTTCTTGCTTGTTCTTCGATTGCTTGCAGGAATTGACCTTCGTGGTCAGGTTGATCGTGCATCCGCGGGATCAATAACCTCTCGGAGTTGGTTTAGCGATTGCTAAGGCGCAACGTCTTCGCACGTTCGTAGTCGGGTCGTGAAAGTCTACTCCACCAAAATCGATCTCCATCATCTCATCGAAACATCGGGACACCTTCGCCTCTATCAACGTCACCCCAACTCTCCCACCTTTTCTCTCCTCTCTCTCTCCAGCCCGAGAGGAGCGACGCGTCGCCGCCTCCCCTAGACGGCCGGACCACCGGAGCCCCCACCGCCGGCGAGTCGCCTCCCCGCCTCCGGCCAGGTCACCCCTCGCGTCGTCCCTCCTCCTTCCTTCCCTCTTCCCTTCCCGCTCATCTCTCTCTTTCTCGCAGCAACGAGGAAGCCTCCATGGGTGCCATTTGGAGCTCCACCACGCCGCCGGATTCGGCCATCGCGCCGCCCCAAGACCACCTCGCTGGAGACCTTGAACCGGGCGGATCCGTCGCCTGTAGCCATCCCCTCCGCCCTGCGCTACCTCACCGCCAACCGCGGGCCTCGTCGTCAAGCCGACTGGAGCGCCGCCGCCGTGGATCCCCGCTCGGGGTCGTCCTGATCTGGACGAAGCAGGCAGGTGGCCGGTGCTCCCCAGCGCCTCCCCTCGCACGGCCCACGACCTTCCTCCGCCCGGTGCGAGCCGCACCTATCCTCCGCCCCTTCACCGACTAGGCCTCGGCCCTAGGTGAGACGCCTCCCATTTTTTTTCTTGTGCTGCTGTTGGGCCGACCCGATTAAGTTTAGTGCACAATGCTCTTTTTAATCAAGTAGCGCTCGCCTCTGTTTAGGCCCATGTGCAGTAGATTCGGCCCAGTAGTTTTTTTCCTTTTCTGGTTTTAATTAATAATTGGCAGATTGTATTAGTTTTTCTTGCTATGCCCGTAACTTTATAACGGTAGCTCGGATCGCGATTAGTTAAACATGAAAGTTTCTTAGAATTTCGTGTAGATTAATAAAATGTTCTCCTTTGCCATGTTTGAAATTGTTTACATGTTGTTTACCTGCTAATTACAACTGCATGCCATTGTAAATGTAATCTGCAATAACTTTTTAATCGTTGCTCCGTTTAAAATGTTCTTTCTATGTAACTTGACTAGAATTGCGTGTAGATTGTGTTTATGCTGCTCTTGCTTGCTAATAAAATAATAAATATTGTTTAGGGCAAAACAGTACAAAACATTATAATTTTCATGGGGTAATTAGTGATAAGCATGTTTAGGAGTTTGCCCCACTTAATCTGACTATCTTAGATAGCTTACTTATGCTTCACCTCTTGCCATGATTGTGTGCTATGCCATGCTTGAGTGAGATGCCATGTTGATAACCTTTGATCAAGTCGTGTAGCTAAACAAATTGAACCCTTGTAAACATGTGGTATCGTCGTGTGTGACGAGTACTCCACTTAACCTGTTAGTAACCGTTCTCGACGGTAGATGCGATACCATAGTGTGTTGTCTCGTGTTGCTTTCTTGTTGTTGATTGCTCGTGATTGCTTCGTAGTAATAGATGCTTGCTCGTCGATTGCTTTCCCGTGTTTCCTTCCTGTGTGCTCCCGCGGTTACTCTCGGGGACGGTGCGAGCTCGCGATCGCCTACACCTTCGGAACCCGACTTATCAACTGGGAAGGACTATACATTAGTTATGATCCATTCTATTATAATCAGCGGTTTGCACGCTAGTCTAGGTTAGGTTCAATGTTTGATCCTACCACATGTTTACAGGCTCTCTTAAACCGATACAGCCATGTCCCCTCCCAGCAAACCATGTACTGCTATGTTACTATTGCTCGTTGCTCAGCCCCTGCTTAGTATGCATGCTTAGGATGCTACGATGTTACCCTGTTACTCCTTGGTTTGGGCTATCACATTATTATATTATTGTGGATGATATGATTATTATAATGTTGACTATATTCGACGAAGGATGGAAGGTCTACGCTATCCCGCCCCGACGCTTTGTTCCATTCGAGTCACCTAGGACCCGAGTTCCGGGTATTGGTTTTAAGACTGAGCGTGCCTAACCGCGTGTGGGATTTTATGGGGTCCCCTTTTCTTACCTACCTAGCTTGAAATATTTCTAGTGGTGCCCAAGCTGACTTACCATTTGAAAACCATGCATATATGTCTGTCGGGTCGCTCCTAGCAGATATCCTTTAAAACAACTTGGGCCAGTGGAGACATGGTTTATCTTGTTCACTACTAGAAAAACAGCTATAGCTAATATGGACACTAATGGCGCACGGGGAAAGTGGTGCGCCATTACTATTTAGTAATGCCGCACCAGTGCATAGTGCACCATTAAGCACCACGTTAGTAATGGCGCACCTGGTCACAGGTGCGCCATGACTCTCTTTCTCCTGGTCCCACACCACTCCCCAGACTTAGTAACGGTGCACCTGGCAGAGGTGCGCCATTACTATCCACGGAAACTAATGACGCACCTTATACCAGGTGCGCCATTGCTAATCTAATCCCACCCGGCCGGCCAACTCCAACCTTAATCCCCACCCGGCATGGCCCCGGCTCCACTCGCAAACCCTACTTCGCTCTCTCCCAATCTCGCCGCCTCTCTCTCTCACGACTGCGCTCCACTCTGGTAAGACTCGCCGCGCCACCCTCTCTGCCTCTCTCTGTCCCCCTCTCTCTCACACACACACACACCGCGCCGCCCTCGCTGATCCCATCTTCTCCGCCGTCGCACCCCTCACCGGACGCCACCTCTCCTCCGTCTTCCTCCACCGCCTGTGACCCCGCTCCTCCGGTAAGCCTCCCCCTCCCTCCCTCCCTCCCTCTCTCTCTCCCTATATCTCTCTCACGTCAACTAAATTATCAGGTACTTTCATTTCTTGCGAATCCTTCTATTGTTCATGAACATATGATGCTGCCTAAATTAGATACCTTTGTTTTGCTTATGAATGAAGGACCTAGCATGGACAAGAAGGATGGTCATTGGAGCGGGATCAAGCATGGAGAAGAAGGTGCGCGTGCGGGAAAGGACAATGGAGCTTCCGGTGGTGATTATCGCACTTTGAAGCCACCATAAGGCGCGCATGAAGTCTTGGACAAAATACGCGAGATGCCACTTCATTATTTTCGTCCAAGGGCAATTATAGGTGCTGCGTCACCTTAAAATTGGGCTGGGCCATGTAATTTAGAAATACCACATTATAGGCTATTTTTAGAGTCCGTATGTGTGGGGAAACCGAGTTCGGGTTATTTTCGGACCCCACCTCCAAGGGGTCAAGAAAATCCCCTTTGTTCCCCCATATATACAGCCCTTAGGGCGTCGTTTAGAATTTGGTTTTAATTAGATTTAAGTTAGCCATAGCCGCAACTTCGAGTTCTTCATTTGTGTGATCCGACCAGGCCAAGACCGCATTGGAACCCCAGCTTTCGTTAATCATTCATCTTATATTCGCAATATCCAGATTGCAATTCTTAGTTCTTGCTTGTTCTTTCGATTGCTTGCAGGAATTAGACCTTCGTGGTCAGGTTGATCGTGCATCCGCGGGATCAATAACCTCTCGGAGTTGGTTTAGCGATTGCTAAGGCGCAACGTCTTCGCACGTTCGTAGTCGGGTCATGAAAGTCTACTCCACCATAATCGATCTCCATCATCTCATCGAAACATCGGGACACCTTCGCCTCTATCAAGTGGTATCAGATTTCCAGGTTGATCGGTGAGATTTACCAGTTTTTCGTAGTCTAGATTGGTTCTGTTCTTCATACCTACAGTCCACAAAAAAGCCAAAAAAAATTAGGGTTAGATCATCACGTACCAAAACAGTCCGAGCCTTTGTCCAGTTTTCTTTACAGTAGTTTGCTTTGTTGAATTTGCGGTTGCATCGTTGTGTCGAGTTGCTGATCTTAGCGTCTAGTTCCCTTAGAGTTTCGGGTTCTGATCACAGTTTGTCACGCCGCCGCCGCACAGTAGTACACCACCACGTTCCGCCAATCCGAGTCCAGATACACCACCACGTTCCGCCAAGCCGAGTCCATATACACCACTACAACATACCGATCCGAGTTGAGTTCCAGCACCCGTTCGGTTTGTGATATCTCCGTAGCCAGAATAGTTTTGAGTTGATTAGAGTCGGATTTCACCAATCTTTTGTTGTACGTAGAAGGGGGTGATTTCCAAAATAAAATAAAATTCAGGGGTAAAAATTTTTCGTGCCCATACCTTCCTTAGGTTCAGAAACTCATTTTGAGACGTTCGCCACCATAGTGATTTTTTCGCACTTTTTCAGCCACCGCAGTCCCGCATCGCAAAAAAAAGAGCGAAAAAAAAGAAAATTCAGAGTGTGCTTCTCAGTTGTTTACGTGCCGCGCCGTGCTTTCGTTGGTGTTTTAGGATCGCGTCTCTAGTACTGATAGAGGCGAAGGTGTCCCGATGTTTCGATGAGATGAAGGAGATCGATTATGGTGGAGTAGACTTTCACGACCCGACTACGAACGTGCGAAGACGTTGCGCCTTAGCAATCGCTAAACCAACTCCGAGAGGTTATTGATCCCGCAGATGCACGATCAACCTGACCACGAAGGTCTATTTCCTGCAAGCAATCAAAAGAACAAGCAAGAACTAAGAATTGCAATCTGGATATTGCGAATATAAGATGAATGATTAATGAAAGTTGGGGTTCCAATGCGGTCTTGGCCTGGTCGGATGACACAAACGAAGAACTCGAAGTTGCGGCTATGGCTAACTTAAATCTAATTAAAACCCAAGTCTAAACGACGCCCTAAGGGCTGTATATATGGGGGAACAGAGGGGAATTTCGTGGCCCCTTGGAGGAGTGGTCCGAAAACAACCCTAACTCGGTTTCCCCACACATACGGACTCTAAAAAATAGCCTATTAAGTGTATTTTGAAATTACATGGGCCTGGCCCAATAATAAGGTGACGCAGCACCTATCATAACCCTTGGACGAAAATATTAATGTGGCATCTTGTGTCTCTCGTCCAAGTCTTCATGCACGCCTTATGGTGGCCTCAAAGTGCGAAAATCACAACTGGAATCTCCATTGTCCTTTCCCGCGCGCGCACCTCCTGCTCCATGCTTGATCCCGCTCCAATGACCATACTTCTTATCCATGCTAGGTCCTTCATTCATAAGACAAACAAAAGTATCTAATTTAGGCAGCATCATATGTTCCTGAACATTAGAAGGATTCGCAAGAAACGAAAGTACCTGATAATTTAGTTGACGTGCGCGTGCTCTAGTAACTGGTCCAGTATGTGTAGTTGGTGAAGATGTGGGTGTAACATTAGTAGAGATGTCCTCATCATCCTCCCCTTCTTGAATTGAAGTCGTCCTCGACGGAAGCTCATCATCTTCTCCCAAATAAGGTTTCAAATCTGCAATGTTAAATGTGGGACTAACCCCAAAATCTGCAGGTAGCTCAAGTTTATATGCATTATCATTAATTTTCTGTAAAACCTTAAAGGGACCATCAGCTCGTGGCATTAACTTAGACTTGCGCAAATCATGAAACCTATCTTTACGTAGATGTAACCAAACAAGATCTCCTGGTTCAAACACAACATGCTTTCTACCCTTATCACCAGCAAGCTTGTATCTAGCATTCATTTTCTCAATGTTTTCTTTAGTTAAGTCATGCATTTTTCATATCAATTCAGCACGTTGCTTAGCATCAAAATTAACCTTCTCCAAAGATGGAAGAGGCAGCAAATCAATAGGTGCACGAGGTAGAAAACCATAAACAATCTCAAAAGGGCACATTTTAGTGGTAGAATGAAATGAACGATTATAAGCAAATTCAATATGAGGTAAACATTCTTCCCACATTTTCAAGTTACTCTTTAAAACAGCCCTAACCATAGTAGACAATGTCCTATTGACCACTTCAGTTTGTCCATCAGTTTGGGGATGACATGTAGTACTAAAAAGTAGTTTAGTCCCCAACTTAGCCCATAAGCATCTCCAAAAATGGCTAAGAAACTTAGTATCACGATCCGAGACAATAGTATTGGGCACACACCATGTAAACGAATAATCTCACGAAAGAATAAATCAGCAACATTTGCAGCATCATCGCTTTTATGACATGGTATAAAATGTGCCATCTTAGAAAATCTATCCACGACAACAAATATGCTATCCCTCCCCTTCTTTGTTCGAGGCAAGCCTAAAACAAAGTCCATGGATATGTCCTCCCACGGAACACTAGGTACAGGTAAAGGCATGTATAAACCATGAGGATTGAGTCGTGACTTAGCTTTTTGACATGTAGTGCAGCGAGCAACAAAACGCTCAACATCCCGTCTCATCTTTGGCCAAAAGAAATGTGTAGCAAGTACGTCCTCCGTCTTCTTCACGCCAAAATGTCCCATTAATCCTCCTCCATGCGCCTCCTGCAACAACAAAAGACGAATAGAGCTAGCTGGAATGCATAGCTTGTTAGAACGGAACACAAATCCATCACTAAGCACAAACTTGTTCCATGTTCTACCCTCTCTACAATTCTGCAATACATCTTTAAATTCCGCATCATTTACATATTGATCTTTGATTGTCTCTAAACCGAATATCTTGAAGTCAAGTTGTGAAAGCATAGTATAACGACGAGGCAATGCATCAGCAATAATATTATCTTTCCCCTTCTTGTGTTTAATGACATAAGGGAAAGTCTCAATAAATTCAACCCACTTAGCATGTCTACGATTAAGTTTTGCTTGACTTCTTATGTGTTTCAAAGATTCATGATCAGAATGTATAACAAATTATTTGGGCCATAAATAATGTTGCCAAGTTTCTAATGTCCGAACAAGAGCATATAATTCCTTATCATAAGTAGAATAGTTCAGACTAGGCCCACTCAATTTTTCAGAAAAGTATGCAACAGGTTTAGCATCTTGTAATAACACACCTCCCAAACCAATCCCACTAGCATCGCATTCAAGCTAGAAAGTCTTACTAAAATCAGGAATTTGGAGCAAAGGAGCATGTGTTAACTTATCTTTCAATACCGTGAAGGCTTCTTCTTGTGCGGTACTGAGAGGCGAAGGTGTCCCGATGTTTCGATGAGATGGTGGAGATCGATTATGGTGGAGACGACTTTCACGATCCGACTACGAACGTGCGAAGACGTTGCGCCTTAGCGATCGCTAAACCAACTCCGAGAGGTTATTGATCCCGCGGATGCACGATCAACCTGACCACGAGGGTCTAATTCCTGCAAGCAATCGAAGAACAAGCAAGAACTAAGAATTGCAATCTGGATATTGCGAATATAAGATGAATGATTACGAAAGTTGGGGTTCCAATGAGGTCTTGGCCTGGTCGGATGACACAAACGAAGAGCTCGAAGTTGCGGCTATGGCTAACTTAACTCTAATTAAAACCCAAGTCTAAACGACGCCCTAAGGGCTGTATATATGGGGGAACAGAGCGGAATTTCTTGGCCCCTTGGAGGTGGGGTCCGAAAATACCCCTAACTCGGTTTCCCCACACATACGGACTCTAAAAACAGCCTATAATGTGGTATTTCGAAATTACATGGGCCCAACCCAATATTAAGGTGACGCAGCACCTATAATGGCCCTTGGACGAAAATAATGAAGTGTCATCTCGCGTATTTCTTCCAAGACTTCATGCGCGCCTTATGGTGGCTTCAAAGTGTGATAATCACCACTGGAAGCTCCACTGTACTTTCCCGCGCGCGCACCTTCTTCTCCATGCTTGATCCCACTCCAATGACCATCCTTCTTGTCCATGCTAGGTCCTTCATTCATAAGCAAAACAAAAGTATCTAATTTAGGCAGCATCATATGTTCATGAACAATAGAACGATTCACAAGAAACGAAAGTACCTGATAATTTAGTTGACGTGCACGTGCTCTAGTAACTGGTCCAGTATGTGTAGTTGGTGAGGATATGGGTGTAACATTAGTAGGGATGTCCTCATCATCCTCCCCTTCTTGAATTGAAGTCGTCCTCGACGGAAGCTCATCATCTTCTCCCAAATAAGGTTTCAAATCTGCAATGTTAAATGTGGGACTAACCCCAAAATCTGCAGGTAGCTCAAGTTTATATGCATTATCATTAATTTTCTGTAAAACCTTAAAGGGACCATCAGCTCGTGGCATTAACTTAGACTTGCGCAAATCAGGAAACCTATCTTTACGTAGATGTAACCAAACAAGATCTCCTGGTTCAAACACAACATGCTTTCTACCCTTATCACCAGCAAGCTTGTATCTAGCATTCATTTTCTCAATGTTTTCTTTAGTTAACTCATGCATTTTTAATATCAATTCAGCACGTTGCTTATCATCAAAATTAACCTTCTCCGAAGATGGAAGAGGAAGCAAATCAATAGGTGCACGAGGTAGAAAACCATAAACAATCTCAAAAGGGCACATTTTAGTGGTAGAATGAAATGAACGATTATAAGCAAATTCAATATGAGGTAAACATTCTTCCCACATTTTTAAGTTACTCTTTAAAACAGCCCTAAGCATAGTAGACAAAGTCCTATTGACTACTTCAGTTTGTCCATCAGTTTGGGGATGACATGTAGTACTAAAAAGTAGTTTAGTCCCCAACTTAGCCCATAAGCATCTCCAAAAATGGCTAAGAAACTTAGTATCACGATCCGAGACAATAGTATTGGGCACACCATGTAAGCGAATAATCTCTCGAAAGAATAAATCAGCAACATTAGCAGCATCATCGCTTTTATGACATGGTATGAAATGTGCCATCTTAGAAAATCTATCCACGACAACAAATATGCTATCCCTCCCCTTGTTTGTTCGAGGCAAGCCTAAAACAAAGTCCATGGATATGTCCTCCCACGGAACACTAGGTACAGGTAAAGGCATGTATAAACCATGAGGATTGAGTCGTGACTTAGCTTTTTGACATGTAGTGCAGCGAGCAACAAAACGCTCAACATCCCGTCTCATCTTTGGCCAAAAGAAATGTGTAGCAAGTACGTCCTCCGTCTTCTTCACGCCAAAATGTCCCATTAATCCTCCTCCATGCGCCTCCTGCAACAACAAAAGACGAATAGAGCTAGCTGGAATGCATAGCTTGTTAGAACGGAACACAAACCCATCATTAAGCACAAACTTGTTCCATGTTCTACCCTCTCTACAATTCTGCAAAACATCTTTAAATTCCGCATCATGTACATATTGATCTTTGATTGTCTCTAAACCGAATATCTTGAAGTCAAGTTGTGAAAGCATAGTATAACGACGAGACAAAGCATCAGCAATAATATTATCTTTCCCCTTCTTGTGTTTAATGACATAAGGGAAAGTCTCAATAAATTCAACCCACTTAGCATGTCTACGATTAAGTTTTGCTTGACTTCTTATGTGTTTCAAATATTCATGATCAGAATGTATAACAAATTCTTTGGGCCATAAATAATGTTGCCAAGTTTCTAATGTCCGAACAAGAGCATATAATTCCTTATCATAAGTAGAATAGTTCAGACTAGGCCCACTCAATTTTTCAGAAAAGTATGCAACAGGTTTAGCATCTTGTAATAACACACCTCCCATACCAATACCACTAGCATCGCATTCAAGCTCAAAAGTTTTTTTAAAATCAGGAAGTTGGAGCAAAGGAGCATGTGTTAACTTATCTTTCAATACCGTGAAGGCTTCTTCATGTGCGGTACCCCAAGTAAAAGGCACATCCTTGCGTGTAAGCTCATTGAGAGGTGCAACAATGGTGCTGAAATCTCTCACAAAACGCCTATAGAATCCAGCGAGTCCAAGAAAACTCCTCACTTGTGTGACCGTTTTGGGCTGCAGCCAACTCTCAATCGCCTCGATCTTGGCTTTATCAACTTCAATTCCCTGCGGAGTAACAACATAGCCAAGAAACGATACTCGGTCGGTGCAAAAGGTGCACTTCCCAAGGTTACCAAACAAACGTGCATTACGTAGAGCAATAAAAACAGCACGTAAATGATCCAAATGTTCCTCCAAAGATTTGCTATAAATCAGTATATCATCAAAATAGACTACCACAAATCGTCCAATGAAAGCACGTAAAACCTCGTTCGTTAATCTCATGAAGTGCTAGGTGCATTAGTTAACCCAAAAGGCATGACTAACCACTCATATAATCCAAAATTAGTTTTAAATGCCGTTTTCCATTCATCTCCTAATTTCATGCGAATTTGATGGTATCCACTACGCAAATCAACTTTGGAAAACATGGTAGAGCCACTTAATTCATCAAGCATATCATCTAACCTAGGAATAGGATGACGATAACGAATAGTAATATTATTAATGGCTCGACAATCAACACACATACGCCATGTTCCATCCTTTTTCGGCACTAATATAACAGGAACAACACAAGGACTAAGGGATTCACGTATGTAACCTTTGTCGAGTAGCTCTTGTACTTGACGCTGAATCTCCTTCGTCTCCTCCGGATTGGTACGGTATGGCGCACGGTTGGGCAGCGAAGCACCGGGAATTAAGTCAATCTGATGCTCAATCCCTCGAATAGGTGGTAATCCCGGTGGTACGTCTTGTGGAAAGACGTCAATAAATTCCTGCAAAAGGTCAGTGACAACAGGAGGCAAAGAAGGAGGCAATTCCTCAAATGAAAACAAAGCTTCTTTGCACACAAAAGCATAGCACACATAGTGACTAACATCCAAATCTGAAATATCAACCTTAGTAGCAAGCAAAGTTGGACTAGTCAATTTAATTTCATTAGAAACAGCAGAAGAAGATTTGCTATTAGTCTTATGTTGTTGCACAAATTCTTTAGCTGCTATCTCATTTTCACTCTTATTTTTCTCCTGTTTAGCTTTACTAGCTCTAGCAAGATCATCTTTCACAAATTGTTCAGGAGACATAGGAAGTAAAGCAATATTTTTATCCTGATGAACCAGAGTAAACTGATTGGTCCTACCATGGTGTACAACATTCCTATCAAATTGCCATGGTCTACCAAGTAAAAGAGAGCATGCTTGCATGGGTACCACATCACAATCAACATAATCAGCATATGCAGCAATGCTAAAGTGCACACGAACAGAACGCGTTACCTTAATCTTACCACTATTGTTAAACCACTGAATATAGTACGGATGGGGGTGTGCTCTTGTGGTGAGAGATAGCTTCTCCACCAACTCCATGCTCGCCAAGTTGTTGCAACTCCCTCCGTCAATGATGATGCGAACCGAACGTTCTTTCACCACTGCCTTTGTGTGGAACAAATTATGCCTCTGTTTTTGCTCGGCCGTCGATACCTGCACACTTAACACACGTTGAGCAACAAAACTAGCATATTGATCTGCATCATCAGGAGCCATATACTCTATATCATGAGCATAATCATGGGCACCCTGTTCCTCGTGAGCAATGAGAACTAATGTCTCCTCATCATAGTCGCTCGCTGACACATACCCACCATCCGCCGTAATAATCATCACACGCTTGGAGGGACAGTCTTTTGCGAAGTGACCTCCACCTTGGCACCTGCGACATTTAATATCACGATCTCGTGTTTGCCCGGTGGAAGCCATGGATGAAGAAGAACTCGCTGCTGGACCACTCTGTGCACCCTTGAATGGTGGCGCTGGTTGTTTTGGTGGCTCCCTGTAAGAATGAGCGGTTGAAGTAGATGGTGGTGCAGCAGGACGTGTGGATGTAGAAGGTCCACGCGATGTCCATGATGTATTTCGTCCTGCAGAAAAGTTAGGTCTCGTAGCGGCCTGTCGATCCTGCACTTCACGTTCAGCTTTACAAGCAAGATGAAACAAACGAGTAATAGTAGCATAGTCCTTGTATTCTAGAATAGTTTGTATCTCCCTGTTTAAGCCACCTATAAAACGTGCAAACATAGCTTCATTATCCTCTACTAGGCCACATCTAATCAATCCAGTTTGTAATTCTTGATAATATTCCTCTACAGATTTTTTTCCTTGTCTCAAACGCTGTAATTTTTGTAGCAATTCACGTTGATAATAAGGAGGAACCCAGCGAGTACGCATAGCATCTTTTAAAGCAGCCCAAGTAGCTGGAATATTATTAGCATGCAATCTACAATGTTCAGACCACCAAATAGATGCAAAACCCGTGAATTCACAAACAACAGCAGTAACACGTCTATTCTCAGGATATTGTAAACATGTAAAGCGTTGTTCAGTTTCTAACTCCCAAGTAAGATAAGCATCAGGAATATATCTACCCTCAAACGGCTTAAGATTCAATTTAAGTTTAGGCACATGTTCATCATCGCGTACCTGAGGGGGTGGTTGGTGTCGACCGTGGCGAATGTTGGGACGTGGACGCCCAGCTGGCTGCTCATAGGCCGCTTCCTCTTCCACCTCCTCCTCGTAATCACCCTCGTAGTTGTCGTCCTGGCCGACGTCAGAAACAGCAGCAGTAGCAGCAACTGCAGCAGCCGCAGGAGCACCAGAACCTTGTCTGCCCGGAAACAGAATACGTCGTGCACGTCGTGGTGGCGGTGGCTGTGCTGGAGCGGCCGCAGGCTGTGCTGGAGCGGCCGCAGGCTGTGCAGGTAGGCGTGCGAGCAACTCGGTAAACTTGGCGTCGAGCTTGGTGTCGATCATCTTCTCCACACCATCAATCGCCTCTGTAAATCTGTTCTCGATGTCATTCACCTGTTCAGACATCATTTGTGCAAATTTATCATGTAACGCTTTGTTTGTCATATTCTCCCAATCGGGTGCATCCCGCGCCACTTCATCATGGGATCCTGGCATGGTTAGCAGAAATAGAAAACACACAGAAATATGATCCTACTTCTACTAATGGGATGTGGGGTGGTGGAAAGCATAAATCCGTCAAGCTTTTCTTTCGTTCTTACCGATTCTTACCTAGCAGCAGGTGGTGATGTACAACCAACGGGTCAAAACTCTTAGAGATGTGGTAGAGCGATGGCCAGGAGGTGTCAACCGCACGAAGTAGAATATATGTGGAGCTGTAGGTAGGCTTGACAAATATGGTAGCAAAAAGCTCAACAGTAATCAAAACAGAGATGCAAAGTTGAATAAACACTCAACGTCGGTACTGTGCTGATCCTAGGCTAGACCGTACTAGAGACGCGAGCCTAAAACACCAACGAAAGCATGGCGCGGCACGTAATCAACTAAGAAGCACACTTTGAAAAAAAAATTCTCTTTTTTTTTCTTTTTTTTTCTTTTTTTTTTGCGATGGGGGACTACGGTGGCTGAAAAAGTGCGAAAAAATCACTATGGTGGCGAACGTCTCAAAATGAGTTTCTGGACCTAAGGAACGTATGGCACGAAAAAAATTACCCCCCAATTTTTTGGCCTAAAAACTGCTCTGAATTTTTTTTTTTTTTTGGAAATCACCTCCTTCTACGTACGACAAAAGATCGGTGAAATCCGACTCTAATCAACTCAAAACTAATCTGGCTACGGAGAGATCACAAACCGAACAGGTGATGGAACTCAACTCGGATTGGTAGGTCGTGGTGCTGTATATGGACTCGACTTGGCGGAACGTGGTGGTGTATCTGGACTCCGATTGGTGGAAACGTGGCGGTGTACTACTGTGCGGCGGCGGTGTGACAAACTGTGATCAGAACTCGAAACTCTAAGGGAACTAGACGCTAAGATCAGCAACTTGACACAACGATGCAACCGCAAATTCAACAAAGCAAACTACTGTGAAGAAAACTGGACAAAGGCTCGGACTGTTTTGGGACGTGATGATCTAACCCTAATTTTTTTTGGGCTTTTTCGTGGACTATAGGTATGAAGAACAGAACCAATCTGGACTACGAAAACTGGTAAATCTCACCGAGGAACATGGAAATCTGATACCACTTGATAGAGGCGAAGGTGTCCTGATGTTTCGATGAGATGGTGGAGATCGATTATGGTGGAGACGACTTTCACGATCCGACTACGAACGTGCGAAGACGTTGCGCCTTAGCGATCGCTAAACCAACTCCGAGAGGTTATTGATCCCGCGGATGCACGATCAACCTGACCACGAGGGTCTAATTCCTGCAAGCAATCGAAGAACAAGCAAGAACTAAGAATTGCAATCTGGATATTGCGAATATAAGATGAATGATTACGAAAGTTGGGGTTCCAATGAGGTCTTGGCCTGGTCGGATGACACAAACGAAGAGCTCGAAGTTGCGGCTATGGCTAACTTAAATCTAATTAAAACCCAAGTCTAAACGACGCCCTAAGGGCTGTATATATGGGGGAACAGAGGGGAATTTCGTGGCCCCTTGGAGGTGGGGTCCGAAAACAACCCTAACTCGGTTTCCCCACACATACGGACTCTAAAAACAGCCTATAATGTGGTATTTCGAAATTACATGGGCCCAGCCCAATATTAAGGTGACGCAGCACCTATAATGGCCCTTGGACGAAAATAATGAAGTGTCATCTCGCGTATTTCGTCCAAGACTTCATGCGCGCCTTATGGTGGCTTCAAAGTGTGATAATCACCACTGGAAGCTCCACTGTACTTTCCCGCGCGCGCACCATCTTCTCCATGCTTGATCCCTCTCCAATGACCATCCTTCTTGTCCATGCTAGGTCCTTCATTCATAAGCAAAACAAAAGTATCTAATTTAGGCAGCATCATATGTTCATGAACAATAGAAGGATTCACAAGAAACGAAAGTACCTGATAATTTAGTTGACGTGCACGTGCTCTAGTAACTGGTCCAGTATGTGTAGTTGGTGAGGATATGGGTGTAACATTAGTAGGGATGTCCTCATCAGGTACCCCAAGTAAAAGACACATCCTTGCGTGTAAGCTCATTTAGAGGTGCAGCAATGGTGCTGAAATCTCTCACAAAACTCCTATAGAAACCAGCGAGACCAAGAAAACTCCTCACTTGTGTGACCGTTTTGGGTTGCGGCCAACTCTCAATCGCCTCGATCTTGGCTTTATCAACTTCAATTCCCTGCGGAGTAACGACATAGCCAAGAAACGGTACTCGGTCGATGCAAAAGGTGCACTTCCCACGGTTACCAAACAAACGTGCATTACGTAGAGCAATAAAACAGCACGTAAATGATCCAAATGTTCCTCCAAAGATTTGCTATAAATCAGTATATCATCAAGATAGACTACCACAAATCGTCCAATGAAAGCACGTAAAACCTCGTTCATTAATCTCATGAAAGTGCTAGGTGCATTAGTTAACCCAAAAGGCATGACTAACCACTCATATAATCCAAACTTAGTTTTAAATGCCGTTTTCCATTCATCTCCTAATTTCATGCGAATTTGATGGTATCCACTACGCAAATCAACTTTGGAAAACATGGTAGAGCCACTTAATTCATCAAGCATATCATCTAACCTAGGAATAGGATGACGATAACTAATAGTAATATTATTAATGGCTCGACAATCAACACACATACGCCATGTTCCATCCTTTTTAGGCACTAATATAAAAGGAACAGCACAAGGACTAAGGGGTTCACGTATGTAACCTTTGTCGAGTAGCTCTTGTACTTGACGCTGAATCTCCTTCGTCTCCTCCGGATTAGTACGGTATGGCGCACGGTTGGGCAGCGAAGCACCAGGAATTAAGTCAATCTGATGCTCAATCCCTCGAATAGGTGGTAATCCCGGTGGTACGTCTTGTGGAAAGACGTCTATAAACTCCTGCAAAAGGTCAGTGACAACAGGAGGCAAAGAAGGAGGCAATTCCTCAATTGAAAACAAGGCTTCTTTGCACACAAAAGCATAGCACACATATTGACTACCATCCAAATCCGAAATATCAACCTTAGTAGCAAGCAAAGTTGGACTAGTCAATTTAATTTCATTAGAAACAGCAAAAGAAGATTTGCTATTAGTCTTATCTTGTTGCTCAAATTCTTTAGCTGCTATCTCATTTTCACTCTTATTTTTCTCCTGTTTAGCTTTACTAGCTCTAGCAAGATCATCTTTCACAATTTGTTCAGGAGACATAGGAAGTAAAGCAATATTTTTATCCTGATGAACCAGAGTAAACTGATTTGGCCTACCATGGTGTACAACATTCCTATCAAATTTCCATGGTCTACCAAGTAAAAGAGAGCATGCTTGCATGGGAACCACATCACAATCAACATAATCAGCATATGCAGCAATGCTAAAGTGCACACGAACAAAACGCGTTACCTTAATCTTACCACTATTGTTAAACCACTGAATATAGTACGGATGGGGGTGTGGTCTTGTGGTGAGAGATAGCTTCTCCACCAACTCCATGCTAGCCAAGTTGTTGCAACTCCCTCCGTCAATGATGATGCGAACCGAACGTTCTTTCACCACTCCCTTCGTGTGGAACAAATTATGCCTCTGGTTTTGCTCGGCCTTCGTTACCTGCACACTTAACACACGTTGAGCAACCAAACTAGCATATTTATCTGCATCATCAGGAGCCATATACTCTATATCATGAGCATCATCATGGGCACCCTGTTCCTCATGAGAAATGAGAACTAAAGTCTCCTCATCATAGTCACACGCTTGGAGGGACAGTCTTTTGCGAAGTGACCTCCACCTTGGCACCTGCGACATTTAATATCGCGATCTCGTGTTTGCCCTGTGGAAGCCATGGATGAAGAAGAACTCGCCGCTGGACCACTCTGTGCACCCTGTAAGAATGAGCGGCTGATGTACATGGTGGTGCAGCAGGACGTGTGGATGTAGAAGCTCCACGCGATGTCCATGATGTATTTCGTCCTGCAGAAAAGTTAGGTCTCGTAGCGTCCTGTCGATCCTGCACTTCACGTTCAGCTTTACAAGCAAGATGAAACAAACGAGTGATAGTAGCATAGTCCTTGTATTCTAGAATAGTTTGTATCTCCCTGTTTAAGCCACCCATAAAACATGCAAGCATAGCTTCATTATCCTCTACTAGGCCACATCTAATCAATCTAGTTTGTAATTCTTGATAATATTCCTCTACAGAATTTTTTCCCTGTCTCAAACGCTGTAATTTTTGTAGCAATTCACGTTGATAATAAGGAGGAACCCAGCGAGTACGCATAGCATCTTTTAAAGCAGCCCAAGTAGTTGGAATATTATTAGCATGCAATCTACAATGTTCAGACCACCAAATAGATGCAAATCCCGTGAATTCACAAACAGCAGCGGTAACACGTCTATTCTCGGGATATTGTAAACATGTAAAGCGTTGTTCAGTTTCTAACTCCCAAGTAAGATAAGCATCAGGAATATATCTACCCTCAAACGGCTTAAGATTCAATTTAAGTTTAGGCACATGTTCATCATCGCGTACCTGAGGGGGTGGTTGGTGTCGACCGTGGCGAATGTTGGGACGTGGACGTCCAGCTGGCTGCTCATAGGCCGCTTCCTGTTCCACCTCCTCCTCGTAATCACCCTCGTAGTTGTCGTCCTGGCCGACGTCAGAAGTAGCAGCAGTAGCAGCTACTGCAGCAGCAGGAGGAGCACCAATACCAGCAGCTTGTCCTCTCGAAAACAGAATACGTCATGGACGTGGTAGTGGTGGTGGCTGTGGCTGTGCTGGAGCGGCAGCAGGCTGTGTAGGTAGGCGTGCGATCAACTCAGTAAACTTGGCGTCGAGCTTGGTGTCGATCATCTTTTCCACGCCATCAATCGCCTCTGTAAATCTGTTCTCGATGTCATTTACCTGTTCAGACATCATTTGTGCAAATTTATCATGTAGCTCCTTGTTTGTCATGTTCTCCCAATCGGGTGCATCCCGCGCCACTTCATCATGTGATCCTGGCATGGTTAGCAGAAATAGAAAACACACAGGAATATGATCCTACTTCTACTAATGGGATGTGGGGTGGTGGAAAGCACAAATCCGTCAAGCTTTTCTTTCGTTCTTACCGATTCTTACCTAGCAGCAGGTGGTGATGTACAACCAACGGGTCAAAACTCTCAGAGATATGGTAGAGCGATGGCCAGGAGGTGTCAAACGCACGATGTAGAATTTATGTGGAGCTGTACGAAGGCTGACAAGAATGGTAGGAAAAACTCAACAGTAATCAAAACAGAGATGCAAAGCTGAACAAACACTCAACGTCGGTACTATGTTGATCCACCGTACTAGAGACGCGAGCCTAAAACACCAACGAAAGCACGACGCGGCACGTAAACAACTGAGAAGCACACTCTGAATTTTTTTTTCTTTTTTTTTTTTTGGAAATCACCCCCTTCTACGTACGACAAAGATTTGTGAAATCCGACTCTAATCAACTCAAAACTAATCTGGCTACGGAGAGATCACAAACCGAACGGGTGATGGAACTCAACTCGGATCGGTAGGTCGTGGTGGTGTATATGGACTCTGCTTGGCGGAACGTGGTGGTGTATCTGGACTCGGATTGGCGGAACGTGGTAGGATGACTACTGTGCACGTGGAAAACTGTGATCAGAACTCAAAACTCTAAGGGATTTAGACGCTAAGATCAGCAACTCGACACAACGATGCAACCGCAAATTAAACAAAGCAAGTACTGAAAAGAAAACTGGACAAAGGCTAGGACTGTCTTCGGACGTGATGATCTAACCCTAATTTTTTTTGGATTTTTCGTGGACTGTAGGTATGAAGAACAGAACCAATCTAGACTATGAAAACTGGTAAATCTCACCGAGCAACCTGGAAATCTGATACCACTTGATAGAGGCGAAGGTGTCCCGATGTTTCGATGAGATGAAGGAGATCGATTATGGTGGAGTAGACTTTCACGACCCGACTACGAACGTGCGAAGACGTTGCGCCTTAGCAATCGCTAAACCAACTCCGAGAGGTTATTGACCCCACAGATGCACGATCAACCTGACCACGAAGGTCTATTTCCTGCAAGCAATCGAAAGAACAAGCAAGAACTAAGAATTGCAATCTGGATATTGCGAATATAAGATGAATGATTAACGAAAGTTGGGGTTCCAACGCGGTCTTGGCCTGGTCGGATGACACAAACGAAGAACTCGAAGTTGCGGCTATGGATAACTTAAATCTAATTAAAACCCAAGTCTAAACGACGCCCTAAGGGATGTATATATGGGGGAGCAGAGGGGAATTTCGTGGCCCCTTGGAGGAGGGGTCCGAAAACAACCCTAACTCGGTTTCCCCACACATACGGACTCTAAAAAATAGCCTATTAAGTGTATTTCGAAATTACATGGGCCTGGCCCAATAATAAGGTGACGCAGCACCTATAATAACCCTTGGACGAAAATATTAATGTGGCATCTCGCGTATTTCGTCCAAGTCTTCATGCACGCCTTATGGTGGCCTCAAAGTGCGAAAATCACCACTGGAAGCTCCATTGTCCTTTCCCGCGCGCGCACCTTCTTCTCCATGCTTGATCCCGCTCCAATGACCATCCTTCTTGTCCATGCTAGGTCCTTCATTCATAAGCAAAACAAAAGTATCTAATTTAGGCAGCATCATATGTTCCTGAACATTTGAAGGATTCGCAAGAAACGAAAGTACCTGATAATTTAGTTGACGTGCATGTGCTCTAGTAACTGGTCCAGTATGTGTAGTTGGTGAGGATATGGGTGTAACATTAGTAGGGATGTCCTCATCATCCTCCCCTTCTTGAATTGAAGTCGTCCTCGACGGAAGCTCATCATCTTCTCCCAAATAAGGTTTCAAATCTGCAATGTTAAATGTGGGACTAACCCCAAAATATGCAGGTAGCTCAAGTTTATATGCATTATCATTAATTTTCTGTAAAACCTTAAAGGGACCATCAGCTTGTGGCATTAACTTAGACTTGCGCAAATCAGGAAACCTATCTTTACGTAGATGTAACCAAACAAGATCTCCTGGTTCCAACACAACATGCTTTCTACCCTTATCACCAGCAAGCTTGTATCTAGCATTCATTTTCTCAATGTTTTCTTTAGTTAACTCATGCATTTTTAATATCAATTCAGCATGTTGCTTAGCATCAAAATTAACCTTCTCCGAAGATGGAAGAGGAAGCAAATCAATAGGTGCACGAGGTAGAAAACCATAAACAATCTCAAAAGGGCACATTTTAGTGGTAGAATGAAATGAACGATTATAAGCAAATTCAATATGAGGTAAACATTCTTCCCACATTTTTAAGTTACTCTTTAAAACAGCCCTAAGCATAGTAGACAAAGTCCTATTGACTACTTCAGTTTGTCCATCAGTTTGGGGATGACATGTAGTACTAAAAAGTAGTTTAGTCCCCAACTTAGCCCATAAGCATCTCCAAAAATGGCTAAGAAACTTAGTATCACGATCCGAGACAATAGTATTGGGCACACCATGTAAGCGAATAATCTCTCGAAAGAATAAATCAGCAACATTAGCAGCATCATCACTTTTATGACATGGTATAAAATGTGCCATCTTAGAAAATCTATCCACAACAACAAATATGCTATCCCTCCCCTTCTTTGTTCGAGGCAAGCCTAAAACAAAGTCCATGGATATGTCCTCCCACGGAACACTAGGTACAGGTAAAGGCATGTATAAACCATGAAGATTGAGTCGTGACTTAGCTTTTTGACATGTAGTGCAGCGAGCAACAAAACGTTCAACGTCCCGTCTCATCTTTGGCCAAAAGAAATGTGTAGCAAGTACGTCCTCCGTCTTCTTCACGCCAAAATGTCCCATTAATCCTCCTCCATGCGCCTCCTGCAACAACAAAAGACGAATAGAGCTAGCTGGAATGCATAGCTTGTTAGTACGGAACACAACCCCATCATTAAGCACAAACTTGTTCCATGTTCTACCCTCTCTACAATTCTGCAAAACATCTTTAAATTCCGTATCATGTACATATTGATCTTTGATTGTCTCTAAACCGAATATCTTGAAGTCAAGTTGTGAAAGCATAGTATAACGACGAGACAAAGCATCAACAATAATATTATCTTTCCCCTTCTTGTGTTTAATGACATAAGGGAAAGTCTCAATAAATTCAACCCACTTAGCATGTCTACGATTAAGTTTTGCTTGACTTCTTATGTGTTTCAAAGATTCATGATCAGAATGTATAACAAATTCTTTGGGCCATAAATAATGTTGCAAGTTTCTAATGTCCGAACAAGAGCATATAATTCCTTATCATAAGTAGAATAGTTCAGACTAGGCCCACTCAATTTTTCAGAAAAGTATGCAACAGGTTTAGCATCTTGTAATAACACACCTCCCAAACCAATACCACTAGCATCGCATTCAAGCTCAAAAGTCTTATTAAAATCAGGAAGTTGGAGCAAAGGACCATGTGTTAACTTATCTTTCAATACCGTGAAGGCTTCTTCCTGTGCGGTACCCCAAATAAAAGGCACATCCTTGCGTGTAAGCTCATTGAGAGGTGCAGCAATGGTGCTGAAATCTCTCACAAAACGCCTATAGAAACCAGCGAGTCCAAGAAAACTCCTCACTTGTGTGACCGTTTTGGGCTGCGGCCAACTCTCAATCGCCTCGATCTTGGCTTTATCAACTTCAATTCCCTGCGGAGTAACAATATAGCCAAGAAACGATACTCGGTAGGTGCAAAAGGTGCACTTCCCAAGGTTACCAAACAAACATGCATTACGTAGAGCAATAAAAACAGCACGTAAATGATCCAAATGTTCCTCCAAAGATTTGCTATAAATCAGTATATCATCAAAATAGACTACCACAAATCGTCCAATGAAAGCACGTAAAACCTCGTTCATTAATCTCATGAAAGTGCTAGGTGCATTAGTTAACCCAAAAGGCATGACTAAGCACTCATATAATCCAAACTTAGTTTTAAATGCCGTTTTCCATTCATCCCCTAATTTCATGCGAATTTGATGGCATCCACTACGCAAATCAACTTTGGAAAACATGGTAGAGCCACTTAATTCATCAAGCATATCATCTAACCTAGGAATAGGATGACGATAACGAATAGTAATATTATTAATGGCTCTACAATCAACACACATACGCCAAGTTCCATCCTTTTTAGGCACTAATATAACAGGAACAGCACAAGGACTAAGGGATTCACGTATGTAACCTTTGTCGAGTAGCTCTTGTACTTGACGCTGAATCTCCTTTGTCTCCTCCGGATTGGTACGGTATGGTGCACGGTTGGGCAGCGAAGCACCGGGAATTAAGTCAATCTGATGCTCAATCCCTCGAATAGGTGGTAATCCCGGTGGTACGTCTTGTGGAAAGACGTCAATAAACTCCTGCAAAAGGTCAGTGACAACAGGAGGCAAAGAAGGAGGCAATTCCTCAAATGAAAACAAAGCTTCTTTGCACACAAAAGCATAGCACACATATTGACTAACATCCAAATCCGAAATATCAACCTTAGTAGCAAGCAAAGTTGGACTAGTCAATTTAATTTCATTAGAAAAAGCAGAAGAAGATTTGCTATTAGTCTTATGTTGTTGCTCAAATTCTTTAGCTGCTATCTCATTCTCACTCTTATTTTTCTCCTATTTAGCTTTACTAGCTCTAGCAAGATCATCTTTCACAATTTGTTCAGGAGACATAGGAAGTAAAGCAATAGTTTTATCCTGATGAACCAGAGTAAACTGATTTGTCCTACCATGGTGTACAACATTCCTATCAAATTTCCATGGTCTACCAAGTAAAAGAGAGCATGCTTGCATAGGTACCACATCACAATCAACATAATCAGCATATGTAGCAATGCTAAAGTGCACACGAACAGAACCCGTTACCTTAATCTTACCACTATTGTTAAACCACTGAATATAGTACGGATGGGGGTGTGGTCTTGTGGTGAGAGATAGCTTCTCCACCAACTCCATGCTCGCCAAGTTGTTGCAACTCCCTCCGTCAATGATGATGCGAACCGAACGTTCTTTCACCACTCCCTTTGTGTGGAACAAATTATGCCTCTGGTTTTGCTCGGCCTTCGTTACCTGCACACTTAACACACGTTGAGCAACCAAACTAGCATATTGATCTGCATCATCAGGAGCCATATACTCTATATCATGAGCATCATCATGGGCACCCTGTTCCTCGTGAGCAATGAGAACTAAAGTCTCCTCATCATAGTCGCTCGCTGACTCATACCCACCATCCGCCGTAATAATCATCACACGCTTGGAGGGACAGTCTTTTGCGAAGTGACCTCCACCTTGGCACCTTCGACATTTAATATCACAATCTCGTGTTTTCCCTGTGGAAGCCATGGATGAAGAAGAACTCGCTGCTGGACCACTCTGTGCACCCTTGAATGGTGGCGCTGGCTGTTTTGGTGGCTCCCTGTAAGAATGAGCGGTTGAAGTAGATGGTGGTGCAGCAGGACGTGTGGATGTAGAAGGTCCACGCGATGTCCATGATGTATTTCGTCCTGCAGAAAAGTTAGGTCTCGTAGCGGCCTGTCGATCCTGCACTTCACGTTCAGCTTTACAAGCAAGATGAAACAAACGAGTAATAGTAGCATAGTCCTTGTATTCTAGAATAGTTTGTATCTCCCTGTTTAAGCCACCTATAAAACGTGCAAACATAGCTTCATTATCCTCTACTAGGCCACATCTAATCAATCCAGTTTGTAATTCTTGATAATATTCCTCTACAGAATTTTTTCCTTGTCTCAAACGCTGTAATTTTTGTAGCAATTCACGTTGATAATAAGGAGGAACCCAGCGAGTACGCATAGCATCTTTTAAAGCAGCCCAAGTAGCTGGAATATTATTAGCATGCAATCTACAATGTTCAGACCACCAAATAGATGCCAAACCCGTGAATTCACAAACAGCAGCAGTAACACGTCTATTCTCAGGATATTGTAAACATGTAAAGCGTTGTTCAGTTTCTAACTCCCAAGTAAGATAAGCATCAGGAATATATCTACCCTCAAACGGCTTAAGATTCAATTTAAGTTTAGGCACATGTTCATCATCGCGTACCTGAGGGGGTGGTTGGTGTCGACCGAGGCGAATGTTGGGACGTGGACGTCCAGCTGGCTGTTCATAGGCCGCTTCTTGTTCCACCTCCTCCTCGTAATCACCCTCGTAGTTGTCGTCCTGGCCGACGTCGGAGGCAGCAGCAGCAGCAGCAGGAGCACCAGCAGCTTGTCCGCCCGAAAACAGAATACGTCGTGCACGTCGTGGTGGCGGTGGCTGTGCTGGAGCGGCCGCAGGCTGTATAGGTAAGCGTGCGAGCAACTCAGTAAACTTGGCGTCGAGCTTGGTGTCGATCATCTTCTCACACCATCAATCGCCTCTGTAAATCTGTTCTCGATGTCATTCACCTGTTCAGACATCATTTGTGCAAATTTATCATGTAATGCTTTGTTTGTCATATTCTCCCAATCAGGTGCATCCCGCGCCACTTCATCATGGGATCCTGGCATGGTTAGCAGAAATAGAAAACACACAGAAGTATGATCCTACTTCTACTAATGGGATGTGGGGTGGTGGAAAGCACAAATCCGTCAAGCTTTTCTTCAGTTCTTACCGATTCTTACCTAGCAGCAGGTGGTGATGTACAACCAACGGGTCAAAACCCTCAGAGATGTGGTAGAGCGATGGCCAGGAGGTGTCAAAACGCACGATGTAGAATATATGTGGAGCTGTAGGAAGGCTGACAAGTATGGTAACAAAAGCTCAACAGTAATCAAAACATAGATGCAAAGCTGAATAAACACTCAACGTCGGGACTGTGCTGATCCTAGGCTAGACCATACTAGAGACGCGAGCCTAAAACACCAACGAAAGCACGGCGCGGCACGTAATCAACTGAGAAGCACACTCTGAATTTTTTTTTCTCTTTTTTTTTTTGCTTTTTTTTTGCGATGAGGGACTGCGGTGGCTGAAAAAGTGCGAAAAAATCACTATGGTGGCGAACGTCTCAAAATGAGTTTCTGGACCTAAGGAACGTATGGGCACGAAATTTTTTCACCCCCGAAATTTTTGGCCTAAAAACTGCTCTGGAAAGCGTGCCAGACTCTTTTTTTTTTGGAAACCACCCTCTTCTACGTACGACAAAGATTGGATAAATCCGACTCTAATCAACTCAAACTAATCTGGCTACGGAGAGATCACAAACCGAACAGGTGATGGAACTCAACTCGGATTGGTAGGTCGTGGTGCTGTATATGGACTCGACTTGGCGGAACGTGGTGGTGTATCTGGACACGGATTGGCGGAAACGTGGCGGTGTACTACTGTGCGGCGGTGGTGTGACAAACTGTGATCAGAACTCGAAACTCTAAGGGAACTAGACGCTAAGATCAGCAACTCGACACAACGATGCAACCGCAAATTCAACAAAGCAAACTACTATAAAGAAAACTGGACAAAGGCTCGGACTGTTTTGGGACGTGATGATCTAACCCTAATTTTTTTTGTTGGCTTTTTCGTGCACTTTAGGTGTGATGAACAGAACCAATCTAGACTACGAAAACTGGTAAATCTCACCGAGCAACCTGGAAATCTGATACCACTTGATAGAGGCGAAGGTGTCCCGATGTTTCGATGAGATGGTGGAGATCGATTATGGTGGAGACGACTTTCACGATCCGACTACGAACGTGCGAAGACGTTGCGCCTTAGCGATCGCTAAACCAACTCCGAGAGGTTATTGATCCCGCGGATGCACGATCAACCTGACCACGAGGGTCTAATTCCTGCAAGCAATCGAAGAACAAGCAAGAACTAAGAATTGCAATCTGGATATTGCGAATATAAGATGAATGATTACGAAAGTTGGGGTTCCAATGAGGTCTTGGCCTGGTCGGATGACACAAACGAAGAGCTCGAAGTTGCGGCTATGGCTAACTTAAATCTAATTAAAACCCAAGTCTAAATGACGCCCTAAGGGCTGTATATATGGGGGAACAGAGGGGAATTTCGTGGCCCCTTGGAGGTGGGGTCCGAAAAAAACCCTAACTCGGTTTCCCCACACATACGGACTCTAAAAACAGCCTATAATGTGGTATTTCGAAATTACATGGGCCCAGCCCAATATTAAGGTGACGCAGCACCTATAATGGCCCTTGGACGAAAATAATGACGTGTCATCTCGCGTATTTCGTCCAAGACTTTATGCGCGCCTTATGGTGGCTTCAAAGTGTGATAATCACCACTAGAAGCTCCACTATACTTTCCCGCGCGCGCACCTTCTTCTCCATGCTTGATCCCGCTCCAATGACCATCCTTCTTGTGCATGCTAGGTCCTTCATTCATAAGAAAAACAAAAGTATCTAATTTAGGCAGCATCATATGTTCATGAACAATAGAAGGATTCACAAGAAACGAAAGTACCTGATAATTTAGTTGACGTGCACGTGCTCTAGTAACTGGTTCAGTATGTGTAGTTGGTGAGGATATGGGTGTAACATTAGTAGGGATGTCCTCATCAGTATGAGTCAGCGAGTGACTATGATGAGGAGACTTTAGTTCTCATTGCTCACGAGGAACAGGGTACCCATGATGATGCTCATGATATAGAGTATATGGCTCCTGATGATGCAGATCAATATGCTAGTTTGGTTGCTCAACGTGTGTTAAGTGTGCAGGTATCGAAGGCCGAGCAAAACCAGAGGCATAATTTGTTTCACACAAAGGGAGTGGTGAAAGAACGTTCGGTTCGCATCATCATTGACGGAGGGAGTTGCAACAACTTGGCGAGCATGGAGTTGGTGGAGAAGCTATCTGATGAGGACATCTCTACTAATGTTACACCCACATCTTCACCAACTACACATACTGGACCAGTTACTAGAGCACGCGCACGTCAACTAAATTATCAGGTACTTTCGTTTCTTGCGAATCCTTCTAATGTTCAGGAACATATGATGCTGCCTAAATTAGATACTTTTGTTTGTCTTATGAATGAAGGACCTAGCATGGATAAGAAGGATGGTCATTGGAGCGGGATCAAGCATGGAGAAGGAGGTGTGCACGCGGGAAAGGACAATGGAGCTTCCAGTGGTGATTTTCGCACTTTGAGGCCACCATAAGGCGTGCATGAAGACTTGGACGAGAGACACAAGACGCAACATTAATATTTTCGTCCTAGGGTTATTATAGGTGCTGCGTCACCTTATTATTGGGCCAGGCCCATGTAATTTCGAAATACACTTAATAGGCTATTTTTTAGAGTCTGTATGTGTGGGGAAACCGAGTTAGGGTTGTTTTCAGACCCCTCCTCCAAGGGGCCACGAAATTCCCCTCTCTTCCCCCATATATATAGCCCTTAGGGAGTCGTTTAGACTTGGGTTTTAATTAGATTTAAGTTAGCCATAGCCGCAACTTCGAGCTCTTCGTTTGTGTCATCCGACCAGGCCAAGACCTCATTGGAACCCCAACTTTCGTAATCATTCATCTTATATTCGCAATATCCAGATTGCAATTCTTAGTTCTTGCTTGTTCTTCGATTGCTTGTAGGAATTAGACCTTCGTGGTCAGGTTGATCGTGCATCCGCGGGATCAATAACCTCTCGGAGTTGGTTTAGCGATCGCTAAGGCGCAACGTCTTCGCACGTTCGTAGTCGGATCATGAAAGTCGTCTCCACCATAATCGATCTCCACCATCTCATCGAAACATCGGGACACCTTCGCCTCTATCAAGTGGTATCAGATTTCCAGGTTGCTCGGTGAGATTTACCAGTTTTCGTAGTCTAGATTGGTTCTGTTCTTCATACCTACAGTCCACGAAAAAGCCAACAAAAAAATTAGGGTTAGATCATCACGTCCCAAAACAGTCCGAGCCTTTGTCTAGTTTTCTTTACAGTAGTTTGCTTTGTTGAATTTGCGGTTGCATCGTTGTGTCGAGTTGCTGATCTTAGCGTCTAGTTCCCTTAGAGTTTCGAGTTCTGATCACAGTTTGTCACACCGCCGCCGCACAGTAGTACACCGCCACGTTTCCGCCAATCCGAGTCCAGATACACCACCACGTTCCGCCAAGTCGAGTCCATATACAGCACCACGACCTACCAATCCGAGTTGAGTTTCATCACCTGTTCGGTTTGTGATCTCTCCGTAGCCAGATTAGTTTTGAGTTGATTAGAGTCGGATTTCACCAATCTTTTGTCGTACGTAGAAGGAGGTGATTTCCAAAAAAATAATAATTCAGAGTGTGCTTCTCAGTTGATTACGTGCCGCGCCGTGCTTTCGTTGGTGTTTTAGGCTCGCGTCTCTAGTACGGTCTAGCCTCGGATCAGCACAGTACCGATGTTGCGTGTTTATTCAGCTTTGCATCTCTGTTTTGATTACTGTTGAGCTTTTGCTACCATACTTGTCAGCCTTCCTACAGCTCCACATATATTCTACATCGTGCGTTTTGACACCTCCTGGCCATCGCTCTACCACATCTCTGAGAGTTTTGACCCGTTGGTTGTACATCACCACCTGCTGCTAGGTAAGAATCGGTAAGAACGAAAGAAAAGCTTGACGGATTTGTGCTTTCCACCACCCCACATCCCATTAGTAGAAGTAGGATCATACTTCTGTGTGTTTTCTATTTCTGCTAACCATGCCAGGATCCCATGATGAAGCGGCGCGGGATGCACCTGATTGGGAGAATATGACAAACAAAGCATTACATGATAAATTTGCACAAATGATGTCTGAACAGGTGAATGACATCGAGAACAGATTTACAGAGGCGATTGATGGTGTGGAGAAGATGATCGACACCAAGCTCGACGCCAAGTTTACTGAGTTGCTCGCACGCCTACCTATACAGCCTGCGGCCGCTCCAGCACAGCCACCGCCACCACGACGTGCACGACGTATTCTGTTTCCGGGCGGACAAGCTGCTGGTGCTCCTGCTGCTGCTGCTGCCTCTGACGTCGGCCAGGACGACAACTACGAGGGTGATTACGAGGAGGAGGTGGAACAATAAGCGGCCTATGAACAGCCAGCTGGACGTCCACGTCCCAACATTCGCCACGGTCGACACCAACCACCCCCTCAGGTACGCGATGATGAACATGTGCCTAAACTTAAATTGAATCTTAAGCCGTTTGAGGGTAGATATATTCCTGATGCTTATCTTACTTGGGAGTTAGAAACTGAACAACGCTTTACATGTTTACAATATCCTGAGAATAGACGTGTTACTGCTGCTGTTTGTGAATTCACGGGTTTGGCATCTATTTGGTGGTCTGAACATTGTAGATTGCATGCTAATAATATTCCAGCTACTTGGGCTGCTTTAAAAGATGCTATGCGTACTCGCTGGGTTCCTCCTTATTATCAACGTGAATTGCTACAAAAATTACAGCGTTTGAGACAAGGAAAAAATTCTGTAGAGGAATATTATCAAGAATTACAAACTGGATTGATTAGATGTGGCCTAGTAGAGGATAATGAAGCTATGTTTGCACGTTTTATAGGTGGCTTAAACAGGGAGATACAAACTATTCTAGAATACAAGGACTATGCTACTATTACTCGTTTGTTTCATCTTGCTTGTAAAGCTGAACGTGAAGTGCAGGATCGACAGGCCGCTACGAGACCTAACTTTTCTGCAGGACGAAATACATCATGGACATCGCGTGGACCTTCTACATCCACACGTCCTGCTGCACCACCATCTACTTCAACCGCTCATTCTTACAGGGAGCCACCAAAACAGCCAGCGCCACCATTCAAGGGTGCACAGAGTGGTCCAGCAGCGAGTTCTTCTTCATCCATGGCTTCCACAGGGAAAACACGAGATTGTGATATTAAATGTCGAAGGTGCCAAGGTGGAGGTCACTTCGCAAAAGACTGTCCCTCCAAGCGTGTGATGATTATTACGGCGGATGGTGGGTATGAGTCAGCGAGCGACTATGATGAGGAGACTTTAGTTCTCATTGCTCACGAGGAACAGGGTGCCCATGATGATGCTCATGATATAGAGTATATGGCTCCTGATGATGCAGATCAATATGCTAGTTTGGTTGCTCAACGTGTGTTAAGTGTGCAGGTATCGAAGGCCGAGCAAAACCAGAGGCATAATTTGTTCCACACAAAGGGAGTGGTGAAAGAACGTTCGGTTCGCATCATCATTGACGGAGGGAGTTGCAACAACTTGGCGAGCATGGAGTTCGTGGAGAAGCTATCTCTCACCACAAGACCACACCCCCATCCGTACTATATTCAGTGGTTTAACAATAGTGGTAAGATTAAGGTAACGGGTTCTGTTCGTGTGCACTTTAGCATTGCTACATATGCTGATTATGTTGATTGTGATGTGGTACCCATGCAAGCATGCTCTCTTTTACTTGGTAGACCATGGAAATTTGATAGGAATGTTGTACACCATGGTAGGACAAATCAGTTTACTCTGGTTCATCAGGATAAAACTATTGCTTTACTTCCTATGTCTCCTGAACAAATTGTGAAAGATGATCTTGCTAGAGCTAGTAAAGCTAAATAGGAGAAAAATAAGAGTGAGAATGAGATAGCAGCTAAAGAATTTGAGCAACAACATAAGACTAATAGCAAATCTTCTTCTGCTGTTTCTAATGAAATTAAATTGACTAGTCCAACTTTGCTTGCTACTAAGGTTGATATTTCGGATTTGGATGTTAGTCAATATGTGTGCTATGCTTTTGTGTGCAAAGAAGCTTTGTTTTCATTTGAGGAATTGCCTCCTTCTTTGCCTCCTGTTGTCACTGACCTTTTGCAGGAGTTTATTGACGTCTTTCCACAAGACGTACCACCAGGATTACCACCTATTCGAGGGATTGAGCATCAGATTGACTTAATTCCCGGTGCTTCGCTGCCCAACCGTGCACCATACCGTACCAATCCGGAGGAGACAAAGGAGATTCAGCGTCAAGTACAAGAGCTACTCGACAAAGGTTACATACGTGAATCCCTTAGTCCTTGTGCTGTTCCTGTTATATTAGTGCCTAAAAAGGATGGAACTTGGCGTATGTGTGTTGATTGTAGAGCCATTAATAATATTACTATTCGTTATCGTCATCCTATTCCTAGGTTAGATGATATGCTTGATGAATTAAGTGGCTCTACCATGTTTTCCAAAGTTGATTTGCGTAGTGGATGCCATCAAATTCGCATGAAATTAGGGGATGAATGGAAAACGGCATTTAAAACTAAGTTTGGATTATATGAGTGGTTAGTCATGCCTTTTGGGTTAACTAATGCACCTAGCACTTTCATGAGATTAATGAACGAGGTTTTACGTGCTTTCATTGGACGATTTGTGGTAGTCTATTTTGATGATATACTGATTTATAGCAAATCTTTGGAGGAACATTTGGATCATTTACGTGCTGTTTTTATTGCTCTACGTAATGCACGTTTGTTTGGTAACCTTGGGAAGTGCACCTTTTGCACCGACCGAGTATCGTTTCTTGGCTATGTTGTTACTCCGCAGGGAATTGAAGTTGATAAAGCCAAGATCGAGGCGATTGAGAGTTGGCCGCAGCCCAAAACGGTCACACAAGTGAGAAGTTTTCTTGGCCTCGCTGGATTCTATAGGCGTTTTGTGAGAGATTTCAGCACCATTGCTGCACCTCTCAATGAGCTTACACGCAAGGATGTGCCTTTTACTTGGGGTACCGCACAGGAAGAAGCCTTCACGGTATTGAAAGATAAGTTAACACATGCTCCTTTGCTCCAACTTCCTGATTTTAATAAGACTTTTGAGCTTGAATGCGATGCTAGTGGGATTGGTTTGGGAGGTGTGTTATTACAAGATGCTAAACCTGTTGCATACTTTTCTGAAAAATTGAGTGGGCCTAGTCTGAACTATTCTACTTATGATAAGGAATTATATGCTCTTGTTCGGACATTAGAAACTTGGCAACATTATTTATGTCCCAAAGAATTTGTTATACATTCTGATCATGAATCTTTGAAACACATAAGAAGCCAAGCAAAACTTAATCGTAGACATGCTAAGTGGGTTGAATTTATTGAGACTTTCCCTTATGTCATTAAACACAAGAAGGGGAAAGATAATATAATTGCTGATGCTTTGTCTCGTCGTTATACTATGCTTTCACAACTTGACTTCAAGATATTCGGTTTAGAGACACTCAAAGATCAATATGTACATGATGCGGAATTTAAAGATGTATTGCAGAATTGTAGAGAGGGTAGAACATGGAACAAGTTTGTGCTTAATGATGGTTTTGTGTTCCGTTCTAACAAGCTATGCATTCCAGCTAGCTCTATTTGTCTTTTGTTGTTGTAGGAGGCGCATGGAGGAGGATTAATGGGACACTTTGGCGTGAAGAAGACGGAGGACGTACTTGCTACACATTTCTTTTGGCCAAAGATGAGACGGGATGTTGAGCGTTTTGTTGCTCGCTGCACTACATGTCAAAAAGCTAAGTCACGACTCAATCCTCATGGTTTATACATGCCTTTACCTGTACCTAGTGTTCCGTGGGAGGACATATCCATGGACTTTGTTTTAGGCTTGCCTCGAACAAAGAAGGGGAGGGATAGCATATTTGTTGTCGTGGATAGATTTTCTAAGATGGCACATTTTATACCATGTCATAAAAGCGATGATGCTGCTAATGTTGCTGATTTATTCTTTCGTGAGATTATTCGCTTACATGGTGTGCCCAATACTATTGTCTCGGATCGTGATACTAAGTTTCTTAGCCATTTTTGGAGATGCTTATGGGCTAAGTTGGGGACTAAACTACTTTTTAGTACTACTTGTCATCCCCAAACTGATGGACAAACTGAAGTAGTCAATAGGACTTTGTCTACTATGCTTAGGGCTGTTTTAAAGAGTAACTTGAAAATGTGGGAAGAATGTTTACCTCATATTGAATTTGCTTATAATCATTCATTTCATTCTACCACTAAAATGTGCCCTTTTGAGATTGTTTATGGTTTTCTACCTCGTGCACCTATTGATTTGCTTCCTATTCCATCTTCGGAGAAGGTTAATTTTGATGCTAAGCAACGTGCTGAATTGATATTAAAAATGCATGAGTTAACTAAAGAAAACATTGAGAAAATGAATGCTAGATACAAGCTTGCTGGTGATAAGGGTAGAAAGCATGTTGTGTTTGAACCAGGAGATCTTGTTTGGTTACATCTACGTAAAGATAGGTTTCCTGATTTGCGCAAGTCTAAGTTAATGCCACGAGCTGATGGTCCCTTTAAGGTTTTACAGAAAATTAATGATAATGCATATAAACTTGAGCTACCTGCAGATTTTGGGGTTAGTCCCACATTTAACATTGCAGATTTGAAACCTTATTTGGGAGAACATGATGAGCTTCCGTCGAGGACGACTTCAATTCAAGAAGGGGAGGATGATGAGGACATCTCTACTAATGTTACACCCACATCTTCACCAACTACACATACTGGACCAGTTACTAGAGCACGCGCACGTCAACTAAATTATCAGGTACTTTCGTTTCTTGCGAATCCTTCTAATGTTCAGGAACATATGATGCTGCCTAAATTAGATACTTTTGTTTGTCTTATGAATGAAGGACCTAGCATGGATAAGAAGGATGGTCATTGGAGCGGGATCAAGCATGGAGAAGGAGGTGTGCGCGCGGGAAAGGACAATGGAGCTTCCAGTGGTGATTTTCGCACTTTGAGGCCACCATAAGGCGTGCATGAAGACCTGGACGAGAGACACAAGACGCCACATTAATATTTTCGTCCAAGGGTTATTATAGGTGCTGCGTCACCTTATTATTGGGCCAGGCCCATGTAATTTCGAAATACACTTAATAGGCTATTTTTTAGAGTCCGTATGTGTGGGGAAACCGAGTTAGGGTTGTTTTCGGACCCCTCCTCCAAGGGGCCACGAAATTCCCCTCTGTTCCCCCATATATACAGCCCTTAGGGCGTCGTTTAGACTTGGGTTTTAATTAGATTTAAGTTAGCCATACCCGCAACTTCGAGCTCTTCGTTTGTGTCATCCGACCAGGCCAAGACCTCATTTGAACCCCAACTTTCGTAATCATTCATCTTATATTCGCAATATCCAGATTGCAATTCTTAGTTCTTGCTTGTTCTTCGATTGCTTGCAGGAATTAGACCTTCGTGGTCAGGTTGATCGTGCATCCGCGGGATCAATAACCTCTCGGAGTTGGTTTAGAGATCGCTAAGGCGCAACGTCTTCGCACGTTCGTAGTCGGATCGTGAAAGTCGTCTCCACCATAATCGATCTCCACCATCTCATCGAAACATCGGGACACCTTCGCCTCTATCAGAAGGGGAAAGATAATATTATTGCTGATGCTTTGTCTCGTCGTTATACTATGCTTTCACAACTTGACTTCAAGATATTCGGTTTAGAGACAATCAAAGAACAATATGTAAATGATGCGGAATTTAAAGATGTATTGCAGAATTGTAGAGAGGGTAGAACATGGAACAAGTTTGTGCTTAATGATGGATTTGTGTTCCGTTTTAACAAGCTATGCATTTCAGCTAGCTCTATTCGTCTTTTGTTGTTGCAGGAGGCGCATGGAGGAGGATTAATGGGACACTTTGGCGTGAAGAAGACGGAGGACGTACTTGCTACACATTTCTTTTGGCCAAAGATGAGATGGGATGTTGAGCGTTTTGTTGCTCGCTGCACTACATGTCAAAAAGCTAAGTCACGACTCAATCCTCATGGTTTATACATGCCTTTACCTGTACCTAGTGTTCCGTGGGAGGACATATCAATGGACTTTGTTTTAGGCTTGCCTCGAACAAAGAAGGGGAGGGATAGCATATTTGTTGTCGTGGATAGATTTTCTAAGATGGCACATTTCATACCATGTCATAAAAGCGATGATGCTGCTAATGTTGCTAATTTATTCTTTCGTGAGATTATTCGCTTACATGGTGTGCCCAATACTATTGTCTCGGATCGTGATACTAAGTTTCTTAGCCATTTTTGGAGATGCTTATGGGCTAAGTTGGGGACTAAACTACTTTTTAGTACTACATGTCATCCCCAAAGTGATGGACAAACTGAAGTAGTCAATAGGACTTTGTCTACTATGCTTAGGGCTGTTTTAAAGAGTAACTTGAAAATGTGGGAAGAATGTTTACCTCATATTGAATTTGCTTATAATCGTTCATTTCATTCTACCACTAAAATGTGCTCTTTTGAGATTGTTTATGGTTTTCTACCTCGTGCACCTATTGATTTGCTGCCTCTTCCATCTTCGGAGAAGGTTAATTTTGATGCTAAGCAACGTGCTGAATTGATATTAAAAATGCATGAGTTAACTAAAGAAAACATTGAGAAAATGAATGCTAGATACAAGCTTGCTAGTGATAAGGGTAGAAAGCATGTTGTGTTTGAACCAGGAGATCTTGTTTGGTTACATCTACGTAAAGATAGGTTTCCTGATTTGCGCAAGTCTAAGTTAATGCCACGAGCTGATGGTCCCTTTAAGGTTTTACAGAAAATTAATGATAATGCATATAAACTTGAGCTACCTGCAGATTTTGGGGTTAGTCCCACATTTAACATTGCAGATTTGAAACCTTATTTGGGAGAAGATAATGAGCTTCTGTCGAGGACGACTTCAATTCAAGAAGGGGAGGATGATGAGGACATCTCTACTAATGTTACACCCACATCTTCACCAACTACACATACTTGACCAGTTACTAGAGCACGTGCACGTCAACTAAATTATCAGGTACTTTCGTTTCTTGCGAATCCTTCTAATGTTCATGAACATATGATGCTGCCTAAATTAGATACTTTTGTTTTGTTTATGAATGAAGGACCTAGCATGGACAAGAAGGACGGTCATTGGAGCGGGATCAAGCATGGAGAAGAAGGTGCGCGCGCGGGAAATAACAATGGAGCTTCCAGTGGGGATTTTCGCACTTTGAAGCCACCATAAGGCATGCATGAAGGCTTGGACGAAATACACGAGATGCCACTTCATTATTTTCGTCCAAGAGAAATTATAGGTGCTGCGTCACCTTAATATTGGGCTAGGCCCATGTAATTTCGAAATACCACATTATAGGCTGTTTTTAGAGTCCGTATGTGTGGGGAAACCGAGTTAGGGTTGTTTTCGGACCCCACCTCCAAGGGGTCACGAAAATCCCCTCTGTTCCCCCATATATACAGCCCTTAGGGCGTCGTTTAGACTGGGGTTTTTAATTAGATTTAAGTTAGCCATAGCCGCAACTTCGAGCTCTTCGTTTGTGTCATCCGACCAGGCCAAGACCTCATTGGAACCCCAACTTTCGTAATCATTCATCTTATATTCGCAATATCCAGATTGCAATTCTTAGTTCTTGCTTGTTCTTGATTGCTTGCAGGAATTAGACCTTTGTGGTCAGGTTGATCGTGCATCCGCGGGATCAATAACCTCTCGGAGTTGGTTTAGCGATCGCTAAGGCGCAACGTCTTCGCACGTTCGTAGTCGGATCGTGAAAGTCGTCTCCACCATAATCGATCTCCACCATCTCATCGAAACATCGAGACACCTTCGCCTCTATCAGGAGTTTTCTTGGCCTCGCTGGATTTTATAGACGTTTTGTGAGAGATTTCAGCACCATTGCTGCACCTCTCAATGAGCTTACACGCAAGGATGTGCCTTTTACTTGGGGTACCGCACAGGAAGAAGCTTTCACGGTATTGAAAGATAAGTTAACACATGCCCCTTTGCTCCGACTGCCTGATTTTAATAAGACTTTTGAGCTTGAATGGGATGCTAGTGGGATTGGTTTGGGAGGTGTGTTATTACAGGATGCTAAACCTGTTGCATACTTTTCTGAAAAATTGAGTGGTCCTAGTCTGAACTATTCTACTTATGATAAGGAATTATATGCTCTTGTTTGGACTTTAGAAACTTGGCAACATTATTTATGGCCCAAAGAATTTGTTATACATTCTAATCATGAATCTTTGAAACACATAAGAAGTCAAGCAAAACTTAATCGTAGACATGCTAAGTGGGTTGAATTTATTGAGACTTTCCCTTATGTCATTAAACACAAGAAGGGTAAAGATAATATTATTGCTGATGCTTTGTCTCGTCATTATATTATGCTTTCACAACTTGACTTTAAGATATTCGGTTTAGAGAGAATCAAAGATCAATATGTGCATGATCCGGAATTTAAAGATGTATTGCAGAATTGTAGAGAAGGTAGAACATGGAACAAGTTTGTGCTTAATGATGGATTCGTGTTCCGTTCTAATAAGCTATGCATTCCAGCTAGCTCTATTCGTCTTTTGTTGTTGCAGAAGGCGCCTGGAGGAGGATTAATGGGACAGTTTGGCGTGAAGAAGACGGAGGATGTACTTGCTACACATTTCTTTTGGCCAAAGATGAGACGGGATGTTGAGCGTTTTGTTGCTCGCTGCACTACATGTCAAAAAGCTAAGTCACGACTCAATCCTCATGGTTTATACATGCCTTTACCTGTACCTAGTGTTCCGTGGGAGGACATATTCATGGACTTTGTTTTAGGCTTGCCTCGAACAAAGAAGGGGAGGGATAGCATCTTTGTTGTCGTGGATAGATTTTCTAAAATGGCACGCTTTATACCATGTCATAAAAGCGATGATGCTGCTAATGTTGCTGATTTATTCTTTCGTGAGATTATTCGTTTACATGGTGTGCCCAATACTATTGTCTCGGATCGTGATACTAAGTTTCTTAGCCATTTTTGGAGATGCTTATGGGCTAAGTTGGGGACTAAACTACTTTTTAGTACTACATGTCATCCCCAAACTGATGGACAAACTGAAGTACTCAATAGGACTTTGTCTACTATGGTTAGGGCTGTTTTAAAGAGTAACTTGAAAATGTGGAAAGAATGTTTACCTCATATTGAATTTGCTTATAATCGTTCATTGCATTCTACCACTAAAATGTGCCCTTTTGAGATTGTTTATGGTTTTCTACCTCGTGCGCCTGTTGATTTGCTGCCTCTTCCATCTTCGGAGAAGGTTAATTTTGATGCTAAGCAACGTGCTGAATTGATATTAAAAATGCATGAGTTAACTAAAGAAAACATTGAGAGAATGAGTGCTAGATACAAGCTTGCTGGTGATAAGGGTAGAAAGCATGTTGTGTTTGAACCAGGAGATCTTGTTTGGTTACATCTACGTAAAGATAGGTTTCCTGATTTGCGCAAATATAAGTTAATGCCACGAGCTGATGATTCCTTTAAGGTTTTGCAGAAAATTAATGATAATGCATATAAACTTGAGCTACCTGCAGCCTTTGGGGTTAGTCCCACATTTAATATTGCAGATTTGAAGCCTTATTTGGGAGAAGATGATGAGCTTCCGTCGAGGAAGACTTCAATTCAAGAAGGGGAGGATGATGAGGACATCCCTACTAATGTTACACCCATATCCTCACAAACTACACATATTGGACCAGTTACTAGAGCACGTGCACGTCAACTAAATTATCAGGTACTTTCGTTTCTTGTGAATCCTTCTATTGTTCATGAACATATGATGCTGCCTAAATTAGATACTTTTGTTTTGCTTATGAATGAAGGACCTAGCATGGATAAGAAGGATGGTCATTGGAGCGGGATCAAGCATGGAGAAGAAGGTGCGCGCGCGGGAAAGGACAATGGAGCTTCCAGTGGTGATTATCGCACTTTGAAGCCACCATAAGGCATGCATGAAGTCTTGGACGAAATACGCGAGATGCCACTTAACTATTTTCGTCCAAGGGAAATTATAGGTGCTGCGTCACCTTAAAATTGGGCTGGGCCCATGTAATTTCGAAATACCACATTATAGGTTGTTTTTGGAGTCCGTATGTGTGGGGAAACCGAGTTAGGGTTATTTTCGGACCCCACCTCCAAGGGGTCACGAAAATTCCCTTTGTTCACCCATATATACAGCCCTTAGGGCGTCGTTTAGACTTGGGTTTTAATTAGATTTAAGTTAGCCATAGCCGCAACTTCGAGTTCTTCGTTTGTGTCATCCGACCAGGCCAAGACCGCATTGGAACCCCAACTTTCGTTAATCATTCATCTTATATTCGCAATATCCAGATTGCAATTCTTAGTTCTTACTTGTTCTTTCGATTGCTTGCAGGAATTAGACCTTCGTGGTCAGGTTGATCGTGCATCCGCGGGATCAATAACCTCTCGGAGTTGGTTTAGCGATTGCTAAGGCGCAACGTCTTTGCACGTTCGTAGTCGGGTCGTGAAAGTCTACTCCACCATAATCGATCTCCATCATCTCATTGAAACATCGGGACACCTTCGCCTCTATCACTCACCCCGTGCCCCCTCGCAGATCGACCGCCGCCACCATAGCGTGCACCCGACCTTCGCGACGCCACCGCCCCCTCCCGATCTCCTCCAACGCGCCGCTGCCCACCAGATCTCCCTCGGTCCTAGCCGCCTCTGCGATCCGCCCGGTGAGTCCCCATCCCTCCCTCCCTCCCTCCGCGATCCTGGTGTATCTAGGTTGATAGAGGCGGGTGTCCCGATCTTTCGATGAGATGATAACTACGATTTGATGGAGTCGAATTTGACGATCCGACTACAAACGTGCAACGACGTTACGCCTTAGCAATCGCTAAATCAATCTCCTGAAGGTTATTGACCACGCCGGAGCACGATCAACCTGACCACGAAGGTCTAGTGCCTGCAAGCAATTGAAGAACAAGCAAGAACTATGATAAAGCAATCTGAATATTGAGAATATGTAGATGAAGTATGAATAAAGTTGGGATTCCGAAAGCGGTCTTGATCTGGTCGTTGGACACAAACCAAGTACACGAAGATGCAGCAATTAGCTAAGCAGTCTTTTTAACTAAAAGAAATCCAAAGAAAACCCTAGGGGTTGATCTACTTATATAGGACTAAAGGGTGGAGGCCAAGGGGGTGGAAGGACGTCCCAAGGAGTCCTAAAACTAAACCTCGGTCGTACAAGGCACTCGGGCCCATGTGGAGGTGATGCAACACCTATTGAGTTGGACTTTGATTCGGATTCTGCTGCTGGGTCGCACCGTTTTCGCAATATCTCCACGCTCCGAAGGAATTTGAAGGTGAAACCAATTGCATTGGAAACTAGACGAGATAAGCTATCACCAGAAAAAAGAATCACCCAATTTGGAGTTCGTATGTACAAACGGAGGCTGTTTGAAGTTGGGTATATCTCTGTAGTCCGAATCTGAGTCCATGACGTGAAAGACTTGGTCTCTATCTTCTCTTGGGCCAAAAGTGACGTGAAATAACTTCTTGTACAGAACACAATCATGCCCCTTTGTATTGACTTCATTTCTTGATCAAATATAGAGGAATTAATGGTCATATACATGATAATTATGTCCTCATCATCTTCATGCTTAAACATGCTCCAATGCTCATCCTTCTTGTCCATGCTAGGTCCTTCATTTGTCCGCAACAGAAATATATCGACGTTAGGCAGCATCATATTCACATGAACATTAGAAACATTACCAAGAAGCGAAAGTACCTGATAATTTAATTGGTGTGCACGATCTCTAGTAATTGGTCCAGTAGGTATATTAACAGGGGTTGTGGCTGTAACTATGGTAGTCATGTCCTCATCATCCTCCCCTTCTTGAAAATAAAGCCGTCCCCGACGTTTCTTAATCTGAAAATAAAGCCGTCCCCGACGTTGTATATATATATGTCATCCATTCTTACTTCCCTTAGTTTTTGGACATGTAACACATGTAGATATGAGTAACTTTCGTATGTCGTGAAATATAAACATATATGATCATCACAATACATAAACGACATGAAAGTATTGCAACTCAGTTTGCATATATAAGTGAAGCTCTTATTCATATCTAAAGATGTACAATGCTCATCATTAAACCATCCCAATACCGGTGAAGAAACGTTAATGTTTTTCGAAGGACATGCTACAACAGGCTTAACTAAGTAGTCATGCAACAAGTCATTCGATGCAGAATCATCACCAAGATAAGAGGTCATATCAAAATGATTAAGCATTGGAAGTTTCATAATAGTAACATGATTATCCAAAATAGATGGTGTGCTCAAATCAACAGGTAACTCAAGACATGATGTATTCAAGTCTATTAGGCAAGCAACATCTTCATGTGAAGTTATGACATTCTCGAAAATTGGTTGTGTGATGAAACTACTGGATAGCTCAACACATGTTGCTTTTAAATCAGCAAGGTTCTCATGTGGAGGGGAAAGATCCATACCTTTGTCATTACCTTTTTGTGATGATAGATCAGATATTGGTGGAGTGCTTACGACAATTGATGTGGTTATGGTAGTGCTCATAGTGGTTGAAGGAACAACCTTCTCAACTTGTGGTATTTGCACATTCCGCTTGTTCGTCTTCTGGGCAACACGTCCGTCGATTTCCTGTTCATCTTTACAAGCAAGACGAAACAAACGATCCATAGGATAACACTTTTCATGAATTAGGATATCCTGAATGTCACGGTTTAAAGCTTCCCAAAATATGTCCATGAAATATTCTTCACTTTCCTATAAAAGAGAATGCAAGAATGTAGTTTCTAAAGCATCATAATATTCTGAAACAGTTTTAGTACCTTGTTTTAAATTTTTTAATTTCCTAACCTTGTCACGAGTATAATAAGAGGGAACGAATTTATATCGCATAGCAAGTTTGAGATCATTCCAAGTATTAGGTATATAATCAGGATATAAACTACAATATTCATTCCACCAAATAGAAGCAAAATCTTTGAAAGCACTAATTGCAGTTTTTACTTTCTTATGCTCAAGAAAATTATGGGAAACAAATATACTCCCTCCGTCCCAAAAAGAATGTCATGGTTTTAGTTTGAACTAAAACCATGACATTCTTTTTGGGACGGAGGGAGTATTATTTATTTCAAACTCCCACTCAATGTATAAATCAGGTCTTAGACGTCCATGAAAGTGTGGTATAGAAACAATAACCTGATCATGTGCATGCTTATGTGTGTTTACCTTTTGCAGTGACTGTTGTGTAGTTGTAGGTGGTGGCAAATCTCCAACTATAGTTGCCGCCCAAGAAGATATAACTCCAGAACCTGCCATGATTAGTAGAAAACAAGAAACAAATCACAACTATATGTCCCTAAGAACTACTAGGATGTGGTGGTAAAACGCTCAATGGATAGCAAATATCAATGTCTTACTAGTTCTTACCATGCAGCAGGTGGTGATCGGCAACCAACGGTGTCAAAGAACTCCAAAGATTAAGTAGAGCGATTTCCAGGTGAACGCACGTATACACGATGTAGAAATATGTGGAGCTTGGAAGGCTTTAATATGGTGGCAAAAATATCAACAATAATCAATTCAGAGATGCAAAATTGAATTAACGCTCAACGATGATACTGTGCTGGTCCTAGTCTAGACCGGACTAGAGACGCGAGCCTAGAACACTAATGTGGTCACGGCGTAGCACAACTAGCAGCAATGAATGATATGAAGTAGCTCTGAATAGCAAGATATAAGTGAAGATCATCAACAGAGCAAAGATAATGGTAAAAATAGGCTCCAAATCAAGATACACCAATATTCTCGCTACAAGTTTCCTCTGAAATATATTTGCTAATTTTTTGATATTTTTCCTCCACTAGGGCACTGGCTTAAGCTTTCCGACGCAATAAGAATCACACAATTTAGAGTTCGGATGAGGTGTCAAAAAATTTGGAAACTAGGCTTAAGCTCCAGAACTATTTGGAAGCCGCTCGGAAATATCTTTAATTTGAGTACTCGTGGAGCCAAAACGGACTTCAGATGACAAAGTTATGCCCGTTTTAGTGGACACCGCTCAAAACTGATTCCGACGAGATTTCAAATATGAGTTCAACTAGAGATAGATCCGAAATTTTTCTTCTTTTTTCTCTTTTTTCCTTTTTTCTTTCTTTTTTTCCTTTTTCTTTTTTCTCTCTTTTTTCAACTCCTTTTCTCTCTTTTTCTATGGTGGATGGTAGAAGTAGGCAGCGGATGGGATGATGGTGCAGCAGCGGCGGTGACTAACGTGAACAGAACTCGAAACTCTAAAGGACTAGATACTAAGACCAGCAACTAAACACGACGATGCAACCGATAATTCAATAAAGCAAAGCACCGAAAAGAAAATTGCGAAGTCACAGATTGGTTTGGATATGATGATCTAATCCTATTTTTATGGCTTTTTGTGTGGATGATAGGTGATAAAAAAACAGATCTAATATATGGATGTGGAATTCTCACCGAGCAACCTGAAAACTGATAACACTTGATAGAGGCGGGTGTCCCAATCTTTCGATGAGATGATAACTACGATTTGATGGAGTCGACTTTGACGATCCGAATACAAACGTGCAACGACATTGCGCCTTAGCAATCGCTAAATCAATCTCCTGAAGGTTATTGACCATGCCGGAGCACGATCAACCTGACCACGAAGGTCTAGTGCCTGCAAGCAATCGAAGAACAAGCAAGAACTATGATAAAGCAATCTGAATATTGCGAATATGTAGATGAAGTATGAATAAAGTTGGGATTCCGAAAGCGGTCCTGATCGTGTCGTTGGACACAAACCAAGTACACGAAGATGCAGCAATTAGCTAAGCAGTCTTTTTAACTAAAAAATCCAAAGAAAAACCCTAGGGGTTGATCTACTTATATAGGACTAAAGGGTGGAGGCCAAGGGGGTGGAAGGACGTCCCAAGGAGTACTAAAACTAAACCTAGGTCGTACAAGGCACTTGGGCCCATGTGGAGGTGATGCAACACCTATTGAGTTGGACTTTGATTCGGATTCTGGTGCTGGGTCGCACCGTTTTCGCAATATCTCCACGCCCCGAAGGAATTTGAAGGTGAAACCAATTGCGTTGGAAACTAGACGAGATAAGCTATCACCAGAAAAAATAATCACCCAATTTGCAATTCGTATATAGAAACGGCGGCTGTTTGAAGTTGGGTATATCTCTGCAGTCCGAATCTGAGTCCATGACGTGAAAGACTTGGTCTCTATCTTCTCTTGGGCCAAAAGTGACGTGAAATAACTTCTTGTACAGCACACAATCATGCCCCTTTGTATTGACTTCATTTCTTGATCAAATATAGAGGAATTAATGGTCATATCCATGATAATTATGTCCCCATCATCTTCATGCTTGAACATGCTCCAATGCTCATCCTTCTTGTCCATGCTAGGTCCTTCATTTGTCCGCAACAGAAATATATCGACGTTAGGCAGCATCATATTCACATGAACATTAGAAACATTACCAAAAAGCGAAAGTACCTGATAATTTAATTGGTGTGCACGATCTCTAGTAATTGGTCCAGTAGGTATATTAACAGGGGTTGTGGCTGTAACTATGGTAGTCATGTCCTCATCATAGGCATTACTATGAGATTCAAGCGTGTAAAACAAAAAACTGGGGTAAAAGAGCTTTGTTGTTCAGTTTTTGCTATTGATTTGTTGTTCTTGCTATAGGTGATACACATATTGCGACTTTCCGCGATTCGTCGTTAGTAGCAAAACAAAAACTGGGGTGTGCCAATGCTTTTCAAAAATCACTTATTATTTATCTGGATACATTTCTAGATGTAGTTTCCATCTTATATTGCTTTAACATTTCTTTATATCTAGGCATTAACATGTCGAAACGTACGGCTATGTAAAAAATGGTTCAACTGTCAAGAAACGCTCACGTAGACAGGGCCCTTGAGGTAGATTTTTGAGATGCATGCCTGCGAATGCGAGCGTTGTACGTCGCGCGAGGCCTGCGGTCATACAAAACTGTCTGCCACGACAACACTTTGAAGGCTTTGATCCAGTCCTATATAAACCCGGGGCTAGAGTAAAGTAAAGACTTTCTGACTAGTTCGTACTGCGATTAATACTACATGCAGAGGGATCTTATATTACACAAAAGCAAAGGTAAAAACTTCAAAAGAAAACCATCGCAGCTGGAAAATTACATGTTGGTGTTAGTGAATGTGACTATGTGAGCTTTTTTTTGGTAACCTAATGACCCAATGTTGATAATATTCGTTGGTTGGTGATGAGGACATCTCTACTAATGTTACACCCACATCTTCACCAACTACACATACTGGACCAGTTACTAGAGCACGTGCACGTCAACTAAATTATCAGGTACTTTCGTTTCTTGCGAATCCTTCTAATGTTCATGAACATATGATGCTGCCTAAATTAGATACTTTTGTTTTTCTTATGAATGAAGGACCTAGAATGGACAAGAAGGACGGTCATTAGAGCGGGATCAAGCATGGAGAAGAAGGTGCGCGCGCGGGAAATAACAATGGAGCTTCCAGTGGGGATTTTCGCACTTTGAAGCCACCATAAGGCATGCATGAAGGCTTGGACGAAATACACGAGATGCCACTTCATTATTTTCGTCCAAGAGCAATTATAGGTGCTGCGTCACCTTAATATTGGGCTGGGCCCATGTAATTTCGAAATACCACATTATAGGCTGTTTTTAGAGTCCGTATGTGTGGGGAAACCGAGTTAGGGTTGTTTTCGGGCCCCACCTCCAAGGGGTCACGAAAATCCCCTCTGTTCCCCCATATATACAGCCCTTAGGGCGTCGTTTAGACTTGGGTTTTAATTAGATTTAAGTTAGCCATAGCCGCAACTTCGAGCTCTTCATTTGTGTCATCCGACCAGGCCAAGACCTCATTGGAACCCCAACTTTCATAATCATTCATCTTATATTCGCAATATCCAGATTGCAATTCTTAGTTCTTGCTTGTTCTTCGATTGCTTGCAGGAATTAGACCTTCGTGGTCAGGTTGATCGTGCATCCGCGGGATCAATAACCTCTCGGAGTTGGTTTAGCGATCGCTAAGGCGCAACGTCTTCGCACGTTCGTAGTCGGATCGTGAAAGTCGTCTCCACCATAATCGATCTCCACCATCTCATCGAAACATCGGGACACCTTCGCCTCTATCAAGTGGTATCAGATTTCCAGGTTGCTAAGTGAGATTTACCAGTTTTCATAGTCTAGATTGGTTCTGTTCTTCATACCTACAGTCCACGAAAAAGCCAACAAAAAAAATTAGGGTTAGATCATCACGTCCCAAGACAGTCCTAGCCTTTGTCCAGTTTTCTTTTCAGTACTTGCTTTGTTGAATTTACGGTTGCATCGTTGTGTCAAGTTGCTGATCTTAGCGTCTAGTTCCCTTAGAGTTTCGAGTTCTGATCACAGTTTGCCACGTCGCCGCCGCACAAGTTGTCATCCTACCACGTTCCGCTAATCCGAGTCCAGATACACCACCACGTTCCGCCAAGCAGAGTCCATATACACCACCACGTCTCACGAGTCCGAGTTGAGTTCCACCATCAGTACGGTTCCTGATCTCTCTGTAGCCAGATTAGTTTTCAGTTGTTAGAGTCGGATTTCATCAAACTTTTTCCGTACAGAGAAGGGGGGTGATTTGAAAAAAAAAAAAAAAGGGCAAAAAAAAAAAAAAAAGTCAGGCACGCTTTCCAGAGCAGTTTTTAGGCCAAAATTTTCAGGGGTAAAAAAATTTCGTGCCCATACGTTCCTTAGGTCCAGAAACTCATCTTGAGACGTTCGCCACCATAGTGATTTTTTCGCACTTTTTCAGCCACCGCAGTCCCGCATCGCAAAAAAAAAAAAGAGCAAAAAAAAAAAAAAAAAGAGAGAGAGAAAAAAATTCAGAGTGTGCTTCTCAGTTGTTTACGTGCCGCGCCGTGCTTTCGTTGGTGTTTTAGGCTCGCGTCTCTAGTACGGTCTAGCCTAGGATCAGCACAGTACCGACGTTGAGTGTTTATTCAGCTTTGCATCTCTGTTTTGATTACTGTTGAGCTTTTGCTACCATACTTGTCAGCCTTCCTACAGCTCCACATATATTCTACATCGTGCGTTTGACACCTCCTGGCCATCGCTCCACCATATCTTTGAGAGTTTTGACCCGTTGGTTGTACATCACCACCTGCTGCTAGGTAAGAATCGGTAAGAACGAAAGAAAAGCTTGACGGATTTGTGCTTTCCACCATCCCACATCCCATTAGTAGAAGTAGGATCATATTCCTGTGTGTTTTCTATTTCTTCTAACCATGCCAGGATCACATGATGAAGTGGCGCGGGATGCACCCGATTGGGAGAACATGACAAACAAGGAGCTACATGATAAATTTGCACAAATGATGTCTGAACAGGTGAATGACATCGAGACCAGATTTACAGAGGCAATTGATGGCGTGGAAAAGATGATCGACACCAAGCTCGACGCCAAGTTTACTGAGTTGATCGCACGCCTACGTACACAGCCTGCTGCCGCTCCAGCACAGCCACAGCCACCGCCACTACCACGTGCACGACGGATTCTGTTTCCGAGAGGACAAGCTGCTGGTATTGGTGCTCCTCCTGCTGCTGCAGTACCTGCTGCTGCTGCTTCTGACGTCGGCCAGGACGACAACTACGAGGGTGATTACGAGGAGGAGGTGGAACAGGAAGCGGCCTATGAACAGCCAGCTGGACGTCCACGTCCCAACATTCGCCACGGTCGACACCAACCACCCCCTCAGGTACGCGATGATGAACATGTGCCTAAACTGAAATTGAATCTTAAGCCGTTTGAGGGTAGATATATTCCTGATGCTTATCTTACTTGGGAGTTAGAAACTGAACAACGCTTTACATGTTTACAATATCCTGAGAATAGACGTGTTACTGCTGTTGTTTGTGAATTCACGGGATTTGCATCTATTTGGTGGTCTGAACATTGTAGATTGCATGCTAATAATATTCCAACTACTTGGGCTGCTTTAAAAGATGCTATGCGTACTCGCTGGGTTCCTCCTTATTATCAACGTGAATTGTTACAAAAATTACAGCATTTGAGACAAGGAAAAAATTCTGTAGAGGAATATTATCAAGAATTACAAACTGGATTGATTAGATGTGGCCTAGTAGAGGATAATGAAGCTATGCTTGCACGTTTTATGGGTGGTTTAAACAGGGAGATACAAACTATTCTAGAATACAAGGACTTTGCTACTATCACTCGTTTGTTTCATCTTGCTTGTAAAGCTGAACGTGAAGTGCAGGATCGACAGGCCGCTACGAGACCTAACTTTTCTGCAGGACGAAATACATCATGGACATCGCGTGGAGCTTCTACATCCACACGTCCTGCTGCACCACCATCTACTTCAGCCGCTCATTCTTACAGGGAGCCACCAAAACAGCCAGCGCCACCATTCAAGGGTGCACAGAGTGGTCCAGCGGCGAGTTCTTCTTCATCCATGGCTTCCACAGGGCAAACACGAGATCGTGATATTAAATGTCGCAGGTGCCAAGGTGGAGGTCACTTCACAAAATAATGTCCCTCCAAGCATGTGATGACTATTACGGCGGATGGTGGGTATGAGTCAGCGAGTGACTATGATGCGGAGACTTTAGTTCTCATTGCTCATGAGGAACAGGGTGCCCATGATGATGCTCATGATATAGAGTATATGGCTCCTGATGATGCAGATAAATATGCTAGTTTGGTTGCTCAACGTGTGTTAAGTGTGCAGGTAACGAAGGCCGAGAAAAACCAGAGGCATAATTTGTTCCACACAAAGGGAGTGGTGAAAGAACGTTCGGTTCGCATCATCATTGACGGAGGGAGTTGCAACAACTTGGCTAGCATGGAGTTGGTGGAGAAGCTATCTCTCACCACAAGACCACACCCCAATCCGTACTATATTCAGTGGTTTAACAATAGTGGTAAGATTAAGGTAACGCGTTCTGTTCGTGTGCACTTTAGCATTGCTGCATATGCTGATTATGTTGATTGTGATGTGGTACCCATGCAAGCATGCTCTCTTTTACTTGGTAGACCATGGAAATTTGATAGGAATGTTGTACACCATGGTAGGACAAATCAGTTTACTCTGGTTCATCAGGATAAAAATATTGCTTTACTTCCTATGTCTCCTGAACAAATTGTGAAAGATGATCTTGCTAGAGCTAGTAAAGCTAAACAGGAGAAAAATAAGAGTGAAAATGAGATAGCAGCTAAAGAATTTGAGCAACAACATAAGACTAATAGCAAATCTTCTTCTGCTGTTTCTAATGAAATTAAATTGACTAGTCCAACTTTGCTTGCTACTAAGGTTGATATTTCAGATTTGGATGTTAGTCAATATGTGTGCTATGCTTTTGTGTGCAAAGAAGCTTTGTTTTCATTTGGGGAATTGCCTCCTTCTTTGCCTCCTGTTGTCACTGACCTTTTGCAGGAATTTATTGACGTCTTTCCACAAGACGTACCACCGGGATTACCACCTATTCGAGGGATTGAGCATCAGATTGACTTAATTCCCGGTGCTTCGCTGCCCAACCGTGCGCCATACCGTACCAATCCGGAGGAGACGAAGGAGATTCAGCGTCAAGTACAAGAGCTACTCGACAAAGGTTACATACGTGAATCCCTTAGTCCTTGTGTTGTTCCTGTTATATTAGTGCCAAAAAAGGATGGAACATGGCGTATGTGTGTTGATTGTCGAGCCATTAATAATATTACTATTCGTTATCGTCATCCTATTCCTCGGTTAGATGATATGCTTGATGAATTAAGTGGCTCTACCATGTTTTCCAAAGTTGATTTGCGTAGTGGATACCATCAAATTCGCATGAAATTAGGAGATGAATGGAAAACGGCTTTTAAAACTAAGTTTGGATTATATGAGTGGTTAGTCATGCCTTTTGGGTTAACTAATGCACCTAGCACTTTCATGAGATTAATGAACGAGGTTTTACGTGCTTTCATTGGACGATTTGTGGTAGTCTATTTGGATGATATACTGATTTATAGCAAATCTTTGGAGGAACATTTGGATCATTTAGGTGCTGTCTTTATTGCTCTACGTAATGCACGTTTGTTTGGTAACCTTGGGAAGTGCACCTTTTGCACCGACCGAGTCTTGGCTATGTTGTTACTCCGCAGGGAATTGAAGTTGATAAAGCCAAGATCGAGGCGATTGAGAGTTGGCCGCAGCCCAAAACGGTCACACAAGTGAGAAGTTTTCTTGGACTCGCTGGATTCTATAGGCGTTTTGTGAGAGATTTCAGCACCATTGCTGCACCTCTCAATGAGCTTGCACGCAAGGATGTGCCTTTTACTTGGGGTACCGCATAGGAAGAAGCCTTCACGGTATTGAAAGATAAGTTAACACATGCTCCTTTGCTCCAACTTCCTGATTTTAATAAGACTTTTGAGCTTGAATGCGATGCTAGTGGGATTGGTTTGGGAGGTGTGTTATTACAAGATGCTAAACCTGTTGCATACTTTTCTGAAAAATTGAGTGGGCCTAGTCTGAACTATTCTACTTATGATAAGGAATTATATGCTCTTGTTCGGATATTAGAAACTTGGCAACATTATTTATGGCCCAAAGAATTTGTTATACATTCTGATCATGAATCTTTGAAACACATAAGAAGTCAAGCAAAACTTAATCGTAGACATGCTAAGTGGGTTGAATTTATTGAGACTTTCCCTTATGTCATTAAACATAGAAGGGGAAAGATAATATTATTGCTGATGCTTTGTCTCGTCGTTATACTATGCTTTCAAAACATGACTTCAAGATATTCGGTTTAGAGACAATCAAAGATCAATATGTACATGATGCAGAATTTAAAGATGTATTGCAGAATTGTAGAGAGGGTAGAACATGGAACAAGTGATGAGGACATCCCTACTAATGTTACACCCATATCCTCACCAACTACACATATTGGACCAGTTACTAGAGCTCGTGCACGTCAACTAAATTATCAGGTACTTTCGTTTCTTGCGAATCCTTCTATTGTTCATGAACATATGATGCTGCCTAAATTAGATACTTTTGTTTTGCTTATGAATGAAGGACCTAGCATGGACAAGAAGGATGGTCATTGGAGCGGGATCAAGCATGGAGAAGAAGGTGCGCGCGCGGGAAAGGACAGCGGAGCTTCCAGTGGTGATTATCGCACTTTGAAGCCACCATAAGGCGCGCAGGAATTGACCTTCGTGGTGCAATTCTTAGTTCTTGCTTGTTCTTCGATTGCTTGCAGGAATTGACCTTCGTGGTCAGGTTGATCGTGCACCCGCGGGATCAATAACCTCTCGGAGTTGGTTTAGCGATTGCTAAGGCGCAACGTCTTCGCACGTTCGTAGTCGGGTCGTGAAAGTCTACTCCACCAAAAATCGATCTCCACCATCTCATCGAAACATCGGGACACCTTCGCCTCTATCAACAAGTTTGTGCTTAATGATGGGTTTGTGTTCCGTTCTAACAAGCTATGCATTCCAGCTAGCTCTATTCGTCTTTTGTTGTTGCAGGAGGCGCATGGAGGAGGATTAATGGGACATTTTGGCGTGAAGAAGACCGAGGACGTACTTGCTACACATTTCTTTTGGCCAAAGATGAGACGGGATGTTGAGCGTTTTGTTGCTCGCTGCACTACATGTCAAAAAGCTAAGTCACGACTCAATCCTCATGGTTTATACATGCCTTTACCTGTACCTAGTGTTCCGTGGGAGGACATATGCATGGACTTTGTTTTAGGCCTGCCTCGAACAAAGATGGGGAGGGATAGCATATTTGTTGTCGTGGATAGATTTTCTAAGATGGCACATTTTATACCATGTCATAAAAGCGATGATGCTGCTAATGTTGCTGATTTATTCTTTCGAGAGATTATTCGCTTACATGGTGTGCCCAATACTATTGTCTCGGATCGTGATACTAAGTTTCTTAGCCATTTTTGGAGATGCTTATGGGCTAAGTTGGGGACTAAACTACTTTTTAGTACTACATGTCATCCCCAAACTGATGGACAAACTGAAGTAGTCAATAGGACTTTGTCTACTATGCTTAGGGCTGTTTTAAAGAGTAACTTAAAAATGTGGGAAGAATGTTTACCTCATATTGAATTTGCTTATAATCGTTCATTTCATTCTACCACTAAAATGTGCCCTTTTGAGATTGTTTATGGTTTTCTACCTCGTGCACCTATTGATTTGCTTCCTATTCCATCTTCGGAGAAGGTTAATTTTGATGCTAAGCAACGTGCTGAATTGATATTAAAAATGCATGAGTTAACTAAAGAAAACATTGAGAAAATGAATGCTAGATACAAGCTTGCTGGTGATAAGGGTAGAAAGCATGTTGTGTTTGAACCAGGAGATCTTGTTTGGTTACATCTACGTAAAGATAGGTTTTCTGATTTGCGCAAGTCTAAGTTAATGCCACGAGTTGATGGTCGCTTTAAGGTTTTACAGAAAATTAATGATAATGCATATAAACTTGAGCTACCTGCAGATTTTGGGGTTAGTCCCACATTTAACATTGCAGATTTGAAACCTTATTTGGGAGAAGATAATGAGCTTCCGTCGAGGACGACTTCAATTCAAGAAGGGGAGGATGATGAGGACATCTCTACTAATGTTACACCCACATCTTCACCAACTACACATACTGGACCAGTTACTAGAGCACGTGCACGTCAACTAAATTATCAGGTACTTTCGTTTCTTGCGAATCCTTCTAATGTTCATGAACATATGATGCTGCCTAAATTAGATACTTTTGTTTTTCTTATGAATGAAGGACCTAGCATGGACAAGAAGGACGGTCATTGGAGCGGGATCAAGCATGGAGAAGAAGGTGCGCGCGCGGGAAATAACAATGGAGCTTCCAGTGGGGATTTTCGCACTTTGAAGCCACCATAAGGCATGCATGAAGGCTTGGACGAAATACACGAGATGCCACTTCATTATTTTCGTCCAAGAGCAATTATAGGTGCTGCGTCACCTTAATATTGGGCTGGGCCCATGTAATTTCGAAATACCACATTATAGGCTGTTTTTAGAGTCCGTATGTGTGGGGAAACCGAGTTAGGGTTGTTTTCGGGCCCCACCTCCAAGGGGTCACGAAAATCCCCTCTGTTCCTCCATATATACAGCCCTTAGGGCGTCGTTTAGACTTGGGTTTTAATTAGATTTAAGTTAGCCATAGCCGCAACTTCGAGCTCTTCGTTTGTGTCATCCGACCAGGCCAAGACCTCATTGGAACCCCAACTTTCGTAATCATTCATCTTATATTCGCAATATCCAGATTGCAATTCTTAGTTCTTGCTTGTTCTTCGATTGCTTGCAGGAATTAGACCTTCGTGGTCAGGTTGATCGTGCATCCGCGGGATCAATAACCTCTCGGAGTTGGTTTAGCGATCGCTAAGGCGCAACGTCTTCGCACGTTCGTAGTCGGATCGTGAAAGTCGTCTCCACCATAATCGATCTCCACCATCTCATCGAAACATCGGGACACCTTCGCCTCTATCAGTTGGGTGACTGGAAGCCCGCATGCGTTGCTTTAGTCCAGTTTTCGGTCTAATAGTTTGAGAACAAAAATATGTTTTCAAGGAAATGAATTTTCCATCTAACTAGACGGGCTTAGAGCAATCGATGTTGATGCAGGGTGATAATTTCAGTACACACGTATGGCGAACAAGCTTCTTGAGAAAGACCCAGATCGCTTCACTTTCACCGAAACTATAGCCCCACTGTTGAAATCCAATTTTACCCAAGCTGCTACATTGTTGTCACATGAAGTTAGTAAAAACTAGTAGCAAGGCTGTCGCCGGGGCAGAGGTCTTTTTAAAACTTGCCCGATGTAGTGAGTGTCCATGCCATGGACAAGAACAATTCAGCTGGCTGTCTGCTGCTGTTCTATTCCATTTATAGAAAGGGTGGGGGAAAAGGGAAATGAATGTTCCCTGAACAGTGGTCAACCATGTGGCTGGCTGTCTGGATCCTCAAGTTGTTGGAATTGTTGCAGGTGTTTTTTAATAGTAATATAATTCAAGGGTATGGTAGAGATTTTTTATTTCTGGTCTAGTGGTCTTCTGTTTTATCTTATGTTTAATCGTGCCACAAAACCTTATTGTACATTTGTACTTACTGTTCTATGCATTATAGTTCATCAACTAATGGGAGAACATTATATACCATCACTTGTTGGATAGTCCATAATTTGTGCTGTCAATAGTTATCACATCTTGTACTGTCAATTTCCGTATGCCTTTTGCCTCTGTTGCTCTATAATGAGAGTCACAACACATAAGAAGTACCTAGCATTTGTACCCATAAAGTATGCTGTAACAAGAATCAATACTGCCTTTACCATTTTGTGGAGGTAAACAATCAGATAGGTGGTAGCGATGGTTAACAGGAAGACAATGGATTGTAGATCAAGGCTTGCTTTATAGCTCATGCTTTAGTGAAGTTACCCACTCGCTTTCCTGTTGCACATCTATACTGCACATCTATACTACAAAATTGCACATCTTCTGGAACTGACACACTAGAGTAACCTAATTGTGTCAGTTCTGAAGATGCATTGCTCTAATGTTTGGACTATAAAAATTAAGCAGGCCTAACTTGCTATGGTTTAATTTGTAAATATTAGCATTGATGATATGGGATTGACATCGATCATAAATTGTGTGAGTAGCCAACTGATGCGGTTCTGCAGTATGCTTTAATTTGTTAGTAACCGATGCTTTAATTTTGGCACTCTACTTTAATTGATGTTGTGATTTTGCTCATGTCAGTTATCTACCTGATCATCTTATCTTGCAGAAATGGTTCGCTCTCGCCAAACCTGCTGCATCACCACCGGCATCCGTATACCACCCCACCCCCGAGCCGCCACCCCGAGCCGGAGAACGCGCCCGTGCCAGCGCCGCCCGCGCCCGTGCCCGCCTTGTCGGGCTGCTCCACAGGCTCGCGCCTCTCTGCATCGACGGCGTCCTCGCATGTCTCTGGCTTTTCTACGGCAAGCTCTGACATTCAGCCCACTGCTTCAGAGCTGTCTCGAAATAGGCGGGAGATAGAAGAGGAGGACGCAGCAGAGGAGGCGGAGTTCAATGCCGTTTGGGAGCGCAAGTACCCGGTGGGCATACCAGACCTGGCGCGCCAAGCGGTTGTATGGGAAGCAGCTCAGGACGAAAAAGAGAACAAGCTCATCGTCATTTCGTCTTCTAACGACGACGAGTGAAGCCTCTTTAGTGTAATCTATAATATGTTCGTTAAGAATGTGTGGACTCTCTCATGCCATACTTGTTGATTTGCCCTCTCGTTAATAAATGGTGTTGGTTAAGAATTCTGATGTGGCTGTTCATATGATGATGCTGTCATGTTATAATTATAACCCCTCTGCAAATACGGAGAAGCAAAGTTTTTTACAAATATTCATAGTAGTAATAGCGCACCTCTGTCGTTAGTAATGGCGCACTCCTGGTGCGCTATTAGTGTCAGGGGTAGTAATGGTGCACCAAATGTGTGCCATTACTATCACTTACTAATGGCGTGCTAGTAATGGCGCACCATACGTGCGCCATTAGTACCCAAAATAGGTGCCCCACTAATGACTTTTTTTCCAGTAGTGGTTGGTCCACCCCAGGGAGCTAGGGGGCTTCCCACATGGTTTGGGTAGCTGACCCGACCTCATCCAGATAGCAGATGCCAATTTGAGAGCGCGGCCGGCTTTTGAGTTGGATGTCGACTCACAGGGGGCCACCCGGATTTGTGCGTTGTTAGTTAGAGGGACCTGTCGTTTCAGATCTCTCGGAACTAAATCATAAAATGGTTGCCTAGACCCGTGTGGAGACTCGACGACGACTAGTTAGGCGGAACCCGGCGGAGAGCCTGGACCCGTGTGGTTATGTCAGCGATGTCTTTTTCTCTTCCGCTTATGTAATGTTTTTAAGGCAGTTGTATGCCGATTGTATGAGATGTTGTATCCTTGTAGCTGTAATGTTGTGATATCATGTTGGAAATCCGGGGCATATGGCATTGTCATATGTCGTGGTGGGACCGGTATGTGCTTCGTCCTCGGATCTGGAACGAAACATCTAGATCCGGAACAGTACCACATATCGGGCCTTACAACTTGGTATCAGAGCCTTACCGATCGTAGGATCCCTTTTCTAGCCAAAGTCGAGTCTAGACAAAACTATTTTTTTAGTTACTAAATTAGTTATCCAAGAGTAGGATTATTTTTACTCCTTACCCTTGCTCTGGCCAGGACAAGTGTCGTAAGTGTTTTATTCTCGTCTTATCCCCTTTCAAACTTTAGGATCTCGAGTGTGTCGAGTTTCGGAACCGTTACAATGCCTTGCTTGCAGCGTATTGTCTCGATTCCGAGCTCAAGATGGGAATTCCTGTAGTACCTTTCGCTTCTCCGATTTCGGATATCGTCTTGGTCATCCGTTGCCATCCCTCCTTTTACCGGTGTTTTTACGACTTGCGTCGAAAATCACTATCCCTTGATCTGGTTATCGCGGTTTATCTTCCTCTTGACACTGGCGGTTTCGTTTTCCCGACGATGTCGTCTCTCTGCGGAAAGTATCCCGACGGAGATCGTCGTTCGACATGGAGAAGAGTCCCTTGTTGGTGGTGTTGAAGATCGTCGACTCTCTTCTTTCCCCCTTGATAGAGGCGGGGTGTCCCGATCTTTCGATGAGATGATAACTACGATTTGATGGAGTCGACTTTGACGATCCGACTACAAACGTGCAACGACATTGCGCCTTAGCAATCGCTAAACCAATCTTCTGAAGGTTATTGACCACGCCGGAGCACGATCAACCTGACACGAAGGTCTATTGCCTGCAAGCAATCGAAGAACAAGCAAGAACTATGATAAAGTAATCTAAATATTGCGAATATGTAGATGAAGTATGAATAAAGTTGGGATTCCGAAAGCGGTCTTGATCTGGTCGTTGGACACAAACCGAGTACACAAAGATGCAGCAATTAGCTAAGAAGTTGAGAGAGGCGAAGGTGTCCCGATGTTTCGATGAGATGGTGGAGATCGATTATGGTGGAGGCGACTTTCACGATCCGACTACGAACGTGCGAAGACGTTGCGCCTTAGCGATCGCTAAACCAACTCCGAGAGGTTATTGATCCCGCGGATGCACGATCAACCTGACCACGAAGGTCTAATTCCTGCAAGCAATCGAAGAACAAGCAAGAACTAAGAATTGCAATCTGGATATTGCGAATATAAGATGAATGATTACGAAAGTTGGGGTTCCAATGAGGTCTTGGCCTGGTCGGATGACACAAACGAAGAGCTCGAAGTTGCGGCTATGGCTAACTTAAATCTAATTAAAACCCAAGTCTAAACGACGCCCTAAGGGCTGTATATATGGGGGAACAGAGGGGAATTTCGTGGCCCCTTGGAGGAGGGGTCCGAAAACAACCCTAACTCGGTTTCCCCACACATACGGACTCTAAAAAATAGCCTATTAAGTGTATTTCGAAATTACATGGGCCTGGCCCAATAATAAGGTGACGCAACACCTATAATAACCCTTGGACGAAAATATTAATGTGGCGTCTTGTGTCTCTCGTCCAAGTCTTCATGCACGCCTTATGGTGGCCTCAAAGTGCGAAAATCACCACTGGAAGCTCCATTGTCCTTTCCCGCGCGCACATCTCCTTCTCCATGCTTGATCCCGCTCCAATGACCATCCTTCTTATCCTTGCTAGGTCCTTCATTCATAAGACAAACAAAAGTATCTAATTTAGGCAGCATCATATGTTCCTGAACATTAGAAGGATTCACAAGAAACGAAAGTACCTGATAATTTAGTTGACGTGCGCGTGCTCTAGTAACTGGTCCACTATGTGTAGTTGGTGAAGATGTGGGTGTAACTTCTGGGTCACACCGTTTTCGCAATATCTCCATGCTCCGAAGGAATTTGAAGGTAAAACCAATTGCGATGGAAACTAGACGAGATAAGCTATCACCAGAAAAAAGAATCACCCAATTTGGAGTTCGTATGTAGAAACGGCGGCTGTTTGAAGTTGGGTATATCTCTGTAGTCCGAATCTGAGTCCATGACGTGAAAGAGTTGGTCTCTATCTTCTCTTGGGACAAAAGTGACGTGAAATAACTTCTTGTACAGCACACAATCATGCCCCTTTGTATTGACTTCATTTCTTGATCAAATATAGAGGAATTAATGGTCATATCCATGATAATTATGTCCTCATCATCTTCATGCTTGAACATGCTCCAATGCTCATCCTTCTTATCCATGCTAGGTCCTTCATTTGTCAGCAACAGAAATATATCGACGTTAGGCAGCATCATATTCGCATGAACATTAGAAACATTACCAAGAAGAGAAAGTACCTGATAATTTAATTGGTGTGCACGATCTCTAGTAATTGGTCCAGTAGGTATATTAGCAGGGGTTGTGGATGTAACTATGGTAGTCATGTCCTCATCACCCCTTCCCCTCTCCCTCGGATCGTCCTGGATCTCGGGACGAGATCCCTTGTTGGTGGTGTTGTATTGTAACAGCCCAGATTTTCACAAAAATTAAAATTTTTGTTTTCTCGTTGAATTGCTTTATTGTATGATTTGTTTGCGGTGTTTGCATCCCCGATTTATCGATGACGATTATTTTTTCCCTCTTATCTCGTATCGGACGGAGACAGACCCTTTCCACCCTGACACTCGACCTTGCGACATCGAACTTCACCCGATCGCCGTCGCAAAACCAGCACGAGACCAGCCGTAGCCAACGGAACAAAAACCCCGTTTAATAATTAAACGGGTTATTTTTATAGCGCGTCGAAAAGTGTTCTCAGAATTGTTACAGCGCGAGGTGAACGCCACCGGCTCAACGCGTTGATCGCGCTGTTCAAAGTTTTACCCGAATCGGAGGACCTGCGGACCCTCGGCGGTCAGAAACGTAAACACGCGCGCGCGAGAGAGAAAACGGGGATGTTTTTGCAAACTACCAGCCACCCGGGCTATAAATAAACCACCCCACCACTTAGGATTTCCCCTAACCAAAATAGGCAGCCCCCAGATCCAATTTTAGCCCCAAATTCTTCAAACCTAGATCCCAAATATTTTCGGCCGCCAGATTTCGCGATCGGAGGGCCCTCGTTGCGCCACGTCACCCCAACTCTCCCACCTTCTCTCTCCTCTCTCTCTCTCCAGTCCGAGAGGAGCGCCGCGGCGCCGCCTCCCCTAGCCGGTCGGACCACCGGAGCCCCCACCGCCGGCGAGGTGCCTCCCCGCCTCCGGCCAGGTCGCCCCTCGCGTCGTCCCTACTCCTTCCTTCCCTCTTCCCTTCCTGCTCATCTCTCTCTTTCTTGCATCAACCAGGGAGCCGCCATGGGTGCCATTTGGAGCTCGACCGCGCCGCCGTCTTGGGCCACCGCTCCGCCCCAGGACCACATCGCCGGAGATCTTGAACCGGGCGGATTCGTCGCCTGCAGCCTTCCTCTCTGCCCTGCGCTACCTCGCCGCGAACCGCGGGCCTCGTCGTCAAGCCGACTGGAGCGCCGCCGCCGTGGATCCCCGCTCGGGGTTGTCCCGATTTGGACGCAGGCAGGCAGGTGGGACAGTGCGCCCCAGCTCCTCCCCTCGCACGGCCCACGGCCTTCCTCCGCCCGCTTCGAGCCGCACCTATCCTGATATGGGGAGGCCCGATCTTCTCAGTAAGCGGACGGTGAATATGAGGGCGATGATAGATAACTTGTATGTAGCCAATGAACTCTCCTTGCTAGATCCCTGTTGCCAATGCGACAGCTCTCTACCCTTTGGATATTCACAACTTCACACACTTGCGCAACGTAGCCGTCGACCACGAGACGGTAATTTGCAATCTACTAATCCCTAGTGGAACAATAGATCACACAGAACTTGCAGTAGAAGAACTTCAGATCGATACGAATTGAAGTCTTAATGATTCAAGAGGAAAGCTTGAAGCTATTCTCAATATCTAGGGTTTATCTAAACGTGGTCTAACCCTAAAACTCGTGGGAGCTGGGTATTTATAAGCTAAGGGATTACAGGGGCCGCAGTCCGTCTGATCTGCGCGCGGCTTTCGGACGTCCCAAGGGTTTCGAACGTCCGAAACATGTCGGAAATCCGACTCTGGCGGTGAGGTGTCCTGGATAGGAGGCTCTTCTCGCGGACCTTCATGTCGGACGTCCGTCATGTGTCGGACGTCCGATGCGTCGGACGTCCGAAATCCTGTCGGAAATCCGTCTTCGGTTTTGGAGGTCTTCTGAATACGGAGGTCGCCAACTTTCTCTGATGTCGGACGTCCGAAATGGGTCGGACGTCCGAAAGTTGGAGCATGTCTCATCTTCTCCTCCTTCTGGATCCTCGTCTCCGTCATGATACCTGATTATGCAAAAATACAAAGATTTAGGCAGTATAAAATTCTCATTGTATAATATATCAGAATCTATTAAGAGCGAGTTCACCTGTTGTTCTATCAACTTTGCACGAGCTCTTGTAATAGGTCCAATTCTGATTTCATCATCCTTCTACTTTGTTGAATCAACTTGTTCTTCATGACGAACTGGAGATGTGTTGGTAGTAGGGATGTCCTCATCATATCCTCCGCCCCTTCACCGACTAGGCCTCGGCCCAAGGTGAGGCGCCTCCCATTTTTTATTTTTTATTTATATTTATTTATTTCTTGTGCTCCTGTTGGGCCGACCCGATTAAGTTTAGTGCACATTGCGCTTTTTAATTAAATAGCGCTCGCCTCAGTTTAGGCCCATGTGCAGTAGATTCCGCCGAGTAGTTTTTTTCCTTTTCTGGTTTTAATTAATAATTGGCAGATTGTATTAGTTTTTTTTGCGATGCCCGTAACTTTATAACGGCAGCTCGGATAGCGATGCGTTAAACATGAAAGTTGCTTAGAATTTCGTGTATATAAATAAAATGTGCTCCGTTTCCATGTTTGAAATTGTTTACATGTTGTTTACCTGCTAATTACAACTTCATGCCACTGTAAATGTAATCTGCAATAACCTTTTAACTGTTGCCCCGTTTAAAATGTTCTTTATATGTAACTTGACTAGAATTGCGTTTAGATTCTGTTTATGCCGCTCTTGCTTGATAATAAAAATAATTAATATTGTTTAGGGAAAAAAAGTACCAAACATTATAATTTTCATGGGGTAAATAGTGATAAGCATGTTTAGGAGTTTGCCCCACTTAAACTGACTAGCTTAGATAGCTTACTTATGATTCACCTCTTGCCATGATTGTGTGCTATGCCATGCTTGAGTGAGATGCCATGTTGATAACCTTTGCTCATGTTGTGTAGCTACACAACTTGAACCCTTGTAAACGTGCGGTATCGTCGTGTGTGACGAGTACTCCACTTAACTTGTTACTAACCGCTCTCGACGGTAGATGCGATACCGTAGTGTGTTGTCTCGTGTTGCTTTCTTGTTTTTGATTGCTCGTGATTGCTTCGTACTAATAGATGCTTGCTCGTCGATTGCTTTCCAGTGTTTCCTTCCTGTGTGCTCCCGCGGTTACTCTCGGAGACGGTGCGAGCTCGCGATCTCCTACACCTTCGGAACCCGACTTATCAACAGGCAAGGACTATACATTACTTATGATCCATTCTATTTCAACCAGCGGTTTGCATGCTAGTCTAAGATAGGTTCGATGTTTGATCCTACCACATGTTTACAACCTCTTTCAAATCGATGCAGCCATGTCCCTCCCCAGAAAACCATGTACTGCTATGTTACTATTGCTCCTTGCTCAGCCCCTGCTTAGTATGCATGCTTAGGATGCTACAATGTTACCCTGTTTGATGAGGACATGACTACCATAGTTACAGCCACAACCCCTGCTAATATACCTACTGGACCAATTACTAGAGATCGTGCACACCAATTAAATTATCAGGTACTTTCGCTTCTTGGTAATGTTTCTAATGTTCATGTGAATATGATGCTGCCTAACGTCGATATATTTCTGTTGCTGACAAATGAAGGACCTAGCATGGACAAGAAGGATGAGCATTGGAGCATGTTCAAGCATGAAGATGATGAGGACATAATTATCATGGATATGACCATTAATTCCTCTATATTTGATCAAGAAATGAAGTCAATACAAAGGGGCATGATTGTGTGCTGTACAAGAAGTTATTTCACGTCACTTTTGGCCCAAAAGAAGATAGAGACCAAGTCTTTCACGTCATGGACTCAGATTCGGACTGCAGAGATATACCCAACTTCAAACAGCCGCCGTTTCTACATACGAACTCCAAATTGGGTGATTCTTTTTTCTGGTGATAGCTTATCTCGTCTAGTTTCCAACGCAATTGGTTTCACCTTCAAATTCCTTCGGAACGTGGAGATATTGCGAAAACGGTGCGACCCAGCAGCAGAATCCGAATCAAAGTCCAACTCAATAGGTGTTGCATCACCTCCACATGGGCCCAAGTGCCTTGTACGACCTAGGTTTAGTTTTAGGACTCCTTGGGACGTCCTTCCACCCCCTTGGCCTCCACCCTTTAGTCCTATATAAGTAGATCAACCCCTAGGGTTTTTCTTTGGATTTCTTTTAGTTAAAAAGACTGCTTGGCTAATTGCTGCATCTTCGTGTACTCGGTTTGTGTCCAACGACCAGATCAAGACCGCTTTCGGAATCCCAACTTTATTCATACCTCATCTACATATTCGCAATATTCAGATTGCTTTATCATAGTTCTTGCTGGTTCTTCGATTGCTTGCAGGCACTAGACCTTCGTGGTCAGGTTCATCGTGCTCCGGCGTGGTCAATAACCCTCCGGAGATTGGTTTAGCGATTGCTAAGGCGCAACGTCGTTGCACGTTCGTAGTCGGATCGTCAGAGTCGTCTCCACCAAATCGATAGTTATCTCTCATCGAAAGATCGGGACACCCCGCCTCTATCACTGTTACTCCTTGGTTTGGGCTATCACATTATTATATTATTGTGGATGATATGATTATTATAATGTTGACTGTATTCGATGAAGGATGGAAGGTCTAGGCTATCCCGCCCCGACGCGTTGTTCCATTCGAGTCACCTAGGACCCGAGTTTCGGGTATTGGTTTTAAGACTGAGCGTGCCTCACCGCGTGTAGGATTTTATGGGGTCCCCTTTTCTTACCTACCTAGCTTCAAACATTTCTAGTGGTGGCCCAAGTTGACTTACCATTTTAAAACCATGCATATATGTTTGTCGGGTCGCTCCTAGCAGATATCCTTTAAACAACTTGGGCCAGCGGAGACATGGTTTCTCTTGTTGGTCCATGATATGTCTCAAACGTATCTACTTTTCCAAACACTTTTGCTATTGTTTTGCCCTCATTCTTGCATGATTTGGATGAAACTAACCCGGACTAACGCTGTTTTCAGCAGAGATGCTTGTATGATTTTATTGTGCGCAGGAAAATGGATTTTTAGGTGTCTCAGAAAATTCCCAGAAAAAACACAGAAAATCCACGCACCCGAGGGGCCATTGTGCCAGAAGTGGGGCCAGAGGGCAGCCAAGGGGGGGGGGCAGGCGCCCCCCTGGCGCGGCCAGGAGTGGGGTCGCGCCCTGATAGAGGCGAAGGTGTCCCGATGTTTCGATGAGATGGTGGAGATCGATTATGGTGGAGACGACTTTCACGATCCGACTACGAACGTGCGAAGACGTTGCGCCTTAGCGATCGCTAAACCAACTCCGAGAGGTTATTGATCCCGCGGATGCACGATCAACCTGACCACGAAGGTCTAATTCCTGCAAGCAATCGAAGAACAAGCAAGAACTAAGAATTGCAATCTGGATATTGCGAATATAAGATGAATGATTACGAAAGTTGGGGTTCCAATGAGGTCTTGGCCTGGTCGGATGACACAAACGAAGAGCTCGAAGTTGCGGCTATGGCTAACTTAAATCTCATTAAAACCCAAGTCTAAACGACGCCCTAAGGGCTGTATATATGGGGGAACAGAGGGGAATTTCGTGGCCCCTTGGAGGAGGGGTCCGAAAACAACCCTAACTCGGTTTCCCCACACATACAGACTCTAAAAAATAGCCTATTAAGTGTATTTCGAAATTACATGGGCCTGGCCCAATAATAAGGTGACGCAGCACCTATAATAACCCTTGGACGAAAATATTAATGTGGCGTCTTGTGTCTCTCGTCCAAGTCTTCATGCACGCCTTATGGTGGCCTCAAAGTGCGAAAATCACCACTGGAAGCTCCATTGTCCTTTCCCGCGCGCACATCTCCTTCTCCATGCTTGATCCCGCTCCAATGACCATCCTTCTTATCCATGCTAGGTCCTTCATTCATCAGACAAACAAAAGTATCTAATTTAGGCAGCATCATATGTTCCTGAACATTAGAAGGATTCACAAGAAACGAAAGTACCTGATAATTTAGTTGACGTGCGCGTGCTCTAGTAACTGGTCCAGTATGTGTAGTTGGTGAAGATGTGGGTGTAACATTAGTAGAGATGTCCTCATCATCCTCCCCTTCTTGAATCGAAGTCGTCCTCGACGGAAGCTCATCATCTTCTCCCAAATAAGGTTTCAAATCTGCAATGTTAAATGTGGGACTAACCCCAAAATCTGCAGGTAGCTCAAGTTTATATGCATTATCATTAATTTTCTGTAAAACCTTAAAGGGACCATCAGCTCGTGGCATTAACTTAGACTTGCGCAAATCAGGAAACCTATCTTTACGTAGATGTAACCAAACAAGATCTCCTGGTTCAAACACAACATGCTTTCTACCCTTATCACCAGCAAGCTTGTATCTAGCATTCATTTTCTCAATGTTTTCTTTAGTTAACTCATGCATTTTTAATATCAATTCAGCACGTTGCTTAGCATCAAAATTAACCTTCTCCGAAGATGGAAGAGGCAGCAAATCAATAGGTGCACGAGGTAGAAAACCATAAACAATCTCAAAAGGGCACATTTTAGTGGTAGAATGAAATGAACGATTATAAGCAAATTCAATATGAGGTAAACATTCTTCCCACATTTTCAAGTTACTCTTTAAAACAGCCCTAAGCATAGTAGACAAAGTCCTATTGACTACTTCAGTTTGTCCATCAGTTTGGGGATGACAAGTAGTATAAAAAGTAGTTTAGTCCCCAACTTAGCCCATAAGCATCTCCAAAAATGGCTAAGAAACTTAGTATCACGATCCGAGACAATAGTATTGGGCACACCATGTAAGCGAATAATATCACAAAAGAATAAATCAGCAACATTAGCAGCATCATCGCTTTTATGACATGGTATAAAATGTGCCATCTTAGAAAATCTATCCACGACAACAAATATGCTATCCCTCCCCTTCTTTGTTCGAGGCAAGCCTAAAACAAAGTCCATGGATATGTCCTCCCACGGAACACTAGGTACAGGTAAAGGCATGTATAAACCATGAGGATTGAGTCGTGACTTAGCTTTTTGACATGTAGTGCAGCGAGCAACAAAACGCTCAACATCCCGTCTCATCTTTGGCCAAAATAAATGTGTAGCAAGTACGTCCTCCGTCTTCTTCACGCCAAAGTGTCCCATTAATCCTCCTCCATGCGCCTCCTGCAACAACAAAAGACGAATAGAGCTAGCTGGAATGCATAGCTTGTTAGAACGGAACACAAAACCATCATTAAGCACAAATTTGTTCCATGTTCTACCCTCTCTACAATTCTGCAATACATCTTTAAATTCCGCATCATGTACATATTGATCTTTGAGTGTCTCTAAACCGAATATCTTGAAGTCAAGTTGTGAAAGCATAGTATAACGACGAGACAAAGCATCAGCAATAATATTATCTTTCCCCTTCTTGTGTTTAATGACATAAGGGAAAGTCTTAATAAATTCAACCCACTTAGCATGTCTACGATTAAGTTTTGCTTGGCTTCTTATGTGTTTCAAAGATTCATGATCAGAATGTATAACAAATTCTTTGGGCCATAAATAATGTTGCCAAGTTTCTAATGTCCGAACAAGAGCATATAATTCCTTATCATAAGTAGAATAGTTCAGACTAGGCCCACTCAATTTTTCAGAAAAGTATGCAACAGGTTTAGCATCTTGTAATAACACACCTCCCAAACCAATCCCACTAGCATCGCATTCAAGCTCAAAAGTCTTATTAAAATCAGGAAGTTGGAGCAAAGGAGCATGTGTTAACTTATTTTTCAATACCGTGAAGGCTTCTTCCTGTGCGGTACCCCAAGTAAAAGGCACATCCTTGCGTGTAAGCTCATTGAGAGGTGCAGCAATGGTGCTGAAATCTCTCACAAAACGCCTATAGAATCCAGCGAGGCCAAGAAAACTTCTCACTTGTGTGATCGTTTTGGGCTGCGGCCAACTCTCAATCGCCTCGATCTTGGCTTTATCAACTTCAATTCCCTGCGGAGTAACAACATAGCCAAGAAACGATACTCGGTCGGTGCAAAAGGTGCACTTCCCAAGGTTACCAAACAAACGTGCATTACGTAGAGCAATAGAAACAACACGTAAATGATCCAAATGTTCCTCCAAAGATTTGCTATAAATCAGTATATCATCAAAATAGACTACCACAAACCGTCCAATGAAAGCACGTAAAACCTCGTTCATTAATCTCATGAAAGTGCTAGGTGCATTAGTTAACCCAAAAGGCATGACTAACCACTCATATAATCCAAACTTAGTTTTAAATGCCGTTTTCCATTCATCCCCTAATTTCATGCGAATTTGATGGTATCCACTACGCAAATCAACTTTGGAAAACATGGTAGAGCCACTTAATTCATCAAGCATATCATCTAACCTAGGAATAGGATGACGATAATGAATAGTAATATTATTAATGGCTCTACAATCAACACACATACGCCAAGTTCCATCCTTTTTAGGCACTAATATAACAGGAACAACACAAGGACTAAGGGATTCACGTATGTAACCTTTGTCGAGTAGCTCTTGTACTTGACGCTGAATCTCCTTCGTCTCCTCCGGATTGGTACGGTATGGCGCACGGTTGGGCAGCGAAGCACCGGGAATGAAGTCAATCTGATGCTCAATCCCTCGAATAGGTGGTAATCCCGGTGGTACATCTTGTGGAAAGACGTCAATAAACTCCTGCAAAAGGTCAGTGACAACAGGAGGCAAAGAAGGAGGCAGTTCCTCAAATGAAAACAAAGCTTCTTTGCACACAAAAGCATAGCACACATATTGACTAACATCCAAATCCGAAATATCAACCTTAGTAGCAAGCAAAGTTGGACTAGTCAATTTAATTTCATTAGAAACAGCAGAAGAAGATTTGCTATTAGTCTTATGTTGTTGCTCAAATTCTTTAGCTGCTATCTCATTTTCACTCTTATTTTTCTCCTGTGTAGCTTTACTAGCTCTAGCAAGATCATCTTTCACAATTTGTTCAGGAGACATAGGAAGTAAAGCAATAGTTTTATCCTGATGAACCAGAGTAAACTGATTTGTCCTACCATGGTGTACAACATTCCTATCAAATTGCCATGGTCTACCAAGTAAAAGAGAGCATGCTTGCATGGGTACCACATCACAATCAACATAATCAGCATATGCAGCAATGCTAAAGTGCACACGAACAGAACGCGTTACCTTAATCTTACCACTATTGTTAAACCACTGAATATAGTACGGATGGGGGTGTGGTCTTGTGGTGAGAGATAGCTTCTCCACCAACTCCATGCTCGCCAAGTTGTTGCAACTCCCTCCGTCAATGATGATGCGAACCGAACGTTCTTTCACCACTCCCTTTGTGTGGAACAAATTATGCCTCTGGTTTTGCTCGGCCTTCGATACCTGCACACTTAACACACGTTGAGCAACCAAACTAGCATATTGATCTGCATCATCAGGAGCCATATACTCTATATCATGAGCATCATCATGGGCACCCTGTTCCTCGTGAGCAATGAGAACTAAAGTCTCCTCATCATAGTCGCTCGCTGACTCATACCCACCATCCGCCGTAATAATCATCACACGCTTGGAGGGACAGTCTTTTGCGAAGTGACCTCCACCTTGGCACCTGTGACATTTAATATCACGATCTCGTGTTTGCCCTGTGGAAGCCATGGATGAAGAAGAACTCGCTGCTGGACCACTCTGTGCACCCTTGAATGGTGGCGCTGGCTGTTTTGGAGGCTCCCTGTAAGAATGAGTGGTTGAAGTAGATGGTGGTGCAGCAGGACGTGTGGATGTAGAAGGTCCACGCGATGTCCATGATGTATTTCGTCCTGCAGAAAAGTTAGGTCTCGTAGCGGCCTGTCGATCCTGCACTTCACGTTCAGCTTTACAAGCAAGATGAAACAAACGAGTAATAGTAGCATAGTCCTTGTATTCTAGAATAGTTTGTATGATGAGGACATCCCTACTACCAACACATCTCCAGTTCGTCATGAAGAACAAGTTGATTCAACAAAGAAGAAGGATGATGAAATCAGAATTGGACCTATTACAAGAGCTCGTGCAAAGTTGATAGAACAACAGGTGAACTCGCTCTTAATAGATTCTGATATATTATACAATGAGAATTTTATACTGCCTAAATCTTTGTATTTTCGCATAATCAGGTATCATAACGGAGACGAGGATCCAGAAGGAGGAGAAGATGAGACATGCTCCAACTTTCGGACGTCCGACCCATTTCGGACGTCCGACATCAGAGAAAGTTGGCGACCTCCGTATTCAGAAGACCTCCAAAACCGAAGACGGATTTCCGACAGGATTTCGGACGTCCGACGCATCGGCGTCCGACACATGACGGACGTCCGACATGAAGGTCCGCGAGAAGAGCCTCCTATCCAGGACACCTCACCGCCAGAGTCGGATTTCCGACATGTTTCGGACGTCCGACGTGACGGACGTCCGAAACCCTTCGGACGTCCGAAAGCCGCGCGCAGATCAGACGGACTGCGGCCCCTGTAATCCCTTAGCTTATAAATACCCAGCTCCCACGAGTTTTAGGGTTAGACCACGTTTAGATAAACCCTAGATATTGAGAATGGCTTCAAGCTTTCCTCTTGAATCATTAAGACTTCAATTCGTATCGATCTGAAGTTCTTCTACTGCAAGTTCTGTGTGATCTATTGTTCCACTGGGGATTAGTAGATTGCAAATTACCGTCTCGTGGTCGACGGCTACGTTGCGCAAGTGTGTGAAGTTGTGAATATCCAAAGGGTAGAGAGCTGTCGCATTGGCAACAGGGATCTAGCAAGGAGAGTTCATTGGCTACATACAAGTTATCTATCATCGCCCTCATATTCACCGTCCGCTTACTGAGAAGATCGGGCCTCCCCATATCATCTTGGTATCATTGTATCTCCCTGTTTAAGCCACCTATAAAACGTGCAAACATAGCTTCATTATCCTCTATTAGGCCACATCTAATCAATCCAGTTTGTAATTCTTGATAATATTCCTCTACAGAATTTTTTCCTTGTCTCAAACGCTGTAATTTTTGTAGCAATTCATGTTGATAATAAGGAGGAACCCAGCGAGTACGCATAGCATCTTTTAAAGCAGCCCAAGTAGCTGGAATATTATTAGCATGCAATCTACAATGTTCAGACCACCAAATAGATGCAAAACCCGTGAATTCACAAACAGCAGCAGTAACACGTCTATTCTCAGGATATTGTAAACATGTAAAGCGTTGTTCAGTTTCTAACTCCCAAGTAAGATAAGCATCAGGAATATATCTACCCTCAAACGGCTTAAGATTCAATTTAAGTTTAGGCACATGTTCATCATCGCGTACCTGAGGGGGTGGTTGGTGTCGACCGTGGCGAATGTTGGGACGTGGACGTCCAGCTGGCTGTTCATAGGCCGCTTCTTGTTCCACCTCCTCCTCGTAATCACCCTCGTAGTTGTCGTCCTGGCCGACGTCAGAGGCAGCAGCAGCAGGAGCACCAGCAGCTTGTCCGCCCGGAAACAGAATACGTCGTGCACGTCGTGGTGGCGGTGGCTGTGCTGGAGCGGCCGCAGGCTGTATAGGTAGGCGTGCGAGCAACTAAGTAAACTTGGCGTCGAGCTTGGTGTCGATCATCTTCTCCACGCCATCAATCGCCTCTGTAAATCTGTTCTCGATGTCATTCACCTGTTCAGACATCATTTGTGCAAATTTATCATGTAATGCTTTGTTTGTCATATTCTCCCAATCAGGTGCATCCCGCGCCACTTCATCATGGGATCCTGGCATGGTTAGCAGAAATAGAAAACACACAGCAATATGATCCTACTTCTACTAATGGGATGTGGGGTGGTGGAAAGCACAAATCCGTCAAGCTTTTCTTTTGTTCTTACCGATTCTTACCTAGCAGCAGGTGGTGACGTACAACCAACGGGTCAAAACTCTCAGAGATGTGGTAGAGCGATGGCCAGGAGGTGTCAAAACGCACGATGTAGAATATATGTGGAGCTGTAGGAAGGCTGACAAGTATGGTAGCAAAAGCTCAACAGTAATCAAAACAGAGATGCAAAGCTGAATAAACACTCAACGTCGGTACTGTGCTGATCCTAGGCTAGACCGTACTAGAGACGCGAGCCTAAAACACCAACGAAAGCACGGCGCGGCACGTAATCAACTGAGAAGCACACTCTGAATTTTTTTTTTGCTTTTGTTTTTTTTTTTGCGATGCGGGACTGTGGTGGCTGAAAAACTGCGAAAAAATCACTATGGTGGCGAACGTCTCAAAATGAGTTTCTGGACCTAAGGAACGTATGGGCACGAAATTTTTTTACCACCGAATTTATTTATTTTTTTGGAAATCACCTCCTACGTACGACAAAAGATTGGTGAAATCCGACTCTAATCAACTCAAAACTAATCTGGCTACGGAGAGATCACAAACCGAACCGGTGATGGAACTCAACTCGGATTGGTAGGTCGTGGTGCTGTATATGGACTCGACTTGGCGGAACGTGGTGGTGTATCTGGACTCGGATTGGCGGAAACGTGGCGGTGTACTACTGTGCGGCGGCGGTGTGACAAACTGTGATCAGAACTCGAAACTCTAAGGGAACTAGACGCTAAGATCAGCAACTCGACACAACGATGCAACCGCAAATTCAACAAACCAAACTGTAAAGAAAACTGGACAAAGGCTCGGACTGTTTTGGGACGTGATGATCTAACCCTAATTTTTTTTGTTGGCTTTTTCGTGGACTGTAGGTATGAAGAACAGAACCAATCTAGACTACGAAAACTGGTAAATCTCACCGAGCAACCTGGAAATCTGATACCACTTGATAGAGGCGAAGGTGTCCCGATGTTTCGATGAGATGGTGGAGATCGATTATGGTGGAGACGACTTTCACGATCCGACTACGAACGTGCGAAGATGTTGCGCCTTAGCGATCGCTAAACCAACTCCGAGAGGTTATTGATCCCGCGGATGCACGATCAACCTGACCACGAAGGTCTAATTCCTGCAAGCAATCGAAGAACAAGCAAGAACTAAGAATTGCAATCTGGATATTGCGAATATAAGATGAATGATTACGAAAGTTGGGGTTCCAATGAGGTCTTGGCCTGGTCGGATGACACAAACGAAGAGCTCGAAGTTGCGGCTATGGCTAACTTAAATCTAATTAAAACCCAAGTATAAACGACGCCCTAAGGGCTGTATATATGGGGGAACAGAGGGGAATTTCGTGGCCCCTTGGAGGAGGGGTCCTAAAACAACCCTAACTCGGTTTCCCCACACATACGGACTCTAAAAAATAGCCTATTAAGTGTATTTCGAAATTACATGGGCCTGGCCCAATAATAAGGTGACGCAGCACCTATAATAACCCTTGGACGAAAATATTAATGTGCCGTCTTGTGTCTCTCGTCCAAGTCTTCATGCACGCCTTATGGTGGCCTCAAAGTGCGAAAATCACCACTGGAAGCTCCATTGTCCTTTCCCGCGCGCACATCTCCTTCTCCATGCTTGATCCCGCTCCAATGACCATCCTTCTTATCCATGCTAGGTCCTTCATTCATAAGACAAAAAAAGTATCTAATTTAGGCAGCATCATATGTTCCTGAACATTAGAAGGATTCACAAGAAACGAAAGTACCTGATAATTTAGTTGACGTGCGCGTGCTCTAGTAACTGGTCCAGTATGTGTAGTTGGTGAAGATGTGGGTGTAACATTAGTAGAGATGTCCTCATCACGCCCTCTGGCCGCCCGGGGGCCTCCCCCTCCTCCGGTGCCCTACCGAAGCACCTATTTATTCCCGTGATGGAGAAATCCTGAAATAGAAGTCGTTTTTCCAATCCACGTCGCGGAGCCGCCGCCACCCTCTGTTCTTCTCCGAGAGGGCTAATCTGGAGGCTGTTTTGGCCTCCGGTGAGGGGAGATCATCACCATCATCATCATCACCACTCCATCCTCCCTCCATGACTTCTCCATTCATGTGTGAGTAATTCCCTGCAGTAGACAAAGGGGATGGTAGGGATTGGATGAGTTAGATCATGTAATAGTTATTCAGATTGTTGGGGGCATGTTGCCTATCATCTAGATTGTTGTTTATCATCTTTGCTTCAACTTGTTGCTCTTAATGCTTGTCACTTTCGGCCCGAGTTCCATGATTTCAGATCTGAACCCTATGTGTTTTCATGAATATATTTGTGTCCTTGATCCTATCTATGAGTTGTATGCACCTGTTATAGTCTGGAACTGGCGATCCCAAAGGTGACAGCTTGGGACACCAAAGGGGATAGAGTATAATTTGAGGATTCCATGTATCCATTGATTGTTAATACTTTGTTCCGGTGCTCTTTGACAGGAGCACCTTAATCTCCATAAGTTCCTTTTGGCCCCGTTCGTAGCGGGATGGTAGGACATAAGATGTTGTGCAAGTTCTTATTGCAAGAACGTACAACTACCTATGGGGTACATGCCTGATGTTTGATTTATGCCTAGATGATCATTGCTTTTATGTGTGCCTTGCCCCAAGTTACTTTTAATGTGAATGATAAAGAACACATAGTGTATTTTCCAAAGAAGATTGACAAAACACCGTGAAGATTGGTGAGTGGGATTGTCCTCTGCATGTGCACCACAAATACAAAACCATTATGGTGGGGACAATATCCATTAAAGTAAAGGTGCCATGAATGCTTCATAGTAAGTGAAACTTTTTTACTTTGTGTATTGCTAGTTTGGTAGTAGGACTTGATCAACCTTGCTATTAAATGAGTTTTATATGAGTAAAAAGTAGAGGTTGTTATGTTTGCATTTCTTTTGGCTTTATCTTTCTTGCTGTACCAAGTTTATATGCTTTTGAAGCTTCACAATTCTAATCATTGCTTCAAGTTTTCAGAAAGTTTCGCAGCTTTTTGAACTTTGAAAAAATTTCAACAATGAAGTTGTCAGAAAAATTCCAGAAAAATTATATTAAAAATTTCCATGCCGGGAGTGACCTAGAGGCACCTGGGGCTGACCAGGGGGGCCACCAGTGGCCCAGGCTGCCAGCTGGCGCGGACTAGCCCCTGGCCGCGCCAACAGTGCGCCTAGGGCCCACAGGCCCCACCTCCAGGTATGTCTTCTTCCTCCTCCTTCCTCTCTCTCCAAAAACACGAGTTCTGCTCCAGTTCTTGCGTTCTTGCTGTTCTTGGAGGCGATTTTTGATCTCTCTCTACATCCCACCGTTCGAGCTGAGATTTTGAGCAAATACTCCCTGATATGTAACTACTTCACCCCTCCAATTAGATTTTTGATTGGTGGCCTCATTTGTGAGTATTTAGTAGCTCTTGGTGTTGTTCATATGAGCTCGCATGCTTGTTAAAAATTTATTTTCCAAGTTTTGATGCAAGTCTGTGCCTTAGGTAAGTGAGGATTGTAGTTTGCCTCAACTCACTTTGTTTAAATCCTTGTTTTTGTGAATTATCAAAAATTTCAGAAATGAGTTTCTTTGGAAAAGCAAAGGGGTGGCTTGGGAAGAAGAAGCCCGAGCGCTCCGATCGAGTCACTAGATCTGCATCTTCACACTCAGCAGTTAGGGTGAGCTACAATGAAGATCATGTGCCCATGGAGTTGTTGGAAGATACAAGTCCAGCATGCGCAATGATGTATCCATGCGATGGTTTTCTTACAGCTGCAGGAATTAAGGAGGAATTTTATGGCCTTTGTGTCAATGCAGGTTTGACACGGCTAGCTTTATGCCATGTGGTACAGTACAAAAAGCTTACCTCCTGCTTTGTTAACAGTTTTTGTTATAACCATGTTGCTGGAACCGTCAATTTCAAACTTTATAATGATCTCATAACCATGTCTTTGGCACAGTTTTGTGATATAATAGGTGTGACGAACGTTGGTCAGAAAGCTAAACTGACCATGCAGCCTTCCGGGTTGAGGACCCTCTTCAACTCCCTTTGCTGCCAGGAGGAGACCGACATTCGGCGTACGAAGATTTCCAGCATTCAGTTTCCAAACCTCGGGTATTTTGCGTATTTTGTTACTAGAGGGGTGTTAGCTGGTGACAACACGAGCAATGGCTCTGCACCAGATTTCGCTATTTATGCGAACGCCCTCTCTGATAAGAATGAGTATAATGTGGGTGCCTTGATTGCTCGACGCCTTGTTACGAACAGTAACAAAGGCGATTTATATGGTGGCGTTTATGCCACACTTATCCTTGAGTCTCTTGAGCGCACCCCGCATCCTGATGATGTTCCCTTTTCATACGCGAGTCTCGATCTTGCGGCTATGAAGAGGCATAAGTTTGTTACCATGACTTCCCAGTTTGGTAACCTTGATTATATTTTGAGGTTCGAAAGGACCATTACCTGTGAGATCCGTCTACCTGCACCACTTTTGTTTGATAGCACTCGCAGGAACGGATGGTCCTTCAACGAGATTCAGTTCGATGAGTTCATGGCTCGTTACCAGCTGTATAACCCCATGGAGGGGGTTGTGCCCGATGAGGAGGAGCATGGTGAGTTCCCACCTTTCCAGGGAGAGACCTTCACCGAGCATGGCGAGGGATCTTCTTCCGCTTGGAGCGCAGGGCCTTCCTCATGGGAGGACCCGAGGACTTCGGTGTACGCACCGGAGGGCTCATACGAGTCTTGGGCTCACCATTACCCCGGAGCAGGAGGATCCTGGGGGCGGTAGTTGTTACCAACTTAGGCCAAAAGCCTAAGCTTGGGGGAGTATGTGCCCTTCTCACCTTTCCATTGTATTATCCATTTTCATTTTGTTCGCTTTGATCTTTTCGGAGTTTTTGCCTGTTCTTCTTTGTTCTTTCATTTTGCAAAAACAACAAAAAGATTTCTCATTTCTTTTTCTTTCGCTAAATCTTTTAAAAATCCAAAAATATTTTCTTTTCTCTCTTTAGTTGGCTTTGTTGCAGAGTTCAGGTCGAGTCCGTGATGGCATTTGCACTTGATTATATATTTCCTACGTTCGATCGTGCAAGCGACAAGGCAGTGATGAGAAGATCGACGAAAGGGATGCAACAAGGAAAACCGGTATGAATTCTTTTTGTTTCTACTTTTGTACATATGCTTGTACTTATGATATAGAGACCAGCTTGTAGCGACATAGTGCTATGTTTACAATTCTTTCCCAGTGTTTATGCTTTCCTTGTGGCTAATCTCAAATAGCTAGAGTACATAATGTGTTGTTGAAATGATTTACATGCATTACATTATTCATGGTTTGGAATACTAAAGTGGTATTTCCCTTTGGAGAATTCTTGGATTGACTTGGCACATGCTTACACATGTTTATGACTGAAAAGTCTACTATGCTTGATGATCTGTGAATTTCAGAATAGTTGTATCATTTTCATGCTCAATTCAATGTTACTTTGTCGCTCTGCATGATTATGACTGTTATTGCTCTCTAGTTGGTCGCTTCCCAGTCTTTTGCTAGCCTTCGCTCGCACTAAGCGGATTTCTGCTTGTGCATCCAAAATCCTTGAAACCAGTTTTTCCCATATGAGTCCACCATACCTTCCTATGTGGTATTTACCGGCTATCCTAACGAAGACTTCCTTGTACCATCTCGAAATTATTCAAAAGCACTCCTGTGTTGTGCCTCTGTTTTAGCTCATGTGGAAGTAGTAGGTAATTCATGACCGTCTTATGTTAGACATGTTTTATTCCGGGATTGCATGTCTAATCTGCAAACCCCTAATACGAGGAGGAACTAGCATGAGTGCGCCCAGCTCACAAAAGATAATCACAACCAACAAACCCTCCTTCACGCTTTGTCTATGAGAAATCAGAAAACTTTGGCAGTGATAAACAAAGGAGATTAAGGGGATGTTAGGAGCCGTTCCTCGAAACATGTCTAGCGTAAGAGGTGATTGAGTTGTCTATTAGCATTCGTTGACGAAGCATGCACCTCCCAAAACACTTTTTATCTCTGTTTTCAAAACCAAGAGCTCTGGTACATGTTTAGTCTTTTCTTCCAACCACGGGTTTTCCACCTTTCCATCAAATTCCACGGTTCGTGAGTCTCCACCTTTCTTCAAAGCACCAACTAGGAGAGCATAATTTTCATTCTGAGTGTAATGTGCATTGTCCCAAAGTACTACATTGTCTTTTGCATGATTGTGGTATTACTTATTCTGAAGTTCTTAGTTCTAGTCTCCTTTAAAACTCCGGAGGAGTTATGTTTTGCTTCACTCATGGAGGCTATCGAAATACCATTCTAGTATGTTCAAGCTTTGTACATTGTAATCCTGTCTTGATTTTCAGTAGCATATTATTTACTTTTAGTTGTTTGTGATTGATCACTTGAAAGAAGGATTAATTCGTGCATTGTCCTCATAGCATTGTTCTGATACTTGCTAAGTTCTTTTCTTATATACATTTATTGAAGCAAAAGAGTTTGTCAAAGTTTTCTTTGTCGCGTCCAGTTCGTTGAACTGAATTGCTTGAGGACAAGCAATATGCTAAGCTTGGGGGAGTTTGTACGTCTCAAACGTATCTACTTTTCCAAACACTTTTGCTATTGTTTTTCCCTCATTCTTGCATGATTTGGATGAAACTAACCCGGACTAACGCTGTTTTCAGTAGAGCTGCCTGTATGGTTTTATTGTGCGCATGAAAATGGATTTTTAGGTGTCTCAGAAAATTCCCAGAAAAACACAGAAAATCCACGCACCCAAGGGGCCGTTGTGCCAGAAGTGGGGCCAGAGGGCAGCGAAGGGGGCCCCAGGCGCCCCCCTGGCGCGGCCAGGGGTGGGGCCACGCCCTCTGGCCGCCTGGGGGCCTCCGAAGCCCCTATTTATTCCCGTGACGGAGAAATCCCGAAACAGAAGTCGTTTTGCCCATCCACGACGCGGAGCCGCCGCCACCCTCTGTTCTTCCCCGGGAGGGCTAATCTGGAGGCTGTTTTGGCCTCCGGTGAGGGGAGATCATCACCATCGTCATCATCATCACCACTCCATCCTCCCTCCGTGACTTCTCCATTCATGTGTGAGTAATTCCCTGCTGTAGGAAAAGGGGATGGTAGGGATTGGATGAGTTAGATCATGTAATAGTCATTTAGATTGTTGGAGGCATGTTGCCTATCATCTAGATTGTTGTTTATCATCTTTGCTTCAACTTGTTGCTCTTAATGCTTGTCACTTTGGGCCCGAGTGCCATGATTTCAGATCTGAACCCTATGTGTTTTCATGAATATGTTTGTGTTCTTGATCCTATCTATGAGTTGTATGCACCTGTTATAGTCTGGAACTGGCGATCCCAAATGTGACAGCTTGAGACACCAAAGGGGATAGACTATAATTTGAGGATTCCATGTATCCATTGATTGTTAATGCTTTGTTCCGGTGCTCTTTGACAGGAGCACCTTAATCTCCATAAGTTCCTTTTGGCCCCGTTCGTAGCGGGATGGTAGGACAAAAGATGTTGTGCAAGTTCTTATTGCAAGCACGTACAACTACCTATGGGGTACATGCCTGATGTTTGATTTATGTCTAGATGATCATTGCTTTTATGTGTGCCTTGCCCCCAGTTAAATACATGATGTGACTTATCCATGCAGCGCCCAACCATCCATCTCCCTAGCCTACAGTGTTTTTAATTCTGCTGGTTACTAGTTGTTTACTTTGGCTATTTCACCACCACTATTTCCGCTGCTATCATCACTTCCATATTGAAGTTACTATTAATATCTTGTTGCAAGTAAGTGTTTCTCAGGTGCGGTGGAATTGACAACTCCACTGTTAAAGCTTGTGGGTATTCTTTGGCTCCCCTTGAGTCGAATATATAAATTGGGTTATTCTACCCCGCGAAGACTATCTCAATCCCCTACAGTTGTCGGTTATCAGTCCACACCAGGGAGCTAGGGGGCTGCCCATATGGTTTGGGTAGCTAACCCGACCTCATCCAGACGGTAAAGGCCAATTTGATAGCGCGGCCAGCTTTTGAGTTGGATGTCGAATCACCGGGGGCACCCAGATTTGTGCGTTGTTAGTTAGACGGACCTGTCGTTTCGGATCTCTCGGAACTAAATCATAAAATGGTTGCCTATGGTGGGTAGAAACTGAGAGAGATGGGCGTGCGTGCGGAGCCTTGTAATGGGCAGTTGGTACACCCCTGCAGGGTTAAATCTTTTCGAGAAGCCGTGTCCACGGCTATGGACGACTTCAGACCTTCTCCTTGTTCATAGACAACAACAACTGAGATAATCTTAATAACTTGATCAACGTGTGTGTGCCTTGACTGCTTCTTCTTCGTTGGGATGCGAAGAGGAGGACAAGGATAGGTTAGGTGTTATGTTTGTGTAAGTAGCTGATAGCAAGACTTGTTGGAGGTGATTCCTCATCGAATGCTTGGCTTTTTATCTTACTCTCTAGATCGTTAGCCACTTCATAAATGCTAGTGCAGCAGCAACCTCACCACTTACTCCATCCTTACCATAAACTACTAGTTATCCAAGAATGACGAGTGATGAAGTCCTTGCTGGGTTAGTTAACAACTACAGTTGGATGTTGAGTACTTCTGTACTCATGATACTACCCCCAAACTCTTTTCAGGGTTCTTGATCGACAACAGGTATGGTGATCGACGTTTCACGTGGAGACTCGACGACGACTAGTTAGGCGAATCCCAGCGGAGAGCCTGGACCCCGGTGGTTATGGGAGCGATGTCTTTTTCTCTTTGCCACTAGGCATTTGATTGTAGTCTGTACTCAGACATGTATCTTCCGCTGATGTAATGTAAGGCAGTTGTATGGCGATTGTATGAGATGTTGTATCCTTGTAGCTGTAATTTTGCGATATCATGTTGGAAATCCGGGGGATATGGCATTTTCATATGTCGCGGTGGGACCGATATGTGCTTCGTCCCCGGATCTGGATGGAAACATCTAGATCCGGAACAATATCGCATATCGGGCCTTACAGGCTACCTCAACACTTACGGCGCCTACACCACATGGATACAACAATGACCAAACAACCACAACCAAAGGTGAAGCCTTAGAGCAATATCCTCACCTGCCAAAGCACTCGCCAGGTCGCGTAGCCGATTGCCCTCAACCGTCTCCAATTGTTGGAATTCCTCCTCCACTCGCCGCAGCCATTCGAGCTCGTCACGTTGCGCTTGCAAATCCCTCTCCTTGAACTCCAAAACGCCTCGAAGCGAGGCAAGCTTCTTCTCCATGGAAGCAGCCCGCTTTTCAGCATCATTCTTACGACCTACGGTGAAAGGATCACTCAAGCATCAAGAAAGAAAGGACAACAGAATCAAAAAGGGAGGAAAACAACTCACGACGCATGGTGGTCAGCCTATTCTGGGCCGCGTCATGAGCACCAAGGGCATGATCAGCATCAGTCAGCACTTGCTCACACATACGGAACAACGGCTGAAAAGGAAAGGAGCGCAGAAATCAGAACCAAGCAAAGGACAATCAAGTTTCAGACTGCGACTAACCTCAAGCGATTGCCAGAAGCCTCGGGGTCTACTCCCATCGGGAGCGCTGCTGCGCTCCCAATCGCAAGCAGAAGCGCACCAAAACAGAAAATCAAGCTTAAGAATGCGACCAACCATAAGTGGTTACTCGCAGCCTCGGCGACTACTCCCATCGAGAGCGCTCACGCGCCCCAATGCAAGTCAGATGAAAAGAAGATTACGCACCTGCTCAACCATGCGATCAAAGAATTTCGCCTTCTCTTCAATGGGGAGGTCCTTCTTCCCCAAGAAGTACCCCTCGGGAAACACGGGTTTCATCTCAGGCCGTGATTCTCCCTCAGTAGCAGCCGCAGACCCGCCAGATGGAGTAGTCGCAGGTTTTGTACCCGCACCAGAAGCCGCAGGAGTCGCGGAAGGCGCCGAACGATCAGTCGCGGCTGTCACAACCCTAGTTTTGGTATGTGCTTTTTATTCTAGAAATAAGTGGGATCATGTTTAAATTCTTTGGTTTAAGAATTGGAGATTTGGAAAAGCCTCAAAAATAATTTAAATAAAAGGCCAGAGAAAAATCTTTTTCCAAAAATCTTCTGATGATTTTTAAAATCTCTATAAATGGGCATGATCACATTTCATGTGTTGTGGATCCCACTGCATGCTCCAAGATTTGTCAAAAATTCAAACAGAGGCTTGGAAATTAAATTTAAATGCTATTTGAATTGAAATTAAAATGTTTTGAATTTCAAAAATCTTCAAATATTGGGAGTGACTAGCTATATGTCACATAAGTCCAAATAAAATATTTGGGGATTTTACTAAACTGCTTTGGTATTTTTTCCTAGGCAAAACAAATAAAACAGAAAGCAATAAAAAAAGGGCAAAGCCCCACTTACCTGGCCCACCTAGCCCAGCAGAGGAGGCCCAGCCCAAAGGGGTAGGGTCGTCTTCCTCCACTGGCCAGGCAGGCAGGCAGGACACCGACGAGCCCGGCATGGCCGCTAGCGAGCTACGTGCTTGCTCCCCTCGCCCTTATCCACACCGTGGAGGCCCCCGTGCATCTCCCCTTCCATTTCCCCCTCCTCTGGACTCCTTCCCCTTCGTCCCCAGCGAGATCCCGCGAGGACCCGAGAACCACCGAGCCCGCCGACGTGCACAGGCGTGGCCACTAACCACCGCAAGCTCCGCCGTCTTGTCCAGGACGCCCGCCGCACCCGTCTTCGTCTTCGTGGCCCTCCAATTCGAGCCAAGGAGCCCCAAGGACGAAGCCCGCGTCAACAACTCCCCGCCGGCTGTCGTACCTTCCTCCATCGAATTCGCCACCACCGCAGCTCCTCTGCCCCTCCTGTCTGCGTCGGTACAATCACTGTGAGCTCACGATCCGTTTCCCCCTAGCAGTGCTCGATTTGGCACCCGGAGTCGCCGTTTTCCTCTCAACCTAGCACGGGTCGCCGCCGGTGAGGTCGCCACCGTGCCTCCAGTCCCTCCCGCAGCCGCACGACTAGCCAGGGAGACGCGCGCGTGCGTGCTACGTCTCCTGGTGGTCGCGGCGCCCCGATCCGTGCCCGGAGCCGCCGTCCAGGAGCACGCCGCCCCGGCTGTAGGTCACCGGCCGCTCAACGCCGGCAGCCGCCGACGTGGCCACTTAATTAGGGGGCTAACCCCTGGTCATTTGACCCCATGGGTCAATGACAAGTGGGCCCTGGCCCCCCTAATCTTCTGTTAGCGCTTAATTAAAACAGGGATTTAGCCCAGTCCCACTGACAAGGCGACCCCACATGTCAGTCCCCCCTGCGTCAACACGACGTAGGAAGGACGCATTAAAGCCTTTTCCAATTTACAGATAATCCAGAAAATTCCAGAAATTATTTAAATCTTCAGAAATTCATAGAAAATTATCTGTAACTCCAAATCAAAAGTGTTATGTATGAAAAATCATCAGAAAAATGCAAGGATTCCAAATATCATATTTTCATAGATGAAAAACACATATATGATGATGGACCAGTAGCATTTAGCTATTTGGGTTATTTGGAATAATTCAAAATAAATGTTTAAATCATTTCATATTAAATCTTTGCAATGCCAACCTTATCACATGAACATTAGAGGCATATCATACACATGACAACATAGTTTACAAAGTCCAAACATTAGCAAATGCAACTTTGGCTAATTCGAACAACATTTGGAGTTGGAATTTGAATTTCTTATTCAAATCAACTTTAATTAACATGTGACAAATTGAACCTAGATCACATCAGTACCATGCCATGCTTCATTTCTTGAATGTGCATTGCAATGTAATGTTCATACTTGTGTGTCGGTGTTTTCTTATTCTCGATAGATCCATCGCCGGACGTAGTTCCTGTTTCTTCGAAGAGTGGCACCCCGAGTCCCGACAATAAGGCAAGCAAACCCCCTTTTGATCATATCTATAAAAACCCAGTTTCCCTCTTGTTCTCTTATGCATGATTAGGTGATTCACATGTTAGCGTTCTATCGCTAATTTAATCCATCCTTTGCATGACCTATCATTGCTGCCACAGTATTAAGCAAACCTCAACCTAGCAGATACAAGATTTGTTTGTGCTCATCATGTGGCCCTTCATCCATGTTATGCTATGCCATGCTAGAGTTGTTTGCAATGAAGTTGATCCATATGGTGATGTATCGGGATGGTAGAGAACAATGTAATGGAATGGTAATGTGTTGGTGAAGTCACCTTAACAAAGGTGAACAATGAGAGGCTGTGTAGGAGTACACAGTGGGTTGTCTCATTTACACTGCCCTAGGCCCCGAGTTCTTGTGTTGTGATCCAAGACACAGATTACTACCACATGTTGGGCTCATTGACCCCTCTCGACCTATTAACTCACCCCGACTATGGTCCAGGATTCGCATGGGTTAATTGTTTTTCTATTTGATTTCATAACGTAGCACGGTTTTAGGCAAGCGCAGCACCATCCGTCGAGGTGGGCTTGTCGGACCGTCCATACATCGTCTGGGTCCTGAACGGAAACCCCGGCCGGATTCCCAATTGGGGTACATACTCAGATAGGCGATCCCCTGGACTAGAGTTGGAGCCGTGAGGTAAGTGTCGTGGTACTATCCCCGCCGACACCGCTTGTAGGTGACGAGTTCTAGGCGGTAAGTGGTAGCGACGTATTTGAAGAAGTACACCCCTGCAGGGTTAATGAACTATTCGAATAGCCGTGTCCGCGGTTATGGACTACTTGGAGATCTTTACTTGATTATTAGACAACTCAAATGGATACTCTAAAAATCTCAAGATAAGTGTGAGTGCTTTGGGTTGCTTCCTCGTGGGGAAGTCGAGGAAGGATCGATGGTGGTGTATTGATTTGGTGATCAAGATTAGATGGACTCGTGTGCGCCTCTCACCTCAACTCTATGTAGTCGTAGTACATGATAGCCAAGTCAAAGCTTTCTGCATTACTTTCGCAAAAAAAAAGCTTTCTGCATTACAACCCCACTTGCCTTTACCTTGATACCTGAGCATGAGTTGTATAGCTCTGATGTAACTTGCTGAGTACGACTTTGTACTCACGTTTTCTTATTCTATGTTTTAGAGACGAGACCACTGAACCTGATCGTGGCCTCCCCCTCAAGATCGATGTCGACGAAGTAATGTAGTCCCAGACAGCAGCCTGGTCCCTCTAGAGGGTCGTTGTGTTTTCTTAAAGGCTTCTTTAGCCATTTGTTAACCTTGTCTTTACTAAGACATAATTTGCTTCCGTTGTTGTATGATGTAATGTTGGGTCACAGTTATGTGATCTCTGCTTGTAATACTACTATATCTGCTCTCTTTAGCGGATGCAATAAAACTATGAGTTTGTAGAGTTCATGTTGTGTTACCCGCTGTTTACACTAAACATGTATGCTGCGTGTATGATTATAACGTGCATGTCTTAGTGTGGGTTTCGATAGCTTAGTTGAGTTCTTGCCGGCGGTCTTTCATACACCAAGTGGCCCTTAGATGTGCGCAGCTTGGGGCATCGCGATGCGATTGCTCATGACTCTGTCACGTGGCACAGTTTGTTGTATGATTGAGCCCGCCCGAGATCCCGACTAGGTGATCAGGCTGGAGTCTGTTTATGTAAGTGTTATGATTCAATCGATAATATGGTTGAGCCGACTTGTCTATGAGTATGGGATTTCACCACCCATAATCATTTAGACTTGTGAGCGGACGATGAGGACCCATCTCAGTTGACCATCCAGTCTGGATTGGATGCCCCTCATGTTCGATGCTTTCCGAGAGTGTTCTGTTCTTGGCCTTGTCTGCTTAGACAAATGGGTATGACTCTCGGCTCTTCATATGATTGAGTTGTAACAGGAATTACATACGCAAACCCCGGGTCCCGACAGACTTGGTATCAGAGCAGGACTACCTGTAGGATTACTAAACCTTGGACAAAGTCGAGTCTAGCATTCTATAGTTATATAGTTACTTTGGGTATAAGGGAACAATGTAAGGCTTCATTTTTCTCCTTACCCTCATCGATCTGAGTTCTGAGTCAACCTCATATTTTCTACGGGAAGATAGGACTAGGCTCTTCTATGTCTATACTAGAACATCTCGTTGTTTGTTTCTCAGTAGTTATAGGAATATTTTGGTCGTCTATAGTCACCATTCCATCGAGCCTTTTGAGAAGGTTCTGATCATTCTTGCGGATTGTTTCATTTTTTCACCCCGGTACAGCCGTTATGCTGTCCGATTTGTCCCATGTTTCTAGTGATTCCAATGCTTTTGCATTACAATCTTGTCCGCTCTTAAATTATGTCATCTTTGCTTTGATTCCATCATAAATCCTACTCTGATTGTTGATTTTTATCACACGGAATGTCAGGTGGAACTAGATGTGTTGAATCTGGTCACAATAATGAAAGTGGTGATGATGATCCTCCTTCACCGCCTTCTGCAGCGGAAATCATGATGGGGGCAGAGCGAAATCGACGTGATCAAACACGCCTTTTGGAGCTCATTGAGAAGAATACTTCTCTCCAGCAAGATGCGGTAATATCCATCCAGGATTTCATCCTTTTGAACCCGCCGGTATTCCGATGTTCATCTGAGCCCCTTGATGCCGATGATTGGCTCCCTTCCATCGAGCGTAAGCTTGAGACGACGCATGTTTCTCCAGATGATCGCGTGATGTTCGCGGCATACTTCCTAGAAGGTGCTGCTGGTGAATGGTGGGAAAGTTTTGTTGCAATGCAGCCTGATGGTCACGTAGTGACTTGGCAGGATTTCCGTGATGCCTTCCAAGGGTACCACATTCTGGATGAGATGATGGAAAGAAAGAGGTAAGAGTTCTGCAACCTATCTCTGGGAAATATGACTGTTCATCAGTATAGGACTGAGTTCAATCGTCTTTCTCGTTATGCCCCTGAGAAGATTTCAACCGATGCCAAGAAGCAGGCAAGGTTCCGCAAGGGAGTTAACCCTGTCCTTCGTCATGATCTCAATCTCCTTGAATTTGTCAACTTCGAGGATTTGGTCAATAGATCATTCAGAGCTGAGCATGGAATTGAGGTCTTTGAAGAGTCTCGCAAGCGTGATCGTGACCTTGCTTCCTCTGCTAGTTCTGGTTCTCAGAAACGTCGAATTTGGATCCCAACTAGTGCCATTCCTTCGCACTTGATTCCAACACCATCTCCACAAAGCAAGAAAACCCAGAAAGATAGTAGAGAGCTTGCCATCCAAACTCCACAACCTAACAACCGAGTGTGCTACAAGTGTGGTAATCCTGGCCACATTGCACGACAGTGTTCATTGCATGAGAATGTTCCTCCTCGTCCAAAACATAAAGCCAAAGCTAAACCACCAAAGCCTTCTGATGAGGACATGACTACCATAGTTACAGCCACAACCCCTGCTAATATACCTACTGGACCAATTACTAGAGATCGTGCACACCAATTAAATTATCACGTACTTTCGCTTCTTGGTAATGTTTCTAATGTTCATGTCAATATGATGCTGCCTAACGTCGATATATTTTTGTTGCTGACAAATGAAGGACCTAGCATGGACAAGAAGGATGAGCATTGGACCATGTTCAAGAATGAAGATGATGAGGACATAATTATCATGGATATGACCATTAATTCCTCTATATTTGATCAAGAAATGAAGTCAATACAAAGGGGCATGATTGTGTGCTGTACATGAAGTTATTTCACGTCAATTTTGTCCCAAGAGAAGATAGAGACCAAGTCTTTTACGTCATGGACTCAGATTCGGACTGCAGAGATATACCCAACTTCAAACAGCCGCCGATTCTACATACAAACTCCAAATTGTGTGATTCTTTTTTTGGTGATAGCTTATCTCGTCTAGTTTCGAACGCAATTGGTTTCACCTTCAAATTCCTTCAGAGCATGGAGATATTGCGAAAACGGTGCGACCCAGCAGCAGAATCCGAATCAAAGTCCAACTCAATAGGTGTTGCATCACCTCCACATGGGCCCAAGTGCCTTGTACGACCTAGGTTTAGTTTTAGGACTCCTTGGGACGTCCTTCCACCCCCTTAGCCTCCACCCTTTAGTCCTATATAAGTAGATCAACCCCTAGGATTTTTCTTTGGATTTCTTTTAGTTAAAAAGACTGCTTGGCTAATTGCTGCATCTTCGTGTTCTTGGTTTGTGTCCAACGACCAGATCAAGACCGCTTTCGTAATCCCAACTTTATTCATACTTCATCTACATATTCGCAATATTCAGATTGCTTTATCATAGTTCTTGCTTGTTCTTTGATTGCTTGCAGGCACTAGACCTTCGTGGTCAGGTTGATCGTGCTCCGGCGTGGTCAATAACCTTCAGGAGATTGGTTTAGCGATTGCTAAGGCGCAACGTCGTTGCACGTTTGTAGTCGGATCATCAAAGTCGACTCCATCAAATCGTAGTTATCATCTCATCGAAAGATCGGGACACCCCGCCTCTATCACCTTCCAAAGCCAAGTCCGCTATTGTTGAATACGGACGTGTGAACCATGCCACCATCAAAGAAGCCCAAGAGGATACTAAGGTTGTACTTGGTACACTTCCTGTTAACTCCTAACCTGCTTCTGTTCTATTCGATTCTGGAGCCTCCCATTCCTTTTTTTCTTAAAAGTTCGCACTCCTGCATGACATTTCAATTGAGGAGTTGGCTACCCCTTTCATGATTAAAACTCCAGGGTCCACATGGCGTACCAGTAGGGTAAGTCATGACAAGGAAATTGCTGTTGAAGATCTTGTATTCCTTGCTTCTCTCATAGCCCTGAAATCTTCAGATATCGATATCATCTTAGGCATGGATTGGTTGTCTAAACACCGTGCCAAGATTGATTGTGCCACTAAATCAGTCCAACTCACTCATCCTTCCGGCAAGAAAGTCCATCTCGCATCTCAAGGTTCAGAAACCCAGCTATATTCGTTGAATGAACATCCCCTTCCTAACCTTGAAGATATTCCGATAGTTTGTGACTTTCCAGATGTCTTTCCAGAAGAGCTGCCAGGAATGCCCCCTGACAGATGTGTAGAATTCATTGTAGATCTTATCCCAGGAACCGCCCCAATTTCCAGACGCCCATATAGAATGGCCCCACATGAGTTAGCTGAGCTTAAAATCCAACTTGAAGCTTCGTTGGCAAAAGGCTTCATCCGCCCTAGCTCATCGCCATGGGGTTGCCCCGTTCTGTTCGTAACGAAGAAAGATGGAACAAAAAGGATGTGCGTAGACTATCGCCCGCTAAATCTAGCAACGATAAAGAACAAGTACCCACTTCCCAGGATCAATGATCTTTATGATCAACTTGCTGGATCCTCTGTCTTCTCCAAGATGGATTTGAGATTAGGTTATCATCAAGTCAAAATCAGAAACGAGGACATTCCCAAAACGGCTTTCACTACTCGTTATGGTCTTTAAGAGTACACCGTCATGTCCTTCGGTTTAACCAATGCCCCAGCCACTCTTTCGCGCTTGATGAATTCGATCTTCATGGAGTACTTAGATAAATTTGTTATAGTTTATCTTGATGATATTCTCATCTACTCGAAGAACGAAGAAGAACATGCTGAGCATCTAAGGCTGGTATTGATGAAACTTATAGAGCATCGCCTTGATGCTAAGTTTACCAAATGTGAATTCTGGATTCCAGAAGTGACCTACCTAGGCCACGTGATTTCTGCAAAAGGCATTGCTGTGAATCCCGAGAGAGTTCAGGCCATCCTTGATTGGACTCCACCTGAACCGGTTAAGCAAGTTAGGAGTTTTCTTGGCCTAGCAAGCTATTGTCGCCTCTTCGTTGAGAACTTCTCCAAAGTTGCAAAGCCTCTAACTGAACTGCTCAAGAAAGATAAGAAATTCGAATGGACCCCCAAGTGCGAGGAAAGCTTTCAAGAGCTAAAAAGAAGATTGACTTTTGCACCCGTACTTGCGCCTCCAGACACCAAAAGGGATTTCAAAATCTATTGTGATGCTTCATGGCAAGGGCTAGGATGCATACTTATGCAAGATCGACATGTGGTAGCATACGCTTCACGCCAGTTGCGTCCACATGAAGAGAACTATCCTACACATGATCTTGAACTCGCCGCCGTACTGCATGCCCTGAAGACTTGGCGGCATTACCTCCTTGTTAATCGTTTTGAAATCTATACCGATCACCAAAGCCTCAAATACATATTCACCCAACCAGATCTTAACCTCAGGCAAAGACACTGGATTGAGTTGATAAAATATTATCACTTAAGTATCTCTTACACCCCAGGGAAAGCCAATGTCATGGCTGATGCACTAAGTCGTAAGTCGTATTGTAACAACCTCATGTTACAACAGTATCAACCACTTCTCTATGAGGAATTTCGAAAGCTCAATCTTGAGATTGTTACTCATGGATTCCTTTCCACCTTGGTAGTGAAACCAACTCTTGAGGATCAAATCAAAGCTGTTCAACAACGTGCTCGAGGTATCCGATATATCAAACAAAACAGGATGAAGCGTTTCTTGGCTATGTTGTTACTCCGCAGGGAATTGAAGTTGATAAAGCCAAGATCGAGGCGATTGAGAGTTAGCCGCAGCCCAAAACGGTCACACAAGTGAGGAGTTTTCTTGGCCTCGCTGGATTCTATAGGCGTTTTGTGAGAGATTTCAGCACCATTGCTGCACCTCTCAATGAGCTTACACGCAAGGATGTGCCTTTTACTTGGGGTACCGCACAGGAAGAAGCCTTCACGATATTGAAAGATAAGTTAACACATGCTCCTTTGCTCCAACTTCCTGATTTTAATAAGACTTTTGAGCTTGAATGCGATGCTAGTGGTATTGGTTTGGGAGGTGTGTTATTACAAGATGCTAAACCTGTTGCTTACTTTTCTGAAAAATTGAGTGGGCCTAGTCTGAACTATTCTACTTATGATAAGGAATTATATGCTCTTGTTCGGACATTAGAAACTTGGCAACATTATTTATGGCCCAAAGAATTTGTTATACATTCTGATCATGAATCTTTGAAACACATAAGAAGTCAAGCAAAACTTAATCGTAGACATGCTAAGTGGGTTGAATTTATTGAGACTTTCCCTTATGTCATTAAACACAAGAAGGGGAAAGATAATATTATTGCTGATGCTTTGTCTCGTCGTTATACTATGCTTTCAAAACTTGACTTCAAGATATTCGGTTTAGAGACAATCAAAGATCAATATGTACATGATGCGGAATTTAAAGATGTATTGCAGAATTGTAGAGAGGGTAGAACATGGAACAAGTTTGTGCTTAATGATGGGTTTGTGTTCCGTTCTAACAAGCTATGCATTCCAGCTAGCTCTATTCGTCTTTTGTTCTTGCAGGAGGCGCATGGAGGAGGATTAATGGGACATTTTGGCGTGAAGAAGACGGAGGACGTACTTGCTACACATTTCTTTTGGCCAAAGATGAGACGGGATGTTGAGCGTTTTGTTGCTCGCTGCACTACATGTCGAAAAGCTAAGTCACGACTCAATCCTCATGGTTTATACATGCCTTTACCTGTACCTAGTGTTCCGTGGGAGGACATATCCATGGACTTTGTTTTAGGCCTGCCTCGAACAAAGAATGGGAGGGATAGCATATTTGTTGTCGTGGATAGATTTTCTAAGATGGCACATTTCATACCATGTCATAAAAGCGATGATGCTGCTAATGTTGCTGATTTATTCTTTCGAGAGATTATTCGCTTACATGGTGTGCCCAATACTATTGTCTCGGATCGTGATACTAAGTTTCTTAGCCATTTTTGGAGATGCTTATGGGCTAAGTTGGGGACTAAACTACTTTTTAGTACTACATGTCATCCCCAAACTGATGGACAAACTGAAGTAGTCAATAGGACTTTGTCTACTATGCTTAGGAATGTTTTAAAGAGTAACTTAAAAATGTGGGAAGAATGTTTACCTCATATTGAATTTGCTTATAATCGTTCATTTCATTCTACCACTAAAATGTGCCCTTTTGAGATTGTTTATGGTTTTCTACCTCGTGCACCTATTGATTTGCTTCCTATTCCATCTTCAGAGAAGGTTAATTTTGATGCTAAGCAACGTGCTGAATTGATATTAAAAATGCATGAGTTAACTAAAGAAAACATTGAGAAAATGAATGCTAGATACAAGCTTGCTGGTGATAAGGGTAGAAAGCATGTTGTGTTTGAACCAGGAGATCTTGTTTGGTTACATCTACGTAAAGATAGGTTTCCTGATTTGCGCAAGTCTAAGTTAATGCCACGAGCTGATGGTCCCTTTAAGGTTTTACAGAAAATTAATGATAATGCATATAAACTTGAGCTACCTACAGATTTTGGGGTTAGTTCCACATTTAACATTGCAGATTTGAAACCTTATTTTGGAGAAGATAATGAGCTTCCGTCGAGGACGACTTCAATTCAAGAAGGGGAGGATGATGAGGACATCTCTACTAATGTTACACCCACATCTTCACCAACTACACATACTGGACCAGTTACTAGAGCACGTGCACGTCAACTAAATTATCAGGTACTTTCGTTTCTTGCGAATCCTTCTAATGTTCATCAACATATGATGTTGCCTAAATTAGATACTTTGGTTTTGCTTATGAATGAAGGACCTAGCATGGACAAGAAGGACGGTCATTGGAGCGGGATCAAGCATGGAGAAGAAGGTGCGCGCGCGGGAAATAACAATGGAGCTTCCAGTGGGGATTTTCGCACTTTGAAGCCACCATAAGGCATGCATGAAGGCTTGGACGAAATACACGAGATGCCACTTCATTATTTTCGTCCAAGAGCAATTATAGGTGCTGCGTCACCTTAATATTGGGCTGGGCCCATGTAATTTCGAAATACCACATTATAGGCTGTTTTTAGAGTCCGTATGTGTGGGGAAACCGAGTTAGGGTTGTTTTCGGGCCCCACCTCCAAGGGGTCACGAAAATCCCCTCTGTTCCCCCATATATACAGCCCTTAGGGCGTCGTTTAGACTTGGGTTTTAATTAGATTTAAGTTAGCCATAGCCGCAACTTCGAGTTCTTCGTTTGTGTCGTCCGACCAGGCCAAGACCGCATTGGAACCCCAACTTCTGTTAATCTTTCATCTTATATTCGCAATATCCAGATTGTAATTCTTAGTTCTTGCTTGTTCTTCGATTGCTTGCAGGAATTGACCTTCGTGGTCAGGTTGATCGTGCATCCGCGGGATCAATAACCTCTCGGAGTTGGTTTAGCGATTGCTAAGGCGCAACGTCTTCGCACGTTCGTAGTCGGGTCGTGAAAGTCTACTCCACCAAAATCGATCTCCATCATCTCATCGAAACATCGGGACACCTTCGCCTCTATCACGGTCGGTGCAAAAGGTGCACTTCCCAAGGTTACCAAACAAACATGCATTACGTAGAGCAATAAAAGCAGCACGTAAATGATCCAAATGTTCCTCCAAAGATTTGCTATAAATCAGTATATCATCAAAATAGACTACCACAAATCGTCCAATGAAAGCACGTAAAACCTCGTTCATTAATCTCATGAAAGTGCTAGGTGCATTAGTTAACCCAATAGGCATGACTAACCACTCATATAATCCAAACTTAGTTTTAAATGCCGTTTTCCATTCATCTCCTAATTTCATGCGAATTTGATGGTATCCACTACGCAAATCAACTTTGGAAAACATGGTAGAGCCACTATAATTCATCAAGCATATCATCTAACCTAGGAATAAGATGACGATAACGAATAGTAATATTAGTAATGGCTCGACAATCAACAGACATACGCCATGTTCCATCCTTTTTAGGCACTAATATAACAGGAACAGCACAAGGACTATGGGATTCACGTATGTAACCTTTGTCGAGTAGCTCTTGTACTTGACGCTGAATCTCCTTCGTCTCCTCCGGATTGGTACGGTATGGCGCACGGTTGGGCAGCGAAGCACCGGGAATTAAGTCAATCTGATGCTCAATCCCGCGAATAGGTGGTAATCCCGGTGGTACGTCTTGTGGAAAGACGTCAATAAACTCCTGCAAAAGGTCAGTGACAACAGGAGGCAAAGAAGGAGGCAATTCCTCAAATAAAAACAAAGCTTCTTTGCACACAAAAGCATAGCACACATATTGACTAGCATCCAAATCTGAAATATCAACCTTAGTAGCAAGCAAAGTTGGACTAGTCAATTTAATTTCATTAGAAACAGCAGAAGAAGATTTGCTATTAGTCTTATGTTGTTGCTCAAATTCTTTGGCTGCTATCTCATTTTCACTCTTATTTTTCTCCTGTTTAGCTTTACTAGCTCTAGCAAGATCATCTTTCACAATTTGTCCAGGAGACATAGGAAGTAAAGAAATATTTTTATCCTGATGAATCAGAGTAAACTGATTTGTCCTACCATGGTGTACAACATTCCTATCAAATTGCCATGGTCTACCAAGTAAAAGAGAGCATCCTTGCATGGGTACCACATCACAATCAACATAATCAGCATATGCAGCAATGCTAAAGTGCACACGAACAGAACGTGTTACCTTAATCTTACCACTATTGTTAAACCACTGAATATAGTACGGATGGGGGTGTGGTCTTGTGGTGAGAGATAGCTTCTCCACCAACTCCATGCTAGCCAAGTTGTTGTAACTCCCTCCGTCAATGATGATGCGAACCAAACGTTCTTTCACCACTCCCTTTGTGTGGAACAAATTATGCCTCTCGTTTTGCTCGGCCTTCGTTACCTGCACACTTAACACACGTTGAGCAACCAAACTAGCATATTTATCCGCATCATCAGGAGCCATATATTCTATATCATAAGCATCATCATGGGCACCCTTTTCCTCATGAGCAATGAGAACTAAAGTCTCCTCATCATAGTCACTCGCTGACTCATACCCACCATCCGCCGTAACAGTCATCACACGCTTGGAGGGACAGTCTTTGGCGAAGTGACCTCCAACTTGGCACCGGCGACATTTAATATCACGATCTCGTGTTTGCCCCGTGGAAGCCATGGATGAAGAAGAACTCGCCGTTGGACCACTCTGTGCACCCTTGAATGGTGGCGCTGGCTGTTTTGGTGGCTCCCTGTAAGAATGAGCGGCTGAAGTAGATGGTGGTTCAGCAGGACGTGTGGATGTAGAAGGTCCACGCGATGTCCATGATGTATTTCGTCCTGCAGAAAAGTTAGGTCTCGTAGCGGCATGTCGATCCCGCATTTCACGTTCAGCTTTACAAGCAAGATGAAACAAACGAGTAATAGTAGCATAGTCCTTGTATTCTAGAATAGTTTGTATCACCCTGTTTAAGCCACCCATAAAACGTGCAAGCATAGCTTCATTATCCTCTACTAGGCCACATCTAATCAATCCAGTTTGTAATTCTTGATAATATTCCTCTACAGAATTTTTTCCTTGTCTCAAACGCTGTAATTTTTGTAGCAATTCACGTTGATAATAAGGAGGAACCCAGCGAGTACGCATAGCATCTTTTAACGCAGCCCAAGTAGTTGGAATATTATTAGCATGCAATCTACAATGTTCAGACCACCAAATAGATGCAAACCCCGTGAATTCACAAATAGCAGCAGTAACACGTCTATTCTAAGGATATTGTAAACATGTAAAGTGTTGTTCAGTTTCTAACTCCCAAGTAAGATATGCATCAGGAATATATCTACCCTCAAACGGCTTAAGATTCAATTTAAGTTTAGGCACATGTTCATCATCGCGTACCTGAGGGGGTGGTTGGTGTCGACCGTGGCGAATGTTGGGACGTGGACGTCCAGCTGGCTGCTCATAGGCCGCTTCCTGTTCCACCTCCTCCTCGTAATCACCCTCGTAGTTGTCGTCCTGGCCGACGTCAGAAGCAGCAGTAGTAGCAGCAACTGCAGCAGCAGGAGGAGCACCAATACCAGCAGCTTGTCCTCTCGGAAACAGAATACGTCGTGCACGTGGTAGTGGCGGTGGTTGTGGCTGTGCTAGAGCGGCAGCAGGCTGTGTAGGTAGGCGTGCGATCAACTCAGTAAACTTGGCGTCGAGCTTGGTGTCGATCATCTTTTCCACGCCATCAATCGCCTCTGTAAATCTGTTCTCGATGTCATTCACCTATTTAGACATCATTTGTGCAAATTTATCATGTAGCTCCTTGTTTGTCATGTTCTCCCAATCGGGTGCATCCCGCGCCACTTCATCATGTGATCCTGGCATGGTTAGCAGAAATAGAAAACACACAGGAATATGATCCTACTTCTACTAATGGGATGTGGGGTGGTGGAAAGCACAAATCCGTCAAGCTTTTCTTTCATTCTTACCGATTCTTACCTAGTAGCAGGTGGTGATGTATAACCAACGGGTCAAAACTCTCAGAGATATGGTAGAGCGATGGCCAGGAGGTGTCAAACGCACGATGTAGAATATATGTGGAGCTGTAGGAAGGCTGACAAGTATGGTAGGAAAAACTCAACAGTAATCAAAACAGAGATGCAAAGCTGAATAAACACTCAACGTCGGTACTGTGCTGATCCTAGGCTAGACCGTACTAGAGACGCGAGCCTAAAACACTAACGAAAGCACGTTGCGGCACGTAAACAACTGAGAAGCAAACTCTGATTATTATTATTTTCTTTTTTTTTTGGAAATCACCCCCCTTCTACGTACGACAAAAGTTTGGTGAAATCCGACTCTAACAACTCAAAACTAATCTGGCTACAGAGAGATCACGAACTGTACTGATGGTGGAACTCAACTCGGACTGGTGGGACGTGGTGGTGTATGTGGACTCTTCTTGGCGGAACATGGTGGTGTATCTGGATTCGGATTGGCGGAACACGGTAGGATGACTACTGTGCGGCGGCGACGTGGCAAACTGTGATCAGAACTCGAAACTTTAAGGGAACTAGACGCTAAGATCAGCAACTTGACACAACGATGCAACCGTAAATTCAACAAGGCAAGTACTGAAAAGAAAACTGGACAAAGGCTAGGACTATCTTGGGACGTGATGATCTAACCCTAAATTTTTGTTTGGCTTTTTCGTGGACTGTAGGTATGAAGAACAAAAGAAATCTAGACTACGAAAAACTGGTAAATCTCACCGATCAACCTGGAAATCTGATACCACTTGATAGAGGCGAAGGTGTCCCGATGTTTCGATGAGATGATGGAGATCGATTTTGGTGGAGTAGACTTTCACGACCCGACTACGAACGTGCGAAGACGTTGCGCCTTAGCAATCGCTAAACCAACTCCGAGAGGTTATTGATCCCGCGGATGCACGATCAACCTGACCACGAAGGTCAATTCCTGCAAGCAATCGAAGAACAAGCAAGAACTAAGAATTGCAATCTGGATATTGCGAATATAAGATGAAAGATTAACAGAAGTTGGGGTTCCAATGCGGTCTTGGCCTGGTCGGACGACACAAACGAAGAACTCGAAGTTGCGGCTATGGCTAACTTAAATCTAATTAAAACCCAAGTCTAAACGACGCCCTAAGGGCTGTATATATGGGGGAACAGAGGGGAATTTCGTGGCCCCTTGGAGGAGGGGTCCGAAAACAACCCTAACTCGGTTTCCCCACACATACGGACTCTAAAAAATAGCCTATTAAGTGTATTTCGAAATTACATGGGCCTGGCCCAATAATAAGGTGACGCAGCACCTATAATAACCATTGGACGAAAATATTAATGTGGCATCTTGTGTCTCTCGTCCAAGTCTTCATGCACGCCTTATGGTGGCCTCAAAGTGCGAAAATCACCACTAGAAGCTCCATTGTCCTTTCCCGCGCGCGCACCTCCTTCTCCATGCTTGATCCCGCTCCAATGACCATCCTTCTTATCCATGCTAGGTCCTTCATTCATAAGACAAACAAAATTATCTAATTTAGGCAGCACCATATGTTCCTGAACATTAGAAGGATTCGCAAGAAACGAAAGTACCTGATAATTTAGTTGACGTGCGCGTGCTCTAGTAACTGGTTCAGTATGTATAGTTGGTGAAGATGTGGGTGTAACATTAGTAGAGATGTCCTCATCACTTGAACTACCCCTGCATCTTTCTCAGGTTCACGATGTCTTCCACGTATCTCAACTCAGGCGTTGCTTCAAGGACCCCATCCGCGAAGTAGACCACGAAACGCTTGATCTCCAAGAAAACCTGTCATATCGAGATGATCCCGTCTGTATCTTCGATGAAGCTGAGCGTACCACCCGACGTCAGAAGATCAAGTTCCTCAAAGTGCAGTGGTCGAACCATTCTGAGAAGTATGCCACCTGGGAACGAGAAGACCGTCTACGAGTCGAGTACCCCACCCTCTTCCCGACTACTTCTGAATCTCGGGACGAGATTCTTTTGAGTGGGGGCGAGTTGTCATAACCCTAGTTTTGTTATGTGCTTTTTATTCTAGAAATAAGTGGCATCATGTTTAAATTCTTTGGTTAAGAATTGGGGATTTGGAAAAGCCTAAAAAATAATTTAAATAAAAGGCCAGAGAAAATCCTTTTTCCAAAAATCTTCTGCTGATTTTGAAAATCTCTATAAATGGGCATGATCACATTTCATGTGTTGTGGGTCCCACTGCATGCTCCAAGATTTTTCAAAAATTCAAATAGAGGCTTGGAAATTAAATTTAAATGCTATTTGAATTGACATTCAAATGTTTTGAATTTCAAAAATCTTCAAATCTTGGGAGTGACTAGCTATATGTCAGATAAGTCCAAATAAAATATTTGGGGATTTTATAAAAATGCTTTGGTAATTTTTCCTAGGCAAAACAAATAAAACAGAAAGCAATAAGGGGGCAAAGCCCCACTTACCTGGCCCACCTGGCCCAGCAGAGGAGGCCCAGCCCAAAGGGGTAGGGTCATCTTCCTCCACTGGCCAGGCAGGCAGGCAGGACCCGTGCATCTCCCCTTCCATTCCCCCTCCTCTGGACTCCTTCCCCTTCGTCCCTGGCGAGATCCCGCAAGGACCCGAGCGCCACCGAGCCCGCCGACGTGCACGGGCGTGGCCACTGACAACCGTGAGATCTGCCTTCTTGTCTAGGACGCCCGCCGCACACGTCTTCGTCTTCGTGGCCCTCCAATTCGAGCCAAGGAGCCCCAAAGACGAAGCCCGCGTCAACAACTCCCCGCCGGCCGCCATACCTTCCTCCGTCGAATTCGCCACCAACGCAGCTCCTCTGCCCCTCATGTGTGCGCCGGTGCAATCACGGTGAGCTCACGGTCCGTTTCCCCCTAGCCGTGCTCGATTTGGCACCCGGAGTCGCCGTCTTCCTCTCAACCGAGCACGGGTCGCCGCCGGCGAGGTCGCCACCGTGCCTCCAGTGCCTCCCGCGGTCGCACGGTTAGCAAGGGAGAAGCGCGCGTGCGTGCTACGTCTCCTAGTGGTCGCGGCGCCCCGATCCGTGCCCGGAGCCGCCGTCCAGGAGCACGCCGCCGCGGCTGCAGGTCACCGGCCGCTGAACGCCGGCAGCCGCCGACGTGGCCACTTAATTAGGGGGCTAACCCCTGGTCATTTGACCCCATGGGTCAATGACAAGTGGGCCCAAGCCCCCCTAATCTTCTGTTAGCGCTTAATTAAAACAGGGATTTAGCCCAATCCCACTGACAAGGTGACCCCACATGTCAGTCCCCCCCTGCGTCAGCATGACGTAGGCTCGCAGTAAAGCCTTTTCCAATTTACAGAAAATCCAGAAAATTCCAAAAACTGTTTAAATCTTCAGAAATTCATATAAAATTATCTGTAACTCCAAATCAAAAGTGTTATATATGAAAAATCATCAGAAAAATGCAAGGATTCCAAATATCATATTTTCATAGATGAAAAACACATCTATGATGATGGACCAGTAGCATTTAGCTATTTGGGTTATTTGGAATAATTCAAAATAAATGTTTAAATCATTTCAAATTAAATCTTTGCAATGCCAACCTTATCACATGAACATCAGAGGCATATCATACACATGACAACATAGTTTACAAAGACCAAACATTAGCAAATGCAACTTTGGCTAATTTGAACAAGATTTGGAGTTGGAATTTGAATTTCTTATTCAAATCAACTTCAATAAACATGTGACAAATTGAACCTAGATCACATCAGTACCATGCCATGCTTCATTTCTTGAATGTGCATTGCAATGTAATGTTCATACTTGTGTCTCGGTCTTTGCTTCTTCTCGATAGATCCATCTTCGGACGTAGTTCCTGTTTCTTCGAAGAGTGGCACCCCGAGTCCCGACAATAATGCAAGCAAACCCCCTTTTGATCATATCTATAAAAACCCAGTTTCCCTCTTGTTCTCTTATGCATGATTAGGTGATTCACATGTTACCGTTCTACCGCTAGTTTAATCCATCCTTTCCATGACCTATCATTGCTGCCACAGTATTAAGCAAACCTCAACCTAGCAGATACAAGATTTGTTTGTGTTCATCATGTGGCCCTTCATCCATGTTATGCTATGCCATGCTAGAGTTGTTTGCAATGAAGTTGATCCATCTGGTGATGTATCGGGATGGTAGAGAACAATGCAATGTAATGGTAATGTGTTGGTGAAGTCACCCTAACAAAGGTGAACAATGAGAGGTTGTGTAGGAGTACATAGTGGGTTGTCTCATTTACACTGCCCTAGGCCCCGAGTTCTTGTGTTGTGATCCAAGACACATATTACTACCACATGTTGGGCTCATTGACCCCTCTCGACCTATTAACTCACCCCGACTACGGTCCAGGATTCACATGGGTTAATTGTTTTTCTATTTGATGTCATAACGTAGCACAGTTTTAGGCAAGCGCAGCACCATCCGTCGAGGTGGGCTTGTCGGACCGTCCATACATCGTCTGGGTCCTGAACGGAAACCCCGGCCGGATTCCCGATTGGAGTACATACTCAGATAGGCGATCCCCTGGACTAGAGTTGGAGCCGTGAGGTAAGTGTCGTGGTACTATCCCCGCCGACACCGCTTGAAGGTGACGAGTTCTAGGCGGTAAGTGGTATCTACGTATGTGAAGAAGTACACCCCTGCAGGGTTAATGAACTATTCGAATAGCCGTGTCCGCGGTTATGGACTACTTGGAGATCTTTACTTGATTATTATACAACACAAATGGATACTCTAAAAATCTCAAGATAAGTGTGAGTGCTTTGGGTTGCTTTCTCTTGGGGAAGTCGAGGAAGGATCCATGGTGGTGTATTGATGTGGTGATCAAGATTAGATGGACTCGTGTGCGCCTCTCACCTCAACTCTATGTAGTCGTAGTACAGGATAGCCAAGTCAAAGCTTTCTGCATTACAACCCCACTTTCCTTTACCTTGATACATGAGCATTAGTAGTATAGTTCTGATGTAAGTCTTGCTGAGTACGACTTTGTACTCACGTTTGCTTATTCTATGTTTTAGAGATGAGACAACTGAACCAAATGGTGGCCTCCCCCTCAAGCTCGACATCGACGAAGTAATGTAGTCCCAGACAGCAGCCTGGTCCCTCTGGAGGGTCGTTGTGTTTTCTTAAAGGCTTCTTAAGACATTTGTTAACCTTGTCTTTACTAAGACATAATTTGCTTCCGTTGTTGTATTATTTAATGTTGGGTCACAGTTATGTGATCTCTGCTTGTAACACTACTATATCTGCTCTGTTTAGCGGATGCAATAAAACTATGAGTTTCTAGAGTTCATGTTGTGTTACCCGCTGTTTACACTAGACATGTATGTTGCGTGTATGATTATAACGTGCATGTCTTAGTCTGGGATTCGATAGCTTAGTTGAGTTCTTGCCGGCGGTCTTTCATACACCAAGTGGCCCTTAGATGTGCGCAGCTTGGGGCATCGCGATACGATTGCTCATGACTCTGTCACGTGGCACACCTTGTTGTATGATTGAGCCCGCCCGAGATCCCGACTAGGTGATCGGGCTGGAGTCTGTTTATGTAAGTGTTATGATTCAATCGATAATATGGTTGAGGCGACTTGTCTATGAGTATGGGATTTCACCACCTATAATCATTTAGACTTGTGAGCGGAGGATGAGGACCCATCTCAGCTGACCATCCGGTCTGGATGGGATGCCCTCACGTTCGATGCTTTTCCGAGAGTGTTTTGTGCTTGGCCTTGTCTTCTTAGACAAGTGGGTACGACTCTCGGCTCTTCACATGATTGAGTTGTATCAGGAATTACATACGCAAACCCCGGGTCCCGACAGCGGCGCCAGAGTCAGTCGACTAAAGGTCAACAGCAGTAGTACCCGTGGAAGACGTGGCCCGAACAGAAGAAGTGCTGCAACACGCTCATCATCAGAATCGGATGCAAAAACAGCGGCGTAAAAACCAAGAAGAAGTACGTACCCAACAGGTGCGGCGCCCACACGAAGCAACAACCCCACCTTATGCTATTTCGGTGCAACTAGAGGAGGGAAGGGCGTAGCAACTGGCGCAACTGGCGGCGGTCCATCACAACCGCCCTCCCCGGCCTGTCCACTAGCAGTCGAGCAGGGGCTGCGTTTGAAGCAAAGTGGCTTTGAATCTTCATCACCTTTAGAAGCCGCTAGATGACCACCAACACTCGCACCCGCGGACTCGCTAGTACCAGCATGCGATGCACCACCCACGGATGCGGGATCCACAACAACCACATCAGGATCGTCCAATATCTCTCCATCCTCAGGTTGAGGCGGGTTGTTTAGCAAGGGAACATGGTTCTACGAGCAAAAAACATTATCAGTAAACACAAGATAGAAAATACATGATCAGATCTGACAAAGACTCGAGCACATACCTCAGGCATTGGGAAATCATCAGCATATGGAAGCACGGAACTCTCAACACCAGTACTTGTGCTTGCTAGCACCGTCCGGCGCGTGTAGCAGCCCGAGTATGTACTTCCTTGGGAATGACGACATCTCCTTGTCGGAGTTGCTGTTGTTCGGCTTCATCGAAGGCGCGAACTCGAGGAGATCCGTATCTCAGTTGTGCGGGGAGCATCGCCTCCCCTCCGTAAATCAGAGCGAAGCGCGTCTCATTTGTGGCTCGATTGGGTGTGGTCCTCATTGAATCATAGAACAGCTGGGAGTTCATCCACCCACCGCTTTCCACACTTTTCAAGCCGCTTGAAGGTACAGGTCCGGAGACCTCGGAGGACTTCAGAATTGGCACTCTCTGCCTGGCCGTTGCTCCTCGGATGAGCCACTGAAGCGAAACACACAGCGGTGCCCATTTACTCGCAGTACTCGAGGAAGGCCTGAATTGTGAGCTGGGTGCCGTTGTCCGTGATGATCCAGTTAAGAACTCCGAAACGACACACCAGGCTTATGATAAACTTTATGGTAGATTGTGCCTCGGTCTTGCGGACTAGCTCCAATTTTGGCCACTTGGTGATTTTGTCGATGGCGACGTAGAGGAACTCGTAACCTCCGATATCACGGGGGAATGGGCCCAAGATGTCCAATCCCCAAACCGCAAAGGGCCATGATAGAGGGATGGTTTGGAGAGCTTGTGCTGGTAGATGAACAACCTTGGCGTGGAATTGGCAGGCGTCACAGGTGTTGACAAGCTCCATGGCGTCGTTCAAGCCGGTAGGCCAATAGAACCCTTGCCGGAAAGCTTTAACGACCAGAGCCCGGGAACCAATGTGGGAGCCGCATGTTCCTTTGTGGTCCGAACGGGAGCAGCTTGTTGCCATCATCTGTGCGGATGCACAGTAGGTTCACACTGTTGGGACGCATGCGGTAAACGATCTCATCGACTAGGAGGAACATCGATGATTGACGAGCAACCCCCTCGGTGTCCTTCCGGTAGCTTGGTAGCTCTCCGTTCTTCAGGTAGTCACCATTCATGCTGAAGCACTTCAGCGTCAAGACGTCCTCGTCCTCGTAATGAAACAGGAAGACCTTCCACCCATGCGACAAGAAGAGATCACCGCTGGTCGCCTGGTGAGTCTCCACCTTCACCGCGTCGCTTCCGGATTCCTCCTCTCCGGAAATGTCATTGCCATGATGCGGCGTCGTTGGCTCGCCTTTGTTCTGGTAGCCTCCTCGGTCCCCGCGTTGGGAACCTCCGCCCTGCTGAGCCTTCCTTTAGGCGTCCTTCTTGGAATATAAGGCCGACATGTCTTCTTGGAGCTTGATGACGAAGCGACACTTGGACAGGTCGTGCTTGTTGGTCTTGTGTATCTTGCAGTATGGCGATGAGGTGGTGTCTGCCGCGACAACCATGGTGTCGATGGAGGGTGGTTGCGGAGCGGCCCCGTTCCCCTCCGTGGTGAACACGGCTTGGTGTGCCCGTTTACGGGCCCCGGGCTCCTCGGAAGGATTGTTCCTTCCGGAAGAAGCTTGAGCCGCATGGCGTCTTCCGGCATCTCTATTAATAAGCAGGACCACCTCTTCGATGCGGGCGAACTTGTCGGCGAGCTCGAACAGGGCGGTGATAGTCTTGATGGACCGGGTACTCATCTTCTCCAGCATGCGTGGGTTCTTGACGATTGCATGAAAGGTGGCGATGATTGCAGCCTCATGAGCGTCGGTGATGCAATACTGCATCTGGGTGAATCTTTGGACGAACTTTCAGAGAGGTTCGCCGTCCTTCTGCACAACTCGACGTAAGTCACTAATGGTTTTCGTAGGTTGGACCCCTCCGGTAAATGCGCCGACAAACTTTTCACAGAGTTCCGCCCACGAGCTGATTGAGTTGGCCGGGAGATGCATCATCCACCGGCGAACATTGTCCTTGAGCTTCATGGGGAAGTAGTTGGCCTTCGCCTTGTCGTCTCCCCCCGCGATCTCCACAACATTGTTGTACATACGGATGAACTTGCTGGGGTCTGTCTTTTTGTCATACGGAACTGGACCATCTATTTGGAACTTCTTGGGCCGATGGACGCTGCGGAGATCTTGGGTGAAGGCTACGCACACGGTACTGTAGTTGCTTTCACCGGAAAGGATCCCCTCCTTGACATTATCGATGGGAGGAACCCGGGCGTCGGAACACCGGCGAGTTTCCTTCTGCCCAACGATGGTGGTTCGAGTGTCTTAGTGGCGGCAATCCTCCTAGCGAGTACGCTGATCTAGGGATTCATGGTGCCCGGATGATGCCACAGAAGCTTCACCAGGAGATCCGGCCCCTCGACGAGCGGTCTGGTGGACGACGGGGTCGCGGCATCGCTCATCTCGGGGATGGTCTTGTTGACGCCCATGCCGGGGGGAGTGCATAGTGTTTCTTTCGTAACCGGAACACCCTCCATGATAAGGGCCTTCCCACTTGGGAGACAACTTGTTTAGACCCCTCCTGGACTGTAGCCGACGGAGACAAGGTCAGCTTCCTAATGTTCTCGAGAGCAGACATGGCAGCTGAGATTGCGGCGTAGTCTTTGCTGGTAACGCCCGACGCGTGTAGTAGCCCGAGAACGTACTTCCTCGGCAACGATGACATCTCCTTGTCGGAGTTGCTACTGTTCGGCTTCATCGAAGGCGCGGACTCGAGGAGATCCATATTTGAGTTATGTGGGGAGCACCGCGTCTGCTCCATAAATGAGAGTGAAGCGCGTCTCATTTGTGGCTCGATTGGGTGTGGTCCTCATTGACCATAGAACATCTGGGAGTTCATCCACCCAATGCTTTTTGATGAGGACATCTCTACTAATGGTACACCCACATCTTCACCAACTACACATACTGGACCAGTTACTAGAGCACGTGCACGTCAACTAAATTATCAGGTACTTTCGTTTCTTGCGAATCCTTCTAATGTTCATGAACATATGATGCTGCCTAAATTAGATACTTTTGTTTTGCTTATGAATGAAGGACCTAGCATGGACAAGAAGGACGGTCATTAGAGCGGGATCAAGCATGGAGAAGAAGGTGCACTCGCGGGAAAGAACAATGGAGCTTCCAGTGGGGATTTTCGCACTTTGAAGCCACCATAAGGCATGCATGAAGGCTTGGACGAAATACACGAGATGCCACTTCATTATTTTCGTCCAAGCAATTATAGGTGCTGCGTCACCTTAATATTGGGCTGGGCCCATGTAATTTCGAAATACCACATTATAGGCTGTTTTTAGAGTCCGTATGTGTGGGGAAACCGAGTTAGGGTTGTTTTCGGACCCCACCTCCAAGGAGTCACGAAAATCCCCTCTGTTCCCCCATATATACAGCCCTTAGGGCGTCGTTTAGACATGGGTTTTAATTAGATTTAAGTGAGCCATAGCCGCAACTTCGATTTCTTCGTTTGTGTCGTCCGACCAGGCCAAGACCGCATTGGAACCCCAACTTCTGTTAATCATTCATCTTATATTCGCAATATCCAGATTGCTTTTTCTTAGTTCTTGCTTGTTCTTTCGATTGCTTGCAGGAATTAGACCTTCGTGGTCAGGTTGATCATGCATCCGCGGGATCAATAACCTCTCGGAGTTGGTTTAGCGATCGCTAAGGCGCAACGTCTTCGCACGTTCGTAGTCGGGTCGTGAAAGTCGTCTCCACCATAATCGATCTCCATCATCTCATCGAAACATTGGTTTGCCTCTATCAAGTGGTATCAAATTTCCAGGTTGATCGGTGAGATTTACCAGTTTTTCGTAGTCTAGATTACTTCTGTTCTTCATACCTACAGTCCACGAAAAAGCCAAAAAAAATTTAGGGTTAGATCATCACGTCCCAAAACAGTCCGAGCCTTTGTCCAGTTTTCTTTACAATAGTTTGCATTGTTGAATTTGCGGTTGCATCGTTGTGTCGAGTTGCTGATCTTAGCGTCTAGTTACCTTAGAGTTTCGAGTTCTGATCACAGTTTGTCACGCCGCCGCCGCACAGTAGTACACCACCACGTTCCGCCAATCCGAGTCCATACACACCACCACAACCTACCGATCCGAGTTGAGTTCCATCACCGTTCGGTTTGTGATCTTTCTGTAGCCAGAATAGTTGAGTTGATTAGAGTCGGATTTCACCAATCTTTCGTCGTACGTAGAAGGGGTGATTTCCAAAAAGAAAAAAAAGAGAGAAAAAAAAATTCAGAGAGTGCTTCTCAGTTGTTTACGTGCCGCGTCGTGCTTTCGTTGGTGTTTTAGGCTCGCGTCTCTAGTACGGTCTAGCCTACGATCAGCACAGTACCGATGTTGAGTGTTTATTCAGCTTTGCATCTCTGTTTTGATTACTGTTGATATTTTTGCTACCATATTTGTCAAGCCTACCTACAGCTCCACATATATTCTACTTCGTGCGGTTGACACTTCCTGGCCATCGCTCTACCACATCTCTGAGAGTTTTGACCCGTTGGTTGTACATCACCACCTGCTGCTAGGTAAGAATCGGTAAGAACGAAAGAAAAGCTTGACGGATTTTTGCTTTCCACCACCCCACATCCCATTAGTAGAAGTAGGATCATATTCCTGTGTGTTTTCTATTTCTGCTAACCATGCCAGGATCACATGATGAAGTGGCGCGGGATGCACCCGATTGGGAGAACATGACAAACAAGGAGCTACATGATAAATTTGCACAAATGATGTCTGAACAGGCGATGGACATCGAGAACAGATTTACAGAGGCGATTGATGGCGTGGAAAAGATGATCGACACCAAGCTCGACGCCAAGTTTACTGAGTTGATCGCACGCCTACCTACACAGCCTGCTGCCGCCCCAGCACATCCACAGCCACCGCCACTACCACGTGCACGACGTATTCTGTTTCCGAGAGGACAAGCTGCTGGTATTGGTGCTCCTCCTGCTGCTGCAGTAGCTGCTACTGCTGCTGCTTCTGACGTCGGCCAGGACGACAACTACGAGGGTGATTACGAGGAGGAGGTGGAACAGGAAGCGGCCTATGAGCAGCCAGCTGGACGTCCACGTCCCAACATTCGTCACGGTCGACACCAACCACCTATTCGAGGGATTGAGCATCAGATTGACTTAATTCCCGGTGCTTCGCTGCCCAACCGTGCGCCATACCGTACCAATCCAGAGGAGACGAAGGAGATTCAGCGTCAAGTACAAGAGCTACTCGACAAAGGTTACATACGTGAATCCCTTAGTCCTTGTGCTGTTCCTGTTATATTAGTGCCTAAAAAGGATGGAACATGGCGTATGTGTGTTGATTGTCGAGCCATTAATAATATTACTATTCGTTATCGTCATCCTATTCCTAGGTTAGATGATATGCTTGATGAATTAAGTGGCTCTACCATGTTTTCCAAACTTGATTTGCGTAGTGGATACCATCAAATTCGCATGAAATTAGGAGATGAATGGAAAACGGCATTTAAAACTAAGTTTGGATTATATGAGTGGTTAGTCATGCCTTTTGGGTTAACTAATGCACCTAGCACTTTCATGAGATTAATGAACGAGGTTTTACATGCTTTCATTGGACGATTTGTGGTAGTCTATTTTGATGATATACTCATTTATAGCAAATCTTTGGAGGAACATTTGGATCATTTACGTGCTGTTTTTATTGCTCTACGTAATGCACGTTTGTTTGGTAACCTTGGGAAGTGCACCTTTTGCACCGACCGAGTATCATTTCTTGGCTATGTTGTTACTCCGCAAGGAATTGAAGTTGATAAAGCCAAGATCGAGGCGATTGAGAGTTGGCGGCAGCCCAAAACGGTCACCCAAGTGAGGAGTTTTCTTGGCCTCGCTGGATTCTATAGGCGTTTTGTGAGAGATTTCAGCACCATTGCTGCACCTCTCAATGAGCTTACACGCAAGGATGTGCCTTTTACTTGGGGTACCGCACAAGAAGAAGCCTTCATAGTATTGAAAGATAAGTTAACACATGCTCCTTTGCTCCAACTTCCTGATTTTAATAAGACTTTTGAGCTTGAATGCGATGCTAGTGGGATTGGTTTGGGAGGTGTGTTATTACAAGATGCTAAACCTGTTGCATACTTTTCTGAAAAATTGATTGGGCCTAGTGTGAACTATTCTACTTATGATAAGGAATTATATGCTCTTGTTCGGACATTAGAAACTTGGCAACATTATTTATGGCCCAAAGAATTTGTTATACATTCTGATCATGAATCTTTGAAACACATAAGAAGTCAAGCAAAATTTAATCGTAGACATGCTAAGTGGGTTGAATTTATTGAGACTTTCCCTTATGTCATTAAACACAAGAAGGGGAAAGATAATATTATTGCTGATGCATTGTCTCGTCGTTATACTATGCTTTCACAACTTGACTTCAAGATATTCGGTTTAGAGACAATCAAAGCTCAATATGTAAATGATGCGGAATTTAAAGATGTATTGCAGAATTGTAGAGAGGGTAGAACATGGAACAAGTTTGTGCTTAATGATGGATTTGTGTTCCGTTCTAACAAGCTATGCATTCCAGCTAGCTCTATTCGTCTTTTGTTGTTGCAGGAGGCGCATGGAGGAGGATTAATGGGACACTTTGGCGTGAAGAAGACGGAGGACGTACTTGCTACACATTTCTTTTGGCCAAAGATGAGACGGGATGTTGAGCGTTTTGTTGCTCGCTGCACTACATGTCAAAAAGATAAGTCACGACTCAATCCTCATGGTTTATACATGCCTTTACCTGTACCTAGTGTTCCGTGGGAGGACATATCCATGGACTTTGTTTTAGGCTTGCCTCGAACAAAGAAGGGGAGGGATAGCATATTTGTTGTCGTGGATAGATTTTCTAAGATGGCACATTTTATACCATGTCATAAAAGCGATGATGCTGCTAATGTTGCTGATTTATTCTTTCGTGAGATTATTCGCTTACATGGTGTGCCCAATACTATTGTCTCGGATCGTGATACTAAGTTTCTTAGCCATTTTTGGAGATGCTTATGGGCTAAGTTGGGGCCTAAACTACTTTTTAGTACTACATGTCATCCCCAAACTGATGGACAAACTGAAGTAGTCAATAGGACTTTGTCTACTATGCTTAGGGCTGTTTTAAAGAGTAAATTGAAAATGTGGGAAGAATGTTTACCTCATATTGAATTTGCTTATAATCGTTCATTTCATTCTACCACTAAAATGTGCCCTTTTGAGATTGTTTATGGTTTTCTACCTCGTGCACCTATTGATTTGCTGCCTCTTCCATCTTCGGAGAAGGTTAATTTTGATGCTAAGCAACGTGCTGAATTGATATTAAAAATGCATGAGTTAACTAAAGAAAACATTGAGAAAATGAATGCTAGATACAAGCTTGCTGGTGATAAGGGTAGAAAGCATGTTGTGTTTGATCCAGGAGATCTTGTTTGGTTACATCTACGTAAAGATAGGTTTCCTGATTTGCGCAAGTCTAAGTTAATGCCACGAGCTCATGGTCCCTTTAAGGTTTTACAGAAAATTAATGATAATGCATATAAACTTGAGCTACGTGCAGATTTTGGGGTTAGTCCCACATTTAACATTGCAGATTTGAAACCTTACTTGGGAGAAGATAATGAGCTTCCGTCGAGGACGACTTCATTTCAAGAAGGGGAGGATGATGAGGACATCTCTACTAATGTTACACCCACATCTTCACCAACTACACATACTGGACCAGTTACTAGAGCACGTGCACGTCAACTAAATTATCAGGTACTTTCGTTTCTTGCGAATCCTTCTAATGTTCATGAACATATGATGCTGCCTAAATTAGATACTTTTGTTTTGATTATGAATGAAGGACCTAGCATGGACAAGAAGGACGGTCATTGGAGCGGGATCAAGCAGGGAGAAGAAGGTGCGCGCGCGGGAAAGAACAATGGAGCTTCCAGTGGGGATTTTCGCACTTTGAAGCCACCATAAGGCATCCATGAAGGCTTGGACGAAATACACGAGATGCAACTTCATTATTTTCGTCCAAAGGCAATTATAGGTGCTGCGTCACCTTAATATTGGGCTGGGCCCATGTAATTTCGAAATACCACATTATAGGCTGTTTTTAGAGTCCGTATGTGTGGGGAAACCGAGTTAGGGTTGTTTTCGGACCCCACCTCCAAGGGGTCACGAAAATCCCCTCTGTTCCCCCATATATACAGCCCTTAGGGCGTCGTTTAGACTTCGGTTTTAATTAGATTTAAGTTAGCCATAGCCGCAACTTCGATTTCTTCGTTTGTGTCGTCCGACCAGGCCAAGACCGCATTGGAACCCCAACTTCTGTTAATCATTCATCTTATATTCGCAATATCCAGATTGCTTTTTCTAAGTTCTTGTTTGTTCTTTCGATTGCTTGCAGGAATTAGACCTTCGTGGTCAGGTTGATCGTGCATCCGCGGGATCAATAACCTCTCGGAGTTGGTTTAGCGATCGCTAAGGCGCAACGTCTTCGCACGTTCATAGTCGGGTCATGAAAGTCGTCTCCACCATAATCGATGTCCATCATCTCATCGAAACATCGGGACACCTTCGCCTCTATCACTTTCCACACTTTTCGAGCTGCTGGAAGGTACGGGTCCAGAGACCTCGGAGTACTTCCAAATTGACACTCTCTTCCTGGCTGTGGCTCCTCTGATTAGCCACTGAAGAGAAACACACTGCGGTGCCCATTTACTCGCAGTACTCGAGGAAGGCCTAACTTGTGAACTGGGTGTCGTTGTCCATGATGATCCGGCTAGGAACTCCAAAACGACACACCAGGTTCCTTATAAACTTGATGGCGGATTGCGCTGTGGTCTTGCGGACTGGCTCCACTTCTGGACGCTTGGTGAATTTTTCGATGGCGACGTGGAGGAACTCATAACATCCGGTAGCATGGGGAAATGGGCCCAAGATTTCCAATCCCCACACTGCAAAGGGCCATGACAAAGGGATGGTTTGGAGAGCTTGTGTTGGTTGATGAACAGCCTTGGCCTGGAATTGGTAGGCGTCACAGGTGTTGACAAGCTCCATGGCGTCGTTCAAGGAGGTAGGCCAATAGAACCCTTGCCGTAAAGCTTTGCCGACCAAAGCCCGGGAACCAATGTGGGTGCCGCATGTTCCTTCGTGGTCCGGACGGGAGCAGCCACAGCGCAATCCGCCATCAAGTTTATCAGAAGCCTGGTGTGTCGTTTCGGAGTTCCTAACCGGATCATCACGGACAACGGCACTCAGTTCATAAGTCAGGCCTTCCTCGAGTACTGCGAGCATATGGGCACCGCAGTGTGTTTCGCTTTAGTGGCTCATCCGAGGAGCAACGTCCAGGCAAAGAGAGCTAATTCGGAAGTACTCCGTGGTCTCTAGACCCGTACCTTCCAGCGGCTCGAAAAGTGTGGAAACGGTGGATGGATGAACTCCCAGTTGTTCTATGGTCAATGAGGACCACACCCAATCCAGCCACAAATGAAACACCCTTCGCTGTCGTTTATGGAGCGGAGGTGGTGCTCCCCACAGAACTCTGATACGGATCTCCTCGAGATCGCGCCTTCGATGAATCCGAACAACAGCAACTGCAGCAAGGAGATGTCGTCGTTGCCGAGGAATTATGTACTCGGGCTGCTACACGCGCCGCGCCGGTGAAAGCGACTACATAATCATGTGCGTAGCCTTCACCCAAGATCTCTGAAGCATCCAGTGGCCCAAGAAGTTCCAGATAGATGACCTACTTCCGTATGACGGAAAGACAGACCCCGGGAGTTCATCCATATGTACTACACTGTTGTGGATATCGCGGGGGGAGACGACAAAGCGAAGGCCAACTACTTCCCCATGAAGCTCAAGGACAATGTTCGCCGGTGGATGATGCATCTCCCGGCCAACTCCATCAGCTCGTGGGTGGAACTCTGCGAAAAGTTTGTCAGCGCGTTTACCGGAGGGGTCACACCTCGGAAAACCGTCAGGGACTCACGCCGAGTAGTGCAGAAAGACGGCGAACCTCTCCGGAAATTCGTCCAAAGATTCACCCAGATGCAGCATTGCATACCCAACGCGCATGAGGCCGCAATCATCGCCACCTTTCATGCCAACATCAAGAACCTGCACATGACGGACTAGATGAGTACCCGGTCCATCAAGACTATCACCGCCCTGTTCTAGCTGGCCGACAAGGTCGCCCGCGTCGAAGAGGCGGTCCTTCCTGTTAATCGACATGTCGAAAGACGCCCTAGGACTCAAGCTCCTTCCGGAAAGAAATATCCTTCCTGCGAGCCTGTGGCCCGTAAACGCGTACACCAAGCCGTGTTCACCACGGAGGGGAACCGGGCCGCTCCGCAACCACCCTCCATCGACACCGTGGTTGACGGCGTCCATGTAGGCCTCAGCATTGCGGTGTAATTGTGGCTCGAGGCCGATGTGGATGGCTTTCTGGAAGGTGGAACACGCATTCTTCAACCCGAAGGGAATACATATGTAGAAATATGTGTTGCACGGGGTGATTTACGCGATCTTTTCTTCGTCTTTAACTGCCATCTTGATCTAGTGGTATCCGGCGTATGCATCCAGGAAAGACAACCGAGCACAGTCCGCGGTTCCTCCCATTGATGCTATCCGGGAGGGGATCCTTGCCGGTGAAAGCGACTACATCATCGTGTTCGTAGCCTTCACCCAAGATCTCTAAAGCATCAAGTGGCCCAAGAAGTTCCAGATAGATGGCCCACTTCCGTATGACGGAAAGACAGACCCCGGCGAGTTCATCCGTATGTACTACACTGTTGTGGATATCGCGGGGGGAGACGACAAAGCGAAGGACAACTACTTCCCCAGGAAGCTCAAGGACAATGTTCGCCGGTGGATGATGCATCTCCCGGCCAACTCAATCAGCTCGTGGGCGGAACCCTCCGAAAAGTTTGTCAGCGCGTTTACCAGAGGGGTCCAACCTCCGAAAACCGTTAGTGACTCACGCCGAGTAGTGAAGAAGGACGGCGAACCTCTCCGGAAGTTCGTCCAAAGATTCACCCATATGCAGCATTGCATCCCCGACGCGAATGAGGCCGCAATCATCGCCACCTTTCATGCCAACAAGGTCGCCCACGTCGAGTAGATGAGTACCCGGTCCATCAAGACTATCACCGCCTTGTTCGAGCTGGCCGACAAGGTCGCCCGCGTCGAAGAGGCGGTCCTGCCTGTTAATCGACATGCCGGACGCCCTACGACTCAAGCTCGTTCCGGAAGGAACCATCATTCCTGGGAGCATGTGGCCCGTAAACGAGTACACCAAGCCGTGTTCACCACGGAGGGGAACGGGGCCGCTACGCAACCACCCTCCATCGACACCGTGGTTGACGGCGTCCATGTAGGCCTCAGCATTGCGGTGTAATTGCGGCCCGAGGCCGATGTGGATGGCTCTCTAGAAGGTGGAACCCGCATTCTTCAACCCGAAGGCCATCATACGTAGAAATATGTGTCGCACGTGGTGATGAACGTGGTCTTTTTTTCGTCTTTGACTGCCTTCTTGAAGTAGTGGTATTCGGCGTATGCATCCAGGAAAGACAGCCGAGCACACTCCGCTGTTGCGTCCACGATTTGATCAATGCCAGGGAGAGGGAAAGAATCTTTCGGGCAGACGTCGTTGAAGTCGCCATAATCGATGCACAATCTCTTGTTCCCATTCGCCTTGGGGACGACAACAAGGTTGGCTACCCAAGTGGGGTGCCGAATCTCCCGGATGAACCCGGCCTTGAGCAACTTCAGGATCTCTTCTGCTATGAATTCTTGACGGCCTCAGGCTTGACGACGGACCTTCTGCTTCACAGGCTTGGCGCCTGCCTTGACTCCTAGCTTGTGCTCGATCACCTCCTTAGGAACTCCGGGAAGATCGGAGGGTTCCGATGCGAAGACGCTGGCGTGTTCGCGGAGGAAGGCGATGAACGCGCTTTCCTATTTGGGGGAGAGGTCAGCACCGACGGACACGATGCAACACCCATCCTCCAAAATAGGGACCTTCTTCGACACAGCCGCCGGGGCGAGCTGGCCGCGCTTTAGTTTCTTGGTCACGTGCCGGACGGGATCCACGGATGAGCGTGTACGTCCTCCGGGATGCTTGTTGCCCCTTGGGGCGGCGGGGACCTGGGGCTCTGGTCTTTTGTCTTCGGTGGCAGGGCTTTCGGAAAGCGGGGTGTTGTCCCCGAGAACATGCACGTGGCTCGGAAGCGGTGCCTTTGATATGGGGTGGCCCGATCTTCTCAGTAAGCGGACGGTGAATATGAGGGCGATGATAGATAACTTGTATGTAGCCAATGAACTCTCCTTGCTAGATCCCTGTTGCCAATGCGACAGCTCTCTACCCTTTGGATATTCACAACTTCACACACTTGCGCAACGTAGCCGTCGACCACGAGACGGTAATTTGCAATCTACTAATCCCCAGTGGAACAATAGATCACACAGAACTTGCAGTAGAAGAACTTCAGATCGATACGAATTGAAGTCTTAATGATTCAAGAGGAAAGCTTGAAGCTATTCTTCAATATCTAGGGTTTATCTAAACGTGGTCTAACCCTATAACTCGTGGGAGCTGGGTATTTATAAGCTAGGGGGATACAAGAGCCGCAGCCCGTCTGATCTGCGCGCAGGCAGTTTCGGACGTCCGATGGGTTTCGGACGTCCGTCACGTCGGACGTCCGAAACGTGTCGGAAATCCGACTCTGGTTGTGAGGTGTCCTGGATTGGGAGTTCTTCTCGAGGACCTTCATGTCGGACGTCCGTCATATGTCGGACGTCCGTCATATGTCGGACGTCCGTCATATGTCGGACGTCCGATGCGTCGGACGTCCGAATCCTGTCGGAAATCCGGCTTCGGTTTTGGAGGTCTTCTGGATACGGAGGTCGCCATCCTTCTCGCTGATGTCGGACGTCCGAAATGGGTCGGACGTCCGAAAGTTGGAGCATGTCTCATCTTCTCCTCCTTCTGGATCCTCGTCTTCGTCATGATACCTGATTATGCAAACATACAAAGATTTAGGCAGTATAAAGTTCTCATCACATAATATATCAGAATCTATTAAGAGCGAGTTCACCTGTTGTTCTATCAACTTTGCACGAGCTCTTGTAATAGGTCCAATTCTGATTTCATCATCCTTCTTCTTTGTTGAATCAACTTGTTCTTCATGACGAACTGGAGATGTGTTGGTAGTAGGGATGTCCTCATCAGCCTTCCTGGATGTCAATGCAGCAGCTGCCTTCTTCGCCTCGCCTTGGATGCAGCGCACGACTTCTCGTGCGTCTCCATCTAGCCTGATGACACCTTGGGGCCCGGAATCTTGACGATGTTGTAAAACCCGTGATGTACGGAAGCAAACCTCCTGATAAACGATCGCCCGAGTAGTCCGTTGTACAAGAGGGGCAAGTCCGTGACATCAAACACGAGCATCTCTGTTCGGAAGTTGGTGGGGTCCCGGAGGGTGACGAGAAGTGAAATCTTCCCAAGGGATTGAACCACCATCCCACTGACGCCGTGGAAGGAGGCAGACGGGAGGAGGTGGCTTCTCAGAATCTGCATCTTCTAGAAGGCGCGGTTGGACAACGGGTTTATGCTAGATCCGGTGTCGTACATCATCTTCCTGGCCTTGATGTTGCTGATCGTCGGGGAGAGGAGCGTAAGCGGCTAGACGTCGTTGTCGTCCGAGAGGTGATAGAGGCGAAGGTGTCCCGATGTTTCGATGAGATGGTGGAGATCGATTTTGGTGGAGTAGACTTTCACGACCCGACTACGAACGTGCGAAGACGTTGCGCCTTAGCAATCGCTAAACCAACTCCGAGAGGTTATTGATCCCGCGGATGCACGATCAACCTGACCACGAAGGTCAATTCCTGCAAGCAATCGAAGAACAAGCAAGAACTAAGAATTGCAATCTGGATATTGCGAATATAAGATGAAAGATTAACAAAAGTTGGGGTTCCAATGCGGTCTTGGCCTGGTCGGACGACACAAACGAAGAACTCGAAGTTGCGGCTATGGCTAACTTAAATCTAATTAAAACCCAAGTCTAAACGATGCCCTAAGGGCTGTATATATGGGGGAACAGAGGGGAATTTCGTGGCCCCTTGGAGGAGGGGTCCGAAAACAACCCTAACTCGGTTTCCCCACACATACGGACTCTAAAAAATAGCCTATTAAGTGTATTTCGAAATTACATGGGCCTGGCCCAATAATAAGGTGACGCAGCACCTATAATAACTCTTGGACGAAAATATTAATGTGGCATCTTGTGTCTCTCGTCCAAGTCTTTATGCGCGCCTTATGGTGGCTTCAAAGTGCGATAATCACCACGGGAAGCTCCGCTGTCCTTTCCCGCGCGCGCACCTTCTTCTCCATGCTTGATCCCGCTCCAATGACCATCCTTCTTGTCCATGCTAGGTCCTTCATTCATAAGACAAACAAAAGTATCTAATTTAGGCAGCATCATATGTTCTTGAATATTAGAAGGATTCGCAAGAAACGAAAGTACCTGATAATTTAATTGACGTGCGCGTGCTCTAGTAACTGGTCCATTATGTGTAGTTTGTGAAGATGTGGGTGTAACATTAGTAGAGATGTCCTCATCATCCTCCCCTTCTTGAATTGAAGTCGTCCTCGACGGAAGCTCATCATCTTCTTCCAAATAAGGCTTCAAATCTGCAATATTAAATGTGGGACTAACCCCAAAGGCTGCAGGTAGCTCAAGTTTATATGCATTATCATTAATTTTCTGCAAAACCTTAAAGGGACCATCAGCTCGAGGCATTAACTTAGACTTGCGCAAATCAGGAAACCTATCTTTACGTAGATGTAACCAAACAAGATCTCCGGGTTCAAACACAACATGCTTTCGACCCCTATCACCAGCAAGCTTGTATCTAGCATTCATGCGCTCAATGTTTTCTTTAGTTAACTCATGCATTTTTAATATCAATTCAGCACGTTGCTTAGCATCAAAATTAACCTTCTCCGAAGATGGAAGAGGCAGCAAATCAATAGGTGCACGAGGTAGAAAACCATAAACAATCTCAAAAGGGCACATTTTAGTGGTAGAATGCAATGAACGATTATAAGCAAATTCAATATGAGGTAAACATTCTTCCCACTGTTTCAAGTTACTCTTTAAAACAGCCCTAAGCATAGTAGACAAAGTCCTATTGACCACTTCAGTTTGTCCATCAGTTTGGGGATGACATGTAGTACTAAAAAGTAGTTTAGTCCCCAACTTAGCCCATAAGCATCTCCAAAAATGGCTAAGAAACTTAGTATCACGATCCGAGACAATAGTATTGGGCACACCATGTAAGCGAATAATCTCACGAAAGAATAAATCAGCAACATTAGCAGCATCATCGCTTTTATGACATGGTATAAAATGTGCCATTTTAGAAAATCTATCCACGACAACAAATATGCTATCCCTCCCATTCTTTGTTCGAGGCAAGCCTAAAACAAAGTCCATGGATATGTCCTCCCACGGAACACTAGGTACAGGTAAAGGCATGTATAAACCATGAGGATTGAGTCGTGACTTAGCTTTTTGACATGTAGTGCAGCGAGCAACAAAACGCTCAACATCCCGTCTCATCTTTGGCCAAAAGAAATGTGTAGCAAGTACGTCCTCCGTCTTCTTCACGCCAAAGTGTCCCATTAATCCTCCTCCATGCGCCTCCTGCAACAACAAAAGACGAATAGAGCTAGCTGGAATGCATAGCTTGTTAGAACGGAACACAAATCCATCATTAAGCACAAACTTGTTCCATGTTCTACCCTCTCTACAATTCTGCAATACATCTTTAAATTCCGCATCATTTACGTATTGATCTTTGATTGTCTCTAAACCGAAAATCTTGAAGTCAAGTTGTGAAAGCATAGTATAACGACGAGACAAAGCATCAGCAATAATATTATCTTTCCCCTTCTTGTGTTTAATGACATAAGGGAAAGTCTCAATAAATTCAACCCACTTAGCATGTCTACGATTAAGTTTTGCTTGACTTCTTATGTGTTTCAAAGATTCATGATCAGAATGTATAACAAATTCTTTGGGCCATAAATAATGTTGCCAAGTTTCTAATGTCCGAACAAGAGCATATAATTCCTTATCATAAGTAGAATAGTTCAGACTAGGCCCACTCAATTTTTCAGAAAAGTAAGCAACAGGTTTAGCATCTTGTAATAACACACCTCCCAAACCAATCCCACTAGCATCGCATTCAAGCTCAAAAGTCTTATTAAAATCAGGAAGTTGGAGCAAAGGAGCATGTGTTAACTTATCTTTCAATACGGTGAAGGCTTCTTCCTGTGCGGTACCCCAAGTAAAAGGCACATCCTTGCGTGTAAGCTCATTGAGAGGTGCAGCAATGGTGCTGAAATCTCTCACAAAACGCCTATAGAATCCAGCGAGGCCAAGAAAACTCCTCACTTGTGTGACCGTTTTGGGCTGCGGCCAACTCTCAATCGCCTCGATCTTGGCTTTATCAACTTCAATTCCCTGCGGAGTAACAACATAGCCAAGAAACGATACTCGGTCGGTGCAAAAGGTGCACTTCCCAAGGTTACCAAACAAACGTGCATTACGTAGAGCAAAAAAAACAGCACGTAAATGATCCAAATGTTCCTCCAAAGATTTGCTATAAATCAGTATATCATCAAAATAGACTACCACAAATCGTCCAATGAAAGCACGTAAAACCTCGTTCATTAATCTCATGAAAGTGCTAGGTGCATTAGTTAACCCAAAAGGCATGACTAACCACTCATATAATCCAAACTTAGTTTTAAATGCCGTTTTCCATTCATCTCCTAATTTCATGCGAATTTGATGGTATCCACTACGCAAATCAACTTTGGAAAACATGGTAGAGCCACTTAATTCATCAAGCATATCATCTAACCTAGGAATAGGATGACGATAACGAATAGTAATATTATTAATGGCTCGACAATCAACACACATACGCCATGTTCCATCCTTTTTAGGCACTAATATAACAGGAACAGCACAAGGACTAAGGGATTCACGTATGTAACCTTTGTCGAGTAGCTCTTGTACTTGACGCTGAATCTCCTTCGTCTCCTCCGGATTGGTACGGTATGGCGCACGGTTAGGCAGCGAAGCACCGGGAATTAAGTCAATCTGATGCTCAATCCCTCGAATAGGTGGTAATCCCGGTGGCACGTCTTGTGGAAAGACGTCAATAAACTCCTGCAAAAGGTCAGTGACAACAGGAGGCAAAGAAGGAGGCAATTCCTCAAATGAAAACAAAGCTTCTTTGCACACAAAAGCATAGCACACATATTGACTAACATCCAAATCCGAAATATCAACCTTAGTAGCAAGCAAAGTTGGACTAGTCAATTTAATTTCATTAGAAACAGCGGAAGAAGATTTGCTATTGGTCTTATGTTGTTGCTCAAATTCTTTAGCTGCTATCTCATTTTCACTCTTATTTTTCTCCTGTTTAGCTTTACTAGCTCTAGCAAGATCATCTTGCACAATTTGTTCAGGAGACATAGGAAGTAAAGCAATAGTTTTATCCTGATGAACCAGAGTAAACTGATTTGTCCTACCATGGTGTACAACATTCCTATCAAATTGCCATGGTCTACCAAGTAAAAGAGAGCATGCTTGCATGGGTACCACATCACAATCAACATAATCAGCATATGCGGCAATGCTAAAGTGCACACGAACAGAACGCGTTACCTTAATCTTACCACTATTGTTAAACCACTGAATATAGTACGGATGGGGGTGTGGTCTTGTGGTGAGAGATAGCTTCTCCACCAACTCCATGCTCGCCAAGTTGTTGCAACTCCCTCCGTCAATGATGATGCGAACCGAACGTTCTTTCACCACTCCCTTTGTGTGGAACAAATTATGCCTCTGGTTTTGCTCGTCCTTCGATACCTGCACACTTAACACACGTTGAGCAACCAAACTAGCATATTTATCTGCATCATCAGGAGCCATATACTCTATATCACGAGCATCATCATGGGCACCCTGATCCTCATGAGCAATGAGAACTAAAGTATCCTCATCATAGTCACTCGCTGACTCATACCCACCATCCGCCGTAATAATCATCACACGCTTAGAGGGACAGTCTTTTGCGAAGTGACCTCCACCTTGGCACCTGCGACATTTAATATCACGATCTCGTGCTTGCCCTGTGGACGCCATGGATGAAGAAGAACTCGCCGCGGGACCACTCTGTGCACCCTTGAATGGTGGCGCTGGCTGTGTCGGTGGCTCCCTGTAAGAATGAGCGGCTGAAGTAGATGGTGGTGCAGCAGGACGTGTGGATGTAGAAGCTCCACGCGATGTCCATGATGTATTTCGTCCTGCAGAAAAGTTAGGTCTCGTAGCGGCCTGTCGATCCTGCACTTCACGTTCAGCTTTACAAGCAAGATGAAACAAACGAGTGATAGTAGTAAAGTCCTTGTATTCTAGAATAGTTTGTATCTCCCTGTTTAAGCCACCCATAAAACGTGCAAGCATAGCTTCATTATCCTCTACTAGGCCGCATCTAATCAATCCAGTTTGTAATTCCTGATAATATTCCTCTACAGAATTTTTTCCTTGTCTCAAACGCTGTAATTTTTGTAACAAGTCACGTTGATAATAAGGAGGAACCCAGCGAGTACGCATAGCATCTTTTAAAGCAGCCCAAGTAGTTGGAATATTATTAGCATGCAATCTACAATGTTCGGACCACCAAATAGATGCAAATCCCGTGAATTCACAAACAGCAGCAGTAACACGTCTATTCTCAGGATATTGTAAACATGTAAAGCGTTGTTCAGTTTCTAACTCCCAAGTAAGATAAACATCAGGAATATATCTACCCTCAAATGGCTTAAGATTCAATTTAAGTTTAGGCACATGTTCATCATCGCGTACCTGAGGGGGTGGTTGGTGTCGACCGTGGCGAATGTTGGGACGTGGACGTCCAGCTGGCTGCTCATAGACCGCTTCCTGTTCCACCTCCTCCTCGTAATCACCCTCGTAGTAGTCGTCCTGGCCGACGTCAGAAGCAGCAGCAGCAGTAGCAGCAACTGCAGTAGCCGGAGGAGCACCAATACCAGCAGCTTGTCCTCGCGGCAACAGAATACGTCGTGCACGTGGTAGTGGCGGTGGCTGTGGCTGTGCTGAAGGTAGGCGTGCGATCAACTCAGTAAACTTGGCGTCTAGCTTGGTGTCGATCATATTTTCCACGCCATCAATCGCCTCTGTAAATCTGTTATGGATGTCCTGCACCTGTTCAGACATCATACGTGCAAATTTATCATGTAGCTCCTTGTTTGTCATGTTCTCCCAATCGGGTGCATCCCGCGCCACTTCATCATGTGATCCTGTCATGGTTAGCAGAAATAGAAAACACACAGTAATATGATCCGACTTCTACTAATGGGATGTGGCGTGGTGGAAAGCACAAATCCGTCAAGCTTTTCTTTCGTTCTTACCGATTCTTACCTAGCAGCAGGTGGTGATGTACAACCAACGGGTCAAAACTCTCAGAGATATGGTAGAGCGATGGCCAGGAGGTGTCAAACGCACGATGTAGAATATATGTGGAGCTGTAGGAAGGCTGACAAGTATGGTAGAAAAAACTCAACAGTAATCAAAACAGAGATGCAAAGCTGAATAAACGCTCAACGTGGGTACTGTGCTGATCCTAGGCTAGACCGTACTAGAGACGCGAGCCTAAAACACCAACGAAAGCACGGCGCGGCACGTAATCAACTGAGAAGCATACTCTGAAAAAAAAAAATTTTCTCTTTTTTTTTTTTTTTTTTTTTTTTTTTTTTTTTTTTGCGATGCGGGACTGCGGTGGCTGAAAAAGTGCGAAAAAGTCACTATGGTGGCGAATGTCTTAAAATGAGTTTCTGGACCTAAGGAACGTATGGGCACAAAATTTTTTTACCCCTGAAATTTTTTTTTTTTTTTTTTTTTTTTTTTTTTTTTTTTTTTTTTTTTTTTTGGAAATCACCTCCCTTCTACGTACGACAAAAGTTTGGTGAAATCCGACTCTAATCAACTCAAACTATTCTGGCTACGGAGAGATCACAAACCGTACTGATGGTGGAACTCAACTCGGACTCGTGTAGCTCGTGGTGGTGTATATGGACTCGGATTGGCGGAACGTGGTGTATCTGGACTCGGATTACTACTGTGCGGTGGCGACGTGGCAAACTGTGATCAGAACTCGAAACTCTAAGGAAACTAGACGCTAAGATCAGCAACTTGACACAACGATGCAACCGTAAATTCAACAAAGCAAGTACTGAAAAGAAAACTGGACAAAGGCTAGGACTGTCTTGGGACGTGATGATCTAACCCTAATTTTTTTTTGTTGGCTTTTTCGTGGACTGTAGGTATGAAGAACAGAACCAATCTAGACTATGAAAAACTGGTAAATCTCACCGAGCAACCTGGAAATCTGATACCACTTGATAGAGGCGAAGGTGTCCCGATGTTTCGATGAGATGGTGGAGATCGATTTTGGTGGAGTAGACTTTCACGACCCGACTACGAACGTGCGAAGACGTTGCGCCTTAGCAATCGCTAAACCAACTCCGAGAGGTTATTGATCCCGCGGATGCACGATCAACCTGACCACGAAGGTCAATTCCTGCAAGCAATCGAAGAACAAGCAAGAACTAAGAATTGCAATCTGGATATTGCGAATATAAGATGAAAGATTAACAAAAGTTGGGGTTCCAATGCGGTCTTGGCCTGGTCGGACGACACAAACGAAGAACTCGAAGTTGCGGCTATGGCTAACTTAAATCTAATTAAAACCCAAGTCTAAACGATGCCCTAAGGGCTGTATATATGGGGGAACAGAGGGGAATTTCGTGGCCCCTTGGAGGAGGGGTCCGAAAACAACCCTAACTCGGTTTCCCCACACATACGGACTCTAAAAAATAGCCTATTAAGTGTATTTCGAAATTACATGGGCCTGGCCCAATAATAAGGTGACGCAGCACCTATAATAACTCTTGGACGAAAATATTAATGTGGCATCTTGTGTCTCTCGTCCAAGTCTTTATGCGCGCCTTATGGTGGCTTCAAAGTGCGATAATCACCACGGGAAGCTCCGCTGTCCTTTCCCGCGCGCGCACCTTCTTCTCCATGCTTGATCCCGCTCCAATGACCATCCTTCTTGTCCATGCTAGGTCCTTCATTCATAAGACAAACAAAAGTATCTAATTTAGGCAGCATCATATGTTCTTGAATATTAGAAGGATTCGCAAGAAACGAAAGTACCTGATAATTTAATTGACGTGCGCGTGCTCTAGTAACTGGTCCATTATGTGTAGTTTGTGAAGATGTGGGTGTAACATTAGTAGAGATGTCCTCATCAAGAGGGTAGCACGGGTGGTCGCTCACGTCGACCACTAGAGCGATGTCGGACCAACGGGAGACCCTGGGGCCCTCTGGTGGGGACTGGATCGCGGGAACTTTTCTCACTGCTTTGTGGTATTGCCGGTTGGAGGCGAGCGCAGACGCCACTCCGTGGATGTAACCGACAAAATTCACAGCAACCTGAAAGTCGTCACCTGTGTCTCCTCCGGATTCCTCCTCTCCGGAAACGTCGTCGCCGTGATGCGGCGTCCTTGGCTTGCCCTTATTCTGGTAGCCGCCTCGGACCCCGCACTGGGAACCTCCGCCCCGCTGAGCATTCCTTTCGGAGTCCTTCTTGGAATAGAAGGTTGCCATGATTAGGACATCCCTACTGATAATACATCCCCAACTCTTCCTGATGAACAAGCCAATCAAATCAGACTTGGACCTATTACAAGAGCTTGTGAAAAGCTAATAGAACAACATGTGAACTTGCTCTTAATAGAATCTGATGTTGTACTTAATGAGAATTATATATGGCTAAAGTCTTTGTATGTTTGCATGATCAGGTACCATGAAGAAGAAGAAGAGAAGCAGAAAGAAGAAGATAAGGTTTGGGAATGAGAAGCTGATGCTCCAGGAACCGGACGTCCGATCCCAGTCGGACGTCCGACGCTGTTGACATGGACGCGAGAAGCCAAGCCATCCGTCAAGCAGAAGCTTCAGGAACCGGACGTCCGACGCCTACCGGACATCTGATATGTACCGAAAGTAGGGTCCCTCAAGGACAAAAGCTCTGGTTTCAAAAATATCGGAAGTCTGTCATCGACCGGAATTAGGGTGCATCGAGTATAGAAGGATTCAGCATTATAATTATCGGAAGTCTGACGCCGACCGAACATCTGATACCCACCGGACGTCTGACCTGCCTGCGAGCAGATTTCAGGGTTGCGGCCCTTGTATCCAACTCTAGACCCCCTAGCTTATAAATACTTAGCCCCCAACGCGTTTTAGGGTTAGACCATGTTTAGATAAACCCTAGTTCTAGAGAATTGCTCCAAGCATTCATCTTGAATAATATACTTCAATTCGTATCGATCTGAAGTGTTGCTACTTCAAGTTTTGTGTGATCTGTTGTTCCACTAGGAATTAGTAGATTACAAATTACCGTCTCGTGGTCGACGGCTACGTTGCACAAGTGTGTGAAGTTGTGAATATCCAAAGGGTAGAGAGATGTCGCATTGGCAACAGGGATCTAGCAAGGAGAGTTCATCGGCTACATACAAGTTATCTATCATCACCCTCATATTCACCGTACGCTTACTGAGAAGATCGGGCCACCCCATATCATCTTGGTATCAGATTTCCAGTGTTACCTCGGTAAGCATCCACCAAATCCATCCTTTAGATTGATTTTGTTTTCGTCATATCCAGAAAAAGGCATACAAAAATATTAGGTTCTCTAGTTTTGCCATAACTTAGATTGCATCGGAGTCATTGTTTTAGTTTGCTGTTTCGTTGTGTTCTTCCCGAAAATTTCTCCGCGATGCGACATATTGTGGCCGAAAATTACTGTAGTAGTACTGTAGCAATTTCGACAAGTGTGGAAAAGAGTCATTAAAATAAAATAAAAAGAGAGAGAAAAAGATAAAAATTTTAAAAAAAAGAGAGAAGGAAAAGTGATCATAAAGTGCAAAGAGATATACAAGTGCTAGAAAGGACATATCATAGTGGTGATCTTTTGAGAGGCCTGTCTTCTTTTGTCTCCAGTGTGTGAGTTTTTCCTTGGGTTTGAATCACACGATCAGCACTAGGACTTGACTTCGGTGTAGGTAGGGTGCCATACCTATAGCTCCACCACATATATCCTGCTTTGTCGTGTGTTCACTCTTTTACTCGGGTATTCACTTCACCACATCCGTGCACTAGTCCTCCATCCGAACGGGTATGCATTTCTATTCAATTTCGAACGGTAAGATTCACCTTTTCTTGTCAGTTTTGAGTGAGTGTGAGTGTCCACCAAAAGGTTTCGATTTAGTTCACTAACCTACTAATCATGTGATGAGGACATCTCTACTAATGTTACACCCACATCTTCTCCAACTACACATACTGGACCAGTTACTAGAGCACGCGCACGTCAACTAAATTATCAGGTACTTTCGTTTCTTGCGAATCCTTCTAATGTTCAGGAACATATGATGCTGCCTAAATTAGATAATTTTGTTTGTCTTATGAATGAAGGACCTAGCATGGATAAGAAGGATGGTCATTGGAGCGGGATCAAGCATGGAGAAGGAGGTGCGCGCGCGGGAAAGGACAATGGAGCTTCCAGTGGTGATTTTCGCACTTTGAGGCCACCATAAGGCGTGCATGAAGACTTGGACGAGAGACACAAAATGCCACGTTAATATTTTCGTCCAAGGGTTATTATAGGTGCTGCGTCACCTTATTATTGGGCCAGGCCCATGTAATTTCGAAATACACTTAATAGGCTATTTTTTTAGAGTCCGTATGTGTGGGGAAACCGAGTTAGGGTTGTTTTCGGAGCCCTCCTCCAAGGGGCCACGAAATTCCCCTCTGTTCCCCCATATATACAGCCCTTAGGGCGTCGTTTAGACTTGGGTTTTAATTAGATTTAAGTTAGCCATAGCCGCAACTTTGAGCTCTTCGTTTGTGTCATCCGACCAGGCCAAGACCGCATTGGAACCCCAACTTTCTTAATCATTCATCTTATATTCGCAATATCCAGATTGCAATTCTTAGTTCTTGCTTGTTCTTCGATTGCTTGCAGGAATTAGACCTTCGTGGTCAGGTTGATCGTGCATCCGCGGGATCAATAACCTCTCGGAGTTGGTTTAGCGATCGCTAAGGCGCAACGTCTTCACACGTTCGTAGTCGTCTCTACCATAATCGATCTCCACCATCTCATCGAAACATCGGGACACCTTCGCCTCTATCATCATGTCTCAAAGTGGTTTTGATGTGATGCAGAAACAAAATAAGGATGCTCCAGTTACTTGGGATGCGTATGAAGGTCTCTGAGATCATTTTACCAACAAGATTGATACATCCATGGAACCTCTTGTGGCTGATCTTCTAGAGGCTAATATGAATTTGGATGGTACTAAAGATTCCGTCACTACTTTGCAAACGCAAGTTAATGGAATTCAAACAAGCATCCAGCAATTGACAACGGCGATCAATGCTATGCGAGTCCCTGTCGCCCAACGCCAACCTGAAGGCAATGAAGATGATGGTAGTGTCAAGGACGAAAATGATATTGTGAGGGGCGCTAATGGCCGTGGTCGTGGTGCTCTTGGACAGAATCGCCAACCTCTTCTTGGTCTTGGTGCTCGGAGCATACCACTTCAGGATGATGATGTGTAAGGCAAGCACAAATTCTCAATTCCAAAATTTGAAGGCTCCACAGATGATGAGGACATGGCTACCATAGTTACACCCATAACCCCTGCTAAAATACCTACTGGACCAATTACTAGAGATCGTGCACACCAATTAAATTATCAGGTAGTTTCGTTTCTTGGTAATGTTTCTAATGTTCATGTGAATATGATGCTGCCTAACATCGATATATTTCTATTGCTGACAAATGAAGGACCTAGCATGGACAAGAAGGATGAGCATTGGAGCATGTTCAAGCATGTAGATGATGAGGACATCACTATCATGGATATGACCATTAATTCCTCTATATTTGATCAAGAAATGAAGTCAATACAAAGGGGCATGATTGTGTGCTGCACAAAAGTTATTTCACGTCACTTTTGCCCCAAGAGAAGATAGAGACCAAGTCTTTCACGTCATGGACTCAGATTCGGACTACAGAGATATTCCCAACTTCAAACAGCCGCCGTTTTAACATACGAAGTCCAAATTGGGTGATTCTTTTTTCTGGTGATAGCTTATCTCGTATAGTTTCCAACCCAATTGGTTTCACCTTCAGATTCCTTATGAGCCTAGAGATATTGCAAAAACGGTGCGACCAAGCAGCAGAATCCGAGTCAAAGTCTAACTCAATAGGTGTTGCATCACCTCCACATGGGCCCAAGTGCCTTGTACGACCTAGGTTTAGTTTAGGACTCCTTGGGACGTCCTTCCACCCCCTTGGCCTCCACCCTTTAGTCCTATATAAGTAGATCAACCCCTAGGGTTTTCTTTGGATTTCTTTTAGTTAAAAAGACTGCTTAGCTAATTGCCGCATCTTTGTGTACTCGGTTTGTGTCCAACGACCAGATCAAGACCGCTTTCGGAATCCCAACTTTATTCATACTTCATCTACATATTCGCAATATTCAGATTGCTTTATCATAGTTCTTGCTTGTTCTTCGATTGCTTGCAGGCACTAGACCTTCGTGGTCAGGTTGATCGTGCTCCGGCGTGGTCAATAACCTTCAGAAGATTGGTTTAGCAATTGCTAAGGCGCAACGTCGTTGCACGTTTGTAGTCGGATCGTCAAAGTTGACTCCATCAAATCGTAGTTATCATCTCATCGAAAGATCGGGACACCCCGCCTCTATCAACAGATGTGGAAGAATATATCACTTGGGAGCTCAAGATTGAGAAATTATGGCGTTTGCATGACTATACGGAAGATAGGAAGATCATGCTTGCTTCCTCAGAATTTGATGGGTATGCTTTGCGATGGTGGGATGGAGTCATGAGTGACATACTTCATCTACATATTCACAATATTCAGATTGCTTTATCATAGTTCTTGCTTGTTCTTCGATTGCTTGCAGGCACTAGACCTTCGTGGTCAGGTTGATCGTGCTCCGACGTGGTCAGTAACCTCCGGAGATTGGTTTAGCGATTGCTAAGGCGCGACGTTGTTGCACGTTTGTAGTCGGATCGTCAGAGTCGTCTCCACCAAATAGATAGTTATCTCTCATCGAAAGATCGGGACACCCCGCCTCTATCAAGTGGTATCAGTTTTCAGGTTGCTCGGTGAGAATTCCACATCCATATATTAGATCTGTTTTTTTATCACCTATCAACCACACAAAAAGCCATAAAAATAGGATTAGATCATCATATCCAAACCAATCTGAGACTTCGCAATTTTATTTTCGGTGCTTTGCTTTATTGAATCATCGGTTGCATCGTCGTGTTCAGTTGCTGGTCTTAGTATCTAGTCCTTTAGAGTTTCGAGTTTTGTTCACGTTAGTCACCGCCGCCGCTGCACCATCATCCCATCCGCTGCCTACTTCTACCATCCACCATAGAAAAAGAGAGAAAAATAGTTGAAAAAAGAGAGAGAAAAGAAAAAGGAAAAAAAAGAAAGAAAAAAGGAAAAAAGGAAAAAAGAGAAAAAAGAAGAAAATTTTAGGATCTATCTCTAGTTGAACTTGTATTTGAAATCTCGTCGGAATCAGTTTTGAGCAGTGTCCACTAAAACGGGCATAACTTTGTCATCCGAAGTCCGTTTTGGCTCCACGAGTACTCAAATTAAAGATATTTCTGAGCCGCTTCTAAATAGTTCTGGAGCGTGTGTGTTATTTGAAACTCCAGATCGGCTTCTAAGACGGACTTTTTGACCTCTAAAGTTTCCGAACACATTTTTTGTCAGATTTCGGGCTGATTCTAATTTTTTTGACACCTCATCCGAACTCTAAATTGAGTGATTCTTATTGCGTCGGAAAGCTTAAGTCAGTGCCCTATTGGAGGAAAAATATCAAAAAATTAGCAAATATATTTCAGAGAAAGTTGTAGCGAGAATATTGGTGTATCTGATTTGGAGCCTATTTTCACCATTATTTTTGCTCTCTTAATGATCTTCACTTATATCTTGCTATCCAGAGTGATAGAGGCGGAGGTGTCCGGATCTTTCGATGAGAGATAACTATCGATTTGGTGGAGACGACTCTGACGATCCGACTACGAACGTGCAACAACGTCGCGCCTTAGCAATCGCTAAACCAATCTCCGGAGGTTATTGACCACGTCGGAGCACGATCAACCTGACCACGAAGGTCTAGTGCCTGCAAGCAATCGAAGAACAAGCAAGAACTTGTATAAAGCAATCTGAATATTGCAAATATGTAGATGAAGTATGAATAAAGTTGGGATTCCGAAAGCGGTCTTGATCTGGTCGTTGGACACAAACCGAGTACACGAAGATGCAGCAATTAGCTAAGCAGTCTTTTTAACTAAAAGAAATCCAAAGAAAAACCCTAGGGGTTGATATACTTATATAGGACTAAAGGGTGGAGGCCAAGGGGGTGGAAGGACGTCCCAAGGAGTCCTAAAACTAAACCTAGGTCGTACAAGGCACTTGGGCCCATGTGGAGGTGATGCAACACCTATTGAGTTGGACTTTGATTTGGATTCTGCTGCTGGGTCGCACCATTTTCGCAATATCTCCACGCTCCGAAGGAATTTGAAGGTGAAACGAATTGCGTTGGAAACTAGACGAGATAAGCTATCACCACAAAAAAGAATCACCCAATTTTGGAGTTCGTATGTAGAAACGGCGGCTGTTTGAAGTTGGGTATATCTCTGCAGTCCGAATCTGAGTCCATGACGTGAAAGACTTGGTCTCTATCTTCTCTTGGCCCAAAAGTGAAGTGAAATAACTTCTTGTACAACACAAAATCATGCCCCTTTGTATTGACTTCATTTCTTGATCAAATGTAGAGGAATTAATGGTCATATCCATGATAATTATGTCCTCATCATCTTCATGCTTGAACATGCTCCAATGCTCATCCTTCTTGTCCATGCTAGGTCCTTCATTTGTCAGCAACAGAAATATATCGACGTTAGGCAGCATCATATTCACATGAACATTAGAAACATTACCAAGAAGCGAAAGTGCCTGATAATTTAATTGGTGTGCACAATCTCTAGTAATTGGTCCAGTAGGTATATTAGCAGGGGTTGTGGCTGTAACTATGGTAGTCATGTCCTCATCATCCTCCCCTTCTTGAAAATAAAGCCGTCCCCGACGTTTCTTAATCTGAAATGTGTCTAACAAAAGAGACAAGGTGTACATGTTGTATATATATATGTCATTCATTCTTACTTCCCTTAGTTTTTGGACATGTAACACATGTATATATGAGTAACTTTCGTATGTCGTGAAATATAAACATATATGATCATCACAATACATAAACGACATGAAAGTATTGCAACTCAGTTTGCATATATAAGTGATGCTCTTATTCATATCTAAAGATGTACAATGCTCATCATTAAACCATCCCAATACCGGTGAAGAAACGTTAATGTTTTTCGAAGGGCATGCTACAACAGGCTTAACTAAGTAGTCATGCAACAAGTCATTCGATGCAGAATCATCACCAAGATTAGAGGTCATATCAAAATGATTAAGAATTGGCAGTTTCATAATAGTAACATGATTATCCAAAATAGATGGTGTGCTCAAATCAACAGGTAACTCAAGACATGATGTATTAAAGTCTATTAGGCAAGCAACATCTTCATGTGAAGTTATGACATTCTCGAAAATTGGTTGTGTGATGAAACTACTGGATAGCTCAACACATGTTGCTTTTAAATCAGCAAGGTTCTCATGTGGAGGGGAAAGATCCATACCTTTGTCATTACCTTTTTGTGATGATAGATCAGATATTGTAGGAGTGCTTACGATAATTGATGTGGTTATGGTAGTGCTCATAGTGGTTAAAGGAACAACCTTCTCAACTTGTGGTATTTGCACATTCCGCTTGTTCGTCTTCTGGGCAACACGTCTGTCGATTTCCTGTTCAGTTTTACAAGCAAGACGAAACAAACGATCCATAGGATAACACTTTTCATGAATTAGGATATCCTGAATGTCACGGTTTAAACCTTCCCAAAATATGTCCATGAAATATTCTTCACTTTCCTCTAAAAGAGAATGCAAGAATATAGTTTCTAAAGCACCATAATATTCTGAAACAGTTTTAGTACCTTGTTTTAAATTTTTTAATTTCCTAACCTTGTCACGAGTATAATAAGAGGGAACGAATCTATATCGCATAGCAAATTTGAGATCATTCCAAGTATTAGGTATATAATCAGGATATAAACTACAATATTCATTCCACCAAATAGAAGCAAAATCTTTGAAAGCACTAATTGCAGTTTTTACTTTCTTATGCTCAAGAAAATTATGAGAAACAAATAAATCATTTATTTCAAACTCCCACTCAATGTATAAATCAGGTCTTAGACGTCCATGAAAGTGTGGTATAGAAACAATAACCTGATCATGTGCATGCTTATGTGTGTTTACCTTTTGCAGTGACTGTTGTGTAGTTGTAGGTGGTGGAAAATCTCCAACTATAGCTGCCGCCCAAGAAGATCTAACTCCAGAACCTGCCATGATTAGTAGAAAACAAGAAACAAATCACAAGTATATGTCCCTATGAACTACTAGGATTTGGTGGTAAAACGCTCACAGGATAGCAAATATCAATGTCTTACTAGTTCTTACCATGCAGCAGGTGGTGATCGGCAACCAACGGTGTCAAAGAACTCCAAAGATTAAGTAGAGCGATTGCCAGGTGAACGCACGTATACACGATATAGAAATATGTGGAGCTTGGAAGGCTTTAATATGGTGGCAAAAATATCAGCAATAATCAATTCAGAGATGCAAAATTGAATTAACGCTCAACGACGATACTGTGCTGGTCCTAGTCTAGACCGGACTAGAGACGCGAGCCTAGAACACTAATGTGGTCACGGCGTAGCACAACTAGAAGCAATGAATGATATGAAGTAGCTCTGAATAGCAAGATATAAGTGAAGATCATCAACAGAGCAAAGATAATGGTGAAAATAGGCTCCAAATCAAGATACACCAATATTCTCGCTACAAGTTTCCTCTGAAATATATTTGCTAATTTTTTGATATTTTTCCTCCAATAGGGCACTCACTTAAGCTTTCCGACGCAATAAGAATCACTCAATTTAGAGTTCGGATGAGGTTTCAAAAAAATTGAGAATCAGCCCGAAATCTGACAAAAACTGTGTTCGGAAACTTTAGAGGTCAAAAAGTCCGTCTTAGAAGCCGATCTGGAGTTTCAAATAACACACTAGCGCCAGAACTATTTAGAAGCGGCTCAAAAATATCTTTAATTTGAGTACTCGTGTAGTCAAAACGGACTTCGGATGACAAAGTTATGCCCGTTTTAGTGGACACTGCTCAAAACTGATTCCGACGAGATTTCAAATACGAGTTCAACTAGAGATAGATCCGAATTTTTTCTTCTTTTTTCTCTTTTTTCCTTTTTTTCTTTCTTGTTTTTCCTTTTTCTTTTTTTCTCTCTTTTTTCAACTCTTTTTCTCTCTTTTTCTATGGTGGATGGTAGAACTAGGCAGCGGATGGGATGATGGTGCAGCGGCGGCGGTGACTAACGTGAACAGAACTCGAAACTCTAAAGGACTAGATACTAAGACCAGCAACTGAACACGACGATGCAACCGATAATTCAATAAAGCAAAGCATCGAAAAGAAAATTGTGAAGTCTCAGAATTGTTTGGATATGATGATCTAATCCTATTTTTATGGCTTTTTGTGTGAATGATAGGTGATAAAAAAACAGATCTAATATATGGATGTGGAATTCTCACCGAGCAACCTGAAAACTGATACCACTTGATAGAGGCGGAGGTGTCCCGATCTTTCGATGAGAGATAACTATCGATTTGGTGGAGACGACTCTGACGATCCGACTACGAACGTGCAACAACGTCGCGCCTTAGCAATCGCTAAACCAATCTCCGGAGGTTATTGACCACGTCGGAGCACGATCAACCTGACCACGAAGGTCTAGTGCCTGCAAGCAATCGAAGAACAAGCAAGAACTTGTATAAAGCAATCTGAATATTGCGAATATGTAGATGAAGTATGAATAAAGTTGGGATTCCGAAAGCGGTCTTGATCTGGTCGTTGGACACAAACCGAGTACACGAAGATGCAGCAATTAGCTAAGCAGTCTTTTTAACTAAAAGAAATCCAAAGAAAAACCCTAGGGGTTGATATACTTATATAGGACTAAAGGGTGGAGGCCAAGGGGGTGGAAGGATGTCCCAAGGAGTCCTAAAACTAAACCTAGGTCGTACAAGGCACTTGGGCCCATGTGGAGGTGATGCAACACCTATTGAGTTGGACTTTGATTTGGATTCTGCTGCTGGGTCGCACCATTTTCGCAATATCTCCACGCTCCGAAGGAATTTGAAGGTGAAACGAATTGCGTTGGAAACTAGACGAGATAAGCTATCACCACAAAAAAGAATCACCCAATTTTGGAGTTCGTATGTAGAAACGGCGGCTGTTTGAAGTTGGGTATATCTCTGCAGTCCGAATCTGAGTCCATGACGTGAAAGACTTGGTCTCTATCTTCTCTTGGCCCAAAAGTGACGTGAAATAACTTCTTGTACAGCACAAAATCATGCCCCTTTGTATTGACTTCATTTCTTGATCAAATGTAGAGGAATTAATGGTCATATCCATGATAATTATGTCCTCATCATCTTCATGCTTGAACATGCTCCAATGCTCATCCTTCTTGTCCATGCTAGGTCCTTCATTTGTCAGCAACAGAAATATATCGACGTTAGGCAGCATCATATTCACATGAACATTAGAAACATTACCAAGAAGCGAAAGTGCCTGATAATTTAATTGGTGTGCACAATCTCTAGTAATTGGTCCAGTAGGTATATTAGCAGGGGTTGTGGCTGTAACTATGGTAGTCATGTCCTCATCATCCTCCCCTTCTTGAAAATAAAGCCGTCCCCGACGTTTCTTAATCTGAAATGTGGCTAACAAAAGAGACAAGGTGTACATGTTGTATATATATATGTCATTCATTCTTACTTCCCTTAGTTTTTGGACATGTAACACATGTATATATGAGTAACTTTCGTATGTCGTGAAATATAAACATATATGATCATCACAATACATAAACGACATGAAAGTATTGCAACTCAGTTTGCATATATAAGTGATGCTCTTATTCATATCTAAAGATGTACAATGCTCATCATTAAACCATCCCAATACCGGTGAAGAAACGTTAATGTTTTTCGAAGGGCATGCTACAACAGGCTTAACTAAGTAGTCATGCAACAAGTCATTCGATGCAGAATCATCACCAAGATTAGAGGTCATATCAAAATGATTAAGAATTGGCAGTTTCATAATAGTAACATGATTATCCAAAATAGATGGTGTGCTCAAATCAACAGGTAACTCAAGACATGATGTATTAAAGTCTATTAGGCAAGCAACATCTTCATGTGAAGTTATGACATTCTCGAAAATTGGTTGTGTGATGAAACTACTGGATAGCTCAACACATGTTGCTTTTAAATCAGCAAGGTTCTCATGTGGAGGGGAAAGATCCATACCTTTGTCATTACCTTTTTGTGATGATAGATCAGATATTGTAGGAGTGCTTACGATAATTGATGTGGTTATGGTAGTGCTCATAGTGGTTAAAGGAACAACCTTCTCAACTTGTGGTATTTGCACATTCCGCTTGTTCGTCTTCTGGGCAACACGTCTGTCGATTTCCTGTTCAGCTTTACAAGCAAGACGAAACAAACGATCCATAGGATAACACTTTTCATGAATTAGGATATCCTGAATGTCACGGTTTAAACCTTCCCAAAATATGTCCATGAAATATTCTTCACTTTCCTCTAAAAGAGAATGCAAGAATGTAGTTTCTAAAGCATCATAATATTCTGAAACAGTTTTAGTACCTTGTTTTAATTTTTTTAATTTCCTAACCTTGTCACGAGTATAATAAGAGGGAACGAATCTATATCGCATAGCAAATTTGAGATCATTCCAAGTATTAGGTATATAATCAGGATATAAACTACAATATTCATTCCACCAAATAGAAGCAAAATCTTTGAAAGCACTAATTGCAGTTTTTACTTTCTTATGCTCAAGAAAATTATGGGAAAAAAATAAATCATTTATTTCAAACTCCCACTCAATGTATAAATCAGGTCTTAGACGTCCATGAAAGTGTGGTATAGAAACAATAACCTGATCATGTGCATGCTTATGTGTGTTTACCTTTTGCAGTGACTATTGTGTAGTTGTAGGTGGTGGCAAATCTCCAACTATAGCTGCCGCCCAAGAAGATCTAACTCCAGAACCTGCCATGATTAGTAGAAAACAAGAAACAAATCACAAGTATATGTCCCTATGAACTACTAGGATTTGGTGGTAAAACGCTCACAGGATAGCAAATATCAATGTCTTACTAGTTCTTACCATGCAGCAGGTGGTGATCGGCAACCAACGGTGTCAAAGAACTCCAAAGATTAAGTAGAGCGATTGCCAGGTGAACGCACGTATACACGATATAGAAATATGTGGAGCTTGGAAGGCTTTAATATGGTGGCAAAAATATCAGCAATAATCAATTCAGAGATGCAAAATTGAATTAACGCTCAACGACGATACTGTGCTGGTCCTAGTCTAGACCGGACTAGAGACGCGAGCCTAGAACACTAATGTGGTCACGGCGTAGCACAACTAGAAGCAATGAATGATATGAAGTAGCTCTGAATAGCAAGATATAAGTGAAGATCATCAACAGAGCAGTTTTTAGGGTAAAAAAATTTCGTGCCCATACGTTCCTTACGTCCCGAAACTCGATTTGAGACGTTCGCCACCATAGTGTTTTTTTCGCACTTTTTCAGCCACCGCAGTCCCGCATCGCAAAAAAAAAAGAGCAAAAAAAGAAAAGAAAAAAAAAGAGAGAGAAAATAAAAAATTCAGAGGGTGCTTCACAGTTGTTACGTGCCGCGCCGTGCTTTCGTTGGTGTTTTAGGCTCGCGTCTCTAGTACGGTCTAGCCTAGGATCAGCACAGTACCGACGTTGAGTGTTTATTCAGCTTTGCATCTCTGTTTTGATTACTGTTGATCTTTTTGCTACCATATTTGTCAAGCCTACCTACAGCTCCACATATATCCTACATCGTGCGTTTTGACACCTCCTGGCCATCGCTCTACCATATCTCTGAGAGTTTTGACCCGTTGGTTGTACATCACCACCTGCTGCTAGGTAAGAATCGGTAAGAACGTAAGAAAAGCTTGACGGATTTGTGCTTTCCACCACCCCACATCCATCCCATTAGTAGAAGTAGGATCATATTCCTGTGTGTTTTCTATTTCTGCTAACCATGCCAGGATCACATGATGAAGTGGCGCGGGTTGCACCCGATTGGGAGAACATGAAAAACAAGGAGCTACATGATAAATTTGCACAAATGATGTCTGAACAGGTGAATGACATCGAGACCAGATTTACAGAGGCAATTGATGGCGTGGAAAAGATGATCGACACCAAGCTCGACGCCAAGTTTACTGAGTTGATCGCACGCCTACCTTCAGCACAGCCACAGCCACCGCCACTACCACGTGCACGACGTATTCTGTTTCCGCGAGGACAAGCTGCTGGTATTGGTGCTCCTCCTGCTGCTGCAGTTGCTGCTACTGCTGCTGCTGCTTCTGACGTCGTCCAGGACGACAACTACGAGGGTGATTACGAGGAGGAGGTGGAACAGGAAGCGGCCTATGAGCAGCCAGCTGGACGTCCACGTCCCAACATTCGCCACGGTCGACACCAACCACCCCCTCAGGTACGCGATGATGAACACGTGCCTAAACTTAAATTGAATCTTAAGCCGTTTGAGGGTAGATATATTCCTGATGCTTATCTTACTTGGGAGTTAGAAACTGAACAACGTTTTACATGTTTACAATATCCTGAGAATAGACGTGTTACTGCTGCTGTTTGTGAATGATAGAGGCGAAGGTGTCCCGATGTTTCGATGAGATGGTGGAGATCGATTATGGTGGAGGCGACTTTCACGATCCGACTACGAACGTGCGAAGACGTTGCGCCTTAGCGATCGCTAAACCAACTCCGAGAGGTTATTGATCCCGCGGATGCACGATCAACCTGACCACGAAGGTCTAATTCCTGCAAGCAATCGAAGAACAAGCAAGAACTAAGAATTGCAATCTGGATATTGCGAATATAAGATGAATGATTACGAAAGTTGGGGTTCCAATGAGGTCTTGGCCTGGTCGGATGACACAAACGAAGAGCTCGAAGTTGCGGCTATGGCTAACTTGTATCTAATTAAAACCCAAGTCTAAACGACGCCCTAAGGGCTGTATATATGGGGGAACAGAGGGGATTTTCGTGACCCCTTGGAGGTGGGATCCGAAAACAACCCTAACTCGGTTTCCCCACACATACGGACTCTAAAAACAGCCTATAATGTGGTATTTCGAAATTACATGGGCCCAACCCAATATTAAGGTGACGCAACACCTATAATTGCTCTTGGACGAAAATAATGAAGTGGCATCTCGTGTATTCCGTCCAAGCCTTCATGCATGCCTTATGGTGGCTTCAACGTGCGAAAATCCCCACTGGAAGCTCCACTGTACTTTCCCCCGCGCGCACCTTCTTCTCCATTCTTGATCCCGCTCCAATGACCATCCTTCTTGTCCATGCTAGGTCCTTCATTCATAACCAAAACAAAAGTATCTAATTTAGGCAGCATCATATGTTCATGAAAAATAGAAGGATTCGCAAGAAACGAAAGTACCTGATAATTTAGTTGACGTGCACGTGCTCTAGTAACTGGTCCAGTATGTGTAGTTGGTGAGGGTATGGGTGTAACATTAGTAGGGATGTCCTCATCAACCTCCCCTTCTTCAATTGAAGTCGTCCTCGACGGAAGCTCATCATCTTCTCCCAAATAAGGTTTCAAATCTGCAATGTTAAATGTGGGACTAACCCCAAAATCTGCAGGTAGCTCAAGTTTATATGCATTATCATTAATTTTCTGTAAAACCTTAAAGGGACCATCAGCTCGTGGCATTAACTTAGACTTGCGCAAATCAGGAAACCTATCTTTTCGTAGATGTAACCAAACAAGATCTCCTGGTTCAAAAACAACATGCTTTCGACCCCTATCACCAGCAAGCTTGTATCTAGCATTCATGCGCTCAATGTTTTCTTTAGTTAACTCATGCATTTTTAATATCAATTCAGCACGTTGCTTAGCATCAAAATTCACCTTCTCCGAAGATGGAAGAGGCAGCAAATCAATAGGTGCACGAGGTAGAAAACCATAAACAATCTCAAAAGGGCACATTTTAGTGGTAGAATGCACTGAACGATTATAAGCAAATTCAATATGAGGTAAACATTCTTCCCACAGTTTCAAGTTACTTTTTAAAACAGCCCTAAGCATAGTAGACAATGTCCTATTGACCACTTCAGTTTGTCCATCAGTTTGGGGATGACATGTAGTACTAAAAAGTAGTTTAGTCCCCAACTTAGCCCATAAGCATCTCCAAAAATGGCTAAGAAACTTAGTATCACGATCCGAGACAATAGTATTGGGCACACCATGTAAACGAATAATCTCTCCAAAGAATAAATCAGCAACATTAGCAGCAGCATCGCTTTTATGACATGGTATAAAATGTGCCATCTTAGAAAATCTATCCACGACAACAAATATGCTATCCCTCCCCTTCTTTGTTCGAGGCAAGCCTAAAACAAAGTCCATGGATATGTCCTCCCACGGAACACTAGGTACAGGTAAAGGCATGTATAAACCATGAGGATTGAGTCGTGACTTAGCTTTTTGACATGTAGTGCAGCGAGCAACAAAACGCTCAACATCCCGTCTCATCTTTGGCCAAAAGAAATGTGTAGCAAGTACGTCCTCCGTCTTTTTCACGCCAAAATGTCCCATTAATCCTCCTCCATGCGCCTCCTGCAACAACAAAAGACGAATAGAGCTAGCTGGAATGCATAGCTTGTTAGAACGGAACACAAATCCATCATTAAGCACAAACTTGTTCCATGTTCTACCCTCTCTACAATTCTGCAATACATCTTTAAATTCCGCATCATTTGCATATTGTTCTTTGATTGTCTCTAAACCGAATATCTTGAAGTCAAGTTGTGAAAGCATAGTATAACGACGAGACAAAGCATCAGCAATAATATTATCTTTCCCCTTCTTGTGTTTAATGACATAAGGGAAAGTCTCAATAAATTCAACCCACTTAGCATGTCTACGATTAAGTTTTGCTTGACTTCTTATGTGTTTCAAAGATTCATGATCAGAATGTATAACAAATTCTTTGGGCCATAAATAATGTTGCCAAGTTTCTAATGTCCGAACAAGAGCATATAATTCCTTATCATAAGTAGAATAGTTCAGACTAGGCCCACTCAATTTTTCAGAAAAGTATGCAACAGGTTTAGCATCTTGTAATAACACACCTCCCAAACCAATCCCACTAGCATCGCATTCAAGCTCAAAAGTCTTATTAAAATCAGGAAGTTGGAGCAAAGGAGCATGTGTTAACTTATCTTTCAATACTGTGAAAGCTTCTTCCTGTGCGGTACCCCAAGTAAAAGGCACATCCTTGCGTGTAAGCTCATTGAGAGGGGCAGCAATGGTGCTGAAATCTCTCACAAAACGCCTATAGAATCCAGCGAGGCCAAGAAAACTCCTCACTTGTGTGACCGTTTTGGGCTGCGGCCAACTCTCAGTCGCCTCGATCTTGGCTTTATCAACTTCATTACCCTGTGGAGTAACAACATAGCCAAGAAACGAGACTCGGTCGGTGCAAAAGGTGCACTTCCCAAGGTTACCAAATAAACGTGCATTACGTAGAGCAATAAAAACAGCACGTAAATGATCCAAATGTTCCTCCAAAGATTTGCTATAAATCAGTATATCATCAAAATAGACTACCACAAATCGTCCAATGAAAGCACGTAAAACCTCGTTCATTAATCTCATGAAAGTGCTAGGTGCATTAGTTAACCCAAAAGGCATGACTAACCACTCATATAATCCAAACTTAGTTTTAAAAGCCGTTTTCCATTCATCTCCTAATTTCATGCGAATTTGATGGTATCCACTACGCAAATCAACTTTGGAAAACATGGTAGAGCCACTTAATTCATCAAGCATATCATCTAACCTAGGAATAGGATGACGATAACGAATAGTAATATTATTAATGGCTCGACAATCAACACACATACGCCATGTTCCATCCTTTTTAGGCACTAATATAACAGGAACAACACAAGGACTAAGGGACTCACGTATGTAACCTTTGTCGAGTAGCTCTTGTACTTGACGCTGAGTCTCCTTCGTCTCCTCCGGATTGGTACGGTATGACGCACGGTTGGGCAACGAAGCACCGGGAATTAAGTCAATCTGATTCTCAATCCCTCGAATAGGTGGTAATCCCGGTGGTACGTCTTGTGGAAAGACGTCAATAAACTCCTGCAAAAGGTCAGTGACAACAGGAGGCAAAGAAGGAGGCAATTCCTCAAATGAAAACAAAGCTTCTTTGCACACAAAAGCATAGCACACATATTGACTAACATCCAAATCTGAAATATCAACCTTAGTAGCAAGCAAAGTTGGACTAGTCAATTTAATTTCATTAGAAACAGCAGAAGAAGATTTGCTATTAGTCTTATGTTGTTGCTCAAATTCTTTGGCTGCTATCTCATTCTCACTCTTATTTTTCTCCTGTTTTGCTTTACTAGCTCTAGCAAGATCATCTTTCACAATTTGTTCAGGAGACATAGGAAGTAAAGCAATATTTTTATCCTGATGAACTAGAGTAAACTGATTTGTCCTACCATGGTGTACAACATTCCTATCAAATTGCCATGGTCTACCAAGTAAAAGAGAGCATGCTTGCATGGGTACCACATCACAATCAACATAATCAGCATATGCAGCAATGCTAAAGTGCACACGAACAGAACGCGTTACCTTAATCTTACCACTATTGTTAAACCACTGAATATAGTACGGATGGGGGTGTGGTCTTGTGGTGAGAGATAGCTTCTCCACCAACTCCATGCTAGCCAAGTTGTTGCAACTCCCTCCGTCAATGATGATGCGAACCGAACGTTCTTTCACCACTCCCTTTGTGTGGAACAAATTATGCCTCTGGTTTTGCTCGGCCTTTGTTACCTGCACACTTAATACACGTTGAGCAACCAAACTAGCATATTTATCTGCATCATCAGGAGTCATATACTCTATATCATGAGCATCATCATGGGCACCCTGTTCCTCATGAGCAATGAGAACTAGAGTCTCCTCATCATAGTCACTCGCTGACTCATACCCACCATCCGCCGTAATAGTCATCACACGCTTGGAGGGACAGTCTTTTGCGAAGTGACCTCCACCTTGGCACCTGCGACATTTAATATCACGATCTCGTGCTTGCCCTGTGGACGCCATGGATGAAGAAGAACTCGCTGCTGGACCACTCTGTGCACCCTTGAATGGTGGCGCTGGCTGTTTTGGTGGCTCCCTGTAAGAATGAGCGGCTGAAGTAGATGGTGGCGCAGCAGGACGTGTGGATGTAGAAGCTCCACGCGATGTCCATGATGTATTTCGTCCTGCAGAAAAGTTAGGTCTCGTAGCGGCCTGTCGATCCTGCACTTCACGTTCAGCTTTACAAGCAAGATGAAACAAACGAGTGATAGTAGCAAAGTCCTTGTATTCTAGAATAGTTTGTATCTCCCTGTTTAAGCCACCCATAAAACGTGCAAGCATAGCTTCATTATCCTCTACTAGGCCACATCTAATCAATCCAGTTTGTAATTCTTGATAATATTCCTCTACAGAATTTTTTCCTTGTCTCAAACGCTGTAATTTTTGTAACAATTCACGTTGATAATAAGGGGGAACCCAGCGAGTACGCATAGCATCTTTTAAAGCAGCCCAAGTAGTTGGAATATTATTAGCATGCAATCTACAATGTTCAGACCACCAAATAGATGCAAAGCCCGTGAATTCACAAACAACAGCAGTAACACGTCTATTCTCAGGATATTGTAAACATGTAAAACGTTGTTCAGTTTCTAACTCCCAAGTAAGATAAGCATCAGGAATATATCTACCCTCAAACGGCTTAAGATTCAATTTAAGTTTAGGTACATGTTCATCATCGCGTACCTGAGGGGGTGGTTGGTGTCGACCGTGGCGAATGTTGGGACGCGGACGTCCAGCTGGCTGCTCATAGGCCGCTTCCTGTTCCACCTCCTCCTCGTAATCACCCTCGTAGTTGTCGTCCAGGCCGACGTCAGAAGCAGCAGCAGCAGCAGCAGTAGCAGCAACTGCAGCAGCAGGAGGAGCACCAATACCAGCAGCTTGTCCACGCGGAAACAGAATACGTCGTGCACGTGGTAGTGGCGGTGGCTGTGGCTGTGCTGAAGGTAGGCGTGCGATCAACTCAGTAAACTTGGCGTCGAGCTTGGTGTCGATCATCTTCTCCACGCCATCAATCGCCTCTGTAAATCTGGTCTCGATGTCCTGCACCTGTTGAGACATCATACGTGCAAATTTATCATGTAGCTCCTTGTTTGTCATGTTCTCCCAATCGGGTGCATCCCGCGCCACTTCATCATGTGATCCTGGCATGGTTAGCAGAAATAGAAAACACACCGGAATATGATCCTACTGCTACTAATGGGATGGATGTGGGGTGGTGGAAAGCACAAATCCGTCAAGCTTTTCTTACGTTCTTACCGATTCTTACCTAGCAGCAGGTGGTGATGTACAACCAACGGGTCAAAACTCTCAGAGATGTGGTAGAGCGATGGCCAGGCGGTGTCAAAACGCACGATGTAGAATATATGTGGAGCTGTAGGAAGGCTGACAAGTATGGTAGGAAAAACTCAACAGTAATCAAAACAGAGATGCAAAGCTGAATAAACACTCAACGTCGGTACTGTGCTGATCCTAGGCTAGACCGTACTAGAGACGCGAGCCTAAAACACCAACGAAAGCACGGCGTGGCACGTAACAACTGTGAAGCACACTCTGAATTTTTTTTTTCTCTCTTTTTTTTTTTTTTTGCTTTTTTTTTTTTTTTTTTTTGGAAATCACCCTCTTCTACGTACGACAAAAGATTGGTGAAATCCGACTCTAATCAACTCAAAACTATTCTGGCTACGGAGATATCAGGAACCGTACTGATGGTGGAACTCAAGTCGGACTCGTGAGACGTGGTGGTGTATATGGACTCTGCTTGGCGGAACGTGGTGGTGTATCTAGACTCGGATTGGCGGAACGTGGTAGGATGACTACTGGTGCGGCGGCGACGTGGAAAACTGTGATCAGAACTCGAAACTCTAAGGGAACTAGACGCTAAGATCAGCAACTCGACACAACGATGCAACCGCAAATTCAACAATGCAAACTACTGTAAAGAAAACTGGACAAAGGCTCGGACTGTTTTGGGACGTGATGATCTAACCCTAATTTTTTTTTGTTGGCTTTTTCGTGGACTGTAGGTATGAAGAACAGAACCAATCTAGACTACGAAAACTGGTAAATCTCACCGAGCAACCTGGAAATCTGATACCACTTGATAGAGGCGAAGGTGTCCCGATGTTTCGATGAGATGGTGGAGATCGATTATGGTGGAGGCGACTTTCACGATCCGACTACGAACGTGCGAAGACGTTGCGCCTTAGCGATCGCTAAACCAACTCCGAGAGGTTATTGATCCCGCGGATGCACGATCAACCTGACCACGAAGGTCTAATTCCTGCAAGCAATCGAAGAACAAGCAAGAACTAAGAATTGCAATCTGGATATTGCGAATATAAGATGAATGATTACGAAAGTTGGGGTTCCAATGAGGTCTTGGCCTGGTCGGATGACACAAACGAAGAGCTCGAAGTTGCGGCTATGGCTAACTTGTATCTAATTAAAACCCAAGTCTAAACGACGCCCTAAGGGCTGTATATATGGGGGAACAGAGGGGATTTTCGTGACCCCTTGGAGGTGGGGTCCGAAAACAACCCTAACTCGGTTTCCCCACACATACGGACTCTAAAAACAGCCTATAATGTGGTATTTCGAAATTACATGGGCCCAGCCCAATATTAAGGTGACGCAACACCTATAATTGCTCTTGGACGAAAATAATGAAGTGGCATCTCGTGTATTCCGTCCAAGCCTTCATGCATGCCTTATGGTGGCTTCAACGTGCGAAAATCCCCACTGGAAGCTCCACTGTACTTTCCCCCGCGCGCACCTTCTTCTCCATTCTTGATCCCGCTCCAATGACCATCCTTCTTGTCCATGCTAGGTCCTTCATTCATAACCAAAACAAAAGTATCTAATTTAGGCAGCATCATATGTTCATGAAAAATAGAAGGATTCGCAAGAAACGAAAGTACCTGATAATTTAGTTGACGTGCACGTGCTCTAGTAACTGGTCCAGTATGTGTAGTTGGTGAGGGTATGGGTGTAACATTAGTAGGGATGTCCTCATCAGTGAATTCACGGGCTTTGCATCTATTTGGTGGTCTGAACATTGTAGATTGCATGCTAATAATATTCCAACTACTTGGGCTGCTTTAAAAGATGCTATGCGTACTCGCTGGGTTCCTCCTTATTATCAACGTGAATTGTTACAAAAATTACAGCGTTTGAGACAAGGAAAAAATTCGGTAGAGGAATATTATCAAGAATTACAAACTGGATTGATTAGATGTGGCCTAGTAGAGGATAATGAAGCTATGCTTGCACGTTTTATGGGTGGCTTAAACAGGGAGATACAAAGTATTCTAGAATACAAGGACTTTGCTACTATCACTCGTTTGTTTCATCTTGCTTGTAAAGCTGAACGTGAAGTGCAGGATCGACAGGCCGCTACAAGACCTAACTTTTCTGCAGGACGAAATACATCATGGACATCGCGTGGAGCTTCTACATCCACACGTCCTGCTGCGCCACCATCTACTTCAGCCGCTCATTCTTACAGGGAGCCACCAAAACAGCCAGCGCCACCATTCAAGGGTGCACAGAGTGGTCCGGCGACGAGTTCTTCTTCATCCATGGCGTCCACAGGGCAAACACGAGATCGTGATATTAAATGTCGCAGGTGCCAAGGTGGAGGTCACTTCGCAAAAGACTGTCCCTCCAAGCGTGTGATGACTATTACGGCGGATGGTGGGTATGAGTCAGCGAGTGACTATGATGAGGAGACTCTAGTTCTCATTGCTCATGAGGAACAGGGTGCCCATGATGATGCTCATGATATAGAGTATATGACTCCTGATGACGCAGATAAATATGCTAGTTTGGTTGCTCAACGTGTATTAAGTGTGCAGGTAACGAAGGCCGAGCAAAACCAGAGGCATAATTTGTTCCACACAAAGGGAGTGGTGAAAGAACGTTCGGTTCGCATCATCATTGACGGAGGGAGTTGCAACAACTTGGCTAGCATGGAGTTGGTGGAGAAGCTATCTCTCACCACAAGACCACACCCCCATCCGTACTATATTCAGTGGTTTAACAATAGTGGTAAGATTAAGGTAACGCGTTCTGTTCGTGTGCACTTTAGCATTGCTGCTTATGCTGATTATGTTGATTGTGATGTGGTACCCATGCAAGCATGCTCTCTTTTACTTGGTAGACCATGGCAATTTGATAGGAATGTTGTACACCATGGTAGGACAAATCAGTTTACTCTGGTTCATCAGGGTAAAAATATTGCTTTACTTCCTATGTCTCCTGAACAAATTGTGAAAGATGATCTTGCTAGAGCTAGTAAAGCAAAACAGGAGAAAAATAAGAGTGAGAATGAGATAGCAGCCAAAGAATTTGAGCAACAACATAAGACTAATAGCAAATCTTCTTCTGCTGTTTCTAATGAAATTAAATTGACTAGTCCAACTTTGCTTGCTACTAAGGTTGATATTTCAGATTTGGATGTTAGTCAATATGTGTGCTATGCTTTTGTCTGCAAAGAAGCTTTGTTTTCATTTGAGGAATTGCCTCCTTCTTTGCCTCCTGTTGTCACTGACCTTTTGCAGGAGTTTATTGACGTCTTTCCACAAGACGTACCACCGGGATTACCACCTATTCGAGGGATTGAGCATCAGATTGACTTAATTCCCGGTGCTTCGTTGCCCAACCGTGCGCCATACCGTACCAATCCGGAGGAGACGAAGGAGATTCAGCGTCAAGTACAAGAGCTACTCGACAAAGGTTACATACGTGAGTCCCTTAGTCCTTGTGCTGTTCCTGTTATATTAGTGCCTAAAAAGGATGGAACATGGCGTATGTGTGTTGATTGTCGAGCCATTAATAATCTTACTATTCGTTATCGTCATCCTATTCCTAGGTTAGATGATATGCTTGATGAATTAAGTGGCTCTACCATGTTTTCCAAAGTTGATTTGCGTAGTGGATACCATCAAATTCGCATGAAATTAGGAGATGAATGGAAAACGGCTTTTAAAACTAAGTTTGGATTATATGAGTGGTTAGTCATGCCTTTTGGGTTAACTAATGCACCTAGCACTTTCATGAGATTAGTGAACGAGGTTTTACGTGCTTTCATTGGACGATTTGTGGTAGTCTATTTTGATGATATACTGATTTATAGCAAATCTTTGGAGGAACATTTGGATCATTTACGTGCTGTTTTTATTGCTCTACGTAATGCACGTTTATTTGGTAACCTTGGGAAGTGCACCTTTTGCACCGACCGAGTATCGTTTCTTGGCTATGTTGTTACTCCACAGGGTATTGAAGTTGATACAGCCAAGATCGAGGCGATTGAGAGTTGGCCGCAGCCCAAAACGGTCACAGAAGTGCGAAGTTTTCTTGGCCTCGCTGGATTCTATAGGCGTTTTGTGAGAGATTTCAGCACCATTGCTGGCCCTCTCAATGAGCTTACACGCAAGGATGTGCCTTTTACTTGGGGTACCGCACAGGAAGAAGCTTTCACGGTATTGAAAGATAAGTTAACACATGCTCCTTTGCTCCAACTTCCTGATTTTAATAAGACTTTTGAGCTTGAATGCGATGCTAGTGGGATTGGTTTGGGAGGTGTGTTATTACAAGATGCTAAACCTGTTGCATACTTTTCTGAAAAATTGAGTGGGCCTAGTCTGAACTATTCTACTTATGATAAGGAATTATATGCTCTTGTTCGGACATTAGAAACTTGGCAACATTATTTATGGCCCAAAGAATTTGTTATACATTCTGATCATGAATCTTTGAAACACATAAGAAGTCAAGCAAAACTTAATCGTAGACATGCTAAGTGGGTTGAATTTATTGAGACTTTCCCTTATGTCATTAAACACAAGAAGGGGAAAGATAATATTATTGCTGATGCTTTGTCTCGTCGTTATACTATGCTTTCACAACTTGACTTCAAGATATTCGGTTTAGAGACAATCAAAGAACAATATGCAAATGATGCGGAATTTAAAGATGTATTGCAGAATTGTAGAGAGGGTAGAACATGGAACAAGTTTGTGCTTAATGATGGATTTGTGTTCCGTTCTAACAAGCTATGCATTCCAGCTAGCTCTATTCGTCTTTTGTTGTTGCAGGAGGCGCATGGAGGAGGATTAATGGGACATTTTGGCGTGAAAAAGACGGAGGACGTACTTGCTACACATTTCTTTTGGCCAAAGATGAGACGGGATGTTGAGCGTTTTGTTGCTCGCTGCACTACATGTCAAAAAGCTAAGTCACGACTCAATCCTCATGGTTTATACATGCCTTTACCTGTACCTAGTGTTCCGTGGGAGGACATATCCATGGACTTTGTTTTAGGCTTGCCTCGAACAAAGAAGGGGAGGGATAGCATATTTGTTGTCGTGGATAGATTTTCTAAGATGGCACATTTTATACCATGTCATAAAAGCGATGATGCTGCTAATGTTGCTGATTTATTCTTTGGAGAGATTATTCGTTTACATGGTGTGCCCAATACTATTGTCTCGGATCGTGATACTAAGTTTCTTAGCCATTTTTGGAGATGCTTATGGGCTAAGTTGGGGACTAAACTACTTTTTAGTACTACATGTCATCCCCAAACTGATGGACAAACTGAAGTGGTCAATAGGACATTGTCTACTATGCTTAGGGCTGTTTTAAAAAGTAACTTGAAACTGTGGGAAGAATGTTTACCTCATATTGAATTTGCTTAATCGTTCAGTGCATTCTACCACTAAAATGTGCCCTTTTGAGATTGTTTATGGTTTTCTACCTCGTGCACCTATTGATTTGCTGCCTCTTCCATCTTCGGAGAAGGTGAATTTTGATGCTAAGCAACGTGCTGAGTTGATATTAAAAATGCATGAGTTAACTAAAGAAAACATTGAGCGCATGAATGCTAGATACAAGCTTGCTGGTGATAGGGGTCGAAAGCATGTTGTATTTGAACCAGGAGATCTTGTTTGGTTACATCTACGAAAAGATAGGTTTCCTGATTTGCGCAAGTCTAAGTTAATGCCACGAGCTGATGGTCCCTTTAAGGTTTTACAGAAAATTAATGATAATGCATATAAACTTGAGCTACCTGCAGATTTTGGGGTTAGTCCCACATTTAACATTGCAGATTTGAAACCTTATTTGGGAGAAGATGATGAGCTTCCGTCGAGGACGACTTCAATTCAAGAAGGGGAGGATGATGAGGACATCCCTACTAATGTTACACCCATACCCTCACCAACTACACATACTGGACCAGTTACTAGAGCACGTGCACGTCAACTAAATTATCAGGTACTTTCGTTTCTTGCGAATCCTTCTATTGTTCATGAACATATGATGCTGCCTAAATTAGATACTTTTGTTTTGCTTATGAATGAAGGACCTAGCATGGACAAGAAGGATGGTCATTGGAGCGGGATCAAGAATGGAGAAGAAGGTGTGCGCGGGGGAAAGTACAGTGGAGCTTCCAGTGGGGATTTTCGCACGTTGAAGCCACCGTAAGGCATGCATGAAGGCTTGGACGGAATACACGAGATGCCACTTCATTATTTTCGTCCAAGAGCAATTATAGGTGCTGCGTCACCTTAATATTGGGCTGGGCCCATGTAATTTCGAAATACCACATTATAGGCAGATTTTAGAGTCCGTATGTGTGGGGAAACCGAGTTAGGGTTGTTTTCGGACCCCACCTCCAAGGGGTCACGAAAATCCCCTCTGTTCCCCCATATATACAGCCCTTAGGGCGTTGTTTAGACTTGGGTTTTAATTAGATTTAAGTTAGCCATAGCCGCAACTTCGAGCTCTTCGTTTGTGTCATCCAACCAGGCCAAGACCTCATTGGAACCCCAACTTTCGTAATCATTCATCTTATATTCGCAATATCCAGATTGCAATTCTTAGTTCTTACTTGTTCTTCGATTGCTTGCAGGAATTAGACCTTCGTGGTCAGGTTGATCGTGCATCCGCGGGATCAATAACCTCTCGGAGTTGGTTTAGCGATCGCTAAGGCGCAACGTCTTCGCACGTTCGTAGTCGGATCGTGAAAGTCGTCTCCACCATAATCGATCTCCTCCATCTCATCGAAACATCGGGACACCTTCGCCTCTATCATATGAAGTAGCTCTGAATAGCAAGATATAAGTGAAGATCATCAACAGAGCAAAGATAATGGTGAAAATAGGCTCCAAATCAAGATACACCAATATTCTCGCTACAAGTTTCCTCTGAAATATATTTGCTAATTTTTTGATATTTTTCCTCCAATAGGGCACTCACTTAAGCTTTCCGACGCAATAAGAATCACTCAATTTAGAGTTCGGATGAGGTTTCAAAAAAATTGAGAATCAGCCCGAAATCTGACAAAAACTGTGTTCGGAAACTTTAGAGGTCAAAAAGTCCGTCTTAGAAGCCGATCTGGAGTTTCAAATAACACACTAGCTCCAGAACTATTTAGAAGCGGCTCGAAAATATCTTTAATTTGAGTAGTCGTGTAGTCAAAAAGGACTTCGGATGACAAAGTTATGCCCGTTTTAGTGGACACTGCTCAAAACTGATTCCGACGAGATTTCAAATACGAGTTCAACTAGAGATAGATCCGAATTTTTTCTTCTTTTTTCTCTTTTTTCCTTTTTTTCTTTCTTGTTTTTCCTTTTTCTTTTTTTCTCTCTTTTTTCAACTCTTTTTCTCTCTTTTTCTATGGTGGATGGTAGAACTAGGCAGCGGATGGGATGATGGTGCAGCAGCGGCGGTGACTAACGTGAACAGAACTCGAAACTCTAAAGGACTAGATACTAAGACCAGCAACTGAACACGACGATGCAACCGATAATTCAATAAAGCAAAGCACCGAAAAGAAAATTGCGAAGTCTCAGAATTGTTTGGATATGATGATCTAATCCTATTTTTATGCCTTTTTGTGTGAATGATAGGTGATAAAAAAACAGATCTAATATATGGATGTGGAATTCTCACCGAGCAACCTGAAAACTGATACCACTTGATAGAGGCGGAGGTGTCCCGATCTTTCGATGAGAGATAACTATCGATTTGGTGGAGACGACTCTGACGATCCGACTACGAACGTGCAACAACGTCGCGCCTTAGCAATCGCTAAACCAATCTCCGGAGGTTATTGACCACGTCGGAGCACGATCAACCTGACCACGAAGGTCTAGTGCCTGCAAGCAATCGAAGAACAAGCAAGAACTATGATAAAGCAATCTGAATATTGCGAATATGTAGATGAAGTATGAATAAAGTTGGGATTCCGAAAGCGGTCTTGATCTGGTCGTTGGACACAAACCGAGTACACGAAGATGCAGCAATTAGCTAAGCAGTCTTTTTAACTAAAAGAAATCCAAAGAAAAACCCTAGGGGTTGATCTACTTATATAGGACTAAAGGGTGGAGGCCAAGGGGGTGGAAGGACGTCCCAAGGGGTCCTAAAACTAAACCTAGGTCGTACAAGGCACTTGGGCCCATGTGGAGGTGATGCAACACCTATTGAGTTGGACTTTGATTCGGATTCTGCTGCTGGGTCGCACCGTTTTCGCAATATCTCCACGCTCCGAATGAACTTGAAGGTGAAACCAATTGCGTTGGAAACTAGAAGAGATAAGCTATCACCACAGATAAGAATCACGCAATTTGGAGTTCGTATGTAGAAACGGCGGCTGTTTGAAATTGGATATATCTCTGCAGTCCGAATCTGAGTCCATGACGTGAAAGACTTGGTCTCTATCTTCTCTTGGCCCAAAAGTGACGTGAAATAACTTCTTGTACAGCACACAATCATGCCCCTTTGTATTGACTTCATTTCTTGATCAAATATAGAGGAATTAATGGTCATATCCATGATAATTATGTCCTCATCATCTTCATGCTTGAACATGCTCCAATGCTCATCCTTCTTGTCCATGCTAGGTCCTTCATTTGTGAGCAACAGAAATATATCGACGTTAGGCAGCATCATATTCACATGAATATTAGAAACATTACCAAGAAGCGAAAGTGCCTGATAATTTAATTGGTGTGCACAATCTCTAGTAATTGGTCCAGTAGGTATATTAGCAGGGGTTGTGGCTGTAACTATGGTAGTCATGTCCTCATCACAGAGCTACTATGGATGAGGACATGGCTACCATAGTTACACCCATAACCCCTGCTAAAATACCTACTGGACCAATTACTAGAGATCGTGCACACCAATTAAATTATCAGGTAGTTTCGTTTCTTGGTAATGTTTCTAATGTTCATGTGAATATGATGCTGCCTAACATCGATATATTTCTATTGCTGACAAATGAAGGACCTAGCATGGACAAGAAGGATGAGCATTGGAGCATGTTCAAGCATGTAGATGATGAGGACATCACTATCATGGATATGACCATTAATTCCTCTATATTTGATCAAGAAATGAAGTCAATACAAAGGGGCATGATTGTGTGCTGCACAAAAGTTATTTCACGTCACTTTTGGCCCAAGAGAAGATAGAGACCAAGTCTTTCACGTCATGGACTCAGATTCGGACTACAGAGATATGCCCAACTTCAAACAGCCGCCGTTTTTACATACGAACTCCAAATTGGGTGATTCTTTTTGCTGGTGATAGCTTATCTCGTGTAGTTTCCAACCCAATTGGTTTCACCTTCAGATTCCTTCTGAGCCTGGAGATATTGCAAAAACGGTGCGACCAAGCAGCAGAATCCGAGTCAAAGTCTAACTCAATAGGTGTTGCATCACCTCCACATGGGCCCAAGTGCCTTGTACGACCTAGGTTTAGTTTAGGACTCCTTGGGACGTCCTTCCACCCCTTGGCCTCCACCCTTTAGTCCTATATAAGTAGATCAACCCCTAGGGTTTTCTTTGGATTTCTTTTAGTTAAAAAGACTGCTTAGCTAATTGCCGCATCTTTGTGTACTCGGTTTGTGTCCAACGACCAGATCAAGACCGCTTTCGGAATCCCAACTTTATTCATACTTCATCTACATATTCGCAATATTCAGATTGCTTTATCATAGTTCTTGCTTGTTCTTCGATTGCTTGCAGGCACTAGACCTTCGTGGTCAGGTTGATCGTGCTCCGGCGTGGTCAATAACCTTCAGAAGATTGGTTTAGCTATTGCTAAGGCGAAACGTCGTTGCACGTTTGTAGTCGGATCATCAAAGTCGACTCCATCAAATCTTAGTTATCATCTCATCGAAACATCGGGACACCCCGCCTCTATCAACAGATGTGGAAGAATATATCACTTGGGAGCTCAAGATTGAGAAATTATGGCGTTTGCATGACTATACGGAAGATAGGAAGATCATGCTTGCTTCCTCAGGATTTGATGGGTATGCTTTGCGATGGTGGGATGGAGTCATGAGTGACATACAAGAGGCCAATGAGATGCCTATTCGTACATGGCGTGATAAGCGAGCAACCATGCGGGCTCGTTTTATTCCCACAAATTATTTCCGGACTGTCTTTGATAAATTGCAACAATTGAAGAAAGGCACGATGTCCGTTGATACATACTATTTGGAGATGGAGATGTTGTTGAAGCGTGCACGAGTCCGGAGAATCTATTGAGATGACTATGCAACGTTTTCTCCATGGATTAAAAATTCAGATCAAGGGTATTGTTCGGCATCATCAATACACTAATATGAATGAGCTCTTACATCATGCCAGAGAGGCGGAGTCACATCTTGCAGAAGAGGCCCTAATAAGATCAAGATACTCATCCTCTAGCAGATTTTCTTCTAGGACACTGTCTGCCGCGCCTATGGAGAGCAATGGTGCTAACAACCGTACTTCTTCTTCATACTTCAAACCAGCCTCCAATGCTTCTACGGCGAAGAAGCCAGCTGCTCCTGCCACTAGTGCAGGCTCAAATATCTCTACAGCACGTACTCGAGAGATGACTTGTCATGCTTGCGGTGAAGAAGGCATGGATGCTTTTCCATCACCAGCACCCACTATTGTTGTGTCAAAGCTTTCTCTTATTGTGCAGCCACAAAATGATTCTCAGTGCTCCAATTTGTTCCAAACCAAGGCGTTAGTTGGCCCGAACAAAGCTTGCAAACTGATGATTGATGGAGGTAGTTGTCGCACTCTTGCAACCAAGGAGTTATGTGCCAAGCTAAATCTGAAATATTCCCCTCACCCGAATCCATAGTATGTGCAATGGTTAAGTGACAGTGGTGAGATGAAGGTGAATCATATGGTGCGCGTAAATTTTGAGATAGTCCCATACCAGGATTCTGTTGAGTTTGATGTGGTGCCTATGACAGTTTGCCATCTTCTTTTGGGTCGGCCTTGGTTATATGATCACCATGTGCAACACAATGGCCGAGCAAATACATATCATTTGGAATTCAAGGGAAAGAAAGTTAATCTCCATCCTATGTCCCCAAAACAAATTGTGAATGAGTCTCGTCAGAAAGTGGAGGTGAATTTAGGACCTACACGAGAGAACAATGTAATGGATGTGAGTGAAAATATAACGAAAAGTGCGAGAGAGATCCTTCCGAGGAGCCCGGGGCCCGTAAACGTGTACACCATGTTAACCACGGAGGGGAACGGGGCCGCTCCGCAACCACCCTCCATCGACACCGTGGTTGCCGCCGCGGACACCACCCCATCGTCATACTGCAAGATACACAAAACCAACAAGCACGACATGTCCAAGTGTCGCTCTGTCATCAAGCTCCAAGAATACATGGTGGCCTTATATTCCAAGAAGGACGCCGAAAGGAAGGATCAACGGGGCGGAGGTTCCCAACATGGGTGCCGAGGCAGCTACCAGAACAAGTGCGAGTCAAGGATGCCGCATCACGGCAACAACATTTCCGGAGAGGAAGAATTCGGAGGCGACGCGATGAAGGTGGAGACCCACCAGGCGACCACCGGTGATCTCTTCTTGTCGCACGGGTGGAAGATCTTCGTCCCTGTCCGCAAGCTAGACCGCGAGGAATTCCTCCTGTTTCATTACGAGGACGAGGACATCTTGAAGCTGAAGTGCTTCAGCATGAACGACGACTACCTGAAGAATGGAGAGCTACCAAGCAACCAGAAGGACGCCGAGAGGGTTGCTCGTCAATCGTCGATGTACCTCCTACTCGATGAGACCCTTTACCGCAGGCGTGCTAACGGTGTGAAGCTACTGTGCATCCCCACAGACGAAGGCAAGAAGCTTCTCCTGTCCGGATAATGAAGGAACATGCGGCGCCCACATTGGTGCCCGGGCTCTGGTCGGCAAAGCTTTCCTGCAAGGGTTCTATTGGCCTACCGCCTTGAACGACGCCATGGAGCTTGTCAACACCTGCGACGCCTGCCAATTCCACGCCAAGGTTGTTCATCAACAAACACAAGCTCTCCAAACCATCCCTCTATCATGGCCCTTTGCGGTCTGGGGATTGGACATCTTGGGCCCATTCCCCCGTGCTATCGGAGGTTATGAGTTCCTCTACGTCGCCATCGACAAAATCACCAAGTGGCCAGAAGTGGAGCCAGTCCGCAAGACCACAGCGCAATCCGCCATCATGTTTATCAGGATCCTGGTGTGTCGTTTCAGAGTGCCTAACCGGATCATCATGGACAACGGCACCCAATTCACAAGTCAGGCCTTCCTCGAGTACTGCGAGTAAATGGGCACCGCAGTGTGTTTCGCATCAGTGGCTCATCCGAGGAGCAACGGCCAGGCAGAGAGTGCCAATTCGGAAGTAGTCCGAGGTCTCCGGACTCGTGCCTTCATGCGGCTTGAAAAGTGTGCAAAGCGGTGGGTGGCTGAACTCCCTACTGTTCTATGGTGAATGAGGACCACGCCCAATCGAGCCACAAATGAGACGCACTTCACTCTCATTTACGGAGCGGAGGTGGTGCTCCTCACAGAACTCAGATACGAAGCTCCTTGAGTTTGCGCCTTCGATGAAGTCGAACAGCAGCAACCACGACAAGGAGATGTCGTCGTTGCCGAGGAAGTACGTACTCGGGATGTTACACGCGTCGCGCGGTACCAGCAAGGACTACGTCGTTATCACAGCCGCCACGTCCGCTCCCGAGAACTTGAGGAAGGCGACCTTGTCCTCCATCGGCTACAGTCCAGGATGGGTCTAAAAAAGCTGTTTCCAAAGTGGGAAGGCCCTTATCGGGGAGGGGGTTCCGGTTACGGAGGGAAAACTATGCACTCCCCCCCGGCATGGGTGTCAACAAGACCATCCCCGACATGAGCGATGCCATGACCCGGTCGTCCTCCAGACCGCTCCTCCATGGGCCGGATCTCCTGGTGCAGCTTCTGTGGCATCATCCGGGCACCATGGATCCCCGGATCAGCGTACTCTCCTGGAGGATCACCACCACGAAGATACTCGAACCACCATCGTTAGGCGGAAGGAAACTTGCTGGAGTTCCGACGCACGGGTTCCTCCCATCGATGTTGTCTGGGAGTGGATCCTTGCCGGTGAAAGCGACAACAACAACGTGTGCGTAGCCTTCACCCAAGATCTCCGCAGCGTCCAGTGGCCCAAGAAGTTCCAGATAGATGGCCCACTTCCGTATGACGGAAAGACAGACGTCGGCGAGTTCATCCGTATGGACAACCCTGCTGTGGAGATCGCGGGGGGAGACGACAAAGCAAAGGCCAACTACTTCCACATGAAGCTCAAGGACAATGTTCGCCGGTGGATGATGCATCTCCCGGCCAACTCCATCAGCTCGTGGGTGGAACTCTATGAATTTGTCGTCCCGTTTATCGGAGGGGTCTAACCCTTGAAAACCGTTAGTGACTTACGTCGAGTAGTGCAGAAGGACGGCGAACCCATCCGGAAGTTCGTCCAAAGATTCACCCAGATGCAGCATTGCATCCTCGACGCGCATTCGGCCGCAATCATCGCCACCTTTCATGCCAATGTCAAGAACCCGCGCATGCTGGAGAAGATGAGTACCCGGTCCATCAAGACTATCACCGCCCTGTTAGAGATGGACGACAAGGTCGCCCGCATCGAAGAGGTGGTCCTGCCGGTTAATCAAGATGCCGGAAAACGTCGTACGGCTCAAGATCCTTCCGAAAGGAACTATACTTCCGGGGAGCCCGGGGCCCGTAAACGCGTACACCAAGCCATGTTCACCACGGAGGGGTACAGGGCCGCTCCGCAACCACCCTCCACCGACACCGTGGTTGCCGCCGCATACACCACCCCATCGCCATACTTCAAGATACACAAGACCAACAAGCACGACCTGTTTGAGTGTCGTACCATCATCAAGCTCCAAGAAGACATGGCGGCCTTCTATTGCAAGAAGCACGCAGAAAGGAAGGCTCAGCATGGGGGCCGAGATTCCCAACGTGGGGGCCGAGGCGGCTTCCAGAACAAGGGCAAGCCAAGGACGCCGCATCACGACAACGACTTTTCCGGCGAGGAAGAATCCGGAGACGACGCGGTGAAGGTGGAGACCCACCAGGCGACCACCGGTGATCTCTTCTTGTCGCACGGGTGGAAGGTCTTCGTCCGTGGCCGTAAGCTTTACAGCAGGGACTTCCTCCTGTTCCGTTATGAGGGCGAGGACGCCTTGACGCTGAAGTACTTCAGCATGAACGGCGACTTCCTGAAGAACGGAGAGGTACCAAGCAACCGGAAGGATGCCGAGCGGCTCTCTCGTCAATCATCGATGTACCTCCTACTCTATGAGACCCTTTACCACAGGCGTCCCAACGGTTTGAAGCTACTGTGCATCCCCACAGACGAAGACAAGAAGCTGCTCCCATTCGTACCATGAAGGAACATGCGGCGCCCAGATTGGTTCCCGGGCTCTGGTCGACAAAGCTTTCGGGCAAGGGTTCTATTTTCCTACCGCCTTGAACGACGCCATGGATCTTGTCAACACCTGCGATGCCTTCCATCCACGCCAAATGAGGGTACCTCATGCGTATCAAGACAGAAGGCCCGCTGGAAGCCTTGATCGGCCCACGACTGGCCTACTCGAGGCACCGCCATAGGATTACTCAACGATTATGGAACCCACGACTTGGCGTCCAAGAAGGAAGATAGATTAGGAAACCATCTCTCTAAACCTAGACGGACTCCTTGCGACCCAGCCTAGTATATATATGCTGGGAGATGGGACGTCTAGGGCATTGAATATTCAAGCAACACCTCCGGTCCCGAGCGAACTCGCCTCGGCCTCCACTTTAAGAACCTCCATCGCAATATAATCGAGAAGGAAGTGCTTTCTCCTATTAGCCGACGAGTATCGCCAACCTGCACATCTCCTCTACGATCTAACCCAGGGTTCCTAACCATGGGATTTGCCGAGGTCAATCCTCGTCAATTGGCGTCGTCCGTGGGGAACACGCAGGTTGGATCAACAATCTCGGCGGTCCCTTCACGAGCAATCAGCGACTCGACGACCGCCCCAAAATCAGACGATGCTCGGGCACTCAGAACAGCCACAGCGCACAAGACAACGTCAGCCAAAAAAGCAACCCCTACCCTCCCGACAACTCCGCGAGTCCTTCGGTCCACCCACCTCAGCCCTGTCCACGACATTGCTCGTGACTGCGCGAGCATGACACTCGCATGACAAAAGAAGATAGGCAAAAGGACTAAGTTGGCGACTCATATGCCTTTCCAGTTATTCATGGCGGACACCCAGGAGCCGACTTCAGATGACAAGGACGGAGAAGACGCCCCGAACAGTCACAAGGAAGTACGCTCAAACAACAGAAACAACGATCCTAGCAACGCTGACCAGATCACAGTCACTCTCGGCGAACCGGGAACCATACCAAGAAAAGAATTCAGAATACCCAGAGGCACACGGTCGCATCTACATGATCCAGGAAGGCAGGTCGTCCAACAAGCAGCAGAAACAAGTCACCAGACAAGTTTTCCTCGCAGTCTCCTCCCACCCGGCTGTACCAGAATACCTCTGCGGGTCCGAGACTGACATCACCTTCTCCAGAGAAGACCACCCGCAAGCCATCCGTCGCCCAGGGCACGTCGCAATAGTGCTCAAAGCAAGAATCGGAAACTACTACATGTCATGAGTCTTTATGGATGGCGGCAGCGGAATCAACATCATATTCACCAAGACCCTGGAAGAGATGTTCATCCAAAACTCAGCACTCAAAACATCAGGCATGACCTTCCATGGAATTGTAACAGGCAAAGCAGTGTACCTTTGGAAAGATAAGCCTGGATGCAGTCTTCGGCAACGCAAGCAACTTCCGAAAGGAGACGCTAGACTTCGAAGTAGTCAACTGGAAATTGCAGTACCATGCCATCCTCGTCGTCCGGCCTTCGCGCACTTCATGGCGGTGCCGCACTACGTGTACCTCAAGCTAAAAATTCCAGGCCCAAGAGGAGTCATCATAGTAAATAGCAGCTTCGTCAGATCAGATCGCTGCGACAGAGAATTCCACAAGATACCAGAAACCTTTGGAGCACAACACACCCGAGGAGTCGACGAGAAGGAAGAAGCACTCCTGTAAAACACAAGGCACCGGTCGAGGACTCGAAGAACCGGCACCTCACGACGAGACCTCAAGCTATCCCAGCAGCAGCTTTACATTCCTAGGGCTATCCAGCCATCGATCGAAATAAAGGGACGTTTCGTCACAGCCCACTCATGTAAGAACGCAAGGGAAAGATTCTAAATATTCTCCCAAAAGTATCCACCCTCCGAGGCGTTATTCACTCATGCGACTTCATATTTGGCACTCAGGGGCTCGCTCTTAGCAGCCACCCTCCGAGGCGTTATTCGCTCACGCGACTTCATATTTGGAACTCGAGGGCTCGCTCGGAGCAGCCACCCTCCAAGGCGTTATTCGCCCATGCGACTTCATATTTGGCACTCGGGGGATCGCTCGCAGCAGCCACCCTCCGAGGCATTATTCGCTCACACGACTTCATATTTGGCACTCGGGGGCTCGCTCACAGCAGCCACCCTCCATGGCGTTATTCGTTTACCCGACCTCATATGTCGGGACCCGGAATATGCATATGTAATTCCAGTCACGATGCAATCACATGGAGAACCGAGAGCCGTACCCACTTGTCTAAGCAGACAAGGCCAAGCACAGAACACTCTCAGAAAGCATCGAACGTGAGGGGCATCCCATCCAGGCCGGATGATCATCTGAGATGGGTCCTCATCTGAGATGGGTCCTCATCGTCCGCTCACAAGTCTAAATGCTTATGGGTGGTGAATCCCATACTCATAGACAAGTCGCCTCAACCATGTTATCGATTGAATCCTAACTCTTACATAGACTTATTCCAGCCCGATCACTTAGTCGGGGTCTAGGGCGGGCTCGATCATACAACAAAGTGTGTACGTGACCGAGTCACGAGCAATCGCATCGCGATGCCCCAAGCTGCGCACGTCTAAGGGCCACTTGGTGTATAAAATACCGCCAGCCAGATCACAACTAAGGTCTCGAAAACCCATACTAAGACATGCATGATATACACATACACGCAGCACACATGCCTAGTATGAACAACAGGTATCATCACATAACTCTACAAAGTGTATCTTTATCGACTTACACATAGAGCATACAAAAATCACATGTCTGTGATCATCATTACATCATACAACGGAAGCAAATTAGGTCTGAGTACAGACAAGTTTAACAAATGGCTTAGAAAAGCCTTGCTCAACATACATGCCCTTCCACGAGGGACCAGACTGCTGTCTAGAACTATACTAGCTTAGTCAACGTCGAGCTTCAGGAAGGTGACTCCATCGGGGTCTGGGTTTCCATCTAAAACATAGAATAAGCAAACGTGAGTACAAAGTCGTACTCAGCAAGACTTACATCAGAACTATACTACTTATGCTCAAGTTTCAAGGTAAAGGGAGGTGGGGTTTCATCATGCAGAAGTGCCAGCTTTGACTTGGCTAGTCCTGTACTACGAGTACCAGACTTGAGGTAAGAAGCATACACGAGTCCACTACCAAGTCTCCAACCAATACACCACTATGGATACTTCCTCGACTTCCCCACGAGAAAGCATGCCATAGCACTCACACTTATCTTGCGAGTTTTAGAGTATCCATTCAAGTTGTCTAATAATCAGGTACAGGTTCCAAGTAGTCCATGACCGCGGACGCGGCTATTCGAATAGTTTTGTTAACCTTGCAAGGGTGTAAACTACACACACATGACCATCAATTACCGTCTTTTGCTCGCCACCATTCAAGAGGTGACAGTGAGGATGTTCACCACGACACTTTGCTCACAACCGGTCTATTCTAGGAGTCGACTATCTGAGTTGCCTCCGCTCGAGATCCCTGTCGGATCAACGAAACGGACTCAAACAATGCAAGTAACCGAGACGCCACCTTTGGCAGATGGTTTTCCTGCCTCACAGGTGCACCCACATATCTATATGATGCAACCATTCCTTCATTATTTTTCTATGCACATGCCAAATGGAAAAGCCCGAACTAATGTGACTCCTGGACGTCCACACGGATCAAGGTACTAGGCCGAGAGGGGTCTGTGAGCCCAATGTGTGGTTGTACTCTTTGTCTTGGATTACCATACAAGAACTCGGTGCTTAAGGCGGTGTTCAACGAGGCAACCCACTGTGTACTCCTACCAAGCCTCTCATCTTTCAACTTGTATTAGGGTGGATTCAACGACACAGTTTCACCTTCATCAGTAACATGATCACAACCATCCCGACTCACAGATCAAAGTAACCTCATTGCAACTCTAGGCATGCAATAAGCTGTAACAATTGCAGGGGCCAGATGATATCAATCAACTCCTATGTCAGCTAGGATTATGGTTTGCATAATACGGTGACAAAATGATAGGTCATGCATCGGAATGGGTTCAACTATGCGAAAGAACGTGTCTCGGTGATCTCATAAACATGCATAAGAGAGACTGAGAGGGAAGTAGGATTTTATAGACATGATCAATGGGGTTTGCTTGTCTTGCTGACGATACACGGGGTTTACCGAACTTCTTCTCCTTCGGGGGTGATCACCGTCTCGGAACGTCTGTCACCGGAACAATCATCAACAAAGGGGGCACAACATTGAAATAGATTGCACAAGCACATGATATACTTATCCATGATGTGAATGCTACTGGTTTGTGGAAAATCCATCTTAATTGAAGTGTATTGCATTTGGAATGCAAATTCAAACTTCAAATTCAAATTCAAATTATGCCATATGCATGTTTGCTACTGTTCACCCATTTTAAAATGGTCAAACATAGAAACAAGTTTCATATTCATAATCCTTGCATTTTTCTGATAATTTTTCATATATTATATGTTTAATTTGGAGTTAATATGAATTTTCTATGAATTTTAGAAGTTTATTCAATTTTCAGCCTTTTTTGTAATTCTTTTAATTGTTTTCTATTTACCGCGTCAGCATGACCTATGGCTGACGTCAAGGGTCCTCTGGCCAGTGGGCCAGCCCTGTCAGTGAGAGAGAGAGTTATCTCTTTGTTTAAAATAAAATAGAGAGGATATTAGGGGGGTCTAGGGCCCACCCGTCAGCCCTTGTGGGGTGGTTAACTAGGTGCTTAAGCCCTAATGGCCGGCCACGTCATCGTTCGCCGGCGGCGAGCTCAGTGCACGGCGGAGTTCCCCTGGATGGCGACACAAGGCTCGGTTTGGAGTGCTGCGACCACCAGGATGCGCAGCACACCCGTGCGCATCTACCTGACAAGGCGGTTGCCACCCGCGTGGCCTAGGGCGACGGCGGGGTCAAAAGGCGCGGCGGCCATCGTCGGCTTCCATGGCGCACGGAGGAGGAGGAAGGGGGAAGGCACAGGAGAAGAGGGGAAAAGCTCACCCCAACGCGAGGAAAACAGCAGTGCAGACGAGGGGACCGGGGAGAGCTCTACGGCGTCCAATCCCTCGCCGGGATCCATGGCGACCGGCGGCGTCTCGATGACGATGGTGTCGGCTTCTGGGGGCTAGAGCTCGAATTAGCGGTGCGGGACGACAAAGTCGGCGACGGCGGTTCACTTGGAAACCATGGCTAGGAAGAAGGAGTCTGGTTGCCGCGTGGTTAGCTCGGGGGCGCTCCGGCGTGCCCTCTGCGGCGGCCGAAATCTTGACGACGGCGGCGCTGGAGGAATCAGAGAAGGGAGGGGAGTACGCGGGGGGCCTCTGGGTGTTGCGTGGCGCAAGGGAGGAGGCAGGGGAAGCCTAGGTGCTTCTCCTCATCGCGGTGGCAGCCGCCGTGCTCCCTCGGCTCGCCACCGAGGAGCTTGGGGAAGAAGACAAAAGGGGGAGTGGGCTGGGCCGCCTGGTGGGCTGGGGGGAAATGAGTTGGGCCAAAGCCAGGGGGTGCTTCCCCTTTCTATTTCTTTCCTTTTATTTTTCTGTCTTTTGTTTGCTCCAATAAATAAAAATACCAGAGCATTTTTAAAAATCCCCAAAACTTTTATGTGGGCTTAGGGTTCATGCATTAGCCACTCACAAGTTTTGGTGACTCTTGAAATTCAAAAATTTGAATTTAAATTCAAATTGGAGTTTAATTTAATTTCCAAGCCCTGTTTGGAATATTTGAAAAATCCATGAGCATGGGGTTGGTCCCACATCACTTGATATGTGATCACACATATTTATAAGACATTTCAAAAATACCAGAGGAATTTTTGGAAGAAATTTTTATCTGGCCATTTGAATTAATTTCTCAGGGCTTTCTGCTTTCCCCATTTTGAATTTCCTTTGAAATTTTTACATGATGCAAGAGACTAAACCAACCCTAGCACATACCTAACTTGGGGTTGTGACAACTCGCCCCCACTCAAAAGAATCTCATCCCAAGATTCAGAAGTCATCGGGAGGAAGGCGGGGTACTCAGCACGGAAGCAGTCTTCTCTTTCACAGGTTGCTTCTTTCTCGGAGTGATGTGACCATTGCACTTTCAGGAACTTGATCTTCTGACGACGAGTGACACGCTCTGCTGAATCAAGCATACGAATAGTGATGAGGACATCCCTACTAATGTTACACCCATACCCTCACCAACTACACATACTGGACCAGTTACTAGAGCACGTGCACGTCAACTAAATTATCAGGTACTTTCGTTTCTTGCGAATCCTTCTATTGTTCATGAACATATGATGCTGCCTAAATTAGATACTTTTGTTTTGCTTATGAATGAAGGACCTAGCATGGACACGAAGGATGGTCATTGGAGCGGGATCAAGAATGGAGAAGAAGGTGCGCGCGGGGGAAAGTACAGTGGAGTTTCCAGTGGGGATTTTCGCACGTTGAAGCCACCATAAGGCATGCATGAAGGCTTGGACGGAATACACGAGATGCCACTTCATTATTTTCGTCCAAGAGCAATTATAGGTGCTGCGTCACCTCAATATTGGGCTGGGCCCATGTAATTTCGAAATACCACATTATAGGCTGTTTTTAGAGTCCGTATGTGTGGGGAAACCGAGTTAGGGTTGTTTTCGGGCCCCACCTCCAAGGGGTCACGAAAATCCCCTCTGTTCCCCCATATATACAGCCCTTAGGGCGTCGTTTAGACTTGGGTTTTAATTAGATATAAGTTAGCCATAGCCGCAACTTCGAGCTCTTCGTTTGTGTCATCCGACCAGGCCAAGACCTCATTGGAACCCCAACTTTCGTAATCATTCATCTTATATTCGCAATATCCAGATTGCAATTCTTAGTTCTTGCTTGTTCTTCGATTGCTTGCAGGAATTAGACCTTCGTGGTCTGGTTGATCGTGCATCCGCGGGATCAATAACCTCTCGGAGTTGGTTTAGCGATTGCTAAGGCGCAACGTCTTCGCACGTTCGTAGTCGGATCGTGAAAGTTGCCTCCACCATAATCGATCTCCACCATCTCATCGAAACATCGGGACACCTTCGCCTCTATCAAGTGGTATCAGATTTCCAGGTTGCTCGGTGAGATTTACCAGTTTTCATAGTCTAGATTGGTTTTGTTCTTCATACCTACAGTCCAAGAAAAAGCCAACAAAAAAAAATTTAGGGTTAGATCATCACGTCCCAAGACAGTCCTAGCCTTTGTCCAGTTTTCTTTTCAGTACTTGCTTTGTTGAATTTACGGTTGCATCGTTGTGTCAAGTTGCTGATCTTAGCGTCTAGTTCCCTTAGAGTTTCGAGTTCTGATCACAGTTTGCCACGTCGCCGCCGCACCAGTAGTCATCCTACCACGTTCCGCCAATCCGAGTCCAGATACACCACCACGTTCCGCCAAGCAGAGTCCATATACACCACCACGTCTCACGAGTCCGAGTTGCGTTCCACCATCAGTACGGTTCCTGATATCCCCGTAGCCAGAATAGTTTTGAGTTGATTAGAGTCGGATTTCACCAATCTTTTGTCGTACGTAGAAGAGGGTGATTTCCAAAAAAAATAAAAAACAAAAAACATAAAACAAAAAGCAAAAAAAATTTAGGCCAAAATTTTCAGAGCAGTTTTTAGGCCAAAATTTTTAGGGGTAAAAAAATTTCGTGCCCATACGTTCCTTAGGTCCAGAAACTCGTTTTGAGACGTTCGCCACCATAGTGTTTTTTTCGCACTTTTTTCAGCCCCCGCAGTCCCGCATCGCCAAAAAAAAAGCAGAAAAAAAAAAGAGAGAGAAAAAAAAATTCAGAGTGTGCTTCACAGTTGTTACGTGCCGCGCCGTGCTTTCGTTGGTGTTTTAGGCTCGCGTCTCTAGTACGGTCTAGCCTAGGATCAGCACAGTACCGACGTTGAGTGTTTATTCAGCTTTGCATCTCTGTTTTGATTACTGTTGAGTTTTTCCTACCATACTTGTCAGCCTTCCTACAGCTCCACATATATTCTACATCGTGCGTTTTGACACCTCCTGGCCATCGCTCTACCATATCTTTGAGAGTTTTGACCCGTTGGTTGTACATCACCACCTGCTGCTAGGTAAGAATCGGTAAGAACGTAAGAAAAGCTTGACGGATTTGTGCTTTCCACCACCCCACATCCATCCCATTAGTAGAAGTAGGATCATATTCCTGTGTGTTTTCTATTTCTGCTAACCATGCCAGGATCACATGATGAAGTGGCGCGGGATGCACCCGATTGGGAGAACATGACAAACAAGGAGTTACATGATAAATTTGCACGTATGATGTCTCAACAGGTGCAGGACATCGAGACCAGATTTACAGAGGCGATTGATGGCGTGGAGAAAATGATCGACACCAAGCTCGACGCCAAGTTTACTGAGTTGATCGCACGCCTACCTTCAGCACAGCCACAGCCACCGCCACTACCACGTGAACGACGTATTCTGTTTCCGCGAGGACAAGCTGCTATTGGTGCTCCTCCTACTGCTGCAGTTGCTGCTACTGCTGCTGCTGCTGCTTCTGACGTCGCCCAGGACGACAACTACGAGGGTGATTACGAGGAGGAGGTGGAACAGGAAGCGGCCTATGAGCAGCCAGCTGGACGTCCACGTCCCAACATTCGCCACGGTCGACACCAACCACCCCCTCAGGTACGCGATGATGAACATGTGCCTAAACTTAAATTGAATCTTAAGCCGTTTGAGGGTAGATATATTCCTGATGCTTATCTTACTTGGGAGTTAGAAACTGAACAACGTTTTACATGTTTACAATATCCTGAGAATAGACGTGTTACTGCTGCTGTTTGTGAATTCACGGGCTTTGCATCTATTTGGTGGTCTGAACATTGTAGATTGCATGCTAATAATATTCCAACTACTTGGGCTGCTTTAAAAGATGCTATGCGTACTCGCTGGGTTCCTCCTTATTATCAACGTGAATTGTTACAAAAATTACAGCGTTTGAGACAAGGAAAAAATTCTGTAGAGGAATATTATCAAGAATTACAAACTGGATTGATTAGATGTGACCTAGTAGAGGATAATGAAGCTATGCTTGCACGTTTTATGGGTGGCTTAAACAGGGAGATACAAACTATTCTAGAATACAAGGACTTTGCTACTATCACTCGTTTGTTTCATCTTGCTTGTAAAGCTGAACGTGAAGTGCAGGATCGACAGGCCGCAACGAGACCTAACTTTTCTGCAGGACGAAATACATCATGGACATCGCGTGGAGCTTCTACATCCACACGTCCTGCTGCGCCACCATCTACTTCAGCCGCTCATTCTTACAGGGAGCCACCAAAACAGCCAGCGCCACCATTCAAGGGTGCACAGAGTGGTCCAGCGGCGAGTTCTTCTTCCTCCATGGCGTCCACAGGGCAAGCACGAGATCGTGATATTAAATGTCGCAGGTGCCAAGGTGGAGGTCACTTCGCAAAAGACTGTCCCTCCAAGCGTGTGATGACTATTACGGCGGATGGTGGGTATGAGTCAGCGAGTGACTATGATGAGGAGACTCTAGTTCTCATTGCTCATGAGGAACAGGGTGCCCATGATGATGCTCATGATATAGAGTATATGACTCCTGATGATGCAGATAAATATGCTAGTTTGGTTGCTCAACGTGTATTAAGTGTGCAGGTAACGAAGGCCGAGCAAAACCAGAGGCATAATTTGTTCCACACAAAGGGAGTGGTGAAAGAACGTTCGGTTCGCATCATCATTGACGGAGGGAGTTGCAACAACTTGGCTAGCATGGAGTTGGTGGAGAAGCTATCTCTCACCACAAGACCACACCCCCATCCGTACTATATTCAGTGGTTTAACAATAGTGGTAAGATTAAGGTAACACGTTCTGTTCGTGTGCACTTTAGCATAGCTGCATATGTTGATTATGTTGATTGTGATGTGGTACCCATGCAAGCATGCTCTCTTTTACTTGGTAGACCATGGCAATTTGATAGGAATGTTGTACACCATGGTAGGACAAATCAGTTTACTCTAGTTCATCAGGATAAAAATATTGCTTTACTTCCTATGTCTCCTGAACAAATTGTGAAAGATGATCTTGCTAGAGCTAGTAAAGCTAAACAGGAGAAAAATAAGAGTGAAAATGAGATAGCAGCTAAAGAATTTGAGCAACAACATAAGACTAATAGCAAATCTTCTTCTGCTGTTTCTAATGAAATTAAATTGACTAGTCCAACTTTGCTTGCTACTAAGGTTGATATTTCGGATTTGGATGTTAGTCAATATGTGTGCTATGCTTTTGTGTGCAAAGAAGCCTTGTTTTCATTTGAGGAATTGCCTCCTTCTTTGCCTCCTGTTGTCACTGACCTTTTGCAGGAGTTTATTGACGTCTTTCCACAAGACGTACCACCGGGATTACCACCTATTCGAGGGATTGAGCATCAGATTGACTTAATTCCCGGTGCTTCGCTGCCCAACCGTGCGCCATACCGTACCAATCCGGAGGAGACGAAGGAGATTCAGCGTCAAGTACAAGAGCTACTCGACAAAGGTTACATACGTGAATCCCTTAGTCCTTGTGCTGTTCCTGTTATATTAGTGCCTAAAAAGGATGGAACATGGCGTATGTGTGTTGATTGTCGAGCCATTAATAATATTACTATTCGTTATCGTCATCCTATTCCTAGGCTAGATGATATGCTTGATGAATTAAGTGGCTCTACCATGTTTTCCAAAGTTGATTTGCGTAGTGGATACCATCAAATTCGCATGAAATTAGGGGATGAATGGAAAACGGCATTTAAAACTAAGTTTGGATTATATGAGTGGTTAGTCATGCCTTTTGGGTTAACTAATGCACCTAGCACTTTTATGAGATTAATGAACGAGGTTTTACGTGCTTTCATTGGACGATTTGTGGTAGTCTATTTTGATGATATACTGATTATAGCAAATCTTTGGAGGAACATTTGGATCATTTACGTGCTGTTTTTATTGCTCTACGTAATGCACGTTTATTTGGTAACCTTGGGAAGTGCACCTTTTGCACCGACCGAGTGTCGTTTCTTGGCTATGTTGTTACTCCGCAGGGAATTGAAGTTGATCATGCCAAGATCGAGGCAATTGAGAGTTGGCCGCAGCCCAAAACGGTCACACAAGTGAGGAGTTTTCTTGGCCTCGCTGGATTCTATAGGCGTTTTGTGAGAGATTTCAGCACCATTGTTGCACCTCTCAATGAGCTTACACGCAAGGATGTGCCTTTTACTTGGGGTACCGCACAGGAAGAAGATTTCACGGTATTGAAAGATAAGTTAACACATGCTCCTTTGCTCCAACTTCCTGATTTTAATAAGACTTTTGAGCTTGAATGCGATGCTAGTGGGATTGGTTTGGGAGGTGTGTTATTACAAGATGCTAAACCTGTTGCATACTTTTCTGAAAAATTGAGTGGGCCTAGTCTGAACTATTCTACTTATGATAAGGAATTATATGCTCTTGTTCGGACATTAGAAACTTGGCAACATTATTTATGGCCCAAAGAATTTGTTATACATTCTGATCATGAATCTTTGAAACACATAAGAAGTCAAGCAAAACTTAATCGTAGACATGCTAAGTGGGTTGAATTTATTGAGACTTTCCCTTATGTCATTAAACACAAGAAGGGGAAAGATAATATTATTGCTGATGCTTTGTCTCGTCGTTATACTATGCTTTCACAACTTGACTTCAAGATATTCGGTTTAGAGACAATCAAAGAACAATATGCAAATGATGCGGAATTTAAAGATGTATTGCAGAATTGTAGAGAGGGTAGAACATGGAACAAGTTTGTGCTTAATGATGGATTTGTGTTCCGTTCTAACAAGCTATGCATTCCAGCTAGCTCTATTCGTCTTTTGTTGTTGCAGGAGGCGCATGGAGGAGGATTAATGGGACATTTTGGCGTGAAAAAGACGGAGGACGTACTTGCTACACATTTCTTTTGGCCAAAGATGAGACGGGATGTTGAGCGTTTTGTTGCTTGCTGCACTACATGTCAAAAAGCTAAGTCACGACTCAATCCTCATGGTTTATACATGCCTTTACCTGTACCTAGTGTTCCGTGGGAGGACATATCCATGGACTTTGTTTTAGGCTTGCCTCGAACAAAGAAGGGGAGGGATAGCATATTCGTTGTCGTGGATAGATTTTCTAAGATGGCACATTTTATACCATGTCATAAAAGCGATGATGCTGCTAATGTTGCTGATTTATTCTTTGGAGAGATTATTCGTTTACATGGTGTGCCCAATACTATTGTCTCGGATCGTGATACTAAGTTTCTTAGCCATTTTTGGAGATGCTTATGGGCTAAGTTGGGGACTAAACTACTTTTTAGTACTACATGTCATCCCCAAACTGATGGACAAACTGAAGTGGTCAATAGGACATTGTCTACTATGCTTAGGGCTGTTTTAAAAAGTAACTTGAAACTGTGGGAAGAATGTTTACCTCATATTGAATTTGCTTATAATCGTTCAGTGCATTCTACCACTAAAATGTGCCCTTTTGAGATTGTTTATGGTTTTCTACCTCGTGCACCTATTGATTTGCTGCCTCTTCCATCTTCGGAGAAGGTGAATTTTGATGCTAAGCAACGTGCTGAATTGATATTAAAAATGCATGAGTTAACTAAAGAAAACATTGAGCGCATGAATGCTAGATACAAGCTTGCTGGTGATAGGGGTCGAAAGCATGTTGTTTTTGAACCAGGAGATCTTGTTTGGTTACATCTACGAAAAGATAGGTTTCCTGATTTGCGCAAGTCTAAGTTAATGCCACGAGCTGATGGTCCCTTTAAGGTTTTACAGAAAATTAATGATAATGCATATAAACTTGAGCTACCTGCAGATTTTGGGGTTAGTCCCACATTTAACATTGCAGATTTGAAACCTTATTTGGGAGAAGATGATGAGCTTCCGTCGAGGACGACTTCAATTCAAGAAGGGGAGGATGATGAGGACATCCCTACTAATGTTACACCCATACCCTCACCAACTACACATACTGGACCAGTTACTAGAGCACGTGCACGTCAACAAAATTATCAGGTACTTTCGTTTCTTGCGAATCCTTCTATTTTTCATGAACATATGATGCTGCCTAAATTAGATACTTTTGTTTTGGTTATGAATGAAGGACCTAGCATGGACAAGAAGGATGGTCATTGGAGCGGGATCAAGAATGGAGAAGAAGGTGCGCGCGGGGGAAAGTACAGTGGAGCTTCCAGTGGGGATTTTCGCACGTTGAAGCCACCATAAGGCATGCATGAAGGCTTGGACGGAATACACGAGATGCCACTTCATTATTTTCGTCCAAGAGCAATTATAGGTGTTGCGTCACCTTAATATTGGGCTGGGCCCATGTAATTTCGAAATACCACATTATAGGCTGTTTTTAGAGTCCGTATGTGTGGGGAAACCGAGTTAGGGTTGTTTTCGGACCCCACCTCCAAGGGGTCATGAAAATCCCCTCTGTTCCCCCATATATACAGCCCTTAGGGCGTCGTTTAGACTTGGGTTTTAATTAGATATAAGTTAGCCATAGCCGCAACTTCGAGCTCTTCGTTTGTGTCATCCGACCAGGCCAAGACCTCATTGGAACCCCAACTTTCGTAATCATTCATCTTATATTCGCAATATCCAGATTGCAATTCTTAGTTCTTGCTTGTTCTTCGATTGCTTGCAGGAATTAGACCTTCGTGGTCAGGTTGATCGTGCATCCGCGGGATCAATAACCTCTCGGAGTTGGTTTAGCGATCGCTAAGGCGCAACGTCTTCGCACGTTCGTAGTCGGATAGTGAAAGTCGCCTCCACCATAATCGATCTCCACCATCTCATCGAAACATCGGGACACCTTTGCCTCTATCAGATCCACGAGGAACAATCTCGAGGTTGAGCTTTCGAAATTCCTCATGAAGAAGTGGTTGATACTGTTGTAACATGAGGTTGTTACTCTATGACTTACGACTTAGTGCATCAACCATGACATTGGCTTTGCCTAGGGTGTAAGAAATTCCTAAGTCATAATCTTTTATCAACTCTATCCAACGTCTTTGCCTGAGATTAAGATCTGGCTGGGTGAATATGTATTTGAGGCTTTGGTGGTCGGAATAGATCTCACAACGATTACCAAGGAGGTAATGTCGCCAAGTCTTCAGGGCATGAACTACGGTAGCGAGTTCAAGATCATGGGTAGGATAGTTCTCTTCATGTTGACACAACTGGCGTGAAGCGTATGCCACCACATGTCTACCTTGCATAAGTATGCATCCTAACCCTTGCTGTGAAGCATCACAATAGATCTCGAAATCCCTTTTGGTGTCTGGAGGCGCAAGTACGGGTGCAGAAGTCAATCTTCTTTTCAGCACTTGAAAGCTTTCCTCGCACTTAGGGGCCCATTGGAATTTCTTATCTTTCTTGAGGAGTTCAGTTAGAGGCTTTGCAACTTTGGAGAAGTTCTCAACGAAGCGGCGGCAATAGCTTGCTAGGCCAAGAAAACTCCTAACTTGCTTAACCGATTCAGGTGGAGTCCAGTCAAGGACGGCCTGAACTCTCTCGGGATTGACAGCAATGCCTTTCGCAGAAATCACGTGGCCTAAGTAGGTCACTTCTGGTAGCCAAAATTCGCACTTAGAGAACTTGGCATATAGGCGATGCTCTCGAAGCTTCATCAATACCAACCTAAGATGTTCCGCGTGCTCTTCTTCTTTCTTCGATTAGACGAGAATGTCATCAAGATAAACTACAAAAAATTTATCTAGGTACTCCATGAAGATCGAATTCATCAAGCGCGAGAATGTGGCAGGGGCATTGGTTAAACCGAAGGACATGACGGTGTACTCGTAAAGACCATATCGAGTAGTGAAAGCCGTCTTGGGAATGTCCTCGTTTCGGATTTTGATTTGATGATAGCCTAATCTCAAATCCATCTTGGAGAAGACAAAGGATCCAGCAAGTTGATCATAAATATCATTGATCCTGGGCAGTGGGTACTTGTTCTTTATCGTCGCTAGATTTAGCGGGCGATAGTCTACGCACATCCTTTCTGTTCCATCTTTCTTCGTTACGAACAGAATGGGGGCAACCCCATGGTGATGAGCTAGGGCAGATGAAGCCTTTTGCCAACGAAGCATCAAGTTGGGTTTTTAGCTCAGCTAACTCATGTGGGGACATTCTATATGGGCTTCTCGAAATTGGGGTTGTGCCTGGTATGAGGTCTACGATGAATTCTACACATATATCGGGTGGCATGCCCGGTAGCTCTTCAGGAAAGACATCCGGAATGTCATGAACCACCGGAATATCTTCAAGGTCTTGAAGTGGAAGCACATTCAAAGTATGCATCTGGATTCTAGAGTTGGGTGAGGTGTAGTCAATTGTCTGGCCTGAAGGATGTGTAAGTCTAACTGACTTGGCTTTACAATCAAGGACAGCATTCTGTCTTGATAACCAATCCATTCCTAGGATGACATCAATGTCTGAAGACTTGAGGGCTATAAGAGAAGCAAGGAATACTAAACCCTCAATTGCAATTTGATTGCCATGGCTCACTCTATTAGTTTGCCACTTAGAAACAGGAGTTTGAATGATCATTGGAGAAAACATTTCTTCAAAAGGAAACTCATGCCGAAGTGCATAACTCTCCGACATGAATGAATGAGAAACTCCTGGATCGAAAAGAACGGAGGCGGGGACATGATTGACTGGGAGTGTGCCAAGAATGACGTCAGAAGTAGCAGTGGTGTCCTCAACTGAGATTTGGTTCACATATCCACTACCTGTGACTAAAATCTTTGCTGGAAAGGCTTTGGTGGTTGATTTCTTTGGAAGCTTGTGTCGAGAATGACGTGGTGTCATCAAGACCTGAGGGCACTGACGAAAGTAATGGCCTGACAGACCACACTTGAAACACACCCTGCCTGAATTGCTGGGAGCAGGATTACTTGATTGCACACCATCATTCCTGGGAGGAACAATGTGTTGAGGAAGTCTGTCGGGACCCGGGGTTTGCGTATGTAATTCCAGTCACAACTCAACCATATGGAGAGCCGAGAGTCGTACCCACTTGTCTAAGCAGACAAGGCCAAGCACAGAACACTCTCGGAAAGCATCGTACGTGAGGGGCATCCCATCCAGGCCGGATGATCAACTAAGATGGGTCCTCATCGTCCGCTCACAAGTCTAAATGATTATGGGTGGTGAAATCCCATACTCATAGACAAGTCGCCTCAACCATATTCTTGATTGAATTATAATACTTACATAAACAGACTCCAGACCGATCACCTAGTCGGGATCTCGGGCGGGCTCAATCATACAACAAAGTGTGCCACGTGACAGAGTCACGAGCAATCGCATCGCGATGCCCCAAGCTGCGCACATCTAAGGGCCACTTGGTGTATAAAAGACCGCTGGCAAAAACACAACTAAGCTATCGAACCCCACACTAAGACATGCACGTTATAATCATACACGCAGCATACATGTCCCCAAGCTGCGCACATCTAAGGGCCACTTGGTGTACAAAAGACCGCCAGCCAGATCACAACTAAGGTCTCGAAAACCCATACTAAAACATGCATGTTATAAACATACACGCAGCACACATGCCTAGTATGAACAGCAGGTATCATCACATAACTCTACAAAGTGTATCTTTATTGACTTACACATAGAGCATACAAAGATCACATGTCTGTGATCATCATTACATCATACAAGGGAAGAAAATTAGGTCTGATTATAGACAAGTTTAACAAATGGCTTAGAGAAGCCTTGTTCAACATACATGCCCTTCCACGAGGAACCAGGCTGCTGTCTGGAACTATACTACAATGGTCAACGTCGAGCTTCACGAAGGTGACTCCATCGGGGTCCGGGTTCTCATCTAAAACATAGAATAAGAAAACGTGAGTACAAAGTCGTACTCAGCAAGAGTTACATCAGAACTACACTACTCATGCTCAAGTCTCAAGGTAAAGGAGGTGGGGTTCAACATGCAGAAGTGCCAGCTTTGACTTGGCTAGTCCTGGACTACGAGTACCAGACTTGAGGTAAGAAGCGTACACGAGTCCACTACCAAGTCTCCAACCAATACACCACTATGGATACTTCCTCGACTTCCCCACGAAGAAGCACACCATAGCACTCACGCTTATCTTGCGAGTTTTATAAGTATCCATTCAAGTTGTGTATGATCAAGTAAAAGGTCTCCAAGTAGTCCATAACCGCGGAAACGGCTATCCGAATAGTTTATTAACCCTGCAGGGGTGTACATCTTCACACGCGTGTCATCACTTATCGCCTCATTCTTGTCACCCTTCAAGCGGGTGTCGGACGTGAATGAAACCAACGCACTACCCTCACATCACATTCTCTAATCCAGGAGTCGACTACCTGAGTTTGTCACCGCTCGAGAGTCCGGCCGGTTCTACGAAACGGACTCAGATAATGCAAGGGACCGAGACGACACCTTTGAAAGATGGTTTCGCTGCCTCACAGGTCCACCCACATATCTATGGTTAAGTCAAATGGAAAGCCCGAATCTAGTGTGACTCCTGGACTGGATCGGGTACGTAAAGAGGCCAAACGGGGCTCCCATAAACCCTACATGTGGTCATACTCTTTGTCTTGGATCACAAAACAGGAACTCGGGGCCTAGGGCAGTGTTCAACGAGACAACCCACTGTGTACTCCTACACAGCCTCTCATCGTTCACCTTTGTTTAGGGTGGATTCACCAACACGTTATCATCAGCACCAATTTGAATATCCATCCCGACTCACAAACAATGTAACCTCATTGTATCACTAAGCAGCAATAAGCAGTAACAGTTACAAGGGCCACATGCTCAGCATTCAACTCCTATATGTGCTAGGATTGTGGTTTTCTTAATACGGTGACAAAATGATAGGTCATGCATCGGAATGGGTTCAACTATGCGAAAGAAAGTGTCTCGGTGATCTCCTAAACATGCATAAGCGAGACTGAGAGGAAAGTAGGATTTTATAGATATGATCAATGGGGTTTGCTTGCCTTGCTTACGATACACGGGTCTTAACGGTGGTCTTCTTCTTCGGGGGTGATCACCGTCTCGGAGGCACTGTTACCGGTACAAACATCAACAAAGGGGGCCAACATTGAATTTAAATGCACAAGCACATGTTTATGTTGTCACACGATGTGAATGGTGCTGGTTTGTAGCAAATTCAATTAAAATGAAGTGTATTGCATTTGAAATGCAAATTCAAACTCCACATATGAATTTCAATTTAACCAAATTGCAATTGCTATTGTTTGTTCTTTGAAAACCATGTCAACATGTGTGTAATATGTCTCTGATGTACAAGTGACCAAGTTTACATTGTATTGGTTCAAAGCTGAGCCAAGTCAAAGTTCCACCATCCATGTCAGCATACCAAATTGGCTTCTTTTAAATGGAATTGTACCAACATTGTGACCATGAACATCACATTACAATATTGATCATGTGCTTGAGCATTGCAAGTATATTTATGCCTTGTTTGATTGTTTGCTCGATAGACGTGCGACTGGAATCGGAGGCCACCCCCTTCGTTGAAGACGCTGTTACCGAATCTCGTCAGCAAGGCAAGCAAACCCCCATTGATCATGTCGATAAAAACCCATTTCCCTCTCAGTCTTGCTTATGCATGAAATAGGATGATCACCTTGTTATCGATTCTACCACATAGTTGAACCCATATCCTTTGCATGACCTATCATTTTTTCACAGTAGTAAGCAAACCACAATCCTAGCAGATGTAGGAGTTGGTTGATATCATGTGGCCCCTGCAATTGTTACTGCTAATTCCATGCTTAGAATTACAATGAGGGCCGGGACCCGGAATATGCGTATGTAATTCTAGTCACGATGCAATCACATGGAGAGCCGAGAGCCGTACCCACTTTTCTAAGAAGACAAGGCCAAGCACAGAACACTCTCTGAAAGCATCGAACGTGGGGGGCATATATTGGATGGTGGTCTCTGAAGAAAGTTTTGAGGTATGGCACCAGTTGGAATCCATATTCTGCGTTTCTGAGGGGCTGAACTTGAAGAAGGAGCAAGCTCAAGAGCATGGGGACTCTTCGAAAACTTCATTGCCATGCTCAGCTCTGAAGGATCTGTTGACTAAATCATCAAAGGTGGAAAATTCGATGAGGTTGAGATCATGGCAAAGGATGGGGCTAAGTCCCTTATGGAACCTTGCCTACTTTCTGGCATCGGTGGTGATCTCATCTTGGGCATATCGAGCAATACGGTTGAACCCTCTCACATACTCCTGAATGGAAAACCCTCCTTGAGTCAGATTGCAGAACTCTTCCTTCTTGCGCTCCATCAACTCATACAGAATGTGGTGTGACACCCTGGATTTCTTTTTCCAAAAACTTTGCTGATTTATTTCTGGATTTGCGATTGGATTTGATTTTGATCACCTCATTGGACTTGAAACTTGAGCATATTTTATCCATGCTCAAGTGAACCTTGATCCAAGCCTTTCCCATGCCATTCCATGATTCACCTCATCCAAGCCACCATTTTATTCAAGCCTTATATTCCTTTTTCCAATAAAAGGGATATTCCTATTATTTGAGGTTTGTGAAGCAACCCCTATTTATATTGCTCCATAAATCCCCAAATAATTCCCACATGTCATTGACATCATATCTTGCCAAATTCTCCAAAAACATTTCATAGCCCAAGTGGAATTTTCCTCTAGAAAAATTCATTTATCTGTGGGGGCAGATTGGAGCTTTGTGAAGGGAGTGCCATGTATCTTGATCCGTTGCTAGTGAAACTTTTTGTGCAATCTCATATGATCATATTATTGATCTCCACCAATTCCACCACCATTTGATTAGCCAAACTCCCACAATAAATTTCCAAAGTTTGGGTGCAGCAAGGGGGCATTGTGAAGCAAGTGCATGATAGGGGATCCCATTTGCCTTGGAACTTTTTGAGCATGATCCTACCACCAAATAACTCCACCAAACCAGATTTGAGCCAAATCCCATTAACCATGTGAGTGCATTGTCAATGTGAAGTTTCTGGTCAGTGGGCCACATTATGAAGAAAGTGCTAGCTATGTGTGTCCAATGACTATGAAATTTTATACACATGTCACCATGCCAAATAACCAAGCTACACCAATTTTCAGCCAATTCCAATAATCCTATGTGATGCTAGCCTCACCAACATCATTCTGACCCATTTGGTGCTTTACAAAGGAAGTACCAAAAATATTGCTCCAAATGATGTGAAACTTGGCATACATACTCATCCTAATGTATGATTGAGCTCTGCAAAATATCATGCTTAGGGGAGCTATGTACAAGCCATGCCACATTACAAACACCTTCTGCCTCATTGTGCCATTTACAAAGCAAGTACCATTTACATTGCTTTGTTTGAGCCCAAACTCCACAGAAGCCTAGCCCCTTGTACCCCTAGCCCAGAATACATCTTGGTCCTATCCAAATCCATCCCATGTGAGCTTTGATTCTGCTCAAAGTTTGCTGCATCAAACTTAGCATTGAGATAGAGATCAATCCAGAGCCCCTATGGACCATCCAGCTGTACCCATGTGATCATCACTCGGCGGACTACACGGTAGACATCCTTGGCCACGAAAAAACCCACTATGGGCACCAGTGCATTTTGTGGCCATGCTCTTGGCAGCACTTGGCGTGCCCTGGCCGCGCTCCACGCGTGCCCGTCACGTCCACCTCGTGCTCCAGTACGTCCTCGTCCTCTTCCTCGTGTCATGCCGTGCCGCACGGCTTTGCGCAGCCGCGTGCTCCATGTGCACCCCCCTCTGGAATCCCCTCGAGCTCGCCAGCTAGCACACACCGTGGCCGCCCGCCATTGTCGCGGCCTGGGAGCTCGAATCCTTCTCCCCTATATAAGGGGCTTGCCCCCGAGCACTCCAGCAGCATCAGCACCTCCCCACTTCCTCCTAGCCCACTTCCCCTCTCCCAATTTCGCTCTGGAGGCCGCATTGCCCGCCACGTCCGTCGTGGCCGCCGCCGGCCTCATCTTCAATTCGAGCAGCCAGAGTGATATGGGGTGGCCCGATCTTCTCAGTAAGCGGACGGTGAATATGAGGGCGATGATAGATAACTTGTATGTAGCCAATGAACTCTCCTTGCTAGATCCCTGTTGCCAATGCGACAGCTCTCTACCCTTTGGATATTCACAACTTCACACACTTGCGCAACGTAGCCGTCGACCACGAGACGGTAATTTGCAATCTACTAATCCCCAGTGGAACGATAGATCACACAGAACTTGCAGTAGAAGAACTTCAGATCGATACGAATTGAAGTCTTAATGATTCAAGAGGAAAGCTTGAAGCTATTCTCAATATCTAGGGTTTATCTAAAAAGGTAGTCTAGCCCTAAAACTCGTGGGAGCTGGGTATTTATAAGCTAAGGGATTACAGGGGCCGCAGTCCGTCTGATCTGCGCGCGGCTTTCGGACGTCCGAAGGGTTTCGGACGTCCGTCACGTCGGACGTCCGAAACATGTCGGAAATCCGACTCTGGCGGTGAGGTGTCCTGGATAGGAGGCTCTTCTCGCGGACCTTCAAGTCGGACGTCCGTCATGTGTCGGACGTCCGATGCGTCGGACGTCCGAAATCCTGTCAGAAATCCGTCTTCGGTTTTGGAGGTCTTCTGAATACGGAGGTCGCCAACTTTCTCGCTGATTTCGGACGTCCGAAATGGGTCGGACGTCCGAAAGTTGGAGCATGTCTCATCTTCTCCTCCTTCTGGATCCTCGTCTCCGTCATGATACCTGATTATGCAAACATACAAAGATTTAGGCAGTATAAAATTCTCATTGTATAATATATCAGAATCTATTAAGAGCGAGTTCACCTGTTGTTCTATCAACTTTGCACGAGCTCTTGTAATAGGTCCAATTCTGATTTCATCATCCTTCTTCTTTGTTGAATCAACTTGTTCTTCATGACGAACTGGAGATGTGTTGGTAGTAGGGATGTCCTCATCACAGAGTCTCCCTTCAAAAGGCGTCGACCTCGACGCTCCAAGGTCATCTCCCATGTATGGTGATAAATCAGCAACGTTGAAACTGTTGCTAGCGCCACCAAACTCGGCAATGGGAATATCAATCGAGTAGGCATTGTCATTGATCTTGGCTAACACCTTGTAAGGACCAGCACCCCGTGGCTTCAACTTGGAATTCCTCATCCCTGGAAATCTATCCTTGCGCAAATGTACCCAAACCATATCTCCAGGTTGAAAAAGAACTTGCTTCCGTGACTGGTTCCTCGCAGCAGCAACTTTCTGGCCTTGCTTCTCAATAGCCTCTCGGGTCTTCTCATGGATCTTCTTCACATAATCTGCTCGTTTGGATGCCTCCATATTAACTCGTTCCTGCAATGGAAGAGGCGGCAAATCAAGAGGTGTAATAGGCTTAAAACCATATACCACTTCAAAAGGACAAAGGTGAGTAGTAGTGTGTACTGCCCTGTTATAAGCAAATTCAACATGTGGCAAACACTCCTCCCATTCGCGCAGATTTTTCTTGATCATAGCTCGCAATAATTGTGACAATGTTCTATTGACCACCTCCGTTTGACCATCAGTTTGGGGATGACATGTAGTACTGAACATCAACTTTGTTCCCAACTTTCCCCAAAGTGTCTTCCAGAAGTAGCTCACAAACTTTACATCCCTGTCAGAAACAATTGTCTTGGGCACTCCATGCAAGCGTACAATCTCCCTGAAAAACAGGTTAGCAACATGCGACGCATCGTCGCTCTTATGGCAAGCAATAAAATGTGCCATCTTGGAAAATCTATCCACTACCACAAATATACTATCATGACCATATTTAGTGCGTGGCAATCCTAACACAAAGTCCATACTAATGTCTTCCCAAGGTGTGGTAGGAGCCGATAGTGGAGTATACAAACCGTGAGGCTTCAGCTTGGACTTGGATGTGTTGCATACAATGCAGCGTCGAACAAACCTGTCCACATCACGCCTCATCCTGGGCCAATAAAAATTATCAGCAAGCATGAGTAATGTCTTCGCACGCCCAAAGTGACCCAGCAGTCCGCCTGCATGTGATTCCTGCAACAATAGCAAACGCACAGAAGATTCTGGAACACAAAGTTTGTTAGCTCGAAACAAAAATCTATCATGGATGTGGAACTTGTCACAAGCATTCCGAAGCAAACACAAACGATATGGTTCAGCAAAATCATGATCAGTTGCATATAAATCACACAAACTCTCTAATCCAGGAATTTTAACATCAAGATGTGTCAATAACATGTTCTTCCTAGATAGAGCATCAGCAACAACATTATCTTTTCCTTTCTTATATTTGATGATGTAAGGAAAAGACTCAATGAACTCAACCCACTTAGCTAAGCGTCTATGCAAATTAGATTGAGCTTTCAGATATTTCAAAGCTTCATGATCAGAATGTATGATAAATTCTTTTGGCCACAAATAATGTTGCCAAACCTCAAGAACTCTAACAAGTGCATACAATTCTTTATCATAAACAGGATAATTCAATCTAGCACCAGAAAGCTTCTCACTAAAATAAGCTATAGGTCTACCTTCTTGCATCAAAACACCACCAATGCCTATACCACTAGCATCACATTCAACTTCAAATTGCTTAGTAAAATCTGGTAACGTAAGTAAAGGTGCAGAAGTAAGCAAACGTTTCAACTCATCAAATGCAAGGTCTTGGGCAACGCCCCAAACAAAAGGCACACCTTTCTTAGTCAATTCATTCAACGGTGCAGCAATAGTACTAAAGTTTTTCACAAAACGTCTATAAAACCCAGCAAGACCGTGAAAACTTCGTACTTGGCTAACATTCATGGGAGTAGGCCAATTTTGAATTGCTTCAATTTTAGAAGAATCTACTTCTACCCCATGCTTAGATACAACAAAACCCAAAAATATGACCTTATCTTTTGCAAATGTGCACTTCTCAAGATTAGCATATAATTTAGAATCACGCAACACTTGCAAAATTTGTCTAATATGAGCAGCATGTTCAAATTCATTGCGGCTGTAAATAAGTATATCATCAAAATACACAACCACAAAATGTCCAATAAACTCCCTCAAAACATGGTTCATTAATCTCATGAAAGTACTAGGAGCATTAGTAAGACCAAAAGGCATAACTAACCACTCATATAAGCCGAACTTAGTTTTGAAAGCAGTTTTCCATTCATCCCCTTCTTTCATCCTAATTTGATGGTACCCACTAGGCAAATCAATTTTAGAGAAAAATAGCAGCACCACACAATTCATCAAGCATATCCTCTAAACGTGGAATAGGATGACGATAGCGAATAGTGATGTTATTAATAGCTCTACAATCTACACACATACGCCATGTACCATCTTTCTTAGGGACCAAAATAACAGGAACAGCACAAGGGCTAAGGCTGACACGAATATACCCTTTATCCAGAAGCGCTTGTACTTGTTGCTGAATTTCCTTCGTCTCTTGGGGGTTTGTCCTGTATGGTGCCCGGTTAGGAAGAGTTGCACCCGGTATAAGATCAATTTGATGCTCAATACCACGCAAGGGTGGTAATCCCGCTGGAACCTCCGCCGGAAACACATCAGCAAAATCCTGCAAAACAGTAGCCACACCAGGAGAAATAGGATGGTTATCATTAAAAACCAAAACCTCGCCTTTATACATGAGGACAAGAGGTATGGCTGTAGGATCCTCACTAAATTCTCTCATGTCTTCTTTGGTGGCTAAGGTAAGAAAACTAGTCTCTCTCGCACTTTTCGTTATATTATCACTCACAGCTATTACATTGTTTTCTCGTGTTGGTTCGACATTCACCTCTTCCTTCTGACGAGACTCATTCACAATTTGCTGTGGGGACATAGGATGGAGATTAACTTTCTTGCCCTTGAATTCCAAATGATATGTATTGGCTCGGCCATTGTGTTGCACATGGCGATCATATAACCACGGCCGACCCAATAAGAGATGGCAAACTGTCATTGGCACCACATCAAAATCGACGGAATCCTTGTATGGGCCTATCTCAAAATTTACGCGCACCATGTGATTGACCTTCATCTCACCACTGTCACTCAACCATTGGACATAATAAGGATTTGGGTGAGGTGAGTACTTCAGATTTAGCTTAGCACATAACTCCTTGCTTGCGAGGTTGCGGCAGCTACCTCCCTCAATAATCACTTTGCAAGCTTTGTTGGGACCAACGAGTGCCTTGGTTTGGAACAAATTACAGCGCTGAGAATCAGCATGCGGCTGCACTGTAAGAGTACGTTGTGACACAACAATGGTAGGAGCATGCGACGGAAATGCATCCATGCCTACTTCACTATGATATCCCTCGTCATCGAAAACGAAAGGATCTTCATCATCACCAGTTTCATACTCGCCGGTTTCTTGATTTACAAACATGACCTTTCTGTTCGGGCAATCTCTCTTGAAGTGACCCGGATTACCGCAAGCATGACAGGTGATCTCGCGATTGCGAGCTGTAGACATGTTGGAGCCTGCACTAGTGGCAGGGGCAGCTGGCTTCTTGGCCATAGAACCATTGGAGGCTGGCTTGGAAACTGAAGAAGAAGCTCGAGTATTGGCACCATAATTCTCCATAGGCGCGGATGTCCTTGGAGAAAATCTGCTAGATGTGGAGTATCTTGACTTCAGTTGTGCCTCTTCTGCAAGCTGGGATTCAGCCTCCCTTGCAAGATGCAATAAATCATTCATATTATAGTATTGGTGATGCCGCACAATACTCTTGATAGTAAATTTCAGCCCATGGAGAAAACGTTGCATAGTCATCTCAACCTCTTCGCGAACTCGCGCACGTTGCAACAACATCTCCATCTCCATATAGTATGCATCAACGGACATAGTACCTTGCTTCAATTGTTGCAATTTATCAAAAACTGTCCGTAAGTAATTTGGGGGAACAAACCGAGCCTTCATGGTCGCCTTCATCTCACGCCATGTACGAATAGGCTGGCCATTGGTTTCTTGTATCTCGGTCAATACACTCTCCCACCAACGCAAAGCATAACCGTCAAACTCGGACGAAGAAATCTTGATCTTCTTGTCCTCCGGATAATCATGCAAACGCCATAGTTTTTCCATCTTAAGCTCCCAGCTGAGGTATTCTTCCACATCCGTGGACCCTTCAAATTTGGGGATAGTAAACTTGGGCTTGCTCAAGACATCTTCTTCCTGAATGGGTATACGGCGCGCACCAAGACCAAGTGGAGGTTGGCGAACCGGCCCTTGAAGACCACGCCCACGGCCGTGATTGCCCCGCAACTCGGCATTGTCACCATGGACACTACCATCATCTTCCTAAGCGTTAGGTTGGCGTTGTACCATAGCTGCTTGGATGCCTGTGACAGATGTTGTCATTTGTTGTAGGCTCTGCTGGATAGCAGCAAGTTGTTGTTGCATAGTGGTGACTGCAGCTTCAGTCGCGTCCACTTTCAGTTGTACCGCTTGAACATTTGTATCAATTGCATCAGCGGATTTAGTAAACATCCCAGTCAAGTGATCACGGAGACCTTCATATGCCTCCCATGTAACTGGCGCATCCTTGTCCTGTTTCTGCATCACATCAAAACCACTTTGAGACATGATTAGTAGGTTAGTGCACTAAATCAAAATCTTTTGGTGGACACTCACAACTCACTCAAAACTGACAAGAAAAGGTGAATCTTACCGTTCCAAAGTGAATAGTAATGCGTACCCGTTCGGATGGAAGACTAGTGCACGGATGTGATGAAGTGAATACCCGAGTAAAAGACTGAACACACGACAAAGCAGGATATATGTGGTGGAGCTATAGGTATGGCACCCTAACTACACCGAAGTCAAGTCCTAATGCTGATCGTGTGATACAAACCCAAAGAAAAACTCACACAGTGGAGACAAACGAAAGACAGGCCTCTCAAAAGATCACCACTATGATATGTCCTTTCTAACACTTGTATATCTCTTTGCACTCTTTTATAACTCTTTTTGATCACACTTCTTCTCTCTTTTTTTTTGATTTTTTTTTTTGAATCTTTTCTCTTTTTCTCTTTTTTTTTTGACACTATTCCAAACTGGACGAAATTGCTACAGTACTGCTACAGTAACTTTTCTCTTTAGGCCACAATATGTCGCACCGCGGAGAAATTTTCGGGAAGAACACACGAAAACAGCAAACTAAAACAATGACTCCGATGCAATCTAAGTTATGGCAAAAAAACTAGAAACCCTAATATTTTTGTATGGCTTTTTCTGGATAGGATGAAAACAAACGATCTAATAGATGGATTTGGTGGATGCTTACCGAGGGAACACTGGAAATCTGATACCAAGATGATATGGGGTGGCCCGATCTTCTCAGTAAGCGGACGGTGAATATGAGGGCGATGATAGATAACTTGTATGTAGCCAATGAACTCTCCTTGCTAGATCCCTGTTGCCAATGCGACAGCTCTCTACCCTTTGGATATTCACAACTTCACACACTTGCGCAACGTAGCCGTCGACCACGAGACGGTAATTTGCAATCTACTAATCCCCAGTGGAACGATAGATCACACAGAACTTGCAGTAGAAGAACTTCAGATCGATACGAATTGAAGTCTTAATGATTCAAGAGGAAAGCTTGAAGCTATTCTCAATATCTAGGGTTTATCTAAAAGGTAGTCTAGCCCTAAAACTCGTGGGAGCTGGGTATTTATAAGCTAAGGGATTACAGGGGCCGCAGTCCGTCTGATCTGCGCGCGGCTTTCGGACGTCCGAAGGGTTTCGGACGTCCGTCACGTCGGACGTCCGAAACATGTCGGAAATCCGACTCTGACGGTGAGGTGTCCTGGATAGGAGGCTCTTCTCGCGGACCTTCATGTCGGAAATCCGTCTTCGGTTTTGGAGGTCTTCTGAATACGGAGGTCGCCATCTTTCTCGCTGATGTCGGACGTCCGAAATGGGTCGGACGTCCGAAAGTTGGAGCATGTCTCATCTTCTCCTCCTTCTGGATCCTCGTCTCCGTCATGATACCTGATTATGCAAACATACAAAGATTTAGGCAGTATAAAATTCTCATTGTATAATATATCAGAATCTATTAAGAGCGAGTTCACCTGTTGTTCTATCAACTTTGCACGAGCTCTTGTAATAGGTCCAATTCTGATTTCATCATCCTTCTTCTTTGTTGAATCAACTTGTTCTTCATGACGAACTGGAGATGTGTTGGTAGTAGGGATGTCCTCATCACAGAGTCTCCCTCTCCTCCTAGCCTCCCCCTCCACTGGACCCCCGAGACCCCCTCCTCCTAGCCGCCCCTCGCCGAGACCCTCTCCCCGCGGCCTCGCCGGCCCGAGCCGCGCTGCCGCCGCAACCGCCTCGCCCAGCCAGGGCCCGCTGCGCTGCTGGCCTGCAGCTACCGGCGGAGGCGCCGCAGACGTCCCGCCTGCCCCCACTGCCGCCGGCGAGCTCTCCCGTGCCTCCCTCCACCGGCAACGAGCACCGGGCTCGCCGGCCCGCTGCTCTGTTCGACGGAAGAAGACAGAGACGAGGCAAAGGAGGAGAGAGAGACCCGTGCGGGCCCCGGATGTAAGTGACCGCACGCCACTGACGGCCTGGCCCCGCGCTTCAGCCTCCGTTCAAAATACGCTTTCCACTCTGCAAGGAGCATTCTCATCTTCCTCAGCCGGAATACGTTTTTCCCTCGGAGAAGCATATTGTCCCCTCTAGTGGCCCGAAGTACGCTTTCCTTGGCAGAAAGCGCATTTTCATCCAAAAACCAGCCCCGATACCGTTTCGTTGAGATCTCCGCAACCGTAAGTCCAAACGGGTTGATTCTTTTTGCGTTGTCTTCGTATCGAGCTCCTCTTCAGTTTGGAATAAGTTTTGTGCCATGTTTTTATGTTGTTATTTTCTGGTCAAACAAAAGACTATGTTTGACTTTTTCGCCGTGTCTTTTTATAAAATGTTTTGCAGGGTTTTGCTTGTGTTGAAGATCCGGGAGTATTTCACACTCCTCTAGTGAAAGGCAAGCCACAATACCCTTTGCACCTTTGAAAAGCTTTGACGTGCTTTAAAAATTGCTTTTCGATGATATGCTATATCAATGACCGTGATCATGTGGCCATGCTATGATTGATGTTATACTTCCATGCTATCTTTGAGTATGCTACTGCTATGCTATGCTTTGCCATGTTACATCCTTGCCATGCTTCGATCATATCTTTGCCATGTTATACTCTGCATCATCGTAACCACCACATACCAACACCATGTTAAGTTTATCATGTTACACCTGTTCAAGCTATGCCTAAGTTATGCTCAACTGCATTCATAATGTTGCCATGTTAATAACTTAATCTTTGTAACACGGATAAGTTCACCATCTAAAATGTGCTTGATCATATCTGAAGCTATCATGTTAATATGCTATGCATTGTTATGATCTGATACTCATGTTGCACCTGATGCTTGTGTTCGCTGTTGGAGATATGCTTCGTAACAACTTGATCAGGTGCCACCGAACCGGGCTTATCCGTGCAGCCACATTTGCATGTATGGGCGGGCCTTGATTCGGTCTTCCGGTGGGTTCTCTTATTTTTATCACCAAGTAGGGGGGGGCTACGCGCACGCGCTGCCCTGATCAGGCAGGCGGCGGTAGTCCGGACAGCCAGTGTTGTTATGAGCTCAGTCCCCGTTGGGACAGTATTTGCCACAAGGTGGCCGAGTGGTTCTGGTGGTGACGTGGACACCTAACCACAGGGCTACCCAAGATGGAATGTCGGTGATACGGTAAGAGGGACACTCGGTATATCGTTCTCGTTGGGGAAGTCCTAGTTCACTCCTGCGGTGCGAGTTCCAAGGATCCTGTGGGACAAGTACCGGGGTGCTGGATGGAGGAAGATATCCATAGTGTGGGTAACGTGCACAAACTCTGCAGAGTCAAAATTTATTCGAATAGCCGCGTCCTCGGTCATGGGACACAGTTCGTACTAGGTCACACCATATGATCAACTTGAGTACGGTGGTAAGTTTGTGGTAAGTGGATGGTTATGCGATGTTTGGATTGGTTGGGTGGTAACGAAGGACACCTAACTCGTTGGATGGTCGTGCGATGACCCGTTGGGTCACGCGACGACCCGTGTAAGTGATTGGTCACGAAGTGACCCGGTGCTTGAGTCTATAAGGACTCCGAGGTAAGCCACGTGATCGTGCGACGATCATGTGGGGTCCATTGTGTGTGCATTAGGCTTAATGTTGTTAATACGCTTGATGATTATCTGCTTGCATGATATTGCTGCTCACCTGTCTCATTCACTAATATACTTTAACCTGTTGCCATGTTATTGTTTTGCCTTGTTGCATGGTTGTTGTGAGCTTGCAAGTACATTCAATGTACTGACCTGGCGTGTTATGCCAGATTTGCAGGCCGTGCTTTGGATGCGTAGGACAACGTTCACGGTGTTTGCGAGCTAGGAGGTGTCCCAGCCAGTGTCCCTGTGGATTGGAGTTCAGCATCGCCGTTATTGTTCCGCTGCTGACGTTATTCCGCTGCTAGAAAGTTATGCTGATGCTTGGTGTAGAGCTGAGGCTAGCCTGAGGAGCAACTTGTGTCTCCGATAGTGTTGTAATAGACCTCGTGTACCCCTATCTTCGGTAATAGAAAGTTGTTCAGTTCTATATCAATCAGTGCCGTGCGCCAGAAGACTTGATCTCTGGGCTGGTGCACGGGGCGTTCCGGTCCTCTAAGCCGGGGTGCCACAACGGTTGGTATCAGTGCCATGTTCCAGAAGACTTGATCTCTGGGCTGGTGCACGGGCGTTCCGGTCCTCTGAGCCGGGGTGCCACAACGGTTGGTATCAGAGCCAGGTTGGGCTATAGGATCCGCTAGCCCCCGCGAACGTTAGAAGGACGTTAGATTGACGTTAGAGCTAGAGTATAGCTTGCTTGTGTGAAGCTATTGCCTGCTGCATTTTTGTTGCATATAGACGCTATGTTTTCGCTAACGATCTGATCTGACGAGTGTAGATGGCGGAATATCCGGTGGGCTACACAGGATCCTCGTCCGCGACCAACTTTGACTACCTCCTTGCAGACGTATGGTGGACTCTCTACCCCAGTGGAGAGCTTCCAAGGTACCAAGTTTCCCAGACGCCGATCGGAGGGCAGCTGCTTGAGTACCGTGCCAGCGTCTACATGACCTCCACCATCCCCATCGGCATGCGCTCCTACAACTTCCAGGGTGGACCCGCTTCTACCCCGGATCGTGCCATTCAGCTTGCCGTGATGGTGGGCCTGCTAGGCCTACGCCACCAGGAGAGTGCGATGCATCAGAATCGCGCCTTCCACTTCTATCCCACCTTGGGAGCGACTCCGCAGCAAGTAAGGTTTCCTTGCCCTTTGGCGGAAGCCGATGCAGCGGTGATCACCATGTCCCGCTACATGATCTCCCAGTACGCCCTTATCGTCGAGCTAGTCCGTGATGCAAGGGATGCAAGGAGAGCTCTTGCTGCAGCCTTATCGTTGTCGACTTCTTCGCCCACTCCAGCGACCCCCGGCAACCCGCCGTCAGATCAGAATGCCTGAGCTTCGCGTAGTCCGTGATGCATGAGTAGTAGTATTGCATGTTGCCTGTTGCATGTTGATGTGTTGTAGCAATAAGTTGAGATCTTGCGTGTGATCTCAGTGCTTGTTCAGTGTTGATGTTCTTGCTTAATTATCGTTGTTGGTTCATTGTTCCTCGGCAGTTACTAACTCTGTTTTGGCAGGTGTTAGATGACTTGAACGGACCCTTGCTTTTTGTTCTGCAGTGGCACCACGTCTGGTTCTGAGCTGATGCATCATCGGCCGTCCGGAGTGGATGCCCGTTTTACATTTCTCTTTTCAACAACCAACCCGTGTTCTGAGCTGCTTTTCGGCCGTCTCGGGTAGTTGTTGAGTTTCTTTTCGCAGTGGAGACCCTATGCTCTGAGCTGTTTTCTTGGCCGTCTTAGGGGACCTCTGCATTCTTCTTATCAACATTGCCTCATGCTCTGAGCTGATTTCGGTCGGCCGTCTTGAGCAATGCTTGAGATTTTCCAGCACAAGTCCCAGATCTGAGTGGTAAAGACCGTTCTGGTGGCTACTGGGTTATTCGCGATTTTCTTTGCAAGGAGTCCGGATAATCATCGACCATCGCTAAAGCTGATGAAGTAGCAAGCCGCTTCTCGTTTGCTTTTGTTCCTTGGTTTTCTTCGTTGGTTCTTCGTTTGGTTCTTTGGTGTCACTTTATCCGCCCGAAGGAAAGTTGCTCATAACCCCGCATACCTCGAAGAACCAGTGCAATACCACAGAGCAGCATGAAGACACCAAGTCAAGGACCCACACCAGCTTGCAGCATGAGTGTTCAACCCATATGAGTTCTGCCCGAATGAACGAAGTCAACATTTTTCCGGTGAATGTTACAGTCATGAAGATTCTATCAGTGGAAGACCGCAAAGAAATAAGGAAATCAACCAGACAGGAATGACGCATACCCGGTTGCATCTCACACGCTTTTGCTCAAGGATGAAGCATATGGCAACCATCAGGCCTTCAACCAGAACAGCCTGAAGACTCAGACAGTTAAAGGCCGCAATGATGCGGGAAAACAGCAAGACAAACATGACTTTTACCCAGTTGCATGGGAAGCTCATGGCTCACGATTGGATGCTACCCAAGCCATCACTTGAATCAAGTTCGCATCAACCATGAAACCCGCAGAGATTCATGCAAAGATAAGCAAAGACTGTGACCCATGAGCATATGCACCCAAGGCAGGACAAACACCAGCTACAGTTCTATGCAATACAAATTATTTCGGTATATTCCGGAAGGTGGCCAAGACATATCATGAAGCCCAGTTGATAGGAAGGATGTTTTCCCCTCACCAGCCGGCAGTCAGAAGCTTGTCAGACACCGTGGTCAGATTTACCTCCACGCCATTGAGGGAAAGCTTCGGACAGAAGGAACCTCAGCCTTCCGTGACAAGGTACCAGGCACAGACGACTTGTACAGTGTATCAACCTTCCTCAGTATGCTGCCGGGATATCTTCTCAGCGACGACAGTCAGCCTTCCTCCACAAGCCACCGACAGAAGCTTACGGTGCAAGACACTCGATCATGCTCGGTACGCCCCAGGGATGGACTCCAGCACAAGCCGCTCGGTCGTCTAAAATGAATTTCCGCAGAAACTTCCAGCAGAAGGAACCGGTATGTCCACAGTGCAAGAGGCAAACTTTCGTGACAAGACAACCCATCTTCGTCAGTAAGTTATTAAGAAATCTTCCAAGGCAAGGCATCCAACCTTCTTCAGCAAGCTATCGAGGCAGCTTCCCGTGTACGACACCCTGCCTTCCTCGCTACGCCACCGGAGCAACCTTCCAGGGTACAGTACCCAACCTTCCCCAGCAAGCTACCCCAAGCTTCGCGGACAAGATCCCAGTCTTCCTCGACGCGTCATCATACCCGCAACGGTATTGTCAGAAATCCAGCCATGCAGAACAGTGAAGATTGCATCATCGTCAGGACCCGCATATGGTTATGGGTATTCTTATCAAGTATGAAAGCTACCCCTGTGCGGATACCACCATGCTTGCAATCAAGGAAGAATTATGCATATGAACATCGGTGAAGAACCGCAACTCTCGGGAAGCAAGTCAGCAGAAGAGGCGGATACACCTCTCAGCCTGGAAGAGAGACTGACAAAGTCGTGAAGAAACACCCTGAAGAAAGGAAGCAAGGTGTAACAGCCCATGTGCAATAAATGAAAATTACCATGAGATTGTATTTTGTCTGTTGACTTTGTAACTTGGCGTGGTGCTAAAGATTATAATTTCATGTGGTGATTTAAATCTGCATTGGGATTGGAGCCCATTTGGTTGGTTTGAGTTTGCATCCAAATTGGTTCAAGAAGGGTGTTTGAGGAATTTTAATTGTTGCATGCATGCTCTCCTTGACCGCAAACTTGGCATAGCCAATTCCTTGCCCCTCCCAAGCTTTTTAAAAGCCTTGCCCCATTTTTTGCAACTCTAAAAATTTGGGCCACAGTTCAATGTGATTTGAATTTTCAAAAAGGGACCCACATTTTAGTTGCTCCAAAATTGGTCAAACAAATTTTAGAAATTGGAGAATATATCAGGGATCATTACACATATTTTTGTAAGATTTATTTCCTTGTGATATTCCTGGAAAATTCCCCATGTGCTTCTGTTTTGTTTAATGGAAATTAGATTGGGGCTCTCTTCTTCCTTCAAGCCCAGTCCATCTAAGCCTTCTCCCCGCAGCCCGCTTGAGCCTGTCCAGCGAAGCGGTACGCGAGGTGGCACGAGAGCCGTTGGATCTCCATCGGACGCCCCCTTCCATCGCCTTTCCACGCTGGAGAGGTCCCCGCCGGAGTCCCTCTCATAGCCGGAGGGGAGCATCGACGTCGACGCCTGCCGACGTGGAGGGAGGCCTCACCCTCCTTATAAGCCGAGCTCCCGAGCCCCAGGACCCCCTTAGGGTTCCATTCCTCCAGCCGATTCCCCTCGCCGCCGCCGGGTTCGTCTTCTGCTCCCTCCCCTGTTCCGCCATGGCCGCCGGCCAATTTCTTCAATTGCGCCGCCATTGATCCATATCGCCGCCCCCTCTATTTTTGGAGTGTGGTAATTTTGCAAATAGCCCCCTCAATCTTTTGTTTTTGTAAAGTGTTCCCCAAAATTCAAATATGGCCATGCCATATATGAATTTGGGGTACTTTTCCCCAAGGTTTTGCATGGTGATAATGGTTTGTCCATTTCAGCCTTTTTCAAAATGCATCTTGTGTACCTTTGCACTCAGTCCCCTGAAATTCATTTGAATTTGCGACTGTGTTTGCAAATTCCAATGGTACCATATCATATATGGTTTTGGGGTAGAATTTTGCCAGGTTTGCGATGGTAATGTCCATCTGATGTTTTGTGTAACCCAAGTGGACAAGGTGTGACCACCTTAACCAGGATCAACCTGACTTTCCCTTCCTAGCATCATTACAACTTCATATGTTGTTCATCTGTTCCTTCAGGCTTTGTTTCATGTCATCTTCAAATCTTTGCATCAAAAACCATCCCCTATCATATTGTCATATGCAATGTGGCTAGGTTCCTTTTCTTCTGTTGCACCTCTCTGATGTCAAGTTCATCGACATCTCTTCGTCTCCGGAATCGATGTTTTATTTTCACGTTGTAATTATTTCTATTAATTGCATTGTTGATCATGTCATGTTGTCATGTTACTTACACCAAAATTAAGGCTAAGACCGAAGCCGTTCAATGTAATTAATTGCATATGAAGTTGTTGACGTGTCGTCACCACCCTCATTTAAATCTGACTAGATAGGGTCACATCATGTCGATTAAACTTGATCATACCATCTTTGCTTGTGCATTGCACCCATTGCTTACTTGTGTGCCTTTTCCTTGCCGGTACTTTACGTTAGCACCTGAGACCGCCGAGGAGACTTACGTGGAGATTTCCGACACCGAGCCCGAGGACCCTGCTGCGTCTGCTTCGACGACCGATTACCCAGGCAAGGGGAAGATTTATACCATTACTTGATACCTTTCTGCCCACCTGCCTAGCTGTAGTCTAGAACGATTGTTTGATCGTATCCGCTTTGCATATGCCTTAATCAAAACCAAACAGCCATGATCCCCACATCCCAGCAAAACATTGTATTGCTAAGTTACCGCTGCTCAGCCATTGCTTAGTATGAGTAGGAAAACTTGCTGCTTACCCTATGCTATGGTTTGGGATATCATGTTATCTAAAGAAGTTGGTTGATATTTATTATGGATGATGTTAATTTATACCTGACGAAAGATGGGAGACCAGGCTGTTCCCGCCAGGTGTTTTGTTCCATTTGAGTCACCTAGGTCCCGAGTTCCGGGTATTGTGTTTCTTGACGAGCGTGCCTAATCGTGTGTGGGATTCTATGGGGTCCCCTTGTCTTACCTACCTAGCTTCGTACAGTTCTAGTGGTGGCCCGAGCTGATTTATTATTTGCAATGTGTGTGTGCTGGTGGTAGCCCAGTTGTTTACAAACCACCTTGGGCCAGGAGGACTTGTGCCTTGGCTGGCCCACTTTGTCCGGCTGAGGACCCGGTGTCGAATGTGTGATTAACCGGGTATCCAAACCTGCGACAGACGGTAGAGGCCGATTCGAGAGCGCGGGCGGCTTTTGAGTTGGGTGTCGACTCACCGGGAGCCACCCGGAATTGTGCGTTGTTAGTTAGAGAGACTGATGTTCCGGAGTTTCAGGAGTTTACCTAGCCAAGTGAAAACCGGGCGTACATGCGAAGCCTATGATGGGCAGTTGGTACACCCCTGCAGGGTTAAATCTTTTCGAAAAGCCGTGTCCGCGGTTAAGGACGACTTGAGACCTACTCCTTGTTCATAGAATAACATCAATTTGGATCATAATTAAAACTTGCCTACTGATGAGGACATCCCTACTAATGTTACACCCATACCCTCACCAACTACACATACTGGACCAGTTACTAGAGCACGTGCACGTCAACTAAATTATCAGGTACTTTCGTTTCTTGCGAATCCTTCTATTGTTCATGAACATATGATGCTGCCTAAATTAGATACTTTTGTTTTGGTTATGAATGAAGGACCTAGCATGGACAAGAAGGATGGTCATTGGAGCGGGATCAAGAATGGAGAAGAAGGTGCGCGCGGGGGAAAGTACAGTGGAGCTTCCAGTGGGGATTTTCGCACGTTGAAGCCACCATAAGGCATGCATGAAGGCTTGGACGGAATACACGAGATGCCACTTCATTATTTTCGTCCAAGAGCAATTATAGGTGTTGCGTCACCTTAATATTGGGCTGGGCCCATGTAATTTCGAAATACCACATTATAGGCTGTTTTTAGAGTCCGTATGTGTGGGGAAACCGAGTTAGGGTTGTTTTCGGACCCCACCTCCAAGGGGTCACGAAAATCCCCTCTGTTCCCCCATATATACAGCCCTTAGGGCGTCGTTTAGACTTGGGTTTTAATTAGATATAAGTTAGCCATAGCCGCAACTTCGAGCTCTTCGTTTGTGTCATCCGACCAGGCCAAGACCTCATTGGAACCCCAACCTTCGTAATCATTCATCTTATATTCGCAATATCCAGATTGCAATTCTTAGTTCTTGCTTGTTCTTCGATTGCTTGCAGGAATTAGACCTTCGTGGTCAGGTTGATCGTGCATCCGCGGGATCAATAACCTCTCGGAGTTGGTTTAGCGATCGCTAAGGCGCAACGTCTTCGCACGTTCGTAGTCGGATCGTGAAAGTTGCCTCCACCATAATCGATCTCCACCATCTCATCGAAACATCGGGACACCTTCGCCTCTATCAAGTGGTATCAGATTTCCAGGTTGCTCGGTGAGATTTACCAGTTTTCGTAGTCTAGATTGGTTCTGTTCTTCATACCTACAGTCCACGAAAAAGCCAACAAAAAAAAATTAGGGTTAGATCATCACGTCCCAAAACAGTCCGAGCCTTTGTCCAGTTTTCTTTACAGTAGTTTGCATTGTTGAATTTGCGGTTGCATCGTTGTGTCGAGTTGCTGATCTTAGCGTCTAGTTACCTTAGAGTTTCGAGTTCTGATCACAGTTTTGTCACGCCGCCGCCGAACAGTAGTACACCACCACGTTCCGCCAATCCGAGTCCAGATACACCACCACGTTCCGCCAAGCAGAGTCCATATACACCACCACGTCTCACGAGCCCGACTTGAGTTCCACCATCAGTACGGTTCCTGATATCTCCGTAGCCAGAATAGTTTTGAGTTGATTAGAGTCGGATTTCACCAATCTTTTGTCGTACGTAGAAGAGGGTGATTTCCAAATAAAAAATAAAAAAAGCAAAAGAAAAAAAAAAAAAAAAAAGAGAGAGAAAAAAAAATTCAGAGTGTGCTTCACAGTTGTTACGTGCCGCGCCGTGCTTTCGTTGGTGTTTTAGGCTCGCGTCTCTAGTACGGTCTAGCCTAGGATCAGCACAGTACCGACGTTGAGTGTTTATTCAGCTTTGCATCTCTGTTTTGATTACTGTTGAGTTTTTCCTACCATACTTGTCAGCCTTCCTACAGCTCCACATATATTCTACATCGTGCGTTTTGACACCTCCTGGCCATCGCTCTACCATATCTCTGAGAGTTTTGACCCGTTGGTTGTACATCACCACCTGCTGCTAGGTAAGAATCGGTAAGAACGTAAGAAAAGCTTGACGGATTTGTGCTTTCCACCACCCCACATCCATCACATTAGTAGAAGTAGGATCATATTCCTGTGTGTTTTCTATTTCTGCTAACCATGCCAGGATCACATGATGAAGTGGCGCGGGATGCACCCGATTGGAAGAACATGACAAACAAGGAGCTACATGATAAATTTGCACAAATGATGTCTGAACAGGTGAATGACATCGAGACCAGATTTACAGAGGCGATTGATGGCGTGGAGAAAATGATCGACACCAAGCTCGACGCCAAGTTTACTGAGTTGATCGCACGCCTACCTTCAGCACAGCCACAGCCACCGCCACTACCACGTGCACGACGTATTCTGTTTCCGCGAGGACAAGCTGCTGGTATGGGTGCTCCTCCTACTGCTGTAGTTGCTGCTACTGCTGCTGCTGCTTCTGACGTCGCCCAGGACGACTACTAGGAGGGTGATTACGAGGAGGAGGTGGAACAGGAAGCGGCCTATGAGCAGCCAGCTGGACGTCCACGTCCCAACATTCGCCACGGTCGACACCAACCACCCCCTCAGGTACGCGATGATGAACATGTGCCTAAACTTAAATTGAATCTTAAGCCGTTTGAGGGTAGATATATTCCTGATGCTTATCTTACTTGGGAGTTAGAAACTGAACAACGTTTTACATGTTTACAATATCCTGAGAATAGACGTGTTACTGCTGCTGTTTGTGAATTCACGGGCTTTGCATCTATTTGGTGGTCTGAACATTGTAGATTGCATGCTAATAATATTCCAACTACTTGGGCTGCTTTAAAAGATGCTATGCGTACTCGCTGGGTTCCTCCTTATTATCAACGTGAATTGTTACAAAAATTACAGCGTTTGAGACAAGGAAAAAATTCTGTAGAGGAATATTATCAAGAATTACAAACTGGATTGATTAGATGTGGCCTAGTAGAGGATAATGAAGCTATGATTGCACGTTTTATGGGTGGCCTAAACAGGGAGATACAAACTATTCTAGAATACAAGGACTTTGCTACTATCACTCGTTTGTTTCATCTTGCTTGTAAAGCTGAACGTGAGGTGCAGGATCGACAGGCCGCTACGAGACCTAACTTTTCTGCAGGACGAAATACATCATGGACATCACGTGGAGCTTCTACATCCACACGTCCTGCTGCGCCACCATCTACTTCAGCCGCTCATTCTTACAGGGAGCCACCAAAACAGCCAGCGCCACCATTCAAGGGTGCACAGAGTGGTCCAGCGGCGAGTTCTTCTTCCTCCATGGCGTCCACAGGGCAAGCACGAGATCGTGATATTAAATGTCGCAGGTGCCAAGGTGGAGGTCACTTCGCAAAAGACTGTCCCTCCAAGCGTGTGATGACTATTACGGCGGATGGTGGGTATGAGTCAGCGAGTGACTATGATGAGGAGACTCTAGTTCTCATTGCTCATGAGGAACAGGGTGCCCATGATGATGCTCATGATATAGAGTATATGACTCCTGATGATGCAGATAAATATGCTAGTTTGGTTGCTCAACGTGTATTAAGTGTGCAGGTAACGAAGGCCGAGCAAAACCAGAGGCATAATTTGTTCCACACAAAGGGAGTGGTGAAAGAACGTTCGGTTCGCATCATCATTGACGGAGGGAGTTGCAACAACTTGGCTAGCATGGAGTTGGTGGAGAAGCTATCTCTCACCACAAGACCACACCCCCATCCATACTATATTCAGTGGTTTAACAATAGTGGTAAGATTAAGGTAACGCGTTCTGTTCGTGTGCACTTTAGCATTGCTGCATATGCTGATTATGTTGATTGTGATGTGGTACCCATGCAAGCATGCTCTCTTTTACTTGGTAGACCATGGCAATTTGATAGGAATGTTGTACACCATGGTAGGACAAATCAGTTTACTCTAGTTCATCAGGATAAAAATATTGCTTTACTTCCTATGTCTCCTAAACAAATTGTGAAAGATGATCTTGCTAGAGCTAGTAAAGCAAAACAGGAGAAAAATAAGAGTGAGAATGAGATAGCAGCCAAAGAATTTGAGCAACAACATAAGACTCATAGCAAATCTTCTTCTGCTGTTTCTAATGAAATTAAATTGACTAGTCCAACTTTGCTTGCTACTAAGGTTGATCTTTCAGATTTGGATGTTAGTCAATATATGTGCTATGCTTTTGTCTGCAAAGAAGCTTTGTTTTCATTTGAGGAATTGCCTCCTTCTTTGCCTCCTGTTGTCACTGACCTTTTGCAGGAGTTTATTGACGTCTTTCCACAAGATGTACCACCGGGATTACCACCTATTCGAGGGATTGAGCATCAGATTGACTTAATTCCCGGTGCTTCGTTGCCCAACCGTGCGCCATACCGTACCAATCCGGAGGAGACGAAGGAGATTCAGCGTCAAGTACAAGAGCTACTCGACAAAGGTTACATACGTGAGTCCCTTAGTCCTTGTGCTGTTCCTGTTATATTAGTGCCTAAAAAGGATGGAACATGGCGTATGTGTGTTGATTGCCGAGCCATTAATAATATTACTATTCGTTATCGTCATCCTATTCCTAGGTTAGATGATATGCTTGATGAATTAAGTGGCTCTACCATGTTTTCCAAAGTTGATTTGCGTAGTGGATACCATCAAATTCTCATGAAATTAGGAGATGAATGGAAAACGGCTTTTAAAACTAAGTTTGGATTATATGAGTGGTTAGTCATGCCTTTTGGGTTAACTAATGCACCTAGCACTTTCATGAGATTAATGAACGAGGTTTTACGTGCTTTCATTGGACGATTTGTGGTAGTCTATTTTGATGATATACTGATTTATAGCAAATCTTTGGAGGAACATTTGGATCATTTACGTGCTGTTTTTATTGCTCTACGTAATGCACGTTTATTTGGTAACCTTGGGAAGTGCACCTTTTGCACCGACCGAGTCTCGTTTCTTGGCTATGTTGTTACTCCACAGGGTATTGAAGTTGATAAAGCCAAGATCGAGGCGATTGAGAGTTGGCCGCAGCCCAAAACGGTCACACAAGTGAGGAGTTTTCTTGGCCTCGCTGGATTCTATAGGCGTTTTGTGAGAGATTTCAGCACCATTGCTGCCCCTCTCAATGAGCTTACACGCAAGGATGTGCCTTTTACTTGGGGTACCGCACAGGAAGAAGCTTTCACGGTATTGAAAGATAAGTTAACACATGCTCCTTTGCTCCAACTTCCTGATTTTAATAAGACTTTTGAGCTTGAATGCGATGCTAGTGGGATTGGTTTGGGAGGTGTGTTATTACAAGATGCTAAACCTGTTGCATACTTTTCTGAAAAATTGAGTGGGCCTAGTCTGAACTATTCTACTTATGATAAGGAATTATATGCTCTTGTTCGGACATTAGAAACTTGGCAACATTATTTATGGCCCAAAGAATTTGTTATACATTCTGATCATGAATCTTTGAAACACATAAGAAGTCAAGCAAAACTTAATCGTAGACATGCTAAGTGGGTTGAATTTATTGAGACTTTCCCTTATGTCATTAAACACAAGAAGGGGAAAGATAATATTATTGCTGATGCTTTGTCTCGTCGTTATACTATGCTTTCACAACTTGACTTCAAGATATTCGGTTTAGAGACAATCAAAGAACAATATGCAAATGATGCGGAATTTAAAGATGTATTGCAGAATTGTAGAGAGGGTAGAACATGGAACAAGTTTGTGCTTAATGATGGATTTGTGTTCCGTTCTAACAAGCTATGCATTCCAGCTAGCTCTATTCGTCTTTTGTTGTTGCAGGAGGCGCATGGAGGAGGATTAATGGGACATTTTGGCGCGAAAAAGACGGAGGACGTACTTGCTACACATTTCTTTTGGCCAAAGATGAGACGGGATGTTGAGCGTTTTGTTGCTCGCTGCACTACATGTCAAAAAGCTAAGTCACGACTCAATCCTCATGGTTTATACATGCCTTTACCTGTACCTAGTGTTCCGTGGGAGGACATATCCATGGACTTTGTTTTAGGCTTGCCTCGAACAAAGAAGGGGAGGGATAGCATATTTGTTGTCGTGGATAGATTTTCTAAGATGGCACATTTTATACCATGTCATAAAAGCGATGATGCTGCTAATGTTGCTGATTTATTCTTTGGAGAGATTATTCGTTTACATGGTGTGCCCAATACTATTGTCTCGGATCATGATACTAAGTTTCTTAGCCATTTTTGGAGATGCTTATGGGCTAAGTTGGGGACTAAACTACTTTTTAGTACTACATGTCATCCCCAAACTGATGGACAAACTGAAGTGGTCAATAGGACTTTGTCTACTATGCTTAGGGCTGTTTTAAAAAGTAACTTGAAACTGTGGGAAGAATGTTTACCTCATATTGAATTTGCTTATAATCGTTCAGTGCATTCTACCACTAAAATGTGCCCTTTTGAGATTGTTTATGGTTTTCTACCTCGTGCACCTATTGATTTGCTGCCTCTTCCATCTTCGGAGACGGTGAATTTTGATGCTAAGCAACGTGCTGAATTGATATTAAAAATGCATGAGTTAACTAAAGAAAACATTGAGCGCATGAATGCTAGATACAAGCTTGCTGGTGATAGGGGTCGAAAGCATGTTGTTTTTGAACCAGGAGATCTTGTTTGGTTACATCTACGAAAAGATAGGTTTCCTGATTTGCGCAAGTCTAAGTTAATGCCACGAGCTGATGGTCCCTTTAAGGTTTTACAGAAAATTAATGATAATGCATATAAACTTGAGCTACCTGCAGATTTTGGGGTTAGTCCCACATTTAACATTGCAGATTTGAAACCTTATTTGGGAGAAGATGATGAGCTTCCGTCGAGGACGACTTCAATTCAAGAAGGGGAGGATGATGAGGACATCCCTACTAATGTTACACCCATACCCTCACCAACTACACATACTGGACCAGTTACTAGAGCACGTGCACGTCAACTAAATTATCAGGTACTTTCGTTTCTTGCGAATCCTTCTATTGTTCATGAACATATGATGCTGCCTAAATTAGATACTTTTGTTTTGGTTATGAATGAAGGACCTAGCATGGACAAGAAGGATGGTCATTGGAGCGGGATCAAGAATGGAGAAGAAGGTGCGCGCGGGGGAAAGTACAGTGGAGCTTCCAGTGGGGATTTTCGCACGTTGAAGCCACCATAAGGCATGCATGAAGGCTTGGACGGAATACACGAGATGCCACTTCATTATTTTCGTCCAAGAGCAATTATAGGTGTTGCGTCACCTTAATATTGGGCTGGGCCCATGTAATTTCGAAATACCACATTATAGGCTGTTTTTAGAGTCCGTATGTGTGGGGAAACCGAGTTAGGGTTGTTTTCGGACCCCACCTCCAAGGGGTCACGAAAATCCCCTCTGTTCCCCCATATATACAGCCCTTAGGGCGTTGTTTAGACTTGGGTTTTAATTAGATATAAGTTAGCCATAGCCGCAACTTCGAGCTCTTCGTTTGTGTCATCCGACCAGGCCAAGACCTCATTGGAACCCCAACCTTCGTAATCATTCATCTTATATTCGCAATATCCAGATTGCAATTCTTAGTTCTTGCTTGTTCTTCGATTGCTTGCAGGAATTAGACCTTCGTGGTCAGGTTGATCGTGCATCCGCGGGATCAATAACCTCTCGGAGTTGGTTTAGCGATCGCTAAGGCGCAACGTCTTCGCACGTTCGTAGTCGGATCGTGAAAGTTGCCTCCACCATAATCGATCTCCACCATCTCATCGAAACATCGGGACACCTTCGCCTCTATCACCTACCGTGTGAGTACCTTGGTTGCTTTTCCTCGTCCAGGGGGACCGAGAGAAGATCCAGGTTGTGTTATGTTTGACGTAAGTAGGTGGTTAGCAGACTTATGAAGCGATGTCACGTGTGTTCTTGGATCTTACCTCTACTCTAATAGAACGATAACCATCATATATGCTAGTGCGGCTGCAACCTTTACCTTTATCTTGTCTTTCCGTAGGGAGCTAGCTATCCTGTAATGATATAATCTCACCCCTGTTTTCCTTTTTTGCTTTTACTGTTTTGCCTGATCGGCCGCTGCAGTGGACTAATACCTCGACCCGAGCACCGGACGATACTTCATGGAGGTGCCCCCGGAGGACGACGATGAGGACGACCTCGTTCAGTAGATCCTATAGTTGGGCTTCGATGATCCGTGGGTGGATTATTTATGTGCAGCCCTCTCTAGGGAAATTTGGGTTTTGACCATACTCGGGCGTGATTGTCTTCCGCTTGTTGCATGATATTCTGTTGGGTCCACGGACCTCTGAGATGTTGTAATAAATACCAGCGGCGATGTATGCCCTGGACTCTATATATTTATGTCTTAGTATTAAGTTCATTGTTCATATACCTGTTGTCGAGAATCCGGCAGCGACACGAGTGCGAGTGTCGTGAGTCGGTGGCTCTTTATGCGCTACTAACTTGAGCGAGACGCGAAAGCGACTAACTCGAGTTAGCACCGCATCGGGGGCCTTACAACTTGGTATCAGAGCAGGACTGACTGTAGGACCCCTTACTGGCCGAAGTTGAGTCTAGAAACTATTTTGTAGTTACTAAGGAAAAATCGGAGAGTAGGAAATCTTTCTTTTTCTTCTTGCCCCACCCTCCCACCCCTTTTCCGTGAGGAAGTGAAACGTGGTTTCTCTCTGCAACTTATCCCCTTTCAAAACAAATCTAGGTTCTCGTTTACATGAGGCTTCGATTCCTCTATAATTTTTTGCTAGCGACGAGAAGGGTTGGCGTACGTTGAGAACACTGAGCCTCCACTTGGGGTTGATAGCTCCACCTCGCTTACGGCGTACCTCAGGTGAAACTCCTATACAGGGATGGTTGGCATCCTTCGGATGTGGTTTCTCCCCCTATAGGAGACCGCTTCGGCGGGCCGCTCAGGGCAGATGTCTCAACGTTCAGGACTTCAACCACTCGTATATATTGTTGTGTGATCGCTAGAAGATTATTATCTTGGATTCAGATGATCTTGGTTTGGGGATTCCAGTAGCACCTAGCTTTCGGCTTTCTCATACCTCGTGAGGAAGTTTTGTTGTCAATATTTCTTTATCTTCTCGTTTCGTCAATGTTTCAATCATGTTCTCATAAGTGTTCCTGTATACAGGATGCCAAGAGCGAACATGCCGCCGCCAGAGAACCCTATCCTTGGGGAGGCTGTGGCCGCACTGGCTTAGGGCACAACTGCGATCTTGCAGATGTTGCAGAACCAGACTGCCCAGAGGAGTGATCGACCACAGTACACCACTCTGCAGCAGTTCCTTGCTATCAACCTGTAAGGCCCGATATGCGGTATTGTTCCAGATCTAGATGTTTCCATCCAGATCCGGGGACGAAGCACATATCGGTCCCACCGCGACATATGACAAAGCCATATGCTTCGGATTTCCAACATGATATCACAATATTACAGATACAGGATACAACATCTCATACAATCGGCATACAACTGCCTTAAATACAATACAACAGCGGAAGATACAGGTCTGAGTACAAACTATAATCAAAAGCCTACTGGCAAAGAGAAAACATCGATCCCATAACCACACGGGTCCAGGCGCTCCGCCGGGATCCACCTAACTAGTCGTCGTCGAGTCTCCACGTGAAACGTCAATCACCGTACTTGTTGTCGATCAAGAACCCTGAAAAGAGTTTGGGGGTAGTATCATGAGTACAGAGGTACTCAGCATCCAACTGTAGTGGTCATCTGACCCAGCAAAAACTTCATCACTCGTCATTCTAGGACAACTAGTAGTTTACGGTAAGGAAGGGGTAAGTGGTGAGGTTGCTGCCGCACTAGCATTTATGAAGTGGCTAACGATCTAGAGAGTAAGATAAGAAGCCAAGCATTCGATGAGGAATCGCCTCCAACAAGTCTGCTATCCACCTACTACGCAAACATAACACCTATCCTATCCTTGTCCTCCTCTTCGCATCCCGACGAAGAAGAAGCGGTCAAGGCACACACACGTTGATCAAGTTATATTAAGATTATCTCAGTTGTTGTTGTCTATGAACAGGACGTAGGTCTCAAGTCGTCCATAACCGTGGACACAGCTTCTCGAAAAGATTTAACCCTGCAGGGGTGTACCAACTGCCCCTTACGAGGCGTCGCATGCTCGCCCATCTCTCTCAGTTGCTACCCATTATAGGCAACCATTTTATGATTTAGTTCCAAGAGATCCGAAACGACAGGTCCCTCTAACTAACAACGAACAAATCCGGGTGGCCCCCGGGGAGTCGACACCCGATCCAAAAGCTGGCCACGCTCTCGGATCGGACTCTTCCGTATGGCCAAGGTCAGGTTTAGTCTCGCCTATATAACAGGGGACTTCCCTAGCTCACCAAGTGTGGACCAACAGAGGAACTAAGTCTCCGCTGGCCCGAGTTGTTTGAAAACTACTGGCAGCTGACCAGCACACACACGGTTTCAAATGGTAAATCGGCTTGGGCCACCTCTAGAAATGTTTGAAGCTAGGTAGGTAAGAAAAGGGGACCCCATAAAATCCCACACGCAATTAGGCACGCTCAGTCTTAAAACCAATACCCGGAACTCGGATCCTAGGTGACTCGAATGGAACAAAGCGTCGGGGCGGGATAGCCTAGACCTTCCATCCTTCGTCGAATATAGTCAACATTATAATAATCATATCATCAACAACAATATAATAATGTGATATCCCAAACCCAGGAGTAACAGGGTAACATCGTATCATCCTAAGCATGCATACTAAGCAGGGGCTGAGCAACAAGCAATAGTAACATAGCAGTACAAGGTTTGCTGGGAGGGGACATGGCTGTATCGGTTTGAAAGAGGCTGTAAACATGTGGTAGGATCAAACATCGAACCTAACCTAGACTAGCATGCAAACCGCTGGTTGAAATAGAATGGATCATAAGTAATGTATAGTCCTTGCCTGTTGATAAGTCGGGTTCCGAAGGTGTAGTCGATCGCACGCTCGCATCGTCTTCGAGAGGTACCCGCGGAAGCACACAAGAAGGAAACACTGGAAAGCAATCAACGGTGCACCACTATTACTACGGAGAAATACAAGATCAAAGAGGCAACACAAGGCACGGCAACGCAATACGGATCTATCGTCGAGAACGGTTTCTAACAGTTTAAGTGGGGTATCGGTCACACACGACGAATACCGCACGTTTACGGTGGTTCAAGTTGCTTAGCTACAGGTGATCAATCAACGGTTATTAACATGGCAACTCAAGCAAGCATGGCATAGCACACAAAAATGGAAAAAGGTGAAGCACAAAGTAAACTATCTATGCTAGTCAATTTAAGTGAGGCACAACCTAAACATGGCATACACTAGGTGCCGCACGATGATTAAAGGATTTGGTACTGTTCTGTCCTAAACCATATTTTAGGTTGGTTAACAACATCAAACAATAGCATAAACACAAAGTACACGAAAAACTAATCAAGTTACATATAAAGAACACCCCAAACGGAGTTACGGTTGAAAAGATATAAGCAAAACAAGTTACGGGCACAAACTGCCAACATCACGAAGCACACTTTAGAGCAATGCATAAACAGGATAATCAGTGCAAACATGCTCACAAATGACTTGCAATTAAAGTAGACATGACATGGAAGGCATGGCAAAAAGAATCATGCAAAAAGGTGATGAGGACATGACTACCATAGTTACAGCCACAACCCCTGCTAATATACCTACTGGACCAATTACTAGAGATCGTGCACACCAATTAAATTATCAGGTACTTTTGCTTCTTGGTAATGTTTCTAATGTTCATGTGAATATGATGCTGCCTAACGTCGATATATTTCTGTTGCTGACAAATGAAGGACCTAGCATGGACAAGAAGGATGAGCATTGGAGCATGTTCAAGCATGAAGATGATGCAGACATAATTATCATGGATATGACCATTAATTCCTCTATATTTGATCAAGAAATGAAGTCAATACAAAGGGACATGATTGTGTGCTGTACAAGAAGTTATTTCACGTCACTTTTGGCCCAAGAGAAGATAGAGACCAAGTCTTTCACGTCATGGACTCAGATTCGGACTGCAGAGATATACCCAACTTCAAACAGCCGCCGTTTCTACATACGAACTTCAAATTGGGTGATTCTTTTTTCTGGTGATAGCTTATCTCGTCTAGTTTCCAACGCAATTGGTTTCACCTTCAAATTCCTTCGGAGCGTGGAGATGTTGCGAAAACGGTGCGACCCAGCAGTAGAATCCGAATCAAAGTCCAACTCAATAGGTGTTGCATCACCTCCACATGGGCCCAAGTGCCTTGTACGACCTAGGTTTAGTTTTAGGACTCCTTGGGACGTCCTTCCACCCCCTTTGATAGAGGCGAAGGTGTCCCGATGTTTCGATGAGATGATGGAGATCGATTTTTGGTGGAGTAGACTTTCACGACCCGACTACGAACGTGCGAAGACGTTGCGCCTTAGCAATCGCTAAACCAACTCCGAGAGGTTATTGATCCCGCGGATGCACGATCAACCTGACCACGAAGGTCAATTCCTGCAAGCAGTCGAAGAACAAGCAAGAACTAAGAATTGCAATCTGGATATTGCGAATATAAGATGAAAGATTAACAGAAGTTGGGGTTCCAATGCGGTCTTGGCCTGGTCGGACGACACAAACGAAGAACTCGAAGTTGCGGCTATGGCTAACTTAAATCTAATTAAAACCCAAGTCTAAACGACGCCCTAAGGGCTGTATATATGGGGGAACAGAAGGGAATTTCGTGGCCCCTTGGAGGAGGGGTCCGAAAACAACCCTAACTCGGTTTCCCCACACATACGGACTCTAAAAAATAGCCTATTAAGTGTATTTCGAAATTACATGGGCCCAGCCCAATTTTAAGGTGACGCAGCACCTATAATTGCCCTTGGACGAAAATAATGAAGTAGCATCTCGCGTATTTCGTCCAAGACTTCATGAGCAACTTATGGTGGCTTCAAAGTGCGATAATCACCACTGGAAGCTCCATTGTCCTTTCCCGCGCGCGCACCTTCTTCTCCATGCTTGATCCCGCTCCAATGACCATCCTTCTTGTCCATGCTAGGTCCTTCATTCATAAGCAAAACAAAAGTATCTAATTTAGGCAGCATCATATGTTCATGAACAATAGAAGGATTCGCAAGAAACGAAAGTACCTGATAATTTAGTTGACGTGCGCGTGCTCTAGTAACTGGTCCAGTATGTGTAGTTGGTGAAGATGTGGGTGTAACATTAGTAGAGATGTCCTCATCATCCTCCCCTTCTTGAATTGAAGTCGTCCTCGACGGAAGCTCATCATCTTCTCCCAAATAAGGTTTCAAATCTACAATGTTAAATGTGGGACTAACCCCAAAATCTGCAGGTAGCTCAAGTTTATATGCATTATCATTAATTTTCTGTAAAACCTTAAAGGGACCATCAGCTCGTGGCATTAACTTAGACTTGCGCAAATCAGGAAACCTATCTTTACGTAGATGTAACCAAACAAGATCTCCTGGTTCAAACACAACATGCTTTCTACCCTTATCACCAGCAAACTTGTATCTAGCATTCATTTTCTCAATGTTTTCTTTAGTTAACTCATGCATTTTTAATATCAATTCAGCACGTTGCTTAGCATCAAAATTAACCTTCTCCGAAGATGGAAGAGGCAGCAAATCAATAGGTGCACGAGGTAGAAAACCATAAACAATCTCAAAAGGGCACATTTTAGTGGTAGAATGAAATGAACGATTATAAGCAAATTCAATATGAGGTAAACATTCTTCCCACATTACCAAGTTACTCTTTAAAACAGCCCTAAGCATAGTACACAAAGTCCTATTGACTACTTCAGTTTGTCCATCAGTTTGGGGATGACAAGTAGTACTAAAAAGTAGTTTAGTCCCCAACTTAGCCCATAAGCATCTCCAAAAATGGCTAAGAAACTTAGTATCACGATCCGAGACAATAGTATTGGGCACACCATGTAAGCGAATAATCTCACGAAAGAATAAATCAGCAACATTAGCAGCATCATCGCTTTTATGACATGGTATAAAATGTGCCATCTTAGAAAATCTATCCACGACAACAAATATGCTATCCCTCCCCTGCTTTGTTCGAGGCAAGCCTAAAACAAAGTCCATGGATATGTCCTCCCACGGAACACTAGGTACAGGTAAAGGCATGTATAAACCATGAGGATTGAGTCGTGACTTAGCTTTTTGACATGTAGTGCAGCGAGCAACAAAACGCTCAACATCCCGTCTCATCTTTGGCCAAAAGAAATGTGTAGCAAGTACGTCCTCCGTCTTCTTCACGCCAAAATGTCCCATTAATCCTCCTCCATGCGCCTCCTGCAACAACAAAAGACGAATAGAGCTAGCTGGAATGCATAGCTTGTTAGAACGGAACACAAATCCATCATTAAGCACAAACTTATTCCATGTTCTACCCTCTCTACAATTCTGCAATACATCTTTAAATTCCGCATCATTTACATATTGTTCTTTGATTGTCTCTAAACCGAATATCTTGAAGTCAAGTTGTGAAAGCATAGTATAACGACGAGACAAAGCATCAGCAATAATATTATCTTTCCCCTTCTTGTGTTTAATGACATAAGGAAAAGTCTCAATAAATTCAACCCACTTAGCATGTCTACGATTAAGTTTTGCTTGACTTCTTATGTGTTTCAAAGATTCATGATCAGAATGTATAACAAATTCTTTGGGCCATAAATAATGTTGCCAAGTTTCTAATGTCCGAACAAGAGCATATAATTCCTTATCATAAGTAGAATAGTTCAGACTAGGCCCACTCAATTTTTCAGAAAAGTATGCAACAGGTTTAGCATCTTGTAATAACACACCTCCCAAACCAATCCCACTAGCATCGCATTCAAGCTCAAAAGTCTTATTAAAATCAGGAAGTTGGAGCAAAGGAGCATGTGTTAACTTATCTTTCAATACCGTGAAAGCTTCTTCCTGTGCGGAACCCCAAGTAAAAGGCACATCCTTGCGTGTAAGCTCATTGAGAGGTGCAGCAATGGTGCTGAAATCTCTGACAAAACGCCTATAGAATCCAGCGAGGCCAAGAAAACTTCTCACTTGTGTGACCGTTTTGGGCTGCGGCCAACTCTCAATCGCCTCAATCTTGGCTTTATCAACTTCAATTCCCTGCGGAGTAACAACATAGCCAAGAAACGATACTCGGTCGGTGCAAAAGGTGCACTTCCCAAGGTTACCAAACAAACGTGCATTACGTAGAGCAATAAAAACAACACGTAAATGATCCAAATGTTCCTCCAAAGATTTGCTATAAATCAGTATATCATCAAAATAGACTACCACAAATCGTCCAATGAAAGCACGTAAAACCTCGTTCATTAATCTCATGAAAGTGCTAGGTGCATTAGTTAACCCAAAAGGCATGACTAACCACTCATATAATCCAAACTTAGTTTTAAATGCCGTTTTCCATTCATCCCCTAATTTCATGCGAATTTGATGGTATCCACTACGCAAATCAACTTTGGAAAACATGGTAGAGCCACTTAATTCATCAAGCATATCATCTAACCTAGGAATAGGATGACGATAACGAATAGTAATATTATTAATGGCTCTACAATCAACACACATACGCCAAGTTCCATCCTTCTTAGGCACTAATATAACAGGAACAGCACAAGGACTAAGGGATTCACGTATGTAACCTTTGTCGAGTAGCTCTTGTACTTGACGCTGAATTTCCTTCGTCTCCTCTGGATTGGTACGGTATGGCGCACGGTTGGGCAGCGAAGCACCGGGAATTAAGTCAATCTGATGCTCAATCCCTCGAATAGGTGGTAATCCCGGCGGTACGTCTTGTGGAAAGACGTCAATAAACTCCTGCAAAAGGTCAGTGACAACAGGAGGCAAAGAAGGAGGCAATTCCTCAAATGAAAACAAAGCTTCTTTGCACACAAAAGCATAGCACACATATTGACTAACATCCAAATCCGAAATATCAACCTTAGTAGCAAGCAAAGTTGGACTAGTCAATTTAATTTCATTAGAAACAGCAGAAGAAGATTTGCTAGTAGTCTTATGTTGTTGCTCAAATTCTTTAGCTGCTATCTCATTCTCACTCTTATTTTTCTTCTGTTTAGCTTTACTAGCTCTAGCAAGATCATCTTTCACAATTTGTGATAGAGGCGAAGGTGTCCCGATGTTTCGATGAGAGATAACTATCGATTCGGTGGAGACGACTCTGACGATCCGACTACGAACGTGCGAAGACGTTGCGCCTTAGCGATCGCTAAACCAACTCCGAGAGGTTATTGATCCCGCGGATGCACGATCAACCTGACCACGAAGGTCTAATTCCTGCAAGCAATCGAAGAACAAGCAAGAACTAAGAATTGCAATCTGGATATTGCGAATATAAGATGAATGATTACGAAAGTTGGGGTTCCAATGAGGTCTTGGCCTGGTCGGATGACACAAACGAAGAGCTCGAAGTTGCGGCTATGGCTAACTTAAATCTAATTAAAACCCAAGTCTAAACGACGCCCTAAGGGCTGTATATATGGGGGAACAGAGGGGATTTTCGTGACCCCTTGGAGGTGGGGTCCGAAAACAACCCTAACTCGGTTTCCCTACACATACGGACTCTAAAAACTGCCTATAATGTGGTATTTCGAAATTACATGGGCCCAGCCCAATATTAAGGTGACGCAGCACCTATAATTGCTCTTGGATGAAAATAATGAAGTGGCATCTCGTGTATTCCGTCCAAGCCTTCATGCATGCCTTATGGTGGCTTCAACGTGCGAAAATCCCCACTGGAAGCTCCACTGTACTTTCCCCCGCGCGCACCTTCTTCTCCATTCTTGATCCCGCTCCAATGACCATCCTTCTTGTCCATGCTAGGTCCTTCATTCATAAGCAAAACAAAAGTATCTAATTTAGGCAGCATCATATGTTCATGAACAATAGAAGGATTCGCAAGAAACGAAAGTACCTGATAATTTAGTTGACGTGCGCGTGCTCTAGTAACTGGTCCAGTATGTGTAGTTGGTGAAGATGTGGGTGTAACATTAGTAGAGATGTCCTCATCATCCTCCCCTTCTTGAATTGAAGTCGTCCTCGACGGAAGCTCATCATCTTCTCCCAAATAAGGTTTCAAATCTGCAATGTTAAATGTGGGACTAACCCCAAAATCTGCAGGTAGCTCAAGTTTATATGCATTATCATTAATTTTCTGTAAAACCTTAAAGGGACCATCAGCTCGTGGCATTAACTTAGACTTGCGCAAATCAGGAAACCTATCTTTACGTAGATGTAACCAAACAAGATCTCCTGGTTCAAACACAACATGCTTTCGACCCCTATCACCAGCAAGCTTGTATCTAGCATTCATGCGCTCAATGTTTTCTTTAGTTAACTCATGCATTTTTAATATCAATTCAGCACGTTGCTTAGCATCAAAATTAACCTTCTCCGAAGATGGAAGAGGCAGCAAATCAATAGGTGCACGAGGTAGAAAACCATAAACAATCTCAAAAGGGCACATTTTAGTGGTAGAATGCACTGAGCGATTATAAGCAAATTCTATATGAGGTAAACATTCTTCCCACAGTTTCAAGTTACTTTTTAAAACAGCCCTAAGCATAGTAGACAATGTCCTTTTGACCACTTCAGTTTGTCCATCAGTTTGGGGATGACATGTAGTACTAAAAAGTAGTTTAGTCCCCAACTTAGCCCATAAGCATCTCCAAAAATGGCTAAGAAACTTAGTATCACGATCTGAGACAATAGTATTGGGCACACCATGTAAACGAATAATCTCTCCAAAGAATAAATCAGCAACATTAGCAGCATCATCGCTTTTATGACATGGTATAAAATGTGCCATCTTAGAAAATCTATCCACGACAACAAATATGCTATCCCTCCCCTTCTTTGTTCGAGGCAAGCCTAAAACAAAGTCCATGGATATGTCCTCCCACGGAACACTAGGTACAGGTAAAGGCATGTATAAACCATGAGGATTGAGTCGTGACTTAGCTTTTTGACATGTAGTGCAGCGAGCAACAAAACGCTCAACATCCCGTCTCATCTTTGGCCAAAAGAAATGTGTAGCAAGTACGTCCTCCGTCTTTTTCACGCCAAAATGTCCCATTAATCCTCCTCCATGCGCCTCCTGCAACAACAAAAGACGAATAGAGCTAGCTGGAATGCATAGCTTGTTAGAACGGAACACAAATCCATCATTAAGCACAAACTTGTTCCATGTTCTACCCTCTCTACAATTCTGCAATACATCTTTAAATTCCGCATCATTTGCATATTGTTCTTTGATTGTCTCTAAACCGAATATCTTGAAGTCAAGTTGTGAAAGCATAGTATAACGACGAGACAAAGCATCAGCAATAATATTATCTTTCCCCTTCTTGTGTTTAATGACATAAGGGAAAGTCTCAATAAATTCAACCCACTTAGCATGTCTACGATTAAGTTTTGCTTGACTTCTTATGTGTTTCAAAGATTCATGATCAGAATGTATAACAAATTCTTTGGGCCATAAATAATGTTGCCAAGTTTCTAATGTCCGAACAAGAGCATATAATTCCTTATCGTAAGTAGAATAGTTCAGACTAGGCCCACTCAATTTTTCAGAAAAGTATGCAACAGGTTTAGCATCTTGTAATAACACACCTCCCAAACCAATCCCACTAGCATCGCATTCAAGCTCAAAAGTCTTATTAAAATCAGGAAGTTGGAGCAAAGGAGCATGTGTTAACTTATCTTTCAATACCGTGAAAGCTTCTTCCTGTGCGGTACCCCAAGTAAAAGGCACATCCTTGCGTGTAAGCTCATTGAGAGGGGCAGCAATGGTGCTGAAATCTCTCACAAAACGCCTATAGAATCCAGCGAGGCCAAGAAAACTCCTCACTTGTGTGACCGTTTTGGGCTGCGGCCAACTCTCAATTGCCTCGATCTTGGCTTTATCAACTTCAATACCCTGTGGAGTAACAACATAGCCAAGAAACGATACTCGGTCGGTGCAAAAGGTGCACTTCCCAAGGTTACCAAATAAACGTGCATTACGTAGAGCAATAAAAACAGCACGTAAATGATCCAAATGTTCCTCCAAAGATTTGCTATAAATCAGTATATCATCAAAATAGACTACCACAAATCTTCCAATGAAAGCACGTAAAACCTCGTTCATTAATCTCATGAAAGTGCTAGGTGCATTAGTTAACCCAAAAGGCATGACTAACCACTCATATAATCCAAACTTAGTTTTAAAAGCCGTTTTCCATTCATCTCCTAATTTCATGCGAATTTGATGGTATCCACTACGCAAATCAACTTTGGAAAACATGGTAGAGCCACTTAATTCATCAAGCATATCATCTAACCTAGGAATAGGATGACGATAACGAATAGTAATATTATTAATGGCTCGACAATCAACACACATACGCCATGTTCCATCCTTTTTAGGCACTAATATAACAGGAACAGCACAAGGACTAAGGGACTAACGTATGTAACCTTTGTCGAGTAGCTCTTGTACTTGACGCTGAATCTCCTTCGTCTCCTCCGGATTGGTACGGTATGGCGCACGGTTGGGCAACGAAGCACCGGGAATTAAGTCAATCTGATGCTCAATCCCTCGAATAGGTGGTAATCCCGGTGGTACGTCTTGTGGAAAGACGTCAATAAACTCCTGCAAAAGGTCAGTGACAACAGGAGGCAAAGAAGGAGGCAATTCCTCAAATGAAAACAAAGCTTCTTTGCACACAAAAGCATAGCACACATATTGACTAACATCCAAATCTGAAATATCAACCTTAGTAGCAAGCAAAGTTGGACTAGTCAATTTAATTTCATTAGAAACAGCAGAAGAAGATTTGCTATTAGTCTTATGTTGTTGCTCAAATTCTTTGGCTGCTATCTCATTCTCACTCTTATTTTTCTCCTGTTTTGCTTTACTAGCTCTAGCAAGATCATCTTTCACAATTTGTTCAGGAGACATAGGAAGTAAAGCAATATTTTTATCCTGATGAACTAGAGTAAACTGATTTGTCCTACCATGGTGTACAACATTCCTATCAAATTGCCATGGTCTACCAAGTAAAAGAGAGCATGCTTGCATGGGTACCACATCACAATCAACATAATCAGCATATGCAGCAATGCTAAAGTGCACACGAACAGAACGCGTTACCTTAATCTTACCACTATTGTTAAACCACTGAATATAGTACGGATGGGGGTGTGGTCTTGTGGTGAGAGATAGCTTCTCCACCAACTCCATGCTAGCCAAGTTGTTGCAACTCCCTCCGTCAATGATGATGCGAACCGAACGTTCTTTCACCACTCCCTTTGTGTGGAACAAATTATGCCTCTGGTTTTGCTCGGCCTTCGTTACCTGCACACTTAATACACGTTGTGCAACCAAACTAGCATATTTATCTGCATCATCAGGAGTCATATACTCTATATCATGAGCATCATCATGGACACCCTGTTCCTCATGAGCAATGAGAACTAGAGTCTCCTCATCATAGTCACTCGCTGACTCATACCCACCATCCGCCGTAATAGTCATCACACGCTTGGAGGGACAGTCTTTTGCGAAGTGACCTCCACCTTGGCACCTGCGACATTTAATATCACGATCTCGTGCTTGCCCTGTGGATGCCATGGAGGAAGAAGAACTCGCCGCTGGACCACTCTGTGCACCCTTGAATGGTGGCGCTGGCTGTTTTGGTGGCTCCCTGTAAGAATGAGCGGCTGAAGTAGATGGTGGCGCAGCAGGACGTGTGGATGTAGAAGCTCCACGCGATGTCCATGATGTATTTCGTCCTGCAGAAAAGTTAGGTCTCGTAGCGGCCTGTCGATCCTGCACTTCACGTTCAGCTTTACAAGCAAGATGAAACAAACGAGTGATAGTAGCAAAGTCCTTGTATTCTAGAATAGTTTGTATCTCCCTGTTTAAGCCACCCATAAAACGTGCAAGCATAGCTTCATTATCCTCTACTAGGCCACATCTAATCAATCCAGTTTGTAATTCTTGATAATATTCCTCTACAGAATTTTTTCCTTGTCTCAAACGCTGTAATTTTTGTAACAATTCACGTTGATAATAAGGAGGAACCCAGCGAGTACGCATAGCATCTTTTAAAGCAGCCCAAGTAGTTGGAATATTATTAGCATGCAATCTACAATGTTCAGACCACCAAATAGATGCAAAGCCCGTGAATTCACAAACAGCAGCAGTAACACGTCTATTCTCAGGATATTGTAAACATGTAAAACGTTGTTCAGTTTCTAACTCCCAAGTAAGATAAGCATCAGGAATATATCTACCCTCAAACGGCTTAAGATTCAATTTAAGTTTAGGCACATGTTCATCATCGCGTACCTGAGGGGGTGGTTGGTGTCGACCGAGGCGAATGTTGGGACGTGGACGTCCAGCTGGCTGCTCATAGGCCGCTTCCTGTTCCACCTCCTCCTCGTAATCACCCTCGTAGTTGTCGTCCTGGCCGACGTCAGAAGCAGCAGCAGCAGCAGTAGCAGCAACTGCAGCAGCAGGAGGAGCAGCAATACCAGCAGCTTGTCCTCGCGGAAACAGAATACGTCGTGCACGTGGTAGTGGCGGTTGCTGTGGCTGTGCTGAAGGTAGGCGTGCGATCAACTCAGTAAACTTGGCGTCGAGCTTGGTGTCGATCATCTTCTCCACGCCATCAATCGCCTCTGTAAATCTGGTCTCGATGTCCTGCACCTGTTGAGACATCATACGTGCAAATTTATCATGTAGCTCCTTGTTTGTCATGTTCTCCCAATCGGGTGCATCCCACGCCACTTCATCATGTGATCCTGGCATGGTTAGCAGAAATAGAAAACACACAGGAATATGATCCTACTGCTACTAATGGGATGGATGTGGGGTGGTGGAAAGCACAAATCCGTCAAGCTTTCCTTACGTTCTTACCGATTCTTACCTAGCTGCAGGTGGTGATGTACAACCAACGGGTCAAAACTCTCAGAGATATGGTAGAGCGATGGCCAGGAGGTGTCAAAACGCACGATGTAGAATATATGTGGAGCTGTAGGAAGGCTGACAAGTATGGTAGGAAAAACTCAACAGTAATCAAAACAGAGATGCAAAGCTAAATAAACACTCAACGTCGGTACTGTGCTGATCCTAGGCTAGACCGTACTAGAGACGCGAGCCTAAAACACCAACGAAAGCACGGCGCGGCACGTAACAACTGTGAAGCACACTCTGAATTTTTTTTCCCTTTTTTTTTTTTGCTTTTTTTTTTGGCGATGCGGGACTGCGGGGGCTGAAAAAGTGCGAAAAAATCACTATGGTGGCGAACGTCTCAAAACGAGTTTCTGGACCTAAGGAACGTATGGGCACGAAATTTTTTTACCCCTGAAAATTTTGGCCTAAAAACTGCTCTGGAATTTATTTTTTTTTTTTTTGGAAATCACCCTCTTCTACGTACGACAAAAGATTGGTGAAATCCGACTCTAATCAACTCAAAACTATTCTGGCTACGGGGATATCAGGAACCGTACTGATGGTGGAACTCAAGTCGGACTCGTGAGACGTGGTGGTGTATATGGACTCTGCTTGGCGGAAAGTGGTGGTGTAACTTGACTTGGATTGGCGGAACGTGGTAGGATGACTACTGGTGCGGCGGCGACGTGGCAAACTGTGATCAGAACTCGAAACTCTAAGGGAACTAGACGCTAAGATCAGCAACTCGACACGACGATGCAACCGCAAATTCAACAATGCAAACTACTGTAAAGAAAACTGGACAAAGGCTCGGACTGTTTTGGGACGTGATGATCTAACCCTAATTTTTTTTTGTTGGCTTTTTCGTGGACTGTAGGTATGAAAAACAGAACCAATCTAGACTACGAAAACTGGTAAATCTCACCGAGCAACCTGGAAATCTGATACCACTTGATAGAGGCGAAGGTGTCCCGATGTTTCGATGAGATGGTGGAGATCGATTATGGTGGAGGCAACTTTCACGATCCGACTACGAACGTGCGAAGACGTTGCGCCTTAGCGATCGCTAAACCAACTCCAAGAGGTTATTGATCCCGCGGATGCACGATCAACCTGACCACGAAGGTCTAATTCCTGCAAGCAATCGAAGAACAAGCAAGAACTAAGAATTGCAATCTGGATATTGCGAATATAAGATGAATGATTACGAAAGTTGGGGTTCCAATGAGGTCTTGGCCTGGTCGGATGACACAAACGAAGAGCTCGAAGTTGCGGCTATGGCTAACTTAAATCTAATTAAAACCCAAGTCTAAACGACGCCCTAAGGGCTGTATATATGGGGGAACAGAGGGGATTTTCGTGACCCCTTGGAGGTGGGGTCCGAAAACAACCCTAACTCGGTTTCCCCACACATACGGACTCTAAAAACAGCCTATAATGTGGTATTTCGAAATTACATGGGCCCAGCCCAATATTAAGGTGACGCAGCACCTATAATTGCTCTTGGACGAAAATAATGAAGTGGCATCTCGTGTATTCCGTCCAAGCCTTCATGCATGCCTTATGGTGGCTTCAACGTGCACCTTCTTCTCCATTCTTGATCCCGCTCCAATGACCATCCTTCGTGTCCATGCTAGGTCCTTCATTCATAAGCAAAACAAAAGTATCTAATTTAGGCAGCATCATATGTTCATGAACAATAGAAGGATTCGCAAGAAACGAAAGTACCTGATAATTTAGTTGACGTGCACGTGCTCTAGTAACTGGTCCAGTATGTGTAGTTGGTGAGGGTACGGGTGTAACATTAGTAGGGATGTCCTCATCAACAAGAGTCTGAAGTACTTGTTCACTCCGCCAAATCTGAACTTGAGGCAAAGAAGGTGGCTTGAGACCATTACTGAGTACACAGTTGATATTCAGTACACGCCTGGGAAGGCGAATGTCATAGCTGATGCGCTGAGCCGCAAGGGCGATTGCAATAATATCCAGGTGCAGAAGATCCACCCTGATTTGTGTGAGTCCTTTCGAAGGCTCAATCTCGAGCTAGTTCCAGCAGGCTACCTTGCCAATCTTGTGGTAGAGCCCACTATCCGTGAGAAGATTCGTGAAGCTCAGTCTGGTAGCTCAATGATACAAAAGATCAAGCAGGGTATTGCCGCCTCAGTTCCAAAGTACGGTTGCTTTTCAGTGCATAATGACGGCACCGTGTTGTTCGAAGAGCGAGTTGTTGTTCCCAAGGAGGGAGATCTCAGAGAGGTCATCATGAAGGAAGCCCATGATTCCAAGTTGTCCATTCACCCTGGCAGTACAAAGATGTATCAAGATCTCAAGCAAAGCTTTTGGTGGACTCGTATGAAGCGGGATGTTGCCCGTTACGTGTCTCAGTGTGATGTGTGCAGGAGAGTGAAGGCACAACACCAGAAGCCTACAGGGTTGCTTCAGCCACTTGAGATTCCGGAGTGGAAGTGGGATCATATAGAGATGGATTTCATCACAGGCTTCCCCTTGTCGCAGAAGAAGAACAATGCCATCTTTGTTGTCATTGACAATCTTTCCAAAGTTGCCCACTTCTTTCCAGTGAAGGACTCCATTTAAGCAGCTCAGTTGGCGGATTTTTACACCGCAAGAGTTGTATCTTTGCATGGCATTCCCAAGAAGATCAGTTCTGATAGAGGAAGCCTTTTCACCTCTAAGTTCTGGCAGGCCTTTCAAAAGGCGATTGGTACGACAGTGTTGTTCAGTACCGCTTATCACCCTCAGACAAGTGGGCAAGTCGAGCGCGTGAACCAAATCCTCGAAGACATGCTTTGGGCATGTGTTATCTCCTTTGGCATGAAGTGGGAAGAATGCTTGCCGTATGCTGAGTTCTCTTACAACAACAGCTATCAGGCAAGTCTGCAAGCAGCACCGTTTGAAGTGTTGTATGGCCGCAAGTGCAGGACACCTTTGAACTGGTCCGAGACAGGTGAGAGGAAGCTGTTCGGTCCAGATGTGATCCAAGAGGCAGAGGACAGAGTGAAGATTGTCCGAGAGCACCTAAAGGCAGCACAGTCTAGGCAGAAGGCCTATTATGACAAAAGGCACCGTGGTGTAGCGTTTCAGGTTGGTGATTGGGCGTACTTGAGAGTGTCTCCGTTGAGGGGAACTCACCGCTTTGGTATCAAAGGAAAGCTCGCTCCAAGATTTGTCGGACCTTTCCGCATCCTTGAGACTAGAGGACCTCTTGCCTTTCGGCTCGAGCTTCCAGAGAGTCTGTCCATGGTGCATGACGTGTTCCATGTGTCCCAGCTAAAGCAGTGCTTCAAGCAGCCAGAGCAGGCTGTTGACTTGGGCGAGATACAGCTGAGTGCGGACCTTTCCTACTCAGAGCGTCCAGTCCGTGTTCTTGAGACATCCGAGCGCAAGACTCGCAACAAGACCGTCAAGTTCATGAAAGTTCAGTGGGCACATCATTCGGAGAAGGAAGCAACGTGGGAGCGCGAAGATCATCTCCGTTCTGAGTATCCTGAGTTGTTTCAGGCTTAGATCTCGGGACGAGATCCTGTGTTGGTGGAGGAGTGCTGTAACAGCCCATGTGCAATAAATGAAAATCACCATGAGATTGTATTTTGTCTGTTGACTTTGTAACTTGGCGTGGTGCTAAAGATTATAATTTCATGTGGTGATTTAAATCTGCATTGGGATTGGAGCCCATTTGGTTGGTTTGAGTTTGCATCCAAAATGGTTCAAGAAGGGTGTTTGAGGAATTTTAATTGTTGCATGCATGCTCTCCTTGACCGCAAACTTGGCATAGCCAATTCCTTGCCCCTCCCAAGCTTTTTAAAAGCCTTGCCCCATTTTTTGCAACTCTAAAAATTTGGGCCACAGTTCAATGTGATTTGAATTTTCAAAAAGGGACCCACATTTTAGTTGCTCCAAAATTGGTCAAACCAATTTTAGAAATTGGAGAATATATCAGGGATCATTTTACATATTTTTTTAAGATTTATTTCCTTGTGAATATTCCTGGAAAATTCCCCATGTGCTTCTGTTTTGTTTAATGGAAATTAGACTGGGGCTCTCTTCTTTTTCTCTCTTCTTCCTTCAAGCCCAGTCCACCTAAGCCTTCTCCCCGCAGCCCGCTTGAGCCTGTCCAGCGAAGCGGTACGCGAGGTGGCACGAGAGCCGTTGGATCTCCATCGGACGCCCCCTTCCATCGCCTTTCCACGCTGGAGAGGTCCCCGCCGGAGTCCCTCTCATAGCCGGAGGGGAGCATCGACGTCGACGCCTGCCGACGTGGAGGGAGGCCTCACCCTCCTTATAAGCCAAGCTCCCGAGCCCCAGGACCCCCTTAGGGTTCCATTCCTCCAGCCGATTCCCCTCGCAGCCGCCGGGTTCGTTTTCTGCTCCTTCCCCTGTTCCGCCATGGCCGCCGGCCAATTTCTTTGATTGCGCCGCCGTTGATCCATATCGTCGACCCCACCTCCGCGCTCGCCTTCCTGCAGCCCTTCCTGACCGTTCCCTGTCGCCGTTGTGGTTGCAGGAGCCCCGCCGCGGTCCCGCGACGACGACCTCCGCCACGGCCGCGTCTTCGCCCTCGTCGCCATCGTCTCCTTCCTAGTCGACCCGCACCTCGAGCACAACCCCAACACCCCCAAGGTGAGCCTCGGAGTGCCCCGAGTTGCGTAGCTCGTCTAGGCCCGTGTCGCAGCGTAGCCCGTAGTCTGTCCCCGCCGGTAGTCGCCATCGTGAGCGCCCCATGCACGCCGTGCCCATGGCGCTGCTCGGGATTGCTTGCGCCCGTCGTGGCCGCGTCCAGAGCACGCATATGGCTGCAAAGGTGCCGCCTTGGCCACCACATCAGTTGCGGCGCATCTCTGCTGAAAAGCTGCAGGGGTAGTCCATGGCGCCGCCGTGTTCAGGTGTCCCTCGCGTCGCCGTCTCTGAGTTAGAGGATGGATCCGCGGTGCGTATGCGTAGATGGATGTCCCAGCTACAAGCAGAACACCGGAGTTCGGCCGGAGACGAGCTGTACACCGCGCTAGCCTTGCCCAAAGTTCGCCGGATTGCGCTGCTGTCCTGTGTCTTCAGAGCAGGTCGCCGCCCCTCTGAATCCTCGTTGATTCCGGCGAGCAGCAAGCGAGTTGGAGGCAGTGCAGACGCCCAGGGTAGAAGGAAGTCCCGTCTCGGGTTCCCGTGTCGGGACTCGCCGGGAGATGGCCAGAGAGCTACGTGGTGCTCGCCGGAAGGGAAGCTCGCGTCGGGTTTAGAAGGCGCCTGTTTTTCTTCAGGTCGCAGGTGTCGCGAGTTTCAGAAGCAGGGCACCTATCGCCCTGGGCCAGAAGGAGAGAAGTGGCCATGGGCCTGTTCAGTGGGCTCGTCCACTTGGGCCAGAAAGAGGGAGCTGGGCCTTTTCGCCCGAAGCCAGCCCATGTGGGGTCTGGGGCCCTTTTCCTTTTATTTTTATTTTTCATTTCTTTTCTGTTTAAATTCAAATTTGAATTGTTTTCAAATTCAAATCTGTTTTGAACTTCCATTTCATTTGGGGGCATCCCATATATGTTTTTGGGGTAGTTTGACCTACTGATCTCAATGGTGAGGTCAATTTTGCACCTTGCCCCTCTATTTTTTGGAGTGTGGTAATTTTGCAAATAGCCCCCTTAATCTTTTGTTTTTGTAAAGAGTTCCCCAAAATTCAAATATGGCCATGCCATATATGACTTTGGGGTACTTTTCCCCAAGGTTTTGCATGGTGATAATGGTTTGTCCATTTGAGCCTTTTTCAAAATGCATCTTGTGTACCTTTGCACTCAGTCCCCTGAAATTCATTTGAACTTGCGACTGTGTTTGCAAATTCCAATGGTACCATATCATATATGGTTTTGGGGTAGATTTTTGCCAGGTTTGCGATGGTAATGTCCATCTGATGTTTTGTGTAACCCAAGTGGACAAGGTGTGACCACCTTAACCAGGATCAACCTGACTTTCCCTTCCTGGCATCATTCCAACTTCAGTGCATGTTGGAATGTTGTTCATCTGTTCCTTCAGGCTTTGTTTCATGTCATCTTCAAATCTTTGACCAGCCCCTATCATATTGTCATATGCAATGTGGCCGGGTTACTTTTCTTCTGTTGCACCTCTCTGATGTCAAGTTCATCGACATCTCTTCGTCTCCGGAATTGATGTTTTATTTTCACGTTGTAATTATTTCTATTAATTGCATTGTTGATCATGTCATGTTGCCATGTTACTTACACCAAAATTAAGTCTAAGACCGAAGCCGTTCAATGTAATTAATTGCATATGAAGTTGTTGACGTGTCGTCACCACCCTCATTTAAATCTGACTAGATAGGGTCACATCATGTCGATTAAACTTGATCACACCATCTTTGCCTGTGAATTGCACCCATTGCTTACTTGTGTGCCTTTTCCTTGCCGGTACTTTACGTTAGCACCTGAGACCGCCGAGGAGACTTACGTGGAGATTTCCGACACCGAGCCCAAGGACCCTGCTGCGTCTGCTTCGACGACCGATTACCCAGGCAAGGGGAAGATTTATACCATTACTTGACACCTTTCTGCCTACCTGCCTAGCTGTAGTCTAGAACGATTGTTTGATCTTATCCACTTTGCTTATGCCTTAATCAAAACCAAACAGCCATGATCCCCACATCCCAGCAAAACATTGTATTGCTAAGTTACCACTGCTCAGCCATTGCTTAGTATGAGTAGGAAAACTTGCTGCTTACCCTATGCTATGGTTTGGGATATCATGTTATTTAAAGAAGTTGGTTGATATTTATTATGGATGATGTTAATTTATACCTGACGAAAAATGGGAGACCAGGCTGTTCCCGCCAGGTGTTTTGTTCCATTTGAGTCACCTAGGTCCCGAGTTCCGGGTATTGTGTTTCTTGACGAGCGTGCCTAATCGTGTGTGGGATTCTATGGAGTCCATTTGTCTTACCTACCTAGCTTCGTACAGCTCTAGTGGTGGCCCGAGCTGATTTATTATTTGCAATGTTTGTGTGCTGGTGGTACCCCAGTTATTTACAAACCACCTTGGGCCAGGAGGACTTGTGCCTTGGCTAGCCCACTTTGTCCGGCTGAGGACCCGGTGTCCCATGTGTGATTAACCGGGTATCCAAACCCGCGACAGACGGTAGAGGCCGATTCGAGAGGGGCCGACTTTTCAGTTGGGTGTCGACTCACCGGGGGCCACCCGGAATTGTGCGTTGTTAGTTAGAGAGACTCTGACGTACCGGAGTTTCAGGCGTTTACCTAGCCAAGTGGAAATGATGAGGACATGACTACCATAGTTACAGCCACAACCCCTGCTAATATACCTACTGGACCAATTACTAGAGATTGTGCACACCAATTAAATTATTAGGTACTTTCGCTTCTTGGTAATGTTTCTAATGTTCATGTGAATATGATGCTGCCTAACGTCGATATATTTTTGTGGCTGACAAATGAAGGACCTAGCATGGACAAGAAGGATGAGCATTGGAGCATGTTCAAGCATGAAGATGATGAGGACATAATTATCATGGATATGACCATTAATTCCTCTATATTTGATCAAGAAATGAAGTCAATACAAAGGGGCATGATTGTGTGCTGTACAAGAAGTTATTTCACGTCACTTTTGGCCCAAGAGAAGATAGAGACCAAGTCTTTCACGTCATGAACTCATATTCAGACTGCAGAGATATACCCAACTTCAAACAGCCGTCGTTTCTACATATGAACCCCAAATTGGGTGATTCTTTTTTCTGGTGATAGCTTATCTCGTCTAGTTTCCAACGCAATTAGGTTCACCTGAAAATTCCTTCGGAGCGTGGAGATATTGCGAAAACGGTGCGACCCAGCAACAGAATCCGAATCAAAGTCCAACTCAATAGGTGTTGCATCACCTCCACATGGGCCCAAGTGCCTTTTACGACCTAGGTTTAGTTTTAGGACTCCTTGGATCGTCCTTCCACCCCCTTGGTCTCCACCCTTTAGTCCTATATAAGTAGATCAACCCCTAGGGTTTTTCTTTGGATTTCTTTTAGTTAAAAAGACTGCTTAGCTAATTGCCGCATCTTCGTGTACTCGGTTTGTGTCCAACGACCAGATCAAGACCTCTTTTGGAATCCCAACTTTATTCATACTTCATCTACATATTCGCAATATTCAGATTGCTTTATCATAATTCTTTCTTGTTCTTCGATTGCTTGCAGGCACTAGACCTTCGTGGTCAGGTTGATCGTGCTCCGACGTGGTCAATAACCTCCGGAGATTGGTTTAGCGATTGCTAAGGCGCGACGTTGTTGCACGTTCGTAGTCGGATCGTCAGAGTCGTCTCTACCAAATCGATAGTTATATCTCATCGAAAGATCGGGACACCCCGCCTCTATCAGGTGGTATCAGTTTTCAGGTTGCTCGGTGAGAATTCCACATCCATATATTAGATCTGTTTTTTATCACCTATCATCCACACAAAAAGCCATAAAAATAGGATTAGATCATCATATCCAAACCAATCTGAGACTTCGCAATTTTCTTTTCGGTGCTTTGCTTTATTGAATTATCGGTTGCATCGTCGTGTTTAGTTGCTGGTCTTAGTATCTAGTCCTTTAGAGTTTCGAGTTCTGTTCACGTTAGTCACCGTCGCCGCTACACCATCATCCCATCCGCTGCCTACTTCTACCATCGACCATAGAAAAAGAGAGAAAAAGAGTTGAAAAAAGAGAGAAAAAAGAAAAAGGAAAAAAAGAAAGAAAAAAGGAAAAAAGAGAAAAAAGAAGAAAAATTTCGGATCTATCTCTAGTTGAACTCGTATTTGAAATCTCGTCGGAATCAGTTTTGACCAGTGTCCATAAAACGGGCATAACTTTGTCATCCGAAGTCCGTTTTGGCTCCACGAGTACTCAAATTAAATATATTTCCGAGCCGCTTCTAAATAGTTCTGGAGCTAGTGTGTTATTTGAAACTCCAGATCGGCTTCTAAGACGGACATTTTGACCTCTAAAGTTTCCGAACATAGTTTTTGTCAGATTTCGGGCTGATTCTCAATTTTTTTGACACCTCATCCGAACTCTAAATTGAGTGATTCTTATTGCGTCGGAAAGCTTAAGTCAGTGCCCTATTGGAGGAAAAATATCAAAAAATTAGAAAATATATTTCAGAGGAAACTTGTAGCGAGAATATTGGTGTATCTTGCTTTGGAGCCTATTTTCACCATTATCTTTGCTCTGTTGATGATCTTCACTTATATCTTGCTATTCAGAGCTACTTCATATCATTCATTGCTGCTAGTTGTGCTATGCCGTGACCACATTAGTGTTCTTGATATGGGGAGGCCCGATCTTCTCAGTAAGCGGACGGTGAATATGAGGGCGATGATAGATAACTTGTATGTAGCCAATGAACTCTCCTTGCTAGATCCCTGTTGCCAATGCGACAGCTCTCTACACTTTGAATATTCACAACTTCACACACTTGCGCAACATAGCCGTCGACCACGAGACGGTAATTTGCAATCTACTAATCCCCAGTGGAACAATAGATCACACAAAACTTGCAGTGGAAGAACTTCGGATCGATACGAATTGAAGTCTTAATGATTCAAGAGGAAAGCTTGAAGCTATTCTCAATATCTAGGGTTTATCTAAACGTGGTCTAACCCTAAAACTCGTGGGAGCTGGGTATTTATAAGCTAAGGGATTACAGGGGCCGCAGTCCGTCTGATCTGCGCGCGGCTTTCGGACGTCCGAAGGGTTTCGGTCGTCTGTCACGTCGGACGTCCGAAACATGTCGGAAATCCGACTCTGGCGGTGAGGTGTCCTGGATAGGAGGCTCTTCTCGCGGACATTCATGTCGGACGTCCGTCATGTGTCGGACGTGCGATGCGTCGGACGTCCGAAATCCTGTCGGAAATCCGTCTTCGGTTTTGGAGGTCTTCTGATGAGGACATCCCTACTAATGTTACACCCATACCCTCACCAACTACACATACTGGACCAGTTACTAGAGCACGTGCACGTCAACTAAATTATCAGGTACTTTCGTTTCTTGCGAATCCTTCTATTGTTCATGAACATATGATGCTGCCTAAATTAGATACTTTTGTTTTGCTTATGAATGAAGGACCTAGCATGGACACGAAGGATGGTCATTGGAGCGGGATCAAGAATGGAGAAGAAGGTGCGCGCGGGGGAAAGTACAGTGGAGTTTCCAGTGGGGATTTTCGCACGTTGAAGCCACCATAAGGCATGCATGAAGGCTTGGACGGAATACACGAGATGCCACTTCATTATTTTCGTCCAAGAGCAATTATAGGTGCTGCGTCACCTTAATATTGGGCTGGGCCCATGTAATTTCGAAATACCACATTATAGGCTGTTTTTAGAGTCCGTATGTGTGGGGAAACCGAGTTAGGGTTGTTTTCGGACCCCACCTCCAAGGGGTCACGAAAATCCCCTCTGTTCCCCCATATATACAGCCCTTAGGGCGTCGTTTAGACTTGGGTTTTAATTAGATTTAAGTTAGCCATAGCCGCAACTTCGAGATCTTCGTTTGTGTCATCCGACCAGGCCAAGACCTCATTGGAACCCCAACTTTCGTAATCATTCATCTTATATTCGCAATATCCAGATTGCAATTCTTAGTTCTTGCTTGTTCTTCGATTGCTTGCAGGAATTAGACCTTCGTGGTCAGGTTGATCGTGCATCCGCGGGATCAATAACCTCTTGGAGTTGGTTTAGCGATCGCTAAGGCGCAACGTCTTCGCACGTTCGTAGTCGGATCGTGAAAGTTGCCTCCACCATAATCGATCTCCACCATCTCATCGAAACATCGGGACACCTTCGCCTCTATCATCTTCTCAATACGGAGGTCGCCAACTTTCTCTGATGTCGGACGTCCGAAATGGGTCGGACGTCCGAAAGTTGGAGCATGTCTCATCTTCTCCTCCTTCTGGATCCTCGTCTCCGTCATGATACCTGATTATGCAAAAATACAAAGATTTAGGCAGTATAAAATTCTCATTGTATAATATATCAGAATCTATTAAGAGCGAGTTCACCTGTTGTTCTATCAACTTTGCACGAGCTCTTGTAATAGGTCCAATTCTGATTTCATCATCCTTCTTCTTTGTTGAATCAACTTGTTCTTCATGACGAACTGGAGATGTGTTGGTAGTAGGGATGTCCTCATCATCTCCCCCCCCTTCAAAAGGCGTCGACCTCGACGCTCCAAGGTCATCTCCCATGTATGGTGATAAATCAGCAACGTTGAAACTGTTGCTAGCGCCACCAAACTCGGCAATGGGAATATCAATCGAGTAGGCATTGTCATTGATCTTGGCTAACACCTTGTAAGGACCAGCACCCCGTGGCTTCAACTTGGAATTCCTCATCCCTGGAAATCTATCCTTGCGCAAATGTACCCAAACCATATCTCCAGGTTGAAAAAGAACTTGCTTCCGTGACTGGTTCCTCGCAGCAGCAACATTCTGGCCTTGCTTCTCAATAGCCTCTCGGGTCTTCTCATGGATCTTCTTCACATAATCTGCTCGTTTGGATGCCTCCATATTAACTCGTTCCTGCAATGGAAGAGGCAGCAAATCAAGAGGTGTAATAGGCTTAAAACCATATACCACTTCAAAAGGACAAAGGCGAGTAGTAGTGTGTACTGCCCTGTTATAAGCAAATTCAACATGTGGCAAACACTCCTCCCATTCGCGCAGATTTTTCTTGATCATAGCTCGCAATAATTGTGACAATGTTCTATTGACCACCTCCGTTTGACCATCAGTTTGGGGATGACATGTAGTACTGAACATCAACTTTGTTCCCAACTTTCCCCAAAGTGTCTTCCAGAAGTAGCTCACAAACTTTACATCCCTGTCAGAAACAATTGTCTTGGGCACTCCATGCAAGCGTACAATCTCCCTGAAAAACAGGTTAGCAACATGCGACGCATCGTCGCTCTTATGGCAAGCAATAAAATGTGCCATCTTGGAAAATCTATCCACTACCACAAATATACTATCATGACCATATTTAGTGCGTGGCAATCCTAACACAAAGTCCATACTAATGTCTTCCCAAGGTGTGGTAGGAGCCGATAGTGGAGTATACAAACCGTGAGGCTTCAGCTTGGACTAGGATGTGTTGCATACAATGCAGCGTCGAACAAACCTGTCCACATCACGCCTCATCCTGGGCCAATAAAAATTATCAGCAAGCATGAGTAATGTCTTCGCACGCCCAAAGTGACCCATCAGTCCTCCTGCATGTGATTCCTGCAACAATAGCAAACGCACAGAAGATTCTGGAACACAAAGTTTGTTAGCTCGAAACAAAAATCTATCATGGATGTGGAACTTGTCACAAGCATTCCGAAGCAAACACAAACGATATGGTTCAGCAAAATCATGATCAGTTGCATATAAATCACACAAACTCTCTAATCCAGGAATTTTAACATCAAGATGTGTCAATAACATATTCTTCCTAGAGAGAGCATCAGCAAAAACATTATCTTTCCCTTTCTTATATTTGATGATGTAGGGAAAAGACTCAATGAACTCAACCCACTTAGCTAAGCGTCTATGCAAATTAGATTGAGCTTTCAGATATTTCAAAGCTTCATGATCAGAATGTATGATAAATTCTTTTGGCCACAAATAATGTTGCCAAACTTCAAGAACTCTAACAAGTGCATACAATTCTTTATCATAAACAGGATAGTTCAATCTAGCACCAGAAAGCTTCTCACTAAAATAAGCTATAGGTCTACCTTCTTGCATCAAAACACCACCAATGCCTATACCACTAGCATCGCATTCAACTTCAAAGTGCTTAGTAAAATCTGGTAATGCAAGTAATGGTGCAGAAGTAAGCAAACGTTTCAACTCATCAAATGCAAGGTCTTGGGCAACGCCCCAAACAAAAGGTACACCTTTCTTAGTCAATTCATTCAACGGTGCAGCAATAGTACTAAAGTTTTTCACAAAACGTCGATAAAAACCAGCAAGACCGTGAAAACTTCGTACTTGACTAACAGTCATGGGAGTAGGCCAATTTTGAATTGCTCCAATTTTAGAAGAATCTACTTCTACCCCATGCTTAGATACAACAAAACCCAAAAATATGACCTTATCTTTTGCGAATGTGCACTTCTCAAGATTAGCATATAATTTAGAATCACGCAACACTTGCAAAACTTGTCTAATATGATCAGCATGTTCAAATTCATTGCGGCTGTAAATAAGTATATCATCAAAATACACAACCACAAAATGTCCAATAAACTCCCTCAAAACATGGTTCATTAATCTCATGAAAGTACTAGGAGCATTAGTAAGACCAAAAGGCATAACTAACCACTCATATAAGCCGAACTTAGTTTTGAAAGCAGTTTTCCATTCATCCCCTTCTTTCATCCTAATTTGATGGTATCCACTACGCAAATCAATTTTAGAGAAAATAGCAGCACCACACAATTCATCAAGCATATCCTCTAAACGTGGAATAGGATGACGATAGCGAATAGTGATGTTATTAATAGCTCTACAATCTACACACATACGCCATGTACCATCTTTCTTAGGGACCAAAATAACAGGAACAACACAAGGGCTAAGGCTGACACGAATATACCCTTTATCCAGAAGCGCTTGTACTTGTTGCTGAATTTCCTTCGTCTCTTGGGGGTTTGTCCTATATGGTGCCCGGTTCGGAAGAGTTGCACCCGGTATAAGATCAATCTGGTGCTCAATACCACGCAAGGGTGGTAATCCTGCTGGCACCTCCGCCGGAAACACATCATCAAAATCCTGCAAAACAGTAGCCACACCAGGAGAAATATGATGGTTATCATTAGAAACCAAAACCTCGCCTTTATACATGAGGACAAGAGGTATGGCTGTAGGATCCTCACTAAATTCTCTCATGTCTTCTTTGGTGGCTAAGGTAAGCAAACTAGTCTCTCTCGCACTTTTCGTTATATTATCACTCACAGCTATTACATTGTTTTCTCGTGTTGGTTCTACATTCACCTCTACCTTCTGACGAGACTCATTCACAATTTGCTGTGGGGACATAGGATGGAGATTAACTTTCTTGCCCTTGAATTCCAAATGATATGTATTGGCTCGGCCATTGTGTTGCACATGGCAATCATATAACCACGGCCGACCCAATAAGAGATGGCAAACTGTCATTGGCACCACATCAAAATCGACGGAATCCTTGTATGGGCCTATCTCAAAATTTACGCGCACCATGTGATTGACCTTCATCTCACCACTGTCACTCAACCACTGGACATAATAAGGATTCGGGTGAGGTGAGTACTTCAGATTTAGCTTAGCACATAACTCCTTGCTTGCGAGGTTGCGGCAGCTACCTCCATCAATAATCACTTTGCAAGCTTTGTTGGGACCAACGAGTGCCTTGGTTTGGAACAAATTACAGCGCTGAGAATCAGCATGCGACTGCACTGTAAGAGTACGTTGTGACACAACAATGGTAGGAGCATGCGACGGAAACGCATCCATGCCTTCTTCACTATGATATCCCTCGACATCGAAAACGGAAGGGTCTTCATCATCACCAGTTTCATACTCGCCGGTTTCTTGATTCACAAACATGACCTTTCTGTTCGGGCAATCTCTCTTGAAGTGACCCGGATTACCGCAAGCATGACAGGTGATCTCGCGATTGCGAGCTGTAGACATGTTGGAGCCTGCACTAGTGGCAGGGGCAGCTGGCTTCTTGGCCATAGAACCATTGGAGGCTGGCTTGGAAACTGAAGAAGAAGCTCGAGTATTGGCACCATAATTCTCCATAGGCGCGGATGTCCTTGGAGAAAATCTGCTAGATGTGGAGTATCTTGACTTCAGTTGTGCCTCTTCTGCAAGCTGGGATTCAGCCTCCCTTGCAAGATGCAATAAATCATTCATATTATAGTATTGGTGATGCCGCACAATACTCTTGAGAGTAAATTTCAGCCCATGGAGAAAACGTTGCATAGTCATCTCAACCTCTTCGCGAACTCGCGCACGTTGCAACAACATCTCCATCTCCATATAGTATGCATCAACGGACATAGTACCTTGCTTCAATTGTTGCAATTTATCAAAAACTGTCCGTAAATAATTTGTGGGAACAAACCGAGCGTTCATGGTCGCCTTCATGTCACGCCATGTACGAATAGGCTGGCCATTGGTTTCTTGTATCTCGGTCAATACACTCTCCCACCAACGCAAAGCATAACCGTCAAACTCGGAAGAAGCAATCTTGATCTTCTTGTCCTCCGGATAATCATGCAAACACCATAATTTTTCCATCTTAAGCTCCCATGTGAGGTATTCTTCCACATCCGTGGACCCTTCAAATTTGGGGATATTAAACTTGGGCTTGCTCAAGACATCTTCTTCCTGAATGGGTATACGGCGCGCACCAAGACCAAGTGGAGGTTGGCGAACCGGTCCTTGAAGACCACGCCCACGTCCTTGAATGCCCCTCAAATCAGCATTGTCACCATGGACACTACCATCATCTTCCTGAGCATCAGGTTGGCGTTGTACCATAGCTGCTTGTATGCCAGTGACAGATGTTGTCATTTGTTGTAGGTTCTGCTGGATAGCAGCAAGTTGTTGTTGCATAGTGGTGACTGCAGCTTCAGTCGCGTCCACTTTCAGTTGTACCGCTTGAACATTTGTATCAATTGCATCAGCGGATTTAGTAAACATCCCAGTCAAGTGATCACGGAGACCTTCATATGCCTCCCATGTAACTGGCGCATCCTTGTCCTGTTTCTGCATCACATCAAAACCACTTTGAGACATGATTAGTAGGTTAGTGCACTAAATCAAAATCTTTTGGTGGACAGTCACAACTCACTCAAAACTGACAAGAAAAGGTGAATCTTACCGTTCCAAAGTGAATAGTAATGCGTACCCGTTCGGATGGAAGACTAGTGCACGGATGTGATGAAGTGAATACCCGAGTAAAAGAGTGAACACACGACAAAGCAGGATATATGTGGTGGAGCTATAGGTATGGCACCCTAACTACACCGAAGTCAAGTCCTAATGCTGATCGTGTGATACAAACCCAAAGAAAAACTCACATAGTGGAGAACAAACGAAAGACAGGCCTCTCAAAAGATCACCACTATGATATGTCCTTTCTAACACTTGTATATCTCTTTGCACTCTTTTATAACTCTTTTTGATCACACTTCTTTCTCTCTTTTCTTTGATTTTTTTTTTGAATCTTTTCTCTTTTTCTCTTTTTTTTTGACACTATTCCAAACTGGACGAAATTGCTACAGTACTGCTACAGTGATTTTCGGGAAGAACACACGAAACAGCAAACTAAAACAATGACTCCGATGCAATCTAAGTTATGGCAAAAACTAGAAACCCTAATATTTTTGTATGGCTTTTTCTGGATAGGACGAAAACAAAAACGATCGAATAGATGGAGTTGGTGGATGCTTACCGAGGAAACACTGGAAATCTGATACCAAGATGATATGGGGAGGCCCGATCTTCTCAGTAAGCGGACGGTGAATATGAGGGCGATGATAGATAACTTGTATGTAGCCAATGAACTCTCCTTGCTAGATCCCTGTTGCCAATGCGACAGCTCTCTACCCTTTGGATATTCACAACTTCACACACTTGCGCAACGTAGCCGTCGACCACGAGACGGTAATTTGCAATCTACTAATCCCCAGTGGAACAATAGATCACACAGAACTTGCAGTAGAAGAACTTCAGATCGATACGAATTGAAGTCTTAATGATTCAAGAGGAAAGCTTGAAGCTATTCTCAATATCTAGGGTTTATCTAAACGTGGTCTAACCCTAAAACTCGTGGGAGCTGGGTATTTATAAGCTAAGGGATTACAGGGGCCGCAGTCCGTCTGATCTGCGCGCGGCTTTCGGACGTCCGAAGGGTTTCGGACGTCCGTCATGTCGGACGTCCGAAACATGTCGGAAATCCGACTCTGGCGGTGAGGTGTCCTGGATAGGAGGCTCTTCTCGCGGACCTTCATGTCGGACGTCCGTCATGTGTCGGACGTGCGATGCGTCGGACGTCCGAAATCCTGTCGGAAATCCGTCTTCGGTTTTGGAGGTCTTCTGAATAAGGAGGTCGCCAACTTTCTCTGATGTCGGACGTCCGAAATGGGTCGGACGTCCGAAAGTTGGAGCATGTCTCATCTTCTCCTCCTTCTGCATCCTCCTCTCCGTTATGATACCTGATTATGCAAAAATACAAAGATTTAGGCAGTATAAAATTCTCATTGTATAATATATCAGAATCTATTAAGAGCGAGTTCACCTGTTGTTCTATCAACTTTGCACGAGCTCTTGTAATAGGTCCAATTCTGATTTCATCATCCTTCTTCTTTGTTGAATCAACTTGTTCTTCATGACGAACTGGAGATGTGTTGGTAGTAGGGATGTCCTCATCAGTTCTAGGCTCGTGTCTCTAGTCCGGTCTAGACTAGGACCAGCACAGTATCATCGTTGAGCGTTAATTCAATTTTGCATCTCTGAATTGATTATTGCTGATATTTTTGCCACCATATTAAAGCCTTCCAAGCTCCACATATTTCTACATCGTGTATACGTGCGTTCACCTGGCAATCACTCTACTTAATCTTTGGAGTTCTTTGACACCGTTGGTTGCCGATCACCACCTGCTGCATGGTAAGAAGTAGTAAGACATTGATATTTGCTATCCTGTGAGCGTTTTACCACCACATCCTAGTAGTTCATAGGGACATATACTTGTGATTTGTTTCTTGTTTTCTACTAATCATGGCAGGTTCTGGAGTTAGATATTCTTGGGCGGCAACTATAGTTGGAGATTTGCCACCACCTGCAACTACACAACAGTCACTGCAAAAGGTAAACACACATAAGCATGCACATGATCAGGTTATTGTTTCTATACCACACTTTCATGGACGTCTAAGACCTGATTTATACATTGAGTGGGAGTTTGAAATAAATGATATATTTGTTTCCCATAATTTTCTTGAGCATAAGAAAGTAAAAACTGCAATTAGTGCTTTCAAAGATTTTGCTTCTATTTGGTGGAATGAATATTGCAGTTTATATCCTGATTATATACCTAATACTTGGAATGATCTCAAACTTGCTATGCGATATAGATTCGTTCCCTCTTATTATACTCGTGACAAGGTTAGGAAATTAAAAAATTTAAAACAAGGTACTAAAACTGTTTCAGAATATTATGAAGCTTTAGAAACTACATTCTTGCATTCTCTTTTAGAGGAAAGTGAAGAATATTTCATGGACATATTTTTGGAAGGTTTAAACCGTGACATTCAGGATATCCTAATTCATGAAAAGTGTTATCCTATGGATCGTTTGTTTCGTCTTGCTTGTAAAGCTGAACAGGAAATCGACAAACGTGTTGCCTAGAAGACGAACAAGCGGAATGTGCAAATACCACAAGTTGAGAAGGTTGTTCCTTCAACCACTATGAGAACTACCATAACCACATCAATTGTCGTAAGCACTCCTCCAATATCTGATCTATCATCACAAAAAGGTAATGACAAAGGTATGGATCTTTCCCCTGCACATGAGAACCTTGCTGATTTAAAAGCAACATGTGTTGAGCTATCTAGTAGTTTCATCACACAACCAATTTTCCAGAATGTCATAACTTCACATGAAGATGTTGCTTGCCTAATAGACTTGAATACATCATGTCTTGAGTTACCTGTTGATTTGAGCACACCATCTATTTTGGATAATCATGTTACTATTATGAAACTGCCAATGCTTAATCATTTTGATATGACCTCTAATCTTGGTGATGATTCTGCGTCGAATGACTTGTTGCATGACTACTTAGTTAAGCCTATTGTAGCATGCCCTTCGAAAAACATTAACGTTTCTTCACCGGTATTGGGATGGTTTAATGATGAGCATTGTACATCTTTAGACATGAATAAGAGCTTCACTTATATATGCAAACTGAGTTGCAATACTTTCATGTCGTTTATGTATTGTGATGATCATATATGTTTATATTTAACGACATACGAAAGTTACTCATATATACATGTGTTACATGTCCAAAAACTAAGGGAAGTAAGAATGGATGACATATATATATATATATATATACAACATGTACACCTTGTCTCTTTTGTTAGCCACATTTCAGATTAAGAAACGCCGGGGACGGCTTTATTTTCAAGAAGGGGAGGATGATGAGGACATGACTATCATAGTTACAGCCACAACCCCTGCTAATATACCTACTGGACCAATTACTAGAGATTGTGCACACCAATTAAATTATCAGGTACTTTCGCTTCTTGGTAATGTTTCTAATGTTCATGTGAATATGATGCTGCCTAACGTCGATATATTTTTGTTGCTGAAAAATGAAGGACCTAGCATGGACAAGAAGGATGAGCATTGGAGCATGTTCAAGCATGAAGATGATGAGGAAATAATTATCATGGATATGACCATTAATTCCTCTATATTTGATCAAGAAATGAAGTCAGTACAAAGGGGCATGATTGTGTGATGTACAAGAAGTTATTTCACGTCACTTTTGGCCCAAGAGAAGATAGAGACCAAGTCTTTGACGTCATGAACTCAGATTCGGACTGCAAACAGTCGCCGTTTCTACATACGAACTCAAAATTGGGTGATTCCTTTTTCTGGTGATAGCTTATCTCGTCTAGTTTCCAACGCAATTGGTTTCACCTTCAAATTCCTTCGGAGCGTGGAGATATTGCTAAAACGGTGCGACCCAGCAGCAGAATCCGAATCAAAGTCCAACTCAATAGGTGTTGCATCACCTCCACATGAGCCCAAGTGCCTTGTACGACCTAGGTTTAGTTTTAGGACTCCTTGGGACGTCCTTCCACCCCCTTGGCCTCCACCCTTTAGTCCTATATAAGTAGATCAACCCCTAGGGTTTTTCTTTGGATTTCTTTTAGTTAAAAAGACTGCTTAGCTAATTGCCGCATCTTCGTGTACTCGGTTTGTGTCCAACGACCAGATCAAGACCTCTTTTGGAATCCCAACTTTATTCATACTTCATCTACATATTCGCAATATTCAGATTGCTTTATCATAATTCTTGTTTGTTCTTCGATTGCTTGCAGGCACTAGACCTTCGTGGTCTGGTTGATTGTGCTCCGACGTGGTCAATAACCTCCGGAGATTGGTTTAGCGATTGCTAAGGCGCGACGTTGTTGCGCGTTCGTAGTCGGATCGTCAGAGTCGTCTCCACCGAATCAATTAGTTATATCTCATCGAAAGATCGGGACACCCCGCCTCTATCAGGAAACCGGGCGTACATGTGAAGCCTATGATGGGCAGTTGGTACACCCCTGTAGGGTTAAAACTTTTCGAAAAGCCGTGTCCGTGGTTAAGGACGACTTGAGACCTACTCCTTGTTCATAGAATGATGAGGACATCTCTACTAATGTTACACCCATATCCTCACCAACTACACATACTGGACCAGTTACTAGAGCACGTGCACGTCAACTAAATTATCAGGTACTTTCGTTTCTTGTGAATTGATGAGGACATCCCTACTAATGTTACACCCATACCCTCACCAACTACACATACTGGACCAGTTACTAGAGCACGTGCACGTCAACTAAATTATCAGGTACTTTCGTTTCTTGCGAATCCTTCTATTTTTCATGAACATATGATGCTGCCTAAATTAGATACTTTTGTTTTGGTTATGAATGAAGGACCTAGCATGGACAAGAAGGATGGTCATTGGAGCGGGATCAAGAATGGAGAAGAAGGTGCGCGCGGGGGAAAGTACAGTGGAGCTTCCAGTGGGGATTTTCGCACGTTGAAGCCACCATAAGGCATGCATGAAGGCTTGGACGGAATACACGAGATGCCACTTCATTATTTTCGTCCAAGAGCAATTATAGGTGTTGCGTCACCTTAATATTGGGCTGGGCCCATGTAATTTCGAAATACCACATTATAGGCTGTTTTTAGAGTCCGTATGTGTGGGGAAACCGAGTTAGGGTTGTTTTCGGACCCCACCTCCAAGGGTCACGAAAATCCCCTCTGTTCCCCCATATATACAGCCCTTAGGGCGTCGTTTAGACTTGGGTTTTAATTAGATACAAGTTAGCCATAGCCGCAACTTCGAGCTCTTCGTTTGTGTCATCCGACCAGGCCAAGACCTCATTGGAACCCCAACTTTCGTAATCATTCATCTTATATTCGCAATATCCAGATTGCAATTCTTAGTTCTTGCTTGTTCTTCGATTGCTTGCAGGAATTAGACCTTCGTGGTCAGGTTGATCGTGCATCCGCGGGATCAATAACCTCTCGGAGTTGGTTTAGCGATCGCTAAGGCGCAACGTCTTCGCACGTTCGTAGTCGGATCGTGAAAGTCGCCTCCACCATAATCGATCTCCACCATCTCATTGAAACATCGGGACACCTTCGCCACTATCATGAATCCTTCTATTGTTCATGAACATATGATGCTGCCTAAATTAGATACTTTTGTTTTGCTTATGAATGAAGGACCTAGCATGGACAAGAAGGATGGTCATTGGAGCGGGATCAAGCATGGAGAAGAAGGTGCGCGCGCGGGAAATACAGTGGAGCTTCCAGTGGTGATTATCCCACTTTGAAGCCACCATAAGGCGTGCATGAAGTCTTGGACGAAATACGCGAGATGACACTTCATTATTTTCGTCCAAGGGCAATTATAGGTGCTGCGTCACCTTAATATTGGGCTGGGCCCATGTAATTTCGAAATACCACATTATAGGCTGTTTTTAGAGTCCGTATGTGTGGGGAAACCGAGTTAGGGTTGTTTTCGGACCCCACCTCCAAGGGGTCACGAAAATCCCCTCTGTTCCCCCGTATATACAGCCCTTAGGGCGTCGTTTAGACTTGGGTTTTAATTAGATTTAAGTTAGCCAAAGCCGCAACTTCGAGCTCTTCGTTTGTGTCATCCGACCAGGCCAAGACCTCATTGGAACCCCAACTTTCGTAATCATTCATCTTATATTCGCAATATCCAGATTGCAATTCTTAGTTCTTGCCTGTTCTTCGATTGCTTGCAGGAATTAGACCTTCGTGGTCAGGTTGATCGTGCATCCGCGGGATCAATAACCTCTCGGAGTTGGTTTAGCGATCGCTAAGGCGCAACGTCTTCGCACGTTCGTAGTCGGATCGTGAAAGTCGTCTCCACCATAATCGATCTACACCATCTCATCGAAACATCGGGACACCTTCGCCTCTATCAAGTGGTATCAGATTTCCAGGTTGCTCGGTGAGATTTACCAGTTTTCGTAGTCTAGATTGGTTCTGTTCTTCATACCTACAGTCCACGACAAAGCCAACAAAAAAAATTAGGGTTAGATCATCACGTCCCAAAACAGTCCGAGCCTTTGTCCAGTTTTCTTTACAGTAGTTTGCATTGTTGAATTTGCGGTTGCATCGTTGTGTCGAGTTGCTGATCTTAGCGTCTAGTTACCTTAGAGTTTCGAGTTCTGATCACAGTTTGTCACGCCGCCGCCGCACAGTAGTACACCACCACGTTCCGCCAATCCGAGTCCAGATACACCACCATGTTCCGCCAAGCAAAGTCCATACACACCACCACAACCTACCGATCCGAGTTGAGTTCCATCACCCGTTCGGTTTGTGATATCTCCGTAGCCAGAATAGTTTTGAGTTGATTAGAGTCGGATTTCACCAATCTTTTGTCGTACGTAGAAGAGGGTGATTTCGAAAAAAAAAAAATTCTGGCACGCTTTCCAGAGCAGTTTTTAGGCCAAAATTTTCAGGGGTAAAAAAATTTCGTGCCCATACGTTCCTTAGGTCCAGAAACTCGTTTTGAGACGTTCGCCACCATAGTGATTTTTTCGCCCTTTTTCAGCCCCCGCAGTCCCGCATCGCCAAAAAAAAAAGCAAAAAAAAAAAAGAGAAAAAAAAATTCAGAGTGTGCTTCACAGTTGTTACGTGCCGCGCCGTGCTTTCGTTGGTGTTTTAGGCTCGCGTCTCTAGTACGGTCTAGCCTAGGATCAGCACAGTACCGACGTTGAGTGTTTATTTAGCTTTGCATCTCTGTTTTGATTACTGTTGAGTTTTTCCTACCATACTTGTCAGCCTTCCTACAGCTCCACATATATTCTACATCGTGCGTTTTGACACCTCCTGGCCATCGCTCTACCATATCTCTGAGAGTTTTGACCCGTTGGTTGTACATCACCACCTGCAGCTAGGTAAGAATCGGTAAGAACGTAAGGAAAGCTTGACGGATTTGTGCTTTCCACCACCCCACATCCATCCCATTAGTAGCAGTAGGATCATATTCCTGTGTGTTTTCTATTTCTGCTAACCATGCCAGGATCACATGATGAAGTGGCGTGGGATGCACCCGATTGGGAGAACATGACAAACAAGGAGCTACATGATAAATTTGCACGTATGATGTCTCAACAGGTGCAGGACATCGAGACCAGATTTACAGAGGCGATTGATGGCGTGGAGAAGATGATCGACACCAAGCTCGACGCCAAGTTTACTGAGTTGATCGCACGCCTACCTTCAGCACAGCCACAGCAACCGCCACTACCACGTGCACGACGTATTCTGTTTCCGCGAGGACAAGCTGCTGGTATTGCTGCTCCTCCTGCTGCTGCAGTTGCTGCTACTGCTGCTGCTGCTGCTTCTGACGTCGGCCAGGACGACAACTACGAGGGTGATTACGAGGAGGAGGTGGAACAGGAAGCGGCCTATGAGCAGCCAGCTGGACGTCCACGTCCCAACATTCGCCACGGTCGACACCAACCACCCCCTCAGGTACGCGATGATGAACATGTGCCTAAACTTAAATTGAATCTTAAGCCGTTTGAGGGTAGATATATTCCTGATGCTTATCTTACTTGGGAGTTAGAAACTGAACAACGTTTTACATGTTTACAATATCCTGAGAATAGACGTGTTACTGCTGCTGTTTGTGAATTCACGGGCTTTGCATCTATTTGGTGGTCTGAACATTGTAGATTGCATGCTAATAATATTCCAACTACTTGGGCTGCTTTAAAAGATGCTATGCGTACTCGCTGGGTTCCCCCTTATTATCAACGTGAATTGTTACAAAAATTACAGCGTTTGAGACAAGGAAAAAATTCTGTAGAGGAATATTATCTAGAATTACAAACTGGATTGATTAGATGTGGCCTAGTAGAGGATAATGAAGCTATGCTTGCACGTTTTATGGGTGGCTTAAACAGGGAGATACAAACTATTCTAGAATACAAGGACTTTGCTACTATCACTCGTTTGTTTCATCTTGCTTGTAAAGCTGAACGTGAAGTGCAGGATCGACAGGCCGCTACGAGACCTAACTTTTCTGCAGGACGAAATACATCATGGACATCGCGTGGAGCTTCTACATCCACACGTCCTGCTGCGCCATCATCTACTTCCGCCGCTCATTCTTACAGGGAGCCACCAAAACAGCCAACGCCACCATTCAAGGGTGCACAGAGTGGTCCAGCGGCGAGTTCTTCTTCATCCATGGCGTCCACAGGGCAAGCACGAGATCGTGATATTAAATGTCGCAGGTGCCAAGGTGGAGGTCACTTCGCAAAAGACTGTCCCTCCAAGCGTGTGATGACTATTACGGCGGATGGTGGGTATGAGTCAGCGAGTGACTATGATGAGGAGACTCTAGTTCTCATTGCTCATGAGGAACAGGGTGCCCATGATGATGCTCATGATATAGAGTATATGACTCCTGATGATGCAGATAAATATGCTAGTTTGGTTGCTCAACGTGTATTAAGTGTGCAGGTAACGAAGGCCGAGCAAAACCAGAGGCATAATTTGTTCCACACAAAGGGAGTGGTGAAAGAACGTTCGGTTCGCATCATCATTGACGGAGGGAGTTGCAACAACTTGGCTAGCATGGAGTTGGTGGAGAAGCTATCTCTCACCACAAGACCACACCCCCATCCGTACTATATTCAGTGGTTTAACAATAGTGGTAAGATTAAGGTAACGCGTTCTGTTCGTGTGCACTTTAGCATTGCTGCATATGTTGATTATGTTGATTGTGATGTGGTACCCATGCAAGCATGCTCTCTTTTACTTGGTAGACCATGGCAATTTGATAGGAATGTTGTACACCATGGTAGGACAAATCAGTTTACTCTAGTTCATCAGGATAAAAATATTGCTTTACTTCCTATGTCTCCTGAACAAATTGTGAAAGATGATCTTGCTAGAGCTAGTAAAGCTAAACAGGAGAAAAATAAGAGTGAAAATGAGATAGCAGCTAAAGAATTTGAGCAACAACATAAGACTAATAGCAAATCTTCTTCTGTTGTTTCTAATGAAATTAAATTGACTAGTCCAACTTTGCTTGCTACTAAGGTTGATATTTCGGATTTGGATGTTAGTCAATATGTGTGCTATGCTTTTGTGTGCAAAGAAGCCTTGTTTTCATTTGAGGAATTGCCTCCTTCTTTGCCTCCTGTTGTCACTGACCTTTTGCAGGAGTTTATTGACGTCTTTCCACAAGACGTACCACCGGGATTACCACCTATTCGAGGGATTGAGCATCAGATTGACTTAATTCCCGGTGCTTCACTGCCCAACCGTGCGCCATACCGTACCAATCCGGAGGAGACGAAGGAGATTCAGCGTCAAGTACAAGAGCTACTCGACAAAGGTTACATACGTGAATCCCTTAGTCCTTGTCCTGTTCCTGTTATATTAGTGCCTAAAAAGGATGGAACATGGCGTATGTGTGTTGATTGTCGAGCCATTAATAATATTACTATTCGTTATCGTCATCCTATTCCTAGGCTAGATGATATGCTTGATGAATTAAGTGGCTCTACCATGTTTTCCAAAGTTGATTTGCGTAGTGGATACCATCAAATTCGCATGAAATTAGGAGATGAATGGAAAACGGCATTTAAAACTAAGTTTGGATTATATGAGTGGTTAGTCATGCCTTTTGGGTTAACTAATGCACCTAGCACTTTCATGAGATTAATGAACGAGGTTTTACGTGCTTTCATTGGACGATTTGTGGTAGTCTATTTTGATGATATACTGATTTATAGCAAATCTTTGGAGGAACATTTGGATCATTTACGTGCTGTTTTTATTGCTCTACGTAATGCACGTTTGTTAGGTAACCTTGGGAAGTGCACCTTTTGCACCGACCGAGTATCGTTTCTTGGCTATGTTGTTACTCCGCAGGGAATTGAAGTTGATAAAGCCAAGATTGAGGCGATTGAGAGTTGGCCGCAGCCCAAAACGGTCACACAAGTGAGGAGTTTTCTTGGCCTCGCTGGATTCTATAGGCGTTTTGTGAGAGATTTCAGCACCATTGCTGCACCTCTCAATGAGCTTACACGCAAGGATGTGCCTTTTACTTGGGGTACCGCACAGGAAGAAGCCTTCACGGTCTTGAAAGATAAGTTAACACATGCTCCTTTGCTCCAACTTCCTGATTTTAGTAAGACTTTTGAGCTTGAATGCGATGCTAGTGGTATTGGTTTGGGAGGTGTGTTATTGCAAGATGCTAAACCTATTGCTTACTTTTCTGAAAAATTGAGTGGGCCTAGTCTGAACTATTCTACTTATGATAAGGAATTATATGCTCTTGTTCGGACATTAGAAACTTGGCAACATTATTTATGGCCCAAAGAATTTGTTATACATTCTGATCATGAATCTTTGAAACACATAAGAAGTCAAGCAAAACTTAATCGTAGACATGCTAAGTGGGTTGAATTTATTGAGACTTTCCCTTATGTCATTAAACACAAGAAGGGGAAAGATAATATTATTGCTGATGCTTTGTCTCGTCGTTATACTATGCTTTCACAACTTGACTTCAAGATATTCGGTTTGGAGACAATCAAAGATCAATATGTACATGATGCGGAATTTAAAGATGTTTTGCAGAATTGTAGAGAGGGTAGAACATGGAACAAGTTTGTGCTTAATGATGGGTTTGTGTTCCGTTCTAACAAGCTATGCATTCCAGCTAGCTCTATTCGTCTTTTGTTGCTACAGGAGGCGCATGGAGGAGGATTAATGGGACACTTTGGCGTGAAGAAGACGGAGGACGTACTTGCTACACATTTCTTTTGGCCAAAGATGAGACGGGATGTTGAGCGTTTTGTTGCTCGCTGCACTATTCGCTTACTTGGTGTGCCCAATACTATTGTCTCGGATCGTGATACTAAGTTTCTTAGCCATTTTTGGAGATGCTTATGGGCTAAGTTGGGGACTAAACTACTTTTTAGTACTACATGTCATCCCCAAACTGATGGACAAACTGAAGTAGTCAATAGGACTTTGTCTACTATGCTTAGGGCTGTTTTAAAGAGTAACTTAAAAATGTGGGAAGAATGTTTACCTCATATTGAATTTGCTTATAATCGTTCATTTCATTCTACCACTAAAATGTGCCCTTTTGAGATTGTTTATGGTTTTCTACCTCGTGCAACTATTGATTTGCTTCCTCTTCCATCTTCGGAGAAGGTTAATTTTGATGCTAAGCAACGTGCTGAATTGATATTAAAAATGCATGAGTTAACTAAAGAAAACATTGAGAAAATGAATGCTAGATACAAGATTGCTGGTGATAAGGGTAGAAAGCATGTTGTGTTTGAACCAGGAGATCTTGTTTGGTTACATCTACGTAAAGATAGGTTTCCTGATTTGCGCAAGTCTAAGTTAATGCCACGAGCTGATGGTCCCTTTAAGGTTTTACAGAAAATTAATGATAATGCATATAAACTTGAGCTACCTGCAGATTTTGGGGTTAGTCCCACATTTAACATTGCAGATTTGAAACCTTATTTGGGAGAAGATAATGAGCTTCCGTCGAGGACGACTTCAATTCAAGAAGGGGAGGATGATGAGGACATCTCTACTAATGTTACACCCACATCTTCACCAACTACACATACTGGACCAGTTACTAGAGCACGTGCACGTCAACTAAATTATCAGGTACTTTCGTTTCTTGCGAATCCTTCTAATGTTCATGAACAAATGCTGCCTAAATTAGATACTTTTGTTTTGCTTATGAATGAAGGACCTAGCATGGACAAGAAGGACGGTCATTGGAGCGGGATCAAGCATGGAGAAGAAGGTGCGCGCGCGGGGAAGAACAATGGAGCTTCCAGTGGGGATTTTCGCACTTTGAAGCCACCATAAGGCATGCATGAAGGCTTGGACGAAATACACGAGATGCCACTTCATTATTTTCGTCCAAGAGCAATTATAGGTGCTGCGTCACCTTAATATTGGGCTGGGCCCATGTAATTTCGAAATACCACATTATAGGCTGTTTTTAGAGTCCGTATGTGTGCGGAAACCGAGTTAGGGTTGTTTTCGGACCCCACCTCCAAGGGGTCACGAAAATCCCCTCTGTTCCCCCATATATACAGCCCTTAGGGCGTCGTTTAGACTTGGGTTTTAATTAGATTTAAGTTAGCCATAGCCGCAACTTCGAGCTCTTCGTTTGTGTCATCCGACCAGGCCAAGACCTCATTGGAACCCCAACTTTCGTAATCATTCATCTTATATTCGCAATATCCAGATTGCAATTCTTAGTTCTTGCCTGTTCTTCGATTGCTTGCAGGAATTAGACCTTCGTGGTTAGGTTGATCGTGCATCCGCGGAATCAATAACCTCTCGGAGTTGGTTTAGCGATCGCTAAGGCGCAACGTGAAAGTCGTCTCCACCATAATCGATCTACACCATCTCATCGAAACATCGGGACACCTTCGCCTCTATCAAAGAATAACATCAATTTGAATCATAATTAAAACTTGCCTACCGTGTGAGTACCTTGGTTGCTTTTCCGTGTCCAGGGGGACCGAGAGAAGATCTAGGTTGTGTAATGTTTGACGTAAGTAGGTGGTTAGCAGACTTATGACGCGATGTCACGTGTGTTCTTGGATCTTACCTCTACTCTAATAGAACGATAACCACCATATATGCTAGTGCGGATGAAACCTTTACCTTTATCTTGTCTTACCGTAGGGAGCTAGCTATCCTGTAATGATACAATCTCACCCCTGTTTTCCTTTTGTGCTTTTACTGTTTTGCCTGATCGGCCGCTGCAGTGGACTACTACCTCGACCCAAGCACCGGAGGATACTTCGTGGAGGTGCCCCCGGAGGACGACGATGAGGACGACCTTGTTCAGTAGATCCTATAGTTCGGCTTCGACGATCCGTGGGTGGACTATTTATGTGCAGCCCTCTCTAGGGCAATTTGGGTTTTGACCGTACTCGGTCGTGATTGTCTTCTGCTTGTTGCATGATATTCTGTTGGGTCCACGGACCTCTGAGATGTTGTAATAAATACCAACGGCGATGTATGCCCTGGACTCTATATATTTATGTCTTAGTATTAAGTTCATTGTTCATATACCTGTTGTCGAGAATCCGGCAGCGACACGAGTGCGAGTGTCGTGAGTCGGTGGCTCTTTATGCGCTACTAACTTGAGTGACACGCGAAAGCGACTAACTCGAGTTAGCACCGCATCGGGGGCCTTACACAAGGAGCATTGAATCCTGCTCCCGTCATGAAGGTCAGCTCCTCACGACCCACAAGGCCCCGAAGCAGAATAATCTGGAGACCCCGTTCATTGCAACCAAGGTTATGAGAATGAAACAAGAGACAAAAGGTGATGATAACCTGTATATCTCAAAGATTGTGTCAGAACAATAAGCAGTTATGCAACAAGGAAAGAACCCTAACCAAAGAAAAGTCAGTACAAGAAAGGTGATTGCCACAGAGGCAAGATCCAGGACAAACATACATGGAAGATGTCAAACCTTGCTGCAAACTAAGCAAGCGTGGAACTTCGCAAGTTGTCAAAGGTATGCAACTCTTGCAAGCCGACGGGTAAGGCAAAAGGATGAATCGTATGGACCTCAAGTCAAATTTTCCGCGATCAGTTGAAGTCATCTGGACCATCGTGGATATCTACCACAAAGACAGCTCATTCACTATGGGATAAGGACCGTGTACCGATCCAGTTAGCCCGAGCAATTACTCAAGTTCGGCATCGTCCGTCTTGCCGAGATACCCCAGTCTGCTTCATTAAAGGTCACCTGCTCAACTCGGCATTTTCAAATACAAGAACCAGATGGAAGCATATCATGACCTATCGCCACCCGGATAGGGCCACCTGCCAGGCAAACCTCAGCATGAGTACATGTCCAAAAATATTTGTGCCCCGCTCCGAATCCTTGAGCGTGGTGGACATGACAAAAGAAATGCGAGGCAACCCCACGTGCCGCAAGTCAAGGTCCCGATAGTAAACATTCTGAGATACCAACTACCGGTGAAGGCCAAGCCCTTGTCAAAGAGGCCAATGCAAATGATTCAAGACCGTTCAACGAAGAATGTCTGAGGTACCCCAGAAACAGTATGGGTATCGTCAGCATTCAACCTATGACAAGACATTCCGTTATCATACAAGTCAGAAGATATGAGGATGGAAATCAACAGGAAAGGATGTGAGGTATCAAGGAAGATCATTCTACCAGAACTACGGATCGGGTGAAGTAAACCCCCTCAGCAGATATATTGGATGCTACCATGGGAACAATATGCGGTAAAAAGGAAATCCGAGAAGCAGCAAGTTTCCGAAGGACGGTAAGTTTGCGATGGTTCCCTGAGCAACCAAATCTCGAGGAAGAGATTTTTCTAAGGGGGGTAGGTTTGTGACACCCTGGATTTTGGAACTTTCTTTTTCCAAAAACTTTGCTGATTTATTTCTGGATTTGCGATTGGATTTGATTTTGATCACCTCATTGGACTTGAAACTTGAGCATATTTTATTTCCATGCTCAAGTGACCCTTGATCCAAGCCTTTCCCATGCCATTCCATGATTCACCTCATCCAAGCCACCATTTTATTCAAGCCTTATATTCCTTTTTCCAATAAAAGGGATATTCCTATTATTTGAGGTTTGTGAAGCAACCCCTATTTATATTGCTCCATAAATCCCCAAATAATTCCCACATGTCATTGACATCATATCTTGCCAAATTCTCCAAAAACATTTCATAGCCCAAGTGGATTTTTACTCTAGAAAAATTCATTTATCTATGGGGGAAGATTGGAGCTTTGTGAAGGGAGTGCCATGTATGTTGATCCATTGCTGGTGAAATTTTTTGTGCAATCTCATATGATCATATTATTGATCTCCACCAAATTCCACCACCATTTGATTAGCCAAACTCCCACAATAAGTTCCCAAAGTTTGGGTGCAGCAAGGGGGCATTGTGAAGCAAGTGCATGATAGGGGATCCCATTTGCCTTGAAACTTTTTGAGCATGATCCTACCACCAAATAACTCCACCAAAACAGATTTGAGCCAAATCCCATTAACCATGTGAGCGCATTGTCAATGTGAAGTTTCTGGTCAGTGGGCCACATTGTGAAGAAAGTGCTAGCTATGTGTGTCCAATGACTATGAAATTTTATACACATGTGCACCATGCCAAATAACCAAGCTACACCAATTTTAAGACAATTTCAATAATCCTATGTGATGCTAGCCTCACCAACATCATTCCGACCCATTTGGTGCTTTACAAAGGAAGTACCAAAAATATTGCTCCAAATGATGTGAAACTTGGCATACATACTCATCCTAATGTATGATTGAGCTCTGCAAAATATCATGCTTAGGGGAGCTATGTACAAGACATGCCACATTACAAACACCTTCTGCCTCATTGTGCCATTTACAAAGCAAGTACCATTTACATTGCTTTGTTTGAGCCCAAACTCCACAGAAGCCTATCCCCTTGTACCCCTAGCCCAGAAGACATCTTGGTCCTATCCAAATCCATCCCATGTGAGCTTTGCTTCTGCTCAAAGTTTGTGCATCAAACTTAGCATTGAGATAGAGATCAATCCAGAGCCCCTATGGACCATCCAGCTGTACCCATGTGATCATCACTCGACGGACTACACGATAGACATCCTTGGCCACGAAGAAACCCACTGTGGGCACCAGTGCATTTTGTGGCCATGCTCTTGGCAGCACCTGGCGTGCCCTGGCCGCGCTCCACGCGTGCCCGTCACGTCCACCTCATGCTCCAGTACGTCCTCGTCCTCTTCTTCGTGTCCTGCCGTGCCGCACGGCTTTGCGCAGCCGCGTGCTCCACGTGCACCCCCCTCTGGAATTCCCTCGAGCTCGCCAGCTAGCACACACCGTGGCCGCCCGCCATTGTCGCGGCCTGGGAGCTCGAATTCCTTCTCCCCTATATAAGGGGCTTGCCCCCTAGCACTCCAGCAGCATCAGCACCTCCCCACTTCCTCCTTGCCCACTTCCCCTCTGATAGAGGCAAAGGTGTCCCGATGTTTCGATGAGATGGTGGAGATCGATTATGGTAGAGACGACTTTCACGATCCGACTATGAACGTGCGAAGACGTTGCGCCTTAGCGATCGCTAAACCAACTCCGAGAGGTTATTAATCCCGCGGATGCACGATCAACCTGACCACGAAGGTCTAATTTCTGCAAGCAATCGAAGAACAAGCAAGAACTAAGAATTGCAATCTGGATATTGCGAATATAAGATGAATGATTACGAAAGTTGGGGTTCCAATGCGGTCTTGGCCTGGTCGGATGACACAAACGAAGAGCTCCATCGTTTGTGTCATCCGACCAGGCCAAGACCGCATTGGAACCCCAACTTTCGTAATTATTCATCTTATATTCGCAATATCCAGATTGCAATTCTTAGTTCTTGCTTGTTCTTCGATTGCTTGCAGGAATTAGACCTTCGTGGTCAGGTTGATCGTGCATCCGCGGGATCAATAACCTCTCGGAGTTGGTTTCGCGATCGCTAAGGCGCAACGTCTTCGCACGTTCGTAGTCGGATCGTGAAAGTCGTCTCTACCATAATCGATCTCCACCATCTCATCGAAACATCTGGACACCTTCGCCTCTATCAAAACGGGTTGATTCTTTTTGCGTTGTCTTCGTATCGAGCTCCTCTTCAGTTTTGAATAAGTTTTGTGCCATGTTTTTATGTTGTTATTTGCTGGTAAAACAAAAGACGATGTTTGACTTTTGCGCCGTGTCTTTTTATAAAATGTTTTGCAGGGTTTTGCTTGTGTTGAAGATCCGGGTGATGAGGACATCCCTATCGACAAGCCATCCCAAACTCTTCATGAAGCACAAGCTAATGAAATCAGAATTGGACCTATTACAAGAGCCCGTGCAAAGCTAATAGAACAATAGGTGAACTTGCTCTTAATAGAATCTGATGTTTTGCTTAATAAGAATTTTATACTGCCTGAATCCTTGTTTGTATGCATGATCAGATATCAAGAACAAGGACAAGCTACATTGGAAGAAGAACCTCAAGAAGACAAGGACAGGAAGAACCAAGCTTCAGGCTGCGGTACTACCGCGCTGACCGCGGTACTACCGCGCCACGGTACTACCGGGCCTACTACCGCACGTACTACCGCGACAACAGAAGGGTTACGGTAGTCCTTACGGCACTACCGTAACGACTACCGTGCTGGTCAGGAGAGATACGGTAGCGACTACGGTAGTAGCCGCAGTACTACCGCGCCAATCACGGTACTACCGTGCTGCCTGCGCGCAGAAACGGGCCTACGGCCCCTGTATCCGAGTCTGGACCCCCTTAGACTATAAATACAAGTCCCCCTACGAGTTTTAGAGTTAGACCACGTTTAGATAAACCATAGTTCCTGAGAATTTCTCCAAGCATTCATCTTGAATCAAATACTTCAATTTGTATCGATCTAAAGTGTTGCTACTGCAAGTCTTGTGTGATCTGTTGTTCCACTGGGAATTAGTAGATTGCAAATTACCGTCTCGTGGTCGACGACTACCTTGCGCAAGTGTGTGAAGTTGTGAATATCCAAAGGGTAGAAAGCTGTCGCATTGGCAACAGGTGATAGAGGCGAAGGTGTCCCGATGTTTCGATGAGATGGTGGAGATCGATTATGGTGGAGACGACTTTCACGATCCGACTACGAACGTGCGAAGACGTTGCGCCTTAGCGATCGCTAAACCAACTCCGAGAGGTTATTGATCCCGCGGATGCACGATCAACCTGACCACGAGGGTCTAATTCCTGCAAGCAATCGAAGAACAAGCAAGAACTAAGAATTGCAATCTGGATATTGCGAATATAAGATGAATGATTACGAAAGTTGGGGTTCCAATGAGGTCTTGGCCTGGTCGGATGACACAAACGAAGAGCTCGAAGTTGCGGCTATGGCTAACTTAAATCTAATTAAAACCCAAGTCTAAACGACGCCCTAAGGGCTGTATATATGGGGGAACAGAGGGGATTTTCGTGACCCCTTGGAGGTGGGGTCCGAAAACAACCCTAACTCGGTTTCCCCACACATACGGACTCTAAAAACAGCCTATAATGTGGTATTTCGAAATTACATGGGCCCAGCCCAATATTAAGGTGACGCAGCACCTATAATGGCCCTTGGACGAAAATAATGAAGTGTCATCTCGCGTATTTCGTCCAAGACTTCATGCACGCCTTATGGTGGCTTCAAAGTGTGATAATCACCACTGGAAGCTCCACTGTACTTTCCCGCGCGCGCACCTTCTTCTCCATGCTTGATCCCGCTCCAATGACCATCCTTCTTGTCCATGCTAGGTCCTTCATTCATAAGCAAAACAAAAGTATCTAATTTAGGCAGCATCATATGTTCATGAACAATAGAAGGATTCACAAGAAACGAAAGTACCTGATAATTTAGTTGACGTGCACGTGCTCTAGTAACTGGTCCAGTATGTGTAGTTGGTGAGGATATGGGTGTAACATTAGTAGGGATGTCCTCATCATCCTCCCCTTCTTGAATTGAAGTCGTCCTCGACGGAAGCTCATCATCTTCTCCCAAATAAGGTTTCAAATCTGCAATGTTAAATGTGGGACTAACCCCAAAATCTGCAGGTAGCTCAAGTTTATATGCATTATCATTAATTTTCTGTAAAACCTTAAAGGGACCATCAGCTCGTGGCATTAACTTAGACTTGCGCAAATCAGGAAACCTATCTTTACGTAGATGTAACCAAACAAGATCTCCTGGTTCAAACACAACATGCTTTCTACCCTTATCACCAGCAAGCTTGTATCTAGCATTCATTTTCTCAATGTTTTCTTTAGTTAACTCATGCATTTTTAATATCAATTCAGCACGTTGCTTAGCATCAAAATTAACCTTCTCCGAAGATGGAAGAGGAAGCAAATCAATAGGTGCACGAGGTAGAAAACCATAAACAATCTCAAAAGGGCACATTTTAGTGGTAGAATGAAATGAACGATTATAAGCAAATTCAATATGAGGTAAACATTCTTCCCACATTTTTAAGTTACTCTTTAAAACAGCCCTAAGCATAGTAGACAAAGTCCTATTGACTACTTCAGTTTGTCCATCAGTTTGGGGATGACATGTAGTACTAAAAAGTAGTTTAGTCCCCAACTTAGCCCATAAGCATCTCCAAAAATGGCTAAGAAACTTAGTATCACGATCCGAGACAATAGTATTGGGCACACCATGTAAGCGAATAATCTCTCGAAAGAATAAATCAGCAACATTAGCAGCATCATCGCTTTTATGACATGGTATAAAATGTGCCATCTTAGAAAATCTATCCACGACAACAAATATGCTATCCCTCCCCTTCTTTGTTCGAGGCAAGCCTAAAACAAAGTCCATGGATATGTCCTCCCACGGAACACTAGGTACAGGTAAAGGCATGTATAAACCATGAGGATTGAGTCGTGACTTAGCTTTTTGACATGTAGTGCAGCGAGCAACAAAACGCTCAACATCCCGTCTCATCTTTGGCCAAAAGAAATGTGTAGCAATTACGTCCTCCGTCTTCTTCACGCCAAAATGTCCCATTAATCCTCCTCCATGCGCCTCCTGCAACAACAAAAGACGAATAGAGCTAGCTAGAATGCATAGCTTGTTAGAACGGAACACAAACCCATCATTAAGCACAAACTTGTTCCATGTTCTACCCTCTCTACAATTCTGCAAAACATCTTTAAATTCCGCATCATGTACATATTGATCTTTGATTGTCTCTAAACCGAATATCTTGAAGTCAAGTTGTGAAAGCATAGTATAACGACGAGACAAAGCATCAGCAATAATATTATCTTTCCCCTTCTTGTGTTTAATGACATAAGGGAAAGTCTCAATAAATTCAACCCACTTAGCATGTCTACGATTAAGTTTTGCTTGACTTCTTATGTGTTTCAAAGATTCATGATCAGAATGTATAACAAATTCATTGGGCCATAAATAATGTTGCCAAGTTTCTAATGTCCGAACAAGAGCATATAATTCCTTATCATAAGTAGAATAGTTCAGACTAGGCCCACTCAATTTTTCAGAAAAGTATGCAACAGGTTTAGCATCTTGTAATAACACACCTCCCAAACCAATACCACTAGCATCGCATTCAAGCTCAAAAGTTTTATTAATATCAGGAAGTTGGAGCAAAGGAGCATGTGTTAACTTATCTTTCAATACCGTGAAGGCTTCTTCCTGTGCGGTACCCCAAGTAAAAGGCACATCCTTGCGTGTAAGCTCATTAAGAGGTGCAGCAATGGTGCTGAAATCTCTCACAAAACGCCTATAGAATCCAGCGAGGCCAAGAAAACTCCTCACTTGTGTGACCGTTTTGGGCTGCGGCCAACTCTCAATCGCCTCGATCTTGGCTTTATCAACTTCAATTCCCTGCGGAGTAACAACATAGCCAAGAAACGATACTCGGTCGGTGCAAAAGGTGCACTTCCCAAGGTTACCAAACAAACATGCATTACGTAGAGCAATAAAAACAGCACGTAAATGATCCAAATGTTCCTCCAAAGATTTGCTATAAATCAGTATATCATCAAAATAGACTACCACAAATCGTCCAATGAAAGCACGTAAAACCTCGTTCATTAATCTCATGAAAGTGCTAGGTGCATTAGTTAACCCAAAAGGCATGACTAACCACTCATATAATCCAAACTTAGTTTTAAATGTCGTTTTCCATTCATCTCCTAATTTCATGCGAATTTGATGGTATCCACTACGCAAATCAACTTTGGAAAACATGGTAGAGCCACTTAATTCATCAAGCATATCATCTAACCTAGGAATAGGATGACGATAACGAATAGTAATATTATTAATGGCTCGACAATCAACACACATACGCCATGTTCCATCCTTTTTAGGCACTAATATAACAGGAACAACACAAGGACTAAGGGATTCACGTATGTAACCTTTGACGAGTAGCTCTTGTACTTGACGCTGAATCTCCTTTGTCTCCTCCGGATTGGTACGGTATGGCGCACGGTTGGGAAGTGAAGCACCGGGAATTAAGTCAATCTGATGCTCAATCCCTCGAATAGGTGATAATCCCGGTGGTACGTCTTGTGGAAAGACGTCAATAAACTCCTGCAAAAGGTCAGTGACAACAGGAGTCAAAGAAGAAGGCAATTCCTCAAATGAAAATAAAGCTTCTTTGCACACAAAAGCATAGCTCACATATTGACTAACATCCAAATATGAAATATCAACTTTAGTAGCAAGCAAAGTTGGACTAGTCAATTTAATTTCATTAGACACAGCAGAAGAAGATTTGCTATTAGTCTTATGTTGTTGCTCAAATTCTTTAGCTGCTATCTCATTTTCACTCTTATTTTTCTCCTGTTTAGCTTTACTAGCTCTAGCAAGATCATCTTTCACAATTTGTTCAGGAGACATAGGAAGTAAAGCAATATTTTTATCCTGATGAACCAGAGTAAACTGATTTGTCCTACCATGGTGTACAACATTCCTATCAAATTGCCATGGTCTACCAAGTAAAATAGAGCATGCTTGCATGGGTACCACATCACAATCAACATAATCAGCATATGCAGCAATGCTAAAGTGCACACGAACAGAACGCGTTACCTTAATCTTACCAGTATTGTTAAACCACTGAATATAGTACGGATGGGGGTGTGGTCTTGTGGTGAGAGATAGCTTCTCCACCAACTCCATGCTAGCCAAGTTGTTGCAACTCCCTCCGTCAATGATGATGCGAACCGAACGTTCTTTCACCACTCCCTTTGTGTGGAACAAATTATGCCTCTGGTTTTGCTCAGCCTTCGTTACCTGCACACTTAACACACGTTGAGCAACCAAACTAGCATATTTATCTGCATCATCAGGAGCCATATACTCCATATCATGAGCATCATCATGGGCACCCTGTTCCTCATGAGCAATGAGAACTAAAGTCTCCTCATCATAGTCACTCGCTGACTCATACCCACCATCCGCCGTAATAATCATCACACGCTTGGAGGGACAGTCTTTTGCGAAGTGACCTCCACCTGGGCACCTGCGACATTTAATATCACGATCTCGTGTTTGCCCTGTGGAAGCCATGGATGAAGAAGAACTCGCCGCTGGACCACTCTGTGCACCCTTGAATGGTGGCGCTGACTGTTTTGGTGGCTCCCTGTAAGAATGAGAAGCTGAAGTAGATGGTGGTGCAGCAGGACGTGTGGATGTAGAAGGTCCACGCGATGTCCATGATGTATTTCGTCCTGCAGAAAAGTTAGGTCTCGTAGCGGCCTGTCGATCCTGCACTTCACGTTCAGCTTTACAAGCAAGATGAAAGAAACGAGTAATAGTAGCATAGTCCTTGTATTCTAGAATAGTTTGTATCTCCCTGTTTAAGCCACCTATAAAACGTGCAAACATAGCTTCATTATCCTCTACTAGGCCACATCTAATCAATCCAGTTTGTAATTCTTGATAATATTCCTCTACAGAATTTTTTCCTTGTCTCAAACGCTGTAATTTTTGTAGCAATTCACGTTGATAATAAGGAGGAACCCAGCGAGTACGCATAGCATCTTTTAAAGCAGCCCAAGTAGCTGGAATATTATTAGCATGCAATCTACAATGTTCAGACCACCAAATAGATGCAAAACCCGTGAATTCACAAACAGCAGCAGTAACACGTCTATTCTCAGGATATTGTAAACATGTAAAGCGTTGTTCAGTTTCTAACTTCCAAGTAAGATAAGCATCAGGAATATATCTACCCTCAAACGGCTTAAGATTCAATTTAAGTTTAGGCACATGTTCATCATCGCGTACCTGAGGGGGTGGTTGGTGTCGACCGTGGCGAATGTTGGGACGTGGACGTCCAGCTGGCTGTTCATAGGCCGCTTCTTGTTCCACCTCCTCCTCGTAATCACCCTCGTAGTTGTCGTCCTGGCCGACGTCAGAGGCAGCAGCAGCAGCAGGAGCACCAGCAGCTTGTCCGCCCGGAAACAGAATACGTCGTGCACGTCGTGGTGGCGGTGGCTGTGCTGGAGCGGCCGCAGGCTGTATAGGTAAGCGTGCGAGCAACTCAGTAAACTTGGCGTCGAGCTTGGTGTCGATCATCTTCTCCACACCATCAATCGCCTCTGTAAATCTGTTCTCGATGCCATTCACCTGTTCAGACATCATTTGTGCAAATTTATCATGTAATGCTTTGTTTGTCATATTCTCCCAATCAGGTGCATCCCGCGCCACTTCATCATGGGATCCTGGCATGGTTAGCAGAAATAGAAAACACACAGAAGTATGATCCTACTTCTACTAATGGGATGTGGGGTGGTGGAAAGCACAAATCCGTCAAGCTTTTCTTCAGTTCTTACCGATTCTTACCTAGCAGCAGGTGGTGATGTACAACCAACGGGTCAAAACTCTCAGAGATGTGGTAGAGCAATGGCCAGGAGGTGTCAAAACGCACGATGTAGAATATATGTGGAGCTGTAGGAAGGCTGACAAGTATGGTAGCAAAAGCTCAACAGTAATCAAAACAGAGATGCAAAGCTGAATAAACACTCAACGTCGGGACTGTGCTGATCCTAGGCTAGACCGTACTAGAGACGCGAGCCTAAAACACCAACGAAAGCACGGCGCGGCACGTAAACAACTGAGAAGCACACTCTGAATTTTTTTTCTCTTTTTTTTTTTTGCTTTTTTTTTTGCGATGTGGGACTGCGGTGGCTGAAAAAGTGCGAAAAAATCACTATGGTGGCGAACGTCTCAAAATGAGTTTCTGGACCTAAGGAACGTATGGGCACGAAATTTTTTTACCCCCGAAATTTTTGGCCTAAAAACTGCTCTGGAAAGCGTGCCAGACTCTTTTTTTTTTGGAAATCACCCTCTTCTACGTACGACAAAGATTGGTGAAATCCGACTCTAATCAACTCAAACTAATCTGGCTACGGAGAGATCACAAACCGAACAGGTGATGGAACTCAACTCGGATTGGTAGGTCGTGGTGTTGTATATGGACTCGACTTGGCGGAACGTGGTGGTGTATCTGGACTCGGATTGGCGGAAACGTGGCGGTGTACTACTGTGCGGCGGCGGTGTGACACACTGTGATCAGAACTCGAAACTCTAAGGGAACTAGACGCTAAGATCAGCAACTCGACACAACGATGCAACCGCAAATTCAACAAAGCAAACTACTGTAAAGAAAACTGGACAAAGGCTCGGACTGTTTTGGGACGTGATGATCTAACCCTAATTTTTTTTTGGCTTTTTCGTGGACTGTAGGTATGAAGAACAGAACCAATCTAGACTACGAAAACTGGTAAATCTCACCGAGCAACCTGGAAATCTGATACCACTTGATAGAGGCGAAGGTGTCCCGATGTTTCGATGAGATGTCGGAGATCGATTATGGTGGAGACGACTTTCACGATCCGACTACGAACGTGCGAAGGCGTTGCGCCTTAGCGATCGCTAAACCAACTCCGAGAGGTTATTGATCCCGCGGATGCACGATCAACCTGACCACGAGGGTCTAATTCCTGCAAGCAATCGAAGAACAAGCAAGAACTAAGAATTGCAATCTGGATATTGCGAATATAAGATGAATGATTACGAAAGTTGGGGTTCCAATGAGGTCTTGGCCTGGTCGGATGACACAAACGAAGAGCTCGAAGTTGCGGCTATGGCTAACTTAAATCTAATTAAAACCCAAGTCTAAACGACGCCCTAAGGGCTGTATATATGGGGGAACAGAGGGGAATTTCGTGGCCCCTTGGAGGTGGGGTCCGAAAACAACCCTAACTCGGTTTCCCCACACATACGGACTCTAAAAACAGCCTATAATGTGGTATTTCGAAATTACATGGGCCCAGCCCAATATTAAGGTGACGCAACACCTATAATGGCCCTTGGACGAAAATAATGAAGTGTCATCTCGCGTATTTCGTCCAAGACTTCATGCGCGCCTTATGGTGGCTTCAAAGTGTGATAATCACCACTGGAAGCTCCACTGTACTTTCCCGCGCGCGCACCTTCTTCTCCATGCTTGATCCCGCTCCAATGACCATCCTTCTTGTCCATGCTAGGTCCTTCATTCATAAGAAAAACAAAAGTATCTAATTTAGGCAGCATCATATGTTCATGAACAATAGAAGGATTCACAAGAATCGAAAGTACCTGATAATTTAGTTGACGTGCACGTGCTCTAGTAACTGGTCCAGTATGTGTAGTTGGTGAGGCTTTGGGTGTAACATTAGTAGGGATGTCCTCATCAACAGGGATCTAGCGAGGAGAGTTCATCGCCTACCCACAAGTCATCTATCATCGCCCCCATATTCATCGTTCGCTTACTGAGAAGATCGGGCCACCCCTTATCATCTTGGTATCAGATTTCCAGTGTTCCCTCGGTAAGCATCCACCAAATCCATCTATTAGATCGTTTTTGTTTTCGTCCTATCCAGAAAAAGCCATACAAAAATATTAGGGTTTCTAATTTTTCCATAACTTAGATTGCATCGGAGTCATTGTTTTAGTTTGCTGTTTCGTGTGTTCTTCCCGAAAATTTCTCCGCGGTGCGAAATATTGTGGCCTACAGAGAAAATTTACTGTAGCAAAATCAAAATTACTGTAGCAATTTTCGTCCAGTTTGGAATAGTGTCAGAAAAATCAAAAAAAAGAGAAAAAGAGAAAGGATTCAAAAAAAAGAGAAAGAAGTGTGATAAAAAAGAGTTATCAAAGAGTGCAAAGAGATATACAAGTGTTAGCAAGGAAATATGATAGTGGTGATCTTTTGAGAGGCCTGTCTTTCGTTTGTCTCCACTGTGTGAGTTTTTCTTTGGGTTTGTATCACACGATCAGCACTAGGACTTGACTTCGGTGTAGTTAGGTTGCCATACCTATAGCTCCACCACATATATCCTGCTTTGTCGTGTGTTCACTCTTTTACTCGGGTATTCACTTCATCACATCCGTGCACTAGTCCTCCATCCGAACGGGTACGCATTACTATTCACTTTGGAACGGTAAGATTCACCTTTTCTTGTTAGTTTTGAGTGAGTTGTGAGTGTCCACCAAAAGATTTTGATTTAGCGCACTAACCTACTAATCATGTCTCAAAGTGGTTTTGATGTGATGCAGAAACAGGACAAGGATACGCCAGTTACATGGGAGGCATATGAAGGTCTCCGTGATCACTTGACTGGGATGTTTACTAAATCCGCTGATGCGATTGATACAAATGTTCAAGCGGTCCAACTGAAAGTGGACGCGACTGAAGCTGCAGTCACCACTATGCAACAACAACTTGCTGTTATACAGCAGAACCTACAACAAATGACAACATCTGTCACGGGCATACAAGCCGCTATGGTACAACGCCAACCTGACGCTCAGGAAGATGATGGTAGTGTTCATGGTGACAATGCTGATTTGAGGGGCAATCAAGGCCGTGGGCGTGGTGTTCAAGGACCGGGTCGCCAACCTCCACTTGGTTTTGGTGCGCGCCGTCTTCCCAGTCAGGAAGAAGTTGTCTTGAGCAAGCCCAAGTTTAACATCCCCAAATTTGAAGGTTCCACGGATGTGGAAGAATACCTCACATGGGAGCTTAAGATGGAAAAATTATGGCGTTTGCATGATTATCCGGAGGACAAGAAGGTCAAGATTGCTTCGTCCGAGTTTGACGGTTATGCTTTGCGTTGGTGGGAGAGTGTGTTGACCGAGATACAAGAAACCGATGGGCAGCCTATTCGTACATGGCGTGACATTAAGGCGACCATGAAAGCTCGGTTTGTTCCCACTAATTACTTACGGACAGTTTTTGATAAATTGCAACAATTGAAGCAAGGTACTATGTCCGTTGATGCATGCTATATGGAGATGGAGATGTTGCTGCAACGTGCGCGAGTTTGCGAAGAGGTTGAGATGACTATGCAACGTTTTCTCCATGGGCTGAAATTTAATATCAAGAGTATTGTGCGGCATCACCAATACTATAATATGAATGATCTATTGCATCTTGCAAGGGAGGCTAAATTCCAGCTTGCAGAAGAGGCACAACTGAAGTCCCGATACTCTACATCTAGCAGATTTTCTCCACGGACACCGTCCACGCCTATGGAGAATTATGGTGCCAATACTCGGGCTTCTTCTTCAGTTTCCAAGTCAGCCTCCAATGGTTCTATGGCCAAGAAGCCAGCTGCTCCTGCCACTAGTGCAGGCTCCAACATGTCTACAGCTCGCAATCGCGAGATGACTTGTCATTCTTGCGGTAATCCGGGTCACTTTAAGAGAGATTGCCCGAACCGAAAGGTCATGTTTATTAATGAAGAAACCGGCGAGTATGAAACCGGTGATGATGAAGACCCAGCCGCGTTGGATGATGAAGGTTACAATACCGAAGAAGGCATGGATGCTTTTCCGTCGCATGCTCCTACCATTGTGGTGTCACAACGTGCTCTCACGGTACAGCCACATGCTGATTCTCAGCGCTGCAATCTGTTCCAAACCAAGGCGCTCGTTGGCCCCAACAAAGCTTGGAAAGTGATTATTGATGGAGGTAGCTGCCGCAACCTCGCAAGCAAGGAGTTATGTGCCAAGCTCAATCTGAAATACTTACCTCACCCAAATCCTTATTATGTCCAATGGTTGAGTGACAGTGGTGAGATGAAGGTGAATCACATGGTGCGCGTAAATTTTGAGATAGGCCCATACAAGGATTCCATCGATTTTGATGTGGTGCCTATGCCAGTTTGCCATCTCTTATTGGGTCGGCCGTGGTTATATGATCGCCATGTGCAACACAATGGCCGAGCCAATACATATCATTTGGAGTTCAAGGGCAAGAAAGTTAATCTCCATCCTATGTCCCCACAGCAAATTGTGAATGAGTCTCGTCAGAAGGTAGAGGTGAATGTAGAACCAACACGAGAGAAAAATGTAATAGCTGTGAGTGATAATATAACGAAAAGTGCGAGAGAGACTAGTTTTCTTACATTAGCCACCAAAGAAGACATGAGAGAATTTAGTGAGGATCCTACAGCCATACCTCTTGTCCTCATGTATAAAGGCGAGGTTTTGGTTTCTAATGATAACCATCCTCTTTCTCCTGGTGTGTCTACTGTTTTGCAGGATTATGATGATGTGTTCCCGGCGGAGGTTCCAGCGGGATTACCACCCTTGCGTGGTATTGAGCACCAAATTGATCTTATACCGGGTGCAACTCTTCCTAACCGGGCACCATACAGGACAAACCCCCAAGAGACGAAGGAAATTCAGCAACAAGTACAAGCGCTTCTGGATAAAGGGTATATTCGTGTCAGCCTTAGCCCTTGTGTTGTTCCTGTTATTTTGGTTCCTAAGAAAGATGGTACATGGCGTATGTGTGTAGATTGTAGAGCTATTAATAACATCACTATTCGATATTGTCATCCTATTCCACGTTTAGAGGATATGCTTGATGAATTGTGTGGTGCTGCTATTTTCTCTAAAATTGATTTGCGTAGTGGATACCATCAAATTAGGATGAAAGAAGGGGATGAATGGAAATCTGCTTTCAAAACTAAGTTCGGCTTATATGAGTGGTTAGTTATGCCTTTTGGTCTTACTAATGCTCCTAGTACTTTCATGAGATTAATGAACCATGTTTTGAGGGAGTTTATTGGACATTTTGTGGTTGTGTATTTTGATGATATACTTATTTACAGCCGCAATGAATTTGAACATGCTGATCATATGAGACAAGTTTTGCAACTGTTGAGTGATTCTAAATTATATGCTAATCTTGAGAAGTGCACTTTTGCAAAAGATAAGGTCATATTTTTGGGATATGTTGTATCTAAGCATGGGGTAGAAGTAGATTCTTCTAAAATTGAGGCAATTCAAAATTGGCCTACCCCCATGAATGTTAGCCAAGTACGAAGTTTTCACGGTCTTGCTGGTTTTTATAGACGTTTTGTGAAAGACTTTAGTACTATTGCTACACCGTTGAATGAATTGACTAAGAAAGGTGTGCCTTTTGTTTGGGGCGTTGCCCAAGATCTTGCATTTGATGAGTTGAAACGTTTGCTTACTTCGGCACCATTACTTGTATTACCAGATTTTACTAAGCAATTTGAAGTTGCATGTGATGCTAGTGGTATAGGCATTGGTGGTGTTTTGATGCAAGAAGGTAGACCTATAGCTTATTTTAGTGAGAAGCTTTCTGGTGCTAGATTGAATTATCCTGTTTATGATAAAGAATTGTATGCACTTGTTAGAGTTCTTGAGGTTTGGCAACATTATTTGTGGCGAAAATAATTTATCATACATTCTGATCATGAAGCTTTGAAATATCTGAAAGCTCAATCTAATTTGCATAGACGCTTAGCTAAGTGGGTTGAGTTCATTGAGTCTTTTCCCTACATCATCAAATATAAGAAAGGGAAAGATAATGTTGTTGCTGATGCTCTCTCTAGGAAGAATATGTTATTGACACATCTTGATGTTAAAATTCCTGGATTAGAGAGTTTGTGTGATTTATATGCAACTGATCATGATTTTGCTGAACCATATCGTTTGTGTTTGCTTCGAAAGGCATGACACAAGTTCCACATCCATGATAGATTTTTGTTTCGAGCTAACAAACTTTGTGTTCCAGAATCTTCTGTACGTTTGCTATTGTTGCAGGAATCACATGCAGGAGGATTGATGGGTCACTTTGGGCGTGAGAAGACACTACTAATGCTTGCTGATAATTTTTATTGGCCCAGGATGAGGCGTGATGTGGACAGGTTTGTGCGACGCTGCATTGTATGCAACACATCCAAGTCCAAGCTGAAGCCTCACGGTTTGTATACTCCACTATCGGCTCCTACCACACCTTGGGAAGATATTAGTATGGACTTTGTGTTAGGATTGCCACGCACTAAATATGGTCATGATAGTATATTTGTGGTAGTGGATAGATTTTCTAAGATGGCACATTTTATTGCATGTCATAAGAGCGATGATGCGTCGCATGTTGCTAACCTGTTTTTCAGGGAGATTGTACGCTTGCATGGAGTGCCCAAGACAATTGTTTCTGACAGGGATGTAAAGTTTGTGAGCTACTTCTGGAAGACACTTTGGGGAAAGCCGGGGGCAAAGTTGATGTTCAGTACTACATGTCATCCCCAAACTGATGGTCAAACGGAGGTGGTGAATAGAACGTTATCACAATTGCTGCGAGCTATGATCAAGAAGAATCTGCGAGAATGGGAGGAGTGTTTGCCACATGTGGAGTTTGCTTATAACAGGGCAGTACACACTACTACTCAGCTTTGTCCTTTTGAAGTGGTATATGGTTTCAAGCCTATTACACCTCTTGATTTGTTGCCTCTTCCATTGCAGGAACGAGTTACTATGGAGGCATCCAAACGAGCAGATTATGTGAAGAAGATGCATGAGAAGACGCGAGAGGCTATTGAGAAGAAAGGCATGGGTGTTGCTGCTATAAGGAACCAGTCACGGAAGCAAGTTCTATTTCAGCCCGACGACATGGTTTGGGTGTATTTGCGCAAGGATCGATTTCCAGGGTTGCGAAATTCCAAATTGAAGCCTCGTGGTGCTGGTCCTTACAAGGTGTTAGCCAGGATCAATGACAATGCCTACTCGATTGATATTCCCATTGCTGAGTTTGGTGGCGCTAACAACAGTTTCAACGTTGCTGATTTATCACCATACATGGGAGATGACCTTGGAGCGTCGAGGTCGACGCCTTTTGAAGGGGGGGGAGATGATGAGGACATCCCTATTGACAAGCCATCCCCAACTCTTCATGAAGCACAAGCTAATGAAATCAGAATTGGACCTATTACAAGAGCCCGTGCAAAGCTAATAGAACAACAGGTGAACTTGCTCTTAATAGAATCTGATGTTTTGCTTAATAAGAATTTTATACTGCCTGAATCCTTGTTTGTAGGCATGATCAGATATCAAGAACAAGGACAAGCTACATTGGAAGAAGAACCTCAAGAAGACAAGGACAGGAAGAACCAAGCTTCAGGCCGCGGTACTACCGCGCTGACCGCGGTACTACCGCGCCACGGTACAACCGGGCCTACTACCGCACGTACTACCGCGACAACAGAAGGGTTACGGTAGTCCTTACGGCACTACCGTAACGACTACCGTGTTGGTCAGGAGAGATACGGTAGCGACTACGGTAGTAGCCGCGGTACTACCGCGCCCGCGGTACTACCGCACCAATCACGGTACTACCGTGCTGCCTGCGCGCAGAAACGGGCCTACGGCCCCTGGATCCGAGTCTGGACCCCCTTAGACTATAAATACAAGTCCCCCTACGAGTTTTAGAGTTAGACCACGTTTAGATAAACCCTAGTTCCTGAGGATTGCTCCAAGCATTCATCTTGAATCAAATACTTCAATTCGTATCGATCTGAAGTGTTGCTACTGCAAGTCTTGTGTGATCTGTTGTTCCACTGGGAATTAGTAGATTGCAAATTACCGTCTCGTGGTCGACGGCTACGTTGCGCAAGTGTGTGAAGTTGTGAATATCCAAAGGGTAGAAAGTTGTCGCATTGGCAATAGGGATCTAGCGAGGAGAGTTCATCGGCTACCCACAAGTCATCTATCATCGCCCCCATATTCACCGTTCTCTTACTGAGAAGATCGGGCCACCCCTTATCACCGGGAGTATTTCACACTCCTCTGGTGAAAGGCAAGCCACAATACCCTTTGCACCTTTGCAAAGCTTTGACGTGCTTTAAAAATTGCTTTTCGATGATATGCTATATCAATGAACGTGATCATGTGGCCATGCTATGATTGATGTTATACTGCCATGCTATCTTTGAGTATGCTACTGCTATGCTATGCCATGTTACATCCATGCCATGCTTCGATCATATCTTTGCCATGTTATACTCTGCATCATCGTAACCACCACATACCAACACCATGTTAAGTTGCTCATGTTACACCTGTTCATGCTATGCCTAAGTTATGCTCAACTGCATTCATAATGTTGCCATGTTAATAACTTAATCTTTGTAACACGGATAAGTTCACCATCTAAAATGTGCTTGATCATATCTGAAGATATCATGTTAATATTCTATGCATTGTTATGATCTGATACTCATGTTGCACCTGATGCTTGTGTTCGCTGTTGGAGATATGCTTCGTAACAAGTTGATCAGGTACCACCGAACCGGGCTTATCCGTGCAGCCACATTTGCCTGTATGGGCAGGCCTTGATTCGGTCTTCCGGTGGGTTCTCTTATTTGTATCACCTAGTAGGGGGGCTACGTGCACGCTCTGCCCTGATCAGGCAGGCGGCGCTAGTCCTGATAGCAGTGTTGTTATGAGCTCAGTCCCCGTTGGGACAGTATTTTCCACAAGGTGCCCGAGTGGTCCTGGTGGTAACATGGACACCTAACCACAGGGCTACCCAAGACGGAATGTCGGTGATACGGTAAGAGGGACACTCAGTATATCGGTCTCGTTGGAGAAGTCCTAGTTCACTCCTGCGGTGCGAGTTCCAAGGATCCTGTGGGACAAGTACCGGGGTGCTGGATGGAGGAAGAACTCCATAGTGTGGGTAACGTGCACAAACTCTGCAGAGTCAAAATCTATTCGAATAGCCGCGTCCTCGGTCATGGGACACAGTTCGTACTAGGTCACACCATATGATCAACTCGAGTACGGTGGTAAGTTTGTGGTAAGTGGATGGTTATGCGATGTTTGGATTGGTTGGGTGGTAACGAAGGAAAACCTACCCCCCTTAGAAAAATCTCTTCCTCGAGATTTGGTTGCTCAGGGAACCATCGCAAACTTACCGTCCTTCGGAAACTTGCTGCTTCTCGGATTTCCTTTTTACCGCATACTGTTCCCATGGTAGCATCCAATATATCTGCTGAGGGGGTTTACTTCACCCGGTCTGTAGCTCTGACAGAATGTTCTTCCTTGATACCTCACATCCTTTCCCGCTGATTTCAATCCTCATATCTTCTGACTTGTATGGTAACAGAATGTCTTGTCATAGGATGAATGCTGACGATACCCATACTGTGTCTGGGGTACCTCAGGCTTTATTCGTGGTATGGTCTTGAATCTTTTGCATTGGCCTCTTCGACAAGAGCTTGGCCTCCATCGGTAGTTGGTATCTCAGAATGATTACTATCGGTACCTTGACTGGTAGTATGTGGGGTTGCCTCGCATTTCTTTTGGCCTGTCCACCGTGCTCAAGGATTCGGGGCGGGGCACAAATTCTGAACATTTGCTTATGCCGATACTTGCCTGACTGATTGCTCCTTCCGGGTGGCGATCGGTCCTGATAAGCTTTAATCCGGTTCTTGAATTTAAAATGCCGAGCTGAGCTGGTGACCTTTAATGAAGCAGACTAGGGTAAATCGGCAAGACGGACGATTCAGAACTTGAGTGACTGCTCAGGCTAACTGGATCGGTACACGGTCCTTGGCCCATGGGGAATGAGCTTTCTTTGTGGTAGATATCCACGGTGGTTCACATGACTTCAACTGATCACGACAAATTTGACTTGAGGTCCATGCGATTCATTCTGCCTAACCCGTCGGGCTCGAGAGTTGCATACCTCTGATAACTTGCGAAATGCCACGCTTGCTCAGATTGCAGCAAGATTTGACACCTACCGTGTATGTTTTTCCTGGGTCTTGCATCTGCGTCAATCAACCTTTCTTGTGTTAGCTTTTCTTCGGTCAGGGTTCCTCCCTTGTTGCATAACTGCTTATTGTTCTACCGCAATCTTTGAGATAGATAGGTTATCATCACCCTTTTGTCTCTTGTTTCGTTCTGATAACTTTGGTTGCAACGACGGGGGTCTCCAGATTATTCTGCTTCGGAGCCTTGTCGGTCGTGAGGAGCTGAACTTCATGCCGGGAGCAGGATTCAATGCTCCTTGCTTCCTTTCTTCAGGGTGACCTTGTCAGTCTTTCTTCCAGGCTGAGATGTGTATCCGTCTCTTCTGCTGATTTGTTTCCCGAGAGCTGCGGTTCTTCACCGTCGTTCATGTGCATAATCCTTCCTTGATTACGAGCATGGTGGTATCCGCACAGGGGTAGCTTTCATACTTGATAAGAATACCCATCACCATATGCGGGTCCTGACAATGCTGAAGTCTTCACTGTCCTGCATGGCTGGATTTCTGACAATATTGTTGCAGGCATGGTGACGCGTCGAGGAAGTCTGGTATCTTGTCCGCGAAGCTTGGGCTAGCTTGCTGGGGAAGGTTGGGTACCGTACCCCGGAAGTTTTCTTCGGTGGCGTATCGAGGAAGGCGAGGTGTCGTACATGGGAAGCTTCCTCGATAGCTTGCTGAAGAAGACTGGGTGCCTTGCCTTGGTGGCTTTCTTAATAACTTACTGTAGAAGATGGGTTGTCTTGTCCCGGAAGTTTGCCTCTTGCGCTGTGGACATACCGGTCCCTTCTGCTGGAAGTTTCAGTGGCAGATCATTGTAAACAAACGAGCAGCTTGTGCTGTAGTCCATCCCTGTGGCGTACCGAGCACGATCGAGTGTCTTGCGCTGTAAGCTTTTGTCGGTGGCTTGTGGAGGAAGGCTAATTGTCTTGGCTGAGAAGATATCCTGGTAGCGTACTAAGGAAGGCTGAGGTTCCTTCTGTCTGAAGCTTTTCCTCAATGACGTGGAGAAAAATCTGACCAAGGTGTCTGATAGGCTTCTGGCTGCCGGCTGGTGAGGGGGAAACATTCTTCCGATCATATGGGCTTCATAATATGTCTTGGCCACCTTCCGGAATATACTGAAATAATTTTTATTGCATTGGACTGTAGCTGGTGTTTGTCCTGCCTTGGGTGCATATGCTCGTAGGTCATAGTCTTTGCTTATCTTTGCATGAATCTCTGCGACTGTCATGGTTGATGCGAACTTGATTCAAGTGATGGCTTGGGTAGCACCCAATCGTGAGCCATAAGCTTCCCACGCAACTGGGTAAAAGTCATGTTTGTCTTGATGATTTTCCGCATCATTGCGGCCTTTAACTGTCTGAGTCTTCAGGCTGCTCTGGTTGAAGGCCTGATGGTTGCCATATGCTTCATACTTGAGAAAAAGCGTGTGAGATGCAACCGGGTATGCGTCATTCATGTATGGTTGATTTTCTTCATTTCTCTGTGGTCTTCCACTGATAGAATCTTCATGACTGTAACATCCACCGGAAAAATGCTGACTTGGTTCATTCGGGCAGAACTCATATGGGTTGAACACTCATGCTGCAAGCTGGTGTGGGTCCTTGACTTGGTGTCTTCATGCTGCTCTACGGTATTGCACTGGTTCTTCGAGGTATGCGGGGTTATGAGAAACTTTTCATCGGGGAAAAGAGAGTGACACCAAAGAACCAAACGAAGAACCAACAAAGAAAACCACGGGGCAAAAGCAAATGAGAAGCGGCTTGCTACTTCATCAGTTTTAGCGGTCGTTGATGACTATCCGGACTCATTGCAAAGAAAACAGCGAATAACCCAGTAGCCACCAGAACGATCTTTACAACTCAGATCTGGGACTTGTACTGGACTAGTTCAAGCATTGCTCATGACGGCCGACCGAAATCAGCTCAGAGCATAGGGTCTCCACTGCGAAAAGAAACTCAACAACTACCCGAGACGGCCGAAAAGCAGCTCAGAACACGGGTCGGTTGTGGAAAAGAGAAATGTAAGACAGGCATCCACTCCGGACGGGTGACGATGCATCAACTCAGAACCAGACTTGGTGCCACTGCAGAACAACAAGCAAGGGTCCGTCCAAGTCATCCAACACCTGCCAAAACAGAGTTAGCAGCTGTCGAGGAAACTTAACAAAGAACCAACAACGAGAACCAACTAAGAAGGAAAAGCAACGCTGAACAAGCACTGAGATCACACGCAGGATCTCAACTTATTGCTACACACACCAACATGCAACAGGCAACATGAAATACTACTACTCATGCATCACGAACTACGCGAAGCTCAGGCGTTCTGATCTGACGGCGGGTTGCCGGGGGTCGCGGGAGTGGGCGGAGAAGTCGGCAACGATAGGGGTGCGGCAAGAGCTCTCGTTGAATCCCTTGCATCACGGACTAGCTCGACGATGAGGGCGTACTGGGAGATCATGTAGCGGGACATGGTGATCACCGCCGCATCGGCTTCCGCCAAAGGGCGAGGAAACCTTACTTGCTGCGGAGTCGCACCCAAGGTGGGGTAGAAATGGAAGGCGCGATTCTGATGCATCGCACTCTCCTGGTGGCGTAGGCCTAAGAGGCCCGCCAACGCGGCAAGCTGAATGGCATGATCCGGGGTAGGAGCGGGTCCACCCTGGAAGTTGTAGGAGCGCACACCGATGGGGATAGTGGCGGTCAGGTAGATTTGGCATGGTACTCAAGCAGCCGCCCTCCGATCGGCGTCTGGGAAACTTGGTACCTTGGAAGCTCTCCACTGGGGTAGAGAGTCCACCATACGTCTGCAAGGAGATAGTCAAAGTTGGTCGCGGATGAGGATCCTGTGTATCCCACCGGGTATTCCGCCATCTACACTCGTCAGATCAGATCATTAGCGAAAAACGTACCGTCTATATGCAACAAACAAATGCAGTAGGCAATAGGATCACACAAGCAAACTATACACTAGCTCTAACATCAATCTAACGTCCTTCTAACGTTCGCGCGGGCTAGCGGGTCCTACAGCCAGTCCTGCTCTGATACCAACCGTTGTGGCACCCCAGCTCAGAGGACCGGAACGCCCCGTGCACCAGCCCAGAGATCAAGTCTTCTGGCGCACGACACTGATTGAGTTCTAACTGAACAACTTACTATTACCGAAGATAGAGGTACACGAGGTCTATTACAACGCTAGAGGAGACACAACTTGCTCCTCAGGCTAGCCTCAGCTCTACACCAAGCAGCAGCATAACTTTCTAGCAGCGGAATAACGTTGGCAGCGGAACAATAACGGCGATGCTGAACTCCAATCCATAGGGACACTGGCTGGGACACCTCCTAGCTCGCAAACACCGGGAACGTCGTCCTACGCATCCAAAGCACGACCTACAAATCTGGCATAACACGCCAGGTCAGTACATTGAATGTACTTGCAAGCTCACAACAACCATGCAACAAGGCAAAACAATAACATGGCAACAGGTTAAAGTATATTAGTGAATTAGACAGGTGAGCAGCAATATCATGCAAGCAGATAATCATCAAGCGTATTAACAGCATTAAGCCTAATGCACACACAATGGACCCCACATGATCGTCGCAGGATCACGTGGCTTACCTCGGAGTCCTTATAGACTCAAGCACCGGGTCACTTCGTGACCAATCACATCCACGGGTCGTCGCGTGACCGAACGGGTCATCGCACGACCATCCAACGGGTTAGGTGTCCTTCGTTACCACCCAACCAATCCAAACATCGCATAACCATCCACTTACCAAAAACTTACCACCGTAGTCAAGTTGATCATATGGTGTGACCTAGTACGAACTGTGTCCCATGACCATGGACGAGGCTATTCGAATATATTTTGACTCTGCAGAGTTTGTGCACGTTACCCACACTATGGAGTTCTTCCTCCATCCAGCACCCCGGTACTTGTCCCACAGGATCCTTGGAACTCGCACCGCAGGAGTGAACTAGGACTTCTCCAACGAGACCGATATACCGAGTGTCCCTCTTACCGTATCACCTACATTCCGTCTTGGGTAGCCCTGTGGTTAGGTGTCCCAGCCAGTGTCCCTGTGGATTGGAGTTCATCATTGCCGTTATTGTTCCGCTGCAGTCGTTATTCCGCTGCTAGAGAGTTATGCTGCTGCTTGGTGTAGAGCTGAGGCTAGCCTGAGGAGCAAGCTGTGTCTCCGCTAGCGTTGTAATAGACCTCGTGTACCCCTGTCCTTGATAATAGAAAGTTGTTCAGTTCTATACCAATCAGTGCCGTGTTCTAGAAGACTTGATCTCTGGGCTGGTGCACGGGGCGTTCCGGTCCTCTGAGCCGGGGTGCCACATGTGGTACCCTCGAAAGGCAACACATAACTCCTGCCAAGTCACTACGTGACCATCTGGCTGCATAGCAACATAGTTCTCCCACCATTGAAGAGCAGCACCTTCGAAAAAGTATGCCGCGAATATAACTCGATCATTGGGAGCAACATGTGCCGTGTCAAGCTTACGCTCGATGGAACGGAGCCAATCATCAGCTTCAAGGGGCTCAGAAGAACATCGGAATACCGGTGGCTTGAGGAGGATGAAGTCCTGAATGCTCACAACCACATTGCGATGATGGGCGGTATTCTGCTCGATGAGCTCCAGAAGGCGTGTTTGATCACGTCTATTCCGCTCGGCTTCCATCATGATTTCCTCCGCAGAAGGCGGTGGTGGAGGTTCATCATTACTTCGATTCCGATCACGGTTTCGATTGCGACGAACAGCACTACGAGTTCCACCTGACATCCTGTGTGATAAAAATCAACAATCAGAACAGGTTGTACGATGGAATCAAAGATAAGCGGACATGATTAGGAGGAAAAGATTGTAATGCAAAGGCAAAGATTCCTAGAAACACGGAATAAATCGGGCAGCACAACGGCTACACCGGGATGGAAAATGAAACAACCTTGAGGAGATTGGACAGAACTTCCCCAAGGAACTCAACAACACGATGACTCTAGACAACTACAACAATCCTACGGCTATAAGAAGCAATCAACAAGATGTTCTAGTAAGACATAGATGAGCCTAGTCCTATCTTCCCGTAGAAAAGATGAGGGTGACTCAGAACTCAGATCGATGAGGGTAAGGAGAAAAAGAAGCCTTACGTTGTTCCCATTATACCCAAGTAACTATATAACTATAGAATGCTAGACTCGACTTCGACCAAGGGTTGAATAAGCCTACAGACAGTCCTGCTCTGATACCAAGTCTGTCGGGACCCGGAATATGCGTATGTAATTCCAGTCACGATGCAATCACATGGAGAGCCGAGAGCCGTACCCACTTGTCTAAGCAGACAAGGCCAAGCACAGAACACTCTCGGAAAGCATCGAACGTGAGGGGCATCCCATCCAGGCCGGATGATCATCTGACATGGGTCCTCATCGTCCGCTCACAAGTCTAAATTCTTATGGGTGGTGAATCCCATACTCATAGACAAGTCGCCTCAACCATGTTATCGATTGAATCCTAACTCTTATATAGACTTACTCCAGCCAGATCACTTAGTCGGGGTCTAGGGCGGGCTCGATCATACAACAAAGTGTGCACATGACCGAGTCACGAGCAATCGCATCGCGATGCCCCAAGCTGCGCACATCTAAGGGCCACTTGGTGTATAAAAGACCGTCAGCCAGATCACAACTAAGGTCTCAAAAACCCATACTAAGTCATGCATGATATACACATACACGCAGCACACATGCCTAGAATGAACAGCAGGTATCATCACATAACTCTACAAAGTGTATCTTTATCGACTTACACATAGAGCATACAAATATCACATGTCTGTGACCATCATTACATCATACAACGGTAGCAAATTAGGTCTAAGTACAGACAAGTTTAACAAATGGCTTAGAGAAGCCTTGTTCAACATACATGCCCTTCCACGAGGGACCAGACTGCTGTCTGGAACTATACTAGCTTAGTCAACGTCGAGCTTCAGGAAGGTGACTCCATCGGGGTCTGGGTTTCCATCTAAAACATAGAATAAGCAAACGTGAGTACAAAGTCGTACTCAGCAAGACTTACATCAGAACTATACTACTCATGCTCAAGTTTCAAGGTAAAGGGAGGTGGGGTTTCATCATGCAGAAGTGCCAGCTTTGACTTGGCTAGTCCTGTACTACGAGTACCAGACTTGAGGTAAGAAGCATACACGAGTCCACTACCAAGTCTCCAACCAATACACCACTATGGATACTTCCTCGACATCCCCACGAGAAAGCATGCCATAGCACTCACACTTATCTTGCGAGTTTTAGAGTATCCATTCAAGTTGTCTAATAATCAGGTACAGGTTCCAAGTAGTCCATGACCGCGGAAGCGGGTATTCGAATAGTTTTGTTAACCTTGCAAGGGTGTAAACTACACACACATGACCATCAGTTACCGCCTTTTGCTCGCCACCGTTCAAGAGGTGACAGCGAGGATGTTCACCACGACACTTCGCTCACAACCGGTCTATTCCAGGAGTCGACTATCTGAGTTTCCTCCGCTCGAGAGCTCGGCCGGATCAACGAAACGGACTCAAACAATGCAAGTGACCGAGACGCCACCTTTGGCAGATGGTTTTCCTGCCTCACATGTGCACCCACATATCTATATGATGCAACCATTCCTTCATTCTTTTTCTATGCACATGCCAAATGGAAAAGCCCGAACAAATGTGACTCCTGGACGTCAACACGGATCAAGGTTCTAGGCCGAGAGGGGTCAGTGAGCCCAATGTGTGGTTGTACTCTTTGTCTTGGATTACCATACAAGAACTCGGTGCTTAAGGAGGTGTTCAACGAGGCAACCCATTGTGTACTCCTACACAGCCACTCATAGTTCACCTTGTATTAGGGTGGATTCACCGACACATTTTCACCTTCATCAGTAACATGATCACAACCATCCTGACTCACAGATCAAAGTAACCTCATTGTAACTCTAGGCATGCAATAAGCTGTAACAATTGCAGGGGCCACATGATATCAATCAACTCCCATGTTAGCTAGGATTGTGGTTTGCTTAATACGGTGACAAAATGATAGGTCATGCATCGGAATGGGTTCAACTATGCGAAAGAACGTGTCTCGGTGATCTCCTAAACATGCATAAGCGAGACTGAGAGGGAAGTAGGATTTTATAGACATGATCAATGGGGTTTGCTTGCCTTGCTGACGATACACGGGGTTTACCGAACTTCTTCTCCTTCGGGGGTGATCACCGTCTCGGAACGTCTGTCACCGGAACAATCATCAACAAAGGGGGGCACAACCTTGAAATAGAATGCACAAGCACATGATACAGTTGTCCATGATGTGAATTCTACTGGTTTGTGGAAAATTCATCTTAATTGAAGTGTATTGCATTTGGAATGCAAATTCAAACTTCAAATTCAAATTCAAATTATGCCATATGCATGTTTGCTACTGTTCACCCATTTTAAAATGGTCAAACATAGAAACAAGTTGCATATTCATAATCCTTGCATTTTTCTGATAATTTTTCATATATTATATGTTTAATTTGGAGTTAATATGAATTTTCTATGAATTTTAGAAGTTTATTCAATTTCAGCCTTTTCTGTAATTCTTTTAATTGTTTTCTATTTACTGCGTCAGCATGACCTATGGCTGACGTCAGGGGTCCTCTGGACAGTGGGCCAGCCCTGTCATTGAGAGAGAGAGTTATCTCTCTTTTTAAAATAAAATAGAGAGGAGATTAGTAGGGCCCACCCGTCAGCCCCTGTGGGGGTGGTTAACTAGGGGCCACGTCATCGTTCGCCGGCGGCGAGCTCAGTGCACGGCGGAGTTCCCCTGGATGGCGACACATGGCTTGGTTTGGAGTGCTGCGACCACTAGGATGCGCAGCACACCCGTGCGCATCTACCTGACAAGGCGGTTGCCACCCGCGTGGCCTAGGGCGACGGCGGGTCAAAAGGCGCGGCGGCCATCGTCGGCTTCCATGGAGCACGGAGGAGGAGGAAGGGGGAAGGCACGGGAGAAGAGGGGAAAAGCTCACCCCAACGCGAGGAAAACAACAGTGCAGACGAGGGGACCGGGGAGAGCTCTACGGCGTCCAATCCCTCGCCGGGATCCATGGCGACCGGCGACGTCTCGATGACGATGGTGTCGGCTTTTGGGGGCTAGAGCTCGAATTGGCGGCGCGGGACGACGAAGTCGGCGACGGCGGTTCACATGGACACCATGGCGAGGAAGAAGGAGTCCGGTGGCCGCGTGGTTAGCTCGGGGGCGCTTCGGTGTGCTCTCTGCGGCGGCCGAAATCTTGACGACGGCGGCGCTGGAGGAAACAGAGAAGGGAGGGGAGTACGCGGGGGACCTCTAGGCGTTGCGTGGCGCAAGGGAGGAGGCAGGGGAATCCTAGGGGCTTCTCCTCGTCCCGGTGGCAGTCGCCATGCTCCCTCGGCTCGCCACCGAGGAGCTTGGGGAAGAAGACAAAAGGGGGAGTGGGCTGGGCCGCTTGGTGGGCTGGGGGGAAATGAGTTGGGCCAAAGCCAGGGGGTGCTTCCCCTTTCTATTTCTTTCTTTTTATTTTTCTGTATTTTGTTTGCTCCAATAAATAAAAATACCAGAGCAATTTTTAAAATCCCCAAAACTTTTATGTGGGCTTAGGGTTCATGCCATTAGCCACTCACAAGTTTTGGTGACTTTTGAAATTCAAACAATTTGAATTTAAATTCAAATTGGAGTTTAATTTAATTTCCAAGCCCTGTTTGGAATATTTGAAAAATACACGAGCATGGGGTTGGTCCCACATCACTTGATATGTGATCACACATATTTATAAGACTTTTCAAAAATACCAGAGGAATTTTTGGAAGAAATTTTTATCTGGCCATTTGAATTAATTTCTCAGGGCTTTCTGCTTTCCCCATTTTGAATTTCCTTTGAAATTTTTACATGATGCAAGGGACTAAACCAACCCTAGCACATACCTAACTTGGGGTTGTGACATCATACTTGGCACTCGAGGGGCCGCTCGCCGCAGCCACCCCCAAGGAAAATGCTACCACGCAATTGCAGAATTGAAGACTACCACTTACAACCTCAAAAACATACATTGAGCAAGGAAGAATTTACAAGGGCCCAAAAAATCTAGTCCCCGGGCTCTGATTTCACCTTACAAAAGGAACCAAGAAGGCGGTCATTCTCCTCGCACACCATCTTCATAACCAAGCTCGCAGGCTCATTTTCCACCGCATAATGCTCATCCATCGGCTCATCACGACCACGAGGAGGACCTCGAGCTGCCAACATGATATCTAACCCAGGCCAATGACTGTGAACAAAAGAGAAAGCACACCGGGCTCCCGCGTGAATTTGATGATTCAGAACCCGACGAACAGCTCGTGGCACCCGACCAACCTGCAGCCGCAACACGACAAAGAGCCGCGCTTGGGCCCTGTCCCTCGAAAAGGGATTTTCAGCTTGAACGGTCGGGTCATCCAAATGCGATAACTCCGACTGAACAACCGCATCCTCCTCGCGGGATCGACCAGCCAACACTTTCCAAGAAAACCAGAATCTGCAAGAATCAAAAGAAAGAAGCACTCGCGCAATCAAGTTAATAGAGGCGAAGGTGTCCCGATGTTCCGATGAGATGATGGAGATCGATTATGGTGGAGACGACTTTCACGACCCGACTACGAACGTGCGAAGATGTTGCGCCTTAGCGATCGCTAAACCAACTCCGAGAGGTTGTTGATCCCGCAGAGGCACGATCAACCTGACCACGAAGGTCTAATTCCTGCAAGCAATCGAAAGAACAAGCAAGAACTAAGAATTGCAATCTGGAAATTGCGAATATAAGATGAATGATTAACGAAAGTTGGGGTTCCAATGCGGTCTTGGCCTGGTCGGATGACACAAACGAAGAACTTGAAGTTGCGGCTATGGCTAACTTAAATCTAATTAAAACCCAAGTCTAAACGACGCCCTAAGGGCTGTATATATGGGGAAACAGAGGGGAATTTCGTGACCCCTTGGAGGTGGGGTCCGAAAACAACCCTAACTCGGTTTCCCCTGACATACGGACTCTAAAAACATCCTATAATGTGGTATTTCGAAATTACATGGGCCCAGCCCAATATTAAGGTGACGCAGTGATAGAGGCGTAGGTGTCCCGATGTTTCGATGAGATGATGGAGATCGATTATGGTGGAGTAGACTTTCACGACCTGACTACGAACATGCGAAGACATTGCGCCTTAGCGATCGCACACTTTCACGACCTGACTATTAAATGATGATGCGAACCGAACGTTCTTTCACCACTCCCTTTGTGTGGAACAAATTATGCCTCTGGTTTTGCTCGGCCTTCGATACCTGCACACTTAACACACGTTGAGCAACCAAACTAGCATATTGATCTGCATCATCAGGAGCCATATACTCTATATCATGAGCATCATCATGGGCACCCTGTTCCTCGTGAGCAATGAGAACTAAAGTCTCCTCATCATAGTCGCTCGCTGACTCATACCCACCATCCGCCGTAATAATCATCACACGCTTGGAGGGACAGTCTTTTGCGAAGTGACCTCCACCTTGGCACCTGCGACATTTAATATCACGATCTCGTGTTTGCCCTGTGGAAGCCATGGATGAAGAAGAACTCGCTGCTGGACCACTCTGTGCACCCTTGAATGGTGGCGCTGGCTGTTTTGGTGGCTCCCTGTAAGAATGAGCGGTTGAAGTAGATGGTGGTGCAGCAGGACGTGTGGATGTAGAAGGTCCACGCGATGTCCATGATGTATTTCGTCCTGCAGAAAGTTAGGTCTCGTAGCGGCCTGTCGATACTGCACTTCACGTTCAGCTTTACAAGCAAGATGAAACAAACGAGTAATAGTAGCATAGTCCTTGTATTCTAGAATAGTTTGTATCTCCCTGTTTAAGCCACCTATAAAACGTGCAAACATAGCTTCATTATCCTCTACTAGGCCACATCTAATCAATCCAGTTTGTAATTCTTGATAATATTCCTCTACAGAATTTTTTCCTTGTCTCAAACGCTGTAATTTTTGTAGCAATTCACGTTGATAATAAGGAGGAACCCAGCGAGTACGCATAGCATCTTTTAAAGCAGCCCAAGTAGCTGGAATATTATTAGCATGCAATCTACAATGTTCAGACCACCAAATAGATGCTAACCCCGTGAATTCACAAACAACAGCAGTAACACGTCTATTCTCAGGATATTGTAAACATGTAAAGCGTTGTTCAGTTTCTAACTCCCAAGTAAGATAAGCATCAGGAATATATCTACCCTCAAACGACTTAAGGTTCAATTTAAGTTTAGGCACATGTTCATCATCGCGTACCTGAGGGGGTGGTTGGTGTCGACCGTGGCGAATATTGGGACGTGGACGTCCAGCTGGCTGCTCATAGGCCGCTTCCTGTTCCACCTCCTCCTCGTAATCACCCTCGTAGTTTTCGTCCTAGCCGACGTGATAGAGGCGAAGGTGTCCCGATGTTTCGATGAGATGGTGGAGATCGATTATGGTGGAGGCAACTTTCACGATCCGACTACGAACGTGCGAAGACGTTGCGCCTTAGCGATCGCTAAACCAACTCTGAGAGGTTATTGATCCCGCGGATGCACGATCAACCTGACCACGAAGGTCTAATTCCTGCAAGCAATCGAAGAACAAGCAAGAACTAAGAATTGCAATCTGGATATTGCGAATATAAGATGAATGATTACGAAAGTTGGGGTTCCAATGAGGTCTTGGCCTAGTCGGATGACACAAACGAAGAGCTCGAAGTTGCGGCTATGGCTAACTTATATCTAATTAAAACCCAAATCTAAACGACGCCCTAAGGGCTGTATATATGGGGGAACAGAGGGGATTTTCGTGACCCCTTGGAGGTGGGGTCCGAAAACAACCCTAACTCGGTTTCCCCACACATACGGACTCTAAAAACAGCCTATAATGTGGTATTTCGAAATTACATGGGCCCAGCCCAATATTAAGGTGACGCAGCACCTATAATTGCTCTTGGACGAAAATAATGAAGTGGCATCTCGTGTATTCCGTCCAAGCCTTCATGCATGCCTTATGGTGGCTTCAACGTGCGAAAATCCCCACTGGAAACTCCACTGTACTTTCCCCCGCGCGCACCTTCTTCTCCATTCTTGATCCCGCTCCAATGACCATCCTTCGTGTCCATGCTAGGTCCTTCATTCATAAGCAAAACAAAAGTATCTAATTTAGGCAGCATCATATGTTCATGAACAATAGAAGGATTCACAAGAAACGAAAGTACCTGATAATTTAGTTGACGTGCACGTGCTCTAGTAACTGGTCCAGTATGTGTAGTTGGTGAGGGTATGGTTGTAACATTAGTAGGGATGTCCTCATCATTCTCCCCTTCTTGAATTGAAGTCGTCCTCGACGGAAGCTCATCATCTTCTCCCAAATAAGGTTTCAAATCTGCAATGTTAAATGTGGGACTAACCCCAAAATCTGCAGGTAGCTCAAGTTTATATGCATTATCATTAATTTTCTGTAAAACCTTAAAGGGACCATCAGCTCGTGGCATTAACTTAGACTTGCGCAAATCAGGAAACCTATCTTTACGTAGATGTAACCAAACAAGATCTCCTGGTTCAAACACAACATGCTTTCGACCCCTATCACCAGCAAGCTTGTATCTAGCATTCATGCGCTCAATGTTTTCTTTAGTTAACTCATGCATTTTTAATATCAATTCAGCACGTTGCTTAGCATCAAAATTAACCTTCTCCGAAGATGGAAGAGGCAGCAAATCAATAGGTGCACGAGGTAGAAAACCATAAACAATCTCAAAAGGGCACATTTTAGTGGTAGAATGCACTGAACGATTATAAGCAAATTCAATATGAGGTAAACATTCTTCCCACAGTTTCAAGTTACTTTTTAAAACAGCCCTAAGCATAGTAGACAATGTCCTATTGACCACTTCAGTTTGTCCATCAGTTTGGGGATGACATGTAGTACTAAAAAGTAGTTTAGTCCCCAACTTAGCCCATAAGCATCTCCAAAAATGGCTAAGAAACTTAGTATCACGATCCGAGACAATAGTATTGGGCACACCATGTAAACGAATAATCTCTCCAAAGAATAAATCAGCAACATTAGCAGCATCATCGCTTTTATGACATGGTATAAAATGTGCCATCTTAGAAAATCTATCCACGACAACAAATATGCTATCCCTCCCCTTCTTTGTTCGAGGCAAGCCTAAAACAAAGTCCATGGATATGTCCTCCCACGGAACACTAGGTACAGGTAAAGGCATGTATAAACCATGAGGATTGAGTCGTGACTTAGCTTTTTGACATGTAGTGCAGCGAGCAACAAAACGCTCAACATCCCGTCTCATCTTTGGCCAAAAGAAATGTGTAGCAAGTACGTCCTCCGTCTTTTTCACGCCAAAATGTCCCATTAATCCTCCTCCATGCGCCTCCTGCAACAACAAAAGACGAATAGAGCTAGCTGGAATGCATAGCTTGTTAGAACGGAACACAAATCCATCATTAAGCACAAACTTGTTCCATGTTCTACCCTCTCTACAATTCTGCAATACATCTTTAAATTCCGCATCATTTACATATTGTTCTTTGATTGTCTCTAAACCGAATATCTTGAAGTCAAGTTGTGAAAGCATAGTATAACGACGAGACAAAGCATCAGCAATAATATTATCTTTCCCCTTCTTGTGTTTAATGACATAAGGGAAAGTCTCAATAAATTCAACCCACTTAGCATGTCTACGATTAAGTTTTGCTTGACTTCTTATGTGTTTCAAAGATTCATGATCAGAATGTATAAAAAATTCTTTGGGCCATAAATAATGTTGCCAAGTTTCTAATGTCCGAACAAGAGCATATAATTCCTTATCATAAGTAGAATAGTTCAGACTAGGCCCACTCAATTTTTCAGAAAAGTATGCAACAGGTTTAGCATCTTGTAATAACACACCTCCCAAACCAATCCCACTAGCATCGCATTCAAGCTCAAAAGTCTTATTAAAATCAGGAAGTTGGAGCAAAGGAGCATGTGTTAACTTATCTTTCAATACCGTGAAAGCTTCTTCCTGTGCGGTACCCCAAGTAAAAGGCACATCCTTGCGTGTAAGCTCATTGAGAGGTGCAGCAATGGTGCTGAAATCTCTCACAAAACGCCTATAGAATCCAGCGAGGCCAAGAAAACTCCTCACTTGTGTGACCGTTTTGGGCTGCGGCCAACTCTCAATTGCCTCGATCTTGGCATGATCAACTTCAATTCCCTGCGGAGTAACAACATAGCCAAGAAACGACACTCGGTCGGTGCAAAAGGTGCACTTCCCAAGGTTACCAAATAAACGTGCATTACGTAGAGCAATAAAAACAGCACGTAAATGATCCAAATGTTCCTCCAAAGATTTGCTATAAATCAGTATATCATCAAAATAGACTACCACAAATCGTCCAATGAAAGCACGTAAAACCTCGTTCATTAATCTCATAAAAGTGCTAGGTGCATTAGTTAACCCAAAAGGCATGACTAACCACTCATATAATCCAAACTTAGTTTTAAATGCCGTTTTCCATTCATCCCCTAATTTCATGCGAATTTGATGGTATCCACTACGCAAATCAACTTTGGAAAACATGGTAGAGCCACTTAATTCATCAAGCATATCATCTAGCCTAGGAATAGGATGACGATAACGAATAGTAATATTATTAATGGCTCGACAATCAACACACATACGCCATGTTCCATCCTTTTTAGGCACTAATATAACAGGAACAGCACAAGGACTAAGGGATTCACGTATGTAACCTTTGTCGAGTAGCTCTTGTACTTGACGCTGAATCTCCTTCGTCTCCTCCGGATTGGTACGGTATGGCGCACGGTTGGGCAGCGAAGCACCGGGAATTAAGTCAATCTGATGCTCAATCCCTCGAATAGGTGGTAATCCCGGTGGTACGTCTTGTGGAAAGACGTCAATAAACTCCTGCAAAAGGTCAGTTGATGAGGACATGACTACCATAGTTACAGCCACAACCCCTGCTAATATACCTACTGGAGCAATTACTAGAGATCGTGCACACCAATTAAATTATCAGGTACTTTTGCTTCTTGGTAATGTTTCTAATGTTCATTTGAATATGATGCTGCCTAACGTCGATATATTTCTGTTGCTGACAAATGAAGGACCTAGCATGGACAAGAAGGATGAGCATTGGAGCATGTTCAATCATGAAGATGACGAGGACATAATTATCATGGATATGACCATTAATTCCTCTATATTTGATCAAGAAATGAAGTCAATACAAAGGGGCATGATTGTGTGCTGTACAAGAAGTTATTTCACGTCACTTTTAGCCCAAGAGAAGATAGAGACCAAGTCTTTCACGTCATGGACTCACATTCGGACTGCAGAGATATACCCAACTTCAAATAGCCGCCGTTTCTACATACCAACTCCAAATTGGGTGATTCTTTTTTCTGGTGATTGCTTATCTCGTCTAGTTTCCAACGCAATTGGTTTCACCTTCAAATTCCTTCGGAGAGTGGAGATATTGCGAAAACGGTGCGACCCAGCAGCAGAATCCGAATCAAATTCCAACTCAATAGGTGTTGCATCACCTCCACATGGGCCCAAGTGCCTTGTACGACCTAGGTTTAGTTTTAGGACTCCTTGGGACGTCCTTCCACCCCCTTGGCCTCCACCCTTTAGTCATATATAAGTAGATCAACCCCTAGGGTTTTTCTTTGGATTTCTTTTAGTTAAAAAGACTGCTTAGCTAATTGCTGCATCTTCGTGTACTCGGTTTGTGTCCAACGACCAGATCAAGACCGCTTTCGGAATCCCAACTTTATTCATACTTCATCTACATATTCGCAATATTCAGATTGCTTTATCATAGTTCTTGCTTGTTCTTCGATTGCTTGCAGGCACTAGACCTTCGTGGTCAGGTTGATCGTGCTCCGGCGTGGTCAATAACCTTCAGGAGATTGGTTTAGCGATTGCTAAGGCGCAACGTCGTTGCACGTTTGTAGTCGGATCGTCAAAGTCGACTCCATCAAATCGTAGTTATCATCTCATCGAAAGATCGGGACACCCCGCCTCTATCAAGTGGTATCAGTTTTCAGGTTGCTCGGTGAGAATTCCACATCCATATATTAGATCTGTTTTTTTATCACCTATCATCCACACAAAAAGCCATAAAAATAGGATTAGATCATCATATCCAAACCAATCTGAGACTTCGCAATTTTCTTTTCGGTGCTTTGCTTTATTGAATTATCGGTTGCATCGTCGTGTTCAGTTGCTGGTCTTAGTATCTAGTCCTTTAGAGTTTCGAGTTCTGTTCACGTTAGTCACCGCCGCTGCTGCACCATCATCCCATCCGCTGCCTACTTCTACCATCCACCATAGAAAAAGAGAGAAAAAGAGTTGAAAAAACAGAGAAAAAAGAAAAAGGAAAAAAAAAGATAAAAGGAAAAAAGAGAAAAAAGAAGAAAAATTTCGGATCTATCTCTAGTTGAACATGTATTTGAAATCTCGTCGGAATCAGTTTTGAGCAGTCTCCACTAAAACGGGCATAACTTTGTCATCCGAAGTCCGTTTTGGCTCCACGAGTACTCAGATTAAAGATATTTCTGAGCCGCTTCTAAATAGTTCTGGAGCTAGTGTGTTATTTGAAACTCCAGATCGGCTTCTAAGACGGACTTTTTGACCTCTAAAGTTTCCGAACACAGTTTTTGTCAGATTTCGGGATGATTCTCAATTTTTTTGACACCTCATCCGAACTCTAAATTGAGTGATTCTTATTGCGTCGGAAAGCTTAAGTCAGTGCCATATTGGAGGAAAAATATCAAAAAATTAGCAAATATATTTCAGAGGAAAGTTGTAGCGAGAATATTGGTGTATCTTGATTTGGAGCCTATTTTCACCATTATCTTTGCTCTGTTGATGATCTTCACTTATATCTTGCTATTCAGAGCTACTTCATATCATTCATTGCTTCTAGTTGTGCTACGCCGTGACCACATTAGTGTTCTAGGCTCGCGTCTCTAGTCCGGTCTAGACTAGGACCAGCACAGTATCGTCGTTGAGCGTTAATTCAATTTTGCATCTCTGAATTGATTATTGCTGAAATTTTTGCCACCATATTAAAGCCTTCCAAGCTCCACATATTTCTACATCGTGTATACGTGCGTTCACCTGGCAATCGCTCTACTTAATCTTTGGAGTTCTTTGACACCGTTGGTTGCCGATCACCACCTGCTGCATGGTAAGAACTAGTAAGACATTGATATTTGCTATCCTGTGAGCGTTTTTACCACCACATCCTAGTAGTTCATAGGGACATATACTTGTGATTTGTTTCTTGTTTTCTACTAATCATGGCAGGTTCTGGAGTTAGATCTTCTTGGGCGGCAACTATAGTTGGAGATTTTCCACCACCTACAACTACACAACAGTCACTGCAAAAGGTAAACACACATAAGCATGCACATGATCAGGTTATTGTTTCTATACCACACTTTCATGGACGTCTAAGACCTGATTTATACATTGAGTGGGAGTTTGAAATAAATGATATATTTGTTTCCCATAATTTTCTTGAGCATAAGAAAGTAAAAACTGCAATTAGTGCTTTCAAGGATTTTGCTTCTATTTGGTGGAATGAATATTGTAGTTTATATCCTGATTATATACCTAATACTTGGAATGATCTCAAACTTGCTATGCGATATAGATTCGTTCCCTCTTATTATACTCGTGACAAGGTTAGGAAATTAAAAAATTTAAAAAAAGGTACTAAAACTGTTTCAGAATATTATGATGCTTTAGAAACTACATTCTTGCATTCTCTTTTAGAGGAAAGTGAAGAATATTTCATGGACATATTTTGGGAAGGTTTAAACCGTGACATTCAGGATATCCTAATTCATGAAAAGTGTTATCCTATGGATCGTTTGTTTCGTCTTGCTTGTAAAGCTGAACAGGAAATCGACAGACGTGTTGCCCAGAAGACGAACAAGCGGAATGTGCAAATACCACAAGTTGAGAAGGTTGTTCCTTCAACCACTATGAGCACTACCATAACCACATCAATTGTCGTAAGCACTCCTCCAATATCTGATCTATCATCACAAAAAGGTAATGAAAAAGGTATGGATCTTTCCCCTCCACATGAGAACCTTGTTGATTTAAAAGCAACATGTGTTGAGCTATCCAGTAATTTCATCACACAACCAATTTTCGAGAATGTCATAACTTCACATGAAGATGTTGCTTGCCTAATAGACTTGAATACATCATGTCTTGAGTTACCTGTTGATTTGAGCACACCATCTATTTTGGATAATCATGTTACTATTATGAAACTGCCAATGCTTAATCATTTTGATATGACCTCTAATCTTGGTGATGATTCTGCGTCGAATGACTTGTTGCATGACTACTTAGTTAAGCCTGTTGTAGCATGTCCTTCGAAAAACATTAACGTTTCTTCACCGGTATTGGGATGGTTTAATGATGAGCATTGTACATCTTTAGATATGAATAAGAGCTTCACTTATATATGCAAACTGAGTTGCAATACTTTCATGTCGTTTATGTATTGTGATGATCATATATGTTTATATTTCACGACATACGAAAGTTACTCATATATACATGTGTTACATGTCCAAAAACTAAGGGAAGTAAGAATAGATGACATATATATATACAACATGTACACCTTGTCTCTTTTGTTAGCCACATTTCAGATTAAGAAACGCCGGGGACGGCTTTATTTTCAAGAAGGGGAGGATGATGAGGACATGACTACCATAGTTACAGCCACAACCCCTGCTAATATACCTACTGGAGCAATTACTAGAGATCGTGCACACCAATTAAATTATCAGGTACTTTTGCTTCTTGGTAATGTTTCTAATGTTCATGTGAATATGATGCTGCCTAACGTCGATATATTTCTGTTGCTGACAAATGAAGGACCTAGCATGGACAAGAAGGATGAGCATTGGAGCATGTTCAAGCATGAAGATGACGAGGACATAATTATCATGGATATGACCATTATTTCCTCTATATTTGATCAAGAAATGAAGTCAATACAAAGGGGCATGATTGTGTGCTGTACAAGAAGTTATTTCACGTCACTTTTAGCCCAAGAGAAGATAGAGACCAAGTCTTTCACGTCATGGACTCACATTCGGACTGCAGAGATATACCCAACTTCAAATAGCCGCCGTTTCTACATACCAACTCCAAATTGGGTGATTCTTTTTTCTGGTGATTGCTTATCTCGTCTAGTTTCCAACGCAATTGGTTTCACCTTCAAATTCCTTCGGAGAGTGGAGATATTGCAAAAACGGTGCGACCCAGCAGCAGAATCCGAATCAAATTCCAACTCAATAGGTGTTGCATCACCTCCACATGGGCCCAAGTGCCTTGTACGACCTAGGTTTAGTTTTAGGACTCCTTGGGACGTCCTTCCACCCCCTTGGCCTCCACCCTTTAGTCATATATAAGTAGATCAACCCCTAGGGTTTTTCTTTGGATTTCTTTTAGTTAAAAAGACTGCTTAGCTAATTGCTGCATCTTCGTGTACTCGGTTTGTGTCCAACGACCAGATCAAGACCGCTTTCGGAATCCCAACTTTATTCATACTTCATCTACATATTCGCAATATTCAGATTGCTTTATCATAGTTCTTGCTTGTTCTTCGATTGCTTGCAGGCACTAGACCTTCGTGGTCAGGTTGATCGTGCTCCGGCGTGGTCAATAACCTTCAGGAGATTGGTTTAGCGATTGCTAAGGCGCAACGTCGTTGCACGTTTGTAGTCGGATCGTCAAAGTCGACTCCATCAAATCGTAGTTATCATCTCATCGAAAGATCGGGACACCCCGCCTCTATCATCAGTGACAACAGGAGGCAAAGAAGGAGGCAATTCCTCAAATGAAAACAAGGCTTCTTTGCACACAAAAGCATAGCACACATATTGACTAACATCCAAATCCGAAATATCAACCTTAGTAGCAAGCAAAGTTGGACTAGTCAATTTAATTTCATTAGAAACAACAGAAGAAGATTTGCTATTAGTCTTATGTTGTTGCTCAAATTCTTTAGCTGCTATCTCATTTTCACTCTTATTTTTCTCCTGTTTAGCTTTACTAGCTCTAGCAAGATCATCTTTCACAATTTGTTCAGGAGACATAGGAAGTCAAGCAATATTTTTATCCTGATGAACTAGAGTAAACTGATTTGTCCTACCATGGTGTACAACATTCCTATCAAATTGCCATGGTCTACCAAGTAAAAGAGAGCATGCTTGCATGGGTACCACATCACAATCAACATAATCAGCATATGCAGCAATGCTAAAGTGCACACGAACAGAACGTGTTACCTTAATCTTACCACTATTGTTAAACCACTGAATATAGTACGGATGGGGGTGTGGTCTTGTGGTGAGAGATAGCTTCTCCACCAACTCCATGCTAGCCAAGTTGTTGCAACTCCCTCCGTCAACGATGATGCGAACCGAACGTTCTTTCACCACTCCCTTTGTGTGGAACAAATTATGCCTCTGGTTTTGCTCGGCCTTCGTTACCTGCACACTTAATACACGTTGAGCAACCAAACTAGCATATTTATCTGCATCATCAGGAGTCATATACTCTATATCATGAGCATCATCATGGGCACCCTGTTCCTCATGAGCAATGAGAACTAGAGTCTCCTCATCATAGTCACTCGCTGACTCATACCCACCATCCGCCGTAATAGTCATCACACGCTTGGAGGGACAGTCTTTTGCGAAGTGACCTCCACCTTGGCACCTGCGACATTTAATATCACGATCTCGTGCTTGCCCTGTGGACGCCATGGAGGAAGAAGAACTCGCCGCTGGACCACTCTGTGCACCCTTGAATGGTGGCGCTGGCTGTTTTGGTGGCTCCCTGTAAGAATGAGCGGCTGAAGTAGATGGTGGCGCAGCAGGACGTGTGGATGTAGAAGCTCCACGCGATGTCCATGATGTATTTCGTCCTGCAGAAAAGTTAGGTCTCGTAGCGGCCTGTCGATCCTGCACTTCACGTTCAGCTTTACAAGCAAGATGAAACAAACGAGTGATAGTAGCAAAGTCCTTGTATTCTAGAATAGTTTGTATCTCCCTGTTTAAGCCACCCATAAAACGTGCAAGCATAGCTTCATTATCCTCTACTAGGCCACATCTAATCAATCCAGTTTGTAATTCTTGATAATATTCCTCTACAGAATTTTTTCCTTGTCTCAAACGCTGTAATTTTTGTAACAATTCACGTTGATAATAAGGAGGAACCCAGCGAGTACGCATAGCATCTTTTAAAGCAGCCCAAGTAGTTGGAATATTATTAGCATGCAATCTACAATGTTCAGACCACCAAATAGATGCAAAGCCCGTGAATTCACAAACAGCAGCAGTAACACGTCTATTCTCAGGATATTGTAAACATGTAAAACGTTGTTCAGTTTCTAACTCCCAAGTAAGATAAGCATCAGGAATATATCTACCCTCAAACGGCTTAAGATTCAATTTAAGTTTAGGCACATGTTCATCATCGCGTACCTGAGGGGGTGGTTGGTGTCGACCGTGGCGAATGTTGGGACGTGGACGTCCAGCTGGCTGCTCATAGGCCGCTTCCTGTTCCACCTCCTCCTCGTAATCACCCTCGTAGTTGTCGTCCTGGGCGACGTCAGAAGCAGCAGCAGCAGCAGTAGCAGCAACTGCAGCAGTAGGAGGAGCACCAATACCAGCAGCTTGTCCTCGCGGACACAGAATACATCGTGCACGTGGTAGTGGCGGTGGCTGTGGCTGTGCTGAAGGTAGGCGTGCGATCAAGTCAGTAAACTTGGCGTCGAGCTTGGTGTCGATCATTTTCTCCACGCCATCAATCGCCTCTGTAAATCTGGTCTCGATGTCCTGCACCTGTTGAGACATCATACGTGCAAATTTATCATGTAACTCCTTGTTTGTCATGTTCTCCCAATCGGGTGCATCCCGCGCCACTTCATCATGTGATCCTGGCATGGTTAGCAGAAATAGAAAACACACAGGAATATGATCCTACTTCTACTAATGGGATGGATGTGGGGTGGTGGAAAGCACAAATCCGTCAAGCTTTTCTTACGTTCTTACCGATTCTTACCTAGCAGCAGGTGGTGATGTACAACCAACGGGTCAAAACTCTCAGAGATATGGTAGAGCAATGGCCAGGAGGTGTCAAAACGCACGATGTAGAATATATGTGGAGCTGTAGGAAGGCTGACAAGTATGGTAGGAAAAACTCAACAGTAATCAAAACAGAGATGCAAAGCTGAATAAACACTCAACGTCGGTACTGTGCTGATCCTAGGCTAGACCGTACTAGAGACGCGAGCCTAAAACACCAACGAAAGCACGGCGCGGCACGTAACAACTGTGAAGCACACTCTGAAAAAAAAAATCTCTCTTTTTTTTTCTTTTTTTTTCTTTTTTTTTTTGGAAATCACCTCCTTCTACGTACGACAAAAGATTGGTGAAATCCGACTCTAATCAACTGAAAACTATTCTGGCTACGGGGATATCAGGAACCGTACTGATGGTGGAACTCAACTCGGACTCGTGAGACGTGGTGGTGTATATGGACTCTGCTTGGCGGAACGTGGTGGTGTATCTGGACTCGGATTGGCGGAACGTGGTAGGATGACTACTGGTGCGGCGGCGACGTGGCAAACTGTGATCAGAACTCGAAACTCTAAGGGAACTAGACGCTAAGATCAGCAACTTGACACAACGATGCAACCGTAAATTCAACAAAGCAAGTACTGAAAAGAAAACTGGACAAAGGCTAGGACTGTCTTGGGACGTGATGATCGAACCCTAATTTTTTTTTGTTGGCTTTTTCTTGGACTGTAGGTATGAAGAACAGAACCAATCTAGACTATGAAAACTGGTAAATCTCACCGAGCAACCTGGAAATCTGATACCACTTGATAGAGGCGAAGGTGTCCCGATGTTTCGATGAGATGGTGGAGATCGATTATGGTCGAGGCAACTTTCACGATCCGACTACGAACGTGCGAAGACGTTGCGCCTTAGCGATCGCTAAACCAACTCCGAGAGGTTATTGATCCCGCGGATGCACGATCAACCTGACCACGAAGGTCTAATTCCTGCAAGCAATCGAAGAACAAGCAAGAACTAAGAATTGCAATCTGGATATTGCGAATATAAGATGAATGATTACGAAAGTTGGATTTCCAATGAGGTCTTGGCCTGGTCGGATGACACAAACGAAGAGCTCGAAGTTGCGGCTATGTGATAGAGGCGAAGGTGTCCCGATGTTTCGATGAGATGATGGAGATCGATTATGGTGGAGGCAACTTTCACGATCCGACTACGAACGTGCGAAGACGTTGCGCCTTAGCGATCGCTAAACCAACTCCGAGAGGTTATTGATCCCGCGGATGCACGATCAACCTGACCACGAAGGTCTAATTCCTGCAAGCAATCGAAGAACAAGCAAGAACTAAGAATTGCAATCTGGATATTGCGAATATAAGATGAATGATTACGAAAGTTGGGGTTCCAATGAGGTCTTGGCCTGGTCGGATGACACAAACGGAGAGCTCGAAGTTGCGGCTATGGCTAACTTATATCTAATTAAAACCCAAGTCTAAACGACGCCCTAAGGGCTGTATATATGGGGGAACAGAGGGGATTTTCGTGACCCCTTGGAGGTGGGGTTCGAAAACAACCCTAACTCGGTTTCCCCACACATACGGACTCTAAAAACAGCCTATAATGTGGTATTTCGAAATTACATGGGCCCAGCCCAATATTAAGGTGACGCAGCACCTATATTTGCTCTTGGACGAAAATAATGAAGTGGCATCTCGTGTATTCCGTCCAAGCCTTCATGCATGCCTTATGGTGGCTTCAACGTGCGAAAATCCCCACTGGAAGCTTGATAGAGGTGAAGGTGTCCCGATGTTTCGATGAGATGGTGGAGATCGATTATGGTGGAGGCCACTTTCACGATCCGACTACGAACGTGCGAAGACGTTGCGCCTTAGCGATCGCTAAACCAACTCCGAGAGGTTATTGATCCCGCGGATGCACGATCAACCTGACCACGAAGGTCTAATTCCTGCAAGCAATCGAAGAACAAGCAAGAACTAAGAATTGCAATCTGGATATTGCGAATATAAGATGAATGATTACGAAAGTTGGGGTTCCAATGAGGTCTTGGCCTGGTCGGATGACACAAACGAAGAGCTCGAAGTTGCGGCTATGGCTAACTTATATCTAATTAAAACCCAAGTCTAAACGACGCCCTGAGGGCTGTATATATGGGGGAACAGAGGGGATTTTCGTGACCCCTTGGAGGTGGGGTCCGAAAACAACCCTAACTCGGTTTCCCCACACATACGGACTCTAAAAACAGCCTATAAGGTGGTATTTCGAAATTACATGGGCCCAGCCCAATATTAAGGTGACGCAGCACCTATAATTGCCCTTGGACGAAAATAATGAAGTGGCATCTCGCGTATTTCGTCCAAGACTTCATGCGCGCCTTATGGTGGCTTCAAAGTGCGATAATCACCACGGGAAGCTCCGCTGTCCTTTCCCGCGCGCGCACCTTCTTCTCCATGCTTGATCCCGCTCCAATGACCATCCTTCTTGTCCATGCTAGGTCCTTCATTCATAAGCAAAACAAAAGTATCTAATTTAGGCAGTATCATATGTTCATGAACAATAGAAGGATTCGCAAGAAACGAAAGTACCTGATAATTTAGTTGACGTGCACGAGCTCTAGTAACTGGTCCAATATGTGTAGTTGGTGAGGATATGGGTGTAACATTAGTAGGGATGTCCTCATCATCCTCCCCTTCTTGAATTGAAGTCGTCCTCGACGGAAGCTCATCATCTTCTCCCAAATAAGGCTTCAAATCTGCAATATTAAATGTGGGACTAACCCCAAAGGCTGCAGGTAGCTCAAGTTTATATGCATTATCATTAATTTTCTGCAAAACCTTAAAGGGACCATCAGCTCGAGGCATTAACTTAGACTTGCGCAAATCAGGAAACCTATCTTTACGTAGATGTAACCAAACAAGATCTCCGGGTTCAAACACAACATGCTTTCGACCCCTATCACCAGCAAGCTTGTATCTAGCATTCATGCGCTCAATGTTTTCTTTAGTTAACTCATGCAGTTTTAATATCAATTCAGCACGTTGCTTAGCATCAAAATTAACCTTCTCCGAAGATGGAAGAGGTAGCAAATCAATAGGTGCACGAGGTAGAAAACCATAAACAATCTCAAAAGGGCACATTTTAGTGGTAGAATGTAATGAACGATTATAAGCAAATTCAATATGAGGTAAACATTCTTCCCACAGTTTCAAGTTACTCTTTAAAACAGCCCTAAGCATAGTAGACAAAGTCCTATTGACTACTTCAGTTTGTCCATCAGTTTGGGGATGACATGTAGTACTAAAAAGTAGTTTAGTCCCCAACTTAGCCCATAAGCATCTCCAAAAATGGCTAAGAAACTTAGTATCACGATCCGAGACAATAGTATTGGGCACACCATGTAAGCGAATAATCTCACGAAAGAATAAATCAGCAACATTAGCAGCATCATCGCTTTTATGACATGGTATAAAATGTGCCATCTTAGAAAATCTATCCACGACAACAAATATGCTATCCCTCCCATTCTTTGTTCGAGGCAAGCCTAAAACAAAGTCCATGGATATGTCCTCCCACGGAACACTAGGTACAGGTAAAGGCATGTATAAACCATGAGGATTGAGTCGTGACTTAGCTTTTTGACATGTAGTGCAGCGAGCAACAAAACGCTCAACATCCCGTCTCATCTTTGGCCAAAAGAAATGTGTAGCAAGTACGTCCTCCGTCTTCTTCACGCCAAAGTGTCCCATTAATCCTCCTCCATGCGCCTCCTGCAACAACAAAAGACGAATAGAGCTAGCTGGAATGCATAGCTTGTTAGAACGGAACACAAATCCATCATTAAGCACAAACTTGTTCCATGTTCTACCCTCTCTACAATTCTGCAATACATCTTTAAATTCCGCGTCATTTACGTATTGATCTTTGATTGTCTCTAAACCGAAAATCTTGAAGTCAAGTTGTGAAAGCATAGTATAACGACGAGACAAAGCATCAGCAATAATATTATCTTTCCCCTTCTTGTGTTTAATGACATAAGGGAAAGTCTCAATAAATTCAACCCACTTAGCATGTCTACGATTAAGTTTTGCTTGACTTCTTATGTGTTTCAAAGATTCATGATCAGAATGTATAACAAATTCTTTGGGCCATAAATAATGTTGCCAAGTTTCTAATGTCCGAACAAGAGCATATAATTCCTTATCATAAGTAGAATAGTTCAGACTAGGCCCACTCAATTTTTCAGAAAAGTAAGCAACAGGTTTAGCATCTTGTAATAACACACCTCCCAAACCAATCCCACTAGCATCGCATTCAAGCTCAAAAGTCTTATTAAAATCAGGAAGTTGGAGCAAAGGAGCATGTGTTAACTTATCTTTCAATACGGTGAAGGCTTCTTCCTGTGCGGTACCCCAAGTAAAAGGCACATCCTTGCGTGTAAGCTCATTGAGAGGTGCAGCAATGGTGCTGAAATCTCTCACAAAACGCCTATAGAATCCAGCGAGGCCAAGAAAACTCCTCACTTGTGTGACCGTTTTGGGCTGCGGCCAACTCTCAATCGCCTCGATCTTGGCTTTATCAACTTCAATTCCCTGCGGAGTAACAACATAGCCAAGAAACGATACTCGGTCGGTGCAAAAGGTGCACTTCCCAAGGTTACCAAACAAACGTGCATTACGTAGAGCAATAAAAACAGCACGTAAATGATCCAAATGTTCCTCCAAAGATTTGCTATAAATCAGTATATCATCAAAATAGACTACCACAAATCGTCCAATGAAAGCACGTAAAACCTCGTTCATTAATCTCATGAAAGTGCTAGGTGCATTAGTTAACCCAAAAGGCATGACTAACCACTCATATAATCCAAACTTAGTTTTAAAAGCCGTTTTCCATTCATCTCCTAATTTCATGCGAATTTGATGGTATCCACTACGCAAATCAACTTTGGAAAACATGGTAGAGCCACTTAATTCATCAAGCATATCATCTAACCTAGGAATAGGATGACGATAACGAATAGTAATATTATTAATGGCTCGACAATCAACACACATACGCCATGTTCCATCCTTTTTAGGCACTAATATAACAGGAACAGCACAAGGACTAAGGGATTCACGTATGTAACCTTTGTCGAGTAGCTCTTGTACTTGACGCTGAATCTCCTTTGTCTCCTCCGGATTGGTACGGTATGGCGCACGGTTGGGCAGTGAAGCACCGGGAATTAAGTCAATCTGATGCTCAATCCCTCGAATAGGTGGTAATCCCGGTGGTACGTCCGGTGGAAAGACGTCAATAAACTCCTGCAAAAGGTCAGTGACAACAGGAGGCAAAGAAGGAGGCAATTCCTCAAATGAAAACAAAGCTTCTTTGCACACAAAAGCATAGCACACATATTGACTAACATCCAAATCCGAAACATCAACCTTAGTAGCAAGCAAAGTTGGACTAGTCAATTTAATTTCATTAGAAACAGCAGAAGAACATTTGCTATTAGTCTTATGTTGTTGCTCAAATTCTTTGGCTGCTATCTCATTTTCACTCTTATTTTTCTCCTGTTTAGCTTTACTAGCTCTAGCAAGATCATCTTTCACAATTTGTTCAGGAGACATAGGAAGTAAAGCAATATTTTTATCCTGATGAACAAGAGTAAACTGATTTGTCCTACCATGGTGTACAACATTCCTATCAAATTGCCATGGTCTACCAAGTAAAAGAGAGCATGCTTGCATGGGTACCACATCACAATCAACATAATCAGCATATGCAGCAATGCTAAAGTGCACACGAACAGAACGCGTTACCTTAATCTTACCACTATTGTTAAACCACTGAATATAGTACGGATGGGGGTGTGGTCTTGTGGTGAGAGATAGCTTCTCCACCAACTCCATGCTAGCCAAGTTGTTGCAACTCCCTCCGTCAATGATGATGCGAACCGAACGTTCTTTCACCACTCCCTTTGTGTGGAACAAATTATGCCTCTGGTTTTGCTCAGCCTTCGTTACCTGCACACTTAACACACGTTGAGCAACCAAACTAGCATATTTATCTGCATCATCAGGAGCCATATACTCCATATCATGAGCATCATCATGGGCACCCTGTTCCTCATGAGCAATGAGAACTAAAGTCTCCTCATCATAGTCACTCGCTGACTCATACCCACCATCCGCCGTAATAATCATCACACGCTTGGAGGGACAGTCTTTTGCGAAGTGACCTCCACCTTGGCACCTACGACATTTAATATCACGATCTCGTGTTTGCCCTGTGGAAGCCATGGATGAAGAAGAACTCGCCGCTGGACCACTCTGTGCACCCTTGAATGGTGGCGCTGACTGTTTTGGTGGCTCCCTGTAAGAATGAGCGGCTGAAGTAGAGGGTGGAGCAGCAGGACGTGTGGATGTAGAAGGTCCACGCGATGTCCATGATGTATTTCGTCCTGCAGAAAAGTTAGGTCTCGTAGCGGCCTGTCGATCCTGCACTTCACGTTCAGCTTTACAAGCAAGATGAAACAAACGAGTAATAGTAGCATAGTCCTTGTATTCTAGAATAGTTTGTATCTCCCTGTTTAAGCCACCTATAAAACGTGCAAACATAGCTTCATTATCCTCTACTAGGCCACATCTAATCAATCCAGTTTGTAATTCTTGATAATATTCCTCTACAGAATTTTTTCCTTGTCTCAAACGCTGTAATTTTTGTAGCAATTCACGTTGATAATAAGGAGGAACCCAGCGAGTACGCATAGCATCTTTTAAAGCAGCCCAAGTAGCTGGAATATTATTAGCATGCAATCTACAATGTTCAGACCACCAAATAGATGCAAAACCCGTGAATTCACAAACAGCAGCAGTAACACGTCTATTCTCAGGATATTGTAAACATGTAAAGCGTTGTTCAGTTTCTAACTCCCAAGTAAGATAAGCATCAGGAATATATCTACCCTCAAACGGCTTAAGATTCAATTTAAGTTTAGGCACATGTTCATCATCGCGTACCTGAGGGGGTGGTTGGTGTCGACCGTGGCGAATGTTGGGACGTGGACGTCCAGCTGGCTGGTCATAGGCCGCTTCTTGTTCCACCTCCTCCTCGTAATCACCCTCGTAGTTGTCGTCCTGGCCGACGTCAGAGGCAGCAGCAGCAGTAACTGCAGCAGCAGCAGGAGCACCAGCAGCTTGTCCGCCCGGAAACAGAATACGTCGTGCACGTCGTGGTGGCGGTGGCTGTGCTGGAGCAGCCGCAGGCTGTATAGGTAAGCGTGCGAGCAACTCAGTAAACTTGGCGTCGAGCTTGGTGTCGATCATCTTCTCCACACCATCAATCGCCTCTGTAAATCTGTTCTCGATGTCATTCACCTGTTCAGACATCATTTGTGCAAATTTATCATGTAATGCTTTGTTTGTCATATTCTCCCAATCAGGTGCATCCCGCGCCACTTCATCATGGGATCCTGGCATGGTTAGCAGAAATAGAAAACACACAGAAGTATGATCCTACTTCGACTAATGGGATGTGGGGTGGTGGAAAGCACAAATCCGTCAAGCTGTTCTTCAGTTCTTACCGATTCTTACCTAGCAGCAGGTGGTGATGTACAACCAACGGGTCAAAACGCTCAGAGATGTGGTAGAGCGATGGCCAGGAGGTGTCAACCGCACGAAGTAGAATATATGTGGAGCTGTAGGTAGGTTTGACAAATATGGTAGCAAAAAGCTCAACAGTAATCAAAACAGAGATGCAAAGTTGAATAAACACTCAACGTCGGTACTGTGCTGATCCTAGGCTAGACCGTACTAGAGACGCGAGCCTAAAACACCAACGAAAGCACGGCGCGGCACGTAACAACTGTGAAGCACACTCTGATTTTTTTTTTTTCTCTCTCTTTTTTTTTTTTTTTTTTTTTTTGCTTTTTTTTTTTTTTTTGGCGATGCGGGACTGCGGGGGCTGAAAAAGTGCGAAAAAATCACTATGGTAGAGAACGTCTCAAAACGAGTTTCTGGACCTAAGGAACGTATGGGCACGAAATTTTTTTACCCCTGAAAATTATTTTTTTTTTGGAAATCACCCCCTTCTACGTACGACAAAGATTGGTGAAATCCGACTCTAATCAACTCAAACTAATCTGGCTATGGAGAGGTCACGAACCGTACTGATGATGGAACTCAACTCGGACTCGTGGTACGTGGTGGTGTATATGGACTCTGCTTGGCGGAACGTGGTGGTGTATGTGGACTTGGATTGGCGGAACGTGGTAGGATGACTACTGTGCGGCGGCGACGTGGCAAACTGTGATCAGAACTCGAAACTCTAAGGGAAACTAGACGCTAAGATCAGCAACTTGACACAACGATGCAACCGTAAATTCAACAAAGCAAGTACTGAAAAGAAAACTGGACAAAGGCTCGGACTGTCTTGGGACGTGATGATCTAACCCTAAATTTTTTTTTGGCTTTTTCGTGGGCTGTAGGTATGACGAACAGAATCAATCTAGACTACGAAAACTGGTAAATCTCACCGAGCAACCTGGAAATCTGATACCACTTGATAGAGGTGAAGGTGTCCCGATGTTTCGATGAGATGGTGGAGATCGATTATGGTGGAGGCCACTTTCACGATCCGACTACGAACGTGCGAAGACGTTGCGCCTTAGCGATCGCTAAACCAACTCCGAGAGGTTATTGATCCCGCGGATGCACGATCAACCTGACCACGAAGGTCTAATTCCTGCAAGCAATCGAAGAACAAGCAAGAACTAAGAATTGCAATCTGGATATTGCGAATATAAGATGAATGATTACGAAAGTTGGGGTTCCAATGAGGTCTTGGCCTGGTCGGATGACACAAACGAAGAGCTCGAAGTTGCGGCTATGGCTAACTTATATCTAATTAAAACCCAAGTCTAAACGACGCCCTGAGGGCTGTATATATGGGGGAACAGAGGGGATTTTCGTGACCCCTTGGAGGTGGGGTCCGAAAACAACCCTAACTCGGTTTCCCCACACATACGGACTCTAAAAACAGCCTATAAGGTGGTATTTCGAAATTACATGGGCCCAGCCCAATATTAAGGTGACGCAGCACCTATAATTGCCCTTGGACGAAAATAATGAAGTGGCATCTCGCGTATTTCGTCCAAGACTTCATGCGCGCCTTATGGTGGCTTCAAAGTGCGATAATCACCACGGGAAGCTCCGCTGTCCTTTCCCGCGCGCGCACCTTCTTCTCCATGCTTGATCCCGCTCCAATGACCATCCTTCTTGTCCATGCTAGGTCCTTCATTCATAAGCAAAACAAAAGTATCTAATTTAGGCAGTATCATATGTTCATGAACAATAGAAGGATTCGCAAGAAACGAAAGTACCTGATAATTTAGTTGACGTGCACGAGCTCTAGTAACTGGTCCAATATGTGTAGTTGGTGAGGATATGGGTGTAACATTAGTAGGGATGTCCTCATCAAAGCTCCACTGTACTTTCCCCCGCGCGCACCTTCTTCTCCATTCTTGATCCCGCTCCAATGACCATCCTTCTTGTCCATGCTAGGTCCTTCATTCATAAGCAAAACAAAAGTATCTAATTTAGGCAGCATCATATGTTCATGAACAATAGAAGGATTCGCAAGAAACGAAAGTACCTGATAATTTAGTTGACGTGCACGTGCTCTAGTAACTGGTCCAGTATGTGTAGTTGGTGATGGTATGGGTGTAACATTAGTAGGGATGTCCTCATCACTATGGCTAACTTATATCTAATTAAAACCCAAATCTAAACGACGCCCTAAGGGCTGTATATATGGGGGAACAGAGGGGATTTTCGTGACCCCTTGGAGGTGGGGTCCGAAAACAACCCTAACTCGGTTTCCCCACACATACGGACTCTAAAAACAGCCTATAATGTGGTATTTCGAAATTACATGGGCCCAGCCCAATATTAAGGTGACGCAGCACCTATAATTGCTCTTGGACGAAAATAATGAAGTGGCATCTCGTGTATTCCGTCCAAGCCTTCATGCATGCCTTATGGTGGCTTCAACGTGCGAAAATCCCCACTGGAAACTCCACTGTACTTTCCCCCGCGCGCACCTTCTTCTCCATTCTTGATCCCGCTCCAATGACCATCCTTCGTGTCCACGCTAGGTCCTTCATTCATAAGCAAAACAAAAGTATCTAATTTAGGCAGCATCATATGTTCATGAACAATAGAAGGATTCGCAAGAAACGAAAGTACCTGATAATTTAGTTGACGTGCACGTGCTCTAGTAACTGGTCCAGTATGTGTAGTTGGTGAGGGTATGGGTGTAACATTAGTAGGGATGTCCTCATCACGACGTCAGAAGCAGCAGCAGTCGCAACTGCAGCGGCAGGAACACCAATACCAGCAGCTTGTCCGCCCGGAAACAGAATACGTCGTGCACGTCGTGGTGGCGGTGGCTGTGCTGGAGCGGCAGCAGGTTGTGTAGGTAGGCGTGCGATCAACTCAGTAAACTTGGCGTCGAGCTTGGTGTCGATCATCTTCTCCACGCCATCAATCGCCTCTGTAAATCTGTTCTCGATGTCATTCACCTGTTCAGACATCATTTGTGCAAATTTATGATGTAGCGCCTTGTTTGTCATGTTCTCCCAATCGGGTGCATCCCGCGCCACTTCATCATGGGATCCTGGCATGGTTAGCAGAAAGAGAAAACACACAGAAATAGGATCCTACTTCTACTAATGGGATGTGGGGTGGTGGAAAGCACAAATTCGTCAAGCTTTTCTTTCGTTCTTACCAATTCTTACCTAGCAGCAGGTGGTGACGTACAACCAACGGGTCAAAACTCTCAGAGATATGGTAGAGCGATGGCCAGGAGGTGTCAAAACGCACGATGTAGAATATATGTGGAGCTGTAGGAAGGCTGACAAGTATGCTAGCAAAAGCTCAACAGTAATCAAAACAGAGATGCAAAGCTGAATAAACACTCAACGTCGGTACTGTGCTGATCCTAGGATAGACCGTACTAGAGACGCGAGCCTAAAACACCAACGAAAGCACGGCACGGCACGTAAACAACTGAGAAGCACACTCTGAATATTTTTTTTTCTTTTTTTTTGCGATGCAGGACTGCGGTGGCTGGAAAAGTGCGAAAAAATCACTATGGTAGCGAACGTCTCAAAATGAGTTTCTAGACCTAAGGAAGGTATGGGCACGAAATTTTTTCACCCCTGAAATTTTTGGCCTAAAAACTGCTCTGGAAAGCGTGCCAGACTCTCAACTCAGACCATGGTGATGTATATGGACTCGGAGTGGCGGAACGTGGTGGTTTATATGGACTCGGATTGGTGGAATGTGATGAAGTATATGGACTCGGATTGGCGGAACGTGGTGGTGTATACCACTGTACGGCGACGGCGTGACAAACTGTGATCAGAACTCGAAACTCTAAGGGAACTAGACGCTAAGATCAGCAACTTGACACAACGATGCAACCGCAAATTCAACAAAGCAAGTACTGAAAAGAAAACTGGACAAAGGCTCGGACTGTTTTGGGACGTGATGATCTAACCCTAATTTTTGTTTGGCTTTTTCGTGGACTGTAGGTATGAAGAACAGAACCAATCTAGACTACGAAAAACTGGTAAATCTCACCGATCAACCTGGAAATCTGATACCACTTGATAGAGGCGAAGGTGTCCCGATATTTCGATGAGATGATGGAGATCGATTATGGTGGAGTAGACTTTCACGACCCGACTACGAACGTGCGAAGACGTTGCGCCTTAGCAATCGCTAAACCAACTCCGAGAGGTTATTGATCCCGCGGATGCACGATCAACCTGACCACAAAGGTCTAATTCCTGCAAGCAATCGAAAGAACAAGCAAGAACTAAGAATTGCAATCTGGATATTGCGAATATAAGATGAATGATTAACGAAAGTTGGGGTTCCAATGCGGTCTTGGCCTGGTCGGATGACACAAACGAAGAACTCGAAGTTGCGGCTATGGCCAACTTAAATCTAATTAAAACCCAAGTCTAAACGACGCCCTAAGGGCTGTATATATGGGGGAATAGAGGGGAATTTCGTGGCCCCTTGGAGGAGGGGTCCGAAAACAACCCTAACTCGGTTTCCCCACACATACGGACTCTAAAAAATAGCCTATTAAGTGTATTTCGAAATTACATGGGCCTGGCCCAATAATAAGGTGACGCAGCACCTATAATAACGCTTGGACGAAAATATTAATGTGGCATCTTGTGTCTCTCGTCCAAGTCTTCATGCACGCCTTATGGTGGCCTCAAAGTGCGAAAATCACCACTGGAAGTTCCATTGTCCTTTCCCGCGCGCGCACCTCCTTCTCCATCTTTGATCCCGCTCCAATGACCATCCTTCTTATCCATGCTAGGTCCTTCATTCATAAGACAAACAAAAGTATCTAATTTAGGCAGCATCATATGTTCTTGAACATTAGAAGGATTCGCAAGAAACGAAAGTACCTGATAATTTAGTTGACGTGTGCGTGCTCTAGTAACTGGTCCAGTCTGTGTAGTTGGTGAAGATGTGGGTGTAACATTAGTAGAGATGTCCTCATCACGCAACACCTATAATTTCCCTTGGACGAAAATAATGAAGTGGCATCTCGTGTATTTCGTCCAAGACTTCATGCGCGCCTTATGGTGGCTTCAAAGTGCGAAAATCACCATTGGAAGCTCCATTGTCCTTTCCCGCGTGCGCACCTTCTTCTCCATGCTTGATCCCGCTCCAATGACCATCCTTCTTGTCCATGCTAGGTCCTTCATTCATAAGCAAAACAAAAGTATCTAATTTAGGCAGCATCATATGTTCATGATCATTAGAAGGATTCGCAAGAAACGGAAGTACCTGATAATTTAGTTGACGTGCGCGTGCTCTAGTAACTGGTCCAATATGTTTAGTTTGTGAGGATATGGGTGTAACATTAGTAGGGATGTCCTCATCACAAGTAGCGCCAACAGAAAGACTCACCCTTCAGCTGATCAGACAACTTCCCCATCCAAGCAGAGAGCCATCCAAGACAGCCTCAGCTTGCTCACATTTTGAGCGATGGACTGCAACAACACCTTTGAGGCGACTAATATCGCGCTCCGCGTCCTTAAGCCTCAAACAGACAGACTCGTAAGCCCTCTTGCGACCGTCTTCCTTCAGAAATTTCCAAGACCGAGAAACGCCCGGGGTGGCCTACCTCAAAAGGATAAAAGAATTCAAGCCAAAGGAAAAGACAGTACGATAAAAGAAGACAAGAGAATTTATTAATCAGTTCAAGATTCAGCATCCCCGGCTACAAAAGCAACTCATTACAAGGAAAAGTTTCTCCCAGCATACAGATAAATAAAGTCTCCTACTCCGCGCCTTGAAGCTTGCAGACATCAGCCTCCACAACAAGTTGTAGTTGACGAGCAAGACGAGTGGCTCGCGCACTTTGCTCAGTCGTATAACCAGGCAGGAAATCCACTCGCTGGTGTTACGACGCCCGGGTTCCTCCCATCGATGTTGTCCAGGAGGGGATTCTTTCCGATGAAAGCGACTACATCATCGTGTGCGTAGTCTTCACCCAAGATCTCCGCACCGTCCAGTGGCCCAAAAAATTCCAGATAGATGGCCCACTTCCATATGACGGAAAGACAGACCCCGGTGAGTTCATCCATATGTCACTGTTGTGAAGATCGCGGGGGGAGGCGACAAAGCGAAGGCCAACTACTTCTCCATGAAGCTCAAGGACAATGTTCGCTGGTGGATGATGCATCTCCCGGCCAACTCCATCAGATCGTGGGCGGAACTCTGTGAAAAGTTTGTCGACGCGTTTAAGGGAGGGGTCCAACCTCCGTAAACGTTAGTGACTTACGCGGAGTAGTGCAGAAGGACGGCGAACCTCTCCGAAAGATCGTCCAAAGATTCACCCAGATGCAGCATTGCATCCCCAACGCGCATGAGGCCGCAATCATCGCCACCTTTCATGCCAATGTCAAGAACCCGCGCAAGCTGGAGCAGATGAGTATCCGGTCCATCAAGACTATCACCGCCGTGTTCGAGCTCGCCAACAAGGTCGCCCGCGTCAAAGAGGTCGCCCGCCGTGTTCGAGCTCGCCGACAAGGTCGCCCGTGTCAAAGAGGCGGTCGTGTCTATTAATCGAGATGCCGGAAGACGCCCTGCGGCTCAAGATCCTTCCGGAAGGAACCATCCTTCCGAGGAGCCCGGGGACCGTAAACGCGTATACTGTGTTCACCACGGAGGGGAACGGGGCCGCTCCGCAACCACCTTCCATCGACACCGTGGTTGCCACCGTGGACACCACCCCATCGTCATACTTCAAGATACACAAGACCAACAAGCACGACCTATCCGAATGTCGCTCTGTAATCAAGCTCCAAGAAGACATGGCGGCCTTCTATTTCAAGAAGGACGCGGGGGCTGAGGCGGCTACCAGAACAAGGGCGTGCCAAGGACGCCGCATCACGACAACGACCCACCAGGCAACGCGGTGAAGGTGGAGACCCACCAGGCGACCACCGGTGATCTCTTCTTGTCGCACGTGTGGAAGGTCTTCGTCTGTGGCCGCAAGGTAGACCGCAAGGACTTCCTCCTGTTCCTTTATGAGGACGAGGACGTCTTGACGCTGAAGGTTCTTCAGCATGAACGGTGACTACCTGAAGAACGGAGAGCTACCAAGCAACCGGAAGGACACCGAGCGGATTGCTCGTCAATCATCGATTTACCTCCTACTCGATGAGACCCTTTACCGCAGGCGTCCCAACGGTGTGAAGCTAATGTGCATCCCCACAAACGAAGGAAAGAAGTTGCTCCTGTCGGGACAATGAAGGAACATCCGGCGCCCACATTGGTCCCCGGGTGATAGAGACGGGGTGTCCCGATCTTTCGATGAGAAATAACTATCGATTTGGTGGAGACGACTCTGACGATCCGACTACGAACGTGCAACAACGTCGCGCCTTAGCAATCGCTAAACCAATCTCCGGAGGTTATTGACCACGTCGGAGCACGATCAACCTGACCACGAAGGTCTAGTGCCTGCAAGCAATCGAAGAACAAGCAAGAACTATGATAAAGCAATCTGAATATTGCGAATATGTAGATGATGTATGAATAAAGTTGGGATTCCGAAAGCGGTCTTGATCTGGTCGTTGGACACAAACCGAGTACACGAAGATGCAGCAATTAGCTAAGCAGTCTTTTTAACTAAAAGAAATCCAAAGAAAAACCCTAGGGGTTGATCTACTTATATAGGACTAAAGGGTGGAGGCCAAGGGGGTGGAAGGACGTCCCAAGGAGTCCTAAAACTAAACCTAGGTCGTACAAGGCACTTGGGCTCATGTGGAGGTGATGCAACACCTATTGAGTTGGACTTTGATTCGGATTCTACTGCTGGGTCGCACCGTTTTCTCAATATCTCCACGCTCCGAAGAATTTGAAGGTGAAACCAATTGCGTTGGAAACTAGACGAGATAAGCTATCACCAGAAAAAAGAATCACCCAATTTGGAGTTCGTATGTAGAAACGGCGGCTGTTTGAAGTTGGGTATAACTCTGCAGTCCGAATCTGAGTCCATGACGTGAAAGACTTGGTCTCTATCTTCTCTTGGGCCAAAAGTGACGTGAAATAACTTCTTGTACAGCACACAATCATGTCCCTTTGTATTGACTTCATTTCTTGATCAAATATAGAGGAATTAATGGTCATATCCATGATAATTATGTCCTCATCATCTTCATGCTTGAACATGCTCCAATGCTCATCCTTCTTGTCCATGCTAGGTCCTTCCTTTGTCAGCAACAGAAATATATCGACGTTAGGCAGCATCATATTCACATGAACATTAGAAACATTACCAAGAAGCGAAAGTACCTGATAATTTAATTGGTGTGCACGATCTCAAGTAATTGGTCCAGTAGGTATATTAGCAGGGGTTGTGGCTGTAACTATGGTAGTCATGTCCTCATCATCCTCCCCTTCTTGAAAATAAAGCCGTCCCCGGCGTTTCTTAATCTGAAATGTGGCTAACAAAAGAGACAAAGTGTACATGTTGTATATATATATGTCATCCATTCTTACTTCCCTTAGTTTTTGGACATGTAACACATGTATATATGAGTAACTTTCGTATGTCGTGAAATATAAACATATATGATCATCACAATACATAAACGACATGAAAGTATTGCAACTCAGTTTGCATATATAAGTGAAGCTCTTATTCATATCTAAAGATGTACAATGCTCATCATTAAACCATCCCAATACCGGTGAAGAAACATTAATGTTTTTCGAAGGACATGCTACAACAGGCTTAACTAAGTAGTCATGCAACAAGTCATTCGACGCAGAATCATCACCAAGATTAGAGGTCATATCAAAATGATTAAGCATTGGCAGTTTCATAATAGTAACATGATTATCCAAAATAGATGGTGTGCTCAAATCAACAGGTAACTCAAGACATGATGTATTCAAGTCTATTAGGCAAGCAACATTTTCATGTGAAGTTATGACATTCTCGAAAATTGGTTGTGTGATGAAACTACTGGATAGCTCAACACATGTTGCTTTTAAATCAGCAAGGTTCTCATGTGGAGGGGAAAGATCCATACCTTTGTCATTACCTTTTTGTGATGATAGATCAGATATTGGAGGAGTGCTTACGACAATTGATGTGGTTATGGAAGTGCTCATAGACCATAGAGGAACAACCTTCTCAACTTGTGGTATTTGCACATTCCGCTTGTTCATCTTCTGGGCAACACGTCTGTCGATTTCCTGTTCAGCTTTACAAGCAAGACGAAACAAACGATCCATAGGATAACACTTTTCATGAATTAGGATATCCTGAATGTCACGGTTTAAACCTTCCCAAAATATGTCCATGAAATATTCTTCACTTTCCTCTAAAAACGAATGCAAGAAAGTAGTTTCGAAAGCATCATAATATTCTGAAACAGTTTTAGTACCTTGTTTTAAATTTTTTAATTTCCTAACCTTGTCACGAGTATAATAAGAGGGAACGAATCTATATCGCATAGCAAGTTTGAGATCATTCCAAGTATTAGGTATATAATCAGGATATAAACTACAATATTCATTCCACCAAATAGAAGCAAAATCTTTGAAAGCACTAATTGCAGTTTTTACTTTCTTATGCTCAAGAAAATTATGGGAAACAAATATATCATTTATTTCAAACTCCCACTCAATGTATAAATCAGGTCTTAGACGTCCATGAAAGTGTGGTATAGAAACAATAAACTGATCATGTGCATGCTTATGTGTGTTTACCTTTTGCAGTGACTGTTGTGTAGTTGTAGGTGGTGGCAAATCTCCAACTATCGTTGCCGCCCAAGACGATCTAACTCCAGAACCTGCCATGATTAGTAGAAAACAAGAAACAAATCACAAGTATATGTCCCTATGAACTACTAGGATGTGGTGGTAAAACGCTCACAGGATAGCAAATATCAATGTCTTACTAGTTCTTACCATGCAGCAGGTGGTGATCGGCAACCAACGGTGTCAAAGAACTCCAAAGATTAAGTAGAGCGATTGCCAGGTGAACGCACGTATACACGATGTAGAAATATGTGGAGCTTGGAAGGCTTTAATATGGTGGCAAAAATATCAGCAATAATCAATTCAGAGATGCAAAATTGAATTAACGCTCAACGACGATACTGTGCTGGTCCTAGTCTAGACCGGACTAGAGACGCGAGCCTAGAACACTAATGTGGTCACGGCATAGCACAACTAGCAGCAATGAATGATATGAAGTAGCTCTGAATAGCAAGATATAAGTGAAGATCATCAACAGAGCAAAGATAATGGTGAAAATAGGCTCCAAATCAAGATACACCAATATTCTCGCTACAACTTTCCTCTGAAATATATTTGCTAATTTTTCTGATATTTTTCCTCCAATAGGGCACTGACTTAAGCTTTCCGACGCAATAAGAATCACTCAATTTAGAGTTCGGATGAGGTGTCAAAAAAATTGAGAATCAGCCCGAAATCTGACAAAAACTGTGTTCGGAAACTTTAGAGGTCAAAAAGTCCGTCTTAGAAGCCGATCTGGAGTTTTAAATAACACACTTGCTCCAGAACTATTTAGAAGCGGCTCGGAAATATCTTTAATTTGAGTACTCGTGGAGCCAAAACGGACTTCGGATGACAAAGTTATGCCCGTTTTAGTGGACACTGCTCAAAACTGATTCCGACGAGATTTCAAATACGAGTTCAACTAGAGATAGATCCGAAATTTTTCTTCTTTTTTCTCTTTTTTCCTTTTTTCTTTCTTTTTTTTCCTTTTTCTTTTTTCTCTCTTTTTTCAACTCTTTTTCTCTCTTTTTCTATGGTGGATGGTAGAAGTAGGCAGCGGATGGGATGATGGTGCAGCGGCGGCGGTGACTAACGTGAACAGAACTCGAAACTCTAAAGGACTAGATACTAAGACCAGCAACTGAACACGACGATGCAACCGATAATTCAATAAAGCAAAGCACCGAAAAGAAAATTGCGAAGTCTCAGATTGGTTTGGATATGATGATCTAATCCTATTTTTATGGCTTTTTGTGTGGATGATAGGTGATAAAAAAACAGATCTAATATATGGATGTGGAATTCTCACCGAGCAACCTGAAAACTGATACCACTTGATAGAGACGGGGTGTCCCGATCTTTCGATGAGAAATAACTATCGATTTGGTGGAGACGACTCTGACGATCCGACTACGAACGTGCAACAACGTCGCGCCTTAGCAATCGCTAAACCAATCTCCGGAGGTTATTGACCACGTCGGAGCACGATCAACCTGACCACGAAGGTCTAGTGCCTGCAAGCAATCGAAGAACAAGCAAGAACTATGATAAAGCAATCTGAATATTGCGAATATGTAGATGATGTATGAATAAAGTTGGGATTCCGAAAGCGGTCTTGATCTGGTCGTTGGACACAAACCGAGTACACGAAGATGCAGCAATTAGCTAAGCAGTCTTTTTAACTAAAAGAAATCCAAAGAAAAACCCTAGGGGTTGATCTACTTATATAGGACTAAAGGGTGGAGGCCAAGAGGGTGGAAGGACGTCCCAAGGAGTCCTAAAACTAAACCTAGGTCGTACAAGGCACTTGGGCTCATGTGGAGGTGATGCAACACCTATTGAGTTGGACTTTGATTCGGATTCTACTGCTGGGTCGCACCGTTTTCTCAATATCTCCACGCTCCGAAGAATTTGAAGGTGAAACCAATTGCGTTGGAAACTAGACGAGATAAGCTATCACCAGAAAAAAGAATCACCCAATTTGGAGTTCGTATGTAGAAACGGCGGCTGTTTGAAGTTGGGTATAACTCTGCAGTCCGAATCTGAGTCCATGACGTGAAAGACTTGGTCTCTATCTTCTCTTGGGCCAAAAGTGACGTGAAATAACTTCTTGTACAGCACACAATCATGTCCCTTTGTATTGACTTCATTTCTTGATCAAATATAGAGGAATTAATGGTCATATACATGATAATTATGTCCTCATCATCTTCATGCTTAAACATGCTCCAATGCTCATCCTTCTTGTCCATGCTAGGTCCTTCATTTGTCAGCAACAGAAATATATCGACGTTAGGCAGCATCATATTCACATGAACATTAGAAACATTACCAAGAAGCGAAAGTACCTGATAATTTAATTGGTGTGCACGATCTCTAGTAATTGGTCCAGTAGGTATATTAGCAGGGGTTGTGGCTGTAACTATGGTAGTCATGTCCTCATCATCCTCCCCTTCTTGAAAATAAAGCCGTCCCCGGCGTTTCTTAATCTGAAATGTGGCTAACAAAAGAGACAAAGTGTACATGTTGTATATATATATGTCATCCATTCTTACTTCCCTTAGTTTTTGGACATGTAACACATGTATATATGAGTAACTTTCGTATGTCGTGAAATATAAACATATATGATCATCACAATACATAAACGACATGAAAGTATTGCAACTCAGTTTGCATATATAAGTGAAGCTCTTATTCATATCTAAAGATGTACAATGCTCATCATTAAACCATCCCAATACCGGTGAAGAAACATTAATGTTTTTCGAAGGACATGCTACAACAGGCTTAACTAAGTAGTCATGCAACAAGTCATTCGACGCAGAATCATCACCAAGATTAGAGGTCATACAAAATGATTAAGCATTGGCAGTTTCATAATAGTAACATGATTATCCAAAATAGATGGTGTTCTCAAATCAACAGGTAACTCAAGACATGATGTATTCAAGTCTATTAGGCAAGCAACATCTTCATGTGAAGTTATGACATTCTCGAAAATTGGTTGTGTGATGAAACTACTGGATAGCTCAACACATGTTGCTTTTAAATCAGCAAGGTTCTCATGTGGAGGGGAAAGATCCATACCTTTGTCATTACCTTTTTGTGATGATAGATCAGATATTGGAGGAGTGCTTACGACAATTGATGTGGTTATGGAAGAGCTCATAGACCTAGAGGAACAACCTTCTCAACTTGTGGTATTTGCACATTCCGCTTGTTCATCTTCTGGGCAACACGTCTGTCGATTTCCTGTTCAGCTTTACAAGCAAGACGAAACAAACGATCCATAGGATAACACTTTTCATGAATTAGGATATCCTGAATGTCACGGTTTAAACCTTCCCAAAATATTTCCATGAAATATTCTTCAGTTTCCTCTAAAAAAGAATGCAAGAAAGTAGTTTCGAAAGCATCATAATATTCTGAAACAGTTTTAGTACCTTGTTTTAAATTTTTTAATTTCCTAACCTTGTCACGAGTATAATAAGAGGGAACGAATCTATATCGCATAGCAAGTTTGAGATCATTCCAAGTATTAGGTATATAATCAGGATATAAACTACAATATTCATTCCACCAAATAGAAGCAAAATCTTTGAAAGCACTAATTGCAGTTTTTACTTTCTTATGCTCAAGAAAATTATGGGAAACAAATATATCATTTATTTCAAACTCCCACTCAATGTATAAATCAGGTCTTAGACGTTAGAAACATTACCAAGAAGCGAAAGTACCTGATAATTTAATTGGTGTGCACGATCTCTAGTAATTGGTCCAGTAGGTATATTAGCAGGGGTTGTGGCTGTAACTATGGTAGTCATGTCCTCATCACCGGGCTCTGGTCGACAAAGCTTTCCGGCAAGGGTTCTATTGGTCTACCGCCTTGAACGACGCCATGGAGCTTGTCAACACCTGCGACGCCTGGCAATTCCACTCCAAGGTTGTTCATCAACCAGCACAAGCTCTCCAAACCATCCCTCTACCATGGCCCTTTGCGGTCTGGGGATTGGACATCTTGGGCCCATTCCCCCGTGCTATCGGAGGTTATGAGTTCCTCTATGTCGCCATCGACAAAATCACCAAGTGGCCAGAAGTGTTGCTAGTCTGCAAGACCACAGCGCAATCCACCATCAAGTTTATCAAAAGCCTGGTGTGTCGTTTCGGAGTTCCTAACCGGATCATCACGGACAACTGCACCCAATTCACAAGTCAGGCCTTCCTCGAGTATTGTGAGTAAATGGGCACCACAGTGTGTTTCGCTTCAGTGGCTCATCTGAGGAGCAACAGCCAGGCAGAGATTGACAATTCGGAAGTACTCCGAGGTCTCTGGACCCGTCCCTTCAAGCGGCTCGAAAAGTGTGGAAAGCGGTGGGTGGCTGAACTCCCAGCTGTTCTATGGTCAATGAGAACCACACCCCATCGTGCCACAAATGAGATACACTTCACTCTCATTTACGGAGCGGAGGCGGTGCTCCCCACAGAACTTAGATACGGATCTCCTCGAGTTTGCGCCTTCGATTATACCGAACAACAACAACTACGACAAGAAGATGTCATCGTTGTAGAGGAAGTACGTACTCGGGCTGCTACACGCGCCGCGCGGTACCAGCAAGGACTACGTCGCTATCACAGCCGCCACGTCCACTCCCGAGAACTTGAGGAAGGCGACCTTGTCCTCCATCGGCTACCGTCCAGGATGGGTCTGAAACCCGATCTTCTCAGTAAGCGAACGGTGAATATGGGGGCGATGATAGATAACTTGTGGGTAGCCGATGAACTCTCCTTGCTAGATCCCTGTTGCCAATGCGACAGCTTTCTACCCTTTGGATATTCACAACTTCACACACTTGCGCAACGTAGCCGTCAACCACGAGACGGTAAATTGCAATCTACTAATTCCCAGTGGAACAACAGATCACACAAGACTTGCAGTAGCAACACTTCAGGTCGATAAGAATTGAAGTATTTGATTCAAGATGAATGCTTGGAGCAATTCTCAGGAACTAGGGTTTATCTAAACGTGGTCTAAGCCTAAAACTCGTAGGGGGACTTGTATTTATAGTCTAAGGGGGTCCAGACTCGGATACAGGGGTCGTAGGCCCGTTTCTGCGCGCAGGAAGCACGGTAGCATCGTGATTGGCGCGGTAGTACCGCGGGGGCGGTAGTACCGCAGCTACTACCTTAGTCACTTTCGTATCTCTCCTGACCAGCATGGTAGTAGTTACGGTAGTACCGTAAGGACTACCATAAACCTTCTGTTGTCGCGGTAGTACGTGCGGTAGTAGGCCCGGTAGTATCGTGGCGCGGTAGTACAGCGGCCTGAAGCTTGGTTCTTCCTGTCCTTGTCTTCTTGAGGTTCTTCTTCCAATGTAGCTTGTCCCTGTTCTTGATATCTGATCATGCATACAAACAAGGATTCAGGCAGTATAAAATTCTTATTAAGCAAAACAGCAGATTCTATTAAGAGCAAGTTCACCTGTTGTTCTATTAGCTTTGCACGGGCTCTTGTAATAGGTCCAATTCTGATTTCATTAGCTTGTGCTTCATGAAGAGTTGGGGATGGCTTGTCAATAGGGATGTCCTCATCATCTCCCCCCCCCCTTCAAAAGGCGTCGACCTCGACGCTCCAAGGTCATCTCCCATGTATGGTGATAAATCAGCAACGTTGAAACTGTTGCTAGCGCCACCAAACTCAGCAATGGGAATATCAATCGAGTAGGCATTATCATTGATCCTGGCTAACACCTTGTAAGGACCAGCACCACGAGGCTTCAATTTGGAATTTCGCAACCCTGGAAATCGATCCTTGCGCAAATGCACCCAAACCATGTCTCCGGGATGAAATAGAACTTGCTTCCGTGACTGGTTCCTTGTAGCAGCAACACTCATGCCTTTCTTCTCAATAGCCGCTCGCGTCTTCTCATGAATCTTCTTCACATAATCTGCTCGTTTGGATGCCTCCATATTAACTCGTTCCTGCAACGGAAGAGGCAGCAAATCAAGAGGTGTAATAGGCTTGAAACCATATACCACTTCAAAAGGACAAAGGTGAGTAGTAGTGTGTACTGCCCTGTTATAAGCAAATTCAACATGTGGCAAACACTCCTCCCATTCTCGCAGATTCTTCTTGATCATAGCTCGCAACAATTGTGATAACGTTCTATTCACCACCTCCGTTTGACCATCAGTTTGGGGATGACATGTAGTACTGAACATCAACTTTGTCCCCAGCTTTCCCCAAAGTGTCTTCCAGAAGTAGCTCACAAACTTTACATCCCTGTCAGAAACAATTGTCTTGGGCACTCCATGCAAGCGTACAATCTCCCTGAAAAACAGGTTAACAACATGCGACGCATCGTTGCTCTTATGGCATGCAATAAAATGTGCCATCTTAGAAAATCTATCCACTACCACAAATATACTATCATGACCATATTTAGTGCGTGGCAATCCTAACACAAAGTCCATACTAATGTCTTCCCATGGTGTGGTAGGATCCGATAGTGGAGTATACAAACCGTGAGGCTTCAGCTTGGACTTGGATGTGTTGCATACAATGCAGCGTCGAACAAACCTGTCCACATCACGCCTCATCCTGGGCCAATAAAAATTATCAGCAAGCATGAGTAGTGTCTTGTCACGCCCAAAGTGACCCATCAATCCTCCTGCATGTGATTCCTGCAACAATAGCAAACGTACAGAAGATTCTGGAACACAAAGTTTGTTAGCTCGAAACAAAAATCTATCATGGATGTGGAACTTGTCCTATGCATTCCGAAGCAAACACAAATGATATGGTTCAGCAAAATCATAATCAGTTGCATATAAATCACACAAACTCTCTAATCCAGGAATTTTAACATCAAGATGTGTCAATAACATGTTCTTCCTAGAGAGAGCATCAACAACAACATTATCTTTCCCTTTCTTATATTTGATGATGTAAGGAAAAGACTCAATGAACTCAACCCATTTAGCTAAGCGCCTATGCAAGTTAGATTGCGCCTTCAAGTATTTCAAAGCTTCATGATCAGAATGTATGATAAATTCTTTTGGCCACAGATAATGTTGCCAAACGTCAAGAACTCGAACAAGTGCATACAATTCTTTATCATAAACAGGATAATTCAATCTAGCACCAGAAAGTATCTCACTGAAATAAGCAATAGGTCTACTTTTTGCATCAACACACCACCAATACCTATACCACTAGCATCACATTCAACTTCAAATTGCTTAGCAAAATCAGGTAATGCAAGTAATGGTGCAGAAGTAAGCAAACATTTCAGCTCATCAAATGCAAGGTCTTGGGCAACACCCCAAACAAAAGGTACACCTTTCTTAGTCAATTCATTCAAAGGTGCAGCGATAGTACTAAAGTCTTTCACAAAACGTCTATAAAAACCAGCAAGACCGTGAAAACTCCATACTTGGCTAACATTCATGGGAGTAGGCCAATTTTGAATTGCCTCAATTTTAGAAGAATCTACTTCTACCCCATGCTTAGATACAACATATCCCAAAAATATGACCTTATCTTTTGCAAAAGTGCACTTCTCAAGATTAGCATATAATTTAGCATCACGTAACACTTGCAAAACTTGTCTAATATGATCAGCATGTTCAAATTCATTGCGGCTGTAAATAAGTATATCATCAAAATACACAACCACAAAATGTCCAATAAACTCCCTTAAAACATGGTTCATTAATCTCATGAAAGTACTAGGAGCATTAGTAAGACCAAAAGGCATAACTAACCACTCATATAAGCCAAACTTAGTTTTGAAAGCAGTTTTCCATTCATCCCCTTCTTTCATCCTAATTTGATGGTATCCACTACGCAAATCAATTTGAGAGAAAATAGAAGCACCACACAATTCATCAAGCATATCCTCTAAACGTGGAATAGGATGACGATATCGAATAGTGATGTTATTAATAGCTCTACAATCTACACACATACGCCATGTACCATCTTTCTTAGGAACCAAAATAACAGGAACATCACAAGGGCTAAGGCTGACACGAATATACCCTTTATCCAGAAGCGCTTGTACTTGTTGCTGAATTTCCTTCGTCTCTTGGGGGTTTGTCTTGTATGGTGCCCGGTTAGGAAGAGTTGCACCCGGTATAAGATCAATTTGGTGCTCAATACCACGCAAGGGTGGTAATCCCGCTGGAACCTCCGCCGGGAACACATCATCATAATCCTGCAAAACAGTAGACACACCAGGAGAAAGAGGATGGTTATCATTAGAAACCAAAACCTCGCCTTTATACATGAGCACAAGAGGTATGGCTGTAGGATCCTCACTAAATTCTCTCATGTCTTCTTTGGTGGATAATGTAAGAAAACTAGTCTCTCTCACACTTTTCGTTATATTATCACTCACAGCTATTACATTGTTCTCTCGTGTTGGTTCTACATTCACCTCTACCTTCTTACGAGACTCATTCACAATTTGCTGTGGGGACATAGGATGTAGATTAACTTTCTTTCCCTTGAACTCCAAATGATATGTATTGGCTCGGCCATTGTGTTGCACATGGCGATCATATAACCACGGCCGACCCAATAAGAGATGGCAAACTGTCATAGGCACCACATCAAAATCGATGGAATCCTTGTATGGGCCTATCTCAAAATTTACGCGCACCATGTGATTCACCTTCATCTCACCACTGTCACTCAACCATTGGACATAATAAGGATTTGGGTGAGGTAAGTATTTCAGATTTAGCTTGGCACATAACTCCTTGCTTGCGAGGTTGCGGCAGCTACCTCCATCAATGATCACTTTGCAAGCTTTGTTGGGGCCAACGAGCGCCTTGGTTTGAAACAGATTGCAGCGCTGAGAATCAGCATGTGGCTGCACCGTAAGAGCACGTTGTGACACCACAATGGTAGGAGCATGCGACGGAAAAGCATCCATGCCTTCTTCGGTATTGTAACCTTCATCATCAAACGCGGCTGGGTCTTCATCATCACCGGTTTCATACTCGTCGGTTTCTTCATTAATAAACATTATCTTTCGGCTCGGACAATCTCTCTTAAAGTGACCCGGATTACTGCAAGAATGACAAGTCATCTCGCGATTGCGAGCTGAAGACATGTTGGAGCCTGCACTAGTGGCAGGAGCAGCTGGCTTCTTGGCCATAGAACCATTGGAGGCTGGCTTGGAAGCTGAAGAAGAAGCCCGAGTATTGGAACCATAATTCTCCATAGGCGCGGACGGTGTCCGTGGGGAAAATCTGCTAGATGTAGAGTATCTGGACTTTAGTTGTGCCTCTTCTGCAAGCTGGGATTCAGCCTCCCTTGCAAGATGCAATAGATCATTCATATTATAGTATTGGCGATGCCGCACAACACTCTTGATATTAAATTTCAGTCCATGGAGAAAACGTTGCAGCAACATCTCCATCTCCATATAGTATGCATCAACGGACATAGTACCTTGCTTCAATTGTTGCAATTTATCAAAACTGTCCGTAAATAATTAGTGGGAACAAACTGAGCTTTCATGGTCGCCTTCATGTCACGCCATGTACAAATAGGCTGCCCATCAGTTTCTTGTATCTCGGTCAACACACTCTCCCACCAACGCAAGGCATAACCGTCAAACTCGGAAGAAGCAATCTTGATCTTCTTGTCCTCCGGATAATCATGCAAACGCCATAATTTTTCCATCTTAAGCTCCCATGTGAGGTACTCTTCCACAACCGTGGAACCTTCAAATTTGGGGATGTTAAACTTGGGCTTGCTCAAGACATCTTCTTCCTGAATGGGTAGACGGCGCGCACCAAAACCAAGTGGAGGTTGGCGAACCGGCCCTTGAACACCACGCCCACGGCCTTGATTGCCCCTCAAATCAGCATTGTCACCATGGACACTACCATCATCCTCCTGAGCGTCAGGTTGGCGTTGTACCATAGCTGCTTGTATGCCCGTGACAGATGTTGTCATTTGTTGTAGGCTCTGCTGTATAGCAGCAAGTTGTTGCATAGTGGTGACTGCAGCTTCAGTCGCGTCCACTTTCAGTTGGACCGCTTGAACGTTTGTTAGCATCAGCGGATTTAGTAAACATCCCAGTCAAGTGATCACGGAGACCTTCATATGCCTCCCATGTAACTGGCGCATCCTTGTCCTGTTTCTGCATCACATCAAAACCACTTTGAGACATGATTAGTAGGTTAGTGCACTAAATCAAAATCATTTGGTGGACACTCACAACTCACTCACAACTGACAAGAAAAGGTGAATCTTACCGTTCCAAAGTGAATAGTAATGATTACCCGTTCGGATGGAGGACTAGTGCACGGATGTGATGAAGTGAATACCCGAGTAAAATAGTGAACACACGACAAAACAGGATATATGTGGTGGAGCTATAGGTATGGCACCCTAACTACACCGAAGTCAAGTCCTAGTGCTGATCGTGTGATACAAACCCAAAGAAAAACTCACACAGTGGAGACAAACGAAAGACAGGCCTCTCAAAAGATCACCACTATGATATGTCCTTTCTAACACTTGTATATCTCTTTGCACTCATGGATAACTCTTTTTGATCACACTTCTTTCTCTCTTTTTTTTTGAATATTTTCTCTTTTTCTCTCTCTCTCTTTTTTTTGATTTTTCTGACACTATTCCAAACTGGATGAAAATTGGTACAGTACTGCTACAGTAATTTTGATTTTGCTATAGTTACTTTTCTCTTTAGGCCACAATATGTCGCACCGCGGAGAAATTTTCGGGAAGAACACACGAAACAACAAACTAACACAATGACTCCGATGCAATCTAAGTTATGGCAAAACTAGAAACCCTAATATTTTTGTATGGCTTTTTCTGGATAGTTCGAAAACAAAAACGATCTAATAGATGGATTTAGTGGATGCTTACCGAGGAAACACTGGAAATCTGATACCAAGATGATAAGGGGTGGCCCGATCTTCTCAGTAAGCGAACGGTGAATATGGGGGCGATGATAGATAACTTGTGGGTAGCCGATGAACTCTCCTCGCTAGATCCCTGTTGCCAATGCGACAAATTTCTACCCTTTGGATATTCACAACTTCACACACTTGCGCAACGTAGCCGTCGACCACGAGACGGTAATTTGCAATCTACTAATTCCCAGTGGAACAACAGATCACACAAGACTTGCAGTAGCAACACTTCAGGTCGATACGAATTGAAGTATTTGATTCAAGATGAATGCTTGGACCAATTCTCAGGAACTAGGGTTTATCTAAACGTGGTCTAACCCTAAAACTCGTAGGGGGACTTGTATTTATAGTCTAAGGGGGTCCAGACTCGGATACAGGGGCCGTAAGCCCGTTTCTGCACGCATGCAGCACGGTAGTACCGTGATTGGCGCGGTAGTACCGCGGGGGCGGTAGTACCGCAGCTACTACCGTAGTCACTTCCTTATCTCTCCTGACTAGCACGGTAGTAGTTACGGTAGTACCGTAAGGACTACCGTAAAGCTTCTATTGTCGCGGTAGTACGTGCGGTAGTAGGCCCGGTAGTACCGCGGCCTGAAGCTTGGTTCTTCCTGTCCTTGTCTTCTTGAGGTTCTTCTTCCAATGTAGCTTGTCCCTATTCTTGATATTTGATCATGCATACAAACAAGGACTCAGGAAGTATAAAATTCTTATTAAGCAAAACAGCAGATTCTATTAAGAGCAAGTTCACCTGTTGTTCTATTAGCTTTGCACGGGCTCTTGTAATAGGTCCAATTCTGATTTCATTAGCTTGTGCTTCATGAAGAGTTGGGGATGGCTTGTCAATAGGGATGTCCTCATCATACTGTCCAGGATGGGTCTGAAAAAGCTGTCTCCAAAGTGGTAAGGCCCTTATCGGGGAGGGGGTTCCGGTTACGGAGGGAACACTATGCACTCCCCCCCGGCATGGGTGTCAACAAGACCATCCCCGACATGAGCGATGCCATGACCCGGTCGTCCTCCAGACCGCTCCTCCATGGGCCGGATCTCCTGGTGCAGCTTCTGTGGCATCATCCGGGCACCATGGATCCCCGGATCAGCGTACTCTCCTGGAGGATCACCACCACGAAGATACTCGAACCACCATCGTTAGGCGGAAGGAAACTTGCTGGAGTTCCGACGCACGGGTTCCTCCCATCGATGTTGTCTGGGAGTGGATCCTTGCCGGTGAAAGCGACAACAACAACGTGTGCGTAGCCTTCACCCAAGATCTCCGCAGCGTCCAGTGGCCCATGAAATTCCAGATAGATGGCCCACTTCCGTATGATGGAACGACAGACCCCGGTGAGTTCATCCGGAGTACAACCCTGCTGTGGAGATTGCGGGGGGAGACGACAAAGCGAAGGCCAACTACTTCCCCATGAAGATCAAGGACAATGTTCGCCGGTGGTGATGCATCTCTCGTCCAACTCCAACAGCTCGTGGGTGGAACTCTATGAAAAGTTTGTCGTCGCGTTTACCGGAGGGGTCCAACCTCCGAAAACCGTTAGTGACTTACGCCGAGTAGTGCAGAAGGACGGCAAACCCATCCGGAAGTTCGTCCAAAGATTCACCCAGATGCAGCATTGCATCCCTGACGCGCATGAGGCCGCAATCATCACCACCTTTCATGCCAACGTGATGAGGATATCCCTACTAATGTTACACCCACATCCTCACCAACTACACATATTGGACCAGTTACTAGAGCACGCGCACGTCAGCTAAATTATCAGGTACTTTCGTTTCTTGCGAATCCTTCTTATGTTCATGAACATATGATGCTGCCTAAATTATATACATTTGTTTTGCTTATGAATGAAGGACCTAGCATGGACAAGAAGGACGGGCATTGGAGCAGGATCAAGCATGGAGAAGATGGTGCGCGCGCGGGAAAGGACAATGGAGTTTCCAGTGGTGATTATCGCACTTTGAAGCCACCATAAGTTGCGCATGAAGTCTTGGACGAAATACGCGAGATGCTACTTCATTATTTTCGTCCAAGGGCAATTATAGGTGCTGCGTCACCTTAAAATTGGGCTGGGCCCATGTAATTTCGAAATACACTTAATAGGCTATTTTTTAGAGTCCGTATGTGTGGGGAAACCGAGTTAGGGTTGTTTTCGGACCCCTCCTCCAAGGGGCCACGAAATTCCCTTCTGTTCCCCCATATATACAGCCCTTAGGGCGTCGTTTAGACTTGGGTTTTAATTAGATTTAAGTTAGCCATAGCCGCAACTTCGAGTTCTTCGTTTGTGTCGTCCGACCAGGCCAAGACCGCATTGGAACCCCAACTTCTGTTAATCTTTCATCTTATATTCGCAATAATTCTTAGTTCTTGCTTGTTCTTTCGATTGCTTGCAGGAATTAGACCTTCGTGGTCAGGTTGATCGTGCATCCGCGGGATCAATAACCTCTCGGAGTTGGTTTAGCGATTGCTAAGGCGCAACATCTTCGAACGTTCGTAGTCGGGTCGTGAAAGTCTACTCCACCATAATCGATCTCCATCATCTCATCGAAACATCGGGACACCTTCGCCTCCATCAAGTGGTATCAGATTTCCAGGTTGATCGGTGAGATTTACCAGTTTTTCGTAGTCTAGATTGGTTCTGTTCTTCATACCTACAGTCCACGAAAAAGCCAAAAAAAATTAGGGTTAGATCATCACGTCCCACGACAGTCCTAGCCTTTGTCCAGTTTTCTTTACAGTTGTTTGCTTTGTTGACTTTGCGGTTGCATCGTTGTGTCGAGTTGCTGATCTTAGCGTCTAGTTGATGAGGACATCCCTACTAATGTTACACCCATACCCTCACCAACTACACATATTGGACCAGTTACTAGAGCTCGTGCACGTCAACTAAATTATCAGGTACTTTCGTTTCTTGCGAATCCTTCTATTGTTCATGAACATATGATACTGCCTAAATTAGATACTTTTGTTTTGCTTATGAATGAAGGACCTAGCATGGACAAGAAGGATGGTCATTGGAGCGGGATCAAGCATGGAGAAGAAGGTGCGCGCGCGGGAAAGGACAGCGGAGCTTCCCGTGGTGATTATCGCACTTTGAAGCCACCATAAGGCGCGCATGAAGTCTTGGACGAAATACGCGAGATGCCACTTCATTATTTTCGTCCAAGGGCAATTATAGGTGCTGCGTCACTTTAATATTGGGCTGGGCCCATGTAATTTCGAAATACCACCTTATAGGCTGTTTTTAGAGTCCGTATGTGTGGGGAAACCGAGTTAGGGTTGTTTTCGGACCCCACCTCCAAGGGGTCACGAAAATCCCCTCTGTTCCCCCATATATACAGCCCTTAGGGCGTCGTTTAGACTTGGGTTTTAATTAGATTTAAGTTAGCCATAGCCGCAACTTCGAGTTCTTCGTTTGTGTCGTCCGACCAGGCCAAGACCGCATTGGAACCCCAACTTCTGTTAATCTTTCATCTTATATTCGCAATATCCAGATTGCAATTCTTAGTTCTTGCTTGTTCTTCGATTGCTTGCAGGAATTGACCTTCGTGGTCAGGTTGGTCGTGCATCCGCGGGATCAATAACCTCTCGGAGTTGGTTTAGCGATTGCTAAGGCACAACGTCTTTGCACGTTCGTAGTCGGGTCGTGAAAGTCTACTCCACCAAAAAAATCGATCTCCACCATCTCATCGAAACATCGGGACACCTTCGCCTCTATCACTAGTTCCTTAGAGTTTCGAGTTCTGATCATAGTTTGTCACGCCGCCGCCGCACTAGTTCCATCCGTCCGCTGCCACCAGTCCGAGTCTAGAAACACCACCACGTTCCGCCAACCCGAGTCCATATACACCACCACGACCTACCAATCCAAGTTGAGTTCCATCACCCGTTCGGTTTGTGATATCTCCGTAGCCAGAATAGATTTGAGTTGATTAGAGTCGGATTTCACCAATCTTTGTCGTACGTAGAAGGGGGTGATTTCCAAAAAAAAAAAGAAAAAAAAGAGTCTGGCACGCTTTCCAGAGCAATTTTTAGGCCAAAAATTTCAAGGGTGAAAAACTTCGTGCCCATACCTTCCTTAGGTCCAGAAACTCATTTTGAGACATTCGCTACCATAGTGATTTTTTCGCACTTTTTCAGCCACCGCAGTCCCGAATCGCCAAAAAAAAGGCAAAAAAAAAGAGAGAAAAAATTCAGAGTGTGCTTCTCAGTTGTTTACGTGTCGCGCTGTGCTTTCGTTGGTGTTTTAGGCTCGCGTCTCTAGTACGGTCTAGCCTAGGATCAGCACAGTACCGACGTTGAGTGTTTATTCAGCTTTGCATCTCTGTTTTGATTACTGTTGAGCTTTTGTTACCGTACTTGTCAGCCTTCCTACAGCTCCACATATATTCTACATCGTGCGTTTTGACACCTCCTGGCCATCGCTCTACCACATCTCTAAGAGTTTTGACCCGTTGGTTGTACATCACCACCTGCTGCTCGGTAAGAATCGGTAAGAACGAAAGAAAAGCTTGACGGATTTGTGCTTTCCACCACTCCACATCCCATTAGTAGAAGTAGGATCATATTTCTGTGTGTTTTCTATTTCTGCTAACCATGCCAGGATCACATGATGAAGTGGCGCGGGATGCGCCTGATTGGGAGAACATGACAAACAAGGAATTACATGATAAATTTGCACAAATGATGTCTGAACAGGTGAATGACATCGAGAACAGATTTACAGAGGCGATTGATGGCGTGGAGAAGATGATCGACACCAAGCTCGACGCCAAGTTTACTGAGTTGATCGCACGCCTACCTACACAGCCTGCTGTCGCTCCAGCACAGCCACCGCCACCACGACGTGCACGACGTATTCTGTTTCCGGGCGGACAAGCTGCTGGTATTGGTGCTCCTCCTGCTGCTGCAGTTACTGCTACTGCTGCTGCTTCTAACGTCGGCCAGGACGACAACTACGAGGGTGATTACGAGGAGGAAGTGGAACAGGAAGCGGCCTATGAACAGCCAGCTGGACGTCCACGTCCCAACATTCGCCACGGTCGACACCAACCACCCCCTCCGGTACGAGATGATGAATATGTGCCTAAACTTAAATTGAATCTTAAGCCATTTGAGGGTAGATATATTCCTGATGCTTATCGTACTTGGGAGTTAGAAACTGAACAACGCTTTACATGTTTACAATATCCTAAGAATAGACGTGTTACTGCTGCTGTTTGTGAATTCACGGGGTTTGCATCTATTTGGTGGTCTGAACATTGTAGATTGCATGTTAATAATATTCCATCTACTTGGGCTGTTTTAAAAGATGCTATTCGTACTCGCTGGGTTCCTCCTTATTATCAACGTGAATTGCTACAAAAATTACAGCGTTTGAGACAAGGAAAAAATTCTGTAGAGGAATATTATCAGGAATTACAAACTGGATTGATTAGATGTGGCCTAGTAGAGGATAATGAAGCTATGCTTGCACGTTTTATGGGTGGCTTAAACAAGGAGATACAAACTATTCTAGAATACAAGGACTATGCTACTTTCACTCGTTTGTTTCATCTTGCTTGTAAAGCTGAACGTGAAGTGCAGGATCGACAGGCCACTACGAGACCTAACTTTTCTGCAGGACGAAATACATCATGGACATCGCGTGGAGCTTCTACATCCACACGTCCTGCTGCACCACCATCTACTTCAGCCGCTCATTCTTACAGGGAGCCACCAAAACAGCCAGCGCCACCATTCAAGGGTGCACAGAGTGGTCCAGCGGCGAGTTCTTCTTCATCCATGGCTTCCACAGGGCAAACACGAGATCGTGATATCAAATGTCGCAGGTGCCAAGGTGGAGGTCACTTCGCCAAAGACTGTCCCTCCAAGCGTGTGATGACTATTACGGTGGATGGTGGGTATGAGTCAGCGAGTGACTGTGACGAGGAGACTTTAGTTCTCATTGCTCATGAGGAACAGGGTGCCCATGATGATGCTTATGATATAGAGTATATGGCTCCTGATGATGCGGATAAATATGCTAGTTTGGTTGCTCAACGTGTGTTAAGTGTGCAGGTAACGAAGGACGAGCAAAACCAGAGGCATAATTTGTTCCACACAAAGGGAGTGGTGAAAGAACGTTCGGTTCGCATCATTATTGACGGAGGGAGTTGCAACAACTTGGCTAGCATGGAGTTGGTGGAGAAGCTATCTCTCACCACAAGACCACACCCCCATCCGTACTATATTCAGTGGTTTAACAATAGTGGTAAGATTAAGGTAACGCGTTTTGTTCGTGTGCACTTTAGCATTGCTGTATATGGTGATTATGGTGATTGTGATGTGGTACCCATGCAAGCATGCTCTCTTTTACTTGGTAGACCATGGACATTTGATAGGAATTTTGTACACCATAGTAGGACAAATCAGTTTACTCTGGTTCATCAGGATAAAAATATTGCTTTACTTCCTATGTCTCTTGAACAAATTGTGAAAGATGATCTTGCTAGAGCTAGTAAAGCTAAACAGGAGAAAAATAAGAGTGAAAATGAGATAGCAGCTAAAGAATTTGAGCAACAACATAAGACTAATAGCAAATCTTCTTCTGCTGTTTCTAATGAAATTAAATTGACTAATCCAACTTTGCTTGCTACTAAGGTTGATATTTCGGATTTGGATGTTAGTCAATATGTGTGCTATGCTTTTGTGTGCAAAAAAGCTTTGTTTTCATTTGAGGAATTGCCTCCTTCTTTGCCTCCTGTTGTCACTGACCTTTTGCAGGAGTTTATTGACGTCTTTCCACAAGACGTGCCACCGGGATTACCACCTATTCGAGGGATTGAGCATCAGATTGACTTAATTCCCGGTGCTTCGCTGCCTAACCGTGCGCTATACCGTACCAATCCGGAGGAGACGAAGGAGATTCAGCGTCAAGTACAAGAGCTACTCGACAAAGGTTACATACGTGAATCCCTTAGTCCTTGTGCTGTTCCTGTTATATTAGTGCCTAAAAAGGATGGAACATGGCGTATGTGTATTGATTGTAGAGCCATTAATAATATTACTATTCGTTGTCGTCATCCTATTCCTAGGTTAGATAATATGCTTGATGAATTAAGTGGCTCTACCATGTTTTCCAAAGTTGATTTGCGTAGTGGATACCATCAAATTCGCATGAAATTAGGGGATGAATGGAAAACGGCATTTAAAACTAAGTTTGGATTATATGAGTGGTTAGTCATGCCTTTTGGGTTAACTAATGCACCTAGCACTTTCATGAGATTAATGAACGAGGTTTTACGTGCTTTCATTGGACGATTTGTGGTAGTCTATTTTGATGATATACTGATTTATAGCAAATCTTTGGAGGAACATTTGGATCATTTACGTGCTGTTTTTATTTCTCTACGTAATGCACGTTTGTTTGGTAACCTTGGGAAGTGCACCTTTTGCACCGACCGAGTATCGTTTCTTGGCTATGTTGTTACTCCGCAGCGAATTGAAGTTGATAAAGCCAAGATCGAGGCGATTGAGAGTTGGCCGCAGCCCAAAACGGTCACACAAGTGAGAAGTTTTCTTGGCCTCGCTGGATTCTATAGGCGTTTTGTGAGAGATTTCAGCACCATTGCTGCACCTCTCAATGAGCTTACACGCAAGGATGTGCCTTTTACTTGGGGTACCGCACAGGAAGAAGCCTTCACGGTATTGAAAGATAAGTTAACACATGTCAAAAAGCTAAGTCACGACTCAATCCTCATGGTTTATACATGCCTTTACCTGTACCTAGTGTTCCTTGGGAGGACATATCCATGGACTTTGTTTTAGGCTTGCCTCGAACAAAGAAGGGGAGGGATAGCATATTTGTTGTCGTGGATAGATTTTCTAAGATGGCACATTTTATACCATGTCATAAAAGCGATGATGCTGCTAATGTTGCTGATTTATTCTTTCGTGAGATTATTCGTTTACATGGTGTGCCCAATACTATTGTCTCGGATCGTGATACTAAGTTTCTTAGCCATTTTTGGAGATGCTTATGGGCTAAGTTGGGGACTAAACTACTTTTTAGTACTACATGTCATCCCCAAACTGATGGACAAACTGAAGTGGTCAATAGGACATTGTCTACTATGCTTAGGGTTGTTTTAAAGAGTAACTTGAAAATGTGGGAAGAATGTTTACCTCATATTGAATTTGCTTATAATCGTTCATTTCATTCTACCACTAAAATGTGCCCTTTTGAGATTGTTTATGGTTTTCTACCTCGTGCACCTATTGATTTGCTGCCTCTTCCATCTTCGGAGAAGGTTAATTTTGATGCTAAGCAACGTGCTGAATTGATATTAAAAATGCATGAGTTAACTAAAGAAAACATTGAGCGAATGAATGCTAGATACAAGCTTGCTGGTGATAGGGGTCGAAAGCATGTTGTGTTTGAACCCGGAGATCTTGTTTGGTTACATTTACGTAAAGATAGGTTTCCTGATTTGCGCAAGTCTAAGTAAAACCTTAAAGGGACCATCAGCTCGTGGCATTAACTTAGACTTGCGCAAATCAGGAAACCTATCTTTACGTAGATGTAACCAAAAAAGATCTCCTGGTTGAAACACAACATGCTTTCTACCCTTATCACCAGCAAGCTTGTATCTAGCATTCATTTTCTCAATGTTTTCTTTAGTTAACTCATGCATTTTTAATATCAATTCAGCACGTTGCTTAGCATCAAAATTAACCTTCTCCGAAGATGGAAGAGGCAGCAAATCAATAGGTGCACGAGCTAGAAAACCATAAACAATCTCAAAAGGGCACATTTTAGTGGTAGAATGAAATGAACGATTATAAGCAAATTTAATATGAGTTAAACATTCTTCCCACATTTTCAAGTTACTCTTTAAAAAAGCCCTAAGCATAGTAGACAATGTCCTATTGACCACTTCAGTTTGTCCATCAGTTTGGGGATGACATGTAGTACTAAAAAGTAGTTTAGTCCCCAACTTAGCCCATAAGCATCTCCAAAAATGGCTAAGACACTTAGTATCACGATCCGAGACAATAGTATTGGGCACACCATGTAAACGAATAATCTCACGAAAGGATAAATCAGCAACATTAGAAGCATCATCGCTTTTATGTCATGAAGGACCTAGCATGGACAAGAAGGACGGTCATTGGAGCGGGATCAAGCATGGAGAAGAAGGTGCGCGCGCGGGAAAGAACAATGGAGCTTCCAGTGGGGATTTTCGCACTTTGAAACCACCATAAGGCATGCATGAAGGCTTGGACGAAATACACGAGATGTCACTTCATTGTTTTCGTCCAAGAGCAATTATAGGTGCTGCGTCACCTTAATATTGGGCTGGGCCCATGTAATTTCGAAATACACTTAATAGGCTATTTTTTAGAGTCCGTATGTGTGGGGAAACCGAGTTAGGGTTGTTTTCGGACCCCTCCTCCAAGGGGCCACGAAATTCCCCTCTGTTCCCCCATATATACAGCCCTTAGGGCGTCGTTTAGACTTGGGTTTTAATTAGATTTAAGTTAGCCATAGCCGCAACTTCGAGCTCTTCGTTTGTGTCATCCGACCAGGCCAAGGCCTCATTGGAACCCCAACTTTCGTAATCATTCATCTTATATTCGCAATATCCAGATTGCAATTCTTAGTTCTTGCTTGTTCTTCGATTGCTTGCAGGAATTAGACCTTCGTGGTCAGGTTGATCGTGCATCCGCGGGATCAATAACCTCTCGGAGTTGGTTTAGCGATCGCTAAGGCGCAACGTCTTCGCACGTTCGCAGTCGGATCGTGAAAGTCGTCTCCACCATAATCGATCTCCACCATCTCATCGAAACATCGGGACACCTTCGCTTCTATCAGGAGGTCGCCATCCTTCTCGCTGATGTCGGACGTCCGAATTGGGTCGGACGTCCGATGTCCAGAATCTTGTCCATCTTCGCCTCCTCCGTCCAGCGCATATCATCGCCTCCTCCGTCCTGTTGTTGTCGTGCCCATATCACTAGCCTCAGCTCTACACCAAGCAGCAGCATAACTCTAGCAGCGGAATATCGACGGCAGCGGAACAATAACGGCGGTGACGAACTCCAATCCATAGGGACACTGGCTTTGACACCTCCTAGCTCGCAAACACCGGGAACGTCGTCCTACGGATCCAAAGCACGGCCTGCAAATCTGGCATAACACGTCAGGTCAGTACATTGAATGTACTTGCAAGCTCACAACAACCATGCAACAAGGCAAAACAATAACATGGCAGCAGGTTAAAGTATATTAGTGAATTAAACAGGTGAGCAACAATATCATGCAAACAGATGATCATGAAGCATATTAACAGTATTAAGACTAATGCACACATACAATGGGCCCCACATGATCGTCGCATGATCACGTGGCTTACCTCGGAGTCCTTACAGACTCAAGCACCGGGTCACTTCGTGACCAATCACTTCCACAGGTCGTCGCATGACACAACGGGTCATCGCACGACCGTCCAACGGGTTAGGTGTCCTCCGTTACCACCCAACCAATCCACTCATCGCATGACCATCCACTTACCACAAACTTGCCACCGTACTCAAGTTGATCATATGGTGTGATCTAGTACGAACTGTGTCCCATGACCGAGGACGCGGCTATTCGAATAGATTTTGACTCTGCAGAGTTTGTGCACGTTACCCACATTATGGAGTTCCTCCTCCATCCAGCACCCTGGTACTTGTCCCACGGGATCCTTGGAACTCGCACCGCAGGAGTGGGCTAGGACATCTCCAACGAGACCGATATACCGAGTGTCCCTCTTACCGTATCACCGACATTCCGTCTTGGGTAGCCCTGTGATTATGATGGTGCAAAGTATAACATGACATGATTAAAACACAGCATGGATATAACATGGCAAAGCATAGCATGGTAATGATAACATCAATCATAGCATAGCATCATGATCATGGTCAACGATATAAACATATCACTGTAAAGCAATTTTAAAAGCACGTCAAAGCTTTGCAAAGGTGCAAAGGGTATTGTGGCTTGCCTTCACCAAAGTGGTGTGAAACACCCTCGGTCTCGGTCACCAACAACGCCCTGCAAAAACCGAACAAAATGGCATGGCGAGAAGGGGGGTCAGACCACTTTGACCTGACCAGCAAAATACCACAAAGAACCAAGGCATAAGACCTATGCCAACGCGAAGAGGATCTCGAAAGGAAACCAACGCAAAAAGAATCACCTCGATCGGAGTTACGGTCGCGGAGATACGACCGAAACGGTGTCGGAGGGGCTAGCTGAGGTGGAAATACGCTTTCCAGACGGTGAAAGCGCACTTCAGGCTATTGCGGGAGAAAATACGCTTTCTGCGACAGAAAGCGCCTTCCGGGATGAAGACAACGGAAGTACGCCTTCGATCAGCGAAGACGTATTACGCCTAAAGAAACGTGGAAAGCGCCTCCTAGTAGGGGAGACGTATTCCGCAAATACGCGGCGGGCCCATGGCCTTAGCCACTTACAGGCGGGGCCTGCCTGTCATCCTCCCTTTCCCCTTCCTCTGTCTTCTTCCTTCGAACGCGGGAGCAGGGGAGGGCCGCGAACAACACCGGCGAGGGGAGGGGGCGGGGCGAGCTCGCCGGGGCCGTCTGCCCATCGCGGCGCACCGACCCGCTTCTGCTGGTGGCCCAGGCACCTCGGGGTGGCCGGCAACGACGACGCGCCGTGGCGGGGCGCGGCGGCCGCGGTCGTGACTGGAGCCTGGTCGGGCCGGCAAGGGAGGGGCTCCAGCGGGTAAGGGGAGCAGACGAGCCCACTGGAGGGGTTCTGGGGGAGCTGCGGGATGGGGAGAAGGGAGAGAGAGGCTCGGGGCGGCTCCAATTCGGAAGGAGGCCTGCGGCGGACAGGGTGGCCGCGAGGCCATATGGGGAGGCCTCGGCTCGATTAGCTGGGCGAGGAGAGAGCTAGAAGGGAGAGGAGCCGCTGGGTGTGCTCTGGAGGGCTCGGAGGCACCTCCTCTTATAGCCACGGTGAGGATTCCGTGGTCAGGCGGCGCCAAGGGGAACACACAGATGCTCGGGGTGAGCTGGCGGCCAGTGAGGGCGACGGGACGAGCTGGTGTGGAGCACGCGCGCTCAGCAAAGCCGGGCGGCGCGGCAGGACATGAAGAAAACGACGGGTACGCTCTGTGGCATGAGGTGGACGTGTCGGGCACGCGCGGCGCGCGGCTAGAGCACGCCGTTTGCGTCCAAGAGCATGGCCACCAAGGGAAAGTTGAGCACATGGAGTTTTCTTCGTGGCCAAGAACGTCTAGTGTGAAGTCCTTTCATCCCCGATGACAACAGTGCAAAAATACTGGACAAAGGTGCTATGGTGTGAGCTGGATCCCTCTGGAAAGTTTGATACAACAAACTTGGGCAAGAAGATAAGATCACATGCTGGGGTTTTGGATAGGGTCAAGCTGTCTACTGGGCTAGGGGTACAAGGGACTAGGCTTCTGTGTAGTTTGGGCTCACACAAAGCAATGTAAATGGTACCTGCTTTGTAAATGGCATCATGAGGCAGAAGGTGTTTGTAATGTTGCATGGCTTGTACATAGCTGCCCTAAACATGATATTTTGCAGAGCTCAATCATACATTAGGATGAGTATGTATGCCAAGTTTCACATCATTTGGAGCAATATTGTTGGTACTTACTTTGTAAAGCACCAAGTAGGCCAGAATGGTGTTGGTGAGGCTAGCATCATGTAGGATTACTGGAATTGGCTGAAAATTTGTTTAGCTTGGTTATTTGGCATGGTGCACATGTGTATAAAATTTCATACTCATTGGACACACATAGATAGCACTTGCTTCACAATGTGGCCCACTGACCAGAAACTTAAACATGATGGTGCACACACATGGGTGATTGGATTTGGCTCAAATCTGGTTTGGTGGAGTCATTTGGTGGTAGGATCATGCTCAAAAAGTTTCAAGGAAAATGGGATCCCCTATCATGCCCTTTCTTCACAATGCCCCCTTGCTGCATCCAAACCTTGGGAATTTATTGTGGGAGTTTGGCTAATCAAATGGTGGTGGAATTTGGTGGAGATCAATGATATGATCATATGAGATTGCACAAAAAGTTTCACCATCAATGGATCAAGAGAAATGGCACTCCCTTCACAAAGCTCCATTCTGCCCCCACAGATAAATGAATTTTTCTAGAGGAAAAATCCACTTGGGCTATGAAATGTTTTTGGAGGATTTGGCAAGATATGATGTCAATGACATGTGGGAATTATTTGGAGATTTATGGAGCAATATAAATAGGGGTTGCTTCACAAATCTCAAATAATAGGAATATTCCTTTTATTAGAAAAAGGAATATATGGCTTGAATAAAATGGTGGCTTGGATGAGATGGGTCCATGGAATGACATGGAGAGGCTTGGATTCAAGGGTCACTTGAGCATGGAAAGAAAATATGCTCAAGTTTCAAGTCCAACGAGGTGATCAAAATCAAATCAAATCGCAAATCCAAAAATAAATCCGAAAAGTTTTTGGAAAAAGAAAGTTCCAAAATCCAGGGTGTCACAAACCTACCCCCCTTAGAAAAATCTCGTCCTCAAGATTTGGTTGCTCAGGGAACCATCGCAAACTTACCGTCCTTCGGAAACTTGCTGCTTCGCAGATTTCCTTTTTACCGCATACTGTTCCCATGGTAGCATCCAATATATCTGCTGAGGGGGTTTACTTCACCCGATCTGTAGCTCTGACAGAATGTTCTTCCTTGATACCTCACATCCTTTCCTGCTGATTTCCATCCTCATATCTTCTGACTTGTATGATAACGGGATGTCTTGTCATAGGTTGAATGCTGACGATACCCATGCTGTGTCTAGGGTACCTCGGGCTTGATTCGTGGTACGGTCTTGAATCCTTTGCATTGGTCTCTTCGACGCGAGCTTCGCCTTCATCGGTAGTTGGTATCTCAGAATGTTTACTATCGGGACCTTGACTGACGGCACGTGGGATTGCCTTGCATTTCTTTTGGGCCTGACCAGCGTGCTCAAGGATTCGAAGCGGGGCACAAGTTCTGGACATGTACTCATGCTGAGATTTGCCTGGAAGGTTGCACATTCCGGGTGGCGATAGGTCCATATATGCTTCAATCCGGTTCTTGTGTTTAAAATGCCGAGTTGAGCGGGTGACCTTTAATGAAGCAAACTGGGGTATCTCGGCAAGACGGACGATGCCGAACTTGAGTACTTGCTCGGGCTAACTGGATCGGTACACGGTCCTTGGCCCATAGTGAATGAGCTTTCTTTGTGGTAGATATCCACGGTGGTCCACATGACTTCAACTGCTCGCGGAAAATTTGACTTGAGGCCCATGCAATTCATTCTGCCTAACCCGTCGGGCTCGAGAGCTGCATACCTCTGATAACTTGCGAAGTGCCACGCTTGCTCAGATTGCAGCCAGGTTTGACATATGCCATGTTTGTCTGTCCTGGGTCTTGCTCCTGTGGAATCACCTTTCTTGTACTGGCTTTTCTTTAGTCAGGGTTCTTTCCTTCTTGCATAACTGCTTATTGTTCTGCCGCAATCTTTGAGATAGACATGTTACCATCACCCTTTTGTCTCTTGTTTCATTCTGATAACCTTGGTTGCAACGACGGGGTCTCCAGATTATTCTGCCTCGGGGACTTGTCGGTCGTGAGGAGCTGACCTTCATGACGGGAGCAGGATTCAATGCTCCTTGCTTCCGTTCTTTAGGGTGACTTTGTCAGTTTTTCTTTCAGGCTGAGGTGTGTATCTGCCTCTTCTGCTGACTTGTTTACCGAGAGCTATAGTTCTTCACCGTCGTTCATATGCATAATTCTTCCTTGATTACAGGCATGGTGGTATCCGCACGGGGTAGCTTTCACACTTGATAAGAATACCGATAACCATATGCGGGTCCTGACGATGCTGAAGTCTTCACTGTACTACATGGCTGGATTTCTGACAATACTGTTGCAGACACGTTGGCATGTCGAGGAAGACTGTGCATCTTGTCTGTGAAGCTTGGGGTAGCTTACTGGGGAAGGTTGGGTACCGTACCCCGGAAGTTTGCTCCGGTGGCGTATCGAGGAAGGCAGGGTGTCGTACACGGGAAGCTGCCTCGATAGCTTGCTGAAGAAGACTAGGTGTCTTGCCTTGGAAGCTTTCTTAATAACTTGATGACGAGGATGGGTTGTCTCGTCACGGAAATTTGCCTCTTGCACTGTGGAAATACCTGTCCCTTCTGCTGGAAGTTTCTGTGGCAATTCACTGTAGATGATCGAGCGGCTTGTGCTGGAGTCCATCCCTGTGGCGTACCGAGCACGATCGAGTGTCTTGCACTGTAAGCTTCTGTCGGTGGCTTGTGGAGGAAGGCTGGCGGTCTTGGCTGAGAAGATATCCCGGTAGCGTACTGAGGAAGGCTGATACGCTGTACAAGTCGGCTGTGTCGGGTACCTTGTCACGGAAGGCTGAGGTTCCTTCTGCTGGAAGCTTTCCCTCACTGACGTGGGAACAAAACTGACCACGGTGTCTGATGGGCTTCTGACTGCTTGCTGGTGAAGGGGAAACATCCTTCTGATCAACTGGGCTTCATGATATGTCTTGGCCACCTTCCGAAATATACTGAAATAATTTGTATTGCCTGGGACTGCAGCTGGTGTTTATCCTTCCTTGGGTGCATATGCTCGTGGGTCACAGTCTTTGCTTATCTTTGCATGAATCTCTGCGGCTGTCATAGTCGATGTAGACGGGACTCAATGGATATCTTGGGTAGCATCCATTCGTGAGCCGCTTGCTCCCAACGCAACTAGTTAAAAGTCCTGTTTGACTTGCTGCTTTCCCGCATCATTGCGGCCTTTAACTGTCTAAGTCTTCAGACTGTTCTGGTTAAAGAAGAAATGCAGGCCTGATGGTTGCCATATGCTTCATGCTTGAGCAAAAGCGTGTGAGATGCAACCGGGTATGCGTTATTCATGCCTGGTTGCTTTTCTTATTTCTTTGCGGTCTTCCACTGATAGAATCTTCATGACTGTAACATCCACCGGAAAAATGCTGACTTGGTTCATTCAGGCAGAACTCATATGGGGTTGAACACTCTTGCTGCAAGCCGGTGTGTGATGAGGACATCTCTTGATGAGGACATCCCTACTAATGTTACACCCATACTGATAGAGGTGAAGGTGTCCCGATGTTTCGATGAGATGGTGGAGATCGATTATGGTGGAGGCAACTTTCACGATCCGACTACGAACGTGCGAAGACGTTGCGCCTTAGCGATCGCTAAACCAACTCCGAGAGGTTATTGATCCCGCGGATGCACGATCAACCTGACCACGAAGGTCTAATTCCTGCAAGCAATCGAAGAACAAGCAAGAACTAAGAATTGCAATCTGGATATTGCGAATATAAGATGAATGATTACGAAAGTTGGGGTTCCAATGAGGTCTTGGCCTGGTCGGATGACACAAACGGAGAGCTCGAAGTTGCGGCTATGGCTAACTTATATCTAATTAAAACCCAAGTCTAAACGACGCCCTAAGGGCTGTATATATGGGGGAACAGAGGGGATTTTCGTGACCCCTTGGAGGTGGGGTCCGAAAACAACCCTAACTCGGTTTCCCCACACATACGGACTCTAAAAACAGCCTATAATGTGGTATTTCGAAATTACATGGGCCCAGCCCAATATTAAGGTGACGCAGCACCTATAATTGCTCTTGGACGAAAATAATGAAGTGGCATCTCGTGTATCCCGTCCAAGCCTTCATGCATGCCTTATGGTGGCTTCAACGTGCGAAAATCCCCACTGGAAACTCCACTGTACTTTCCCCCGCGCGCACCTTCTTCTCCATTCTTGATCCCGCTCCAATGACCATCCTTCGTGTCCATGCTAGGTCCTTCATTCATAAGCAAAACAAAAGTATCTAATTTAGGCAGCATCATATGTTCATGAACAATAGAAGGATTCACAAGAAACGAAAGTACCTGATAATTTAGTTGACGTGCACGTGCTCTAGTAACTGGTCCAGTATGTGTAGTTGGTGAGGGTATGGGTGTAACATTAGTAGGGATGTCCTCATCATCCTCCCCTTCTTGAATTGAAGTCGTCCTCGACGGAAGCTCATCATCTTCTCCCAAATAAGGTTTCAAATCTGCAATGTTAAATGTGGGACTAACCCCAAAATCTGCAGGTAGCTCAAGTTTATATGCATTATCATTAATTTTCTGTAAAACCTTAAAGGGACCATCAGCTCGTGGCATTAACTTAGACTTGCGCAAATCAGGAAACCTATCGTTACGTAGATGTAACCAAACAAGATCTCCTGGTTCAAACACAACATGCTTTCGACCCCTATCACCAGCAAGCTTGTATCTAGCATTCATGCGCTCAATGTTTTCTTTAGTTAACTCATGCATTTTTAATATCAATTCAGCACGTTGCTTAGCATCAAAATTCACCTTCTCCGAAGATGGAAGAGGCAGCAAATCAATAGGTGCACGAGGTAGAAAACCATAAACAATCTCAAAAGGGCACATTTTAGTGGTAGAATGCACTGAACGATTATAAGCAAATTCAATATGAGGTAAACATTCTTCCCACAGTTTCAAGTTACTTTTTAAAACAGCCCTAAGCATAGTAGACAAAGTCCTATTGACTACTTCAGTTTGTCCATCAGTTTGGGGATGACATGTAGTACTAAAAAGTAGTTTAGTCCCCAACTTAGCCCATAAGCATCTCCAAAAATGGCTAAGAAACTTAGTATCACGATCTGAGACAATAGTATTGGGCACACCATGTAAGCGAATAATCTCACGAAAGAATAAATCAGCAACATTAGCAGCATCATCGCTTTTATGACATGGTATAAAATGTGCCATCTTAGAAAATCTATCCACGACAACAAATATGCTATCCCTCCCATTCTTTGTTCGAGGCAAGCCTAAAACAAAGTCCATGGATATGTCCTCCCACGGAACACTAGGTACAGGTAAAGGCATGTATAAACCATGAGGATTGAGTCGTGACTTAGCTTTTTGACATGTAGTGCAGCGAGCAACAAAACGCTCAACATCCCGTCTCATCTTTGGCCAAAAGAAATGTGTAGCAAGTACGTCCTCCGTCTTCTTCACGCCAAAGTGTCCCATTAATCCTCCTCCATGCGCCTCCTGCAACAACAAAAGACGAATAGAGCTAGCTGGAATGCATAGCTTGTTAGAACGGAACACAAATCCATCATTAAGCACAAACTTGTTCCATGTTCTACCCTCTCTACAATTCTGCAATACATCTTTAAATTCCGCATCATTTACGTATTGATCTTTGATTGTCTCTAAACCGAAAATCTTGAAGTCAAGTTGTGAAAGCATAGTATAACGACGAGACAAAGCATCAGCAATAATATTATCTTTCCCCTTCTTGTGTTTAATGACATAAGGGAAAGTCTCAATAAATTCAACCCACTTAGCATGTCTACGATTAAGTTTTGCTTGACTTCTTATGTGTTTCAAAGATTCATGATCAGAATGTATAACAAATTCTTTGGGCCATAAATAATGTTGCCAAGTTTCTAATGTCCGAACAAGAGCATATAATTCCTTATCATAAGTAGAATAGTTCAGACTAGGCCCACTCAATTTTTCAGAAAAGTAAGCAACAGGTTTAGCATCTTGTAATAACACACCTCCCAAACCAATCCCACTAGCATCGCATTCAAGCTCAAAAGTCTTATTAAAATCAGGAAGTTGGAGCAAAGGAGCATGTGTTAACTTATCTTTCAATATGGTGAAGGCTTCTTCCTGTGCGGTACCCCAAGTAAAAGGCACATCCTTGCGTGTAAGCTCATTGAGAGGTGCAGCAATGGTGCTGAAATCTCTCACAAAACGCCTATAGAATCCAGCGAGGCCAAGAAAACTCCTCACTTGTGTGACCGTTTTGGGCTGCGGCCAACTCTCAATCGCCTCGATCTTGGCTTTATCAACTTCAATTCCCTGCGGAGTAACAACATAGCCAAGAAACGATACTCGGTCGGTGCAAAAGGTGCACTTCCCAAGGTTACCAAACAAACGTGCATTACGTAGAGCAATAAAAACAGCACGTAAATGATCCAAATGTTCCTCCAAAGATTTGCTATAAATCAGTATATCATCAAAATAGACTACCACAAATCGTCCAATGAAAGCACGTAAAACCTCGTTCATTAATCTCATGAAAGTGCTAGGTGCATTAGTTAACCCAAAAGGCATGACTAACCACTCATATAATCCAAACTTAGTTTTAAATGTCGTTTTCCATTCATCTCCTAATTTCATGCGAATTTGATGGTATCCACTACGCAAATCAACTTTGGAAAACATGGTAGAGCCACTTAATTCATCAAGCATATCATCTAACCTAGGAATAGGATGACGATAACGAATAGTAATATTATTAATGGCTCGACAATCAACACACATACGCCATGTTCCATCCTTTTTAGGCACTAATATAACAGGAACAGCACAAGGACTAAGGGATTCACGTATGTAACCTTTGTCGAGTAGCTCTTGTACTTGACGCTGAATCTCCTTTGTCTCCTCCGGATTGGTACGGTATGGCGCACGGTTGGGCAGTGAAGCACCGGGAATTAAGTCAATCTGATGCTCAATCCCTCGAATAGGTGGTAATCCCGGTGGTACGTCTTGTGGAAAGACGTCAATAAACTCCTGCAAAAGGTCAGTGACAATAGGAGGCAAAGAAGGAGGCAATTCCTCAAATGAAAACAAAGCTTCTTTGCACACAAAAGCATAGCACACATATTGACTAACATCCAAATCTGAAATATCAACTTTAGTAGCAAGCAAAGTTGGACTAGTCAATTTAATTTCATTAGACACAGCAGAAGAAGATTTGCTATTAGTCTTATGTTGTTGCTCAAATTCTTTGGCTGCTATCTCATTTTCACTCTTATTTTTCTCCTGTTTAGCTTTACTAGCTCTAGCAAGATCATCTTTCACAATTTGTTCAGGAGACATAGGAAGTAAAGCAATATTTTTATCCTGATGAACCAGAGTAAACTGATTTGTCCTACCATGGTGTACAACATTCCTATCAAATTGCCATGGTCTACCAAGTAAAAGAGAGCATGCTTGCATGGGTACCACATCACAATCAACATAATCAGCATATGCAGCAATGCTAAAGTGCACACGAACAGAACGCGTTACCTTAATCTTACCACTATTGTTAAACCACTGAATATAGTACGGATGGGGGTGTGGTCTTGTGGTGAGAGATAGCTTCTCCACCAACTCCATGCTAGCCAAGTTGTTGCAACTCCCTCCGTCAATGATGATGCGAACCGAACGTTCTTTCACCACTCCCTTTGTGTGGAACAAATTATGCCTCTGGTTTTGCTCAGCCTTCGTTACCTGCACACTTAACACACGTTGAGCAACCAAACTAGCATATTTATCTGCATCATCAGGAGCCATATACTCCATATCATGAGCATCATCATGGGCACCCTGTTCCTCATGAGCAATGAGAACTAAAGTCTCCTCATCATAGTCACTCGCTGACTCATACCCACCATCCGCCGTAATAATCATCACACGCTTGGAGGGACAGTCTTTTGCGAAGTGACCTCCACCTTGGCACCTGCGACATTTAATATCACGATCTCGTGTTTGCCCTGTGGAAGCCATGGATGAAGAAGAACTCGCCGCTGGACCACTCTGTGCACCCTTGAATGGTGGCGCTGACTGTTTTGGTGGCTCCCTGTAAGAATGAGCGGCTGAAGTAGAGGGTGGAGCAGCAGGACGTGTGGATGTAGAAGGTCCACGCGATGTCCATGATGTATTTCGTCCTGCAGAAAAGTTAGGTCTCGTAGCGGCCTGTCGATCCTGCACTTCACGTTCAGCTTTACAAGCAAGATGAAACAAACGAGTAATAGTAGCATAGTCCTTGTATTCTAGAATAGTTTGTATCTCCCTGTTTAAGCCACCTATAAAACGTGCAAACATAGCTTCATTATCCTCTACTAGGCCACATCTAATCAATCCAGTTTGTAATTCTTGATAATATTCCTCTACAGAATTTTTTCCTTGTCTCAAACGCTGTAATTTTTGTAGCAATTCACGTTGATGATAAGGAGGAACCCAGCGAGTACGCATAGCATCTTTTAAAGCAGCCCAAGTAGCTGGAATATTATTAGCATGCAATCTACAATGTTCAGACCACCAAATAGATGCAAAACCCGTGAATTCACAAACAGCAGCAGTAACACGTCTATTCTCAGGATATTGTAAACATGTAAAGCGTTGTTCAGTTTCTAACTCCCAAGTAAGATAAGCATCAGGAATATATCTACCCTCAAACGGCTTAAGATTCAATTTAAGTTTAGGCACATGTTCATCATCGCGTACCTGAGGGGGTGGTTGGTGTCGACCGTGGCGAATGTTGGGACGTGGACGTCCAGCTGGCTGTTCATAGGCCGCGTCTTGTTCCACCTCCTCCTCGTAATCACCCTCGTAGTTGTCGTCCTGGCCGACGTCAGAGGCAGCAGCAGCAGTAACTGCAGCAGCAGCAGGAGCACCAGCAGCCTGTCCGCCCGGAAACAGAATACGTCGTGCACGTCGTGGTGGCGGTGGCTGTGCTGGAGCGGCCGCAGGCTGTATAGGTAAGCGTGCGAGCAACTCAGTAAACTTGGCGTCGAGCTTGGTGTCGATCATCTTCTCCACACCATCAATCGCCTCTGTAAATCTGTTCTCGATGTCATTCACCTGTTCAGACATCATTTGTGCAAATTTATCATGTAATGCTTTGTTGGTCATATTCTCCCAATCAGGTGCATCCCGCGCCACTTCATCATGGGATCCTGGCATGGTTAGCAGAAATAGAAAACACACAGAAGTATGATCCTACTTCGACTAATGGGATGTGGGGTGGTGGAAAGCACAAATCCGTCAAGCTTTTCTTCAGTTCTTACCGATTCTTACCTAGCAGCAGGTGGTGATGTACAACCAACGGGTCAAAACTCTCAGAGATGTGGTAGAGCGATGGCCAGGAGGTGTCAACCGCACGAAGTAGAATATATGTGGAGCTGTAGGTAGGTTTGACAAATATGGTAGCAAAAAGCTCAACAGTAATCAAAACAGAGATGCAAAGTTGAATAAACACTCAACGTCGGTACTGTGCTGATCCTAGGCTAGACCGTACTAGAGACGCGAGCCTAAAACACCAACGAAAGCACGGCGCGGCACGTAATCAACTGAGAAGCACACTCTGAATATTTTTTTTTCTCTTTTTTTTTTTTTTTTTTTTTTTTTTTTGCTTTTTTTTTTTTTTTGCGATGCGGGACTGCGGTGGCTGAAAAAGTGCGAAAAAATCACTATGGTGGCGAACGTCTCAAAATGAGTTTCTGGACCTAAGGAACGTATGGGCACGAATTTTTTTCACCCCTGAAATTTTTGGCCTAAAAACTGCTCTGGAAAGCGTGCCAGACTCTAACCCCTGAAATGAGTTTTTTGTTGGAAATCACCCCTTCTACGTACGACAAAGGATTGGTGAAACATTAGTAGGGATGTCCTCATCACATACCCTCACCAACTACACATACTGGACCAGTTACTAGAGCACGTGCACGTCAACTAAATTATCAGGTACTTTCGTTTCTTGCGAATCCTTCTATTGTTCATGAACATATGATGCTGCCTAAATTAGATACTTTTGTTTTGCTTATGAATGAAGGACCTAGCATGGACACGAAGGATGGTCATTGGAGCGGGATCAAGAATGGAGAAGAAGGTGCGCGCGGGGGAAAGTACAGTGGAGTTTCCAGTGGGGATTTTCGCACGTTGAAGCCACCATAAGGCATGCATGAAGGCTTGGACGGGATACACGAGATGCCACTTCATTATTTTCGTCCAAGAGCAATTATAGGTGCTGCGTCACCTTAATATTGGGCTGGGCCCATGTAATTTCGAAATACCACATTATAGGCTGTTTTTAGAGTCCGTATGTGTGGGGAAACCGAGTTAGGGTTGTTTTCGGACCCCACCTCCAAGGGGTCACGAAAATCCCCTCTGTTCCCCCATATATACAGCCCTTAGGGCGTCGTTTAGACTTGGGTTTTAATTAGACATAAGTTAGCCATAGCCGCAACTTCGAGCTCTTCGTTTGTGTCATCCGACCAGGCCAAGACCTCATTGGAACCCCAACTTTCGTAATCATTCATCTTATATTCGCAATATCCAGATTGCAATTCTTAGTTCTTGCTTGTTCTTCGATTGCTTGCAGGAATTAGACCTTCGTGGTCAGGTTGATCGTGCATCCGCGGGATCAATAACCTCTCGGAGTTGGTTTAGCGATCGCTAAGGCGCAACGTCTTCGCACGTTCGTAGTCGGATCGTGAAAGTTGCCTCCACCATAATCGATCTCCACCATCTCATCGAAACATCGGGACACCTTCGCCTCTATCATCTCTACTAATGTTACACCCACATCTTCAACAACTACACATACTGGACCAGTTACTAGAGCACGCGCACGTCAACTAAATTATCAGGTACTTTCGTTTCTTGCGAATCCTTCTATTGTTCATGAACATATGATGCTGCCTAAATTAGATACTTTTGTTTTGCTTATGAATGAAGGACCTAGCATGGACAAGAAGGATGGTCATTGGAGCGGGATCAAGCATGGAGAAGAAGGTGCGCGCGCGGGAAAGGACAATGGAGCTTCCAGTGGTGATTATCGCACTTTGAAGCCACCATAAGTTGCGCATGAAGTCTTGGACGAAATACGCGAGATGCTACTTCATTATTTTCGTCCAAGGGCAATTATAGGTGCTGCGTCACCTTAAAATTGGGCTGGGCCCATGTAATTTCGAAATACACTTAATAGGCTATTTTTTAGAGTCCGTATGTGTGGGGAAACCGAGTTAGGGTTGTTTTCGGACCCCTCCTCCAAGGGGCCACGAAATTCCCTTCTGTTCCCCCATATATACAGCCCTTAGGGCGTCGTTTAGACTTGGGTTTTAATTAGATTTAAGTTAGCCATAGCCGCAACTTCGAGTTCTTCGTTTGTGTCGTCCGACCAGGCCAAGACCGCATTGGAACCCCAACTTCTGTTAATCTTTCATCTTATATTCGCAATATCCAGATTGCAATTCTTAGTTCTTGCTTGTTCTTCGATTGCTTGCAGGAATTGACCTTCGTGGTCAGGTTGATCGTGCATCCGCGGGATCAATAACCTCTCGGAGTTGGTTTAGCGATTGCTAAGGCGCAACGTCTTCGCACGTTCGTAGTCGGGTCGTGAAAGTCTACTCCACCAAAATCGATCTCCATCATCTCATCGAAACATCGGGACACCTTCGCCTCTATCAAGTGGTATCAGATTTCCAGGTTGCTCGGTGAGATTTACCAGTTTTCGTAGTCTAGATTGGTTCTGTTCTTCATACCTACAGTCCACGAAAAAGCCAACAAAAAAATTAGGGTTAGATCATCACGTCCGAAAACAGTCCGAGCCTTTGTCCAGTTTCTTTACAGTAGTTTGCATTGTTGAATTTGCGGTTGCATCATTGTGTCGAGTTGCTGATCTTAGCGTCTAGTTACCCTAGAGTTTCGAGTTCTGATCACAGTTTGTCACGCCGCCGCCGCACAGTAGTACACCACCACGTTCCGCCAATCCGAGTCCAGATACACCACCACGTTCCGCCAAGTCGAGTCCATATACAACACCACGACCTACCAATCCGAGTTGAATTCCATCACCCGTTCGGTTTGAGATATCCCCGTAGCCAGAATAGTTTTGGAGTTGATTAGAGTCGGATTTCACCAATCTTTTGTCGTACGTAGAAGAGGGTGATTTCCAAAAAAAAAAAAAAAAAAAAAAAAAATTCAGAGCAGTTTTTAGGCCAAAATTTTCAGGGGTAAAAAAATTTCGTGCCCATACGTTCCTTACGTCCAGAAACTCGTTTTGAGACGTTCGCCACCATAGTGATTTTTTCGCACTTTTTCAGCCCCCGCAGTCCCGCATCGCCAAAAAAAAAAAAAAAAAAAGAGCAAAAAAAAAAAAAAAAAAAAAAAGAGAGAAAAAAAATTCAGAGTGTGCTTCACAGTTATTACGTGCCGCGCCGTGCTTTCGTTGGTGTTTTAGGCTCGCGTCTCTAGTACGGTCTAGCCTAGGATCAGCACAGTACCGACGTTGAGTGTTTATTCAGCTTTGCATCTCTGTTTTGATTACTGTTGATCTTTTTGCTACCATATTTGTCAAGCCTACCTACAGCTCCCCATATATCCTACATCGTGCGATTTGACACATCCTGGCCATCGCTCTACCATATCTCTGAGAGTTTTGACCCGTTGGTTGTACATCACCACCTGCTGCTAGGTAAGAATCGGTAAGAACGTAAGAAAAGCTTGACGGATTTGTGCTTTCCACCACCCCACATCCATCCCATTAGTAGAAGTAGGATCATATTCCTGTGTGTTTTCTATTTCTGCTAACCATGCCAGGATCACATGATGAAGTGGCGCGGGATGCACCCGATTGGGAGAACATGACAAACAAGGAGCTACATGATAAATTTGCACGTATGATGTCTCAACAGGTGCAGGACATCGAGACCAGATTTACAGAGGCGATTGATGGCGTGGAGAAGATGATCGACACCAAGCTCGACGCCAAGTTTACTGAGTTGATCGCACGCCTACCTTCAGCACAGCCACAGCCACCGCCACTACCACGTGCACGACGTATTCTGTTTCCGCGAGGACAAGCTGCTGGTATTGGTGCTCCTCCTGCTGCTGCAGTTGCTGCTACTACTGCTGCTGCTGCTTCTGACGTCGTCCAGGACGACAACTACGAGAGTGATTACGAGGAGGAGGTGGAACAGGAAGCGGCCTATGAGCAGCCAGCTGGACGTCCACGTCCCAACATTCGCCACGGTCGACACCAACCACCCCCTCAGGTACGCGATGATGAACACGTGCCTAAACTTAAATTGAATCTTAAGCCGTTTGAGGGTAGATATATTCCTGATGCTTATCTTACTTGGGAGTTAGAAACTGAACAACGTTTTACATGTTTACAATATCCTGAGAATAGACGTGTTACTGCTGTTGTTTGTGAATTCACGGGGTTTGCATCTATTTGGTGGTCTGAACATTGTAGATTGCATGCTAATAATATTCCAGCTACTTGGGCTGCTTTAAAAGATGCTATGCGTACTCGCTGGGTTCCTCCTTATTATCAACGTGAATTGTTACAAAAATTACAGCGTTTGAGACAAGGAAAAAATTCTGTAGAGGAATATTATCAAGAATTACAAACTGGATTGATTAGATGTGGCCTAGTAGAGGATAATGAAGCTATGCTTGCACGTTTTATGGGTGGCTTAAACAGGGAGATACAAACTATTCTAGAATACAAGGACTTTGCTACTATCACTCGTTTGTTTCATCTTGCTTGTAAAGCTGAACGTGAAGTGCAGGATCGACAGGCCGCTACGAGACCTAACTTTTCTGCAGGACGAAATACATCATGGACATCGCGTGGAGCTTCTACATCCACACGTCCTGCTGCGCCACCATCTACTTCAGCCGCTCATTCTTACAGGGAGCCACCAAAACAGCCAGCACCACCATTCAAGGGTGCACAGAGTGGTCCAGCGGCGAGTTCTTCTTCATCCATGGCGTCCACAGGGCAAACACGAGATCGTGATATTAAATGTCGCAGGTGCCAAGGTGGAGGTCACTTCGCAAAAGACTGTCCCTCCAAGCGTGTGATGATTATTACGGCGGATGGTGGGTATGAGTCAGCGAGTGACTATGATGAGGAGACTTTAGTTCTCATTGCTCATGAGGAACAGGGTGCCCATGATGATGCTCCTGATATAGAATATATGGCTCCTGATGATGCAGATAAATATGCTAGTTTGGTCGCTCAACGTGTGTTAAGTGTGCAGGTAACGAAGGCTGAGCAAAACCAGAGGCATAATTTGTTCCACACAAAGGGAGTGGTGCAAGAACGTTCGGTTCGCATCATCATTGACGGAGGGAGTTGCAACAACTTGGCTAGCATGGAGTTGGTGGAGAAGCTATCTCTCACCACAAGACCACACCCCCATCCGTACTATATTCAGTGGTTTAACAATAGTGGTAAGATTAAGGTAACGCGTTCTGTTCGTGTGCACTTTAGCATTGCTGCATATGCTGATTATGTTGATTGTGATGTGGTACCCATGCAAGCATGCTCTCTTTTACTTGGTAGACCATGGCAATTTGATAGGAATGTTGTACACCATGGTAGGACAAATCAGTTTACTCTAGTTCATCAGGATAAAAATATTGCTTTACTTCCTATGTCTCCTGAACAAATTGTGAAAGATGATCTTGCTAGAGCTAGTAAAGCAAAACAGGAGAAAAATAAGAGTGAGAATGAGATAGCAGCCAAAGAATTTGAGCACCAACATAAGACTAATAGCAAATCTTCTTCTGCTGTTTCTACTGAAATTAAATTGACTAGTCCAACTTTGCTTGCTACTAAGGTTGATATTTCAGATTTGGATGTTAGTCAATATGTGTGCTATGCTTTTGTGTGCAAAGAAGCTTTGTTTTCATTTGAGGAATTGCCTCCTTCTTTGCCTCTTGTTGTCACTGACCTTTTGCAGGAGTTTATTGACGTCTTTCCACAAGACGTACCACCGGGATTACCACCTATTCGAGGGATTGAGCATCAGATTGACTTAATTCCCGGTGCTTCGTTGCCCAACCGTGCGCCATACCGTACCAATCCGGAGGAGACGAAGGAGATTCAGCGTCAAGTACAAGAGCTACTCGACAAAGGTTACATACGTGAGTCCCTTAGTCCTTGTGCTGTTCCTGTTATATTAGTGCCTAAAAAGGATGGAACATGGCGTATGTGTGTTGATTGTCGAGCCATTAATAATATTACTATTCGTTATCGTCATCCTATTCCTAGGTTAGATGATATGCTTGATGAATTAAGTGGCTCTACCATGTTTTCCAAAGTTGATTTGCGTAGTGGATACCATCAAATTCGCATGAAATTAGGAGATGAATGGAAAACGGCTTTTAAAACTAAGTTTGGATTATATGAGTGGTTAGTCATGCCTTTTGGGTTAACTAATGCACCTAGCACTTTCATGAGATTAATGAACGAGGTTTTACGTGCTTTCATTGGACGATTTGTGGTAGTCTATTTTGATGATATACTGATTTATAGCAAATCTTTGGAGGAACATTTGGATCATTTACGTGCTGTTTTTATTGCTCTACGTAATGCACGTTTGTTTGGTAACCTTGGGAAGTGCACCTTTTGCACCGACCGAGTATCGTTTCTTGGCTATGTTGTTACTCCGCAGGGAATTGAAGTGGATAAAGCCAAGATCGAGGCGATTGAGAGTTGGCCGCAGCCCAAAACGGTCACACAAGTGAGAAGTTTTCTTGGCCTCGCTGGATTCTATAGGCGTTTTGTGAGAGATTTCAGCACCATTGCTGCACCTCTCAATGAGCTTACACGCAAGGATGTGCCTTTTACTTGGGGTACCGCACAGGAAGAAGCTTTCACGGTATTGAAAGATAAGTTAACACATGCTCCTTTGCTCCAACTTCCTGATTTTAATAAGACTTTTGAGCTTGAATGCGATGCTAGTGGGATTGGTTTGGGAGGTGTGTTATTACAAGATGCTAAACCTGTTGCATACTTTTCTGAAAAATTGAGTGGGCCTAGTCTGAACTATTCTACTTATGATAAGGAATTATATGCTCTTGTTCGGACATTAGAAACTTGGCAACATTATTTATGGCCCAAAGAATTTGTTATACATTCTGATCATGAATCTTTGAAACACATAAGAAGTCAAGCAAAACTTAATCGTAGACATGCTAAGTGGGTTGAATTTATTGAGACTTTCCCTTATGTCATTAAACACAAGAAGGGGAAAGATAATATTATTGCTGATGCTTTGTCTCGTCGTTATACTATGCTTTCACAACTTGACTTCAAGATATTCGGTTTAGAGACAATCAAAGAACAATATGTAAATGATGCGGAATTTAAAGATGTATTGCAGAATTGTAGAGAGGGTAGAACATGGAATAAGTTTGTGCTTAATGATGGATTTGTGTTCCGTTCTAACAAGCTATGCATTCCAGCTAGCTCTATTCGTCTTTTGTTGTTGCAGGAGGCGCATGGAGGAGGATTAATGGGACATTTTGGCGTGAAGAAGACGGAGGACGTACTTGCTACACATTTCTTTTGGCCAAAGATGAGACGGGATGTTGAGCGTTTTGTTGTTCGCTGCACTACATGTCAAAAAGCTAAGTCACGACTCAATCCTCATGGTTTATACATGCCTTTACCTGTACCTAGTGTTCCGTGGGAGGACATATCCATGGACTTTGTTTTAGGCTTGCCTCGAACAAAGCAGGGGAGGGATAGCATATTTGTTGTCGTGGATAGATTTTCTAAGATGGCACATTTTATACCATGTCATAAAAGCGATGATGCTGCTAATGTTGCTGATTTATTCTTTCGTGAGATTATTCGCTTACATGGTGTGCCCAATACTATTGTCTCGGATCGTGATACTAAGTTTCTTAGCCATTTTTGGAGATGCTTATGGGCTAAGTTGGGGACTAAACTACTTTTTAGTACTACTTGTCATCCCCAAACTGATGGACAAACTGAAGTAGTCAATAGGACTTTGTCTACTATGCTTAGGGCTGTTTTAAAGAGTAACTTGAAAATGTGGGAAGAATGTTTACCTCATATTGAATTTGCTTATAATCGTTCATTTCATTCTACCACTAAAATGTGCCCTTTTGAGATTGTTTATGGTTTTCTACCTCGTGCACCTATTGATTTGCTGCCTCTTCCATCTTCGGAGAAGGTTAATTTTGATGCTAAGCAACGTGCTGAATTGATATTAAAAATGCATGAGTTAACTAAAGAAAACATTGAGAAAATGAATGCTAGATACAAGCTTGCTGGTGATAAGGGTAGAAAGCATGTTGTGTTTGAACCAGGAGATCTTGTTTGGTTACATCTACGTAAAGATAGGTTTCCTGATTTGCGCAAGTCTAAGTTAATGCCACGAGCTGATGGTCCCTTTAAGGTTTTACAGAAAATTAATGATAATGCATATAAACTTGAGCTACCTGCAGATTTTGGGGTTAGTCCCACATTTAACATTGCAGATTTGAAACCTTATTTGGGAGAAGATGAAGGGCTTCCGTCGAGGACGACTTCAATTCAAGAAGGGGAGGATGATGAGGACATCTCTACTAATGTTACACCCACATCTTCACCAACTACACATACTGGACCAGTTACTAGAGCACGCGCACGTCAACTAAATTATCAGGTACTTTCGTTTCTTGCGAATCCTTCTATTGTTCATGAACATATGATGCTGCCTAAATTAGATACTTTTGTTTTGCTTATGAATGAAGGACCTAGCATGGACAAGAAGGATGGTCATTGGAGCGGGATCAAGCATGGAGAAGAAGGTGCGCGCGCGGGAAAGGACAATGGAGCTTCCAGTGGTGATTATCGCACTTTGAAGCCACCATAAGTTGCGCATGAAGTCTTGGACGAAATACGCGAGATGCTACTTCATTATTTTCGTCCAAGGGCAATTATAGGTGCTGCGTCACCTTAAAATTGGGCTGGGCCCATGTAATTTCGAAATACACTTAATAGGCTATTTTTTAGAGTCCGTATGTGTGGGGAAACCGAGTTAGGGTTGTTTTCGGACCCCTCCTCCAAGGGGCCACGAAATTCCCTTCTGTTCCCCCATATATACAGCCCTTAGGGCGTCGTTTAGACTTGGGTTTTAATTAGATTTAAGTTAGCCATAGCCGCAACTTCGAGTTCTTCGTTTGTGTCGTCCGACCAGGCCAAGACCGCATTGGAACCCCAACTTCTGTTAATCTTTCATCTTATATTCGCAATATCCAGATTGCAATTCTTAGTTCTTGCTTGTTCTTCGATTGCTTGCAGGAATTGACCTTCGTGGTCAGGTTGATCGTGCATCCGCGGGATCAATAACCTCTCGGAGTTGGTTTAGCGATTGCTAAGGCGCAACGTCTTCGCACGTTCGTAGTCGGATCGTGAAAGTCGCCTCCACCATAATCGATCTCCATCATCTCATCGAAACATCGGGACACCTTCGCCTCTATTAGTGTGGGTCCTTGACTTGGTGTCTTCACGCTGCTCTACGGTATTGCACTGGTTCTTCGAGGTATGCGGGGTTATGAGCAACTTTTCATCGGGGCGGAGAAAGTGACACCAAAGAACCAAACAAAGAACCAACGAAGAAAACCACTGGGCAAAAGAAAACGAGAAGCGGCTTGCTACTTCATCAGCTTTAGCGGTAGTCGATGACCATCCGGACTCCTTGTAAAGAAAAACAGCGAATAACCCAGTAGCCACCAGAACGGTCTTTACAACTCAGATCTGGGACTTGTACTGGAATAGCTCAAGCATTGCTCACGACGGCCGACCGAAATCAGCTCAGAGCATGAGAAAACGTTGATAAAAAGAATGCAGGGGTCCCCTAAGACGGCCGAGAAAACAACTCAGAGCATAGGGTCTCCACTTCCAAAAGAAACTCCACAACTACCCGAGACGGCCGAAAAGCAGCTTAGAACACGGGTCGGTTGTTGAAAAGAGAAATGTAAAACAGGCATCCACTCCGGACGGTCGACGATGCATCAGCTCAGAACCAGACGTGGTGCCACTTCAGAACAACAAACAAGGGTCCGTCCAAGTCATCTAACACCTGCCAAAACAGAGTTAGTAACTATCGAGGAATAATGAACCAACAACGAGAATTAAGCAAGAACAACAACACTGAACAAGCACTGAGATCACACGCAAAATCTCAACTTATTGCTACACACATCAACATGAAACATGCAACATGCAACACTACTACTCATGCATCACGAACTATGCGAAGCTCAGGCGTTCTAATCTGACGGCGGGTTGCCGGGGGTGGCAGGGGTGGGCGGAGAAGTTGATAGATGCGAAGGTGTCCCGATGTTTCGATGAGATGGTGGAGATCGATTATGGTGGAGGCGACTTTCACGATCCGACTACGAACGTGCGAAGACGTTGCGCCTTAGCGATCGCTAAACCAACTCCGAGAGGTTATTGATCCCGCGGATGCACGATCAACCTGACCACGAAGGTCTAATTCCTGCAAGCAATCGAAGAACAAGCAAGAACTAAGAATTGCAATCTGGATATTGCGAATATAAGATGAATGATTACGAAAGTTGGGGTTCCAATGAGGTCTTGGCCTGGTCGGATGACACAAACGAAGAGCTCGAAGTTGCGGCTATGGCTAACTTAAATCTAATTAAAACCCCAAGTCTAAACGACGCCCTAAGGGCTGTATATATGGGGGAACAGAGGGATTTTCGTGACCCCTTGGAGGTGGGGTCCGAAAACAACCCTAACTCGGTTTCCCCACACATACGGACTCTAAAAACAGCCTATAATGTGGTATTTCGAAATTACATGGGCCCAGCCCAATATTAAGGTGACGCAGCACCTATATTTGCTCTTGGACGAAAATAATGAAGTGGCATCTCGTGTATTTCGTCCAAGCCTTCATGCATGCCTTATGGTGGCTTCAAAGTGCAAAAATCCCCACTGGAAGCTCCATTGTTCTTTCCCGCGCGCGCACCTTCTTCTCCATGCTTGATCCCGCTCCAATGACCATCCTTCTTATCCATGCTAGGTCCTTCATTCATAAGATAAACAAAAGTATCTAATTTAGGCATCATCATATGTTCCTGAACTTTAGAAGGATTCGCAAGAAATGAAAGTACCTGATAATTTAGTTGACGTGCGCGTGCTCTAGTAACTGGTCCAGTATGTGTAGTTGGTGAAGATGTGGGTGTAACATTAGTAGAGATGTCCTGATCATCCTCCCCTTCTTGAATTGAAGTCGTCCTCGACGGAAGCTCGTCATCTTCTCCCAAATAAGGTTTCAAATCTGCAATGTTAAATGTGGGACTAACCCCAAAATCTGCAGGTAGCTCAAGTTTATATGCATTATCGTTAATTTTCTGTAAAACCTTAAAGGGACCATCAGCTCGTGGCATTAACTTAGACTTGCGCAAATCAGGAAACCTATCTTTACGTAGATGTAACCAAACAAGATCTCCTGGTTCAAACACAACATGCTTTCTACCCTTATCACCAGCAAGCTTGTATCTAGCATTCATCTTCTCAATGTTTTCTTTAGTTAACTCATGCATTTTTAATATCAATTCAGCACGTTGCTTAGCATCAAAATTAACCTTCTCCAAAAATGGAAGAGGCAGCAAATCAATAGGTGCACGAGGTAGAAAACCATAAACAATCTCAAAAGGGCACATTTTAGTGGTAGAATGAAATGAACGATTATAAGCAAATTCAATATGAGGTAAATATTCTTCCCACATTTTCAAGTTACTCTTTAAAACAGCCCGAAGCATAGTAGACAAAGTCCTATTCACTACTTCAGTTTGTCCATCAGTTGAGGGATGACATGTAGTACTAAAAAGTAGTTTAGTTCCCAACTTAGCCCATAAGCATCTCCAAAAATGGCTAAGAAACTTAGTATCACGATCCGAGACAATAGTATTGGGCACACCATGTAAGCGAATAATCTCACGAAAGAATAAATCAGCAACATTAGCAGCATCATCGCTTTTATGACATGGTATAAAATGTGCCATCTTAGAAAATCTATCCACGACAACAAATATGTTATCCCTCCCCTTCTTTGTTTGAGGCAAGCCTAAAACAAAGTCCATGGATATGTCCTCCCACGGAACACTAAGTACAGGTAAAGGCATGTATAAATCATAAGGATTGAGTCGTGACTTAGCTTTTTGACATGTAGTGCAGCGAGCAACAAAACGCTCAACATCCCGTCTCATCTTTGGCCAAAAGAAATGTGTAGCAAGTACGTCCTCCGTCTTCTTCACGCCAAAGTGTCCCATTAATCCTCCTCCATGCGCTTCCTGCAACAACAAAAGACGAATAGAGCTAGCTGGAATGCATAGCTTGTTAGAACGGAACACAAATCCATCATTAAGCACAAACTTGTTCCATGTTCTACCCTCTCTACAATTCTGCAATACATCTTTAAATTCCGCATCATTTACATATTGATCTTTGATTGTCTCTAAACCGAATATCTTGAAGTCAAGTTGTGAAAGCATAGTATAACGACGAGACAATGCATCAGCAATAATATTATCTTTCCCCTTCTTGTGTTTAATGACATAAGGGAAAGTCTCAATAAATTCAACCCACTTAGCATGTCTACGATTAAGTTTTTCTTGACTTCTTATGTGTTTCAAAGATTCATGATCAGAATGCATAACAAATTCTTTGGGCCATAAATAATGTTGCCAAGTTTCTAATGTCCGAACAAGAGCATATAATTCCTTATCATAAGTAGAATAGTTCAGACTAGGCCCACTCAATTTTTCAGAAAAGTATGCAACAGGTTTAGCATCTTGTAATAACACACCTGCCAAACCAATCCCACTAGCATCGCATTCAAGCTCAAAAGTCTTATTAAAATCAGGAAGTTGGAGCAAAGGAGCATGTGTTAACTTATCTTTCAATACCGTGAAGGCTTCTTCTTGTGCGGTACCCCAAGTAAATGGCACATCCTTGCGTGTAAGCTCATTGAGAGGTGCAGCAATGGTGCTGAAATCTCTCACAAAACGCCTATAGAATCCAGCGAGGCCAAGAAAACTCCTCACTTGTGTGACCGTTTTGGGCTACGACCAACTCTCAATCGCCTCGATCTTGGCTTTATCAACTTCAATTCCCTGCGGAGTAACAACATAGCCAAGAAACGATACTCGGTCGGTGCAAAAGGTGCACTTCCCAAGGTTACCAAACAAACGTGCATTACGTAGAGCAATAAAAACAGCACGTAAATGATCCAAATGTTCCTTCAAAGATTTGCTATAAATCAGTGATGAGGACATCCCTACTAATGTTACACCCATACCCTCACCAACGACACATACTGGACCAGTTACTAGAGCACGTGCACGTCAACTAAATTATCAGGTACTTTCGTTTCTTGCGAATCCTTCTATTTTTCATGAACATATGATGCTGCCTAAATTAGATACTTTTGTTTTGGTTATGAATGAAGGACCTAGCATGGACAAGAAGGATGGTCATTGGAGCGGAATCAAGAATGGAGAAGAAGGTGCGCGCGGGGGAAAGTACAGTGGAGCTTCCAGTGGGGATTTTCGCACGTTGAAGCCACCATAAGGCATGCATGAAGGCTTGGACGGAATACACGAGATGCCACTTCATTATTTTCGTCCAAGAGCAATTATAGGTGTTGCGTCACCTTAATATTGGGCTGGGCCCATGTAATTTCGAAATACCACATTATAGGCTGTTTTTAGAGTCCGTATGTGTGGGGAAACCGAGTTAGGGTTGTTTTCGGACCCCACCTCCAAGGGGTCACGAAAATCCCCTCTGTTCCCCCATATATACAGCCCTTAGGGCGTCGTTTAGACTTGGGTTTTAATTAGATATAAGTTAGCCATAGCCGCAACTTCGAGCTCTTCGTTTGTGTCATCCGACCAGGCCAAGACCTCATTGGAACCCCAACTTTCGTAATCATTCATCTTATATTCGCAATATCCAGATTGCAATTCTTAGTTCTTGCTTGTTCTTCGATTGCTTGCAGGAATTAGACCTTCGTGGTCAGGTTGATCGTGCATCCGCGGGATCAATAACCTCTCGGAGTTGGTTTAGCGATCGCTAAGGCGCAACGTCTTCGCACGTTCGTAGTCGGATCGTGAAAGTCGCCTCCACCATAATCGATCTCCACCATCTCATCGAAACATCGGGACACCTTCGCCTCTATCAAGTGGTATCAGATTTCCAGGTTGCTCGGTGAGATTTACCAGTTTTCGTAGTCTAGATTGGTTCTGTTCTTCATACCTACAGTCCACGAAAAAGCCAACAAAAAAAAATTAGGGAGATCATCACGTCCCAAAACAGTCCGAGCCTTTGTCCAGTTTTCTTTACAGTAGTTTGCATTGTTGAATTTGCGGTTGCATCGTTGTGTCGAGTTGCTGATCTTAGCGTCTAGTTCCCTTAGAGTTTCGAGTTCTGATCACAGTTTGCCACGTCGCCGCCGCACCAGTAGTCATCCTACCACGTTCCGCCAATCCGAGTCCAGATACAGCACCACGTTCCGCCAAGCAGAGTCCATATACACCACCACGTCTCACGAGTCCGACTTGAGTTTCCACCATCAGTACGGTTCCTGATATCTCCGTAGCCAGAATAGTTTTGAGTTGATTAGAGTCGGATTTCACCAATCTTTTGTCGTACGTAGAAGAGGGTGATTTCCAAAAAAAAAAAAAAAAAAAAAAAAAAAAGAGTCTGGCACGCTTTCCAGAGCAGTTTTTAGGCCAAAACTTTCGTGCCCATACGTTCCTTAGGTCCAGAAACTCGTTTTGAGACGTTCGCCACCATAGTGATTTTTTCGCCCTTTTTCAGCCCCCGCAGTCCCGCATCGCCAAAAAAAAAAAAGCAAAAAAAAAAAAAAGAGAGAAAAAAAAAATTCAGAGTGTGCTTCACAGTTGTTACGTGCCACGCCGTGCTTTCGTTGGTGTTTTAGGCTCGCGTCTCTAGTACGGTCTAGCCTAGGATCAGCACAGTACCGACGTTGAGTGTTTATTCAGCTTTGCATCTCTGTTTTGATTACTGTTGAGTTTTTCCTACCATACTTGTCAGCCTTCCTACAGCTCCACATATATTCTACATCGTGCGTTTTGACACCGCCTGGCCATCGCTCTACCACATCTCTGAGAGTTTTGACCCGTTGGTTGTACATCACCACCTGCTGCTAGGTAAGAATCGGTAAGAACGTAAGAAAAGCTTGACGGATTGGTGCTTTCCACCACCCCACATCCATCCTATTAGTAGCAGTAGGATCATATTCCGGTGTGTTTTCTATTTCTGCTAACCATGCCAGGATCACATGATGAAGTGGCGCGGGATGCACCCGATTGGGAGAACATGACAAACAAGGAGCTACATGATAAATTTGCACGTATGATGTCTCAACAGGTGCAGGACATCGAGACCAGATTTACAGAGGCGATTGATGGCGTGGAGAAGATGATCGACACCAAGCTCGACGCCAAGTTTACTGAGTTGATCGCACACCTACCTTCAGCACAGCCACAGCCACCGCCACTACCACGTGCACGACGTATTCTGTTTCCGCGTGGACAAGCTGCTGGTATTGGTGCTCCTCCTGCTGCTGCAGTTGCTGCTACTGTTGCTGCTGCTGCTTCTGACGTCGGCCTGGACGACAACTACGAGGGTGATTACGAGGAGGAGGTGGAACAGGAAGCGGCCTATGAGCAGCCAGCTGGACGTCCACGTCCCAACATTCGCCACGGTCGACACCAACCACCCCCTCAGGTACGCGATGATGAACATGTGCCTAAACTTAAATTGAATCTTAAGCCGTTTGAGGGTAGATATATTCCTGATGCTTATCTTACTTGGGAGTTAGAAACTGAACAACGTTTTACATGTTTACAATATCCTGAGAATAGACGTGTTACTGCTGCTGTTTGTGAATTCACGGGCTTTGCATCTATTTGGTGGTCTGAACATTGTAGATTGCATGCTAATAATATTCCAACTACTTGGGCTGCTTTAAAAGATGCTATGCGTACTCGCTGGGTTCCCCCTTATTATCAACGTGAATTGTTACAAAAATTACAGCATTTGAGACAAGGAAAAAATTCTGTAGAGGAATATTATCAAGAATTACAAACTGGATTGATTAGATGTGGCCTAGTAGAGGATAATGAAGCTATGCTTGCACGTTTTATGGGTGGCTTAAACAGGGAGATACAAACTATTCTAGAATACAAGGACTTTGCTACTATCACTCGTTTGTTTCATCTTGCTTGTAAAGCTGAATGTGAAGTGCAGGATCGACAGGCCGCTACGAGACCTAACTTTTCTGCAGGACGAAATACATCATGGACATCGCGTGGAGCTTCTACATCCACACGTCCTGCTGCGCCACCATCTACTTCAGCCGCTCATTCTTACAGGGAGCCACCAAAACAGCCAGCGCCACCATTCAAGGGTGCACAGAGTGGTCCAGCAGCGAGATCTTCTTCATCCATGGCGTCCACAGGGCAAGCACGAGATCGTGATATTAAATGTCGCAGGTGCCAAGGTGGAGGTCACTTCGCAAAAGACTGTCCCTCCAAGCGTGTGATGACTATTACGGCGGATGGTGGGTATGAGTCAGCGAGTGACTATGATGAGGAGACTCTAGTTCTCATTGCTCATGAGGAACAGGGTGCCCATGATGATGCTCATGATATAGAGTATATGACTCCTGATGATGCAGATAAATATGCTAGTTTGGTTGCTCAACGTGTATTAAGTGTGCAGGTAACAAAGGCCGAGCAAAACCAGAGGCATAATTTGTTCCACACAAAGGGAGTGGTGAAAGAACGTTCGGTTCGCATCATCATTGACGGAGGGAGTTGCAACAACTTGGCTAGCATAATTTTTTTTTTTTTTTTTTTTTTTGGAAATCACCCCCTTCTACGTACGACAAAGATTGGTGAAATCCGACTCTAATCAACTCAAACTAATCTGGCTATGGAGAGGTCACGAACCGTACTGATGATGGAACTCAACTCGGACTCGTGGTACGTGGTGGTGATATTTCGGATACCACTTGATAGAGGCGAAGGTGTCCCGATGTTTCGATGAGATGGTGGAGATCGATTATGGTGGAGGCAACTTTCACGATCCGACTACGAACGTGCGAAGACGTTGCGCCTTAGCGATCGCTAAACCAACTCCGAGAGGTTATTGATCCCGCGGATGCACGATCAACCTGACCACGAAGGTCTAATTCCTGCAAGCAATCGAAGAACAAGCAAGAACTAAGAATTGCAATCTGGATATTGCGAATATAAGATGAATGATTACGAAAGTTGGGGTTCCAATGAGGTCTTGGCCTGGTCGGATGACACAAACGAAGAGCTCGAAGTTGCGGCTATGGCTAACTTATGTCTAATTAAAACCCAAGTCTAAACGACGCCCTAAGGGCTGTATATATGGGGGAACAGAGGGGATTTTCGTGACCCCTTGGAGGTGGGGTCCGAAAACAACCCTAACTCGGTTTCCCCACACATACGGACTCTAAAAACAGCCTATAATGTGGTATTTCGAAATTACATGGGCCCAGCCCAATATTAAGGTGACGCAGCACCTATAATTGCTCTTGGACGAAAATAATGAAGTGGCATCTCGTGTATCCCGTCCAAGCCTTCATGCATGCCTTATGGTGGCTTCAACGTGCGAAAATCCCCACTGGAAACTCCACTGTACTTTCCCCCGCGCGCACCTTCTTCTCCATTCTTGATCCCGCTCCAATGACCATCCTTCGTGTCCATGCTAGGTCCTTCATTCATAAGCAAAACAAAAGTATCTAATTTAGGCAGCATCATATGTTCATGAACAATAGAAGGATTCGCAAGAAACGAAAGTACCTGATAATTTAGTTGACGTGCACGTGCTCTAGTAACTGGTCCAGTATGTGTAGTTGGTGAGGGTATGGGTGTAACATTAGTAGGGATGTCCTCATCACTATCTCTCACCACAAGACCACACCCCCATCCGTACTATATTCAGTGGTTTAACAATAGTGGTAAGATTAAGGTAACGCGTTCTGTTCGTGTGCACTTTAGCATTGCTGCATATGCTGATTATGTTGATTGTGATGTGGTACCCATGCAAGCATGCTCTCTTTTACTTGGTAGACCATGGCAATTTGATTGGAATGTTGTACACCATGGTAGGACAAATCAGTTTACTCTAGTTCATCAGGATAAAAATATTGCTTTACTTCCTATGTCTCCTGAACAAATTGTGAAAGATGATCTTGCTAGAGCTAGTAAAGCAAAACAGGAGAAAAATAAGAGTGAGAATGAGATAGCAGCCAAAGAATTTGAGCAACAACATAAGACTAATAGCAAATCTTCTTCTGCTGTTTCTAATGAAATTAAATTGACTAGTCCAACTTTGCTTGCTACTAAGGTTGATATTTCAGATTTGGATGTTAGTCAATATGTGTGCTATGCTTTTGTGTGCAAAGAAGCTTTGTTTTCATTTGAGGAATTGCCTCCTTCTTTGCCTCCTGTTGTCACTGACCTTTTGCAGGAGTTTATTGACGTCTTTCCACAAGACGTACCACCGGGATTACCACCTATTCGAGGGATTGAGCATCAGATTGACTTAATTCCCGGTGCTTCGTTGCCCAACCGTGCGCCATACCGTACCAATCCGGAGGAGACGAAGGAGATTCAGCGTCAAGTACAAGAGCTACTCGACAAAGGTTACATACGTGAGTCCCTTAGTCCTTGTGCTGTTCCTGTTATATTAGTGCCTAAAAAGGATGGAACATGGCGTATGTGTGTTGATTGTCGAGCCATTAATAATATTACTATTCGTTATCGTCATCCTATTCCTAGGTTAGATGATATGCTTGATGAATTAAGTGGCTCTACCATGTTTTCCAAAGTTGATTTGCGTAGTGATGAGGACATGACTACCATAGTTACAGCCACAACCCCTGCTAATATACCTACTGGACCAATTACTAGAGATCGTGCATACCAATTAAATTATCAGGTACTTTCGCTTCTTGGTAATGTTTCTAATGTTCATGTGAATATGATGCTGCCTAACGTCGATATATTTCTGTTGCTGACAAATGAAGGACCTAGCATGGACAAGAAGGATGAGCATTGGAGCATGTTCAAGCATGAAGATGATGAGGACATAATTATCATGGATATGACCATTAATTCCTCTATATTTGATCAAGAAATGAAGTCAATACAAAGGGACATGATTGTGTGCTGTACAAAAAGTTATTTCACGTCACTTTTGGCCCAAGAGAAGATAGAGACCAAGTCTTTCACGTCATGGACTCAGATTCGGACTGCAGAGATATACCCAACTTCAAACAGCCGCCGTTTCTACATACGAACTCGAAATTGGGTGATTCTTTTTTTCTGGTGATAGCTTATCTCGTCTAGTTTCCAACGCAATTGGTTTCACCTTCAAATTCCTTCGGAGAGTGGAGATATTGCGAAAACGGTGCGACCCAGCAGTAGAATCCGAATCAAAGTCCAACTCAATAGGTGTTGCATCACCTCCACATGGGCCCAAGTGCCTTGTACGAGCTAGGTTTAGTTTTAGGACTCCTTGGGACGTCCTTCCACCCCCTTGGCCTCCACCCTTTAGTCCTATATAAGTAGATCAACCCCTAGGGTTTTTCTTTGGATTTCTTTTAGTTAAAAAGACTGCTTAGCTAATTGCTGCATCTTCTTGTACTCGGTTTGTGTCCAACGACCATATCAAGACCGCTTTCGGAATCCCAACTTTATTCATACATCATCTACATATTCGCAATATTCAGATTGCTTTATCATAGTTCTTGCTTGTTCTTCGATTGCTTGCAGGCACTAGACCTTCGTGGTCAGGTTGATCGTGCTCCGACGTGGTCAATAACCTCCGGAGATTGGTTTAGCGATTGCTAAGGCGCGACATTGTTGCACGTTTGTAGTCGGATCGTCAGAGTCGTCTCCACCAAATCGATAGTTATCTCTCATCGAAAGATCGGGACACCCCGTCTCTATCACGTAGTGGATACCATCAAATTCGCATGAAATTAGGAGATGAATGGAAAACGGCTTTTAAAACTAAGTTTGGATTATATGAGTGGTTAGTCATGCCTTTTGGGTTAACTAATGCACCTAGCACTTTCATGAGATTAATGAACGAGGTTTTACGTGCTTTCATTGGACGATTTGTGGTAGTCTATTTTGATGATATACTGATTTATAGCAAATCTTTGGAGGAACATTTGGATCATTTACGTGCTGTTTTTATTGCTCTACGTAATGCACGTTTATTTGGTAACCTTGGGAAGTGCACCTTTTGCACCGACCGAGTCTCGTTTCTTGGCTATGTTGTTACTCCACAGGGTATTTGATGAGGACATGACTACCATAGTTACAGCCACAACCCCTGCTAATATACCTACTGGAGCAATTACTAGAGATCGTGCACACCAATTAAATTATCAGGTGCTTTCGCTTCTTGGTAATGTTTCTAATGTTCATGTGAATATGATGCTGCCTAACGTCGATATATTTCTGTTGCTGACAAATGAAGGACCTAGCATGGACAACAAGGATGAGCATTGGAGCATGTTCAAGCATGAAGATGACGAGGACATAATTATCATGGATATGACCATTAATTCCTCTATATTTGATCAAGAAATGAAGTCAATACAAAGGGGCATGATTGTGTGCTGTACAAGAAGTTATTTCACGTCACTTTTGGGCCAAGAGAAGATAGAGACCAAGTCTTTCACGTCATGGACTCAGATTCGGACTGCAGAGATATACCCAACTTCAAACAGCCTCCGTTTCTACATACGAACTCCAAATTGGGTGATTCTTTTTTTTGGTGATAGCTTATCTCGTCTAGTTTTCAACGCAATTGGTTTCACCTTCAAATTCCTTCGGAGCGTGGAGATATTGCGAAAACGGTGCGACCCAGCAGCAGAATCCGAATCAAAGTCCAACTCAATAGGTGTTGCATCACCTCCACATGGGCCCAAGTGCCTTGTACGACCTAGGTTTAGTTTTAGGACTCCTTGGGACGTCCTTCCACCCCCTTGGCCTCCACCCTTTAGTCCTATATAAGTAGATCAACCCCTAGGGTTTTTCTTTGGATTTCTTTTAGTTAAAAAGACTGCTTAGCCAATTGATGCATCTTCGTGTACTCGGTTTGTGTCCAACGACCAGATCAAGACCGCTTTTGGAATCCCAACTTTATTCATACTTCATCTACATATTCGCAATATTCAGATTGCTTTATCATAGTTCTTGCTTGTTCTTCGATTGCTTGCAGGCACTAGACCTTCGTGGTCAGGTTGATCGTGCTCCGGCGTGGTCAATAACCTCCAGGAGATTGGTTTAGCGATTGCTAAGGCGCAACGTCGTTGCACGTTTGTAGTCGGATCGTCAAAGTCGACTCCATCAAATCGTAGTTATCATCTCATCGAAAGATCGGGACACCCCGCCTCTATCAAGTGATATGACCATTAATTCCTCTATATTTGATCAAGAAATGAAGTCAATACAAAGGGGCATGATTGTGTGCTGTACAAGAAGTTATTTCACGTCACTTTTGGGCCAAGAGAAGATAGAGACCAAGTCTTTCACGTCATGGACTCAGATTCGGACTGCAGAGATATACCCAACTTCAAACAGCCTCCGTTTCTACATACGAACTCCAAATTGGGTGATTCTTTTTTCTGGTGATAGCTTATCTCGTCTAGTTTTCAACGCAATTGGTTTCACCTTCAAATTCCTTCGGAGCGTGGAGATATTGCGAAAACGGTGCGACCCAGCAGCAGAATCCGAATCAAAGTCCAACTCAATAGGTGTTGCATCACCTCCACATGGGCCCAAGTGCCTTGTACGACCTAGGTTTACTTTTAGGACTCCTTGGGACGTCCTTCCACCCCCTTGGCCTCCACCCTTTAGTCCTATATAAGTAGATCAACCCCTAGGGTTTTTCTTTGGATTTCTTTTAGTTAAAAAGACTGCTTGGCTAATTGCTGCATCTTCGTGTACTCGGTTTGTGTCCAACGACCAGATCAAGACCGCTTTTGGAATCCCAACTTTATTCATACTTCATCTACATATTCGCAATATTCAGATTGCTTTATCATAGTTCTTGCTTGTTCTTCGATTGCTTGCAGGCACTAGACCTTCGTGGTCAGGTTGATCGTGCTCCGGCGTGGTCAATAACCTTCAGGAGATTGGTTTAGCGATTGCTAAGGCGCAACGTCGTTGCACGTTTGTAGTCGGATCGTCAAAGTCGACTCCATCAAATCGTAGTTATCATCTCATCGAAAGATCGGGACACCCCGCCTCTATCAAGTGGTATCAGTTTTCAGGTTGCTCGGTGAGAATTCCACATCCATATATTAGATCTGTTTTTTATCACCTATCATCCACACAAAAAACCCATAAAAATAGGATTAGATCATCATATCCAAACCAATCTGAGACTTCGCAATTTTCTTTTCGGTGCTTTGCTTTATTGAATTATCGGTTGCATCGTCGTGTTCAGTTGCTGGTCTTAGTATCTAGTCCTTTAGAGTTTCGAGTTCTGTTCACGTTAGTCACCGCCGCCGCTGCACCATCATCCCATCCGCTGCCTACTTCTACCATCCACCATAGAAAAAGAGTTGAAAAAAGAGAGAAAAGAGAAAAAGGAAAAAAAGAAAGAAAAAAGGAAAAAAGAGAAAAAAGAAGAAAAATTTCGGATCTATCTCTAGTTGAACTCGTATTTGAAATCTCGTCGGAATCAGTTTTGAGCAGTGTCCACTAAAACGGGTATAACTTTGTCATCCGAAGTCCGTTTTGGCTCCACGAGTACTCAAATTAAAGATATTTCCGAGCCGCTTCTAAATAGTTCTGGAGCTAGTGTGTTATTTAAAACTCCAGATCGACTTCTAAGACGGACTTTTTGACCTCTAAAGTTTCCGAACACAGTTTTTGTCAGATTTCGGGCTGATTCTCAATTTTTTTGACACCTCATCCGAACTCTAAATTGAGTGATTCTTATTGCGTCGGAAAACTTAAGTCAGTGCACTATTGGAGGAAAAATATAAAAAATTTAGCAAATATATTTCAGAGGAAAGTTGTAGCGAGAATATTGGTGTATCTTGATTTGGAGCCTATTTTCACCATTATCTTTACTCTGTTGATGATCTTCACTTATATCTTGCTATTCAGAGCTACTTCATATCATTCATTGCTGCTAGTTGTGCTACGCCGTGACCACATTAGTGTTCTAGGCTCGCGTCTCTAGTCCGGTCTAGACTAGGACCAGCACAGTATCGTCGTTGAGCGTTAATTCAATTTTGCATCTCTGAATTGATTATTGCTGATATTTTTGCCACCATATTAAAGCCTTCCAAGCTCCACATATTTCTACATCGTGTATACGTGCGTTCACCTGGCAATCGCTCTACTTAATCTTTGGAGTTCTTTGACACCGTTGGTTGCCGATCACCACCTGCTGCATGGTAAGAACTAGTAAGACATTGATATTTGCTATCCTGTGAGCGTTTTACCACCACATCCTAGTAGTTCATAGGGACATATACTTGTGATTTGTTTCTTGTTTTCTACTAATCATGGCAGGTTCTAGAGTTAGATCTTCTTGGGCGGCAGCTATAGTTGGAGATTTGCCACCACCTACAACTACACAACAGTCACTGCAAAAGGTAAACACACATAAGCATGCACATGATCAGGTTATTGTTTCTATACCACACTTTCATGGACGTCTAAGACCTGATTTATACATTGAGTGGGAGTTTGAAATAAATGATATATTTGTTTCCCATAATTTTCTTGAGCATAAGAAAGTAAAAACTGCAATTAGTGCTTTCAAAGATTTTGCTTCTATTTGGTGGAATGAATATTGTAGTTTATATCCTGATTATATACCTAATACTTGGAATGATCTCAAACTTGCTATGCGATATAGATTCGTTCCCTCTTATTATACTCGTGACAAGGTTAGGAAATTAAAAAATTTAAAACAAGGTACTAAAACTGTTTCAGAATATTATGATGCTTTAGAAACTACATTCTTGCATTCTCTTTTAGAGGAAAGTGAAAAATATTTCATGGACATATTTTGGGAAGGTTTAAACCGTGACATTCAGGATATCCTAATTCATGAAAAGTGTTATCCTATGGATCGTTTGTTTCGTCTTGCTTGTAAAGCTGAACAGGAAATCGACAGACGTGTTGCCCAGAAGACGAACAAGCGGAATGTGCAAATACCACAAGTTGAGAAGGTTGTTCCTTCAACCACTATGAGCACTACCATAACCACATCAATTGTCGTAAGCACTCCAATATCTGATCTATCATCACAAAAAGGTAATGACAAAGGTATGGATCTTTCCCCTCCACATGAGAACCTTGCTGATTTAAAAGCAACATGTGTTGAGCTATCCAGTAGTTTCATCACACAACCAATTTTTGAGAATGTCATAACTTCACATGAAGATGTTGCTTGCCTAATAGACTTTAATACATCATGTCTTGAGGTACCTGTTGATTTGAGCACACCATCTATTTTGGATAATCATGTTACTATTATGAAACTGTCAACTCTTAATCATTTTGATATGACCTCTAATCTTGGTGATGATTCTGCGTCGAATGACTTGTTGCATGACTACTTAGTTAAGCCTGTTGTAGCATGCCCTTCGAAAAACATTAATGTTTCTTCACCGGTATTGGGATGGTTTAATGATGAGCATTGTACATCTTTTGATATGAATAAGAGCTTCACTTATATATGCAAACTAAGTTGCAATACTTTCATGTCGTTTATGTATTTTGATGATCATATATGTTTATATTTCACGACATACGAAAGTTACTCATATATACATGTGTTACATGTCCAAAAATTAAGGGAAGTAAGAATGGATGACATATATATATACAACATGTACACCTTGTCTCTTTTGTTAGCCACATTTCAGATTAAGAAACGCCGGGGACGGCTTTATTTTCAAGAAGGGGAGGATGATGAGGACATGACTACCATAGTTACAGCCACAACCCCTGCTAATATACCTACTGGAGCAATTACTAGAGATCGTGCACACCAATTAAATTATCAGGTGCTTTCGCTTCTTGGTAATGTTTCTAATGTTCATGTGAATATGATGCTGCCTAACGTCGATATATTTCTGTTGCTGACAAATGAAGAACCTAGCATGGACAACAAGGATGAGCATTGGAGCATGTTCAAGCATGAAGATGACGAGGACATAATTATCATGGATATGACCATTAATTCCTCTATATTTGATCAAGAAATGAAGTCAATACAAAGGGGCATGATTGTGTGCTGTACAAGAAGTTATTTCACGTCACTTTTGGGCCAAGAGAAGATAGAGACCAAGTCTTTCACGTCATGGACTCAGATTCGGACTGCAGAGATATACCCAACTTCAAACAGCCTCCGTTTCTACATACGAACTCCAAATTGGGTGATTCTTTTTTCTGGTGATAGCTTATCTCGTCTAGTTTTCAACGCAATTGGTTTCACCTTCAAATTCCTTCGGAGCGTGGAGATATTGCGAAAACGGTGCGACCCAGCAGCAGAATCCGAATCAAAGTCCAACTCAATAGGTGTTGCATCACCTCCACATGGGCCCAAGTGCCTTGTACGACCTAGGTTTACTTTTAGGACTCCTTGGGACGTCCTTCCACCCCCTTGGCCTCCACCCTTTAGTCCTATATAAGTAGATCAACCCCTAGGGTTTTTCTTTGGATTTTTTTTAGTTAAAAAGACTGCTTGGCTAATTGCTGCATCTTCGTGTACTCGGTTTGTGTCCAACGACCAGATCAAGACCGCTTTTGGAATCCCAACTTTATTCATACTTCATCTACATATTCGCAATATTCAGATTGCTTTATCATAGTTCTTGCTTGTTCTTCGATTGCTTGCAGGCACTAGACCTTCGTGGTCAGGTTGATCGTGCTCCGGCGTGGTCAATAACCTTCAGGAGATTGGTTTAGCGATTGCTAAGGCGCAACGTCGTTGCACGTTTGTAGTTGGATCGTCAAAGTCGACTCCATCAAATCGTAGTTATCATCTCATCGAAAGATCGGGACAGCCCGCCTCTATCAAGTGGTATCAGTTTTCAGGTTGCTCGGTGAGAATTCCACATCCATATATTAGATCTGTTTTTTATCACCTATCATCCACACAAAAAACCCATAAAAATAGGATTAGATCATCATATCCAAACCAATCTGAGACTTCGCAATTTTCTTTTCGGTGCTTTGCTTTATTGAATTATCGGTTGCATCGTCGTGTTCAGTTGCTGGTCTTAGTATCTAGTCCTTTAGAGTTTCGAGTTCTGTTCACGTTAGTCACCGCCGCCGCTGCACCATCATCCCATCCGCTGCCTACTTCTACCATCCACCATAGAAAAAGAGTTGAAAAAAGAGAGAAAAGAGAAAAAGGAAAAAAAGAAAGAAAAAAGGAAAAAAGAGAAAAAAGAAGAAAAATTTCGGATCTATCTCTAGTTGAACTCGTATTTGAAATCTCGTCGGAATCAGTTTTGAGCAGTGTCCACTAAAACGGGTATAACTTTGTCATCCGAAGTCCGTTTTGGCTCCACGAGTACTCAAATTAAAGATATTTCCGAGCCGCTTCTAAATAGTTCTGGAGCTAGTGTGTTATTTAAAACTCCAGATCGACTTCTAAGACGGACTTTTTGACCTCTAAAGTTTCCGAACACAGTTTTTGTCAGATTTCGGGCTGATTCTCAATTTTTTTGACACCTCATCCGAACTCTAAATTGAGTGATTCTTATTGCGTCGGAAAGCTTAAGTCAGTGCACTATTGGAGGAAAAATATAAAAAATTTAGCAAATATATTTCAGAGGAAAGTTGTAGCGAGAATATTGGTGTATCTTGATTTGGAGCCTATTTTCACCATTATCTTTACTCTGTTGATGATCTTCACTTATATCTTGCTATTCAGAGCTACTTCATATCATTCATTGCTGCTAGTTGTGCTACGCCGTGACCACATTAGTGTTCTAGGCTCGCGTCTCTAGTCCGGTCTAGACTAGGACCAGCACAGTATCGTCGTTGAGCGTTAATTCAATTTTGCATCTCTGAATTGATTATTGCTGATATTTTTGCCACCATATTAAAGCCTTCCAAGCTCCACATATTTCTACATCGTGTATACGTGCGTTCACCTGGCAATCGCTCTACTTAATCTTTGGAGTTCTTTGACACCGTTGGTTGCCGATCACCACCTGCTGCATGGTAAGAACTAGTAAGACATTGATATTTGCTATCCTGTGAGCGTTTTACCACCACATCCTAGTAGTTCATAGGGACATATACTTGTGATTTGTTTCTTGTTTTCTACTAATCATGGCAGGTTCTAAAGTTAGATCTTCTTGGGCGGCAGCTATAGTTGGAGATTTGCCACCACCTACAACTACACAACAGTCACTGCAAAAGTAAACACACATAAGCATGCACATGATCAGGTTATTGTTTCTATACCACACTTTCATGGACGTCTAAGACCTGATTTATACATTGAGTGGGAGTTTGAAATAAATGATATATTTGTTTCCCATAATTTTCTTGAGCATAAGAAAGTAAAAACTGCAATTAGTGCTTTCAAAGATTTTGCTTCTATTTGGTGGAATGAATATTGTAGTTTATATCCTGATTATATACCTAATACTTGGAATGATCTCAAACTTGCTATGCGATATAGATTCGTTCCCTCTTATTATACTCGTGACAAGGTTAGGAAATTAAAAAATTTAAAACAAGGTACTAAAACTGTTTCAGAATATTATGATGCTTTAGAAACTACATTCTTGCATTCTCTTTTAGAGGAAAGTGAAAAATATTTCATGGACATATTTTGGGAAGGTTTAAACCGTGACATTCAGGATATCCTAATTCATGAAAAGTGTTATCCTATGGATCGTTTGTTTCGTCTTGCTTGTAAAGCTGAACAGGAAATCGACAGACGTGTTGCCCAGAAGACGAACAAGCGGAATGTGCAAATACCACAAGTTGAGAAGGTTGTTCCTTCAACCACTATGAGCACTACCATAACCACATCAATTGTCGTAAGCACTCCAATATCTGATCTATCATCACAAAAAGGTAATGACAAAGGTATGGATCTTTCCCCTCCACATGAGAACCTTGCTGATTTAAAAGCAACATGTGTTGAGCTATCCAGTAGTTTCATCACACAACCAATTTTTGAGAATGTCATAACTTCACATGAAGATGCTGCTAATGTTGCTGATTTATTCTTTGGAGAGATTATTCGTTTACATGGTGTGCCCAATACTATTGTCTCGGATCGTGATACTAAGTTTGTTAGCCATTTTTGGAGATGCTTATGGGCTAAGTTGGGGACTAAACTACTTTTTAGTACTACATGTCATCCCCAAACTGATGGACAAACTGAAGTGGTCAATAGGACATTGTCTACTATGCTTAGGGCTGTTTTAAAAAGTAACTTGAAACTGTGGGAAGAATGTTTACCTCATATTGAATTTGCTTATAATCGTTCAGTGCATTCTACCACTAAAATGTGCCCTTTTGAGATTGTTTATGGTTTTCTACCTCGTGCACCTATTGATTTGCTGCCTCTTCCATCTTCGGAGAAGGTGAATTTTGATGCTAAGCAACGTGCTGAATTGATATTAAAAATGCATGAGTTAACTAAAGAAAACATTGAGCGCATGAATGCTAGATACAAGCTTGCTGGTGATAGGGGTCGAAAGCATGTTGTTTTTGAACCAGGAGATCTTGTTTGGTTACATCTACGAAAAGATAGGTTTCCTGATTTGCGTAAGTCTAAGTTAATGCCACGAGCTGATGGTCCCTTTAAGGTTTTACAGAAAATTAATGATAATGCATATAAACTTGAGCTACCTGCAGATTTTGGGGTTAGTCCCACATTTAACATTGCAGATTTGAAACCTTATTTGGGAGAAGATGATGAGCTTCCGTCGAGGACGACTTCAATTCAAGAAGGGGAGGATGATGAGGACATCCCTACTAATGTTACACCCATACCCTCACCAACTACACATACTGGACCAGTTACTAGAGCACGTGCACGTCAACTAAATTATCAGGTACTTTCGTTTCTTGCGAATCCTTCTATTTTTCATGAACATATGATGCTGCCTAAATTAGATACTTTTGTTTTGGTTATGAATGAAGGACCTAGCATGGACACGAAGGATGGTCATTGGAGCGGGATCAAGAATGGAGAAGAAGGTGCGCGCGGGGGAAAGTACAGTGGAGCTTCCAGTGGGGATTTTCGCACGTTGAAGCCACCATAAGGCATGCATGAAGGCTTGGACGGAATACACGAGATGCCACTTCATTATTTTCGTCCAAGAGCAATTATAGGTGTTGCGTCACCTTAATATTGGGCTGGGCCCATGTAATTTCGAAATACCACATTATAGGCTGTTTTTAGAGTCCGTATGTGTGGGGAAACCGAGTTAGGGTTGTTTTCGGACCCCACCTCCAAGGGGTCACGAAAATCCCCTCTGTTCCCCCATATATACAGCCCTTAGGGCGTCGTTTAGACTTGGGTTTTAATTAGATATAAGTTAGCCATAGCCGCAACTTCGAGCTCTTCGTTTGTGTCATCCGACCAGGCCAAGACCTCATTGGAACCCCAACTTTCGTAATCATTCATCTTATATTCGCAATATCCAGATTGCAATTCTTAGTTCTTGCTTGTTCTTCGATTGCTTGCAGGAATTAGACCTTCGTGGTCAGGTTGATCGTGCATCCGCGGGATCAATAACCTCTCGGAGTTGGTTTAGCGATCGCTAAGGCGCAACGTCTTCGCACGTTCGTAGTCGGATCGTGAAAGTCGCCTCCACCATAATCGATCTCCACCATCTCATCGAAACATCGGGACACCTTCGCCTCTATCAATCAGTATATCATCAAAATGGACTACCACAAATCGTCTAATGAAAGCACGTAAAACCTCGTTCATTAATCTCATGAAAGTGCTAGGTGCACTAGTTAACCCAAAAGGCATGACTAACCACTCATATAATCCAAACTTAGTTTTAAATGTCGTTTTCCATTCATCTCCTAATTTCATGCGAATTTGATGGTATCCACTACGCAAATAACCTTTGGAAAACATGGTAGAGCCACTTAATTCATCAAGAATATCATCTAACCTAGGAATAGGATGACGATAACGAATAGTAATATTATTAATAGCTCGACAATCAACACACATACGCCATGTTCCATCCTTTTTAGGCACTAATATAACAGGAACAGCACAAGGACTAAGGGATTCACGTATGTAACCTTTGTCGAGTAGCTCTTGTACTTGACGCTGAATCTCCTTCGTCTCCTCCGGATTGGTACGGTATGGCGCACGGTTGGGCAGCGAAGCACCGGGAATTAAGTCAATCTGATGCTCAATCCCTCGAATAGGTGGTAATCCCGGTGGTACGTCTTGTGGAAAGACATCAATAAACTCCTGCAAAAGGTCAGTGACAACAGGAGGCAAAGAAGGAGGCAATTCCTCAAATGAAAACAAAGCTTCTTTGCACACAAAAGCATGGCACACATATTGACTAACATCCAAATCCGAAATATCAACCTTAGTAGCAAGCAAAGTTGGACTAGTCAATTTAATTTCATTAGAAACAAAAGAAGAAGATTTGCTATTAGTCTTATGTTGTTGCTCAAATTCTTTAGCTGCTATCTCATTTTCACTCTTATTTTTCTCCTGTTTAGCTTTACTAGCTCTAGCTAGATCATCTTTCACAATTTGTTCAGGAGACATAGGAAGTAAAGCAATATTTTTATCCTGATGAACCAGAGTAAACTGATTTGTCCTACCATGGTGTACAACATTCCTATCAAATTGCCATGGTCTACCAAGTAAAAGAGAGCATGCTTGCATGGGTACCACATCACAATCAACATAATCAGCATATGCAGCAATGCTAAAGTGCACACGAACAGAACGTGTTACCTTAATCTTACCACTATTGTTAAACCACTGAATATAGTACGGATGGGGGTGTGGTCTTGTGGTGAGAGATAGCTTCTCCACCAACTCCATGGTAGCCAAGTTGTTGCAACTCCCTCCGTCAATGATGATGCGAACCGAACGTTCTTTCATCACTCCCTTTGTGTGAAACAAATTATGCCTCTGGTTTTGCTCGGCCTTCGTTACCTGCACACTTAACACACATTGAGCAACCAAACTAGCATATTTATCTGCATCATCAGGAGCCATATACTCTATATCATGAGCATCATCATGGGCACCCTGTTCCTCATGAGCAATTAGAACTAAAGTCTCCTCATCATAGTCACTCGCTGACTCATACCCACCATCCTCCGTAATAGTCATCACACGCTTGGAGGGACAGTCTTTTGCGAAGTGACCTCCACCTTGGCACCTGCGACATTTAATATCACGATCTCGTGTTTGCCCTGTGGAAGCCATGGATGAAGAAGAACTCGCCGCTGGACCACTCCGTGCACCCTTGAATGGTGGCGCTGGCTGTTTTGGTGGCTCCCTGTAAGAATGAGCGGCTGAAGTAGATGGTGGTGCAGCAGGACGTGTGGATGTAGAAGCTCCACGCGATGTCCATGATGTATTTCGTCCTGCAGAAAAGTTAGGTCTCGTAGCGGCCTGTCGATCCTGCACTTCACGTTTAGCTTTACAAGCAAGATGAAACAAACGAGTGATAGTAGCATAGTCCTTGTATTCTAGAATAGTTTGTATCTCCCTGTTTAAGCCACCCATAAAACATGCAAGCATAGCTTCATTATCCTCTACTAGGCCACATCTAATCAATCCAATTTGTAATTCTTGATAATACTCCTCTACAGAATTTTTTCCTTGTCTCAAACGCTGTAATTTTTGTAGCAATTCACGTTGATAATAAGGAGGAACCCAGCGATTACGCATAGCATCTTTTAAAGCAGCCCAAGTAGTTGGAATATTATTAGCAGGCAATCTACAATGTTTAGACCACCAAATAGATGCAAACCCCGTGAATTCACAAACAGCAGCAGTAACACGTCTATTCTCAGGATATTGTAAACATGTAAAGCGTTGTTCAGTTTTTAACTCCCAAGTAAGATAAGCATCAGGAATATATCTACCCTCAAACGGCTTAAGATTCAATTTAAGTTTAGGCACATGTTCATCATCGCATACCTGAGGGGGTGGTTGGTGTCGACCGTGGCGAATGTTGGGACGTGGACGTCCAGCTGGCTGTTCATAGGCCGCTTCCTGTTCCACCTCCTCCTCGTAATCACCCTCGTAGTTGTCGTCCTGGCCGACGTCAGAAGCAGCAGCAGTAGCAGCAACTGCAGCAGCAGGAGGAGCACCAGCAGCTTGTCCGCCCGGAAACAGAATACGTCGTGCACATCGTGGTGGCGGTGGCTGTGCTGGAGCGGCAGCAGGATGTGTAGGTAGGCGTGCGATCAACTCAGTAAACTTGGCGTCGAGCTTGGTGTCGATCATCTTCTCCACGCCATCAATCGCCTCTGTAAATCTGTTCTCGATGTCATTCACCTGTTCAGACATCATTTGTGCAAATTTATCATGTAGCTCCTTGTTTGTCTTGTTCTCCCAATCGGGCGCATCCGGCACCACTTCATCATGGGATCCTGGCATGGTTAGCAGAAATAGAAAACACACAGAAATATGATCCTACTTCTACTAATGGGATGTGGGGTGGTGGAAAGCACAAATCCGTCAAGCTTTTCTTTCGTTCTTACCGATTCTTACCTAGCAGCAGGTGGTGATGTACAACCAACGGGTCAAAACTCTCAGAGATGTGGTAGAGCGATGGCCAGGAGGTGTCAAAACGCACGATGTAGAATATATGTGGAGCTGTAGGAAGGCTGACAAGTATGGTAGCAAAAGCTCCACAGTAATCAAGACAGAGATGCAAAGCTGAATAAACACTCAACGTTGGTACTGTGCTGATCGTAGGCTACACCGTACTAGAGACGCGAGCCTAAAACACCAACAAAAGCACGGCGCGACACGTAAACAACTGAGAAGCACACTCTGAAAAAAATCTCTCTTTTTTTTTGCGATGCGGGACTGCGGTGGCTGAAAAAGTGCGAAAAAATCACTATGGTGGCGAACGTCTCAAAATGAGTTTCTGGACCTAAGGAAGGTATGGGCATGAAAAAAATTTACCCCTGAAATTTTTGGCCTAAAAACTGCTCTGGAAAGCGTGCCAGACTCTAACCCCTGAAATGAGTTTTTTGTTGGAAATCACCCCTTCTACGTACGACAAAGGATTGGTGAAATCCGACTCTAATCAACTCAAAACTATTCTGGCTACGGAGATATCTCAAACCGAACGGGTGATGGAACTCAACTCGGATTGGTAGGTCGTGGTGGTGTATATGGACTCGGGTTGGCGGAACGTGGTGGTGTTTCTGGACTTGGATTGGTGGCAGCGGACGGATGGAACTAGTGCGGCGGCGGCGTGACAAACTGTGATCAGAAATCGAAACTCTAAGGAGCTAGACGCTAAGATCAGCAACTCGACACAACGATGCAACCGCAAATTCAACAAAGCAAACTACTGTAAAGAAAACTGGACAAAGGCTAGGACAGTCGTGGGACGTGATGATCTAACCCTAATTTTTTTGTTGGCTTTTTCGTGGACTGTAGGTATGAAGAACAGAACCAATCTAGACTACGAAAAAGTTGTAAATCTCACCGATCAACCTGGAAATCTGATACCACTTGATAGAGGCGAAGGTGTCCCGATGTTTCGATGAGATGGTGGAGATCGATTATTGTAGAGACGACTTTCACGATCCGACTACGAACGTGCGTAGACGTTGCGCCTTAGCGATCGCTAAACCAACTCCGAGAGGTTATTGATCCGGCGGATGCACGATCAACCTGACAACGAAGGTCTAATTACTGCAAGCAATCGAAGAACAAGAAAGAACTAAGAATTGCAATCTGGATATTACGAATATAAGATGAATGATTACGAAAGTTGGGGTTCCAATGCGGTCTTGGCCTGGTCGGATGACACAAACGAAGAGCTCGAAGTTGCGGCTATGGCTAACTTAAATCTAATTAAAACCCAAGTCTAAACGACGCCCTAAGGGCTGTATATATGGGGGAACAGTGGGGAATTTCGTGGCCCCTTGGAGGAGGGGTCCGAAAACAACCCTAACTCGGTTTCCCCACAAATACGGACTCTAAAAAATAACCTATTAAGTGTATTTCGAAATTACATGGCCCTGGCCCAATAATAAGGTGACGCAGCACCTATAATAACCTTGGACGAAAAATATTAATGTGGCATCTTGTGTCTCTCGTCCAAGTCTTCATGCACGCCTTATGGTGGCCTCAAAGTGCGAAAATCACCACTGGAAGCTCCATTGTCCTTTCCCGCGCGCGCACCTCCTTCTCCATGCTTGATCCCGCTCCAATGACCATCCTTCTTATCCATGCTAGGTCCTTCATTCATAAGACAAACAAAAGTATCTAATTTAGGCAGCATCATATGTTCCTGAACTTTAGAAGGATTCGCAAGAAACGTCTAGTGTGAAGTCCTTTCATCCCTGATGACAAAAGTGCAAAAATACTGGACAAAGGTGCTATGGTGTGAGCTGGATCCCTCTGGAAAGTTTGATACAACAAACTTGGGCAAGAAGATAAGATCACATGCTGGGGTTTTGGATAGGGTCAAGCTGTCTACTGGGCTAGGGGTACAAGGGACTAGGCTTCTGTGTAGTTTGGGCTCAAACAAAGCAATGTAAATGGTACCTTCTTTGTAAATGGCATCATGAGGCAGAAGGTGTTTGTAATGTTGCATGGCTTGTACATAGCTGCCCTAAGCATGATATTTTGCAGAGCTCAATCATACATTAGGATGAGTATGTATGCCAAGTTTCACATCATTTGGAGCAATATTGTTGGTACTTACTTTGTAAAGCACCAAGTAGGCCAGAATGGTGTTGGTGAGGCTAGCATCACGTAGGATTACTGGAATTGGCTGAAAATTTGTTTAGCTTGGTTATTTGGCATGGTGCACATGTGTATAAAATTTCATAGTCATTGGACACACATAGATAGCACTTGCTTCACAATGTGGCCCACTGACCAGAAACTTAAACATGATGGTGCACACACATGGGTGATTGGATTTGGCTCAAATCTGGTTTGGTGGAGTCATTTGGTGGTAGGATCATGCTCAAAAAGTTTCAAGTAAAATGGGATCCCCTATCATGCACTTTCTTCACAATGCCCCCTTGCTGCATCCAAACCTTGGGAATTTATTGTGGGAGTTTGGCTAATCAAATGGTGGTGGAATTTGGTGGAGATCAATGATATGGTCATATGAGATTGCACATGAAGTTTCACCAGCAATGGATCAAGAGAAATGGCACTCCCTGCACAAAGCTCCATTCTTCCCCCACAGATAAATGAATTTTTCTAGAGGAAAAATCCACTTGGGCTATGAAATGTTTTTGGAGGATTTGGCAAGATATGATGTCAATGACATGTGGCAATTATTTGGGGATTTATGGAGCAATATAAATAGGGGTTGCTTCACAAATCTCAAATAATAGGAATATTCCTTTTATTGGAAAAAGGAATATATGGCTTGAATAAAATGGTGGCTTGGATGAGATGGGTCCATGTAATGACATGGAGAGGCTTGGATTCAAGGGTCACTTGAGCATGGAAAGAAAATGATAGAGGCGGGGTGTCCTGGTCTTTCGATGAGATGATAACTATGATTTGATGGAGTCGACTTTGACGATGCGACTACAAACGTGCAACGACGTTGCGCCTTAGCAATCGCTAAACCAATCTCCTGAAGGTTATTGACCACGCCGGAGCACGATCAACCTGACCACGAAGGTCTAGTGCCTGCAAGCAATCGAAGAACAAGCAAGAACTATGATAAAGCAATCTGAATATTGCGAATATGTAGATGAAGTATGAATAAAGTTGGGATTCCAAAAGCGGTCTTGATCTGGTCGTTGGACACAAACTGAGTACACGAAAATGCAGCAATTAGCTAAGCAGTCTATTTAACTAAAAGAAATCCAAAGAAAAACCCTAGGGGTTGATCTACTTATATAGGACTAAAGGGTGGACGCCAAGGGGGTGGAAGGACGTCCCATGGAGTCCTATAACTAAAACTAGGTCGTACAAGGCACTTGGGCCCACGTGGAGGTGATGCAACACCTATTGAGTTGGACTTTGATTCGGATTCTGCTGCTAGGTTGCACCGTTTTCGCAATATCTCCACGCTCCGAAGGAATTTGAAGGTGAAACCAATTGCTTTGGAAACTAGACGAGATAAGCTATCACTAGAAAAAAGAATCACCCAATTTTGAGTTCGTATATATAAACGGCGGCTGTTTGAAGTTGGGTATATCTCTGCAGTCCGAATCTGAGTCCATGACGTGAAAGACTTGGTCTCTATCTTCTCTTGGGCCAAAAGTGACGTGAAATAACTTCTTGTACAGCACACAATCATGCCCCTTTGTATTGACTTCATTTCTTGATCAAATATAGAGGAATTAATGGTCATATCCATGATAATTATGTCCTCATCATCTTCATGCTTGAACATGCTCCAATGCTCATCCTTCTTGTCTATGCTAGGTCCTTCATTTGTGAGCAACAGAAATATATTGACGTTAGGCAGCATCATATTCACATGAACATTAGAAACTTTACCAAGAAGCGAAAGTACCTGATAATGTAATTGTTGTGCACAATCTCTAGTAATTGGTCCAGTAGGTATATTAGCAGGGGTTGTGGTTGTAACTATGGTAGTCATGTCCTCATCATCCTCCCCTTCTTGAAAATAAAGCCGTCCCCGGCGTTTCTTAATCTGAAATGTGGCTAACAAAAGAGACAAGGTGTACATGTTGTATATATATGTCATCCATTCTTACTTTCCTTAGTTTTTGGACATGTAACACATGTATATATGAGTAACTTTCGTATGTCGTGAAATATAAACATATATGATCATCACAATACATAAACGACATGAAAGTATTGCAACTCAGTTTGCATATAGAAGTGAAGCTCTTATTCATATCTAAAGATGTACAATGCTCATCATTAAACCATCCCAATACCGGTGAAGAAACGTTAATGTTTTTCGAAGGACATGCTACAACAGGCTTAACTAAGTAGTCATGCAACAAGTCATTCGACGCAGAATCATCACCAAGATTAGAGGTCATATCAAAATGATTAAGCATTGGCAGTTTCATAATAGTAACATGATTATCCAAAATAGATGGTGTGCTCAAATCAACAGGTAACTCAAGACATGATGTATTCAAGTCTATTAGGCAAGCAACATCTTCATGTGAAGTTAAGACATTCTCGAAAATTGGTTGTGTGATGAAACTACTGGATAGCTCAACACATGTTGCTTTTAAATCAGCAAGGTTCTCATGTGGAGGGGAAAGATCCAAACCTTTGTCATTACCTTTTTGTGATGATAGATCAGATATTGGAGGAGTTCTTACGACAATTGATGTGGTTATGGTAGTGCTCATAGTGGTTGAAGGAACAACCTTCTCAACTTGTGGTATTTGCACATTCCGCTTGTTCGTCTTCTGGGCAACACGTCTGTCGATTTCCTGTTCAGCTTTACAAGCAAGACGAAACAAACGATCCATAGGATAACACTTTTCATGAATTAGGATATCCTGAATGTCACGGTTTAAACCTTCCCAAAATATGTCTATGAAATATTTTTCACTTTCCTCTAAAAGAGAATGCAAGAATGTAGTTTCTAAAGCATCATAATATTCTGAAACAGTTTTAGTACGTTGTTTTAAATTTTTTAATTTCCTAACCTTGTCATGAGTATAATAAGAGGGAACGAATTTATATCGCATAGCAAGTTTGAGATCATTCCAAGTATTAGGTATATAATCAGGATATAAACTACAATATTCATTCCACCAAATAGAAGCAAAATCTTTGAAAGCACTAATTGCAGTTTTTACTTTCTTATGCTTAAGAAAATTATGGGAAACAAATATATCATTTATTTCAAACTCCCACTCAATGTATAAATCAGGTCTTAGACGTCCATGAAAGTGTGGTATAGAAACAATAACCTGATCATGTGCATGCTTATGTGTGTTTACCTTTTGCAGTGACTGTTGTGTAGTTGTAGGTGGTGGCAAATCTCCAACTATAGTTGTCGCCCAAGAAGATCTAACTCCAGAACCTGCCATGATTAGTAGAAAACAAGAAACAAATCACAAGTATATGTCCCTATGAACTACTAGGATGTGGTGGTAAAACGCTCACAGGATAGCAAATATCAATGTCTTACTAGTTCTTACCATGCAGCAGGTGGTGATCGGCAACCAGCGGTGTCAAAGAACTCCAAAGATTAAGTAGAGAGATTGCTAGGTGAACGCACGTATACACGATGTAGAAATATGTGGAGCTTGGAAGGCTTTAATATGGTGGCAAAAATATCAGCAATAATCAATTCAGAGATGCAAAATTGAATTAACGCTCAACGACGATACTGTCCTGGTCCTAGTCTAGACCGGACTAGAGACGCGAGCCTAGAACACAAATGTGGTCACGGCGTAGCACAACTAGCAGCAATGAATGATATGAAGTAGCTCTGAATAGCAAGATATAAGTGAAGATCATCAACATAGCAAACATAATGGTGAAAATAGGCTCCAAATCAAGATACACCAATATTCTCGCTACAAGTTTCCTCTGAAATCTATTTGCTAATTATTTGATATTTTTCCTCCAATAGGGCACTGACTTAAGCTTTCCGACGCAATAAGAATCACTCAATTTAGAGTTCGGATGAGGTGTCAAAAAAATTGAGAATCAGCCCGAAATCTGACAAAAACTGTGTTCGGAAACTTTAGAGGTCAAAAAGTCCGTCTTAGAAGCCGATCTGGAGTTTCAAATAACACACAAGCTCCAGAACTATTTAGAAGAGGCTCGGAAATATCTTTAATTTGAGTACTCGTGGAGCCAAAACGGACTTCGGATGACAAAGTTATGCCCGTATTAGTGGACACTTCTCAAAACGGATTCCGACGAGATTTCAAATACGAGTTCAACTAGAGATAGATCCGAAATTTTTCTTCTTTTTTCTCTTTTTTCCTTTTTTCTTTATTTTTTTTCCTTTTTCTTTTTTCTCTCTTTTTTCAACTCTTTTTCTATGGTGGATGGTAGAAGTAGGCAGCGATGGGATGATGGTGCAGCGGCGGCGGTGACTAACGTGAACAGAACTCGAAACTCTAAAGGACTAGATACTAAGACCAGCAACTGAACACGACGATGCAACCGATAATTCAATAAAGCAAAGCACCGAAAATAAAATTGCGAAGTCTCAGATTGGTTTGGATATGATGATCTAATCCTATTTTTATGGCTTTTTGTGTGGATGATAGGTGATAAAAAAACAGATCTAATATATGGATGTGGAATTCTCACCGAGCAACCTGAAAACTGATACCACTTGATAGAGGCGGGGTGTCCCGATCTTTCGATGAGAGATAACTATCGATTTGGTGGAGACGACTTGGACGATCCGACTACGAACGTGCAACAACGTCGCGCCTTAGCAATCGCTAAACCAATCTCCGGAGGTTATTGACCACGTCGGAGCACGATCAACCTGACCACGAAGGTCTAGTGCCTGCAAGCAATCGAAGAACAAGCAAGAACTAGGATAAATCAATCTGAATATTGCGAATATTCAGATGAAGTATGAATAAAGTTGGGATTCCAAAAGCGGTCTTGATCTGGTCGTTGGACACAAACCGAGTACACGAAGATGCGGCAATTAGCTAAGAAGTCTTTTTAACTAAAAGAAATCCAAATAAAAACCCTAGGGGTTGATCTACTTATATAGGACTAAAGGGTTGAGGCCAAGGGGGTGGAAGGACGTCCCAAGGAGTCCTATAACTAAAACTAGGTCGTACAAGGCACTTGGGCCCATGTGGAGGTGATGCAACACCTATTGAGTTGGACTTTGATTCGGATTCTGCTGCTGAGTTGCACCGTTTTCGCAATATCTCCACGCTCCGAAGGAATTTGAAGGTGAAACCAATTGCGTTGGAAACTAGACGAGATAAGCTATCACTAGAAAAAATAATCACCCAATTTGGAGTTCGTATGTAGAAATGGCGGCTGTTTGAAGTTGAGTATATCTCTGCAGTCCGAATCTGAGTCCATGACGTGAAAGACTTGGTCTCTATCTTCTCTTGGGACAAAAGTGACGTGAAATAACTTCTTGTACAACACACAATCATGCCCCTTTGTATTGACTTCATTTCTTGATCAAATATAGAGGAATTAATGGTCATATCCATGATAATTCTGTCCTCGTCATCTTCATGCTTGAACATGCTCCAATGCTCATCCTTCTTATCCATGCTAGGTCCTTCATTTGTCAGCAACAGAAATATATCGACGTTAGGCAGCATCATATTCACATGAACATTAGAAACATTACCAAGAAGCGAAAGTACCTGATAATTTAATTGGTGTGCACAATCTCTAGTAATTGATCCAGTAGGTATATTAGCAGGGGTTGTGGCTGTAACTATGGTAGTCATGTCCTCATCAGTAAAAGAGAGTGAAGTGCGTCTCATTTGTGGCTCGATTGGGTGTGGCCCTCATTGACCATAGAACAGCTGGGAGTTCAGCCACCCACCGCTTTCCACACTTTTCAAGCCGCTTGAAGGTACAGGTCCGGAGACCTCGGAGTACTTCCGAATAGGCACTCTTTGCCTGGCCTTTGCTCCTCGGATGACCCACTGAAGCGAAACACACTGTGGTGCCCATTTACTCGCAGTACTCGAGGAAGGCCTGACTTGTGAATTGGGTGTCGTTGTCCGTGATGATCCGGTTAGGAACTCCGAAACGATACACCAGGCTTCTGATAAACTTCATGGCGGATTGCGCTGTGCTCTTGCAGACTGGCACCACTTCTAGCCACTTGGTGATTTTGTCGATGGCGACATAGAGGAACTCATAACTTTCGATAGCACGGGGGAATGGGCCCAAGATGTCCAATCCCAAGACCGCAAAGGAACATGATAGAGGTGTTGGGATACGGGGCAGAAAACACAAATTTTTCATACCTACCGTACCCAAACCCAAGATCTATGCTATGGCGATGTAAAGTAACGGAGGGAATCGGTGTTCATACCTTTGAAGACCGAAAGAGAGAAACGTTCTTGCGAACGTGGCTGGCGTAGACTCGGAACTACGACCTCCCTGTCGTGTAGAAGACCACCACCGGCGAGGATGACTCCCGGTAAACCTCCAGCGACGAAGTAGCACCACAGGTGTAGTGCCTCGAAGAGATTATACACGTACGGTACAATCGATGTTCCTCCCGGGCCCCGAACCAGGCGAGCAGCGGAAGAAAGACGGCTACGGATCCCGACTCCAGCAGAACGACGGCCTGCCTTATGGTGGAGAACTCCAATCCAGGTGCAGACTCCAAACAAGGGGAGTCCACTTCCGGGAAGGAGAAGGAGGAAGAAGGAGATATTGGTGTGTTGGAAAAAGGGGGGGGGCTCTACCCCTCCTTATATAGGCCAAGGGGGGGTGCCATCCTCCTCCCCTCCCCCATGTGGGACTAAACTCCCAAGGGGGGGGAGTGCGCCGGCCAAGGGAGGTGGTGGGCCCCACCCTTGGCGCCAAGACCAAGGGGGGAGACCCCCTCCTCCCTTAATGGGCCCCATGGGCCCATTTAGCCTTTTCCCCATTTTTTTAATTTTTTTAATATGTTTTAAATATTTAATTCAGATAATTAAATAATAAAACATTATTAAAACAATTAACCTTTATTTTGAACTATTCAAAATGTTTGGAAACCATTCCGTCCTCCTCCGGAATTATTCCGGTGATTCCTCCTATTTCACCGATTGATCCCGTAACTGTCCTATGCATCGATTGCCCTTAAGTGTAACACCCTAACGGTCCGGGAAACAACAGACATGGTCGAGACTCTTCTCATTGACCAATGACTAGTCAGTTGGACCTGGTTACAATCCTTGACAGCCCCTGCGCTTCCATCGAATGAACTTCGATCGCTTTTGGAAACCGTTAACGATATGACGTAATCCCTTTGTGCTGCGGTACTTTGTTTGTCCGAGGTTTGATCGTCGGTATCCTACATACCGTGTTCACATCTCGTTCACAACAAACAACTTCTCTTGTCCATGATCATTCCATCTCTTGTGACCTAGTCACGTCCTTGTAAGGTGTTGATGCAATATCACCGAGTGGGCCCAGAGTACCTGTCCTATCACAAGGACTGACAAATCCCGCTCTGATCTATTAACACACTCATCAACCATCTATTTCGGAATACCCAAAGTGCACCGTTATAGCCAGCATATTTCAGTCAGGCGGTGGGATACGAATCAAAGTCTCCTCATAGATGACAATTACGTAGGATCGTTACGGTCTAAGGACTAAGCCATACGTTACAAAGTCATAGCAACGCTGAACTATGTGACTCGATCACATTGCAATACTTTAGGTGGGTGTATGTCCATCACATCATTCCCCTTAACGATATGACCTCATTGTCAATGGACTTAAGTGTCGCCATGATCAGGAAAGCTTGATCAATCAATTGCCCAGTGAGATAGTTTACCCGAGTTAAACTACAGACCATGTTTTATACTACACTTGTATTAGTATTTCCAAGTAATACAGTTATAGCACAGTATAAAACGTATTATGAACAAAACGGATATGTGACAAATATCTTTATTAATTTGTCTCTAGGGCACATATCCAACAGTCTCCCACTTGCACTAGAATACAAATTACACTAGTTTACATCAGGTATGTATATAACACCAATGGTCTCTCGGTGTTCTTCAAACTTGCCCTATGGAAGAGGTTTAGTCATCGGGTCTGCTGTGTTCAGATCCGTATGTATCTTTTGAATCCTAGTGTGTCCATCCCTGACGTAGTCTCGCGTCACATGGAACTTTCGGAGGATGTGCTTGGTTGTAGAGTGAGTTCTTGGCTCCTTCACGTTAGCAATGGCACCCGTGTTGTCACAGAAGATTCCCACGGGGTCAGTGCAGCTCGGAAAGACGCCAAGCTCGATCACGAACTTCTTCAGCCACAGCGCCTCGTTTGACGCTTCGCAAGCGGCAATATACTCCGACTCCATTGTAGATTGGGTGACGACTGACTGTTTGCCGCTCCTCCAGCTAATTGCGCCACCGTTCATAATGAAAACATATCCCGTCTGGGATTTCGAGTCATCTAGATCTGAGCCGAGGCTTGCGTCAACGTAACCCTTTACGGTGAGCTCCTCATCAACTCCATAAACGAGAAAGAGATCCTTGGTTCTTCTCAAGTACTTAAGGATGTTCGTTACTGCTGTCCAGTGAGCCATTCCCGGGTTACTCTGGTATCGATTAGTCATACTAATGGCCAGCGCTAAATCTGGTCTGGTACATAACATAGCATACATGAGAGAACCTATGGCTGAGGCATAGGGCTTTGAGGACATCTCCTCCTTCTCTTTTGTTGTGGTTGGGCATTGAGTCACGCTTAATTTGACACCTTTTATAACTGGCAAGAGGCCTCTCTTGGAGTTATGATGAGGACATCCCTACTAATGTTACACCCATATCCTCACCAACTACACATATTGGACCAGTTACTAGAGCTCGTGCACGTCAACTAAATTATCAGGTACTTTCGTTTCTTGCGAATCCTTCTATTGTTCATGAACATATGATACTGCCTAAATTAGATACTTTTGTTTTGCTTATGAATGAAGGACCTAGCATGGACAAGAAGGATGGTCATTGGAGCGGGATCAAGCATGGAGAAGAAGGTGCGCGCGCGGGAAAGGACAGCGGAGCTTCCCGTGGTGATTATCGCACTTTGAAGCCACCATAAGGCGCGCATGAAGTCTTGGACGAAATACGCGAGATGCCACTTCATTATTTTCGTCCAAGGGCAATTATAGGTGCTGCGTCACCTTAATATTGGGCTGGGCCCATGTAATTTCGAAATACCACCTTATAGGCTGTTTTTAGAGTCCGTATGTGTGGGGAAACCGAGTTAGGGTTGTTTTCGGACCCCACCTCCAAGGGGTCACGAAAATCCCCTCTGTTCCCCCATATATACAGCCCTCAGGGCGTCGTTTAGACTTGGGTTTTAATTAGATATAAGTTAGCCATAGCCGCAACTTCGAGCTCTTCGTTTGTGTCATCCGACCAGGCCAAGACCTCATTGGAACCCCAACTTTCGTAATCATTCATCTTATATTCGCAATATCCAGATTGCAATTCTTAGTTCTTGCTTGTTCTTCGATTGCTTGCAGGAATTAGACCTTCGTGGTCAGGTTGATCGTGCATCCGCGGGATCAATAACCTCTCGGAGTTGGTTTAGCGATCGCTAAGGCGCAACGTCTTCGCACGTTCGTAGTCGGATCGTGAAAGTGGCCTCCACCATAATCGATCTCCACCATCTCATCGAAACATCGGGACACCTTCACCTCTATCAAGTGGTATCAGATTTCCAGGTTGCTCGGTGAGATTTACCAGTTTTCGTAGTCTAGATTGATTCTGTTCGTCATACCTACAGCCCACGAAAAAGCCAAAAAAAAATTTAGGGTTAGATCATCACGTCCCAAGACAGTCCGAGCCTTTGTCCAGTTTTCTTTTCAGTACTTGCTTTGTTGAATTTACGGTTGCATCGTTGTGTCAAGTTGCTGATCTTAGCGTCTAGTTTCCCTTAGAGTTTCGAGTTCTGATCACAGTTTGCCACGTCGCCGCCGCACAGTAGTCATCCTACCACGTTCCGCCAATCCAAGTCCACATACACCACCACGTTCCGCCAAGCAGAGTCCATATACACCACCACGTACCACGAGTCCGAGTTGAGTTCCATCATCAGTACGGTTCGTGACCTCTCCATAGCCAGATTAGTTTGAGTTGATTAGAGTCGGATTTCACCAATCTTTGTCGTACGTAGAAGGGGGTGATTTCCAAAAAAAAAAAAAAAAAAAAAAAAAAAAATTTCGTGCCCATACGTTCCTTAGGTCCAGAAACTCGTTTTGAGACGTTCTCTACCATAGTGATTTTTTCGCACTTTTTCAGCCCCCGCAGTCCCGCATCGCCAAAAAAAAAAAAAAAAAGCAAAAAAAAAAAAAAAAAAAAAAAAGAGAGAGAAAAAAAAAATCAGAGTGTGCTTCACAGTTGTTACGTGCCGCGCCGTGCTTTCGTTGGTGTTTTAGGCTCGCGTCTCTAGTACGGTCTAGCCTAGGATCAGCACAGTACCGACGTTGAGTGTTTATTCAACTTTGCATCTCTGTTTTGATTACTGTTGAGCTTTTTGCTACCATATTTGTCAAACCTACCTACAGCTCCACATATATTCTACTTCGTGCGGTTGACACCTCCTGGCCATCGCTCTACCACATCTCTGAGCGTTTTGACCCGTTGGTTGTACATCACCACCTGCTGCTAGGTAAGAATCGGTAAGAACTGAAGAACAGCTTGACGGATTTGTGCTTTCCACCACCCCACATCCCATTAGTCGAAGTAGGATCATACTTCTGTGTGTTTTCTATTTCTGCTAACCATGCCAGGATCCCATGATGAAGTGGCGCGGGATGCACCTGATTGGGAGAATATGACAAACAAAGCATTACATGATAAATTTGCACAAATGATGTCTGAACAGGTGAATGACATCGAGAACAGATTTACAGAGGCGATTGATGGTGTGGAGAAGATGATCGACACCAAGCTCGACGCCAAGTTTACTGAGTTGCTCGCACGCTTACCTATACAGCCTGCGGCTGCTCCAGCACAGCCACCACCACCACGACGTGCACGACGTATTCTGTTTCCGGGCGGACAAGCTGCTGGTGCTCCTGCTGCTGCTGCAGTTACTGCTGCTGCTGCCTCTGACGTCGGCCAGGACGACAACTACGAGGGTGATTACGAGGAGGAGGTGGAACAAGAAGCGGCCTATGACCAGCCAGCTGGACGTCCACGTCCCAACATTCGCCACGGTCGACACCAACCACCCCCTCAGGTACGCGATGATGAACATGTGCCTAAACTTAAATTGAATCTTAAGCCGTTTGAGGGTAGATATATTCCTGATGCTTATCTTACTTGGGAGTTAGAAACTGAACAACGCTTTACATGTTTACAATATCCTGAGAATAGACGTGTTACTGCTGCTGTTTGTGAATTCACGGGTTTTGCATCTATTTGGTGGTCTGAACATTGTAGATTGCATGCTAATAATATTCCAGCTACTTGGGCTGCTTTAAAAGATGCTATGCGTACTCGCTGGGTTCCTCCTTATTATCAACGTGAATTGCTACAAAAATTACAGCGTTTGAGACAAGGAAAAAATTCTGTAGAGGAATATTATCAAGAATTACAAACTGGATTGATTAGATGTGGCCTAGTAGAGGATAATGAAGCTATGTTTGCACGTTTTATAGGTGGCTTAAACAGGGAGATACAAACTATTCTAGAATACAAGGACTATGCTACTATTACTCGTTTGTTTCATCTTGCTTGTAAAGCTGAACGTGAAGTGCAGGATCGACAGGCCGCTACGAGACCTAACTTTTCTGCAGGACGAAATACATCATGGACATCGCGTGGACCTTCTACATCCACACGTCCTGCTGCTCCACCCTCTACTTCAGCCGCTCATTCTTACAGGGAGCCACCAAAACAGTCAGCGCCACCATTCAAGGGTGCACAGAGTGGTCCAGCGGCGAGTTCTTCTTCATCCATGGCTTCCACAGGGCAAACACGAGATCGTGATATTAAATGTCGTAGGTGCCAAGGTGGAGGTCACTTCGCAAAAGACTGTCCCTCCAAGCGTGTGATGATTATTACGGCGGATGGTGGGTATGAGTCAGCGAGTGACTATGATGAGGAGACTTTAGTTCTCATTGCTCATGAGGAACAGGGTGCCCATGATGATGCTCATGATATGGAGTATATGGCTCCTGATGATGCAGATAAATATGCTAGTTTGGTTGCTCAACGTGTGTTAAGTGTGCAGGTAACGAAGGCTGAGCAAAACCAGAGGCATAATTTGTTCCACACAAAGGGAGTGGTGAAAGAACGTTCAGTTCGCATCATCATTGACGGAGGGAGTTGCAACAACTTGGCTAGCATGGAGTTGGTGGAGAAGCTATCTCTCACCACAAGACCACACCCCCATCCGTACTATATTCAGTGGTTTAACAATAGTGGTAAGATTAAGGTAACGCGTTCTGTTCGTGTGCACTTTAGCATTGCTGCATATGCTGATTATGTTGATTGTGATGTGGTACCCATGCAAGCATGCTCTCTTTTACTTGGTAGACCATGGCAATTTGATAGGAATGTTGTACACCATGGTAGGACAAATCAGTTTACTCTTGTTCATCAGGATAAAAATATTGCTTTACTTCCTATGTCTCCTGAACAAATTGTGAAAGATGATCTTGCTAGAGCTAGTAAAGCTAAACAGGAGAAAAATAAGAGTGAAAATGAGATAGCAGCCAAAGAATTTGAGCAACAACATAAGACTAATAGCAAATCTTCTTCTGCTGTTTCTAATGAAATTAAATTGACTAGTCCAACTTTGCTTGCTACTAAGGTTGATGTTTCGGATTTGGATGTTAGTCAATATGTGTGCTATGCTTTTGTGTGCAAAGAAGCTTTGTTTTCATTTGAGGAATTGCCTCCTTCTTTGCCTCCTGTTGTCACTGACCTTTTGCAGGAGTTTATTGACGTCTTTCCACCGGACGTACCACCGGGATTACCACCTATTCGAGGGATTGAGCATCAGATTGACTTAATTCCCGGTGCTTCACTGCCCAACCGTGCGCCATACCGTACCAATCCGGAGGAGACAAAGGAGATTCAGCGTCAAGTACAAGAGCTACTCGACAAAGGTTACATACGTGAATCCCTTAGTCCTTGTGCTGTTCCTGTTATATTAGTGCCTAAAAAGGATGGAACATGGCGTATGTGTGTTGATTGTCGAGCCATTAATAATATTACTATTCGTTATCGTCATCCTATTCCTAGGTTAGATGATATGCTTGATGAATTAAGTGGCTCTACCATGTTTTCCAAAGTTGATTTGCGTAGTGGATACCATCAAATTCGCATGAAATTAGGAGATGAATGGAAAACGGCTTTTAAAACTAAGTTTGGATTATATGAGTGGTTAGTCATGCCTTTTGGGTTAACTAATGCACCTAGCACTTTCATGAGATTAATGAACGAGGTTTTACGTGCTTTCATTGGACGATTTGTGGTAGTCTATTTTGATGATATACTGATTTATAGCAAATCTTTGGAGGAACATTTGGATCATTTACGTGCTGTTTTTATTGCTCTACGTAATGCACGTTTGTTTGGTAACCTTGGGAAGTGCACCTTTTGCACCGACCGAGTATCGTTTCTTGGCTATGTTGTTACTCCGCAGGGAATTGAAGTTGATAAAGCCAAGATCGAGGCGATTGAGAGTTGGCCGCAGCCCAAAACGGTCACACAAGTGAGGAGTTTTCTTGGCCTCGCTGGATTCTATAGGCGTTTTGTGAGAGATTTCAGCACCATTGCTGCACCTCTCAATGAGCTTACACGCAAGGATGTGCCTTTTACTTGGGGTACCGCACAGGAAGAAGCCTTCACCGTATTGAAAGATAAGTTAACACATGCTCCTTTGCTCCAACTTCCTGATTTTAATAAGACTTTTGAGCTTGAATGCGATGCTAGTGGGATTGGTTTGGGAGGTGTGTTATTACAAGATGCTAAACCTGTTGCTTACTTTTCTGAAAAATTGAGTGGGCCTAGTCTGAACTATTCTACTTATGATAAGGAATTATATGCTCTTGTTCGGACATTAGAAACTTGGCAACATTATTTATGGCCCAAAGAATTTGTTATACATTCTGATCATGAATCTTTGAAACACATAAGAAGTCAAGCAAAACTTAATCGTAGACATGCTAAGTGGGTTGAATTTATTGAGACTTTCCCTTATGTCATTAAACACAAGAAGGGGAAAGATAATATTATTGCTGATGCTTTGTCTCGTCGTTATACTATGCTTTCACAACTTGACTTCAAGATTTTCGGTTTAGAGACAATCAAAGATCAATACGTAAATGACGCGGAATTTAAAGATGTATTGCAGAATTGTAGAGAGGGTAGAACATGGAACAAGTTTGTGCTTAATGATGGATTTGTGTTCCGTTCTAACAAGCTATGCATTCCAGCTAGCTCTATTCGTCTTTTGTTGTTGCAGGAGGCGCATGGAGGAGGATTAATGGGACACTTTGGCGTGAAGAAGACGGAGGACGTACTTGCTACACATTTTTTTTGGCCAAAGATGAGACGGGATGTTGAGCGTTTTGTTGCTCGCTGCACTACATGTCAAAAAGCTAAGTCACGACTCAATCCTCATGGTTTATACATGCCTTTACCTGTACCTAGTGTTCCGTGGGAGGACATATCCATGGACTTTGTTTTAGGCTTGCCTCGAACAAAGAATGGGAGGGATAGCATATTTGTTGTCGTGGATAGATTTTCTAAGATGGCACATTTTATACCATGTCATAAAAGCGATGATGCTGCTAATGTTGCTGATTTATTCTTTCGTGAGATTATTCGCTTACATGGTGTGCCCAATACTATTGTCTCGGATCGTGATACTAAGTTTCTTAGCCATTTTTGGAGATGCTTATGGGCTAAGTTGGGGACTAAACTACTTTTTAGTACTACATGTCATCCCCAAACTGATGGACAAACTGAAGTAGTCAATAGGACTTTGTCTACTATGCTTAGGGCTGTTTTAAAGAGTAACTTGAAACTGTGGGAAGAATGTTTACCTCATATTGAATTTGCTTATAATCGTTCATTACATTCTACCACTAAAATGTGCCCTTTTGAGATTGTTTATGGTTTTCTACCTCGTGCACCTATTGATTTGCTACCTCTTCCATCTTCGGAGAAGGTTAATTTTGATGCTAAGCAACGTGCTGAATTGATATTAAAACTGCATGAGTTAACTAAAGAAAACATTGAGCGCATGAATGCTAGATACAAGCTTGCTGGTGATAGGGGTCGAAAGCATGTTGTGTTTGAACCCGGAGATCTTGTTTGGTTACATCTACGTAAAGATAGGTTTCCTGATTTGCGCAAGTCTAAGTTAATGCCTCGAGCTGATGGTCCCTTTAAGGTTTTGCAGAAAATTAATGATAATGCATATAAACTTGAGCTACCTGCAGCCTTTGGGGTTAGTCCCACATTTAATATTGCAGATTTGAAGCCTTATTTGGGAGAAGATGATGAGCTTCCGTCGAGGACGACTTCAATTCAAGAAGGGGAGGATGATGAGGACATCCCTACTAATGTTACACCCATATCCTCACCAACTACACATATTGGACCAGTTACTAGAGCTCGTGCACGTCAACTAAATTATCAGGTACTTTCGTTTCTTGCGAATCCTTCTATTGTTCATGAACATATGATAGTGCCTAAATTAGATACTTTTGTTTTGCTTATGAATGAAGGACCTAGCATGGACAAGAAGGATGGTCATTGGAGCGGGATCAAGCATGGAGAAGAAGGTGCGCGCGCGGGAAAGGACAGCGGAGCTTCCCGTGGTGATTATCGCACTTTGAAGCCACCATAAGGCGCGCATGAAGTCTTGGACGAAATACGCGAGATGCCACTTCATTATTTTCGTCCAAGGGCAATTATAGGTGCTGCGTCACCTTAATATTGGGCTGGGCCCATGTAATTTCGAAATACCACCTTATAGGCTGTTTTTAGAGTCCGTATGTGTGGGGAAACTGAGTTAGGGTTGTTTTCGGACCCCACCTCCAAGGGGTCACGAAAATCCCCTCTGTTCCCCCATATATACAGCCCTCAGGGCGTCGTTTAGACTTGGGTTTTAATTAGATATAAGTTAGCCATAGCCGCAACTTCGAGCTCTTCGTTTGTGTCATCCGACCAGGCCAAGACCTCATTGGAACCCCAACTTTCGTAATCATTCATCTTATATTCGCAATATCCAGATTGCAATTCTTAGTTCTTGCTTGTTCTTCGATTGCTTGCAGGAATTAGACCTTCGTGGTCAGGTTGATCGTGCATCCGCGGGATCAATAACCTCTCGGAGTTGGTTTAGCGATCGCTAAGGCGCAACGTCTTCGCACGTTCGTAGTCGGATCGTGAAAGTGGCCTCCACCATAATCGATCTCCACCATCTCATCGAAACATCGGGACACCTTCACCTCTATCAAGTTACCCATACTGAACCTTTTCAATATCTTGTCAATATAAGTCCTCTGACTCAAGGCCAACCGTCGATTAGGTCTATCTCTATAGATCTTAATCCCCAATATGTACGCAGCTTCACCTAGGTCCTTCATGGAAAATTGTCCATTCAGATATTCCTTCACTTCCTCTAAGAATTTCTTATCGTTCCCTATTAGTAATATGTCATCTACATATAACACAAGGAATGCTACAGAGCTCCCACTCAGTTTCTTATAGACGCAGAACTCTTCGATGTTTTGGACAAATCCAAAAGCTTTAATGACCTCATCAAATCGAAGATTCCAGCTCCGAGATGCTTGCTTCAACCCATAGATGGACCGTTGAAGCTTGCACACCTTACCAGCGTTCCTTGGATCGACAAACCCCTCTGGTTGCATCATATACAACTCTTCCTCAATGTTGCCATTTAGGAATGCAGTTTTCACATCCATCTGCCATATCTCGTAATCATGATATGCAGCTATTGCTAGTAGGATCCGAATAGACTTTATCATCGCTACAGGAGAGAACGTCTCCTCGTAGTCAACTCCTTGAATTTGTCGGAACCCCTTCGCGACAAGTCGAGCTTTGTAGACAGATACGTTTCCGTCTGCGTCAGTCTTTTTCTTGAAAATCCATTTATTCTCGACGGCCTTGCGGTCCTCGGGAATATCCACCAAAGTCCATACTTTGTTGGTGTACATGGAGTCTATTTCGAATTTCATGGCTTCAAGCCAATTCTCGGACTGGGGTCCCTCCATTGCTTCTTTGTAACTTGTAGGTTCATCCGACTCATCAGCCGAGATTGCATTCACAAGCTGTCCTTAAAACTCAGTAGGTTGACGGACTTTTGATGACCTACGGGGCATAAAAGGTTCCTCTTCATTCTCATCATGATCATCATCAATGTCATGATCGTTATGAATGTCGTTCTGGCCATTCTCTTCAGCTCCCACTGTGGAAGATGGTTCCAGAACAATTTCCGTAGCCGTTTCTTCCAATTGGAGTGATTGGTCAGTCACTTCATCGAGGTCTATTTTCCTCCCACTCAACTCTTTCGCGAGAAACTCCTTCTCAAGAAAGTGTCCCGTCTTGGCAACAAAAGTTTTGCTGTCAGACTTGTTGTAGAAGGTGTATCCACAAATTTCCTTGGGATAGCCCACAAAGATGCACTTATCCGCCTTGGATTCAAGTTTTTCAGGCTGTAGTTTCCTAACATAAGCCTCACAACCCCAAATCTTCAGGTGAGACAACTTAGGTTTCGTGCCATGCCATTCTTCAAATGGTGTTATCTTTACGGATTTGGATGGTGCCCTATTAAGAATATGAGCGGCAGTTTCTAATTCATACCCTCAGAATGACACAGGCAAATCAGTATGAGACATCATCGATCGTACGCTATCCAATAGGGTTCGATTACGTCGCTCATCCACACCGTTTCTCTGAGGTGTGCCTGCCGGCGTAAGCTGTGGTACTATGCCACAAGACTTCAGATGATTGCCAAACTCGTGACTCAAATACTCGCCACCTCGATCCGATCGAAGGTGCTTGATTTTCTTTCCGAGTTGATTTTCGACCTCATTCTGAAATTCCTTGAACTTTTCAAAAGTTTCAGACTTGTGCTTCATCAAGTAAATATACCCATATCTGCTCAAGTCATCAGTAAAGGTCACGAAGTAACGAAGACCATTGCGAGTGGGGACGTTCATGGGTCCACATACATCCGTTTGTATGATCCCCAATAAGTCATCCGCACGCTCCATTATCCCATTGAATGGAGTCCTTGTCATTTTTCCCATGAGGCATGGTTCACATGTATCAAGGGATCCATAATCTAATGACTCAAGAAGTCCATCCTTATGGAGCTTCTCCATGCGCTTTACACCAATATGACCAAGTCGGCAATGCCACATCTTCATGTGATCTTCATCATTCTTCAATCTTTTGGCCTCAATATTGTTAATGTGACACACGTCACCATCGAGATCAAGTACGAATAAACCATGCAACTCCGGTACGTGAACATAAAACATTTCATCCTTATAAATCGAACAACCAATTGTATCAGACTTAAAAGAATAGCGGTCTCGCTTCAAGCAAGAGCCACTAACGATGTTCACACTCAACGCGGGTACATAGTAGCAATTATTCAGAACTAACCAATCCCGAAGGGAGACTAAGATGCTTCGTGCCGACCGCCAAGAATTCAATTTGACAGCCATTCCCCACACGCATCGTCACTTCATCCTTGAGCAAGCGTCTCCTATTCCTTAGTCCCTGAATGGAATTAGAAATATGAGCGACAGATCCTGTATCAAGTATCCAGGATGTGTTCCCGGCGTTTGTCAAGAGAAGATCAACAATATGTATATCAAATATACCTTCGTCTCTCTTGGCGACCTTGCCAACTTTCTTGTCCTTTAGGTACTTGGGGCAGTTGCGTTTCCAGTGACCTTCACCCTTGCAGTAGAAGCACTCCACTCCGGGTTTAGGCTTGGGTGCCTTGGGAGGAGCGGCAACTGACTTGCCATCTGGTGAGGACATCTCTACTAATGTTACACCCACATATTCACCAACTACACATACTGGACCAGTTACTAGAGCACGCGCACGTCAACTAAATTATCAGGTACTTTCGTTTCTTGCGAATCCTTCTAATGTTCAGGAACATATGATGCTGCCTAAATTAGATACTTTTGTTTGTCTTATGAATGAAGGACCTAGCATGGATAAGAAGGATGGTCATTGGAGCGGGATCAAGCATGGAGAAGGAGGTGTGCGCGCGGGAAAGGACAATGGAGCTTCCAGTGGTGATTTTCGCACTTTGAGGCCACCATAAGGCGTGCATGAAGACCTGGACGAGAGACACAAGACGCCACATTAATATTTTCGTCCAAGGGTTATTATAGGTGCTGCGTCACCTTATTATTGGGCCAGGCCAATGTAATTTCGAAATACACTTAATAGGCTATTTTTTAGAGTCCGTATGTGTGGGGAAACCGAGTTAGGGTTGTTTTCGGACCCCTCCTCCAAGGGGCCACGAAATTCCCCTCTGTTCCCCCATATATACAGCCCTTAGGGCGTCGTTTAGACTTGGGTTTTAATTAGATTTAAGTTAGCCATAGCCGCAACTTCGAGCTCTTCGTTTGTGTCATCCGACCAGGCCAAGACCTCATTGGAACCCCAACTTTCGTAATCATTCATCTTATATTCGCAATATCCAGATTGCAATTCTTAGTTCTTGCTTGTTCTTCGATTGCTTGCAGGAATTAGACCTTCGTGGTCAGGTTGATCGTGCATCCGCGTGATCAATAACCTCTCAGAGTTGGTTTAGTGATCGCTAAGGCGCAACGTCTTCGCACGTTCGTAGTCGGATCGTGAAAGTCGTCTCCACCATAATCGATCTCCACCATCTCATCGAAACATCGGGACACCTTCGCCTTTATCACCATCCCTCTTGGGGCCACCTCTCTTGGCCTTCTCCCGCCTGCTTGACTTCTTGAAGTCAGTGGTCTTGTTGACCATGAAGACGGCGTGCTCCTTCTTGATCTCAACCTCGGCGCTCTTCAACATGGCGAACAACTCAGAAGGGGTTTTGGTCATCCCCTGCATGTTGTAGTTCAACACAAATCCTTTGTAGCTAGGGGGAAGCGACTGCAACACCCTATCAACAACAAGTTCATCTGGAATCTGGCATTCCAGAGCATTCAAGCGCTGAACGTAGCCAGACATTTTGACTACTTGCTCACTCACGCTGCCGTGCTCGTCCATCTTTGCTGAGAAGAAAGCTTTAGAAGCCTCGTACCGTTCAGGCCTGGCTTGAGGTGCGAAGACCGCCTTGAGGTCGGTGATAAATATGCACCCATCATCTCAAAGCGTTTCTGCAGCTCAACCACCATGGAGTAGAGCATGCCACTCTGGACAAGGTTGTAATCATCAGTCCTGGAGAGATAGACATTCTTCTCCTCCTGACTGGCATCATCTGCTGGTGCGTCACCTAACGCGCCCTCTAGTACGTATGCCATCTTGAGGGGAACGAGGAGAATCCTCAGGGTGCGGAACCAGTTGGTGAAGTTTGTCCCATCTGTTTTTAGCTTATCTTTCTCTAGGAATGATCCTAAGTTGAACGTGGGGTGAGGTGCTGCCATCTACAAGGTTGATTCACAAGGATACATATTTAGACTTTTGTTCATAATGTGGAGTTTCAATTTAATCTCAAAATTCTAGAAAGCTCCCACTTAGATAAACACCTCTCAATTTAACTAAGTGATTACACAATCCCAGCCCCCATACCTCCCCCGATCGTCACGGCCATCAGTATGTGAACCAGGTAGGCCTCTAAGCCAATCACATCAGGCATGTGACTCGTGCTCGACCTTTCGGTCTCCTGTGTTCCAGGCCCGCATCTACATACGTCAAGCCTGCCAATCGAACCTTGATGTTAGCTGTTTAGCAAGGCCATATCTTCATATGCCAGGCTTGCCGAACCCAACCTCATGCGAACTCCGTTGAATATGTAGGACAACTCTGGTATGTACGGAGCATCAAGCCATATGGGAGAACCTTCCAGGCGGTGCCCACCAAGGGAGAACACAATGTTGGTATTGTGAGAGATGGTCCTGTTTCATGCTACCGTCGATATATCTAGCATACTAGCATAAAACAGGAAGTAAAACTGTAAATCATACAACCTATGAACCCCCTTCATGCAAAGCAAAGTTAAACGCCTTTCCACTTTAGCTTGTGCAAGTTTTACGTGGCTGCTAGGGGTTTCGAGAGAGAGAACCGTTTCTATCCTGCGAAAAACATGCCACAACACCGTCTCCCATCCGTCTCTATTACACCCCTGTCGGGGCCCTCCGTTGCAAACATCTTCGCATCGCTAATGCAGAGAGACAAACACCCCCCAGCCACTTTATATGGTACAAGCCATATGTCAAGCGTGGAACCAGTCTCGCGTAAACGCGTAAGGTCGGTCGGGGGCCGCTTCATCAAACATTGCGGCAACGCTAAATGAGTACACGTGGGAGGGTAACGAATAAAGATTCGATGCCCACATCCTAGATGTGTTCTACCCCGTACAATACATCTACGCATAGCTAGCTCTGATACCACTGTTGGGATACGGGGCATAAAACAAAAAAAATTCATACCTACGGTACCCGAACCCAAGATCTATGCTATGGCGATGTAAAGTAACGGAGGGAATCGGTGTTCATACCTTTGAAGACCGAAAGAGAGAAACGTTCTTGCGAACTTGGCTGGCGTAGACTCGGAACTACGACCTCCCTGTCGTGTAGAAGACCACCACCGGCGAGGATTACTCCCGATAAACCTCCAGCGACCAAATAGCACCACAGGTGTAGTGCCTCGAAGAGATTATACACGTACGGTACAATCGATGTTCCTCCCGGGCCCCGAACCAGGCGAGCAGCGGAAGAAAGACGCCTACGGATCCCAAATCCAGCAGAACGACGGCCTGCCTTAAGGTGGAGAACTCCAATCCAGGTGCAGACTCCAAACAAGGGGAGTCCACTTCCGGGAAGGAGAAGGAGGAAGAAGGAGATATTGGTGTGTTGGAAAAAGGGGGGTCTACCCCTCCTTATATAGGCCAAGGGGGGTGCCATCCTCCTCCCCTCCCCCATGTGGGACTAAACTCCCAAGGGGGGGGGAGTGCGCCGGCCAAGGGGGGTGGTGGGCCCCACCCTTGGCGCCAAGCCCAAGGGGGGAGACCCCCTCCTCCCTTAATGGGCCCCATGGGCCCATTTAGCCTTTTTCCCAATTTTGTAATTTATTTAGTATGTTTTAAATATTTAATTCAGATAATTAAATAATAAAACATTATTAAAACAATTAAACTTTATTTTGAACTATTCAAAATGTCCGGAAACCATTCCGTCCTCCTTCGGAACTATTCCGGTGATTCCTCCTATTTCACCGATTGATCCCATAACTGTCCTATGCATCGATTGCCCTTAAGTGTAACACCCTACCGGTCCGGGAAACAGCAGACATGGTCGAGAATCTTCTCATTGACCAATGACTAGTAAGTTGGACCTGGTTACAATCCTTGACAGCCCCTGCGCTTCCATCGAATGAACTTCGATCGCTTTTGGAAACCGTTAACGATACGACGTAATCCCTTTGTGCTGTGGTACTTTGTTTGTCCGAGGTTTGATCGTCGGTATCCTACATACCGTTTTCACATCTCGTTCACAACAAACAACTTCTCTCGTCCATGATCATTGCATCTCTTGTGACCTAGTCACGTCCTTGCAAGGTGTTGATGCAATATCACCGAGTGGGCCCAAAGTACCTGTCCTGTCACAAGGACTGAAAAATCCCACTCTGATAATCATCAACCATCTATTTCGGAATACCCAAAGTGCACCATTATAGCCAGCATATTTCAGTCAGGCGGTGGGATACAAATCAAAGTCTCCTTGATGAGGACATCCCTACTAATGTTACACCCATACCCTCACCAACTACACATACTGGACCAGTTACTAGAGCACGTGCACGTCAACTAAATTATCAGGTACTTTCGTTTCTTGCGAATCCTTCTATTGTTCATGAACATATGATGCTGCCTAAATTAGATACTTTTGTTTTGCTTATGAATGAAGGACCTAGCATGGACACGAAGGATGGTCATTGGAGCGGGATCAAGAATGGAGAAGAAGGTGCGCGTGGGGGAAAGTACAGTGGAGTTTCCAGTGGGGATTTTCGCACGTTGAAGCCACCATAAGGCATGCATGAAGGCTTGGACGGAATACACGAGATGCCACTTCATTATTTTCGTCCAAGAGCAATTATAGGTGCTGCGTCACCTTAATATTGGGCTGGGCCCATGTAATTTCGAAATACCACATTATAGGCTGTTTTTAGAGTCCGTATGTGTGGGGAAACCGAGTTAGGGTTGTTTTCGGACCCCACCTCCAAGGGGTCACGAAAATCCCCTCTGTTCCCCCATATATACAGCCCTTAGGGCGTCGTTTAGACTTGGGTTTTAATTAGATTTAAGTTAGCCATAGCCGCAACTTCGAGCTCTTCGTTTGTGTCATCCGACCAGGCCAAGACCTCATTTGGAACCCCAACTTTCGTAATCATTCATCTTATATTCGCAATATCCAGATTGCAATTCTTAGTTCTTGCTTGTTCTTCGATTGCTTGCAGGAATTAGACCTTCGTGGTCAGGTTGATCGTGCATCCGCGGGATCAATAACCTCTCGGAGTTGGTTTAGCGATCGCTAAGGCGCAACGTCTTCGCACGTTCGTAGTCGGATCGTGAAAGTCGTCTCCACCATAATCGATCTACACCATCTCATCGAAACATCGGGACACCTTAGCCTCTATCAAGTGGTATCAGATTTCCAGGTTGCTCGGTGAGATTTACCAGTTTTCGTAGTCTAGATTGGTTCTGTTTTTCATACCTACAGTCCACGAAAAAGCCAACAAAAAAAATTAGGGTTAGATCATCCCGTCCCAAAACAGTCCGAGCCTTTGTCCAGTTTTCTTTACAGTAGTTTGCATTGTTGAATTTGCGGTTGCATCGTTGTGTCGAGTTGCTGATCTTAGCGTCTAGTTACCTTAGAGTTTCGAGTTCTGATCACAGTTTTAGCACGCCGCCGCCGAACAGTAGTACACCACCACGTTCCGCCAATCCGAGTCCAGATACACCACCACGTTCCGCCAAGCAGAGTCCATACACACCACCACAACCTACCGATCCGAGTCGAGTTCCATCACCCGTTCGGTTTGTGACATCTCCCTAGCCAGAATAGTTGTGAGTTGATTAGAGTCGGATTTCACCAATCTTTTGTCGCACGCTTTCCAGAGCAGTTTTTAGGCCAGAAATTTCAGGGGTAAAAAAATTTCGTGCCCATACGTTCCTTAGGTCCAGAAACTCGTTTTGAGACGTTCCCCACCATAGTGATTTTTTCGCACTTTTTCAGCCCCCGCAGTCCCGCATCGCCAAAAAAAAAAAAAGCAAAAAAAAAAAAATAAAGAGAGGAAAAAAAAAAAATTCAGAGTGTGCTTCACAGTTGTTACGTGCCGCGCCGTGCTTTCGTTGGTGTTTTAGGCTCGCGTCTCTAGTACGGTCTAGCCTAGGATCAGCACAGTACCGACGTTGAGTGTTTATTCAGCTTTGCATCTCTGTTTTGATTACTGTTGAGTTTTTCCTACCATACTTGTCAGCCTTCCTACAGCTCCACATATATTCTACATCGTGCGTTTTGACACCTCCTGGCCATCGCTCTACCATATCTCTGAGAGTTTTGACCCGTTGGTTGTACATCACCACCTGCTGCTAGGTAAGAATCGGTAAGAACGTAAGAAAAGCTTGACGGATTTGTGCTTTCCACCACCCCACATCCATCCCATTAGTAGAAGTAGGATCATATTCCTGTGTGTTTTCTATTTCTGCTAACCATGGCAGGATCACATGATGAAGTGGCGCGGGATGCACCCGATTGGGAGAACATGACAAACAAGGAGTTACATGATAAATTTGCACGTATGATGTCTCAACAGGTGCAGGACATCGAGACCAGATTTACAGAGGCGATTGATGGCGTGGAGAAAATGATCGACACCAAGCTCGACGCCAAGTTTACTGAGTTGATCGCACGCCTACCTTCAGCACAGCCACAGCCACCGCCACTACCACGTGCACGCCGTATTCTGTTTCCGCGAGGACAAGCTGCTGGTATTGGTGCTCCTCCTACTGCTGCAGTTGCTGCTACTGCTGCTGCTTCTGACGTCGCCCAAGACGACAACTACGAGGGTGATTACGAGGAGGAGGTGGAACAGGAAGCGGCCTATGAGCAGCCAGCTGGACGTCCACGTCCCAACATTCGCCACGGTCGACACCAACCACCCCCTCAGGTACGCGATGATGAACATGTGCCTAAACTTAAATTGAATCTTAAGCCGTTTGAGGGTAGATATATTCCTGATGCTTATCTTACTTGGGAGTTAGAAACTGAACAACGTTTTACATGTTTACAATATCCTGAGAATAGACGTGTTACTGCTGCTGTTTGTGAATTCACGGGCTTTGCATCTATTTGGTGGTCTGAACATTGTAGATTGCATGCTAATAATATTCCAACTACTTGGGCTGCTTTAAAAGATGCTATGCGTACTCGCTGGGTTCCTCCTTATTATCAACGTGAATTGTTACAAAAATTACAGCGTTTGAGACAAGGAAAAAATTCTGTAGAGGAATATTATCAAGAATTACAAACTGGATTGATTAGATGTGGCCTAGTAGAGGATAATGAAGCTATGCTTGCACGTTTTATGGGTGGCTTAAACAGGGAGATACAAACTATTCTAGAATACAAGGACTTTGCTACTATCACTCGTTTGTTTCATCTTGCTTGTAAAGCTGAACGTGAAGTGCAGGATCGACAGGCCGCTACGAGACCTAACTTTTCTGCAGGACGAAATACATCATGGACATCGCGTGGAGCTTCTACATCCACACGTTCTGCTGCGCCACCATCTACTTCAGCCGCTCATTCTTACAGGGAGCCACCAAAACAGCCAGCGCCACCATTCAAGGGTGCACAGAGTGGTCCAGCGGCGAGTTCTTCTTCCTCCATGGCGTCCACAGGGCAAGCACGAGATCGTGATATTAAATGTCGCAGGTGCCAAGGTGGAGGTCACTTCGCAAAAGACTGTTCCTCCAAGCGTGTGATGACTATTACGGCGGATGGTGGGTATGAGTCAGCGAGTGACTATGATGAGGAGACTCTAGTTCTCATTGCTCATGAGGAACAGGGTGCCCATGATGATGCTCATGATATAGAGTATATGACTCCTGATGATGCAGATAAATATGCTAGTTTGGTTGCTCAACGTGTGTTAAGTGTGCAGGTATCGAAGGCCGAGCAAAACCAGAGGCATAATTTGTTCCACACAAAGGGAGTGGTGAAAGAACGTTCGGTTCGCATCATCATTGACGGAGGGAGTTGCAACAACTTGGCGAGCATGGAGTTGGTGGAGAAGCTATCTCTCACCACAAGACCACACCCCCATCCGTACTATATTCAGTGGTTTAACAATAGTGGTAAGATTAAGGTAACACGTTCTGTTCGTGTGCACTTTAGCATTGCTGCATATGCTGATTATGTTGATTGTGATGTGGTACCCATGCAAGCATGCTCTCTTTTACTTGGTAGACCATGGCAATTTGATAGGAATGTTGTACACCATGGTAGGACAAATCAGTTTACTCTGGTTCATCAGGATAAAAATATTGCTTTACTTCCTATGTCTCCTGAACAAATTGTGAAAGATGATCTTGCTAGAGCTAGTAAAGCTAAACAGGAGAAAAATAAGAGTGAAAATGAGGTAGCAGCTAAAGAATTTGAGCAACAACATAAGACTAATAGCAAATCTTCTTCTGCTGTTTCTAATGAAATTAAATTGACTAGTCCAACTTTGCTTGCTACTAAGGTTGATATTTCAGATTTGGATGTTAGTCAATATGTGTGCTATGCTTTTGTGTGCAAAGAAGCTTTGTTTTCATTTGAGGAATTGCCTCCTTCTTTGCCTCCTGTTGTCACTGACCTTTTGCAGGAATTTATTGACGTCTTTCCACAAGACGTACCACCGGGATTACCACCTATTCGAGGGATTGAGCATCAGATTGACTTAATTCCCGGTGCTTCGCTGCCCAACCGTGCGCCATACCGTACCAATCCGGAGGAGACGAAGGAGATTCAACGTCAAGTACAAGAGCTACTCGACAAAGGTTACATACGTGAATCACTTAGTCCTTGTGCTGTTCCTGTTATATTAGTGCCTAAAAAGGATGGAACTTGGCGTATGTGTGTTGATTGTAGAGCCATTAATAATATTACTATTCGTTATCGTCATCCTATTCCTAGGTTAGATGATATGCTTGATGAATTAAGTGGCTCTACCATGTTTTCCAAAGTTGATTTGCGTAGTGGATACCATCAAATTCGCATGAAATTAGGGGATGAATGGAAAACGGCATTTAAAACTAAGTTTGGATTATATGAGTGGTTAGTCATGCCTTTTGGGTTAACTAATGCACCTAGCACTTTCATGAGATTAATGAACGAGGTTTTACGTGCTTTCATTGGACGATTTGTGGTAGTCTATTTTGATGATATACTGATTTATAGCAAATCTTTGGAGGAACATTTGGATCATTTACGTGCTGTTTTTATTGCTCTACGTAATGCACGTTTATTTGGTAACCTTGGGAAGTGCACCTTTTGCACCGACCGAGTATCGTTTCTTGGCTATGTTGTTACTCCGCAGGGAATTGAAGTTGATAAAGCCAAGATCGAGGCCATTGAGAGTTGGCCGCAGCCCAAAACGGTCACACAAGTGAGGAGTTTTCTTGGCCTCGCTGGATTCTATAGGCGTTTTGTGAGAGATTTCAGCACCATTGCTGCCCCTCTCAATGAGCTTACACGCAAGGATGTGCCTTTCACTTGGGGTACCGCACAGGAAGAAGCTTTCACGGTATTGAAAGATAAGTTAACACATGCTCCTTTGCTCCAACTTCCTGATTTTAATAAGACTTTTGAGCTTGAATGCGATGCTAGTGGGATTGGTTTGGGAGGTGTGTTATTACAAGATGCTAAACCTGTTGCATACTTTTCTGAAAAATTGAGTGGGCCTAGTCTGAACTATTCTACTTACGATAAGGAATTATATGCTCTTGTTCGGACATTAGAAACTTGGCAACATTATTTATGGCCCAAAGAATTTGTTATACATTCTGATCATGAATCTTTGAAACACATAAGAAGTCAATCAAAGAACAATATGCAAATGATGCGGAATTTAAAGATGTATTGCAGAATTGTAGAGAGGGTAGAACATGGAACAAGTTTGTGCTTAATGATGGATTTGTGTTCCGTTCTAACAAGCTATGCATTCCAGCTAGCTCTATTCGTCTTTTGTTGTTGCAGGAGGCGCATGGAGGAGGATTAATGGGACATTTTGGCGTGAAAAAGACGGAGGACGTACTTGCTACACATTTCTTTTGGCCAAAGATGAGACGGGATGTTGAGCGTTTTGTTGCTCGCTGCACTACATGTCAAAAAGCTAAGTCACGACTCAATCCTCATGGTTTATACATGCCTTTACCTGTACCTAGTGTTCCGTGGGAGGACATATCCATGGACTTTGTTTTAGGCTTGCCTCGAACAAAGAAGGGGAGGGATAGCATATTTGTTGTCGTGGATAGATTTTCTAAGATGGCACATTTTATACCATGTCATAAAAGCGATGATGCTGCTAATGTTGCTGATTTATTCTTTGGAGAGATTATTCGTTTACATGGTGTGCCCAATACTATTGTCTCGGATCGTGATACTAAGTTTCTTAGCCATTTTTGGAGATGCTTATGGGCTAAGTTGGGGACTAAACTACTTTTTAGTACTACATGTCATCCCCAAACTGATGGACAAACTGAAGTGGTCAATAGGACATTGTCTACTATGCTTAGGGCTGTTTTAAAAAGTAACTTGAAACTGTGGGAAGAATGTTTACCTCATATAGAATTTGCTTATAATCGCTCAGTGCATTCTACCACTAAAATGTGCCCTTTTGAGATTGTTTATGGTTTTCTACCTCGTGCACCTATTGATTTGCTGCCTCTTCCATCTTCGGAGAAGGTTAATTTTGATGCTAAGCAACGTGCTGAATTGATATTAAAAATGCATGAGTTAACTAAAGAAAACATTGAGCGCATGAATGCTAGATACAAGCTTGCTGGTGATAGGGGTCGAAAGCATGTTGTGTTTGAACCAGGAGATCTTGTTTGGTTACATCTACGTAAAGATAGGTTTCCTGATTTGCGCAAGTCTAAGTTAATGCCACGAGCTGATGGTCCCTTTAAGGTTTTACAGAAAATTAATGATAATGCATATAAACTTGAGCTACCTGCAGATTTTGGGGTTAGTCCCACATTTAACATTGCAGATTTGAAACCTTATTTGGGAGAAGATGATGAGCTTCCGTCGAGGACGACTTCAATTCAAGAAGGGGAGGATGATGAGGACATCCCTACTAATGTTACACCCATACCCTCACCAACTACACATACTGGACCAGTTACTAGAGCACGTGCACGTCAACTAAATTATCAGGTACTTTCGTTTCTTGCGAATCCTTCTATTGTTCATGAACATATGATGCTGCCTAAATTAGATACTTTTGTTTTGCTTATGAATGAAGGACCTAGCATGGACACGAAGGATGGTCATTGGAGCGGGATCAAGAATGGAGAAGAAGGTGCGCGCGGGGGAAAGTACAGTGGAGTTTCCAGTGGGGATTTTCGCACGTTGAAGCCACCATAAGGCATGCATGAAGGCTTGGACGGAATACACGAGATGCCACTTCATTATTTTCGTCCAAGAGCAATTATAGGTGCTGCGTCACCTTAATATTGGGCTGGGCCCATGTAATTTCGAAATACCACATTATAGGCTGTTTTTAGAGTCCGTATGTGTGGGGAAACCGAGTTAGGGTTGTTTTCGGACCCCACCTCCAAGGGGTCACGAAAATCCCCTCTGTTCCCCCATATATACAGCCCTTAGGGCGTCGTTTAGACTTGGGTTTTAATTAGATTTAAGTTAGCCATAGCCGCAACTTCGAGCTCTTCGTTTGTGTCATCCGACCAGGCCAAGACCTCATTTGGAACCCCAACTTTCGTAATCATTCATCTTATATTCGCAATATCCAGATTGCAATTCTTAGTTCTTGCTTGTTCTTCGATTGCTTGCAGGAATTAGACCTTCGTGGTCAGGTTGATCGTGCATCCGCGGGATCAATAACCTCTCGGAGTTGGTTTAGCGATCGCTAAGGCGCAACGTCTTCGCACGTTCGTAGTCGGATCGTGAAAGTCGTCTCCACCATAATCGATCTACACCATCTCATCGAAACATCGTGACACCTTAGCCTCTATCACTCCTCATAGATGACAATTACGTATGATCGTTACTGTCTAAGGACTAAGCCATATGTTACAAAGTCATAGCAACGCTGAACTATGTGACTCGATCACATTGCAATACTTTAGGTGGGTGTATGTCCATCACATCATTCCCCTTAACGATATGACCTCATTGTCAATGGACTTAAGTGTCGCCATGATCAGGAAAGCTTGATCAATCAATTGTCCAATGAGATAGTTTACCCGAGTTAACCTACGGACCATGTTTTATACTACACCTGTATTAGTATTTCCAAGTAATACAGTTATAGCACAGTATAAAACGTATTATGAACAAAACGGATATGTGACAAATATCTTTATTAATTTGTCTCTAGGGCACATATCCAACAAGAGGGATGGTTTAGAGAGCTTGTGCTGGTTGATGAACAGCCTTGGCGTGGAATTACCAGGCGTCGCAGGTGTTGACAAGCTCCATGGCGTCGTTCAAGGCGGTAGGCCAATAGAACCCTTGCCGGAAAGGTTTTCCTACCAGAGCCCGGGAACCAATGTGGGCGCCGCATGTTCCTTCGTTGTCCGGACAGGAGCAACTTCTTTCCTTCGTCTATGGGGATGCACAGTAGCTTCACACTGTTAGGACGCCTGCGGTAAAGGTTCTCATCGAGTAGGAGGTACATCGATGATTGACGAGCAACCCGCTCGGCGTCCTTCCGGTCGCTTGGTAGCTCTTCGTTCTTCAGGTAATCGTCGTTCATGCTGAAGCACTTCAGCGTCAAGACGTCCTCGTCCTCGTAACGGAACAGGAGGAATTCCTCGCGGTCTAGCTTGCGTCCACGGACGAAGACCTTCCACCCGTGCGACAAGAAGAGATCACATGCGGTCTCCTGGTGGGTCTCCACCTTCACCGCGTCCCCTCCGGAATCTTCCTCTCCGGAAACATCGTTGCTGATAGAGGCGAAGGTGTCCCGATGTTTCGATGAGATGATGGAGATCGATTTTTGGTGGAGTAGACTTTCACGACCCGACTACGAACGTGCGAAGACGTTGCGCCTTAGCGATCGCTAAACCAACTCCGAGAGGTTATTGATCCCGCGGATGCACGATCAACCTGACCACGAAGGTCTAATTCCTGCAAGCAATCGAAGAACAAGCAAGAACTAAGAATTGCAATCTGGATATTGCGAATATAAGATGAATGATTACGAAAGTTGGGGTTCCAATGAGGTCTTGGCCTGGTCGGATGACACAAACGAAGAGCTCGAAGTTGCGGCTATGGCTAACTTATATCTAATTAAAACCCAAGTCTAAACGACGCCCTAAGGGCTGTATATATGGGGGAACAGAGGGGATTTTCGTGACCCCTTGGAGGTGGGGTCCGAAAACAACCCTAACTCGGTTTCCCCACACATACGGACTCTAAAAACTGCCTATAATGTGGTATTTCGAAATTACATGGGCCCAGCCCAATATTAAGGTGACGCAGCACCTATAATTGCTCTTGGACGAAAATAATGAAGTGGCATCTCGTGTATTCCGTCCAAGCCTTCATGCATGCCTTATGGTGGCTTCAACGTGCGAAAATCCCCACTGGAAGCTCCACTGTACTTTCCCCCGCGCGCACCTTCTTCTCCATGCTTGATCCCGCTCCAATGACCGTCCTTCTTGTCCATGCTAGGTCCTTCATTCATAAGCAAAACAAAAGTTTTTAGGCCAAAATTTTCAGGGGTAAAAAAATTTCGTGCCCATACGTTCCTTAGGTCCAGAAACTCGTTTTGAGACGTTCGCCACCATAGTGATTTTTTCGCACTTTTTCAGCCACCGCAGTCCCGCATCGCCAAAAAAAAAAAAAAAAAAAGAGAGAGAAAAAAAAATTTCAGAGTGTGCTTCACAGTTGTTACGTGCCGCGCCGTGCTTTCGTTGGTGTTTTAGGCTCGCGTCTCTAGTACGGTCTAGCCTAGGATCAGCACAGTACCGACGTTGAGTGTTTATTCAGCTTTGCATCTCTGTTTTGATTACTGTTGAGTTTTTCCTACCATACTTGTCAGCCTTCCTACAGCTCCACATATATTCTACATCGTGCGTTTTGACACCTCCTGGCCATCGCTCTAGCATATCTCTGAGAGTTTTGACCCGTTGGTTGTACATCACCACCTGCTGCTAGGTAAGAATCGGTAAGAACGTAAGAAAAGCTTGACGGATTTGTGCTTTCCACCACCCCACATCCATCCCATTAGTAGAAGTAGGATCATATTCCTGTGTGTTTTCTATTTCTGCTAACCATGCCAGGATCACATGATAAAGTGGCGCGGGATGCACCCGATTGGGAGAACATGACAAACAAGGAGCTACATGATAAATTTGCACAAATGATGTCTGAACAGGTGAATGACATCGAGACCAGATTTACAGAGGCGATTGATGGCGTGGAGAAAATGATCGACACCAAGCTCGACGCCAAGTTTACTGAGTTGATCGCACGCCTACCTTCAGCACAGCCACAACCACCGCCACTACCACGTGCACGACGTATTCTGTTTCCGCGAGGACAAGCTGCTGGTATTGGTGCTCCTCCTACTGCTGCAGTTGCTGCTACTGCTGCTGCTGCTGCTGCTTCTGACGTCGCCCAGGACGACAACTACGAGGGTGATTACGAGGAGGAGGTGGAACAGGAAGCGGCCTATGAGCAGCCAGCTGGACGTCCACGTCCCAACATTCGCCACGGTCGACACCAACCACCCCCTCAGGTACGCGATGATGAACATGTGCCTAAACTTAAATTGAATCTTAAGCCGTTTGAGGGTAGATATATTCCTGATGCTTATCTTACTTGGGAGTTAGAAACTGAACAACGTTTTACATGTTTACAATATCCTGAGAATAGACGTGTTACTGCTGCTGTTTGTGAATTCACGGGCTTTGCATCTATTTGGTGGTCTGAACATTGTAGATTGCATGCTAATAATATTCCAACTACTTGGGCTGCTTTAAAAGATGCTATGCGTACTCGCTGGGTTCCTCCTTATTATCAACGTGAATTGTTACAAAAATTACAGCGTTTGAGACAAGGAAAAAATTCTGTAGAGGAATATTATCAAGAATTACAAACTGGATTGATTAGATGTGGCCTAGTAGAGGATAATGAAGCTATGCTTGCACGTTTTATGGGTGGCTTAAACAGGGAGATACAAACTATTCTAGAATACAAGGACTTTGCTACTATCACTCGTTTGTTTCATCTTGCTTGTAAAGCTGAACGTGAAGTGCAGGATCGACAGGCCGCTACGAGACCTAACTTTTCTGCAGGACGAAATACATCATGGACATCGCGTGGAGCTTCTACATCCACACGTCCTGCTGCGCCACCATCTACTTCAGCCGCTCATTCTTACAGGGAGCCACCAAAACAGCCAGCGCCACCATTCAAGGGTGCACAGAGTGGTCCAGCGGCGAGTTCTTCTTCCTCCATGGCGTCCACAGGGCAAGCACGAGATCGTGATATTAAATGTCGCAGGTGCCAAGGTGGAGGTCACTTCGCAAAAGACTGTCCCTCCAAGCGTGTGATGACTATTATGGCGGATGGTGGGTATGAGTCAGCGAGTGACTATGATGAGGAGACTCTAGTTCTCATTGCTCATGAGGAACAGGGTGCCCATGATGATGCTCATGATATAGAGTATATGACTCCTGATGATGCAGATAAATATGCTAGTTTGGTTGCTCAACGTGTATTAAGTGTGCAGGTAACGAAGGCCGAGAAAAACCAGAGGCATAATTTGTTCCACACAAAGGGAGTGGTGAAAGAACGTTCGGTTCGCATCATCATTGACGGAGGGAGTTGCAACAACTTGGCTAGCATGGAGTTGGTGGAGAAGCTATCTCTCACCACAAGACCACACCCCCATCCGTACTATATTCAGTGGTTTAACAATAGTGGTAAGATTAAGGTAACGCGTTCTGTTCGTGTGCACTTTAGCATTGCTGCATATGCTGATTATGTTGATTGTGATGTGGTACCCATGCAAGCATGCTCTCTTTTACTTGGTAGACCATGGCAATTTGATAGGAATGTTGTACACCATGGTTGGACAAATCAGTTTACTCTGGTTCATCAGGATAAAAATATTGCTTTACTTCCTATGTCTCCTGAACAAATTGTGAAAGATGATCTTGCTAGAGCTAGTAAAGCTAAACAGGAGCAAAATAAGAGTGAAAATGAGATAGCAGCTAAAGAATTTGAGCAACAACATAAGACTAATAGCAAATCTTCTTCTGCTGTTTCTAATGAAATTAAATTGACTAGTCCAACTTTGCTTGCTACTAAGGTTGATATTTCAGATTTGGATGTTAGTCAATATGTGTGCTATGCTTTTTTGTGCAAAGAAGCTTTGTTTTCATTTGAGGAATTGCCTCCTTCTTTGCCTCCTGTTGTCACTGACCTTTTGCAGGAATTTATTGACGTCTTTCCACAAGACGTACCACCGGGATTACCACCTATTCGAGGGATTGAGCATCAGATTGACTTAATTCCCGGTGCTTCTCTGCCCAACCGTGCGCCATACCGTACCAATCCGGAGGAGACGAAGGAGATTCAGCGTCAAGTACCAGAGCTACTCGACAAAGGTTACATACGTGAATCCCTTAGTCCTTGTGCTGTTCCTGTTATATTAGTCCCGAAAAAGGATGGAACATGGCGTATGTGTGTTGATTGTCGAGCCATTAATAATATTACTATTCGTTATCGTCATCCTATTCCTAGGTTAGATGATATGCTTGATGAATTAAGTGGCTCTACCATGTTTTCCAAAGTTGATTTGCGTAGTGGATACCATCAAATTCGCATGAAATTAGGAGATGAATGGAAAACGGCTTTTAAAACTAAGTTTGGATTATATGAGTGGTTAGTCATGCCTTTTGGGTTAACTAATGCACCTAGCACTTTCATGAGATTAATGAACGAGGTTTTACGTGCTTTCATTGGACGATTTGTGGTAGTCTATTTTGATGATATACTGATTTATAGCAAATCTTTGGAGGAACATTTGGATCATTTACGTGCTGTTTTTATTGCTCTACGTAATGCACGTTTATTTGGTAACCTTGGGAAGTGCACCTTTTGCACCGACCGAGTATCGTTTCTTGGCTATGTTGTTACTCCGCAGGGAATTGAAGTTGATAAAGCCAAGATCGAGGCGATTGAGAGTTGGCCGCAGCCCAAAACGGTCACACAAGTGACGAGTTTTCTTGGCCTCGCTGGATTCTATAGGCGTTTTGTGAGAGATTTCAGCACCATTGCTGCCCCTCTCAATGAGCTTACACGCAAGGATGTGCCTTTTACTTGGGGTACCGCACAGGAAGAAGCTTTCACGGTATTGAAAGATAAGTTAACACATGCTCCTTTGCTCCAACTTCCTGATTTTAATAAGACTTTTGAGCTTGAATGCGATGCTAGTGGGATTGGTTTGGGAGGTGTGTTATTACAAGATGCTAAACCTGTTGCATACTTTTCTGAAAAATTGAGTGGGCCTAGTCTGAACTATTCTACTTATGATAAGGAATTATATGCTCTTGTTCGGACATTAGAAACTTGGCAACATTATTTATGGCCCAAAGAATTTGTTATACATTCTGATCATGAATCTTTGAAACACATAAGAAGTCAAGCAAAACTTAATCGTAGACATGCTAAGTGGGTTGAATTTATTGAGACTTTCCCTTATGTCATTAAACACAAGAAGGGGAAAGATAATATTATTGCTGATGCTTTGTCTCGTCGTTATACTATGCTTTCACAACTTGACTTCAAGATATTCAGTTTAGAGACAATCAAAGAACAATATGCAAATGATGCGGAATTTAAAGATGTATTGCAGAATTGTAGAGAGGGTAGAACATGGAACAAGTTTGTGCTTAATGATGGATTTGTGTTCCGTTCTAACAAGCTATGCATTCCAGCTAGCTCTATTCGTCTTTTGTTGTTGCAGGAGGCGCATGGAGGAGGATTAATGGGACATTTTGGCGTGAAAAAGACGGAGGATGTACTTGCTACACATTTCTTTTGGCCAAAGATGAGACGGGATGTTGAGCGTTTTGTTGCTCGCTGCACTACATGTCAAAAAGCTAAGTCACGACTCAATCCTCATGGTTTATACATGCCTTTACCTGTACCTAGTGTTCCGTGGGAGGACATATCCATGGACTTTGTTTTAGGCTTGCCTCGAACAAAGAAGGGGAGGGATAGCATATTTGTTGTCGTGGATAGATTTTCTAAGATGGAACATTTTATACCATGGCATAAAAGCGATGATGCTGCTAATGTTGCTGATTTATTCTTTCGAGAGATTATTCGCTTACATGGTGTGCCCAATACTATTGTCTCGGATCGTGATACTAAGTTTCTTAGCCATTTTTGGAGATGCTTATGGGCTAAGTTGGGGACTAAACTACTTTTTAGTACTACATGTCATCCCCAAACTGATGGACAAACTGAAGTGGTCAATAGGACATTGTCTACTATGCTTAGGGCTGTTTTAAAAAGTAACTTGAAACTGTGGGAAGAATGTTTACCTCATATTGAATTTGCTTATAATCGTTCAGTGCATTCTACCACTAAAATGTGCCCTTTTGAGATTGTTTATGGTTTTCTACCTCGTGCACCTATTGATTTGCTTCCTCTTCCATCTTCGGAGAAGGTTAATTTTGATGCTAAGCAACGTGCTGAATTGATATTAAAAATGCATGAGTTAACTAAAGAAAACATTGAGAAAATGAATGCTAGATACAAGCTTGCTGGTGATAAGGGTAGAAAGAATGTTGTGTTTGAACCAGGAGATCTTTTTTGGTTACATCTACGAAAAGATAGGTTTCCTGATTTGCGCAAGTCTAAGTTAATGCCACGAGCTGATGGTCCCTTTAAGGTTTTACAGAAAATTAATGATAATGCATATAAACTTGAGCTACCTGCAGATTTTGGGGTTAGTCCCATATTTAACATTGCAGATTTGAAACCTTATTTGGGAGAAGATAATGAGCTTCCGTCGAGGACGACTTCAATTCAAGAAGGGGAGGATGATGAGGAGATCTCTACTAATGTTACACCCACATCATTAGTATGGTGGCGAACGTCTCAAAACGTTTTTTTTTGGGCGATTCGGGACTGCGGGGGTTGAAAAAGTGCGAAAAAATCACTATGGTGGCGAACGTCTCAAAACGAGTTTCTGGACCTAAGGAACGTATGGGCACGAAATTTTTTTTATTATTATTATTTTTTTTTTTTTTTTTTGGAAATCACACTCTTCTACGTACGACAAAAGATTGGTGAAAACCGACTCTAATCAACTCAAAACTATTCTGGCTACGGAGATATCAGGAACTGATAGAGGCGGGGTGTCCCGATCTTTCGATGAGAGATAACTATCGATTTGGTGGAGACGACTCTGACGATCCGACTACGAACGTGCAACGACGTCGCGCCTTAGCAATCGCTAAACCAATCTCCGGAGGGTTATTGACCACGCCGGAGCACGATCAACCTGACCACGAAGGTCTAGTGCCTGCAAGCAATCGAAGAACCAGCAAGAACTATGATAAAGCAATCTGAATATTGCGAATATGTAGATGAGGTATGAATAAAGTTGGGATTCCGAAAGCGGTCTTGATCTGGTCGTTGGACACAAACCGAGTACACGAAGATGCAGCAATTAGCCAAGCAGTCTTTTTAACTAAAAGAAATCCAAAGAAAAACCCTAGGGGTTGATCTACTTATATATGACTAAAGGGTGGAGGCCAAGGGGGTGGAAGGACGTCCCAAGGAGTCCTAAAACTAAACCTAGGTCGTACAAGGCACTTGGGCCCATGTGGAGGTGATGCAACACCTATTGAGTTGGACTTTGATTCGGATTCTGCTGCTGGGTCGCACCGTTTTCGCAATATCTCCACGCTCCGAAGGAATTTGAAGGTGAAACCAATTGCGTTGGAAACTAGACGAGATAAGCTATCACCAGAAAAAAGAATCACCCAATTTGGAGTTCGTATGTAGAAACGGCGGCTGTTTGAAGTTGGGTATATCTCTGCAGTCCGAATCTGAGTCCATGACGTGAAAGACTGGGTCTCTATCTTCTCTTGGGCCAAAAGTGACGTGAAATAACTTCTTGTACAGCACACAATCATGCCCCTTTGTATTGACTTCATTTCTTGATCAAATATAGAGGAATTAATGGTCATATCCATGATAATTATGTCCTCGTCATCTTCATGCTTGAACATGCTCCAATGCTCATCCTTCTTGTCCATGCTAGGTCCTTCATTTGTCAGCAACAGAAATATATCGACGTTAGGCAGCATCATATTCACATGAACATTAGAAACATTACCAAGAAGCAAAAGTACCTGATAATTTAATTGGTGTGCACGATCTCTAGTAATTGCTCCAGTAGGTATATTAGCAGGGGTTGTGGCTGTAACTATGGTAGTCATGTCCTCATCATCCTCCCTGATAGAGGCGAAGGTGTCCCGATGTTTCGATGAGATGGTGGAGATCGATTATGGTGGAGGCAACTTTCACGATCCGACTACGAACGTGCGAAGACGTTGCGCCTTAGCGATCGCTAAACCAACTCCGAGAGGTTATTGATCCCGCGGATGCACGATCAACCTGACCACGAAGGTCTAATTCCTGCAAGCAATCGAAGAACAAGCAAGAACTAAGAATTGCAATCTGGATATTGCGAATATAAGATGAATGATTACGAAAGTTGGGGTTCCAATGAGGTCTTGGCCTGGTCGGATGACACAAACGAAGAGCTCGAAGTTGCGGCTATGGCTAACTTATATCTAATTAAAACCCAAGTCTAAACGACGCCCTAAGGGCTGTATATATGGGGGAACAGAGGGGATTTTCGTGACCCCTTTGAGGTGGGGTCCGAAAACAACCCTAACTCGGTTTCCCCACACATACGGACTCTAAAAACAGGCTATAATGTGGTATTTCGAAATTACATGGGCCCAGCCCAATATTAAGGTGACGCAGCACCTATAATTGCTCTTGGACGAAAATAATGAAGTGGCATCTCGTGTATCCCGTCCAAGCCTTCATGCATGCCTTATGGTGGCTTCAACGTGCGAAAATCCCCACTGGAAACTCCACTGTACTTTCCCCCGCGCGCACCTTCTTCTCCATTCTTGATCCCGCTCCAATGACCATCCTTCGTGTCCATGCTAGGTCCTTCATTCATAAGCAAAACAAAAGTATCTAATTTAGGCAGCATCATATGTTCATGAACAATAGAAGGATTCGCAAGAAACGAAAGTACCTGATAATTTAGTTGACGTGCACGTGCTCTAGTAACTGGTCCAGTATGTGTAGTTGGTGAGGGTATGGGTGTAACATTAGTAGGGATGTCCTCATCATCCTCCCCTTCTTGAATTGAAGTCGTCCTCGACGGAAGCTCATCATCTTCTCCCAAATAAGGTTTCAAATCTGCAATGTTAAATGTGGGACTAACCCCAAAATCTGCAGGTAGCTCAAGTTTATATGCATTATCATTAATTTTCTGTAAAACCTTAAAGGGACCATCAGCTCGTGGCATTAACTTAGACTTGCGCAAATCAGGAAACCTATCTTTACGTAGATGTAACCAAACAAGATCTCCTGGTTCAAACACAACATGCTTTCGACCCCTATCACCAGCAAGCTTGTATCTAGCATTCATGCGCTCAATGTTTTCTTTAGTTAACTCATGCATTTTTAATATCAATTCAGCACGTTGCTTAGCATCAAAATTCACCTTCTCCGAAGATGGAAGAGGCAGCAAATCAATAGGTGCACGAGGTAGAAAACCATAAACAATCTCAAAAGGGCACATTTTAGTGGTAGAATGCACTGAACGATTATAAGCAAATTCAATATGAGGTAAACATTCTTCCCACAGTTTCAAGTTACTTTTTAAAACAGCCCTAAGCATAGTAGACAAAGTCCTATTGACCACTTCAGTTTGTCCATCAGTTTGGGGATGACATGTAGTACTAAAGAGTAGTTTAGTCCCCAACTTAGCCCATAAGCATCTCCAAAAATGGCTAAGAAACTTAGTATCACGATCCGAGACAATAGTATTGGGCACACCATGTAAACGAATAATCTCTCCAAAGAATAAATCAGCAACATTAGCAGCATCATCGCTTTTATGACATGGTATAAAATGTGCCATCTTAGAAAATCTATCCACGACAACAAATATGCTATCCCTCCCCTTCTTTGTTCGAGGCAAGCCTAAAACAAAGTCCATGGATATGTCCTCCCACGGAACACTAGGTACAGGTAAAGGCATGTATAAACCATGAGGATTGAGTCGTGACTTAGCTTTTTGACATGTAGTGCAGCGAGCAACAAAACGCTCAACATCCCGTCTCATCTTTGGCCAAAAGAAATGTGTAGCAAGTACATCCTCCGTCTTTTTCACGCCAAAATGTCCCATTAATCCTCCTCCATGCGCCTCCTGCAACAACAAAAGACGAATAGAGCTAGCTGGAATGCATAGCTTGTTAGAACGGAACACAAATCCATCATTAAGCACAAACTTGTTCCATGTTCTACCCTCTCTACAATTCTGCAATACATCTTTAAATTCCACATCAGTTGCATATTGTTCTTTGATTGTCTCTAACCCGAAAATCTTGAAGTCAAGTTGTGAAAGCATAGTATAACGACGAGACAAAGCATCAGCAATAATATTATCTTTCCCCTTCTTGTGTTTAATGACATAAGGGAAAGTCTCAATAAATTCAACCCACTTAGCATGTCTACGATTAAGTTTTGCTTGACTTCTTATGTGTTTCAAAGATTCATGATCAGAATGTATAACAAATTCTTTGGGCCATAAATAATGTTGCCAAGTTTCTAATGTCCGAACAAGAGCATATAATTCCTTATCATAAGTAGAATAGTTCAGACTAGGCCCACTCAATTTTTCAGAAAAGTATGCAACAGGTTTAGCATCTTGTAATAACACACCTCCCAAACCAATCCCACTAGCATCGCATTCAAGCTCAAAAGTCTTATTAAAATCAGGAAGTTGGAGCAAAGGAGCATGTGTTAACTTATCTTTCAATACCGTGAAAGCTTCTTCCTGTGCGGTACCCCAAGTAAAAGGCACATCCTTGCGTGTAAGCTCATTGAGAGGGGCAGCAATGGTGCTGAAATCTCTCACAAAACGCCTATAGAATCCAGCGAGGCCAAGAAAACTCCTCACTTGTGTGACCGTTTTGGGCTGCGGCCAACTCTCAATCGCCTCGACCTTGGCTTTATCAACTTCAATACCCTGTGGAGTAACAACATAGCCAAGAAACGATACTCGGTCGGTGCAAAAGGTGCACTTCCCAAGGTTACCAAATAAACGTGCATTACGTAGAGCAATAAAAACAGCACGTAAATGATCCAAATGTTCCTCCAAAGATTTGCTATAAATCAGTATATCATCAAAATAGACTACCACAAATCGTCCAATGAAAGCACGTAAAACCTCGTTCATTAATCTCATGAAAGTGCTAGGTGCATTAGTTAACCCAAAAGGCATGACTAACCACTCATATAATCTAAACTTAGTTTTAAAAGCCGTTTTCCATTCATCCCCTAATTTCATGCGAATTTGATGGTATCCACTACGCAAATCAACTTTGGAAAACATGGTAGAGCCACTTAATTCATCAAGCATATCATCTAGCCTAGGAATAGGATGACGATAACGAATAGTAATATTATTAATGGCTCGACAATCAACACACATACGCCATGTTCCATCCTTTTTAGGCACTAATATAATAGGAACAGCACAAGGACTAAGGGATTCACGTATGTAACCTTTGTCGAGTAGCTCTTGTACTTGACGCTGAATCTCCTTCGTCTCCTCCGGATTGGTACGGTATGGCGCACGGTTGGGCAGCGAAGCACCGGGAATTAAGTCAATCTGATGCTCAATCCCTCGAATAGGTGGTAATCCCGGTGGTACGTCTTGTGGAAAGACGTCAATAAACTCCTGCAAAAGGTCAGTGACAACAGGAGGCAAAGAAGGAGGCAATTCCTCAAATGAAAACAAGGCTTCTTTGCACACAAAAGCATAGCACACATATTGACTAACATCCAAATCCGAAATATCAACCTTAGTAGCAAGCAAAGTTGGACTAGTCAATTTAATTTCATTAGAAACAACAGAAGAAGATTTGCTATTAGTCTTATGTTGTTGGTCAAATTCTTTAGCTGCTATCTCATTTTCACTCTTATTTTTCTCCTGTTTAGCTTTACTAGCTCTAGCAAGATCATCTTTCACAATTTGTTCAGGAGACATAGGAAGCAAAGCAATATTTTTATCCTGATGGCACGCTTTCCAGAGCAGTTTTTAGGCCAAAATTTTCAGGGGTAAAAAAATTTCGTGCCCATACGTTCCTTAGGTCCAGAAACTCGTTTTGAGACGTTCGCCACCATAGTGATTTTTTCGCACTTTTTCAGCCACCGCAGTCCCGCATCGCCAAAAAAAAAAAAAAAAAAAGAGAGAGAAAAAAAAAATTCAGAGTGTGCTTCACAGTTGTTACGTGCCGCGCCGTGCTTTCGTTGGTGTTTTAGGCTCGCGTCTCTAGTACGGTCTAGCCTAGGATCAGCACAGTACCGACGTTGAGTGTTTATTCAGCTTTGCATCTCTGTTTTGATTACTGTTGAGTTTTTCCTACCATACTTGTCAGCCTTCCTACAGCTCCACATATATTCTACATCGTGCGTTTTGACACCTCCTGGCCATCGCTCTACCATATCTCTGAGAGTTTTGACCCGTTGGTTGTACATCACCACCTGCTGCTAGGTAAGAATCGGTAAGAACGTAAGAAAAGCTTGACGGATTTGTGCTTTCCACCACCCCACATCCATCCCATTAGTAGAAGTAGGATCATATTCCTGTGTGTTTTCTATTTCTGCTAACCATGCCAGGATCACATGATGAAGTGGCGCGGGATGCACCCGATTGGGAGAACATGACAAACAAGGAGCTACATGATAAATTTGCACAAATGATGTCTGAACAGGTGAATGACATCGAGACCAGATTTACAGAGGCGATTGATGGTGTGGAGAAAATGATCGACACCAAGCTCGACGCCAAGTTTACTGAGTTGATCGCACGCCTACCTTCAGCACAGCCACAGCCACCGCCACTACCACGTGCACGACGTATTCTGTTTCCGCGAGGACAAGCTGCTGGTATTGGTGCTCCTCCTACTACTGCAGTTGCTGCTACTGCTGCTGCTGCTGCTTCTGACGTCGCCCAGGACGACAACTACGAGGGTGATTACGAGGAGGAGGTGGAACAGGAAGCGGCCTATGAGCAGCCAGCTGGACGTCCACGTCCCAACATTCGCCTCGGTCGACACCAACCACCCCCTCAGGTACGCGATGATGAACATGTGCCTAAACTTAAATTGAATCTTAAGCCGTTTGAGGGTAGATATATTCCTGATGCTTATCTTACTTGGGAGTTAGAAACTGAACAACGTTTTACATGTTTACAATATCCTGAGAATAGACGTGTTACTGCTGCTGTTTGTGAATTCACGGGCTTTGCATCTATTTGGTGGTCTGAACATTGTAGATTGCATGCTAATAATATTCCAACTACTTGGGCTGCTTTAAAAGATGCTATGCGTACTCGCTGGGTTCCTCCTTATTATCAACGTGAATTTTTACAAAAATTACAGCGTTTGAGACAAGGAAAAAATTCTGTAGAGGAATATTATCAAGAATTACAAACTGGATTGATTAGATGTGGCCTAGTAGAGGATAATGAAGCTATGCTTGCACGTTTTATGGGTGGCTTAAACAGGGAGATACAAACTATTCTAGAATACAAGGACTTTGCTACTATCACTCGTTTGTTTCATCTTGCTTGTAAAGCTGAACGTGAAGTGCAGGATCGACAGGCCGCTACGAGACCTAACTTTTCTGCAGGACGAAATACATCATGGACATCGCGTGGAGCTTCTACATCCACACGTCCTGCTGCGCCACCATCTACTTCAGCCGCTCATTCTTACAGGGAGCCACCAAAACAGCCAGCGCCACCATTCAAGGGTGCACAGAGTGGTCCAGCGGCGAGTTCTTCTTCCTCCATGGCGTCCACAGGGCAAGCACGAGATCGTGATATTAAATGTCGCAGGTGCCAAGGTGGAGGTCACTTCGCAAAAGACTGTCCCTCCAAACGTGTGATGACTATTACGGCGGATGGTGGGTATGAGTCAGCGAGTGACTATGATGAGGAGACTCTAGTTCTCATTGCTCATGAGGAACAGGGTGCCCATGATGATGCTCATGATATAGAGTATATGACTCCTGATGATGCAGATAAATATGCTAGTTTGGTTGCTCAACGTGTATTAAGTGTGCAGGTAACGAAGGCCGAGCAAAACCAGAGGCATAATTTGTTCCACACAAAGGGAGTGGTGAAAGAACGTTCGGTTCGCATCATCATTGACGGAGGGAGTTGCAACAACTTGGCTAGCATGGAGTTGGTGGAGAAGCTATCTCTCACCACAAGACCACACCCCCATCCGTACTATATTCAGTGGTTTAACAATAGTGGTAAGATTAAGGTAACACGTTCTGTTCGTGTGCACTTTAGCATTGCTGCATATGCTGATTATGTTGATTGTGATGTGGTACCCATGCAAGCATGCTCTCTTTTACTTGGTAGACCATGGCAATTTGATAGGAATGTTGTACACCATGGTAGGACAAATCAGTTTACTCTAGTTCATCAGGATAAAAATATTGCTTTACTTCCTATGTCTCCTGAACAAATTGTGAAAGATGATCTTGCTAGAGCTAGTAAAGCAAAACAGGAGAAAAATAAGAGTGAGAATGAGATAGCAGCCAAAGAATTTGAGCAACAACATAAGACTAATAGCAAATCTTCTTCTGCTGTTTCTAATGAAATTAAATTGACTAGTCCAACTTTGCTTGCTACTAAGGTTGATATTTCAGATTTGGATGTTAGTCAATATGTGTGCTATGCTTTTGTGTGCAAAGAAGCTTTGTTTTCATTTGAGGAATTGCCTCCTTCTTTGCCTCCTGTTGTCACTGACCTTTTGCAGGAGTTTATTGACGTCTTTCCACAAGACGTACCACCGGGATTACCACCTATTCGAGGGATTGAGCATCAGATTGACTTAATTCCCGGTGCTTCGTTGCCCAACCGTGCGCCATACCGTACCAATCCGGAGGAGACGAAGGAGATTCAGCGTCAAGTACAAGAGCTACTCGACAAAGGTTACATACGTGAGTCCCTTAGTCCTTGTGCTGTTCCTGTTATATTAGTGCCTAAAAAGGATGGAACATGGCGTATGTGTGTTGATTGTCGAGCCATTAATAATATTACTATTCGTTATCGTCATCCTATTCCTAGGCTAGATGATATGCTTGATGAATTAAGTGGCTCTACCATGTTTTCCAAAGTTGATTTGCGTAGTGGATACCATCAAATTCGCATGAAATTAGGAGATGAATGGAAAACGGCTTTTAAAACTAAGTTTGGATTATATGAGTGGTTAGTCATGCCTTTTGGGTTAACTAATGCACCTAGCACTTTCATGAGATTAATGAACGAGGTTTTACGTGCTTTCATTGGACGATTTGTGGTAGTCTATTTTGATGATATACTGATTTATAGCAAATCTTTGGAGGAACATTTGGATCATTTACGTGCTGTTTTTATTGCTCTACGTAATGCACGTTTATTTGGTAACCTTGGGAAGTGCACCTTTTGCACCGACCGAGTATCGTTTCTTGGCTATGTTGTTACTCCACAGGGTATTGAAGTTGATAAAGCCAAGATCGAGGCAATTGAGAGTTGGCCGCAGCCCAAAACGGTCACACAAGTGAGGAGTTTTCTTGGCCTCGCTGGATTCTATAGGCGTTTTGTGAGAGATTTCAGCACCATTTCTGCACCTCTCAATGAGCTTACACGCAAGGATGTGCCTTTTACTTGGGGTACCGCACAGGAAGAAGCTTTCACGGTATTGAAAGATAAGTTAACACATGCTCCTTTGCTCCAACTTCCTGATTTTAATAAGACTTTTGAGCTTGAATGCGATGCTAGTGGGATTGGTTTGGGAGGTGTGTTATTACAAGATGCTAAACCTGTTGCATACTTTTCTGAAAAATTGAGTGGGCCTAGTCTGAACTATTCTACTTATGATAAGGAATTATATGCTCTTGTTCGGACATTAGAAACTTGGCAACATTATTTATGGCCCAAAGAATTTGTTATACATTCTGATCATGAATCTTTGAAACACATAAGAAGTCAAGCAAAACTTAATCGTAGACATGCTAAGTGGGTTGAATTTATTGAGACTTTCCCTTATGTCATTAAACACAAGAAGGGGAAAGATAATATTATTGCTGATGCTTTGTCTCGTCGTTATACTATGCTTTCACAACTTGACTTCAAGATATTCGGTTTAGAGACAATCAAAGAACAATATGCAAATGATGCGGAATTTAAAGATGTATTGCAGAATTGTAGAGAGGGTAGAACATGGAACAAGTTTGTGCTTAATGATGGATTTGTGTTCCGTTCTAACAAGCTATGCATTCCAGCTAGCTCTATTCGTCTTTTGTTGTTGCAGGAGGCGCATGGAGGAGGATTAATGGGACATTTTGGCGTGAAAAAGACGGAGGACGTACTTGCTACACATTTCTTTTGGCCAAAGATGAGACGGGATGTTGAGCGTTTTGTTGCTCGCTGCACTACATGTCAAAAAGCTAAGTCACGACTCAATCCTCATGGTTTATACATGCCTTTACCTGTACCTAGTGTTCCGTGGGAGGACATATCCATGGACTTTGTTTTAGGCTTGCCTCGAACAAAGAAGGGGAGAGATAGCATATTTGTTGTCGTGGATAGATTTTCAAAGATGGCACATTTTATACCATGTCATAAAAGCGATGATGCTGCTAATGTTGCTGATTTATTCTTTGGAGAGATTATTCGTTTACATGGTGTGCCCAATACTATTGTCTCGGATCGTGATACTAAGTTTCTTAGCCATTTTTGGAGATGCTTATGGGCTAAGTTGGGGACTAAACTACTTTTTAGTACTACATGTCATCCCCAAACTGATGGACAAACTGAAGTGGTCAATAGGACTTTGTCTACTATGCTTAGGGCTGTTTTAAAAAGTAACTTGAAACTGTGGGAAGAATGTTTACCTCATATTGAATTTGCTTATAATCGTTCAGTGCATTCTACCACTAAAATGTGCCCTTTTGAGATTGTTTATGGGTTTTTACCTCGTGCACCTATTGATTTGCTGCCTCTTCCATCTTCGGAGAAGGTGAATTTTGATGCTAAGCAACGTGCTGAATTGATATTAAAAATGCATGAGTTAACTAAAGAAAACATTGAGCGCATGAATGCTAGATACAAGCTTGCTGGTGATAGGGGTCGAAAGCATGTTGTTTTTGAACCAGGAGATCTTGTTGGTTACATCTACGAAAAGATAGGTTTCCTGATTTGCGCAAGTCTAAGTTAATGCCACGAGCTGATGGTCCCTTTAAGGTTTTACAGAAAATTAATGATAATGCATATAAACTTGAGCTACCTGCAGATTTTGGGGTTAGTCCCACATTTAACATTGCAGATTTGAAACCTTATTTGGGAGAAGATGATGAGCTTCCGTCGAGGACGACTTCAATTCAAGAAGGGGAGGATGATGAGGACATCCCTACTAATGTTACACCCATACCCTCACCAACTACACATACTGGACCAGTTACTAGAGCACGTGCACGTCAACTAAATTATCAGGTACTTTCGTTTCTTGCGAATCCTTCTATTGTTCATGAACATATGATGCTGCCTAAATTAGATACTTTTGTTTTGGTTATGAATGAAGGACCTAGCATGGACAAGAAGGACGGTCATTGGAGCGGGATCAAGAATGGAGAAGAAGGTGCGCGCGGGGGAAAGTACAGTGGAGCTTCCAGTGGGGATTTTCGCACGTTGAAGCCACCATAAGGCATGCATGAAGGCTTGGACGGAATACACGAGATGCCACTTCATTATTTTCGTCCAAGAGCAATTATAGGTGCTGCGTCACCTTAATATTGGGCTGGGCCCATGTAATTTCGAAATACCACATTATAGGCAGTTTTTAGAGTCCGTATGTGTGGGGAAACCGAGTTAGGGTTGTTTTCGGACCCCACCTCCAAGGGGTCACGAAAATCCCCTCTGTTCCCCCATATATACAGCCCTTAGGGCGTCGTTTAGACTTGGGTTTTAATTAGATTTAAGTTAGCCATAGCCGCAACTTCGAGCTCTTCGTTTGTGTCATCCGACCAGGCCAAGACCTTATGGGAACCCCAACTTTCGTAATCATTCATCTTATATTCGCAATATCCAGATTGCAATTCTTAGTTCTTGCTTGTTCTTCGATTGCTTGCAGGAATTAGACCTTCGTGGTCAGGTTGATCGTGCATCCGCGGGATCAATAACCTCTCGGAGTTGGTTTAGCGATCGCTAAGGCGCAACGTCTTCGCACGTTCGTAGTCGGATCGTGAAAGTTGCCTCCACCATAATCGATCTCCACCATCTCATCGAAACATCGGGACACCTTCGCCTCTATCACATCTTTAAATTCCACATCATTTACATATTGATCTTTGATTGTCTCTAAACCGAATATCTTGAAGTCAAGTTGTGAAAGCATAGTATAACGACGAGACAATGCATCAGCAATAAAATTATCTTTCCCCTTCTTGTGTTTAATGACATAAGGGAAAGTCTCAATAAATTCAACCCACTTAGCATGTCTACGATTAAGTTTTGCTTGACTTCTTATGCGTTTCAAAGATTCATGATCAGAATGTATAACAAATTCTTTGGGCCATAAATAATGTTGCCAAGTTTCTAATGTCCGAACAAGAGCATATTGATAGAGGCGAAGGTGTCCCGATGTTTCGATGAGATGGTGGAAATCGATTATTGTGGAGGCGACTTTCACGATCCGACTACGAACGTGCGAAGACGTTGGGCCTTAGCGATCGCTAAACCAACTCCAAGAGTTTATTGATCCCGCGGATGCCCGATCAACCTGACCACGAAGGTCTAATTCCTGCAAGCAATCGAAGAACAAGCAAGAACTAAGAATTGCAATCTGGATATTGCCAATATAAGATGAATGATTACGAAAGTTGGGGTTCGAATGAGGTCTTGGCCTGGTCGGATGACACAAACGAAGAGCTCGAAGTTGCGGCTATGGCTAACTTAAATCTAATTAAAACCCAAGTCTAAACGACGCCCTAAGGGCTGTATATATGGGGGAACAGAGGGGATTTTCGTGACCCCTTGGAGGTGGGGTCCTAAAACAACCCTAACTCGGTTTCCCCACACATACGGACTCTAAAAACAGCCTATAATGTGGTATTTCGAAATTACATGGGCCCAGCCCAATATTAAGGTGACGCAACACCTATATTTGCTCTTGGACGAAAATAATGAAGTGGCATCTCGTGTATTTCGTCCAAGCCTTCATGCATGCCTTATGGTGGCTTCAAAGTGCGAAAATCCCCACTGGAAGCTCCATTGTTCTTTCCCGCGCGCGCACCTTCTTCTCCATGCTTGATCCCGCTCCAATGACCGTCCTTCTTGTCCTGGCCGATGTCAGAAGCAGCAGCAGTAGCAGCAACTGCAGCAGCAGCAGGAGCACCAGCAGCTTGTCCGCCCGGAAACAGAATACGTCGTGCACGTCGTGGTGGCGGTGGCTGTGCTGGAGCGGCCGCAGGCTGTGTAGGTAGGCGTGCGAGCAACTCAGTAAGTTGTCGTCGAGCTTGGTGTCGATCATCTTCTCCACACCATCAATCGCCTCTGTAAATCTGTTCTCGATGTCATTCACCTGTTCAGACATCATTTGTGCAAATTTATCATGTAACGCTTTGTTTGTCATATTCTCCCAATCGGGTGCATCCCGCGCCACTTCATCATGGGATCCTGGCATGGTTAGCAGAAATAGAAAACACACAGAAATATGATCCTACTTCTACTAATGGGATGTGGGGTGGTGGAAAGCACAAATCCGTCAAGCTTTTATTTCGTTCTTACCGATTCTTACCTAGCAACAGGTGGTGATGTACAACCAACGGGTCAAAACTCTCAGAGATATGGTAGAGCGATGGCCAGGAGGTGTCAAAAACGCACGATGTAGAATATATGTGGAGCTGTAGGAAGGCTGACAAGTATGGTAGCAAAAGCTCAACAGTAATCAAAACAGAGATGCAAAGCTGAATAAACACTCAACGTCGGTACTGTGCTGATCCTAGGCTAGACCGTACTAGAGACGCGAGCCTAAAACACCAACGAAAGCACGGCGCGGCACATAATCAACTGAGAAGCACACTCTGAAAAAAAAATTCTCTTTTTTTTTTTGCTTTTTTTTTGCGATGCGGGACTGCGGTGGCTGAAAAAGTGCGAAAAAATCACTATGGTGGCGAACGTCTCAAAATGAGTTTTTGGACCTAAGGAAGGTATGGGCACGAAATTTTTTTACCCCTGAAATTTTTGGCCTAAAAACTGCTCTGGAAAGCGTGCCAGACTCTAACAACTCAGACCGTGGTGATGTATATGGACTCGGATTGGTGGAACGTGATGAAGTATATGGACTCAGATTGGCGGAACGTGGTGGTGTATACTACTGTACGGCGGCGGCGTGACAAACTGTGATCAGAACTCGAAACTCTAAGGGAACTAGACGCTAAGATCAGCAACTTGACACAACGATGCAACCACAAATTCAACAAAGCAAGTACTAAAAAGAAAACTGGACAAAGGCTCGGACTGTTTTGGGACGTGATGATCTAACCCTAATTTTTGTTTGGCTTTTTCGTGGAACGTAGGTATGAAGAACAGAACCAATCTAGACTACGAAAAACTGGAAAATCTCACCGATCAACCTGGAAATCTGATACCACTTGATAGGGGCGAAGGTGTCCCGATGTTTCGATGAGATGATGGAGATCGATTTTGGTGGAGTAGACTTTCACGACCCGACTACGAACGTGCGAAGACGTTGCGCCTTAGCAATCGCTAAACCAACTCCGAGAGGTTATTGATCCCGCGGATGCACGATCAACCTGACCACGATGGTCAATTCCTGCAAGCAATCGAAGAACAAGCAAGAACTAAGAATTGCAATCTGGATATTGCGAATATAAGATGAAAGATTAACAGAAGTTGGGGTTCCAATGCGGTCTTGGCCTGGTCGGATGACACAAACGAAGATCTCGAAGTTGCGGCTATGGCTAACTTAAATCTAATTAAAACCCAAGTCTAAACGACGCCCTAAGGGCTGTATATATGGGGGAACAGAGGGGAATTTCGTGGCCCCTTGGAGGAGGGGTCCGAAAACAACCCTAACTCGGTTTCCCCACACATACGGACTCTAAAAAATAGTCTATTAAGTGTATTTCGAAATTACATGGGCCTGGCCCAATAATAAGGTGACGCAGCACCTATAATAACCCTTGGACGAAAATATTAATGTGGCATCTTGTGTCTCTCGTCCAAGTCTTCATGCACGCCTTATGGTGGCCTCAAAGTGCGAAAATCACCACTGGAAACTCCACTGTCCTTTCCCGCGCGCGCACCTCCTTCTCCATGCTTGATCCCGCTCCAATGACCATCCTTCTTATCCATGCTAGGTCCTTCATTCATAAGACAAATCAAATTATCTAATTTAGGCAGCATCATATGTTCCTGAACATTAGAAGGATTCGCAAGAAACGAAAGTACCTGATAATTTAGTTGACGTGCGCGTGCTCTAGTAACTGGTCCAGTATGTGTAGTTGGTGAAGATGTGGGTGTAACATTAGTAGAGATGTCCTCATCACTTGTGTGCCTAGGGTTAGCTATGTTGTTTCTCGATGATGAACTTGTGGTGATGCTCATTTTGTGGTGCATGCAACTCATCTTGAGATGATCATATAATGACAACTTGATAAATCCTAAAACCCTTATTGCTAAAACCTAATAAATTTTCTGTATAATAATAATACTAATAATTTTAACCACTAGAAAACCCTTAAGCATTAAACTTTTGTTGGTTAGAAATAACTAAAGCAATTATCAATAAAAATACCTAACTACATAAATTAATAATGAGATGAATGCATGACCTTCATAACTCATTAAAAAATGTGTAAATTTATAATTTCTCCAACAAAAATTCCTTGGATGTTTTCTTTTATGTGTTAACCCAGATTTACAAAAAAAAGATATATATTAACTAGAGTTAAAAAAAGAGAAAACTATCCTAACTACCCCCACTAATCCCTCCCCTAATTTCTCTCTCTCCCTCTAACCTTCCCTCTCTCTCACGTTCTCTCTCTCCCTGTCCCCACGCAAGGAGAGCCCCTCTCTCTCTCTCGTCTCTCTTCTCTCCCGAGCCCACTGTCAGCCTCGTCACCCTCGCTTATCCAACCCGAGACCACGCCATGGATCGATGAGGTGGCCTGCAGCCCAAACGTACCCCCAACCCCTGCCTGCGATGTGACCTGCGACGCCCACGTCGGAACTTACCCGCTCCCTCTCTCTCACGAGCTCTCCCGCCGCCCATCTCGCCCAGCCAGTAGCGAGGCCATGGATCGCCATCTTGGCTCCCGCCCGTTGCCCTCGCTCGCCCGCGGCTATAAAAGGCGAGGCGCCCTTGCCTCACTCTCCACTCACCAGCACCTCCCCCACACCCACAGCCATCTCGCCACCCCACCCAGCCCGTCCTAAACAGAAGCGAGGAGAGACAGAAGACGAAGAGCAGAGAAGAAGGAAGGAAAAGGAGGAAGAGCGGGGAGGAAGAAGAAGAAGGAGAGGAGGGGGAGGCCGGCGAGCCGCTCCCCTCTGCCGCTCGCAGCCATCGCCGCCCGGTGAGGCCGCTCCTGGGAGGAGCCACGCCGGCCGCCCGAGCCCTACCCCGAGCCAAGCGCTGCTCCGAGCCACCGTTCGCCCCGCTGACGTCAAAAACGAAAAGAGGAGGCCGTCCCGCACGTCCGCCGCCCCTCCACGCCAACCATCGCCTCCGGGAAGCCCTCCGGTGAGCTCCCCCTGCCCCCTGGCCGCCATTGGAGCCTTGCCCGTGCTGGGCACGGTCGTTAGGAAGAAGATGGCTCAGAGCCGTCGGATCTGCATGAGATCCAACGGCCCTGAGCCACCCGTACCCCTTCATTTTTTTAAAGATTAAAAAAAAACAAAGCCACCGCACCGCTACACGGGCTCGGCCCAAATAAAAAAAATGCCCGGGGCGCAGTATAACTCTGGGCCGGCCCCCATTTTATTTTTCTTTTTTTAATCTGGAGATCAAAATACTTTTAGAAAAATCAGTATACGTCAGAAAAATATGAAATAAATTTTGGTTTTGCTTCTAGGATTATTCTTTATTTTTCTGTTAGTTAGTTTTACTGTTTACAGAAATATTATGGTGGGCAATTCTTTTATTATTATTGTTGTTTGCTTTACTTGTTTCTTAGTTAATATAATTAAACTTTCTGTTAAGGATTTAGTAAAAATAAAAGTTATTAATATTACCTTTGTTTAATATCTAATTAAGGTATAGTTTAATAATAGTAATAATGATAATAAAAGTATATAGAATATTTTATCTACAGTTGTACACATTAATGTCACATATACTTTTATTTAAAATTATTAATAATGAAATAAGTTAGGTGTAATTTCCTATAATATTAGTTCTAACCAGTAGCTACTTATTATATTTATTAGATAGTTGTTATGCATTTAAATATCAATTCATTTATATAAGAAAATTGTGTAAACAGAACCAATACACAGGCCCAACCCAGTGTAGCAAATTTACACCCTGAGAAAAATATTAACTGGGCCATGGCTGAGCAATTTATCTTTATTTGTTTTTGTACAGAACTAAAACATTATTAGAAAAATAATGAATCATTAGAAAAATGTGAAACAAAATTTGTTCTGATCCAGTAATTAGTCATTATTTTTCTGTATAAGTGGAATTGTTGATTTCTTAAATAAAATTAATGACCATGTTATTATTATTACTAGTTTTCCATGATTAGAGTAATTTTAGTTTATTCTTTGTTAATAAATTAAATAGGTTAAAAATTTATTATTCTTGTCTCTGGACAGTAACTAATTATGGTTGCTTTTGGATTAAAATTAAACATGAGGTAAAGCAATACAAAAGTGACTTGTGTAAAATCCTATGTGGTGTGTTGCATAATTCTTGCTTAGCCCTATAAACTTATTAAACCACCATTAAAAATTCTTCCCATGAGTTTTAATCTGCATATACTTGTTGGTATGACTCATGTGATGATTTGATTGAGTGCTAAATGATTGTTTTGTTGGATTGAATGTTTGTTTTGAATGATGTGATGGTAATTGTGTGCTATTTTCCGCAACGTGTAGACGAAACGGTTAACGTTGCAGGTGAAGACTCCTTCCAAGCCGAAGAATCTGTACCAGGAGACACCGCCGAGGAAGGCAAGCCATCTTCAAAAAGTCAAACCCTTGTCCTACATTTTACTTTCTTTGTACCATATTATATATCATGCTACTGTTATATTAATTTTGGGATGGGATTGTATTAGTTTATTAGGTGAAACACCACATACCTTGTAAGCCTACCTATTTGGGAGAAAGAAATTAGACACCGATGATCTTGATCCCTAGCCTTGCTAAAGAACTAATGGCAACATTATAACTTGATTAATCTTGCTCCACCCTAATGAATTGGCATACATCTAAGAAGATGTGATGGCCAAGATTGTGGTTATTGGAAACATCGTTGAACATATTCAAAGTCTGGAGGGACTCTCTATAAGTGCCGCCGAAACCTAGTCTTACAGTACAACCACAATACTCTGGTATGGGACAGGGCTAGTTGGAAACTTGTTTACCTTAGTACGGGGGTCTTATAACTACACATGGATGTTTGATTCCACGAATCTGATAGCCCTCGAAGTCGAGTGGTGAAATTTGCTAGGCTTGGCGTCAGAGGGAACCTTGGTGCTCTTCGACTACGGTGCAGGCTTGGGTCCAAGAGGAGCATGACCTGGCACGCGGACAGTCCATGTAGTACGCAAGGGGTAGATTCACCTGTACTGGGATAGACAAGGGGAAAACTACGATCGATTATCCGAAAACCGCATACTGAGGTATGACGAACTGTGGGGACTCACGGCGGATGTATCGAATGTTGTGGGTAAAGTGTACAACCTCTGCAGAGTGAAAGCTATTCGAGTAGCCGGAGTCCACAGTCATGGACAGCTAGTGAGGCCACACTTTGTGGGGAATAGATGAGAAATTCTAGTACTGAGATTATGGTTCACGATGATGATGTTGGTATTATGAAAAGGTTTGGACATGATTAAATCAAATACATTTGTGGGATTAAAATTTGTCAAGATTAAAATACTGTCAACTTAATTAATAATGAGTAGTTAGGATTTCCCCTTGATAAACTCCACCATGTAGCCATCCCATTATTTTCTTGTACAAAATCTTGTTCATATCTTTAGGTGGTTTGCGAGTACTTTGTATGTACTCACGACTTTGTCCCTGGTTATTCAACCGGACAGGCTTGGAGGAGCAGGTATTTGACGATGCCGCGACTGACGAGTACTAGGATGTGGTATGCTCTGAGCTTTGCCTGTGGATTGTGATGCTGCTATCTATCTTGCTTTTGCTTATTCCGCTATCATTTGAGCCCGATGAGGCCGTGTAAGACTATGTTTATGTATGACTTTGTATTCGGTACTGTATGAACTTGTGACTGTGATATCCATTGTTGAGTTGTGCGTCATGCGACACTGATCATGGGAGCATGAAGGTATGCACAGCTGGCCGCTTCAGACATATAGTTCGGGGGTGCCCACAGACATGGTATCAGAGCCCCTGTTCCGACCGTAGCAGCCTAGTTAGAATGGACGATAGATAGGATGGGGGAAAATAAAAAAAACTATTTTCTAAAATAAAGAGATGGTAATCTGCATAGTATAAAATGCCTACCTCTCTTATCCCTTCTATAGTAAACCATTTATAACTATTTTGTTATGTTTAAAATATTGCACACTTGTCATCTAACTTAAACTTATAAAAATTGTAGATGGCTGGAGTTCCGGTGCACCACCTGCAGCTGACTCAGGCTGGGGATACGCTCTTTGCTCAGGATCTGATTGAGCTGCTTCAGCTTGTTCACCGCCCCGTTGTAGAGTTCTGGGCCTACGAGATCTCCGGGAGGAAGGATGTGGAGGCTCGCCTGGTTGTGCGGTGTGCGCTCCGAGGATTGGAGGTTACTCTGCGGTCGGACACCATCGCCTTTGTGTTGTACGCCCGTACTTTGGAGGAGTGTCTGCGTCGAGCTTGTCAGGAGGCGATTGCGCGCATTGTGAGGTTCCACCATTACGAGCTGAGATCCACGCGGTTCCGTCACTACGGGATGCGCGATGGCGAGGGAGATCCCACTCCCGGCATTCCTCACTCGATCATGGGGGATCACCTGATCGCTATGGAGAAGCACTTGGCTTTGACTGAGGCTCGGCTAGATGTAGCCCGGTTTAAGCATGACTACAACCTCCAGACAGGGGGTCACGCCCACATCGACCCCATCGGCCTAGAGTCCCGGGACTGGATTATAGAGGAGCTGCAGGGCTAGGTCACCAGTATGGAGGGGAGTAATGAGATGCTGAGGAAGAGGACCAGGAGCCTGAAGCGCAAGTGCGCGGATTTGGAGGACGAGATTGCTGCTCTGGATGATGGCGAGGACATCCGGAAGGAGGATGATGCCTACCTTAGTGTTGACGAGGACATCCGGAAGGAGGAGGACGTCTCGAACTCCGAGGACCGTGCTTTCATCGACGATGCGGAGGAGAGTGACGCGTAGGAGGTGTCCCATTGAGTAGTTGCCACTTTTGGGTTTAGTCGTGGCTCGGTTTGATGATGTGTGGTTGGTTATCTGTAAGACTTGGTTATGTATGAGACTTATGCTATCGTATGCTACCATGTGATGATTTGCTAGTTGCATGCTTATTGCCTATTTTAGATGTCTTGCTTGTGTATGATAACTAGATTGTCAGAGACTTACCCCCCCCTTTGTAGACTAAATTCCCTCTTATCTTGCGCAACAACCTCAGGATGCCGAGGAGCTCCCGCGCCAACCCAAGTGGATCCGGTGATGTGTCGGCGCCACCACCCGACCCGAGCATGGCGCGGTATGCACAGTTGGCCGCTTCGGACATATAGTCCGGGGGTGCCCACATTCACCCAGATGAAGCATTGCATCCCCAACGCGCATGAGGCCGCAATCATCGCCACCTTTCATGCCAACGTCAAGAACCCGTGCATGCTGGAGAAGATGAGTACCCGGTCTGATAGAGGCAAAGGTGTCCCGATGTTTCGATGAGATGGTGGAGATCGATTATGGTGGAGACGACTTTCACGATCCGACTACGAACGTGCGAAGACGTTGCGCCTTAGCGATCGCTAAACCAACTCCGAGAGGTTATTGATCCCGCGGATGCACGATCAACCTGACCACGAAGGTCTAATTCCTGCAAGCAATCGAAGAACAAGCAAGAACTAAGAATTGCAATCTGGATATTGCGAATATAAGATGAATGATTACGAAAGTTGGGGTTCCAATGAGGTCTTGGCCTGGTCGGATGACACAAACGAAGAGCTCGAAGTTGCGGCTATGGCTAACTTAAATCTAATTAAAACCCAAGTCTAAACGACGCCCTAAGGGCTGTATATATTGGGGAACAGAGGGGATTTTCGTGACCCCTTGGAGGTGGGGTCCGAAAACAACCCTAACTCGGTTTCCCCACACATACGGACTCTAAAAACAGCCTATAATGTGGTATTTCGAAATTACATCGGCCCAGCCCAATATTAAGGTGACGCAGCACCTATATTTGCTCTTGGACGAAAATAATGAAGTGGCATCTCGTGTATTTCGTCCAAGCCTTCATGCATGCCTTATGGTGGCTTCAAAGTGCAAAAATCCCCACTGGAAGCTCCATTGTTCTTTCCCGCGCGCGCACCTTCTTCTCCATGCTTGATCCCGCTCCAATGACCGTCCTTCTTGTCCATGCTAGGTCCTTCATTCATAAGCAAAACAAAAGTATCTAATTTAGGCAGCATCATATGTTCATGAACATTAGAAGGATTCGCAAGAAACGAAAGTACCTGATAATTTAGTTGACGTGCGCGTGCTCTAGTAACTGGTCCAGTATGTGCAGTTGGTGAAGATGTGGGTGTAACGTTAGTAGAGATGTCCTCATCATCCTCCCCTTCTTGAATTGAAGTCGTCCTCGACGGAAGCTCATCATCTTCTCCCAAATAAGGTTTCAAATCTGCAATGTTAAATGTGGGACTAACCCCAAAATCTACAGGTAGCTCAAGTTTATATGCATTATCATTAATTTTCTGTAAAACCTTAAAGGGACCATCAGCTCGTGGCATTAACTTAGACTTGCGCAAATCAGGAAACCTATCTTTACGTAGATGTAACCAAACAAGATCTCCTGGTTCAAACACAACATGCTTTCTACCCTTATCACCAGCAAGCTTGTATCTAGCATTCATTTTCTCAATGTTTTCTTTAGTTAACTCATGCATTTTTAATATCAATTCAGCACGTTGCTTAGCATCAAAATTAACCTTCTCCGAAGATGGAAGAGGAAGCAAATCAATAGGCGCACGAGGTAGAAAACCATAAACAATCTCAAAAGGTCACATTTTAGTGGTAGAATGAAATGAACGATTATAAGCAAATTCAATATGAGGTAAACATTCTTCCCACATTTTCAAGTTACTCTTTAAAACAGCCCTAAGCATAGTAGACAAAGTCCTATTGACTACTTCAGTTTGTCCATCAGTTTAGGGATGACAGGTAGTACTAAAAAGTAGTTTAGTCCCCAACTTAGCCCATAAGCATCTCCAAAAATGGCTAAGAAACTTAGTATCACGATCCGAGACAATAGTATTGGGCACACCATGTAAGCGAATAATCTCACGAAAGAATAAATCAGCAACATTAGCAGCATCATCGCTTTTATGACATGGTATAAAATGTGCCATCTTAGAAAATCTGTCCACGACAACAAATATGCTATCCCTCCCATTCTTTGTTCGAGGCAGGCCTAAAACAAAGTCCGTGGATATGTCCTCCCACGGAACACTAGGTACAGGTTAAGGCATGTATAAACCATGAGGATTGAGTCGTGACTTAGCTTTTTGACATGTAGTGCAGCGAGCAACAAAACGCTCAACATCCCGTCTCATCTTTTGCCAAAAGAAGTGTGTAGCAAGTACGTCCTCCGTCTTCTTAACGCCAAAGTGTCCCATTAATCCTCCTCCATGCGCCTCCTGCAACAACAAAAGACGAATAGAGCTAGCTGGAATGCATAGCTTGTTAGAACAGAACACAAACCCATCATTAAGGACAAACTTGTTCCATGTTCTACCCTCTCTACAATTCTGCAATACATCTTTAAATTCTGCATCATTTACATATTGATCTTTGATTGTCTCTAAACCGAATATCTTGAAGTCAAGTTGTGAAAGCATAGTATAACGACGAGACAAAGCATCAGCAATAATATTATCTTTCCCCTTCTTGTGTTTAATGACATAAGGGAAAGTCTCAATAAATTCAACCCACTTAGCATGTCTACGATTAAGTTTTGCTTGGCTTCTTATGTGTTTCAAAGATTCATGATCAGAATGTATAACAAATTCTTTGGGCCATAAATAATGTTGCCAAGTTTCTAATGTCCGAACAAGAGCATATAATTCCTTATCATAAGTAGAATAGTTCAGACTAGGCCCACTCAATTTTTCAGAAAAGTATGCAACAGGTTTAGCATCTTGTAATAACACACCTCCCAAACCAATCCCACTAGCATCACATTCAAGCTCAAAAGTCTTATTAAAATCAGGAAGTTGGAGCAAAGGAGCATGTGTTAACTTATCTTTCAATACCGCGAAGGCTTCTTCCTGTGCGGTACCCCAAGTAAAAGGCACATCCTTGCGTGTAAGCTCATTGAGAGGTGCAGCAATGGTGTTGAAATCTCTCACAAAACGCCTATAGAATCCAGCGAGTCCAAGAAAACTCCTCACTTGTGTGACCGTTTTGGGCTGCGGCCAACTCTCAATCGCCTCGATCTTGGCTTTATCAACTTCAATTCCCTGCGGAGTAACAACATAGCCAAGAAACGATACTCGGTCGGTGCAAAAGGTGCACTTCCCAAGGTTACCAAACAAACGTGCATTACGTAGAGCAATAAAAACAGCACGTAAATGATCCAAATGTTCCTCCAAAGATTTGCTATAAATCAGTATATCATCAAAATAGACTACCACAAATCGTCCAATGAAAGCACGTAAAACCTCGTTCATTAATCTCATGAAAGTGCTAGGTGCATTAGTTAACCCAAAAGGCATGACTAACCACTCATATAATCCAAACTTAGTTTTAAATGCCGTTTTCCATTCATCTCCTAATTTCATGCGAATTTGATGGTATCCACTACGCAAATCAACTTTGGAAAACATGGTAGAGCCACTTAATTCATCAAGCATATCATCTAACCTAGGAATAGGATGACGATAACGAATAGTAATATTATTAATGGCTCGACAATCAACACACATACGCCATGTTCCATCCTTTTTAGGCACTAATATAACAGGAACAACACAAGGACTAAGGGATTCACGTATGTAACCTTTGTGGAGTAGCTCTTGTACTTGACGCTGAATCTCCTTCGTCTCCTCCGGATTGGTATGGTATGGCGCACGGTTGGGCAACGAAGCACCGGGAATTAAGTCAATCTGATGCTCAATCCCTCGAATAGGTGGTAATCCCGGTGGTACGTCTTGTGGAAAGACGTCAATAAACTCTTGCAAAAGGTCAGTGACAACAGGAGGCAAAGAAGGAGGCAATTCCTCAAATGAAAACAAAGCTTCTTTGCACACAAAAGCATAGCACAACCCCTAGGGTTTTCTTTGGATTTCTTTTAGTTAAAAAGACTGCTTAGCTAATTGCCGCATCTTCGTGTACTCGGTTTCTGTCCAACGACCAGATCAAGACCGCTTTTGGAATCCCAACTTTATTCACACTTCATCTACATATTCGCAATATTCAGATTGCTTTATCATGGTTCTTGCTTGTTCTACGATTGCTTGCAGGCAATAGACCTTCGTGGTCAGGTTGATCGTGCTTCGACGTGGTCAATAACCTCCGGAGATTGGTTTAGCGATTGCTAAGGAGCGACGTTGTTGCATGTTCGTAGTCGGATCGTCAGAGTCGTCTCCACCAAATCGATAGTTATCTCTCATCGAAAGATCGGGACACCCCGCCTCTATCAAGTGGTATCAGTTTTCAGGTTGCTCGGTGAGAATTCCACATCCATATATTAGATCTGTTTTTTTATCACCTATCATCCACACAAAAAGCCATAATAATAGGATTAGATCATCATATCCAAACCAATCTGAGACTTCGCAATTTTCTTTTCGGTGCTTTGCTTTATTGAATTATCGGTTGCATCGTCGTGTTTAGTTGCTGGTCTTAGTATCTAGTCCTTTAGAGTTTCGAGTTCTGTTCACGTTAGTCACCGCCGCCGCTGCACCATAATCCCATCCGCTGCCTACTTCTACCATCCACCATAGAAAAAGAGAGAAAAAGAGTTGAAAAAATAAAAAAAAGAAAGAAAAAAGGAAAAAAGAGAAAAAAGAAGAAAAATTTCGGATCTATCTCTAGTTGAACTCGTATTTGAAATCTCATCGGAATCAGTTTTGAGCAGTGTCCACTAAAACGGGCATAACTTTGTCATCCGAAGTCCGTTTTGGCTCCACGAGTACTCAAATTAAAGATATTTCCGAGCCACTTCTAAATAGTTCTGGAGCTAGTGTGTTATTTGAAACTCCAGATCATCTTTTTGACGGACTTTTTGACCTCTAAAGTTTCCGAACAAAGTTTTTGTCAGATTTCGGGCTGATTCTCAATTTTGTTGACACCTCATCCGAACTCTAAATTGAGTGATTCTTATTGCGTCGGAAAGCTTAAGTCAGTGCCCTATTGGAGGAAAAATATCAAAAAATTAGCAAATATATTTCAGAGGAAAGTTGTAGCGAGAATATTGGTGTATCTTGATTTGGAGCCTATTTTCACCATTATCTTTGCTCTCTTGATGATCTTCACTTATATCTTGCTATCCAGAGCTACTTCATATCATTCATTGCTGCTAGTTGTGCTACCTCGCGACCACATTAGTGTTCTAGACTCGCGTCTCTTGTCCGGTCTAGACTAGGACCAGCACAGTATCGTCGTTGAGCGTTAATTCAATTTTGCATCTCTGAATTGATTATTGCTGGTATTTTTGCCACCATATTAAAGCCTTCCAAGCTCCACATATTTCTACATCGTGTATACGTGCGTTCACCTGGCAATCGCTCTACTTAATCTTTGGAGTTCTTTGACACCGTTGGTTGCCGATCACCACCTGCTGCATGGTAAGAACTAGTAAGACATTGATATTTGCTATCATGTGAGCGTTTTACCACCACATCCTAGTAGTTCATAGGGACATATACTTGTGATTTGTTTCTTGTTTTCTACTAATCATGCCAGGTTCTGGAGTTAGATCTTCTTGGGCGGCAACTATAGTTGGAGATTTGCCACCACCTACAACTACACAAAAGTCACTGCCAAAGGTAAACACACATAAGCATGCACATGATCAGGTTATTGTTTCTATACCACACTTTCATGGACGTCTAAGACCTGATTTATACATTGAGTGGGAGTTTGAAATAAATGATATATTTTTTTCCCATAATTTTCTTGAGCATAAGTAAAAACTGGAATTAGTGCTTTCAAAGATTTTGCTTCTATTTGGTGGAATGAATATTGTAGTTTATATCCTGATTATATACCTAATACTTGGAATGATCTCAAACTTGCTATGCGATATAGATTCGTTCCCTCTTATTATACTCGTGACAAGGTTAGGAAATTAAAAAATTTAAAACAAGGTACTAAAACTGTTTCAGAATATTATGATGCTTTAGAAACTACATTCTTGCATTCTCTTTTAGAGGAAAGTGAAGAATATTTCATGGACATATTTTGGGAAGGTTTAAACCGTGACATTCAGGATATCCTAATTCATGAAAAGTGTTATCCTATGGATCGTTTGTTTCGTCTTGCTTGTAAAGCTGAACAGGAAATCGACAGACGTGTTGCCCAGAAGACGAACAAGCGGAATGTGCAAATACCACAAGTTGAGAAGTTTGTTCCTCTATGGTCTATGAGCGCTTCCATAACCACATCAATTGTGGTAAGCACTCCTCCAATATCTGATCTATCATCACAAAAAGGTAATGACAAAGGTATGGATCTTTCCCCTCCACATGAGAACCTTGCTGATTTAAAAGCAACATGTGTTGAGCTATCCAATAGTTTCATCACACAACGAATTTTCAAGAATGTCATAACTTCACATGAAGATGTTGCTTGCCTAATAGACTTGAATACATCATGTCTTGAGTTACCTGTTGATTTGAGCACACCATCTATTTTGGATAATCATGTTACTATTATGAAACTGCCAATGCTTAATCATTTTGATATGACCTCTAATTTTTGGCCTAAAAACTGCTCCCGAATTTTTTTTTTTTTTTTTTTGGAAATCACCTCCTTCTACGTACGACAAAAGATTGGTGAAATCCGACTCTAATCAAACTCAAAACTAATCTGGCTACGGAGAGATCACAAGCCGAACAGGTGATGGAACTCAACTCGGATTGGTAGGTCGTGGTGGTGAGTGCGAAAATCCCCACTGGAAGCTCCATTGTTCTTTCCCGCGCGCGCACCTTCTTCTCCATGCTTGATCCCGCTCCAATGACCGTCCTTCTTGTCCATGCTAGGTCCTTCATTCATAAGCAAAACAAAAGTATCTAATTTAGGCAGCATCATATGTTCCTGAACATTAGAAGGATTCGCAAGAAATGAAAGTACCTGATAATTTAGTTGACGTGCGCGTGCTCTAGTAACTGGTCCAATATGTGTAGTTGGTGAAGATGTGGGTGTAACATTAGTAGAGATGTCCTCATCATGTACCCATTGGTATTTGTGAGGATGTTCCCGTTGAAGTTGCTAACTGTTTGATCCTTACAGATTTTGTTGTGCTTGACATGCCCGCGGATGGGAGCATGTCCATTATTCTTGGTAGACCTTTTCTTAATACCGCAAGTGCTATTATTGATTGCAATAAAGGAAAGGTCACTTTCAACGTTGATGATAAAGAACACACGGTGTATTTTCCAAAGAAGATCGACAAGAGGCATGGCCTTAACTCTATAGAGAATGTTGAGACCGTGAAGATTGGAGAATGGGACTGTCCACTACATGTGCACCACAAATACAAAACCATTATGGTGGGGACAATGTCCATTAAAGTAAAGGTGCAATGATCACTTCATAAGAGGTGAGACTTCTTGTTCTATATATCACCGGTTTGTTGGTAAGACTTGATCAACCTTACTAGTGAGCTTGTTTTATATAGGTAAAAAGTTAAGCTTGTTATGTTTTCATTTTCTTTAGCTTTTATTCTCTTTGCTGTACTAAGTTTTTTTTGTGTTTTTGAAGCTTCACAATACTAATCACCGCTTTAAGTCTTCAGAAAGTTGATCAACCAGGTAATTCTTCTTCCTCCTTCCTCTCTCTGCAAAAACACGAGTTCTGCACTTTGTTCTGGTGTTCTTGCTGCTCTCCGTCCAGAATTTTGATCTCTCTCTACGACCCATCATTTCAGCTGAGATTTTGGGCAAATACTCCGTGGTATGTAACTCCTCCACTCCTCCAACTAGATTTTTGGTTGGTGGCTTCATTTGTGAGTATTTAGTAGTTCTTGGTGCTGTTTAGATGAGCTTGCATGCATGTGTAGAAGTTTATTTTCCAAGTTTTGATGCAAGTTTTTGCCTTAGGTAAGTGGGTTGAGCAGTTTGCGTTAACTCACTTTGTTTAAATCCTTGTTTTTGTAATTTGTCAAAAATTTCATAAATGAGTTTGCTAGGAAGAGCAAAGGGGTGGCTTGGGAAGAAAAGGCCCGAGCGGTCCGATCGAGTTACAAGAGCTGCAGCTTCACCCTCGACTGCTAGGGTGAGCTACAACGAAGATCATTTGCCCTTAGAGTTGTTTGAGGACACAAATCCAGCACGTGCAATGACTCTCCCGTGTGATGAATTCCTTGAAGCTGCAGGAATTAAGGAGGAGTTCTATAATCTTTGTGCTAATGCAGGTCTGACGCGGCTCGCAACGTGTCGTGTTGCTCAGTATCAAAAAACTCACCTCCTGTTTCATTAACAGTTTTAGATATAACCCTGATAATGGTTCTGTTGAGTTTAAAATTTACAATGATCTTTTGACCATGCCTTTGGAAAAGTTTTGTGAAATAATAGGTGTGCCAAACGTTGGACTGACGGCGAAGATGAGCTCTCAGCCCTCCGAGCTGAGAACTGTCTTCAACTCTCTCTGTAGCATGGATACAAGGGATATTCATCGGTCAAAGATCTCCAACATCTTATTCCCACACCTCAGGTATTTTGCGTACTATATTGCTAGAGGGGTGTTAGCTCGTGACAACACGAGCAACATATCTGCGCCGGATATTGCTATCCTGTCAACCGCCCTCTTAGGGAGGTTTGATTATAATGTGGGTGCCTTAATTGCTCGACGCCTTGCTATGAACGGTAACAAGGGAGATTTATTTGGTGGCGTTTACGCCACACTTATCCTAGAGTCTCTTAATGGCACCCCACACCCCGATGATAAGCCTTTTACTTATTTAAGTTTTGATCTTGCTGCTATGAAAAGGTATAAGTTTGTTACCATGACTTCCGAGTTTGGTAACCTTGATTATATCTTGCGTTTCGGAGCCACCACGGAACGCAAGATCCGTCTACCTGCACCTCTTTTGTTCGATTTTTCTCGCAGGAACGGATGGTCCTTTGATGCTATCCAGTTCGATGAGTTCGTGGTCCAGCATCAGTTTCATAACCCCATGGAGGGGGTTGTGCCCGACGAGGAGGAGCATGGTGAGTTTCCACCTTTCCAGGGAGAGACCTTCACCCAGTTTGGTGAAGGGTCTTCCTCTGCTTGGAGCGCGGATCCTTCTTCGTGGGAGGATCCGAGGACTTCGGTGTACGCGCCGGAAGCCTCATACGACCCTTGGACTCACTAGTACCACCCTGGAGCAAGAGGCTCCTGGGGACATTAGCTACTACCAACTTAGGCCAAAAGCCTAGCTTGGGGGAGTACGTACCCTCCTCACTTTTCCATTGTATTATCCGTTTTATTTTTGTTCGCTTTGATCTTTTCGAAGTTTTTGCTTGTTCTTCTTTCCTTCTTTCTTTGCAACAGCAACAAAAAGATTTTCCCTTTTCTTTTGCTCTCGTTTAAACCTTTTAAAAAACCCAAAAATATTTCTTTTCTCTCTTTAGTTTGCTTTGTTTTCAGAGTTCAGCTCGAGTCCGTGATGGCATTTGATTATATTTCCCACGTTCGATCGTGCAAGTGACCAGGCAGTAATGACGAAGATCGACGGAAGGGAAGCAACAAGGAAAACCGATATGAACTCTTCTTCTTTCTACTTTTGTACATATGCCTGTACTTATGATCTAGAGACCAGCTTGTAGCGACATAGTGCTATGTTTACAATGCTTTCCTAGTGTTCATGCTTTCCTTGTGGCTAGTCTCAAATAGCTAGAGTACATAATGTGTTGTTGAAATGATTTACATGCATTGCATTGTTCATGGTTTGGCATACTGAAGTGGTATTTCCCTTCGGAGAATTTTTGGATTGACTTCGCACATGTTCACACATGTTTATGACTAAAAAGTCTATTATGCCTTGATGATCTTTTTGTTTCAGAATAGTTATATCACTTTCATGACCGATTCAATGTTGCTTTGTCGCTCTGCATGATTATGACAGTTATTGCTCTCTAGTTGGTCGCTTCCCAGTCTTTTGCTAGCCTTCGCTCGCACTAAGCGGAATTCTGCTTGTGCTTCCAAACTCCTTTGCAAACCCAGTTGTTCCATTTGAGTCCACCATACCTACCTATATGTGGTATTTACCGGCCACTCCTAACTTAGACTTTCATGTGCCATCTCGAAATTTATTCAAAAGCTTCCCTTTTGTAACCGTATAAGCTCATGGTGCGGTGAGGGGAAATCAGTATCTTGCATGCCAAAAATATTTTGACGGAAGTTTTAACTAGTCAAGAAAAAAAATATGAGAGTTACACCTCCCCCATACTTGATGATGGAGTGAAATGGACCAAATGCTGCTTATGATAGATGGAACGATACCCTCCTTCCATCCTTGAGGCAAAATAAAAGTGTCCGTAGACCATCAAGGGATTTATGGATAAGGGAATATGTGTAAGCAAAAGGCATTAATATGGTTGGCATGGGAGATATTGAGAGACCTTTACCGTTCATCGTTGACTAGAAAATTACACCTCTCAAAAGAGTTTTATCTCTGTTTTCAAAACCAAGAGCTCTGGCACCTGTTTAGTCTTTGCTTCCTTTCACGGGTTTTCAACCTTGCCATCAAAAGCCACGGTTCGAGAGTCTCGCCTTCCTTCTTCAAAGCACCAATTATGAGAGCATAATTGTCATTCTTAGTGTAACATGCATTGTCCCAAAGTATTACATTCTCTTCTGCATGCTTGTGTTATTGCTAGTCTGAAATACTGAGTTCTAGTCACCTTTAAAACTCCGGAGGAGTTTCTGCATTTATGTTTTGCTTCACTCATGGAGGCTAGAGAAATGCCACTCAGGTATGTTAAGGCTATGTGCATTGTGATCCTGTCTTGATTTTCAGTAGCATATTATTTACTTTTAGTTGTTTGTGATTGATCACATGAAAGAAGAATTGCTTCGTGCATTGTCCTTATAGCATTGTTTCAATACTTGCTAAACTCTTTTCGTAGTACATGCTTATATACATATAATGAAGCAAAAGAGTTTGTCAAAGTTTTCTTTGTCGCTTCCAGTTCGTTGAACTGAATTGCTTGAGGACAAGCAATATGCTAAGCTTGGGGGAGTTGATACGTCTCAAACGTATCTACTTTTCCAAACACTTTTGCTATTGTTTTGCCCTCATTCTTGCATGATTTGGACGAAACTAACCCGGACTAACGCTGTTTTCAGCAGAGCTGCCTGTATGGTTTTATTGTGTGCAGGAAAATGGATTTTTAGGTATCGCAGAAAATTCCGGGAAAATTCACAGAAAATCCACACACCCGAAGGAGCCAGATGCCAGAAGTGGGACCATAGGAGAGCCCTGGGGGCCCCAGGCGCCCCCCTGGCGCGGCCAGGGGTGGGGCCGCGCCCTCTGGCCGCCTGGGCGCCTCCCCCCTCCTCTGGTGCCCTACCGATACTCCTATTTATTCTCGTGACGGGAAAACCCCAGAACAGAAGTCGTTTTTCCAGTTTCCGTCGCGGAGCCGCCGCCATCCTCTGTTCTTCTTCGGGAGGGCTAATCTGGAGGCTGATTTGGCCTCCGGAGAGGGGAGATCGTCGCCATCGTCATCACCATCACCAATCCATCCCTCCTCCATGACTTCTCTTCACATGTGTGAGTAATTCCCTGCTGTAGGCAAAGGGGATGGTAGGGATTGGATGAGTTTGATCATGTAATAGTTCGTCAGATTGTTGGGGGCATGTTGCCTATCATCTAGATTGGTGTTTATCTTCTTTGCTTCAACTTGTTGCTCTTAATGCTTGTCACTTTGGGCCCGAGTGCCATGTTTTCAGATCTGAACCCTATGTGTTTTCATGAATATATTTGTGTTCTTGATCCTATCTATGAGTTGTATGCACCTATTATGGTCCGGAACCGGCGATCCCAAAGGTGACAGCTTGGGACACCATAGGGGATGGTCCATAATTTGAGGATTCCATGTATCCATTGAGTTTATTCCTTTGTTACGGTGCTCTTTGACAGGAGCACCTTAATCTCCATAAGTTCCCTTTGGCCCCGTTCGTAGCGGCATGGTAGGACAAAAGATGTTGTGCTAGTTCTTATTGCAAGCATGCACAACTACCTACGGGATACATGCCTAATGTTTGATATTTGCCTAGATGATCATTGCTTTTCTTTGTGCCTTGCCCCGTGTTAGAATCTATTACATGTTCACTCTCATCCATGCTGCGCCCAACCATCCATCTCCCTAGCCTACAGTGTTTTCAATCCTGCGGGTCATTAGTTGTTACTTTTGTTGTTTACTTTTGTTGTCGTCACCATCACTATCATATTACCTTTACCACTTATCTTTTGTTGCAAGCAAGTATATTTCAGGTGCGGTTGAACTGACAACTCAACTGTCAAAGCTTATCAATACTCTTTGGCTCCCCTTGTGTCGAATCAATAAATTGAGTTAACTTACCCGCGAAGACTATCCCGATCCCTTACGTTTGTGGGGCATCAGGCCTTGGCTGAGCAATTATCTTTATTTGTTTCTGTACAGAACTAAAACAATATTAGAAAAATAATTACTTATTAGAAAAATGTGAAATAAAATTTGTTGTGATCCAGTAATTAGGCATTATTTTTCTGTATAAGTGGAATTATTGATTGCTTAAATAAAATTAATGACCATGTTATTATTATTACTAGTATTTCATGAATAAAGTAATCGTTGTTTATTCCTTGTTAATCAATTATTTATGTTAAAAATTTATTATACTTGTCTTGGACAGTAGCTAATTATGATTACTATTGAGATAAATTTAAACATGATTTAAAGCGATACAAATGTGACTTGTGTAAAATCATATGTGGATTGTTGCTTAATTCTTGCTTAACCATATGAACTTGTTAAATCACCACTAAAATTTTGCTCACATGTGTTAATGCTAATATGATTGATTGGTATGACTCATGTGATGATCTGATTGAGTGCTAAATGATTGTTTTGTTGGATTAAATGTTTGTTTGCAATGATGTGATGGTAATTGTGATCTATTTCCGCAATGTGTAGACGAAACGCTTGACGTTGCAGGTGAAGACTCCTTCCAAGCCGAAGAAGCCGTACCAGGAGACATCGTCGAGGAAGGCAAGCCATCTTCAAAAACTCAAACCCTTGTCCTACATTTTTACTTTCTTTGTACCATATTATATATCATGCTACTGTTATATCATTTTGGGGATGGGATTATATTAGTTGATTAGGTGAAACACCACATACCTTGTAAGCCTACCTATTTGGGAGAAAGAAATTAGACACCGATGATCTTGATCCCTAGCCTTGCTAAAGAACTAATGACTATATAATAATTTGGTTAATCTTGCTCCACCCTAATGTGTTGGCATACATCTAAGAAGATGTGATGGCCAAGATTGTGGTTGTTGGAAACATCGTTGGACATATTCAAAGTCTGGAGGGACTCTCTATAAGTACCGCCGAAACCTAGTCTTACACTACAACCACAATACTCTGGTATGGGACAGGGCTAGTTGGAAACTTGTTTATCTTAGTACGGGGGTCTTATAACTACACATGGATGTTTGATTCCACGAATCTGATAGCCCTCGAAGTCGAGTGGTGAAATTCTCTAGGCTTGGCATCAGAGGGAATGATGAGGACATGGCTACCATAGTTACAACCACAACCCCTGCTAATATACCTACTGGACCAATTACTAGAGATCGTGCACACCAATTAAATTATCAGGTACTTTAGCTTCTTGATAATGTTTCTAATGTTCATGTGAATATGATGCTGTCTAACGTCGATATATTTCTGTTGCTGACAAATGAAGGACCTAGCATGGACAAGAAGGATGAGCATTGGAGCATGTTCAAGCATGAAGATGACGAGGACATAATTATCATGGATATGACCATTAATTCCTCTATATTTGATCAAGAAATGAAGTCAATACAAAGGGGCATGATTGTGTGCTGTACAAGAAGTTATTTCACGTCACTTTTGGCCCAAGAGAAGATAGAGACCAAGTCTTTCACGTCATGGACTCAGATTCGGACTGCAGAGATATACCAAACTTCAAACAGCCGCCGTTTCTACATACGAACTCCAAATTGGGTGATTCTTTTTTCTGGTGATAGCTTATCTCGTCTAGTTTCCAACGCAATTGGTTTCACCTTCAAATTCCTTCGGAGCGTGGAGATATTGAGAAAACGGTGCGACCCAGCAGCAGAATCCGAATCAAAGTCCAACTCAATAGGTGTTGCATCACCTCCACATGGGCCCAAGTGCCTTGTACGACCTAGGTTTAGTTTTAGGACTCCTTGGGACGTCCTTTCACCCCCTTGGCCTCCACCCTTTAGTCCTATATAAGTAGATCAACCCCTAGGGTTTTTCTTTGGATTTCTTTTAGTTAAAAAGACTGCTTGGCTAATTGCTGCATCTTCGTGTACTCGGTTTGTGTCCAACGACCAGATCAAGACCGCTTTCGGAATCCCAACTTTATTCATACCTCATCTACATATTCGCAATATTCAGATTGCTTTATCATAGTTCTTGCTGGTTCTTCGATTGCTTGCAGGCACTAGACCTTCGTGGTCAGGTTGATCGTGCTCCGGCGTGGTCAATAACCTTCAGAAGATTGGTTTAGCGATTGCTAAGGCGCAACGTCGTTGCACGTTTGTAGTCGGATCGTCAAAGTCGACTCCATCAAATCGTAGTTATCATCTCATCGAAAGATCGGGACACCCCGCCTCTATCAGGGAACCTTGGTGCTCTTCGACTACGGTGCAGGCTTGGGTCCAAGAGGAGCATGACCTGGAACGCGGACAGTCCATGTAGTACGCAAGGGGTAGATTCACCTGTACTAGGATAGACAAGGGGAAAACTATGGTCGTTTATCCGAAAACCGCATACTGAGGTATGACGAACCGTGGGGACTCACGGCGGATGTATCGAATGTTGTGGGTAAAGTGTACAACCTCTGCAGAGTGAAAACTATTCGAGTAGCCGGAGTCCACGGTCATGGACAGCTAGTGAGGCCACACTTTGTGGGGAATAGATGAGAATTTCTAGTACTGAGATTATGGTTCACGATGATGATGTTGGTATTATGAAAAGGGTTGGACATGATTAAATCAAATACATTTGTGGGATTAAAATCTGTCAAGATTAAAATATTTCCAACTTAATTAATAATGAGTAGTTAGGATTTCCCTTGATAAACTCCACCGTATAGCCATCCCATTATTTTCTTGTACAAAATCGTGTTCATTTCTTTAGGTGGTTTGCGAGTACTTTGTATGTACTCACGGCTTTGTCCCTGGTTATTCAATCGGCCAGGCTTGGAGGAGCAGGTATTTGACGATGCCGCGACTGACGAGTACTAGGATGTGCTACGCTCTGAGCTTTGTCTGTGGATTGTGATGCTGCGATCTATCTTGCTTTTGCTTATTCCGCTGCCATTTGAGCCCGATGAGGCCGTGTAAGACTATGTTTATGTATGACTTTGTATTCGGTATTGTATGAACTTGTGACTGTGATATCCATTGTCGAGTTGTGCGTCATGCGACACTGATCATGGGAGCATGACGGTATGCACAGCTGGCCGCTTCGGACATATAGTCCGGGGTGCCCACACCTTTCTAGGGTTTCCCTAGTCAAAAATTGCAGCCACCACCCCCAGATCTTCCCCAATTTTCGCATGTTGTCTAATTTTTGCAGCAAACCCTAGCCTCCCTGCGATCTGGACCGTCGGATCGGCCAATTCAACGGCCTAGATCGTATCCCAGCCAGCCCGCACCCGAGCTCCTCCCATGGAGGCTCTCCTCCACGCCCGAGCCGCCTCGCCCCACCTCGCCTCTGGCCGGCGAGCCGAGCCGCCACCGGCAGCCGCGCCAGCCTCGCCGCGCTCCGATGAGCCATGTCGCGCTGCCGCCTCCTCGCCTCCTTCTTCTAGCTTTCCCTCACCTCCTCCCTCTCAGTGTTCGCTGCAGCGCCCGAGGCCGCCATGGAACCCCCTGGAGGTCGCGCTGCCGTCCCGGGACCTCAGTGCCCCACCGACGACGACCGGATCCGGCCCCTCCGCGGCCGCCGCACCCGTTCTGCCTCCTCCCGGCTGCCCTCGCGCCGCCTTCTCGCCGGTGGGCGCCGCCACCGACCGCTGCCGTCGGGCGCCCGTGCGCCTGCTCGGACGAGCGAGCAATCGCTCGTGCAGGCCGGCGTCCGCAGTGGCCCACCTGCGCCGGCCCAGTTCGCCCGGCTCCCTCCGCAGTTGGGCCAAAGGCCCACAGGGTGAGCGCCTTCTTTTTTGTTGTTGTTTTGTTTATTAGTTGCTGCTTAATTGGGCCGGCCCAGTTTTTTTACTATTATGTGACGCCCCGAGCGAGATTTAGCTGTCCTGCGCCCGTCCTGTTAAGCCCAGTAACAGTAGATTCGGCCCGTTGCCCTGTTTTTTTCCTGGGCAGTTTAATTTAGCAGATTGTCTTATTATTTTGCGTTCCCCGTCTCTTTTAACCGTAGCCCGGATCGCGACGCTTTAAACATGAAACTTGCTTATAATTTTGTGTAGATTAATAAAATGTGCTCCTTTGCCATGTTTGACCTTGTTTACATGCTGTTTTGCTGCTAATTACAACCCTTGCCACTGTAAACTGTAATTGCAATAAATTTTTAACCGTTGCTCCGTTTAAAATGTTCTTTACATGTAACTTGACTAGAATTGCATGTAGATCATGTTTATGTTGTTCTTGCTTGCTAATAAAAATAATAAAATATTTTTAGGGGAAAAACAGTACCAAATGCAATAATTATCGTGGGGTCCGTAATAGTTGGCATGTGTAGGTTTTACCCCCACTTAAAATGACTAGATTAGATAGTTTACTTTGTGCTTCACCTTTTGGCATGTTTGTGTGCTATGCCATGCTTGAGTGAGATGCCATGTTAACAACCTCTGTTGATCACCTGTAGCGAAACAACTTGAACCATCGTAAACATGCGGTATCGTCGTGTGTGACGAGTACTCCACTTAACCTGTTAGTAACCGCTCTCGACGGTAGGTGCGATGTCTCATGTTGCCTTCTTGTTGATGCTTGCTCATGTTTGCCTCGTAGTAATAGGGTGCTTTCTCGTTGATTGCTTTCCAGTGTTTACCCTCTTGTGTGCTTCCGCGGGTACCTCTCGGAGACGATGCGAGCTTGCGATCAACTACACCTTCGGAACCCGACTTATCAACAGGCAAGGACTATACACTACTTATGATCCATTCTATTTCAACCAGCGGTTTGCATGCTAGTTTAGGTTAGGTTCGATGTTTGATCCTACCACATGTTTACAACCTCTTTCAAACCGATACAGCCATGTCCCCTCCCAGCAAACCATGTACTGCTATGTTACTATTTCTCGTTGCTCAGCCCCTTCTTAGTATGCATGCTTAGGATGCTACGATGTTACCCTGTTACTCTTTTGTTTGGGCTATCACATTATTATAAATGTTGACTATATTCGACGAAGGATGGAAGGTCTAGGCTATCCCGCCCCGACGCTTTGTTCCATTCGAGTCACCTAGGATCCGAGTTCCGGGTATTGGTTTTAAGACTGAGCGTGTCTAACCGCGTGTGGGATTTTATGGGGTCCCCTTTTCTTAACTACCTAGCTTCAAACATTTCTAGAGGTGTCCCAAGCTGATTTGCCATTTGAAAACCACGCATATATGCCTGTCGGCTAGCTCCTGGCAGACATCCTTTAAAACAACCCGGACCAATGAGGACTTAGTTTCCCTATTGGTACACCTTTGACCGGCGAGGGCCCGAGGCCTCATGTGAAGCGTCTCGGTAACCCAAACCCTGTTGAGACGGAAGAGGTCGATCCGAGGGCGCGACCGGCTTTTGGATTGGATGTCGACTCCCCGGGGGCCACCCGGATTTGTTCGTTTTTAGCTAGAGGGACCTGTCGTACCAGATCTCTTAGAACTAAATCATAAAATGGTTGCCTATCATGGGTAGCAACAGAGAGTGATGGGCGTGCGTGCGGAGCCTTGTAATGGGCAGTTGGTACACCCATGAAGGGTTAAATCTTTTCGAGAAGCCGTGTCCACGGTTATGGACGACTTGAGACCTACTCCTTGTTCATAGACAACAACAACTCAGATAATCTTAATAACTTGCTCAACTGTGTGTGTGCCTTGATTGCTTCTTCTTCATCGGGATGCGAAGAGGAGGACAAGGATAGGAGAGGTGTTATGTTTGCGTAGTAGGTGGATAGCAGACTTGTTGGAGGCGATTCCTCATCGAATGCTTGGCTTCTTATCTTACTCTCTAGATCGTTATCCACTTCATAAATGCTAGTGCGGCAGCAACCTCACCACTTACCTCATCCTTACCATAAACTACTAGTTGTCCTAGAATGACGAGTGATGAAGTCCTTGCTGGGTTAGATGACCACTACAGTTGGATGCTGAGTACTTTTGTACTCATGATACTACCCCAAAACTCTTTTCAGGGTTCTTGATCGACAACAGGTATGGTGATCGACGTTTCACGTGGAGACTCAACGACGACTAGTTAGGCGGATCCCGGCGGAGGGCCTGGACCCGTGTGGTTATGGGTATCGATGTTTTTCTCTTTGCCACTAGGCATTTGATTGTAGTCTGTACTCAGACATGTATCTACCGCTGTTGTATTGTATTAAGGCAGTTGTATGCCGATTGTACGAGATGTTGTATCCTTGTAGTTGTAATGTTGTGATATCATGTTGGAAATCCGGGGCATATGGCTTTGTCATATGTCGCGGTGGGAACGATATGTGCTTCGTCCCTGGATCTGGATGGAAACATCTAGATCTGGAACAGTACCGCATATCGGGCCTTACAGGAGTGCATAGTGTTCCCTTCGTAACCGGAACACCCTCCATGATAAGGGCCTTCCCACTTGGGAGACAACTTGTTTAGACCCCTCCTGGATTGTAGCCGACGGAGACAAGGTCACCTTCCTCAAGTTCCCAGGAGCGGACGTGGCAGCTGTTATAGCGGTGTAGTCTTTGCTGGTACCGCCCGGCGCGTGTAGTAGCCCGAGTACGTACTTCCTCGGCAACGATGACATCTCCTTGTCGGCGTTGCTCCTGTTCGGCTTCATCAAAGGTACGGACTCGAGGAGATCCATATTTTAGTTCTGTGGGAAGCACCGCGTCCGCTCCGTAAATGAGAGCGATGCGCGTCTCATTATTGGCTCGATTGGGCGTGGTCCTCATTGACCATAGAACAGCAAGGAGTTCATCCACCCAACGCTTTCTACACTTTTCGAGCCGCTGGAAGGTACGGGTCCGGAGACCTCGGAGTACTTCCGAATTGGCACTCTCTTCCTAGCCGTTGCTCCTCTGATGAGCCACTGAAGCAAAACACACTGCGGTGCCTATTTACTCGCAGTACTCGAGGAAGGCCGGACTTGTCAACTGGGTATCGTTGTCCATGATGATCCGGTTAGGAACTTCAAAACGACACACCAGGTTTCTTATAAACTTCATGGAGGATTGCGCCGTGGTCTTGCGGACTGGCTCCACTTCTGGCCACTTGGTGAATTTGTCGATCGCGACGTTGAGGAACTCATAACCTCCAGTAGCATGGGGGAATGGGTCCAAGATGTCTGATCCCTAGACCGCAAAGGGCCATGATAGAGGGATGGTTTGGAGAGCTTGTGCTGGTTGATGAACAGCCTTGCCGTGGAATTGGTAGGCATCATAGCTGTTGACAAGCTCCATGGCTTTGCCGGAGGTAGACTAATAGAACCCTTGCCGGAAAGCTTTGCCGACTAGTAGTGATGAGGACATCCCTACTAATGTTACACCCATATCCTCACCAACTACACATATTGGACCAGTTACTAGAGCTCGTGCACGTCAACTAAATTATCAGGTACTTTCGTTTCTTGCGAATCCTTCTATTGTTCATGAACATATGATACTGCCTAAATTAGATACTTTTGTTTTGCTTATGAATGAAGGACCTAGCATGGACAAGAAGGATGGTCATTGGAGCGGGATCAAGCATGGAGAAGAAGGTGCGCGCGCGGGAAAGGACAGCGGAGCTTCCCGTGGTGATTATCGCACTTTGAAGCCACCATAAGGCGCGCATGAAGTCTTGGACGAAATACGCGAGATGCCACTTCATTATTTTCGTCCAAGGGCAATTATAGGTGCTGCGTCACCTTAATATTGGGCTGGGCCCATGTAATTTCGAAATACCACCTTATAGGCTGTTTTTAGAGTCCGTATGTGTGGGGAAACCGAGTTAGGGTTGTTTTCGGACCCCACCTCCAAGGGGTCACGAAAATCCCCTCTGTTCCCCCATATATACAGCCCTTAGGGCGTCGTTTAGACTTGGGTTTTAATTAGATTTAAGTTAGCCATAGCCGCAACTTCGAGCTCTTCGTTTGTGTCATCCGACCAGGCCAAGACCTCATTGGAACCCCAACTTTCGTAATCTTTCATCTTATATTCGCAATATCCAGATTGCAATTCTTAGTTCTTGCTTGTTCTTCGATTGCTTGCAGGAATTAGACCTTCGTGGTCAGGTTGATCGTGCATCCGCGGGATCAATAACCTCTCGGAGTTGGTTTAGCGATCGCTAAGGCGCAACGTCTTCGCACGTTCGTAGTCGGGTCGTGAAAGTCTACTCCACCATAATCGATCTCCACCATCTCATCGAAACATCGGGACACCTTCGCCTCTATCAAGTAGCCCTGGAACAAATGTGGGCGCCGCATGTTCCGTCGTGGTCCGGACGGGAGAAGCTTCTTGCCTTCGTGTGTGGGGATGCACAGTAGCTTCACACCGTTGGGACGCCTGTGGTAAAGGGTGTCATCGAGTAGGAGGTACATCGTTGATTAACGAGCGACCCACTCGGCGTCCTTCCGGTTGCTTGGTAGACATCCTCGTCCTGGTAACGAAACAGCAGGAAGTCGTCGCGGTCCAGCTTGCAGCCACGGATGAAGACCATCCACCCGTGAGACAAGAAGAGATCACCGGTGGTCGCCTGGTGGGTCATGCTTGATGTCGGAGCACCATTCGGACAGGTCATGCTTGTTGGTCTTGTGTATCTTGCAATATGGCGATGGGGTGGTGTCAACGGCGGCAACCACGATGTCAATGGAGGGTGGTTGTGGAGCGGCCCTGTTCCCCTCCGTCGTGAACACGGCTTAGTGTACGCGTTTACGGTCCCCGGGCTCCCCGGAAGGATGGTAACTTCCGGAAGGAGCTTGAGCCGCAGGGCGTCTTCCGGCATCTTGATTAATAGGCAGGACAACCTCTTCGACGCGCGCGACCTTGTCGGTGAGCTCGAACAGGGCGGTGATAGTCTTCATGGACCGGGTACTCATCTTCTCCAGCATGCGCGGGTTCTTGACGTTGGCATGAGAGGTGGCGATGATTGCGGCTGCATGCGCTCGGGGATGCAATGCTACATCTAGGTGAATCTTTGGACGAACTTCCGGATGGGTTCGCCGTCCTTCTGCACTACTCGGCGTAAATCACTAACGGTTTTTGGAGGTTGGACCCCTTCGGTGAACGCGACGACAAACTTTTCACAGAGTTCCGCCCACGAGCTGATGGAGTTGGCCGGGAGATGCATCATCCACCACAAACATTGTCCTTGAGCTTCATGGGAAAGTAGATGGCCTTCGCTTTGTCGTCTCCCCCCGCGATCTACACAACAGTGTTCTACATATGGATGAACTCGCCGGGGTCTGTCTTTCCGTCATACGGAAGTGGGCCATCTATCTGGAACTTCTTGGGCCACTGGACATTGCGGAGATCTTGGGTGAAGGCTACGCACACGTTGTTGTAGTCGCTTTCACCGGCAAGGATCCTCTCTCAGACAATATCGATGGGAGGAACCCGGGCCTCGGAACACCGGCGAGTTTCCTTCTGCCTAACGATGGTGGTTCGAGCGTCTTCGTGGCGGCGATCCTCCAGGCGAGTATGCTGATCCGGGGATCCACGGTGCCCAGATGATGCCACAAAAGCTACACCAGGAGATCCGGCCCATCGAGGAGAGGGCTGGCGGACGGTGGGATCGCGACATCGCTTATCTCGGGGATGGTCTTGTTGATGCCCATGTTGGGGGGGGAGTGCATAGTGTTCCCTTTGTAACCGGAACCCCCTCCCCGATAAGGGCCTTCCCACTTTGGAGACATCTCGTTTAAACCCATCTTGGACTGTAGCCGACGGAGGACAAGGTCGCCTTCCTCAAGTTCTCGGGAGCGGTCGTGGCGGCTGTGATAGCAACGTACTTCCTCGGCAAATACGACATTTCCTTGTTGTAGTTGCCGCTTTTCGGCTTCATCGAAGGCTCAAACTCAAGGAGATCCCTATCTGAGTTCTGTGGGGAGCACCGCCTCCGCTCCGTAAATGAGAGCGAAGTGTGTCTCATTTGTGGCTCGATTGGGTGTGGTCCTCATTGACCATAGAACCGCAGGGAGTTCATCCACCCACCGCTTTCCACACTTTTCGATCCGCTTGAAGGTATGGGTCCGGAGACCTCGGAGTACTTCCGAATTGGCACTATCTGCCTGGCCGTTGCTCCTCGGATGCGCCACTGAAGCGAAACACACTGCGGTTCCCATTTACTCGCAGTACTCGAGGAAGGCCTGAATTGTGAATTGGGTGTCGTTGTCCATGATGATCCGGTTAGGAACTCCGAAACGACACACCATGCTTCTTATAAACTTGATGGTGGATTGCGCCTTGGTCCTGCGGACTGGCTCCACATCTGGCAACTTGGTGATTTTGTCGATGGCGACGTAGAGGAACTCATAACCTCCTATAGCACGGGGGAATGGGCCCAAGATGTCCAATCCCCAGACCGAAAAGGGCCATGACAGATGGATGGTTTGGAGAGCTTGTGCTGGTTGATGAACAACCTTGGCGTGGAATTGGCAGGCGTCGCAGGTGTTGACAAGGTCCGTGGCGTCGTTCAAGGCGGTAGGCCAATAGAACCCTTGCCGGAAAGCTTTGCCGACGAGAGCCCAGGAACCAATGCAGGCGCCGCATGTTCCTTCGTGGTCCGGACGGGAGCAGCTTCTTGCCTTCGTCTGTGGGGATGCATAGTAGCTTCACACCATTGGGATGCCTGCAGTAAAGGGTCTCATCGAGTAAGAGGTACAACGATGATTGACAATCAACCCACTCGGCGTCCTTCCGGTTGCTTGGTAGCTCTCCGTTCTTCAGGTAGTCTCCAGTCATGCTGAAGCATTTCAGCGTCAAGACGTCCTCGCCCACGTAACGGAAAAGGAGGAACTTCCCGCGGTCCACCTCGTGGCCATGGACGAAGACCTTCCACCCGTGCGGCAAGAAGAGATCATTGGTAGTCGCTTGCTGGGTCTCCACCTTCACCGCGTTGCCTCCGGATTCCTCCTCTCCGAAAACGTCGTCGCCATGATGCGGCGTCCTTGGCTTGCCCTTGTTCTGGTAGCCGCCTCGGCCCCCGCGTTGGGAACCTCCGCCCTGCTGAGCCTTCCTTTCGGCGTCCTTCTTGGAATAGAAGGTCGCATTGTCTTCTTGGAGCTTAATGACGGAGCGACACTCGGACAGCTCGTGCTTGTTGGCCTTGTGTATCTTGAAGTATGGCGATGGGGTGGTGTCCGTGGCAGCAACCACGGTGTCGATGGAGGGTGGTTGCGGAGCGGCCCCGTTCCCCTTCGTGGTGAACACGGCTTGGTGTACGCGTTTACGGGCCCTGGGCTCCTCGGAAGGATGGTTCCTTCCGGAAGGAGCTTGAGCTGCAGGGCGTCTTCGGCATCTCGATTAGTAGGTATGACCGCCTCTTTGACGCGGGCGACCTTGTCGGCGAGCTCGAACAGGGCGGTGATAGTCTTGATAGACCGGGTTCATCTTCTCCAGCATGCGCGGATTCTTGACGTTGGCATGAAAGGTGGCGATGATTGCGGACTCATGCGCATCGGGGATGCAATGTTGCATCTGGTTGAATCTTTGGACGAACTTTCGGAGAACAATTGGAGCTTTTTTTGTTAAAGCCACCACCCTGGTATCACAGATCCAACTTGGTTCAACGAGTTCGCCGTCCTTCTGCACTACTCAGCGTAAGTCACTAACGGATGTTGGACCCCTCCCGTAAACGCGCCGACAAACTTTTCACACAGCTCCGCACTCGAGCTAATGGAGTTGGCTGGGAGATGCATCATCCACCGGCGAACATTGTCCTTAAGCTTCATGGGGAAGTAGTTGGCCTTCGCTTTGTCACCTCCCCCGGGATCTCCACAACAGTGTTGTACATAAGGATGAACTCGACGGGGTCTGTCTTTCCGTCATATGGAAGTGGGCCATCTATCTGGAACTTCTTGGGCCACTGGACGGTGCAGAGATCTTGGGTGAAGGCTACGCACACGGTGATGTAGTCGCCTTCACCGGAAAGGATACCCTCCTGGACAACATCGAGTGGAGGAACCCGGGCGTCAGAACACCGACGAGTTTCCTTCTTCCTAACGATGGTGGTTCGAGTGTCTTCTTGGCGGCAATCCTCCAGGCGAGTACGCTGATCCGGGGATCCACAGTGCCCGGATGATGCTACATAAGCTGCACCAGGAGATCCGGCCCATCGACGAGCGGTCGGGCGGGAGGCGAGTCCACGGCAGCGCTCATCTCGGGGATGGTCTTGTCGACGCCCATGCCGGGGGGAGTGCATAGTTTTCCCTTCATAGTCGGAACACCCTCCCCGATAAGGGCCTTCCCACTTGGGAGACAGCTTGTTTAGACCCCTCCTGGACTGTAGCCAATGGAGTACGAGGTCACCTTCCTCAAGTTCTCGGGAGCGGACGTGGTAGCTGTGATAGCGGCGTAGTCCTTGCTGGTATCGCCCGGCGCATGTAGCGACCCGAGTACTTACTTCCTCGACAACGACGACATCTCCTTGTCGGAGTTGCTGTTGTTCGGCTTCATCGAAGGCGCGAACTCGAGGAGATCCTTATCTAAGTGCTGTGGGGAGCACCGGCTCCGCTCCGTAAATGAGATCGAAGCGCGTCTCATTTTGAATCAATTGGGTGTGGTACTCATAACCATAGAACAGTTGGGAGTTCATCCACCCACTTCCACACTTTTCGAGCCGCTTGAAGTTACGGGTTCGGAGACCTCGGAGTACTTCCGAATTGGCACTCTCTGCCTGGCCATTGATCCTCGGATGAGCCACTGAAGTGAAACACGCTGCGGTGCCCATTTACTTGCAGTACTCGAGGAAGGCCTGACTTGTGAACTGGGTGCCTTTTTCTGTGATGATCCGGTTAGGTACTCCGAAATGACACACCAGGCTTTTGATAAACATGATGGCGGATTGTGCCGTGGTCTTGCCGACTGGCTCCACTTCCGGCAACTCGGTGAATTTGTCGATGTCGAAGTAGAGGAACTCATAACCTTCGGTAGCACGAAGGAATGGGCCCAAGATGCCAATCCCCAGACCGCAAAGGGCCTTGACAGAGGGATGATTTGGAGAGCTTGTGCTGGTTGATGAACAGCCTTCGCGTGCAATTGGCAGGCGTCGTAGGTGTTGACAATCTCCATGGCTTCTGATAGAGGCGAAGGTGTCCCGATGTTTCGATGAGATGGTGGAGATCGATTTTGGTGGAGTAGACTTTCACGACCCGACTACGAACGTGCGAAGACGTTGCGCCTTAGCAATCGCTAAACCAACTCCGAGAGGTTATTGATCCCGCGGGTGCACGATCAACCTGACCACGAAGGTCAATTCCTGCAAGCAATCGAAGAACAAGCAAGAACTAAGAATTGCAATCTGGATATTGCGAATATAAGATGAAAGATTAACAGAAGTTGGGGTTCCAATGCGGTCTTGGCCTGGTCGGACGACACAAACGAAGAACTCGAAGTTGCGGCTATGGCTAACTTAAATCTAATTAAAACCCAAGTCTAAACGACGCCCTAAGGGCTGTATATATGGGGGAACAGAGGGGACTTTCGTGACCCCTTGGAGGTGGGGTCCGAAAACAACCCTAACTCGGTTTCCCCACACATACGGACTCTAAAAACAGCCTATAAGGTGGTATTTCGAAATTACATGGGCCCAGCCCAATATTAAGGTGACGCAGCACCTATAATTGCCCTTCGACGAAAATAATGAAGTGGCATCTCGCGTATTTCGTCCAAGACTTCATGCGCGCCTTATGGTGGCTTCAAAGTGCGATAATCACCACTGGAAGCTCCGCTGTCCTTTCCCGCGCGCGCACCTTCTTCTCCATGCTTGATCCCGCTCCAATGACCATCCTTCTTGTCCATGCTAGGTCCTTCATTCATAAGGAAAACAAAAGTATCTAATTTAGGCAGCATCATATGTTCATGAACAATAGAAGGATTCGCAAGAAACGAAAGTACCTGATAATTTAGTTGACGTGCACGAGCTCTAGTAACTGGTCCAATATGTGTAGTTGGTGAGGATATGGGTGTAACATTAGTAGGGATGTCCTCATCATCCTCCCCTTCTTGAATTGAAGTCGTCCTCGACGGAAGCTCATCATCTTCTCCCAAATAAGGCTTCAAATCTGCAATATTAAATGTGGGACTAACCCCAAAGGCTGCAGGTAGCTCAAGTTTATATGCATTATCATTAATTTTCTGCAAAACCTTAAAGGGACCATCAGCTCGAGGCATTAACTTAGACTTGCGCAAATCAGGAAACCTATCTTTACGTAGATGTAACCAAACAAGATCTCCGGGTTCAAACACAACATGCTTTCGACCCCTATCACCAGCAAGCTTGTATCTAGCATTCATGCGCTCAATGTTTTCTTTAGTTAACTCATGCATTTTTAATATCAATTCAGCACGTTGCTTAGCATCAAAATTAACCTTCTCCGAAGATGGAAGAGGCAGCAAATCAATAGGTGCACGAGGTAGAAAACCATAAACAATCTCAAAAGGGCACATTTTAGTGGTAGAATGCAATGAACGATTATAAGCAAATTCAATATGAGGTAAACATTCTTCCCACAGTTTCAAGTTACTCTTTAAAACAGCCCTAAGCATAGTAGACAAAGTCCTATTGACCACTTCAGTTTGTCCATCAGTTTGGGGATGACATGTAGTACTAAAAAGTAGTTTAGTCCCCAACTTAGCCCATAAGCATCTCCAAAAATGGCTAAGAAACTTAGTATCACGATCCGAGACAATAGTATTGGGCACACCATGTAAGCGAATAATCTCACGAAAAAATAAATCAGCAACATTAGCAGCATCATCGCTTTTATGACATGGTATAAAATGTGCCATCTTAGAAAATCTATCCACGACCACAAATATGCTATCCCTCCCATTCTTTGTTCGAGGCAAGCCTAAAACAAAGTCCATGGATATGTCCTCCCACGGAACACTAGGTACAGGTAAAGGCATGTATAAACCATGAGGATTGAGTCGTGACTTAGCTTTTTGACATGTAGTGCAGCGAGCAACAAAACGCTCAACATCCCGTCTCATCTTTGGCCAAAAGAAATGTGTAGCAAGTACGTCCTCCGTCTTCTTCACGCCAAAGTGTCCCATTAATCCTCCTCCATGCGCCTCCTGCAACAACAAAAGACGAATAGAGCTAGCTGGAATGCATAGCTTGTTAGAACGGAACACAAATCCATCATTAAGCACAAACTTGTTCCATGTTCTACCCTCTCTACAATTCTGCAATACATCATTAAATTCCGCATCATTTACATATTGATCTTTGATTGTCTCTAAACCGAAAATCTTGAAGTCAAGTTGTGAAAGCATAGTATAACGACGAGACAAAGCATCAGCAATAATATTATCTTTCCCCTTCTTGTGTTTAATGACATAAGGGAAAGTCTCAATAAATTCAACCCACTTAGCATGTCTACGATTAAGTTTTGCTTGACTTCTTATGTGTTTCAAAGATTCATGATCAGAATGTATAACAAATTCTTTGGGCCATAAATAATGTTGCCAAGTTTCTAATGTCCGAACAAGAGCATATAATTCCTTATCATAAGTAGAATAGTTCAGACTAGGCCCACTCAATTTTTCAGAAAAGTAAGCAACAGGTTTAGCATCTTGTAATAACACACCTCCCAAACCAATCCCACTAGCATCGCATTCAAGCTCAAAAGTCTTATTAAAATCAGGAAGTTGGAGCAAAGGAGCATGTGTTAACTTATCTTTCAATACCGTGAAGGCTTCTTCCTGTGCGGTACCCCAAGTAAAAGGCACATCCTTGCGTGTAAGCTCATTGAGAGGGGCAGCAATGGTGCTGAAATCTCTCACAAAACGCCTATAGAATCCAGCGAGGCCAAGAAAACTCCTCACTTGTGTGACCGTTTTGGGCTGCGGCCAACTCTCAATCGCCTCGATCTTGGCTTTATCCACTTCAATTCCCTGCGGAGTAACAACATAGCCAAGAAACGATACTCGGTCGGTGCAAAAGGTGCACTTCCCAAGGTTACCAAACAAACGTGCATTACGTAGAGCAATAAAAACAGCACGTAAATGATCCAAATGTTCCTCCAAAGATTTGCTATAAATCAGTATATCATCAAAATAGACTACCACAAATCGTCCAATGAAAGCACGTAAAACCTCGTTCATTAATCTCATGAAAGTGCTAGGTGCATTAGTTAACCCAAAAGGCATGACTAACCACTCATATAATCCAAACTTAGTTTTAAAAGCCGTTTTCCATTCATCTCCTAATTTCATGCGAATTTGATGGTATCCACTACGCAAATCAACTTTGGAAAACATGGTAGAGCCACTTAATTCATCAAGCATATCATCTAACCTAGGAATAGGATGATGATAACGAATAGTAATATTATTAATGGCTCGACAATCAACACACATACGCCATGTTCCATCCTTTTTAGGCACTAATATAACAGGAACAGCACAAGGACTAAGGGATTCACGTATGTAACCTTTGTCGAGTAGCTCTTGTACTTGACGCTGAATCTCCTTCGTCTCCTCTGGATTGGTACGGTATGGCGCACGGTTGGGCAACGAAGCACCGGGAATTAAGTCAATCTGATTCTCAATCCCTCGAATAGGTGGTAATCCCGGTGGTACGTCTTGTGGAAAGACGTCAATAAACTCCTGCAAAAGGTCAGTGACAACAGGAGGCAAAGAAGGAGGCAATTCCTCAAATCAAAACAAGGCTTCTTTGCACACAAAAGCATAGCACACATATTGACTAACATCCAAATCTGAAATATCAACTTTAGTAGCAAGCAAAGTTGGACTAGTCAATTTAATTTCATTAGAAACAGCAGAAGAAGATTTGCTATTAGTCTCATTTTCACTCTTATTTTTCTCCTGTTTAGCTTTACTAGCTCTAGCAAGATCATCTTTCACAATTTGTTCAGGAGACATAGGAAGTAAAGCAATATTTTTATCCTGATGAACCAGAGTAAACTGATTTGTCCTACCATGGTGTACAACATTCCTATCAAATTGCCATGGTCTACCAAGTAAAAGAGAGCATGCTTGCATGGGTACCACATCACAATCAACATAATCAGCATATGCAGCAATGCTAAAGTGCACACGAACAGAACGCGTTACCTTAATCTTACCACTATTGTTAAACCACTGAATATAGTACGGATGGGGGTGTGGTCTTGTGGTGAGAGATAGCTTCTCCACCAACTCCATGCTAGCCAAGTTGTTGCAACTCCCTCCGTCAATGATGATGCGAACCGAACGTTCTTGCACCACTCCCTTTGTGTGGAACAAATTATGCCTCTGGTTTTGCTCAGCCTTCGTTACCTGCACACTTAACACACGTTGAGAAACCAAACTAGCATATTTATCTGCATCATCAGGAGCCATATACTCTATATCAAGAGCATCATCATGGGCACCCTGTTCCTCATGAGCGATGAGAACTAAAGTCTCCTCATCATAGTCACTCGCTGACTCATACCCACCATCCGCCGTAATAATCATCACACGCTTGGAGGGACAGTCTTTTGCGAAGTGACCTCCACCTTGGCACCTGCGACATTTAATATCACGATCTCGTGTTTGCCCTGTGGAAGCCATGGATGAAGAAGAACTCGCCGCTGGACCATTCTGTGCACCCTTGAATGGTGGCGCTGACTGTTTTGGTGGCTCCCTGTAAGAATGAGCGGCTGAAGTAGATGGTGGTGCAGTAGGACGTGTGGATGTAGAAGGTCCACGCGATGTCCATGATGTATTTCGTCCTGCAGAAAAGTTAGGTCTCGTAGCGGCCTGTCGATCCTGCACTTCACGTTCAGCTTTACAAGCAAGATGAAACAAACGAGTAATAGTAGCAAAGTCCTTGTATTCTAGAATAGTTTGTATCTCCCTGTTTAAACCACCCATAAAACGTGCAAGCATAGCTTCATTATCCTCTACTAGGCCACATCTAATCAATCCAGTTTGTAATTCTTGATAATATTCCTCTACAGAATTTTTGCCTTGTCTCAAACGCTGTAATTTTTGTAGCAATTCACGTTGATAATAAGGAGGAACCCAGCGAGTACGCATAGCATCTTTTAAAGCAGCCCAAGTGGTTGGAATATTATTAGCATGCAATCTACAATGTTCAGACCACCAAATAGATGCAAACCCCGTGAATTCACAAACAGCAGCAGTAACACGTCTATTCTCAGGATATTGTAAACATGTAAAGCGTTGTTCAGTTTCTAACTCCCAAGTAAGATAAGCATCAGGAATATATCTACCCTCAAACGGCTTAAGATTCAATTTAAGTTTAGGCACATGTTCATCATCGCGTACCTGAGGGGGTGGTTGGTGTCGACCGTGGCGAATGTTGGGACGTGGACGTCCAGCTGGCTGTTCATAGGCCGCTTCCTGTTCCACCTCCTCCTCGTAATCACCCTCGTAGTTGTCGTCCAGGCCGACGTCAGAAGCAGCAGCAACAGGTACTGCAGCAGCAGGAGGAGCACCAAGACCAGCAGCTTGTCCTCTCGGAAACAGAATACGTCGTGCACGTGGTAGTGGCGGTGGCTGTGGCTGTGCTGGAGCGGCAGCAGGCTGTGTAGGTAGGCGTGCGATCAACTCAGTAAACTTGGCGTCGAGCTTGGTGTCGATCATCTTTTCCACGCCATCAATGGCCTCTGTAAATCTGGTCTCGATGTCATTCACCTGTTCAGACATCATTTGTGCAAATTTATCATGTAGCTCCTTGTTTGTCATGTTCTCCCAATCGGGTGCATCCCGCGCCACTTCATCATGTGATCCTGGCATGGTTAGCAGAAATAGAAAACAAACAGGAATATGATCCTACTTCTACTAATGGGATGTGGGGTGGTGGAAAGCACAAATCCGTCAAGCTTTTCTTTCGTTCTTACCGATTCTTACCTAGCAGCAGGTGGTGACGTACAACCAACGGGTCAAAACTCTCAGAGATGTGGTAGAGTGATGGCCAGGAGGTGTCAAAACGCACGATGTAGAATATATGTGGAGCTGTAGGAAGGCTGACAAGTATGGTAGCAAAAGCTCAACAGTAATCAAAACAGAGATGCAAAGCTGAATAAACACTCAACGTCGGTACTGTGCTGATCCTAGGCTAGACCGTACTAGAGACGCGAGCCTAAAACACCAACGAAAGCACGGCGCGGCACGTAAACAACTGAGAAGCACACTCTGAATTTTTTTTTCTCTCTTTTTTTTTTTTTTTTTTTTTTGCTCTTTTTTTTTTTTTTTTTTTTTTTGCGATGCGGGACTGCGGTGGCTGAAAAAGTGCGAAAAAATCACTATGGTGACGAACGTCTCAAAATGAGTTTCTGGACCTAAGGAACGTATGGGTACGAAATTTTTTCACCCCTGAATTTTTTGGCCTAAAAACTGCTCTGAAAAGCGTGCCAGACTCTAACAAGTTTTTTTTCTCTCTTTTTTTTTTTTTTTTTGGAAATCACCCCCCTTCTCTGGACGGAAAAAGTTTGGTGAACTCCGACTCTAACAACTCAAAACTAATCTGGCTACAGAGAGATCACGAACCGTACTAATGGTGGAACTCAACTCGGACTCGTGGGACGTGGTGGTGTATGTGGACTTGGATTGGCGGAACGTGGTAGGATGACTACTGTGCGGCGGCGACGTGGCAAACTGTGATCAGAACTCGAAACTCTAAGGGAACTAGACGCTAAGATCAGCAACTTGACACAACGATGCAACCGTAAATTCAACAAAGCAAGTACTGAAAAGAAAACTGGACACAGGCTCGGACTGTCTTGGGACGTGATGATCTAACCCTAAAGTTTTTTTGGCTTTTTCGTGGGATGTAGGTATGACGAACAGAAACAATCTAGACTACGAAAAATGGTAAATCTCACCGAGCAACCTGGAAATCTGATACCACTTGATAGAGGCGAAGGTGTCCCGATGTTTCGATGAGATGGTGGAGATCGATTTTGGTGGAGTAGACTTTCACGACCCGACTACGAACGTGCGAAGACGTTGCGCCTTAGCAATCGCTAAACCAACTCTGAGAGGTTATTGATCCCGCGGGTGCACGATCAACCTGACCACGAAGGTCAATTCCTGCAAGCAATCGAAGAACAAGCAAGAACTAAGAATTGCAATCTGGATATTGCGAATATAAGATGAAAGATTAACAGAAGTTGGGGTTCCAATGCGGTCTTGGCCTGGTCGGACGACACAAACGAAGAACTCGAAGTTGCGGCTATGGCTAACTTAAATCTAATTAAAACCCAAGTCTAAACGACGCCCTAAGGGCTGTATATATGGGGGAACAGAGGGGATTTTCGTGACCCCTTGGAGGTGGGGTCCGAAAACAACCCTAACTCGGTTTCCCCACACATACGGACTCTAAAAACAGCCTATAAGGTGGTATTTCGAAATTACATGGGCCCAGCCCAATATTAAGGTGACGCAGCACCTATAATTGCCCTTGGACGAAAATAATGAAGTGGCATCTCGCGTATTTCGTCCAAGACTTCATGCGCGCCTTATGGTGGCTTCAAAGTGCGATAATCACCACTGGAAGCTCCGCTGTCCTTTCCCGCGCGCGCACCTTCTTCTCCATGCTTGATCCCGCTCCAATGACCATCCTTCTTGTCCATGCTAGGTCCTTCATTCATAAGGAAAACAAAAGTATCTAATTTAGGCAGCATCATATGTTCATGAACAATAGAAGGATTCGCAAGAAACGAAAGTACCTGATAATTTAGTTGACGTGCACGAGCTCTAGTAACTGGTCCAATATGTGTAGTTGGTGAGGATATGGGTGTAACATTAGTAGGGATGTCCTCATCAGCTTCGTTCAAGGCGGTAGGCCAATAAAACCATTGCCGCAAATCTCTGCCGATCAGAGCCCGGGAACCAATGTGGGCGCCGCATGTTTCTTCGTGGTTCGGACGGGAGCAGCTTCTTGCCTTCGTCTGTGGGGATGAATAGTAGATTCACACAATTATGACGCCTGCGGTAAAGGGTCTCATCGAGTAGGAGGTACATCGCTGATTGACGAGCAACCCGCTCGGCGTCCTTCCGGTTACTTGGTAGCTCTCCGTTCTTCAGGTAGTCCATGATGTCAGTACCCCAGTCTAGGGGTGCTCGGTCGACAATGACGACTTGGTGCTTGCGGGGGATGAAGGAGGGCAGTTCTCCGAGACACTGCCCCTTGGTCTCGATCCTTTACTTCTTGGTCTTCGGTCACGTGGGGTCCACTGAGGGTTTGAGTAACCGCTCAACGAACAACCCAGGTGGTACTTTTTCCTTCCGGACAGCGATTTTGGACAGCTCGTCCGCGACGCTGTTCTTGGACCTTGGGATATGCTCCATCCCAAGGCCATGGAAGTACTTCTCGAGCTTGCGGACTTCGTCGACGTACGCCCGCATCTGGGGCCATCCGTAATCGTCCTTGACTTGGTTGACCACTAGCTGAGAGTCGCCTCTAACTTCGAGTCTTCTAATTCCTAAACCATGGCGGCACTCAAACCGGTGAGCAAGCCTTCGTACTCTGTTGTGCAGTTAGTGGAGGCCTCTCCCTCGTACCACATGTGTATAGCATACTTCAGGACTTCTACGGTTTGGGAAACCAGGACAGCGCCGGCCCCGGCTCCCTGCAAAGAGAAGGATCCGTCAAAGTACATGGTCCACTCATTGTTGTCTTCAGTGCCGGGAAGCGAAGATGCTTCCCGGAGGTATTCGTCATCTTCCGGAGTCCGAGTCCATTCAGCAACGAAATCAGCCAGTACCTTGCTCTTGATGGTGGAGGAGTTGACAAATGTGAGGTCAAAGCCAGACACCTCCAGCGCCCATGTCGGGACCCGGGGTTAGCGTATGCAAGACTCGCTACAACACAATCATATCGAGAGCCGAGAACCATACCCACTTGTCTAAGCAGACAAGGCCAAGCACAGAACGTTCTCGAAAAGCATCGAACGTGAGGGGCATCCCATCCAGGTCGGATGATCAACTGAGATGGGTCCTCGTCGTACGCACACAAGTCTAAATGATATGGGTGATGAACTCCCATACTCATAGACAAGTCGCCTCAACCATACTATCGATTGTATCATAACCCTTACATAGACTTACTCAAGCCCGGTCACTTAGTCGGGGTCTAGGGCGGGCTCGATCATACATCAAAGTGTGCCCATGACGGAGTCACGAACAATCGCATCGCGATACCCCAAGCTGCGCAATCAAAGGGCCACTTGGTGTATAAAAGACCGCCAGCCAGATCACAACTAAGGTCTCGAAAACCCATACTAAGACATGCATGTTATAATCATACACGCAGCACACATGTCTAGTATGAACAGCAGGTATCATTGCAATTCTCTACAAAGTGTACAACTTTATTGATAACTCTTACAGAGTGCACATAGAGATCACGAGACCGTGATCCAACATTACATCAAACATGCGGAAGCAAAGTAGGTCTGAGTACAGACAAGTTTAACAAATGGCTTAGAGAAACCTTATCTATAAACAAGCCCTTCCACGAGGGACCAGTCGTCTGACTGGGACTACACTAGCTTGATCAGTCGTCGAGCTCCAGGAAGAATCCACCTTCGGGATCAGTGGGTTCATCTAAAACATAGAATAAGCAAACGTGAGTACAAAGTCGTACTCAACAAGACTTACGTAGGAACTATACTACTCATGCACATGTATCAAGGTAAAGGGAGGTGGGGTTCAATGCAGAAGTGCCAGCTTTGACTTGGCTAGTCTTGAACTACGAGTACCAAACTTGAGGTAAGAAGCGTACACGAGTCCACTACAATCTCCAACCAAATACACCACTATGGTGCCTTCCTCGACTTCCCCCACGAGAAAGCACGCCATAGCACTCACGCTTATCTTGGCAAGTTTTATAAGTATCCAGTTCAAGTTGTCTAATAATCAAGCTAAGCTTTCCAAGCATTCCATAACCGCGGACGCGGCTATTCGAATAGTTTTGTTAACCCTGCAGGGGTGTACTACTACACACACCTGTCATCACTTACCGCCTTTTGCGTGTCACCGTTCAAGAGGTGACAGCGAGGATGCCACCACAACACTTCACCCATAGCTCCGTTCTAGTCGAGAGAGTCGTCTATTTGAGAGGGATCCGTATGGAAGTTCGGCCGAGTTTCCAGTACAGCCTCAAACGATGTGTGCAGGGTCCCAAGCCGGTTTTGAAAAGCCGTTCATCCACTTCGCAGACCGTGCCACAGCCCTACCAGAACTCCGAACTACTGCGACTTCTGGGGTTCGAACGGGGTGAGGTACTAGGATGAGAGGGGTCAGTGAGCCCAATGTGTGGTTGCACTCTTCTTCTTGGATCACCACACAAGAACTCGGACTTAAGGCGGTGTTCAATGAGACAACCCACTGTGTACTCCTACACAGCCTCCCATCGTTCACCTTGTATTAGGGTAGATTCACCAAAACCCTAAATTAGGTTTGTGTTTAACCTAGCTTGCATTTTTGCATCTTGAAAAAAATTTGCAAAATAAAAAGAAATGGGGAAAAGAAAAGCCCTAAAGGAATTAAATAAAAGGCCAGAAATAAATACTATTCCAAAATTCTTTTGGATGTGTTGAAAAATCCTAAAAATGAGTGTGATCATTTTAAAAGTGATTTAGGATTAATCCCATGCTCATTGATTTTTCAAAAATCCAAACAGTAGCTTGGAAATTAAATCAAATGCCTATTTGAATTGAGATTCAAATAATTTGAATTTCAAAAATTCCCAAAACTTGGAGTTGACTAATACTAAGTCACCTAGGTTTTATAAAAATAATTGGGATTTTTTATAAAATGCGCTAGTATTTATTTTTAGGGCAAACAAATTAAACAGAAAAAGAAATAAAAGAAAAAGAAAAGAAAAAGGGCAAAAGCCCACTTACATGCGGCCCAACTAGCCGAGGCGGCCCAGCCCAAGGGAAGTGATGAGGACATCCCTACTAATGTTACACCCATACCCTCACCAACTACACATACTGGACCAGTTACTAGAGCACGTGCACGTCAACTAAATTATCAGGTACTTTCGTTTCTTGCGAATCCTTCTATTGTTCATGAACATATGATGCTGCCTAAATTAGATACTTTTGTTTTGCTTATGAATGAAGGACCTAGCATGGACAAGAAGGATGGTCATTGGAGCGGGATCAAGAATGGAGAAGAAGGTGCGCGCGGGGGAAAGTACAGTGGAGCTTCCAGTGGGGATTTTCGCACGTTGAAGCCACCATAAGGCATGCATGAAGGCTTGGACGGAATACACGAGATGCCACTTCATTATTTTCGTCCAAGAGCAATTATAGGTGCTGCGTCACCTTAATATTGGGCTGGGCCCATGTAATTTCGAAATACCACATTATAGGCTGTTTTTAGAGTCCGTATGTGTGGGGAAACCGAGTTAGGGTTATTTTCGGACCCCACCTCCAAGGGGTCACGAAAATCCCCTCTGTTCCCCCATATATACAGCCCTTAGGGCGTCGTTTAGACTTGGGTTTTAATTAGATTAAAGTTAGCCATAGCCGCAACTTCGAGCTCTTCGTTTGTGTCATCCGACCAGGCCAAGACCTCATTGGAACCCCAACTTTCGTAATCATTCATCTTATATTCGCAATATCCAGATTGCAATTCTTAGTTCTTGCTTGTTCTTCGATTGCTTGCAGGAATTAGACCTTCGTGGTCAGGTTGATCGTGCATCCGCGGGATCAATAACCTCTCGGAGTTGGTTTAGCGATCGCTAAGGCGCAACGTCTTCGCACGTTCGTAGTCGGATCGTGAAAGTCGTCTCCACCATAATCGATCTACACCATCTCATCGAAACATCGGGACACCTTCGCCTCTATCAAGTGGTATCAGATTTCTAGGTTGATCGGTGAGATTTACCAGTTTTCATAGTCTAGATTGGTTCTGTTCTTCATACCTACAACCCACGAAAAAGCCAACAAAAAAAATTAGGGTTAGATCATCACGTCCCAAGACAGTCCTAGCCTTTGTCCAGTTTTCTTTTCAGTACTTGCTTTGTTGAATTTACGGTTGCATCGTTGTGTCAAGTTGCTGATCTTAGCGTCTAGTTCCCTTAGAGTTTCGAGTTCTGATCACAGTTTGCCACGTCGCCGCCGCACCAGTAGTCATCCTACCACGTTCCGCCAATCCGAGTCCAGATACACCACCACGTTCCGCCAAGCAGAGTCCATATACACCACCACGTCTCACGAGTCCGAGTTGAGTTCCACCATCAGTACGGTTCCCTATATCTCCGTAGCCAGAATAGTTTTGAGTTGATTAGAGTCGGATTTCACCAATCTTTTGTCGTACGAAGAAGAGGGTGATTTCCAAAAAAAAAATAAAAATAAAAAATTCAGAGCAGTTTTTAGGCCAAAATTTTCAGGGGTAAAAAAAATTTCGTGCCCATACGTTCCTTAGGTCCAGAAACTCGTTTTGAGACGTTCGCCACCATACTGATTTTTTCGCACTTTTTCAGCCACCGCAGTCCCGCGTCGCAAAAAAAAAAAAAAGAGCAAAAAAAAAAAAAAAAAAAAGAGAGAAAAATAAAAATTCAGAGTGTGCTTCACAGTTGTTACGTGCCGCGCCGTGCTTTCGTTGGTGTTTTAGGCTCGCGTCTCTAGTACGGTCTAGCCTAGGATCAGCACAGTACCGACGTTGAGTGTTTATTCAGCTTTGCATCTCTGTTTTGATTACTGTTATTCTTTTTGCTACCATATTTGTCAAGCCTACCTACAGCTCCACATATATCCTACATCGTGCGTTTTGACACCTCCTGGCCATCGCTCTACCATATCTCTGAGAGTTTTGACCCGTTGGTTGTACATCACCACCTGCTGCTAGGTAAGAATCGGTAAGAACGTAAGAAAAGCTTGACGGATTTGTGCTTTCCACCACCCCACATCCATCCCATTAGTAGAAGTAGGATCATATTCCTGTGTGTTTTCTATTTCTGCTAACCATGCCAGGATCACATGATGAAGTGGCGCGGGATGCACCCGATTGGGAGAACATGACAAACAAGGAGCTACATGATAAATTAGCACGTATGATGTCTCAACAGGTGCAGGACATCGAGACCAGATTTACAGAGGCGATTGATGGCGTGGAGAAGATGATCGACACCAAGCTCGACGCCAAGTTTACTGAGTTGATCGCACGCCTACCTTCAGCACAGCCACAGCCACCGCCACTACCACGTGCACGACGTATTCTGTTTCCGCGAGGACAAGCTGCTGGTATTGGTGCTCCTCCTGCTGCTGCAGTTGCTGCTACTGCTGCTTCTGACGTCGTCCAGGACGACAACTACGAGGGTGATTACGAGGAGGAGGTGGAACAGGAAGCGGCCTATGAGCAGCCAGCTGGACGTCCACGTCCCAACATTCGCCACGGTCGACACCAACCACCCCCTCAGGTACGCGATGATGAACATGTGCCTAAACTTAAATTGAATCTTAAGCCGTTTGAGGGTAGATATATTCCTGATGCTTATCTTACTTGGGAGTTAGAAACTGAACAACGTTTTACATGTTTACAATATCCTGAGAATAGACGTGTTACTGCTGCTGTTTGTGAATTCACGGGCTTTGCATCTATTTGGTGGTCTGAACATTGTAGATTGCATGCTAATAATATTCCCACTACTTGGGCTGCTTTAAAAGATGCTATGCGTACTCGCTGGGTTCCTCCTTATTATCAACGTGAATTGTTACAAAAATTACAGCGTTTGAGACAAGGAAAAAATTCTGTAGAGGAATATTATCAAGAATTACAAACTGGATTGATTAGATGTGGCCTAGTAGAGGATAATGAAGCTATGCTTGCACGTTTTATGGGTGGCTTAAACAGGGAGATACAAACTATTCTAGAATACAAGGACTTTGCTACTATCACTCGTTTGTTTCATCTTGCTTGTAAAGCTGAACGTGAAGTGCAGGATCGACAGGCCGCTACGAGACCTAACTTTTCTGCAGGACGAAATACATCATGGACATCGCGTGGAGCTTCTACATCCACACGTCCTGCTGCGCCACCATCTACTTCAGCCGCTCATTCTTACAGGGAGCCACCAAAACAGCCAGCGCCACCATTCAAGGGTGCACAGAGTGGTCCAGCGGCGAGTTCTTCTTCATCCATGGCTTCCACAGGGCAAACACGAGATCGTGATATTAAATGTCGCAGGTGCCAAGGTGGAGGTCACTTCGCAAAAGACTGTCCCTCCAAGCGTGTGATGACTATTACGGCGGATGGTGGGTATGAGTCAGCGAGTGACTATGATGAGGAGACTCTAGTTCTCATTGCTCATGAGGAACAGGGTGCCCATGATGATGCTCATGATATAGAGTATATGACTCCTGATGATGCAGATAAATATGCTAGTTTGGTTGCTCAACGTGTGTTAAGTGTGCAGGTATCGAAGGCCGAGCAAAACCAGAGGCATAATTTGTTCCACACAAAGGGAGTGGTGAAAGAACGTTCGGTTCGCATCATCATTGACGGAGGGAGTTGCAACAACTTGGCGAGCATGGAGTTGGTGGAGAAGCTATCTCTCACCACAAGACCACACCCCCATCCGTACTATATTCAGTGGTTTAACAATAGTGGTAAGATTAAGGTAACGCGTTCTGTTCGTGTGCACTTTAGCATTGCTGCATATGCTGATTATGTTGATTGTGATGTGGTACCCATGCAAGCATGCTCTCTTTTACTTGGTAGACCATGGCAATTTGATAGGAATGTTGTACACCATGGTAGGACAAATCAGTTTACTCTGGTTCATCAGGATAAACATATTGCTTTACTTCCTATGTCTCCTGAACAAATTGTGAAAGATGATCTTGCTAGAGCTAGTAAAGCTAAACAGGAGAAACATAAGAGTGAAAATGAGATAGCAGCTAAAGAATTTGAGCAACAACATAAGACTAATAGCAAATCTTCTTCTGCTGTTTCTAATGAAATTAAATTGACTAGTCCAACTTTGCTTGCTACTAAGGTTGATATTTCAGATTTGGATGTTAGTCAATATGTGTGCTATGCTTTTGTGTGCAAAGAAGCTTTGTTTTCATTTGAGGAATTGCCTCCTTCTTTGCCTCCTGTTGTCACTGACCTTTTGCAGGAATTTATTGACGTCTTTCCACAAGACGTACCACCGGGATTACCACCTATTCGAGGGATTGAGCATCAGATTGACTTAATTCCCGGTGCTTCGCTGCCCAATCGTGCGCCATACCGTACCAATCCGGAGGAGACGAAGGAGATTCAGCGTCAAGTACAAGAGCTACTTGACAAAGGTTACATACGTGAATCACTTAGTCCTTGTGATGTTCCTGTTATATTAGTGCCTAAAAAGGATGGAACTTGGCGTATGTGTGTTGATTGTAGAGCCATTAATAATATTACTATTCGTTATCGTCATCCTATTCCTAGGTTAGATGATATGCTTGATGAATTAAGTGGCTCTACCATGTTTTCCAAAGTTGATTTGCGTAGTGGATACCATCAAATTCGCATGAAATTAGGGGATGAATGGAAAACGGCATTTAAAACTAAGTTTGGATTATATGAGTGGTTAGTCATGCCTTTTGGGTTAACTAATGCACCTAGCACTTTTATGAGATTAATGAACGAGGTTTTACGTGCTTTCATTGGACGATTTGTGGTAGTCTATTTTGATGATATACTGATTTATAGCAAATCTTTGGAGGAACATTTGGATCATTTACGTGCTGTTTTTATTGCTCTACGTAATGCACGTTTATTTGGTAACCTTGGGAAGTGCACCTTTTGCACCGACCGAGTATCGTTTCTTGGCTATGTTGTTACTCCGCAGGGAATTGAAGTTGATAAAGCCAAGATCGAGGCAATTGAGAGTTGGCCGCAGCCGAAAACGGTCACACAAGTGAGGAGTTTTCTTGGCCTCGCTGGATTCTATAGGCGTTTTGTGAGAGATTTCAGCACCATTGCTGCACCTCTCAATGAGCTTACACGCAAGGATGTGCCTTTTACTTGGGGTACCGCACAGGAAGAAGCTTTCACGATATTGAAAGATAAGTTAACACATGCTCCTTTGCTCCAACTTCCTGATTTTAATAAGACTTTTGAGCTTGAATGCGATGCTAGTGGGATTGGTTTGGGAGGTGTGTTATTACAAGATGCTAAACCTGTTGCATACTTTTCTGAAAAATTGAGTGGGCCTAGTCTGAACTATTCTACTTATGATAAGGAATTATATGCTCTTGTTCGGACATTAGAAACTTGGCAACATTATTTATGGCCCAAAGAATTTGTTATACATTCTGATCATGAATCTTTGAAACACATAAGAAGTCCAGCAAAACTTAATCGTAGACATGCTAAGTGGGTTGAATTTATTGAGACTTTCCCTTATGTCATTAAACACAAGAAGGGGAAAGATAATATTATTGCTGATGCTTTGTCTCGTCGTTATACTATGCTTTCACAACTTGACTTCAAGATTTTCGGTTTAGAGACAATCAAAGAACAATGTGTAAATGATGCGGAATTTAAAGATGTATTGCAGAATTGTAGAGAGGGTAGAACATGGAACAAGTTTGTGCTTAATGATGGCTTTGTGTTCCGTTCTAACAAGCTATGCATTCCAGCTAGCTCTATTCGTCTTTTGTTGTTGCAGGAGGCGCATGGAGGAGGATTAATAGGACATTTTGGCGTGAAAAATACGGAGGACGTACTTGCTACACATTTCTTTTGGCCAAAGATGAGACGGGATGTTGAGCGTTTTGTTGCTCGCTGCACTACATGTCAAAAAGCTAAGTCACGACTCAATCCTCATGGTTTATACATGCCTTTACCTGTACCTAGTGTTCCGTGGGAGGACATATCCATGGACTTTGTTTTAGGCTTGCCTCGAACAAAGAAGGGGAGGGATAGCATATTTGTTGTCGTGGATAGATTTTCTAAGATGGCACATTTTATACCATGTCATAAAAGCGATGATGCTGCTAATGTTGCTGATTTATTCTTTGGAGAGATTATTCGTTTACATGGTGTGCCCAATACTATTGTCTCGGATCGTGATACAAAGTTTCTTAGCCATTTTTAGAGATGCTTATGGGCTAAGTTGGGGACTAAACTACTTTTTAGTACTACATGTCATCCCCAAACTGATGGACAAACTGAAGTGGTCAATAGGACATTGTCTACTATGCTTAGGGCTGTTTTAAAAAGTAACTTGAAACTGTGGGAAGAATGTTTACCTCATATTGAATTTGCTTATAATCGTTCAGTGCATTCTACCACTAAAATGTGCCCTTTTGAGATTGTTTATGGTTTTCTACCTCGTGCACCTATTGATTTGCTGCCTCTTCCATCTTCGGAGAAGGTTAATTTTGATGCTAAGCAACGTGCTGATTTGATATTAAAAATGCATGAGTTAACTAAAGAAAACATTGAGCGCATGAATGCTAGATACAAGCTTGCTGGTGATAGGGGTCGAAAGCATGTTGTGTTTGAACCAGGAGATCTTGTTTGGTTACATCTATGTAAAGATAGGTTTCCTTATTTGCGCAAGTCTAAGTTAATGCCACGAGCTGATGGTCCCTTTAAGGTTTTACAGAAAATTAATGATAATGCATATAAACTTGAGCTACCTGCAGATTTTGGGGTTAGTCCCACATTTAACATTGCAGATTTGAAACCTTATTTGGGAGAAGATGATGAGCTTCCGTCGAGGACGACTTCAATTCAAGAAGGGGAGGATGATGAGGACATCCCTACTAATGTTACACCCATACCCTCACCAACTACACATACTGGACCAGTTACTAGAGCACGTGCACGTCAACTAAATTATCAGGTACTTTCGTTTCTTGCGAATCCTTCTATTGTTCATGAACATATGATGCTGCCTAAATTAGATACTTTTGTTTTGCTTATGAATGAAGGACCTAGCATGGACAAGAAGGATGGTCATTGGAGCGGGATCAAGAATGGAGAAGAAGGTGCGCGCGGGGGAAAGTACAGTGGAGCTTCCAGTGGGGATTTTCGCACGTTGAAGCCACCATAAGGCATGCATGAAGGCTTGGACGGAATACACGAGATGCCACTTCATTATTTTCGTCCAAGAGCAATTATAGGTGCTGCGTCACCTTAATATTGGGCTGGGCCCATGTAATTTCGAAATACCACATTCTAGGCTGTTTTTAGAGTCCGTATGTGTGGGGAAACCGAGTTAGGGTTGTTTTCGGACCCCACCTCCAAGGGGTCACGAAAATCCCCTCTGTTCCCCCATATATACAGCCCTTAGGGCGTCGTTTAGACTTGGGTTTTAATTAGATTAAAGTTAGCCATAGCCGCAACTTCGAGCTCTTCGTTTGTGTCATCCGACCAGGCCAAGACCTCATTGGAACCCCAACTTTCATAATCATTCATCTTATATTCGCAATATCCAGATTGCAATTCTTAGTTCTTGCTTGTTCTTCGATTGCTTGCAGGAATTAGACCTTCGTGGTCAGGTTGATCGTGCATCCGCGGGATCAATAACCTCTCGGAGTTGGTTTAGCGATCGCTAAGGCGCAACGTCTTCGCACGTTCGTAGTCGGATCGTGAAAGTCGTCTCCACCATAATCGATCTACACCATCTCATCGAAACATCGGGACACCTTCGCCTCTATCAGGAAGCCTCGTCCTCTTCCTCAGGCAGGCACGCAGCTGCGTGTCGCGCATGCCGTGGCCGTGGCCACCTCTTGCTTCGCCGTGACGCGCCCCCCTGCCTCCTTCTCCTGGCCACTGGACACCTGGGGACGCCCCGCCTCTTCTCCCCCTCTCTTTGGCCGCGCTCCCCTTCTCCTTCCTCCGTTCCGAGCACCGCCCCGAGAGCAGCCGGAGCACGCCGCGTGCTCCGACGTGGCCACCGTGCCCTAGACGCCGAGCCGCCGTGTCCAGAAGACGCCCCGTGATCGTCCTCGTTGTTCTGCACGCGGAATTGACGCCGAAGACCACCGGAGGAGACGCCCGCCTCAATTCCCCCCCGCCGGCCGCAAGGAACCCCGGCGAGAAATCCGGTGCCCCCAGCTCCTCCCCGGCTTCCTCAAGTGTGCCATCGCCTTCAAGTGAGCACGACGCTCCGTTTCCCCCCTATTTGTGCTTCTCCCCGTGCCCGCTGTGTCGTTCTCGCCGTGGACAGAAGTCGGCCGCCGCGCCCGTCGTCGTAGCCTTCGCCCTGGAGCTTCCCTTTGACCCTCGTGTGCGCCACTCGAAGCGCACGAGCGAGGGGCACCCTCCCGTTCCCTTCACGTGACCTCCTGTGGCCGGAATCCCTGTTCCGACGAGGCGCCGCCGAGGCCCAAGCCACCGGCGTCAAGCCGCCGGCCATTAGGGCCTAATCCCCCTGCTAACCACCCCAAGCCACTGACAAGCGGGCCCTAGCGGCTAATTAAACCAGCCGGTTTAATTTAAACCGGGATTTGAGCCTGAGTCACTTACAGCCAGGCCCCACTGGTCAGTTGGACCAGTCAACGCAGATGACATCAGCATGACCTAGTGCTGATGCAATAATCCTTTTAATTTAATTTATTCAGAAATTCCAGAAAATCCAGAGAATATTCAAAACTTTGAATGTTAATATCTTTTAAACCGTAACTCCAATTGAAATGTTTTTATATGAAAATTGACCAGAATAAAATTCTCTATCCAAATATGCAACTTCCAACCATGTTTGAATTGATTATGTTGAAGAACCAGTAGCATTTTGCTATATGTAATATTTCGCATAATTCAAATCAAAAGCCCACATCAAATCAAATTGAACCATTGCTATACAAACATTATCACTTGCACATCAGAGGCATATCACACACATGATAACATGGTTTACAATGTACAACATTAGCAAATGCAACTTGGACCAATTTGAATACATTTGGAGTTTGAATTTGAATTCACTTCTCAAATCAACTTCAATTAACATGTTTCAAATTAAACCTAAGTCACATCAGTACCTTGCCATGCTATGTTTTGCATATTGATTGTGCATTGTACTATGTTGAATGTGCATTACTTTTAGTGCTTCGGTGATTGCTTCTTCTCGGTAGAGTTGATCTCGGAGACGAGTTTAACTTCACAACAGAAGACTAGTACATCGTGATCGTTAGCAAGGCAAGCACCCCCCCTTTGATCATGTCGATAAAATCCCAGTTCCCTCTCATTCTCGCAAATGCATGTTTAGGATGTCACCATGATACGTTCTACCGCTAGTTCAACCTATTCCTTTGCATGACCTATCATTTTGTCACAGTAGTAAGCAAACCACAATCCTAGCAGATGTAGGAGTTGGTTGATATCATGTAGCCCCTGCAACTGTTACAGCTTATTGCATGCTTAGAGTTTACAGTGAGGCTACTTTGATGTGAGTCGGGATGGTAGTGATCATGTGGATGATGGTGGTAACGTGTTGGTGAATTTGACCTCAACAAGGTGAATGATGAGAGGCTGTGTAGGAGTACAAAATGGGTTGTCTCGTTGAACACTGCCTTAAGCCCGCGTTCTTGTGTTGTTATCCAAGACTAAGAGTACGACCACACATTGGGCTCACTGACCCCTCTCGGCCTAGTACCTCACCCCGGACCTGTCCAGGAGTCGCAAGTAGTTCGCCCTTTAACGATCTCAAGCAGGTGGAACCAAGGTAAGTGGTTGGCGTAGGTTGTGGGCATGTTGAATCAAGTGATCATGATCGAGTTGAGCTTGATGGCGGTCACACAACGTTTGAGTCCGCGTCGGAAAAATCGGCCGGATTCCGATCGTGGTCCCAACTCAAATAGGAGACTCCCTAGGACTAGAAATGGTGCCGTGTGATGAGGACCCATTCATGGATAATACTATTTTTGACTGTTTGAGCTAGAAGGAAATATTAAGCCTCGTTGATAAATATCACAAGGTGAATTCAATCTTATTAGAATCTGATGTTTTATCTAATGAGAATTTTATACTGCCTAAGTCCTTGTATATGTGTGTTATCAGGTACCACAGAGTCATCCAAGAAGAGGACATAGGACAAGTGCACGAGGAGAAGAGCCGCGAGAAGATGAAGCAAAAGGAGGAATTGCTGAAGACGTCGGACGACCGGATTCCATGTCGGACCGTCCGGGACACCAGGTCGGACGTCCGGACATCAAGTCGGACCGTCCGAATTATGCCTCCGAAGATCAGTGGAATTACTGGTCAAGTCGGACCGTCCGGACTTCACGTCGGACCGTCCGACCCCAGCCCGGACCGTCCGAGTATCAAGCCGGACCGTCCGACTTACGACGACAGACATCAGTAGTATTTACTACATAGGTCAGACCGTTCGAGTAACAGGTCGGACCGTCCGTCCTAAGGCCGGACCGTCCGAGCTACAGGTCGGACCGTCCGACCTGCGCGATGCCTGCGTGCAGATTTAAGGGTTGCGGCCCATGTATCCCCGTTTGGACACCCTAGCTTATAAATATAGGACCCCCTACGAGTTTTTAGGTTAGACCACGTTTAGATAAACCCTAGTTCTTGAGAATAGCTCCAAGATTTCATCTTGAATCATATACTTCAATTCGTATCGATCTGAAGTGTTGCTACTGCAAGTTTTGTGTGATCTGTTGTTCCACTGGGAATTAGTAGATTGCAAATTACCGTCTTGTGGTCGACGGCTATGTTGCGCAAGTGTGTGAAGTTGTGAATATCCAAAGGGTAGAGAGCTGTCGCATTGGCAACAGGGATTTAGCGAGGAGAGTTCATCGGCTACATACAAGTTATCTATCATCGCCCTCATATTCACCGTTCGCTTACTGAGAAGATCGGGCCACCCCATATCATCTTGGTATCAGATTTCCAGTGTTCCCTCGGTAAGCATCCACCAAATCCCCCGTAGATTGTTTTGTTTCGTCCTATCCAGAAAAAGGCATACAAAAATATTAGGCTTTAGTGTTTTTGCCATAACCTAGAGTGCATCTTTTCCAAGTTTTAGTTGCTGATCGTCGTCCAGTTTGCGTAACTTGTTTTTGATCGAGTCTTAGTTTTCCTATAATAGTGTTTCACAAGTCGGAGTGTGTTTGTCGTGTTAGATTGGTTTGTGTCGAGTCAGTTTGTTTCGTTGTCTTTTATCCCTCAGATTGTGTCTCCGTTTGTTAGCCATAGTTAGCTTTCCTTTTGTGTAGCACTTTCCTATTGAGACTAGCATATCTTTGCTCTTCGGGCTGCTCCTATAGGTTTTGAAGTGCATCAAGTGGTTTTTGCAAAGTTGAGTTGGGTTGCTGTTTACTTCACGTTGAGTCAGAAAATTCAAAAAAAAATGAGAACGAGAAAAGCGAAAAATAATCAAAAAAATAAATAAGGAAAGAGTTGAGCAAAAATCCTAGCAAAAAGAGAAAGAAAAGGCAAAGTTGATTACATATTTTGTGCAACCTTGAGTTCCTTTTTCTACCACGTTCATAGCACTAGTAGATTGAGCAATCTTGTGCCCGTACACTTTGAGCTTTTGCTAGAATTTCTCTCTCGTGCAATTGCAACACGAGCATTACTCTGCCACACATATTGTGCGCTCAATTTCATAGTTGCTTTTGCCCAGTTGTTCTCCACCGCGTGTGTTCCCGTAGAACTTCTTGGCATACGATCAGCACTAGGATTTGTGAATTGGTGTAGATAGGGATCCATACCTATAGATCCACTACATAATCCTGTTTTGTCGTGTGACGGTTTCTTATATCCGGGTATTCACTTCATCACATCCGTGCACTAGTCCTCCATCCGAACGGGTACGCATTGCTATTCACTTTTGATGAGGACATCCCTACTAATGTTACACCCATACCCTCACCAACTACACATACTGGACCAGTTACTAGAGCACGTGCACGTCAACTAAATTATCAGGTACTTTCGTTTCTTGCGAATCCTTCTATTGTTCATGAACATATGATGCTGCCTAAATTAGATACTTTTGTTTTGCTTATGAATGAAGGACCTAGCATGGACACGAAGGATGGTCATTGGAGCGGGATCAAGAATGGAGAAGAAGGTGCGCGCGGGGGAAAGTACAGTGGAGTTTCCAGTGGGGATTTTCGCACGTTGAAGCCACCATAAGGCATGCATGAAGGCTTGGACGGAATACACGAGATGCCACTTCATTATTTTCGTCCAAGAGCAATTATAGGTGCTGCGTCACCTTAATATTGGGCTGGGCCCATGTAATTTCGAAATACCACCTTATAGGCTGTTTTTAGAGTCCGTATGTGTGGGGAAACCGAGTTAGGGTTGTTTTCGGACCCCACCTCCAAGGGGTCACGAAAATCCCCTCTGTTCCCCCATATATACAGCCCTTAGGGCGTCCTTTAGACTTGGGTTTTAATTAGATTTAAGTTAGCCATAGCCGCAACTTCGAGCTCTTCGTTTGTGTCATCCGACCAGGCCAAGACCTCATTGGAACCCCAACTTTCGTAATCATTCATCTTATATTCGCAATATCCAGATTGCAATTCTTAGTTCTTGCTTGTTCTTCGATTGCTTGCAGGAATTAGACCTTCGTGGTCAGGTTGATCGTGCATCCGCGGGATCAATAACCTCTTGGAGTTGGTTTAGCGATCGCTAAGGCGCAACGTCTTCGCACGTTCGTAGTCGGATCGTGAAAGTTGCCTCCACCATAATCGATCTCCACCATCTCATCGAAACATCGGGACACCTTCGCCTCTATCAAGTGGTATCAGATTTCCAGGTTGCTCGGTGAGATTTACCAGTTTTCGTAGTCTAGATTGGTTCTGTTTTTCATACCTACAGTCCACGAAAAAGCCAACAAAAAAAAATTAGGGTTAGATCATCACGTCCCAAAACAGTCCGAGCCTTTGTCCAGTTTTCTTTACAGTAGTTTGCATTGTTGAATTTGCGGTTGCATCGTCGTGTCGAGTTGCTGATCTTAGCGTCTAGTTCCCTTAGAGTTTCGAGTTCTGATCACAGTTTGCCACGTCGCCGCCGCACCAGTAGTCATCCTACCACGTTCCGCCAATCCAAGTCAAGTTACACCACCACTTTCCGCCAAGCAGAGTCCATATACACCACCACGTCTCACGAGTCCGACTTGAGTTCCACCATCAGTACGGTTCCTGATATCCCCGTAGCCAGAATAGTTTTGAGTTGATTAGAGTCGGATTTCACCAATCTTTTGTCGTACGTAGAAGAGGGTGATTTCCAAAAAAAAAAAAAAAAATATATATTCCAGAGCAGTTTTTAGGCCAAAATTTTCAGGGGTAAAAAAATTTCGTGCCCATACGTTCCTTAGGTCCAGAAACTCGTTTTGAGACGTTCGCCACCATAGTGATTTTTTCGCACTTTTTCAGCCCCCGCAGTCCCGCATCGCCAAAAAAAAAAAAAAAAAAAAAAAAGAGAGAGAAAAAAAAATTCAGAGTGTGCTTCACAGTTGTTACGTGCCGCGCCGTGCTTTCGTTGGTGTTTTAGGCTCGCGTCTCTAGTACGGTCTAGCCTAGGATCAGCACAGTACCGACGTTGAGTGTTTATTCAGCTTTGCATCTCTGTTTTGATTACTGTTGAGTTTTTCCTACCATCCTTGTCAGCCTTCCTACAGCTCCACATATATTCTACATCGTGCGTTTTGACACCTCCTGGCCATCGCTCTACCATATCTCTGAGAGTTTTGACCCGTTGGTTGTACATCACCACCTGCTGCTAGGTAAGAATCGGTAAGAACGTAAGAAAAGCTTGACGGATTTGTGCTTTCCACCACCCCACATCCATCCCATTAGTAGAAGTAGGATCATATTCCTGTGTGTTTTCTCTTTCTGCTAACCATGCCAGGATCACATGATGAAGTGGCGCGGGATGCACCCGATTGGGAGAACATGACAAACAAGGAGCTACATGATAAATTTGCACAAATGATGTCTGAACAGGTGAATGACATCGAGACCAGATTTACAGAGGCGATTGATGGTGTGGAGAAAATGATCGACACCAAGCTCGACGCCAAGTTTACTGAGTTGATCGCACGCCTACCTTCAGCACAGCCACAGCCACCGCCACTACCACGTGCACGACGTATTCTGTTTCCGCGAGGACAAGCTGCTGGTATTGGTGCTCCTCCTACTGCTGCAGTTGCTGCTACTGCTGCTGCTGCTGCTTCTGACGTCGCCCAGGACGACAACTACGAGGGTGATTACGAGGAGGAGGTGGAACAGGAAGCGGCCTATGAGCAGCCAGCTGGACGTCCACGTCCCAACATTCGCCTCGGTCGACACCAACCACCCCCTCAGGTACGCGATGATGAACATGTGCCTAAACTTAAATTGAATCTTAAGCCGTTTGAGGGTAGATATATTCCTGATGCTTATCTTACTTGGGAGTTAGAAACTGAACAACGTTTTACATGTTTACAATATCCTGAGAATAGACGTGTTACTGCTGCTGTTTGTGAATTCACGGGCTTTGCATCTATTTGGTGGTCTGAACATTGTAGATTGCATGCTAATAATATTCCAACTACTTGGGCTGCTTTAAAAGATGCTATGCGTACTCGCTGGGTTCCTCCTTATTATCAACGTGAATTGTTACAAAAATTACAGCGTTTGAGACAAGGAAAAAATTCTGTAGAGGAATATTATCAAGAATTACAAACTGGATTGATTAGATGTGGCCTAGTAGAGGATAATGAAGCTATGCTTGCACGTTTTATGGGTGGCTTAAACAGGGAGATACAAACTATTCTAGAATACAAGGACTTTGCTACTATCACTCGTTTGTTTCATCTTGCTTGTAAAGCTGAACGAGAAGTGCAGGATCGACAGGCCGCTACGAGACCTAACTTTTCTGCAGGACGAAATACATCATGGACATCGCGTGGAGCTTCTACATCCACACGTCCTGCTGCGCCACCATCTACTTCAGCCGCTCATTCTTACAGGGAGCCACCAAAACAGCCAGCGCCACCATTCAAGGGTGCACAGAGTGGTCCAGCGGCGAGTTCTTCTTCCTCCATGGCATCCACAGGGCAAGCACGAGATCGTGATATTAAATGTCGCAGGTGCCAAGGTGGAGGTCACTTCGCAAAAGACTGTCCCTCCAAGCGTGTGATGACTATTACGGCGGATGGTGGGTATGAGTCAGCGAGTGACTATGATGAGGAGACTCTAGTTCTCATTGCTCATGAGGAACAGGGTGTCCATGATGATGCTCATGATATAGAGTATATGACTCCTGATGATGCAGATAAATATGCTAGTTTGGTTGCTCAACGTGTATTAAGTGTGCAGGTAACGAAGGCCGAGCAAAACCAGAGGCATAATTTGTTCCACACAAAGGGAGTGGTGAAAGAACGTTCGGTTCGCATCATCATTGACGGAGGGAGTTGCAACAACTTGGCTAGCATGGAGTTGGTGGAGAAGCTATCTCTCACCACAAGACCACACCCCCATCCGTACTATATTCAGTGGTTTAACAATAGTGGTAAGATTAAGGTAACGCGTTCTGTTCGTGTGCACTTTAGCATTGCTGCATATGCTGATTATGTTGATTGTGATGTGGTACCCATGCAAGCATGCTCTCTTTTACTTGGTAGACCATGGCAATTTGATAGGAATGTTGTACACCATGGTAGGACAAATCAGTTTACTCTAGTTCATCAGGATAAAAATATTGCTTTACTTCCTATGTCTCCTGAACAAATTGTGAAAGATGATCTTGCTAGAGCTAGTAAAGAAAAACAGGAGAAAAATAAGAGTGAGAATGAGATAGCAGCCAAAGAATTTGAGCAACAACATAAGACTAATAGCAAATCTTCTTCTGCTGTTTCTAATGAAATTAAATTGACTAGTCCAACTTTGCTTGCTACTAAGGTTGATATTTCAGATTTGGATGTTAGTCAATATGTGTGCTATGCTTTTGTGTGCAAAGAAGCTTTGTTTTCATTTGAGGAATTGCCTCCTTCTTTGCCTCCTGTTGTCACTGACCTTTTGCAGGAGTTTATTGACGTCTTTCCACAAGACGTACCACCGGGATTACCACCTATTCGAGGGATTGAACATCAGATTGACTTAATTCCCGGTGCTTCGTTGCCCAACCGTGCGCCATACCGTACCAATCTGGAGGAGACGAAGGAGATTCAGCGTCAAGTACAAGAGCTACTCGACAAAGGTTACATACGTGAGTCCCTTAGTCCTTGTGCTGTTCCTGTTATATTAGTGCCTAAAAAGGATGGAACATGGCGTATGTGTGTTTGCAGGAATTAGACCTTCGTGGTCAGGTTGATCGTGCATCCGCGGGATCAATAACCTCTTGGAGTTGGTTTAGCGATCGCTAAGGCGCAACGTCTTCGCACGTTCGTAGTCGGATCGTGAAAGTTGCCTCCACCATAATCGATCTCCACCATCTCATCGAAACATCGGGACACCTTCGCCTCTATCAACTTTGGAACGGTAAGATTCACCTTTTATTGTTAGTTTTGAGTGAATTGTGAGAGTACACCAAATACATATACTGTGCTTTTTATGTACTAACAATGGTGAATCCTACCAAGGAGAAGACATTATCATTCTGGTTTATGTGCAGTGATGCATTTTGGGAGGAGGAAGATCCTTGTGTGCACCCCGACTCGGGTTTGTTTCACTTTACTGCGGACATCGACAATCGACCTGATGTAGTGATTCTTGATGATTATTCTTTAATAAACCTAGTCAGTATTAAGGTTGTTCACGATCTGCGATTGTTGACATATCCAAAAAAAAATCCATATACATTAGCTGCTTATGATGATGAGTCTTTTCCAATTACTCATGTAGCTTATGTTCCTATCACCATTTATGGCTATACTGTTAACATCCGCTGTGACGTCCTTCCTAGAGCACTTAATTGTTGTCACCTTTTGTTGGGAAAACCTTGGTGTGATCGGTTTCAAGTTGTTTCTGATAGTCATCATCCTGATCCCTATTTCACTTGGAATAATAAGACAACTTGGTTATCTCATACACACCTTAGGGAATTTCAGGAAGTTGCGTCAACACCTATGTCCACCTGTGTTTCAAACTGTGCATGTGCCAGTTCCACATAATAATTTGAGTGTTAGCACGAACTTGGGACTAGAAGTTTCTGAGACATGTGCTGCCTGCACTGACGTAATCCTTTCTGCTCCTAGTGTTGTTTCTTCTGATATGCAGGTTACTTTTGAAGAAAGGGAGAAACATGTAGTACAACCTGCATCACCCCTTGAGAAAGATATTCAAGTACCTCCTACATCTGAGAAGGATGACATTAATAATGGTACTGATTTGGAGCTGCAACCAGCCAATGAGGCTTTTGGTGAGTCCATTCCTTTACTGGTTGATTCTTGTGACTTGACAAGCACAGAAATTTCAGCACCGTGTCATGCTTTGCCAAATCTGCATTTTAAGCATGTAGTACTGATGACACATAAGGAAGTTCTTGCTCGTATTCCACCTGATAATATTTTGTATTCCGTCATGCTCAATGAATCTATTAGTTTGAGTTGTGCTATGAAGAAGGTTTCTGAAATTTCATATCTCAATTCTATCACCTATGCCTATTGTTCCACTTTCAATTTCATTGGTGAATATAGCATGAGTGATAATTTTATGGTGCATCACATATGCATTACTTGTGATAGAATTGCTGAACTGAAACTTGCAGCTTTCAGTCCTATATGCACTGTGTCAATTTCTGCTTGCTTTGGGACGGTAGCTCATGTTCAAGGTAGTATGGACATACATTCTGCTCTAGTTGATATTGTGCAACCAGCAACTGTACCTATGTTGGTTGGCTCTTTTCCTAGATTTGGATGTGATTGGTCATATTCTTGTTGTATGTACCACGCATTGATGCCTAGTTGTACTGATTTTTGCTCCACTTCTATTTGCAAACTAAGTTGCATCTTACATACTACTACTAAACATACAACTGATTGCACTACTGCTTGGTCATCTATTTTTTATACATACCAGAGTAGGGCAGTTGAAGCATGGTATCAACTTCCTCATGATTTTCATTTTGTGAGTTGGGTTGATTTGTCTACCATAAAAATTGATCATAGATCTTCTGTGAGAACACTAGAATTGATAATAAACAATAAGAATATATACATATCTGTTTTCCTTTGTGATCCTGACTATATGAACTTCACATATATCTGCAATTATGATTGTTGTTTACTGCCATGGTCATTGTTTCCTGCTGACAACCTGTGTTACATGTTCGCACGTTGTCATTTGGGAATACTCATTGTGTTTCCAAAAACTGATACCACGGGTGATATATACATATATTCTGAGTACACGTTGTTCTTTTTGTTTCTCCCACTTTTAGCATATCCAAAGCCGTGGACGGCTTTTCTTGAAGAAAGGGAGGATGATGAGGACCCATTCATGGATAATACTATTTTTGACTGTTTGAGCTGGAAGGAAATATTGAGCCTCATTGATAAATATCACAAGGTGAATTCAATCTTATTAGAATCTGATGTTTTATCTAATGAGAATTTTATACTGCCTAAGTCCTTGTATATGTGTGTTATCATCCAAGAAGAGGACGTAGGACAAGTGCACGAGGAGAAGAGTCGCAAGAAGATGAAGCAAAAGAAGGAATTGCTGAAGACGTCGGACGACCGGATTGCATGTCGGACCGTCCGGGACACTAGGTCGGACGTCCGGACATCAAGTCGGACCATCCGAATTATGCCTCCGAAGATCAGTGGAATTACTGGTCAAGTCGGACCGTCCGGACTTCACGTCGGACCGTCCGACCCCAGCCTGGACCGTCCGAGTATCAAGCCGGACCGTCCGACTTACGACGACAGACATCAGTAGTATTTACTACATAGGTCGGACCGTCCGAGTAACAGGTCAGACCGTCCGTCCTGAGGTCGGACCGTCCGAGCTATAGGTCGGACCGTCCGACCTGCCCGATGCCTGCGTGCAGATTTAAGGGTTGCGGCCCATGTATCCCCGTTTGGACACCCTAGCTTATAAATATAGGACCCCCTACGAGTTTTTAGGTTAGACCACGTTTAGATAAACCCTAGTTCTTGAGAATAGCTCCAAGATTTCATCTTGAATCATATACTTCAATTCGTATCGATCTGAAGTGTTGCTACTGCAAGTTTTGTGTGATATGTTGTCCCACTGGAAATTAGTAGATTGCAAATTACCGTCTCATGGTCGACGGCTACGTTGTGCAAGTGTGTGAAGTTGTAAATATCCAAAGGGTAGAGAGTTGTTGCATTGGCAACAGGGATCTAGCGATGATGAGGACATCTCTACAAATGTTACACCCACATCTTCACCAGCTACACATACTGGACCAGTTACTAGAGCACGTGCACGTCAACTAAATTATCAGGTACTTTCGTTTCTTGCGAATCCTTCTAATGTTCATGAACATATGATGCTGCCTAAATTAGATACTTTTGTTTTTCTTATGAATGAAGGACCTAGCATGGACAAGAAGGACGGTCATTGGAGCGGGATCAAGCATGGAGAAGAAGGTGCGCGCGCGGGAAAGAACAATGGAGCTTCCAGTGGGGATTTTCGCACTTTGAAGCCACCATAAGGCATGCATGAAGGCTTGGACGAAATACACGAGATGCCACTTCATTATTTTCGTCCAAAGGCAATTATAGGTGCTGGGTCACCTTAATATTGGGCTGGGCCCATGTAATTTTGAAATACCACATTATAGGTTGTTTTTAGAGTCCGTATGTGTGGGGAAACCGAGTTAGGGTTGGTTTCGGACCCCACCTCCAAGGGGTCACGAAAATCCCCTCTGTTTCCCCATATATACAGCCCTTAGGGCGTCGTTTAGACTTGGGTTTTAATTAGATTTAAGTTAGCCATAGCCGCAACTTCGAGTTCTTCGTTTGTGTCGTCCGACCAGGCCAAGACCGCATTGGAACCCCAACTTCTGTTAATCATTCATCTTATATTCGCAATATCCAGATTGCTTTTTCTTAGTTCTTGCTTGTTCTTTCGATTGCTTGCAGGAATTAGACCTTCGTGGTCAGGTTGATCGTGCATCCGCGGGATCAATAACCTCTCGGAGTTGGTTTAGCGATCGCTAAGGCGCAACGTCTTCGCACGTTCGTAGTCGGGTCGTGAAAGTCGTCTCCACCATAATCGATCTCCATCATCTCATCGAAACATCGGGACACCTTCGCCTCTATCAAGTGGTATCAGATTTCCAGGTTGATCGGTGAGATTTACCAGCTTTTCGTAGTCTGGATTACTTCTGTTCTTCATACCTACAGTCCACGAAAAAGCCAAAAAATAAAAATTTAGGGTTAAATCATCACGTCCCAAAACAGTCCGAGCCTTTGTCCAGTTTTCTTTACAGTAGTTTGCATTGTTGAATTTGCGGTTGCATCGTTGTGTCGAGTTGCTGATCTTAGCGTCTAGTTACCTTACAGTTTCGAGTTCTGATCACAGTTTGTCACGCCGCCGCCGCACAGTAGTACACCACCACGTTCCGCCAATCCGAGTCCAGATACACCACCACGTTCCGCCAAGCCGAGTCCATACACACCACCACAACGTACCGATCCAAGTTGAGTTCCATCACCCGTTCGGTTTGTGATATCTCCGTAGCCAGAATAGTTTTGAGTTGAATAGAGTCGGATTTCACCAATCTTTTGTCGTACGTAGAAGGGGGTGATTTCCAAAAAAAAAGAGTCTGGCACGCTTTCCAGAGCAGTTTTTAGGCCAAAAATTTGAGGGGTGAAAATTTTTCGTGCCCATACCTTCCTTAGGTCCCGAAACTCATTTTGAGACGTTCGCTACCATAGTGATTTTTTCGCACTTTTTCAGCCACCGCAGTCCCGCATCGCAAAAAAAAAAAGAGAAAAAATTCAGAGAGTGCTTCTCAATTGTTAACGTGCCGCGTCGTGCTTTCGTTGGTGTTTTAGGCTCGCGTCTCTAGTACGGTCTAGCCTAGGATCAGCACAGTACCGACGTTGAGTGTTTATTCAGCTTTGCATCTCTGTTTTGATTACTGTTGATCTTTTTGCTACCATATTTGTCAAGCCTACCTACAGCTCCACATATATTCTACTTCGTGCGGTTGACACCTCCTGGCCATCGCTCTACCACATCTCTGAGAGTTTTGACCCGTTGGTTGTACATCACCACCTGCTGCTAGGTAAGAATCGGTAAGAACGAAAGAAAAGCTTGACGGATTTGTGCTTTCCACCACCCCACATCCCATTAGTAGAATTAGGATCATATTTCTGTGTGTTTTCTCTTTCTGCTAACCATGCCAGGATCCCATGATGAAGTGGCGCGGGATGCACCCGATTGGGAGAATATGACAAACAAAGCGTTACATGATAAATTTGCACAAATGATGTCTGAACAGGTGAATGACATCGAGAACAGATTTACAGAGGCGATTGATGGTGTGGAGAAGATGATCGACACCAAGCTCGACGCCAAGTTTACTGAGTTGCTCGCACGCCTACCTGCACAGCCTGCGGCCGCTCCAGCACAGCCACCGCCACCACGACGTGCACGACGTATTCTGTTTCCGGCAGACAAGCTGCTGGTGCTCCTGCTGCTGCTGCTGCAGTTGCTGCTACTGCTGCTGCTTCTGACGTCGGCCAGGACGACAACTACGAGGGTGATTACGAGGAGGAGGTGTAACAGGAAGCGGCCTATGAGCAGGCAGCTGGACGTCCACGTCCCAACATTCGCCACGGTCGACACCAACCACCCACTTAGGTACGCGATGATGAACATGTGCCTAAACTTAAATTGAATCTTAAGCCGTTTGAGGGTAGATATATTCCTGATGCTTATCTTACTTGGGAGTTAGAAACCGAACAACGCTTTACATGTTTACAATATCCTGAGAATAGACGTGTTACTGCTGCTGTTTGTGAATTCACGGGGTTTGCATCTATTTGGTGGTCTGAACATTGTAGATTGCATGCTAATAATATTCCAACTACTTGGGCTGCTTTAAAAGATGCTATGCGTACTCGCTGGGTTCCTCCTTATTATCAACGTGAGTTGCTACAAAAATTACAGCATTTGAGACAAGGAAAAAATTCTGTAGAGGAGTATTATCAGGAATTACAAACTGGATTGATTAGATGTGGCCTAGTAGAGGATAATGAAGCTATGCTTGCACGTTTTATGGGTGGTTTAAACAGGGAGATACAAACTATTCTAGAATACAAGGACTATGCTACTATCACTCGTTTGTTTCATCTTGCTTGTAAAGCTGAACGTGAGTGCAGGATCGACAGGCCGCTACGAGACCTAACTTTTCTGCAGGACGAAATACATCATGGACATCGCGTGGAGCTTCTACATCCAGACGTCCTGCTGCACCACCATCTACTTCAGCCGCTCATTCTTACAGGGAGCCCCCAAAACAGCCAGCGCCACCATTCAAGGGTGCACAGAGTGGTCCAGTGGCGAGTTCTTCTTCATCCATGGCTTCCACAGGGCAAACACGAGATCGTGATATTAAATGTCGCAGGTGCCAAGGTGGAGGTCACTTCGCAAAAGACTGTCCCTCCAAGCGTGTGATGATTATTACGGCGGATGGTGGGTATGAGTCAGCGAGTGACTATGATGAGGAGACTTTAGTTCTCATTGCTCATGAGGAACAGGGTGCCCATGATGATGCTCATGATATAGAGTATATGGCTCCTGATGATGCCGATAAATATGCTAGTTTGGTTGCTCAACGTGTGTTAAGTGTGCAGGTAACGAAGGCCGAGCAAAACCAGAGGCACAATTTGTTCCACACAAAGGGAGTGGTGAAAGAACGTTCGGTTCGCATTATCATTGATGGAGGGAGTTGCAACAACTTGGCTAGCATGGAGTTGGTGGAGAAGCTATCTCTCACCACAAGACCACACCCCCATCCGTACTATATTCAGTGGTTTAACAATAGTGGTAAGATTAAGGTAACGCGTTCTGTTCGTGTGCACTTTAGCATTGCTGCATATGCTGATTATGTTGATTGTGATGTGGTACCCATGCAAGCATGCTCTCTTTTACTTGGTAGACCATGGCAATTTGATAGGAATGTTGTACACCATGGTAGGACAAATCAGTTTACTCTTGTTCATCAGGATAAAAATATTGCTTTACTTCCTATGTCTCCTGAACAATTTGTGAAAGATGATCTTGCTAGAGCTAGTAAAGCTAAACATGAGAAAAATAAGAGTGAAAATGAGATAGCAGCTAAAGAATTTGAGCAACAACATAAGACTAATAGCAAATCTTCTTCTGCTGTTTCTAATGAAATTAAATTGACTAGTCCAACTTTGCTTGCTACTAAGGTTGATATTTCGGATGTGGATGTTAGTCAATATGTGTGCTATGCTTTTGTGTGCAAAGAAGCTTTGTTTTCATTTGAGGAATTCCCTCCTTCTTTGCCTCCTGTTGTCACTGACCTTTTGCAGGAGTTTATTCACGTCTTTCCACAAGACGTACCACCGGGATTACCACCTATTCGAGGGATTGAGCATCAGATTGACTGAATTCCCGGTGCTTCGCTGCCCAACCGTGCGCCATACCGTACCAATCCGGAGGAGACGAAGGACATTCAGCGTCAAGTACAAGAGCTACTCGACAAAGGTTACATACGTGAATCCCTAAGTCCTTGTGATGTTCCTGTTATATTAGTGCCTAAAAAGGATGGAACATGGCGTATGTGTGTTGATTGTCGAGCCATTAATAATATTACTATTCGTTATCGTCATCCTATTCCTAGGTTAGATGATATGCTTGATGAATTAATTGGCTCTACCATGTTTTCCAAAGTTGATTTGCGTAGTGCATCAAATTCGCATGAAATTAGGAGATGAATGGAAAACGGCATTTAAAACTAAGTTTGGATTATATGAGTGGTTAGTCATGCCTTTTGGGTTAACTAATGCACCTAGCACTTTCATGAGATTAATGAACGAGGTTTTACGTGCTTTCATTGGACGATTTGTGGTAGTCTATTTTGATGATATACTGATTTATAGCAAATCTTTGGAGGAACATTTGGATCATTTACGTGCTGTTTTTATTGCTCTACGTAATGCGCGTTTGTTTGGTAACCTTGGGAAGTGCACCTTTTGCACCGACCGAGTATCGTTTCTTGGCTATGTTGTTACTCCGCAGGGAATTGAAGTTGATAAAGCCAAGATCGAGGCGATTGAGAGTTGGCCGCAGCCCAAAACGGTCACACAAGTGAGAAGTTTTCTTGGCCTCGCTGGATTCTATAGGCGTTTTGTGAGAGATTTCAGCACCATTGCTGCACCTCTCAATGAGCATACACGCAAGGATGTGCCTTTTACTTGGGGTATCGCACATGAAGAAGCCTTCACGGTATTGAAAGGTAAGTTAACACATGCTCCTTTGCTCCAACTTCCTGATTTTAATAAGACTTTTGAGCTTGAATGCGATGCTAGTGGGATTGGTTTGGGAGGTGTGTTATTACAAGATGCTAAACCTGTTGCATACTTTTCTGAAAAATTGAGTGGGCCTAGTCTGAACTATTCTACTTATGATAAGGAATTATATGCTCTTGTTCGGACATTAGAAACTTGGCAACATTATTTATGGCCCAAAGAATTTGTTATACATTCTGATCATGAATCTTTGAAACACATAAGAAGTCAAGCAAAACTTAATCGTAGACATGCTAAGTGGGTTGAATTTATTGAGACTTTCCCTTATGTCATTAAACACAAGAAGGGGAAAGATAATATTATTGCTGATGCATTGTCTCGTCGTTATACTATGCTTTCACAACTTGATTTCAAGATATTCGGTTAGAGACAATCAAAGATCAATATGTAAATGATGCGGAATTTAAAGATGTATTGCAGAATTGTAGAGAGGGTAGAACATGGAACAAGTTTGTGCTTAATGATGGATTTGTGTTCCGTTCTAACAAGCTATGCATTCCAGCTAGCTCTATTCGTCTTTTGTTGTTGCAGGAGGCGCATGGAGGAGGATTAATGGGACACTTTGGCATGAAGAAGACGGAGGACGTACTTTCTACACATTTCTTTTGGCCAAAGATGAGACGGGATGTTGAGCGTTTTGTTGCTCGCTGCACTACATGTCAAAAAGCTAAGTCACGACTCAATCCTCATGGTTTATACATGCCTTTACCTGTACCTAGTGTTCCGTGGGAGGACATATCCATGGACTTTGTTTTAGGCTTGCCTCGAACAAAGAAGGGGAGGGATAGCATATTTGTTGTCGTGGATAGATTTTCTAAGATGGCACATTTTATACCATGTCATAAAAGCGATGATGCTGCTAATGTTGCTGATTTATTCTTTCGTGAGATTATTCGCTTACATGGTGTGCCCAATACTATTGTTTCGGATCGTGATACTAAGTTTCTTAGCCATTTTTGGAGATGCTTATGGGCTAAGTTGGGGACTAAACTACTTTTTAGTACTACATTTCATCCCCAAACTGATGGACAAACTGAAGTAGTCAATAGGACTTTGTCTACTATGCTTAGGGCTGTTTTAAAGAGTAACTTGAAAATGTGGGAAGAATGTTTACCTCATATTGAATTTGCTTATAATCGTTCATTTCATTCTACCACTAAAATGTTCCCTTTTGAGATTGTTTATGGTTTTCTACCTCGTGCACCTATTGATTTGCTGCCTCTTCCATCTTCGGAGAAGGTTAATTTTGATGCTAAGCAACGTGCTGAATTGATATAAAAAATGCATGAGTTAACTAAAGAAAACATTGAGAAAATGAATGCTAGATACAAGCTTGCCTGTGATAAGGGTAGAAAGCATGTTGTGTTTGAACCAGGAGATCTTGTTTGGTTACATCTACGTAAAGATAGGTTTCCTGATTTGCGCAAGTCTAAGTTAATGCCACGAGCTGATGGTCCCTTTAAGGTTTTACAGAAAATTAATGATAATGCATATAAACTTGAGCTACCTGCAGATTTTGGGGTTAGTCCCACATTTAACATTGCAGATTTGAAACCTTACTTGGGAGAAGATAATGAGCTTCCGTCGAGGACGACTTCATTTCAAGAAGGGGAGGATGATGAGGACATCTCTACTAATGTTACACCCACATCTTCACAAACTACACATACTGGACCAGTTACTAGAGCACGTGCACGTCAACTAAATTATCAGGTACTTTTGTTTCTTGCGAATCCTTCTAATGTTCATGAACATATGATGCTGCCTAAATTAGATACTTTTGTTTTGCTTATGAATGAAGGACCTAGCATGGACAAGAAGGACGGTCATTGGAGCGGGATCAAGCATGGAGAAGAAGGTGCGCATGCGGGAAAGAACAATGGAACTTCCAGTGGGGATTTTCGCACTTTGAAGCCACCATAAGGCATGCATGAAGGCTTGGACGAAATACACGAGATGCCACTTCATTATATTCGTCCAAAGGCAATTATAGGTGTTGCGTCACCTTAATATTGGGATGGGCCCATGTAATTTCGAAATACCACATTATAGGCTGTTTTTAGAGTCCGTATGTGTGGGGAAACCGAGTGAGGGTTGTTTTCGGACCCCACCTCCAAGGGGTCACGAAAATCCCCTCTGTTTCCCCATTTATACAGCCCTTAGGGCGTCGTTTAGACTTGGGTTTTAATTAGATTTAAGTTAGCCATAGCCGCAACTTCGAGTTCTTCGTTTGTGTCGTCCGACCAGGCCAAGACCGCATTGGAACCCCAACTTCTGTTAATCATTCATCTTATATTCGCAATATCCAGATTGCTTTTTCTTAGTTCTTGCTTGTTCTTTCAATTGCTTGCAGGAATTAGACCTTCGTGGTCAGGTTGATCGTGCATCCGCGGGATCAATAACCTCTCGGAGTTGGTTTAGCGATCGCTAATGCGCAACGTCTTCGCACGTTCGTAGTCGGGTCGTGAAAGTCGTCTCCACCATAATCGATCTCCATCATCTCATCGAAACATCGGGACACCTTCGCCTCTATCAAGCGAGGAGAGTTCAACGGCTACATACAAGTTATCTATCATCGCCCTCATACTCACCGTTCGCTTACTGAGAAGATCGGGCCACCCCATATCACCGTGAGTGAAGTGTCGTGGCAGCATCCTCGCCGGTACTCACTTGAAGGGTCCATCCCCAGGCGGTAACTGATGAGGCGTGTGTGTAGCAGTACACCCCTGCAGGGTTAATGAACTATTCGCATAGCCGTGTCCGCGGTTATGGACTACTTGGAGAGCTTTACTTGATCATAGACAACTTGAACAGTTACTCTTAAAACTTGCCAAGATAAGTGTGAGTGCTATGGCGTGCTTCCTCGTGGGGAAGTCGAGGAAGTATGCATAGTGGTGTATTGGTTGGAGACTTGATACTTGGACTCGTGTACGCTCCTTACCTCTTTCTGGTATTCGTAGTACAGGACTAGCCAAGTCAAAGCTGGTACTTCTGCAATGAAACCCCACCTCCCCTTGCCTTGATACATGTGCATGAGTAGTATAGTTCCTATGTAAGTCTTGCTGAGTACGACTTTGTACTCACGCTTGCTTATTCTATGTTTTAGAGACGAGACCACTGACCCTGATGGTGGCCTCTACCTCAAGCTCGACGTGCACCAGGTCGTATAGTTCCAGACAGCAGCCTGTGCCCTTTGGAGGGTCGTTGTATTTTCTTTCAGGCTTCTTAAGCCATTTGTTAAACTTGTCTTTACTAAGACATAAGCTTCCGTTGATGTTTGATGTAATGTTGGATCACAACCATGTGATCTCTGATTGTAATACAACTACAATGTCTGCTCTGTTTAGTAGAAGTTATAAAGACTATGAGTTTGTAGAGTTCATGTTGTGATTACCTTCTGTTTACACTGGACATGTATGATGCGTGTATGATTATAACGTGCATGTCTTAGTGTGGGGTTCGATAGCTTAGTTGTGTTCTCGCCGGCGGTCTTTTATACACCAAGTGGCCCTTAGATGTGCGCAGCTTGGGGCATCGCGATGCGATTGCTCGTGACTCTGTCACGTGGCACACTTTGTTGTATGATTGAGCCCGCCCGAGACCCCGACTAAGTGATCGGGTTGGAGTCTGTTTATGTAAGTCTTATAATTCAATCGAGAATATGGTTGAGACGACTTGTCTATGAGTATGGGATTTCACCACCCATAATCATTTAGACTTGTGAGCAGACGATGAGGACCCTTCTCAGTTGATCATCCGGCCTGGATGGGATGCCCCTCACGTACGATGCTTTTCGAGAGTGTTCTGTGCTTGGCCTTGTCTGCTTAGACAAGTGGGTACGACTCTCGGCTGTCCATATGATTGTGTTGTGACTGGAATTACATACGCAAACCCCGGGTCCCGACATCACTACCATCCCGACTCACAAAAGAGTAACCTCATTGTAACTCTAAGCATGCAATAAGCAGTAACAGTTGCAGGGGCCACATGATATCAACCAACTCCTACATCTGCTAGGATTGTGGTTTGCTTACTACTGTGACAAAATGATAGGTCATGCAAAGGATATGGGTTCAACTATGCGGTAGAATCGATAACAAGGTGATCATCCTATTTCATGCATAACCGAGACTGAGAGGGAAATGGGTTTTTATCGACATGATCAATGGGGGGGTTGCTTGCCTTGCTGACGAGGTTCAGTTACGGGGTATTCAACGAAGGGGGTGATCTCGGGTTCCGGCTCCTCCTCTATCCGAGCAAACAATACAAACAAAGTGATCAACATAATGTAAAATTCACAAGCACGTGATCAAATGTTATAACATGGTGCAAGGGTGCTGATGTGTTGTCAATTCCATTCAAATGGAGTGTATTGCATTTGAGTTGCAAATTCAAACTCCATATGATTTATCGATGAATTTCAAATGCATTTGAATCCATGAATGTTCATTTGAAATGGTTGAGCATGAAGTGATGTTGTAAAGGTGAGGTAAAGTCTCTGATGTGTGGATGAAACCATTTAAAACAAGTGTGTTCCAAAGTCATTTGCAAAATCACTCCAAATTTGAATTCAAAAGAATGCCATATGCATGTTTGCTACTGTTCAACCATTTTAAAATGGTCAAACATAGAAACAAGTTGCATATTCACAATCCTTGCATTTTTCTGATAATTTTAGACATATTATTTGCTACATTTGGAGTTAGAATGAATTTTCTATGAATTCCCAAAGTTTGAAGTATTTTCTGCCAATTTCTGAATTGATTTAAATCGAAAAGATATTACTGCATCAGCATGAGGTCATGCTGACGTCAGGGGGCCTCTGACCACTGGGACCCACATGTCAGTGGTTGTTCTGTTAATTAAAACAATTTAAATCAATTTGGGTTAACAGAGGGGATTAAGCAGGGGCTGGGCCCACATGTCAGTGTGACTGGGGGTGGGTCTGGGGGGTTAATTAACTCAGGGGTTAGGGTGCTAATGGCCTCGCCGGCTCGAGCTCGCCGGAGCTCTCGCCGGAGCTGCTGTTTCGGCACGGGAGCGGGATATGGAGGCACTGGGAGGTTGCTACGGGCCGTCCACGTCTAGTGGCGTGAGCTGGAGCTCAAGGAGAGGCTCGGGGCCATGGCTATGTCGAACGGCGCGGCGTGATGGCCACTTTCCACGGCGAGCGGGCGAAAGAAGCCATGGGTTGGAGCTCGACTAGAGGGGAAAGGCGCGCGTGCTCACCCTGAAGATGAAGATGAGGGCAGCATTGTCGAGAAGGAGCTTGGAGGCGAGTAATCACTCGCCGGAGTCGAAGGCGGCCGGCGGCTAGGTCTTGGAGTGGCGTTGCGTAGGTGACCCGTCGACTTCGATTGAGAGCTTGACTCGACGGAGAAGAGGGCGGCCGACGTGCTGGACAAGGTGGCGAGGGAGGAGGAGCTCTCTGGCCACGGTGGCGCGTCGCGGTGCTCCGGCGGGGCGCTCGGTTCTTCGCGATTCTCACCGGAGACGAAGGGGAAAAACTCCAGAAGGGGGGAAAGTGGAAGGGGGCTTCGAGGCCGTCCCCGTGGCGTGCTTTGGAGCCCTGGGAGGGTCCAGGCAGGCAGGCAAGAAGCCGCCGGCGACGGCATGCCCTCCAGCGAGCTGCTTGCCTCGCTGGGGGAAGACGACAAGGCTGGGGAGCGGGCCTGGGCTGTGGTGTGGTAAGTTGGGCCGAGGAGGCCCAGGTAAGTGGGCTACTTTCTTCTTTTCGTTTTTCTTTCTGTTTTTCTTCTGCAATTTGTTTTACCTAGCTAAAAAAATAGCAAAGTATTTTTATAAATGCTCAAAAACATTATATGGCCTCAAAATAAAAATAGCTAGCCACTTATAAAGTTTGGGCATTTTTAAAATTCAAATAATGTGAACTTTAATTAAAATAGGGGTTTAAATTTAAATCCATGCTCCTGTTTGAATATTTGAAAAATCCATGAGCATGGGATTGCTACCACATCACTTGAAATGTGATCACACTCATTTATGAGACTTTTCAAAAATGCAAAAGGAATTTTTGGAGAAACTTTTTATCTGGCCATTTGAAATAAATTTATCTGGGGGGTGCTCTCTCTCCCATTTCAATTTATTTTGAATTTTTTTAACATGATGCAAAAGAGCACTTGAACCCTAGCACATACCTGAACTTGGGTTGTGACAACTCGCCCCCACTCAAAATAATCTCGTCCCGAGATTCAGAAGTCGTTGGGAGGAAGGTGGGGTACTCGGCACGGAGGCGGTCTCCTCTTTCCCAGGTTGCCTCTTTCTCGGAGTGATGTGACCATTGCACTTTCAGAAACCTGATTTTCTGACGACGAGTGACACGCTCTGTGGAATCAAGAATACGAACATGGTACTCTCGATAAAAAAGGTCATCTTGGATATCAAGCGTTTCATGGTCGACTTCGCGGATGGGGTCCTTGAAGCAACGCCTGAGTTGTGACACATGGAATACATCATGTACTCGGGAAAGGTCCAGGGGTAGTTCAAGTTGGTAGGCAACTTCTCCACGTTTAGCAAGTATGCGGAAAGGTCTGATGTAATGTGGGGCCAACTTGCCTTTGATACCGAAGCGTTGGGTTCCCTTCAGAGGAGTAACCCGGAGGCAAGCCTTCTCATCCAGATTGTAGCTTTCTTGCCTATGATGACGATCATAGTAGCTTTTCTGACGAGACTGGGAGGCTTTCAATTGATCACGAACAATGCGAACTTGCTCTTCTGCTTCCTTGATCATATCTGGTCCAAAGAATTGTCTTTCACTGGTTTCTGACTAGTTTAGGGGTGTTCGACATCGTCGTCCATAAAGGAGTTCAAAAGGAGCCATGTTCAGACTAGATTGAAAGCTATGGTTATAAGCAAATTCGGCAAATGGAAGAGACTTCTCCCAATTCTTTCCGAATGAGATAACACAAGATCTGAGCATGTCTTCAAGAATTTTGATAACACTTTCAACATGACCGCTAGACTGAGGATGGAAAGTTGCACTAAAGGAGAGATGAGTTCCCATAGCATTTTGAAAGCTTCCCAGAATCTAGAGGTGAAAAGGCTACCACGATCAGAATTGACTTCCAAAGGAACACAATGAAGAGACACAATTCTAGAGACATACAAGTCCGCTAACTAGCTAGCAGTTATAGACTCGCGAACTGGAAGGAAGTGAGCAACTTTGGATAGTCTATCCACCACAACGAAGATGGAATCATTTCCTTTCTGGGTTTTTGGAAAGCCAGTGATGAAATCCATACTGACTTTGTCCCATTTCCACTCGGGAATAGGCAAAGGTTGAAGTGTGCCCGCAGGTCTTTGGTGTTCGGCCTTAATGCTACGACAAACATCACATTCGGCAACATATCGAGCAATGTCTCTCTTCATCCTAGTCCACCAAAATATCTGGCGTAGATCTCGGTACATTTTTGTTCTACCGGGATGAATTGAGAGGGGTGTATCATGGGCTTCTTTAAGGATGAGTTGCCTTAAATCCCTATTCTTAGGTACTACCAAACGATTTTCAAAGAATATCGTTCCTTTACTCTCTGTGGAGAAACATTTAGCAACTCCGCTAGCAATGTTCTCCTTGATCCGGCGAACACCTCGTGCACACCTTTGGGCAACTATGATTCGATCCTCAAGTGTTGGTTTCGCCACCAAGTTGAAAATAGATCCACGAGGAACAATCTCAAGATTGAGCTTGCGAAATTCCTCATGAAGAAGTGGTTGACATTGTTGGAACATGAGGTTGTTACAATACGACTTACGACTTAGTGGATCAGCCATGACATTGGCTTTGCCTGGGGTGTAAGAAATTCCTAAGTCATTATCTTTTATCAACTCTATCCAGCTTCTTTGCCTGAGATTAAGATCTGGCTGGGTGAATATGTATTTGAGGCTTTGGTGGTCGGAATAGATCTCACAACGATTACCAAGGAGGTAATGTCGCCAAGTTGTTAGGGCATGAACTACGGCAACGAGTTCAAGATCATGGGTACGATAGTTCTCTTCATGTGGACGCAGTTGGCGTGAAGCATAAGTTACCACATGTCTATCTTGCATAAGTATGCATCCTAACCCTTGCCGTGAGGCGTCAAAAAAGATCTCGAAATCCTTTTTGGTGTCTGGAGGCGCAAGTACGGGTGCAGAAGTCAATCTTCTTTTTAGCTCTTGAAAGCTTTCCTCGCACTTGGGTGTCCATAGGAATTTCTTATCTTTCTTGAGGAGTTCAGTTAGAGGCTTTGCAACTTTAGAAAAGTTCTCGACGAAGCGGCGGAAATAGCTTGCTAAGCCAAGAAAACTCCTAACTTGCTTAACCGATTCAGGTGGAGTCAAGTCAAGGACGGCCTAAACTCTCTCGGGATTGACAGCAATGCCTTTGGCGTAAATCACGTGGCCTAAGTAGGTCACTTCTGGTATCCAAAATTCACACTTGGAGAATTTAGCATACAAGCGATGCTCTCAAAGTTTCATCAATACCAACCTAAGATGTTCGGCATGTTCTTCTTCGTTCTTCAAGTAGATGAGAATGTCATCAAGATAAACTACAACAAATTTATCTAAGTACTCCATGAAGATCGAATTCATCATGCGCGAGAAAGTGGCGGGGGCATTGGTTAAACCGAAGGACATGACGGTATACTCGTAAAGACCATAACGAGTAGTGAAAGCCGTTTTGGAAATGTCCTCGTTTCGGATTTTGATTTGATGATAACCTAATCTCAAATCCATCTTGGAGAAGACAGAGGATCCATCAAGTTGATCATAAAGATCATTGATCCTGGGCAGTGGGTACTTGTTCTTTATCTTCGCTAGATTTAGCGGGCGATAGTCTAAGCACATCCTTTCTGTTCCATCTTTCTTCGTTACGAACAGAACGGGGCAACCCCATGGCGATGAGCTAGGGAGGATGAAGCATCTTTCCAACAAAGCTTCAAGTTGGATTTTAAGCTCAGCTAACTCATGTGGGGCCATTTTGTATGGGCGTCTGGAAATTGGTGCGGTTCCTGGCATAAGATCCACTATGAACTCTGCACATCTGTCGGGTGGCATGCCCGGCAGCTCTTCAGGAAAGACATCCGGGAAGTCACGAACCACCGGAATATCTTCAAGGTCGGGAAGAGGATGCACATTCAAAGAATGCATCTGGGTTCTTGTTCTTGGTGAGGAATAATCTATTGTCTGGCCTGAAGGATGTGTAAGTCTAACTAACTTGGCTTTACAATCAAGAAAAGCATTGTCTTGATAACCAATCCATACCAAGGATGACATCAATGTCTGAAGACTTGAGGGCTATGAGTGAAGCAAGGAATACTAAACCCTCAATTGCAATTTGATTGCCATGGCTTACTCTATTAGTTTGCCACTTGGAACCAGGAGTTTGGATAATCATTGGGGTGAACATTTCATCAAAGGATATCTCATGCCGAAGTGCATAACTCTCCGACATGAATGAGTGAGATGCTCCTGGATCGAAAAGGACAGAAGTGGGAACATAATTGACTGGGAGCGTACCAAGAATGACGTCAGAAGTACCATCAGTCTCCTCAGCTGAGATTTGGTTCACACGTCCAAGACTTGCGGAAGAAGATGGCTTGGTGGTGGAGACCTTCGGGGGTGGCTTGGCACGAACATTGGGGTTCCCTTTGGCATGAGGTGGAGCATTCTGATTTATGGGGCACTCACGAGAATAGTGACCAGGCTGGCCACATCTGAAGCAGGCTACAAAGACAGTGCGGGGAGTTGGGTTGTTAGGTGGAGCTGGATGGAACGGAGCTGGTGGACGAGGCGCCACAAAGGATGGCCTCGGTGGGTTGTTCTGGAGGAACATGCTATTGGGGATCTAGATTTTGCGCTTCTGAGGGCCTGAAATGGATGAACCATCGTCTCTAGGGTGCTTGCGGGAATCCTCGGGAGTGATCATATCCTCCGCCTTGATGGCCTTGTTGACAAGGATCTGGAATGTGGCGAAGTCATGAAGATTGAGCTCACGACGAAGTCCAGAATTGAGTCCCTTGTGGAACCTCTCTTGCTTCTTGGAGTCGGTGGAGACCTCTTCGGCGAGCAAGACGATTGAATTCCTGACTAAACTCATCAACGGACCTTCTTCCTTGGTTGAGATTGCAGAACTCCTCTCTCTTGCGGTCCATGATTCCCTTAGGAATGTGATGCTCGCGAAAAGCATCACATAACTCATTCCACGAAGTCAACTGTCAAGCTGGACGCATGTTCAGAAAGTTCACCCACCAAGAGCTAGCTGCACCCTCGAGGTGGTAGCTGGCATAGTTGACTCTGTCACCATCTGCAACATGTCCAGAATGGAGCTTTCTCTCGATGCTGCGAAGCCAGTCATCAGCGTCAAGGGGCTCAGTGGAATAGCTGAAAACTGGGGGATGAAGCTGGATGAAGTCATTCAACGATACAAGCTCATTTCGCTGCTGGGCAGTGTTTCGAGCAATGACCCCCAACAACTCATGAGAGTCCCTTCGGTTTCTTTCAACCTCCATGAGAACTTGAGCTATCGTGGGTGACGGTGGAAGATTGCCTTCCTCCGGTTCATCCCCACGAGCTTGGGAACGACCAAGGTGGCTACGGGTTCCTTGAGACATCCTGAAGGATAAGATCAATGTCAAAAGATGTTGAATGAGTTTGCAAATGCATCAGATTATGAAGATAACTGGAATGACTCGGACAACATCACGGCTGTAATTGCAAGAGAAAACAATTTTCTTACAACATAGAAACAACACTTACATACGATGTAAGAAATCAGGAAGCATAACAACTAAAGAAAACCGAACACAACTCTCCTACGGCTACAAGGAGGCAATCAACGAGATGTTCTAATAAGACATAGATGAGCCTAGTCCTATCTTCCCATAGAACAAGATGAGGGTGACTTAGCACTCAGAACGATGAAGGTAAGGAGAAAAAAGAAGCCTTACGTTGTTCCCTTATATACCCAGAGTAACTATATAACTATAGAAGGCTATACTCGACTTCGGCCAAGGCTGATAATCCTATAGACAGTCCTGCTCTGATACCAAGTCTGTCGGGACCCGGGGTTAGCGTATGCAAGACTCGCTACCACACAATCATATGGAGAGCCGAGAACCGTACCCACTTGTCTAAGAAGAAAAGGCCAAGCACAGAACGTTCTCGAAAAACATCGAACGTGAGAGGCATCCCATCCAGGCCCGATGATCAACTGAGATGGGTCCTCATCGTACGCACACAAGTCTAAAGGATATGGGTGGTGAACTCCCATACTCATAGACAAGTCGCCTCAACCATACTATCGATTGTATCATAACCCTTACATAGACTTACTCCAGCCCGATCACTTAGTCGGGGTCTAGGGCGGGCTCGATCATACATCAAAGTGTGCCCGTGAAGGAGTCACGAACAATCGCATCGCGATGCCCCAAGCTGCGCACATCTAAGGGCCACTTGGTTTATAAAAGACCGCCAGCCAGATCACTACTAAGGTCTCGAAAACCCATACTAAGACATGCATGTTATAATCATACACGCAGCACACATGTCTAGTATGAACAGCAGGTATCATTGCAATTCTCTACAAAGTGTACAACTTTATTGATAACTCTTACAGAGTGCACACAGAGATCACGAGACCGTGATCCAACATTACATCAAACATGCGGAAGCAAAGTAGGTCTGAGTACAGACAAGTTTAACAAATGGCTTAGAGAAGCCTTATCTATAAACAAGCCCTTCCACGAGGGACCAGTCGTCTGACTGGGACTACAGTAGCTTGATCAGTCGTCGAGCTCCAGGAAGAATCCACCTACGGGGTCAGTGGGTTCATCTAAAACATAGAATAAGCAAACGTGAGTACAAAGTCGTACTCAGCAACACTTACGTAGGAACTATACTACTCATGCACATGTATCAAGGTAAAGGGAGGTGGGGTTCAATGCAGAAGTGCCAACTTTGACTTGGGTAGTCCTGAACTACGAGTACCAGACTTGAGGTAAGAAGCGTACACGAGTCCACTACAATCTCCAACCAAATACACCACTATGGTGCCTTCCTCGACTTCCCCACGAGAAAGCATGCCATAGCACTCACGCTTATCTTGGCAAGTTTTATAATATCCAGTTCAAGTTGTCTAATAATCAAGCTAAGCTTTCCAAGCAGTCCATAACCGTGGACGCGGCTATTCGAATAGTTTTGTTAACCCTGCAGGGGTGTACTACTACACACATGTGTCATCACTTACCGCCTTTTGCGTGTCACCGTTCAAGAGGTGACAGCGAGGATGCCACCACAACACTTCACCCACAGCTCCGTTCTAGTCCAGAGAGTCGCCTATCTGAGGGGGATCCGTATGGAAGTCCGGCCGAGGTTCCAGTACAGCCTCAAACGATGTGTGCAGGGTCCCAAGCCGGTCTTGAAAAGCCGTTCATCCACTTCGCAGACCGTGCCACAACTCTACAAGAGCTCTGGACTACTGCGACCTCTGGGGTTCAGACGGGGTGAGGTACTAGGATGAGAGGGGTCAGTGTGCCCAATGTGTGGTTGGACTCTTCTTCTTGGATCACCACACAAGAACTCGGACTTAAGGCGGTGTTCAACGAGACAACCCACTGTGTACTCCTACGCAGCCTCTCATCGTTCACCTTATATTAGGGTAGATTCACCAACACATTTCCACCATCATCAACATGATCACTACCATCCCGACTCACAAAAAAGTAACCTCATTGTAACTCTAAGCATGTAATAAGCAGTAACAGTTGCAGGGGCCACATGATATCAACCAACTCCTACATCTGCTAGGATTGTGGTTTGCTTACTACTGTGACAAAATGATAGGTCATGCAAATGATATGGGTTCAACTATGCGGTAGAATCGATAACAAGGTGATCATCCTATTTCATGCATAAGCGAGACTGAGAGGGAAATGGGTTTTTATCGACATGATCAATGGGGGGGGTTGCTTGCCTTGCTGACGAGGTTCAGTCACGGGGTCTTCAACGAAGGGGGTGATCTCGGGTTCCGGCTCCACCTCTATCCGAGCAAACAATAGAAACAAAGTGAGCAACATAATGTACAATGCACAAGCACATGATCAAATGTTATAACATGGTGTAAGGGGTGTTGATGTGTTGTCAATTCCATTTAAATGGAGTGTATTGCAATTGAGTTGCAAATTCAAACTCCATATGATTTATGGATTAATTTCAAATGCATTTGAATCCATGAATGTTCATTTGAAATGGTTGAGCATGAAGTGATGTTGTAAAGGTGAGGTACAGTCTCTGATGTGTGGATGAAACCATTTAAAAGAAGTGTGTTGCAAAGTCATTTGCGAAATAACTCCAAATTTGAATTCAAAAGAATGCCATATGCATGTTTGCTACTGTTCACCTATTTTAAAATGGTCACACATAGAAACAAGTTGCATATTCACAATTCTTGCATTTTTCTGATAATTTTAGACATATTATTTGCTACATTTGGAGTTACGATGAATTTTCTATGAATTTCCAAAGTTTGAAGTATTTTCTACCAATTTCTGAATTGATTTAAATAGAAAAGCTATTACTGCATCAGCATGAGGTCATGCTGACGTCAGGGGGCCTCTGACCACTGGGACCCACATGTCAGTGGTTGTTCTGTTAATTAAAACGATTTAAATCAATTTGAGTTAACAGAGGGGATTAAGCAGGGGCTGGGCTCACATGTCAGTGTGACTGGGGGTGGGTCCAGGGTGTTAATTAACTCGGGGGTTAGGGTGCTAATGGCCTCGCCGGCTCGGGCACGCCGGAGCTCTCTCCGGAGCTTCTGTTTCGGCACGGGAGCAGGATATGGAGGCACTGGGAGGTTGCTACGGGCCGTGATGAGGACATCTCTACTAATGTTACACCCACATCTTCACCAACTACACATACTGGACCAGTTACTAGAGCACGCGCACGTCAACTAAATTATCAGGTACTTTCGTTTCTTGCGAATCCTTCTAATGTTCAGGAACATATGATGCTGCCTAAATTAGATACTTTTGTTTGTCTTATGAATGAAGGACCTAGCATGGATAAGAAGGATGGTCATTGGAGTGGGATCAAGCATGGAGAAGGAGGTGTGCGCGCGGGAAAGGACAATGGAGCTTCCAGTGGTGATTTTCGCACTTTGAGGCCACCATAAGGCGTGCATGAAGACCTGGACGAGAGACACAAGACGCCACATTAATATTTTCGTCCAAGGGTTATTATAGGTGTTGCGTCACCTTATTATTGGGCCAGGCCCATGTAATTTCGAAATACACTTAATAGGCTATTTTTTAGAGTCCGTATGTGTGGGGAAACCGAGTTAGGGTTGTTTTCGGACCCCTCCTCCAAGGGGCCACGAAATTCCCCTCTGTTCCCCCATATATACAGCCCTTAGGGCGTCGTTTAGACTTGGGTTTTAATTAGATTTAAGTTAGCCATAGCCGCAACTTCGAGCTCTTCGTTTGTGTCATCCGACCAGGCCAAGACCTCATTGGAACCCCAACTTTCGTAATCATTCATCTTATATTCGCAATATCCAGATTGCAATTCTTAGTTTTTGCTTGTTCTTCGATTGCTTGCAGGAATTAGACCTTCGTGGTCAGGTTGATCGTGCATCCGCGGGATCAATAACCTCTCGGAGTTGGTTTAGCGATCGCTAAGGCGCAACGTCTTCGCACGTTCGTAGTCGGATCGTGAAAGTCGTCTCCACCATAATCGATCTCCACCATCTCATCGAAACATCGGGACACCTTCGCCTCTATCAAGTGGTATCAGATTTCCAGGTTGCTCCGTGAGATTTACCAGTTTTCGTAGTCTAGATTGGTTCTGTTCTTCATACCTACAGTCCACGAAAAAGCCAAAAAAAATTAGGGTTAGATCATCACGTCCCAAAACAGTCCGAGCCTTTGTCCAGTTTTCTTTACAGTGGTTTGCTTTGTTGAATTTAGGGTTGCATCGTTGTGTCGAGTTGCTGATCTTAGCGTCTAGTTCCCTTAGAGTTTCGAGTTCTGATCACAGTTTGTCACACCGCCGCCGCACAGTAGTACACCGCCACGTTTCCGCCAATCCGAGTCCAGATACACCACCACGTTCCGCCAAGTCGAGTCCATATACAGCACCACGACCTACCAATCCGAGTTGAGTTCCATCACCTGTTCGGTTTGTGATCTCTCCGTAGCCAGATTAGTTTTGATTTGATTAGAGTCGGATTTCACCAATCTTTTGTCGTACGTAGAAGGAGGTGATTTCCAAAAAAAATAAAAAAAATAATTCGGAGTCTGGCACGCTTTTCAGAGCAGTTTTTAGGCCAAAAATTTCGGGGGTAAAATATTTTCGTGCCCATAGGTTCCTTAGGTCCAGAAACTCATTTTGAGACGTTCGCCACCATAGTGATTTTTTCGCACTTTTTCAGCCACCGCAGTCCCGCATCGCAAAAAAAAAAGAAGAAAAAAAAAGAGATTTTTTTTTCAGAGTGTGCTTCTCAGTTGATTACGTGCCGCGCCGTGCTTTCGTTGGTGTTTTAGGCTCGCGTCTCTAGTACGGTCTAGCCTAGGATCAGCACAGTACCGACGTTGAGTGTTTATTCAACTTTGCATCTCTGTTTTGATTACTGTTGAGCTTTTTGCTACCATATTTGTCAAGCCTACCTACAGCTCCACATATATTCTACTTCGTGCGGTTGACACCTCCTGGCCATCGCTCTACCACATCTCTGAGAGTTTTGACCCGTTGGTTGTACATCACCACCTGCTGCTAGGTAAGAATCGGTAAGAACGAAAGAAAAGCTTGACGGATTTGTGCTTTCCACCACCCCACATCCCATTAGTAGAAGTAGGATCATATTTCTGTGTGTTTTCTATTTCTTCTAACCATGCCAGGATCCCATGATGAAGTGGCGCGGGATGCACCCGATTGGGAGAATATGACAAACAAAGCGTTACATGATAAATTTGCACAAATGATGTCTGAACAGGTGAATGACATCGAGAACAGATTTACAGAGGCGATTGATGGTGTGGAGAAGATGATCGACACCAAGCTCGACGCCAAGTTTACTGAGTTGCTCGCACGCCTACCTGCACAGCCTGCGGCCGCTCCAGCACAACCACCGCTACCACGACGTGCACGACGTATTCTATTTCCGGGCAGACAAGCTGTTGGTGCTCCTGCGGCTGCTGCAGTTGCGGCTACTGCTGCTGCTTCTGACGTTGGCCAGGACGACAACTACGAGGGTGATTACGAGGAGGAGGTGGAACAGGAAGCGGCCTATGAGCAGCCAGCTGGGCGTCCACGTCCCAACATTCGCCACGGTCGACACCAACCACCCCCTCAGGTACGCGATGATGAACATGTGCCTAAACTTAAATTGAATCTTAAGCCGTTTGAGGGTAGATATATTCCTGATGCTTATCTTACTTGGGAGTTAGAAACTGAACAACGCTTTACATGTTTACAATATCCTGAGAATAGACGTGTTACTGCTGCTGTTTGTGAATTCAAGGGTTTTGCATCTATTTGGTGGTCTGAACATTGTAGATTGCATGCTAATAATATTCCAGCTATTTGGGCTGCTTTAAAAGATGCTATGCGTACTCGCTGGGTTCCTCCTTATTATCAACGTGAATTGCTACAAAAATTACAGCGTTTGAGACAAGGAAAAAATTCTGTAGAGGAATATTATCAAGAATTACAAACTGGATTGATTAGATGTGGCCTAGTAGAGGATAATGAAGCTATGTTTGCACGTTTTATAGGTGGCTTAAACAGGGAGATACAAACTATTCTAGAATACAAGGACTATGCTACTATTACTCGTTTGTTTCATCTTGCTTGTAAAGCTGAACGTGAAGTGCAGGATCGACAGGCCGCTACGAGACCTAACTTTTCTGCAGGACGAAATACATCATGGACATCGCGTGGACCTTCTACATCCACACGTCCTGCTGCACCACCATCTACTTCAGCCGCTCATTCTTACAGGGAGCCACCAAAACAGCCAGCGCCACCATTCAAGGGTGCACAGAGTGGTCCAGCGGCGAGTTCTTCTTCATCCATGGCTTCCACAGGGCAAACACGAGATCGTGATATTAAATGTCGCAGGTGCCAAGGTGGAGGTCACTTCGCAAAAGACTGTCCCTCCAAGCGTGTGATGATTATTACGGCGGATGGTGGGTATGAGTCAGCGAGTGACTATGATGAGGAGACTTTAGTTCTCATTGCTCATGAGGAACAGGGTGCCCATGATGATGCTCATGATATAGAGTATATGGCTCCTGATGATGCAGATAAATATGCTAGTTTGGTTGCTCAACGTGTGTTAAGTGTGCAGGTAACGAAGGCTGAGCAAAACCAGAGGCATAATTTGTTCCACACAAAGGGAGTGGTGAAAGAACGTTCGGTTCGCATCATCATTGACGGAGGGAGTTGCAACAACTTGGCTAGCATGGAGTTGGTGGAGAAGCTATCTCTCACCACAAGACCACACCCCCATCCTTACTATATTCAGTGGTTTAACAATAGTGGTAAGATTAAGGTAACGCGTTCTGTTCGTGTGCACTTTAGCATTGCTGCATATGCTGATTATGTTGATTGTGATGTGGTACCCATGCAAGCATGCTCTCTTTTACTTGGTAGACCATGGCAATTTGATAGGAATGTTGTACACCATGGTAGGACAAATCAGTTTACTCTGGTTCATCAGGATAAAACTATTGCTTTACTTCCAATGTCTCCTGAACAAATTGTGAAAGATGATCTTGCTAGAGCTAGTAAAGCTAAACAGGAGAAAAATAAGAGTGAGAATGAGATAGCAGCTAAAGAATTTGAGCAACAACATAAGACTAATAGCAAATCTTCTTCTGCTGTTTCTAATGAAATAAAATTGACTAGTCCAACTTTGCTTGCTACTAAGGTTGATATTTCAGATTTGGATGTTAGTCAATATGTGTGCTATGCTTTTGTGTGCAAAGAAGCTTTGTTTTCATTTGAGGAATTGCCTCCTTCTTTGCCTCCTGTTGTCACTGACCTTTTGCAGGAGTTTATTGACGTCTTTCCACAAGACGTACCACCGGGATTACCACCTATTCGAGGGATTGAGCATCAGATTGACTGAATTCCCGGTGCTTCGCTGCCCAACCGTGCGCCATACCGTACCAATCCGGAGGAGACGAAGGAGATTCAGCGTCAAGTACAAGAGCTACTCGACAAAGGTTACATACGTGAATCCCTTAGTCCTTGTGCTGTTCCTGTTATATTAGTGCCTAAAAAGGATGGAACTTGGCGTATGTGTGTTGATTGTAGAGCCATTAATAATATTACTATTCGTTATCGTCATCCTATTCCTAGGTTAGATGATATGCTTGATGAATTAAGTGGCTCTACCATGTTTTCCAAAGTTGATTTGCGTAGTGGATACCATCAAATTCGCATGAAATTAGGGGATGAATGGAAAACGGCATTTAAAACTAAGTTTGGATTATATGAGTGGTTAGTCATGCCTTTTGGGTTAACTAATGCACCTAGCACTTTCATGAGATTAATGAAAGAGGTTTTACGTGCTTTCATTGGACGATTTGTGGTAGTCTATTTTGATGATATACTGATTTATAGCAAATCTTTGGAGGAACATTTGGATCATTTAGGTGCTGTTTTTATTGCTCTACGTAATGCACATTTGTTTGGTAACCTTGGGAAGTGCACCTTTTGCACCGACCGAGTATCGTTTCTTGGCTATGTTGTTACTCCGCAGGGAATTGAAGTTGATAAAGCCAAGATCGAGGCGACTGAGAGTTGGCCGCAGCCCAAAACGGTCACACAAGTGACAGGTTTTCTTGGCCTCGCTGGATTCTATAGGCGTTTTGTGAGAGATTTCAGCACCATTGCTGCACCTCTCAATGAGCTTACACGCAAGGATGTGCCTTTTACTTGGGGTACCGCACAGGAAGAAGCCTTCACGGTATTGAAAGATAAGTTAACACATGCTCCTTTGCTCCAACTTCCTGATTTTAATAAGACTTTTGAGCTTGAATGCGATGCTAGTGGGATTGGTTTGGGAGGTGTGTTATTACAAGATGCTAAACCTGTTATATACTTTTCTGAAAAATTGAGTGGGCCTAGTCTGAACTATTCTACTTATGATAAGGAATTATATGCTCTTGTTCGGACATTAGAAACTTGGCAACATTATTTATGGCCCAAAGAATTTGTTATACATTCTGATCATGAATCTTTGAAACACATAAGAAGCCAAGCAAAACTTAATCGTAGACATGCTAAGTGGGTTGAATTTATTGAGACTTTCCCTTATGTCATTAAACACAAGAAGGGGAAAGATAATATTATTGCTGATGCTTTGTCTCGTCGTTATACTATGCTTTCACAACTTGACTTCAAGATATTCGGTTTAGAGACACTCAAAGATCCATATGTACATGATGCGGAATTGAAAGATGTATTGCAGAATTGTAGAGAGGGTAGAACATGGAACAAGTTTGTGCTTAATGATGGTTTTGTGTTCCATTCTAACAAGCTATGCATTCCAGCTAGCTCTATTCGTCTTTTGTTGTTGCAGGAGGCGCATGGAGGAGGATTAATGGGACACTTTGGCGTGAAGAAGACGGAGGATGTACTTGCTACACATTTCTTTTGGCCAAAGATGAGACGGGATGTTGAGCGTTTTGTTGCTCGCTGCACTACATGTCAAAAAGCTAAGTCACGACTCAATCCTCATGGTTTATACATGCCTTTACCTGTACCTAGTGTTCCGTGGGAGGACATATCCATGGACTTTGTTTTAGGCTTGCCTCGAACAAAGAAGGGGAGGGATAGCATATTTGTTGTCGTGGATAGATTTTGTAAGATGGCACATTTTATACCATGTCATAAAAGCGATGATGCTGCTAATGTTGCTGATTTATTCTTTCGTGAGATTATTCGCTTACATGGTGTGCCCAATACTATTGTCTCGGATCGTGATACTAAGTTTCTTAGCCATTTTTGGAGATGCTTATGGGCTAAGTTGGGGACTAAACTACCTTTTAGTACTACTTGTCATCCCCAAACTGATGGACAAACTGAAGTAGTCAATAGGACTTTGTCTACTATGCTGAGGGTTGTTTTAAAGAGTAACTTGAAAATGTGGGAAGAATGTTTACCTCATATTGAATTTGCTTATAATCGTTCATTTCATTCTACCACTAAAATGTGCCCTTTTGAGATTGTTTATGGTTTTCTACCTCGTGCACCTATTGATTTGCTGCCTCTTCCATCTTCGGAGAAGGTTAATTTTGATGCTAAGCAACGTGCTGAATTGATATTAAAAATGCATGAGTTAACTAAAGAAAACATTGAGAAAATGAATGCTAGATACAAGCTTGCTGGTGATAAGGGTAGAAAGCATGTTGTGTTTGAACCAGGAGATCTTGTTTGGTTACATCTACGTAAAGATAGGTTTCCTGATTTGCGCAAGTCTAAGTTAATGCCACGAGCTGATGGTCCCTTTAAGGTTTTACAGAAAATTAATGATAATGCATATAAACTTGAGCTACCTGCAGATTTTGGGGTTAGTCCCACATTTAACATTGCAGATTTGAAACCTTATTTGGGAGAAGATGATGAGCTTCCGTCGAGGACGACTTCAATTCAAGAAGGGGAGGACGATGAGGACATCTCTACTAATGTTACACCCACATCTTCACCAACTACACATACTGGACCAGTTACTAGAGCACGCGCACGTCAACTAAATTATCAGGTACTTTCGTTTCTTGCGAATCCTTCTAATGTTCAGGAACATATGATGCTGCCTAAATTAGATACTTTTGTTTGTCTTATGAATGAAGGACCTAGCATGGATAAGAAGGATGGTCATTGGAGCGGGATCAAGCATGGAGAAGGAGGTGTGCGCGCGGGAAAGGACAATGGAGCTTCCAGTGGTGATTTTCGCACTTTGAGGCCACCATAAGGCATGCATGAAGACCTGGACGAGAGACACAAGACGCCACATTAATATTTTCGTCCAAGGGTTATTATAGGTGCTGCGTCACCTTATTATTGGGCCAGGCCCATGTAATTTCGAAATACACTTAATAGGCTATTTTTTAGAGTCCGTATGTGTGGGGAAACCGAGTTAGGGTTGCGTTAGGACCCCTCCTCCAAGGGGCCACGAAATTCCCCTCTGTTCCCCCATATATACAGTCCTTAGGGCGTTGTTTAGACTTGGGTTTTAATTAGATTTAAGTTAGCCATAGCCGCAACTTCGAGCTCTTCGTTTGTGTCATCCGACCAGGCCAAGACCTCATTGGAACCCCAACTTTCGTAATCATTCATCTTATATTCGCAATATCCAGATTGCAATTCTTAGTTCTTGCTTGTTCTTCGATTGCTTGCAGGAATTAGACCTTCGTGGTCAGGTTGATCGTGCATCCGCGGGATCAATAACCTCTCGGAGTTGGTTTAGCGATCGCTAAGGCGCAACGTCTTCGCACGTTCGTAGTCGGATCGTGAAAGTCGTCTCCACCATAATCGATCTCCACCATCTCATCGAAACATCGGGACACCTTCGCCTCTATCAGGCCGTCCGCGTTTAGTGGCGTGAGCTGGAGCTCAAGGAGAGGCTCGGGGCCATGGCTATGTCGAACGGCGTGGCGTGCTGGCCACTTTCCACGGCGAGCGGGCGAAAGAAGCCACGGGTTGGAGCTCGGCTAGAGGGGAAAGGCGCGCGTGCTCACCCTGAAGACGAAGATGAGGGCAGCGTCGTCGTGGATGAGCTTGGAGGCGAGTAATCGCTCCCCGGAGTCGAAGGCGGCCGGCGGCTAGGTCTTGGAGCTGGCGTCGCGTAGGTGACCCGTCGGCTTCGATTGAGAGCTTGACTCGACGGAGAAGAGGGCGGCCGACGTGCTGGACAAGGTGGCGAGGGAGGAGGAGCTCTCTGGCCATGGTGGCGCGTCGCGGTGCTCCGGCGGGGCGCTCGGTTCTTCGCGATTCTCACCGGAGACGAAGGGGAAAAAGTCCAGAGGGGGGGAAAGTGGAAGGGGGCTTCAAGGCCGTCTCCGTGGCGTGATTTGGAGCCCTGGGAGGGTCCAGGCAGGCAGATAGGAGGCTGCCGGCGATGGCATGCCCTCCAGCGAGCTGCTTGCCTCGCTGGGGGCAGACGACAAGGCTGGGAAGCGGGCCTGGGATGTGGTGCGGTAAGTTGGGCCGGGGAGGCCCAGGTAAGTGGGCTACTTTCTTCTTTTCCTTTTTCTTTCTGTTTTTCTTCTGCAATTTGTTTTACCTTGCTAAAAAAAATAGCAAAGTATTTTTATAAATTCTCAAAATATTTATATGGCGTCAAAATAAAAATAGCTAGCCACTTATAAAGTTTGGGCATTTTTAGAATTCAAATAATTTGAACTTTAATTCAAATAGGGTTTAAATTTAAATACATGCTCCTGTTTGAATATTTGAAAAATCCATGAGCATGGGATTGCTACCACATCACTTGAAATGTGATCACACTCATTTATGAGACTTTTCAAAAATGCAAAAGGAATTTTTGGAGCAACTTTTTATCTGGCCATTTGAATTAAATTTATCTGGGGGGTGTTCTCTCTCCCATTTCAATTTCTTTTGAATTTTTTTAACATGATGCAAAAGCGCACTTGAACCCTAGAACATACCTAAACTTGGGTTGTCACAGCCCATTCCACGAAAAGACCCGTGGCTTCTCGGTTTCTCAGGAAGCGCTCGAGCAGGAAACTGGTTACCACTCGAATTGGATGCGCCTGGAAATAGTGCCTAATCTTCCGGGAAGCTATGAGCACCCAAAAAAGTATCTTCTGGATCAGAGGTACCGGCGTCTCGCATCCAGGAGGAGAGTGCTTATGAAGTAGACTAGCTTCTGGGTTTTCCTCCTGGAAGGAACCTTGGCCGCGTGGGCTCCGGCGGCAGGAGATGATCCCTCGGAATTTCTTGCTTCAGGTGGGGGTCCACCGCCTTCTTCCTCAATGTCGCGCTCGACCATCAATGCTCCGCTTACCACCTGATATGTTGCCGAGATGTACAACAGCAGGGGTTTGCGTGGGCGTGGTTGATGAGGACATCCCTACTAATGTTACACCCACATCCTCACCAACTACACATATTGGACCAGTTACTAGAGCACGCGCACGTCAGCTAAATTATCAGGTACTCTCGTTTCTTTCGAATCCTTCTAATGTTCATGAACATATGATGCTGCCTAAATTAGATACATTTGTTTTGCTTATGAATGAAGGACCTAGCATTGACCAGAAGGACGGGCATTGGAGCGGGATCAAGCATGGAGAAGATGGTGCGCGCGCGGGAAAGGACAATGGAGTTTCCAGTGGTGATTATCGCACTTTGAAGCCACCATAAGGCGTGCATGAAGGCTTGGACGAAATACACAAGATGCCACTTCATTATTTTCGACCAAGGGCAGCTATAGGTCCTGCGTCACCTTAATATTGGGCTGGGCCCATGTAATTTCGAAATACTACTTTATAGGCTGTTTTTAGAGTCCGTATGTGTGGGGAAACCGAGTTAGGGTTGTTTTCGGACCCCACATCCAAGGGGTCACGAAAATCCCCTCTATTCCCCCATATATACAGCCCTTAGGGCGTCGTTTAGACTTGGGTTTTAATTAGATTTAAGTTAGCCATAGCCGCAACTTCGAGTTCTTCGTTTGTGTCATCCGACCAGGCCAAGACCGCATTGGAACCCCAAATTTCGTTAATCATTCATCTTATATTCGCAATATCCAGATTGCAATTCTTAGTTCTTGCTTGTTCTTTCGATTGCTTGCAGGAATTAGACCTTCGTGGTCAGGTTGATCGTGCATCCGCGGGATCAATAACCTCTCGGAGTTGGTTTAGCGATTGCTAAGGCGCAACGTCTTCGCACGTTCGTAGTCGGGTCGTGAAAGTCTACTCCACCATAATCGATCTCCATCATCTCATCGAAACATCGGGACACCTTCGCCTCTATCAAGCGGTATCAGTTTCTAGGTTGCTCGGTGAGATTTACCAGTTTTTCGTAGTCTAGATTGGTTCTGTTCTTCATACCTACAGTCCATGAAAAAGCCAAAAAAAATTAGGGTTAGATCATCACGTCCCACGACAGTCCTAGCCTTTGTCCAGTTTTCTTTACAGTTGTTTGCTTTGTTGAATTTGCGGTTGCATCGTTGTGTCGAGTTGCTGATCTTAGCGTCTAGTTCCATAGAGTTTCGAGTTCTGATCACAGTTTGTCACGCCGCCGCACAGTAGTACACCACCACGTTTCCGCCAATCCGAGTCCAGATACACCACCACGTTCCGCCAATCCGAGTCCATATACACCACCACGACCTACCGATCCGAGTTGAGTTCCATCACCCGTTCGGTTTGTGATCTCTCCGTAGCCAGATTAGTTTTGAGTTGATTAGAGTCGGATTTCACCAATATTTTGTCGTACGTAGAAGGCAGTCCAAAAAAAAAGAGTCTGGCACGCTTTCCAGAGCAGTTTTTAGGCCAAAAATTTCAAGGGTGAAAAAATTTCGTGCCCATACCTTCCTTAGGTCCAGAAACTCATTTTGAGACGTTCGCTACAATAGTGATTTTTTCGCACTTTTTCAGCCACCGCAGTCCAGCATCGCAAAAAAAAAGTAAAAAAAAAGAGAGAAAAAGAAATCAGAGTGTGCTTCTCAGTTGTTTACGTGCCGCGCCGTGCTTTCGTTGGTGTTTTAGGCTCGCATCTCTAGTACGGTCTAGCCTAGGATCAGCACAGTACCGACGTTGAGTGTTTATTCAGCTTTGCATCTCTGTTTTGATTACTGTTGTGCTTTTGCTACCATACTTGTCAGCCTTCCTACAAATCCACATATTTTCTACATCGTGCGTTTTGCCACCTCCTGGCCATCGCTCTACCACATCTCCGAGAGTTTTGACCCGTTGGTTGTACATCACCACCTGCTGCTAGGTAAGAATCGGTAAGAACGAAAGAAAAGCTTGACGGATTTCTGCTTGCCACCACCCCACATCCCATTAGTAGAAGTAGGATCATATTTCTGTGTGTTTTCTATTTCTGCTAACCACGCCAGGATCACATGATGAAGTGGCGCGGGATGCGCCCGATTTGGAGAACATGACAAACAAGGAGCTACATGATAAATTTGCACAAATGATGTCTGAACAGGTGAATGCCATCGAGAACAGATTTACAGAGGCGATTGATGGCGTGGAGAAGATGATCGACACCAAGCTCGACGCCAAGTTTACTGAGTTGATCGCACGCCTACCTACACAGCCTGCTGCCGCTCCAGCACAGCCACCACCACCACGACATGCACGACGTATTCTGTTTCCGGGCGAACAAGCTGCTGGTATTGGTGCTCCTCCTGCTGCTGCAGTTGCTGCTACTGCTGCTGCTTCTGACGTCGGCCAGGACGACAACTACGAGGGTGATTACGAGGAGGAGGTGGAACAGGAAGCGGCCTATGAGCAGCCAGCTGGACGTCCACGTCCCAACATTCGCCACGGTCGACACCAACCACCCCCTCAGGTACGCGATGATGAATATGTGCCTAAACTTAAATTGAATCTTAAGCCATTTGAGGGTAGATATATTCCTGATGCTTATCGTACTTGGGAGTTAGAAACTGAACAACGCTTTACATGTTTACAATATCCTGAGAATAGACGTGTTACTGCTGCTGTTTGTGAATTCACGGGGTTTGCATCTATTTGGTGGTCTGAACATTGTAGATTGCATGCTAATAATATTCCAACTACTTGGGCTGCTTTAAAAGATTATATGCGTACTCGCTGGGTTCCTCCTTATTATCAACGTGAATTGCTACAAAAATTACAGCGTTTGAGACAAGGAAAAAATTCTGTAGAGGAATATTATTAGGAATTACAAACTGGATTGATTAGATGTGGCCTAGTAGAGGATAATGAAGCTATGCTTGCACGTTTTATGGGTGGCTTAAACAAGGAGATACAAACTATTCTAGAATACAAGGACTATGCTACTATCACTCGTTTGTTTCATCTTGCTTTTAAAGCTGAACGTGAAGTGCAGGATCGACAGGCCACTACGAGACCTAACTTTTCTGCAGGACGAAATACATCATGGACATCGCGTGGAGCTTCTACATCCACACGTCCTGCTGCCCCACCATCTACTTCAGCCGCTCAGTCTTACAGGGAGCCACCAAAACAGCCAGCGCCACCATTCAAGGGTGCACAGAGTGGTCCAGCGGCGAGTTCTTCTTCATCCATGGCTTCCACAGGGCAAACACGAGATCGTGATATTAAATGTCGCAGGTGCCAAGGTGGAGGTCACTTCTGATAGAGGCGAAGGTGTCCCGATGTTTCGATGAGATGGTGGAGATCGATTATGGTGGAGACGACTTTCACGATCCGACTACGAACGTGCGAAGACCTTGCGCCTTAGCGATCGCTAAACCAACTCCGAGAGGTTATTGATCCCGCGGATGCACGATCAACCTGACCACGAAGGTCTAATTCCTGCAAGCAATCGAAGAACAAGCAAGAACTAAGAATTGCAATCTGGATATTGCGAATATAAGATGAATGATTACGAAAGTTGGGGTTCCAATGAGGTCTTGGCCTGGTCGGACGACACAAACGAAGAACTCGAAGTTGCGGCTATGGCTAACTTAAATCTAATTAAAACCCAAGTCTAAACGACGCCCTAAGGGCTGTATATATGGGGGAACAGAGGGGATTTTCGTGACCCCTTGGAGGTGGGGCCCGAAAACAACCCTAACTCGGTTTCCCCACACATACGGACTCTAAAAACAGCCTATAATGTGGTATTTCGAAATTATATGGGCCCAGCCCAATATTAAGGTGACGCAGCACCTATAATTGCTCTTGGACGAAAATAATGAAGTGGCATCTCGTGTATTTCGTCCAAGCCTTCATGCATGCCTTATGATGGCTTCAAAGTGCGAAAATCCCCACTGGAAGCTCCATTGTTATTTCCCGCGCGCGCAACTTCTTCTCCATGCTTGATCCCGCTCCAATGACCGTCCTTCTTGTCCATGCTAGGTCCTTTATTCATAAGCAAAACAAAAGTATCTAATTTAGGCAGCATGATATGTTCATGAACATTAGAAGGATTCGCAAGAAACGAAAGTACCTGATAATTTAGTTGACGTGCACGTGCTCTAGTAACTGGTCCAGTATGTGTAGTTGGTGAAGATGTGGGTGTAACATTAGTAGAGATGTCCTCATCATCTTTAACTGGTCCAGTATGTGTAGTTGGTGAAGATGTGGGTGTAACATTAGTAGAGATGTCCTCATCATCTTTAACTGGTCCAGTATGTGTAGTTGGTGAAGATGTGGGTGTAACATTAGTAGAGATGTCCTCATCAACTTCGCCAAAGACTGTCCCTCCAAGCGTGTGATGACTATTACGGCGGATGGTGGGTATGAGTCAGCGAGTGACTATGACGAGGAGACTTTAGTTCTCATTGCTCATGAGGAACAGGGTGCCCATGATGATGCTTATGATATAGAGTATATGGCTCCTGATGATGCAGATAAATATGCTAGTTCGGTTGCTCAACGTGTGTTAAGTGTGCAGGTAACGAAGGCCGAGCAAAACCAGAGGCATAATTTGTTCCACACAAAGGGAGTGGTGAAAGAACGTTCGGTTCGCATCATTATTGACGGAGGGAGTTGCAAAAACTTGGCTAGCATGGAGTTTGTGGAGAAGCTATATCTCACCACAAGACCACACCCCCATCCGTACTATATTCAGTGGTTTAACAATAGTGGTAAGATTAGGGTAACGTGTTCTGTTCGTGTGCACTTTAGCATTGCTGCATATGCTGATTATGTTGATTCTGATGTGGTACCCATGCAAGCATGCTCTCTTTTACTTGGTAGACCATGGCAATTTGATAGGAATGTTGTACACAATGGTAGGACAAATCAGTTTACTCTGGTTCATCAGGATAAAAATATTGCTTTACTTCCTATGTCTCCTGAACAAATTGTGAAAGATGATCTTGCTAGAGCTAGTAAAGCTAAACAGAAGAAAAATAAGAGTGAAAATGAGATAGCAGCTAAAGAATTTGAGCAACAACATAAGACTAATAGCAAATCTTCTTCTGCTGTTTCTAATGAAGTTAAATTGACTAGTCCAACTTTGCTTGCTACTAAGGTTGATATTTCGGATTTGGATGTTAGTCAATATGTGTGCTATGCTTTTGTGTGCAAAGAAGCTTTGTTTTCATTTGAGGAATTGCCTCCTTCTTTGCCTCCTGTTGTCACTGACCTTTTGCAGGAGTTTATTGACGTCTTTCCACAAGACGTGCCACCGGGATTACCACCTATTCGAGGGATTGAGCATCAGATTGACTTAATTCCCGGTGCTTCGCTGCCTAACCGTGCGCCATACCGTACCAATCCGGAGGAGACGAAGGAGATTCAGCGTCAAGTACAAGAGCTACTCGACAAAGGTTACATACATGAACCCCTTAGTTGATGAGGACATCCCTATTGACAAGCCATCCCCAACTCTTCATGAAGCACAAGCTAATGAAATCAGAATTGGACCTATTACAAGAGCCCGTGCAAAGCTAATAGAACAACAGGTGAACTTGCTCTTAATAGAATCTGATGTTTTGCTTAATAAGAATTTTATACTGCCTGAATCCTTGTTTGTATGCATGATCATATATCAAGAACAAGGACAAGCTACATTGGAAGAAGAACCTCAAGAAGAAAAGGCCAGGAAGAACCAAGCTTCAGGCCGCGGTACTACCGCGCCACGGTACTACCGGGCCTACTACCGCACGTACTACCGGGCAAACAGAAGTTTTACGGTAGTCCTTACTGTACTACCGTCCCTACTACCGCGCTGGTCAGGAGAGATGCGGAAGTGGTTACGGTAGTAGCCGCGGTACTACCGCGCCAATCACGGTACTACCGTGCTGCCTGCGCGCAGAAACGGGCCTACGGCCCCTGTATCTGAGTTTGGACCTCCTTAGACTATAAATACAAGTCCCCCTACGAGTTTTAGAGTCAGACCACGTTTAGATAAACCCTAGTTCCTGAGAATTGCTCCAAGCATTCATCTTGAATCAAATACTTCAATTCGTATCGATCTGAAGTGTTGCTACTGCAAGTCTTGTGTGATCTGTTGTTCCACTGGGAATTAGTAGATTGCAAATTACTGTCTCGTGGTCGACGGCTACGTTGCGCAAGTGTGTGAAGTTGTGAATATCCAAAGGGTAGAAAGCTGTCGCATTGGCAACAGAGATCTAGCGAGGAGAGTTCATCGGCTACCCACAAGTTATCTATCATCGCCCCATATTCACCGTTCGCTTACTGAGAAGATCGGGCCACCCCTTATCATCTTGGTATCAGATTTCCAGTGTTCCCTCGGTAAGCATCCACCAAATCCCCCATCGATCGTTTTGTTTCGTCCTATCCAGAAAAAACCATACAAACATATTAGGGTTTAGTGTTTTTGCCATAACCTAGAGTGCATCTTTTCCAAGTTTTAGTTGCTGATCGTCGTCCAGTTTGCGTAACTTGTTTTTGATCGAGTCTTAGCTTTCCTATTTTTTGTGTCTCACAAGTCGGAGTGTCTTTATCGTGTTAGATTGGTTTGTGTCGAGTTAGTTTGTTTTCGTTATCTTTTATCCCTCAATTTGTGTCTCCGTTTGATAGCCATAGTTAGCTTTTCTTTGGTGTCGCACTTTCCTATTGAGACTAGGATATCTTTGCTCTTCGGGCTGCTCCTATAGGTTTTGAAGTGCATCAAGTGGTTTGTGCAAAGTTGAGTTGGGTTGCTGTTTACTTCAGTTGAGTCAGAAAAGTAAAAAAAAAAAGAGAACGAGAAAAGAGGAAAAAAGGAAAGAGTTGAGCAAAAAGCCTAGCAAAAAGAGACAGAAAAGGCAAAGTTGATTACATATTTTGTGCAGCCTTGAGTTCCTTTTTCTCCCACGTTCATAGCACTCGTAGATTGAGCAATCTTGTGCCCGTACACTTTGAGCTTTTGCTAGAATTTCTCTCTTGTGCAATTGCAACACGAGCATTACTCCACCACACATATTGTGCCCTCAATTTAATAGTCGCTTTTTCCCAGTTGTTCTCCACCGCGTGTGTTCCCGTAGAACTTCTTGGCATACGATCAGCACTAGGATTTGTGAATTGGTGTAGTTAGGGTACCATACCTATAGCCCCACCACATATATCCTGCTTTGTCGTGTGTTCACTCTTTTACTCGGGTATTCACTTCATCACATCCGTGCACTAGTCCTCCATCCGAACGGGTACGCATTACTATTCACTTTGGAACGGTAAGATTCACCTTTTCTTGTCAGTTTTGAGTGAGTTGTGAGTGTCCACCAACAGATTTTGATTTAGTGCACTAACCTACTAATCATGTCTCAAAGTGGTTTTGATGTGATGCAAAAACAGGACAATGATGCGCCAGTTACATGGGAGGCATATGAAGGTCTCCGTGATCACTTGACTGGGATGTTTACTAAATCCGCTGATGCGATTGATACAAATGTTCAAGCGGTCCAACTGAAAGTGGACGCGACTGAAGCTGCAGTCACCACTATGCAACAACAACTTGCTGCTATACAACAGAGCCTACAACAAATGACAACATCTATCACGGGCATACAAGCAGCTATGGTACAACGCCAACCTGACGCTCAGGAAGATGATGGTAGTGTCCTTGGTGACAATGCTGATTTGAGGGGCAATCAAGGCCGTGGGCGTGGTGTTCAAGGGCCGGGTCGCCAACCTCCACTTGGTTTTGGTGCGCGCCGTATACCCATTCAGGAAGAAGATGTCTTGAGCAAGCCCAAGTTTAACATCCCCAAATTTGAAGATTCCACGGATGTGGAAGAGTACCTCACATGGGAGCTTAAGATGGAAAATTTATGGCGTTTGCATGATTATCCGGAGGACAAGAAGATCAAGATTACTTCGTCCGAGTTTGACGGTTATGCTTTGCGTTGGTGGGAGAGTGTGTTGACCGAGATACAAGAAACCGATGGGCAGCCTATCCGTACATGCCGTGACATGAAGGCGACCATCAAAGCTCGGTTTGTTCCCACTAATTACTTACGGACAATTTTTGATAAATTGCAACAATTGAAGCAAGGTACTATGTCCATTGATGCCTACTATATGGAGATGGAGATGTTACTGCAACGTGCGCGAGTTCGCGAAGAGGTTGAGATGACTATGCAACGTTTTCTCCATGGGCTGAAATTTAATATCAAGAGTATTTTGCGGCATCACCAATACTATAATATGAATGATCTATTGCATCTTGCAAGGGAGGCTGAATCCCAGCTTGCAGAAGAGGCACAACTGAAGTCCAGATACTCTACATCTAGTAGATTTTCTCCACGGACTCCGTCCACGCCTATGGAGAATTATGGTTCCAATACTCGGGCTTCTTCTTCAGTTTCCAAGCCAGCCTCCAATGGTTCTCTGGCCAAGAAGCCAGCTGCTCCTGCCACTAGTGCAGGCTCCAACATGTCTTCAGCTCGCAATCGCGAGATGACTTGTCATTCTTGCGGTAATCCGGGTCACTTTAAGAGAGATTGCCCGAACCGAAAGGTCATGTTTATTAATGAAGAAACCGGCGAGTATGAAACCGGTGATGAGGAAGACCCAGCCGCGTTTGATGATGAAGGTTACAATACCGAAGAAGGCATGGATGCTTTTCCGTCGCATGCTTCTACCATTCTTGTGTCACAACGTGCTCTTATAGTGCAGCCACATGCTGATTCTCAGCGCTGTAATTTGTTTCAAACCAAGGCACTCGTTGGCCCCAACAAAGCTTGCAAAGTGATCATTGATGGAGGTAGCTGCCGCAACCTCGCAAGCAAGGAGTTATATGCCAAGCTAAATCTGAAATACTTACCTCACCCAAATCCTTATTATGTCCAATGGTTGAGTGACAGTGGTGAGATGAAGGTGAATCACATGGTGCGCGTAAATTTTGAGATAGGCCCATACAAGGATTCCATCTGATAGAGGCGAAGGTGTCCCGATGTTTCGATGAGATGGTGGAGATCGATTTTTTTGGTGGAGTAGACTTTCACGACCCGACTACGAACGTGCGAAGACGTTGTGCCTTAGCAATCGCTAAACCAACTCCGAGAGGTTATTGATCCCGCGGATGCACGACCAACCTGACCACGAAGGTCAATTCCTGCAAGCAATCGAAGAACAAGCAAGAACTAAGAATTGCAATCTGGATATTGCGAATATAAGATGAAAGATTAACAGAAGTTGGGGTTCCAATGCGGTCTTGGCCTGGTCGGACGACACAAACGAAGAACTCGAAGTTGCGGCTATGGCTAACTTAAATCTAATTAAAACCCAAGTCTAAACGACGCCCTAAGGGCTGTATATATGGGGGAACAGAGGGGATTTTCGTGACCCCTTGGAGGTGGGGTCCGAAAACAACCCTAACTCGGTTTCCCCACACATACGGACTCTAAAAACAGCCTATAAGGTGGTATTTCGAAATTACATGGGCCCAGCCCAATATTAAAGTGACGCAGCACCTATAATTGCCCTTGGACGAAAATAATGAAGTGGCATCTCGCGTATTTCGTCCAAGACTTCATGCGCGCCTTATGGTGGCTTCAAAGTGCGATAATCACCACGGGAAGCTCCGCTGTCCTTTCCCGCGCGCGCACCTTCTTCTCCATGCTTGATCCCGCTCCAATGACCATCCTTCTTGTCCATGCTAGGTCCTTCATTCATAAGCAAAACAAAAGTATCTAATTTAGGCAGTATCATATGTTCATGAACAATAGAAGGATTCGCAAGAAACGAAAGTACCTGATAATTTAGTTGACGTGCACGAGCTCTAGTAACTGGTCCAATATGTGTAGTTGGTGAGGGTATGGGTGTAACATTACTAGGGATGTCCTCATCATCCTCCCCTTCTTGAATTGAAGTCGTCCTCGACGGAAGCTCATCATCTTCTCCCAAATAAGGCTTCAAATCTGCAATATTAAATGTGGGACTAACCCCAAAGGCTGCAGGTAGCTCAAGTTTATATACATTATCATTAATTTTCTGCAAAACCTTAAAGGGACCATCAGCTCGAGGCATTAACTTAGACTTGCGCAAATCAGGAAACCTATCTTTACGTAGATGTAACCAAACAAGATCTCCGGGTTCAAACACAACATGCTTTCGACCCCTATCACCAGCAAGCTTGTATCTAGCATTCATGCGCTCAATGTTTTCTTTAGTTAACTCATGCAGTTTTAATATCAATTCAGCACGTTGCTTAGCATCAAAATTAACCTTCTCCGAAGATGGAAGAGGTAGCAAATCAATAGGTGCACGAGGTAGAAAACCATAAACAATCTCAAAAGGGCACATTTTAGTGGTAGAATGCAATGAACGATTATAAGCAAATTCAATATGAGGTAAATATTCTTCCCACTGTTTCAAGTTACTCTTTAAAACAGCCCTAAGCATAGTAGACAAAGTCCTATTGACTACTTCAGTTTGTCCATCAGTTTGGGGATGACATGTAGTACTAAAAAGTAGTTTAGTCCCCAACTTAGCCCATAAGCATCTCCAAAAATGGCTAAGAAACTTAGTATCACGATCCGAGACAATAGTATTGGGCACACCATGTAAGCGAATAATCTCACGAAAGAATAAATCAGCAACATTAGCAGCATCATCGCTTTTATGACATGGTATAAAATGTGCCATCTTAGAAAATCTATCCACGACAACAAATATGCTATCCCTCCCATTCTTTGTTCGAGGCAAGCCTAAAACAAAGTCCATGGATATGTCCTCCCACGGAACACTAGGTACAGGTAAAGGCATGTATAAACCATGAGGATTGAGTCGTGACTTAGCTTTTTGACATGTAGTGCAGCGAGCAACAAAACGCTCAACATCCCGTCTCATCTTTGGCCAAAAGAAATGTGTAGCAAGTACGTCCTCCGTCTTCTTCACGCCAAAGTGTCCCATTAATCCTCCTCCATGCGCCTCCTGCAACAACAAAAGACGAATAGAGCTAGCTGGAATGCATAGCTTGTTAGAACGGAACACAAATCCATCATTAAGCACAAACTTGTTCCATGTTCTACCCTCTCTACAATTCTGCAATACATCTTTAAATTCCGCATCATTTACGTATTGATCTTTGATTGTCTCTAAACCGAAAATCTTGAAGTCAAGTTGTGAAAGCATAGTATAACGACGAGACAAAGCATCAGCAATAATATTATCTTTCCCCTTCTTGTGTTTAATGACATAAGGGAAAGTCTCAATAAATTCAACCCACTTAGCATGTCTACGATTAAGTTTTGCTTGACTTCTTATGTGTTTCAAAGATTCATGATCAGAATGTATAACAAATTCTTTGGGCCATAAATAATGTTGCCAAGTTTCTAATGTCCGAACAAGAGCATATAATTCCTTATCATAAGTAGAATAGTTCAGACTAGGCCACTCAATTTTTCAGAAAAGTAAGCAACAGGTTTAGCATCTTGTAATAACACACCTCCCAAACCAATCCCACTAGCATCGCATTCAAGCTCAAAAGTCTTATTAAAATCAGGAAGTTGGAGCAAAGGAGCATGTGTTAACTTATCTTTCAATACCGTGAAGGCTTCTTCCTGTGCGGTACCCCAAGTAAAAGGCACATCCTTGCGTGTAAGCTCATTGAGAGGTGCAGCAATGGTGCTGAAATCTCTCACAAAACGCCTATAGAATCCAGCGAGGCCAAGAAAACTCCTCACTTGTGTGACCGTTTTGGGCTGCGGCCAACTCTCAATCGCCTCGATCTTGGCTTTATCAACTTCAATTCCCTGCGGAGTAACAACATAGCCAAGAAACGATACTCGGTCGGTGCAAAAGGTGCACTTCCCAAGGTTACCAAACAAACGTGCATTACGTAGAGCAATAAAAACAGCACGTAAATGATCCAAATGTTCCTCCAAAGATTTGCTATAAATCAGTATATCATCAAAATAGACTACCACAAATCGTCCAATGAAAGCACGTAAAACCTCGTTCATTAATCTCATGAAAGTGCTAGGTGCATTAGTTAACCCAAAAGGCATGACTAACCACTCATATAATCCAAACTTAGTTTTAAATGTCGTTTTCCATTCATCTCCTAATTTCATGCGAATTTGATGGTATCCACTACGCAAATCAACTTTGGAAAACATGGTAGAGCCACTTAATTCATCAAGCATATCATCTAACCTAGGAATAGGATGACGATAACGAATAGTAATATTATTAATGGCTCGACAATCAACACACATACGCCATGTTCCATCCTTTTTAGGCACTAATATAACAGGAACAGCACAAGGACTAAGGGATTCACGTATGTAACCTTTGTCGAGTAGCTCTTGTACTTGACGCTGAATCTCCTTCGTCTCCTCCGGATTGGTACGGTATGGCGCACGGTTGGGCAGCGAAGCACCGGGAATTAAGTCAATCTGATGCTCAATCCCTCGAATAGGTGGTAATCCTGGTGGTACGTCTTGTGGAAAGACGTCAATAAATTCCTGCAAAAGGTCAGTGACAACAGGAGGCAAAGAAGGAGGCAATTCCTCAAATGAAAACAAAGCTTCTTTGCACACAAAAGCATAGCACACATATTGACTAACATCCAAATCTGAAATATCAACCTTAGTAGCAAGCAAAGTTGGACTAGTCAATTTAATTTCATTAGAAACAGCAGAAGAAGATTTGCTATTAGTCTTATGTTGTTGCTCAAATTCTTTAGCTGCTATCTCATTTTCACTCTTATTTTTCTCCTGTTTAGCTTTACTAGCTCTAGCAAGATCATCTTTCACAATTTGTTCAGGAGACATAGGAAGTAAAGCAATATTTTTATCCTGATGAACCAGAGTAAACTGATTTGTCCTACCATGGTGTACAACATTCCTATCAAATTGCCATGGTCTACCAAGTAAAAGAGAGCATGCTTGCATGGGTACCACATCACAATCAACATAATCAGCATATGCAGCAATGCTAAAGTGCACACGAACAGAACGCGTTACCTTAATCTTACCACTATTGTTAAACCACTGAATATAGTACGGATGGGGGTGTGGTCTTGTGGTGAGAGATAGCTTCTCCACCAACTCCATGCTCGCCAAGTTGTTGCAACTCCCTCCGTCAATGATGATGCGAACCGAACGTTCTTTCACCACTCCCTTTGTGTGGAACAAATTATGCCTCTGGTTTTGCTCGGCCTTCGATACCTGCACACTTAACACACGTTGAGGATCCAAACTAGCATATTTATCTGCATCATCAGGAGCCATATACTCTATATCACGAGCATCATCATGGGCACCCTGATCCTCATGAGCAATGAGAACTAAAGTCTCCTCATCATAGTCACTCGCTGACTCATACCCACCATCCGCCGTAATAATCATCACACGCTTGGAGGGACAGTCTTTTGCGAAGTGACCTCCACCTTGGCACCTGCGACATTTAATATCACGATCTCGTGCTTGCCCTGTGGACGCCATGGATGAAGAAGAACTCGCCGCGGGACCACTCTGTGCACCCTTGAATGGTGGCGCTGGCTGTGTCGGTGGCTCCCTGTAAGAATGAGCGGCTGAAGTAGATGGTGGTGCAGCAGGACGTGTGGATGTAGAAGCTCCACGCGATGTCCATGATGTATTTCGTCCTGCAGAAAAGTTAGGTCTCGTAGCGGCCTGTCGATCCTGCACTTCACGTTCAGCTTTACAAGCAAGATGAAACAAACGAGTGATAGTAGTAAAGTCCTTGTATTCTAGAATAGTTTGTATCTCCCTGTTTAAGCCACCCATAAAACGTGCAAGCATAGCTTCATTATCCTCTACAAGGCCGCATCTAATCAATCCAGTTTGTAATTCCTGATAATATTCCTCTACAGAATTTTTTCCTTGTCTCAAACGCTGTAATTTTTGTAACAAGTCACGTTGATAATAAGGAGGAACCCAGCGAGTACGCATAGCATCTTTTAAAGCAGCCCAAGTAGCTGGAATATTATTAGCATGCAATCTACAATGTTCGGACCACCAAATAGATGCAAATCCCGTGAATTCACAAACAGCAGCAGTAACACGTCTATTCTCAGGATATTGTAAACATGTAAAGCGTTGTTCTGTTTCTAACTCCCAAGTAAGATAAACATCAGGAATATATCTACCCTCAAATGGCTTAAGATTCAATTTAAGTTTAGGCACATGTTCATCATCGCGTACCTGAGGGGGTGGTTGGTGTCGACCGTGGCGAATGTTGGGACGTGGACGTCCAGCTGGCTGCTCATAGACCGCTTCCTGTTCCACCTCCTCCTCGTAATCACCCTCGTAGTAGTCGTCCTGGCCGACGTCAGAAGCAGCAGCAGCAGTAGCAGCAACTGCAGCAGCAGGAGGAGCACCAATACCAGCAGCTTGTCCTCGCGGCAACAGAATACGTCGTGCACGTGGTAGTGGCGGTGGCTGTGGCTGTGCTGAAGGTAGGCGTGCGATCAACTCAGTAAACTTGGCGTCTAGCTTGGTGTCGATCATCTTTTCCACGCCATCAATCGCCTCTGTAAATCTGTTATGGATGTCCTGCACCTGTTCAGACATCATACGTGCAAATTTATCATGTAGCTCCTTGTTTGTCATGTTCTCCCAATCGGGTGCATCCCGCGCCACTTCATCATGTGATCCTGTCATGGTTAGCAAAAATAGAAAACACACAGTAATATGATCCTACTTCTACTAATGGGATGTGGTGTGGTGGAAAGCACAAATCCGTCAAGCTTTTCTTTCGTTCTTACCGATTCTTACCTAGCAGCAGGTGGTGATGTACAACCAACGGGTCAAAACTCTCAGAGATATGGTAGAGCGATGGCCAGGAGGTGTCAAACGCACGATGTAGAATATATGTGGAGCTGTAGGGAGGCTGACAAGTATGGTAGAAAAAACTCAACAGTAATCAAAACAGAGATGCAAAGCTGAATAAACGCTCAACGTGGGTACTGTGCTGATCCTAGGCTAGACCGTACTAGAGACGCGAGCCTAAAACACCAACGAAAGCACGGCGCGGCACGTAATCAACTGAGAAGCATACTCTGAAAAAAAAAATTCTCTTTTTTTTTTTTTTTTTTTTTTTTTTTTTTTGCGATGCGGGACTGCGGTGGCTGAAAAAGTGCGAAAAAGTCACTATGGTGGCGAATGTCTCAAAATGAGTTTCTGGACTTAAGGAACGTATGGGCAAAAAATTTTTTTACCCCTGAAATTTTTGGCCTAAAAACTGCTCTGGATTTTTTTTTTTTTTTTTTTTTTTTTTTTTTTTTTGGAAATCACCCCCTTCTACGTACGACAAAGATTGGTGAAATCCGACTCTAATCAACTCAAACTAATCTGGCTATGGAGAGGTCACGAACCGTACTGATGATGGAACTCAACTCGGACTCGTGGTACGTGGTGGTGTATATGGACTCTGCTTGGCGGAACGTGGTGGTGTATGTGGACTCTGCTTGGCGGAACGTGGTGGTGTATGTGGACTTGGATTGGCGGAACGTGGTAGGATGACTACTGTGCGGCGGCGACGTGGCAAACTGTGATCAGAACTCGAAACTCTAAGGGAACTAGACGCTAAGATCAGCAACTTGACACAACGATGCAACCGTAAATTCAACAAAGCAAGTACTGAAAAGAAAACTGGACAAAGGCTCGGACTGTCTTGGGACGTGATGATCTAACCCTAAATTTTTTTTGGCTTTTTCGTGGGCTATAGGTATGACGAACAGAATCAATCTAGACTACGAAAACTGGTAAATCTCACCGAGCAACCTGGAAATCTGATACCACTTGATAGAGGCGAAGGTGTCCCGATGTTTCGATGAGATGGTGGAGATCGATTTTTTTGGTGGAGTAGACTTTCACGACCCGACTACGAACGTGCGAAGACGTTGTGCCTTAGCAATCGCTAAACCAACTCCGAGAGGTTATTGATCCCGCGGATGCACGACCAACCTGACCACGAAGGTCAATTCCTGCAAGCAATCGAAGAACAAGCAAGAACTAAGAATTGCAATCTGGATATTGCGAATATAAGATGAAAGATTAACAGAAGTTGGGGTTCCAATGCGGTCTTGGCCTGGTCGGACGACACAAACGAAGAACTCGAAGTTGCGGCTATGGCTAACTTAAATCTAATTAAAACCCAAGTCTAAACGACGCCCTAAGGGCTGTATATATGGGGGAACAGAGGGGATTTTCGTGACCCCTTGGAGGTGGGGTCCGAAAACAACCCTAACTCGGTTTCCCCACACATACGGACTCTAAAAACAGCCTATAAGGTGGTATTTCGAAATTACATGGGCCCAGCCCAATATTAAAGTGACGCAGCACCTATAATTGCCCTTGGACGAAAATAATGAAGTGGCATCTCGCGTATTTCGTCCAAGACTTCATGCGCGCCTTATGGTGGCTTCAAAGTGCGATAATCACCACGGGAAGCTCCGCTGTCCTTTCCCGCGCGCGCACCTTCTTCTCCATGCTTGATCCCGCTCCAATGACCATCCTTCTTGTCCATGCTAGGTCCTTCATTCATAAGCAAAACAAAAGTATCTAATTTAGGCAGTATCATATGTTCATGAACAATAGAAGGATTCGCAAGAAACGAAAGTACCTGATAATTTAGTTGACGTGCACGAGCTCTAGTAACTGGTCCAATATGTGTAGTTGGTGAGGGTATGGGTGTAACATTAGTAGGGATGTCCTCATCATGTGGGGTGGTGGAAAGCACAAATCCGTCAAGCTTTTCTTACGTTCTTACCGATTCTTTCCTAGCAGCAGGTGGTGATGTACAACCAACGGGTCAAAACTCTCAAGAGATATGGTAGAGCGATGGCCAGGAGGTGTCAAAACGCACGATGTAGAATATATGTGGAGCTATAGGAAGGCTGACAAGTATGGTAGGAAAAACTCAACAGTAATCAAAACAGAGATGCAAAGCTGAATAAACACTCAACGTCGGTACTGTGCTGATCCTAGGCTAGACCGTACTAGAGACGCGAGCCTAAAACACCAACGAAAGCTCGGCGCGGCACGTAACAACTGTGAAGCACACTCTGAATTTTTTTTCTCTTTTTTTTTTTTTGCTTTTTTTTTTGGCGATGCGGGACTGCGGGGGCAGAAAAAGGGCGAAAAAAATCACTATGGTGGCGAACGTCTCAAAACAAGTTTCTGGACCTAAGGAACGTATGGGCACGAAATTTTTTTACCCCTGAAAATTTTGGCCTAAAAACTGCTCTGGAACGAGTTTCTGGAAAAAAAAAAAAAATTTTTGGAAATCACCCTCTTCTACGTACGACAAAAGATTGGTGAAATCCGACTCTAATCAACTCAAAACTATTCTGGCTACGGAGATATCACAAACCGAACGGGTGATGGAACTCAACTCGGATCGGTAGGTTGTGGTGGTGTGTATGGACTGTGCTTGGCGGAACTTGGTGGTGTATCTGGACTCGGATTGGCGGAACGTGGTGGTGTACTACTGTGCGGCGGCGGCGTGACAAACTGTGATCAGAACTCGAAACTATAAGGTAACTAGACGCTAAGATCAGCAACTCGACACAACGATGCAACCGCAAATTCAACAATGCAAACTACTGTAAAGAAAACTGGACAAAGGCTCGGACTGTTTTGGGACGTGATGATCTAACCCTAATTTTTTTTGTTGGCTTTGTCGTGGACTGTAGGTATGAAGAACAGAACCAATCTAGACTACGAAAACTGGTAAATCTCACCGAGCAACCTGGAAATCTGATACCACTTGATAGAGGTGAAGGTGTCCCGATGTTTCGATGAGATGGTGTAGATCGATTATGGTGGAGACGACTTTCACGAATCGACTACGAACGTGCGAAGACGTTGCGCCTTAGCGATTGCTAAACCAACTCTGAGAGGTTATTGATCCCGCGGATGCACGATCAACCTGACCACGAAGGTCTAATTCCTGCAAGCAATCGAAGAACAGGCAAGAACTAAGAATTGCAATCTGGATATTGCGAATATAAGATGAATGATTACGAAAGTTGGGGTTCCAATGAGGTCTTGGCCTGGTCGGATGACACAAACGAAGAGCTCGAAGTTGCGGCTATGGCTAACTTAAATCTAATTAAAACCCAAGTCTAAACGACGCCCTAAGGGCTGTATATATGGGGGAACAGAGGGGATTTTCGTGACCCCTTGGAGGTGGGGTCCGAAAACAACCCTAACTCGGTTTCCCCACTCATACGGACTCTAAAAACAGCCTATAATGTGGTATTTCGAAATTACATGGGCCCAGCCCAATATTAAGGTGACGCAGCACCTAAAATTGCTCTTGGACGAAAATAATGAAGTGGCATCTCGTGTATTTCGTCCAAGCCTTCATGCATGCCTTATGGTGGCTTCAAAGTGCGAAAATCCCCACTGGAAGCTCCATTGTTCTTCCCCGCGCGCGCACCTTCTTCTCCATGCTTGATCCCGCTCCAATGACCGTCCTTCTTGTCCATGCTAGGTCCTTCATTCATAAGCAAAACCAAAGTATCTAATTTAGGCAGCATCATTTGTTCATGAACATTAGAAGGATTCGCAAGAAACGAAAGTACCTGATAATTTAGTTGACGTGCACGTGCTCTAGTAACTGGTCCAGTATGTGTAGTTGGTGAAGATGTGGGTGTAACATTAGTGGAGATGTCCTCATCAATCAGGTTATTGTTTCTATACCACACTTTCATGGACGTCTAAGACCTGATTTATACATTGAGTGGGAGTTTGCAATAAATGATATATTTGTTTCCCATAATTTTCTTGAGCATAAGAAAGTAAAAACTGCAATTAGTGCTTTCAAAGATTTTGCTTCTATTTGGTGGAATGAATATTGTAGTTTATATCCTGATTATATACCTAATACTTGGAATGATCTCAAACTTGCTATGCGATATAGATTCGTTCCCTCTTATTATACTCGTGACAAGGTTAGGAAATTAAAAAATTTAAAACAAGGTACTAAAACTGTTTCAGAATATTATGGTGCTTTAGAAACTAGATTCTTGCATTCTCTTTTATAGGAAAGTGAAGAATATTTCATGGACATATTTTGGGAAGGTTTAAACCGTGACATTCAGGATATCCTAATTCATGAAAAGTGTTATCCTATGGATCGTTTGTTTTGTCTTGCTTGTAAAGCTGAACAGAAAATCGACAGACGTGTTGCCCAGAAGACGAACAAGCGGAATGTGCAAATACCACAAGTTGAGAAGGTTGTTCCTTCAACCACTATGAGCACTACCATAACCACATCAATTGTCGTAAGCACTCCTCCAATATCTGATCTATCATCACAAAAAGGTAATGACAAAGGTATGGATCTTTCCCCTCCACATGAGAACCTTGCTGATTTAAAAGCAACATGTGTTGAGCTATCCAGTAGTTTCATCACACAACCAATTTTCGAGAATGTCATAACTTCACATGAAGATGTTGCTTGCCTAATAGACTTGAATACATCATGTCTTGAGTTACCTGTTGATTTGAGCACACCATCTATTTTGGATAATCATGTTACTATTATGAAACTGCCAATGCTTAATCATTTTGATATGACCTCTAATCTTGGTGATGATTCTGCGTCGAATGACTTGTTGCATGACTACTTAGTTAAGCCTGTTGTAGCATGCCCTTCGAAAAACATTAACGTTTCTTCACCAGTATTGGGATGGTTTAATGATGAGCATTGTACATCTTTAGATATGAATAAGAGCTTCACTTATATATGCAAACTGAGTTGCAATACTTTCATGTCGTTTATGTATTGTGATGATCATATATGTTTATATTTCATGACATACGAAAGTTACTCATATATACATGTGTTACATGTCCAAAAACTAAGGGAAGTAAGAATGGATGACATATATATATATATACAACATGTACACCTTGTCTCTTTTGTTAGCCACATTTCATATTAAGAAACGTCGGGGACGGCTTTATTTTCAAGAAGGGGAGGATGATGAGGACATGACTACCATAGTTACAGCCACAACCCCTGCTAATATACTTACTGGACCAATTACTAGAGATTGTGCACACCAATTAAATTATCAGGTACTTTCGCTTCTTGGTAATGTTTCTAATGTTCATGTGAATATGATGCTGCCTAACGTCGATATATTTCTGTTGCTGACAAATGAAGGACCTAGCATGGACAAGAAGGATGAGCATTGGAGCATGTTCAAGCATGAAGATGATGAGGACAGAATTATCATGGATATGACCATTAATTCCTCTATATTTGATCAAGAAATGAAGTCAATACAAAGGGGCATGATTGTGTGTTGTACAAGAAGTTATTTCACGTCACTTTTGGCCCAAGAGAAGATAGAGACTAAGTCTTTCACGTCATGGACTCAGATTCGGACTGCAGAGATATACCCAACTTCAAACAGCCGTCGTTTCTACATACGAACTCCAAATTGGGTGATTCTTTTTTCTGGTGATAGCTTATCTCCTCTAGTTTCCAACGCAATTGGTTTCACCTTCAAATTCCTTCGGAGCGTGGAGATATTGCGAAAAATGTGCGACCCAGCAGCAGAATCCGAATCAAAGTCCAACTCAATAGGTGTTACATCACCTCCACATGGGCCCAAGTGCCTTGTACGAACTAGGTTTAGTTTTAGGACTCCTTGGGACGTCCTTCCACCCCCTTGGCCTCCACCCTTTAGTCCTATATAAGTAGATCAACCCCTAGGGTTTTTCTTTGGATTTCCTTTAGTTAAAAAGACTGCTTAGCTAATTGCTGCATCTTCGTGTACTCGGTTTGTGTCCAACGACCAGATCAAGACCGCTTTCGGAATCCCAACTTTATTCATACTTGATAGAGGCGAAGGTGTCCCGATGTTTCGATGAGATGGTGGAGATCGATTATGGTGGAGGCAACTTTCACGATCCGACTACGAACGTGCGAAGACGTTGCGCCTTAGCGATCGCTAAACCAACTCCGAGAGGTTATTGATCCCGCGGATGCACGATCAACCTGACCACGAAGGTCTAATTCCTGCAAGCAATCGAAGAACAAGCAAGAACTAAGAATTGCAATCTGGATATTGCGAATATAAGATGAATGATTACGAAAGTTGGGGTTCCAATGAGGTCTTGGCCTGGTCGGATGACACAAACGAAGAGCTCGAAGTTGCGGCTATGGCTAACTTATATCTAATTAAAACCCAAGTCTAAACGACGCCCTAAGGGCTGTATATATGGGGGAACAGAGGGGATTTTCGTGACCCCTTGGAGGTGGGGTCCGAAAACAACCCTAACTCGGTTTCCCCACACATACGGACTCTAAAAACAGCCTATAATGTGGTATTTCGAAATTACATGGGCCCAGCCCAATATTAAGGTGACGCAGCACCTATAATTGCTCTTGGACGAAAATAATGAAGTGGCATCTCGTGTATCCCGTCCAAGCCTTCATGCATGCCTTATGGTGGCTTCAACGTGCGAAAATTCCCACTGGAAACTCCACTGTACTTTCCCCCGCGCGCACCTTCTTGTCCATTCTTGATCCCGCTCCAATGACCATCCTTCGTGTCCATGCTAGGTCCTTCATTCATAAGCAAAACAAAAGTATCTAATTTAGGCAGCATCATATGTTCATGAACAATAGAAGGATTCGCAAGAAACGAAAGTACCTGATAATTTAGTTGACGTGCACGTGCTCTAGTAACTGGTCCAGTATGTGTAGTTGGTGAGGGTATGGGTGTAACATTAGTAGGGATGTCCTCATCATCCTCCCCTTCTTGAATTGAAGTCGTCCTCGACGGAAGCTCATCATCTTCTCCCAAATAAGGTTTCAAATCTGCAATGTTAAATGTGGGACTAACCCCAAAATCTGCAGGTAGCTCAAGTTTATATGCATTATCATTAATTTTCTGTAAAACCTTAAAGGGACCATCAGCTCGTGGCATTAACTTAGACTTGCGCAAATCAGGAAACCTATCTTTACGTAGATGTAACCAAACAAGATCTCCTGGTTCAAACACAACATGCTTTCGACCCCTATCACCAGCAAGCTTGTATCTAGCATTCATGCGCTCAATGTTTTCTTTAGTTAACTCATGCATTTTTAATATCAATTCAACACGTTGCTTAGCATCAAAATTCACCTTCTCCGAAGATGGAAGAGGCAGCAAATCAATAGGTGCACGAGGTAGAAAACCATAAACAATCTCAAAAGGGCACATTTTAGTGGTAGAATGCACTGAACGATTATAAGCAAATTCAATATGAGGTAAACATTCTTCCCACAGTTTCAAGTTACTTTTTAAAACAGCCCTAAGCATAGTAGACAAAGTCCTATTGACCACTTCCGTTTGTCCATCAGTTTGGGGATGACATGTAGTACTAAAGAGTAGTTTAGTCCCCAACTTAGCCCATAAGCATCTCCAAAAATGGCTAAGAAACTTAGTATCACGATCCGAGACAATAGTATTGGGCACACCATGTAAACGAATAATCTCTCCAAAGAATAAATCAGCAACATTAGCAGCATCATCGCTTTTATGACATGGTATAAAATGTGCCATCTTAGAAAATCTATCCACGACAACAAATATGCTATCCCTCCCCTTCTTTGTTCGAGGCAAGCCTAAAACAAAGTCCATGGATATGTCCTCCCACGGAACACTAGGTACAGGTAAAGGCATGTATAAACCATGAGGATTGAGTCGTGACTTAGCTTTTTGACATGTAGTGCAGCGAGCAACAAAACGCTCAACATCCCGTCTCATCTTTGGCCAAAAGAAATGTGTAGCAAGTACATCCTCCGTCTTTTTCACGCCAAAATGTCCCATTAATCCTCCTCCATGCGCCTCCTGCAACAACAAAAGACGAATAGAGCTAGCTGGAATGCATAGCTTGTTAGAACGGAACACAAATCCATCATTAAGCACAAACTTGTTCCATGTTCTACCCTCTCTACAATTCTGCAATACATCTTTAAATTCCACATCAGTTGCATATTGTTCTTTGATTGTCTCTAAACCGAAAATCTTGAAGTCAAGTTGTGAAAGCATAGTATAACGACGAGACAAAGCATCAGCAATAATATTATCTTTCCCCTTCTTGTGTTTAATGACATAAGGGAAAGTCTCAATAAATTCAACCCACTTAGCATGTCTACGATTAAGTTTGGCTTGACTTCTTATGTGTTTCAAAGATTCATGATCAGAATGTATAACAAATTCTTTGGGCCATAAATAATGTTGCCAAGTTTCTAATGTCCGAACAAGAGCATATAATTCCTTATCATAAGTAGAATAGTTCAGACTAGGCCCACTCAATTTTTCAGAAAAGTATGCAACAGGTTTAGCATCTTGTAATAACACACCTCCCAAACCAATCCCACTAGCATCGCATTCAAGCTCAAAAGTCTTATTAAAATCAGGAAGTTGGAGCAAAGGAGCATGTGTTAACTTATCTTTCAATACCGTGAAAGCTTCTTCCTGTGCGGTACCCCAAGTAAAAGGCACATCCTTGCGTGTAAGCTCATTGAGAGGGGCAGCAATGGTGCTGAAATCTCTCACAAAACGCCTATAGAATCCAGCGAGGCCAAGAAAACTCCTCACTTGTGTGACCGTTTTGGGCTGCGGCCAACTCTCAATCGCCTCGACCTTGGCTTTATCAACTTCAATACCCTGTGGAGTAACAACATAGCCAAGAAACGATACTCGGTCGGTGCAAAAGGTGCACTTCCCAAGGTTACCAAATAAACGTGCATTACGTAGAGCAATAAAAACAGCACGTAAATGATCCAAATGTTCCTCCAAAGATTTGCTATAAATCAGTATATCATCAAAATAGACTACCACAAATCGTCCAATGAAAGCACGTAAAACCTCGTTCATTAATCTCATGAAAGTGCTAGGTGCATTAGTTAACCCAAAAGGCATGACTAACCACTCATATAATCCAAACTTAGTTTTAAAAGTCGTTTTCCATTCATCCCCTAATTTCATGCGAATTTGATGGTATCCACTACGCAAATCAACTTTGGAAAACATGGTAGAGCCACTTAATTCATCAAGCATATCATCTAGCCTAGGAATAGGATGACGATAACGAATAGTAATATTATTAATGGCTCGACAATCAACACACATACGCCATGTTCCATCCTTTTTAGGCACTAATATAACAGGAACAGCACAAGGACTAAGGGATTCACGTATGTAACCTTTGTCGAGTAGCTCTTGTACTTGACGCTGAATCTCCTTCGTCTCCTCCGGATTGGTACGGTATGGCGCACGGTTGGGCAGCGAAGCACCGGGAATTAAGTCAATCTGATGCTCAATCCCTCGAATAGGTGGTAATCCCGGTGGTACGTCTTGTGGAAAGACGTCAATAAACTCCTGCAAAAGGTCAGTGACAACAGGAGGCAAAGAAGGAGGCAATTCCTCAAATGAAAACAAGGCTTCTTTGCACACAAAAGCATAGCACACATATTGACTAACATCCAAATCCGAAATATCAACCTTAGTAGCAAGCAAAGTGGGACTAGTCAATTTAATTTCATTAGAAACAACAGAAGAAGATTTGCTATTAGTCTTATGTTGTTGCTCAAATTCTTTAGCTGCTATCTCATTTTCACTCTTATTTTTCTCCTGTTTAGCTTTACTAGCTCTAGCAAGATCATCTTTCACAATTTGTTCAGGAGACATAGGAAGTAAAGCAATATTTTTATCCTGATGAACTAGAGTAAACTGATTTGTCCGACCATGGTGTACAACATTCCTATCAAATTGCCATGGTCTACCAAGTAAAAGAGAGCATGCTTGCATGGGTACCACATCACAATCAACATAATCAGCATATGCAGCATTGCTAAAGTGCACACGAACAGAACGTGTTACCTTAATCTTACCACTATTGTTAAACCACTGAATATAGTACGGATGGGGGTGTGGTCTTGTGGTGAGAGATAGCTTCTCCACCAACTCCATGCTAGCCAAGTTGTTGCAACTCCCTCCGTCAATGATGATGCGAACCGAACGTTCTTTCACCACTCCCTTCGTGTGGAACAAATTATGCCTCTGGTTTTGCTCGGCCTTCGTTACCTGCACACTTAATACACGTTGAGCAACCAAACTAGCATATTTATCTGCATCATCAGGAGTCATATACTCTATATCATGAGCATCATCATGGGCACCCTGTTCCTCATGAGCAATGAGAACTAGAGTCTCCTCATCATAGTCACTCGCTGACTCATACCCACCATCCGCCATAATAGTCATCACACGCTTGGAGGGACAGTCTTTTGCGAAGTGACCTCCACCTTGGCACCTGCGACATTTAATATCACGATCTCGTGCTTGCCCTGTGGACGCCATGGAGGAAGAAGAACTCGCCGCTGGACCACTCTGTGCACCCTTGAATGGTGGCGCTGGCTGTTTTGGTGGCTCCCTGTAAGAATGAGCGGTTGAAGTAGATGGTGGCGCAGCAGGACGTGTGGATGTAGAAGCTCCACGCGATGTCCATGATGTATTTCGTCCTGCAGAAAAGTTAGGTCTCGTAGCGGCCTGTCGATCCTGCACTTCACGTTCAGCTTTACAAGCAAGATGAAACAAACGAGTGATAGTAGCAAAGTCCTTGTATTCTAGAATAGTTTGTATCTCCCTGTTTAAGCCACCCATAAAACGTGCAAGCATAGCTTCATTATCCTCTACTAGGCCACATCTAATCAATCCAGTTTGTAATTCTTGATAATATTCCTCTACAGAATTTTTTCCTTGTCTCAAACGCTGTAATTTTTGTAACAATTCACGTTGATAATAAGGAGGAACCCAGCGAGTACGCATAGCATCTTTTAAAGCAGCCCAAGTAGTTGGAATATTATTAGCATGCAATCTACAATGTTCAGACCACCAAATAGATGCAAAGCCCGTGAATTCACAAACAGCAGCAGTAACACGTCTATTCTCAGGATATTGTAAACATGTAAAACGTTGTTCAGTTTCTAACTCCCAAGTAAGATAAGCATCAGGAATATATCTACCCTCAAACGGCTTAAGATTCAATTTAAGTTTAGGCACATGTTCATCATCGCGTACCTGAGGGGGTGGTTGGTGTCGACCGTGGCGAATGTTGGGACGTGGACGTCCAGCTGGCTGCTCATAGGCCGCTTCCTGTTCCACCTCCTCCTCGTAATCACCCTCGTAGTTGTCGTCCTGGGCGACGTCAGAAGCAGCAGCAGCAGCAGTAGCAGCAACTGCAGCAGTAGGAGGAGCACCAATACCAGCAGCTTGTCCTCGCGGAAACAGAATACGTCGTGCACGTGGTAGTGGCGGTGGCTGTGGCTGTGCTGAAGGTAGGCGTGCGATCAACTCAGTAAACTTGGCGTCGAGCTTGGTGTCGATCATTTTCTCCACGCCATCAATCGCCTCTGTAAATCTGGTCTCGATGTCCTGCACCTGTTGAGACATCATACGTGCAAATTTATCATGTAACTCCTTGTTTGTCATGTTCTCCCAATCGGGTGCATCCCGCGCCACTTCATCATGTGATCCTGGCATGGTTAGCAGAAATAGAAAACACACAGGAATATGATCCTACTTCTACTAATGGGATGGATGTGGGGTGGTGGAAAGCACAAATCCGTCAAGCTTTTCTTACGTTCTTACCGATTCTTACCTAGCAGCAGGTGGTGATGTACAACCAACGGGTCAAAACTCTCAGAGATATGGTAGAGCGATGGCCAGGAGGTGTCAAAACGCACGATGTAGAATATATGTGGAGCTGTAGGAAGGCTGACAAGTATGGTAGGAAAAAGCTCAACAGTAATCAAAACAGAGATGCAAAGTTGAATAAACACTCAACGTCGGTACTGTGCTGATCCTAGGCTAGACCGTACTAGAGACGCGAGCCTAAAACACCAACGAAAGCACGGCGCGGCACGTAACAACTGTGAAGCACACTCTGAATTTTTTTTTTTCTCTCACTTTTTTTTTTTTTGCTTTTTTTTTTTTTTTTTTTTTTTTTTTGGAAATCACCCCCTTCTACGTACGACAAAGATTGGTGAAATCCGACTCTAATCAACTCAAACTAATCTGGCTATGGAGAGGTCACGAACCGTACTGATGATGGAACTCAACTCGGACTCGTGGTACGTGGTGGTGTATATGGACTCTGCTTGGCGGAACGTGGTGGTGTATGTGGACTTGGATTGGCGGAACGTGGTAGGATGACTACTGTGCGGCGGGGACGTGGCAAACTGTGATCAGAACTCGAAACTCTAAGGGAACTAGACGCTAAGATCAGCAACTTGACACAACGATGCAACCGTAAATTCAACAAAGCAAGTACTGAAAGGAAAACTGGACAAAGGCTCGGACTGTCTTGGGACGTGATGATCTAACCCTAAATTTTTTTTGGCTTTTTCGTGGGCTGTAGGTATGACGAACAGAATCAATCTAGACTACGAAAACTGGTAAATCTCACCGAGCAACCTGGAAATCTGATACCACTTGATAGAGGCGAAGGTGTCCCGATGTTTCGATGAGATGGTGGAGATCGATTATGGTGGAGGCAACTTTCACGATCCGACTACGAACGTGCGAAGACGTTGCGCCTTAGCGATCGCTAAACCAACTCCGAGAGGTTATTGATCCCGCGGATGCACGATCAACCTGACCACGAAGGTCTAATTCCTGCAAGCAATCGAAGAACAAGCAAGAACTAAGAATTGCAATCTGGATATTGCGAATATAAGATGAATGATTACGAAAGTTGGGGTTCCAATGAGGTCTTGGCCTGGTCGGATGACACAAACGAAGAGCTCGAAGTTGCGGCTATGGCTAACTTATATCTAATTAAAACCCAAGTCTAAACGACGCCCTAAGGGCTGTATATATGGGGGAACAGAGGGGATTTTCGTGACCCCTTGGAGGTGGGGTCCGAAAACAACCCTAACTCGGTTTCCCCACACATACGGACTCTAAAAACAGCCTATAATGTGGTATTTCGAAATTACATGGGCCCAGCCCAATATTAAGGTGACGCAGCACCTATAATTGCTCTTGGACGAAAATAATGAAGTGGCATCTCGTGTATCCCGTCCAAGCCTTCATGCATGCCTTATGGTGGCTTCAACGTGCGAAAATCCCCACTGGAAACTCCACTGTACTTTCCCCCGCGCGCACCTTCTTCTCCATTCTTGATCCCGCTCCAATGACCATCCTTCGTGTCCATGCTAGGTCCTTCATTCATAAGCAAAACAAAAGTATCTAATTTAGGCAGCATCATATGTTCATGAACAATAGAAGGATTCGCAAGAAACGAAAGTACCTGATAATTTAGTTGACGTGCACGTGCTCTAGTAACTGGTCCAGTATGTGTAGTTGGTGAGGGTATGGGTGTAACATTAGTAGGGATGTCCTCATCAATACTTCATCTACATATTCGCAATATTCAGATTGCTTTATCATAGTTCTTGCTTGTTCTTCGATTGCTTGCAGGCACTAGACCTTCGTGGTCAGGTTGATCGTGCTCCGACGTGGTCAATAACCTCCGGAGATTGGTTTAGCGATTGCTAAGGCGCGACGTTGTTGCACGTTCGTAGTCGGATCGTCAGAGTCGTCTCCACCAAATCGATAGTTATCTCTCACCGAAAGATCGGGACACCCTGCCTCTATCACATTGGAAAGCCATGTAGAAGGAATGCGCTAACTCCTTGTGCGAAGGGGAGTGGAGAACTAGTGCTCCAAAGGATCCCAGAGCTTCATTGCTCTCAAGAGCTCGTTTCGTCAACTCGTGGGATCGTGAAGTTGACGAGTGGACGTGAGGACCTAGACAACATTGAGACAAAAGAAATAATATGTGCGCGTGGTAGATGTACACATCATCTATCATGATGTGCACGTGCGTGTATTGGTGAGCACATGAAATCCAATGCTCAAATAAATTATATGAGTGATATAGAAACATGGCATCCATCATGAGAGGTTTTATTTTGTTGATAGCATAATGGAGACGCAAGCAAGTATGTGCATCCATGGCATTTGAAGCAATGTTATTCATGGGATGCATGATGTGTACACATGAGGTGGAATCATGTGACACAAAAGATAATTCATGGCATGACATATGAGATGAATTGCTTAATTTGTGCAAAGGGAGCATATCAATATCATCACTAGAAAAGCAAATGCCAATAACCATGGATTTGTCATCTATGCCATAATCACAAATGGGATTTATTTTAATGGGCATGCAATAATTATTATGATGAGATTGCAAAGATGCAATATTGGAGATCTCATGCATAACATATGACAAATCAAGCAGAGTGGAAAACATGATGTGACCTAAGTAATTATCACAAGGTATCCTATGCAACATGGCATCACAACTAATGCATTCCACATGCTCATCATCATATTTATCATAAATAGGTGTCTTATCAAAGCATGTAGTGGGCGTACTAGCATGAAGCATGGCAATAGGAAGATCATCATCATGCAAGCAATCAAAGTTCACTAGTGGGACGAGAGTAGTCCCATCACCTATGTTATCGTGGTCAAGCCGCTCATGTGGTGTAGGTGAGGTAGAAAAGACCAACTTGTGGTCAACATCATCATCTTGATGGGACCATGTGGTGGGTGCATGATGGGGATCAACCCCGGCAAATCCCATGGTCAGGGACCCTGGGTTAGTCATGAAAGGCGCAGGTTGGACGATAACTCGTCGGCAAACAAGGAGGCTTGCTCCTCCTCGATATTATTGATTGGGAAGATGCGATTACAGAGGAAACCAAGGCTGGAGTGCTCAGGGCTAGGGTTACAGGTGAGATTCGATGTCTTTGGCGTCGCCCCTCCTAGCCCTTATATAGCGGGCTAGGTCTCGGGGAGTTCATCTACGTGTACAGGTAAACTTTCCTAATCCTAGCTTGCTCCATACGGCAGGTCTTCGCACCTTCCTTGTGAGTCAAGGACCTCTACGTCGGTGCCATCCAGTGGGCCGGGGCCGTATCTTCATGGGCCTTCTGCCTTCATGGACACCAGGTAGGCTCATCTGTAGGAGTCGTGGGGTCACCCCCTCGTCAGTAGCCCCCGAGTGCCTGGGGAACTCGAAGAGTCGCGCAGGGACTCGAGTACATTCATTTGTCGTTTTATTGATATGCACGGTTCATCCGTGGGTCGCTGGCAGTCTGGTGGCCATGACAAAACCTGTTTCGAGGGATGCTAAGCTGAAAGGGCCCAAGGAGTCGACGGATCGAGCCTTGGTGAATTGCACTAGGGCAAATACCACAGTAGCCCAATCAAACCGACGTCCCTCGACGTGAGCTTGGAACACTAGTGTCGAGAAAAAGTCTGGCCGCTTCAGGTCTTACGGTGTTCATTTGCCGCCAGTAATGTGTGTAGCCTAAGGCGCGTCCGCCTGGCTTATCTATCATGCTCTGCGCATGGGAAAGGTTGGGAGTGAAATCGCTCTTTGGCAAGTCCCAGCCCGGCCGTACTTCGCAGCGGGGTCTTACCTACACGCTAATCTTGCGTGGCATCTGGACACAGTGTATTTGATATGGGGTGGCCCGATCTTCTCAGTAAGCGGACGGTGAATATGAGGGCGATGATAGATAACTTGTATGTAGCCAATGAACTCTCCTTGCTAGATCCCTGTTGCCAATGCGACAGCTCTCTACCCTTTGGATATTCACAACTTCACACACTTGCGCAACGTAGCCGTCGACCACGAGACGGTAATTTGCAATCTACTAATCCCCAGTGGAACAATAGATCACACAGAACTTGCAGTAGAAGAACTTCAGATCGATACGAATTGAAGTCTTAATGATTCAAGAGGAAAGCTTGAAGCTATTCTCAATATCTAGGGTTTATCTAAACGTGGTCTAACCCTAAAACTCGTGGGAGCTGGGTATTTATAAGCTAGGGGGATACAAGAGCCGCAGCCCGTCTGATCTGCGCGCAGGCAGTTTCGGACGTCCGATGGGTTTCGGACGTCCGTCACGTCGGACGTCCGAAACATGTCGGAAATCCGACTCTGGCGGTGAGGTGTCCTGGATTGGGAGTTCTTCTCGAGGACCTTCATGTCGGACGTCCGTCATATGTCGGACGTCCGATGCGTCGGACGTCCGAATCCTGTCGGAAATCCGGCTTCGGTTTTGGAGGTCTTCTGGATACGGAGGTCGCCATCCTTCTCGCTGATGTCGGACGTCCGAAATGGGTCGGACGTCTGAAAGTTGGAGCATGTCTCATCTTCTCCTCCTTCTGGATCCTCGTCTTCGTCATGATACCTGATTATGCAAACATACAAAGATTTAGGCAGTATAAAGTTCTCATTACATAATATATCAGAATCTATTAAGAGCGAGTTCACCTGTTGTTCTATCAACTTTGCACGAGCTCTTGTAATAGGTCCAATTCTGATTTCATCATCCTTCTTCTTTGTTGAATCAACTTGTTCTTCATGACGAACTGGAGATGTGTTGGTAGTAGGGATGTCCTCATCAGTTCGTTTTCCAGGAATTATGTGTTTTTGAGGCGCGGAGCCTTATAGAATTGCACCCGCTTGGAACAAAACATCAAGCGAGCTGTTCACTCGTTCACCCGAGGAGCTCTGTTTGGAGTGCTCATGGGGGGGGGTTGCGAGTAATCACTCCAATGCCGTTTTCGGCTCTTGAGGTGAGGGAGCACCCGAGACTCGTAGCGCCGTATGGTCCTGGCGAGTGTTTTGTTTGTCTTGCGTCGGGTTGAGGGAGCACCCGAGACTCTCATTGGTGCGAGTGTTTCACTCGAGCACTTGTCTGGTTTTTAGGTGAGGGAGCACCCGAGACTCGTATTGGTGTACGCTCCCGATGGGAGTAAGATGTTTTTCTTCCTTGGGGAAAAGATCTGAAAAGATGGAATCTCTGAGCCTTGATGGCGTACTGAGTGTGCCTTGCTGTTTGGGTTTCTTCGCCATTCGTCAGGGATAGTGATGCCTCTGTTTGATGGCTGTTAGTGCTGTGCTGCCAGTGAACCGTCATATCTCGAGGACCGGTCATAATGATGGCCGTTTGTGGCATGCGGCAGGCGCCGGTTGAGTTTCCCATGTGTGCGTTGGAAACGCGCGCGAATTGATGCGCCATGCGTACAGTGTGATAGAGGCGAAGGTGTCCCGATGTTTCGATGAGATGATGGAGATCGATTTTGGTGGAGTAGACTTTCACAACCCGACTATGAACGTGCGAAGACGTTGCGCCTTAGCAATCGCTTAACCTACTCCGAGAGGTTATTGATCCCGCGGATGCACGATCAACCTGACCACGAAGGTCTAATTCCTGCAAGCAATCGAAGAAGAAGCAAGAACTAAGAATTGCAATCTGGATATTGCGAATATAAGATGAATGATTAACAGAAGTTGGGGTTCCAATGCGGTCTTGGCCTGGTCGGATGACACAAACGAAGAGCTCGAAGTTGCGGCTATGGCTAACTTAAATCTAATTAAAACCCAAGTCTAAACGACGCCCTAAGGGCTGTATATATGGGGGAACAGAGGGGAATTTCGTGGCCCCTTGGAGGAGGGGTCCGAAAACAACCCTAACTCGGTTTCCCCACACATACGGACTCTAAAAAATAGCCTATTAAGTGTATTTCGAAATTACATGGGCCTGGCCCAATAATAAGGTGACGCAGCACCTATAATAACCCTTGGACGAAAATATTAATGTGGCATCTCGTGTCTCTCGTCCAAGTCTTCATGCACGCCTTATGGTGGCCTCAAAGTGCAAAAATCACCACTGGAGGCTCCATTGTCCTTTCCCGCGCGCGCACCTCCTTCTCCATGCTTGATCCCGCTCCAATGACCATCCTTCTTATCCATGCTAGGTCCTTCATTCATAAGACAAACAAAAGTATCTAATTTAGGCAGCATCATATGTTCCTGAACATTAGAAGGATTCGCAAGAAACGAAAGTACCTGATAATTTAGTTGACGTGCGCGTGCTCTAGTAACTGGTCCAGTATGTTTAGTTGGTGAAGATGTGGGTGTAACATTAGTTGAGATGTCCTCATCATCCTCCCCATCTTGAATTGAAGTCGTCCTCGACGGAAGCTCATCATCTTCTCCCAAATAAGGTTTCAAATCTGCAATGTTAAATGTGGGACTAACCCCAAAATCTGCAGGTAGCTCAAGTTTGTATGCATTATCATTAATTTTCTGTAAAACCTTAAAGGGACCATCAGCTCGTGGCATTAACTTAGACTTGCGCAAATCAGGAAACATATCTTTACGTAGATGTAACCAAACAAGATCTCCTGGTTCAAACACAACATGCTTTCTACCCTTATCACCAGCAAGCTTGTATCTAGCATTCATTTTCTCAATGTTTTCTTTAGTTAACTCATGCATCTTTAATATCAATTCAGCACGTTGCTTAGCACCAAAATTAACCTTCTCTGAAGATGGAAGAGGCAGCAAATCAATAGGTGCACGAGGTAGAAAACCATAAACAATCTCAAAAGGGCACATTTTAGTGGTAGAATGAAATGAACGATTATAAGCAAATTCAATATGAGGTAAACATTCTTCCCACATTTTCAAGTTACTCTTTAAAACAGCCCTAAGCATAGTAGACAAAGTCCTATTGACTACTTCAGTTTGTCCATCAGTTTGGGGATGACATGTAGTACTAAAAAGTACTTTAGTCCCCAACTTAGCCCATAAGCATCTCCAAAAATGGCTAAGAAACTTAGTATCACGATCCGAGACAATAGTATTGGGCACACCATGTAAGCGAATAATCTCACGAAAGAATAAATCAGCAACATTAGCAGCATCATCGCTTTTATGACATGGTATAAAATGTGCCATCTTAGAAAATCTATCCACGACAACAAATATGCTATCCCTCCCCTTCTTTGTTCGAGGCAAGCCAAAACAAAGTCCATGGATATGTCATCCCATGGAACACTAGGTACAGGTAAAGGCATGTATAAACCATGAGGATTGAGTCGTGACTTAGCTTTTTGACATGTAGTGCAGCGAGCAACAAAACGCTCAACATCCCGTCTCATCTTTGGCCAAAAGAAATGTGTAGCAAGTACGTCCTCCGTCTTCTTCACGCCAAAGTGTCCCATTAATCCTCCTCCATGCGCCTCCTGCAACAACAAAAGACGAATAGAGCTAGCTGGAATGCATAGCTTGTTAGAACGGAACACAAATCCATCACTAAGCACAAACTTGTTCCATGTTCTACCCTCTCTACAATTCTGCAATACATCTTTAAATTCCGCATCATTTACATATTGATCTTTGATTGTCTCTAAACCGAATATCTTGAAGTCAAGTTGTGAAAGCATAGTATAACGACGATACAATGCATCAGCAATAATATTATCTTTCCCCTTCTTGTGTTTAATGACATAAGGGAAAGTCTCAATAAATTCAACCCACTTAGCATGTCTACGATTAAGTTTTGCTTGACTTCTTATATGTTTCAAAGATTCATGATCAGAATGTATAACAAATTCTTTGGGCCATAAATAATGTTGCCAAGTTTCTAATGTCCGAACAAGAGCATATAATTCCTTATCATAAGTAGAATAGTTGAGACTAGGCCCACTCAATTTTTTAGAAAAGTATGCAACAGGTTTAGCATCTTGTAATAACACACCTGCCAAACCAATCCCACTAGCATCGCATTAAAGCTCAAAAGTCTTATTAAAATCAGGAAGTTGGAGCAAAGGAGCATGTGTTAACTTATCTTTCAATACCGTGAAGGCTTCTTCTTGTGCGGTACCCTAAGTAAAAGGCACATCCTTGCGTGTAAGCTCATTGAGAGGTGCAGCAATGGTGCTGAAATCTCTCACAAAACGCCTATAGAATCCAGCGAGGCCAAGAAAACTTCTCACTTGTGTGACCGTTTTGGGCTGCGGCCAACTCTCAATCGCCTCGATCTTGGCTTTATCAACTTCAATTCCCTGCGGGTAACAACATAGCCAAGAAACGATACTCGGTCGGTGCAAAAGGTGCACTTCCCAAGGTTACCAAACAAACGTGCATTACGTAGAGCAATAAAAACAACACGTAAATGATCCAAATGTTCCTCCAAAGAATTGCCATAAATCAGTATATCATCAAAATAGACTACCACAAATCGTCCAATGAAAGCACGTAAAACCTCGTTCATTAATCTCATGAAAGTGCTAGGTGCATTAGTTAACCCAAAAGGCATGACTAACCACTCATATAATCCAAACTTAGTTTTAAATGCCATTTTCCATTCATCTCCTAATTTCATGCGAATTTGATGGTATCCACTACGCAAATCAACTTTGGAAAACATGGTAGAGCCACTTAATTCATCAAGCATATCATCTAACCTAGGAATAGGATGACGATAACGAATAGTAATATTATTAATGGCTCTACAATCAGCACACATACGCCATGTTCCATCCTTTTTAGGCACTAATATAACAGGAACAACACAAGGACTAAGTGATTCACGTATGTAACCTTTGTCGAGTAGCTCTTGTACTTGACGCTGAATCTCCTTCGTCTCCTCCGGATTGGTACGGTATGGCGCACGGTTAGGTAGCGAAGCACCGGGAATTAAGTCAATCTGATGCTCAATCCCTCGAATAGGTGGTAATCCCGGTGGCACGTCTTGTGGAAAGACGTCAATAAACTCCTGCAAAAGGTCAGTGACAACAGGAGGCAAAGAAGGAGGCAATTCCTCAAATGAAAATAAAGCTTCTTTGCACACAAAAGCATAGCACACATATTGACTAACATCCAAATCCGAAATATCAACCTTAGTAGCAAGAAAAGTTGGACTAGTCAATTTAATTTCATTAGAAACAGCAGAAGAAGATTTGCTATTAGTCTTATGCTGTTGCTCAAATTCTTTAGCTGCTAAGCAAAGAAAACTCCTAACTTGCTTAACCGATTCAGGTGGAAGTCTAGTCAAGGATGGCCTGAACTCTCTCGGGATTCACAGCAATGCCTTTTGCAGAAATCATGTGGCCTAAGTAGGTCACTTCTGGTAGCCAAAATTCACACTTGGAGAACTTGGCATAAAGGCGGTGCTCTCGAAGTTTCATCAATACCAACCTAAGATGTTCGGCATGTTCTTCTTCGTTCTTCGAGTAGATGAGAATGTCATCAACATAAACTACAACAAATTTATCTAGGTACTCCATGAAGATCGAATTCATCATGCGCGAGAAAGTGGCGGGGGCATTGGTTAAACCGAAGGACATGACGGTGTACTCATAAAGACCATAACGAGTAGTGAAAGCCGTTTGTGGAATGTCCTCGTGTCGGATTTTGATTTGATGATAACCTAATCTCAAATCCATCTTGGAGAAGACAGAGGATCCAACAAGTTGATCATAAAGATCACTGATCCTGGGCAGTGGTTACTTGTTCTTTATCGTCGCTAGATTTAGCGGGCGATAGTCTACGCACATCCTTTCTGTTCCATCTTTCTTCGTTACGAACAGAACGAGGCAACCCCATGGCGATGAGCTAGGGCGGATGAAGCCTTTTGCCAACAAAGCTTCAAGTTGGATTTTAAGCTCAGCTAACTCACGTGGGGCCATTTTGTATGGGCGTCTGGAAATTGGTGCGGTTCCTGGCATAAGATCCACTATGAACTCTACACATCTGTCGAGTGGCATGCCCGGCAACTCTTCAGGAAAGACATCCGGGAAGTCACGAACCACCGGAATATCTTCAAGGTCGGGAAGGGGAAGCACATTCAGAGAATGCATCTGGGTTCTCGATCTTGGTGAGGAATAATCTATTGTCTGGCCAGAAGGATGGGTAAGTCTAACTGACTTGGCTTTACAATCAAGAAAAGCATTTTGTCTTGATAACCAATCCATACCAAGGATGACATCAATGTCGGAAGACTTGAGGGCTATGAGTGAAGCAAGGAATACTAAACCCTCAATTGCAATTTGATTGCCATGGCTTACTCTATTAGTTTGCCATCTTGACCGTGAAGTTTGAATTATCTCATTTTCACTCTTATTTTTCTCCTGTTTAGCTTTACTAGCTCTAGCAAGATCATCTTTCACAATTTGTTCAGGAGACATAGGAAGTAAAGCAATATTTTTATCCTGATGAACCAGAGTAAACTGATTTGTCCTACCATGATGTACAACATTCCTATCAAATTGCCATGGTCTACCAAGTAAAAGAGAGCATGCTTGCATGGGTACCACATCACAATCAACATAATCAGCATATGCAGCAATGCTAAAGTGCACACGAACAGAACGCGTTACCTTAATCTCACCACTATTGTTAAACCACTGAATATAGTACGGATGGGGGTGTGGTCTTGTGGTGAGAGATAGCTTCTCCACCAACTCCATGCTCGCCAAGTTGTTGCAACTCCCTCCGTCAATGATGATGCGAACCGAACGTTCTTTCACCACTCCCTTTGTGTGGAACAAATTATGCCTCTGGTTTTGCTCGGCCTTCGTTACCTGCACACTTAATACACGTTGAGCAACCAAACTAGCATATTTATCTGCATCATCAGGAGCCATATACTCTATATCATGAGCATCATCATGGGCACCCTGTTCCTCATGAGCAATGAGAAGTAAAGTCTCCTAATCATAGTCACTCGCTGACTCATACCCAACATCCGCCGTAATAATCATCACACGCTTGGAGGGACAGTCTTTTGCGAAGTGACCTCCACCTTGGCACTTGCGACATTTAATATCACGATCTCGTGTTTGCCCTGTGGAAGCCATGGATGAAGAAGAACTCGCCGCTGGACCACTCTGTGCACCCTTGAATGGTGGCGCTGGCTGTTTTGGTGGCTCCCTGTAAGAATGAGCGGCTGAAGTAGATGGTGGTGCAGCAGGACGTGTGGATGTAGAAGGTCCACGCGATGTCCATGATGTATTTCGTCCTGCAGAAAAGTTAGGTCTCGTAGCGGCCTGTCGATCCTGCACTTCACGTTCAGCTTTACACGCAAGATGAAACAAACGTGTAATAGTAGCATAGTCCTTGTATTCTAGAATAGTTTGTATCTCCCTGTTTAAGCCACCCATAAAACGTGCAAGCATAGCTTCATTATCCTCTACTAGGCCACATCTAATCAATCCAGTTTGTAATTCTTGATAATATTCCTCTACAGAATTTTTCCTTGTCTCAAACGCTGTAATTTTTGTAGCAATTCACGTTGATAATAAGGAGGAACCCAGCGAGTACGCATAGCATCTTTTAAAGCAGCCCAAGTAGTTAGAATATTATTAGCATGCAATCTACAATGTTCAGACCACCAAATAGATGCAAATCCCATGAATTCACAAACAGCAGCAGTAACACGTCTATTCTCAAGATATTGTAAACATGTAAAGCGTTGTTCAGTTTCTAACTCCCAAGTAAGATAAGCATCAGGAATATATCTACCCTCAAACGACTTGATTCAATTTAAGTTTAGGCACATGTTCATCATCGCGTACCTGAGGGGGTGGTTGGTGTCGACCGTGGCGAATGTTGGGACGTGGACGTCCAGCTGGCTGTTCATAGGCCGCTTCCTGTTTCACCTCCTCCTCGTAATCACCCTCGTAGTTGTCGTCCTGGCCGACGTCAGAATCAGCAGCAGTAGCAGCTACTGCAGCAGCAGGAGGAGCACCAATACCAGCAGCTTGTCCTCTCGGAAACAGAATACGTCGTGCACGTGGTAGTGGCGGTGGCTATGGCTGTGCTGGAGCGGCAGCAGGCTGTGTAGGTAGGCGTGCGATCAACTCAGTAAACTTGGCGTCGAGCTTGGTGTCGATCATCTTTTCCACGCCATCAATCACCTCTGTAAATCTGTTCTCGATGTCATTCACATGTTCAGACATCATTTGTACAAATTTATCATGTAGCTCCTTGTTTGTCATGTTCTCCCAATCGGGTGCATCCCGCGCCACTTCATCATGTGATCCTGGCATGGTTAGAAGAAATAGAAAACACACAGGAATATGATCCTACTTCTACTAATAGGTGGGGTGGTGGAAAGCACAAATCCGTCAAGCTTTTCTTTCGTTCTTACCGATTCTTACCTAATAGCAGGTGGTGATGTACAACCAACGGGTCAAAACTCTCAGAGATATGGTAGAGCGATGGCCAGGAGGTGTCAAACGCACGATGTAGAATATATGTGGAGCTGTAGGAAGGCTGACAAGTATGGTAGGAAAAACTCAACAGTAATCAAAACAGAGATGCAAAGCTGAATAAACACTCAACGTCGGTACTGTGCTGATCCTAGGCTAGACCGTACTAGAGACGCGAGCCTAAAACACCAACGAAAGCACGGCGCGGCACGTAAACAACTGAGAAGCACACTCTGAATTTTTTTTTCTCTTTTTTTTTGCTTTTTTTTTGCGAGGCGGGACTGCGGTGGCTGAAAAAGTGCGAAAAAATCACTATGGTGGCGAACGTCTCAAAATGAGTTTCTGGACCTAAGGAACGTATGGGCACGAAAAAATTTTACCCCTGAAAATTTTGGCCTAAAAACTGCTCTGGAAAGTGTGCCAGACTAATCTGGCTAATCAACTCAAAACTAATCCCCTTCTACGTACGATTTTTTTTTTGGAAATCACCCCCTTCTACGTACGACAAAGATTGGTGAAATCCGACTCTAATCAACTCAAAACTAATCTGGCTACGGAGAGATCACAAACCGAACGGGTGATGGAACTCAACTCGGAACGGTAGGTCGTGGTTGTGTATATGGACTCTGCTTGGCGGAACGTGGTGGTGTATCTGGACTCGGATTGGCGGAACGTGGTAGGATGACTACTGTGCGGCGGCGACGTGGCAAACTGTGATCAGAACTCGAAACTCTAAGGGAACTAGACGCTAAGATCAGCAACTTGACACAACGATGCAACCGTAAATTCAACAAAGCAAGTACTGAAAAGAAAACTGGACAAAGGCTAGGACTGTCTTGGGACGTGATGATCTAACCCTAATTTTTTTTGTTGGCTTTTTCGTGGACTGTAGGTATGAAGAACAGAACCAATCTAGACTACGAAAACTACGTTAAAAAAAGACTACGAAAACTGGTAAATCTCACCGAGCAACCTGGAAATCTGATACCACTTGATAGAGGCGGGGTGTCCCGATCTTTCGATGAGATGATGGAGATCGATTATGGTGGAGTAGACTTTCACGACCCGACTACGAACGTGCGAAGACGTTGCGCCTTAGCAATCGCTAAACCAACTCCGAGAGGTTATTGATCCCGCGGATGCACGATCAACCTGACCACGAAGGTCTAATTCCTGCAAGCAATCGAAAGAACAAGCAAGAACTAAGAATTGCAATCTGGATATTGCGAATATAAGATGAATGATTAACGAAAGTTGGGGTTCCAATGCGGTCTTGGCCTAGTCGTATGACACAAACGAAGAGCTCGAAGTTGCGGCTATGGCTAATTTAAATATAATTAAAACCCAAGTCTAAACGACGCCCTAAGGGCTGTATATATGGGGGAACAGAGGGGAATTTCGTGGCCCCTTGGAGGAGGGGTCCGAAAACAACCCTAACTCGTTTTCCCCACACATACGGACTCTAAAAAATAGCCTATTAAAATTTTCATGGACTGGTCTTGGGACTTTGAGGCCACCATAAAGCGTGCATGAAGACTTGGACGAGAGACACAAGATGCCACATTAAAATTTTCGTCCAAGGGTTATTATAGGTGCTGCGTCACCTTATTATTGGGCCAGGCCCATGTAATTTCGAAATACACTTAATAGGCTATTTTTTAGAGTCCGTATGTGTGGGGAAACCGAGTTAGGGTTGTTATCGGACCCCTCCTCCAAGGGGCCACGAAATTCCCCTCTGCTCCCCCATATATACAGCCCTTAGGGCGTCGTTTAGACTTGGGTTTTAATTAGATTTAAGTTAGCCATAGCCGCAACTTCGAGCTCTTCGTTTGTGTCATCCGACCAGGCCAAGACCGCATTGGAACCCCAACTTCTGTTAATCTTTCATCACGTCCCAAGACAGTCCTAGCCTTTGTCCAGTTTTCTTTTCAGGACTTGCTTTGTTGAATTTACGGTTGCATCGTTGTGTCAAGTTGCTGATCTTAGCGTCTAGTTCCCTTAGACTTTCGAGTTCTGATCACAGTTTGCCATGTCGCCGCCGCACAGTAGTCATCCTACCACGTTCCTCCAGTACGAGTCCACATACAGCACCACGTCCCACCAGTCCGAGTTGAGTTCCACCATCAGTACGGTTCGTGATCTCTCTGTAGCCAGATTAGTTTTGAGTTGTTAGAGTCGGATTTCACCAAACTTTTTCCGTCCAGAGAAGGGGATTAGTTTTGAGTTGATTAGCCAGATTAGTCTGGCTCGCTTTCCAGAGCAGTTTTTAGGCCAAAAATTTCAGGGGTGAAAAAATTTCGTGCCCATACGTTCCTTAGGTCCAGAAACTCATTTTGAGACGTTCGCTACCATAGTGTTTTTTTCGCACTTTTTCAGCCACCGCAGTCCCGCATCGCAAAAAAAAAGCAAAAAAAAAAAGAGAGAAAAAAAATTCAGAGTGTGCTTCTCAGTTGTTTACGTGCCGCGCCGTGCTTTCGTTGGTGTTTTAGGCTCGCGTCTCTAGTACGGTCTAGCCTAGGATCAGCATAGTACCGACGTTGAGTGTTTATTCAGCTTTGCATCTCTGTTTTGATTACTGTTGAGTTTTTCCTACCATACTTGCCAGCCTTCCTACAGCTCCACATATATTCTACATCGTGCGTTTTGACACCTCCTGGCCATCGCTCTTCCACATCTCTAAGAGTTTTGACCCGTTGGTTATACGTCACCACCTGCTGCTAGGTAAGAATTGGTAAGAACGAAAGAAAAGCTTGACGGATTTGTGCTTTCCACCACCCGACATCCCATTAGTAGAAGTAGGATCATATTTCTGTGTGTTTTCTCTTTCTGCTAACCATGCCAGGATCCCATGATGAAGTGGCGCGGGATGCACCCGATTGGGAGAACATGACAAACAAGGCGCTACATGATAAATTTGCACAAATGATGTCTGAACAGGTGAATGACATCGAGAACAGATTTACAGAGGCGATTGATGGCGTGGAAAGATGATCGACACCAAGCTCGACGCCAAGTTTACTGAGTTGATCGCACGCCTACCTACACAGCCTGCTGCCGCTCCAGCACAGCCACAGCCACCGCCACTACCACGTGCACGACGGATTCTGTTTCCGAGAGGACAAGCTGCTGGTATTGGTGCTCCTCCTGCTGCTGCAGTACTTGCGGCTGCTTCTGCTTCTGACGTCGGCCAGGACGACAACTACGAGGGTGATTACGAGGAGGAGGTGGAACAGGAAGCGGCCTATGAGCAGCCAGCTGGACGTCCACGTCCCAACATTCGCCACGGTCGACACCAACCACCCCCTCAGGTACGCGATGATGAACATGTGCCTAAACTTAAATTAAACCTTAAGCCGTTTGAGGGTAGATATATTCCTGATGCTTATCTTACTTGGGAGTTAGAAACTGAACAACGCTTTACATGTTTACAATATCTTGAGAATAGACGTGTTACTGCTGCTGTTTGTGAATTCACGGGGTTTGCATCTATTTGGTGGTCTGAACATTGTAGATTGCATGCTAATAATATTCCAACTACTTGGGCTGCTCTAAAAGATGCTATGCGTACTCGCTGGGTTCCTCCTTATTATCAACGTGAATTGCTACAAAAATTACAGCGTTTGAGACAAGGAAACAATTCTGTAGAGGAATATTATCAAGAATTACAAACTGGATTGATTAGATGTGGCCTCGTAGAGGATAATGAAGCTATGCTTGCACGTTTTATGGGTGGCTTAAACAGGGAGATACAAACTATTCTAGAATACAAGGACTATGCTACTATCACTCGTTTGTTTCATCTTGCTTGTAAAGCTGAACGTGAAGTGCAGGATCGACAGGCCGCTACGAGACCTAACTTTTCTGCAGGACGAAATAGATCATGGACATCGCGTGGAGCTTCTACATCGACACGTCCTGCTGCACCACCATATACTTCAGCCGCTCATTCTTACAGGGAGCCACCAAAACAGCGAGCGCCACCATTCAAGGGTGCACAGAGTGGTCCAGCGGCGAGTTCTTCTTCATCCATGGCTTCCACATGGCAAACACGAGATCGTGATATTAAATGTCGCAGGTGCCAAGGTGGAGGTCACTTCGCAAAAGACTGTCCCTCCAAGCGTGTGATGCTATTACGGCGGATGGTGGGTATGCGTCAGCGAGTGACTATGACGAGGAGACTTTAGTTCTCATTGCTCATGAGGAACAGGGTGCCCATGATGATGCTTATGATCTAGAGTATATGGCTCCTGATGATGCGGATAAATATGCTAGTTTGGTTGCTCAACGTGTGTTAAGTGTGCAGGTAACGAAGGCCGAGCAAAACCAGAGGCATAATTTGTTCCACACAAAGGGAGTGGTGAAAGAACGTTCGGTTCGCATCATTATTGACGGAGGGAGTTGCAACAACTTGGCTAGCATGGAGTTGGTGGAGAAGCTATCTCTCACCACAAGACCACACCCCCATCCGTACTATATTCAGTGGTTTAACAATAGTGGTAAGATTAAGGTAACGCGTTCTGTTCGTGTGCACTTTAGCATTGCTGCATATGCTGATTATGTTGATTGTGATGTGGTACCCATGCAAATATGCTCTCTTTTACCATGTAGACCATGGCAATTTGATAGGAATGTTGTACACCATGGTAGGACAAATCAATTTACTCTGGTTCATCAGGATAAAAATATTGCTTTACTTCCTATGTCTCGTGAACAAATTGTGAAAGATGATCTTGCTAGAGCTAGTAAAGCTAAACAGGAGAAAAATAAGAGTGAAAATGAGATAGCAGCTAAAGAATTTGAGCAACAACATAAGACTAATAGCAAATCTTCTTCTTCTGTTTCTAATGAAATTAAATTGACTAGTCCAACTTTGCTTGCTACTAAGGTTGATATTTCGGATTTGGATGTTAGTCAATATGTGTGCTATGCTTTTATGTGCAAAGAAGCTTTATTTTCATTTGAGGAATTGCCTCCTTCTTTGCCTCCTGTTGTCACTGACCTTTTGCAGGAGTTTATTGACGTCTTTCCACAAGACGTGTCACCGGGATTACCACCTATTGGAGGGATTGAGCATCAGATTGACTTAATTCCCGGTGCTTCGCTGCCTAACCGTGCGCCATACCGTACCAATCGGAGGAGACGAAGGAGATTCAGCGTCAAGTACAAGAGCTACTCGACAAAGGTTACATACGTGAATCACTTAGTCCTTGTGCTGTTCCTGTTATATTAGTGCCTAAAAAGGATGGAACATGGCGTATGTGTGTTGATTGTAGAGCCATTAATAATATTACTATTCGTTATCGTCATCCTATTCCTAGGTTAGATGATATGCTTGATGAATTAAGTGGCTCTACCATGTTTTCCAAAGTTGATTTGCGTAGTGGATACCATCAAATTCGCATGAAATTAGGAGATGAATGGAAAACGGCATTTAAAACTAAGTTTGGATTATATGAGTGGTTAGTCATGCCTTTTGGGTTAACTAATGCACCTAGCACTTTCATGAGATTAATGAACGAGGTTTTACGTGCTTTCATTGGACGATTTGTGGTAGTCTATTTTGATGATATACTGATTTATAGCAAATCTTTGGAAGAACATTTGGATCATTTACGTGTTGTTTTTATTGCTCTACGTAATGCACGTTTGTTTGGTAACCTTGGGAAGTGCATCTTTTGCACCGACCGATTATCTTTTCTTGGCTATGTTGTTACTCCGCAGGGAATTGAAGTTGATAAAGCCAAGATCGAGGCGATTGAGAGTTGGCCGCAGCCCAAAACGGTCACACAAGTGAGGAGTTTTCTTGGCCTCGCTGGATTCTATAGGCGTTTTGTGAGAGATTTCAGCACCATTGCTGCACCTCTCAATGAGCTTACACGCAAGGATGTGCCTTTTACTTGGGGTACCGCACAGGAAGAAGCCTTCACGGTATTGAAAGATAAGTTAACACATGCTCCTTTGCTCCAACTTCCTGATTTTAATAAGACTTTTGAGCTTGAATGCGATGCTAGTGGGATTGGTTTGGGAGGTGTGTTATTACAAGATGCTAAACCTGTTGCGTACTTTTCTGAAAAATTGAGTGGGCCTAGGCTGAACTATTCTACTTATGATAAGGAATTATATGCTCTTGTTCGGACTTTAGAAACTTGGCAACATTATTTATGGCCCAAAGAATTTGTTATACATTTTGATCATGAATCTTTGAAACACATAAGAAGTGAAGCAAAACTTAATCTTAGACATGCTAAGTGGGTTGAATTTATTGAGACTTTCCCTTATGTCATTAAACACAAGAAGGGGAAAGATAATATTATTGCTGATGCTTTGTCTCGTCGTTATACTATGCTCTCACAACTTGACTTCAAGATATTCGGTTTAGAGAGAATCAAAGATCAATATGTACATGATGCGGAATTTAAAGATGTATTGCAGAATTGTAGAGAGGGTAGAACCTGGAACAAGTTTGTGCTTAATGATGGATTTGTGTTCCGTTCTAACAAGCTATGCATTCCAGCTAGCTCTATTCGTCTTTTGTTGTTGCAGGAGGCGCATGGAGGAGGATTAATGGGGCACTTTGGCGTGAAGAAGACGGAAGACGTACTTGCTACACATTTCTTTTGGCCAAAGATGAGACGGGATGTTGAGCGTTTTGTTGCTCGCTGCACTACATGTCAAAAAGCTAAGTCACGACTCAATCCTCATGGTTTATACATGCCTTTACCTGTACCTAGTGTTCCGTGGGAGGACATATCCATGGACTTTGTTTTAGGCTTGCCTCGAACAAAGAAGGGGAGGGATAGCATATTTGTTGTCGCGGATAGGTTTTCTAAGATGGCACATTTCATACCATGTCATAAAAGCGATGATGCTGCTAATGTTGCTGATTTATTCTTTCGTGAGATTATTCGCTTACATGGTGTGCCCAATACTATTGTCTCGGATCGTGATACTAAGTTTCTTAGTCATTTTTGGAGATGCTTATGGGCTAAGTTGGGGACTAAACTACTTTTTAGTACTACATGTCATCCCCAAACTGATGGACAAACTGAAGTGGTCAATAGGACATTGTCTACTATGCTTAGGTCTGTTTTAAAGAGTAACTTGAAAATGTGGGAAGAATGTTTACCTCATATTGAATTTGCTTATAATCGTTCATTGCATTCTACCACTAAAATGTGCCCTTTTGAGATTGTTTATGGTTTTCTACCTCGTGCACCTATTGATTTGCTGCCTCTTCCATCTTCAGAGAAGGTTAATTTTGATGCTAAGCAACGTGCTGAATTGATATTAAAAATGCATGAGTTAACTAAAGAAAACATTGAGAGAATGAATGCTAGATACAAGCTTGCTGGTGATAAGGGTAGAAAGCATGTTGTGTTTGAACCAGGCGATCTTGTTTGGTTACATCTACGTAAACATAGGTTTCCTGATTTGCGCAAGTCTAAGTTAATGCCACGAGCTGATGGTCCCTTTAAGGTTTTACAGAAAATTAATGATAATGCATATAAACTTGAGCTACCTGCAGATTTTGGGGTTAGTCCCACATTTAACATTGCAGATTTGAAACCTTATTTGGGAGAAGATGATGAGCTTCCGTGGAGGACGACTTCAATTCAAGAAGGGGAGGACGATGAGGACATCTCTACTAATATTACACCCATATCTTCACCAACTACACATACTGGACCAGTTACTAGAGCACGCGCACGTCAACTAAATTATCAGGTACTTTCGTTTCTTGCGAATCCTTCTAATGTTCATGAACATATGATGCTGCCTAAATTAGATACTTTTGTTTGTCTTATGAATGAAGGACCTAGCATGGATAAGAAGGATGGTCATTGGAGCGGGATCAAGCATGGAGAAGGAGGTGCGCGCGCGGGAAAGGACAATGGAGCTTCCAGTGGTGATTTTCGCACTTTGAGGCCACCATAAGGCGTGCATGAAGACTTGGACGAGAGACACAAGATGCCACATTAATATTTTCGTCCAAGGGTTATTATAGGTGCTGCGTCACCTTATTATTGGGCCAGGCCCATGTAATTTCGAAATACACTTAATAGGCTATTTTTTAGAGTCCGTATGTGTGGGGAAACCGAGTTAGGGTTGTTTTCGGACCTCTCCTCCAAGGGGCCACGAAATTCCCCTCTGTTCCCCCATATATACAGCCCTTAGGGCGTCGTTTAGACTTGGGTTTTAATTAGATTTAAGTTAGCCATAGCCGCAACTTCGAGCTCTTCGTTTGTGTCATACGACTAGGCCAAGACCGCATTGGAACCCCAATTTTCGTTAATCATTCATCTTATATTCGCAATATCCAGATTGCAATTCTTAGTTCTTGCTTGTTCTTTCGATTGCTTGCAGGAATCAGACCTTCGTGGTCAGGTTGATCGTGCATCCGCGGGATCAATAACCTCTCGGAGTTGGTTTAGCGATTGCTAAGGCTTCGCACGTTCGTAGTCGGATCTCCATCATCTCATCGAAACATCGGGACACCTTCGCCTCTATCACCTTTGATACTGAATCGTTGGTTTCCCTTCAGAGGAGTAACCCGAAGGTAAGCCTTCTCATCCAGATTGTAGCTTTCTTGCCTATGATGACGATCATAGTAGCTTTTTTGACGATACTAGGTTGCCTTCAATTGATCACGAACAATGCGAACTTGCTCTTCTGCTTCCATGATCATATCCGGTCCAAAGAATTGTCTTTCACCGGTTTCTGACCAGTTAAGGGGTGTTCGACATCGTCGTCCATAGAGGAGTTCAAAAGGAGCCATGTTCAGACTAGATTGAAAACTATTGTTATAAGCAAATTCGGCGAATGGAAGAGACTTCTCCCAATTCTTTCCGAATGAGATAACACAAGCTCTGAGCATGTCTTCGAGAATTTGGTTAACCCTTTCGACTTGACCGCTAGACTGAGGATGGAAAGCTGTACTAAAGGAGAGATGAGTTCCCATAGCATTTTGAAAGCTTCCCTAGAATCTAGAGGTGAAAAGGCTACCACGATCAGAATTGATTTCCAAAGGAACACCATGAAGAGACACAATTCTAGATACATACAAGTCGCTAACTGGCTAGCAGTTATAGACTCGCGAACGGGAAGGAAGTGTGGAACTTTGGAAAGTCTATCCACAACAACGAAGATGGCATCATTTCCTTTCTTGGTTTTTGGAAAGCCAGTGATGAAATCCATACTGACTTTGTCCCATTTCCACTCTGGAATAGGCAAAGGTTGAAGAGTACCAGTAGGTCTTTGATGTTCTGCCTTAATGCGACGACAAACATCACATTCAGCAATGAACTGAGCAATTTTTCGCTTCATCCTAGTCCACCAAAATCTCTGGCGTAGGTCTCGGTACATCTTTGTGCTACCAGGATGAATCGAAAGGGGAGTATCATGAGCCTCCTTAAGAATTGGCCTCCTAAGATTGTGTTTTCGTGGTACAACCAGTCGAGTGCCAAAGAAAATGACACCTTGATCATTTATGGAGAAACATTTAGCAACTCCGCTTGCAATGTTCTTCATGATCTCTCTAATACCACTATCACGTTTCTGGGCGGCAATGATTTTATCCTCAAGGGTTGGTTTCGCCACCAAGGTAGAAAGATAACCATGAGGAACAATCTCAAGATTGAGCTTGCGAAATTCCTCATGAAGAAGTGGTTGACACTGTTGTAACATGAGGTTGTTACAATACGACTTACGACTTAGTGCATCATCCATGACATTGGCTTTGCCTGGGGTGTAAGAAATTCCTAAGTCATAATATTTTATCAACTCAATCCAGCTTCTTTGCCTGAGATTAAGATCTGGCTAGGTGAATATGTATTTGAGGATTTGGTGGTCGGAATAGATCTCACAACGATTACCAAGGAGGTAATGTCGCCAAGTTGTCAGGGCATGAACTACGACAGCGAGTTCAAGATCATGGGTAGGATAGTTCTCTTCATGTGGACGCAACTGGCGTGAAGCATAAGCTACCAAATGTCTGTCTTGCATAAGTATGCATCCTAACCCTTGCCGTGAGGCGTCACAAAAGATCTCGAAATCCTTTTTGGTGTCTGGAGGCGCAAGTACGGGTGCAGAAGTCAATATTCTTTTTAGCTCTTGAAATCTTTCCTCGCACTTGGGAGTCCATTGGAATTTCTTATCTTTCTTGAGGAGTTCGGTTAGAGGCTTTGCAACTTTAGAAAAGTTCTCGATGAAGCGGCGGCAATAGCTTGTTAAGCCAAGAAAACTCCTAACTTGCTTAACCGATTCAGGTGGAAGTCTAGTCAAGGACGGCCTGAACTCTCTCGGGATTCACAGCAATGCCTTTTGCAGAAATCATGTGGCCTAAGTAGGTCACTTCTGGTAGCCAAAATTCACACTTGGAGAACTTGGCATAAAGGCGGTGCTCTCGAAGTTTCATCAATACCAACCTAAGATGTTCGGCATGTTCTTCTTCATTCTTCGAGTAGATGAGAATGTCATCAAGATAAACTACAACAAATTTATCTAGGTACTCCATGAAGATCGAATTCATCATGCGCGAGAAAGTGGCGGGGGCATTGGTTAAACTGAAGGACATGACGGTGTACTCATAAAGACCATAACGAGTAGTGAAAGCCGAATAGGTGGTAATCCCGGTGGTACGTCTTGTGGAAAGACGTCAATAAACTCCTGCAAAAGGTCAGTGACAACAGGAGGCAAAGAAGGAGGCAATTCCTCAAATGAAAACAAAGCTTCTTTGCACACAAAAGCATAGCACACATATTGACTAACATCCAAATCCGAAATATCAACCTTAGTAGCAAGCAAAGTTGGACTAGTCAATTTAATTTCATTAGAAACAGCAGAAGAAGATTTGCTAGTAGTCTTATGTTGTTGCTCAAATTCTTTAGCTGCTATCTCATTTTCACTCTTATTTTTCTCCTGTTTAGCTTTACTAGCTCTAGCAAGATCATCTTTCACAATTTGTTCAGGAGACATAGGAAGTAAAGCAATAGTTTTATCGTGATGAACCAGAGTAAACTGATTTGTCCTACCATGGTGTACAACATTCCTATCAAATTGCCATGGTCTACCAAGTAAAAGAGAGCATGCTTGCATGGGTACCACATCACAATCAACATAATCAGCATATGCAGCAATGCTAAAGTGCACACGAACAGAACGCGTTACCTTAATCTCACCACTATTGTTAAACCACTGAATATAGTACGGATGGGGGTGTGGTCTTGTGGTGAGAGATAGCTTCTCCACCACTTCCATGCTTGCCAAGTTGTTGCAACTCCCTCCGTCAATGATGATGCGAACCGAACGTTCTTTCACCACTCCCTTTGTGTGGAACAAATTATGCCTCTGGTTTTGCTCGGCCTTCGTTACCTGCACACTTAATACACGTTGAGCAACCAAACTAGCATATTTATCTGCATCATCAGGAGCCATATACTCTATATCATGAGCATCATCATGGGCACCCTGTTCCTCATGAGCAATGAGAACTAAATTCTCCTCATCATAGTCACTCGCTGACTCATAACCACCATCCGCCGTAATAATCATCACACGCTTGGAGGGACAGTCTTTTGCGAAGTGACCTCCACCTTGGCACCTGCGACATTTAATATCACGATCTCGTGTTTGCCCTGTGGAAGCCATGGATGAAGAAGAACTCGCCGCTGGACCACTCTGTGCACCCCTGAATGGTGGCGCTCGCTGTTTTGGTGGCTCCCTGTAAGAATGAGCGGCTGAAGTAGATGGTGGTGCAGCAGGACGTGTGGATGTAGAAGGTCCACGCGATGTCCATGATGTATTTCGTCCTGCAGAAAAGTTAGGTCTCGTAGAGCCCTGTCGATCCTGCACTTCACGTTCAGCTTTACACGCAAGATGAAACAAACGAGTAATAGTAGCATAGTCCTTGTATTCTAGAATAGTTTGTATCTCCCTGTTTAAGCCACCCATAAAACGTGCAAGCATAGCTTCATTATCCTCTACTAGGCCACATCTAATCAATCCAGTTTGTAATTCTTGATAATATTCCTCTACAGAATTTTTTCCTTGTCTCAAACGCTGTAATTTTTGTAGCAATTCACGTTGATAATAAGGAGGAACCCAGCGAGTACGCATAGCATCTTTTAAAGCAGCCCAAGTAGTTGGAATATTATTAGCATGCAATCTACAATGTTCAGACCACCAAATAGATGCAAATCCCGTGAATTCACAAACAGCAGCAGTAACACGTCTATTCTCAGGATATTGTAAACATGTACAGCGTTGTTCAGTTTCTAACTCCCAAGTAAGATAAGCATCAGGAATATATCTACCCTCAAACGACTTAAGATTCAATTTAATTTTAGGCACATGTTCATCATCGCGTACCTGAGGGGGTGGTTGGTGTCGACCGTGGCGAATGTTGGGACGTGGACGTCCAGCTGGCTGTTCATAGGCCGCTTCCTGTTCCACCTCCTCCTCGTAATCACCCTCATAGTTGTCGTCCTGGCCGACGTCAGAAGCAGCAGCAGTAGCAGCTACTGCAGCAGCAGGAGGAGCACCAATACCAGCAGCTTGTCCTCTCGGAAACAGAATACGTCGTGCACGTGGTAGTGGCGGTGGCTGTGACTGTGCTGGAGCGGCAGCAGGCTGTGTAGGTAGGTGTGCGATCAACTCAGTAAACTTGGCGTCGAGCTTGGTGTCGATCATCTTTTCCACGCCATCAATCGCCTCTGTAAATCTGTTCTCGATGTCATTCACCTGTTCAGACATCATTTGTGCAAATTTATCATGTAGCTCCTTGTTTGTCATGTTCTCCCAATCGGGTGCATCCCGCGCCACTTCATCATGTGATCCTGATAGAGGCGAAGGTGTCCCGATGTTTCGATGAGATGGTGGAGATCGATTATGGTGGAGGCGACTCTCACGATCCGACTACGAACGTGCGAAGACGTTGCGCCTTAGCGATCGCTAAACCAACTCCGAGAGGTTATTGACCCCGCAGATGCACGATCAACCTGACCACGAAGGTATAATTCCTGCAAGCAATCGAAGAACAAGCAAGAACTAAGAATTGCAATATGGATATTGCGAATATAAGATGAATGATTTCGAAAGTTGGGGTTCCGATGAGGTCTTGGCCTGGTCGGATTACACAAACGAAGATCTCGAAGTTGCGGCTATGGCTAACTTATATCTAATTAAAACCCATGTCTAAACGACGCCCTAAGGGCTGTATATATGGGGAAACAGAGGGGATTTTCGTGACCCCTTGGAGGTGGGGTCCGAAAACAACCCTAACTCGGTTTCCCCACACATACGGACTCTAAAAACAGCCTATAATGTGGTATTTCGAAATTACATGGGCCCAGCCCAATATTAAGGTGACGCAGCACCTATAATTGCTCTTGGACGAAAATAATGAAGTGGCATCTCGTGTATTTCGTCCAAGCCTTCATGCATACCTTATGGTGGCTTCAAAGTGCGAAAATCCCCACTGGAAGCTCCATTGTTCTTTCCCGCGCGCGCACCTTCTTCTCCATGCTTGATCCCGCTCCAATGACCGTCCTTGTTGTCCATGCTAGGTCCTTCATTCATAAGAAAAACAAAAGTATCTAATTTAGGCAGCATCATATGTTCATGAACATTAGAAGGATTCGCAAGAAACGAAAGTACCTGATAATTTAGTTGACGTGCACGTGCTCTAGTAACTGGTCCAGTATGTGTAGTTGGTGAAGATGTGGGTGTAACATTAGTAGAGATGTCCTCATCAGATCCTGGCATGGTTAGCAGAAATAGAAAACACACAGGAATATGATCCTACTTCTACTAATGGGATGTGGGGTGGTGGAAAGCACAAATCCGTCAAGCTTTTCTTTCGGTCTTACCGATTCTTACCTAGCAGCAGGTGGTGATGTACAACCAACGGGTCAAAACTCTCAGAGATATTGATAGAGGCGAAGGTGTCCTGATGTTTCGATGAGATGGTTGAGATCGATTATGGTTTAGACGACTTTCACGATCCGACTACGAACGTGCGAAGACGTTGCGCCTTAGCGATCGCTAAACCAACTCCGAGAGGTTATTGATCCCGCGGATGCACGATCAACCTGACCACGAAGGTCTTATTCCTGCAAGCAATCGAAGAACAAGCAAGAACTAAGAATTCCAATCTGGATATTGCGAATATAAGATGAATGATTACGAAAGTTGGGGTTCCAATGAGGTCTTGGCCTGGTCGGATGACACAAACGAAGAGCTCGAAGTTGCGGGTATGGCTAACTTAAATCTAATTAAAACCCAAGTCTAAACGACGCCCTAAGGGCTGTATATATGGGGGAACAGAGGGGAATTTCGTGGCCCCTTGGAGGTGGGGTCCGAAAACAACCCTAACTCGGTTTCCCCACACATACGGACTCTAAAAAGAGCCTATAATGTGGTATTTCGAAATTACATGGGCCCAGCCCAATATTAAGGTGACGCAGCACCTATAATTGCTCTTGGACGAAAATAATGAAGTGGCATCTCGTGTATTTCGTCCAAGCCTTCATGCATGCCTTATGGTGGCTTCAAAGTGCGAAAATCCCCACTGGAAGCTCCATTGTTATTTCCCGCGCGCGCACCTTCTTCTCCATGCTCTCGGAGTTGGTTTAGCGATCGCTAAGGCGCAACGTCTTCGCACGTTCGTAGTCGGATCGTGAAAGTCGTCTCCAGCATAATCGATCTCCACCATCTCATCGAAACATCGGGACACCTTCGCCGCTATCAACAACAAATATGCTATCCCTCCCCTTGTTTGTTCGAGGCAAGCCTAAAACAAAGTCCATGGATATGTCCTCCCACGGAACACTAGGTACAGGTAAAGGCATGTATAAACCATGAGGATTGAGTCGTGACTTAGCTTTTTGACATGTAGTGCAGCGAGCAACAAAACGCTCAACATCCCGTCTCATCTTTGGCCAAAAGAAAAATGTAGCAAGTACGTCCTCCGTCTTCTTCACGCCAAAATGTCCCATTAATCCTCCTCCATGCGCCTCCTGCAACAACAAAAGACGAATAGAGCTAGCTGGAATGCATAGCTTGTTAGAACGGAACACAAACCCATCATTAAGCACAAACTTGTTCCATGTTCTACCCTCTCTACAATTCTGCAAAACATATTTAAATTCCGCATCATGTACATATTGATCTTTGATTGTCTCTAAACCGAATATCTTGAAGTCAAGTTGTGAAAGCATAGTATAACGACGAGACAAAGCATCAGCAATAATATTATCTTTCCCCTTCTTTTGTTTAATGACATAAGGGAAAGTCTCAATAAATTCAACCCACTTAGCATGTCTACGATTAAGTTTTTCTTGACTTCTTATGTGTTTCAAAGATTCATGATCAGAATGTATAACAAATTCTTTGGGCCATAAATAATGTTGCCAAGTTTCTAATGTCCGAACAAGAGCATATAATTCCTTATCATAAGTAGAATAGTTCAGACTAGGCCCACTCAATTTTTCAGAAAAGTATGCAACAGGTTTAGCATCTTGTAATAACACACCTCCCAAACCAATACCACTAGCATCGCATTCAAGCTCAAAAGTTTTATTAAAATCAGGAAGTTGGAGCAAAGGAGCATGTGTTAACTTATCTTTCAATACCGTGAAGGCTTCTTCCTGTGCGGTACCCCAAGTAAAAGGCACATCCTTGCGTGTAAGCTCATTGAGAGGTGCAGCAATGGTGCTGAAATCTCTCACAAAACGCCTATAGAATCCAGCGAGTCCAAGAAAACTCCTCACTTGTGTGACCGTTTTGGGCTGCGGCCAACTCTCAATCGCCTCGATCTTGGCTTTATCAACTTCAATTCCCTGCGGAGTAACAACATAGCCAAGAAACGATACTCGGTCGGTGCAAAAGGTGCACTTCCCAAGGTTACCAAATAAACGTGCATTACGTAGAGCAATAAAAACAGCACGTAAATGATCCAAATATTCCTCCAAAGATTTGCTATAAATCAGTATATCATCAAAATAGACTACCACAAATCGTCCAATGAAAGCACGTAAAACCTCGTTCATTAATCTCATGAAAGTGCTAGGTGCATTAGTTAACCCAAAAGGCATGACTAACCACTCATATAATCCAAACTTAGTTTTAAATGTCGTTTTCCATTCATCTCCTAATTTCATGCGAATTTGATGGTATCCACTACGCAAATCAACTTTGCAAAACATGGTAGAGCCACTTAATTCATCAAGCATATCATCTAACCTAGGAATAGGATGACGATAACGAATAGTAATATTATTAATGGCTCGACAATCAACACACATACGCCATGTTCCATCCTTTTTCGACACTAATATAACAGGAACAGCACAAGGACTAAGGGATTCACGTATGTAACCTTTGTCGAGTAGCTCTTGTACTTGACGCTGAATCTCCTTCGTCTCCTCCGGATTGGTACGGTATGGCGCACGGTTGGGCAGCGAAGCACCGGGAATTAAGTCAATCTGATGCTCAATCCCTCGAATAGGTGGTAATCCCGGTGGTACGTCTTGTGGAAAGACGTCAATAAATTCCTGCAAAAAGTCAGTGACAACAGGAGGCAAAGAAGGAGGCAATTCCTCAAATGAAAACAAAGCTTCTTTGCACACAAAAGCATAGCACACATAGTGACTAACATCCAAATCTGAAATATCAACCTTAGTAGCAAGCAAAGTTGGACTAGTCAATTTAATTTCATTAGAAACAGCAGAAGAAGATTTGCTATTAGTCTTATGTTGTTGCTCAAATTCTTTAGCTGCTATCTCATTTTCACTCTTATTTTTCTCCTGTTTAGCTTTACTAGCTCTAGCAAGATCATCTTTCACAATTTGTTCACGAGACATAGGAAGTAAAGCAATATTTTTATCCTGATGAACCAGAGTAAACTGATTGGTCCTACCATGGTGTACAACATTCCTATCAAATTGCCATGGTCTACCAAATAAAAGAGAGCATGCTTGCATGGGTACCACATCACAATCAACATAATCAGCATATGCAGCAATGCTAAAGTGCACACGAACAGAACGCGTTACCTTAATCTTACCACTATTGTTAAACCACTGAATATAGTACGGATGGGGGTGTGGTCTTGTGGTGAGAGATAGCTTCTCCACCAACTCCATGCTCGCCAAGTTGTTGCAACTCCCTCCGTCAATGATGATGCGAACCGAACGTTCTTTCACCACTCCCTGTGTGTGGAACAAATTATGCCTCTGGTTTTGCTCGGCCGTCGATACCTGCACACTTAACACACGTTGAGCAACCAAACTAGCATATTGATCTGCATCATCAGGAGCCATATACTCTATATCATGAGCATCATCATGGGCACCCTGTTCCTCGTGAGCAATGAGAACTAAAGTCTCCTCATCATAGTCGCTCGCTGACTCATACCCACCATCCGCCGTAATAATCATCACACGCTTGGAGGGATAGTCTTTTGCGAAGTGACCTCCACCTTGGCACCTGCGACATTTAATATCACGATCTCGTGTTTGCCCTGTGGAAGCCATGGATGAAGAAGAACTCGCTGCTGGACCACTCTGTGCACCCTTGAATGGTGGCGCTGGCTGTTTTGGTGGCTCCCTGTAAGAATGAGCGGTTGAAGTAGATGGTGGTGCAGCAGGACGTGTGGATGTAGAAGCTCCACGCGATGTCCATGATGTATTTCGTCCTGCAGAAAAGTTAGGTCTCGTAGCGGCCTGTCGATCCTGCACTTCACGTTCAGCTTTACAAGCAAGATGAAACAAACGAGTAATAGTAGCATAGTCCTTGTATTCTAGAATAGTTTGTATCTCCCTGTTTAAGCCACCTATAAAACGTGCAAACATAGCTTCATTATCCTCTACTAGGCCACATCTAATCAATCCAGTTTGTAATTCTTGATAATATTCCTCTACAGAATTTTTTCCTTGTCTCAAACGCTGTAATTTTTGTAGCAATTCACGTTGATAATAAGGAGGAACCCAGCGAGTACGCATAGCATCTTTTAAAGCAGCCCAAGTAGCTGGAATATTATTAGCATGCAATCTACAATGTTCAGACCACCAAATAGATGCAAAACCCGTGAATTCACAAACAGCAGCAGTAACACGTCTATTCTCAGGATATTGTAAACATGTAAAGCGTTCTTCAGTTTCTAACTCCCAAGTAAGATAAGCATCAGGAATATATCTACCCTCAAACGGCTTAAGATTCAATTTAAGTTTAGGCACATGTTCATCATCGCGTACCTGAGGGGGTGGTTGGTGTCGACCGTGGCGAATGTTGGGACGTGGACGCCCAGCTGGCTGCTCATAGGCCGCTTCTTGTTCCACCTCCTCCTCGTAATCACCCTCATAGTTGTCGTCCTGGCCGACGTCAGAAGCAGCAGCAGTAGTAGCAACTGCAGCAGCCGCAGGAGCACCAGCAGCTTGTCTGCCCGGAAACAGAATACGTCGTGCACGTCGTGGTGGCGGTGGCTGTGCTGGAGCGGCCGCAGGCTGTGCAGGTAGGCGTGCGAGCAACTCAGTAAACTTGGCGTCGAACTTGGTGTCGATCATCTTCTCCACACCATCAATCGCCTCTGTAAATCTGTTCTCGATGTCATTCACCTGTTCAGACATCATTTGTGCAAATTTATCATGTAACGCTTTGTTTGTCATATTCTCCCAATCGGGTGCATCCCGCGCCACTTCATCATGGGATCCTGGCATGGTTAGCAGAAATAGAAAACACACAGAAATATGATCGTACTTCTACTAATGGGATGTGGGGTGGTGGAAAGCACAAATCCGTCAAGCTTTTCTTTCGTTCTTACCGATTCTTACCTAGCAGCAGGTGGTGATATACAACCAATGGGTCAAAACTCTCAGAGATGTGGTAGAGCGATGGCCAGGAGGTGTCAACCGCACGAAGTAGAATATATGTGGAGCTGTAGGTAGGCTTGACAAATATGGTAGCAAAAAGCTCAACAGTAATCAAAACAGAGATGCAAAGTTGAATAAACACTCAACGTCGGTACTGTGCTGATCCTAGGCTAGACCGTACTAGAGACGCGAGCCTAAAACACCAACGAAAGCACGACGCGGCACGTAATCAACTGAGAAGCACACTCTGAAAAAAAAATTCTCTTTTTTTTTTTTTTTGGAAATGACCTCCTTCTACGTACGACAAAAGATCGGTGAAATCCGACTCTAATCAACTCAAAACTAATCTGGCTACGGAGAGATCACAAACCGAACAGGTGATGGAACTCAACTCGGATTGGTAGGTCGTGGTGCTGTATATGGACTCGACTTGGCGGAACGTGGTGGTGTATCTGGACTCGGATTGGCGGAAACGTGGCGGTGTACTACTGTGCGGCGGCGGTGTGACAAACTGTGATCAGAACTCGAAACTCTAAAGGAACTAGACGCTAAGATCAGCAACTCGACACAACGATGCAACCGCAAATTCAACAAAGCAAACTACTGTAAAGAAAACTGGACAAAGGCTCGGACTGTTTTGGGACGTGATGATCTAACCCTAATTTTTTTTTGGGCTTTTTCGTGGACTGTAGGTATGAAGAACATAACCAATCTAGACTACGAAAACTGGTAAATCTCACCGAGCAACCTGGAAATCTGATACCACTTGATAGAGGCGAAGGTGTCCCGATGTTTCGATGAGATGGTGGAGATCGATTATGGTGGAGACGACTTTCACGATCCGACTACGAACGTGCGAAGACGTTGCGCCTTAGCGATCGCTAAACCAACTCCGAGAGGTTATTGATCCCGCGGATGCACGATCAACCTGACCATGAGGTTCTTATTCCTGCAAGCAATCGAAGAACAAGCAAGAACTAAGAATTCCAATCTGGATATTGCGAATATAAGATGAATGATTACGAAAGTTGGGGTTCCAATGAGGTCTTGGCCTGGTCGGATGACACAAACGAAGAGCTCGAAGTTGCGGCTATGGCTAACTTAAATCTAATTAAAACCCAAGTCTAAACGACGCCCTAAGGGCTGTATATATGGGGGAACAGAGGGGAATTTCGTGGCCCCTTGGAGGTGGGGTCCGAAAACAACCCTAACTCGGTTTCCCCACACATACGGACTCTAAAAACAGCCTATAATGTGGTATTTCGAAATTACATGGACCCAGCCCAATATTAAGGTGACGCAGCACCTATAATGGCCCTTGGACGAAAATAATGAAGTGTCATCTCGCGTATTTCGTCCAAGACTTCATGCGCGCCTTATGGTGGCTCCAAAGGGTGATAATCACCACTGGAAGCTGCACTGTACTTTCCCGCGCGCGCACCTTCTTCTCCATGCTTGATCCCGCTCCAATGACCATCCTTCTTGTCCATGCTAGGTCCTTCATTCATAAGCAAAAAAAAAGTATCTAATTTAGGCAGCATCATATGTTCATGAACAATAGAAGGATTCACAAGAAACGAAAGTACCTGATAATTTAGTTGACGTGCACGTGCTCTAGTAACTGGTCCAGTATGTGTAGTTGGTGAGGATATGGGTGTAACATTAGTAGGGATGTCCTCATCAGATATGGTAGAGCGCTGGCCAGGAGGTGTCAAACGCACGATGTAGAATATATGTGGAGCTGTTGGAAGGCTGACAAGTTTGGTAGGAAAAACTCAACAGTAATCAAAACAGAGATGCAAAACTGAATAAACACTCAACGTCGGTACTGTGCTGATCCTAGGCTAGACCGTACTAGAGACGCGACCCTAAAACACCAACGAAAGCACGGCGCGGCACGTAAACAACTGAGAAGCACACTCTGAATTTTTTTCTCTTTTTTTTTGCTTTTTTTTTGCGAGGCGGGACTGCTGTGGCTGAAAAAGTGCGAAAAAGTCACTATGGTGGCGAACGTCTCAAAATGAGTTTCTGGACCTAAGGAACGTATGGGCACGAAATTTGTTTACCCCTGAAAATTTTGGCCTAAAAACTTCTCTGGAAAGCGTGCCAGACTAATCTGGCTAATCAACTCAAAACTAATCCCCTTCTACGTACGAATTTTTTTTTTGGAAATCACCCCCTTCTACGTACGACAAAGATTGGTGAAATCCGACTCTAATCAACTCAAAACTAATCTGGCTACGGAGAGATCACAAACCGAACGGGTGATGGAACTCAACCCGGAACGGTAGGTCGTGGTGGTGTATATGGACTCTGCTTGGCGGAACGTGGTGGTGTATCTGGACTCGGATTGGAGGAACGTGGTAGGATGACTACTGTGTGGCGGCGACGTGGCAAACTGTGATCAGAACTCGAAACTCTAAGGGAACTAGACGCTAAGATCAGCAACTTGACACAATGATGCAACCGTAAATTCAACAAAGCAAGTACTGAAAAGAAAACTGGACAAAGGCTAGGACTGTCTTGGGACGTGATGATCTAACCCTAATTTTTTTTGTTGGATTTTTCGTGGACTGTAGGTATGAAGAACAGAACCAATCTAGACTATGAAAACTGGTAAATCTCACCGAGCAACCTGGAAATCTGATACCACTTGATAGAGGCGAAGGTGTCCCGATGTTTCGATGAGATGGTGGAGATCGATTATGGTGGAGACGACTTTCACGATCCAACTACGAACGTGCGAAGACGTTGCGCCTTAGCGATCGCTAAACCAACTCCGAGAGGTTATTGATCCAGCGGATGCACGATCAACCTGACCACGAAGGTCTAATTCCTGCAAGCAATCGAAGAACAAGCAAGAACTAAGAATTGCAATCTGGATATTGCGAATATAAGATGAATGATTAACAGAAGTTGGGGTTCCAATGCGGTCTTGGCCTGGTCGGATGACACAAACGAAGAGCTCGAAGTTGCGGCTATGGCTAACTTAAATCTAATTAAAACCCAAGTCTAAACGACGCCCTAAGGGCTGTATATATGGGGGAATAGAGGAGAATTTCGTGGCCCCTTGGAGGAGGGGTCCAAAAACAACCCTAACTCGGTTTCCCCACACATACGGACTCTAAAAAATAGCCTATTAAGTGTATTTCGAAATTACATGGTCCTGGCCCAATAATAAGGTGACGCAGCACCTATAATAACCCTTGGACGAAAATATTAATGTGGCATCTTGTGTCTCTCGTCCAAGTCTTCATGCACGCCTTATGGTGGCCTCAAAGTGCAAAAATCACCACTGGAGGCTCCATTGTCCTTTCCCGTGCGCGCACCTCCTTCTCCATGCTTGATCCCGCTCCAATGACCATCTTTCTTATCCATGCTAGGTCCTTGATGAGGACATCCCTACTAATGTTACACCCATATCCTCACCAACTACACATACTGGACCAGTTACTAGAGCACGTGCACGTCAACTAAATTATCAGGTACTTTCGTTTCTTGTGAATCCTTCTATTGTTCATGAACATATGATGCTGCCTAAATTAGATACTTTTGTTTTGCTTATGAATGAAGGACCTAGCATGGACAAGAAGGATGGTCATTGGAGCGGGATCAAGCATGGAGAAGAAGGTGCGCACGCGGGAAAGTACAGTGGAGCTTCCAGTGGTGATTATCACACTTTGAAGCCACCAAAAGGCGCGCATGAAGTCTTGGACGAAATACGCGAGATGTCACTTCATTATTTTCGTCCAAGGGCAATTATAGGTGCTGCGTCACCTTAATATTGGGCTGGGCCCATGTAATTTCGAAATACCACATTATAGGCTGTTTTTAGAGTCCGTATGTGTGGGGAAACCGAGTTAGGGTTGTTTTCGGACCCCACCTCCAAGGGGCCACGAAATTCCCCTCTGTTCCCCCATATATACAGCCCTTAGGGCGTCGTTTAGACTTGGGTTTTAATTAGATTTAAGTTAGCCATAGCCGCAACTTCGAGCTCTTCGTTTGTGTCATCCGACCAGGCCAAGACCGCATTGGAACCCCAACTTCTGTTAATCTTTCATCTTATATTCGCAATATCCAGATTGCAATTCTTAGTTCTTGCTTGTTCTTCGATTGCTTGCAGGAATTGACCTTCGTGGTCAGGTTGATCGTGCATCCGCGGGATCAATAACCTCTCAGAGTTGGTTTAGCGATTGCTAAGGCGCAACGTCTTCGCACGTTCGTAGTCGGGTCGTGAAAGTCTACTCCACCAAAATCGATCTCCATCCTCTCATCGAAACATCGGGACACCTTCGCCTCTATCAGTCCTTCATTCATAAGACAAACAAAAGTATCTAATTTAGGCAGCATCATATGTTCCTGAACATTAGAAGGATTCGCAAGAAACGAAAGTACCTGATAATTTAGTTGACGTGCGCGTGCTCTAGTAACTGGTCCAGTATGTGTAGTTGGTGAAGATGTGGGTGTAACATTAGTAGAGATGTCCTCATCACAGTGCTTCCCATGGGAAAGCATCTTTCGTCTTTGGAATACGAGACGGCTGGGTCGTTTGGTCTTTGAATTAATTGCTGCTGTCGTCTTGGCTTCTATGTGCTTCGAGGATTTTTGTTCTATAAATAGTCCTTTCTCTTCTGCGCTTCTATCCAACTTGCTGCTTCACCTTTTTCTTCATCTCCCCTTCAGCTAGTGTTCCTAGGCGAGGCGTTGGCCGTGGCCGTGGTGGCCGTGGTGGCCGCACACCATGCTCATGTCGTGGAGGTCGTCATGGTGCGGTGCCAGTGCCTTCCTCCTCCCCCTTGGAGGAGGGATTCTGGCGCTATGATTTTATTTTGCGCGTTCGTGGTCAAAGTGCCAATCGCATCCTTCTTCCCTCTGCTTTTTCGGCCATTGTCTGTGAACGTGGCTTGGATGGCCTGCTTCTGCACCTTCAGGGGAGCTGTCGATCTCCTTCTTATGTTGAGTTGGAGGTTGACAGCTCTCGCTTGATTTTTCTTGGCTCTGGTTGGGGTTTATTTTCTCGGCGGTTGAATTTGCGAGATGGTGATATGCTTAGCTGTCGCTTTGACAGTGAGAGCACTGTCATTGTCCGCGCATTCGATCCGAGTGGCAATAGCATGTATCCGCATGGGCAGGAGTCGAGCAGCGACAGCTCCATGAAGTCGAGGAGTCCTTCGCCTATGTCTTCAACTGTTTCTTCCTCCAGGGACTCTTCTGATGGTGGTGGTGAGCCGTCTTCAACTGCTTCCTCCTCTGCTTCTGAAGAAGACCTCGATGTCAAGCCACCGGTTAAACGAGCGCGGAAGGCGACCTTGTAGAACTGGAGGCGGCGGCGTCATCTTCGCCGGAAGTTTGGGCGGAGCTGGAGAAGAAGCTAGAGGAGCAGAAGAAGAAGCTGGTGGAGCAGCTTCCCCAGTGGCTCCCCAAATAAGTCGAGCTTCGCCTTTTGTTATGTCATTTGACATCATGAGTGATGAGGACATCCCTACTAATGTTACACCCATACCCTCACCAACTACACATACTGGACCAGTTACTAGAGCACGCGCACGTCAACTAAATTATCAGGTACTTTCGTTTCTTGCGAATCCTTCTATTGTTCATGAACATATGATGCTGCCTAAATTAGATACTTTTGTTTTGCTTATGAATGAAGGACCTAGCATGGACAAGAAGGATGGTCATTGGAGCGGGATCAAGAATGGAGAAGAAGGTGCGCGCGGGGGAAAGTACAGTGGAGTTTCCAGTGGGGATTTTCGCACGTTGAAGCCACCATAAGGCATGCATGAAGGCTTGGACGGGATACACGAGATGCCACTTCATTATTTTCGTCCAAGAGCAATTATAGGTGCTGCGTCACCTCAATATTGGGCTGGGCCCATGTAATTTCGAAATAACACATTATAGGCTGTTTTTAGAGTCCGTATGTGTGGGGAAACCGAGTTAGGGTTGTTTTCGGGCCCCACCTCCAAGGGGTCACGAAAATCCCCTCTGTTCCCCCCATATATACAGCCCTTAGGGCGTCGTTTAGACTTGGGTTTTAATTAGATATAAGTTAGCCATAGCCGCAACTTCGAGCTCTTCGTTTGTGTCATCCGACCAGGCCAAGACCTCATTGGAACCCCAACTTTCGTAATCATTCATCTTATATTCGCAATATCCAGATTGCAATTCTTAGTTCTTGCTTGTTCTTCGATTGCTTGCAGGAATTAGACCTTCGTGGTCAGGTTGATCGTGCATCCGCGGGATCAATAACCTCTCGGAGTTGGTTTAGCGATCGCTAAGGCGCAACGTCTTCGCACGTTCGTAGTCGGATCGTGAAAGTCGCCTCCACCAAAATCGATCTCCACCATCTCATCGAAACATCGGGACACCTTCGCCTCTATCAAGTGGTATCAGATTTCCAGGTTGCTCGGTGAGATTTACCAGTTTTCGTAGTCTAGATTGATTCTGTTCGTCATACCTACATCCCACGAAAAAGCCAAAAAAACTTTAGGGTTAGATCATCACGTCCCAAGACAGTCCGAGCCTTTGTCCAGTTTTCTTTTCAGTACTTGCTTTGTTGAATTTACGGTTGCATCGTTGTGTCAAGTTGCTGATCTTAGCGTCTAGTTCCCTTAGAGTTTCGAGTTCTGATCACAGTTTGCCACGTCGCCGCCGCACAGTAGTCATCCTACCACGTTCCGCCAATCCAAGTCCACATACACCACCACGTCCCACGAGTCCGAGTTGAGTTCCACCATTAGTACGGTTCGTGATCTCTCTGTAGCCAGATTAGTTTTGAGTTGTTAGAGTCGGATTTCACCAAACTTTTTCCGTCCAGAGAAGGGGGGTGATTTCCAAAAAAAAAAAAAAAAAAATTTCGGGGGTAAAAAAATTTCGTGCCCATACGTTCCTTATGTCCAGAAACTCATTTTGAGACGTTCGCCACCATAGTGATTTTTTCGCACTTTTTCAGCCACCGCAGTCCCGCATCGCACAAAAAAAAAAGCAAATAAAAAAAAAAAAAAAAAAAGAGGAAAAAAAAATTCAGAGTGTGCTTCTCAGTTGATTACGTGCCGCGCCGTACTTTCGTTGGTGTTTAGGCTCGCGTCTCTAGTACGGTCTAGCCTAGGATCAGCACAGTACCGACGTTGAGTGTTTATTCAACTTTGCATCTCTGTTTTGATTACTGTTGAGCTTTTTGCTACCATATTTGTCAAGCCTACCTACAGCTCCACATATATTCTACTTCGTGCGGTTGACACCTCCTGGCCATCGCTCTACCACATCTCTGAGAGTTTTGACCCGTTGGTTGTACATCACCACCTGCTGCTAGGTAAGAATCGGTAAGAACTGAAGAACAGCTTGACGGATTTGTGCTTTCCACCACCCCACATCCCATTAGTAGAAGTAGGATCATACTTCTGTGTGTTTTCTATTTCTGCTAACCATGCCAGGATCCCATGATGAAGTGGCGCGGGATGCACCTGATTGGGAGAATATGACAAACAAAGCATTACATGATAAATTTGCACAAATGATGTCTGAACAGGTGAATGACATCGAGAACAGATTTACAGAGGCGATTGATGGTGTGGAGAAGATGATCGACACCAAGCTCGACGCCAAGTTTACTGAGTTGCTCGCACGCTTACCTATACAGCCTGCGGCCGCTCCAGCACCGCCACCACGACGTGCACGACGTATTCTGTTTCCGGGCGGACAAGCTGCTGGTGCTCCTGCTGCTGCTGCCTCTGCCGTCGGCCAGGACGACAACTACGAGGGTGATTACGAGGAGGAGGTGGAACAAGAAGCGGCCTATGAACAGCCAGCTGGACGTCCACGTCCCAACATTCGCCACGGTCGACACCAACCACCCCCTCAGGTACGCGATGATGAACATGTGCCTAAACTTAAATTGAATCTTAAGCCGTTTGAGGGTAGATATATTCCTGATGCTTATCTTACTTGGGAGTTAGAAACTGAACAACGTTTTACATGTTTACAATATCCTGAGAATAGACGTGTTACTGCTGCTGTTTGTGAATTCACGGGCTTTGCATCTATTTGGTGGTCTGAACATTGTAGATTGCATGCTAATAATATTCCAGCTACTTGGGCTGCTTTAAAAGATGCTATGCGTACTCGTTGGGTTCCTCCTTATTATCAACGTGAATTGCTACAAAAATTACAGCGTTTGAGACAAGGAAAAAATTCTGTAGAGGAATATTATCAAGAATTACAAACTGGATTGATTAGATGTGGCCTAGTAGAGGATAATGAAGCTATGCTTGCACGTTTTATGGGTGGTTTAAACAGGGAGATACAAACTATTCTAGAATACAAGGACTTTGCTACTATCACTCGTTTGTTTCATCTTGCTTGTAAAGCTGAACGTGAAGTGCAGGATCGACAGGCCGCTACGAGACCTAACTTTTCTGCAGGACGAAATACATCTTGGACATCGCGTGGACCTTCTACATCCACACGTCCTGCTGCACCACCCTCTACTTCAGCCGCTCATTCTTACAGGGAGCCACCAAAACAGTCAGCGCCACCATTCAAGGGTGCACAGAGTGGTCCAGCGGCGAGTTCTTCTTCATCCATGGCTTCCACAGGGCAAACACGAGATCGTGATATTAAATGTCGCAGGTGCCAAGGTGGAGGTCACTTCGCAAAAGACTGTCCCTCCAAGCGTGTGATGATTATTACGGCGGATGGTGGGTATGAGTCAGCGAGCGACTATGATGAGGAGACTTTAGTTCTCATTGCTCACGAGGAACAGGGTGCCCATGATGACGCTCATGATATAGAGTATATGGCTCCTGATGATGCAGATCAATATGCTAGTTTGGTTGCTCAACGTGTGTTAAGTGTGCAGGTATCGAAGGCCGAGCAAAACCAGAGGCATAATTTGTTCCACACAAAGGGAGTGGTGAAAGAACGTTCGGTTCGCATCATCATTGACGGAGGGAGTTGCAACAACTTGGCGAGCATGGAGTTGGTGGAGAAGCTATCTCTCACCACAAGACCACACCCCCATCCGTACTATATTCAGTGGTTTAACAATAGTGGTAAGATTAAAGTAACGCGTTCTGTTCGTGTGCACTTTAGCATTGCTGCATATGCTGATTATGTTGATTGTGATGTGGTACCCATGCAAGCATGTTCTCTTTTACTTGGTAGACCATGGCAATTTGATAGGAATGTTGTACACCATGGTAGGACAAATCAGTTTACTCTGGTTCATCAGGATAAAACTATTGCTTTACTTCCTATGTCTCCTGAACAAATTGTGAAAGATGATCTTGCTAGAGCTAGTAAAGCTAAACAGGAGAAAAATAAGAGTGAAAATGAGATAGCAGCTAAAGAATTTGAGCAACAACATAAGACTAATAGCAAATCTTCTTCTGCTGTTTCTAATGAAATTAAATTGACTAGTCCAACTTTGCTTGCTACTAAGGTTGATATTTCGGATTTGGATGTTAGTCAATATGTGTGCTATGCTTTTGTGTGCAAAGAAGCTTTGTTTTCATTTGAGGAATTGCCTCCTTCTTTGCCTCCTGTTGTCACTGACCTTTTGCAGGAGTTTATTGACGTCTTTCCACAAGACGTACCACCGGGATTACCACCTATTCGAGGGATTGAGCATCAGATTGACTTAATTCCCGGTGCTTCGCTGCCCAACCGTGCGGCATACCGTACCAATCCGGAGGAGACGAAGGAGATTCAGCGTCAAGTACAAGAGCTACTCGACAAAGGTTACATACGTGAATCACTTAGTCCTTGTGCTTTTCCTGTTATATTAGTGCCTAAAAAGGATGGAACTTGGCGTATGTGTGTTGATTGTAGAGCCATTAATAATATTACTATTTGTTATCGTCATCCTATTCCTAGGTTAGATGATATGCTTGATGAATTAAGTGGCTCTACCATGTTTTCCAAAGTTGATTTGCGTAGTGGATACCATCAAATTCGCATGAAATTAGGGGATGAATGGAAAACGGCTTTTAAAACTAAGTTTGGATTATATGAGTGGTTAGTCATGCCTTTTGGGTTAACTAATGCACCTAGCACTTTTATGAGATTAATGAACGAGGTTTTACGTGCTTTCATTGGACGATTTGTGGTAGTCTATTTTGATGATATACTGATTTATAGCAAATCTTTGGAGGAACATTTGGATCATTTACGTGCTGTTTTTATTGCTCTACGTAATGCACGTTTATTTGGTAACCTTGGGAAGTGCACCTTTTGCACCGACCGAGTATCGTTTCCTGGCTATGTTGTTACTCCGCAGGGAATTGAAGTTGATAAAGCCAAGATCGAGGCAATTGAGAGTTGGCCGCAGCCCAAAACGGTCACACAAGTGAGGAGTTTTCTTGGCCTCGCTGGATTCTATAGGCGTTTTGTGAGAGATTTCAGCACCATTGCTGCCCCTCTCAATGAGCTTACACGCAAGGATGTGCCTTTTACTTGGGGTACCGCACAGGAAGAAGCCTTCACGGTATTGAAAGATAAGTTAACACATGCTCCTTTGCTCCAACTTCCTGATTTTAATAAGACTTTTGACCTTGAATGCGATGCTAGTGGTATTGGTTTGGGAGGTGTGTTATTACAAGATGCTAAACCTGTTGCATACTTTTCTGAAAAATTGAGTGGGCCTAGTCTGAACTATTCTACTTATGATAAGGAATTATATGCTCTTGTTCGGACATTAGAAACTTGGCAACATTATTTATGGCCCAAAGAATTTGTTATACATTCTGATCATGAATCTTTGAAACACATAAGAAGTCAAGCAAAACTTAATCGTAGACATGCTAAGTGGGTTGAATTTATTGAGACTTTCCCTTATGTTATTAAACACAAGAAGGGGAAAGATAATATTATTGCTGATGCTTTGTCTCGTCGTTATACTATGCTTTCCCAACTTGACTTCAAGATATTCGGTTTAGAGACAATCAAAGATCAATATGTACATGATGCAGAATTTAAAGATGTTTTGCAGAATTGTAGAGAGGGTAGAACATGGAACAAGTTTGTGCTTAATGATGGGTTTGTGTTCCGTTCTAACAAGCTATGCATTCCAGCTAGCTCTATTCGTCTTTTGTTGTTGCAGGAGGCGCATGGAGGAGGATTAATGGGACATTTTGGCGTGAAGAAGACGGAGGACGTACTTGCTACACATTTCTTTTGGCCAAAGATGAGACGGGATGTTGAGCGTTTTGTTGCTCGCTGCACTACATGTCAAAAAGCTAAGTCACGACTCAATCCTCATGGTTTATACATGCCTTTACCTGTACCTAGTGTTCCGTGGGAGGACATCTCCATGGACTTTGTTTTAGGCTTGCCTCGAACAAAGAACGGGAGGGATAGCATATTTGTTGTCGTGGATAGATTTTCTAAGATGGCACATTTTATACCATGTCATAAAAGCGATGATGCTGCTAATGTTGCTGATTTATTCTTTCGTGAGATTATTCGCTTACATGGTGTGCCCAATACTATTGTCTCGGATCGTGATACTAAGTTTCTTAGCCATTTTTGGAGATGCTTATGGGCTAAGTTGGGGACTAAACTACTTTTTAGTACTACTTGTCATCCCCAAACTGATGGACAAACTGAAGTAGTCAATAGGACTTTGTCTACTATGCTTAGGGCTGTTTTAAAGAGTAACTTGAAAATGTGGGAAGAATGTTTACCTCATATTGAATTTGCTTATAATCGCTCTTTTCATTCTACCACTAAAATGTGCCCTTTTGAGATTGTTTATGGTTTTCTACCTCGTGCACCTATTGATTTGCTGCCTCTTCCATCTTCGGAGAAGGTTAATTTTGATGCTAAGCAACGTGCTGAATTGATTTTAAAAATGCATGAGTTAACTAAAGAAAACATTGAGAAAATGAATGCTAGATACAAGCTTGCTGGTGATAAGGGTAGAAAGCATGTTGTGTTTGAACCAGGAGATCTTGTTTGGTTACATCTACGTAAAGATAGGTTTCCTGATTTGCGCAAGTCTAAGTTAATGCCACGAGCTGATGGTCCCTTTAAGGTTTTACAGAAAATTAATGATAATGCATATAAACTTGAGCTACCTGCAGATTTTGGGGTTAGTCCCACATTTAACATTGCAGATTTGAAACCTTATTTGGGAGAAGATGATGAGCTTCCGTCGAGGACGACTTCAATTCAAGAAGGGGAGGATGATGAGGACATCCCTACTAATGTTACACCCATACCCTCACCAACTACACATACTGGACCAGTTACTAGAGCACGCGCACGTCAACTAAATTATCAGGTACTTTCGTTTCTTGCGAATCCTTCTATTGTTCATGAACATATGATGCTGCCTAAATTAGATACTTTTGTTTTGCTTATGAATGAAGGACCTAGCATGGACAAGAAGGATGGTCATTGGAGCGGGATCAAGCATGGAGAAGAAGGTGCGCGCGCGGGAAAGGACAATGGAGCTTCCAGTGGTGATTATCGCACTTTGAAGCCACCATAAGTTGCGCATGAAGTCTTGGACGAAATACGCGAGATGCCACTTCATTATTTTCGTCCAAGGGAAATTATAGGTGCTGCGTCACCTTAAAATTGGGCTGGGCCCATGTAATTTCGAAATACCACATTATAGGCTGTTTTTAGAGTCCGTATGTGTGGGGAAACTGAGTTAGGGTTGTTTTCGGACCCCACCTCCAAGGGGTCACGAAAATCCCCTCTGTTCCCCCATATATACAGCCCTTAGGGCGTCGTTTAGACTTGGGTTTTAATTAGATTTAAGTTAGCCATAGCCGCAACTTCGAGTTCTTCGTTTGTGTCGTCCGACCAGGCCAAGACCGCATTGGAACCCCAACTTCTGTTAATCTTTCATCTTATATTCGCAATATCCAGATTGCAATTCTTAGTTCTTGCTTGTTCTTCGATTGCTTGCAGGAATTGACCTTCGTGGTCAGGTTGATCGTGCACCCGCGGGATCAATAACCTCTCGGAGTTGGTTTAGCGATTGCTAAGGCGCAACGTCTTCGCACGTTCGTAGTCGGGTCGTGAAAGTCTACTCCACCAAAATCGATCTCCACCATCTCATGGAAACATCGGGACACCTTCGCCTCTATCAATGAGCCTGCTACTTCCATCCCTACTTTGTCTGTGATGACGCTCTTGTACTATAGTTGATTACCCCTCATGGGAACACATGTAGAAGTCATAATTCCTTGGGTGATTTCCTCTTGTAATAGGAGATGCCTTCTATCCAAATGTAGTTGAGTCCTTTTTGTATTGAGGATGATACCTATGATGTAAACCATGCTTTATCCTTTGTGTATATTTGAGCTTTTGTGCTACCAAAAACTGTGTCTTCACCATCAGGAGTTGTCTTTGAATCCCCTTTTTTTGTGGAACTGAGAGTTACGTTTGAGTCTTTTGCGGCTGGGAACTGTCTTCGGGTCCGTCTTGTACTTGGTACTGTGGGTTTTTATCGGGTGCGCGACAGCGCTCCCGATGGGAGTAGCCCCCGAGTCTTTAGGTGATTTTTTGGCGATCGGGTGAAGACTAGATGAACTTGTGCTTCCTCCAAAGTTTCTTCAAAAAGTGTTTGGATGTCATGGGGGTGTTGATGGTCGTCTCTCGGGTGGGATTTGTGCTCGAGACCCCGAGTGCCTCGTGAAGGAGGTCGCATAGGCGATGGCGTTGCTCAGGGAGTTTTTATTCTTAGGCCCCCGAGTGCTTCGATTAAGATCGCGCAGGCGATAGAGTTGCTCGGGGGGAGTTTCTCTTCAGCCCCCGAGTGCTTCGATTAGGATCGCGAGTGCGATAACAGTTGCTCGGGGGGAGTTTCCTCTTCAGCCCCCGAGTGCTTCGACTAAGATCGCATGTGCGATAGCAGGTGCTCGGGGGGAGTTTCCTCTTCAGCCCCCGAGTGCTTTGATTAAGATCGCGTGTGGGATGGCAGATGCTCGGGGGGGGGGAGTTTCCTCTTCAGCCCTCGAGTGCTTCGATTAAGACCGCGTGTGCGATGGCAGTTGCTCGGGGGGGAGTTTCCTCTTCAGCCCCCGAGTGCTTTGATTAAGATCACGTGTGCGATGGTGGTTGCTCGGGGGGGGGGGGGAGTTTCCTCTTCAGCCCCCGAGTGCTTCGATTAGGATCGCGTGTGCGATGGCAGTTGCTCGGGGGGGAGTTTCCTCTTCAGCCCCCGAGTGCTTTGAGATGGCCTTATTTGGGCGACATTTATTTTATTGCGGTCAAGCGGTTTACATGAATTGCCAGTCATGTCCGACCGATAGGGGCTATGGATAGAATAGTCGCAAGTTTGGTACGTTCCATGGGTTGCCCACGTCCTCGTCTGTCTTTCGGTTTTTCAGCCTGTAGGCGCCGCCTCCGATGACTTCTGAGATTATGAATGATCCTTCCCATTGGGGGGCAAGTTTGTGGACCTTCTCTTGTATTAGTCATAGGACTAGATCACCTTTGTTGAAGGTTCTAGTGCGCAGTCGAGTGCTTTGGTAGGTACGCAGTTTGTCTTGGTACCCTTCTGATTTTTCCAGGGTTGTGTCTCTTGCTTCGTCAGCCGTATCTTTATCGTCTTGTAATGCCTCTTCTGCTTCTTCTTCCTCGTATCCGGTGACCCGGGGTGCTCCGAACTTGAGGTTGTGTGGCAGGACTGCCTCTGCTCCGTACACCATGAAGAAGGGTGTGTATTGGGTTGCAGTGTTTGGCGTGGTTCGTAAGCTCCATAGGACCGCGGGGATTTCTTCTACCAAGTTACCGGCGGCTTGCTCGAGTGGTGCGAGGAGTCGCTTCTTGATTCCTCCACAGACAAGGCCGTTTGCTTTTTCCACCTGGCCGTTGGACTGTGGGTGTGCGACTGATGAGTAATTGATTTTGATGCCCATTTCTTCGCAGAAGTTCTGAAATTCTGCGGCCATGAAGTTCGTGCCATTGTCCGTGATGATGTTGTGCGGTACTCCGAATCTGAAGATAATCGATTTGATGAAGTTGATAGCCGTGAGAGCTATGGAGCTGGTGATGGGTACTGCTTCGATCCACTTGGTGAACTTGTTGACTGCGACGAGCAGGTGTGTCCTTCCGCCCTTGGATGATTTCTTTAGTGGGCCCACCATGTCGAGTCCCCAAGTGGCGAACGGCCAGGATAGTGGTATGGTCTTAAGCTCTGATGCGGGAGCGTGTGGCCTGTTGGCGAATTTTTGACAGGCGACGCAACGTCGCACGATTTCATCTGTGTTTTTCATGGCTGTGGGCCAGTAGAAACCCGCTCGGAATGCTTTGGACACGAGCACTCGACTGCTCGCGTGGTGCCCGCAGGTGCCTTCGTGGATTTCTAGCAATAGGGCTTTGCCGTCCTCTTCGTCAATGCACCTTTGGAGTATCTGGGTGATGCTGCGCTTGTATAATTGTCTGTTGATCACAGTGAATGCCTTGGATCGTTGGCTGATGCGCCTTTCTTCGGCCACGTCTTGTGGTAGCATGCCTTCGATTAGGAATCGGAGAAACGGTTTTGTCCAGACAGGTCCTTCGAATTTTGTCAGGGCTGTGCTGTCGGATGCGCTGGTGCTCGTTTCTTCTGATGGTGTTGCTGCTGCAACCTGCGTTATTTCTGGTGCGTCTTCGCCGTCCACGACCGCTTCAGGTGTTGCTGCCTGCGCCTTGGTGGATCTCCGGTTGATGCTTTCGAGGAAAACGCCAGGTGGGACAGGCGCCCGGGTCGAACCGATGTTCGCGAGCTCGTCAGCTTCTGCGTTGTTGTCCCTGGTGATGTAGTTGAGCTCGTAACCGTCGAAATTTCCTTCGAACTCATTGTAGAGCTTTTGGTAAGCCGCCATGTTGTCGGCTATTGCGTTGCAGTTTCTCATCGTCTGCTGGACGACGAGATTGGAGTCCCCGTAAATTATGAGGCGAGTGGCTCCGCATGTTTTGGCCATGCGCATGCCATGTAGGAGTGCCTCGTATTCTTCTTCGTTGTTGGAAGCGTGACTGAAGTTGATCTGGAGGACGTATTTCAGTTTTGTTCCTTTGGGGGAAATGAGTACAACTTCTGCCCCAGCTCCTTGTTGTCTCTTGGGCCCGTCGAAGAACATTGACCATGAGCTTGATAGGTCTGGGGGGCTGGTGTTTGAACCTCCGTCCACTCGACCAGAAAATCTGGGAGTACTTGGGCTTTGATGGCTGTTGGGTGCTTGTACTGCAAGTCTCGTGGGCTGAGCTCGATGTTCCACTCGGCGACTCGCCCGGTTGCTCCAGGATTGTTTAGTATGTCAGCGAGTGGTGCGCTGCTCACGATTGTGATAGGGTGCTCGTCGAAGTACTGGGACACCTTTCTTGAAGTCATGACGATGGCTAGTAGTAGCTTCTGATAGTGCGGGTACCGCTGCTGGGATTTGGTCAGGAGACTGCTGAGGTAGTAGATTGGTCTCTGAATGCTCTGGACCTTGCCTTCTTCTGCGCGTTCGACAACGAGCGCTGTGCTTACTACACTGCTGCGTGCTGCCACGTGGAGGTATAGCTTCTCACGTTCCTTGGGTACCGCCAGGATTGGTGGAGTTGAAAGTGTATTTTTCAGGTCCGCGAATGCTTGGCGGGCTTCCTCCGTCCACTCGAATTTCTTTCCTTTCCTGAGCAATTGATAGAAAGGAAGCATGCGTTCTCCAAGCCTGCTTATGAAGTGGCTGAGAGCTGCAAGTTTTCCAGTGAGCTGATGCACTCCTTTGACGTCGGTTGGTTCTTGCATGCGGGTGATGGCTTGGACTTTCTCGGGATTTGCCTCGATTCCGCGGGCGGAGACCATGTATCCAAGCAGCTTTCCCGCCGGTACGCCGAATGCGCACTTCTTTGGGTTGAGTTTGATTCTGTATTTGTTGAGCGCTGCGAAGGTTTAGCGCAGGTCGTCGAGTAGTGTCGCTGCTTTATAGGTCTTGATGACGATGTCGTCTATGTAGACTTGTATGTTTCTTTCGATTTGCTTCTTCAGGCAGGCCTGCATCATTCGTTGGTAAGTGGCGCCTGCGTTTTTGAGCCCGAAGGGCATGGTCTTGTAGCAAAATACTCCATAGGGGGTGATGAACGATGTGTGCTCTTCGTCTTCTTCCTTCATCCTGATCTGGTTGTATCCTGAGTAAGCGTCCAGAAAGGAGAGTAGGTTGCACCCTGCTGTTGAGTCGATTATCTGATCGATTCTAGGCAGGGGGAAGTGCTCCTTCGGGCAATGTTTGTTGACTGGTCCGTAGTCGACGCACATGCGCATCACGGTCGTGTCTTTCTTTGGCACCAGCACTGGGTTTGCTATCCAGGTGGCTTTCTTCGTTTCTCGAATGAACTAAGCGTCGAGTAACCGGTTGACTTCCTCTTCGATTGCTCTGCGCTTGGGCTCCGAGAATCGTCTCAGCGCTTGCTTCACTGGCCTCGTGTTTGGCTTGGTGCGTAGGGCGTGTTCCGCGAATTCGCGTGGTATCCCAGGCATGTCGGCTGGGAACCAGGCGAATATTTCCCACTCGTCTCGGAGGAAGGCGACGAGAGCTGCTGCCTGCTCCTCTGGTAGGTGGGCGTACACGCGGACTGTTTTGTCCGAGTCCGTTGGGTGCACTTAGTGAGTGACTGTGTCGCTGTCGATGCTGAAGTCGCGTCCGTACTCCCTGGATTCGCTTTGGTTCACCAATTGGAAGGTGCTCTTGTCCGTCACCATGGCTATTTCTCTGAGTTCTTGTTTGGCTCCGAATGTGTCGGAGATTCTGTGGAAATCACGATCACATTGATCTGATTTGATGAAGCTTCCGTTGATCGTGAGGACTCCTGATGATCCTGGCATTTTGAGCTTGAGGTAGGCGTAGTGTGGGACCGCCATGAATTGCGCGAATGCTGGCCGTCCCAGTATGGCGTGATACTGCGATTGCCAATCGAGTACCTCGAACTCGAGGACGTGCTTTGCGAAGTTACGCCGGTTGCCAAAGACGACTTCGAGTTCGACGACTCCGAGGGATGTGGCTGCTTCTCTTGGGACTACCCCATGCAACTCGGTGCTTGATTTTCTCCATACTGCTCGTGGGATCAGCATTTTTTGCAGGGTGCTGATGAAGATGATGTTCATGTTGCTGCCTCCGTCCATGAAGACCCGGTCCATGTCGTATCCTCCGATTTGTGCATCGAGCACTAGGGGTGCATGCCCCGGTCTTGGGACTGCGAGTGGATGGTGATGAGGACATCCCTACTAATGTTACACCCATACCCTCACCAACTACACATACTGGACCAGTTACTAGAGCACGTGCACGTCAACTAAATTATCAGGTACTTTCGTTTCTTGCGAATCCTTCTATTGTTCATGAACATATGATGCTGCCTAAATTAGATACTTTTGTTTTGCTTATGAATGAAGGACCTAGCATGGACACGAAGGATGGTCATTGGAGCGGGATCAAGAATGGAGAAGAAGGTGCGCGCGGGGGAAAGTACAGTGGAGTTTCCAGTGGGGATTTTCGCACGTTGAAGCCACCATAAGGCATGCATGAAGGCTTGGACGGAATACACGAGATGCCACTTCATTATTTTCGTCCAAGAGCAATTATAGGTGCTGCGTCACCTCAATATTGGGCTGGGCCCATGTAATTTCGAAATAACACATTATAGGCTGTTTTTAGAGTCCGTATGTGTGGGGAAACCGAGTTAGGGTTGTTTTCGGGCCCCACCTCCAAGGGGTCACGAAAATCCCCTCTGTTCCCCCCATATATACAGCCCTTAGGGCGTCGTTTAGACTTGGGTTTTAATTAGATATAAGTTAGCCATAGCCGCAACTTCGAGCTCTTCGTTTGTGTCATCCGACCAGGCCAAGACCTCATTCGAACCCCAACTTTCGTAATCATTCATCTTATATTCGCAATATCCAGGAAGAACAAGCAAGAACTAAGAATTGCAATCTGGATATTGCGAATATAAGATGAATGATTACGAAAGTTGGGGTTCCAATGAGGTCTTGGCCTGGTCGGATGACACAAACGAAGAGCTCGAAGTTGCGGCTATGGCTAACTTATATCTAATTAAAACCCAAGTCTAAACGACGCCCTAAGGGCTGTATATATGGGGGAACAGAGGGGATTTTCGTGACCCCTTGGAGGTGGGGTCCGAAAACAACCCTAACTCGGTTTCCCCACACATACGGACTCTAAAAACAGCCTATAATGTGGTATTTCGAAATTACATGGGCCCAGCCCAATATTAAGGTGACGCAGCACCTATAATTGCTCTTGGACGAAAATAATGAAGTGGCATCTCGTGTATTCCGTCCAAGCCTTCATGCATGCCTTATGGTGGCTTCAACGTGCGAAAATCCCCACTAGAAGCTCCACTGTACTTTCCCCCGCGCGCACCTTCTTCTCCATTCTTGATCCCGCTCCAATGACCATCCTTCTTGTCCATGCTAGGTCCTTCATTCATAACCAAAACAAAAGTATCTAATTTAGGCAGCATCATATGTTCATGAAAAATAGAAGGATTCGCAAGAAACGAAAGTACCTGATAATTTAGTTGACGTGCACGTGCTCTAGTAACTGGTCCCGTATGTGTAGTTGGTGAGGGTATGGGTGTAACATTAGTAGGGATGTCCTCATCAGGGGAGGTGATCAAGGTCTCCAATCATCATGGGGTGTATAGGCCGCATAGTAGTTTCCATTTCCGCCATATAGCAAGGGGGGATCTTTCATAGCCATCACAACAAGAGGGTAGATGTGAGAGTAAAAGGCGGAGAACCAAGCCTAGGGATTGGCCCAATCTTTCACAACTTGGAGGTGGGAAAGAGATGCAACTCAAGAAGAACACAAAAGAGAGGAAGGGGAACAAGATCCAAACAAAGGGGACTCAAATCCACACACCAAATCCACACATTTGGTAATTTGCTATATTTTGTGCATGTGTAGGTTTGGAGTGCTTGGTGCGCGTCCCATCCCCAAGGTTGATGCCCCATTTGCCCATGGTGATGAGGATCTTTATCCGAGGACGGATCTTCCCCAAGGTGATGAGGACATCTCTACTAATGTTACACCCACATCTTCACCAACTACACATACTGGACCAGTTACTAGAGCACGCGCACGTCAACTAAATTATCAGGTACTTTCGTTTCTTGCGAATCCTTCTAATGTTCAGGAACATATGATGCTGCCTAAATTAGATACTTTTGTTTGTCTTATGAATGAAGGACCTAGCATGGATAAGAAGGATGGTCATTGGAGCGGGATCAAGCATGGAGAAGGAGGTGTGCGCGCGGGAAAGGACAATGGAGCTTCCAGTGGTGATTTTCGCACTTTGAGGCCACCATAAGGCGTGCATGAAGACTTGGACGAGAGACACAAGACGCCACATTAATATTTTCGTCCAAGGGTTATTATAGGTGCTGCGTCACCTTATTATTGGGCCAGGCCCATGTAATTTCGAAATACACTTAATAGGCTATTTTTTAGAGTCCGTATGTGTGGGGAAACCGAGTTAGGGTTGTTTTCGGACCCCTCCTCCAAGGGGCCACGAAATTCCCCTCTGTTCCCCCATATATACAGCCCTTAGGGCGTCGTTTAGACTTGGGTTTTAATTAGATTTAAGTTAGCCATAGCCGCAACTTCGAGCTCTTCGTTTGTGTCATCCGACCAGGCCAAGACCTCATTGGAACCCCAACTTTCGTAATCATTCATCTTATATTCGCAATATCCAGATTGCAATTCTTAGTTCTTGCTTGTTCTTCGATTGCTTGCAGGAATTAGACCTTCGTGGTCAGGTTGATCGTGCATCCGCGGGATCAATAACCTCTCGGAGTTGGTTTAGCGATCGCTAAGGCGCAACGTCTTCGCACGTTCGTAGTCGGATCGTGAAAGTCGTCTCCACCATAATCGATCTCCACCATCTCATCGAAACATCGGGACACCTTCGCCTCTATCAAGTGGTATCAGATTTCCAGGTTGCTCGGTGAGATTTACCAGTTTTCGTAGTCTAGATTGGTTCTGTTCTTCATACCTACAATCCACGAAAAAGCCAAAAAAAAAATTAGGGTTAGATCATCACGTCCCAAAACAGTCCGAGCCTTTGTCCAGTTTTCTTTACAGTAGTTTGCTTTGTTGAATTTGCAGTTGCATCGTTGTGTCGAGTTGCTGATCTTAGCGTCTAGTTCCCTTAGAGTTTCGAGTTCTGATCACAGTTTGTCACACCGCCGCCGCACAGTAGTTCACCGCCACGTTTCCGCCAATCCGAGTCCAGATACACCACCACGTTCCGCCAAGTCGAGTCCATATACAGCACCACGACCTACCAATCCGAGTTGAGTTCCATCACCTGTTCGGTTTGTGATCTCTCCGTAGCCAGATTAGTTTTAAGTTGATTAGAGACGGATTTCACCGATCTTTTGTCGTACGTAGGAGTCTGGCACGCTTTCTAGAGCAGTTTTTAGGCCAAAAATTTCGGGGGTAAAAAAATTTCGTGCCCATACGTTCCTTAGGTCCAGAAACTCATTTTGAGACGTTCGCCACCATAGTGATTTTTTCGCACTTTTTCAGCCACCGCAGTCCCGCATCGCAAAAAAAAAGAGCAAAAAAAAAGAAAAAAAAAAGAGAGAGAGAAAATAAAAATTCAGAGTGTGCTTCTCAGTTGATTACGTGCCGCGCCGTGCTTTCGTTGGTGTTTTAGGCTCGCGTCTCTAGTACGGTCTAGCCTAGGATCAGCACAGTACCGACGTTGAGTGTTTATTCAGCTTTGCATCTCTGTTTTGATTACTGTTGAGCTTTTGCTACCATACTTGTCAGCCTTCCTACAGCTCCACATATATTCTACATCGTGCGTTTTGACACCTCCTGGCCATCGCTCTACCACATCTCTGAGAGTTTTGAGCCGTTGGTTGTACATCACCACCTGCTGCTAGGTAAGAATCGGTAAGAACTGAAGAAAAGCTTGACGGATTTGTGCTTTCCACCACCCCACATCCCATTAGTAGAAGTAGGATCATATTTCTGTGTGTTTTCTATTTCTGCTAACCATGCCAGGATCCCATGATGAAGTGGCGCGGGATGCACCTGATTGGGAGAATATGACAAACAAAGCATTACATGATAAATTTGCACAAATGATGTCTGAACAGGTGAATGACATCGAGAACAGATTTACAGAGGCGATTGATGGTGTGGAGAAGATGATCGACACCAAGCTCGATGCCAAGTTTACTGAGTTGCTCGCACGCCTACCTCTACAGCCTGCGGCCGCTCCAGCACAGCCACCGCCACCACGACGTGCACGACGTATTCTGTTTCCGGGCGGGCAAGCTGCTGGTGCTCCTGCTGCTGCTGCAGTTACTGCTGCTGCTGCCTCTGACGTCGGCCAGGACGACAACTACGAGGGTGATTACGAGGAGGAGGTGAACAAGAAGCGGCCTATGAACAGCCAGCTGGACGTCCACGTCCCAACATTCGCCACGGTCGACACCAACCACCCTTTCAGGTACGCGATGATGAACATGTGCCTAAACTTAAATTGAATCTTAAGCCGTTTGAGGGTAGATATATTCCTGATGCTTATCTTACTTGGGAGTTAGAAACTGAACAACGCTTTACATGTTTACAATATCCTGAGAATAGACGTGTTACTGCTGCTGTTTGTGAATTCACGGGTTTTGCATCTATTTGGTGGTCTGAACATTGTAGATTGCATGCTAATAATATTCCAGCTACTTGGGCTGCTTTAAAAGATGCTATGCGTACTCGCTGGGTTCCTCCTTATTATCAACGTGAATTGCTACAAAAATTACAGCGTTTGAGACAAGGAAAAAATTCTGTAGAGGAATATTATCAAGAATTACAAACTGGATTGATTAGATGTGGCCTAGTAGAGGATAATGAAGCTATGTTGGCACGTTTTATAGGTGGCTTAAACAGGGAGATACAAACTATTCTAGAATACAAGGACTATGCTACTATTACTCGTTTGTTTCATCTTGCTTGTAAAGCTGAACGTGAAGTGCAGGATCGACAGGCCGCTACGAGACCTAACTTTTCTGCAGGACGAAATACATCATGGACATCGCGTGGACCTTCTACATCCACACGTCCTGCTGCACCACCATCTACTTCAACCGCTCATTCTTACAGGGAGCCACCAAAACAGCCAGCGCCACCATTCAAGGGTGCACAGAGTGGTCCAGCAGCGAGTTCTTCTTCATCCATGGCTTCCACAGGGCAAACACGAGATCGTGATATTAAATGTCGCAGGTGCCAAGGTGGAGGTCACTTCGCAAAAGACTGTCCCTCCAAGCGTGTGATGATTATTACGGCGGATGGTGGGTATGAGTCAGCGAGCGACTATGATGAGGAGACTTTAGTTCTCATTGCGCACGAGGAACAGGGTGCCCATGATGATGCTCATGATATAGAGTATATGGCTCCTGATGATGCAGATCAATATGCTAGTTTGGTTGCTCAACGTGTGTTAAGTGTGCAGGTATCGAAGGCCGAGCAAAACCAGAGGCATAATTTGTTCCACACAAAGGGAGTGGTGAAAGAACGTTCGGTTCGCATCATCATTGACGGAGGGAGTTGCAACAACTTGGCGAGCATGGAGTTGGTGGAGAAGCTATCTCTCACCACAAGACCACACCCCCATCCGTACTATATTCAGTGGTTTAACAATAGTGGTAAGATTAAGGTAACGCGTTCTGTTCGTGTGCACTTTAGCATTGCTTCATATGCTGATTATGTTGATTGTGATGTGGTACCCATGCAAGCATGCTCTCTTTTACTTGGTAGACCATGGCAATTTGATAGGAATGTTGTACACCATGGTAGGACAAATCAGTTTACTCTGGTTCATCAGGATAAAACTATTGCTTTACTTCCTATGTCTCCTGAACAAATTGTGAAAGATGATCTTGCTAGAGCTAGTAAAGCTAAACAGGAGAAAAATAAGAGTGAAAATGAGATAGCAGCTAAAGAATTTGAGCAACAACATAAGACTAATAGCAAATCTTCTTCTGCTGTTTCCAATGAAATTAAATTGACTAGTCCAACTTTGCTTGCTACTAAGGTTGATATTTCGGATTTGGATGTTAGTCAATATGTGTGCTATGCTTTTGTGTGCAAAGAAGCTTTGTTTTCATTTGAGGAATTGCCTCCTTCTTTGCCTCCTGTTGTCACTGACCTTTTGCAGGAGTTTATTGACGTCTTTCCACAAGACGTACCATCGGGATTACCACCTATTCGAGGGATTGAGCATCAGATTGACTTAATTCCCGGTGCTTCGCTGCCCAACCGTGCGCCATACCGTACCAATCCGGAGGAGACGAAGGAGATTCAGCGTCAAGTACAAGAGCTACTCGACAAAGGTTACATACGTGAATCCCTTAGTCCTTGTGCTGTTCCTGTTATATTAGTGCCTAAAAAGGATGGAACTTGGCGTATGTGTGTTGATTGTAGAGCCATTAATAATATTACTATTCGTTATCGTCATCCTATTCCTAGGTTAGATGATATGCTTGATGAATTAAGTGGCTCTACCATGTTTTCCAAAGTTGATTTGCGTAGCGGATACCATCAAATTCGCATGAAATTAGGGGATGAATGGAAAACGGCATTTAAAACTAAGTTTGGATTATATGAGTGGTTAGTCATGCCTTTTGGGTTAACTAATGCACCTAGCACTTTCATGAGATTAATGAACGACGTTTTACGTGCTTTCATTGGACGATTTGTGGTAGTCTATTTTGATGATATACTGATTTATAGCAAATCTTTGGACGAACATTTGGATCATTTACGTGCTGTTTTTATTGCTCTACGTAATGCACGTTTGTTTGGTAACCTTGGGAAGTGCACCTTTTGCACCGACCGAGTATCGTTTCTTGGCTATGTTGTCACTCCGCATGGAATTGAAGTTGATAAAGCCAAGATCGAGGCGATTGAGAGTTGGCCGCAGCCCAAAACGGTCACACAAGTGAGAAGTTTTCTTGGCCTCGCTGGATTCTATAGGCGTTTTGTGAGAGATTTCAGCACCATTGCTGCACCTCTCAATGAGCTTACACGCAAGGATGTGCCTTTTACTTGGGGTACCGCACAGGAAGAAGCCTTCACGGTATTGAAAGATAAGTTAACACATGCTCCTTTGCTCCAACTTCCTGATTTTAATAAGACTTTTGAGCTTGAATGCGATGCTAGTGGGATTGGTTTGGGAGGTGTGTTATTACAAGATGCTAAACCTGTTGCATACTTTTCTGAAAAATTGAGTGGGCCTAGTCTGAACTATTCTACTTATGATAAGGAATTATATGCTCTTGTTCGGACATTAGAAACTTGGCAACATTATTTATGGCCCAAAGAATTTGTTATACATTCTGATCATGAATCTTTGAAACACATAAGAAGCCAAGCAAAACTTAATCGTAGACATGCTAAGTGGGTTGAATTTATTGAGACTTTCCCTTATGTCATTAAACACAAGAAGGGGAAAGATAATATTATTCCTGATGCTTTGTCTCGTCGTTATACTATGCTTTCACAACTTGACTTCAAGATATTCGGTTTAGAGACACTCAAAGATCAATATGTACATGATGCGGAATTTAAAGATGTATTGCAGAATTGTAGAGAGTGTAGAACATGGAACAAGTTTGTGCTTAATGATGGTTTTGTGTTCCGTTCTAACAAGCTATGCATTCCAGCTAGCTCTATTCGTCTTTTGTTGTTGCAGGAGGCGCATGGAGGAGGATTAATGGGACACTTTGCGTGAAGAAGACAGAGGATGTACTTGCTACACATTTCTTTTGGCCAATGATGAGACGGGATGTTGAGCGTTTTGTTGCTCGCTGCACTACATGTCAAAAAGCTAAGTCACGACTCAATCCTCATGGTTTATACATGCCTTTCCCTGTACCTAGTGTTCCGTGGGAGGACATATCCATGGACTTTGTTTTAGGCTTGCCTCGAACAAAGAAGGGGAGGGATAGCATATTTGTTGTCGTGGATAGATTTTCTAAGATGGCACATTTTATACCATGTCATAAAAGCGATGATGCTGCTAATGTTGCTGATTTATTCTTTCGTGAGATTATTCGCTTACATGGTGTGCCCAATACTATTGTCTCGGATCGTGATACTAAGTTTCTTAGCCATTTTTGGAGATGCTTATGGGCTAAGTTGGGGACTAAACTACTTTTTAGTACTACTTGTCATCCCCAAAATGATGGACAAACTGAAGTAGTCAATAGGACTTTGTCTACTATGCTTAGGGATGTTTTAAAGAGTAACTTGAAAATGTGGGAAGAATGTTTACCTCATATTGAATTTGCTTATAATCGTTCATTTCATTCTACCACTAAAATGTGCCCTTTTGAGATTGTTTATGGTTTTCTACCTCGTGCACCTATTGATTTGCTGCCTCTTCCATCTTCGGAGAAGGTTAATTTTGATGCTAAGCAACGTGCTGAATTGATATTAAAAATGCATGAGTTAACTAAAGAAAACATTGAGAAAATGAATGCTAGATACAAGCTTGCTGGTGATAAGGGTAGAAAGCATGTTGTGTTTGAACCAGGAGATCTTGTTTGGTTACATCTACGTAAAGATAGGTTTCCTGATTTGCGCAAGTCTAAGTTAATGCCACGAGCTGATGGTCCCTTTAAGGTTTTACAGAAAATTAATGATAATGCATATAAACTTGAGCTACCTGCAGATTTTGGGGTTAGTCCCACATTTAACATTGCAGATTTGAAACCTTATTTGGGAGAAGATGATGAGCTTCCGTTGAGGACGACTTCAATTCAAGAAGGGGAGGATGATGAGGACATCTCTACTAATGTTACACCCACATCTTCACCAACTACACATACTAGACCAGTTACTAGAGCACGCGCACGTCAACTAAATTATCAGGTACTTTCGTTTCTTGCGAATCCTTCTAATGTTCAGGAACATATGATGCTGCCTAAATTAGATACTTTTATTTGTCTTATGAATGAAGGACCTAGCATGGATAAGAAGGATGGTCATTGGAGCGGGATCAAGCATGGAGAAGGAGGTGCGCGCGCGGGAAAGGACAATGGAGTTTCAAGTGGTGATTTTCGCACTTTGAGGCCACCATAAGGCGTGCATGAAGACTTGGACGAGAGACACAAGATGCCACATTAATATTTTCGTCCAAGGGTTATTATAGGTGCTGCGTCACCTTATTATTGGGCCAGGCCCATGTAATTTCGAAATACACTTAATAGGCTATTTTTTAGAGTCCGTATGTGTGGGGAAACCGAGTTAGGGTTGTTTTCGGACCCCTCCTCCAAGGGGCCACGAAATTCCCCTCTGTTCCCCCATATATACAGCCCTTAGGGCGTCGTTTAGACTTGGGTTTTAATTAGATTTAAGTTAGCCATAGTCGCAACTTCGAGTTCTTCGTTTGTGTCGTCCGACCAGGCCAAGACCGCATTGGAACCCCAACTTCTGTTAATCTTTCATCTTATATTCGCAATATCCAGATTGCAATTCTTAGTTCTTGCTTGTTCTTTCGATTGCTTGCAGGAATTAGACCTTCGTGGTCAGGTTGATCGTGCATCCGCGGGATCAATAACCTCTCGGAGTTGGTTTAGCGATCGCTAAGGCGCAACGTCTTCGCACGTTCGTAGTCGGGTCGTGAAAGTCGTCTCTACCATAATCGATCTCTATCATCTCATCGAAACATCGGGACACCTTCGCCTCTATCAGGTAGGAGGTAGGCTTGAGAGGATCTCAAGGAGATCTAATTCCCTAGGGGAAGAAGGATCTAAGCTCTCAAGTCTTTGGTAATTTCTTAGCTAACCCTAGAACTGAGATAGGAGACAACTATATATAGGCTAGGGGGAGAAGGGGATACATGGGTCGTGGCCCAGCTGAATCTGCGCAGGCAGGTTTTAGACGTCCGAACTTTCGGGACGTCGGACATCCGTGGAGCTTCGGATTTCCGGAAGTGGCTGCATCGGCGGAGTCCTGTAGACGACCTGGTGGCCTGGAGTAGTAAATGTCAGAAATCCGATGAGTTTCGGACGTCCGAACTGTCGGAAGTCCGACGTCTATCGCACGTCCGCTCCGATGGGGGGGGGCTCCTGACTGTGGCATGTCAGACGTCCGACGAGTTCCGGACGTCCAAGCTGTCGGAAGTCCGAAAGTTGTCAGACGTTCGAAAGCTGTCTGGAGTCGAATCTTCTTCTTTGGTTGTCTCCTCGCCGTTGGACCTAATGGAAAAAAGCACACTGTTTTGAGGTAGCATCCAATTCTCGTGCGTATGGTATTGAATCTCAACAAGGAGTGAGTGCACCTTTGCTTCTATGGCACGTGCTTGTGCTCTCGTCATGGGTCCGCGTGTAGGAGATGTATCCATGGTGATGTCGGTAGGATGCTGTAAGAGCCCATTTGCAATAATTGTAATCCATAGTGGAATTTCACTTTGTCTGATGACTTTGAAACTTGGCATGATGCTAGTTGATGTAATTCCATGTGATGATTCCAAATGACATTGAGTTTTGAGCTCATTTGTTTTGCTTTTGATTTCAAACAAAGTGGCTAAAGAAGGATGTTGGGTGAATTGTTCCATTTGTTTGTGATCTCCCCTAAACCTTAACTTGGCCTAGCCATTCCTTTTGCTTGAGCAAGGGTTTTAAAAATCCTTGAATCATTTTGCCATCACCAAAAATAGGGGCTCTAGTTCAAAGTGGCTTTGAATTTCAAAAGGAGCCCCTATTTTTGTTGTTGCCAAAATTGGTCAAACCATTTTTGAAAAATCCAGAAAAATGCAAGGGTTAAGATTATTGAGCTCCTGGATTTTTTTTCTCCTTCTGTTTTCTTCTCAAGAATTCCCAGTGCACCTTTTCTATTTTTTTAAATAGAAAATAGGTACTGTTTTCAACTTGGGAATTTTTTCTCTGCATCCAAAATTGCCCAAACCAATTTTGGATGTTCAAGCATGTTGCAAGGAGTTCTAAAATATATAGTGGTATATTTTTCTCCTTTTATCTCAGCTCCTTTTCTTTTATGCTTTGCGTGCCTTTTTTTTAAAGGAAAATAAGCAGAAGGGCTTTGCCCCATTTTTTCCCAGCAGAAGGCCAGCCCACCTGGGCCTGTTTCTTTTTCCCTAGACCAGCCCAGGGCGAACCGGTACGGGAGCTCGTCTCCCTCCTTTACACCGTGGCCTCCCTTTTCCCCTCTCCACGCTCTCACACCGGAGGAGGCCACGGCGGCAGGGGACGAAGACGTGGCCGGAGGGGGCTCCCCCCCTTTATAAGCACCCTTGGGGCTCCCTCCTGGAACCCTAGTTCCATTCCTCCCCTCTTCTCCTCTCGCCGCCGCCGCCATGACCGACCTGAGGCTCCCCTGTTCCGCGTGACCGCCGCCTGACGCCGGTGAGATTCGACGCCCCCATTCGATTCCGGTGAGCGTGCGCTCATTTCCATGCCTCTGCAGGGCGTCTTCATCCTCCCGTTCCCGCAGGTTGACACTTGAGGCCTCGGGGCGCTCGGGCCGCGACGCTGCTGTCAGTTACGTCTTCCCCGACGACCTCCTCGTCCCCTCCTTCCCTCTGGCGAGCGAAGGGTCGCATCCAGCGACGCCAAGGTGAGCAGTGCCTCGGTCCCTTTCCCGTCCCGTAGCCGAAGCACTGCCCGTGCTGCCTACACGCGTGTTTTCCCGAAGACCAAACTCAGTTCAGTTTCGTCAGACAATGCGATGCCTTGAGTTCGTTTGGTTTCACATCGTGTTCTCGTAGATCATCTAGGCGCGTTCCGGAGTCCCTTTCATCAGCTGCAGTGTGGCGCTCTGGTTAGAGGATCAGGTGACAGGCGAGAGATCCAGGGATCAATCCCCGACCAGCGCAAGCACCCACCTTTTTCCTTGTTTTGCATCGCTTGCAAAGTTCAGTAGTGATTGAGATGCGCCAGCTCTGTGTCGAGACTCGTCGAGCAGCGCAGTGGCAAGCGAGCAAGATGCCAGGGGTGGGGCGCGGGTTCGAACCCAGCCAGGCGCATAAGTCCCCCCCTTTTCTTTTTATTTCTGTGTTCGAGTGGCTCGAGTCACAGAGACCGCAGGGTCAGCCCAGCAGCCCACCGGGGGCCAGCCCAGAGAGGCTCTGCCTCTGTTTTATTTTCTCTTTGTGGTTTTCCTTTTTCTTTTATTTATTTTTTCCTTCCTTATGGAATTCAAAATCAGCTTGATTTTTTTTCAAACAACATGGGCACATGTTATATATGCATCTGGGCTAGGAAAATCCACCGAGCATGATGGTCACCTCCGATTTATGTTTTGAGCAAACATAAATTTTCAAACTATGGAGGGAAGTTGAACCCATATGTGACCATGCCATCTTGGTGTTGCCCCATTTTCAATGCTTGACCTTGCCACCTTTATCTTTATCGATGCTTTGAGCCTCCACATGTTGGGCCTCTCAAAGTCTTCGGTTTCCTGCTCATCATGTTTTCGCAAGATGATTCAATCCTTGTTCCCTCGATACTTCCTTTGGTGTCAATTCACCGACACATTTCTCCGTCTCAAGAATCGATATTTCTTTCACGATGTTTACTTTTGTTACGTTGTTGTTATTGATTCATGCCATGCCATGTTGCCATGCTACTTACACCAAAGTTAAGGCTTTGACCAAAGCCACAAAAATTAACAAGTAATTGCATATGAAGTTGTTGACGTGTCGACAACACCTCCTTTTAAATTTGACTCGATAGGGTCACACCATGTCTATTAAACTTGACCATCTCATCCATGCCTGTGCATTGCAACCATTGCTTACTTGTGTGCCTTTTCCTTGCCGGTACCTTACGCTAGCACCTGAGACTGCCGAGGAGACTTACATGGAGGTTTCCGACACCGAGCCCGAGGACCCTGCTACGTCTACTAATGTTACACCCACATCTTCACCAACTACACATACTGGACCAGTTACTAGAGCACGCGCACGTCAACTAAATTATCAGGTACTTTCGTTTCTTGCGAATCCTTCTAATGTTCAGGAACATATGATGCTGCCTAAATTAGATACTTTTATTTGTCTTATGAATGAAGGACCTAGCATGGATAAGAAGGATGGTCATTGGAGCGGGATCAAGCATGGAGAAGGAGGTGCGCGCGCGGGAAAGGACAATGGAGTTTCAAGTGGTGATTTTCGCACTTTGAGGCCACCATAAGGCGTGCATGAAGACTTGGACGAGAGACACAAGATGCCACATTAATATTTTCGTCCAAGGGTTATTATAGGTGCTGCGTCACCTTATTATTGGGCCAGGCCCATGTAATTTCGAAATACACTTAATAGGCTATTTTTTAGAGTCCGTATGTGTGGGGAAACCGAGTTAGGGTTGTTTTCGGACCCCTCCTCCAAGGGGCCACGAAATTCCCCTATGTTCCCCCATATATACAGCCCTTAGGGCGTCGTTTAGACTTGGGTTTTAATTAGATTTAAGTTAGCCATAGCCGCAACTTCGAGCTCTTCGTTTGTTTCATCCGACCAGGCCAAGACCGCATTGGAACCCCAACTTTCGTAATCATTCATCTTATATTCGCAATATCCAGGTTGCAATTCTTAGTTTTTGCTTGTTCTTCGATTGCTTGCAGGAATTAGACCTTCGTGGTCAGGTTGATCGTGCATCCGCGGGATCAATAACCTCTCGGAGTTGGTTTAGCGATCGCTAAGGCGCAACGTCTTCGCACGTTCGTAGTCGGATCGTGAAAGTCGTCTCTACCATAATCGATCTCCACCATCTCATCGAAACATCGGGACACCTTCGCCTCTATCAACACTGGTGAGCTAGGGAAGTCCCCTGTTATATAGGTCAGACTAAACCCGACCTTAGCCATACGGTAGAGGCCGATTCGAGAGCGCAGCCGGCTTTTGAGTTGGATGTCGACTCACCGGGGGCCACCCGGAATTGTACGTTATTAGTTAGAGGGACTCTGACGTTCCGGAGTTTCAGGCGCTTATCTAGCCAAGCGGAAACCGGGCGTACATGCGAAGCCTATGATGGGCAGTTGGTAAACCCCTGCAGGGTTAAATCTTTTCGAAAAGTCGTGTCTACGGTTATGGACGACTCAGAGCCTACGTCTTGTTCATAGAATAACATCAATTTGAATCATAACTAAAAACTTGCCTACCGTGTGAGTGCCTTGGTTGCTTTTCTTCGTCCAGGGGGACCGAGAGAAGATCCAGGTTGTGTTATGTTTGACGTAAGTAGGTGAATAGCAGACTTATGACGCGATGTCACGTGCATTCTTGGATCTTACCTCTATTCTAGTAGAACGATAGCCACCATATATGCTAGGTCGGTTGCAACCTTTACTTTACTTTGTCTTACCGTAGGAAGTTAGTGATGAGGACATCCCTACTAATGTTACACCCATACCCTCACCAACTACACATACTGGACCAGTTACTAGAGCACGTGCACGTCAACTAAATTATCAGGTACTTTCGTTTCTTGCGAATCCTTCTATTGTTCATGAACATATGATGCTGCCTAAATTAGATACTTTTGTTTTGCTTATGAATGAAGGACCTAGCATGGACAAGAAGGATGGTCATTGGAGCGGGATCAAGAATGGAGAAGAAGGTGCGCGCGGGGGAAAGTACAGTGGAGCTTCAAGTGGGGATTTTCGCACGTTGAAGCCACCATAAGGCATGCATGAAGGCTTGGACGGAATACACGAGATGCCACTTCATTATTTTCGTCCAAGAGCAATTATAGGTGCTGCGTCACCTTAATATTGGGCTGGGCCCATGTAATTTCGAAATACCACATTATAGGCTGTTTTTAGAGTCCGTATGTGTGGGGAAACCGAGTTAGGGTTGTTTTCGGACCCCACCTCCAAGGGGTCACGAAAATCCCCTCTGTTCCCCCATATATACAGCCCTTAGGGCGTCGTTTAGACTTGGGTTTTAATTAGATATAAGTTAGCCATAGCAGCAACTTCGAGCTCTTCGTTTGTGTCATCCGACCAGGCCAAGACCTCATTGGAACCCCAACTTTCGTAATCATTCATCTTATATTCGCAATATCCAGATTGCAATTCTTAGTTCTTGCTTGTTCTTCGATTGCTTGCAGGAATTAGACCTTCGTGGTCAGGTCGATCGTGCATCCGCGGGATCAATAACCTCTCGGAGTTGGTTTAGCGATCGCTAAGGCGCAACGTCTTCGCACGTTCGTAGTCGGATCGTGAAAGTTGCCTCCACCATAATCGATCTCCACCATCTCATCGAAACATCGGGACACCTTCGCCTCTATCAGCTAGCCCAAGGAAACTCCGGACTTGAGATAGGGTGGTAGGGTGAGCCCAAGTTTTAATTGCGTTTACTTTAGTTTCATCAACTTCAATGCCATTGGAGGAAACAACAAAGCCAAGGAATATGAGTTTGGGAGTGCAAAAAGTACATTTTTCAAGATTAGCATATGTTTGTTCTTTACGCAACACTTGAAGCACTTCACGAATATGGCTAGCATGTTCCTCTATGGATTTGCTATAAATGAGGATATCATCAAAGTAAACGACAACGAACTTGCCAATGAGATACCGAAGAACATAGTTCATAACGCGCATGAAAGTACTAGGTGCTTCGGATAGGCCGAATGGCATAACCAACCATTCATAGAGAGAACTCTTGGTCTTGAACGCGGTTTTCCACTCGTCGCCAACTTGCATACGTATTTGGTGATAGCCGCTGTTAAGATCAATTTTTTTAAAATTATGGCACCGGATAGTTCGTCAAGCATGTCATCTAAGCGAGGAATGGGGTGTCTATAGCGCACGGCAATGTTATTGATGGGACGACAATCACAACACATACGCCACGTGCCATCTTTCTTTGGCACAATTTGGACCGACACCACACAAGGGCTAAGGCTTTCGCGAACATACCCTTTCTCAAGTAGTTGTTCGACTTGGCGTTGAATCTCTTTTGTCTCCTCGGGATTGGTGCGGTAAGGTGCCCGCTTAGGGAGGGGGCACCGGGTATGGGGTCGATGCGGTGCTCAATGCCACGAATTGGTGGAAGGCCCGGTGGTAGATCGGCGGGGAAGACGTTCTCAAATTCCTGCAAAATAGAAGCTATGGCACGAGGAAGAGGGGGTGAGTCGTTAGGGAAAAGCACCTCATCCTTGTATAGAAGTACGAAATGAGGAATATGGGATGGGTTATTCCGCACTTCTTGGACCTCTTGTTTGGTGGCTAGTAAGATGGTGTCATTGGTGGTATGCCTCATGGGGTCACTCATATTTGGCTTGTGGATCTCACTCGCTTTGTGGAGGTTCTCTCTCTCACTTTTGTCCCCATGAGGGTTGTAAGTGTGTATTTTGTCGGCGATCACTTGACTTGGGGTCATGGGACGAAGGACCAATTCTTTTCCCCTCCACTTGAAGATATAGTGATTGGTCCGACCATTGTGTAGAACACTCCTATCAAATTGCCAAGGCCGGCCCAAGAGCAAATGACACACGCTCATTGGGACCACGTCACATTCCAATGTGTCTTCATAGGCTCCGATTTTGAATGAGACTTCCACCGTGTGGTCCACTTTTATGGATCCGGAGTCACTAAGCCATTGCACCTTGTATGGGTGAGGGTGCTTCTTCCTGATGAGGTTAAGTTTGGTACAAAGCTCTTCGCTTGCTAAGTTGTGGCAACTTCCGCCATCAATAATGACCTTCACGGATCGGCCTTTGATTCCCGCCTTGGTGTGGAAGATGTGGCACCTTTGATTCTCATCGAGCTCTTGTTGGAGAGTCAACACCTTGGACACCACGAGAGAGGACTTGCATCATTGTCACAATATATGTGGCCGTCTTTATCATCATCATTTGCTTGGATATGTTGAGAGACTTGGGCCAAAGCATCCATTTCACCCTCACTTATGGAATCATACTCGCCATCTTCAGTGATGATCATGGTCCTCTTGGTGGGGCACTCAAAAGACTTGTGGCCGCGGCCCTTGCAAGTGACGCATGCAATGGAGCTAGTCTTTTCATCTTTGGGTGGGAAGGTCTTGGGAGGTTCTCGTGGCTTGAAACTTGTTGTGGTTGATGGAGAATGTGTTGAAGAATTTTCCGGTGGCCGTGTGTTTGAAGGACCACCGCTTGATGTTGGAGCGCGGGTATAGGACGTTGTGCTTGGCGGCGCTTGAGAAATAGAAGGTGTGCCCCGAGTGTTGGAGGACACAAATTTGGAGTACTTCGTATCTTCTTGAACTTGCCTCTCCGCTTTTGAGGCTTGATGGACCAATTCTTCAATGGTGTTGTAAGGTTGGAAGTTGGTGATCTTCTTTACTTGGTAATTGAGACCGTTGAGGAAGCGGGCCATGGTTTGTTCGGCGGATTCCTTCACGTTGGCTCGGATCATGGCTAACTCTGTTTCCTTGTAATACTCTTCCACCGTCTTGTATCCTTGCTTGAGGGATTGTAACTTTTGGTAGAGGTCACGTGTGTAATGTTGTGGAACAAACCGGGCTCTCGTCACTTGCTTCATTTCTTCCCATGTGCACACTTGTGGAGTGCCTTGCTCGAGGCGGAGATCTTGTACTTGCTCCCACCAATTGAGAGCATAGTCTTCAAATTCAAGTGACGCCATGGCAACTTTTTTGGACTCCTCATAATTATGCACACGGTATATCTTGTCCACCTTTAGGGCCCATGAGAGGTAGTCCTCGGGGTTTGTTGCTCCCGAGAACTTGGGCATCGTGAAATTGAGTCTCCCAAAAGGCTCTTCATTGTGTTGGGGCTGGCGAATCCGGAGGTGCTCGGGCGACGGGGGTGCTCTAGCTCGCTGGTCATTGCGGTGGATGTTGTCGTTGTAGTACTCGTGATGATCAAATTTTGGCACGTGAGGTGCATTTGGGTGCCCCTCCAAAGTGCGAAGAGCCGTTGGAGGTATGTTGTCTTGACGTGGATGAAGTGGTGGTCTTGGATGACGGTCATCTCGAGGCACATGAGAGTAAGATGGCTCTCCATGTTCTTGGCCTTCATTTCTTGTTGACCGGGCATTATAAGTTGTTGCCCCTTGGTGTTGAAGATGGAAGTTGAGAGTGTCGTGCACTCTTCTCTCAAGGAGGAGACGTTTGTCGCGTTCCGTGGCTTGGGCTTGAGGCTCCTTGCCGGCGCGAGGTTGGGTGTGCTCGACGTGTTCATGGTTGGCCTTGGAACGGTGAGAAGACCGTGTGTAGAGGCGGATGATGAAGAATGATGATGGCGAGAAGAGAGCATGGCCTTGAGCTCGGCCATATTGGCTTTGTCACGAGCGATCATTTGTTGTTGGAATTCCTCCATTTTTGCTTCATTGCGCTCGGAGAGCTCTTCCATTTTTTGTGACATAAGATCTTGTCCTTGGTGGAGGTTTACCGCAATCGTGGCGATGCGGTTGCTCAATTTCTCGTGCGCGTCACGCATCTCATGTTGGAATTGTAGGTGAGCTTCTTGAGTAACCATATGGATTGTATCGCGAAGTGTACCATTCACCGGTGAGGTAGGGTAGTCTTGCCTAGCCATGACAACAAGCGGGTAGATGTGAGAGTAAAAGAGAGAGAGAGCAATAACAAGGATACCTTCTCGAAGATGTAATGAGGCAAGTGATGTATAGCTTCTTGAAATGAAAAGAATGTCCTTGTTTGAGTCTCGTTCCCCACACGCACACCTACAAATGGTGTCGGGACCCGGAATAGGCGTATGTAATTCCAGTCACGATACAATCACATGGAGAGCCGAGAGCCGTACCCACTTGTCTAAGCAGACAAGGCCAAGCACAGAACACTCTCGGAAAGCATCGAACGTGAGGGGCACCCCATTCAGGCCAGATGATCAACTGAGATGGGTCCTCATCGTCCGCTCACGAGTCTAAATGCTTATGGGTGGTGAATCATATTCATAGACAAGTCGCCTCAACCATGTTATCGATTGAATACTAACTCTTACATAGACTTACTCCAGCCCGATCACTTAGTCGGGGTCTAGGGCGGGCTCGATCATACAACAAAGTGTGCACATGACAGAGTCACGAGCAATCGCATCGCGATGCCCCAAGCTGCGCACATCTAAGGGCCACTTGGTGTATAAAAGACCGCCAGCCAGATCACAACTAATGTCTCGAAAACCCATACTAAGACATGCATGTTATAAACATACACACAGCACACATGCCTAGTATGAACATCAGGTATCATCACATAACTCTACAAAGTACTTCTTTATTGACTTACACATAGAGTATACAAAGATCACATGTCTGTGATCAACATTACATCATACAACGGAAGAAAATTAAGTCTGAGTACAGACAAGTTTAACAAATGGCTTAGAGAAGCCTTGTTCAACATACATGCCCTTCCAAGAGGGACCAGACTGTTGTCTGGAACTATACTAGCTTTGTCAACGTCGAGCTTCAGGAAGGTGACTCCATCGGGGTTCTGGGTTTCCATCTAAAACATAGAATAAGCAAACATGAGTACAAAGTCGTACTCAGCAAGACTTACATCAGAACTAAACTACTCATGCTCAAGTTTCAAGGTAAAGGGAGGTGGGGTTTCATCATGTAGAAGTGCCAGCTTTGACTTGGCTAGTCCTGTTCTACGAGTACCAGACTTGAGGTAAGAAGCGTACACGAGTCCACTACCAATTCTCCAACCAATACACCACTATGGTTACTTCCTCGACTTCCCCATGAGGAAGCTCACCATAGCACTCACACTTATCTTGCGAGTTTTAGAAGTATCCATTCAAGTTGTCTAATAATCAAGCACATCTTTCCAAGTAGTCCCTTACCGTGGACGCGACTATTCGAATAGTTTTGTTAACCCTGCAGGGGTGTACTGCTACACACATGAAACCATCAGTTACCGCCGGGATCTCGTCACCCTTCAAGCGGGTGTCGGCGTGGATAATTTCCACAACTTTTACCTCACAGCCAATTCTAATCCAGGAATCAACCATTTGAGTTGCTCACCGCTCAAGAGTCCGGCCGGGTCAACGATACGGATTCAGACGATGCAGGCGACCGAGACGCCACCTTAGCAGATGGTTTACTGTCTCACAGGTCCACCCACATATCTAAATGATGCAAACTTTCATTCATTATTTTTCTATGCATATTCCAAATGGAAAGCCCGAACTAGTGACTCTTGGACTTGAACTGGGGTGAGTTAGTAGGTTGAGCGGGGGTCCATGTGCCCAACATGTGGTAGTACTCTTCGTCTTGGATCACCACACAAGAACTCGGGCTTAAGGCGGTGTTCAACGAGACAACCCACTGTGTACTCCTACACAGCCTCTCATCGTTCACCTTGTATTAGGGTGGATTCACCGACACAGTTTCACCTTCATCAGTAACATGATCACAACCATCCCGACTCACAGATCAAAGTAACCTCAATGTAACCTCTAAGCATGCAATAAGCTGTAACAGTTGCAGGGGCCACATGATATCAATCAACTCCTATGTCAGCTAGGATTGTGGTTTGTTTACTACTGTGACAAGATGATAGGTCATGCATCGGATATGGGTTCAACTATGCGTTAGAATCGACACAAGGTGATCTAACATGCATAAGCGAGACTGAGAGGGAAGTGGGATTTTATAGACATGATCAATGGGGTTTTGATAGAGGCGAAGGTGTCCCGATGTTTCGATGAGATGGTGGAGATCGATTATGGTGGAGGCGACTTTCACGATCCGACTACGAACGTGCGAAGACGTTGCGCCTTAGCGATCGCTAAACCAACTCCGAGAGGTTATTGATCCCGCGGATGCATGATCAACCTGACCACGAAGGTCTAATTCCTGCAAGCAATCGAAGAACAAGCAAGAACTAAGAATTGCAATCTGGATATTGCGAATATAAGATGAATGATTACGAAAGTTGGGGTTCCAATGAGGTCTTGGCCTGGTCGGATGACACAAACGAAGAGCTCGAAGTTGCGGCTATGGCTAACTTATATCTAATTAAAACCCAAGTCTAAACGACGCCCTAAGGGCTGTATATATGGGGGAACAGAGGGGATTTTCGTGACCCCTTGGAGGTGGGGTCCGAAAACAACCCTAACTCGGTTTCCCCACACATACGGACTCTAAAAACAGCCTATAATGTGGTATTTCGAAATTACATGGGCCCAGCCCAATATTAAGGTGACGCAACACCTATAATTGCTCTTGGACGAAAATAATGAAGTGGCATCTCGTGTATTCCGTCCAAGCCTTCATGCATGCCTTATGGTGGCTTCAACGTGCGAAAATCCCCACTGGAAGCTCCACTGTACTTTCCCCCGCGCGCACCTTCTTCTCCATTCTTGATCCCGCTCCAATGACCATCCTTCTTGTCCATGCTAGGTCCTTCATTCATAACCAAAACAAAAGTATCTAATTTAGGCAGCATCATATGTTCATGAACAATAGAAGGATTCGCAAGAAACGAAAGTACCTAATAATTTAGTTGACGTGCACGTGCTCTAGTAACTGGTCCAGTATGTGTAGTTGGTGAGGGTATGGGTGTAACATTAGTAGAGATGTCCTCATCATCCTCCCCTTCTTGAATTGAAGTCGTCCTCGACGGAAGCTCATCATCTTCTCCCAAATAAGGTTTCAAATCTGCAATGTTAAATGTGGGACTAACCCCAAAATCTGCAGGTAGCTCAAGTTTATATGCATTATCATTAATTTTCTGTAAAACCTTAAAGGGACCATCAGCTCGTGGCATTAACTTAGACTTGCGCAAATCAGGAAACCTATCTTTTCGTAGATGTAACCAAACAAGATCTCCTGGTTCAAAAACAACATGCTTTCGACCCCTATCACCAGCAAGCTTGTATCTAGCATTCATGCGCTCAATGTTTTCTTTAGTTAACTCATGCATTTTTAATATCAATTCAGCACGTTGCTTAGCATCAAAATTCACCTTCTCCGAAGATGGAAGAGGCAGCAAATCAATAGGTGCACGAGGTAGAAAACCATAAACAATCTCAAAAGGGCACATTTTAGTGGTAGAATGCACTGAACGATTATAAGCAAATTCAATATGAGGTAAACATTCTTCCCACAGTTTCAAGTTACTTTTTAAAACAGCCCTAAGCATAGTAGACAATGTCCTATTGACCACTTCAGTTTGTCCATCAGTTTGGGGATGACATGTAGTACTAAAAAGTAGTTTAGTCCCCAACTTAGCCCATAAGCATCTCCAAAAATGGCTAAGAAACTTAGTATCACGATCCGAGACAATAGTATTGGGCACACCATGTAAACGAATAATCTCTCCAAAGAATAAATCAGCAACATTAGCAGCATCATCGCTTTTATGACATGGTATAAAATGTGCCATCTTAGAAAATCTATCCACGACAACAAATATGCTATCCCTCCCCTTCTTTGTTCGAGGCAAGCCTAAAACAAAGTCCATGGATATGTCCTCCCACGGAACACTAGGTACAGGTAAAGGCATGTATAAACCATGAGGATTGAGTCGTGACTTAGCTTTTTGACATGTAGTGCAGCGAGCAACAAAACGCTCAACATCCCGTCTCATCTTTGGCCAAAAGAAATGTGTAGCAAGTACGTCCTCCGTCTTTTTCACGCCAAAATGTCCCATTAATCCTCCTCCATGCGCCTCCTGCAACAACAAAAGACGAATAGAGCTAGCTGGAATGCATAGCTTGTTAGAACGGAACACAAATCCATCATTAAGCACAAACTTGTTCCATGTTCTACCCTCTCTACAATTCTGCAATACATCTTTAAATTCCGCATCATTTGCATATTGTTCTTTGATTGTCTCTAAACCGAAAATCTTGAAGTCAAGTTGTGAAAGCATAGTATAACGACGAGACAAAGCATCAGCAATAATATTATCTTTCCCCTTCTTGTGTTTAATGACATAAGGGAAAGTCTCAATAAATTCAACCCACTTAGCATGTCTACGATTAAGTTTTGCTTGACTTCTTATGTGTTTCAAAGATTCATGATCAGAATGTATAACAAATTCTTTGGGCCATAAATAATGTTGCCAAGTTTCTAATGTCCGAACAAGAGCATATAATTCCTTATCATAAGTAGAATAGTTCAGACTAGGCCCACTCAATTTTTCAGAAAAGTATGCAACAGGTTTAGCATCTTGTAATAACACACCTCCCAAACCAATCCCACTAGCATCGCATTCAAGCTCAAAAGTCTTATTAAAATCAGGAAGTTGGAGCAAAGGAGCATGTGTTAACTTATCTTTCAATACCGTGAAAGCTTCTTCCTGTGCGGTACCCCAAGTAAAAGGCACATCCTTGCGTGTAAGCTCATTGAGAGGGGCAGCAATGGTGCTGAAATCTCTCACAAAACGCCTATAGAATCCAGCGAGGCCAAGAAAACTCCTCACTTGTGTGACCGTTTTGGGCTGCGGCCAACTCTCAATCGCCTCGATCTTGGCTTTATCAACTTCAATACCCTGTGGAGTAACAACATAGCCAAGAAACGAGACTCGGTCGGTGCAAAAGGTGCACTTCCCAAGGTTACCAAATAAACGTGCATTACGTAGAGCAATAAAAACAGCACGTAAATGATCCAAATGTTCCTCCAAAGATTTGCTATAAATCAGTATATCATCAAAATAGACTACCACAAATCGTCCAATGAAAGCACGTAAAACCTCGTTCATTAATCTCATGAAAGTGCTAGGTGCATTAGTTAACCCAAACGGCATGACTAACCACTCATATAATCCAAACTTAGTTTTAAAAGCCGTTTTCCATTCATCTCCTAATTTCATGCGAATTTGATGGTATCCACTACGCAAATCAACTTTGGAAAACATGGTAGAGCCACTTAATTCATCAAGCATATCATCTAACCTAGGAATAGGATGAGGATAACGAATAGTAATATTATTAATGGCTCGACAATCAACACACATACGCCATGTTCCATCCTTTTTAGGCACTAATATAACAGGAACAGCACAAGGACTAAGGGACTCACGTATGTAACCTTTGTCGAGTAGCTCTTGTACTTGACGCTGAATCTCCTTCGTCTCCTCCGGATTGGTACGGTATGGCGCACGGTTGGGCAACGAAGCACCGGGAATTAAGTCAATCTGATGCTCAATCCCTCGAATAGGTGGTAATCCCGGTGGTACGTCTTGTGGAAAGACGTCAATAAACTCCTGCAAAAGGTCAGTGACAACAGGAGGCAAAGAAGGAGGCAATTCCTCAAATGAAAACAAAGCTTCTTTGCACACAAAAGCATAGCACACATATTGACTAACATCCAAATCTGAAATATCAACCTTAGTAGCAAGCAAAGTTGGACTAGTCAATTTAATTTCATTAGAAACAGCAGAAGAAGATTTGCTATTAGTCTTATGTTGTTGCTCAAATTCTTTGGCTGCTATCTCATTCTCACTCTTATTTTTCTCCTGTTTTGCTTTACTAGCTCTAGCAAGATCATCTTTCACAATTTGTTCAGGAGACATAGGAAGTAAAGCAATATTTTTATCCTGATGAACTAGAGTAAACTGATTTGTCCTACCATGGTGTACAACATTCCTATCAAATTGCCATGGTCTACCAAGTAAAAGAGAGCATGCTTGCATGGGTACCACATCACAATCAACATAATCAGCATATGCAGCAATGCTAAAGTGCACACGAACAGAACGCGTTACCTTAATCTTACCACTATTGTTAAACCACTGAATATAGTACGGATGGGGGTGTGGTCTTGTGGTGAGAGATAGCTTCTCCACCAACTCCATGCTAGCCAAGTTGTTGCAACTCCCTCCGTCAATGATGATGCGAACCGAACGTTCTTTCACCACTCCCTTTGTGTGGAACAAATTATGCCTCTGGTTTTGCTCGGCCTTCGTTACCTGCACACTTAATACACGTTGAGCAACCAAACTAGCATATTTATCTGCATCATCAGGAGTCATATACTCTATATCATGAGCATCATCATGGGCACCCTGTTCCTCATGAGCAATGAGAACTAGAGTCTCCTCATCATAGTCACTCGCTGACTCATACCCACCATCCGCCGTAATAGTCATCACACGCTTGGAGGGACAGTCTTTTGCGAAGTGACCTCCACCTTGGCACCTGCGACATTTAATATCACGATCTCGTGCTTGCCCTGTGGACGCCATGGATGAAGAAGAACTCGCTGCTGGACCACTCTGTGCACCCTTGAATGGTGGCGCTGGCTGTTTTGGTGGCTCCCTGTAAGAATGAGCGGCTGAAGTAGATGGTGGCGCAGCAGGACGTGTGGATGTAGAAGCTCCACGCGATGTCCATGATGTATTTCGTCCTGCAGAAAAGTTAGGTCTCGTAGCGGCCTGTCGATCCTGCACTTCACGTTCAGCTTTACAAGCAAGATGAAACAAACGAGTGATAGTAGCAAAGTCCTTGTATTCTAGAATAGTTTGTATCTCCCTGTTTAAGCCACCCATAAAACGTGCAAGCATAGCTTCATTATCCTCTACTAGGCCACATCTAATCAATCCAGTTTGTAATTCTTGATAATATTCCTCTACAGAATTTTTTCCTTGTCTCAAACGCTGTAATTTTGTAACAATTCACGTTGATAATAAGGGGGAACCCAGCGAGTACGCATAGCATCTTTTAAAGCAGCCCAAGTAGTTGGAATATTATTAGCATGCAATCTACAATGTTCAGACCACCAAATAGATGCAAAGTCCGTGAATTCACAAACAGCAGCAGTAACACGTCTATTCTCCGGATATTGTAAACATGTAAAACGTTGTTCAGTTTCTAACTCCCAAGTAAGATAAGCATCAGGAATATATCTACCCTCAAACGGCTTAAGATTCAATTTAAGTTTAGGCACATGTTCATCATCGCGTAACTGAGGGGGTGGTTGGTGTCGACCGTGGCGAATGTTGGGACGTGGACGTCCAGCTAGCTGCTCATAGGCCGCTTCCTGTTCCACCTCCTCCTCGTAATCACCCTCGTAGTTGTCGTCCAGGCCGACGTCAGAAGCAGCAGCAGCAGTAGCAGCAACTGCAGCAGCAGGAGGAGCACCAATACCAGCAGCTTGTCCACGCGGAAACAGAATACGTCGTGCACGTGGTAGTGGCGGTGGCTGTGGCTGTGCTGAAGGTAGGCGTGCGATTAACTCAGTAAACTTGGCGTCGAGCTTGGTGTCGATCATCTTCTTCACGCCATCAATCGCCTCTGTAAATCTGGTCTCGATGTCCTGCACCTGTTGAGACATCATACGTGCAAATTTATCATGTAGCTCCTTGTTTGTCATGTTCTCCCAATCGGGTGCATCCCGCGCCACTTCATCATGTGATCCTGGCATGTTAGCAGAAATAGAAAACACACCGGAATATGATCCTACTGCTACGAATGGGATGGATGTGGGGTGGTGGAAAGCACAAATCCGTCAAGCTTTTCTTACGTTCTTACCGATTCTTACCTAGCAGCAGGTGGTGATGTACAACCAACGGGTCAAAACTCTCAGAGATGTGGTAGAGCGATGGCCAGGCGGTGTCAAAACGCACGATGTAGAATATATGTGGAGTTGTAGGAAGGCTGACAAGTATGGTAGGAAAAACTCAACAGTAATCAAAACAGAGATGCAAAGCTGAATAAACACTCAACGTCGGTACTGTGCTGATCCTAGGCTAGACCGTACTAGAGACGCGAGCCTAAAACACCAACGAAAGCACGGCGCGGCACGTAACAACTGTGAAGCACACTCTGAATTTTTTTTTCTCTCTTTTTTTTTTTTTTTTTTTTGCTTTTTTTTTTGGCGATGCGGGACTGCGGGGGCTGAAAAAGGGCGAAAAAATCACTATGGTGGCGAACGTCTCAAAACGAGTTTCTGGACCTAAGGAACGTATGGGCACGAAATTTTTTTACCCCTGAAATTTTTGGCCTAAAAACTGCTCTGGAAAGCGTGCCAGACTTTTTTTTTTTTTTTTTTTTTTTTGGAAATCACCCTCTTCTACGTACGACAAAAGATTGGTGAAATCCGACTCTAATCAACTCAAAACTATTCTGGCTACGGAGATATCAGGAACCGTACTGATGGTGGAACTCAAGTCGGGCTCGTGAGACGTGGTGGTGTATATGGACTCTGCTTGGCGGAACGTGGTGGTGTATCTGGACTCGGATTGGCGGAACGTGGTGGTGTACTACTGTTCGGCGGCGGCGTGACAAAACTGTGATCAGAACTCGAAACTCTAAGGTAACTAGACGCTAAGATCAGCAACTCGACACAACGATGCAACCGCAAATTCAACAATGCAAACTACTGTAAAGAAAACTGGACAAAGGCTCGGACTGTTTTGGGACGTGATGATCTAACCCTAATTTTTTTTGTTGGCTTTTTCGTGGACTGTAGGTATGAAGAACAGAACCAATCTAGACTACGAAAACTGGTAAATCTCACCGAGCAACCTGGAAATCTGATACCACTTGATAGAGGCGAAGGTGTCCCGATGTTTCGATGAGATGGTGGAGATCGATTATGGTGGAGGCGACTTTCACGATCCGACTACGAACGTGCGAAGACGTTGCGCCTTAGCGATCGCTAAACCAACTCCGAGAGGTTATTGATCCCGCGGATGCACGATCAACCTGACCACGAAGGTCTAATTCCTGCAAGCAATCGAAGAACAAGCAAGAACTAAGAATTGCAATCTGGATATTGCGAATATAAGATGAATGATTACGAAAGTTGGGGTTCCAATGAGGTCTTGGCCTGGTCGGATGACACAAACGAAGAGCTCGAAGTTGCGGCTATGGCTAACTTATATCTAATTAAAACCCAAGTCTAAACGACGCCCTAAGGGCTGTATATATGGGGGAACAGAGGGGATTTTCGTGACCCCTTGGAGGTGGGGTCCGAAAACAACCCTAACTCGGTTTCCCCACACATACGGACTCTAAAAACAGCCTATAATGTGGTATTTCGAAATTACATGGGCCCAGCCCAATATTAAGGTGACGCAACACCTATAATTGCTCTTGGACGAAAATAATGAAGTGGCATCTCGTGTATTCCGTCCAAGCCTTCATGCATGCCTTATGGTGGCTTCAACGTGCGAAAATCCCCACTGGAAGCTCCACTGTACTTTCCCCCGCGCGCACCTTCTTCTCCATTCTTGATCCCGCTCCAATGACCATCCTTCTTGTCCATGCTAGGTCCTTCATTCATAACCAAAACAAAAGTATCTAATTTAGGCAGCATCATATGTTCATGAACAATATAAGGATTCGCAAGAAACGAAAGTACCTGATAATTTAGTTGACGTGCACGTGCTCTAGTAACTGGTCCAGTATGTGTAGTTGGTGAGGGTATGGGTGTAACATTAGTAGGGATGTCCTCATCAGGTTTGCTAGCCTTGCTGATGAGGTTCACACACGGTGTCTTCAACGAAGGGGGGTGGCCTCCGGTTCCGGCTCCACTTCTAACGAGCAAACAAAGCAATCAAGGTATAAATTTATTTGCAATGCTCAAGCACATGATCAATGTTGTAGTGGTGATGTTCATTGTCACAATGTGTTGGCAATTCCATTTAAAAGAAGCCAATTGCAAAGTCAATTGTAAATGCACCTCAAATTTGAATTTGTATTAAAGCCAATTGCAAAGTCAATTCCATTACACGTCTGCTGGACGGCTGGTCGTCGATGGCCACGGTGGTGCGCAGCGGCGTGCTCCGGCTGGCTTCGGGGCGGCGCTGGATTCGTGAGGAGGAAGAAGGGAGGCGACCCGTGGAGAGGGGGAAAGGACGTGGCATGCTCCTGGGCGTCTCCTGGCGCGAGGACGATGCCTAGGAGGCAGCTGCGTGGCCTCCCCGTCGTCGGCGCCCCCGGCATGGCCGGCACGCAGCTATGTGTGCCCCTGCCTGGGGTAGACGACAAAGGCAGGGGTGAGCTGGGCCTGCTAGGTGGGCCGGCCAGGCTTGAGTTGGGTCAGAAGCATAGGTAGGCCTCCTTTCTGTTTTTCTTTTGTTTTTCTTTCTGTATTTTTATTGTGCCTTGATAAATAAATAGCTAGGCAATTTATAAAACGCCCAAAAAATTTATGTGGCCTTACATGGCATGTAGATAGCCACTCACAAAGTTTGGGGATTTTTGAAATTCAAACAATTTGAATTTCAAATCAAATAGGGTGTTTATTTAATTTCCAAGCTCCGTTTGGAATTTTTGAGAAATCTTAGAGCATGCAGTGGGACCCACTTCACTTTATATGTGATCATGCATATTTATAGAAAGAAGTCCATTTTACTACCCTGAATAAAGTGGGTGGTTCACTTTACCCCCTGATCTATTTTACTGCTTCTTTTAGACCCCAAACAAACCCAAACCGGACAAAACAACCCCCTGACTGGTTTGTCTCCACCCGCTGGTGATGAGGCACCAGTCAACGGCGGTTTTGACCTAGGTGGGGCTGGTATAGAGCAGCCGCCGCCGGTTTGTTCGAAAGCAAAAAAATCCCCATTTCTCTCTCTCTTTCTCTATCGCCGGCTATCTGCTTGAGTATTTTTCCCATAGACTATGTATCTATAGATATAAAAGGAAATTATGTACAAAGGGGGAGGAATGTGCTTGAGTATTTTGTAGATTTCCATTTGCTATGCCACTGTGGAATTTCTCATAGAACAAGCCAGGCTACATAAGATGAGCACAGGATTCAACGCAGGGATCTCCCAGCCTAACGAAGAAGGCCCACCCGCAGGTCAAAACCGTCGTTGACCACTGCCACATTAGCAGCCAATCGAGACAAAACCACACAGGGACTGATTTTGTTCAGTATGGGATTGTTTAGGGTGTGAAGGGAGCAGAAATAAAGATCAGGGGGTTAAGTGAACCAGCAACTTTCATCAGGGTAGTAAAATGGACTTTTTTCATATTTATAAGACTTTTCAAAAATAACAGAGGAATTTTTGGAAGCAATTTTTATCTGGCCTTTTGAATTAAATTCTCTAGGGCTTTTCTTTTCCCCAATTTTGAATTTCTTTTGAAATTTTCACATGATGCAAAGGGGCACTCAAACCCTAGCACTTACCCAAGTTGGGGTTCTGACAAATGGCTTATCGTGGAGCTTGGTAGGAATTAGTGGCCAAAGAAATGCGACAAGTGGAATAAGTTGTTAATAAAATTGGTAGTTGTCCAAAAGAAGCAATGTAATACAAGTAGATCAAAAGAGGAAAATAGCAAAAGGAAATGCACGCGCAAAGATATTGGGACTCATGCAACCAAGAAAAGGAGCAAGATAAGTGAGCCTAATGAAGACTAATGCTCCCGTTGCACAAGTACAAAGAGAGACACTAGCTCGATTGACCAACGGCTTGATTCGCACAAGTGCACCAACCTATATGAATAGATGAACTCTAAACGTGCTTTTAGTGGATGCGTCACTATTTGGGCACTCTTTTTCTTAAAATCTTTTGATATCTTTTGCTCTTTCGCTCTTTTTTTTAAAGTCACTCACTTTTGACCACGAAACTTGAAGTTATGAATTTTGCTATGACTTGAAGAGTAATGCACGGAGTATCAATGGTATGACTACTAAGGTGCACAAGTTGTGAGAGCCGGCAATACTCGGAGAGCTAGTCTCACTAGGACAAGGAAGGTGTTCACAAAAGGGAGATGGGCTATCAATGGTAAGTTGCAAGGAGAGGGTGGTTATGACGGAAATTATACCTCACGTCACCTTACCCTCGCGAAGAACGGTGGTACCGGCCTTGCTTCCAGTGTGGAGGTCGATTGGATCTTCGTTGTTGATGGAGGTGGAGTCCTTTGGGTTTCCAAACACAAATTGGTGGAAAGAAAGAAAAATTTTGGGGAAAATTGTTGGTGGGGAGGCTAAAGCAACACAAAAGAGGTGAGATCCACTAGTAAAACACCACATCCATTGATCAAAACCAACAAAATTTCACAAGAACCAACAAGTTGCAAGATTTTGGGTATGGCTATTTTTGGTGTGGAATTTTCGAAATTGGACAAGAACAAACAAAAATTGGCTAGAAAAGTGAGGGGGAGGGACTCCAAATTGTGTCAACCTTGCTCATGATACCAAATGATGTAGGGCAAGCCTAGGGTTTGGCCCAATCTTCACAATTTGGAGGTGGGGATCCACAACAAGAACAAGAATAAAGGGGATCACAAACACATTCAACACAAGAGACAAAGGGGGAACAAGGTCCAAACACATAAACACTCAAATCCACTTCCAAATACCACACATCACAAGATCCAAACACCACAAGAGGTAAGCTTGATAGTCTCCCTCTCCTTCTATGAATAGGATTGGGTTCCTCTCCTTCTATGAGTGGGGAGAGGAGGTAGGAGGTAGGCTTGAGAGGATCTCGAGGAGATCTAATTCCATAGGGACGAAGGAGCTAAGCTCTCAAGTGTTTGGTAATTTCTTAGCTAACCCTAGAACTGAGATAGGAGACAACTATATATAGGCTAGGGGGGAGAAGGGGATACATGGGTCGTGGCCCAGCTGAATCTGCGCGCAACCAGGTTTCAGACGTCCGTTGGGTTTCGTACGTCCGAACTTTTGGGACGTCGGACGTCCGTGGAGCTTCGGATTTCCGGAAGTGGCTGCATCAGCGGAGTCCTGTAGACGACCTGGTGGCCTGGAGTAGTAGATGTGGGAAATCCGACGAGTTTCGGACGTCCGAACTGTCGGAAGTCCGACGTCTGTCGCACGTCCGCTCCGATGGGGGGGGGGGGCTCCTGACCGTGGCATGTCGGACGTCCGACGAGTTTCGGACGTCCGAGCTGTCGGAAGTCCGAAAGTTGTCGGACGTCCGAAAGCTGTCTGGAGTCGAATCTTTTTCTCCTTTGGTTGCCTCGTCGCCGTTGGACCTAATGGAACAAAGCACACTGTTTTGAAGTAGCATCCAATTCTCGCGTGTATGGTATTTGATGAGGACATCCCTACTAATGTTACACCCATATCCTCACCAACTACACATACTGGACCAGTTACTAGAGCACGTGCACGTCAACTAAATTATCAGGTACTTTCGTTTCTTGTGAATCCTTCTATTGTTCATGAACATATGATGCTGCCTAAATTAGATACTTTTGTTTTGCTTATGAATGAAGGACCTAGCATGGACAAGAAGGATGGTCATTAGAGCGGGATCAAGCATGGAGAAGAAGGTGCGCGCGCGCGGGAAAGTACAGTGGAGCTTCCAGTGGTGATTATCACACTTTGAAGCTACCATAAGGCGCGCATGAAGTCTTGGACGAAATACGCGAGATGTCACTTCATTATTTTCGTCCAAGGGCAATTATAGGTGCTGCGTCACCTTAATATTGGGCTGGGCCCATGTAATTTCGAAATACCACATTATAGGCTGTTTTTAGAGTCCGTATGTGTGGGGAAACCGAGTTAGGGTTGTTTTCGGACCCCACCTCCAAGGGGCCACGAAATTCCCCTCTGTTCCCCCATATATACAGCCCTTAGGGCGTCGTTTAGACTTGGGTTTTAATTAGATTTAAGTTAGCCATAGCCGCAACTTCGAGCTCTTCGTTTGTGTCATCCGACCAGGCCAAGACCGCATTGGAACCCCAACTTCTGTTAATCTTTCATCTTATATTCGCAATATCAAGATTGCAATTCTTAGTTCTTGCTTGTTCTTCGATTGCTTGCAGGAATTGACCTTCGTGGTCAGGTTGATCGTGCATCCGCGGGATCAATAACCTCTCGGAGTTGGTTTAGCGATTGCTAAGGCGCAACGTCTTCGCACGTTCGTAGTCGGGTCGTGAAAGTCTACTCCACCAAAATCGATCTTCATCCTCTCATCGAAACATCGGGCACCTTTCGCCTCTGTCAAGTGGTATCAGATTTCCAGGTTGATCGGAGAGATTTACCAGTTTTTCGTAGTCTAGATTACTTCTGTTCTTCATACCTACAGTCCACGAAAAAGCCAAAAAAATTTTTAGGGTTAGATCATCACGTCCCAAAACAGTCCGAGCCTTTGTCTAGTTTTCTTTACAGTAGTTTGCATTGTTGATTTTAAGGTTGCATCGTTGTGTCGAGTTGCTGATCTTAGCGTCTAGTTACCTTAGAGTTTCGAGTTCTGATCACAGTTTTGTCACGCCGCCGCCGCACAGTAGTACACCACCACGTTCCGCCAATCCGAGTCCAGATACACCACCACGTTCCGCCAAGCCGAGTCCATACACACCACCACAACCTACTGATCATCCGATTTGAGTTCCATCACCGTTCGGTTTGTGATCTTTCCGTAGCCAGAATAGTTGAGTTGATTAGAGTCGGATTTCACCAATCTTTCGTCGTACGTAGAAGGGGGTGATTTCCAAAAAAAAAAAAAAGATTTCAGGGGTCCCGCTTTCCAGAGCAGTTTTTAGGACAAAAATTTCAGGGGTGAAATTTTTTTGTGCCCATACCTTCCTTAGGTCCAGAAACTCATTTTGAGACGTTCGCTACCATAGTGATTTTTTCGCACTTTTTCAGCCACCGCAGTCCCGCATCGCAAAAAACAAAAAAAAAGAGAGAAAAAAAATTCAGAGAGTGCTTCTCAGTTGTTTACGTGCCGCGTTGTGCTTTCGTTGGTGTATTAGGCTCGCGTCTCTAGTACGGTCTTGCCTAGGATCAGCACAGTACCGACGTTGAGTGTTTATTCAGCTTTGCATCTCTGTTTTGATTACTGTTGATCTTTTCGCTACCATATTTTTCAAGCCTACCTACAGCTCCACATATATTCTACTTCGTGCGGTTGACATCTCCTGGCCATCGCTCTACCACATCTCTGAGAGTTTTGACCCGTTGGTTGTACATCACCACCTGCTGCTAGGTAAGAATCAGTAAGAACGAAAGAAAAGCTTGACGGATTTGTGCTTTCCACCACCCCACATCCCATTAGTCGAAGTAGGATCATACTTCTGTGTGTTTTCTATTTCTGCTAACCATGCCAGGATCCCATGATGAAGTGGCGCGGGATGCACCTGATTGGGAGAATATGACAAACAAAGCATTACATGATAAATTTGCACAAATGATGTCTGAACAGGTGAATGACATCGAGAACAGATTTACAGAGGCGATTGATGGTGTGGAGAAGATGATCGACACCAAGCTCGACGCCAAGTTTACTGAGTTGCTCGCACGCTTACCTATACAGCCTGTGGCCGCTCCAGCACAGCCACCGCCACCACGACGTGCACGACGTATTCTGTTTCCGGGCGGACAAGCTGCTGGTGCTCCTGCTGTTGCTGCAGTTACTGCTGCTGCTGCCTCTGACGTCGGCCAGGACGACAACTACGAGGGTGATTACGAGGAGGAGGTGGAACAAGAAGCGGCCTATGAACAGCCAGCTGGACGTCCACGTCCCAACATTCGCCACGGTCGACACCAACCACCCCCTCAGGTACGCGATGATGAACATGTGCCTAAACTTAAATTGAATCTTAAGCCGTTTGAGGGTAGATATATTCCTGATGCTTATCTTACTTGGGAGTTAGAAACTGAACAACGCTTTACATGTTTACAATATCCTGAGAATAGACGTGTTACTGCTGCTGTTTGTGAATTCACGGGTTTTGCATCTATTTGGTGGTCTGAACATTGTAGATTGCATGCTAATAATATTCCAGCTACTTGGGCTGCTTTAAAAGATGCTATGCGTACTCGCTGGGTTCCTCCTTATTATCAACGTGAATTGCTACAAAAATTACAGCGTTTGAGACAAGGAAAAAATTCTGTAGAGGAATATTATCAAGAATTACAAACTGGATTGATTAGATGTGGCCTAGTAGAGGATAATGAAGCTATGTTTGCACGTTTCATAGGTGGCTTAAACAGGGAGATACAAACTATTCTAGAATACAAGGACTATGCTACTATTACTCGTTTGTTTCATCTTGCTTGTAAAGCTGAACGTGAAGTGCAGGATCGACAGGCCGCTACGAGACCTAACTTTTCTGCAGGACGAAATACATCATGGACATCGCGTGGACCTTCTACATCCACACGTCCTGCTGCTCCACCCTCTACTTCAGCCGCTCATTCTTACAGGGAGCCACCAAAACAGTCAGCGCCACCATTCAAGGGTGCACAGAGTGGTCCAGCGGCGAGTTCTTCTTCATCCATGGCTTCCACAGGGCAAACACGAGATCGTGATATTAAATGTCGCAGGTGCCAAGGTGGAGGTCACTTCGCAAAAGACTGTCCCTCCAAGCGTGTGATGATTATTACGGCGGATGGTGGGTATGAGTCAGCGAGTGACTATGATGAGGAGACTTTAGTTCTCATTGCTCATGAGGAACAGGGTGCCCATGATGATGCTCATGATATAGAGTATATGACTCCTGATGATGCAGATAAATATGCTAGTTTGGTTGCTCAACGTGTATTAAGTGTGCAGGTAACGAAGGCCGAGCAAAACCAGAGGCATAATTTGTTCCACACAAAGGGAGTGGTGAAAGAACGTTCGGTTCGCATCATCATTGACGGAGGGAGTTGCAACAACTTGGCTAGCATGGAGTTGGTGGAGAAGCTATCTCTCACCACAAGACCACACCCCCATCCGTACTATATTCAGTGGTTTAACAATAGTGGTAAGATTAAGGTAACGCGTTCTGTTCGTGTGCACTTTAGCATTGCTGCATATGCTGATTATGTTGATTGTGATGTGGTACCCATGCAAGCATGCTCTCTTTTACTTGGTAGACCATGGCAATTTGATAGGAATGTTGTACACCATGGTAGGACAAATCAGTTTACTCTGGTTCATCAGGATAAAAATATTGCTTTACTTCCTATGTCTCCTGAACAAATTGTGAAAGATGATCTTGCTAGAGCTAGTAAAGCTAAACAGGAGAAAAATAAGAGTGAAAATGAGATAGCAGCCAAAGAATTTGAGCAACAACATAAGACTAATAGCAAATCTTCTTCTGCTGTGTCTAATGAAATTAAATTGACTAGTCCAACTTTGCTTGCTACTAAAGTTGATATTTCAGATTTGGATGTTAGTCAATATGTGTGCTATGCTTTTGTGTGCAAAGAAGCTTTGTTTTCATTTGAGGAATTGCCTCCTTCTTTGCCTCCTGTTGTCACTGACCTTTTGCAGGAGTTTATTGACGTCTTTCCACAAGACGTACCACCGGGATTACCACCTATTCGAGGGATTGAGCATCAGATTGACTTAATTCCCGGTGCTTCACTGCCCAACCGTGCGCCATACCGTACCAATCCGGAGGAGACAAAGGAGATTCAGCGTCAAGTACAAGAGCTACTCGACAAAGGTTACATACGTGAATCCCTTAGTCCTTGTGCTGTTCCTGTTATATTAGTGCCTAAAAAGGATGGAACATGGCGTATGTGTGTTGATTGTCGAGCCATTAATAATATTACTATTCGTTATCGTCATCCTATTCCTAGGTTAGATGATATGCTTGATGAATTAAGTGGCTCTACCATGTTTTCCAAAGTTGATTTGCGTAGTGGATACCATCAAATTCGCATGAAATTAGGAGATGAATGGAAAACGGCATTTAAAACTAAGTTTGGATTATATGAGTGGTTAGTCATGCCTTTTGGGTTAACTAATGCACCTAGCACTTTCATGAGATTAATGAACGAGGTTTTACGTGCTTTCATTGGACGATTTGTGGTAGTCTATTTTGATGATATACTGATTTATAGCAAATCTTTGGAGGAACATTTGGATCATTTACGTGCTGTTTTTATTGCTCTACGTAATGCACGTTTGTTTGGTAACCTTGGGAAGTGCACCTTTTGCACCGACCGAGTATCGTTTCTTGGCTATGTTGTTACTCCGCAGGGAATTGAAGTTGATAAAGCCAAGATCGAGGCGATTGAGAGTTGGCCGCAGCCCAAAACGGTCACACAAGTGAGGAGTTTTCTTGGCCTCGCTGGATTCTATAGGCGTTTTGTGAGAGATTTCAGCACCATTGCTGCACCTCTCAATGAGCTTACACGCAAGGATGTGCCTTTTACTTGGGGTACCGCACAGGAAGAAGCCTTCACCGTATTGAAAGATAAGTTAACACATGCTCCTTTGCTCCAACTTCCTGATTTTAATAAGACTTTTGAGCTTGAATGCGATGCTAGTGGGATTGGTTTGGGAGGTGTGTTATTACAAGATGCTAAACCTGTTGCTTACTTTTCTGAAAAATTGAGTGGGCCTAGTCTGAACTATTCTACTTATGATAAGGAATTATATGCTCTTGTTCGGACATTAGAAACTTGGCAACATTATTTATGGCCCAAAGAATTTGTTATACATTCTGATCATGAATCTTTGAAACACATAAGAAGTCAAGCAAAACTTAATCGTAGACATGCTAAGTGGGTTGAATTTATTGAGACTTTCCCTTATGTCATTAAACACAAGAAGGGGAAAGATAATATTATTGCTGATGCTTTGTCTCGTCGTTATACTATGCTTTCACAACTTGACTTCAAGATTTTCGGTTTAGAAACAATCAAAGATCAATACGTAAATGATGCGGAATTTAAAGATGTATTGCAGAATTGTAGAGAGGGTAGAACATGGAACAAGTTTGTGCTTAATGATGGATTTGTGTTCCGTTCTAACAAGCTATGCATTCCAGCTAGCTCTATTCGTCTTTTGTTGTTGCAGGAGGCGCATGGAGGAGGATTAATGGGACACTTTGGCGTGAAGAAGACGGAGGACGTACTTGCTACACATTTCTTTTGGCCAAAGATGAGACGGGATGTTGAGCGTTTTGTTGCTCGCTGCACTACATGTCAAAAAGCTAAGTCACGACTCAATCCTCATGGTTTATACATGCCTTTACCTGTACCTAGTGTTCCGTGGGAGGACATATCCATGGACTTTGTTTTAGGCTTGCCTCGAACAAAGAATGGGAGGGATAGCATATTTGTTGTCGTGGATAGATTTTCTAAGATGGCACATTTTATACCATGTCATAAAAGCGATGATGCTGCTAATGTTGCTGATTTATTCTTTCGTGAGATTATTCGCTTACATGGTGTGCCCAATACTATTGTCTCGGATCGTGATACTAAGTTTCTTAGCCATTTTTGGAGATGCTTATGGGCTAAGTTGGGGACTAAACTACTTTTTAGTACTACATGTCATCCCCAAACTGATGGACAAACTGAAGTAGTCAATAGGACTTTGTCTACTATGCTTAGGGCTGTTTTAAAGAGTAACTTGAAACTGTGGGAAGAATGTTTACCTCATATTGAATTTGCTTATAATCGTTCATTGCATTCTACCACTAAAATGTGCCCTTTTGAGATTGTTTATGGTTTTCTACCTCGTGCACCTATTGATTTGCTACCTCTTCCATCTTCGGAGAAGGTTAATTTTGATGCTAAGCAACGTGCTGAATTGATATTAAAAATGCATGAGTTAACTAAAGAAAACATTGAGCGCATGAATGCTAGATACAAGCTTGCTGGTGATAGGGGTCGAAAGCATGTTGTGTTTGAACCCGGAGATCTTGTTTGGTTACATCTACGTAAAGATAGGTTTCCTGATTTGCGCAAGTCTAAGTTAATGCCTCGAGCTGATGGTCCCTTTAAGGTTTTGCAGAAAATTAATGATAATGCATATAAACTTGAGCTACCTGCAGCCTTTGGGGTTAGTCCCACATTTAATATTGCAGATTTGAAGCCTTATTTGGGAGAAGATGATGAGCTTCCGTCGAGGACGACTTCAATTCAAGAAGGGGAGGATGATGAGGACATCCCTACTAATGTTACACCCATATCCTCACCAACTACACATATTGGACCAGTTACTAGAGCTCGTGCACGTCAACTAAATTATCAGGTACTTTCGTTTCTTGCGAATCCTTCTATTGTTCATGAACATATGATACTGCCTAAATTAGATACTTTTGTTTTGCTTATGAATGAAGGACCTAGCATGGACAAGAAGGATGGTCATTGGAGCGGGATCAAGCATGGAGAAGAAGGTGCGCGCGCGGGAAAGGACAGCGGAGCTTCCAGTGGTGATTATCGCACTTTGAAGCCACCATAAGGCGCGCATGAAGTCTTGGACGAAATACGCGAGATGCCACTTCATTATTTTGGTCCAAGGGCAATTATAGGTGCTGCGTCACCTTAATATTGGGCTGGGCCCATGTAATTTCGAAATACCACCTTATAGGCTGTTTTTAGAGTCCGTATGTGTGGGGAAACCGAGTTAGGGTTGTTTTCGGACCCCACCTCCAAGGGGTCACGAAAATCCCCTCTGTTCCCCCATATATACAGCCCTTAGGGCGTCGTTTAGACTTGGGTTTTAATTAGATATAAGTTAGCCATAGCCGCAACTTCGAGCTCTTCGTTTGTGTCATCCGACCAGGCCAAGACCTCATTGGAACCCCAACTTTCGTAATCATTCATCTTATATTCGCAATATCCAGATTGCAATTCTTAGTTCTTGCTTGTTCTTCGATTGCTTGCAGGGATTAGACCTTCGTGGTCAGGTTGATCGTGCATCCGCGGGATCAATAACCTCTCGGAGTTGGTTTAGCGATCGCTAAGGCGCAATGTCTTCGCACGTTCGTAGTCGGATCGTCAGAGTCATCTCCACCAAATCGATAGTTATCTCTCATCGAAACATCGGGACACCTTCGCCTCTATCAAGACCTAACTTTTCTGCAGGACGAAATACATCATGGACATCGCGTGGACCTTCTACATCCACACGTCCTGCTGCACCACCATCTACTTCAGCCGCTCATTCTTACAGGGAGCCACCAAAACAGCCAGCGCCACCATTCAAGGGTGCACAGAGTGGTCCAGCGGCGAGTTCTTCTTCATCTATGGCTTCCACAGGGCAAACACGAGACCGTGATATTAAATGTCGCAGGTGCCAAGGTGGAGGTCACTTCGCAAAAGACTGTCCCTCCAAGCGTGTGATGATTATTACGGCGGATGGTGGTATGAGTCAGCGAGTGACTATGATGAGGAGACTTTAGTTCTCATTGCTCATGAGGAACAGGGTGCCCATGATGATGCTCATGATATAGAGTATATGGCTCCTGATGATGCAGATAAATATGCTAGTTTGGTTGCTCAACGTGTGTTAAGTGTGCAGGTAACGAAGGCTGAGCAAAACCAGAGGCATAATTTGTTCCACACAAAGGGAGTGGTGAAAGAACGTTCGGTTCGCATCATCATTGACGGAGGGAGTTGCAACAACTTGGCTAGCATGGAGTTGGTGGAGAAGCTATTTCTCACCACAAGACCACACCCCCATCCGTACTATATTCAGTGGTTTAACAATAGTGGTAAGATTAAGGTAACGCGTTCTGTTCGTGTGCACTTTAGCATTGCTGCATATGCTGATTATGTTGATTGTGATGTGGTACCCATGCAAGCATGCTCTCTTTTACTTGGTAGACCATGGCAATTTGATAGGAATGTTGTACACCATGGTAGGACAAATCAGTTTACTCTGGTTCATCAGGATAAAAATATTGCTTTACTTCCTATGTCTCCCGAACAAATTGTGAAAGATGATCTTGCTAAAGCTAGTAAAGCTAAACAGGAGAAAAATAAGAGTGAAAATGAAATAGCAGCCAAAGAATTTGAGCAACAACATAAGACTAATAGCAAATCTTCTTCTGCTGTTTCTAATGAAATTAAATTGACTAGTCCAACTTTACTTGCTACTAAAGTTGATAATTCTGATTTGGATGTTAGTCAATATGTGTGCTATGCTTTTGTGTGCAAAGAAGCTTTGTTTTCATTTGAGGAATTGCCTCCTTCTTTGCCTCCTGTTGTCACTGACCTTTTGCAGGAGTTTATTGACGTCTTTCCACAAGACGTACCACCGGGATTACCACCTATTCGAGGGATTGAGCATCAGATTGACTTAATTCCCGGTGCTTCACTGCCAACCGTGCGCCATACCGTACCAATCCGTAGGAGACAAAGGAGATTCAGCGTCAAGTACAAGAGCTACTCGACAAAGGTTACATACGTGAATCCCTTAGTCCTTGTGTTGTTCCTGTTATATTAGTGCCTAAAAAGGATGGAACATGGCGTATGTGTGTTGATTGTCGAGCCATTAATAATATTACTATTCGTTGTCGTCATCCTATTCCTAGGTTAGATGATATGCTTGATGAATTAAGTGGCTCTACCATGTTTTCCAAAGTTGATTTGCGTAGTGGATACCATCAAATTCGCATGAAATTAGGAGATGAATGGAAAACGGCATTTAAAACTAAGTTTGGATTATATGAGTGGTTAGTCATGCCTTTTGGGTTAACTAATGCACCTAGCACTTTCATGAGATTAATGAACGAGGTTTTACGTGCTTTCATTGGACGATTTGTGGTAGTCTATTTTGATGATATACTGATTTATAGCAAATCTTTGGAGGAACATTTGGATCATTTACGTGCTGTTTTTATTGCTCTACGTAATGCACGTTTGTTTGGTAACCTTGGGAAGTGCACCTTTTGCACCGACCGATTATCATTGCTTGGCTATGTTGTTACTCCGCAGGGAATTGAAGTTGATAAAGCCAAGATCGAGGCGATTGAGAGTTGGCCGCAGCCCAAAACGGTCACACAAGTGAGGAGTTTTCTTGGACTCGCTGGATTCTATAGGCGTTTTGTGAGAGATTTCAGCACCATTGCTGCACCTCTCAATGAGCTTACACGCAAGGATGTGCCTTTTACTTGGGGTACCGCACAGGAAGAAGCCTTCGCGGTATTGAAAGATAAGTTAACACATGCTCCTTTGCTCCAACTTCCTGATTTTAATAAGACTTTTGAGCTTGAATGCGATGCTAGTGGGATTGGTTTGGGAGGTGTGATATTACAAGATGCTAAACCTGTTGCATACTTTTCTGAAAAATTGAGTGGGCCTAGTCTGAACTATTCTACTTATGATAAGGAATTATATGCTCTTGTTCGGAAATTAGAAACTTGGCAACATTATTTATGGCCCAAAGAATTTGTTATACATTCTGATCATGAATCTTTGAAACACATAAGAAGTCAAGCAAAACTTAATCGTAGACATGCTAAGTGGGTTGAATTTATTGAGACTTTCCCTTATGTCATTAAACACAAGAAGGGGAAAGATAATATTATTGTTGATGCTTTGTCTCGTGTTTATACTATGCTTTCACAACTTGACTTCAAGATATTCGGTTTAGAGACAATCAAAGACCAATATGTAAATCATGCGGAATTTAAAGATGTATTGCAGAATTGTAGAGAGGGTAGAACATGGAACAAGTTTGTGCTTAATGATGGATTTGTGTTCCATTCTAACAAGCTATTCATTCCAGCTAGCTCTATTCGTCTTTTGTTGTTGCAGGAGGCGCATGGAGGAGGATTAATGGGACACTTTGGCGTGAAGAAGACGGAGGACGTACTTGCTACACACTTCTTTTGGCCAAAGATGAGACGGGATGTTGAGCGTTTTGTTGCTCGCTGCACTACATGTCAGAAAGCTAAGTCACGACTCAATCCTCATGGTTTATACATGCCTTTACCTGTACCTAGTGTTCCGTGGGAGGACATATCCATGGACTTTGTTTTAGGCTTGCCTCGAACAAAGAAGGGGAGGGATAGCATATTTGTTGTCGTGGATAGATTTTCTAAGATGACACATTTTATACCATGTCATAAAAGCGATGATGCTGCTAATGTTGCTGATTTATTCTTTCGTGAGATTATTCGCTTACATGGTGTGCCCAATACTATTGTCTCGGATCGTGATACTAAGTTTCTTAGCCATTTTTGGAGATGCTTATGGGCTAAGTTGGGGACTAAACTACTTTTTAGTACTACCTGTCATCCCCAAACTGATGGACAAACTGAAGTAGTCAATAGGACTTTGTCTACTATGCTTAGGGCTGTTTTAAAGAGTAACTTGAAAATGTGGGAAGAATGTTTACCTCATATTGAATTTGCTTATAATCGTTCATTTCATTCTACCACTAAAATGTGCCCTTTTGAGATTGTTTATGGTTTTCTACCTCGTGCGCCTATTGATTTGCTGCCTCTTCCATCTTCGGAGAAGGTTAATTTTGATGCTAAGCAACGTGCTGAATTGATATTAAAAATGCATGAGTTAACTAAACAAAACATTGAGAAAATGAATGCTAGATACAAGCTTGCTGGTGATAAGGGTAGAAAGCATGTTGTGTTTGAACCAGGAGATCTTGTTTGGTTACATCTACGTAAAGATAGGTTTCCTGATTTGCGCAAGTCTAAGTTAATGCCACGAGCTGATGGTCCCTTTAAGGTTTTACAGAAAATTAATGATAATGCATATAAACTTGAGCTACCTGCAGATTTTGGGGTTAGTCCCACATTTAACATTGCAGATTTGAAACCTTATTTGGGAGAAGATGATGAGCTTCCGTCGAGGACGACTTCAATTCAAGAAGGGGAGGATGATGAGGACATCCCTACTAATGTTACACCCATATCCTCACCAACTACACATACTGGACCAGTTACTAGAGCACGTGCACGTCAACTAAATTATCAGGTACTTTCGTTTCTTGTGAATCCTTCTATTGTTCATGAACATATGATGCTGCCTAAATTAGATACTTTTGTTTTGCTTATGAATGAAGGACCTAGCATGGACAGGAAGGATGGTCATTGGAGCGGGATCAAGCATGGAGAAGAAGGTGCGCGCGCGGGAAAGGACAATGGAGCTTCCAGTGGTGATTATCGCACTTTGAAGCCACCATAAGGCGCGCATGAAGTCTTGGACGAAATACGCGAGATGCCACTTCATTATTTTCGTCCAAGGGCAATTATAGGTGTTGCGTCACCTTAATATTGGGCTGGGCCCATGTAATTTCGAAATACCACATTATAGGCTGTTTTTAGAGTCCGTATGTGTGGGGAAACCGAGTTAGGGTTGTTTTCGGACCCCACCTCCAAGGGGTCACGAAAATCCCCTCTGTTCCCCCATATATACAGCCCTTAGGGCGTCGTTTAGACTTGGGTTTTAATTAGATTTAAGTTAGCCATAGCCGCAACTTCGAGTTCTTCGTTTGTGTCATCCGACCAGGCCAAGACCGCATTGGAACCCCAACTTCTGTTAATCATTCATCTTATATTCGCAATATCCAGATTGCAATTCTTAGTTCTTGCTTGTTCTTGTCATTTGCTTGCAGGAATTAGACCTTCGTGGTCAGGTTGATCGTGCATCCGCGGGATCAATAACCTGATAGAGGCGGGGTGTCCCGATCTTTCGATGAGAGATAACTATCGATTTGGTGGAGACGACTCTGACGATCCGACTACGAACGTGCAACAACGTCGCGCCTTAGCAATCGCTAAACCAATCTCCGGAGGTTATTGACCACGTCGGAGCACGATCAACCTGACCACGAAGGTCTAGTGCCTGCAAGCAATCGAAGAACAAGCAAGAACTATGATAAAGCAATCTGAATATTGCGAATATGTAGATGAAGTATGAATAAAGTTGGGATTCCAAAAGCGGTCTTGATCTGGTCGTTGGACACAAACCGAGTACACGAAGTGATGAGGACATCCCTACTAATGTTACACCCATACCCTCACCAACTACACATACTGGACCAGTTACTAGAGCACGTGCACGTCAACTAAATTATCAGGTACTTTCGTTTCTTGCGAATCCTTCTATTGTTCATGAACATATGATGCTGCCTAAATTAGATACTTTTGTTTTGCTTATGAATGAAGGACCTAGCATGGACACGAAGGATGGTCATTGGAGCGGGATCAAGAATGGAGAAGAAGGTGCGCGCGGGGGAAAGTACAGTGGAGTTTCCAGTGGGGATTTTCGCACGTTGAAGCCACCATAAGGCATGCATGAAGGCTTGGACGGAATACACGAGATGCCACTTTATTATTTTCGTCCAAGAGCAATTATAGGTGCTGCGTCACCTTAATATTGGGCTGGGCCCATGTAATTTCGAAATACCACATTATAGGCTGTTTTTAGAGTCCGTATGTGTGGGGAAACCGAGTTAGGGTTGTTTTCGGACCCCACCTCCAAGGGGTCACGAAAATCCCCTCTGTTCCCCCATATATACAGCCCTTAGGGCGTCGTTTAGACTTGGGTTTTAATTAGATATAAGTTAGCCATAGCCGCAACTTCGAGCTCTTCGTTTGTGTCATCCGACCAGGCCAAGACCTCATTGGAACCCCAACTTTCGTAATCATTCATCTTATATTCGCAATATCCAGATTGCAATTCTTAGTTCTTGCTTGTTCTTCGATTGCTTGCAGGAATTAGACCTTCGTGGTCAGGTTGATCGTGCATCCGCGGGATCAATAACCTCTCGGAGTTGGTTTAGCGATCGCTAAGGCGCAACGTCTTCGCACGTTCGTAGTCGGATCGTGAAAGTTGCCTCCACCATAATCGATCTCCACCATCTCATCGAAACATCGGGACACTTTCGCCTCTATCAAGTGGTATCAGATTTCCAGGTTGCTCGGTGAGATTTACCAGTTTTCATAGTCTAGATTGGTTCTGTTCTTCATACCTACAGTCCAAGAAAAAGCCAACAAAAAAAAAATTAGGGTTAGATCATCACGTCCCAAGACAGTCCTAGCCTTTGTCCAGTTTTCTTTTCAGTACTTGCTTTGTTGAATTTACGGTTGCATCGTTGTGTCAAGTTGCTGATCTTAGCGTCTAGTTCCCTTAGAGTTTCGAGTTCTGATCACAGTTTGCCACGTCGCCGCCGCACCAGTAGTCATCCTACCACGTTCCGCCAATCCGAGTCCAGATACACCACCACGTTCCGCCAAGCAGAGTCCATATACACCACCACGTCTCACGAGTCCGAGTTGAGTTCCACCATCAGTACGGTTCCTGATATCCCCGTAGCCAGAATAGTTTTGAGTTGATTAGAGTCGGATTTCACCAATCTTTTGTCGTACGTAGAAGAGGGTGATTTCCAAAAAAAAAAAAAAAAAAAAAAAAAGAGAGAGAAAAAAAAATTCAGAGTGTGCTTCACAGTTGTTACGTGCCGCGCCGTGCTTTCGTTGGTGTTTTAGGCTCGCGTCTCTAGTACGGTCTAGCCTAGGATCAGCACAGTACCGACGTTGAGTGTTTATTCAGCTTTGCATCTCTGTTTTGATTACTGCTGAGTTTTTCCTACCATACTTGTCAGCCTTCCTACAGCTCCACATATATTCTACATCGTGCGTTTTGACACCTCCTGGCCATCGCTCTACCATATCTCTGAGAGTTTTGACCCGTTGGTTGTACATCACCACCTGCTGCTAGGTAAGAATCGGTAAGAACGTAAGAAAAGCTTGACGGATTTGTGCTTTCCACCACCCCACATCCATCCCATTAGTAGAAGTAGGATCATATTCCTGTGTGTTATCTATTTCTGCTAACCATGCCAGGATCACATGATGAAGTGGCGCGGGATGCACCCGATTGGGAGAACATGACAAACAAGGAGTTACATGATAAATTTGCACGTATGATGTCTCAACAGGTGCAGGACATCGAGACCAGATTTACAGAGGCGATTGATGGCGTGGAGAAAATGATCGACACCAAGCTCGACGCCAAGTTTACTGAGTTGATCGCACGCCTACCTTCAGCACAGCCACAGCCACCGCCACTACCACGTGCACGACGTATTCTGTTTCCGCGAGGACAAGCTGCTGGTATTGGTGCTCCTCCTACTGCTGCAGTTGCTGCTACTGCTTCTGACGTCGCCCAGGACGACAACTACGAGGGTGATTACGAGGAGGAGGTGGAACAGGAAGCGGCCTATGAGCAGCCAGCTGGACGTCCACGTCCCAACATTCGCCACGGTCGACACCAACCACCCCCTCAGGTACGCGATGATGAACATGTGCCTAAACTTAAATTGAATCTTAAGCCGTTTGAGGGTAGATATATTCCTGATGCTTATCTTACTTGGGAGTTAGAAACTGAACAACGTTTTACATGTTTACAATATCCTGAGAATAGACGTGTTACTGCTGCTGTTTGTGAATTCACGGGCTTTGCATCTATTTGGTGGTCTGAACATTGTAGATTGCATGCTAATAATATTCCAACTACTTGGGCTGCTTTAAAAGATGCTATGCGTACTCGCTGGGTTCCTCCTTATTATCAACGTGAATTGTTACAAAAATTACAGCGTTTGAGACAAGGAAAAAATTCTGTAGAGGAATATTATCAAGAATTACAAACTGGATTGATTAGATGTGGCCTAGTAGAGGATAATGAAGCTATGCTTGCACGTTTTATGGGTGGCTTAAACAGGGAGATACAAACTATTCTAGAATACAAGGACTTTGCTACTATCACTCGTTTGTTTCATCTTGCTTGTAAAGCTGAACGTGAAGTGCAGGATCGACAGGCCGCTACGAGACCTAACTTTTCTGCAGGACGAAATACATCATGGACATCGCGTGGAGCTTCTACATCCACACGTCCTGCTGCGCCACCATCTACTTCAGCCGCTCATTCTTACAGGGAGCCACCAAAACAGCCAGCGCCACCATTCAAGGGTGCACAGAGTGGTCCAGCGGCGAGTTCTTCTTCCTCCATGGCGTCCACAGGGCAAGCACGAGATCGTGATATTAAATGTCGCAGGTGCCAAGGTGGAGGTCACTTCGCAAAAGACTGTCCCTCCAAGCGTGTGATGACTATTACGGCGGATGGTGGGTATGAGTCAGCGAGTGACTATGATGAGGAGACTCTAGTTCTCATTGCTCATGAGGAACAGGGTGCCCATGATGATGCTCATGATATAGAGTATATGACTCCTGATGATGCAGATAAATATGCTAGTTTGGTTGCTCAACGTGTATTAAGTGTGCAGGTAACGAAGGCCGAGCAAAACCAGAGGCATAATTTGTTCCACACAAAGGGAGTGGTGAAAGAACGTTCGGTTCGCATCATCATTGACGGAGGGAGTTGCAACAACTTGGCTAGCATGGAGTTGGTGGAGAAGCTATCTCTCACCACAAGACCACACCCCCATCCGTACTATATTCAGTGGTTTAACAATAGTGGTAAGATTAAGGTAACACGTTCTGTTCGTGTGCACTTTAGCATTGCGGCATATGCTGATTATGTTGATTGTGATGTGGTACCCATGCAAGCATGCTCTCTTTTACTTGGTAGACCATGGCAATTTGATAGGAATGTTGTACACCATGGTAGGACAAATCAGTTTACTCTGGTTCATCAGGATAAAAATATTGCTTTACTTCCTATGTCTCCTGAACAAATTGTGAAAGATGATCTTGCTAGAGCTAGTAAAGCTAAACAGGAGAAAAATAAGAGTGAAAATGAGATAGCAGCTAAAGAATTTGAGCAACAACATAAGACCAATAGCAAATCTTCTTCCGCTGTTTCTAATGAAATTAAATTGACTAGTCCAACTTTGCTTGCTACTAAGGTTGATATTTCGGATTTGGATGTTAGTCAATATGTGTGCTATGCTTTTGTGTGCAAAGAAGCTTTGTTTTCATTTGAGGAATTGCCTCCTTCTTTGCCTCCTGTTGTCACTGACCTTTTGCAGGAGTTTATTGACGTCTTTCCACAAGACGTGCCACCGGGATTACCACCTATTCGAGGGATTGAGCATCAGATTGACTTAATTCCCGGTGCTTCGCTGCCTAACCGTGCGCCATACCGTACCAATCCGGAGGAGACGAAGGAGATTCAGCGTCAAGTACAAGAGCTACTCGACAAAGGTTACATACGTGAATCCCTTAGTCCTTGTGCTGTTCCTGTTATATTAGTGCCTAAAAAGGATGGAACATGGCGTATGTGTGTTGATTGTCGAGCCATTAATAATATTACTATTCGTTATCGTCATCCTATTCCTAGGTTAGATGATATGCTTGATGAATTAAGTGGCTCTACCATGTTTTCCAAAGTTGATTTGCGTAGTGGATACCATCAAATTCGCATGAAATTAGGAGATGAATGGAAAACGGCTTTTAAAACTAAGTTTGGATTATATGAGTGGTTAGTCATGCCTTTTGGGTTAACTAATGCACCTAGCACTTTCATGAGATTAATGAACGAGGTTTTACGTGCTTTCATTGGACGATTTGTGGTAGTCTATTTTGATGATATACTAATTTATAGCAAATCTTTGGAGGAACATTTGGATCATTTACGTGCTGTTTTTATTGCTCTACGTAATGCACGTTTGTTTGGTAACCTTGGGAAGTGCACCTTTTGCACCGACCGAGTATCGTTTCTTGGCTATGTTGTTACTCCGCAGGGAATTGAAGTTGATAAAGCCAAGATCGAGGCGATTGAGAGTTGGCCGCAGCCCAAAACGGTCACACAAGTGAGGAGTTTTCTTGGCCTCGCTGGATTCTATAGGCGTTTTGTGAGAGATTTCAGCACCATTGCTGCACCTCTCAATGAGCTTACACGCAAGGATGTGCCTTTTACTTGGGGTACCGCACAGGAAGAAGCCTTCACCGTATTGAAAGATAAGTTAACACATGCTCCTTTGCTCCAACTTCCTGATTTTAATAAGACTTTTGAGCTTGAATGCGATGCTAGTGGGATTGGTTTGGGAGGTGTGTTATTACAAGATGCTAAACCTGTTGCTTACTTTTCTGAAAAATTGAGTGGGCCTAGTCTGAACTATTCTACTTATGATAAGGAATTATATGCTCTTGTTCGGACATTAGAAACTTGGCAACATTATTTATGGCCCAAAGAATTTGTTATACATTCTGATCATGAATCTTTGAAACACATAAGAAGTCAAGCAAAACTTAATCGTAGACATGCTAAGTGGGTTGAATTTATTGAGACTTTCCCTTATGTCATTAAACACAAGAAGGGGAAAGATAATATTATTGCTGATGCTTTGTCTCGTCGTTATACTATGCTTTCACAACTTGACTTCAAGATATTCGGTTTAGAGACAATCAAAGATCGATACGTAAATGATGCGGAATTTAAAGATGTATTGCAGAATTGTAGAGAGGGTAGAACATGGAACAAGTTTGTGCTTAATGATGGATTTGTGTTCCGTTCTAACAAGCTATGCATTCCAGCTAGCTCTATTCGTCTTTTGTTGTTGCAGGAGGCGCATGGAGGAGGATTAATGGGACACTTTGGCGTGAAGAAGACGGAGGACGTACTTGCTACACATTTCTTTTGGCCAAAGATGAGACGGGATGTTGAGCGTTTTGTTGCTCGCTGCACTACATGTCAAAAAGCTAAGTCACGACTCAATCCTCATGGTTTATACATGCCTTTACCTGTACCTAGTGTTCCGTGGGAGGACATATCCATGGACTTTGTTTTAGGCTTGCCTCGAACAAAGAATGGGAGGGATAGCATATTTGTTGTCGTGGATAGATTTTCTAAAATGGCACATTTTATACCATGTCATAAAAGCGATGATGCTGCTAATGTTGCTGATTTATTCTTTCGTGAGATTATTCGCTTACATGGTGTGCCCAATACTATTGTCTCGGATCGTGATACTAAGTTTCTTAGCCATTTTTGGAGATGCTTATGGGCTAAGTTGGGGACTAAACTACTTTTTAGTACTACATGTCATCCCCAAACTGATGGACAAACTGAAGTGGTCAATAGGACTTTGTCTACTATGCTTAGGGCTGTTTTAAAGAGTAACTTGAAACAGTGGGAAGAATGTTTACCTCATATTGAATTTGCTTATAATCGTTCATTGCATTCTACCACTAAAATGTGCCCTTTTGAGATTGTTTATGGTTTTCTACCTCGTGCACCTATTGATTTGCTGCCTCTTCCATCTTCGGAGAAGGTTAATTTTGATGCTAAGCAACGTGCTGAATTGATATTAAAAATGCATGAGTTAACTAAAGAAAACATTGAGCGCATGAATGCTAGATACAAGCTTGCTGGTGATAGGGGTCGAAAGCATGTTGTGTTTGAACCCGGAGATCTTGTTTGGTTACATCTACGTAAAGATAGGTTTCCTGATTTGCGCAAGTCTAAGTTAATGCCTCGAGCTGATGGTCCCTTTAAGGTTTTGCAGAAAATTAATGATAATGCATATAAACTTGAGCTACCTGCAGCCTTTGGGGTTAGTCCCACATTTAATATTGCAGATTTGAAGCCTTATTTGGAAGAAGATGATGAGCTTCCGTCGAGGACGACTTCAATTCAAGAAGGGGAGGATGATGAGGACATCTCTACTAATGTTACACCCACATCTTCACAAACTACACATAATGGACCAGTTACTAGAGCACGCGCACGTCAATTAAATTATCAGGTACTTTCGTTTCTTGCGAATCCTTCTAATATTCAAGAACATATGATGCTGCCTAAATTAGATACTTTTGTTTGTCTTATGAATGAAGGACCTAGCATGGACAAGAAGGATGGTCATTGGAGCGGGATCAAGCATGGAGAAGAAGGTGCGCGCGCGGGAAAGGACAGCGGAGCTTCCCGTGGTGATTATCGCACTTTGAAGCCACCATAAGGCGCGCATGAAGACTTGGACGAGAGACACAAGATGCCACATTAATATTTTCGTCCAAGAGTTATTATAGGTGCTGCGTCACCTTATTATTGGGCCAGGCCCATGTATTTTCGAAATACACTTAATAGGCTATTTTTTAGAGTCCGTATGTGTGGGGAAACCGAGTTAGGGTTGTTTTCGGACCCCTCCTCCAAGGGGCCACGAAATTCCCCTCTGTTCCCCCATATATACAGCCCTTAGGGCATCGTTTAGACTTCGGTTTTAATTAGATTTAAGTTAGCCATAGCCGCAACTTCGAGTTCTTCGTTTGTGTCATCCGACCAGGCCAAGACCGCATTGGAACCCCAACTTCTGTTAATCTTTCATCTTATATTCGCAATATCCAGATTGCAATTCTTAGTTCTTGCTTGTTCTTCGATTGCTTGCAGGAATTGACCTTCGTGGTCAGGTTGATCGTGCATCCGCGGGATCAATAACCTCTCGGAGTTGGTTTAGCGATTGCTAAGGCGCAACGTCTTCGCACGTTCGTAGTCGGGTCGTGAAAGTCTACTCCACCAAAATCGATCTCCACCATCTCATCGAAACATCGGGACACCTTCGCCTCTATCATGTACCTAGTGTTCCGTGGGAGGACATATCCATGGACTTTGTTTTAGGCTTGCCTCGAACAAAGAAGGGGAGGGATAGCATATTTGTTGTCGTGGATAGATTTTCTAAGATGACACATTTTATACCATGTCATAAAAGCGATGATGCTGCTAATGTTGCTGATTTATTCTTTGGAGAGATTATTCGTTTACATGGTGTGCCCAATACTATTGTCTCTGATCGTGATACTAAGTTTCTTAGCCATTTTTGGAGATGCTTATGGGCTAAGTTGGGGACTAAACTACTTTTTAGTACTACATGTCATCCCCAAACTGATGGACAAACTGAAGTGGTCAATAGGACATTGTCTACTATGCTTAGGGCTGTTTTAAAAAGTAACTTGAAACTGTGGGAAGAATGTTTACCTCATATTGAATTTGCTTATAATCGTTCAGTGCATTCTACCACTAAAATGTGCCCTTTTGAGATTGTTTATGGTTTTCTACCTCGTGCACCTATTGATTTGCTGCCTCTTCCATCTTCGGAGAAGGTTAATTTTGATGCTAAGCAACGTGCTGAATTGATATTAAAAATGCATGAGTTAACTAAAGAAAACATTGAGCGCATGAATGCTAGATACAAGCTTGCTGGTGATAGGGGTCGAAAGCATGTTGTGTTTGAACCAGGAGATCTTGTTTGGTTACATCTACGTAAAGATAGGTTTCCTGATTTGCGCAAGTCTAAGTTAATGCCACGAGCTGATGGTCCCTTTAAGGTTTTACAGAAAATTAATGATAATGCATATAAACTTGAGCTACCTGCAGATTTTGGGGTTAGTCCCACATTTAACATTGCAGATTTGAAACCTTATTTGGGAGAAGATGATGAGCTTCCGTCGAGGACGACTTCAATTCAAGAAGGGGAGGATGATGAGGACATCCCTACTAATGTTACACCCATACCCTCACCAACTACACATACTGGACCAGTTACTAGAGCACGTGCACGTCAACTAAATTATCAGGTACTTTCGTTTCTTGCGAATCCTTCTATTGTTCATGAACATATGATGCTGCCTAAATTAGATACTTTTGTTTTGCTTATGAATGAAGGACCTAGCATGGACACGAAGGATGGTCATTGGAGCGGGATCAAGAATGGAGAAGAAGGTGCGCGCGGGGGAAAGTACAGTGGAGTTTCCAGTGGGGATTTTCGCACATTGAAGCCACCATAAGGCATGCATGAAGGCTTGGACGGAATACACGAGATGCCACTTCATTATTTTCGTCCAAGAGCAATTATAGGTGCTGCGTCACCTTAATATTGGGCTGGGCCCATGTAATTTCGAAATACCACATTATAGGCTGTTTTTAGAGTCCGTATGTGTGGGGAAACCGAGTTAGGGTTGTTTTCGGACCCCACCTCCAAGGGTTCACGAAAATCCCCTCTGTTCCCCCATATATACAGCCCTTAGGGCGTCGTTTAGACTTGGGTTTTAATTAGATATAAGTTAGCCATAGCCGCAACTTCGAGCTCTTCGTTTGTGTCATCCGACCAGGCCAAGACCTCATTGGAACCCCAACTTTCGTAATCATTCATCTTATATTCGCAATATCCAGATTGCAATTCTTAGTTCTTGCTTGTTCTTCGATTGCTTGCAGGAATTAGACCTTCGTGGTCAGGTTGATCGTGCATCCGCGGGATCAATAACCTCTCGGAGTTGGTTTAGCGATCGCTAAGGCGCAACGTCTTCGCACGTTCGTAGTCGGATCGTGAAAGTTGCCTCCACCATAATCGATCTCCACCATCTCATCGAAACATCGGGACACCTTCGCCTCTATCACGAAGATGCGGCAATTAGCTAAGCAGTCTTTTTAACTAAAAGAAATCCAAAGAAAAACCCTAGGGGTTGATCTACTTATATAGGACTAAAGGGTGGAGGCCAAGGGGGTGGAAGGACATCCCAAGGAGTCCTAAAACTAAACCTAGGTCGTACAAGGCACTTGGGCCCATGTGGAGGTGATGCAACACCTATTGAGTTGGACTTTGATTCGGATTCTGCTGCTGGGTCGCACCGTTTTCGCAATATCTCCACGCTCCGAAGGAATTTGAAGGTGAAACCAATTGCGTTGGAAACTAGACGAGATAAGCTATCACCAGAAAAAAGAATCACCCAATTTGGAGTTTGTATGTAGAAACGGCGGCTGTTTGAAGTTGGGTATATCTCTGCAGTCCGAATCTGAGTCCATGACGTGAAAGACTTGGTCTCTATCTTCTCTTGGGCCAAAAGTGACGTGAAATAACTTCTTGTACAGCACACAATCATGCCCCTTTGTATTGACTTCATTTCTTGATCAAATATAGAGTAATTAATGGTCATATCCATGATAATTATGTCCTCGTCATCTTCATGCTTGAACATGCTCCAATGCTCATCCTTCTTGTCCATGCTAGGTCCTTCATTTGTCAGCAACAGAAATATATCGACGTTAGGCAGCATCATATTCACATGAACATTAGAAACATTACCAAGAAGCGAAAGTACCTGATAATTTAATTGGTGTGCACGATCTCTAGTAATTGCTCCAGTAGGTATATTAGCAGGGGTTGTGGCTGTAACTATGGTAGTCATGTCCTCATCATCCTCCCCTTCTTGAAAATAAAGCCGTCCCCGGCGTTTCTTAATCTGAAATGTGGCTAACAAAAGAGAAAAGGTGTACATGTTGTATATATATATGTCATCCATTCTTACTTCCCTTAGTTTTTGGACATGTAACACATGTATATATGAGTAACTTTCGTATGTCGTGAAATATAAACATATATGATCATCACAATACATAAACGACATGAAAGTATTGCAACTCAGTTTGCGTATATAAGTGAAGCTCTTATTCATATCTAAAGATGTACAATGCTCATCATTAAACCATCCCAATACCGGTGAAGAAACATTAATGTTTTTCGAAGGGCATGCTACAACAGGCTTAACTAAGTAGTCATGCAACAAGTCATTCGACGCAGAATCATCACCAAGATTAGAGGTCATATCAAAATGATTAAGAGTTGGCAGTTTCATAATAGTAACATGATTATCCAAAATAGATGGTGTGCTCAAATCAACAGGTAACTCAAGACATGATGTATTAAAGTCTATTAGGCAAGCAACATCTTCATGTGAAGTTATGACATTCTCGAAAATTGGTTGTGTGATGAAACTACTGGATAGCTCAACACATGTTGCTTTTAAATCAGCAAGGTTCTCATGTGGAGGGGAAAGATCCATACTTTTGTCATTACCTTTTTGTGATGATAGATCAGATATTGGAGGAGTGCTTACGACAATTGATGTGGTTATGGTAGTGCTCATAGTGGTTGAAGGAACAACCTTCTCAACTTGTGGTATTTGCACATTCCGCTTGTTCGTCTTCTGGGCAACACGTCTGTCGATTTCCTGTTCAGCTTTACAAGCAAGACGAAACAAACGATCCATAGGATAACACTTTTCATGAATTAGGATATCCTGAATGTCACGGTTTAAACCTTCCCAAAATATGTCCATGAAATATTCTTCACTTTCCTCTAAAAGAGAATGCAAGAATGTAGTTTCTAAAGCATCATAATATTCTGAAACAGTTTTAGTACCTTGTTTTAATTTTTTTAATTTCCTAACCTTGTCACGAGTATAATAAGAGGGAACGAATCTATATCGCATAGCAAGTTTGAGATCATTCCAAGTATTAGGTATATAATCAGGATATAAACTACAATATTCATTCCACCAAATAGAAGCAAAATCTTTGAAAGCACTAATTGCAGTTTTTACTTTCTTATGCTCAAGAAAATTATGGGAAACAAATATATCATTTATTTCAAACTCCCACTCAATGTATAAATCAGGTCTTAGACGTCCATGAAAGTGTGGTATAGAAACAATAACCTGATCATGTGCATGCTTATGTGTGTTTACCTTTTGCAGTGACTGTTGTGTAGTTGTAGGTGGTGGCAAATCTCCAACTATAGTTGCCGCCCAAGAAGATCTAACTCCAGAACCTGCCATGATTAGTAGAAAACAAGAAACAAATCACAAGTATATGTCCCTATGAACTACTAGGATGTGGTGGTAAAACGCTCACAGAATAGCAAATATCAATGTCTTACTAGTTCTTACCATGCAGCAGGTGGTGATCGGCAACCAATGGTGTCAAAGAACTCCAAAGATTAAGTAGAGCGATTGCCAGGTGAACGCACGTATACACGATGTAGAAATATGTGGAGCTTGGAAGGCTTTAATATGGTGGCAAAAATATCAGCAATAATCAATTCAGAGATGCAAAATTGAATTAACGCTCAACGACGATACTGTGCTGATCCTAGTCTAGACCGGACTAGAGACGCGAGCCTAGAACACTAATGTGGTCACGACGTAGCACAACTAGCAGCAATGAATGATATGAAGTAGCTCTGGATAGCAAGATATAAGTGAAAATCATCAAGAGAGCAAAGATAATGGTGAAAATAGGTTCCAAATCAAGATACACCAATATTCTCGCTACAACTTCCCTTGTAAATATATTTGCTAATTTTTTGATATTTTTCCTCCAATAGGGCACTGACTTAAGCTTTCCGACGCAATAAGAATCACTCAATTTAGAGTTCGGATGAGGTGTCAAGAAAATTGAGAATCAGTCCGAAATCTGACAAAAACTTTGTTCGGAAGCTTTAGAGGTCAAAAAAGTCCGTCTTAGAAGACGATCTGGAGTTTCAAATAACACACTAGCTCCAGAACTATTTAGAAGCGGCTCGGAAATATCTTTAATTTGAGTACTCGTGGAGCCAAAACGGACTTCGGATGACAAAGTTATGCCAGTTTTAGTGGACACTGCTCAAAACTGATTCCGACGAGATTTCAAATACGAGTTCAACTAGAGATAGATCCGAAATTTTTCTTCTTTTTTCCTTTTTTTCTTTCTTTTTTTTCCTTTTTCTTTATTCTCTCTTTTTTCAACTCTTTTTCTCTCTTTTTCTATGGTGGATGGTAGAAGTAGGCAGCGGATGGGATGATGGTGCAGCGGCGGCGGTGACTAACGTGAACAGAACTCGAAACTCTAAAGTACTAGATACTAAGACCAGCAACTGAACACGACGATGCAACCGATAATTCAATAAAGCAAAGCACCGAAAAGAAAATTGCAAAGTCTCAGATTGGTTTGGATATGACGATCTAATCCTATTTTTATGGCTTTTTGTGTGGATGATAGGTGATAAAAAAAACAGATCTACTATATGGATGTGGAATTCTCACCGAGCAACCTGAAAACTGATACCACTTGATAGAGGCGGGGTGTCCCGATCTTTCGATGAGAGATAACTATCGATTTGGTGGAGACGACTCTGACGATCCGACTACGAACGTGCAACAACGTCGCGCCTTAGCAATCGCTAAACCAATCTCCGGAGGTTATTGACCACGTCGGAGCACGATCAACCTGACCACGAAGGTCTAGTGCCTGCAAGAAATCGAAGAACAAGCAAGAACTATGATAAAGCAATCTGAATATTGCGAATATGTAGATGAAGTATGAATAAAGTTGGGATTCCAAAAGCGGTCTTGATTTGGTCGTTGGACACAAACCGAGTACACGAAGATGCGGCAATTAGCTAAGCAGTCTTTTTAACTAAAAGAAATCCAAAGAAAAACCCTAGGGGTTGATCTACTTATATAGGACTAAAGGGTGGAGGCCAAGGGGGTGGAAGGACATCCCAAGGAGTCCTAAAACTAAACCTAGGTCGTACAAGGCACTTGGGCCCATGTGGAGGTGATGCAACACCTATTGAGTTGGACTTTGATTCGGATTCTGCTGCTGGGTCGCACCGTTTTCGCAATATCTCCACGCTCCGAAGGAATTTGAAGGTGAAACCAATTGCGTTGGAAACTAGACGAGATAAGCTATCACCAGAAAAAAGAATCACCCAATTTGGAGTTCGTATGTAGAAACGGCGGCTGTTTGAAGTTGGGTATATCTCTGCAGTCCGAATCTGAGTCCATGACGTGAAAGACTTGGTCTCTATCTTCTCTTGGGCCAAAAGTGACGTGAAATAACTTCTTGTACAGCACACAATCATGCCCCTTTGTATTGACTTCATTTCTTGATCAAATATAGAGTAATTAATGGTCATATCCATGATAATTATGTCCTCGTCATCTTCATGCTTGAACATGCTCCAATGCTCATCCTTTTTGTCCATGCTAGGTCCTTCATTTGTCAGCAACAGAAATATATCGACGTTAGACAGCATCATATTCACATGAACATTAGAAACATTACCAAGAAGCGAAAGTACCTGATAATTTAATTGGTGTGCACGATCTCTAGTAATTGCTCCAGTAGGTATATTAGCAGGGGTTGTGGCTGTAACTATGGTAGTCATGTCCTCATCATAACCTCTCGGAGTTGGTTTAGCGATTGCCAAGGCGCAACGTCTTCGCACGTTCGTAGTCGGGTCGTGAAAGTCTACTCCACCAAAATCGATCTCCATCATCTCATCGAAACATCGGGACACCTTCGCCTCTATCACCTTCTATTTCTCAAGCGCCGCCAAGCACAACGTCCTATACCCGCGCTCCAACATCAAGCGGTGGTCCTTCAAACACACGGCCACCGGCAAATTCTTCAACACGTTCTCCATCAACCACAACAAGTTTCAAGCCACGAGAACCTCCCAAGACCCTGCCACCCAAAGATGAAAAGACTAGCTCCATTGCATGCTTCACTTGCAAGGGCCGCGGCCACAAGTCTTTTGAATGCCCCACCAAGAGGACCATGATCATCACCGAAGACGGCGAGTATGATTCCATAAGTGAGGGTGAAATGGATGCATTGGCCCAAGTCTCTCAACATATCCAAGCAAATAATGATGATGAAGACGGCCACATATATTGTGACAATGATGCAAGTCCCTCTCTCGTGGTGTCCAAGATGTTGAATCTCCAACAAGAGCTCGATGAGAATCAAAGGTGCCACATCTTCCACACCAAGGCGGGAATCAAAGGCCGATCCGTGAAGGTCATTATTGATGGCGGAAGTTGCCACAACTTAGCAAGCGAAGAGCTTTGTACCAAACTTAACCTCATCAAGAAGAAGCACCCTCACCCATACAAGGTGCAATGGCTTAGTGACTCCGGATCCATAAAAGTGGACCACACGGTGATAAAGAGCAACACACCTGATGACAACACCGGGGGGAATCCTCTAAAGTTTGTCTCGATCTTTCACAGCGAGCAACCTGGATAGAAATCCTTCCAATCACGCGAAGAACGCAACCTGAAGAAGAGGAAAGAATCCAGCAAGCAACGTGATGGACATCACCACGCCTCAAACCAAAACACGACAATCCTTGATGAACACAAGAACCTCCGCGGCAATCTTTATTGGATAAACGGCATCGCCAACCCCGGAGGGAAGCTTCACCAAGAGATACAACTCTTAACCCTAAAATTCTTGTCTAAACTTAAGCTTACCCTAATACTCGTAGGGGGTGTTCTATTTATAAGCTAGGGAATAAAACTAGGGATACATGGGCTGCAGCCCGTCAGATCTGCGCGCAGGCAGTTTCAGACGTCCGAATCGTGTCGGACTTCCGGATCGGTACTGTACTCGGGAGCCGCCGTCCTCGTTGCTGATGTCGGACGTCCGAATTGGGTCGGACGTCCGATGTCCAGAATCCTGTCCATCTTCGCCTCCTCCGTCCAGCGCATATCTCAACCTCCGTCGTCCTGCCCATATCATCCTCCCCCCCTTCAAAAAGCGTTGTCCCCAACGCGTGAGGTTCTTCTCGAGAGGGTGGTGTGATATTAACATTATCACACGTCTTTGCCACTTGACTTGATGCAGCACCGAGCGCCTCCTTTCTTCTCCATATGAGTTTGGACTTTGGCGCCACCACCTTCTTCTTCTCAACTCTTGCTGGAGCCCTTTGTAGATGAACATGAATATTCTTTGTACGACCCTGCAAAGTGGTAATGCCCGGCCACACAACTGACGAACACGTCCATCCTTGCCTTTGTGCACACGCACGGCTACTCCAACAAAACGTCGCAGAGGTGTTCGAACAAAACTGCTGTCATCGAACCTCGTCGTCATATGCACCGAGTCACGAACAACACCACTGTCATCAGTCTGAACACCTTTGTCAACACAAACTGAAGGTGCATCACATGCTGTAATGTCCTTCCTTTCATCACGAAGAGGCGTAACTTCAACCGGCTTGTCACCAACAAGTACAACTGGCTTGTCATCTACAGGCATGGCTGAATTAGTTTCAGTACTGATGCTCCTAGCATCATGCTCCTCAGGCTGCAACTTAGCTAAACTTGGTTGTAGTTTAGCCTTGTGCAACTTCTCCTTGCGAACCACCAGCACCACATCGGACTTGATATGATCATCTCCCATATGCTTCAAAGTCCTGTGTTTGCCATCATGCATAAAAGAATATGTATTTGCTCGGCCCGCATGTATAGCATTGCGATCATACTGCCATGGACGCCCAAGTAACAGTCCACACAACTCCAATGGCAACACATCACACTCAACCTCATCAACATAGTCACCAACTGTAAATGGCACACGCACCTTATGAGTAACCTTTAGCATACCGCAGCTATTCAACCACTCGAGATGCTTTGGTTCAGGAATACGCCATGTGGAAAACCTCAATGCTTCCACCATCGCTTTGCTAATGCCATTGGTACAGCTACCACCATCAATCATCAACTTGCATGCTTTGCCTTTAATCATACACTGCGCCTGAAATAAATTCCATCGCTGACATCTATCCACTTTCATACAAGTATCACCATGTACTCTCTTGAGTTGCACATTCAACCCACTCAATGGTACAACATCATCCACAACATCCTTGCCAACATCATCCGCCACGTCAGAAATTATGGTTGCTGCCTCATCAATTTTCTGTAGTGGAACAACCGTCTGACTAATCTCAACAGAATTTGGAATCAACTCCTTTTGAGAGCTAGCAGAAAAATCGGAGATTGTTTTGGATATAGTTGCCGCTTATGTTTCAGCCTTCGCTAATATCTGCAAAATCTTTGATATATCATCCAAATCTACATCATATGGACCAACCGCAGTATTGTTTTCGCGTTTGCGGCTGTACCGCTGCGAACCGGAAGCGGAGGCCATACAATCTGGAAAGCACACAAGATATCCTTTCCAATTTGTGCTTACACGCCTTATTTGGAGCACGGATGCGGATTCTGCACCTATATCAATTTCGGGACTCCTGACAGCCAAATCCAATTACGAGATTCCTTTCTCTTCAATCTCTAGCAATCTCCTCGCAAATCAATCTAGCGGAAACAAATCTGCATAAACACAGCAGCAATCTGCAGCCTCTATGCACAATCTCCTCCAAACAAATCAATCTGAACGAGAAATCCTCCAAGCAAACTCCTCCCAACGAAACCGATCTAGATGCGATCGGTCAACACAATCTCGCCGTGATCAACCCGAAAATCTAATACCACATGATAAAGAGCAACACACCTGATGACAACACCGGGGGGAATCCTCTAAAGTTTGTCCCGATCTTTCACAACGAGCAACCTGGATAGAAATCCTTCCAATCACGCGAAGAACGCAACCTGAAGAAGAGGAAAGAATCCATCAAGCAACGTGATGGAGATCACGACGCCTCAAACCAAAACACGACAATCCTTGATGAACACAAGAACCTCCGCGGCAATCTTTATTGGATAAACGGCATCGAAAACCCCGGAGGGAAGCTTCACCAAGAGATAGAACTCTTAACCCTAAAATTCTTGTCTAAACTTAAGCTTACCCTAAAACTCGTAGGGGGTGTTCTATTTATAAGCTAGGGGATAAAACTAGGGATACATGGGCTGCAGCCCGTCAGATCTGCGCGCAGGCAGTTTCGGACGTCCGATGCGTCGGACGTCCGAATCGTGTCGGACTTCCGGATCAGTACTGTACTCGGGAGCCGCCGTCCTCGTTGCTGATGTCGGACGTCCGAATTGGGTCGGACGTCCGATGTCCAGAATCCTGTCCATCTTCGCCTCCTCCGTCCAGCGCATATCTCAACCTCCGTCGTCCTGCCCATATCATGACACCGTGTGGAAGTATCATTCAAAATCGGAGCCTGCGAAGACACATTGGAATGTGACGTGGTCCCAATGAGCGTGTGTCATTTGCTCTTGGGTCGGCCTTGGCAATTTGATAGGAGTAGGAGTGTTCTACACAATGGTCGCACCAATCACTATATCTTCAAGTGGAGGGGCAAAGAATTGTCCTTCGTCCCATGACCCCAAGTCCAGTTGATGAGGACATCCCTACTACAACTACTACTTCCCCAACTCTTCATGATGAACAAGCCAATCAAATCCGACTTGGACCTATTACAAGAGCCCGTGCTAAGTTATTAGAACAGCAGGTGAATTTGCTCTTACTCGAGTCTGATGATCGGCTTAGTGAGAATTATATACTGCCTAAATCCTTGTGTGTTTGTATGATCAGGTATCAAGGTGAAGCCAAGGAACAAGGACAAGCTACATTGGAAGAAGAACCTCAAGAAGACAAGGCCAGGAAGAACCAAGCTTCAGGCCGCGGTACTACCGCGCTGACCGCGGTACTACCGCGCCACGGTACTACCGGGCCTACTACCGCACGTACTACCGCGGCAACAGAAGGTTTACGGTAGTCCTTACGGTACTACCGTAACTACTACTGTGCTGGTCAGGAGAGATGCGGAAGTGGTTACGGTAGTAGCCGCGGTACTACTGCCCCCGCGGTACTACCGCGCCTATCATGGTACTACCGTGCTGCCTGCGCGCAGAAACGGGCCTACGGCCCATATATCCGAGTCTGGACCCCTTAGACTATAAATACAAGTCCCCCTACGAGTTTTAGAGTCAGACCACGTTTAGATAAACCCTAGTTCCTGAGGATTTCTCCAAGCATTCATCTTGAATCAAATACTTCAATTCGTATCGATCTGAAGTGTTGCTACTGCAAGTCTTGTGTGATCTGTTGTTCACTGGGAATTAGTAGATTGCAAATTACCGTCTCGTGGTCGACGGCTACGTTGCGCAAGTGTGTGAAGTTGTGAATATCCAAAGGGTACAAAGCTGTCGCATTGGCAACAGGGATCTAACGAGGAGAGTTCATCGGCTACCCACAAGTTATCTATCATCGCCCCCATAAATCACCGTTCTCTTACTAAGAAGATCGGGCCACCCCTTATCATCTTGGTATCAGATTTCCAGTGTTTCCTCGGTAAGCATCCACCAAATCCCCCATAGATCGTTTTGTTTTCGTCCTATCCAGAAAAAGCCATACAAAAATATTAGGGTTTAGTGTTTTTGCCATAACCTAGAGTGCATCTTTTCCAAGTTTTAGTTGCTGATCGTCGTCCAGTTTGCGTAATTTGTTTTTGATCGAGTCTTAGCTTTCCTATTTTTTGTGTCTCACAAGTCGGAGTGTCTTTATCGTGTTAGATTGGTTTGTGTCTAGTTAGTTTGTTTTCGTTATCTTTTATCCCTCAGTTTGTGTCTCCGTTTGATAGCCATAGTTAGCCTTTCTTTGGTGTCGCACTTTCCTATTGAGACTAGCATATCTTTGCTCTTCGGGCTGCTCCTATAGGTTTTGAAGTGCATCAAGTGGTTTGTGCAAAGTTGAGTTGGGTTGCTGTTTACTTCACGTTGAGTCGGAAAAAAAAGAGAACGAGAAAAGAGAAAAATAATCAAAAAAAAAGGAAAGAGTTGAGCAAAAAGCCTAGCAAACAGAGACAGAAAAGGCAAAGTTGATTACATATTTTGTGCAGCCTTGAGTTCCTTTTTCTACCACGTTCATATCACTAGTAGATTGAGCAATCTTGTGCCCGTACACTTTGAGCTTTTGCTAGAATTTCTCTCTTTTGCAATTGCAACACGAGCATTACTCTGCCACACATATTGTGCGCTCAATTTCATAGTTGCTTTTGCCCAGTTGTTCTCCACCGCGTGTGTTCCCCGTAGAACTTCTTGGCATACGATCAGCACCAGGATTTGTGAATTGGTGTAGTTAGGGTGCCATACCTATAGCTCCACCACATATATCCTGCTTTGTCGTGTGTTCACTCTTTTACTCGGGTATTCACTTCTTCACATCCGTGCACTAGTCCTCCATCCGAACGGGTACGCATTACTATTCACTTTGGAACGGTAAGATTCACCTTTTCTTGTCAGTTTTGAGTGAGTTGTGAGTGTCCACCAAAATATTTTGATTTAGTGCACTAACCTACTAATCATGTCTCAAAGTGGTTTTGATGTGATGCAGAAACAGGACAAGGATGCGCCAGTTACATGGGAGGCATATGAAGGTCTCCGTGATCATTTGACTGGGATGTTTACTAAATCCGCTGATGCGATTGATATGAATGTTCAAGCGGTGCAACTGAAAGTGGACGCGACTGAAGCTGCAGTCACCACTATGCAACAACAACATGCTGCTATACAGCAGAGCCTACAACAAATGACAACATCTGTCACGGGCATACAAGCAGCTATGGTACAACGCCAACCTGCTCAGGAGGATGATGGTAGTGTCCATGGTGACAATGCTGATTTGAGGGGCAATCAAGGCCGTGGGCGTGGTGTTCACGGGCCGGTTCGCCAACCTCCACTTGGTTTTGGTGCGCGCCGTTTACCCATTCAGCAAGAAGATGTCTTGAGCAAGCCCAAGTTTAACATCCCCAAATTTGAAGGTTCCACGGATGTGGAAGAGTACCTCACATGGGAGCTTAAGAAGGAAAAATTATCGCGTTTGCATGATTATCCGGAGGACAAGAAGATCAAGATTGCTTCGTCCGAGTTTGACGGTTATGCCTTGCGTTGGTGGGAGAGTGTGTTGACCGAGATACAAGAAACCGATGGGCAGCCTATTCGTACATGGCGTGACATGAAGGCGACCATGAAAGCTCGGTTCGTTCCCACTAATTACTTACGGGCAGTTTTTGATAAATTGCAACAATTGAAGCAAGGTACTATGTCCGTTGATGCATACTATATGGAGATGGAGATGTTGCTGCAACGTGCGCGAGTTCGCGAAGAGGTTGAGATGACTATGCAACGTTTTCTCCATGGGCTGAAATTTAATATCAAGAGTATTGTGCGGCATCACCAATACTATAATATGAATGATCTATTGCATCTTGCAAGGGAGGTTGAATCCCAGCTTGCAGAAGAGGCACAACTGAAGTCCAGATACTCTACATCTGGCAGATTTTCCCCACGGACACCGTCCGCGCCTATGGAGAATTATGGTGCCAATACTCGGGCTTCTTCTTCAGTTTCCAAGCCAGCCTCCAATGGTTCTATGGCCAAGAAGCCAGCTGCTCCTGCCACTAGTGCAGGCTCCAACATGTCTACAGCTCGCAATCGCGAGATGACTTGTCATTCTTGCGGTAATCCGGGTCACTTTAAGAGAGATTGCCCGAACCGAAAGGTCATGTTTATTAATGAAGAAACCGGCGAGTATGAAACCGGTGATGATGAAGACCCAGCCGCATTGGATGATGAAGGTTACAATACCGAAGAAGGCATGGATGCTTTTCCGTCACATGCTCCTACCATTGTGGTGTCACAACGTGCTCTTACGGTGCAGCCACATGCTGATTCTCAGCGCTGCAATCTGTTCCAAACCAAGGCGCTCGTTGGCCCCAACAAAGCTTGCAAAGTGATTATTGATGGAGGTAGCTGCCGCAACCTCGCAAGCAAGGAGTTATGTGCCAAGCTCAATCTGAAATACTTACCTCACCCAAATCCTTATTATGTCCAATGGTTGAGTGACAGTGGTGAGATGAAGGTGAATCACATGGTGCGCGTAAATTTTGAGATAGGCCCATACAAGGATTCCATCGATTTTGATTTAGTGCCTATGACAGTTTGCCATCTCTTATTGGGTCGGCCGTGGTTATATGATCGCCATGTGCAACACAATGGCCGAGCCAATACATATCATTTGGAGTTCAAGGGCAAGAAAGTTAATCTCCATCCTATGTCCCCACAGCAAATTGTGAATGAGTCTCGTCAGAAGGTAGAGGTGAATGTAGAACCAACACGAGAGAACAATGTAATACCTGTGAGTGATAATATAACGAAAAGTGCGAGAGAGACTAGTTTGCTTACATTAGCCACCAAAGAAGACATGAGAGAATTTAGTGCGGATCCTACAGCCATACTGATAGAGGCGAAGGTGTCCCGATGTTTCGATGAGATGGTGGAGATCGATTATGGTGGAGACGACTTTCACGATCCGACTACGAACGTGCGAAGACGTTGCGCCTTAGCGATCGCTAAACCAACTCCGAGAGGTTATTGATCCCGCGGATGCACGATCAACCTGACCATGAAGGTCTAATTCCTGCAAGCAATCGAAGAACAAGCAAGAACTAAGAATTGCAATCTGGATATTACGAATATAAGATGAATGATTACAAAAGTTGGGGTTCCAATGAGGTCTTGGCCTGGTCGGATGACACAAACGAAGAGCTCGAAGTTGCGGCTATGGCTAACTTAAATCTAATTAAAACCCAAGTCTAAACGACGCCCTAAGGGCTGTATATATGGGGGAACAGAGGGGATTTTCGTGACCCCTTGGAGGTGGGGTCCGAAAACAACCCTAACTCGGTTTCCCCACACATACGGACTCTAAAAACAGCCTATAATGTGGTATTTCAAAATTACATGGGCCCAGCCCAATATTAAGGTGACGCAGCACCTATAATTGCTCTTGGACGAAAATAATGAAGTGGCATCTCGTGTATTTCGTCCAAGCCTTCATGCATGCCTTATGGTGGCTTCAAAGTGCGAAAATCCCCACTGGAAGCTCCATTGTTCTTTCCCGCGCGCGCACCTTCTTCTCCATGCTTGATCCCGCTCCAATGACCGTCCTTCTTGTCCATGCTAGGTCCTTCATTCATAAGCAAAACAAAAGTATCTAATTAGGCAACATCATATGTTCATGAACATTAGAAGGATTCGCAAGAAACGAAAGTACCTAATAATTTAGTTGACGTGCACGTGCTCTAGTAACTGGTCCAGTATGTGTAGTTGGTGAAGATGTGGGTGTAACATTAGTAGAGATGTCCTCATCACAAAGGGTGTGGTGAAAGAACGTTCGGTTTGCATCATCATTGATGGAGGGAGTTGCAACAACTTGGCTAGCATGGAGTTGGTGGAGAAGCTATCTCTCACCACAAGACCACACCCCCATCCGTACTATATTCAGTGGTTTAACAATAGTGGTAAGATTAAGGTAACGCGTTCTGTTCGTGTGCACTTTAGCATTGCTGCATATGCTGATTATGTTGATTTTTATGTGGTACCCATGCAAGCATGCTCTCTTTTACTTGGTAGATCATGGCAATTTGATAGGAATGTTGTACACCATGGTAGGACAAATCAGTTTACTCATCAGGATAAAAATATTGCTTTACTTCCTATGTCTCCTGAACAAATTGTGAAAGATGATCTTGCTAGAGCTAGTAAAGCTAAACAGGAGAAAAATAAGAGTGAAAATGAGATAGCAGCTAAAGAATTTGAGCAACAACATAAGACTAATAGCAAATCTTCTTCTGCTGTTTCTAATGAAATTAAATTGACTAGTCCAACCTTGCTTGCTACTAAGGTTGATATTTCGGATTTGGATGTTAGTCAATATGTGTGCTATGCTTTTGTGTGCAAAGAAGCTTTGTTTTCATTTGAGGAATTGCCTCCTTCTTTGCCTCCTGTTGTCACTAACCTTTTGCAGGAGTTTATAGACGTCTTTCCACAAGACGTACCACCGGGATTACCACCTATTCGAGGGATTGAGCATCAGATTGACTTAATTCCCGGTGCTTCGCTGCCCAACCGTGCGCCATACCGTACCAATCCGGAGGAGACGAAGGAGATTCAGCGTCAAGTACAAGAGCTACTCGACAAAGGTTACATACGTGAATCCCTTAGTACTTGTGTTGTTCCTGTTATATTAGTGCCTAAAAAGGATGGAACATGGCGTATGTGTGTTGATTGTCGAGCCATTAATAATATTACTATTCGTTATCGTCATCCTATTCCTAGGTTAGATGATATGCTTGATGAATTAAGTGGCTCTACCATGTTTTCCAAAGTTGATTTGCGTAGTGGATACCATCAAATTCGCATGAAATTAGGAGATGAATGGAAAATGGCATTTAAAATTAAGTTTGGATTATATGAGTGGTTAGTCATGCCTTTTGGGTTAACTAATGCACCTAGCACTTTCATGAGATTAATGAACGAGGTTTTACGTGCTTTCATTGGACGATTTGTGGTAGTCTATTTTGATGATATACTGATTTATAGCAAATCTTTGGAGGAACATTTGGATCATTTACGTGCTGTTTTTATTGCTCTACGTAATGCACGTTTGTTCGGTAACCTTGGGAAGTGCACCTTTTGCACCGACCGAGTATCGTTTCTTGGCTATGTTGTTACTCCGCAGGGAATTGAAGTTGATAAAACCAAGATCGAGGTGATTGAGAGTTGGCCGCAGCCCAAAACGGTCACACAAGTGAGGAGTTTTCTTGGCCTCGCTGGATTCTATAGGAGTTTTGTGAGAGATTTCAGCACCATTGCTGCACCTCTCAATGAGCTTACATGCAAGGATGTGCCTTTTACTTGGGGTACCGCACAAGAAGAAGCCTTCACGGTATTGAAAGATAAGTTAACACATGCTCCTTTGCTCCAACTTCCTGATTTATTAATACTTTTGAGCTTGAATGCGATGCTAGTGGGATTGGTTTGGGAGGTGTGTTATTACAAGATGCTAAACCTGTTGCATACTTTTCTGAAAAATTGAGTGGGCCTAGTCTGAACTATTCTACTTATGATAAGGAATTATATGCTCTTGTTCGGACATTAGAAACTTGGCAACATTATTTATGGCCCAAAGAATTTGTTATACATTCTGATCATGAATCTTTGAAACACATAAGAAGTCAAGCAAAACTTAATCGTAGACATGCTAAGTGGGTTGAATTTATTGAGACTTTCCCTTATGTCATTAAACACAAGAAGGGGAAAGATAATATTATTGCTGATGCATTGTCTCGTCGTTATACTGCTTTCACAACTTGACTTCAAGATATTCGGTTTAGAGACAATCAAAGATCAATATGTAAATGATGCGGAATTTAAAGATGTATTGCAGAATTGTAGAGAGGGTAGAACATGGAACAAGTTTGTGCTTAATGATGGATTTGTGTTCCGTTCTAACAAGCTATGCATTCCAGCTAGCTCTATTCGTCTTTTGTTGTTGCAGGAGGCGCATGGAGGAGGATTAATGGGACACTTTGGCGTGAAGAAGACGAAGGACGTACTTGCTACACATTTGTTTTGGCCAAAGATGAGACGGGATGTTGAGCGTTTTGTTGCTCGCTGCACTACATGTCAAAAAGCTAAGTCACGACTCAATCCTCATGGTTTATACATGCCTTTACCTGTACCTAGTGTTCCGTGGGAGGACATATCCATGGACTTTGTTTTAGGCTTGCCTCGAACAAAGAAGGGGAGGGATAGCATATTTTTTGTCGTGGATAGATTTTCTAAGATGGCACATTTTATACCATGTCATAAAAGCGATGATGCTACTAATGTTGCTGATTTATTCTTTCGTGAGATTATTCTCTTACATGGTGTGCCCAATACTATTGTCTCGGATCGTGATACTAAGTTTCTTAGTCATTTTTGGAGATGCTTATGGGCTAATTTGGGGACTAAACTACTTTTTAGTACTACATGTCATCCCCAAACTGATGGACAAACTGAAGTGGTCAATAGGACATTGTCTACTATGCTTAGGGCTGTTTTAAAGAGTAACTTGAAAATGTGGGAAGAATGTTTACCTCATATTGAATTTGCTTATAATCGGTCATTGCATTCTACCACTAAAATGTGCCCTTTTGAGATTGTTTATGGTTTTCTACCTCGTGCACCTATTGATTTGCTGCCTCTTCCATCTTCGGAGAAGGTTAATTTTGATGCTAAGCAACGTGCTGAATTGATATTAAAAATGCATGAGTTAACTAAAGAAAACATTGAGAAAATGAATGCTAGATACAAGCTTGCTGGTGATAAGGGTAGAAAGCATGTTGTGTTTGAACCAGGCGATCTTGTTCGGTTACATCTACGTAAAGATAGGTTTCCTGATTTGCGCAAGTCTAAGTTAATGCCACGAGCTGATGGTCCCTTTAAGGTTTTACCGAAAATTAATGGTAATGCATATAAACTTGAGCTACCTGCAGATTTTGGGGTTAGTCCCACATTTAACATTGCAGATTTGAAACCTTATTTGGGAGAAGATGATGAGCTTCCGTCGAGGACGACTTCAATTCAAGAAGGGAAGGATGATGAGGACATCTCTACTAATGTTACACCCACATCTTCACAAACTACACATACTGGACCAGTTACTAGAGCACGCGCACGTCAACTAAATTATCAGGTACTTCGTTTCTTGCGAATCCTTCTAATGTTCATGAACATATGATGCTGCCTAAATTAGATACTTTTGTTTGTCTTATGAATGAAGGACCTAGCATGGATAATAAGGATGGTCATTGGAGCGGGATTAAGCATGGAGAAGGGGGTGCGCGCGCGGGAAACGACAATGGAGCTTCCAGTGGTGATTTTCGCACTTTGAAGCCACCATAAGGCATGCATGAAGACTTGGACGAAATACACGAGATGCCACTTCATTATTTTCGTCCAAGAGCAATTATAGGTGCTGCGTCACCTTAATATTGGGCTGGGCCCATGTAATTTCGAAATACCACATTATAGGCTGTTTTTAGAGTCCGTATGTGTGGGGAAACCGAGTTAGGGTTGTTTTCGGGCCCCACCTCCAAGGGGTCACGAAAATCCCCTCTGTTCCCCCATATATACAGCCCTTAGGGCGTCGTTTAGACTTGGGTTTTAATTAGATTTAAGTTAGCCATAGCCGCAACTTCGAACTCTTCGTTTCTGTCATCCGACCAGGCCAAGACCTCATTGGAACCCCAACTTTCGTAATCATTTATCTTATCTTCGCAATATCCAGATTGCAATTCTTAGTTCTTGCTTGTTCTTCGATTGCTTGCAGGAATTAGACCTTCGTGGTCAGGTTGATCGTGCATCCGCGGGATCAATAACCTCTCGGAGTTGGTTTAGCGATCGCTAAGGCGCAACGTCTTCGCACGTTCGTAGTCGGATCGTGAAAGTCGTCTCCACCATAATCGATCTCCACCATCTCATCGAAACATCGGGACACCTTCGCCTCTATCAACTTGACATCGAGCTTGGTGTCGATCATCTTCTCCACGCCATCAATGGCCTCTGTAAATCTGTTTTCGATGTCATTCACCTGTTCAGACATCATTTGTGCAAATTTATCATGTAGCTCCTTGTTTGTCATGTTCTCCCAATCGGGCGCATCCCGCGCCACTTCATCATGTGATCCTGGCATGGTTAGCAGAAATAGAAAACACACAGAAATATGATCCTACTTCTACTAATGGGATGTGGGGTGGTGGAAAGCACAAATCCGTCAAGCCTTTCTTTCGTTCTTACCGATTCTTACCTATCGGCAGGTGGTGATGTACAACCAACGGGTCAAAACTCTCAGAGATGTGGTAGAGCGATGGCCAGGAGGTGTCAAAACGCACGATGTAGAATATATGTGGAGCTGTAGGAAGGCTGACAAGTATGGTAGCAAAAGCTCAACAGTAATCAAAACAGAGATGCAAAGCTGAATAAACACTCAACGTCGGTACTGTGCTGATCCTAGGCTAGACCGTACTAGAGACGCGAGCCTAAAACACCAACGAAAGCACGGCGCGGCACGTAAACAACTCAGAAGCACACTCCGATTTTTTTTTTGGAAATCACCCCCTTCTACTTACGACAAAGAGTGGTGAAATCCGACTCTAATCTACTCAAAACTAATTTGGCTACGGAGAGATCTCAAACCGAACGGGTGATGGAACTCAACTCGGATTGGTAGGTCGTGGTGGTGTATATGGACTCGGGTTGGCGGAACGTGGTGGTGTTTCTGGACTCGGATTGGTGGCAGCGGACAGATGGAACTAGTGCGGCGGCGGCGTGACAAACTGTGATCAGAACTCGAAACTCTAAGGAACTAGACGCTAAGATTAGCAACTCGACACAACGATGCAACCGCAAATTCAACAAAGCAAACTACTGTAAAGAAAACTGGACAAAGGCTAGGACTGTCGTGGGACGTGATGATCTAACCCTAATTTTTTTTGGCTTTTTCGTGGACTATAGGTATGAAGAACAGAACCAATCTAGACTACGAAAAACGGGTAAATCTCACCGATCAACCTGGAAATCTGATACCAATTGATAGAGGCGAAGGTGTCCCGATGTTTCGATGAGATGATGGAGCTCGATTATGGTGGAGTAGACTTTCACGACCCGACTACGAACGTGCGAAGACGTTGCGCCTTAGCAATCGCTAAACCAACTCCGAGAGGTTATTGATCCCGCGGATGCACGATCAACCTGACCACGAAGGTCTAATTCCTGCAAGCAATCGACAAGAACGAGCAAGAACTAAGAATTGCAATCTGGATATTGTGAATATAAGATGAATGATTAACAGAAGTTGGGGTTCCAATGCGGTCTTGGCCTGGTCGGATGACACAAACGAAGAGCTCGAAGTTGCGGCTATGGCTAACTTAAATCTAATTAAAAGCCAAGTCTAAACGACGCCCTAAGGGCTGTATATATGGGGGCATAGAGGGGAATTTCGTGACCCCTTGGAGGTGGGGTCCGAAAACAACCCTAACTCGGTTTCCCCACACATACGGACTCTAAAAACAGCCTATAAAAAACAGCCTATAAAGTAGTATTTCGAAATTACATGGGCCCAGCCCAATATTAAGGTGACGCAGCACCTATAATTTCCCTTGGACGAAAATAATGAAGTGACATCTCGTGTATTTCGTCCAAGACTTCATGTGCGCGTTATCCACTAGAAGCTCCATTGTCCTTTCCCGCGCGCGTTCTTCTCCATGCTTGATCCCGCTCCAATGACCATCCTTCTTGTCCATGCTAGGTCCTTCATTCATAAGCAAAACAAAAGTATCTAACTTAGGAAGCATCATATGTTCATGAATAATAGGAGGATTCGCAAGAAACGAAAGTACCTGATAATTTAGTTGACGTGTGCGTGCTCTAGTAACTGGTCCAATATGTGTAGTTGGTGAGGATATGGGTGTAACATTAGTAGGGATGTCCTCTTTACTCGTCAATTGGCATCGTCCGTGGGGAAGACACAGGTTGGATCAACAATCTCGGCGGTCCCTTCACCAGCAATCAGCGACTCGACGACCGCCCCAGCATCCGGCATCTCCTCGACTCGAGCAGAATCAAATCTGTTCGAGTCCCTCGGCTTCATCGCGCACCTCCCCATCTAGCGATCAGCTTTCGCTGACTTCCGCGCAGGCGCAGATCTGACCTTCGAGATGCTCAAGATCCACGTCAAGCACTGGGGCACACTTCGCCTCACAGACGATGCTCGGGCACTCAGAACAGCCACAGCGCACAAGACAACGTCAGCCAAAAAAGCAACCCCTACCCACCCCACGACTCCGCGAGTCCTTCAGGCCACCCACCTCAGCCCTATCCACGGCATTGCTCTTGACTGCGTGAGAACGGCACTCGCATGGCAAAAGAAGATAGGCAAAAGGACTAAGTTGGTGACTCGGATGCCGTTCCAGGTATTCATGGCAGACATCCACGAGCCGACTTCAGATGACAAGGACGGAGAAGACGCCCCGAACAGTCACAGGGAAGCACGCTCAAACAACAGAAACATTGATTCTAGCAACGCTGGCCAGACCACAGTCACCCTCGGCGAACCGGGAACGAAAGCAGCAGGCGCCAGGACTTAGAAGCCGCAAGACAGGATGAGCCCACTGAAACAATTTACCTATCGAAAGAAGCAATCTCCAGAGTAAAAGATGCGGTAAGACGCGGTAAACTCCTCTCAGAAAGCGCAACTCGCGACGAGCTTAGAGCTTACAACAAACTAGCAAGCGATGTCGCCAAGAAAACAAGACGGTTACGTCTCAAACTAGAAAATCAAAGAAGAACGGGGAGCTACTCGAGAACCACTCGTAAAGCATCACCCGAGCACTCGAGTGACCTATTCGATCACATCTCTCCCTCTCGACACAAATCCAGATTCAGCAAGCTGCGGCGCACGGACAAGAAAAAAATCGCCCGCAAATTGGATGACGACTTCAGGATAGAAGACGATGACGAGCAAGAAAAGCAACTCACACCAGCTGAAGCCCTAGTTACAGCTCAAGCATGCCTCCATCGCGCTCGAAGCAGCGAAAAAGACAATGCAGAGTGCAACACGGCGCGAGCACTCAAGGTAATGAGCGAAGCCATCGCCGCTTCAACACTCAAAAAGTTGAACACAAGACGAACACCCCGCGAGCAGACACTAGACATGGACTCCAGCTCGCCCGACGACGACGATGACAACAACGACGACCTGCGCAGGCACCACGACAAAAGCAGATACCGAGACAGGGACGCCTGCAACAACCGACGCAACGGCAATCGGCGACGGGTCGCACGGGACGATATCACACAAAACAAAATCAACCGAGGAAGACACAGACGCGCACCTCACGAAGAGTACTCGGACGAGCATGCATCTGACGAAGATCTCGAACCTTGTGGAGCCCTATGTTTCGCTCGAGACATATGCGAGACGCCCATGCCCAGAGGTTTCAAGCTAAACTCCACGACCCACAAGTACGATGGATTAGAAGAACCAGAAGCATGACTCGATGACTACCTCACCGCCGTCAAGTTCCAGCGAAGAACCAAGACTACAACAATGCAGTACGTGCAGCTCATGCTTAAAGGCTCGACACGGCACTGGCTAATAAACCTACAACGGTGCTCCATCAGCTCGTGGAAACAGTTTCGCGACACCTTCATCGAGAATTTCAATTCAACCAATAAGCGGCCGGCCTCACTCGAGGAACTGAGAGCTTGCAGACATGGAACCAGAGAATCCTTAAGGGCATACATCCAATGATGGACCATACTCAAAAACTCAACCGAGGACATATCAGATGAAAGCGCAATCGACGCGTTTAGAAGAGGCCTACGACGCATTAACTTCAAAGAGCAACTCGGGCAGCTCAAAGTCCGAACACTCGCGCAGTTACTAGAACATGCCAACAACTGGGCCGACGAAGAGGACTCCGTGCGCAACGAATCGGACGCCCCGACGACTCACAAAGATCGCGACTATGAATACTACGACGGAGATAGAGGTTTCGACGGAAGAAGGAAAAGGCCCAGACGCAACTTTTACGACGACAGAGGACCCGGAATGGTCGCGGCCGGCTTCCCAGGCGATAGAGACGGCAGACATTGCGACGACAACAGAACGCAGCGAAGAGACAACCCGGAAGATCCAGCACACGCCCAAAAGCGGGAGTGGAGGCCCAGACAACCACGAGAAGACGCACAGACATCCCAGTCATCCAAAGATCAGCTAGACGGACCATGCACAATACATGGTTTCAGAACCGAGCGCGGAGAAATACGATCAATCCACACCCTCAGGAACTGCAGGCGCTTCGCTCTCAGAAGAAAAGAGCCGGTCCACAGCTCCAACAACGCAACCCCTGGCAAGCGTGGTAGTCAGGCCAACCTCCCACAATGCATCACCCCCACCCGCAGCGCCAGCAAGACAGGTAGCAGCCATCCAGGAGCGGCGCTCATAGCCCGATGAAAAAGAAGAATACCCAGAGGCATACGGTCGCATCTACATGATCCAAGAAGGAAGGTCGTCCAACAGGCGGAAGAAACAAGTCACCAGACAAGTTTTCCTCGCAGTCCCCTCCCACCCGGCTGTACCAGAATACCTCCGCGGGTCCGAGACCGACATCACCTTCTTCAAAGAAGACCACCCGCCAGCCATCCCTCGCCTAGGGCATGCTGCACTAGTGCTCAAAGAAAGAATCGGAAACTACGACATGTCACGGGTCTTTATGGATGACAGCAGCGGAATCAACATCATATTCACCAAGACCCTGGAAGAGATGTTCATCCAAAACTCAGCACTCAAAACTTCAGGAAAGATCTTCCACGGAATTATGCCAGGAAAAGCAGTGTACCCCCTTGGAAAGATAATCGTGGATGTAGTCTTCGGCAACGCAAGCAACTTCCGAAAGGAAACGCTAGACTTCGAAGTAGTCGACTGGAAATCACAGTACCATGCCATCCTCGGTCAGCCGACCTTCGTGTGCTTCATGGCGGTGCCGCACTACGCATACCTCAAGCTAAAAATGCCAGGCCCAAGAGGAGTCTTCACAGTCAACAGTAGCTTCGTCAGATCTGATCGCTGCGACAGAGAATTCAACAAGATATCACAAACCTTTGGAACACAACACACCCGAGGAGTTGACGAGAAGGAAGAATCACTCGGGTAAAAGACAAGGCACCAGTCGAGGACTCGAAGAACCGGCACCTCACGATGAGACCTCAAGCTATCCCAGCAGCAGCTTTACATTCCTAGGGTTATCCATCCATCGATCCAAATAAAGGGTCGTTTCATCACAGCCCACTCATGTAAGAACGCAAGGGAAAGATTCTAAATATTCTCCCAACAGTATCTTACACAAGAAATAATATTTGGCACTCGGGGGCTCGCTCGCAGAAGCCACCCTCCGAGGCGTTATTCTCTCACGCGACTTCATATTTCGCTCTCGGGGGCTCGCTCGCAGCAGCCACCCTCCGAGGCGTTATTCGCTCACGCTACTTCATATTTAGCACTCGGGGGTTCGCTCGCAGCAGCCACCCTCCGACGTGTTATTCGCTCACGCGACATCATATTTGGCACTCGGGGGCTCGCTCGCAGCAGCCACCCTCCGAGGCGTTATTCGCTCATGCGACTTCATATTTGGCACTCGGGGGGCTCGCTCGCAGCAGCCACCGTCCGAGACGTTATTCGCTCACGCGACTTCATATTTGGCACTCGAGGGCTCGCTCGCAGCAGCCACCCTCCGAGGCGTTATTCGCTCACGCGACTTCATATTTGGTACTCGGGGGCTCTCTCGCAGCAGCCACCCTCCGAGGCATTATTCGCTCACGCGACATCATAGTTATCACTCGGGGACTCGCTCGCAGCAGCCACCTTCCGAGGAGTTATTCGCTTACACGACCTCATACTTAGCACTCGAGGGCTCGCTCGCAGCAGCCACCCCCAAGGAAAATGCTACCACGCAGTTCCACAACTGAAGACTACAACTTACAACCTCTAAATATACATTTAGCAAAGGCTTTGATTTCACCTTACGTGCACACCATGATATGGGGTGGCCCGATCTTCTCAGTAAGCGTAGGGTGAATATGAGCGTGATATGAGATAACTTGTATGTAGCCGATGAACTCTCCTCGCTAGATCCCTGTTGCCAATGCGACAGCTCTCTAGCCTTTGGATATTCACAACTTCAAACACTTGTGCAACATAGCCGTCGACCACGGGATGGTAATTTATAATCTACTAATTCCCAATGGAACAACATATCACACATAACTTGCAGTAGCCAAACTTCAGATCGATACGAATTGAAGTTGATGATTCAAGATGAATGCTTAGAAGAAAATCTTTGAACTAGGGTTTATCTAAAACATGGTCTAACCCTAATAGCGCTTCCGTTCGGACCACGAAGAAACATGCGGCTCCCACATTGGTTCCCGGGCTCTGGTCGTTAAAGCTTTCCGGCAAGGGTTCTATTGTCCTACCGCCTTGAACGACGCCGTGGAGCTTGTCAACACCTGCGACGCCTGCCAATTCCACGCCAACGTTGTTCTTCAACCAACACAAGCTCTCCAAATCATCCCTCTGGCATGGCCCTTTGCGGTCTGCGGATTGTACATCTTGGGCCCATTCCCCCGAGCTATCGGAGGTTTTGAGTTCCTCTACATCTCCATCGACAAAATCACCAAGTGGCCAAAATTTGAGCCAGTCCGCAAGATCACGACGCAATCCGCCATCAAGTTTATCATAAGCCTGGTGTGTTGTTTCGGTGTTATTAACCGGATCATCGCCGACAACGGCACCCAATTCGAAAGTCAAGCCTTCCTCGAGTACTGCGAGTAAATGGGCACCGCAGTGTGTTTCGCTTCAGTGGCTCATCCGAGGAGCAATGGCCAGGCAGAAAGTGACAATTCGAAAGTCCTCCGAGGTGTCCGTACCCCGTACCTTCAAGTGGCTCAAAAAGTGTGGAAAGCGGTGGGTGGATAAACTCCCAGTTGTTCTATGGTCCATTAGGACCACACCCAATCGAGCCACAAATGAGACGCGCTTCACTCTCATTTACGGAGCGGAGGTGGTGCTCCCCGCAGAACTGAGATACGAATCTCCTCGAGTTCGCGCCTTCGATGAAGCCGAACAACACCAACTCTGACAAGGAGATGTCGTCGTTCCTGAGGAAGTACGTACTCAGGCTGCTGCACGCGCCGGACGGTACCTGCAAGGACTATGCCGCTATCACAGCCTCCACGTGCGCTCCTAAGAACTTGAGGTAGGCGATGATATGGGCATGCCGGAGGACGAGAAGCTGGAATAGTCCCAGGTACCGGACGTTTGTTGGATGTCGGACGTCCGACCTCGTAGATGTGGGCACGAGCAGCTTCAGCATCATCATGTCAGGAGACCTCCGCATCGCGCGACGGAAGTCCGACGATCATCGGACGTCCGACGACTGGACGCCCGACCCATACCGGAATTAGGGTACCTCGAGGACAAAAGGGTTTGGCGTTATAAAGACCGGAAATCCGATGCCAACCGGACATCCGATGGTCCCGACGGACGTCCGATGCAGACCGGACATCCGACACTGCCTGCGCGCTGATTTTAGGGTTGCGGCCCATGTATCCCTATTTTTATTCCATAGCTTATAGATACAGAACCCCCTACGATTTTTAGGGTTAGCTTAGGTCAGAATTAGAGTTTGAGAACTACTGAGTTGTTTCTCTTGTTGAAGCCTCTCTCCGGGGTTGGCGATGCCGTTTATCCAATAAAGATTGCCGCAGAAGTTCTTGTGTTCATCAAGGATTGTCGTGTTTTGGTTTGAGGCGTGGTGCTCTCCATCACGTTGCTTCCTGGATTTGTTCCTCTTCTTCAGGTTGCGTTCATCGCGTGATTAGAATGATTTATATCCGGGTTGCTCGCTGTGAAAGATCGGGAAAAAATCAAGAGGATCACCCCGGTGTTCGTATCATCAGGTGTGTCCACTCTTTATCATGTGGTATCAGATTTTCGGGTTCATCACGTCGAGGTTGTGTTGATCGATCGCATCTAGATCGGAGTTATTGGGAGGAGTTTGCTTGGAGGCTTTCTCGTGCAGATTGATTTGCTTGGAGGATTTCTCGTGCAGATTGATTTGCATGGAGGAGATTGTGCATAGAGGCTGCAGATTGTTGTTGTGTATATGAAGATTTGTTTCCATTAGATAGGTTTGCGAGGAAGTGGCTAGAGGTTGAAGAAAAGAAATCCCATAGTTGGATTTGGCTGTCAGGAGTCCCGAAATTGTTATAGATGCAGAATCCGCGTCGGTGCTCTAAATAAGGCGTGTAAGCACAGGTTGGAAAGGACGTCTCATGTGCTTTCAAAATTGTATACGCACAACCCCCGATTCGCAGTGGTCCAGCGGGAAACGTAAAAACAATTTTGCGGTTGATGTGAGTTGTTTCTCTCAAGTTACAGATGACGAGTGCATCAAGGGAAGATTGCGTTGCTGCACAAGGTACGAATATGGATGCAGTTTGTTTGGGCACATATGCAATTCCCAAGTTTGATGGCACAACAGATGTTGAGGTATATCTTCGTTGGGAATTGGACATGCAAAGAGTGTTACGCCTGAATTCGTTTACCGATATTGAGCAAGTCACATTAGCATCTTCTGCGTTCCATGATGGTGCTTTGGATTGCTGGGAAACAATTGTGCGTACCAGAATAGTGATGGGACAGCCAGCTATTGTTACTTGGCGCGCTATGAGGGATGCGACAGGTGCTCGTTTTATTCCACGAGATTATATTAATACCTTACGTGATAAATTTCCGACATTGCAGCAAGGAAGTTCGTCTGTGGATGACTACTTTAAGGAGATGACGCTTATTTTGCGGCGTACTTTGGTGCGTGAAGAGCCAGAGCAAACAATGCAACATTTTCTCTCAGGTCTGAATGATAACATCCAACGTATGGTTCGGCTTTCTCCATGTAGTGACATGACAGATTTGTTAGATCGAGCACGTCAGGAAGAATTGCAAGTGGCCAAGGATGTTGTGGATGATGTTGTACCATTGATTGGGCTGAATGTGCATCTCAAGAGAGTACATGGTGATACTTGTATGCCAGTGGATAGATGTCAGCGATGGAATTTATTTCAGGCGCAGTGTATGATCAAAGGAAAAGCATGCAAGTTGATGATTGATGGTGGTAGCTGTACAAATAGCATTAGCAAGGCGATGGTGGCAGCATTGGGTTTGTCCACATGGCGTATTCCTGAACCGAAGAATCTCGAGTGGTTGAATAGCTGCGGTATGCTGAAGGTTACTCATAAGGCGCTTGTGCCATTTACAGTTGGTGACTATGTTGATGAGATTGAGTGCGATGTGTTGCCATTGGAGGTGTGTGGGGTATTACATGGGCGTCCATGGCATTATAATCTCAATGCTATACATGCGGGTCGAGCAAATACATATTCTTTTAAGCATGATGGCGAACAACGGATTTTGAAGCCTATGGGAGATGATCATATCAAGTCCGATGTGGTGCTTGTGTTTCGCAATGAGAAGTTGCACAAGGCTAAACCACAACCAATTTTAGCTATGTTGCAGCCTGAGGAGCATGATGCTAGGAGTGTCAGTACTGAAACTAATTCAGCCATGCCTGCAGATGACAAGCCAGTTGTACTTGTTGGTGACAAGCCGGTTGAAGTCAAGCCTCTTCGTGATGAAAGGAAGGAAATTGCAGCATGTGATACACCTTTAGTTTGTGTTGACAAAGGTGTTCAGACTGATGACAGTGGTGTTGTTCGTGACTCGGTGCATATGGCGACGAGGTTCGATGACCGCAGTTTTTTTCAAACACCTCTGAGACATTTTGTTGGAGTAGTCGTGTGATGAGGACATCCCTACTAATGTTACACCCATACCCTCACCAACTACACATACTGGACCAGTTACTAGAGCACGTGCACGTCAACTAAATTATCAGGTACTTTCGTTTCTTGCGAATCCTTCTATTGTTCATGAACATATGATGCTGCCTAAATTAGATACTTTTGTTTTGCTTATGAATGAAGGACCTAGCATGGACACGAAGGATGGTCATTGGAGCGGGATCAAGAATGGAGAAGAAGGTGCGCGCGGGGGAAAGTACAGTGGAGTTTCCAGTGGGGATTTTCGCACGTTGAAGCCACCATAAGGCATGCATGAATGCTTGGACGGAATACACGAGATGCCACTTCATTATTGTCGTCCAAGAGCAATTATAGGTGCTGCGTCACCTTAATATTGGGCTGGGCCCATGTAATTTCGAAATACCACATTATAGGCTGTTTTTAGAGTCCGTATGTGTGGGGAAACCGAGTTAGGGTTGTTTTCGGACCCCACCTCCAAGGGGTCACGAAAATCCCCTCTGTTCCCCCATATATACAGCCCTTAGGGCGTCGTTTAGACTGGGGTTTTAATTAGATATAAGTTAGCCATAGCCGCAACTTCGAGCTCTTCGTTTGTGTCATCCGACCAGGCCAAGACCTCATTGGAACCCCAACTTTCGTAATCATTCATCTTATATTCGCAATATCCAGATTGCAATTCTTAGTTCTTGCTTGTTCTTCGATTGCTTGCAGGAATTAGACCTTCGTGGTCAGGTTGATCGTGCATCCGCGGGATCAATAACCTCTCGGAGTTGGTTTAGCGATCGCTAAGGCGCAACGTCTTCGCACGTTCGTAGTCGGATCGTGAAAGTTGCCTCCACCATAATCGATCTCCACCATCTCATCGAAACATCGGGACACCTTCGCCTCTATCAAGTGGTATCAGATTTCCAGGTTGCTCAGTGAGATTTACCAGTTTTCATAGTCTAGATTGGTTCTGTTCTTCATACCTACAGTCCAAGAAAAAGCCAGAAAAAAAAAAAGTCTGGCACGCTTTTCAGAGCAGTTTTTAGGCCAAAATTTTCAGGGGTAAAAAAATTTCGTGCCCATACGTTCCTTAGGTCCAGAAACTCGTTTTGAGACGTTCGCCACCATAGTGATCTTTCGCACTTTTTCAGCCCCCGCAGTCCCGCATCGCCAAAAAAAAAAAAAAAAAAAAAAAAGAGAGAGAAAAAAAAATTCAGAGTGTGCTTCACAGTTGTTACGTGCCGCGCCGTGCTTTCGTTGGTGTTTTAGGCTCGCGTCTCTAGTACGGTCTAGCCTAGGATCAGCACAGTACCGACGTTGAGTGTTTATTCAGCTTTGTATCTCTGTTTTGATTACTGTTGAGTTTTTCCTACCATACTTGTCAGCCTTCCTACAGCTCCACATATATTCTACATCGTGCGTTTTGACACCTCCTGGCCATCGCTCTACCATATCTCTGAGAGTTTTGACCCGTTGGTTGTACATCACCACCTGCTGCTAGGTAAGAATCGGTAAGAACGTAAGAAAAGCTTGACGGATTTGTGCTTTCCACCACCCCACATCCATCCCATTAGTAGAAGTAGGATCATATTCCTGTGTGTTTTCTATTTCTGCTAACCATGCCAGGATCACATGATGAAGTGGCGCGGGATGCACCCGATTGGGAGAACATGACAAACAAGGAGTTACATGATAAATTTGCACGTATGATGTCTCAACAGGTGCAGGACATCGAGACCAGATTTACAGAGGCGATTGATGGCGTGGAGAAAATGATCGACACCAAGCTCGACGCCAAGTTTACTGAGTTGATCGCACGCCTACCTTCAGCACAGCCACAGCCACCGCCACTACCACGTGCACGACGTATTCTGTTTCCGCGAGGACAAGCTGCTGGTATTGGTGCTCCTCCTACTGCTGCAGTTGCTGCTACTGCTGCTGCTGCTGCTTCTGACGTCGCCCAGGACGACAACTACGAGGGTGATTACGAGGAGGAGGTGGAACAGGAAGCGGCCTATGAGCAGCCAGCTGGACGTCCACGTCCCAACATTCGCCACGGTCGACACCAACCACCCCCTTAGGTACGCGATGATGAACATGTGCCTAAACTTAAATTGAATCTTAAGCCGTTTGAGGGTAGATATATTCCTGATGCTTATCTTACTTGGGAGTTAGAAACTAAACAACGTTTTACATGTTTACAATATCCTGAGAATAGACGTGTTACTGCTGCTGTTTGTGAATTCACGGGCTTTGCATCTATTTGGTGGTCTGAACATTGTAGATTGCATGCTAATAATATTCCAACTACTTGGGCTGCTTTAAAAGATGCTATGCGTACTCGCTGGGTTCCTCCTTATTATCAACGTGAATTGTTACAAAAATTACAGCGTCTGAGACAAGGAAAAAATTCTGTAGAGGAATATTATCAAGAATTACAAACTGGATTGATTAGATGTGGCCTAGTAGAGGATAATGAAGCTATGCTTGCACGTTTTATGGGTGGCTTCAACAGGGAGATACAAACTATTCTAGAATACAAGGACTTTGCTACTATCACTCGTTTGTTTCATCTTGCTTGTAAAGCTGAACGTGAAGTGCAGGATCGACAGGCCGCTACGAGACCTAACTTTTCTGCAGGACGAAATACATCATGGACATCGCGTGGAGCTTCTACATCCACACGTCCTGCTGCGCCACCATCTACTTTAGCCGCTCATTCTTACAGGGAGCCACCAAAACAGCCAGCGCCACCATTCAAGGGTGCACAGAGTGGTCCAGTGGCGAGTTCTTCTTCCTCCATGGCGTCCACAGGGCAAGCACGAGATCGTGATATTAAATGTCGCAGGTGCCAAGGTGGAGGTCACTTCGCAAAAGACTGTCCCTCCAAGCGTGTGATGACTATTACGGCGGATGGTGGGTATGAGTCAGCGAGTGACTATGATGAGGAGACTCTAGTTCTCATTGCTCATGAGGAACAGGGTGCCCATGATGATGCTCATGATATAGTGATGAGGACATCCCTACTAATGTTACACCCATACCCTCACCAACTACACATACTGGACCAGTTACTAGAGCACGTGCACGTCAACTAAATTATCAGGTACTTTCGTTTCTTGCGAATCCTTCTATTGTTCATGAACATATGATGCTGCCTAAATTAGATACTTTTGTTTTGCTTATGAATGAAGGACCTAGCATGGACACGAAGGATGGTCATTGGAGCGGGATCAAGAATGGAGAAGAAGGTGTGCGCGGGGGAAAGTACAGTGGAGTTTCCAGTGGGGATTTTCGCACGTTGAAGCCACCATAAGGCATGCATGAAGGCTTGGACGGGATACACGAGATGCCACTTCATTATTTTCGTCCAAGAGCAATTATAGGTGCTGCGTCACCTTAATATTGGGCTGGGCCCATGTAATTTCGAAATACCACATTATAGGCTGTTTTTAGAGTCCGTATGTGTGGGGAAACCAAGTTAGGGTTGTTTTCGGACCCCACCTCCAAGGGGTCACGAAAATCCCCTCTGTTCCCCCATATATACAGCCCTTAGGGCGTCGTTTAGACTTGGGTTTTAATTAGATATAAGTTAGCCATAGCCGCAACTTCGAGCTCTCCGTTTGTGTCATCCGACCAGGCCAAGACCTCATTGGAACCCCAACTTTCGTAATCATTCATCTTATATTCGCAATATCCAGATTGCAATTCTTAGTTCTTGCTTGTTCTTCGATTGCTTGCAGGAATTAGACCTTCGTGGTCAGGTTGATCGTGCATCCGCGGGATCAATAACCTCTCGGAGTTGGTTTAGCGATCGCTAAGGCGCAACGTCTTCGCACGTTCGTAGTCGGATCGTGAAAGTTGCCTCCACCATAATCGATCTCCACCATCTCATCGAAACATCGGGACACCTTCGCCTCTATCAAGTGGTATCAGATTTCCAGGTTGCTCGGTGAGATTTACCAGTTTTCATAGTCTAGATTGGTTCTGTTCTTCATACCTACAGTCCACGAAAAAGCCAAAAAAAAAATTAGGGTTAGATCATCACGTTCCAAAACAGTCCGAGCCCTTATCCAGTTTTCTTTACAGTAGCTTGCTTTGTTGAATTTACGGTTGCATCGTTGTGTCAAGTTGCTGATCTTAGCGTCTAGTTCCCTTAGAGTTTCGAGTTCTGATCACAGTTTGCCACGTCGCCGCCGCACAGTAGTCATCCTACCACGTTCCGCCAATCCAAGTCCAGATACACCACCACGTTCCGCCAAGCAGAGTCCATATACACCACCACGTCTCACGAGTCCGAGTTGAGTTCCACCATCAGTAAGGATCCTGATCTCTCTGTAGCCAGATTAGTTTTGAGTTGTTAGAGTCGGATTTCACCAAACTTTTTCCGTCCAGAGAAGGGGGGTGATTACCAAAAAAAAAAAAAGTCTGGCACGCTTTCCAGAGCAGTTTTTAGGCCAAAAATTTCAGGGGTGAAAAAATTTCGTGCCCATACGTTCCTTAGGTCCAGAAACTCATTTTGAGACGTTCGCCACCATAGTGATTTTTTCGCACTTTTTCAGCCACCGCAGTCCCGCATCGCAAAAAAAAAAGCAAAAAAAAAAAAAAAAAAAAAGAGAAAAAAAAAATTCAGAGTGTGCTTCTCAGTTGATTACGTGCCGCGCCGTGCTGTCGTTGGTGTTTTTAGGCTCGCGTCTCTAGTACGGTCTAGCCTAGGATCAGCACAGTACCGACGTTGAGTGTTTATTCAACTTTGCATCTCTGTTTTGATTACTGTTGACCTTTTTGCTACCATATTTGTCAAACCTACCTACAGCTCCACATATATTCTACTTCGTGCGGTTGACACCTCCTGGCCATCGCTCTACCACATCTCTGAGAGTTTTGACCCGTTGGTTGTACATCACCACCTGCTGCTAGGTAAGAATCGGTAAGAACTGAAGAAAAGCTTGACGGATTTGTGCTTTCCACCACCCCACATCCCATTAGTCGAAGTAGGATCATACTTCTGTGTGTTTTCTATTTCTGCTAACCATGCCAGGATCCCATGATGAAGTGGCGCGGGATGCACCTGATTGGGAGAATATGACAAACAAAGCATTACATGATAAATTTGCACAAATGATGTCTGAACAGGTTAATGACATCGAGAACAGATTTACAGAGGCGATTGATGGTGTGGAGAAGATGATCGACACCAAGCTCGACGCCAAGTTTACTGAGTTGCTCGCACGCTTACCTATACAGCCTGCGGCCGCTCCAGCACAGCCACCGCCACCACGACGTGCACGACGTATTCTGTTTCCGGGCGGACAAGCTGCTGGTGCTCCTGCTGCTGCTGCAGTTACTGCTGCTGCTGCCTCTGACGTCGGCCAGGACGACAACTACGAGGGTGATTACGAGGAGGAGGTGGAACAAGAAGCGGCCTATGAACAGCCAGCTGGACGTCCACGTCCCAACATTCGCCACGGTCGACACCAACCACCCCCTCAGGTACGCGATGATGAACATGTGCCTAAACTTAAATTGAATCTTAAGCCGTTTGAGGGTAGATATATTCCTGATGCTTATCTTACTTGGGAGTTAGAAACTGAACAACGCTTTACATGTTTACAATATCCTGAGAATAGACGTGTTACTGCTGCTGTTTGTGAATTCACGGGTTTTGCATCTATTTGGTGGTCTGAACATTGTAGATTGCATGCTAATAATATTCCAGCTACTTGGGCTGCTTTAAAAGATGCTATGCGTACTCGCTGGGTTCCTCCTTATTATCAACGTGAATTGCTACAAAAATTACAGCGTTTGAGACAAGGAAAAAATTCTGTAGAGGAATATTATCAAGAATTACAAACTGGATTGATTAGATGTGGCCTAGTAGAGGATAATGAAGCTATGTTTGCACGTTTTATAGGTGGCTTAAACAGGGAGATACAAACTATTCTAGAATACAAGGACTATGCTACTATTACTCGTTTGTTTCATCTTGCTTGTAAAGCTGAACGTGAAGTGCAGGATCGACAGGCCGCTACGAGACCTAACTTTTCTGCAGGACGAAATACATCATGGACATCGCGTGGACCTTCTACATCCACACGTCCTGCTGCTCCACCCTCTACTTCAGCCGCTCATTCTTACAGGGAGCCACCAAAACAGTCAGCGCCACCATTCAAGGGTGCACAGAGTGGTCCAGCGGTGAGTTCTTCTTCATCCATGGCTTCCACAGGGCAAACACGAGATCGTGATATTAAATGTCGCAGGTGCCAAGGTGGAGGTCACTTCGCAAAAGACTGTCCCTCCAAGCGTGTGATGATTATTACGGCGGATGGTGGGTATGAGTCAGCGAGTGACTATGATGAGGAGACTTTAGTTCTCATTGCTCATGAGGAACAGGGTGCCCATGATGATGCTCATGATATGGAGTATATGGCTCCTGATGATGCAGATAAATATGCTAGTTTGGTTGCTCAACGTGTGTTAAGTGTGCAGGTAACGAAGGCTGAGCAAAACCAGAGGCATAATTTGTTCCACACAAAGGGAGTGGTGAAAGAACGTTCGGTTCGCATCATCATTGACGGAGGGAGTTGCAACAACTTGGCTAGCATGGAGTTGGTGGAGAAGCTATCTCTCACCACAAGACCACACCCCCATCCGTACTATATTCAGTGGTTTAACAATAGTGGTAAGATTAAGGTAACGCGTTCTGTTCGTGTGCACTTTAGCATTGCTGCATATGCTGATTATGTTGATTGTGATGTGGTACCCATGCAAGCATGCTCTCTTTTACTTGGTAGACCATGGCAATTTGATAGGAATGTTGTACACCATGGTAGGACAAATCAGTTTACTCTGGTTCATCAGGATAAAAATATTGCTTTACTTCCTATGTCTCCTGAACAAATTGTGAAAGATGATCTTGCTAGAGCTAGTAAAGCTAAACAGGAGAAAAATAAGAGTGAAAATGAGATAGCAGCCAAAGAATTTGAGCAACAACATAAGACTAATAGCAAATCTTCTTCTGCTGTGTCTAATGAAATTAAATTGACTAGTCCAACTTTGCTTGCTACTAAAGTTGATATTTCAGATTTGGATGTTAGTCAATATGTGTGCTATGCTTTTGTGTGCAAAGAAGCTTTGTTTTCATTTGAGGAATTGCCTCCTTCTTTGCCTCCTGTTGTCACTGACCTTTTGCAGGAGTTTATTGACGTCTTTCCACAAGACGTACCACCGGGATTACCACCTATTCGAGGGATTGAGCATCAGATTGACTTAATTCCCGGTGCTTCACTGCCCAACCGTGCGCCATACCGTACCAATCCGGAGGAGACAAAGGAGATTCAGCGTCAAGTACAAGAGCTACTCGACAAAGGTTACATACGTGAATCCCTTAGTCCTTGTGCTGTTCCTGTTATATTAGTGCCTAAAAAGGATGGAACATGGCGTATGTGTGTTGATTGTCGAGCCATTAATAATATTACTATTCGTTATCGTCATCCTATTCCTAGGTTAGATGATATGCTTGATGAATTAAGTGGCTCTACCATGTTTTCCAAAGTTGATTTGCGTAGTGGATACCATCAAATTCGCATGAAATTAGGAGATGAATGGAAAACGGCATTTAAAACTAAGTTTGGATTATATGAGTGGTTAGTCATGCCTTTTGGGTTAACTAATGCACCTAGCACTTTCATGAGATTAATGAACGAGGTTTTACGTGCTTTCATTGGACGATTTGTGGTATTCTATTTTGATGATATACTGATTTATAGCAAATCTTTGGAGGAACATTTGGATCATTTACGTGTTGTTTTTATTGCTCTACGTAATGCACGTTTGTTTGGTAACCTTGGGAAGTGCACCTTTTGCACCGACCGAGTATCGTTTCTTGGCTATGTTGTTACTCCGCAGGGAATTGAAGTTGATAAAGCTAAGATCGAGGCGATTGAGAGTTGGCCGCAGCCCAAAACGGTCACACAAGTGAGGAGTTTTCTTGGCCTCGCTGGATTCTATAGGCGTTTTGTGAGAGATTTCAGCACCATTGCTGCACCTCTCAATGAGCTTACACGCAAGGATGTGCCTTTTACTTGGGGTACCGCACAGGAAGAAGCCTTCACCGTATTGAAAGATAAGTTAACACATGCTCCTTTGCTCCAACTTCCTGATTTTAATAAGACTTTTGAGCTTGAATGCGATGCTAGTGGGATTGGTTTGGGAGGTGTGTTATTACAAGATGCTAAACCTGTTGCTTACTTTTCTGAAAAATTGAGTGGGCCTAGTCTGAACTATTCTACTTATGATAAGGAATTATATGCTCTTGTTCGGACATTAGAAACTTGGCAACATTATTTATGGCCCAAAGAATTTGTTATACATTCTGATCATGAATCTTTGAAACACATAAGAAGTCAAGCAAAACTTAATCGTAGACATGCTAAGTGGGTTGAATTTATTGAGACTTTCCCTTATGTCATTAAACACAAGAAGGGGAAAGATAATATTATTGCTGATGCTTTGTCTCGTCGTTATACTATGCTTTCACAACTTGACTTCAAGATTTTCGGTTTAGAGACAATCAAAGATCAATACGTAAATGATGCGGAATTTAAAGATGTATTGCAGAATTGTAGAGAGGGTAGAACATGGAACAAGTTTGTGCTTAATGATGGATTTGTGTTCCGTTCTAACAAGCTATGCATTCCAGCTAGCTCTATTCGTCTTTTGTTGTTGCAGGAGGCGCATGGAGGAGGATTAATGGGACACTTTGGCGTGAAGAAGACGGAGGACGTACTTGCTACACATTTCTTTTGGCCAAAGATGAGACGGGATGTTGAGCGTTTTGTTGCTCGCTGCACTACATGTCAAAAAGCTAAGTCACGACTCAATCCTCATGGTTTATACATGCCTTTACCTGTACCTAGTGTTCCGTGGGAGGACATATCCATGGACTTTGTTTTAGGCTTGCCTCGAACAAAGAATGGGAGGGATAGCATATTTGTTGTCGTGGATAGATTTTCTAAGATGGCACATTTTATACCATGTCATAAAAGCGATGATGCTGCTAATGTTGCTGATTTATTCTTTCGTGAGATTATTCGCTTACATGGTGTGCCCAATACTATTGTCTCAGATCGTGATACTAAGTTTCTTAGCCATTTTTGGAGATGCTTATGGGCTAAGTTGGGGACTAAACTACTTTTTAGTACTACATGTCATCCCCAAACTGATGGACAAACTGAAGTAGTCAATAGGACTTTGTCTACTATGCTTAGGGCTGTTTTAAAAAGTAACTTGAAACTGTGGGAAGAATGTTTACCTCATATTGAATTTGCTTATAATCGTTCAGTGCATTCTACCACTAAAATGTGCCCTTTTGAGATTGTTTATGGTTTTCTACCTCGTGCACCTATTGATTTGCTGCCTCTTCCATCTTCGGAGAAGGTGAATTTTGATGCTAAGCAACGTGCTGAATTGATATTAAAAATGCATGAGTTAACTAAAGAAAACATTGAGCGCATGAATGCTAGATACAAGCTTGCTGGTGATAGGGGTCGAAAGCATGTTGTGTTTGAACCAGGAGATCTTGTTTGGTTACATCTACGTAAAGATAGGTTTCCTGATTTGCGCAAGTCTAAGTTAATGCCACGAGCTGATGGTCCCTTTAAGGTTTTACAGAAAATTAATGATAATGCATATAAACTTGAGCTACCTGCAGATTTTGGGGTTAGTCCCACATTTAACATTGCAGATTTGAAACCTTATTTTGGAGAAGATGATGAGCTTCCGTCGAGGACGACTTCAATTCAAGAAGGGGAGGATGATGAGGACATCCCTACTAATGTTACACCCATACCCTCACCAACTACACATACTGGACCAGTTACTAGAGCACGTGCACGTCAACTAAATTATCAGGTACTTTCGTTTCTTGCGAATCCTTCTATTGTTCATGAACATATGATGCTGCCTAAATTAGATACTTTTGTTTTTCTTATGAATGAAGGACCTAGCATGGACACGAAGGATGGTCATTGGAGCGGGATCAAGAATGGAGAAGAAGGTGCGCGCGGGGGAAAGTACAGTGGAGTTTCCAGTGGGGATTTTCGCACGTTGAAGCCACCATAAGGCATGCATGAAGGCTTGGACGGGATACACGAGATGCCACTTCATTATTTTCGTCCAAGAGCAATTATAGGTGCTGCGTCACCTTAATATTGGGCTGGGCCCATGTAATTTCGAAATACCACATTATAGGCTGTTTTTAGAGTCCGTATGTGTGGGGAAACCGAGTTAGGGTTGTTTTCGGACCCCACCTCCAAGGGGTCACGAAAATCCCCTCTGTTCCCCCATATATACAGCCCTTAGGGCGTCGTTTAGACTTGGGTTTTAATTAGATATAAGTTAGCCATAGCCGCAACTTCGAGCTCTCCGTTTGTGTCATCCGACCAGGCCAAGACCTCATTGGAACCCCAACTTTCGTAATCATTCATCTTATATTCGCAATATCCAGATTGCAATTCTTAGTTCTTGCTTGTTCTTCGATTGCTTGCAGGAATTAGACCTTCGTGGTCAAGTTGATCGTGCATCCGCGGGATCAATAACCTCTCGGAGTTGGTTTAGCGATCGCTAAGGCGCAACGTCTTCGCACGTTCGTAGTCGGATCGTGAAAGTTGCCTCCACCATAATCGATCTCCACCATCTCATCGAAACATCGGGACACCTTCGCCTCTATCATATAGAGTATATGACTCCTGATGATGCAGATAAATATGCTAGTTTGGTTGCTCAACGTGTATTAAGTGTGCAGGTAACGAAGGCCGAGCAAAACCAGAGGCATAATTTGTTCCACACAAAGGGAGTGGTGAAAGAACGTTCGGTTCGCATCATCATTGACGGAGGGAGTTGCAACAACTTGGCTAGCATGGAGTTGGTGGAGAAGCTATCTCTCACCACAAGACCACACCCCCATCCATACTATATTCAGTGGTTTAACAATAGTGGTAAGATTAAGGTAACACGTTCTGTTCGTGTGCACTTTAGCATTGCTGCATATGCTGATTATGTTGATTGTGATGTGGTACCCATGCAAGCATGCTCTCTTTTACTTGGTAGACCATGGAAATTTGATAGGAATGTTGTACACCATGGTAGGACAAATCAGTTTACTCTAGTTCATCAGGATAAAAATATTGCTTTACTTCCTATGTCTCCTGAACAAATTGTGAAAGATGATCTTGCTAGAGCTAGTAAAGCTAAACAGGAGAAAAATAAGAGTGAAAATGAGATAGCAGCTAAAGAATTTGAGCAACAACATAAGACTAATAGCAAATCTTCTTCTGTTGTTTCTAATGAAATTAAATTGACTAGTCCAACTTTGCTTGCTACTAAGGTTGATATTTCGGATTTGGATGTTAGTCAATATGTGTGCTATGCTTTTGTGTGCAAAGAAGCCTTGTTTTCATTTGAGGAATTGCCTCCTTCTTTGCCTCCTGTTGTCACTGACCTTTTGCAGGAGTTTATTGACGTCTTTCCACAAGACGTACCACCGGGATTACCACCTATTCGAGGGATTGAGCATCAGATTGACTTAATTCCCGGTGCTTCGCTGCCCAACCGTGCGCCATACCGTACCAATCCGGAGGAGACGAAGGAGATTCAGCGTCAAGTACAAGAGCTACTCGACAAAGGTTACATACGTGAATCCCTTAGTCCTTGTGCTGTTCCTGTTATATTAGTGCCTAAAAAGGATGGAACATGGCGTATGTGTGTTGATTGTCGAGCCATTAATAATATTACTATTCGTTATCGTCATCCTATTCCTAGGCTAGATGATATGCTTGATGAATTAAGTGGCTCTACCATGTTTTCCAAAGTTGATTTGCGTAGTGGATACCATCAAATTCGCATGAAATTAGGGGATGAATGGAAAACGGCATTTAAAACTAAGTTTGGATTATATGAGTGGTTAGTCATGCCTTTTGGGTTAACTAATGCACCTAGCACTTTTATGAGATTAATGAACGAGGTTTTACGTGCTTTCATTGGACGATTTGTGGTAGTCTATTTTGATGATATACTGATTTATAGCAAATCTTTGGAGGAACATTTGGATCATTTACGTGCTGTTTTTATTGCTCTACGTAATGCACGTTTATTTGGTAACCTTGGGAAGTGCACCTTTTGCACCGACCGAGTGTCGTTTCTTGGCTATGTTGTTACTCCGCAGGGAATTGAAGTTGATCATGCCAAGATCGAGGCAATTGAGAGTTGGCCGCAGCCCAAAACGGTCACACAAGTGAGGAGTTTTCTTGGCCTCGCTGGATTCTATAGGCGTTTTGTGAGAGATTTCAGCACCATTGCTGCACCTCTCAATGAGCTTACACGCAAGGATGTGCCTTTTACTTGGGGTACCGCACAGGAAGAAGCTTTCACGGTATTGAAAGATAAATTAACACATGCTCCTTTGCTCCAACTTCCTGATTTTAATAAGACTTTTGAGCTTGAATGCGATGCTAGTGGGATTGGTTTGGGAGGTGTGTTATTACAAGATGCTAAACCTGTTGCATACTTTTCTGAAAAATTGAGTGGGCCTAGTCTGAACTATTCTACTTATGATAAGGAATTATATGCTCTTGTTCGGACATTAGAAACTTGGCAACATTATTTATGGCCCAAAGAATTTGTTATACATTCTGATCATGAATCTTTGAAACACATAAGAAGTCAAGCAAAACTTAATCGTAGACATGCTAAGTGGGTTGAATTTATTGAGACTTTCCCTTATGTCATTAAACACAAGAAGGGGAAAGATAATATTATTGCTGATGCTTTGTCTCGTCGTTATACTATGCTTTCACAACTTGACTTCAAGATATTCGGTTTAGAGACAATCAAAGAACAATATGTAAATGATGCGGAATTTAAAGATGTATTGCAGAATTGTAGAGAGGGTAGAACATGGAACAAGTTTGTGCTTAATGATGGATTTGTGTTCCGTTCTAACAAGCTATGCATTCCAGCTAGCTCTATTCGTCTTTTGTTGTTGCAGGAGGCGCATGGAGGAGGATTAATGGGACATTTTGGCGTGAAAAAGACGGAGGACGTACTTGCTACACATTTCTTTTGGCCAAAGATGAGACGGGATGTTGAGCGTTTTGTTGCTCGCTACACTACATGTCAAAAAGCTAAGTCACGACTCAATCCTCATGGTTTATACATGCCTTTACCTGTACCTAGTGTTCCGTGGGAGGACATATCCATGGACTTTGTTTTAGGCTTGCCTCGAACAAAGAAGGGGAGGCATAGCATATTTGTTGTCGTGGATAGATTTTCTAAGATGGCACATTTTATACCATGTCATAAAAGCGATGATGCTGCTAATGTTGCTGATTTATTCTTTGGAGAGATTATTCGTTTACATGGTGTGCCCAATACTATTGTCTCGGATCGTGATACTAAGTTTCTTAGCCATTTTTGGAGATGCTTATGGGCTAAGTTGGGGACTAAACTACTTTTTAGTACTACATGTCATCCCCAAACTGATGGACAAACTGAAGTGGTCAATAGGACATTGTCTACTATGCTTAGGGCTGTTTTAAAAAGTAACTTGAAACTGTGGGAAGAATGTTTACCTCATATTGAATTTTCTTATAATCGTTCAGTGCATTCTACCACTAAAATGTGCCCTTTTGAGATTGTTTATGGTTTTCTACCTCGTGCACCTATTGATTTGCTGCCTCTTCCATCTTCGGAGAAGGTTAATTTTGATGCTAAGCAACGTGCTGAATTGATATTAAAAATGCATGAGTTAACTAAAGAAAACATTGAGCGCATGAATGCTAGATACAAGCTTGCTGGTGATAGGGGTCGAAAGCATGTTGTGTTGGAACCAGGAGATCTTGTTTGGTTACATCTACGTAAAGATAGGTTTCCTGATTTACGCAAGTCTAAGTTAATGCCACGAGCTGATGGTCCCTTTAAGGTTTTACAGAAAATTAATGATAATGCATATAAACTTGAGCTACCTGCAGATTTTGGGGTTAGTCCCACATTTAACATTGCAGATTTGAAAACCTTATTTGGGAGAAGATGATGAGCTTCCGTCGAGGACGACTTCAATTCAAGAAGGGGAGGATGATGAGGACATCCCTACTAATGTTACACCCATACCCTCACCAACTACACATACTGGACCAGTTACTAGAGCACGTGCACGTCAACTAAATTATCAGGTACTTTCGTTTCTTGCGAATCCTTCTATTGTTCATGAACATATGATGCTGCCTAAATTAGATACTTTTGTTTTGCTTATGAATGAAGGACCTAGCATGGACACGAAGGATGGTCATTGGAGCGGGATCAAGAATGGAGAAGAAGGTGCGCGCGGGGGAAAGTACAGTGGAGTTTCCAGTGGGGATTTTCGCACGTTGAAGCCACCATAAGGCATGCATGAAGGCTTGGACGGAATACACGAGATGCCACTTCATTATTTTCGTCCAAGAGCAATTATAGGTGCTGCGTCACCTTAATATTGGGCTGGGCCCATGTAATTTCGAAATACCACATTATAGGCTGTTTTTAGAGTCCGTATGTGTGGGGAAACCGAGTTAGGGTTGTTTTCGGACCCCACCTCCAAGGGGTCACGAAAATCCCCTCTGTTCCCCCATATATACAGCCCTTAGGGCGTCGTTTAGACTTGGGTTTTAATTAGATATAAGTTAGCCATAGCCGCAACTTCGAGCTCTTCGTTTGTGTCATCCGACCAGGCCAAGACCTCATTGGAACCCCAACTTTCGTAATCATTCATCTTATATTCGCAATATCCAGATTGCAATTCTTAGTTCTTGCTTGTTCTTCGATTGCTTGCAGGAATTAGACCTTCGTGGTCAGGTTGATCGTGCATCCGCGGGATCAATAACCTCTCGGAGTTGGTTTAGCGATCGCTAAGGCGCAACGTCTTCGCACGTTCGTAGTCGGATCGTGAAAGTTGCCTCCACCATAATCGATCTCCACCATCTCATCGAAACATCGGGACACCTTCGCCTCTATCACGTATGATGCTTTCCGAGAGTGTTTTATCCTGATGAACCAGAGTAAACTGATTTGTCCTACCATGGTGTACAACATTCCTATCAAATTGCCATGGTCTACCAAGTAAAAGAGAGCATGCTTGCATGGGTACCACATCACAATCAACATAATCAGCATATGCAGCAATGCTAAAGTGCACACGAACAGAACGCGTTACCTTAATCTTACCACTATTGTTAAACCACTGAATATAGTACGGATGGGGGTGTGGTCTTGTGGTGAGAGATAGCTTCTCCACCAACTCCATGCTTGCCAAGTTGTTGCAACTCCCTCCGTCAATGATGATGCGAACCGAACGTTCTTTCACCACTCCCTTTGTGTGGAACAAATTATGCCTCTGGTTTTGCTCGGCCTTCGATACCTGCACACTTAACACACGTTGAGCAACCAAACTAGCATATTGATCTGCATCATCAGGAGCCATATACTCTATATCATGAGCATCATCATGGGCACCCTGTTCCTCGTGAGCAATGAGAACTAAAGTCTCCTCATCATAGTCGCTCGCTGACTCATACCCACCATCCGCCGTAATAATCATCACACGCTTGGAGGGACAGTCTTTTGCGAAGTGACCTCCACCTTGGCACCTGCGACATTTAATATCACGATCTCGTGTTTGCCCTGTGGAAGCCATGGATGAAGAAGAACTCGCCGCTGGACCACTCTGTGCACCCTTGAATGGTGGCGCTGACTGTTTTGGTGGCTCCCTGTAAGAATGAGCGGCTGAAGTAGAGGGTGGTGCAGCAGGACGTGTGGATGTAGAAGGTCCACGCGATGTCCATGATGTATTTCGTCCTGCAGAAAAGTTAGGTCTCGTAGCGGCCTGTCGATCCTGCACTTCACGTTCAGCTTTACAAGCAAGATGAAACAAACGAGTAATAGTAGCATAGTCCTTGTATTCTAAAATAGTTTGTATCTCCCTGTTTAAGCCACCTATAAAACGTGCGAACATAGCTTCATTATCCTCTACTAGGCCACATCTAATCAATCCAGTTTGTAATTCTTGATAATATTCCTCTACAGAATTTTTTCCTTGTCTCAAACGCTGTAATTTTTGTAGCAATTCACGTTGATAATAAGGAGGAACCCAGCGAGTACGCATAGCATCTTTTAAAGCAGCCCAAGTAGCTGGAATATTATTAGCATGTAATCTACAATGTTCAGACCACCAAATAGATGCAAAACCCGTGAATTCACAAACAGCAGCAGTAACACGTCTATTCTCAGGATATTGTAAACATGTAAAGCGTTGTTCAGTTTCTAACTCCCAAGTAAGATAAGCATCAGGAATATATCTACCCTCAAACGGCTTAAGATTCAATTTAAGTTTAGGCACATGTTCATCATCGCGTACCTGAGGGGGTGGTTGGTGTCGACCGTGGCGAATGTTGGGACGTGGACGCCCAGCTGGCTGCTCATAGGCCGCGTCCTGTTCCACCTCCTCCTCGTAATCACCCTCGTAGTTGTCGTCCTGGCCGACGTCAGAGGCAGCAGCAGTAACTGCAGCAGCAGCAGGAGCACCAGCAGCTTGTCCGCCCGGAAACAGAATACGTCGTGCACGTCGTGGTGGCGGTGGCTGTGCTGGAGCGGCCGCAGGCTGTGCAGGTAGGCGTGCGAGCAACTCAGTAAACTTGGCGTCGAGCTTGGTGTCGATCATCTTCTCCACACCATCAATCGCCTCTGTAAATCTGTTCTCGATGTCATTCACCTGTTCAGACATCATTTGTGCAAATTTATCATGTAATGCTTTGTTTGTCATATTCTCCCAATCAGGTGCATCCCGCGCCACTTCATCATGGGATCCTGGCATGGTTAGCAGAGATAGAAAACACACAGAAGTATGATCCTACTTCTACTAATGGGATGTGGGGTGGTGGAAAGCACAAATCCGTCAAGCTTTTCTTTAGTTCTTACCGATTCTTACCTAGCAGCAGGTGGTGATGTACAACCAACGGGTCAAAACTCTCAGAGATGTGGTAGAGCGATGGCCAGGAGGTGTCAACCGCACGTAGTAGAATATATGTGGAGCTGTAGGTAGGCTTGACAAAAATGGTAGCAAAAAGCTCAACAGTAATCAAAACAGAGATGCAAAGTTGAATAAACACTCAACGTCGGTACTGTGCTGATCCTAGGCTAGACCGTACTAGAGACGCGAGCCTAAAACACCAACGAAAGCACGGCGCGGCACGTAATCAACTGAGAAGCACACTCTGAATTTTTTTTTTCCTCTTTTTTTTTTTTTTTTTTTTTTTTTGCTTTATTTTTTTTTTTTTTTTTTTTGCGAGGCGGGACTCCGGTGGCTGAAAAAGTGCGAAAAAATCACTATGGTGGCGAACGTCTCAAAATGAGTTTCTGGACCTAAGGAACGTATGGGCACGAAATTTTTTCACCCCCGAAATTTTTGGCCTAAAAACTGCTCTCAAAATTTTTTTTTTTTTTTTTTTTTTTTTTTTTTTTTTTTTTTGGAAATCACCTCCTTCTACGTACGACAAAGGATTGGTGAAATCCGACTCTAATCAACTCAAAACTAATCTGGCTACGGAACGAGCACAAACCGAACAGGTGATGGAACTCAACTCGGATCGGTAGGTTGTGGTGGTGTGTATGGACTCGGCTTGGCGGAACGTGGTGGTGTATCTGGACTCGGATTGGCGGAACGTGGTGGTGTACTACTGTGCGGCGGCGGCGTGACAAACTGTGATCAGAACTCGAAACTCTAGGGTAACTAGACGCTAAGATCAGCAACTCGACACAACGATGCAACCGCAAATTCAACAATGCAAACTACTGTAAAGAAAACTGGACAAAGGCTCGGACTGTTTTGGGACGTGATGATCTAACCCTAATTTTTTTTGTTGGCTTTTTCGTGGACTGTAGGTATGAAGAACAGAACCAATCTAGACTACGAAAACTGGTAAATCTCACCGAGCAACCTGGAAATCTGATACCACTTGATAGAGGCGAAGGTGTCCCGATGTTTCGATGAGAGGATGGAGATCGATTTTTGGTGGAGTAGACTTTCACGACCCGACTACGAACGTGCGAAGACGTTGCGCCTTAGCAATCGCTAAACCAACTCCGAGAGGTTATTGATCCCGCGGATGCACGATCAACCTGACCACGAAGGTCAATTCCTGCAAGCAATCGAAGAACAAGCAAGAACTAAGAATTGCAATCTGGATATTGCGAATATAAGATGAAAGATTAACAGAAGTTGGGGTTCCAATGCGGTCTTGGCCTGGTCGGACGACACAAACGAAGAACTCGAAGTTGCAGCTATGGCTAACTTAAATCTAATTAAAACCCAAGTCTAAACGACGCCCTAAGGGCTGTATATATGGGGGAACAGAGGGGATTTTCGTGACCCCTTGGAGGTGGGGTCCGAAAACAACCCTAACTCGGTTTCCCCACACATACGGACTCTAAAAACAGCCTATAATGTGGTATTTCGAAATTACATGGGCCCAGCCCAATATTAAGGTGACGCAGCACCTATAATTGCTCTTGGACGAAAATAATGAAGTGGCATCTCGTGTATTCCGTCCAAGCCTTCATGCATGCCTTATGGTGGCTTCAACGTGCGAAAATCCCCACTGGAAGCTCCATTGTTCTCTCCCGCGCGCGCACCTTCTTCTCCATGCTTGATCCCGCTCCAATGACCATCCTTCTTGTCCATGCTAGGTCCTTCATTCATAAGCAAAACAAAAGTATCTAATTTAGGCAGCATCATATGTTCATGAACAATAGAAGGGTTCGCAAGAAACGAAAGTACCTGATAATTTAGTTGACGTGCACGTGCTCTAGTAACTGGTCCAGTACGTGTAGTTGGTGAGGGTATGGGTGTAACATTAGTAGGGATGTCCTCATCAATACGTTATGACATTCTCGAAAATTGGTTGTGTGATGAAACTACTGGATAGCTCAACACATGTTGCTTTTAAATCAGCAAGGTTCTCATGTGGAGGGGAAAGATCCATACCTTTGTCATTACCTTTTTGTGATGATAGATCAGATATTGGAGTGCTTACGACAATTGATGTGGTTATGGTAGTGCTCATAGTGGTTGAAGGAACAACCTTCACAACTTGTGGTATTTGCACATTCCGCTTGTTCGTCTTCTGGGCAACACGTCTGTCGATTTCCTGTTCAGCTTTACAAGCAAGACGAAACAAACGATCCATAGGATAACACTTTTCATGAATTAGGATATCCAGAATGTCACGGTTTAAACCTTGCCAAAATATGTCCATGAAATATTCTTCACTTTCCTCTAAAAGAGAATGCAAGAATGTAGTTTCTAAAGCATCATAATATTCTGAAACAGTTTTAGTACCTTGTTTTAAATTTTTTAATTTCCTAACCTTGTCACGAGTATAATAAGAGGGAACGAATCTATATCGCATAGCAAATTTGAGATCATTCCAAGTATTAGGTATATAATCAGGATATAAACTACAATATTCATTCCACCAAATAGAAGCAAAATCTTTGAAAGCACTAATTGCAGTTTTTACTTTCTTATGCTCAAGAAAATTATGGGAAACAAATAAATCATTTATTTCAAACTCCCACTCAATGTATAAATCAGGTCTTAGACGTCCATGAAAGTGTGGTATAGAAACAATAACCTGATCATGTGCATGCTTATGTGTGTTTACCTTTTGCAGTGACTGTTGTGTAGTTGTAGGTGGTGGCAAATCTCTAACTATAGCTGCCGCCCAAGAAGATCTAACTCTAGAACCTGCCATGATTAGTAGAAAACAAGAAACAAATCACAAGTATATGTCCCTATGAACTACTAGGATGTGGTGGTAAAACGCTCACAGGATAGCAAATATCAATGTCTTACTAGTTCTTACCATGCAGCAGGTGGTGATCGGCAACCAACGGTGTCAAAGAACTCCAAAGATTAAGTAGAGCGATTGCCAGGTGAACGCACGTATACACGATGTAGAAATATGTGGAGCTTGGAAGGCTTTAATATGGTGGCAAAAATATCAGCAATAATCAATTCAGAGATGCAAAATTGAATTAACGCTCAACGACGATACTGTGCTGGTCCTAGTCTAGACCGGACTAGAGACGCGAGCCTAGAACACTAATGTGGTCACGGCGTAGCACAACTAGCAGCAATGAATGATATGAAGTAGCTCTGAATAGCAAGATATAAGTGAAGATCATCAACAGAGCAAAGATAATGGTGAAAATAGGCTCCAAATCAAGATACACCAATATTCTCGCTACAACTTTCCTCTGAAATATATTTGCTAATTTTTTGATATTTTTCCTCCAATAGGGCACTGACTTAAGCTTTCCGACGCAATAAGAATCACTCAATTTAGAGTTCGGATGAGGTGTCAAAAAAATTGAGAATCAGCCCGAAATCTGACAAAAACTGTGTTCGGAAACTTTAGAGGTCAAAAAGTCCGTCTTAGAAGCCGATCTGGACTTTCAAATAACACACTAGCTCCAGAACTATTTAGAAGCGGCTCGGAAATATCTTTAATTTGAGTACTCGTGGAGCCAAAACGGACTTCGGATGACAAAGTTATGCCCGTTTTAGTGGACACTGCTCAAAACTGATTCCGACGAGATTTCAAATACGAGTTCAACTAGAGATAGATCCGAAATTTTTCTTCTTTTTTCTCTTTTTTCCTTTTTTCTTTCTTTTTTCCTTTTTCTTTTCTCTCTCTCTTTTTCAACTCTTTTTCTCTCTTTTTCTATGGTGGATGGTAGAAGTAGGCAGCGGATGGGATGATGGTGCAGCGGCGGCGGTGACTAACGTGAACAGAACTCGAAACTCTAAAGGACTAGATACTAAGACCAGCAACTGAACACGACGATGCAACCGATAATTCAATAAAGCAAAGCACCGAAAAGAAAATTGCGAAGTCTCAAATTGGTTTGGATATGATGATCTAATCCTATTTTTATGGCTTTTTGTGTGGATGATAGGTGATAAAAAAAACAGATCTAATATATGGATGTGGAATTCTCACCGAGCAACCTGAAAATTGATACCACTTGATAGAGGCGGGGTGTCCCGATCTTTCGATGAGATGATAACTACGATTTGATGGAGTCGACTTTGACGATCCGACTACAAACGTGCAACGACGTTGCGCCTTAGCAATCGCTAAACCAATCTCCTGAAGGTTATTGACCACGCCGGAGCACGATCAACCTGACCACGAAGGTCTAGTGCCTGCAAGCAATCGAAGAACAAGCAAGAACTATGATAAAGCAATCTGAATATTGCGAATATGTAGATGAAGTATGAATAAAGTTGGGATTCCAAAAGCGGTCTTGATCTGGTCGTTGGACACAAACCGAGTACACGAAGATGCAGCAATTGGCTAAGCAGTCTTTTTAACTAAAAGAAATCCAAAGAAAAACCCTAGGGGTTGATCTACTTATATATGACTAAAGGGTGGAGGCCAAGGGGGTGGAAGGACGTCCGAAGGAGTCATAAAACTAAACCTAGGTCGTACAAGGCACTTGGGCCCATGTGGAGGTGATGCAACACCTATTGAGTTGGACTTTGATTCGGATTCTGCTGCTGGGTCGCACCGTTTTCGCAATATCTCCACGCTCCGAAGGAATTTGAAGGTGAAACCAATTGCGTTGGAAACTAGACGAGATAAGATATCACCAGAAAAAAGAATCACCCAATTTGGAGTTCGTATGTAGAAACGGCGGCTGTTTGAAGTTGGGTATATCTCTGCAGTCCGAATCTGAGTCCATGACGTGAAAGACTTGGTCTCTATCTTCTCTTGGGCCAAAAGTGACGTGAAATAACTTGTTGTACAGCACACAATCATGCCCCTTTGTATTGACTTCATTTCTTGATCAAATATAGAGGAATTAATGGTCATATCCATGATAATTATGTCCTCGTCATCTTCATGCTTGAACATGCTCCAATGCTCATCCTTCTTGTCCATGCTAGGTCCTTCATTTGTCAGCAACAGAAATATATCGACGTTAGGCAGCATCATATTCACATGAACATTAGAAACATTACCAAGAAGCAAAAGTACCTGATAATTTAATTGGTGTGCACGATCTCTAGTAATTGCTCCAGTAGGTATATTAGCAGGGGTTGTGGCTGTAACTATGGTAGTCATGTCCTCATCATCCTCCCCTTCTTGAAAATAAAGCCGTCCCCGGCGTTTCTTAATCTGAAATGTGGCTAACAAAAGAGACAAGGTGTACATGTTGTATATATATATGTCATCTATTCTTACTTCCCTTAGTTTTTTGACATGTAACACATGTATATATGAGTAACTTTCGTATGTCGTGAAATATAAACATATATGATCATCACAATACATAAACGACATGAAAGTATTGCAACTCAGTTTGCATATATAAGTGAAGCTCTTATTCATATCTAAAGATGTACAATGCTCATCATTAAACCATCCCAATACCGGTGAAGAAACATTAATGTTTTTCGAAGGGCATGCTACAACAGGCTTAACTAAGTAGTCATGCAACAAGTCATTCGACGCAGAATCATCACCAAGATTAAAGGTCATATCAAAATGATTATGAATTGGCAGTTTCATAATAGTAACATGATTATCCAAAATAGATGGTGTGCTCAAATCAACAGGTAACTCAAGACATGATGTATTAAAGTCTATTAGGCAAGCAACATCTTCATGTGAAGTTATGACATTCTCGAAAATTGGTTGTGTGATGAAACTACTGGATAGCTCAACACATGTTGCTTTTAAATCAGCAAGGTTCTCATGTGGAGGGGAAAGATCCATACCTTTGTCATTACCTTTTTGTGATGATAGATCAGATATTGGAGTGCTTACGACAATTGATGTGGTTATGGTAGTGCTCATAGTGGTTGAAGGAACAACCTTCACAACTTGTGGTATTTGCACATTCCGCTTGTTCGTCTTCTGGGCAACACGTCTGTCGATTTCCTGTTCAGCTTTACAAGCAAGACGAAACAAACGATCCATAGGATAACACTTTTCATGAATTAGGATATCCAGAATGTCACGGTTTAAACCTTGCCAAAATATGTCCATGAAATATTCTTCACTTTCCTCTAAAAGAGAATGCAAGAATGTAGTTTCTAAAGCATCATAATATTCTGAAACAGTTTTAGTACCTTGTTTTAAATTTTTTAATTTCCTAACCTTGTCACGAGTATAATAAGAGGGAACGAATCTATATCGCATAGCAAATTTGAGATCATTCCAAGTATTAGGTATATAATCAGGATATAAACTACAATATTCATTCCACCAAATAGAAGCAAAATCTTTGAAAGCACTAATTGCAGTTTTTACTTTCTTATGCTCAAGAAAATTATGGGAAACAAATAAATCATTTATTTCAAACTCCCACTCAATGTATAAATCAGGTCTTAGACGTCCATGAAAATGTGGTATAGAAACAATAACCTGATCATGTGCATGCTTATGTGTGTTTACCTTTTGCAGTGACTGTTGTGTAGTTGTAGGTGGTGGCAAATCTCCAACTATAGCTGCCGCCCAAGAAGATCTAACTCTAGAACCTGCCATGATTAGTAGAAAACAAGAAACAAATCACAAGTATATGTCCCTATGAACTACTAGGATGTGGTGGTAAAACGCTCACAGGATAGCAAATATCAATGTCTTACTAGTTCTTACCATGCAGCAGGTGGTGATCGGCAACCAACGGTGTCAAAGAACTCCAAAGATTAAGTAGAGCGATTGCCAGGTGAACGCACGTATACACGATGTAGAAATATGTGGAGCTTGGAAGGCTTTAATATGGTGGCAAAAATATCAGCAATAATCAATTCAGAGATGCAAAATTGAATTAACGCTCAACGACGATACTGTGCTGGTCCTAGTCTAGACCGGACTAGAGACGCGAGCCTAGAACACTAATGTGGTCACGGCGTAGCACAACTAGCAGCAATGAATGATATGAAGTAGCTCTGAATAGCAAGATATAAGTGAAGATCATCAACAGAGCAAAGATAATGGTGAAAATAGGCTCCAAATCAAGATACACCAATATTCTCGCTACAACTTTCCTCTGAAATATATTTGCTAATTTTTTGATATTTTTCCTCCAATAGGGCACTGACTTAAGCTTTCCGACGCAATAAGAATCACTCAATTTAGAGTTCGGATGAGGTGTCAAAAAAATTGAGAATCAGCCCGAAATCTGACAAAAACTGTGTTCGGAAACTTTAGAGGTCAAAAAGTCCGTCTTAGAAGCCGATCTGGACTTTCAAATAACACACTAGCTCCAGAACTATTTAGACGCGGCTCGGAAATATCTTTAATTTGAGTACTCGTGGAGCCAAAACGGACTTCGGATGACAAAGTTATGCCCGTTTTAGTGGACACTGCTCAAAACTGATTCCGACGAGATTTCAAATACGAGTTCAACTAGAGATAGATCCGAAATTTTTCTTCTTTTTTCTCTTTTTTCCTTTTTTCTTTCTTTTTTCCTTTTTCTTTTCTCTCTCTCTTTTTCAACTCTTTTTCTCTCTTTTTCTATGGTGGATGGTAGAAGTAGGCAGCGGATGGGATGATGGTGCAGCGGCGGCGGTGACTAACGTGAACAGAACTCGAAACTCTAAAGGACTAGATACTAAGACCAGCAACTGAACACGACGATGCAACCGATAATTCAATAAAGCAAAGCACCGAAAAGAAAATTGCGAAGTCTCAAATTGGTTTGGATATGATGATCTAATCCTATTTTTATGGCTTTTTGTGTGGATGATAGGTGATAAAAAAAACAGATCTAATATATGGATGTGGAATTCTCACCGAGCAACCTGAAAATTGATACCACTTGATAGAGGCGGGGTGTCCCGATCTTTCGATGAGATGATAACTACGATTTGATGGAGTCGACTTTGACGATCCGACTACAAACGTGCAACGACGTTGCGCCTTAGCAATCGCTAAACCAATCTCCTGAAGGTTATTGACCACGCCGGAGCACGATCAACCTGACCACGAAGGTCTAGTGCCTGCAAGCAATCGAAGAACAAGCAAGAACTATGATAAAGCAATCTGAATATTGCGAATATGTAGATGAAGTATGAATAAAGTTGGGATTCCAAAAGCGGTCTTGATCTGGTCGTTGGACACAAACCGAGTACACGAAGATGCAGCAATTGGCTAAGCAGTCTTTTTAACTAAAAGAAATCCAAAGAAAAACCCTAGGGGTTGATCTACTTATATATGACTAAAGGGTGGAGGCCAAGGGGGTGGAAGGACGTCCGAAGGAGTCATAAAACTAAACCTAGGTCGTACAAGGCACTTGGGCCCATGTGGAGGTGATGCAACACCTATTGAGTTGGACTTTGATTCGGATTCTGCTGCTGGGTCGCACCGTTTTCGCAATATCTCCACGCTCCGAAGGAATTTGAAGGTGAAACCAATTGCGTTGGAAACTAGACGAGATAAGATATCACCAGAAAAAAGAATCACCCAATTTGGAGTTCGTATGTAGAAACGGCGGCTGTTTGAAGTTGGGTATATCTCTGCAGTCCGAATCTGAGTCCATGACGTGAAAGACTTGGTCTCTATCTTCTCTTGGGCCAAAAGTGACGTGAAATAACTTGTTGTACAGCACACAATCATGCCCCTTTGTATTGACTTCATTTCTTGATCAAATATAGAGGAATTAATGGTCATATCCATGATAATTATGTCCTCGTCATCTTCATGCTTGAACATGCTCCAATGCTCATCCTTCTTGTCCATGCTAGGTCCTTCATTTGTCAGCAACAGAAATATATCGACGTTAGGCAGCATCATATTCACATGAACATTAGAAACATTACCAAGAAGCAAAAGTACCTGATAATTTAATTGGTGTGCACGATCTCTAGTAATTGCTCCAGTAGGTATATTAGCAGGGGTTGTGGCTGTAACTATGGTAGTCATGTCCTCATCATCCTCCCCTTCTTGAAAATAAAGCCGTCCCCGGCGTTTCTTAATCTGAAATGTGGCTAACAAAAGAGACAAGGTGTACATGTTGTATATATATATGTCATCTATTCTTACTTCCCTTAGTTTTTTGACATGTAACACATGTATATATGAGTAACTTTCGTATGTCGTGAAATATAAACATATATGATCATCACAATACATAAACGACATGAAAGTATTGCAACTCAGTTTGCATATATAAGTGAAGCTCTTATTCATATCTAAAGATGTACAATGCTCATCATTAAACCATCCCAATACCGGTGAAGAAACATTAATGTTTTTCGAAGGGCATGCTACAACAGGCTTAACTAAGTAGTCATGCAACAAGTCATTCGACGCAGAATCATCACCAAGATTAAAGGTCATATCAAAATGATTATGAATTGGCAGTTTCATAATAGTAACATGATTATCCAAAATAGATGGTGTGCTCAAATCAACAGGTAACTCAAGACATGATGTATTAAAGTCTATTAGGCAAGCAACATCTTCATGTGAAGTTATGACATTCTCGAAAATTGGTTGTGTGATGAAACTACTGGATAGCTCAACACATGTTGCTTTTAAATCAGCAAGGTTCTCATGTGGAGGGGAAAGATCCATACCTTTGTCATTACCTTTTTGTGATGATAGATCAGATATTGGAGTGCTTACGACAATTGATGTGGTTATGGTAGTGCTCATAGTGGTTGAAGGAACAACCTTCACAACTTGTGGTATTTGCACATTCCGCTTGTTCGTCTTCTGGGCAACACGTCTGTCGATTTCCTGTTCAGCTTTACAAGCAAGACGAAACAAACGATCCATAGGATAACACTTTTCATGAATTAGGATATCCAGAATGTCACGGTTTAAACCTTGCCAAAATATGTCCATGAAATATTCTTCACTTTCCTCTAAAAGAGAATGCAAGAATGTAGTTTCTAAAGCATCATAATATTCTGAAACAGTTTTAGTACCTTGTTTTAAATTTTTTAATTTCCTAACCTTGTCACGAGTATAATAAGAGGGAACGAATCTATATCGCATAGCAAATTTGAGATCATTCCAAGTATTAGGTATATAATCAGGATATAAACTACAATATTCATTCCACCAAATAGAAGCAAAATCTTTGAAAGCACTAATTGCAGTTTTTACTTTCTTATGCTCAAGAAAATTATGGGAAACAAATAAATCATTTATTTCAAACTCCCACTCAATGTATAAATCAGGTCTTAGACGTCCATGAAAATGTGGTATAGAAACAATAACCTGATCATGTGCATGCTTATGTGTGTTTACCTTTTGCAGTGACTGTTGTGTAGTTGTAGGTGGTGGCAAATCTCCAACTATAGCTGCCGCCCAAGAAGATCTAACTCTAGAACCTGCCATGATTAGTAGAAAACAAGAAACAAATCACAAGTATATGTCCCTATGAACTACTAGGATGTGGTGGTAAAACGCTCACAGGATAGCAAATATCAATGTCTTACTAGTTCTTACCATGCAGCAGGTGGTGATCGGCAACCAACGGTGTCAAAGAACTCCAAAGATTAAGTAGAGCGATTGCCAGGTGAACGCACGTATACACGATGTAGAAATATGTGGAGCTTGGAAGGCTTTAATATGGTGGCAAAAATATCAGCAATAATCAATTCAGAGATGCAAAATTGAATTAACGCTCAACGACGATACTGTGCTGGTCCTAGTCTAGACCGGACTAGAGACGCGAGCCTAGAACACTAATGTGGTCACGGCGTAGCACAACTAGCAGCAATGAATGATATGAAGTAGCTCTGAATAGCAAGATATAAGTGAAGATCATCAACAGAGCAAAGATAATGGTGAAAATAGGCTCCAAATCAAGATACACCAATATTCTCGCTACAACTTTCCTCTGAAATATATTTGCTAATTTTTTGATATTTTTCCTCCAATAGGGCACTGACTTAAGCTTTCCGACGCAATAAGAATCACTCAATTTAGAGTTCGGATGAGGTGTCAAAAAAATTGAGAATCAGCCCGAAATCTGACAAAAACTGTGTTCGGAAACTTTAGAGGTCAAAAAGTCCGTCTTAGAAGCCGATCTGGACTTTCAAATAACACACTAGCTCCAGAACTATTTAGAAGCGGCTCGGAAATAGCTTTAATTTGAGTACTTGTGGAGCCAAAACGGACTTCGGATGACAAAGTTATGCCCGTTTTAGTGGACACTGCTCAAAACTGATTCCGACGAGATTTCAAATACGAGTTCAACTAGAGATAGATCCGAAATTTTTCTTCTTTTTTCTCTTTTTTCCTTTTTTCTTTCTTTTTTCCTTTTTCTTTTCTCTCTCTCTTTTTCAACTCTTTTTCTCTCTTTTTCTATGGTGGATGGTAGAAGTAGGCAGCGGATGGGATGATGGTGCAGCGGCGGCGGTGACTAACGTGAACAGAACTCGAAACTCTAAAGGACTAGATACTAAGACCAGCAACTGAACACGACGATGCAACCGATAATTCAATAAAGCAAAGCACCGAAAAGAAAATTGCGAAGTCTCAAATTGGTTTGGATATGATGATCTAATCCTATTTTTATGGCTTTTTGTGTGGATGATAGGTGATAAAAAAAACAGATCTAATATATGGATGTGGAATTCTCACCGAGCAACCTGAAAATTGATACCACTTGATAGAGGCGGGGTGTCCCGATCTTTCGATGAGATGATAACTACGATTTGATGGAGTCGACTTTGACGATCCGACTACAAACGTGCAACGACGTTGCGCCTTAGCAATCGCTAAACCAATCTCCTGAAGGTTATTGACCACGCCGGAGCACGATCAACCTGACCACGAAGGTCTAGTGCCTGCAAGCAATCGAAGAACAAGCAAGAACTATGATAAAGCAATCTGAATATTGCGAATATGTAGATGAAGTATGAATAAAGTTGGGATTCCAAAAGCGGTCTTGATCTGGTCGTTGGACACAAACCGAGTACACGAAGATGCAGCAATTGGCTAAGCAGTCTTTTTAACTAAAAGAAATCCAAAGAAAAACCCTAGGGGTTGATCTACTTATATATGACTAAAGGGTGGAGGCCAAGGGGGTGGAAGGACGTCCCAAGGAGTCCTAAAACTAAACCTAGGTCGTACAAGGCACTTGGGCCCATGTGGAGGTGATGCAACACCTATTGAGTTGGACTTTGATTCGGATTCTGCTGCTGGGTCGCACCGTTTTCGCAATATCTCCATGCTCCGAAGGAATTTGAAGGTGAAACCAATTGCGTTGGAAACTAGACGAGATAAGCTATCACCAGAAAAAAGAATCACCCAATTTGGAGTTCGTATGTAGAAACGGCGGCTGTTTGAAGTTGGGTATATCTCTGCAGTCCGAATCTGAGTCCATGACGTGAAAGACTTGGTCTCTATCTTCTCTTGGGCCAAAAGTGACGTGAAATAACTTCTTGTACAGCACACAATCATGCCCCTTTGTATTGACTTCATTTCTTGATCAAATATAGAGGAATTAATGGTCATATCCATGATAATTATGTCCTCGTCATCTTCATGCTTGAACATGCTCCAATGCTCATCCTTCTTGTCCATGCTAGGTCCTTCATTTGTCAGCAACAGAAATATATCGACGTTAGGCAGCATCATATTCACATGAACATTAGAAACATTACCAAGAAGCAAAAGTACCTGATAATTTAATTGGTGTGCACGATCTCTAGTAATTGCTCCAGTAGGTATATTAGCAGGGGTTGTGGCTGTAACTATGGTAGTCATGTCCTCATCAAATCCCATACTCATAGACAAGTCGACTCAACCATGTTATCGATTGAATCATAACCCTTACATAAACAAAGTCTAGCCCGATCATTTAGTCGGGGTCTAGGGCGGGCTCGATCATACAACAAAGTGTGCACGTGACAGAGTCACGAGCAATCGCATCGCGATGCCCCAAGATGCGCACATCTAAGGGCCACTTGGTGTATAAAATACCGCCAGCCAGATCACAACTAAGGTCTCGAAAACCCATACTAAGACATGCATATTATAATCATACACGCAGCACACATGTCTAGTATGAACAGCAGGTATCATCACATAACTCTACAAAGTACTTCTTTATTGACTTACACATAGAGCATACAAAGATCACATGTCTGTGATCAACATTACATCATACAACGGAAGCAAATTAGGTCTGAGTACAGACAAGATTAACAAATGGCTTAGAGAAGCCTTGTTCAACAAACGTGCCCTTCCACGAGGGACCAGACTGCTGTCTAGAACTATACTACCAAGGTCAACGTCGATCTTCACGAAGGTGACTCCATCGGGGTCCGGGTTCTCATCTAAAACATAGAATAAGAAAACGTGAGTACAAAGTCGTACTCAACAAGACTTACATCAGAACTACACTACTCATGCTCAAGTTTCAAGGTAAAGGAGGTGGGGTTCAACATGCAGGAGTGCCAGCTTTGACTTGGCTAGTCCTGAACTACGAGTACCAGACTTGAGGTAAGAAGCGTACACGAGTCCACTACCAAGTCTCCAACCAATACACCACTATGGGTACTTCCTCGACTTCCCCACGAGGAGCACACCATAGCACTCACGCTTATCTTGCGAGTTTTAGAAGTATCCATTCAAGTTGTCTAATAATCAGGTACAGGTTCCAAGTAGTCCATGACCACGGACGCGGCTATTCGAATAGTTTTGTTAACGTTGCAAGGGTGTAAACTACACACAGATGACCATCGGTTACCGCCTTTTGCTCGCCACCGTTCAAGAGGTGACGGCGAGGATGTTCACCACGACACTTCCCTCACAACCGGTCTATTCCAGGAGTCGACTATCTGAGTTGCCTCCGCTCGAGAGCCCAGCCGGATCAACGAAACGGACTCAAACAATGCAAGTGACCGAGATGCCACCTCTGGAAGATGGTTTTCCTGCCTCACAGGTGCACCCACATATCTATATGATGCAACCATTCCTTCATTCTTTTTCTATGCACATGCAAAATGGAAAGCCCGAACTAATGTGACTCCTAGACGTCAACACGGATCAAGGTACTAGGCCGAGAGGGGTCAGTGAGCCCAATGTGTGGTTGTACTCTTTGTCTTGGATTACCATACAAGAACTCGGTGCTTAAGGCGGTGTTCAACAAGACAACCCACTGTGTACTCCTACACAACCTCTCATAGTTCACCTTGTATTAGGGTGGATTCACCAACACGTTATCATCAGCATCACTGTGATCATCCATCCCGACTCACATTCAATGTAACCTCATTGTACCAGTAAGCAACAATAAGCAGTAACAGTTGTAGGGGCCATGCATCGGAATGGGTTCAACTATGCGAAAGAACGTGTCTCGGTGATCTCCTAAACATGCATAAGCAAGACTGAGAGGGAAGTAGGATTTTATAGACATGATCAATGGGGTTTGCTTGCCTTGCTGACGATACACGGGTCTTAACGATGGTCTTCTTCTTCGGGGGTGATCACCGTCTCGGAGGCACTGTTACCGGAATAATCATCAACAAGGGGGGCAACATTGAATGGAAATGCACAAGCACATGATGTAGTTGTTCCATGATGTGAATGGTACTGTTTTGTGGCATATTTTATTTAAATGAAGTGTATTGCATTTGAAGTGCAAATTCAAACTCCATATGTTGTTCAAATTAGCCCATTTGTATTTGCTAGTGTTTGATCAATGTAAAGTATTTTGAAATGTGTACGATATGCCTCTGATGTTCAAGTGATCATGATTGCATTGCATTGGTTGAAGTTGGAGTAGCATTTGAATTTAATTTTCTTTAATTCCAATTAAACCAAATAGCAAAAGCTACTGGTCCCATTTTAAATTCAACTCAAACATAGCTGAAAGTTGTATATTTGGATAGATTATTTTCGGCTGATCATTTTTCATATATTATTTGTCCAATTTGGAGTTAATATGAATTTTCTATGATTTTTCAAAGTTTAATTGAATTTCTGGATTTTTTGTATTTCTTTTAAAAAGAAAAAGGATTACTGCGTCATCCAGACGTTAGCATGACGTGGGGGGGGGGCTGACCAGTGGGGCCAGGATGTCAGCCACAGTGGGGTTAATCCCTCTGTTTAAAATAACAGAGAGGGGGGTTAAGGGCTAGGGGGCCCCACCTGTCATTGACCTGGGGTCAACTAACAGGGGGATTAGCCCTTAATTAGGTGTGCCTCGTCGGCGGTTAGCCGCCGGTGGCCACGGGCACAACGGAGGGGCTCGCCGGAATGGTTCCCGGCCACCTCTTTGAACGGGGAGGGCATCAGAATGATCCCCGTGCTCGTCCGCATCGAGCCGTGCATACGAGAGGGGCAAGAGGCTGCCGGAACGTCGCCGGCGACGAGGTGCAGCGGCGGCCGGCGACTGGTGGAGGTGTTCTTGCGCTATGGTGCTCGGAAAAAAGCGGGGAGAGAGGGGAAATGATGGCCTGCTCACCCTGAGGGCAATGGCGAGCTCGAGGAGGCCGGAGGAGGCGAGGCGGCGGAGGATTTCTCGCCGGAGCTTCACGGTTGGCCGGCGCGGTTCGGTGAAGCTGGCATCGACTGCAGAGGGCTAGAGCTCAAATTGGCGGTGCGGGACGACGAAGAAGGCGACTTCGGTTCGTCTGGACAAGGTGGTTCGTCGAGAGGGGCTCGGTGGCCACGTCGGAGCACGACGGCCGCTCCGGGTGAGCTCTCGGGGTGGTCACGGATTCGACGTGGGAGAGGGGGAGAGCGAGCGGAGAGAGGGGGAAGTGAGGTGGCGACCTCTGGGCGTCGCCGTGGCGAGGAGATGAGGAAGGGGAGGGTCTAGGTGGCTCGGCAGCCGCGGGCATGCTCGCCACGGCGGCGAGCTGCCTGCTTTGGCGCCGGGGAGGGGAAGACGACAAGGGGAGGCTAGTGGGCTGGGCCAGTCCGGTTAGTTGGGCCCAAGGCATGGGTAGGTGGGTTTACTTTCCTTTTTCTTTTTTCCTCTTTTTGCCTTCTGTTTTCTATTTTCCTTTGATCTGTTTTTCTCCAAATAAATAGCAAAGCATTTTTATTAAATGCCCAAATAATTTTATAAACCCTAGGTGACCAGAAGCAAGCCACCCCTAGGTTTTGAGAATTTTTGAAATTCAATACATTTGAATTTCAATTCAAATAAGGGTCAAATTTAATTTCCAAAGCACTTTGTGAATTTTAGAAAATTCCATGGGCATGGGAATGAACCCAAACCACTTTTGAAATGATCACCATCATTTATAGGATTTTTCCAAATGTTCAAATGATTTTTGGAAAAAGATTTTTATCTGGCCATTTATTTAAATTCTCAGGGCTTTCCTTTTCCCCATTTTTGAATTTCTTTTTGGATTTTTCATGATGCAAAGGGATCAAGCAACCCTAGCACTTACCCTAGTTGGGGTTCTGACAACTCGCCCCCACTCAAAAGAATCTCGTCCCGAGATTCAGAAGTCGTCGGGAGGAAGGAGGGGTACTCGGCACGGAGGTGGTCTTCTCTTTCCCATGTAGCTTCTTTCTCGGAGTGATGTGACCATTGCACTTTGAGGAACTTGATCTTCTAACGATGAGTGACACGCTCTGATGAATCAAGAATACGAACGGGGTACTCTCGATAAGAAATGTCATCTTTGAGATCAAGCGTTTCATGGACGACTTCGCGGATGGGGTCCTTGAAGCAACGCCTGAGTTGTGACACATGGAATACATCATGTACTCGGGAAAGGTGCGTGGGTAGTTCAAGTTGGTAGGCAACTTCTCCACGTTTAGCTAGAATGCGGAAAGGTCCGATGTAACGTGGGGCCAACTTGCCTTTGATACCGAAGCGTTGGGTTCCCTTCAGAGGAGTAACCCGAAGGTAAGCCTTCTCAGCCAGATTGTAGCTTTCTTTCCTATGATGACGATCATAGTAGCTTTTCTGACGAGACTGAGTGGCTTTCAAACGATCACGAACAATGAGAACTTGCTCTTCTGTTTCCTTGATCATATCCGGTCCAAAGAATTGTCTTTCACCGGTTTCTGACCAGTTTAGGGGTGTTCGACATCGTCAGCCATAAAGGAATTCAAAGGGAGCCATGTTCAGACTATATTGGAAACTATTGTTATAAGCAAATTCGGCGAATGGAAGAGATTTCTCCCAATTCTTTTCGAATGAGATAACACAAGCTCTGAGCATGTCTTCCAAGATTTGATTAACCCTTTCAACTTGACCGCTAGACCGAGGATGGAAAGCTGTACTAAAGGAGAGATGAGTTCCCATAGCATTCTGAAAGCTTCCCCAGAATCTAGAGGTGAAAAGGCTACCACGATCAGAATTGATTTCCAAAGGAACACCATGAAGAGACACAATTCTAGAGACATACAAGTCCGCTAACTGGCTAGCAGTTATAGACTCGCGAACTGGAAGGAAGTGAGCAACTTTGGAAAGTCGGCCAACGACAACGAAGATGGCATCATTTCCTTTCTGGGTTTTTGGAAAGCGGGTGATGAAGTCCATACCGACTTTGTCCCATTTCCACTCAGGAATAGGAAAAGGTTGAAGAGTACCAGCAGGTCTTTGGTGTTCGGCCTTAATGCGATGGCAAACATCACATTCGGCAACATCTCGAGCAATGTCTCTCTTCATCCTAGTCCACCTAAATCTTTGGCGTAGATCTCGGTACATTTTTGTGCTACTGGGAAGAATCGAGAGGGGAGTATCATGGGCTTCTTTGAGGATGAGTTGCCTTAGATCCTTATTCTTAGGTACTACCAAACGATTTTCAAAGAATACCCTTCCTTTGCTATCTATGGAGAAACATTTAGCAACTCCGCTAGCAATGTTCTCCTTGATCCGGCGAACACCTCGTGCACGCCTTTGGGCAACTATGATTTGATCCTCAAGGGTTGGTTTCGCCACCAAGTTGAAAAGAGATCCACGAGGAACAATCTCGAGGTTGAGCTTTCAAAATTCCTCATGAAGAAGTGGTTGATACTGTTGTAACATGAGGTTGTTACAATACGACTTACGACTTAGTGCATCAGCCATGACATTGGCTTTGCCTGGGGTGTAAGAAATTCCTAAGTCATAATCTTTTATCAACTCTATCCAACGTCTTTGCCAGAGATTAAGATCTGGCTGGGTGAATATGTATTTGAGGCTTTGGTGGTCGGAATAGATCTCACAATGATTACCAAGGAGGTAATGTCGCCAAGTTGTCAGGGCATGAACTACGGCAGCGAGTTCAATATCATGGGTAGGATAGTTCTCTTCATGTGGACGCAACTGGCGTGAAGCATAAGCTACCACATGTCTATCTTACATAAGTATGCATCCTAACCCTTGCCGTGAAGCATCACAATAGATCTCGAAATCCCTTTTGGTGTCTGGAGGTGCAAGTACGGGGGCAGAAGTCAATCTTCTTTTTAGCTCTTGAAAGCTTTCCTCGCACTTGGGGGTCCATTGGAATTTCCTATCTTTCTTGAGGAGTTCAGTAAGAGGCTTTGCAACTTTAGAAAAGTTCTCAACGAAGCGGAGACAATAGCTTCCTAGGCCAAGAAAACTCCTAACTTGCTTAACCGATTCAGGTGGAGTCCAGCCAAAGACAGCCTGAACTCTCTCGGGATTGACAGCAATGCCTTTTGTAGAAATCACGTGACCTAAATAGGTCACTTCTGGTAGCCAAAATTCACACTTGGAGAATTTAGCATACAGGAGATGCTCTCGAAGTTTCATCAATACCAGCCTAAGATGCTCGACATGTTCTTCTTCGTTCTTCGAGTAGATGAGAATGGCATCAAGATAAACCACAACGAATTTATCTAAGTACTCCATGAAGATCGAATTCATCAAGCGCGAGAATGTGGCGGGGGCATTGGTTAATCCGAAGGACATGACGGTGTACTCATATCGAGTAGTGAAAGTCGTCTTGGGAATGTCCTCGTTTCGGATTTTATTTGATGATAACCTAATCTCAAATCCATCTTGGAGAAGACAGAGGATCCAGCAAGTTGATCATAAAGATCATTGATCCTGGGCAGTGGGTACTTGTTCTTTATCGTCGCTAGATTTATCGGGCGATAGTCTACGCACATCCTTTCTGCTCCATATTTTTTCGTTACGAACAGAACGGGGCAACCCCATGGCGATGAGCTAGGAGGGATGAAGCCTTTTGCCAACGAAGCTTCAAGTTGGGTTTTTAGCTCAGCTAACTCATGTGGGCACATTCCATATGGGCGTCTGGAAATTGGGGCGGTTCCTGGGGCAAGATCTATAATGAATTCTACACATCTGCCGGGTGACTATGTGATAGAGGCGAAGGTGTCCCGATGTTTCGATGAGATGATGGAGATCGATTATGGTGGAGACGACTTTCACGACCCGACTACGAACGTGCGAAGATGTTGCGCCTTAGCGATCGCTAAACCAACTCCGAGAGGTTATTGATTCCGCGGATGCATGATCAACCTGACCATGAAGGTCTAATTCCTGCAAGCAATCGAAAGAACAAGCAAGAACTAAGAATTGCAATCTGGATATTGCGAATATAAGATGAAAGATTAACAGAAGTTGGGGTTCCAAAGCAGTCTTGGCCTGGTCGGATGGCACAAACGAAGAGCTCGAAGTTGCGGCTATGGCTAACTTAAATCTAATTAAAACCCAAGTCTAAACGACGCCCTAAGGGCTGTATATATGGGGGAATAGAGGGGAATTTCGTGGCCCCTTGGAGGAGAGGTCCGAAAACAACCCTAACTCGGTTTCCCCACACATACGGACTCTAAAAAATAGCCTATTAAGTGTATTTCGAAATTACATGGGCCTGGCCCAATAATAAGGTGACGCAGCACCTATAATAACCCTTGGACGAAAATATTAATGTGGCATCTTGTGTCTCTCGTCCAAGTCTTCATGCACGCCTTATGGTGGCCTCAAAGTGCGAAAATCACCACTGGAAGCTCCATTGTCCTTTCCCGCGCACGCACCTCCTTCTCCATGCTTGATCCCGCTCCAATGACCATCCTTCTTATCCATGCTAGGTCCTTCATTCATAAGACAAACAAAAGTATCTAATTTAGGCAGCATCATATGTTCATGAACATTAGAAGGATTCGCAAGAAACGAAAGTACCTGATAATTTAGTTGACATGCGCGTGCTCTAGTAACTGGTCCACTATGTGTAGTTGGTGAAGATGTGGGTGTAATATTAGTAGAGATGTCCTCATCATTATGTTTAAGGAGTTGGATCTCTGGAGAGCTTCCTAGAGGATGACCAAGGTTTACTAGGGGCTACAACAGATATGTCAGAGTGGCAAAGTTCCCCAACACGATGGTTAGTGTGGTTCTTCTGCCTAGAAGACATCTAAAGTGGGAGGAGAAGCTGGAAATGAATCACTATAGGTCTCTACAACAAAACCTACAACAAACTATAGAGAACTGTCGGGTATGCCACCTATAAGTTCTTCTAAAAGGACAACCGAAATGAAGAGAAGTGTTTTGCAAATGCATCCTATTATGAAGAAACCTGGAATGACTCGGACAGCATAACGATTGTAATTGCAAGAGAAATGGAAATCCTCACAACATTTCAACGACACTTACATAAGAAGTCTCAGAATAGGAAGCACAACGACTCTAGAAAACCGAACACAACTTTCCTACGGCTACAAGGAAGCAATCAACGAGATGTTCTAGTAAAGACATAGATGAGCCTAGTCCTATCTTCCCGTAGAACAAGATGAGTGTGACTCAGAACTCAGATCGATGAGGGTAAGGAGAAAAAGAAGCCTTACGTTGTTCCCTTTATACTCAAGTAACTATATAACTATAAAGTGCTAGACTCGACTGCGACCAAGGCTTTGATAATCCTACAGACAGTCCTGCTCTGATACCAAGTCTGTCGGGACCCGGAATATGCGTATGTAATTCCAGTCACAACTCAATCACATGGAGAGCCGAGAGCTGTACCCACTTGTCTAAGCAGACAAGGCCAAGCACAGAACACTCTCGGAAAGCATCGTACGTGAGGGGCATCCCATCCAGGCCGGATGATCAACTGAGATGGGTCCTCATCGCCCGCTCACAAGTCTAAATGATTATGGGTGGTGAAATCCCATACTCAAAGACAAGTGGCCTCAACCATGTTATCGATTGAATCATAACCCTTACATAAACAAACTCCAGCCCGATCACTTAGTTGGGGTCTAGGGCGGGCTCGATCATACAACAAAGTGTGCACGTGACAGAGTCACGAGCAATCGCATCGCGATGCCCCAAGCTGCGCACATCTAAGGGACACTTTGTGTATAAAAGACCGCCAGCCAGATCACAACTAAGGTCTCGAAAACCCATATTAAGACATGCATGTTATAATCATACACGCAGCACACATGTCTAGTATGAACAACAGGTATCATCACATAACTCTACAAAGTACTTCTTTATTGACTTACACATAGAGCATACAAAGATCACAGGTCTGTGATCAACATTAAATCATACAAAGGAAGCAAATTAGGTCTGAGTACAGACAAGATTAACAAATGGCTTAGAGAAGCCTTGTTCAACAAACGTGCCCTTCCATGAGGGACCAGACTGCTGTCTAGAACTATACTACCAAGGTCAACGTCGAGCTTCACGAAGGTGACTCCATCGGGGTCCGGGTTCTCATCTAAAACATAGAATAAGCAAACGTGAGTACAAATTCGTACTCAGCAAGACTTACATCAGAACTACACTACTCATGCTCAAGTTTCAAGGTAAACGAGGTGGGGTTCAACATGCAGAAGTTGATAGAGGCGACGGTGTCCCGATGTTTTGATGAGATGATGGAGATCGATTATGGTGGAGACGACTTTCACGACCCGACTACGAACGTGCGAAGACGTTGCGCCTTAGCGATCGCTAAACCAACTCCGAGAGGTTATTGATCCCGCGGATGCACGATCAACCTGACCACGAAGGCCTAATTCCTGCAAGCAATCGAAAGAACAAGCAAGAACTAAGAATTGCAATCTGGATATTGCGAATATAAGATGAAAGATTAACAGAAGTTGGGGTTCCAATGCGGTCTTGGCTTGGTCGGACGACACAAATGAAGAACTCGAAGTTGCGGCTATGGCTAACATAAATCTAATTAAAACCCAAGTCTAAACGACGCCCTAAGGGCTGTATATATGGGGGAACAGAGAGTAATTTCGTGGCCCCTTGGAGGAGAGGTCCGAAAACAACCCTAACTCGGTTTCCCCACACATACGGACTCTAAAAAATAGCCTATTAAGTGTATTTCGAAATTACATGGGCCTGGCCCAATAATAAGGTGACGCAGCACCTATAATAACCCTTGGACGAAAATATTAATGTGGCATCTTGTGTCTCTCGTCCAAGTATTCATGCACGCCTTATGGTGGCCTCAAAGTGCGAAAATCACCACTGGAAGCTCCATTGTCCTTTCCCGCGCGCGCACCTCCTTCTCCATGCTTGATCCCGCTCCAATGACCATCCTTCTTATCCATGCTAGGTCCTTCATTCATAAGACAAACAAAAGTATCTAATTTAGGCAGCATCATATGTTCCTGAACATTAGAAGGATTCGCAAGAAACGAAAGTACCTGATAATATAGTTGACGTGCGCGTGCTCTAGTAACTGGTCCAGTATGTATAGTCGTCGTTCTCCACGGGAAACGTCGGTCACCATACCTGTTGTCGATCAACAACCCTGAAAAGAGTTTGGGGATAGTATTATGAGTACAGAGGTACTCAGCATCCAACTGTAGTGGTCATCTGACCCAGCAAGGACTTCATTACTCGTCATTCTAGGACAACTAGTAGTTTACGGTAAGGATGGGGTAAGTGGTGAGGTTGCTGCCGCACTAGTATTTATGAAGTGGCTAAAGATCTAGAGAGTAAGGTAAGAAGCCAAGCATTCGATGAGGAATCGCGTCCAACAAGTCTTGCTATCAACTACTTACGCAAGCATAACACCTATCCTAACCTTGTCCTCCTCTTCGCATCCCGATGAAGAAGAAGAAGTCAAGGCACACACACATTGATCAAGTTATATTAAGATTATCTCAATTGTTGTTGTCTATGGACAAGGAGTAGGTCTCAAGCCGTCCATAACCGTGGACACGGCTTCTCGAAAAGATTTAACCCTGCAGGGGTGTACCAACTGCCCATTACAAGGCTCCGCACGCACGCCCATCTCTCTCAGTTGCTATCCATCACAGGCAACCATTTGATGATTTAGTTCCAAGAGATCTGAAACGACATGTCCCTCTAGCTAACAACAAACAAATCCGGGTGGCCCCCGATGAGTCGACATCCAACTCAAAAGCCGGCCGCGCTCTCGAATCGGTCTCTACCGTCTGTCTCGGGTTTGGATAGCCGGTTGATCACACATGGGAAACCGGGTCCTCAGCTGGACAAGGTGGGCCATCCAAGGAACAAGTCCTCCTGGTCCAGGGTGGTTTGAAAACTACTGGCGGCCGACCAGCACACACACGGTTTCAAATGGTAAATCATCTTGGGCCACCACTAGAAATGTTTGAAGCTAGGTAGGTAAGAATAGGGGACCCCATAAAATCCCACACGCGGTTAGGAACGCTAAGTCTTAAAACCAATACCCGGAACTCGGATCCTAGGTGACTTGAATGGAACAAAGTGTCGGGGTGGGATAGCCTAGACCTTCCATCCTTCGTCGAATATAGTCAACATTTATAATAATCATATCATCAACAACAATATAATAATGTGATATCCCAAACCAAGGAGTAACAGGGTAACATCGTAGCATCCTAAGCATGCATACTAAGCAGGGGCTGAGCAACGAGCAATAGTAACATAGCAGTACATGGTTTGCTGGGAGGGGATATGGCTGTATCGGTTTGAAAGAGGTTGTAAACATGTGGTAGGATCAAACATCGAACCTGTTCTAGACTAGCATGCAAACCGCTGGTTGAAATAGAATGGATCATAAGTAATGCATAGTCCTTGCGTGTTGATAAGTCGGGTTCCGAAGGTGTAGTTGATCGCAAGCTCGCATCGTCTTTGAAGGTACCCGCGGAAGCACACAAGACGATAAGCACTGGAAAGCAATCAACGAGCAAGCATCTATTACTACGAAGCAATCACGAGCAAGCATCAACAATAAGGCAACACGAGACATCGCACCTACCGTCGAGAGCGGTTACTAACAGGTTAAGTGGAGTACTCGTCACACGCGACGATACCGCACATTTAGAAAGGTTCAAGTTGTTTAGCTGCAGGTGATCAACAAAGGTTGTTAACATGGCATCTCACTCAAGCATGGCATAGCACACAAACATGTCAAGAGGTGAAGCATAAAATAAACTATCTATGCTAGACAATTTAAGTGCGGCACAATCCTAAACTTGGCATAACACTAAGTACCCCACGACAATTAAAAGAAAGAATCATAGCAACATAGCGTGAGGTTCCATAGGTTGATGAGCCTGATCAGTCATGTAAGCTATTTACTACAGCCATCTTAGATGGCCCCGGGTATCCTCTTCGGCTTGATCTTTCCTTTGCTTCGATCGCCAACTTGCACTTCCTTATTCCACTATTGCGATATCTTTGTCCTGGAAAAAGACCAAGAGCTGGTGCTGGTGAAAGAAGGGTTTCTTTGCTAAGAAGGTAAGAGGTGAGTACCGTGGGGAGAGGTACCACTTGCGTGATTATAGAGAAGAAGGCAGTGTCCCGACCACAAGGCGGTGAAATTCCACTGGTGCTTGCTAGCCAGTCAAGAACGACTCGAAGACCGTGGGAAGGTCTTCACGCTACGCCGAAGACGAGATGGCTCCATACGGGGTGGTAATACACAGGTATAGGATTTCCTGTAATGATGTGAAACTGTATATTTCATATAAATAGCTCAGTTCGAGAGGACCATATTTACTGTTCTGCCCAAAACCATATTTTAGGTTGGTTACCAGCAGCAAAAAAAAGCATAAACACAAAGTACACGAAAAACTAATCAAGTTACATATAAAGAACACACCAAACGGAGTCACTTTTAAAAAGGTACAAGCAAAACAAGTTTGGAACACAATCTGCCAACATCAGGAAGCACACTTTAGAGCAATGCATAAACAGGATAATGGACGCAAAGATGCTCACAAATGATATGCAACTAAGGTAGACATGGCAGGGAAGGCATGGCAAAAAGAAACATGCAAATAGGCATCATGAACAACTAATTATAGCTCTTGCAAAATGCAATAAAACATTACTGGTCTAGGACTTAGTGAAAATCAGAGAAACATGGCAGAAACTGTTATTTTTATGTTGTATAAATAGGAGCAAAACTATATGAAAAAGTGTAGCAACATGACATAGCAATACATGGGCATGAAATAGACATGATATCACAACATTACAGATACAAGGATACAACATCTCATACAATCGGCATACAACTGCCTCAATTACAATACAACAACGGAAGATACATGTCTGGGTACAGACTACAATCAAAGCCTAGTGGCAAAGAGAAAAACATCGATCCCATAACCACACGGGTCCAGGCCCTCCACCGGGAATCGCCTAACTAGTCGTCGTCGAGTCTCCACGGGAAACGTCGGTCACCATACCTGTTGTCGATCAACAACCCTGAAAAGAGTTTGGGGGTAGTATCATGAGTACAGAGGTACTCAGCATCCAACTATAGTGGTCATCTGACCCAGCAGGGAGTTCATCACTCTTCATTCTAGGACAACTAGTAGTTTACGGTAAGGATGGGGTAAGTGATAAGGTTGCTGCCGCACTAGCATTTATGAAGTGATAGAGGCGAAGGTGTCCCGATGTTTCGATGAGATGGTGGAGATCGATTATGGTGGAGACGACTTTCACGATCCGACTACGAACGTGCGAAGACGTTGCGCCTTAGCGATCGCTAAACCAACTCCGAGAGGTTATTGATCCCGCGGATGCACGATCAACCTGACCACGAAGGCCTAATTCCTGCAAGCAATCGAAGAACAAGCAAGAACTAAGAATTGCAATCTGGATATTGCGAATATAAGATGAATGATTACGAAAGTTGGGGTTCCAATGAGGTCTTGGCCTGGTCGGATGACACAAACGAAGAGCTCGAAGTTGCGGCTATGGCTAACTTAAATCTAATTAAAACCCAAGTCTAAACGACGCCCTAAGGGCTGTATATATGGGGGAACAGAGGGGAATTTCGTGGCCCCTTGGAGGTGGGGTCCGAAAACAACCCTAACTCGGTTTCCCCACACATACGGACTCTAAAAACTGCCTATAATGTGGTATTTCGAAATTACATGGGCCCAGCCCAATATTAAGGTGACGCAGCACCTATAATTGCCCTTGGACGAAAATAATGAAGTGACATCTCGCGTATTTCGTCCAAGACTTCATGCGCGCCTTATGGTGGCTTCAAAGTGTGATAATCACCATTGGAAGCTCCACTGTACTTTCCCGCGCGCGCACCTTCTTCTCCATGCTTGATCCCGCTCCAATGACCATCCTTCTTGTCCATGCTAGGCCCTTCATTCATAAGCAAAACAAAAGTATCTAATTTAGGCAGCATCATATGTTCATGAACAATAGAAGGATTCACAAGAAACGAAAGTACCTGATAATTTAGTTGACGTGCACGTGCTCTAGTAACTGGTCCAGTATGTGTAGTTGGTGAGGATATGGGTGTAACATTAGTAGGGATGTCCTCATCATCCTCCCCTTCTTGAATTGAAGTCGTCCTCGACGGAAGCTCATCATCTTCTCCCAAATAAGGTTTCAAATCTGCAATGTTAAATGTGGGACTAACCCCAAAATCTGCAGGTAGCTCAAGTTTATATGCATTATCATTAATTTTCTGTAAAACCTTAAAGGGACCATCAGCTCGTGGCATTAACTTAGACTTGCGCAAATCAGGAAACCTATCTTTACGTAGATGTAACCAAACAAGATCTCCTGGTTCAAACACAACATGCTTTCTACCCTTATCACCAGCAAGCTTGTATCTAGCATTCATTTTCTCAATGTTTTCTTTAGTTACCTCATGCATTTTTAATATCAATTCAGCACGTTGCTTAGCATCAAAATTAACCTTCTCCGAAGATGGAAGAGGCAGCAAATCAATAGGCGCACGAGGTAGAAAACCATAAACAATCTCAAAAGGGCACATTTTAGTGGTAGAATGAAATGAACGATTATAAGCAAATTCAATATGAGGTAAACATTCTTCCCACATTTTCAAGTTACTCTTTAAAACAGCCCTAAGCATAGTAGACAAAGTCCTATTGACTACTTCAGTTTGTCCATCAGTTTGGGGATGACAGGTAGTACTAAAAAGTAGTTTAGTCCCCAACTTAGCCCATAAGCATCTCCAAAAATGGCTAAGAAACTTAGTATCACGATCCGAGACAATAGTATTGGGCACACCATGTAAGCGAATAATCTCACGAAAGAATAAATCAGCAACATTAGCAGCATCATCGCTTTTATGACATGGTATAAAATGTGCCATCTTAGAAAATCTATCCACGACAACAAATATGCTATCCCTCCCCTTCTTTGTTCGAGGCAAGCCTAAAACAAAGTCCATGGATATGTCCTCCCACGGAACACTAGGTACAGGTAAAGGCATGTATAAACCATGAGGATTGAGTCGTGACTTAGCTTTTTGACATGTAGTGCAGCGAGCAACAAAACGCTCAACATCCCGTCTCATCTTTGGCCAAAAGAAGTGTGTAGCAAGTACGTCCTCCGTCTTCTTCACGCCAAAGTGTCCCATTAATCCTCCTCCATGCGCCTCCTGCAACAACAAAAGACGAATAGAGCTAGCTGGAATGCATAGCTTGTTAGAACGGAACACAAACCCATCATTAAGGACAAACTTGTTCCATGTTCTATCCTCTCTACAATTCTGCAATACATCTTTAAATTCTGCATCATTTACATATTGATCTTTGATTGTCTCTAAACCGAATATCTTGAAGTCAAGTTGTGAAAGCATAGTATAACGACGAGACAAAGCATCAGCAATAATATTATCTTTCCCCTTCTTGTGTTTAATGACATAAGGGAAAGTCTCAATAAATTCAACCCACTTAGCATGTCTACGATTAAGTTTTGCTTGACTTCTTATGTGTTTCAAAGATTCATGATCAGAATGCATAACAAATTCTTTGGGCCATAAATAATGTTGCCAAGTTTCTAATGTCCGAACAAGAGCATATAATTCCTTATCATAAGTAGAATAGTTCAGACTAGGCCCACTCAATTTTTCAGAAAAGTATGCAACAGGTTTAGCATCTTGTAATAACACACCTCCCAAACCAATCCCACTAGCATCGCATTCAAGCTCAAAAGTCTTATTAAAATCAGGAAGTTGGAGCAAAGGAGCATGTGTTAACTTATCTTTCAATACCGCGAAGGCTTCTTCCTGTGCGGTACCCCAAGTAAAAGGCACATCCTTGCGTGTAAGCTCATTGAGAGGTGCAACAATGGTGCTGAAATCTCTCACAAAACGCCTATAGAATCCAGCGAGTCCAAGAAAACTCCTCACTTGTGTGACCGTTTTGGGCTGCGTCCAACTCTCAATCGCCTCGATCTTGGCTTTATCAACTTCAATTCCCTGCGGAGTAACAACATAGCCAAGAAACGATACTCGGTCGGTGCAAAAGGTGCACTTCCCAAGGTTACCAAACAAACGTGCATTACGTAGAGCAATAAAAACAACACGTAAATGATCCAAATGTTCCTCCAAAGATTTGCTATAAATCAGTATATCATCAAAATAGACTACCACAAATCGTCCAATGAAAGCACGTAAAACCTCGTTCATTAATCTCATGAAAGTGCTAGGTGCATTAGTTAACCCAAAAGGCATGACTAACCACTCAAATAATCCAAACTTAGTTTTAAATGTCGTTTTCCATTCATCTCCTAATTTCATGCGAATTTGATGGTATCCACTACGAAAATCAACTTTGGAAAACATGGTAGAGCCACTTAATTCATCAAGCATATCATCTAACCTAGGAATAGGATGACGATAACGAATAGTAATATTATTAATGGCTCGACAATCAACACACATACGCCATGTTCCATCCTTTTTAGGCACTAATATAACTGGAACATCACAAGGACTAAGGGATTCACGTATGTAACCTTTGTCGAGTAGCTCTTGTACTTGACGCTGAATCTCCTTCGTCTCCTCCGGATTGGTACGGTATGGCGCACGGTTGGGCAACGAAGCACCGGGAATTAAGTTAATATGATGCTCAATCCCTCGAATAGTTGGTAATCCCGGTGGTACGTCTTGTGGAAAGACGTCAATAAACTCCTGCAAAAGGTCAGTGACAACAGGAGGCAAAGAAGGAGGCAATTCCTCAAATGAAAACAAAGCTTCTTTGCACACAAAAGCATAGCACACATGACTAACATCCAAATCTGAAATATCAACTTTAGTAGCAAGCAAAGTTGGACTAGTCAATTTAATTTCATTAGAAACAGCAGAAGAAGATTTGCTATTAGTCTTATGTTGTTGCTCAAATTCTTTGGCTGCTATCTCATTTTCACTCTTATTTTTCTCCTGTTTAGCTTTACTAGCTCTAGCAAGATCATCTTTCACAATTTGTTCAGGAGACATAGGAAGTAAAGCAATATTTTTATCCTGATGAACCAGAGTAAACTGATTTGTCCTACCATTGTGTACAACATTTCTATCAAATTGCCATGGTCTACCAAGTAAAAGAGAGCATGCTTGCATGGGTACCACATCACAATCAACATAATCAGCATATGCGGCAATGCTAAAGTGCACACGAACAGAACGCGTTACCTTAATCTTACCACTATTGTTAAACCACTGAATATAGTACGGATGGGGGTGTGGTCTTGTGGGGAGAGATAGCTTCTCCACCAACTCCATGCTAGCCAAGTTGTTGCAACTCCCTCCGTCAATGATGATGCGAACCGAACGTTCTTTCACCACTCCCTTTGTGTGGAACAAATTATGCCTCTGGTTTTGCTCAGCCTTCGTTACCTGCACACTTAACACACGTTGAGCAACCAAACTAGCATATTTATCTGCATCATCAGGAGCCATATACTCTATATCATGAGCATCATCATGGGCACCCTGTTCCTCATGAGCAATGAGAACTAAACTCTCCTCATCATAGTCACTCGCTGACTCATACCCACCATCCGCCGTAATAATCATCACACGCTTGGAGGGACAGTCTTTTGCGAAGTGACCTCCACCTTGGCACCTGCGACATTTAATATCACGATCTCGTGTTTGCCCTGTGGAAGCCATGGATGAAGAAGAACTCGCCGCTGGACCACTCTGTGCACCCTTGAATGGTGGCGCTGACTGTTTTGGTGGCTCCCTGTAAGAATGAGCGGCTGAAGTACATGGTGGTGCAGCAGGACGTGTGGATGTAGAAGGTCCACGCGATGTCCATGATGTATTTCGTCCTGCAGAAAAGTTAGGTCTCGTAGCGGCCTGTCGATCCTGCACTTCACGTTCAGCTTTACAAGCAAGATGAAACAAACGAGTAATAGTAGCAAAGTCCTTGTATTCTAGAATAGTTTGTATCTCCCTGTTTAAACCACCCATAAAACGTGCAAGCATAGCTTCATTATCCTCTACTAGGCCACATCTAATCAATCCAGTTTGTAATTCTTGATAATATTCCTCTACAGAATTTTTGCCTTGTCTCAAACGCTGTAATTTTTGTAGCACTTCACGTTGATAATAAGGAGGAACCCAGCGAGTACGCATAGCATCTTTTAAAGCAGCCCAAGTAGTTGGAATATTATTAGCATGCAATCTACAATGTTCAGACCACCAAATAGATGCAAACCCCGTGAATTCACAAACAGCAGCAGTAACACGTCTATTCTCACGATATTGTAAACATGTAAAGCGTTGTTCAGTTTCTAACTCCCAAGTAAGATAAGCATTAGGAATATATCTACCCTCAAACGGCTTAAGATTCAATTTAAGTTTAGGCACATGTTTATCATCGCGTACCTGAGGGGGTGGTTGGTGTCGACCGTGGCGAATGTTGGGACGTGGACGTCCAGCTGGCTGCTCATAGGCCGCTTCCTGTTCCACCTCCTCCTCGTAATCACCCTCGTAGTTGTCGTCCTGGCCGACGTCATAAGCAGCAGCAGTAGCAGCAACTGCAGCAGGAGCAGGAGCACCAGCAGCTTGTCTGCCCAGAAATAGAATACGTCGTGCACGTCGTGGTGGCGGTGGCTGTGCTGGAGCAGCCGCAGGCTGTGCAGGTAGGCGTGCGAGCAACTCAGTAAACTTGGCGTCGAGCTTGGTGTCGATCATCTTCTCCACACCATCAATCGCCTCTGTAAATCTGTTCTCGATGTCATTCACCTGTTCAGACATCATTTGTGCAAATTTATCATGTAACGCTTTGTTTGTCATATTCTCCCAATCGGGTGCATCCCGCGCCACTTCATCATGGGATCCTGGCATGGTTAGCAGAAATAGAAAACACACAGAAATATGATCCTACTTCTACTAATGGGATGTGGGGTGGTGGAAAGCACAAATCCGTCAAGCTTTTCTTTCGTTCTTACCGATTCTTACCTAGCAGCAGGTGGTGATGTACAACCAACGGGTCAAAACTCTCAGAGATGTGGTAGAGCGATGGCCAGGAGGTGTCAACCGCACGAAGTAGAATATATGTGGAGCTGTAGGTAGGCTTGACAAATATGGTAGCAAAAATCTCAACAGTAATCAAAACAGAGATGCAAAGTTGAATAAACACTCAACGTCGGTACTGTGCTGATCCTAGGCTAGACCGTACTAGAGACGCGAGCCTAAAACACCAACGAAAGCACGGCGCGGCACGTAAACAACTGAGAGGCACACTCTGATTTTTTTTTCTCTCTCTCTTTTTTTTTTTGCTCTTTTTTTTTGCGATGCGGGACTGCGGTGGCTGAAAAAGTGCGAAAAAATCACTATGGTGGCGAACGTCTCAAAATGAGTTTCTGGACCTAAGGAACGTATGGGCACGAAATTTTTTTACCCCTGAAAACTTTGGCCTAAAAACTGCTCTGGACCTAAGGAACGTATGTGCACGAATTTTTTTTTTGTTTGGAAATCACCCTCTTCTACGTACGACAAAGATTGGTGAAATCCGACTCTAATCAACTCAAACTAATCTGGCTACGAAGAGATCACAAACCGAATGGGTGATGGAACTCAACTCGGATCGGTAGGTCGTGGTGGTGTATATGGACTCTGCTTGGCGGAACGTGGTGGTGTATCTGGACTCGGATTGGCGGAACGTGGTGGTGTAGTACTGTGCGGCGGCGGCGTGACAAACTGTGATCAGAACTCGAAACTCTAAGGGAACTAGACGCTAAGATCAGCAACTCGACACAACGATGCAACCGCAAATTCAACAAAGCACACTATGTAAGGAAGACTGGACAAAGGCTCGGACTGTTTAGGGACGTGATGATCTAACCCTAAATTTTTTTTGACTTTTTCGTGGACTGTAGGTATGAAGAACAGAAGTAATCTAGAGTACGAAAACTGGTAAATCTCACCGATCAACCTGGAAATCTGATACCACTTGATAGAGGCGAAGGTGTCCCGATGTTTCGATGAGATGGTGGAGATCGATTATGGTGGAGACGACTTTCACGATCCGACTACGAACGTGCGAAGACGTTGCGCCTTAGCGATCGCTAAACCAACTCCGAGAGGTTATTGATCCCGCGGATGCACGATCAACCTGACCACGAAGGTCTAATTCCTGCAAGCAATCGAAGAACAAGCAAGAACTAAGAATTGCAATCTGGATATTGCGAATATAAGATGAATGATTACGAAAGTTGGGGTTCCAATGAGGTCTTGGCCTGGTCGGATGACACAAACGAAGAGCTCGAAGTTGCGGCTATGGCTAACTTAAATCTAATTAAAACCCAAGTCTAAACGACGCCCTAAGGGCTGTATATATGGGGGAACAGAGGGGATTTTCGTGACCCCTTGGAGGTGGGGTCCGAAAACAACCCTAACTCGGTTTCCCACACATACGGACTCTAAAAACAGCCTATAATGTGGTATTTCGAAATTACATGGGCCCAGCCCAATTTTAAGGTGACGCAGCACCTATAATTGCCCTTGGACGAAAATAATGAAGTGGCATCTCGCGTATTTCTTCCAAGACTTCATGCGCAACTTATGGTGGCTTCAAAGTGCGATAATCACCACTGGAAGCTCCATTGTCCTTTCCCGCGCGCGCACCTTCTTCTCCGTGCTTGATCCCGCTCCAATGACCATCCTTCTTGTCCATGCTAGGTCCTTCATTCATAAGAAAAAAAAGTATCTAATTTAGGCAGCATCATATGTTCATGTACAATAGAAGGATTCGCAAGAAACGAAAGTACCTGATAATTTAGTTGACGTGCGCGTGCTCTAGTAACTGGTCCAGTATGTGTAGTTGGTGAAGATGTGGGTGTAACATTAGTAGAGATGTCCTCATCATCCTCCCCTTCTTGAATTGAAGTCGTCCTCGACGGAAGCTCATCATCTTCTCCCAAATAAGGTTTCAAATCTGCAATGTTAAATGTGGGACTAACCCCAAAATCTGCAGGTCGCTCAAGTTTATATGCATTATCATTAATTTTCTGTAAAACCTTAAAGGGACCATCAGCTCGTGGCATTAACTTAGACTTGCTCAAATCAGGAAACCTATCTTTACGTAGATGTAACCAAACAAGATCTCCTGGTTCAAACACAACATGCTTTCTACCCTTATCACCAGCAAGCTTGTATCTAGCATTCATTTTCTCAATGTTTTCTTTAGTTAACTCATGCATTTTTAATATCAATTCAGCAAGTTGCTTAGCATCAAAATTAACCTTCTCCGAAGATGGAAGAGGCAGCAAATCAATAGGTGCACGAGGTAGAAAACCATAAACAATCTCAAAAGGGCACATTTTAGTGGTAGAATGAAATGAACGATTATAAGCAAATTCAATATGAGGTAACATTCTTCCCACATTTTCAAGTTACTCTTTAAAACAGCCCTAAGCATAGTAGACAAAGTCGTATTGACTACTTCAGTTTGTCCATCAGTTTGGGGATGACAAGTAGTACTAAAAAGTAGTTTAGTCCCCAACTTAGCCCATAAGCATCTCCAAAAATGGCTAAGAAACTTAGTATCACGATCCGAGACAATAGTATTGGGCACACCATGTAAGCGAATAATCTCACGAAAGAATAAATCAACAACATTAGCAGCATCATCGCTTTTATGACATGGTATAAAATGTGCCATCTTAGAAAATCTATCCACGACAACAAATATGCTATCCCTCCCGTTCTTTGTTCGAGGCAAGCCTAAAACAAAGTCCATGGATATGTCCTCCCACGGAACACTAGGTACAGGTAAAGGCATGTATAAACCATGAGGATTGAGTCGTGACTTAGCTTTTTGACATGTAGTGCAGCGAGCAACAAAACGCTCAACATCACGTCTCATCTTTGGCCAAAAGAAATGTGTAGCAAGTACGTCCTCCGTCTTCTTCACGCCAAAATGTCCCATTAATCCTCCTCCATGCGCCTCCTGCAACAACAAAAGACGAATAGAGCTAGCTGGAATGCATAGCTTGTTAGAACGGAACACAAACCCATCATTAAGCACAAACTTGTTCCATGTTCTACCCTCTCTACAATTCTGCAAAACATCTTTAAATTCTGCATCATGTACATATTGATCTTTGATTGTCTCTAAACCGAATATCTTGAAGTCAAGTTGGGAAAGCATAGTATAACGACGAGACAAAGCATCAGCAATAATATTATCTTTCCCCTTCTTGTGTTTAATGACATAAGGGAAAGTCTCAATAAATTCAACCCACTTAGCATGTCTACGATTAAGTTTTTCTTGACTTCTTATGTTTTTCAAAGATTCATGATCAGAATGTATAACAAATTCTTTGGGCCATAAATAATGTTGCCAAGTTTCTAATGTCCGAACAAGAGCATATAATTCCTTATCATAAGTAGAATAGTTCAGACTAGGCCCACTCAATTTTTCAGAAAAGTATGCAACAGGTTTAGCATCTTGTAATAACACACCTCCCAAACCAATACCACTAGCATCGCATTCAAGCTCAAAAGTCTTATTAAAATCAGGAAGTTGGAGCAAAGGAGCATGTGTTAACTTATCTTTCAATACCGTGAAGGCTTCTTCCTGTGCGGTACCCCAAGTAAAAGGCACATCCTTGCGTGTAAGCTCATTGAGAGGGGCAGCAATGGTGCTGAAATCTCTCACAAAACGCCTATAGAATCCAGTGAGGCCAAGAAAACTCCTCACTTGTGTGACCGTTTGATAGAGGCGAAGGTGTCCCGATGTTTCGATGAGATGGTGGAGATCGATTTTTGGTGGAGTAGACTTTCACGACCCGACTACGAACGTGCGAAGACGTTGCGCCTTAGCAATCGCTAAACCAACTCCGAGAGGTTATTGATCCCGCGGATGCACGATCAACCTGACCACGAAGGTCAATTCCTGCAAGCAATCGAAGAACAAGCAAGAACTAAGAGTTGCAATCTGGATATTGCGAATATAAGATGAAAGATTAACAGAAGTTGGGGTTCCAATGCGGTCTTGGCCTGGTCGGACGACACAAACGAAGAACTCGAAGTTGCGGCTATGGCTAACTTAAATCTAATTAAAACCCAAGTCTAAACGACGCCCTAAGGGCTGTATATATATGGGGGAACAGAGGGGATTTTCGTGACCCCTTGGAGGTGGGGTCCGAAAACAACCCTAACTCGGTTTCCCCACACATACGGACTCTAAAAACAGCCTATAAGGTGGTATTTCGAAATTACATGGGCCCAGCCCAATATTAAGGTGACGCAGCACCTATAACTGCCCTTGGACGAAAATAATGAAGTGGCATCTCGCGTATTTCGTCCAAGACTTCATGCGCGCCTTATGGTGGCTTCAAAGTGCGATAATCACCACGGGAAGCTCCGCTGTCCTTTCCCGCGCGCGCACCTTCTTCTCCATGCTTGATCCCGCTCCAATGACCATCCTTCTTGTCCATGCTAGGTCCTTCATTCATAAGCAAAACAAAAGTATCTAATTTAGGCAGTATCATATGTTCATGAACAATAGAAGGATTCGCAAGAAACGAAAGTACCTGATAATTTAGTTGACGTGCACGAGCTCTAGTAACTGGTCCAATATGTGTAGTTGGTGAGGGTATGGGTGTAACATTAGTAGGGATGTCCTCATCATCCTCCCCTTCTTGAATTGAAGTCGTCCTCGACGGAAGCTCATCATCTTCTCCCAAATAAGGCTTCAAATCTGCAATATTAAATGTGGGACTAACCCCAAAGGCTGCAGGTAGCTCAAGTTTATATGCATTATCATTAATTTTCTGCAAAACCTTAAAGGGACCATCAGCTCGAGGCATTAACTTAGACTTGCGCAAATCAGGAAACCTATCTTTACGTAGATGTAACCAAACAAGATCTCCGGGTTCAAACACAACATGCTTTCGACCCCTATCACCAGCAAGCTTGTATCTAGCATTCATGCGCTCAATGTTTTCTTTAGTTAACTCATGCAGTTTTAATATCAAATCAGCACGTTGCTTAGCATCAAAATTAACCTTCTCCGAAGATGGAAGAGGTAGCAAATCAATAGGTGCACGAGGTAGAAAACCATAAACAATCTCAAAAGGGCACATTTTAGTGGTAGAATGCAATGAACGATTATAAGCAAATTCAATATGAGGTAAACATTCTTCCCACTGTTTCAAGTTACTCTTTAAAACAGCCCTAAGCATAGTAGACAAAGTCCTATTGACTACTTCAGTTTGTCCATCAGTTTGGGGATGACATGTAGTACTAAAAAGTAGTTTAGTCCCCAACTTAGCCCATAAGCATCTCCAAAAATGGCTAAGAAACTTAGTATCACGATCTGAGACAATAGTATTGGGCACACCATGTAAGCGAATAATCTCACGAAAGAATAAATCAGCAACATTAGCAGCATCATCGCTTTTATGACATGGTATAAAATGTGCAATCTTAGAAAATCTATCCACGACAACAAATATGCTATCCCTCCCATTCTTTGTTCGAGGCAAGCCTAAAACAAAGTCCATGGATATGTCCTCCCACGGAACACTAGGTACAGGTAAAGGCATGTATAAACCATGAGGATTGAGTCGTGACTTAGCTTTTTGACATGTAGTGCAGCGAGCAACAAAACGCTCAACATCCCGTCTCATCTTTGGCCAAAAGAAATGTGTAGCAAGTACGTCCTCCGTCTTCTTCACGCCAAAGTGTCCCATTAATCCTCCTCCATGCGCCTCCTGCAACAACAAAAGACGAATAGAGCTAGCTGGAATGCATAGCTTGTTAGAACGGAACACAAATCCATCATTAAGCACAAACTTGTTCCATGTTCTACCCTCTCTACAATTCTGCAATACATCTTTAAATTCCGCATCATTTACGTATTGATCTTTGATTGTCTCTAAACCGAAAATCTTGAAGTCAAGTTGTGAAAGCATAGTATAACGACGAGACAAAGCATCAGCAATAATATTATCTTTCCCCTTCTTGTGTTTAATGACATAAGGGAAAGTCTCAATAAATTCAACCCACTTAGCATGTCTACGATTAAGTTTTGCTTGACTTCTTATGTGTTTCAAAGATTCATGATCAGAATGTATAACAAATTCTTTGGGCCATAAATAATGTTGCCAAGTTTCTAATGTCCGAACAAGAGCATATAATTCCTTATCATAAGTAGAATAGTTCAGACTAGGCCCACTCAATTTTTCAGAAAAGTAAGCAACAGGTTTAGCATCTTGTAATAACACACCTCCCAAACCAATCCCACTAGCATCGCATTCAAGCTCAAAAGTCTTATTAAAATCAGGAAGTTGGAGCAAAGGAGCATGTGTTAACTTATCTTTCAATACGGTGAAGGCTTCTTCCTGTGCGGTACCCCAAGTAAAAGGCACATCCTTGCGTGTAAGCTCATTGAGAGGTGCAGCAATGGTGCTGAAATCTCTCACAAAACGCCTATAGAATCCAGCGAGGCCAAGAAAACTCCTCACTTGTGTGACCGTTTTGGGCTGCGGCCAACTCTCAATCGCCTCGATCTTGGCTTTATCAACTTCAATTCCCTGCGGAGTAACAACATAGCCAAGAAACGATACTCGGTCGGTGCAAAAGGTGCACTTCCCAAGGTTACCAAACAAACGTGCATTACGTAGAGCAATAAAAACAGCACGTAAATGATCCAAATGTTCCTCCAAAGATTTGCTATAAATCAGTATATCATCAAAATAGACTACCACAAATCGTCCAATGAAAGCACGTAAAACCTCGTTCATTAATCTCATGAAAGTGCTAGGTGCATTAGTTAACCCAAAAGGCATGACTAACCACTCATATAATCCAAACTTAGTTTTAAATGCCGTTTTCCATTCATCTCCTAATTTCATGCGAATTTGATGGTATCCACTACGCAAATCAACTTTGGAAAACATGGTAGAGCCACTTAATTCATCAAGCATATCATCTAACCTAGGAATAGGATGACGATAACGAATAGTAATATTATTAATGGCTCGACAATCAACACACATACGCCAAGTTCCATCCTTTTTAGGCACTAATATAACAGGAACAGCACAAGGACTAAGTGATTCACGTATGTAACCTTTGTCGAGTAGCTCTTGTACTTGACGCTGAATCTCCTTCGTCTCCTCCGGATTGGTACGGTATGGCGCACGGTTGGGCAGCGAAGCACCGGGAATTAAGTCAATCTGATGCTCAATCCCTCGAATAGGTGGTAATCCCGGTGGTACGTCTTGTAGAAAGACGTCAATAAATTCCTGCAAAAGGTCAGTGACAACAGGAGGCAAAGAAGAAGGCAATTCCTCAAATGAAAACAAAGCTTCTTTGCACACAAAAGCATAGCACACATATTGACTAACATCCAAATCTGAAATATCAACCTTAGTAGCAAGCAAAGTTGGACTAGTCAATTTAATTTCATTAGAAACAGCAGAAGAAGATTTGCTATTAGTCTTATGTTGTTGCTCAAATTCTTTAGCTGCTATCTCATTTTCACTCTTATTTTTCTCCTGTTTAGCTTTACTAGCTCTAGCAAGATCATCTTTCACAATTTGTTCAGGAGACATAGGAAGTAAAGCAATATTTTTATCCTGATGAACCAGAGTAAACTGATTTGTCCTACCATGGTGTACAACATTCCTATCAAATTGCCATGGTCTACCAAGTAAAAGAGAGCATGCTTGCATGGGTACCACATCACAATCAACATAATCAGCATATGCAGCAATGCTAAAGTGCACACGAACAGAACGCGTTACCTTAATCTTACCACTATTGTTAAACCACGGAATATAGTACGGATGGGGGTGTGGTCTTGTGGTGAGAGATAGCTTCTCCACCAACTCCATGCTCGCCAAGTTGTTGCAACTCCCTCCGTCAATGATGATGCGAACCGAACGTTCTTTCACCACTCCCTTTGTGTGGAACAAATTATGCCTCTGGTTTGCTCGGCCTTCGATACCTGCACACTTAACACACGTTGAGCAACCAAACTAACATATTTATCTGCATCATCAGGAGCCATATACTCTATATCATGAGCATCATCATGGGCACCCTGTTCCTCATGAGCAATGAGAACTAAAGTCTCCTCATCATAGTCACTCGCTGACTCATACCCACCATCCGCCGTAATAGTCATCACACGCTTGGAGGGACAGTCTTTTGCGAAGTGACCTCCACCTTGGCACCTGCGACATTTAATATCACGATCTCGTGTTTGCCCTGTGGAAGCCATGGATGAAGAAGAACTCGCCGCTGGACCACTTTGTGCACCCTTGAATGGTGGCGCTGGCTGTTTTGGTGGCTCCCTGTAAGAATGAGCGGCTGAAGTAGATGGTGGTGCAGCAGGACGTGTGGATGTAGAAGCTCCACGCGATGTCCATGATGTATTTCGTCCTGCAGAAAAGTTAGGTCTCGTAGCGGCCTGTCGATCCTGCACTTCACGTTCAGCTTTACAAGCAAGATGAAACAAACGAGTGATAGTAGCAAAGTCCTTGTATTCTAGAATAGTTTGTATCTCCCTGTTTAAACCACCCATAAAACGTGCAAGCATAGCTTCATTATCCTCTACTAGGCCACATCTAATCAATCCAGTTTGTAATTCTTGATAATATTCCTCTACAGAATTTTTTCCTTGTCTCAAACGCTGTAATTTTTGTAACAATTCACGTTGATAATAAGGAGGAACCCAGCGAGTACGCATAGCATCTTTTAAAGCAGCCCAAGTAGTTGGAATATTATTAGCATGCAATCTACAATGTTCAGACCACCAAATAGATGCAAATCCCGTGAATTCACAAACAGCAGCAATAACACGTCTATTCTCAGGATATTGTAAACATGTAAAGCGTTGTTCAGTTTCTAACTCCCAAGTAAGATAAGCATCAGGAATATATCTACACTCAAACGGCTTAAGATACAATTTCAGTTTAGGCACATGTTCATCATCGCGTACCTGAGGGGGTGGTTGGTGTCGACCGTGGCGAATGTTGGGACGTGGACGCCCAGCTGGCTGCTCATAGGCCGCTTCCTGTTCCACCTCCTCCTCGTAATCACCCTCGTAGTTGTCGTCCTGTCCGACGTCAGAAGCAGTAGCAGCAACAGCAGCAGCCACAGGGGCACCAGTAGCTTGTCTGCCCGGAAACAGAATACGTCGTGCACGTCGTGGTGGCGGTGGCTGTGCTGGAGCGGCCGCAGGCTGTGCAGGTAGGCGTGCGAGTAACTCAGTAAACTTGGCGTCGAGCTTGGTGTCGATCATCTTCTCCACACCATCAATCGCCTCTGTAAATCTGTTCTCGATGTCATTCACCTGTTCAGACATCATTTGTGCAAATTTATCATGTAACGCTTTGTTTGTCATATTCTCCCAATCGGGTGCATCCCGCGCCACTTCATCATGGGATCCTGGCATGGTTAGCAGAAATAGAAAACACACAGAAATATGATCCTACTTCTACTAATGGGATGTGGGGTGGTGGAAAGCACAAATCCGTCAAGCTTTTCTTTCGTTCTTACCGATTCTTACCTAGCAGCAGGTGGTGATGTACAACCAACGGGTCAAAACTCTCAGAGATGTGGTAGAGCGATGGCCAGGAGGTGTCAAAACGCACGATGTAGAATATATGTGGAGCTGTAGGAAGGCTGACAAGTATGGTAGCAAAAACTCAACAGTAATCAAAACAGAGATGCAAAGTTGAATAAACACTCAACGTCGGTACTGTGCTGATCCTAGGCTAGACCGTACTAGAGACGCGAGCCTAAAACACCAACGAAAGCACGGCGCGGCACGTAAACAACTGAGAAGCACACTCTGAATTTTTTTTTATCTCTTTTTTTTTTTTGTGATGCGGGACTGCGGTGGCTGAAAAAGTGCGAAAAAGTCACTATGGTGGCGATCGTCTCAAAATGAGTTTCTGGACCTAAGGAACGTATGGGCACGAAAATTTTTTACCCCCGAAATTTTTGGCCTAAAAACTGCTTTGAAAAGCGTGCCAGACTCTAAACAACTCAAACTAATCTGGCTACGAAATTTTTTTTTTTTTTTTTTTGGAAATCACCCTCTTCTACGTACGACAAAGATTGGTGAAATCCGACTCTAAACAACTCAAACTAATCTGGCTACGGAGAGATCACAAACCGAACGGGTGATGGAACTCAACTCGGATCGGTAGGTCGTGGTGGTGTATATGGACTCTGCTTGGCGGAACGTGGTGGTGTATCTAGACTCGGATTGGCGGAACGTGGTAGGATGACTACTGTGCGGCGGCGACGTGGCAAACTGTGATCAGAACTCGAAACTCTAAGGGAACTAGACGCTAAGATCAGACACTTGACACAACGATGCAACCGTAAATTCAACAAAGCAAGTACTGAAAAGAAAACTGGACAAAGGCTAGGACTGTCTTGGGACGTGATGATCTAACCCTAATTTTTTTGTTGGCTTTTTCGTGGACTGTAGGTATGAAGAACAGAACCAAACTAGACTATGAAAACTGGTAAATCTCACCGAGCAACCTGGAAATCTGATACCACTTGATAGAGGCGAAGGTGTCCCGATGTTTCGATGAGATGGTGGAGATCGATTATGGTGGAGACGACTTTCACGATCCGACTACGAACGTGCGAAGACGTTGCGCCTTAGCGATCGCTAAACCAACTCCGAGAGGTTATTGATCCCGCGGATGCACGATCAACCTGACCACGAAGGTCTAATTCCTGCAAGCAATCGAAGAACAAGCAAGAACTAAGAATTGCAATCTGGATATTGCGAATATAAGATGAATGATTACGAAAGTTGGGGTTCCAATGAGGTCTTGGCCTGGTCGGATGACACAAACGAAGAGCTCGAAGTTGCGGCTATGGCTAACTTAAATCTAATTAAAACCCAAGTCTAAACGACGCCCTAAGGGCTGTATATATGGGGGAACAGATGGGATTTTCGTGACCCCTTGGAGGTGGGGTCCGAAAACAACCCTAACTCGGTTTCCCCACACATACGGACTCTAAAAACAGCCTATAATGTGGTATTTCAAAATTACATGGGCCCAGCCCAATTTTAAGGTGACGCAGCACCTATAATTGCCCTTGGACGAAAATAATGAAGTGGCATCTCGCGTATTTCGTCCAAGACTTCATGCGCAACTTATGGTGGCTTCAAAGTGCGATAATCACCACTGGAAGCTCCATTGTCCTTTCCCGCGCGCGCACCTTCTTCTCCATGCTTGATCCCGCTCCAATTACCATCCTTCTTGTCCATGCTAGGTCCTTCATTCATAAGCAAAACAAAAGTATCTAATTTAGGCAGCATCATATGTTCATGAACAATAGAAGGATTCGCAAGAAACGAAAGTACCTGATAATTTAGTTGACGTGCGCGTGCTCTAGTAACTGGTCCAGTATGTGTAGTTGGTGAAGATGTGGGTGTAACATTAGTAGAGATGTCCTCATCAAACCCTGAAAAGAGTTTGGGGGTAGTATCATGAGTACAGAGGTACTCAGCATCCAACTATAGTGGTCATCTGAGCCAGCAGGGACTTCATCACTCGTCATTATAGGACAACTAGTAGTTTACGGTAAGGATGGGGTAAGTGATGAGGTTGCTGCCGCACTAGCATTTATGAAGTGGCTAACGATCTAGAGAGTAAGGTAAGAAGCCAAGCATTCGATGAGGAGTTGCCTCCAATAAGTCTTGCTATCAACTACTTACGCAAGCATAACACCTATCCTATCCTTGTCCTCCTCTTCGCATCCCGACGAAGAAGAAGCAGTCAAGGCACACACATATTGATCAAGTTATATTAAGATTATCTCAATTGTTGTTGTCTATGGACAAGGAGTAGGTCTCAAGCCGTCCATAACCGTGGACACGGCTTCTCTAAAAGATTTAACCCTGCAGGGGTGTACCAACTGCCCATTACAAGGCTCCGCACGCACGCCCATCTCTCTCAGTTGCTGCCCATCACAGGCAACCATTTTATGATTTAGTTCCAGGAGATCTGAAATGACAGGTCCCTCTAGCTAACAACGAATAAATCCGGGTGGCCCCGGTGAGTCGACATCCAACTCAAAAGCCGGCCGCGCTCTCGAATCGGTGTCTACCGTCTGTTTCGGGTTTGGATAGCCGGTTAATCACACATGGGAAACCGGGTCCTCAGCCGGACAAGTTGGGCTAGCCAAGGAACAAGTCCTCCTGGTCCAGGGTGGTTTGAGAACTACTAGCGGTCGACCAACACACAAACAGTTTCAAATGGTAAATCAGCTTGGGCCACCACTAGAAATGTTTGAAGCTAGGTAGGTCAGAAGAGGGGACCCCATAAAATCTAAAACGCGGTTAGGCACGCTCAGTCTTAAAACCTATACACGGAACTCAGATCCTAGGTGAATCGAATGGAACAAAGCGTCGGGGTGGGATAGCCTAGACCTTCCATCCTTCGTCGAATATAGTCAACATTTATAATAATCATATCATCAACAACAATATAATAATGTGATATCCCAAACCAAGGAGTAACAGGGTAACATCGTAGCATCCTAAGCATGCATACTAAGCAGGGGCTGAGCAACGAGCAATAGTAACATAGCAGTACATGGTTTGCTGGGAGGGGATATGGCTTTATCGGTTTGAAAGAGGTTGTAAACATGTGGCAGGATCAAACATCGAACCTATCCTAGACTAGCATGCAAACCGCTGGTTGAAATAGAATGGATCATAAGTAATGCATAGTCCTTTCCTGTTGATAAGTCGGGTTCCAAAGGTGTAGTTGATCGCAAGCTCGCATCGTCTCCGAAGGTACCGGCGGAAGCACACAAGACGATAAACACTGGAAAGCAATCAACGAGCAAGCATCTATTACTACGAAGCAATCACGAGCAAGCATCAACAATAAGGCAATACGAGACATCGCACCTACCGTCGAGAGCGGTTACTAACAGGTTAAGTGGAGTAGTCGTCACACGCGACGATACCGCATATTTAGAAAGGTTCAAGTTGTTTAGCTGCAGGTGATCAACAAAGGTTGTTAACATGGCATCTCACTCAAGCATGGCATAGCACACAAACATGTCAAGAGGTGAAGCATAAAATAAACTATCTATGCTAGACAATTTAAGTGAGGCACAATCCTAAACTTGGCATAACACTAAGTACCCCACGACAATTAAAAGATTTGGTACTGTTCTGCCCTAAACCATATTTTAGGTTGGTTAACAGAAGCAAACAAAAACATAAACACAAAGTACACGAAAAACTAATCAAGTTACATATAAAGAACACTCCAAAAGGAGTTACAGTTAAAAAGATACAAGCAAAACAAGTTTGGAACACAATCTGCCAACATCAGGAAGCACAATTTAGAGCAATGCATAAACAGGATAATGGACGCAAACATGCTCACAAATGATATGCAACTAAAGTAGACATGGCAGGGAAGGCATGGCAAACAGAATCATGCAAATAGGTATCATGAAAAACTAATTATAGCTCATGCAAAATGCAATAAAACATTAGTGGTCTAGGACTTAGTGAAAATCAAAGAAACATGACAGAAACTGTTATTTTTATGCTGTATAAACAGGAGCAAAACTATATGAAAAAGTGTAGCAACATGACATAGCAATACATGGGCATGAAATAGACATGATGATGATCAGGTACAACAAAGAATCAAGGTCATATGCATAACATATCAAAAGGTATTAAGCATCCAACATGGCATCGGAATGTTACAGACTTAGAGAAAAACAGAGGTGGCTGTCAAAAACAGTGGCATAGCAACTTAGGAGATCAACAACTATATGACCAGCAAGCATATCATGACAATGCAATACATATAATGGAAGTAGACATGATGCTTAACAGTATGCAAAAAGAATCAATGCAATAGGCCTCATGGATGTGTCACAATCATCATGCAAACTTGCAATAAAATAACAACAGCAGCACATAACAAAAATTAGTAGCATTTAACAGTCTCGTGCCCACTTCAACACAGATTAACAACATCAAGACGGACTCAAATTAAAATGCTCACAAAAGATGAACTGAAGTACACACAATTCTAAGAAAGTTTCTTTTTGGGCGCAACGTGATCCGAGCTACGGTTTAATCGCAATCTAAGTCGCAAAAACAAATCAGCACACAGTTTATTCCAGACTTTGCCAAATTAGCAGAAAAACTAAGAGAGAGAAAAAAGGAGTGGGCTGCTCACGTTGGGCCAGGCCCAGCTGCAGGAGGGAGGCCGGGCTGGCTGGGCCGCTGGAGCCAAGCCGTGGCCCACGTCGTCCGGTCGTCCCCGTCCCGATCGGATCGGGCAGGATAGGCGGCGCCGGCGGTGGCTGCCGCGGTGGCCGGCGGTGCTCCAGGAACGGGGGCGGGCGGAGGACGCAGGAGACGTGGCAGCGCAGGCCCACACGGATCTCGCCGGACCCGGCGACGGTGAGGCACCCGGTGGCGGCGGTCGAGCTCGGCCTTGGGTTATGGCGCGCGGCGGCGTCGATCCTTTGCTGCTACGAGGTCCTGCGGGGAGGAAGGCGGAGGAGGTGAGGGGAGGAGGGAGAAGAGGATAAGGGAAAGGAGATGGCCGGTGGCTCGGCTGCTCGCCGGAGCTACGAGCGGCGCGGTGGAGGAGCTTCACGGGCAGGCGGCGGCGCTCGGGCTGGAGGACAGAGAGGTTGGAGAGAGGTGGAGGAAGGGGGTGACGTGGCGGCCTCTGGGCCGTCAGATCGCCAGATCTGACGGTCCAGAGCGCCTAGGGCTGAGATTTCAGATCTGGCTAGGGTTAGGTGCGAAAATTGGAGCAAAAATTGGGGGTGTGGCTGCAATTTTGTGGCTAGGGAAACCCTAGAAAGAGGTGGGAGTGTGGTGGTCTTTATATAGCCCAGGTTGCTGGAAGTTTGCAAAAACATCCCCGGTTTTTCTCTCGCGCACGCGGTGTTTACGTTTCTGACCGCCGAGGGTCCGCGGTACCTCCGATTCAGGTAAAACTTCGAACTGCGCGATCAGCGCGTCGAGCCGGCGGCGTTCACGTCGCGTTGGAACTGTTCTGAGAACACTTTCCGGCGCGCTATAAAATAAATCGTTTAATTATTAAACGGGGTTTTTCGTTCAGTTGGCTGCGGCTGGTCTCGTGCGATTTTCGCGACGGTGATCGGGTGAAACCCGGTGTCGCAAAGGTCGAGTGTGAGGGTGGCAAGGGTTGGTCTCCGTCCGGTACGAGATAAGAGGGGGAAAAATAATCTCCGATCGATAAATCGGGGATGCAAACATCGCAAACAAATCAGACAATCAAACAATTCACACCGAAAACAAAAATTTTAATTTTTGTGAAATCTGGGCTGTTACACAGTAGCACCTAGGTAATCTTATTCCGGAAACTTTGAGTTTTCTTTTCTCAAGTGTATTTAGTTTTGCTGTGATATCCCCCCGTTTCATCCGAGCTTGCTCTCGATCAGCTTCCCGCACCTACGGAAGTTTCTTCTCCGATATTGGCATCTCAAGTCAGGTTGGGTCTTGACGGAAGCAACATCGTTGTCACGATGAGCGAAGCCTATGTTGGTGGTGTCGGGAAGTTTCATCTCTTGTTCGATCGTCCTTCTTGCAACATCTCAGTCCCTCCCCCCCCCGGGTTAGGCCTGATCTTGGGACGAGATCCTCTGTTGGTGGCGGCGAGTTGTAACAACCCAAAACTATCAAATTCCATATAAATTTGCATTTTTATTTTTCCCATTGGGAATGAAAATTTGCACATTTAATCTTTGCCATAATCCATGTGAAGGAAAAATGCCGAAATATTTTTCTGGTTATGTAAAAGGATTATTTCCATTTCTTTTCTTTATGCCTTTCTTAGGCTTTGCCATTTTCTCCAATGCTCATCTTTGACCTTCTCAGCTAGCCCTTTGGCATTTGGTCATGTTTTTCCATGATGAAGCCCCCTGCCTACTTCCAAGATTTTAGCCCTTCTAGAAAATGGGGTTGTAGTTCAAATGAAATTTCAATTAAATTGAATGCCATTTGTATTACTTCAATATTTTGACCCGTTGCATTTTCTAAAATTCCTTTAAATCATGTGGATCAATAATCATATTTTATATGATTTTGTAATTCACTTGCTCTTTCTTTCTAGCCTTTTTATCTGCTATCTTTTGTAAAAAAAGAATAAAACACAGAAAGGCTGGGAAAGTGAGTTGGGCCTCTTTTCCTCTTCCTCCAGCACATTCCTTTAGGCCCAGCCTAGTGTAGAAGAGCTCTTCATCATCCTCTATACGGAGACCATCTCCAACAGCCACGTAGCTCTCGCTTTATTTGACGGCCGGTGATGCATTATGCGTCTCTAGTTAAGCCTCTCCGGTGCCCTAGCTATCGCCCTCTTCCCATTCCCTCCTCCTCCTTCTCCTCCCGCCGCCATAGTCTCTCCTCTTTTCCCTCCTATGATCCCTTCTCTGCAGCGGTGGCAAGGCCCGAGCTCGGGTAGCTCATGATCGTTGCCGTCTGTAGCCACCCATCTTCGACATCCTCGTGATGGCCTCGTCATGGTTGATCGCGTCGCCCGGCCATATCGTTCATGGAGGAGGAGCCTTGAACCGAGCGTCGCCCCTGCCTCGTGTTCCTACCGTTAACCTGAGCCCTTCTCCGAGCCGTACGTCGACAGCAACATCCTCATGTGAGCCTCGTCGCCCCTGCATTCACCTCCCCCGCGCGTAGGACGTTTTTCCCGTTCAGTCACCGTAGTGGTGGCCGGGTAGTCGTAGAGGTCGCAGGTGTTTTCCAGCCGTGGCCTCCTAATTCGTGTCCTCCTTCATTCAGTTGTGGTAGTGCAGACGCCCCGCTGTTCTACCCTTTTTCTTCGACTCTCATTTTTGCCGTGGTCACCGTGTTTCCGTCCGGTTCATTCCCGTCCGTCCGGGACGCGAGCAAAGCACGGGCGCGCGTGTTCTCGTAGCCTATCTCGCCCCATTGGCCGTGTTATGCTTGCCCAGGGTCGTGCCTTGGCTTCCCATGCGCGTCCCGCGTAGCATTCGCTCGCTGTAGCTTGGCATGTATCTTGTGCTCGCATGGGTTCAGCTTCGTCGGGTTCAGTGTGCATTTTCTTCAGTTTCAGTATTCGTCGTGTAGCTAGTTTGATGAGGACATGACTACCATAGTTACAGCCACAACCCCTACTAATATACCTACTGGACAAATTACTAGAGATCGTGCACACCAATTAAATTATCAGGTACTTTCGCTTCTTGGTAATGTTTCTAATGTTCATGTGAATATGATGCTGCCTAACGTCGATATATTTCTGATGCTGACAAATGAAGGACCTAGCATGGACAAGAAGGATGAGCATTGGAGCATGTTCAAGCATGAAGATGATGAGGACATAATTATCATGGATATGACCATTAATTCCTATATATTTGACCAAGAAATGAAGTCAATACAAAGGGGCATGATTGTGTGCTGTACAAGAAGTTATTTCACGTCACTTTTGGCCCAAGAGAAGATAGAGACCAAGTCTTTCACGTCATGGACTCAGATTCGGACTGCAGAGATATACCCAACTTCAAACAGCCGCTGTTTCTACATACGAACACCAAATTGGGTGATTCTTTTTTCTGGTGATAGCTTATCTCGTCTAGTTTCCAACGCAATTGGTTTCACCTTCAAATTCCTTCGGAGCGTGGAGATATTTCAAAAACGGTGCAACCCAGCAGCAGAATCCGAATCAAAGTCCAACTCAATAGGTGTTGCATCACCTCCACATGGGCCCAAGTGCCTTGTACGACCTAGGTTTAGTTTTAGGACTCCTTGGGACGTCCTTCCACCCCCTTTTCCTCCACCCTTTAGTCCTATATAAGTAGATCAACCCCTAGGTTTATCTTTGGATTTCTTTTAGTTAAAAAGACTGCTTAGCTAATTGTTGCATCTTCGTGTACTCGGTTTGTGTCCAACGACCAGATCAAGACCGCTTTTGGTATCCCAACTTTATTCATACTTCATCTACATATTCGCAATATTCAGATTGTTTTATCAGAGTTCTTGCTTGTTCTTCGATTGCTTACAGGCACTAGACCTTCGTGGTCAGGTTGATCGTGCTCCGACATGGTCAATAACCTCCGGAGATTGGTTTAGCGATTGCTAAGGCGCGACGTTGTTGCACGTTCGTAGTCGGATCGTCAGAGTCGTCTCCACCAAATCGATAGTTATCTCTCATCGAAAGATCGGGACACCCCGCCTCTATCAAGTGGTATCAGTTTTCAGGTTGCTCGGTGAGAATTCGACATCCATATATTAGATCTATTTTTTATCACCTATCGTCCACACAAAAAGCCATAAAAATAGGATTAGAACATCATATCCAAACCAATCTGAGACTTCGCAATTTTCTTTTCGGTGCTTTGCTTTATTGAATTATCGGTTGCATCGTCGTGTTCAGTTGCTGGTCTTAGTATCTAGTCCATTAGAGTTTCGAGTTCAGTTCACATTAGTCACCACCACCGCTGCACCATCATCACATCCGCTGCCTACTTCTACCATCCACCATAGAAAAAGAGAGAAAAGGAGTTGAAAAAAAGAGAGAGAAAAGAAAAAGGAAAAAAAGAAAGAAAAAAGGAAAAAAGAGAAAAAGAAGAAATTTTTTGGATCTATCTCTAGTTGAACTCGTATTTGAAATCTCGTCGGAATCAGTTTTGAGCAGTGTCCACTAAAACGGGCATAACTTTGTCATCCGAAGTCCGTTTTGGCTCCACGAGTACTCAAATTAAAGATATTTCCGAGCCGCTTCTAAATAGTTCTGGAGCTTGTGTGTTATTTGAAACTCCAGATCGGCTTCTAAGACGGACTTTTTGACCTCTAAAGTTTCTGAACACAGTTTTTGTCAGATTTCGGGCTGATTCTCAGTTTTTTTGACCCTCATCCGAACTCTAAATTGAGTGATTCTTATTGCGTCGGAAAGCTTAAGTCAGTGCCCTATTGGGAAAAATAGCAAAAAAATAGCAAATATATTTCAGAGGAAAGTTGTAGCGAGAATATTGGTGTATCTTGATTTGGAGCCTATTTTCACCATTATCTTTGCTCTCTTGATGATCTTCACTTATATCTTGCTATCCAGAGCTACTTCATATCATTCATTGCTGCTAGTTGTGCTACGCCGTGACCACATTAGTGTTCTAGGCTCGCGTCTCTAGTCCGGTCTAGACTAGGACCAGCACAGTATCGTCGTTGAGCGTTAATTCAATTTTGCATCTTTGAATTGATTATTGCTGATATTTTTGCCACCATATTAAAGCCTTCCAAGCTCCACATATTTCTACATCGTGTATACGTGCGTTGACCTGGCAATCGCTCTACTTAATCTTTGGAGTTCTTTGACACCGTTGGTTGCCGACCACCACCTGCTGCATGGTAAGAACTAGTAAGACATTGATATTTGCTCTCCTGTGAGCGTTTTACCACCACATCCTAGTAGTTCATAGGGACATATACTTGTGATTTGTTTCTTGTTTTCTACTAATCATGGCAGGTTCTGGAGTTAGATCTTCTTGGGTGGCAACTATAGTTGGAGATTTGCTACCACCTACAACTACACAACAGTCACTGCAAAAGGTAAACACACATAAGCATGCACATGATCAGGTTATTGTTTCTATACCACACTTTCATGGACGTCTAAGACCTGATTTATACATTGAGTGGGAGTTTGAAATAAATGATATATTTCTTTCCCATAATTTTCTTGAGCATAAGAAAGTAAAAACTGCAATTAGTGCTTTCAAAGATTTTGCTTCTATTTGGTGGAATGAATATTGTAGTTTATATCCTGATTATATACCTAATACTTGGAATGATCTCAAACTTGCTATGCGATATAGATTCGTTCCCTCTTATTATACTCGTGACAAGGTTAGGAAATTAAAAAATTTAAAACAAGGTACTAAAACTGTTTCAGAATATTATGATGCTTTAGAAACTACATTCTTGCATTCTCTTTTAGAGGAAAGTGAAGAATATTTCATGGACATATTTTGGGAAGGTTTAAACCGTGACATTCAGGATATCCTAATTCATGAAAAGTGTTATCCTATGGATCGTTTGTTTCGTCTTGCTTGTAAAGCTGAACAGGAAATCGACAGACGTGTTGCCCAGAAGACGAACAAGCAGAATGTGCAAATACCACAAGTTGAGAAGGTTGTTCCGTCAACCACTATGAGCACTACCATAACTGCATCAATTGTCGTAAGCACTCCTCCAATATCTGATCTATCATCACAAAAAGGTAATGACAAAGGTATGGATCTTTCCCCTCCACATGAGAACCTTGCTGATTTAAAAGCAACATGTGTTGAGCTATCAAGTAGTTTCATCACACAACCAATTTTCGAGAATGTCATAACTTCACATGAAGATGTTGCTTGCCTAATAGACTTGAATACATCATGTGTTGAGTTACCTGTTGATTTGAGCACACCATCTATTTTGATAATCATGTTACTATTATGAAACTGCCAATGCTTAATCATTTTGATATGACCTCTAATCTTGGTGATGATTCTGCGTCGAATGACTTGTTGCATGACTACTTAGTTAAGCATGTTGTAGCATGTCCTTCGAAAAACATTAACGTTTCTTCACCGGTATTGGGATGGTTTAATGATGAGCATTGTACATCTTTAGATATGAATAAGAGCTTCCCTTATATATGCAAACTGAGTTGCAATACTTTCATGTCGTTTATGTATTGTGATGATCATATATGTTTATATTTCATGACATACGAAAGTTACTCATATATACATGTGTTACATGTCCAAAAACTAAGGGAAGTAAGAATGGATGACATATATATATACAACATGTACACCTTGTCTCTTTTGTTAGCCACATTTACAAGCAAGATGAAACAAACGAGTAATAGTAGCATAGTCCTTGTATTCTAGAATAGTTTGTATCTCCCTGTTTAAGCCACCCATAAAACATGCAAGCATAGCTTCATTATCCTCTATTTGGCCACATCTAATAAATCCAGTTTGTAATTCTTGATAATATTCCTCTACAGAATTTTTTCCTTGTCTCAAACGCTGTAATTTTTGTAGCAATTCACGTTGATAATAACGAGGAACCCAGCGAGTACGCATAGCATCTTTTAAAGCAGCCCAAGTAGTTGGAATATTATTAGCATGCAATCTACAATGTTCAGACCACCAAATAGATGCAAACCCCGTGAATTCACAAACAACAGCAGTAACACGTCTATTCTCAGGATATTGTAAACATGTAAAGCGTTGTTCAGTTTCTAACTCCCAAGTAAGATAAGCATCAGGAATATATCTACCCTCAAACGGCTTAAGATTCAATTTAAGTTTAGGCACATGTTCATCATCGCGTACCTGAGGGGGTGGTTGGTGTCGATCGTGGCGAATGTTGGGACGTGGACGTCCAGCTGGCTGCTCATAGGCCGCTTCCTGTTCCACCTCCTCCTCGTAATCACCCTCGTAGTTGTCGTCCTGGCCGACGTCAGAAGCAGCAGCAGTAGCAGCAACTGCAGCAGCAGGAGGAGCACCAATACCAGTAGCTTGTCCTCTCGGAAACAGAATACGTCGTGCACGTGGTAGTGGCGGTGGCTGTGGCTGTACTGGAGCGGCAGCAGGCTGTGTAGGTAGGCGTGCGATCAACTCAGTAAACTTGGCGTCGAGCTTGGTGTCGATCATCTTTTCCACGCCATCAATCGCCTCTGTAAATCTGTTCTCGATGTCATTCACCTGTTCAGACATCATTTGTGCAAATTTATCATGTAGCTCCTTGTTTGTCATGTTCTTCCAATCGGGTGCATCCTGCGCCACTTCATCATGTGATCCTGGCATGGTTAGCAGAAATAGAAAACACACAGGAATATGATCCTACTTCTACTAATGGGATGTGGGGTGGTGGAAAGCACAAATCCGTCAAGCTTTTCTTTCGTTCTTACCTATACTTACCTAGCAGCAGGTGGTGATGTACAACCAACGGGTCAAAACTCTCAGAGATATGGTAGAGCGATGGCCAGGAGGTGTCAAACGCACGATGTAGAATATATGTGGAGCTGTCGGAAGGCTGACAAGTATGGTAGGAAAAACTCAACAGTAATCAAAACAGAGATGCAAAGCTGAATAAACACTCAACATCGGTACTGTGCTGATCCTAGGCTAGACCGTACTAGAGACGCGAGCCTAAAACACCAATGAAAGCACGGCGCGGCACGTAAACCACTAAGAAGCACACTCAGAATTTTTTTTTCTCTTTTTTTTTGCTTTTTTTTTGGACTGTTTCGTGGACTGTAGGTATGAAGAACAGAACCAATCTAGACTACGAAAACTGGTAAATCTCACCGAGCAACCTGGAAATCTGATACCACTTGATATAGGCGAAGGTGTCCCGATGTTTCGATGAGATGATGGAGATCGATTATGGTGGAGACGACTTTCACGACCCGACTACGAACGTGCGAAGACCTGCAAGAGGTTATTGATCCCGCGGATGCACGATCAACCAGACCACGAAGGTCTAATTCCTGCAAGTAATCGAAAGAACAAGCAAGAACTAAGAAAAACAATCTGGATATTGCGAATATAAGATGAATGATTAACAGAAGTTGGGGTTCCAATGCGGTCTTGGCCTGGTCGGTCGACACAAACGAAGAACTCGAAGTTGCGGCTATGGCTAACTTAAATCTAATTAAAACCCAAGTCTAAACGACGCCCTAAGGGCTGTATATATGGGGGAACAGAGGGGAATTTCGTGGCCCCTTGGAGGAGGGGTTCGAAAACAACCCTAACTCGGTTTCCCGACACATACGGACTCTAAAAAATAGCCTATTAAGTGTATTTCGAAATTACATGGGCCTGGCCCAATAATAAGGTGACGCAGCACCTATAATAACCCTTGGACGAAAATATTAATGTTGCATCTTGTGTCTCTCGTCCAAGTCTTCATGCACGCCTTATGGTGGCCTCAAAGTGCGAAAATCACCACTGGAAGCTCCATTGTCCTTTCCCGCGCGCGCACCTCCTTCTCCATGCTTGATCCCGCTCCAATGACCATCATTCTTATCCATGCTAGGTCCTTCATTCATAAGACAAACAAAAGTATCTAATTTAGGCAGCATCATATGTTCCTGAACATTAGAAGGATTCGCAAGAAACGAAAGTACCTGATAATTTAGTTGACGTGCGCGTGCTCTAGTAACTGGTCCAGTATGTATAGTTGGTGAAGATGTGGGTGTAACATTAGTAGAGATGTCCTCATCACCTATATAAGTAGATCAACCCCTAGGGTTTTCTATGGATTTCTTTTAGTTAAAAAGACTGCTTAGCTAATTGCTGCATCTTCGTGTACTCGGTTTGTGTCCAACGACCAGATCAAGACCGCTTTTGGAATCCCAACTTTATTCATACTTCATCTACATATTCGCAATATTCAGATTGTTTTATCATAGTTCTTGCTTGTTCTTCGATTGCTTGCAGGCACTAGACCTTCGTGGTCAGGTTGATCGTGCTCCGACGTGGTCAATAACCTCCGGAGATTTGTTTAGCGATTGCTAAGGCGCGACGTTGTTGCACGTTCGTAGTCGGATCGTCAAAGTCGTCTCCACCAAATCGATAGTTATCTCTCATCGAAAGATCGGGACACCCCGCCTCTATCATAGTTTATCTAGTGTCGAAGCATCAGCGCATCGTGATCCAATTGCTAGCGAAGTGGTGTGTGCTCTCAGGTTGCAACCGAGAGATCCTAATATCCAAATCCCCATCCCAGCAAGGCGCCTCCTTTTTATGTTGTTTTGCCGCGCGGAGCCTCTGTTCTTTAGGTTCAGACCCGGTTGGAGTTTCAGTTATCCCGTGCTTTATGTGTTATCTTGTTTCAGGTGGCCAATATGTTGTGATTTGAGTGCTAGCCCAGTTGGTAGTGCGCAGTGGATTTGAACCTTGAGATCAAGGGATCGAGTCCCCCTTTGGACAATAAAATCCCACCCTTTTTCTTCTTTTGTTTTGCTGCTACGTGTGGGCTTGGCCCAGCTTGCTCCTCTCGCCGTGGGCGTCAAATAGACAGACCCGCGAGAATTTGGGCCAGTTCAGCCGAGCTCAACCCAGGGTGGTTCTCCCTCCTTTTCATTTTGGAGTAAATTCAAATCTGGTTGAATTCATCCAAATTTGCCATGTTTTTTGCTTTGCTTGTATAATGTGCATCCTTGCTCCAAATAAATCATGTCATACATGATTTTGGGGTAGAAAAATATGAGGAGTAAGATGGTGCTGTTCATATGTCCATTTGGGCACGCATTATTTTGATCATGGTGCGTTTTGCACGTAAGCCCCTCATATGTTGCACGTGGTGCAGGCTTTCTTCTTTTCCCTTGTTATTGCGATCCGACGACCGTCTTTGCCGGTAGCTTAGTTTCGCGCTTTATTTTATTGCTTGATATAGATTGCATTAGGGAGCATCATAATACGCCATGCCATTTTCATATATGTTATGTTAGGGAATCCTGCCTTGAGGTTTGATCTCAAGTGTAGGCAATTCTTGTTCATGTTATGTTCTAGTCTTTTGCATATGCCATGATCATTCATCATACCAACTCCAACATAAGAATCCTCCGGATTCATTAATCACCGACCTAATGCATATGAAGGTTTTCGGTAGCATTGCACCCTTGCTTCCCGATGCTTCATTTAAACGTGTCTATCCTTATGTTCATGCCATGGTATCAAAAAGTCATGCATCATACTTGATCGTGTTTGTTTGTTCATTGCTTGCTCGCGATTGGTTCGTAGTGATAGTGGTATTCCGTTGATTGCTTCTAGTGTTTACTTCTTGTGTGCTCTCACGGATACTATCGAAGACGATGCGAGTTCGCGATCGACTACACCTTCGGAAGCCGACTTATCAACACGCAATGACTATACATTACTTATGATCTATTCTATTATAACCAGCGGTTTGCATGCTAGTCTAGGTTAGGTTCGATGTTTGATCCTACCACATGTTTACAGCCTCTCTTAAACCGATACAGCCATGTCCGCTCCCAGCAAACCATGTATTGCTATGTTACTATTTCTCATTGCTCAGCCCCTGCTTACTATGCATGCTTAGGATGCTACGATGTTACCCGGTTACTCCTTGGATTGGGCTATCACATTATTATATTATTGTGAATGATATGATTATTATCAATGTTGACTATATTCGACGAAGGATGGAAGGTCTAGGCTATCCCGCCCCGACGCTTTGTTCCATTCGAGTCAACTAAGATCCGAGTTCCGGGTATTGGTTCCAAGACTGAGCGTGCCTAACCGCGTGTGGGATTTTATGGGGTCCCATTTTCTTACCTTACTAGCTTCAAACATTTCTAGTGGTGGCCCAAGCTGATTTACCATTTGAAAACCATGCATATATGTCTGTCGGGTAACTCCTGGCAGATATTCTTTAAAACAACCTGGGCCAGCGGGGACATGGTTTCCTTGTTGGTCCAACCTGTCCGGCTGAGGACCCGGCCTCATGTGAGAATTTACCGACAATCCAAACTTGCGACAGACGGTAGAGACCAGATCGAGAGCGCGGCCGGCTCCTGAGCTGGATGTCGACTCACGGGGGCCACCCGGATTTGTGCGTTGTTAGTTAGAGGGACCTGTCGTTTTGGATCTCTTGGAACTAAATAATAAAATGGTTGCCTGTGATGGGTAGCAACTGAGAGAGATGGGTGTGCGTTCGAATCCTTGTAATGGGCAGTTGGTACACCCCTGTAGGGTTAAATCTTTTCGAGAAGCCGTGTCCATGGTTATGGACGACTTGAGACCTACTCCTTGTTTAGAGACAACAACAACCGAGATAATCTTAATAACTTGATCAACGGTGTGTTCCTTGACTGCTTCTTCTTCATCGGGATGCGAAGGGGAGGACAAGGATAGGATAGGTGTTATGTTTGCGTAAGTAGCTGATAGCAGACTTGTTTGAGGCGATTCCTCATCGAATGCTTGGCTTCTTATCTTACTCTCTAGATCGTTAGCCACCTCATCAATGTAGTGCGGCAGCAACCTCACCACTTACCTCATCCTTACCGTGAACTACTAGTTATCCTAGAATGACGAGTGATGAAGTCCTTGCTGGGTCATTTGACCACTACCGTTGGATGCTGAGTACTTTTGTACTCATGATACTACCCCCAAACTCTTTTCAGGGTTCTTGATCGACAACAGGTATGGTGATCGACGTTTCACGTGGAGACTCGACGACGACTAGTTAGGCGGATCCCGGCGGAGGGCCTGGACCCGTGTAGTTATGGGAGCGATGTCTTTTCTCTTTGCCACTAGGCATTTGATTGTAGTCTGTACTCAGACATGTATCTTCCGCTGATGTAATGTATTTGAGGCAGTTGTATGCCGATTGTATGAGATGTTGTATCATTGTAGCTGTAATGTTGTGATATCATGTTGGAAATTCGGGGCATATGGCATTGTCATATGTCGCGGTGGGACCGATATGTGCTTCGTCCCCGGACCTAGATGGAAACATCTAGATCTGGAACAGTACCGCATATCGGGACTTACAACGAATTCCTCCTGTTCCGTTAGGAGGACGAGGACGTTTTGACACTGAAGTGCTTCAGCATGAACGGCAACTACCTGAAGAACGGAGAGCTACCAAGCAACCGGAAGGACACCGAGCTATTCGATTAGACCCTTTACCGCAGGCGTCCCAACGGTGTGAAGCTACTGTGCATCCCCATAGACGAAGGCAAGAAGCTGCTCCCGTCCGGACCATGAAGGAACATGCGGCGCCCACATTGGTTCCCGGGCTCTGGTCGGCGAAGCTTTCCGGCAAGGGTTCTATTGGCCTACCGCCTTGAATGACGCCATGAAGCTTGTCAATACATGCAACGCCTGCCAATTCCACACCAAGGCTGTTCATCAACCAGCACAAGCTCTCCAAACCATCCCTCTGTCATGGCCCTTTGCGGTCTGGGGATGGACATCTTGGGCTCAATTCCCTGTGCTATCGGAGGTTATGAGTTCCTCTATGTCGCCATCGACAAAATCACCAAGTGGCCAGACGTGGAGCTTGTCCGCAAGACCACGGCGCAATGCGCCATCAAATTTATTAGAAGCCTGGTGTGTCGTTTCGGAGTTTCTAACCGGATCATCACAGACAACGACAGCCAATTCACAAGTCAGGCCTTCCTCGAGTAGTGCAAGTAAATGGGCACCGTAGTGTGTTTCACTTCAGTGGGTCATCCGAGGAGCAACGGCCATGAAGAGAGTGCCAATTTGGAAGTACTCTGAGGTCTCCGGACCTGTAGCTTCAAGCGGCTCGAAAAGTGTGAAAAGCGATGGGTGCATGAACTCCCAGATATTCTATGGTCAATGAGTACCACACCCAATCGATCCACAAAGGAGACGCACTTCGCTCTCATTTACGAAGCGGAGGCGGTGCTCCCCACAGAACTCAGATACGTATCTCCTCGATTTTGCACCTTCGATGAAGCCGAACAACAACAACTACGACAAGGAGATGTCATCGTTTCCGAGGAAGTACGTACTCGGGCTGCTACACGCGCCGTGCAGTACCAGCAAGGATTACGTCGCTATCACAGCCGCCACGTCCGCTCCCGAGAACTTGAGGAATGCGACCTTGTCCTCCATCGGCTAAAGTCCAAGATGCTCCAAAGTGGGAAGGCCCTTATCGGGGAGGGGGTTCCGCTTATGGAGAGAACACTGTGCACTCCCCCCGGCATGGGTGTAAAAAAGACCATCTCCGAGATGAGCGATGCCGCGACCCCGTCGTCCGCCAGACCGCTCCTTGATGGGTCGGATCTCCTAGTGCAGCTTCCGTGGCATCATCCGGGCACCGTGGATCCCCGGATCATCTTAGTCTCCTGGAGGATCGCCGCCATGAAGACGCTAGAACCACCATCATTAGGCAGAAGGAAACTCGCTGGTGTTCCGACGCCCGGGTTCCTCCCATGGATGTTGTCCGGGAGAGGATCCTTGCCGGTGAAAGAGACTAAAACAATGTATGTGTAGCCTTCACCCAAGATCTCTGCAGCGTCCAGTGGCCCAAGAAGTTCCAGATAGATGGACCACTTCCGTATGACGGAAAGACAGACACCGGCAAGTTCATCCATATGTACAACACTGCAATGCAGATCGCTGCGGGAGACGACAAAGCAAAGTCCAACTACTACCCCATGAAGCTCAAGGACAATGTTCACGGTGGATGATGCATCTCCCGGCCAAAATCATCAGCACGTGGGCCGAACACTGTGAAAAGTTTGTCGTCGCGTTTACCGGAGGGGTCCAACCTCCGAAAACCATTAGTGACTTACGCTGAGTAGTGCAGAAGGACGGCGAACCCATCCGGAAGTTCGTCCAAAGATTCACCCAGATGCAGCATTGCATCCCCGACGCGCATGAGGCCGCAATCATCGCAATCTTTCATGCCAACGTCAAGAACCCGTGCATGCTGGAGAAGATGAGTACCCGGTCCATCAAGACTATCACCGCCCTCTTCGAGCTCGCCGACAAGGTCGCCCGCGTCGAAGAGGCGGTCCTGCCTATTAATCGAGATGCCGGAAGACGCCCTGCGGCTCAAGCTCCTTCCGGAAGGAACCATCCTTCCGGGGAGCCCGAGGCCCGTAAACGCGCACATCAACACGTGTTCACCACGGAGGGGAACAGGGCCGCTCTGCTACCACCCTCCATCGACACCATGGTTGCCGCTGTTGACACACCCCAACGCCATACTGCAAGATACACAAGACCAACAAGCATGACCTGTCTGAGTGTTGCTCCGTCATCAATCTCCAAGAAGACAAGTTGATGAGGACATCTCTACTAATGTTACACCCACATCTTCACCAACTACACATACTGGACCAGTTACTAGAGCACGTGCACGCCAACTAAATTATCAGGTACTTTCGTTTCTTGCGAATCCTTCTAATGTTCATGAACATATGATGCTGCCTAAATTAGATACTTTTGTTTTGCTTATGAATGAAGGACCTAGCATGGACAAGAAGGACGGTCATTGGAGCGGGATCAAGCATGGAGAAGAAGGTGCGCGCGCGGGAAATAACAATGGAGCTTCTAGTGGGGATTTTCGCACTTTGAAGCCACCAAAAGGCATGCATGAAGGCTTGGACGAAATACACGAGATGCCACTTCATTATTTTCGTCCAAGAGCAATTATAGGTGCTGCGTCACCTTAATATTGGGCTGGGCCCATGTAATTTCGAAATACCACATTATAGGCTGTTTTTAGAGTCCGTATGTGTGGGGAAACCGAGTTAGGGTTGTTTTCGGGCCCCACCTCCAAGGGGTCACGAAAATCCCCTCTGTTCCCCCATATATAAAGCCCTTAGGGCGTCGTTTAGACTTGGGTTTTAATTAGATTTAAGTTAGCCATAGCCGCAACTTCGAGCTCTTCGTTTGTGTCATCCGACCAGGCCAAGACCTCATTGGAACCCCAACTTTCGTAATCATTCATCTTATATTCGCAGTATCCAGATTGCAATTCTTAGTTCTTGCTTGTTCTTCGATTGCTTGCAGGAATTAGACCTTCGTGGTCAGGTTGATCGTGCATCCGCGAGATCAATAACCTCTCGGAGTTGGTTTAACGATCGCTAAGGCGCAACGTCTTCGCACGTTCGTAGTCGGATCGTGAAAGTCGTCTCCACCATAATCGATCCCCACCATCTCATCGAAACATCGGGACACCTTCGCCTCTATCAAGTGGTATCAGATTTCCAGGTTGCTCGGTGAGATTTACCAGTTTTCGTAGTCTAGATTGGTTCTGTTCTTCATACCTACAGTCCACGAAAAAGCCAAAAAAAAATTAGGGTTAGATCATCACGTCCCAAGACAGTCCTAGCCTTTGAGTTTCGAGTTCTGATCACAGTTTGCCACGTCGCCGCCGCACAAGTAGTCATCCTACCACGTTCCGCTAATCCGAGTCCAGATACACCACCACGTTTCGCCAAGCAGAGTCCATATACACCACCACGTCTCACGAGTCCGAGTTGAGTTCCACCATCAGTACGGTTCCTGATCTCTCTGTAGCCAGATTAGTTTTCAGTTGTTAGAGTCGGATTTCATCAAACTTTTTCCGTACAAAGAAGGGGGGTGATTAGCAAAAAAAAAAATCGTACATAGTCTGGCACGCTTTCCAGAGCAGTTTTTAGGCCAAAATTTTCAGGGGTAAAAAAATTTCGTACCCATACGTTCCTTAGGTCCAGAAACTCATTTTGAGACGTTCGCCACCATAGTGATTTTTTCGCACTTTTTCAGCCACCGCAGTCCCGCATCGCAAAAAAAAAGAGCAAAAAAAAAAAGAGAGAGAAAATAAAAATTCAGAGTGTGCTTCTTAGTTGTTTACGTGCCGCGCCGTGCTTTCGTTGGTGTTTTAGGCTCGCGTCTCTAGTACGGTCTAGCCTAGGATCAGCACAGTACCGACGTTGAGTGTTTATTCAGCTTTGCATCTCTGTTTTGATTACTGTTGAGCTTTTGCTACCATACTTGTCAGCCTTCCTACAGCTCCACATATATTCTACATCGTGCGTTTGACACCTCCTAGCCATCGCTCCACCATATCTCTGAGAGTTTTGACCCGTTGGTTGTACATCACCACCTGCTGCTAGGTAAGAATCGGTAAGAACGAAAGAAAAGCTTGACGGATTTGTGCTTTCCACCATCCCACATCCCATTAGTAGAAGTAGGATCATATTCCTGTGTGTTTTCTATTTCTGCTAACCATGCCAGGATCACATGATGAAGTGGCGCGGGATGCAGCCGATTGGGAGAACATGACAAACAAGGAGCTACATGATAAATTTGCACAAATGATGTCTGAACAGGTGAATGACATCAAGACCAGATTTACAGAGGCAATTGATGGCGTGGAAAAGATGATCGACGCCAAGCTCGACGCCAAGTTTACTGAGTTGATCGCACGCCTACCTACACAGCCTGCTGCCGCTCCAGCACAGCCACAGCCACCGCCACTACCACGTGCACGACGGATTCTGTTTCCGAGAGGACAAGCTGCTGGTATTGGTGCTCCTCCTGCTGCTGCAGTACCTGCTGCTGCTGCTTCTGACGTCGGCCAGGACGACAACTACGAGGGTGATTACGAGGAGGAGGTGGAACAGGAAGCGGCCTATGAACAGCCAGCTGGACGTCCACGTCCCAACATTCGCCACGGTCGACACCAACCACCCCCTCAGGTACGCGATGATGAACATGTGCCTAAACTGAAATTGAATCTTAAGCCGTTTGAGGGTAGATATATTCCTGATGCTTATCTTACTTGGGAGTTAGAAACTGAACAACGCTTTACATGTTTACAATATCCTGAGAATAGACGTGTTACTGCTGCTGTTTGTGAATTCACGGGATTTGCATCTATTTGGTGGTCTGAACATTGTAGATTGCATGCTAATAATATTCCAACTACTTGGGCTGCTTTAAAAGATGCTATGCGTACTCGCTGGGTTCCTCCTTATTATCAACGTGAATTGTTACAAAAATTACAGCGTTTGAGACAAGGAATTTTTTTTGTAGAGGAATATTATCAAGAATTACAAACTGGATTGATTAGATGTGGCCTAGTAGAGGATAATGAAGCTATGTTTGCACGTTTTATGGGTGGTTTAAACAGGGAGATACAAACTATTCTAGAATACAAGGACTTTGCTACTATCACTCGTTTGTTTCATCTTGCTTGTAAAGCTGAACGTGAAGTGCAGGATCGACAGGCCGCTACGAGACCTAACTTTTCTGCAGGACGAAATACATCATGGACATCGCGTGGAGCTTCTACATCCACACGTCCTGCTGCACCACCATCTACTTCAGCCGCTCATTCTTACAGGGAGCCACCAAAACAGCCAGCGCCACCATTCAAGGGTGCACAAAGTGGTCCAGCGGCGAGTTCTTCTTCATCCATGGCTTCCACAGGGCAAACACGAGATCGTGATATTAAATGTCGCAGGTGCCAAGGTGGAGGTCACTTCGCAAAAGACTGTCCCTCCAAGCGTGTGATGACTATTACAGCGGATGGTGGGTATGAGTCAGCGAGTGACTATGATGAGGAGACTTTAGTTCTCATTTCTCATGAGGAACAGGGTGCCCATGATGATGCTCATGATATAGAGTATATGGCTCCTGATGATGCAGATAAATATGCTAGTTTGGTTGCTCAACGTGTGTTAAGTGTGCAGGTAACGAAGGCCGAGCAAAACCAGAGGCATAATTTGTTCCACACAAAGGGAGTGGTGAAAGAACGTTCGGTTCGCATCATCATTGACGGAGGGAGTTGCAACAACTTGGCTAGCATGGAGTTGGTGGAGAAGCTATCTCTCACCACAAGACCACACCCCCATCCGTACTATATTCAGTGGTTTAACAATAGTGGTAAGATTAAGGTAACGCGTTCTGTTCGTGTGCACTTTAGCATTGCTGCATATGCTGATTATGTTGATTGTGATGTGGTACCCATGCAAGCATGCTCTCTTTTACTTGGTAGACCATGGCAATTTGATAGGAATGTTGTACAACATGGTAGGAGAAATCAGTTTACTCTGGTTCATCAGGATAAAAATATTGCTTTACTTCCTATGTCTCCTGAACAAATTGTGAAAGATGATCTTGCTAGAGCTAGTAAAGCTAAACAGGAGAAAAATAAGAGTGAAAATGAGATAGCAGCTAAAGAATTTGAGCAACAACATAAGACTAATAGCAAATCTTCTTCTGCTGTTTCTAATGAAATTAAATTGACTAGTCCAACTTTGCTTGCTACTAAGGTTAATATTTCAGATTTGGATGTTAGTCAATATGTGTGCTATGCTTTTGTGTGCAAAGAAACTTTGTTTTCATTTGAGAAATTGCCTCCTTCTTTGCCTCCTGTTGTCACTGACCTTTTGCAGGAATTTATTGACGTCTTTCCACAAGACGTACCACCGGGATTACCACCTATTCGAGGGATTGAGCATCAGATGGACTTAATTCCCGGTGCTTCGCTGCCCAACCGTGCGCCATACCGTACCAATCCGGAGTAGACGAAGGAGATTCAGCGTCAAGTACAAGAGCTACTCGACAAAGGTTACATACGTGAATCCCTTAGTCCTTGTGATGTTCCTGTTATATTAGTGCCAAAAAAGGATGGAACAGAGCGTATGTGTGTTGATTGTCGAGCCATTCATAATATTACTATTCGTTATCGTCATCCTATTCCTCGGTTAGATGATATGCTTGATGAATTAAGTGGCTCTACCATGTTTTCCAAAGTTGATTTGCGTAGTGGATACCATCAAATTCGCATGAAATTAGGAGATGAATGGAAAACGGCTTTTAAAACTAAGTTTGGATTATATGAGTGGTTAGTCATGCCTTTTGGGTTAACTAATGCACCTAGCACTTTCATGAGATTAATGAACGAGGTTTTACGTGCTTTCATTGGACGATTTGTGGTAGTCTATTTTGATGATATACTGATTTATAGCAAATCTTTGGAGGAACATTTGGATCATTTACGTGCTGTCTTTATTGCTCTACGTAATGCACGTTTGTTTGGTAACCTTGGGAAGTGCACCTTTTGCACCGACCGAGTATCGTTTCTTGGCTATGTTGTTACTCCGCAGGGAATTGAAGTTGATAAAGCCAAGATCGAGGCGATTGAGAGTTGGCCGCAGCCCAAAACGGTCACACAAGTGAGGAGTTTTCTTGGCCTTGCTGGATTCTATAGGCGTTTTGTGAGAGATTTCAGCACCATTGCTGCACCTCTCAATGAGCTTACACGCAAGGATGTGCCTTTTACTTGGGGTACCGCACAGGAAGAAGCCTTCACGATATTGAAAGATAAGTTAACACATGCTCCTTTGCTCCAACTTCCTGATTTTAATAAGACTTTTGAGCTTGAATGCGATGCTAGTGGTATTGGTTTGGGAGGTGTGTTATTACAAGATGCTAAACCTGTTGCTTACTTTTCTGAAAAATTGAGTGGGCCTAGTCTGAACTATTCTACTTATGATAAGGAATTATATGCTCTTGTTCGGACATTAGAAACTTGGCAACATTATTTATGGCCCAAAGAATTTGTTATACATTCTGATCATGAATCTTTGAAACACATAAGAAGTCAAGCAAAACTTAATCGTAGACATGCTAAGTGGGTTGAATTTATTGAGACTTTCCCTTATGTCATTAAACACAAGAAGGGGAAAGATAATATTATTGCTGATGCTTTGTCTCGCCGTTATACTATGCTTTCCAGTGGGGATTTTCGCACTTTGAAGCCACCATAAGGCATGCATGAAGGCTTGGACGAAATACACGAGATGTCACTTCATTATTTTCGTCCAAGAGCAATTATAGGTGCTGTGTCACCTTAATATTGGGCTGGGCCCATGTAATTTCGAAATACCACATTATAGGCTGTTTTTAGAGTCCGTATGTGTGGGGAAACCGAGTTAGGGTTGTTTTCGGGCCCCACCTCCAAGGGGTCACGAAAATCCCCTCTGTTCCCCCATATATACAGCCCTTAGGACGTCGTTTAGACTTGGGTTTTAATTATATTTAAGTTAGCCATAGCCGCAACTTCGAGCTCTTCGTTTGTGTCATCCGACCAGGCCAAGACCTCATTGGAACCCTAACTTTCGTAATCATTCATCTTATATTCGCAATATCCAGATTGCAATTCTTAGTTCTTGCTTGTTCTTCGATTGCTTGCAGGAATTCCACCTTCGTGGTCAGGTTGATCGTGCATCCGCGGGATCAATAACCTCTCGGAGTTGGTTTAACGATCGCTAAGGCGCAACGTCTTCGCACGTTCGTAGTCGGATCGTGAAAGTCGTCTCCACCATAATCGATCCCCACCATCTCATCGAAACATCGGGACACCTTCGCCTCTATCACAAGTCGGCCTTCTATTCCAAGAAGGACTCCGAAAGGAAGGCTTAGGGGGCGGAGTTTCGCAACGCGGGGGCCGAGGCGGCTACCAGAACAAGGGCAAGCCAAGGACGCCGCATCACGGCGATGACGTTTCCGGAGAGGTGGAATCCGAAGGCGACACGGTGAAGGTGGAGAGCCACGAGGAGACCACCGGTTATCTCTTTTTGTCGCACGGGAGGAAGGTCTTCGTCCGTGGCCGCAAGCTGGACCGCGGGGACTTCCTCCCGTTCCGTTACCAAGAAGAGGACGTCTTGACACTGAAGTGATTCAGGATGACTTGCGACTACTACCTAAAGAACAGAGAGCTACCAAGCAACCGGAAGGACGCCAAGTGGGTCGCTCGTCAATCATCGATGTACCTCCTACTCGATGAGACCCTTTACCGCAGGCGTCCCAACGGTGTGAAGCGACTGTGCATCCCCACACACGAAGGCAAGAAGTTGCTCCCGTCCGAACCACGAAGGAACATGCGGCGCCCACATTGGTTCCCGGGCTCTGGTCGGCAAAGCTTTCCGGCAAGGGTTCTATTGGCCTACCTCCTTGAACGACGCCATGGAGCTTGTCAACACCCGCGACGCCTACCAATTCCACGCCAAGGTTGTTCATCAACCAGCACAAGATCTCCAAACCATCCCTCTTTGATGGCCCTTTGCGGTCTGGGGATTGGACATCTTGGGCCAATTCCCCCATGCTACCGGAGGTTATGAGTTCCTCTACGTCGCCATCGACAAATTCACCAAGTGCCCAGAAGTGGAGCCATTCCGCAAGACCACGGCGCAATCCGCCATCAAGTTTATCAGAAGCCTGGTGTGTTGTTTCGGAGTTCCTAACCGGATCATCATGGACAACGACACCCAGTTCACAAGTCAGGCCTTCCTCGAGTACTGCGAGTAAATGGGCACCGCGGTGTGTTTCGGTTCAGTGGCTCATCCGACAGCAACGGCCAGGCAGAGAGTGCCAATTCAGAAGTAATCCGAGATCTCCGGACCCGTACCTTCCAAAGGCTCGAAAAGTGTGGAAACGGTGGGTGGATGAACTCCCAGCTTTTCTATGGTCAATGAGGACCACACACAATCGAGCCACAAATGAGACGCGCTTCGCTCTCATTTACGGAGCGGAGGCGGTGCTCCCCACACAACTAAGATACGGATATCCTCGAGTCTGCGCCTTCGATGAAGCCGAACACCGGGAACTCCGACAAGGATATGTCATCATTGCCGAGGAATTACATACTCTAGCTACTGCACGCACCGGGCGGTAGCAGAAAATACTACGCCGCTATCACAGCTGCCACGTCCGCTCCCGTGAACTTGAGGAAGATGACCTTGTCCTCCGTCGGCTACAGTCCAGGAGGGGTCTAAACAAGCTGTCCGCGGCCCAGCCGACCTGCCAGGCTCGCGGCCCACCAGCGCCAAGCCAGCCTCCCACCGCTGTTGTTGGGCCGAGCCCATGGGTGAGGCCCAGTGCCTTTTTTTCTTCTTTGCCTGTTGTTTTTCCTTTTTCCAGATTTTTGCTAAGTCTGTGAATTGTGTGCTGTAATCAGTTTTGCGACGTAATTTGCGAAAGAACCGTAGCTCGGATCGCGTTGCGCCCAAAATATGAATTGCTCAGTTTTACGTGCTCTTTCATTCGTATGTAGAAAGTTTTTCCGTTTGAGGCCGTCTAGATAATTTATTTCTGCGTCGAAGTGGGTACCAGATCGTTAGCTGTGCTATTGTTGTTGAACTGTTATTTTATTGCAACTTCGGGCGACGGTTGCGTCGCAACCGTTCGTCGGAATTGATTGTTTCTTTTTGCATCCTGTTAAGCGTTGTTTATACTTCAGTTCCATGCATTCACATGCCATATTTTCTTGCTGCATGTTGATTGTATCTTCAACCAAAGTAGCTACCCTGCTGTTAGTGTGCTTCTGTTTATATTTTGTTGCAACTTCGGTCGACGAGTGTGTCGCGACCGTTTAGCGGAATTGAGTGATTCTTGTTGCATATAGTTAACCATCATGTCTAGTTCATGCCCATATATTGCTACGTCATGTTGCTACACTTTTGCATATAGTTTTGCTCCTGTTTGTACAACATAAAAATAACAGTTTCTGCCATGTTTCTCTGATTTTCACTAAGTCCTAGACCAGTAAATGTTTTATTGCTTTTTGCATGGGCTATAACTAGTTGTTCATGATGCATTTTTGCATGATTCTTTTTCTATGCCTTCCCTGCCATGCCTACTTTAGTTTCATTTCATTTGTGATCATGTTTGCATTCATTATCCTGTTTAGCAATGCTCTAAAGTGTGCTTCGTGATGTTGGCAGATTGTGTTCCAAACTTGTTTTGCTTGTATCTTTTTAACCGTAACTCCGTTTGGGGTGTTCTTTATATGTAAATTGATTATTTTTTCATGTACTTTGTGTTTATGCTATTGTTTGCTGCTGGTAACCAACCTAAAATATGGTTTAGGGCAGAACAGTACCAAATCTTTTAATTGTCGTGGAGCACTTAGTGTTATGCCATATTTAGGATTGTGCCTCACTTAAACTGACTAGCATAGATAGTTTATTTTATGCTTCACCTCTTTTCATGTTTGTGTGCTATGCTATGCTTGAGTGAGATGCCATGTTAACAACCTTTGTTGATCACCTGTAGCTGAATAACTTGAACAGTCGTAAACGTGCGGTATCGTCGTGTGTGACGAGTACTCCACTTAACCTGTTAGTAACCGCTCTCGACGGTAGGTGCGATGTCTCGTGTTGCCTTCTTGTTGATGCTTGCTCGTGTTTGCCTCGTAGTAATAGATTCTTGCTCGTTGATTGCTTTCCAGTGTTTACCGTCTTGTGTGCTTCCGTGGGTACCTCTCGGAGACGATGCGAGCTTGCGATCAACTACACCTTCGGAACCCGACTTATCAACAGGCAAGGACTATACATTACTTATGATCCATTCTATTTCAACCAGCGGTTTTCATACTAGTCTAGGTTAGGTTCGATGTTTGATCCTACCACATGTTTACAGCCTCTTTCAAACCGATATTGCCATGTCCCCTCCCAGAAAACCTTGTACTGCTATGTTACTATTGCTCATTGCTCAGCCCCTGCTTAGTATGCATGCTTAGGATGCTACGATGTTACTCTGTTACTCCTTGGTTTGGGATATCACATTATTATATTGTTATTGATGATATATTTATTATAAATGTTGACTATATTCGACGAAGGATAGAAGGTCTAGACTATCTCGCCCCGACGATTTGTTCCATTCGTGATAGAGGCGAAGGTGTCCCGATGTTTCGATGAGATGATGGAGATCGATTTTGGTGGAGTAGACTTTCACGACCCGACTACGAACGTGCGAAGACGTTGCGCCTTAGCAATCGCTAAACCAACTCCGAGAGGTTATTGATCCCGCGGATGCACGATCAACCTGACCACGAAGGTCAATTCCTGCAAGCAATCGAAGAACAAGCAAGAACTAAGAATTGCAATCTGGATATTGCGAATATAAGATGAAAGATTAACAGAAGTTGGGGTTCCAATATGGTCTTGGCCTGGTCGGACGACACAAACGAAGAACTCGAAGTTGCGGCTATGGCTAACTTAAATCTAATTAAAACCCAAGTCTAAACGACGCCCTAAGGGCTGTATATATGGGGGAACAGAGGGGATTTTCGTGACCCCTTGGAGGTGGGGCCCGAAAACAACCCTAACTCGGTTTCCCCACACATACGGACTCTAAAAACAGCCTATAATGTGGTATTTCGAAATTACATGGGCCCGGCCCAATATTAAGGTGACGCAGCACCTATAATTGCTCTTGGACGAAAATAATGAAGTGGCATCTCGTGTATTTCGTCCAAGCCTTCATGCATGCCTTATGGTGGCTTCAAAGTGCGAAAATCCCCACTGGAAGCTCCATTGTTATTTCCCGCGCGCGCACCTTCTTCTCCATGCTTGATCCCGCTCTAATGACCGTCCTTCTTGTCCATGCTAGGTCCTTCATTCATAAGCAAAACAAAAGTATCTAATTTAGGCAGCATCATATGTTCATGAACATTAGAAGGATTCGCAAGAAACGAAAGTACCTGATAATTTAGTTGACGTGCACGTGCTCTAGTAACTGGTCCAGTATGTGTAGTTGGTGGAGATGTGGGTGTAACATTAGTAGAGATGTCCTCATCAATTCGAGTCACCTAGGATCCGAGTTCCGGGTATTGGTTTTAAGACTGAGCATGCCTAACCGCGCGTGGGATTTTATGGGGTCCCCTTTTCTTACCTACCTAGCTTCAAACATTTCTAGTGGTGGCCCAAGTTGATTTACCATTTGAAAACGTGTGTGTGCTTGGTTGGGCCCCCAGCTGTTTTAAAACAACTTGGGCCAGTGGAGACATAGTTTCTCTGTTGGTCCACCCGATCAGCTAGGACCCGGTTTCCCATGTGTGATTAACCGGCTATCCGACCTGCGTCATACGGAAGTGTCCGATCCGAGAGCGTGGCCGGCTTTTGGATTGGGTGTCGACTCCCCGGGGGCCACCCGGATTTGTTTGTTGTTAGCTAGAGGGACTTGTCGTTTCGGATCCCTCGGAACTAAATCATAAAATGGTTGCCTATGATGGGTAGCAACTGAGAGAGATGGGCGTGCGTGCGGAGCCTTGTAATGGGCAGTTGGTACACCCCTGCAGGGTTAAATCTTTTCGAGAAGCCGTGTCCACGGTTATGGACGACTTGAGACCTACTCCTTGTTCATAGACAACAACTGAGATAATCTTAATATAACTTGATCAACGTGTGTGTGTGCCTTCACTGCTTCTTCTTCGTCGGGATGCGAAGAGGAGGACAAGGATAAGATAGGTGTTATGTTTGCGTAAGTAGTTGATAGCAAGACTTGTTGGAGGCGATTCCTCATCGAATGCTTGGCTTTTTTTCTTACTCTCTAGATCGTTAGCCACTTCATAAATGCTAGTGCGGCAGCAACCTCACCACTTACCCCATCCTTACCGTAAACTACTAGTTTTCCTAGAATGACGAGTGATGAAGTCCTTGCTGGGTCAGATGACCACTACAGTTGGATGCTGAGTACCTCTGTACTCATGATACTACCCCCAAACTCTTTTCAGGGTTCTTGATCGACAACAGGTATGGTGATCGACGTTTCACGTGGAGACTCGACGACGACTAGTTAGGTGGATCCCGGCGGAGGGCCTAGATCCGTGTGGTTATGGGAATCGATGTTTTTCTCTTTTCCACTAGGCATTTGCTTGTAGTCTGTATCCAGACTTGTATCTTCCGCTGTTGTATTGTATTAGAGGAAGTTGTATGCCGATTGTATGAGATGTTGTATCCTTGTATCTGTAATGTTGTGATATCGTGTCGGAAATCCGGGGCATATGACCTTGTCATATGTCGCGGTGGGACCGATATGTGCTTCGTCCCCGGATCTGGGTGGAAACACCTAGATCTGGAACAGTACCGCATATCGGGCCTTACAGATCTCCTCGAGGTCGTGCTTTCGAAGAAGCGAACAACTGCAACTCAGACAAGGAGATATCGTCGTTGCCGAGGAAGTACGTACTCGGGCTGCTACACGCGCCACGCGGTACCTGCAAGGAGTATGACGCTATCACTGCCGCCACGTCCACTCCTGAGAACGTGAGGAAGGCGACCTTGTCCTCTCTGTCTGTCAGACCAAGGGGCGGCACATTGACTACTTCTTGGAATGTTTTGCATTTGGTGGAACCGGCCTGTCCCCTCCGCATCTCTTAAGGGAGGAAGAAATGATGTCGTCGCCGGTATCCTGTTGCACGGATCTCCTTTCCGGCAGCGTCTTGAATGCACCGCGGGGTGCTTTCCTTGGCGAGTTGGTGCAGCCTTCTGGGATGGTGGAGCAAACTCCTGCTCCCCGACAGTAGACCCCGGGCCTGGCTATGGCGTAGATGACTTTTACGAGAGCCACGCAAGGTCTGATGATCCGGCAAGCTGGACCGTCTGGAACGCGGGTCTGGTAGTGCAAGTGCGTTGGGTTCCGAGCCCTCCTGGCGGAGGAAACCGACACGTGTCAAGAGTAGTGTGCGGGGTAGACTCATGATGACGGCCGTGTAGGCCGAGGGTCGACACGATCCTGAGCCCGAGGTGGAGTAATTGGGTGAGTTTCTGCGTTCCCTCCTAGTAACGGGTAGTTATCCTCTCTTCCATCCGCGGGTGGATCGGGCGACTCATAGTAGCTTCTTTCTTCCAATCGGCAGCTTACGTGCACACCATGATATGGGGTGGCTCGATCTTCTCAGTAAGCATAGGGTGTGATGAGGACATCTCTACTAATGTTACACCCACATCTTCATCAACTACACATACTGGACCAGTTACTAGAGCACGTGCACGTCAACTAAATTATCAGGTACTTTCGTTTCTTGCGAATCCTTCTAATGTTCATGAACATATGATGCTGCCTAAATTAGGTACTTTTGTTTTGCTTATGAATGAAGGACCTAGCATGGACAAGAAGGACGGTCATTGGAGCGGGATCAAGCATGGAGAAGAAGGTGCGCGCGCGGGAAAGAACAATGGAGCTTCCAGTGGTGATTTTCGCACTTTGAAGCCACCATAAGGCATGCATGAAGGCTTGGACGAAATACACGAGATGCCACTTCATTATTTTCGTCCAAAGGCAATTATAGGTGCTGCGTCACCTTAATATTGGGCTGGGCCCATGTAATTTCGAAATACCCCATTCTAGGCTTTTTTTTTAGAGTCCGTATGTGTGGGGAAACCGAGTTAGGGTTGTTTTCGGACCCCACCTCCAAGGGGTCACGAAAATCCCCTCTGTTCCCCCATATATACAGCCCTTAGGGCGTCGTTTAGACTTGCGTTTTAATTAGATTTAAGTTAGCCATAGCCGCAACTTCGAGTATTTCGTTTGTGTCGTCCGACCAGGCCAAGACCGCATTGGAACCCCAACTTCTGTTAATCATTCATCTTATATTCGCAATATCCAGATTGCTTTTCTTAGTTCTTGCTTGTTCTTTCGATTGCTTGCAGGAATTAGACCTTCGTGGTCAGGTTGATCGTGCATCCGCGGGATCAATAACCTCTCGGAGTTGGTTTAGCGATCGCTAAGGCGCAACGTCTTCGCACGTTCGTAGTCGGGTCGTGAAAGTCGTCTCCACCATAATCGATCTCCATCATCTCATCGAAACATCGGGACACCTTCGCCTCTATCAGGGTGAATATGAGGGTGATATGAGATAACTTGTATGTAGCCGATGAGTTCTCCTCGCTAGATCCCTGTTGCCAATGCGACAGCTCTCTACCCTTTTCATATTCACAACTTCACACACTTGCGCAACGTAGACGTCAACCACGAGACGGTAATTTGCAATCTAGTAATTCCCATTGGAACAACAGATCACACATAACTTGAAGTAGCCAAACTTCAGATCGATATGAATTGAAGTTGATGATTCAAGATGAATGCTTAGAAGAAAATATCTGAACTAGGGTTTATCTAAAACTTGGTCTAACCCTAAAACTCGTAGGGGTTCTGTATTTATAAGCTAGGGGGTCTAAACGGGGTTACAAGGGCCGCAACCCTGTTTCTGTGCGCAGGCAGGACGGTAGTACCGTAGTGAGAGTGGTAGTACCGCTGGTGCGGTAGTACCGTATCTACTACCATAACTACTACCGTAAACCTCCTGGATACGAGCGGTAATACGAGCGGTAGTACGGTGCTGACTACCGTATACCTCTTGGATACGGGCGGTAGTACGGGCGGTAGTACCGCTCTGGAGAGCGGTAGTACCGCTGCCTGTAGGGTGAAGCTTCTTTGCATCGTCTTCTCGCGGCTCCTCTTCCAGTGGGGCTTGCCCTTGTTCCATGGCTCCTTCCTTTTGAGCCTCGTCTTCTCCTTCCTGCTCCTCGTCTTCTCCTTCCTGCTCCTCGTCTTCTCCTTCCTGCTCCTCGTCTTGTCCATGGTATCTGATCATACATACAGAAAAGGACTTAGGAAGTATATAATTCTCATTAAGCACAACATCATATTATATTAAGAGCAAGTTCACATGTTGTTCAATTAGCTTTGCACGGGCTCTTGTAATAGGTCTAATTCTGATTTCGTTAGCTTGTTCTTCATGAAGAGTTGGGGATGTCTTTTCAGTAGGGATGTCCTCATCACACCATGGCCCCAAAGCGCCGCACTCCCGATGCGTTTGATGACGACAACCCCCGAGCTTCCCGCGGTGATGGAGTTCATGGCATTCGCGGCGGGGGGAGGGGGAGCCGATGAGGACGGGTGGCGCCGGCCATTGGGTCTTCAATGGGGGACCTTCTTCCCGCCACACGGGGGCGGATGACTCGAGGAAGGATGTGCCGTGGCCGCGGCGGGCGTGGCATAGGAGGTCGCGGTGTTGGGGTGATGCCGCCGGCCTTATCCGCAACTCCCACGGTGAGCGTATCAGCTTCGAGTTTGGCGTCCAGTTGACGTCGGCCACTTGCAGGTGGCTTCTTCTTCGGAAGGTGTTCCAAGAAGCGGTGAGGGAGGCCGAGCCCCTGCACTTCCGGGTGCACGTGGACTCGTGCCTTCATGGAGTGGTCAAGGTGGAGACCCACCAGGCAACCACCGGTGATCTCTTCTTGTTGCACATGTGGAAGGTCTTCGTCCGTGGCCGCAAGCTGGACCGCGGGACTTCCTCCTGTTTCATTACGAGGGAATGGACACCGACTCCAAAAGATCACGAAGACCTCCGGGAAGCATCTTCGCTTCCCGGCACTGAAGACAACAATGAGTGGACCCCGTACTTTGACAGATCCTTCTCTTTGCAGGGAGCCAGAGCCGGAGCCGGCGTTGTCCTGGTTTCCCCAAACGGAGAAGTCTTGTAGTATGTTGTACAAATGCTGTACGAGGGAGAGGCCTCCACCAACAACACAATAGAGTATGAAGGGCTGCTCGCCGGTTTGTCAGCCGCCATGGGTCTCGGAATAAAAGGACTCATAGTCAGTGGCGACTCTCAGCTGGTGGTAAACCAAGTCAAGGACGATTACGGATGCCCCCAGTTGCAGGCCTACGTCGATGATGTCCGCAAGCTCGAGAAGTACTTCCAAGGCCTGGGGATGGAGCAAATTCCAAGGTCCAAGAACAGCGTCGCGGACGAGCTGTCCAAAATCGTCGTCCGGAAGGAAGAAGTATCGCCTAGGGTGTTCGATGTACGTTTACTCAAACCCTCAGTCGACCCCACGAGGTCGAGGACCAAGAATCAAAGGATCAAGACCAACGGGCAATTTCCCGGAGAACTGCCCTCCTTCATCCCCGGCAAGTACCAAGTCCTCATTGTCGACCCAGCACCGCTAGACTAGGGCAGTGACATCATGGACTACCTGAAGAACGGAGAGCTACCAAGAAACTGGAAGGACACCGAGCGGATCACCCGTCAATCATCGATGTACCTCCTACTCGATGAAATCCTTTACCGCAGGCGTCCCAACAGTGTGAAGCTAGTGTGCAACCCCACAGATGAAGGCAAGAAGCTGCTCCGAGACATCCATGAAGGAATATGCGGCGCCCACATTGGTTCCCGGGCTCCGGTCGACAAAGCTTTCTGACAAGGGTTCTATTGCCCTACCACCTTGAACGACGCCTTGGAGCTTGTCAACACCTGCGACGCCTACCAATTCTACGCCAAGGCTTTTCATCAAGCACAAGCTCTCCAAACAATCCCTCTATCATGGCCCTTTGCGGTCTGGGGATTGGACATCTTGGGCCTATTCCCCCGTGCTATCGGAGGTTATGAGTTCCTCCACGTCGCCATCAACAAATTCACCAAGTGGCCAGAAGTGGAGCCAGTCCGCAAGACCACGGCGCAATCCGCCATCAAGTTTATCAGAAGCCTGGTGTCTCGTTTCGGAGTTCCTAACCGAATCATCATGGACAACGGCACCCAGTTCACAAGTCAGGCCTTCCTCAAGTACCGCGAGAAAGTGGGTACCGCAGTGTGTTTTGCTTCAGTGGCTCATCCGAGGAGGAACGGCCAGGCAGAGAGAGGAAATTTGGAAGTACTCTGAGGTCTCCGAACCCGTACCTTCTAGCGGCTCGAAAAGTGTGGAAAGCGGTAGGTGGATGAACTCCCTGCTGTTCTAGGGTCAATCAAGACCACACCCAATCGAGCCACAAATGAGACGCCCTTCGCTCTCGTTTATGGAGCGGAGGCGGTGCTCCCCACAGAACTCAGATACGGATCGCCTGAAGTTCGCGCCTTCGATGAAGCAGAACAGCAGCAACTCCGACAAGGAGATGTCGCCGTTGCCGGGGAAGTACGTACTCGGGCTGCTACACGCTCCGCAAGGTACCAGCAAGGACTACGCCTCTATCACAGCCGCCACGTCCGCTCCCGAGAACTTGATGAAGGCGGTGATGCGGAGCATCCAACCGACATCACCATGGATACACCTCCTTCGCATGGGCCATTGACGAGAGCACAAGCACACGCGTTTGGAACAAAGGTTAACTCGCTCCTCTCCGAAATAGACCTTAATACATGTGAAGCTTGAGTGCATGCGGATATGCTATGCATCATTAGGTACCAAGGAGATGGTCAAGGAGAAGCCGCAACGGAAGGGGAACCACGGGAACATGAAGCAAGGAAGATCACACCTCCAAGGACCGGTACACCCAGCCTAGAGGGCGGTACTACTGGCACCTGGAGCCCGTGGAGACGAGTGGCTGGTTGGAGCGCGACAAGAACTACCATCTAGCACAACGGTACTACCGCCCGTGCAGAGCGGTACTACCTCTCGTCAAAGTGAAATACTTCTGTTAAGGGACGGTACCGATCCGGTAACACCCCGGTTGTTCCGGTAAATCTAATTTATCGGTACTACCGGTTGTGCCGACCGGTACAACTGCTCTGGATGCAGATCTGGGCTGTGTAGGCGATGTACCCCTTCGTTTTACACCTAGACTACACCACTAACTCCGTTTTAGGGTTAGCTAAGAACAAATCTAAACAATTGAGAGAGCTTAGCACTTTTCCCCTTGGGAAATTGATCTCCTTGAGATCCTCTCTCAATCTACCTTCCTCTTCCTAGTAGTAGAAGAAGAGGCCCCTCTTCTAGTAGTAGAAGGAGAGCGAACTACCAAGACTACCACTTGTGGATGTATGGATCTTGAGATGTATGGCACTTGTGTATGGATTTGAGTATCCTATGTGTTTGGATCTTGTTCCCCTTTATCTGTTGTGTTCATTGGGCTTGTGACTCCCCCTTGTGTCTTGTTATTGTTGTGGATCTCCCCCTCCAAATTGTGAAGATTGGGCCAACCCCTAGGCTTGTCCTATATCAGGCGACTTTGTCCTCCGTCGGCTACAGTCCAGGAGTGGTCTTGATAGAGGCGAAGGTGTCCCGATGTTTCGATGAGATGGTGGAGATCGATTATGGTGGAGACGACTTTCATGATCCGACTACGAACGTGTGAAGACGTTGCGCCTTAGCGATCGCTAAACCAACTCCGAGAGGTTATTGATCCCGCGGATGCACGATCAACCTGACCACGAAGGTCTAATTCCTGCAAGCAATCGAAGAACAAGCAAGAACTAAGAATTGCAATCTGGATATTGCGAATATAAGATGAATGATTACGAAAGTTGGGGTTCCAATGAGGTCTTGGCCTGGTCGGATGACACAAACGAAGAGCTCGAAGTTGCGGCTATGGCTAACTTAAATCTAATTAAAACCCAAGTCTAAACGACGCCCTAAGGGCTGTATATATGGGGGAACAGAGGGGTATTTCGTGGCCCCTTGGAGGAGGGGTCCGAAAAAAACCCTAACTCGGTTTCCCCACACATACGGACTCTAAAAAATAGCCTATTAAGTGTATTTCGAAATTAATAGGGTGACGCAGCACCTATAATAACCCTTGGACGAAAATATTAATGTGGCATCTTGTGTCTCTCGTCCAAGTCTTCATGCACGCCTTATGGTGGCCTCAAAGTGCGAAAATCACCACTGGAAGCTCCATTGTCCTTTCCCGCGCGCACATCTCCTTCTCCATGCTTGATCCCGCTCCAATGACCATCCTTCTTATCCATGCTAGGTCCTTCATTCATAAGACAAACAAAAGTATCTAATTTAGGCAGCATCATATGTTCCTGAACATTAGAAGGATTCACAAGAAACGAAAGTACCTGATAATTTAGTTGACGTGCGCGTGCTCTAGTAACTGGTCCAGTATGTGTAGTTGGTGAAGATGTGGGTGTAACATTAGTAGAGATGTCCTCATCATCCTCCCCTTCTTGAATCGAAGTCGTCCTCGACGGAAGCTCATCATCTTCTCCCAAATAAGGTTTCAAAACTGCAATGTTAAATGTGGGACTAACCCCAAAATCTGCAGGTAGCTCAAGTTTATATGCATTATCATTAATTTTCTGTAAAACCTTAAAGGGACCATCAGCTCGTGGCATTAACTTAGACTTGCGCAAATCAGGAAACCTATCTTTACGTAGATGTAACAAAACAAGATCTCCTGGTTCAAACACAACATGGTTTCTACCCTTATCACCAGCAAGCTTGTATCTAGCATTCATTTTCTCAATGTTTTCTTTAGTTAACTCATGCATTTTTAATATCAATTCAGCACGTTGCTTAGCATCAAAATTAACCTTCTCCGAAGATGGAAGAGGCAGCAAATCAATAGGTGCACGAGGTAGAAAACCATAAACAATCTCAAAAGGGCACATTTTAGTGGTAGAATGAAATGAACGATTATAAGCAAATTCAATATGAGGTAAACATTCTTCCCACATTTTCAAGTTACTCTTTAAAACAGCCCTAAGCATAGTAGACAAAGTCCTATTGACTACTTCAGTTTGTCCATCAGTTTGGGGATGACAAGTAGTACTAAAAAGTAGTTTAGTCCCCAACTTAGCCCATAAGCATCTCCAAAAATGGCTAAGAAACTTAGTATCACGATCCGAGACAATAGTATTAGGCACACCATGTAAGCGAATAATCTCACGAAAGAATAAATCAGCAACATTAGCAGCATCATCGCTTTTATGACATGGTATAAAATGTGTCATCTTAGAAAATCTATCCACGACAACAAATATGCTATCCCTCCCCTTCTTTGTTCGAGGCAAGCCTAAAACAAAGTCCATGGATATGTCCTCCCACGGAACACTAGGTACAGGTAAAGGTATGTATAAACCATGAGGATTGAGTCGTGACTTAGCTTTTTGACATGTAGTGCAGCGAGCAACAAAACGCTCAACATCCCGTCTCATCTTTGGCCAAAAGAAATGTGTAGCAAGTACGTCCTCCGTCTTCTTCACGCCAAAGTGTCCCATTAATCCTCCTCCATGCGCCTCCTGCAACAACAAAAGACGAATAGAGCTAGCTGGAATGCATAGCTTGTTAGAACGGAACACAAAACCATCATTAAGCACAAACTTGTTCCATGTTCTACCCTCTCTACAATTCTGCAATACATCTTTAAATTCCGCATCATGTACATATTGATCTTTGAGTGTCTCTAAACCGAATATCTTGAAGTCAAGTTGTGAAAGCATAGTATAACGACGAGCCAAAGCATCAGCATAATATTATCTTTCCCCTTCTTGTGTTTAATGACATAAGGGAAAGTCTCAATAAATTCATCCCACTTAGCATGTGTACGATTAAGTTTTGCTTGGCTTCTTATGTGTTTCAAAGATTCATGATCAGAATGTATAACAAATTCTTTGGACCATAAATAATGTTGCCAAGTTTCTAATGTCCGAACAAGAGCATATAATTCCTTATCATAAGTAGAATAGTTCAGACTAGGCCCACTCAATTTTTCAGAAAAGTATGCAACAGGTTTAGCATCTTGTAATAACACACCTCCCAAACCAATCCCACTAGCATCGCATTCAAGCTCAAAAGTCTTATTAAAATCAGGAAGTTGGAGCAAAGGAGCATGTGTTAACTTATCTTTCAATACCGTGAAGGCTTCTTCCTGTGCGGTACCCCAAGTAAAAGGCACATCCTTGCGTGTAAGCGCATTGAGAGGTGCAGCAATGGTGCTGAAATCTCTCGCAAAACGCCTATAGAATCCAGCGAGGCCAAGAAAACTTCTCACTTGTGTGACCATTTTGGGCTGCGGCCAACTCTCAATCGCCTCGATCTTGGCTTTATCAACTTCAATTCCCTGCGGAGTAACAACATAGCCAAGAAACGATACTCGGTCGGTGCAAAAGGTGCACTTCCCAAGGTTACCAAACAAACGTGCATTACGTAGAGCAATAAAAACAGCACGTAAATGATCCAAATGTTCCTCCAAAGATTTGCTATAAATCAGTATATCATCAAAATAGACTACCACAAATCGTCCAATGAAAGCACGTAAAACCTCGTTCATTAATCTCATGAAAGTGCTAGGTGCATTAGTTAACCCAAAAGGCATGACTAACCACTCATATAATCCAAACTTAGTTTTAAATGCCGTTTTCCATTCATCCCCTAATTTCATGCGAATTTGATGGTATCCACTACGCAAATCAACTTTAGAAAACATGGTAGAGCCACTTAATTCATCAAGCATATCATCTAACCTAGGAATAGGATGATGATAACGAATAGTAATATTATTAATGGCTCTACAATCAACACACATACGCCAAGTTCCATCCTTTTTAGGCACTAATATAACAGGAACAACACAAGGACTAAGGGATTCACGTATGTAACCTTTATCGAGTAGCTCTTGTACTTGACGCTGAATCTCCTTCGTCTCCTCCGGATTGGTACGGTATGGCGCACGGTTGGGCAGCGAAGCACCGGGAATTAAGTCAATCTGATGCTCAATCCCTCGAATAGGTGGTAATCCCGGTGGTACGTCTTGTGGAAAGACGTCAATAAATTCCTGCAAAAGGTCAGTGACAACAGGAGGCAAAGAAGGAGGCAATTCCTCAAATGAAAACAAAGCTTCTTTGCACACAAAAGCATAGCACACATATTGACTAACATCCAAATCCGAAATATCAACCTTAGTAGCAAGCAAAGTTGGACTAGTCAATTTAATTTCATTAGAAACAGCAGAAGAAGATTTGTTATTAGTCTTATGTTGTTGCTCAAATTCTTTAGCTGCTATCTCATTTTCACTCTTATTTTTCTCCTGTTTAGCTTTACTAGCTCTAGCAAGATCATCTTTCACAATTTGTTCAGGAGACATAGGAAGTAAAGCAATAGTTTTATCCTGATGAACAAGAGTAAACTGATTTGTCCTACCATGGTGTACAACATTCCTATCAAATTGCCATGGTCTACCAAGTAAAAGAGAGCATGCTTGCATGGGTACCACATCACAATCAACATAATCAGCATATGCAGCAATGCTAAAGTGCACACGAACAGAACGCGTTACCTTAATCTTACCACTATTGTTAAACCACTGAATATAGTACGGATGGGGGTGTGGTCTTGTGGTGAGAGATAGCTTCTCCACCAACTCCATGCTCGCCAAGTTGTTGCAACTCCCTCCGTCAATGATGATGCGAACCGAACGTTCTTTCACCACTCCCTTTGTGTGGAACAAATTATGCCTCTGGTTTTGCTCGGCCTTCGATACCTGCACACTTAACACACGTTGAGCAACCAAACTAGCATATTGATCTGCATCATCAGGAGCCATATACTCTATATCATGAGCATCATCATGGGCACCCTGTTCCTCGTGAGCAATGAGAACTAAAGTCTCCTCATCATAGTCGCTCGCTGACTCATACCCACCATCCGCCGTAATAATCATCACACGCTTGGAGGGACAGTCTTTTGCAAAGTGACCTCCACCTTGGCACCTGCGACATTTAATATCACGATCTCGTGTTTGCCCTGTGGAAGCCATGGATGAAGAAGAACTCGCTGCTGGACCACTCTGTGCACCCTTGAATGGTGGCGCTGGCTGTTTTGGAGGCTCCCTGTAAGAATGAGCGGTTGAAGTAGATGGTGGTGCAGCAGGACGTGTGGATGTAGAAGGTCCACGCGATGTCCATGATGTATTTCGTCCTGCAGAAAAGTTAGGTCTCGTAGCGGCCTGTCAATCCTGCACTTCACGTTCAGCTTTACAAGCAAGATGAAACAAACGAGTAATAGTAGCATAGTCCTTGTATTCTAGAATAGTTTGTATCTCCCTGTTTAAGCCACCTATAAAACGTGCAAACATAGCTTCATTATCCTCTACTAGGCCACATCTAATCAATCCAGTTTGTAATTCTTGATAATATTCCTCTACAGAATTTTTTCCTTGTCTCAAACGCTGTAATTTTTGTAGCAATTCACGTTGATAATAAGGAGGAACCCAGCGAGTACGCATAGCATCTTTTAAAGCAGCCCAAGTAGCTGGAATATTATTAGCATGCAATCTACAATGTTCAGACCACCAAATAGAAGCAAAACCCGTGAATTCACAAACAGCAGCAGTAACACGTCTATTCTCAGGATATTGTAAACATGTAAAGCGTTGTTCAGTTTCTAACTCCCAAGTAAGATAAGCATCAGGAATATATCTACCCTCAAACGGCTTAAGATTCAATTTAAGTTTAGGCACATGTTCATCATCGCGTACCTGAGGGGGTGGTTGGTGTCGACCGTGGAGAATGTTGGGACGTGGACGTCCAGCTGGCTGTTCATAGGCCGCTTCTTATTCCACCTCCTCCTCGTAATCACCCTCGTAGTTGTCGTCCTGGCCGACGTCAGAGGCAGCAGCAGCAGTAACTGCAGCAGCAGTAGGAGCACCAGCAGCTTGTCCGCCCGGAAACAGAATACGTCGTGCACGTCGTGGTGGCGGTGGCTGTGCTGGAGCGGCCGCAGGCTGTATAGGTAGGCGTGCGAGCAACTCAGTAAACTTGGCGTCGAGCTTGGTGTCGATCATCTTCTCCACACCATCAATCGCCTCTGTAAATCTGTTCTTGATGTCATTCACCTGTTCAGACATCATTTGTGCAAATTTATCATGTAATGCTTTGTTTGTCATATTGTCCCAATCAGGTGCATCCCGCGCCACTTCATCATGGGATCCTGGCATGGTTAGCAGAAATAGAAAACACACAGAAATATGATCCTACTTCTACTAATGGGATGTGGGGTGGTGGAAAGCACAAATCCGTCAAGCTTTTCTTTAGTTCGTACCGATTCTTACCTAGCAGCAGGTGGTGATGTACAACCAACGGGTCAAAACTCTCAGAGATGTGGTAGAGCGATGGCCAGGAGGTGTCAAAACGCACGATGTAGAATATATGTGGAGCAGTAGGAAGGCTGACAAGTATGGTAGCAAAAGCTCAACAGTAATCAAAACAGAGATGCAAAGCTGAATAAACACTCAACGTCGGTACTGTGCTGATCCTAGGCTAGACCGTACTAGAGACGCGAGCCTAAAACACCAACGAAAGCACGGCGCGGCACGTAATCAACTGAGAAGCACACTCTGAAATTTTTTTCTCTTTTTTTTTTTTTTTTTTTGGAAATCACCTCCTTCTACGTACGACAAAAGATCGGTGAAATCCGACTCTAATCAACTCAAAACTAATCTGGCTACGGAGAGATCACAAACCGAACAGGTGATGGAACTCAACTCGGATTGGTAGGTCGTGGTGCTGTATATGGACTCGACTTGGCGGAACGTGGTGGTGTATCTGGACTCGGATTGGCGGAAACGTGGCGGTGTACTACTGTGCGGCGGCGGTGTGACAAACTGTGATCAGAACTCGAAACTCTAAGGGAACTAGACGCTAAGATCAGCAACTCGACACAACGATGCAACCGCAAATTCAACAAAGCAAACTACTGTAAAGAAAACTGGACAAAGGCTCGGACTGTTTTGGGACGTGATGATCTAACCCTAATTTTTTTTTGGCTTTTTCGTGGACTGTAGGTATGAAGAACAGAACCAATCTAGACTACAAAAACTGGTAAATCTCACCGAGCAACCTGGAAATCTGATACCACTTGATAGAGGCGAAGGTGTCCCGATGTTTTGATGAGATGGTGGAGATCGATTATGGTGGAGACGACTTTCACGATCCGACTACGAACGTGCGAAGACGTTGCGCCTTAGCGATCGCTAAACCAACTCCGAGAGGTTATTGATCCCGCGGATGCACAATCAACCTGACCACGAAGGTCTAATTCCTGCAAGCAATCGAAGAACAAGCAAGAACTAAGAATTGCAATCTGGATATTGCGAATATAAGATGAATGATTACGAAAGTTGGGGTTCCAATGAGGTCTTGGCCTGGTCGGATGACACAAACGAAGAGCTCGAAGTTGCGGCTATGGCTAACTTAAATCTAATTAAAACCCAAGTCTAAACGACGCCCTAAGGGCTGTATATATGGGGGAACAGAGGGGATTTTCGTGACCCCTTGGAGGTGGGGCCCGAAAACAACCCTAACTCGGTTTCCCCACACATACGGACTCTAAAAACAGCCTATAATGTGGTATTTCGAAATTACATGGGCCCAGCCCAATATTAAGGTGACGCAGCACCTATAATTGCTCTTGGACGAAAATAATGAAGTGGCATCTCGCGTATTTCGTCCAAGACTTCATGCGCGCCTTATGGTGGCTCCAAAGTGCGATAATCACCACTGGAAGCTCCATTGTCCTTTCCCGCGCGCGCACCTTCTTCTCCATGCTTGATCCCTCTCCAATGACCATCCTTCTTGTCCATGCTAGGTCCTTCATTCATAAGCAAAATAAAAGTATCTAATTTAGGCAGCATCATATGTTCATGAACAATAGAAGGATTCGCAAGAAACGAAAGTACCTGATAATTTAGTTGACGTGCGCGTGCTCTAGTAACTGGTCCAGTATGTGTAGTTGGTGAAGATGTGGGTGTAACATTAGTAGAGATGTCCTCATCATCCTCCCCTTTTTGAATTGAAGTCGTCCTCGACGGAAGATCATCATCTTCTCCCAAATAAGGTTTCAAATCTGCAATGTTAAATGTGGGACTAACCCCAAAATCTGCAGGTAGCTCAAGTTTATATGCATTATCATTAATTTTCTGTAAAACCTTAAAGGGACCATCAGCTCGTGGCATTAAGTTAGACTTGCGCAAATCAGGAAACCTATCTTTACGTAGATCTAACCAAACAAGATCTCCTGGTTCAAACACAACATGCTTTCTACCCTTATCACCAGCAAGCTTGTATCTAGCATTCATTTTCTCAATGTTTTCTTTAGTTAACTCATGCATTTTTAATATCAATTCAGCACGTTGCTTAGCATCAAAATTAACCTTCTCCGAAGATGGAAGAGGCAGCAAATCAATAGGTGCACAAGGTAGAAAACCATAAACAATCTCAAAAGGGCACATTTTAGTGGTAGAATGAAATGAACGATTGTAAGCAAATTCAATATGAGGTAAACATTCTTCCCACATTTTCAAGTTACTCTTTAAAACAGCCCTAAGCATAGTAGACAAAGTCCTATTGACCACTTCAGTTTGTCCATCAGTTTGGGGATGACATGTAGTACTAAAAAGTAGTTTAGTCCCCAACTTAGGCCATAAGCATCTCCAAAAATGACTAAGAAACTTAGTATCACGATCCGAGACAATTGTATTGGGCACCATGTAAGCGAATAATCTCACGAAAGAATAAATCAGCAACATTAGCAACATCATCGCTTTTATGACATGGTATAAAATGTGCCATCTTAGAAAATCTATCCACGACAACAAATATGCTATCCCTCCCCTTCTTTGTTCGAGGCAAGCCTAAAACAAAGTCCATGGATATGTCCTCCCACGGAACACTAGGTACATGTAAAGGCATGTATAAACCATGAGGATTGAGTCGTGACTTAGCTTTTTGACATGTAGTGCAGCGAGCAACAAAACGCTCAACATCTCGTCTCATCTTTGGCCAAAAGAAATGTGTAGCAAGTACGTCCTCCGTCTTCTTCACGCCAAAGTGTCCCATTAATCCTCCTCCATGCGCCTCCTGCAACAACAAAAGACGAATAGAGCTAGCTGGAATGCATACCTTGTTAGAACGGAACACAAATCCATCATTAAGCACAAACTTGTTCCATGTTCTACCCTCTCTACAATTCTGCAATACATCTTTAAATTCCGCATCAGTTACGTATTGATCTTTGATTGTCTCTAAACCGAATATCTTGAAGTCAAGTTGTGAAAGCATAGTATAACGACGAGACAAAGCATCAGAATTAATATTATCTTTCCCCTTCTTGTGTTTAATGACATAAGGGAAAGTCTCAATAAATTCAACCGACTTAGCATGTCTACGATTAAGTTTTGCTTGACTTCTTATGTGTTTCAAAGATTCATGATCAGAATGTATAACAAATTCTTTGGGCCATAAATAATGTTGCCAAGTTTCTAAAGTCCGAACAAGAGCATATAATTCCTTATCATAAGTAGAATAGTTCAGACTAGGCCCACTCAATTTTTTAGAAAAGTACGCAACAGGTTTAGCTTCTTATAATAACACACCTCCCAAACCAATCCCACTAGCATCGCATTCAAGCTCAAAAGTCTTATTAAAATCAGGAAGTTGGAGGAGGAAAGGAGCATGTGTTAACTTATCTTTCAATACCGTGAAGACTTCTTCCTGTGCGGTACCCCAAGTAAAAGGCACATCCTTGCGTGTAAGCTCATTGAGAGGTGCAGCAATGGTGCTGAAATCTCTCACAAAACGCCTATAGAATCAAGCGAGGCCAAGAAAACTCCTCACTTGTGTGACCGTTTTGGGCTGCGGCCAACTCTCAATCGCCTCGATCTTGGCTTTATCAACTTCAATTCCCTGCGGAGTAACAACATAGCCAAGAAACGATACTCGGTCGGTGCAAAAGGTGCACTTCCCAAGGTTACCAAATAAACGTGCAGTACGTAGAGCAATAAAAACAGCACGTAAATGATCCAAATGTTCTTCCAAAGATTTGCTATAAATCAGTATATCATCAAAATAGACTACCAAAAATCGTCCAATGAAAGCACGTAAAACCTTGTTCATTAATCTCATGAAAGTGCTAGGTGCATTAGTTAACCCAAAAGGCATGACTAACCACTCATATAATCCAAACTTAGTTTTAAATTCCTTTTTCCATTCATCTCCTAATTTCATGCGAATTTGATGGTATCCACTACGCAAATCAACTTTGGAAAACATGGTAGAGCCACTTAATTCATCAAGCATATCATCTAACCTAGGAATAGGATGACGATAACGAATAGTAATATTATTAATGGCTCTACAATCAACACACATACGCCATGTTCCATCCTTTTTAGGCACTAATATAACAGGAACAGCACAAGGACTAAGGGATTCACGTATGTAACCTTTGTCGAGTAGCTCTTGTACTTGACGCTGAATCTCCTTCGTCTCCTCCGGATTGGTACGGTATGGCGCATGGTTAGGCAGCGAAGCACCGGGAATTAAGTCAATCTGATGCTCAATCCCTTGAATAGGTGGTAATCCCGGTGGCACGTCTTGTGGAAAGACGTCAATAAACTCCTGCAAAAGGTTAGTGACAACAGGAGGCAAAGAAGGAGGCAATTCTTCAAATGAAAACAAAGCTTCTTCGCACACAAAAGCATAGCACACATATTGACTAACATCCAAATCCGAAATATCAACCTTAGTACCAAGCAAAGTTGGACTAGTCAATTTAATTTCATTAGAAACAGCAGAAGAAGATTTGCTATTAGTCTTATGTTGTTGGTCAAATTCTTTAGCTGCTATCTCATTTTCACTCTTATTTTTCTTCTGTTTAGCTTTACTAGCTCTAGCAAGATCATCTTTCACAATTTGTTCAGGAGACATAGGAAGTAAAGCAATATTTTTATCCTGATGAACCAGGGTAAACTGATTTGTCCGACCATGGTGTACAACATTCCTATCAAATTTCCATGGTCTACCAAGTAATAGAGAGCATGCTTGCATGGGTACCACATCACAATCAACATAATCAGCATATTGATAGAGGCGAAGGTGTCCCGATGTTTCGATGAGATGGTGGAGATCGATTATGGTGGAGGCGACTTTCACGATCCGACTACGAACGTGCGAAGACGTTGCGCCTTAGCGATCGCTAAACCAACTCCGAGAGGTTATTGACCCCGCGGATGCACGATCAACCGGACCACGAAGGTCTAATTCCTGCAAGCAATCGAAGAACAAGCAAGAACTAAGAATTGCAATCTGGATATTGCGAATATAAGATGAATGATTACGAAAGTTGGGGTTCCAATGAGGTCTTGGCCTGGTCGGATGACACAAACGAAGAGCTCGAAGTTGCGGCTATGGCTAACTTAAATCTAATTAAACCCCAAGTCTAAACGACGCCCTAAGGGCTGTATATATGGGGGAACAGAGGGGATTTTCGTGACCCCTTGGAGGTGGGGTCCGAAAACAACCCTAACTCGGTTTCCCCACACATACGGGCTCTAAAAACAGCCTATAATGTGGTATTTCGAAATTACATGGGCCCAGCCCAATATTAAGGTGACGCAGCACCTATAATTGCTCTTGGACGAAAATAATGAAGTGGCATCTCGTGTATTTCGTCCAAGCCTTCATGCATGCCTTATGGTGGCTTCAAAGTGCGAAAATCCCCACTGGAAGCTCCATTGTTCTTTCCCGCGCGCGCACCTTCTTCTCCATGCTTGATCCCGCTCCAATGACCGTCCTTCTTGTCCATGCTAGGTCCTTCATTCATAAGCAAAACAAAAGTATCTAATTTAGGCAGCATCATATGTTCATGAACATTAGAAGGATTCGCAAGAAACGAAAGTACCTGATAATTTAGTTGACGTGCACGTGCTCTAGTAACTGGTCCAGTATGTGGAGTTTGTGAAGATGTGGGTGTAACATTAGTAGAGATGTCCTCATCACATATGCAGCAATGCTAAAGTGCACACGAACAGAACGCGTTACCTTAATCTTACCACTATTGTTAAACCACTGAATATAGTACGGACGGGGGTGTGGTCTTGTGGTGAGAGATAGCTTCTCCACCAACTCCATGCTAGCCAAGTTGTTGCAACTCCCTCCGTCAATGATGATGCGGACCGAACGTTCTTTCACCACTCCCTTTGTGTGGAACAAATTATGCCTCTGGTTTTGCTCAGCCTTCGTTACCTGCACACTTAACACACGTTGAGCAACCAAACTAGCATATTTATCTGCATCATCAGGAGCCATATACTCTATATCATGAGCATCATCATGGGCACCCTGTTCCTCATGAGCAATGAGAACTAAAGTCTCCTCATCATAGTCACTCGCTGACTCATACCCACCATCCGCCGTAATAATCATCACACGCTTGGAGGGACAGTCTTTTGCGAAGTGACCTCCACCTTGGCACCTGCGACATTTAATATCACGATCTCGTGTTTGCTCTGTGGAAGCCATGGATGAAGAAGAACTCGCCGCTGGACCACTCTGTGCACGCTTGAATGGTGGCGCTGACTGTTTTGGTGGCTCCCTGTAAGAATGAGCGGCTGAAGTAGATGGTGGTGCAGCAGGACGTGTGGATGCAGAAGCTCCACGCGATGTCCATGATGTATTTCGTCCTGCAGAAAAGTTAGGTCTCGTAGTGGCCTGTCGATCCTGCACTTCACGTTCAGCTTTACAAGCAAGATGAAACAAACGAGTGATAGTAGCATAGTCCTTGTATTCTAGAATAGTTTGTATCTCCCTGTTTAAACCACCCATAAAACGTGCAAGCATAGCTTCATTATCCTCCACTAGGCCACATCTAATCAATCCAGTTTGTAATTCTTGATAATATTCCTCTACAGAATTTTTTCCTTGTCTCAAACGCTGTAATTTTTGTAGCAATTCACGTTGATAATAAGGAGGAACCCAGCGAGTACGCATAGCATCTTTTAAAGCAGCCCAAGTAGTTGGAATATTATTAGCATGCAATCTACAATGTTCAGACCACCAAATAGAAGCAAACCCCGTGAATTCACAAACAGCAGCAGTAACACGTCTATTCTCAGGATATTGTAAACATGTAAAGCGTTGTTCAGTTTCTAACTCCCAAGTAAGATGAGCATCAGGAATATATCTACCCTCAAACGGCTTAAGATTCAATTTAAGTTTAGGCACATGTTCATCATCGCGTACCTGAGGGGGTGGTTGGTGTCGACCGTGGCGAATGTTGGGACGTGGACGTCCAGCTGGCTGCTCATAGGCCGCTTCATGTTCCACCTCCTCCTCGTAATCACCCTCGTAGTTGTCGTCCTGGCCGACGTCAGAAGCAGCAACAGTAGCAGCAACTGCAGCAGCAGGAGGAGCACCAGCAGCTTTTCCGCTCGGAAACAGAATACGTCGTGCACGTCGTGGTGGCGGTGGCTGTGCTGGAGCGGCAGCAGGCTGTGTAGGTAGGCGAGCGATCAACTCAGTAAACTTGGCGTCGAGCTTGGTGTCGATCATCTTCTCGACGCCATCAATCGCCTCTGTAAATCTGTTCTCGATGTCATTCACTGTTCAGACATCATTTGTGCAAATTTATCATGTAACGCTTTGTTTGTCATATTCTCCCAATCGGGTGCATCCCGCGCCACTTCATCATGGGATCCTGGCATGGTTAGCAGAAATAGAAAACAAACAGGAATATGATCCTACTTCTACTAATGGGATGTGGGGTGGTGGAAAGCACAAATCCGTCAAGCTTTTCTTTCGTTCTTACCGATTCTTACCTAGCAGCAGGTGGTGACGTACAACCAACGGGTCAAAACTCTCAGAGATGTGGTAGAGCGATGGCCAGGAGGTGTCAAAACGCACGATGTAGAATATATGTGGAGCTGTAGGAAGGCTGACAAGTATGGTAGCAAAAGCTCAACAGTAATCAAAACAGAGATGCAAAGCTGAATAAACACTCAACGTCGGTACTGTGCTGATCCTAGGCTAGACCGTACTAGAGACGCGAGCCTAAAACACCAACGAAAGCACAACGCAGCACGTAAACAACTGAGAAGCACACTCTGATTTTTTTTCTCTCTTTTTTTTTTTGCTTTTTTTTTGCGATGCGGGACTGCGGTGGCTGAAAAAGTGCGAAAAAATCACTATGGTAGCGAACGTCTCAAACTGAGTTTCTGGACCTAAGGAAGGTATGGACACGAAAAAATTTTACCCCTAAAATTTTTGGCCTAAAAACTGCTCTGGAAAGCGTGCCAGAGTTTTTTTTTTGGAAATCACCCCCTTCTACGTACGACGAAAGATTGGTGAAATCCGACTCTAACAACTCAGACCGTGGTGATGTATATGGACTCAGAGTGGCGGAACGTGGTGGTGTATATGGACTCGGATTGGTGGAACGTGACGAAGTATATGGACTCGGATTGGCGGAACGTGGTGGTGTATACTACTGTACGGCGGCGGCGTGACAAACTGTGATCAGAACTTGAAACTCTTAGGGAACTAGACGCTAAGATCAGCAACTTGACACAACGATGCAACCGCAAATTCAACAAAGCAAGTATTGAAAAGAAAACTGGACAAAGGCTCGGACTGTTTTGGGACGTGATGATCTAACCCTAATTTTTGTTTGGCTTTTTCGTGGACTGTACGTATGAAGAACAGAACCAATCTAGACTACGAAAAACTGGTAAATCTCACCGATCAACCTGGAAATCTGATACCACTTGATAGAGGCGAAGGTGTCCTGATGTTTCGATGAGATGATGGAGATCGATTATGGTGGAGTAGACTTTCACGACCCGACTACGAACGTGCGAAGACCTCGCGCCTTAGCAATCGCTAAACCAACTCCGAGAGGTTATTGATCCCGCTCCAATGACCATCCTTCTTATCCATGCTAGGTCCTTCATTCATAAGACAAACAAAAGTATCTAATTTAGGCAGCATCATATGTTCATGAACATTAGAAGGATTCGCAAGAAACGAAAGTACCTGATAATTTAGTTGACGTGCACGTGCTCTAGTAACTGGTCCAGTATGTGTAGTTGGTGAAGATGTGGGTGTAATATTAGTAGAGATGTCCTCATCAACGGGTGGAAGGTCTTCGACTAAGGCCGCAAGCTAGACCGCGAGAACTTCCTCCTGTTCCGTTACGAGGACGAGGACATCTTGATGCTGAAATGCTTCAGCATGAACGGCGACTACCTGAAAATGGAGAGCTACCAAGCAACCGGAAGGACGCCGAGCAGGTTGCTCGTCAATCATTGATGTACCTCCTACTCGATGAGACCCTTTACCGCAGGCATCCCAACGGTGTGAAGCTACCGCGCAACCCCACAGACGAAGGCAAGAAGTTGTTCCCGTCCAGATCACGAGGGAACATGCGGCACCCACATTGGTTCCCGCGCAAGGGTTCTATTGGCCTACCGCCTTGAACCACGCCATGGAGCTTGTAAACACCTGCGACGCCTGCCAATTCCACGCCAAGGCTGTTCATTAACCAGCACAAGCACTCCAAACCATCCCTCTATAATGGCCCTTTGCATTCTTGGGATTGGACATCTTGGGCCCATTCCCCTGTGCTATCGGAGGTTATGAGTTCCTCTACGTCGCCATAGAAATAATCACCAAGTGGCCAAAAGTGGAGCCAGTCTGCAAGACCACGGCGCAATCCGCCATCAAGTTTATCATAAGCCTGGTGTGTCGTTTTGGAGTTCTTAAACGGATCATCACGGATGACGGCACCCAATTCTTAAGTTAGGCCTTCCTCGAGTACTGCGAGTAAATGGGCATGCAGTGTGTTTCGCTTCCGTGGCTCATCCGAGGAGCAACGGCCAGGCAGAGAGTTCCAATTCGGAAGTCCTCCGAGGTCTCCAGACCCGTACCTTCAAGCGGCTCGAAAAGTGTGGAAAGCGGTGGGAGGATGAACTGCCATCTGTTCTATGGTCAATGAGGACCACACCCAATCGAGCAAAAAATGAGACGCGCTTCGCTCTCATCTACGGAGTGGAGGCGGTGTGATAGAGGCGAAGGTGTCCCGATGTTTCGATGAGAGATAACTATCGATTTGGTGGAGACGACTCTGACGATCCGACTACGAACGTGCGAAGACGTTGCGCCTTAGCGATCGCTAAACCAACTCCGAGAGGTTATTGATCCCGCGGATGCACGATCAACCTGACCACGAAGGTCTAATTCCTGCAAGCAATCGAAGAACAAGCAAGAACTAAGAATTGCAATCTGGATATTGCGAATATAAGATGAATGATTACGAAAGTTGGGGTTCCAATGAGGTCTTGGCCTGGTCGGATGACACAAACGAAGAACTCGAAGTTGCGGCTATGGCTAACTTAAATCTAATTAAAACCCAAGTCTAAACGACGCCCTAAGGGCTGTATATATGGGGAAACAGAGGGGAATTTCGTGACCCCTTGGAGGTGGGGTCCGAAAACAACCCTAACTCGGTTTCCCCACACATACGGACTCTAAAAACTGCCTATAATGTGGTATTTCGAAATTACATGGGCCCAGCCCAATATTAAGGTGACGCAGCACCTATAATTGCTCTTGGACGAAAATAATGAAGTGGCATCTCGTGTATTCCGTCCAAGCCTTCATGCATGCCTTATGGTGGCTTCAACGTGCGAAAATCCCCACTGGAAGCTCCACTGTACTTTCCCCCGCGCGCACCTTCTTCTCCATTCTTGATCCCGCTCCAATGACCATCCTTCTTGTCCATGCTAGGTCCTTCATTCATAACCAAAACAAAAGTATCTAATTTAGGCAGCATCATATGTTCATGAACAATAGAAGGATTCGCAAGAAACGAAAGTACCTGATAATTTAGTTGACGTGCACGTGCTCTAGTAACTGGTCCAGTATGTGTAGTTGGTGAGGGTATGGGTGTAACATTAGTAGGGATGTCCTCATCATCCTCCCCTTCTTGAATTGAAGTCGTCCTCGACGGAAGCTCATCATCTTCTCCCAAATAAGGTTTCAAATCTGCAATGTTAAATGTGGGACTAACCCCAAAATCTGCAGGTAGCTCAAGTTTATATGCATTATCATTAATTTTCTGTAACACCTTAAAGGGACCATCAGCTCGTGGCATTAACTTAGACTTGCGCAAATCAGGAAACCTATCTTTTCGTAGATGTAACCAAACAAGATCTCCTGGTTCAAAAACAACATGCTTTCGACCCCTATCACCAGCAATCTTGTATCTAGCATTCATTTTCTCAATGTTTTCTTTAGTTAACTCATGCATTTTTAATATCAATTCAGCACGTTGCTTAGCATCAAAATTCACCTTCTCCGAAGATGGAAGAGGCAGCAAATCAATAGGTGCACGAGGTAGAAAACCATAAACAATCTCAAAAGGGCACATTTTAGTGGTAGAATGCACTGAACGATTATAAGCAAATTCAATATGAGGTAAACATTCTTCCCACAGTTTCAAGTTACTTTTTAAAACAGCCCTAAGCATAGTAGACAATGTCCTATTGACCACTTCAGTTTGTCCATCAGTTTGGGGATGACATGTAGTACTAAAAAGTAGTTTAGTCCCCAACTTAGCCCATAAGCATCTCCAAAAATGGCTAAGAAACTTAGTATCACGATCCGAGACAATAGTATTGGGCACACCATGTAAACGAATAATCTCTCCAAAGAATAAATCAGCAACATTAGTAGCATCATCGCTTTTATGACATGGTATAAAATGTGCCATCTTAGAAAATCTATCCACGACAACAAATATGCTATCCCTCCCCTTCTTTGTTCGAGGCAAGCCTAAAACAAAGTCCATGGATATGTCCTCCCACGGAACACTAGGTACAGGTAAAGGCATGTATAAACCATGAGGATTGAGTCGTGACTTAGCTTTTTGACATGTAGTGCAGCGAGCAACAAAACGCTCAACGTCCCGTCTCATCTTTGGCCAAAAGAAATGTGTAGCAAGTACGTCCTCCGTCTTCTTCACGCCAAAATGTCCCATTAATCCTCCTCCATGCGCCTCCTGCAACAACAAAAGACGAATAGAGCTAGCTGGAATGCATAGCTTGTTAGAACGGGACACAAACCCATCATTAAGCACAAACTTGTTCCATGTTCTACCCTCTCTACAATTCTGCAAAACATCTTTAAATTCCGCATCATGTACATATTGATCTTTGATTGTCTCTAAACCGAATATCTTGAAGTCAAGTTGTGAAAGCATAGTATAACGACGAGACAAAGCATCAGCAATAATATTATCTTTCCCCTTCTTGTGTTTAATGACATAAGGGAAAGTCTCAATAAATTCAACCCACTTAGCATGTCTACGATTAAGTTTTGCTTGACTTCTTATGTGTTTCAAAGATTCATGATCAGAATGTATAACAAATTCTTTGGGCCATAAATAATGTTGCCAAGTTTCTAATGTCCGAACAAGAGCATATAATTCCTTATCATAAGTAGAATAGTTCAGACTAGGCCCATTCAATTTTTCAGAAAAGTATGCAACAGGTTTAGCATCTTGTAATAACACACCTCCCAAACCAATACCACTAGCATCGCATTCAAGCTCAAAAGTCTTATTAAAATCAGGAAGTTGGAGCAAAGGAGCATGTGTTAACTTATCTTTCAATACCGTGAAGGCTTCTTCCTGTGCGGTACCCCAAGTAAAAGGCACATCCTTGCGTGTAAGCTCATTGAGAGGTGCAGCAATGGTGCTGAAATCTCTCACAAAACGCCTATAGAATCCAGCGAGGCCAAGAAAACTCCTCACTTGTGTGACCGTTTTGGGCTGCGGCCAACTCTCAATCGCCTCGATCTTGGCTTTATCAACTTCAATTCCCTGCGGAGTAACAACATAGCCAAGAAACGATACTCGGTCGGTGCAAAAGGTGCACTTCCCAAGGTTACCAAATAAACGTGCATTACGTAGAGCAATAAAAACAGCACGTAAATGATCCAAATGTTCCTCCAAAGATTTGCTATAAATCAGTATATCATCAAAATAGACTACCACAAATCGTCCAACGAAAGCACGTAAAACCTCGTTCATTAATCTCATGAATGTGCTAGGTGCATTAGTTAACCCAAAAGGCATGACTAACGACTCATATAATCCAAACTTAGTTTTAAATGCCGTTTTCCATTCATCTCCTAATTTCATGCGAATTTGATGGTATCCAATACGCAAATCAACTTTGGAAAACATGGTAGAGCCACTTAATTCATCAAGCATATCATCTAACCTAGGAATAGGATGACGATAACGAATAGTAATATTATTAATGGCTCTACAATCAACACACATACGCCAAGTTCCATCCTTTTTAGGCCCTAATATAACAGGAACAACACAAGGACTAAGGGATTCACGTATGTAACCTTTGTCGAGTAGCTCTTGTACTTGACGCTGAATCTCCTTCGTCTCCTCCGGATTGGTACGGTATGGCGCACGGTTGGGCAGCGAAGCACCGGGAATTAAGTCAATCTGATGCTCAATCCCTCGTATAGGTGGTAATCCCGGTGGTACGTCTTGAGGAAAGATGTCAATAAACTCCTGCAAAAGGTCAGTGACAACAGGAGGCAAAGAAGGAGGCAATTCCTCAAATGAAAACAAAGCTTCTTTGCACACAAAAGCATAGCACACATATTGACTAACATCCAAATCCGAAATATCAACCTTAGTAGCAAGCAAAGTTGGACTAGTCAATTTAATTTCATTAGAAACAGCAGAAGAAGATTTGCTAGTAGTCTTATGTTGTTGCTCAAATTCTTTAGCTGCTATCTCATTTTCACTCTTATTTTTCTCCTGTTTAGCTTTACTAGCTCTAGCAAGATCATCTTTCACAATTTTTTCAGGAGACATAGGAAGTAAAGCAATAGTTTTATCCTGATGAACCAGAGTAAACTGATTTGTCCTACCATGGTGTACAACATTCCTATCAAATTGCCATGGTCTACCAATTAAAAGAGAGCATGCTTGCATGGGTACCACATCACAATCAACATAATCAACATATGCAGCAATGCTAAAGTGCACACGAACAGAACGCGTTACCTTAATCTTACCAATGGGGGTGTGGTCTTGTGGTGAGAGATAGCTTCTCCACCAACTCCATGCTCGCCAAGTTGTTGCAACTCCCTCCGTCAATGATGATGCGAACCGAACGTTCTTTCACCACTCCCTTTGTGTGGAACAAATTATGCCTCTGGTTTTGCTCGGCCTTCGATACCTGCACACTTAACACACGTTGAGCAACCAAACTAGCATATTGATGTGCATCATCAGGAGCCATATACTCTATATCATGAGCATCATCATGGGCACCCTGTTCCTCGTGAGCAATGAGAACTAAAGTCTCCTCATCATAGTCGCTCGCTGACTCATACCCACCATCCGCCGTAATAATCATCACACGCTTGGAGGGACAGTCTTTTGCGAAGTAATCAACTGAGAAGCACACTCTGAATTTTTTTTTCTCTTTTTTTTTTTTTGCTTTTTTTTTTGCGATGCGGGACTGCGGTGGCTGAAAAAGTGCGAAAAAAATCACTATGCTGGCGAACGCCTCAAAATGAGTTTCTGGACCTAAGGAACGTATGGGCACGAAATTTTTTTACCACCGAAATTTTTGGCCTAAAAACTGCTCTGGAAAGCGTGCCAGACTTTTTTTTTTTTGGAAATCACCTCCTTCTACTTACGACAAAAGATTGGTGAAATCCGACTCTAATCAACTCAAAACTAATCTGGCTACGGAGAGATCACAAACCGAACCGGTGATGGAACTCAACTCGGATTGGTAGGTCGTGGTGATGTATATGGACTCGACTTGGCGGAACGTGGTGGTGTATCTGGACTCGGATTGGCGGAAACGTGGCGGTGTACTACTGTGCGGCGGCGGTGTGAGAAACTGCGATCAGAACTCGAAACTCTAAGGGAACTAGACGCTAAGATCAGCAACTCGACACAACGATGCAGCCGCAAATTCAACAAAGCAAACTACTGTAAAGAAAACTGGACAAAGGCTCGGACTATTTTGGGACGTGATGATCTAACCCTAATTTTTTTGTTGGCTTTTTCGTGGACTGTAGGTATGAAGAACAGAACCAATCTAGACTACGAAAACTGGTAAATCTCACAGAGCAACCTGGAACTCTGATACCACTTGATAGAGGCGAAGGTGTCCCGATGTTTCGATGAGATGGTGGAGATCAATTATGATGGAGACGACTTTCACGATCCGACTACGAACGTGCGAAGACGTTGCGCCTTAGCGATCGCTAAACCAACTCCGAGAGGTTATTGATCCCGCGGATGCACGATCAACCTGACCACGAAGGTCTAATTCCTGCAAGCAATCGAAGAACAAGCAAGAACTAAGAATTGCAATCTGGATATTGCGAATATAAGATGAATGATTACGAAAGTTGGGGTTCCAATGAGGTCTTGGCCTGGTCGGATGACACAAACGAAGAGCTCGAAGTCGCGGCTATGGCTAACTTAAATCTAATTAAAACCCAAGTCTAAACGACGCCCTAAGGGCTGTATATATGGGGGAGCAGAGGGGATTTTCGTGACCCCTTGGAGGTGGGGTCCGAAAACAACCCTAACTCGGTTTCCCCACACATACAGACTCTAAAAACAGCCTATAATGTGGTATTTCGAAATTACATGGGCCCAGCCCAGTATTAAGGTGACGCAGCACCTATAATTGCTCTTGGACGAAAATAATGAAGTGGCATCTCGTGTAATTCGTCCAAGGCTTCATGCATGCCTTATGGTGGCTTCAAAGTGCGAAAATCCCCACTGGAAGCTCCATTGTTCTTTCCCGCGCGCGCACCTTCTTCTCCATGCTTGATCCCGCTCCAATGACCGTCCTTCTTGTCCATGCTAGGTCCTTCATTCATAAGCAAAACAAAAGTATCTAATTTAGGCAGCATCATATGTTCATGAACATTAGAAGGATTCGCAAGAAACGAAAGTACCTGATAATTTAGTTAACGTGCACGTGCTCTAGTAACTGGTCCAGTATGTGTAGTTGGTGAAGATGTGGGTGTAACATTAGTAGAGATGTCCTCATCACCAACTCCATCAGCTCATTGGCGGAACTCTGCAAAAAGTTTGTCGGCGCATTTACCGGAGGGGTCCATCCTTCGAAAACCGTCCGTAACTTACGACGAGTAGTGCAGAAGGACGGCCAACCTCTCCGAAGTTCGTCCAAAGATTCACCCAGATGCAGTATTGCATCCCCGACACGCATGAGGCTGCAATCATCGCCACCTTTCATTCCAACATCAAGAACCCGCGCATGCTGGAGAAGATGATTACCCGGTCCATGAAGACTATCACCGCCCTGTTCGAGCTGGCCAACAAGGTCGCTCGCATCGAAGAGGTGGTCCTGCGTGTTAATCGAGATGTCGGAAGACGCCGTACCGCTCAAGCTCTTTCCGAAAGGAACCATCCTTCGGGGAGCCCTGGGCCCGTAAATGCGTACACCAAGCCGTGTTCACCACGGAGGGGTACGGGGCCACTCCGGAACCACCCTCCTTCGACACCGTGGTTGCCGCCGCGGACACCACCCCATCGCCATATTGCAAGATACACAAGACCAATAATCACGACCTGTCCGAGTGCCGCTCCGTCATCAAGCTCCAAGAAGACATGGCGGCCTTCTATTGCAAGAAGGACGCCAAAAGGAAGGCGCAATGGGGCTGAGGTTCCCAACGTGGGGGCCGAGGCGGCTACCAGAACTAGGGTTAGCCAAGGACGCCGCATCACGGCGACGACGTTTCCGGATAGGAGGAATCCGAAGGTGACACGGAGAAGGTGGAGACCCACCAGGAGACCACCGGTTATCTCTTCTTGTTGCACGGGTGGAAGGTCTTCGTCTGTGGCCGCAAGCTGGACCGCGGGGAGTCCTCCTATTCCGTTACGAGGGCGAGGACGTCTTGACGCTGAAGAACGGAGAGCTACCAAGCAACCGGAAGGACGCCGAGCGAGTCGCTCGTCAATCATCGATGTACCTCCTACTCGATGAGACCCTTTACCGCAGGCGTCCCAACGGTGTGAAGCTACTGTGCATCCCCACAGATGAAGGCAAGGAGCTGCTTCCGTTTGGACCACGAAGGAACATGCGGCGCCCACATTGGTTCCCGGGCTTTGGTCGGCAAAGCTTTCGGGCAAGGATTCTATTGGCCTACCGCCTTGAATGACGCCATGGATCTTGTCAACACCTGGGACGCCTGCCAATTCCATGCCAAGTGACGAGGGTGTGACGCCACAACTCTTACAGATGAGGGTACCTAGTGCGTATCAAGACAGAAGGCTCGCTGGAAGCCTTGATCTTCCCACGACTGGCCCACTCGAGGCACCACCATACGAGTCCTCGACGATTATGGAACCCACGACTTGGCATCCAAGAAGGAAGATAGATTAGGAAACCGTCTTTGTAAACCTAGACGGAATCCTTGCGACCCAGCCTAGTATATAAAGGCTAGGAGAGGGGACGTCTAGGGCATCGAATATTCAAGCAAGACCTACGGTCCCGAGCGAATTCGCCTCGACCTCCACTTTAATCGCCTCCATCGCAATATAATTGAGCAGGAAGTGCTTTCTCCTATTAGCGACAAGTATCGCCAACCTGCACATCTCCTATACGATCTAACCCAGGGTTCCTAACCATGGGATTTGCCGAGGTCAATCCTCGTCAATTGGCGCCGTCCGTGGGGAAGACGCATGTTGGATCAACAATCTCTGCGGTCCCTTCACTAGCAATCTGCGACTCGACGATCGCCCCAGCATCCGGCATCTCCACGACTCGAGCAGAATCAAATATGTTCGACTCCCTTGGCTTCATCGCGCACCTCCCCGTCTAGCGATCAGCTTTCGCTGACTTCCGCGTAGTTGCAGATCTGACCTTCGAATGCTCAAGATCCATGTCAACCACTGGGGCACACTTCGCCTCACAGACGATGCTCGGGCACTCAGAACAGCCACAACGCACAAGACAACGTCAGCCAAAAAAGCAACCCCTACCCACCCCACGACTCCGCGAGTCCTTCGGGCCACCCACCACAGCCCTATGCACGGCAGTGCTCGCTACTGCGCGAGCACGACACTCTCATGGAAAAAGCAGATAGGCAAATGGACTAAGTTGGTGATCCGGATGCCGTTCTAGGTATTCATGGCAGACAACCACCATCCGACTTCAGATGACAAGGACGGAGAAGACACCCCGAACAGTCACAGGGAAGCACGCTCAAACAACAGAAACATCGATCCTAGCAACGCTGGCTAGATCATAGTCACCCTCGGCAAACAGGGAACCATACCAAGAAAATAATTCAGAAGGCAGGATGATCCACCTGAAAGCAGTAGGCGCCAGGACTCAGAAGCCGCAAGACAGGATGAGCCCACTAAAAAAATTTACCTATCGAAAGAAGCAATCGCCAGAGTAAAAGATGCGATAAGACGCGGTAAACTCCTCCATGAAAGCGCAACTAGCGACGAGCTTAGAGCTTACAACAAACTAGCAAGCGATGTCACCAAGAAAACAAGATGGTTACGTCTCAAGCTGGAAAATCAAAGAAAAACGGGGAGCTACTCGAGAAGCACTCGTAAAGCATCACCCGAGCACTCGAGTGACATTTTTGATCACATCTCTCCCTCTCGACACAAATCCAGATTCAGCAACCTGCGACGCACGAACAAGAAAAAAGTCGCCCGCAAATTGGACGGCGACTTTAGGCTAGAAGACAATGACGAGAAGGAAAAGCATCTCACACCAGCTGAAGCCTAATTACAGCTCAAGCATGCCTCCATCACGCTCAAATCAGCTAAAAAGACAATGCAGAATGCAACACGGCGCGAGCGCTCAAGGTAATGAGCGACGCCATCGCCGCTTCATCACTCAAAAAGTCGAACACAGGACGAACACCCCGCGAGCAGACACTAGAAATGGACCCCAGGTCGCCCGACGACGATGACGACGGCAACGACGACCTGCGCAAGCGCCACGACAAAAGCAGAGACCGAGACAGGGACGATGCAGCAACCGACGCAACGGCAATCGGCGACGGGACGCGCAGGACGATATCACACAAAACAAAATCAACCAAGGAAGACAAAGACGCGCAGCTCACGAAGAGTACTCAGACGAGCATGCATCTGACGAAGATCTCGAACCTTGCGGAGCCCTATGTTTCGCTCGAGACATACGCGAGACGCCCATGCCTAGAGGTTTCAAGCTAAACTCCACGACCCACAAGTACGATGGATGAGAAGAACCAGAAGCATGGCTCGATGACTACCTCACCGCCGTCAAGTTCCAGTGAGGAACCAAGACCAAAATAATGCAGTACGTGCAGCTCATGCTTGAAGGCTCGGCACGACATTGGCTAATAAACCTACAGCGGGGCTCCATCAGCTCGTGGAAACAGTTTCGCGACACCTTCATCGAGAATTTCAATTCAACCAATAAGCGGACGGCCTCACTCGAGGAACTGAGAGCTTGCAGACAAGGAACAAGAGAATCCTTAAGGGCATACATCCAATGATGGACCATACTCAAAAACTCAGCCGAGGACATATCAGATGAAAGCGCAATCGACGCGTTTAGAAGAGGCCTACAACGCGTAAACTTCAAAGAGCAACTCGGGCAGCTCAAAGTCCGAACACTCGCGCAGTTACTAGAACATGCCACAACTGGGCCGACGGAGAGGACTCCGTGCGCAACGAATCGGACGCCCCGACGACTCGCATAGATCGCGACTATGACTACTACGATGGAGATAGAGGTTTCGACCGAAGAAGGAAAAGGCCTAGACGCAACTTGTAAGACGACAAAGGACCCGACATGGTCGCGATCGTCTTCCCAGGCGATAGAGACGGCAGACATCGCGACGACAACAGAACGCAGCAAAGAGACAACCTGGAAGATCCAGCACACGCCCAAAAGCAGGACTGGAGGCCCAGACAGCCACGAGATGACGCATGGACATTCCGCTCGGCCAAAGATCAGCTAGACGGACCATGCACAATACATGGTTTCAGAACCGAGCGCGGTATCGAGCCACACCCTCAGGAACTGCAGGTGCTTCAATGATCTCTCAGAAGAAAAGAGTCGGTCCACAGCTCCAACAACGCAACCCCTGGCAAGCTTGGCAGTCAGGCCAATCGCCCACAATGCACCACCCCCACCCGCAGCGCCAGCAAGACAGGTTACAACCATCCAAGAGCGATGCTCATCGCCCGATGAAAAAGAAGAATACCCAAAAGCACACGGTCGCATCTACATGATCCAAGAAGGAAGTCCGTCCAATAGGCAGCAGAAACAAGTCACCAGACAAGTTTTCCTCACAGTCTCCTCCCACCCAGCTGTACCAGAAAACCTCCGCGGGTCCGAGACCGACATCACCTTCTCCAGAGAAGACCACCCGCCAGCAATCCCTCGCCCAGGGCATGCCGCACTAGAGCTCAAAGAAAGAATCGGAAACTACGACATGTCACGAGTCTTTATGGATGGCGGCAGCGGAATCAACATCATATTCACCAAGACCCTGGAAGAGATGTTCATCCAAAACTCAGGACTCAAAAATTCACGCACGACCTTCCACGGAATTATGCCAGGCAAAGCAGTGTACCCCCTTGGAAAGATAAGCCTGGATGTAGTCTTCGGCAACGCAAGCACCTTCCGAAAGGAAACGCTAGACTTCGAAGTAGTCGACTGGAAATCACAGTACCATGCCATCCTCGGTTGGCCGGCCTTCGCGCGCTTCGCGGCGGTGCCGCACTACGCGTACCTCAAGCCAAAAATGCCAGACCCAAGAGGAGTCATCAGAGTCAACAAAAGCTTCTTCAGATCTGATCGCTACGACAGAGAATTCCACAAGATATCAGAAACCTTTGGAGCACAACACACCTGAGGAGTCGACGAGAAGGAAGAAGCACTCCTGTAAAAGACAAGGCACCAGTCAAGGACTCGAAGAACCGGCACTTCACGACGACACCTCAAGCTATCCCTCAGCAACTTTACATTCCTAGGGCTATCCATCCATCGATCCAAATAAAGGGCCGTTTCGTCATAGCCCACTCATGTAAGAACGCAAGGGAAAGATTCTAAATATTCTCCCAAAAGTATCTTACATAAGACATCATATTTGGCACTCGGGGACTCGCTCGCAGCAGCCACCCTCCAAGGCGTTATTCTCTGATGCGACTTCATATTTGGCTCTCGGGGGCTCGCTCACAGCAGCCACCCTCTGAGGCGTTATTCGCTCACGCGACTTCATATTTGGCACTCAGGGGCTCGCTCGCAGCAGCCACCCTCTGACGCGTTATTCGCTCACGCGACTTCATATTTGGCACTCGGAGGCTCGCTCGCAGCAGCCACTGATGAGGACATCTCTACTAATGTTACACACACATCTTCACCAACTACACATACTGGACCAGTTACTAGAGCACGCGCACGTCAACTAAATTATCAGGTACTTTCGTTTCTTGCGAATCCTTCTAATGTTCAAGAACATATGATGCTGCCTAAATTAGATACTTTTGTTTGTCTTATGAATGAAGGACATAGCATGGATAAGAAGGATGGTCATTGGAGCGGGATCAAGCATGGAGAAGGAGGTGCGCGCGCGGGAAAGGACAATGGATCTTCGAGTGGTGATTTTCGCACTTTGAGGCCACCATAAGGCGTGCATGAAGACTTGGACGAGAGACACAAGATGCCACATTAATATTTTCGTCCAAGGGTTATTATAGGTGCTGCGTCACCTTATTATTGGGCCAGGCCCATGTAATTTCGAAATACACTTAATAGGCTATTTTTTAGAGTCCGTGTGTGTGGGGAAACCGAGTTAGGGTTGTTTTCGGACCCCTCCTCTAAGGGGCCAAGAAATTCTCCTCTGTTCCCCCATATATACAGCCCTTAGGGCGTCGTTTAGACTTGGGTTTTAATTAGATTTAAGTTAGCCATAGTCGCAACTTCGAGTTCTTCGTTTGTGTCGTCCGACCAGGCCAAGACCGCATTGGAACCCCAACTTCTGTTAATCTTTCATCTTATATTCGCAATATCCAGATTGCAATTCTTAGTTCTTGCTTGTTCTTCAATTGCTTGCAGGAATTGACCTTCGTGGTCAGGTTGATCGTGCTTCCGCGGGATCAATAACCTCTCGGAGTTGGTTTAGCGATTGCTAAGGCGCAACGTCTTCGCACGTTCGTAGTCGGGTCGTGAAAGTCTACTCCACCAAAATCGATCTCCATCATCTCCTCGAAACATCGGGACACCTTCGCCTCTATCAGCCACCCTCTGAGGCGTTATTCTCTCACGCGACTTCATATTTGGCACTCAGGGGCTCACTCGCAGCAGCCACCCTCCGAGACGTTATTCATTCACGCGACTTCATATTTGGCACTCGAGGGCACGCTCGCAGCAGCCACCCTCCGAGGCGTTATTCGCTCAACGCGACTTTATATTTGGCACTCGGGGGCTCGCTCGCAGCAGCCACCCTCCGAGGCGTTATTCGCTCACGCGACTTCTGATAGAGGCGAAGGTGTCCCGATGTTTCGATGAGATGGTGGAGATCGATTATGGTGGAGACGACTTTCACGATCCGACTACGAACGTGCGAAGACGTTGCGCCTTAGCGATCGCTAAACCAACTCCGAGAGGTTATTGATCTCGCGGATGCACGATCAACCTGACCACGAAGGTCTAATTCCTGCAAGCAATCGAAGAACAAGCAAGAACTAAGAATTGCAATCTGGATATTGCGAATATAAGATGAATGATTACGAAAGTTGGGGTTCCAATGAGGTCTTGGCCTGGTCGGATGACACAAACGAAGAGCTCGAAGTTGCGGCTATGGCTAACTTAAATCTAATTAAAACCCAAGTCTAAACGACGCCCTAAGGGCTGTATATATGGGGGAACAGAGGAGATTTTCGTGACCCCTTGGAGGTGGGGTCCGAAAACAACCCTAACTCGGTTTCCCCACACATACGGGCTCTAAAAACAGCCTATAATGTGGTATTTCGAAATTACATGGGCCCAGCCCAATATTAAGGTGACGCAGCACCTATAATTGCTCTTGGACGAAAATAATGAAGTGGCATCTCGTGTATTTCGTCCAAGCCTTCATGCATGCCTTATGGTGGCTTCAAAGTGCAAAAATCCCCACTGGAAGCTCCATTGTTCTTTCCCGCGCGCGCACCTTCTTCTCCATGCTTGATCCCGCTCCAATGACCGTCCTTCTTGTCCATGCTAGGTCCTTCATTCATAAGCAAAACAAAAGTATCTAATTTAGGCAGCATCATATGTTCATGAACATCAGAAGGATTCGCAAGAAACGAAAGTACCTGATAATTTAGTTGACGTGCACGTGCTCTAGTAACTGGTCCAGTATGTGTAGTTGGTGAAGATGTGGGTGTAACATTAGTAGAGATGTCCTCATCATCCTCCCCTTCTTGAATTGAAGTCGTCCTCGACGGAAGCTCATTATCTTCTCCCAAATAAGGTTTCAAATCTGCAATGTTAAATGTGGGACTAACCCCAAAATCTGCAGGTAGCTCAAGTTTATATGCATTATCGTTAATTTTCTGTAAAACCTTAAAGGGACCATTAGCTCGTGGCATTAACTTAGACTTGCGCAAATCAGGAAACCTATCTTTACGTAGATGTAACCAAACAAGATCTCCTGGTTCAAACACAACATGCTTTCTACCCTTATCACCAGCAATCTTGTATCTAGCATTCATTTTCTCAATGTTTTCTTTAGTTAACTCATGCATTTTTAATATCAATTCAGCACGTTGCTTAGCATCAAAATAAACCTTCTCCGAAGATGGAGGAGGAAGCAAATCAATAGGTGCACGAGGTAGAAAACCATAAACAATCTCAAAAGGGCACATTTTAGTGGTAGAATGAAATGAACGATTATAAGCAAATTCAATATGAGGTAAACATTCTTCCCACATTTTTAAGTTACTCTTTAAAATAGCCCTAAGCATAGTAGACAAAGTCCTATTAACTACTTCAGTTTGTCCATCAGTTTGGGGATGACATGTAGTACTAAAAAGTAGTTTAGTCCCCAACTTAGCCCATAAGCATCTCCAAAAATGGCTAAGAAACTTAGTATCACGATCCGAGACAATAGTATTTGGCACACCATGTAAGCGAATAATCTCTCGAAAGAATAAATCAGCAACATTAGCAGCATCATCACTTTTATGACATGGTATAAAATGTGCCATCTTAGAAAATCTATCCACGACAACAAATATGCTATCCCTCCCCTTCTTTGTTCGAGGCAAGCCTAAAACAAAGTCCATGGATATGTCCTCCCACGGAACACTAGGTACAGGTAAAGGCATGTATAAACCATGAGGATTGAGTCGTGACTTAGCTTTTTGACATGTAGTGCAGCGAGCAACAAAACGCTCAACATCCCGTCTCATCTATGGCCAAAAGAAATGTGTAGCAAGTACGTCCTCCGTCTTCTTCACGCCAAAATGTCCCATTAATCCTCCTCCATGCGCCTCCTGCAACAACAAAAGACGAATAGAGCTAGCTGGAATGCATAGCTTGTTAGAACGGAACACAAACCCATCATTAAGCACAAACTTGTTCCATGTTCTACCCTCTCTACAATTCTGCAATACATCTTTAAATTCCGCATCATGTACATATTGATCTTTGATTGTCTCTAAACCGAATATCTTGAAGTCAAGTTGTGAAAGCATAGTATAACGACGAGACAAAGCATCAGCAATAATATTATCTTTCCCCTTCTTGTGTTTAATGACATAAGGGAAAGTCTCAATAAATTCAACCCACTTAGCATGTCTACGATTAAGTTTTGCTTGGCTTCTTATGTGTTTCAAAGATTCATGATCAGAATGTATAACAAATTCTTTGGGCCATAAATAATGTTGCCAAGTTTCTAATGTCCGAACAAGAGCATATAATTCCTTATCATAAGTAGAATAGTTCAGACTAGGCCCATTCAATTTTTCAGAAAAGTATGCAACAGGTTTAGCATCTTGTAATAACACACCTCCCAAACCAATCCCACTAGCATCGCATTCAAGCTCAAAAGTCTTATTAAAATCAGGAAGTTGGAGCAAAGGAGCATCTGTTAACTTATCTTTCAATACCGTGAAGGCTTCTTCCTGTGCGGTACCCCAAGTAAAAGGCACATCCTTGCGTGTAAGCTCATTGAGAGGTGCAGCAATGGTGCTGAAATCTCTCACAAAACGCCTATAGAATCCAGCGAGGCCAAGAAAACTCCTCACTTGTGTGACCGTTTTGGGCTGCGGCCAACTCTCAATCGCCTCGATCTTGGCTTTATCAACTTCAATTCCCTGCGGAGTAAAAACATAGCCAAGAAACGATACTCGGTCGGTGCAAAAGGTGCACTTCCCAAGGTTACCAAACAAACGTGCATTACGTAGAGCAATAAAAACAGCACGTAAATGATCCAAATGTTCCTCCAAAGATTTGCTATAAATCAGTATATCATCAAAATAGACTACCACAAATCGTCCAATGAAAGCACGTAAAACCTCGTTCATTAATCTCATGAAAGTGCTAGGTGCATTAGTTAACCCAAAAGGCATGAGTAACCACTCATATAATCCAAACTTAGTTTTAAATGCCGTTTTCCATTCATCCCCTAATTTCATGCGAATTTGATGGTATCCACTACGCAAATCAACTTTGGAAAACATGGTAGAGCCACTTAATTCATCAAGCATATCATCTAACCTAGGAATAGGATGACGATAACGAATAGTAATATTATTAATGGCTCTACAATCAACACACATACGCCAAGTTCCATCCTTTTTAGGCACTAATATAAAAGGAACAGCACAAGGACTAAGGGATTCACGTATGTAACCTTTGTCGAGTAGCTCTTGTACTTGACGCTGAATCTCCTTCGTCTCCTCCGGATTGGTACGGTATGGCGCACGGTTGGGCAGCGAAGCACCGGGAATTAAGTCAATCTGATGCTCAATCCCTCGAATAGGTGGTAATCCCGGTGGTACGTCTTGTGGAAAGACGTCAATAAACTCCTGCAAAAGTTCAGTGACAACAGGAGGCAAAGAAGGAGGCAATTCCTCAAATGAAAACAAAGCTTCTTTGCACACAAAAGCATAGCACACATATTGACTAACATCCAAATCCGAAATATCAACCTTAGTAGCAAGCAAAGTTGGACTAGTCAATTTAATTTCATTAGAAACAGCAGAAGAAGATTTGCTATTAGTCTTATGTTGTTGCTCAAATTCTTTAGCTGCTATCTCATTCTCACTCTTATTTTTCTCCTGTTTAGCTTTACTAGCTCTAGCAAGATCATCTTTCACAATTTGTTCAGGAGACATAGGAAGTAAAGCAATAGTTTTATCCTGATGAACCAGAGTAAACTGATTTGTCCTACCATGGTGTACAACATTCCTATCAAATTGCCATGGTCTACCAAGTAAAAGAGAGCATGCTTGCATGGGTACCACATCACAATCAACATAATCAGCATATGCAGCAATGCTAAAGTGCACACGAACAGAACGCGTTACCTTAATCTTACCACTATTGTTAAACCACTGAATATAGTACGGATGGGGGTGTGGTCTTGTGGTGAGAGATAGCTTCTCCACCAACTCCATGCTCGCCAAGTTGTTGCAACTCCCTCCGTCAATGATGATGCGAACCGAGCGTTCTTTCACCACTCCCTTTGTGTGGAACAAATTATGCCTCTGGTTTTGCTCGGCCTTCGATACCTGCACACTTAACACACGTTGAGCAACCAAACTAGCATATTGATGTGCATCATCAGGAGCCATATACTCTAAATCATGAGCATCATCATGGGCACCCTGTTCCTCGTGAGCAATGAGAACTAAAGTCTCCTCATCATAGTCGCTCGCTGACTCATACCCACCATCCGCCGTAATAATCATCACAGGCTTGGAGGGACAGTCTTTTGCGAAGTGACCTCCACCTTGGCACCTGCGACATTTAATATCACGATCTCGTGTTTGCCCTGTGGAAGCCATGGATGAAGAAGAACTCGCTGCTGGACCACTCTGTGCACCCTTGAATGGTGGCGCTAGCTGTTTTGGTGGCTCCCTGTAAGAATGAGCGGTTGAAGTAGATGGTGGTGCAGCAGGACGTGTGGATGTAGAAGGTCCACGCGATGTCCATGATGTATTTCGTCCTGCAGAAAAGTTAGGTCTCGTAGCGGCCTGTCGATCCTGCACTTCACGTTCAGCTTTACAAGCAAGATGAAACAAACGAGTAATAGTAGCATAGTCCTTGTATTCTAGAATAGTTTGTATCTCCCTGTTTAAGCCACCTATAAAACGTGCAAACATAGCTTCACTATCCTCTACTAGGCCACATCTAATCAATCCAGTTTGTAATTCTTGATAATATTCCTCTACAGAATTTTTTCCTTGTCTCAAACGCTGTAATTTTTGTAGCAATTCACGTTGATAATAAGGAGGAACCCAGCGAGTACGCATAACATCTTTTAAAGCAGCCCAAGTAGCTGGAATATTATTAGCATGCAATCTACAATGTTCATACCACCAAATAGATGCAAAACCCGTAAATTCACAAACAGCAGCAGTAACACGTCTATTCTCAGGATATTGTAAACATGTAAAGCGTTGTTCAGTTTCTAACTCCCAAGTAAGATAAGCATCAGGAATATATCTACCCTCAAACGGCTTAAGATTCATTTTAAGTTTAGGCACATGTTCATCATCGCGTACCTGAGGGGGTGGTTGGTGTCGACCGTGGCGAATGTTGGGACGTGGACGCCTAGCTGGCTGCTCATAGGCCGCTTCCTGTTCCACCTCCTCCTCGTAATCACCCTCGTAGTTGTCGTCCTGGCCGACGTCAGAAGCAGCAGCAGTAGCAGCAACTGCAGCAGCCGCAGGAGCACCAGCAGCTTGTCTGCCCGGAAACAGAATACGTCGTGCACGTCGTGGTGGCGGTGGCTGTGCTGGAGCGGCCGCAGGCTGTGCAGGTAGGCGTGCGAGCAACTCAGTAAACTTGGCGTCGAGCTTGGTGTCGATCATCTTCTCCACACCATCAATCGCCTCTGTAAATCTGTTCTCGATGTCATTCACCTGTTCAGACATCATTTGTGCAAATTTATCATGTAACGCTTTGTTTGTCATATTCTCCCAATCGGGTGCATCCCGCGCCACTTCATCATGGGATCCTGGCATGGTTAGCAGAAATAGAAAACACACAGAAATATGATCCTACTTCTACTAATGGGATGTGGGGTGGTGGAAAGCACAAATCCGTCAAGCTTTTCTTTCGTTCTTACCGATTCTTACCTAGCAGCAGGTGGTGATGTACAACCAACGGGTCAAAACTCTCAGAGATGTTGTAGAGCGATGGCCAGGAGGTGTCAACCGCACGAAGTAGAATATATGTGGAGCTGTAGGTAGGCTTGACAAATATGGTAGCAAAACCTGTTGTAATCAAAACAGAGATGCAAAGTTGAATAAACACTCAACGTCGGTACTGTGCTGATCCTAGGCTAGACCGTACTAGAGACGCGAGCCTAAAACACTAACGAAAGCACGACGCGGCACGTAATCAACTGAGAAGCACACTCTGAAAAAAAAATTCTCTTTTTTTTTCTTTTTTTTTTTGCGATGCGGGACTGCGGTGGCTGAATAAGTGCGAAAAAATCACTATGGTGGCGAACGTCTCAAAATGAGTTTCTGGACCTAAGGAACGTATGGGCACGAAATTTCTTTACCCCCGAATTTTTTTTTTTTTTGGAAATCACCTCCTACGTACGACAAAAGATTGGTGAAATCCGACTCTAATCAAATCAAAACTAATTTGGCTACGGAGAGATCACAAACCGAACAGGTGATGGAACTCAACTCAGATTGGTAGGTCGTGGTGCTGTATATGGACTCGACTTGGCGGAACGTGGTGGTGTATCTGGACTGGGATTGGCGGAAACGTGGCGGTGTACTACTGTGCGGCGGCGGTGTGACAAACTGTGATCAGAACTAGAAACTCTAAGGGAACTAGACGCTAAGATCAGCAACTCGACACAATGATGCAACCGCAAATTCAACAAAGCAAACTACTGTAAAGAAAACTGGACAAAGGCTCGGACTGTTTTGGGATGTGATGATCTAACCCTAATTTTTTTTTGGCTTTTTCGTGGACTGTAGGTATGAAGAACAGAACCAATCTAGACTACGAAAACTGGTAAATCTCACCGAGCAACCTGGAAATCTGATACCACTTGATAGAGGCGAAGGTGTCCCGATGTTTCGATGAGATGGTGGAGATCGAATATGGTGGAGACGACTTTCACGATCCGACTACGAACGTGCGAAGACGTTGCGCCTTAGCGATCGCTAAACCAACTCCGAGAGGTTATTGATCCCGCGGATGCACGATCAACCTGACCACGAAGGTCTAATTCCTGCAAGCAATCGAAGAACAAGCAAGAACTAAGAATTGCAATCTGGATATTGCGAATATAATATGAATGATTACGAAAGTTGGGGTTCCAATGAGGTCTTGGCCTGGTCGGATGACACAAACGAAGAGCTCGAAGTTGCGGCTATGACTAACTTAAATCTAATTAAAACCCAAGTCTAAACGACGCCCTAAGGGCTGTATATATGGGGGAACAGAGGGGAATTTCGTGGCCCCTTGGAGGAGGGGTCCGAAAACAACCCTAACTCGGTTTCCCCACACATACGGACTCTAAAAAATAGCCTATTAAGTGTATTTCGAAACTACATGGGCCTGGCCCAATAATAAGGTGACGCAGCACCTATAATAACCCTTGGACGAAAATATTAATGTGGCGTCTTGTGTCTCTCGTCCAGGTCTTCATGCACGCCTTATGGTGGCCTCAAAGTGCGAAAATCACCACTGGAAGCTCCATTGTCCTTTCCCGCGCGCACACCTCCTTCTCCATGCTTGATCCCGCTCCAATGACCATCCTTCTTATCCATGCTAGGTCCTTCATTCATAAGACAAACAAAAGTATCTAATTTAGGCAGCATCATATGTTCCTGAACATTAGAAGGATTCGCAAGAAACGAAAGTACCTGATAATTTAGTTGACGTGCGCGTGCTCTAGTAACTGGTCCAGTATGTGTAGTTGGTGAAGATGTGGGTGTAACATTAGTAGAGATGTCCTCATCAAAAACCGTGTTGAAAACAATACACGTGTGCTTGTAGGTCATGAACAACATGATTTATGTGATAGTTATATTCTTGATGTTGTTCATGATGCTACTGAAAATTACTTTGACAGAGGAAAGTTTGGTGGTAGAAATTCCATGTTACAAAAACACCTCTCTTCATGTTGAAAGTTTTGAAGTTGTTCTTGTTCTACCTTCCTATGCATGTCACTTTGTGCTTCTTTGATTTATTTTGTTACAAGATGCCTATGCATAGGAAGTGGGTTAGGCTTAAATTTGTTTCACATTTGCTTCTTGATGCTCTCTTTTGCTTCAATTCTTATTCTCTTGTGAGCATCTTTCATAATCTTTAAGCCTAGCTAATGGCTTTCAAGAAGCGCTGATGAGGACATCCCTACTAATGTTACACCCATACCCTCACCAACTACACATACTGGACCAGTTACTAGAGCACGTGCACGTCAACTAAATTATCAGGTACTTTCGTTTCTTGCGAATCCTTCTATTGTTCATGAACATATGATGCTGCCTAAATTAGATACTTTTGTTTTTCTTATGAATGAAGGACCTAGCATGGACACGAAGGATGGTCATTGGAGCGGGATCAAGAATGGAGAAGAAGGTGCGCGCGGGGGAAAGTACAGTGGAGTTTCCAGTGGGGATTTTCGCACGTTGAAGCCACCATAAGGCATGCATGAAGGCTTGGACGGAATACACGAGATGCCACTTCATTATTTTCGTCCAAGAGCAATTATAGGTGCTGCGTCACCTTAATATTGGGCTGGGCCCATGTAATTTCGAAATACCACATTATAGGCTGTTTTTAGAGTCCGTATGTGTGGGGAAACCGAGTTAGGGTTGTTTTCGGACCCCACCTCCAAGGGGTCACGAAAATCCCCTCTGTTCCCCCATATATACAGCCCTTAGGGCGTCGTTTAGACTTGGGTTTTAATTAGATATAAGTTAGCCATAGCCGCAACTTCGAGCTCTTCGTTTGTGTCATCCGACCAGGCCAAGACCTCATTGGAACCCCAACTTTCGTAATCATTCATCTTATATTCGCAATATCCAGATTGCAATTCTTAGTTCTTGCTTGTTCTTCGATTGCTTGCAGGAATTAGACCTTCGTGGTCAGGTTGATCGTGCATCCGCGGGATCAATAACCTCTCGGAGTTGGTTTAGCGATCGCTAAGGCGCAACGTCTTCGCACGTTCGTAGTCGGATCGTGAAAGTTGCCTCCACCATAATCGATCTCCACCATCTCATCGAAACATCGGGACACCTTCGCCTCTATCAAGTGGTATCAGATTTCCAGGTTGCTCGGTGAGATTTACCAGTTTTCATAGTCTAGATTGGTTCTGTTCTTCATACCTACAGTCCAAGAAAAAGCCAACAAAAAAAAATTAGGGTTAGATCATCACGTCCCAAGACAGTCCTAGCCTTTGTCCAGTTTTCTTTTCAGTACTTGCTTTGTTGAATTTACGGTTGCATCGTTGTGTCAAGTTGCTGATCTTAGCGTCTAGTTCCCTTAGAGTTTCGAGTTCTGATCACAGTTTGCCACGTCGCCGCCGCACCAGTAGTCATCCTACCACGTTCCGCCAATCCGAGTCCAGATACACCACCACGTTCCGCCAAGGAGAGTCCATATACACCACCACGTCTCACGAGTCCGAGTTGAGTTCCACCATCAGTACGGTTCCTGATATCCCCGTAGCCAGAATAGTTTTGAGTTGATTAGAGTCGGATTTCACCAATCTTTTGTCGTACGTAGAAGAGGGTGATTTCCAAAAAAAAAAAAAAAAAAGAAAAAAAAAAGAGAGAGAAAAAAAATTCAGAGTGTGCTTCACAGTTGTTACGTGCCGCGTCGTGCTTTCGTTGGTGTTTTAGGCTCGCGTCTCTAGTACGGTCTAGCCTAGGATCAGCACAGTACCGACGTTGAGTGTTTATTCAGCTTTGCATCTCTGTTTTGATTACTGTTGAGTTTTTCCTACCATACTTGTCAGCCTTCCTACAGCTCCACATATATTCTACATCGTGCGTTTTGACACCTCCTGGCCATCGCTCTACCATATCTCTGAGAGTTTTGACCCGTTGGTTGTACATCACCACCTGCTGCTAGGTAAGAATCGGTAAGAACGTAAGAAAAGCTTGACGGATTTGTGCTTTCCACCACCCCACATCCATCCCATTAGTAGAAGTAGGATCATATTCCTGTGTGTTTTCTATTTCTGCTAACCATGCCAGGATCACATGATGAAGTGGCGCGGGATGCACCCGATTGGGAGAACATGACAAACAAGGAGTTACATGATAAATTTGCACGTATGATGTCTCAACAGGTGCAGGACATCGAGACCAGATTTACAGAGGCGATTGATGGCGTGGAGAAAATGATCGACACCAAGCTCGACGCCAAGTTTACTGAGTTGATCGCACGCCTACCTTCAGCACAGCCACAGCCACCGCCACTACCACGTGCACGACGTATTCTGTTTCCGGGAGGACAAGCTGCTGGTATTGGTGCTCCTCCTACTGCTGCAGTTGCTGCTACTGCTGCTGCTGCTGCTTCTGACGTCGCCCAGGACGACAACTACGAGGGTGATTACGAGGAGGAGGTGGAACAGGAAGCGGCCTATGAGCAGCCAGCTGGACGTCCACGTCCCAACATTCGCCACGGTCGACACCAACCACCCCCTCAGGTACGCGATGATGAACATGTGCCTAAACTTAAATTGAATCTTAAGCCGTTTGAGGGTAGATATATTCCTGATGCTTATCTTACTTGGGAGTTAGAAACTGAACAACGTTTTACATGTTTACAATATCCTGAGAATAGACGTGTTACTGCTGCTGTTTGTGAATTCACGGGCTTTGCATCTATTTGGTGGTCTGAACATTGTAGATTGCATGCTAATAATATTCCAACTACTTGGGCTGCTTTAAAAGATGCTATGCGTACTCGCTGGGTTCCTCCTTATTATCAACGTGAATTGTTACAAAAATTACAGCGTTTGAGACAAGGAAAAAATTCTGTAGAGGAATATTATCAAGAATTACAAACTGGATTGATTAGATGTGGCCTAGTAGAGGATAATGAAGCTATGCTTGCACGTTTTATGGGTGGCTTAAACAGGGAGATACAAACTATTCTAGAATACAAGGACTTTGCTACTATCACTCGTTTGTTTCATCTTGCTTGTAAAGCTGAACGTGAAGTGCAGGATCGACAGGCCGCTACGAGACCTAACTTTTCTGCAGGAAGAAATACATCATGGACATCGCGTGGAGCTTCTACATCCACACGTCCTGCTGCGCCACCATCTACTTCAGCCGCTCATTCTTACAGGGAGCCACCAAAACAGCCAGCGCCACCATTCAAGGGTGCACAGAGTGGTCCAGCGGCGAGTTCTTCTTCCTCCATGGCGTCCACAGGGCAAGCACGAGATCGTGATATTAAATGTCGCAGGTGCCAAGGTGGAGGTCACTTCGCAAAAGACTGTCCCTCCAAGCGTGTGATGACTATTACGGCGGATGGTGGGTATGAGTCAGCGAGTGACTATGATGAGGAGACTCTAGTTCTCATTGCTCATGAGGAACAGGGTGCCCATGATGATGCTCATGATATAGAGTATATGACTCCTGATGATGCAGATAAATATGCTAGTTTGGTTGCTCAACGTGTATTAAGTGTGCAGGTAACGAAGGCCGAGCAAAACCAGAGGCATAATTTGTTCCACACAAAGGGAGTGGTGAAAGAACGTTCGGTTCGCATCATCATTGACGGAGGGAGTTGCAACAACTTGGCTAGCATGGAGTTGGTGGAGAAGCTATCTCTCACCACAAGACCACACCCCCATCCGTACTATATTCAGTGGTTTAACAATAGTGGTAAGATTAAGGTAACACGTTCTGTTCGTGTGCACTTTAGCATTGCTGCATATGCTGATTATTTGATTGTGATGTGGTACCCATGCAAGCATGCTCTCTTTTACTTGGTAGACCATGGCAATTTGATAGGAATGTTGTACACCATGGTAGGACAAATCAGTTTACTCTAGTTCATCAGGATAAAAATATTTCTTTACTTCCTATGTCTCCTGAACAAATTGTGAAAGATGATCTTGCTAGAGCTAGTAAAGCTAAACAGGAGAAAAATAAGAGTGAAAATGAGATAGCAGCTAAAGAATTTGAGCAACAACATAAGACTAATAGCAAATCTTCTTCTGTTGTTTCTAATGAAATTAAATTGACTAGTCCAACTTTGCTTGCTACTAAGGTTGATATTTCGGATTTGGATGTTAGTCAATATGTGTGCTATGCTTTTGTGTGCAAAGAAGCCTTGTTTTCATTTGAGGAATTGCCTCCTTCTTTGCCTCCTGTTGTCACTGACCTTTTGCAGGAGTTTATTGACGTCTTTCCACAAGACGTACCACAGGGATTACCACCTATTCGAGGGATTGAGCATCAGATTGACTTAATTCCCGGTGCTTCGCTGCCCAACCGTGCGCCATACCGTACCAATCCGGAGGAGACGAAGGAGATTCAGCGTCAAGTACAAGAGCTACTCGACAAAGGTTACATACGTGAATCCCTTAGTCCTTGTGCTGTTCCTGTTATATTAGTGCCTAAAAAGGATGGAACATGGCGTATGTGTGTTGATTGTCGAGCCATTAATAATATTACTATTCGTTATCGTCATCCTATTCCTAGGCTAGATGATATGCTTGATGAATTAAGTGGCTCTACCATGTTTTCCAAAGTTGATTTGCGTAGTGGATACCATCAAATTCGCATGAAATTAGGGGATGAATGGAAAACGGCATTTAAAACTAAGTTTGGATTATATGAGTGGTTAGTCATGCCTTTTGGGTTAACTAATGCACCTAGCACTTTTATGAGATTAATGAACGAGGTTTTACGTGCTTTCATTGGACGATTTGTGGTAGTCTATTTTGATGATATACTGATTTATAGCAAATCTTTGGAGGAACATTTGGATCATTTACGTGCTGTTTTTATTGCTCTACGTAATGCACGTTTATTTGGTAACCTTGGGAAGTGCACCTTTTGCACCGACCGAGTGTCGTTTCTTGGCTATGTTGTTACTCCGCAGGGAATTGAAGTTGATCATGCCAAGATCGAGGCAATTGAGAGTTGGCCGCAGCCCAAAAGGGTCACACAAGATAAGTTAACACATGCTCCTTTGCTCCAACTTCCTGATTTTAATAAGACTTTTGAGCTTGAATGCGATGCTAGTGGGATTGGTTTGGGAGGTGTGTTATTACAAGATGCTAAACCTGTTGCATACTTTTCTGAAAAATTGAGTGGGCCTAGTCTGAACTATTCTACTTATGATAAGGAATTATATGCTCTTGTTCGGACATTAGAAACTTGGCAACATTATTTATGGCCCAAAGAATTTGTTATACATTCTGATCATGAATCTTTGAAACACATAAGAAGTCAAGCAAAACTTAATCGTAGACATGCTAAGTGGGTTGAATTTATTGAGACTTTCCCTTATGTCATTAAACACAAGAAGGGGAAAGATAATATTATTGCTGATGCTTTGTCTCGTCGTTATACTATGCTTTCACAACTTGACTTCAAGATATTCGGTTTAGAGACAATCAAAGAACAATATGTAAATGATGCGGAATTTAAAGATGTATTGCAGAATTGTAGAGAGGGTAGAACATGGAACAAGTTTGTGCTTAATGATGGATTTGTGTTCCGTTCTAACAAGCTATGCATTCCAGCTAGCTCTATTCGTCTTTTGTTGTTGCAGGAGGCGCATGGAGGAGGATTAATGGGACATTTTGGCGTGAAAAAGACGGAGGACGTACTTGCTACACATTTCTTTTGGCCAAAGATGAGACGGGATTTTGAGCGTTTTGTTGCTCGCTGCACTACATGTCAAAAAGCTAAGTCACGACTCAATCCTCATGGTTTATACATGCCTTTACCTGTACCTAGTGTTCCGTGGGAGGACATATCCATGGACTTTGTTTTAGGCTTGCCTCGAACAAAGAAGGGGAGGGATAGCATATTTGTTGTCGTGGATAGATTTTCTAAGATGGCACATTTTATACCATGTCATAAAAGCGATGATGCTGCTAATGTTGCTGATTTATTCTTTGGAGAGATTATTCGTTTACATGGTGTGCCCAATACTATTGTCTCGGATCGTGATACTAAGTTTCTTAGCCATTTTTGGAGATGCTTATGGGCTAAGTTGGGGACTAAACTACTTTTTAGTACTACATGTGATGAGGACATGACTACCATAGTTACAGCCACAACCCCTGCTAATATACCTACTGGACCAATTACTAGAGATCGTGCACACCAATTACATTATCAGGTACTTTCGCTTCTTGGTAATGTTTCTAATGTTCATGTGAATATGATGCTGCCTAACGTCGATATATTTCTGTTGCTGACAAATGAAGGACCTAGCATGGACAAGAAGGATGAGCATTGGAGCATGTTCAAGCATGAAGATGATGAGGACATAATTATCATGGATATGACCATTAATTCCTCTATATTTGATCAAGAAATGAAGTCAATACAAAGGGACATGATTGTGTGCTGTACAAGAAGTTATTTCACGTCACTTTTGGCCCAAGAGAAGATAGAGACCAAGTCTTTCACGTCATGGACTCAGATTCGGACTGCAGAGATATACCCAACTTCAAACAGCCGCCGTTTCTACATACGAACTCCAAATTGGGTGATTCTTTTTTCTGGTGATAGCTTATCTCGTCTAGTTTCCAACGCAATTGGTTTCACCTTCAAATTCCTTCGGAGCGTGGAGATATTGCGAAAACGGTGAGACCCGGCAGTAGAATCCGAATCAAAGTCCAACTCAATAGGTGTTGCATCACCTCCACATGGGCCCAAGTGCCTTGTACGACCTAGGTTTAGTTTTAGGACTCCTTGGGACGTCCTTCCACCCCCTTGGCCTCCACCCTTTAGTCCTATATAAGTAGATCAACCCCTAGGGTTTTTCTTTGGATTTCTTTTAGTTAAAAAGACTGCTTAGCTAATTGCTGCATCTTCGTGTACTCGGTTTGTGTCCAACGACCAGATCAAGACCGCTTTCGGAATCCCAACTTTATTCATACTTCATCTACATATTCGCAATATTCAGATTGCTTTATCATAGTTCTTGCTTGTTCTTCGATTGCTTGCAGGCACTAGACCTTCGTGGTCAGGTTGATCGTGCTCCGACGTGGTCAATAACCTCCGGAGATTGGTTTAGCGATTGCTAAGGCGCGACGTTGTTGCACGTTCGTAGTCGGATCGTCAGAGTCGTCTCCACCAAATCGATAGTTATCTCTCATCGAAAGATCGGGACACCCCGCCTCTATCAACATGTCATCCCCAAACTGATGGACAAACTGAAGTGGTCAATAGGACATTGTCTACTATGCTTAGGGCTGTTTTAAAAAGTAACTTGAAACTGTGGGAAGAATGTTTACCTCATATTGAATTTGCTTATAATCGTTCAGTGCATTCTACCACTAAAATGTGCCCTTTTGAGATTGTTTATGGTTTTCTACCTCGTGCACCTATTGATTTGCTGCCTCTTCCATCTTCGGAGAAGGTTAATTTGATGCTAAGCAACGTGCTGAATTGATATTAAAAATGCATGAGTTAACTAAAGAAAACATTGAGCGCATGAATGCTGGTGATAGGGGTCGAAAGCATGTTGTGTTTGAACCAGGAGATCTTGTTTGGTTACATCTACGTAAAGATAGGTTTCCTGATTTGCGCAAGTCTAAGTTAATGCCACGAGCTGATGGTCCCTTTAAGGTTTTACAGAAAATTAATGATAATGCATATAAACTTGAGCTACCTGCAGATTTTGGGGTTAGTCCCACATTTAACATTGCAGATTTGAAACCTTATTTGGGAGATGATGATGAGCTTCCGTCGAGGACGACTTCAATTCAAGAAGGGGAGGATGATGAGGACATCCCTACTAATGTTACACCCATACCCTCACCAACTACACATACTGGACCAGTTACTAGAGCACGTGCACGTCAACTAAATTATCAGGTACTTTCGTTTCTTGCGAATCCTTCTATTGTTCATGAACATATGATGCTGCCTAAATTAGATACTTTTGTTTTGCTTATGAATGAAGGACCTAGCATGGACACGAAGGATGGTCATTGGAGTGGGATCAAGAATGGAGAAGAAGGTGCGCGCGGGGGAAAGTACAGTGGAGTTTCCAGTGGGGATTTTCGCACGTTGAAGCCACCATAAGGCATGCATGAAGGCTTGGACGGAATACACGAGATGCCACTTCATTATTTTCGTCCAAGAGCAATTATAGGTGCTGCGTCACCTTAATATTGGGCTGGGCCCATGTAATTTCGAAATACCACATTATAGGCTATTTTTAGAGTCCGTATGTGTGGGGAAACCGAGTTAGGGTTGTTTTCGGACCCCACCTCCAAGGGGTCACGAAAATCCCCTCTGTTCCCCCATATATACAGCCCTTAGGGCGTCGTTTAGACTTGGGTTTTAATTAGATATAAGTTAGCCATAGCCGCAACTTCGAGCTCTTCGTTTGTGTCATCCGACCAGGCCAAGACCTCATTGGAACCCCAACTTTCGTAATCATTCATCTTATATTCGCAATATCCAGATTGCAATTCTTAGTTCTTGCTTGTTCTTCGATTGCTTGCAGGAATTAGACCTTCGTGGTCAGGTTGATCGTGCATCCGCGGGATCAATAACCTCTCGGAGTTGGTTTAGCGATCGCTAAGGCGCAACGTCTTCGCACGTTCGTAGTCGGATCGTGAAAGTTGCCTCCACCATAATCGATCTCCACCATCTCATCGAAACATCGGGACACCTTCGCCTCTATCAAGCGCTTTCGGGAGGCAGCCCGCAACGAATTTAGGTTTTTTTTTTTGCTTTTTTTGTGTCTTGATGTTTGCTACTACTGTAGCAACATCATTGTATCTTTATTTTTCAGCTTTGTGCCAAGTTATAGCCTCTTATGGTAAGGGAAGCAAAAGCTGTCCAGAAAACAGATTCTGTCCCTTGACAGAAAAATTCGAATCAAATCACCAGATCATCTTTTTGATCTGAATTGTTTTGGCGGCGTGCTCTATACAATTGTGAAACTTCCGTATGTTCTGAGTTTTTTGATTTGAGTTGCAGAAGTGCCCCTAAAAAATTCTTTACCACCTGCTGTTCTGTTTTTCACAGATTCTGCCACGTTTTGTCTCTCCTAACTTTTGCAAACCTTAAGCTTGCTTTTTCTTTGCAAAAACTTTTTGGCACTCTTGAGAAACAGTAGCTCTTGAAGAATATCTTTATATCCAGTGGGGAAAAATTATTTTATTAAGGGTACTAACCTCTCTAATCAGCTTATGATGAGTTATGTATGAAGGGAGTTTTCAAGTGTGCGATGGAAGATGATGAAAGAAGATCCAGGAGTGTCAAGCGCTCAAGCTTGGGGATGCCCCCATGCATCCCCAATAAATATTCAAGGAGACTCAAGCGTCTAAGCTTGGGGATTCCCCCGTGCATCCCCTTCTCCATCAACAATCATCAGTTCGTCCTTCGTCTCATTATATTTTTATCACTTCATGCGTTATGTGCTATGCTTGGAGCGTCTCGCTCTTAGGTTTTATTTTTAGTTTTCTTTAGCTTTGCTTGCTGTTCATAACAAGTTAGATCCCATCTTACTTTGTGTGGGAGAGAAACATGCTCCACTTTCAAAATTTAGAACACATCATAGGATTTTTCCTGCTTATCTTTTTGCATTTGTGTGTTCTTTATCTTTTCATAGCTAATGCCATGTTTAGTCTTAATCTTAGTTTGTCTTTAGCAAGAGCCTTGGCTTTTTCTTAGTTTGTTGCTGGAACTCTTTTTAGTTTTCATGTTTATCTTGTTAAAGAGAGTTGGTTTTTGCACTGAGTTGTGTCTTGTCTTGAGAGTAGGTAATTGAGTTGCTATTTTCTTCTAGTAGTAACTTGCAAGAGTTTTGAGGTATTGGTATGAGTAATGTTTGAACTTTTGGTGTCAAGAGCTCTAGCCTATTAGTGATAGGTGTCGTATTTTGGGCAATCCGTGTGTATTTTCAAAACCTACAAAACTAGTTGAGAACTCTAGCTACTAGATGGAACACTACTCTTCTGAGGGGTCGAATATCAGAGAACACTCACGTACCATGAGTCGAGGATGCGCAAGGATAACCAAACCCCCATACACTCCTCCTCGGGGTACTTGTCTCTTTGTGAACCTCCTTATTAGATTGAGAGTTACCGATAATAAGTGCATGAGTTCTTCGGACTAATGTAAGTATTGAAAGTTGACACTTCCACCTTCCCATATTTTGCTAGCCTCTCCCGTGCCGTGCATTGCCTTCTTCTCACTTTGAGAGTTGGTGTCCACCTTCGTCGGTACTTCCAAACCCTTGGCATGATACACTCTGTGATGAGGACATGACTACCATAGTTACAGCCACAACCCCTGCTAATATACCTACTGGAGCAATTACTAGAGATCGTGCACACCAATTAAATTATCAGGTACTTTCGCTTCTTGGTAATGTTTCTAATGTTCATGTGAATATGATGCTGCCTAACGTCGATATATTTCTGTTGCTGACAAATGAAGGACCTAGCATGGACAAGAAGGATGAGCATTGGAGCATGTTCAAGCATGAAGATGACGAGGACATAATTATCATGGATATGACCATTAATTCCTCTATATTTGATCAAGAAATGAAGTCAATACAAAAGGGCATGATTGTGTGCTGTACAAGAAGTTATTTCACGTCACTTTTGGCCCAAGAGAAGATAGAGACCAAGTCTTTCACGTCATGGACTCAGATTCGGACTGCAGAGATATACCCAACTTCAAACAGCCGCCGTTTCTACATACGAACTCCAAATTGGGTGATTCTTTTTTCTGGTGATAGCTTATCTCGTCTAGTTTCCAACGCAATTGGTTTCACCTTCAAATTCCTTCGGAGCGTGGAGATATTGCGAAAACGGTGCGACCCAGCAGCAGAATCCGAATCAAAGTCCAACTCAATAGGTGTTGCATCACCTCCACATGGGCCCAAGTGCCTTGTACGACCTAGGTTTAGTTTTAGGACTCCTTGGGATGTCCTTCCACCCCCTTGGCCTCCACCCTTTAGTCCTATATAAGTAGATCAACCCCTAGGGTTTTTCTTTGGATTTCTTTTAGTTAAAAAGACTGCTTAGCCAATTGCTGCATCTTCGTGTACTCGGTTTGTGTCCAACGACCAGATCAAGACCGCTTTTGGAATCCCAACTTTATTCATACTTCATCTACATATTCGCAATATTCAGATTGCTTTATCATAGTTCTTGCTTGTTCTTCGATTGCTTGCAGGCACTAGACCTTCGTGGTCAGGTTGATCGTGCTCCGGCGTGGTCAATAACCTTCAGGAGATTGGTTTAGCGATTGCTAAGGCGCAACGTCGTTGCACGTTTGTAGTCGGATCGTCAAAGTCGACTCCATCAAATCGTAGTTATCATCTCATCGAAAGATCGGGACACCCCGCCTCTATCAAGTGGTATCAGTTTTCAGGTTGCTCGGTGAGAATTCCACATCCATATATTAGATCTGTTTTTTTATCACCTATCATCCACACAAAAAGCCATAAAAATAGGATTAGATCATCATATCCAAACCAATCTGAGACTTCGCAATTTTCTATTCGGTGCTTTGCTTTATTGAATTATCGGTTGCATCGTCGTGTTCAGTTGCTGGTCTTAGTATCTAGTCCTTTAGAGTTTCGAGTTCTGTTCACGTTAGTCACCGCCGCCGCTGCACCATCATCCCATCCGCTGCCTACTTCTACCATTCACCATAGAAAAAGAGAGAAAAAGAGTTGAAAAAAGAGAGAAAAAAGAAAAAGGAAAAAAAGAAAGAAAAAAGGAAAAAAGAGAAAAAAGAAGAAAAATTTCGGATCTATCTCTAGTTGAACTCGTATTTGAAATCTCGTCGGAATCAGTTTTGAGCAGTGTCCACTAAAACGGGTATAACTTTGTCATCCGAAGTCCGTTTTGGCTCCACGAGTACTCAAATTAAAGATATTTCCGAGCCGCTTCTAAATAGTTCTGGAGCTAGTGTGTTATTTAAAACTCCAAATCGACTTCTAAGACGGACTTTTTGACCTCTAAAGTTTCCGAACACAGTTTTTGTCAGATTTCGGGCTGATTATCAAATTTTTTGACACCTCATCCGAACTCTAAATTGAGTGATTCTTATTGCGTCGGAAAGCTTAAGTCAGTGCCCTATTGGAGGAAAAATATCAAAAAAATTAGCAAATATATTTCAGAGGAAAGTTGTAGCAAGAATATTGGTGTATCTTGATTTGGAGCCTATTTTCACCAGTATCTTTGCTCAGTTGATGATCTTCACTTATATCTTGCTATTCAGAGCTACTTCATATCATTCATTGCTGCTAGTTGTGCTACGCCGTGACCACATTAGTGTTCTAGGCTCGCGTCTCTAGTCCGGTCTAGACTAGGACCAGCACAGTATCGTCGTTGAGCGTTAATTCAATTTTGCATCTCTGAATTGATTATTGCTGATATTTTTGCCACCATATTAAAGCCTTCCAAGCTCCACATATTTCTACATCGTGTATACGTGCGTTCACCTGGCAATCGCTCTACTTAATCTTTGGAGTTCTTTGACACCGTTGTTTGCCGATCACCACCTGCTGCATGGTAAGAACTAGTAAGACATTGATATTTGCTATCCTGTGAGCGTTTTACCACCACATCCTAGTAGTTCATAGGGACATATACTTGTGATTTGTTTCTTGTTTTCTACTAATCATGGCAGGTTCTGGAGTTAGATCTTCTTGGGCGGCAACTATAGTTGGAGATTTTCCACCACCTACAACTACACAACAGTCACTGCAAAAGGTAAACACACATAAGCATGCACATGATCAGGTTATTGTTTCTATACCACACTTTCATGGACGTCTAAGACCTGATTTATACATTGAGTGGGAGTTTGAAATAAATGATATATTTGTTTCCCATAATTTTCTTGAGCATAAGAAAGTAAAAACTGCAATTAGTGCTTTCAAGGATTTTGCTTCTATTTGGTGGAATGAATATTGTAGTTTATATCCTGATTATATACCTAATACTTGGAATCATCTCAAACTTGCTATGCGATATAGATTCGTTCCCTCTTATTATACTCGTGATAAGGTTAGGAAATTTAAAAATTTAAAACAAGGTACTAAAACTGTTTCAGAATATTATGATGCTTTAGAAACTACATTTCTTGCATTCTCTTTTAGAGGAAAGTGAAGAATATTTCATGGACATATTTTGGGAAGGTTTAAACCGTGACATTCAGGATATCCTAATTCATGAAAAGTGTTATCCTATGGATCGTTTGTTTCGTCTTGCTTGTAAAGCTGGACAGGAAATCGACAGACGTGTTGCCCAGAAGATGAACAAGCGGAATGTGCAAATACCACAAGTTGAGAAGGTTGTTCCTTCAACCACTATGAGCACTACCATAACCACATCAATTGTCGTAAGCACTCCTCCAATATCTGATCTATCATCACAAAAAGGTAATGAAAAAGGTATGTATCTTTCCCCTCCACATGAGAACCTTGTTGATTTAAAAGCAACATGTGTTGAGCTATCCAGTAGTTTCATCACACAACCAATTTTTGAGAATGTCATAACTTCACATGAAGATGTTGCTTGCCTAATAGACTTGAATACATCATGTCTTGAGTTACCTGTTGATTTGAGCACACCATCTATTTTGGATAATCATGTTACTATTATGAAACTGCCAATGCTTAATCATTTTGATATGACCTCTAATCTTGGTGATGATTCTGCGTCGAATGACTTGTTGCATGACTACTTAGTTAAGCCTGTTGTAGCATGTCCTTCGAAAAACATTAACGTTTCTTCACCGGTATTGGGATGGTTTAATGATGAGCATTGTACATCTTTAGATATGAATAAGAGCTTCACTTATATATGCAAACTGAGTTGCAATACTTTCATGTCGTTTATGTATTGTGATGATCATATATGTTTATATTTCACGACATACGAAAGTTACTCATATATACATGTGTTACATGTCCAAAAACTAAGGGAAGTAAGAATAGATGACATATATATATACAACATGTACACCTTGTCTCTTTTGTTAGCCACATTTCAGATTAAGAAACGCCGGGGACAGCTTTATTTTCAAGAAGGGGAGGATGATGAGGACATGACTACCATAGTTACAGCCACAACCCCTGCTAATATACCTACTGGAGCAATTACTAGAGATCGTGCACACCAATTAAATTATCAGGTACTTTCGCTTCTTGGTAATATTTCTAATGTTCATGTGAATATGATGCTGCCTAACGTCGATATATTTCTGTTGCTGACAAATGAAGGACCTAGCATGGACAAGAAGGATGAGCATTGGAGCATGTTCAAGCATGAAGATGACGAGGACATAATTATCATGGATATGACCATTAATTCCTCTATATTTGATCAAGAAATGAAGTCAATACAAAAGGGCATGATTGTGTGCTGTACAAGAAGTTATTTCACGTCACTTTTGGCCCAAGAGAAGATAGAGACCAAGTCTTTCACGTCATGGACTCAGATTCGGACGTCAGAGATATACCCAACTTCAAACAGCCGCCGTTTCTACATACGAACTCCAAATTGGGTGATTCTTTTTTCTGGTGATATCTTATCTCGTCTAGTTTCCAACGCAATTGGTTTCACCTTCAAATTCCTTCGGAGCGTGGAGATATTGCGAAAACGGTGCGACCCAGCAGCAGAATCCGAATCAAAGTCCAACTCAATAGGTGTTGCATCACCTCCACATGGGCCCAAGTGCCTTGTACGACCTAGGTTTAGTTTTAGGACTCCTTGGGATGTCCTTCCACCCCCTTGGCCTCCACCCTTTAGTCCTATATAAGTAGATCAACCCCTAGGGTTTTTCTTTGGATTTCTTTTAGTTAAAAAGACTGCTTAGCCAATTGCTGCATCTTCGTGTACTCGGTTTGTGTCCAACGACCAGATCAAGACCGCTTTTGGAATCCCAACTTTATTCATACTTCATCTACATATTCGCAATATTCAGATTGCTTTATCATAGTTCTTGCTTGTTCTTCGATTGCTTGCAGGCACTAGACCTTCGTGGTCAGGTTGATCGTGCTCCGGCGTGGTCAATAACCTTCAGGAGATTGGTTTAGCGATTGCTAAGGCGCAACGTCGTTGCACGTTTGTAGTCGGATCGTCAAAGTCGACTCCATCAAATCGTAGTTATCATCTCATCAAAAGATCGGGACACCCCGCCTCTATCACTCTGTCATCATAAGCATCCTTATATCTTCCCTCAAAACAGCCATCATACCTACCTATCAAGGCATTTCCATAGACTTTCCGAGTTATATTGCCATGCAACTTCCACCTCTTCATGTCATACATGTTGCTGCTACACTGGTAGCGGCATATATTGCATACATCATGATAGTTACATCTTCTTTATGTTTTGAGTACCTTGTAAAGTGTGAAAGATCTCCTTTACCTTCTTGTAAAATAGAGTGTTTCCCTTAACTGAAGAAAAGATCCCAAAGTGGACACATTAAAAGATCCCAAAGAGGACAAATGAGAGTTAAATAGAAAGAGCCATTGAGGCCACAAAAAAATACAAAAAAACAGAAAAAGAGAAAAAGAAATAAAAATAGAGAAAGGGGCAACACTACTATCCTTTTGAGAGATCCACACTAGTACTCCCTTTATATCCTTGTACTCCATAGAGATGATCATTATGCATATAGCTATGTGGGGACCTTCACACTATAGAACTTGGATTGCATATTCCAAGGATGAGCCTCCTCAAACGAGCTCTAGGTCTTTATGAGCGAGCAAGTTAGATGCACCCCCACTAGTTCCTTTGGAGAGCTTCTTAGCTCGTATGTGCATCCGTTGCATGGCAATCCCTACTCCTCACATCATATCTATCATTTGGCGTCTCTTGCATATGATTGTCCTCATTGATGTGAGCCTTTCTCATCCTTTTTGTCTTCCTCCTCCACCATACTTCTCTCTTTGCCATCTTAAGTGTCAACTCTCGTGCTTACGCTCATCCATTGCATGAGTGCTCAAAATATCGAAGAGGAGTGGATCAAATAGACTTGTACCTGGCTAGTGGTCTGGGGACGAGTCAAGATAAGATTCCAAAGAAGACCAAGTGTGAAACTTTAGTAGATTGAGTTCTCAACACAAAAATTATTTTTTCTCGTATTCCCTATCCCCCTTCTTGCACGCAAACACCATTTGGAGACATTCGAGTCACGGACAGCGAGAGCTCTTGCACCTATTGTTCTTTTGTTACTTGTTTCAATGTTAATATAGACTCTTGCATGTTATGACTTGAATTGAATCTCTAACCTTGATTGCTTTACTTTTCAAAGTTCTTTTATGGTTGCTAGCATGTCACCACAGAAATTATGTTGTTATCATTTACCTACTGGAGGACGAGCAGGAATTAAGCTTAGGGATATTGATACGTCCAAAACGTATCTATAATTTCTACTTGCTCCATGCATGTTTTGTGTGATATTTCTATGATCTAGATACACTTTCGTATACTTTTGATCATATTTGGACTAACCTATTAACTCAGTGCACCCCAGTGCCAGTTCCTGTTTTCTGCTGTTTTTCTATTTCAGTTTTCCCCCGTATAAAAAGTGCCAGAAAAATTCCGGGAAAAATACAGGAAAAATAAGCGTACAGGAAGCTTTGAGAAGAGCCCGGGAGGGGCCAGAGGGGACCCAGGGGGGGCCCAGGCGGCCACCCGGCGCGGCCCCATCTTTGGCCGCGCCAGGGGGGCGCCTGGGGCCCCTGGTCCACCTCTGGCTGCCCCCCTTCGCCTATTTGTTCTCCGTCACGGGAAAACTCCAGAAGAGGAACCCTATTCTGCAAACTCGCCTCTGTTTCGCCGCCGCCGCGCTTCCGAGATCGAGAGCACCAGAAGACCTCTTCCCGGCACCCTACCGGAGGGAGGATTGACCTCCGGGAGTCTCCTCTCCACCATGGATGCTCCCTGGATGTCTCGTGAGTAGTTTTCCTTGGACCATGGGTCCGTGATCAGTAGCTATGTGATGTTCTCCTCCCCTCTTTGATCTTCATTGTTTAGACCTCGTGAGCTGCCCTACATGATCGAGGCACCTTTGTAATATTTCTGCTGTTGCTATGCTGAGTTTGGAGGGATCTGATGGATTATGAGATTATGTTTAGATTGTGATAGAGTAATATATTTGGTTTTTATCTCTTATATTTTTGTTCCTAGGTAATTCTTGCATGTTCTCCGTTGATGTTTATTTCTTTGGCCAAGTAGTAGGTAGTGACTCCAAGAGGGAACGTTGTGCTAGATTCTGGGTTCATGCCCCCCGATGACACGCTTGAGTGACGGAAACATGAGTCTAGGGGATGTGCTGTTGCCACAAGGGGGGAAACAACGGTGCTTGTAACTGCGGTTACAAGGATTGTTTACTTTACGCAAAGTTCTTTGTAATGCAGTTGTCTGTTGCTTTGGGTTTACACTTTGGGTGGGGCTCGCAACTTAATACCAGCGAGATGTTCTGGATAGATATCTCAAGGTGGATGATTAGTAGTAGATCCAGATGGATTTCGGTCTACTTATTTTGGCGTACTGCCCGTGCTTTTGAGCCTCTTCCTTTCTTTTGTAGCATAGTTAGCATTGCGGTGCGTTCATAATCCTGTCAATTGCCCTTCTGTAATTTGTTTACCTCGCATAGCAGTTTTATCGTCTTTTGGGAGAGAGACATCACTAGTGAACATCACGTATCCCGGTCCATATCCACATTACTGTTTCCAAGCTATATTTACTTTACTGCTTTTACTTGCTATCATTATCCCTTGCGTTTTATCCTTTGGGAACAACAAGACTGGAGAGATTGACAACCTCTCTAAACTTCGTTGGGAACAAAGTTATCTGTGTCTGTGTGCAGGTCCGCGTCAGTTGCGCCGCTAACACCTACTTATCATCTCTGGAGTCCTACTGGAGACAAACCTTGGTATCTTCACCGAGGGAAAACTGCTGTTGCACTACATCTCAAACCTTCCACTTGGGGTAACCAACGAAGGGCGAGAAGCCATCACGCGGGTACCTCTCGGAGACGATGCGAGCTTGCGATCAACTACACCTTCGGAACCCGACTTATCAACAGGCAAGGACTATACATTACTTATGATCCATTGTATTTCAACCAGCGGTTAGCATGCTAGTCTAGGTTAAGTTCGATGTTTGATCCTACCACATGCTTACAGCCTCTTTCAAACCGATACAGCCATGTCCCTTCCCAGCAAACCATGTACTGCTATGTTACTATTGCTCGTTGCTCAGCCCCTGCTTAGTATTCATGCTTAGGATGCTACGATGTTACCCTGTTACTCCTTGGTTTGGGATATCACATTATTATATTGTTGTTGATGATATGATTATTATAATGTTGACTATATTCGACGAAGGGTGGAAGGCCTATGCTATCCCGCCCCGACGCTTTGTTCCATTCGAGTCACCTAGGACCCGAGTTCCGGGTATTGTGTCTCTTGACGAGCGTGCCTAACCGCGTGTGGGATTTTATGGGGTCCCCTTCTCTTACCTACCTAGCTTCAAACGTTTCCAGTGGTGGCCCAAGCTGATTTACCATTTGAAACCGTGTGTGTGTTGGTCGGCCGCCAGTAGTTTTCAATACAACCCGGACCAGTGAGGACATAGTTCCCTTGCTGGCCCACCTTGTTCGGATGAGGACCCGGTTTCCCATGTGTGATCAACCGGCTATCCAAACCCGCGACAGACGGTAGAGACCGATTCGAGAGCGCGACCGTCTTTTGAGTTGGATGTCGACTCACCAGGGGCCACCCGGATTTGTTCGTTGTTAGCTAGAGGGACCTGTCGTTTCGGATCTCTTGGAACTAAAACATAAAATGGTTGCCTGTGATGGGTAGCAACTGAGAGATATGGACGTGCGTGCGGAGCCTTGTAATGGGAAGTTGGTACACCCCTGCAGGGTTAAATCTTTTCGAGAAGCCGTGTCCACGGTTATGGACGACTTGAGACCTACTCCTTGTTCATAGACAACAACAACTGATATAATCTTAATATAACTTGATCAACGTGTGTGTGTGCCTTGACTGCTTCTTATTCGTCGGGATGCGAAGAGGAGGACAAGGATATGATAGGTGTTATGCTTGCGTAAGTAGCTGATAGCAGACTTGTTGAAGGAGATTCCTCATCGAATGCTTGGCTTCTTATCTTACTCTCTAGATCGTTAGCCACTTCATAAATGCTAGTGCGGCAGCAACCTCACCACTTACCCCATCCTTACCGTAAACTACTAGTTGTCCTAGAATGACGAGTGATGAAGTCCTTGCTGGGTCAGTTGACCACTACAGTTGGATGCTGAGTACTTCTGTACTCATGATACTACCCCCAAACTCTTTTCAGGGTTCTTGATCGACAAAATGTATGGTGATCGACGTTTCACGTGGAGACTCGACGACGAATAGTTAGGCGGATCCCGGCGGAGGGCCTGGACCCGTGTGGTTATGGGGATCGATGTTTTTCTCTTTGCGAGTAGGCATTTGCTTGTTGTCTGTACTCAGACATGTACCTTCCGCTGATGTATTGTAATTAAGGCAGTTGTATGATGATTGTATGACATGTTGTATCCTTGTATCTGTAATGTTGTGATATCATGTTGGAAATCCGGGGCATATGGCTACGTCATATGTCGCGGTGGGACCGATATGTGCTTCGTCCCCGGATCTGGATGGAAACATCTAGATCTGGAACAGTACCGCATATCGGGCCTTACAACTTGGTATCAGAGCCTTCCCGACCGTAGGATCCATTTTCTGGCAGAAGTCGAGTCTAGAAAAAAACTATTTTGTAGTTACTAAGATAGTTATCGGAGAGTAGGAATCTTTTTACTCCTTACATTTTCTCTGGTCAGGACAAGTGTCGTAAGTGTTTTATTCTCGCCTTATCCCCTTCAAAACTCTAGGATCTCGAGTGTGTGGAGTATCGGAATCGTTACAATGCCTTGCTTGCATCGTATTGTCTCGATTCCGATCTCAGGTTGGGAAATCCTGTAGTACCTTTAGACTTCCAACTCTGATGTACATCTGGGTCATGCATTGCCATCCATCATTTTGTCGGTGTTTTCACGACTTGTGTCGAAAACACTATCCTTTGATCTGGTTATCTTTGCCATTCCTCCTCTTGACACCGACGGTTTCGTATTTTCTACGATATCGTCTCCCTGCGGAAAGTATCTCGACGGAGATCGTCGTTCGACATGGAGCAGAGTCCCTTGATGGTGGTGTTGAAGAACGTCGTCTCTCTTTTCTCTCCCCCCTCTCCCCAGATCTTCCTGGATCTCGGGACGAGATCCCTTGTTGGTGGTGTTGTATTGTAACAGCCCAGATTTCACAAAAATTAAAAATTTTGTTTTCGGTGTGAATTGTTTGATTGTCTGATAGAGGCGAAGGTGTCCCGATGTTTCAATGAGATGATGGAGATCGATTATGGTGGAGACGACTTTCACGACCCGACTACGAACGTGCGAAGACGTTGCGCCTTAGCGATCGTTAAACCAACTCCGAGAGGTTATTGATCCCGCGGATGCACGATCAACCTGACCACGAAGGTCTAATTCCTGCAAGCAATCGAAAGAACAAGCAAGAACTAAGAAAAAGCAATCTGGATATTGCGAATATAAGATGAATGATTACCAGAAGTTGGGGTTCCAATGCGGTCTTGGCCTGGTCGGACGACACAAACGAAGAACTCGAAGTTGCGGCTATGGCTAACTTAAATCTAATTAAAACCCAAGTCTAAACGACGCCCTAAGGGCTGTATATATTGGGGAACAGAGGGGATTTTCGTGACCCCTTGGAGGTGGGGTCCGAAAACAACCCTAACTCGGTTTTCCCACACATACGGACTCTAAAAACAGCCTATAATGTGGTATTTCGAAATTACATGGGCCCAGCCCAATATTAAGGTGACGCAGCACCTATAATTGCCTTTGAACGAAAATAATGAAGTGACATCTCGTGTATTTCGTCCAAGCCTTCATGCATGCCTTATGGTGGCTTCAAAGTGCGAAAATCCCCACTGGAAGCTCCATTGTTCTTTCCCGCGCGCGCACCTTCTTCTCCATGCTTGATCCCGCTCCAATGACCGTCCTTCTTGTCCATGCTAGGTCCTTCATTCATAAGCAAAACAAAAGTATCTAATTTAGGCAGCATCATATGTTCATGAACATTAGAAGGATTCGCAAGAAATGAAAGTACCTGATAATTTAGTTGACGTGCACGTGCTCTAGTAACTGGTCCAGTATGTGTAGTTGGTGAAGATGTGGGTGTAACATTAGTAGAGATGTCCTCATCATTGTCTGAATTGTTTGCGGTGTTTGCATCCCAGATTTATCAATCAGCGATTATTTCTCCCTCTTATCTCGTACCGGACGGAGACCGACCCTTGCCACCTTGACACTCGACTTTTTCGACACCGGGTTTCACCCGATCACCGTCACGAAAACTGCATGAGACCAGCCGAAGCCAACGGAACGGAAAACCCCATTTAATAATTAAACGGGATATTTTTATAACACGCCGGAAAGAGTTCTCGGAACGGTTCCAACGCGAGGTGAACGCCACCGGCTCGACGCGCTGATCGCGCAGTTCGAAGTTTTACCCGAATCGGAGGTACTGCAGACCCCCGGCGGTCAGAAACGTAAACACCGCGCGCGCGAGAGAAAAACCGGGGATGTTTTTGCAAACTGCCAGCCACCAGGGCTATATAAAGACCACCACACTCCCACCTCTTTCTAGGGTTTCCCTAGCACAAAATTGCAGCCACCCCTCCACTTTGCCAGATCTGCCCATTTTGACCCCAAATCCTGAAACCCTAGCCCCTGGCCCCTCCAGAGCCGTAGATCGTGCCACGTCAGCGCCTGGCCTCCGTCTCCTCTCTCCTCCAGCCGTGGAGCTCCTCCCGCGATAGGAACTCGCCGCCGCCAGCCCGCCCGTGGAAGCCGCCTCCACTCCGGCCGCCGGAGCAGCCGCTAGGCCCCGGCCACCTCCTCCTCTCCTCCCTGCGCCTCCTTTCTTCCTTCCTATTCTCACCTCCGTGCTCTCTCTCACTCGCAGCTCGCGCCGCCTCCTGCCATTGGAGCCGCACCCGAGGTCGAAGCCGCCGCCGTTCCACTCGTCCCCGACCTCCCTCTCCACTGGTTCCGGCGGGATCCGCCCGACTCCGGCTTGCCGCGCCCCAGATCCGGCCCTTCCCCGAGCCCCTGCGACCTTCCCGTCACCCCTCTCGCCGGCGGCGAGCTAGGCAGCCACGCCGTAGCCGCTGTACTCATCCCGGTCGGGATCCAGACGAGGACGAGCTGCCGGTGTCCCGTGGGCCGGCCTCGCACCAGCAGCCCAGTGCGCCAAGGCCTAGCGCCCCCACCGGCCCAGGCGCCTCCAGCCCGAGCCAGAGCCAGGCCGCAGATGGGCCGAGCCCATGGTGAGGCCTGCCCTCCTTTTTCCCCCCCTTTTTTTTCTTTCTTTTTCTAGATTTTGGCAGATTATTGTTAGTATTTTGCGGTGCCCGTATCTTTTAGACCGTAGCTCGAATCAAGACGCGTAAAACATGAAACTTGCTTAGAATTTTGTCTAGTTTAATAAATTGTGCTCCTTTGGTATGTTTGACTTTGTTTACATGCTGTTTACCTGCTAATTACACTGCCTGCCACCATAAACTGTTTCTTTAATAACTTTTTAACCGTTGCTCTGATTAAAATGTTTCTTATATGTAACTTGACTAGATTTTCGTGTAGGTTGTGTTTATGCTGCTCTTGCTTGCTAATAAAAATAATAAAATATTGTTTAGGAAAAAACAGTACCAAATTCCATTTTTATCGTGGGGTCCGCAATAGTTTGCCATGTCTAGGATTTCACCCCACTTAAATTGAATAGCTTAGGTAGTTTATTTATGCTTCGCCTCTTGCCATGTTTGTGTGATATGCCATGATTCTGTGCTTTGCCATGTTAACAACCTTTGTTGATCACCTGTAGCTAAACAACTTGAACCACCGTAAACGTGCGGTATCGTCGTGTGTGACGAGTACTCCACTTAACCTGTTAGTAACCGCTCTCGACATTAGGTGCGATGTCTTGTGTTGCATTCTTGTTGATGCTTGCTCGTGTTTGCTCCGTAGTAATAGATGCTTGCTCGTTGATTGCTTTCCAGTGTTTATCGTCTTGTGTGCTTCCGCGGGTACCTCTCGGAGACGATGCGAGCTTGCGATCAACTACACCTTCGGAACCCGACTTATCAACAGGCAAGGACTATACATTACTTATGATCCATTCTATTTAAACCAGCGGTTTGCATGCTAGTCTAGGTTAGGTTCGATGTTTGATCCTACCACATGCTTACAGCCTCTTTCAAACCGATACAGCCATGTCCCTTCCCAGCAAACCATGTACTGCTATGTTACTATTGCTCGTTGCTCAGCCCCTGATTTGTATGCATGCTTAGGATGCTACGATGTTACCCTGTTACTCCTTGGTTTGGGATATCACATTATTATATTGTTGATGATGATATGATTATTATAATGTTGACTATATTCGACGAAGGATGGAAGGTCTAGGCTATCCCGCCCCGACGCTTTGTTCCATTCGAGTCACCTAGGACCCGAGTTCCGGGTATTGTGTCTCTTGACGAGCGTGCCTAACCGCGTGTGGGATTTTATGGGGTCCCCTTTTCTTACCTACCTAGCTTCAAACATTTCCAGTGGTGGCCCAAGCTGATTTACCATTTGAAATCGTGTGTGTGCTGGTCGGCCGCCAGTAGTTTTCAAACCAACCCGGACCAGTGAGGACATAGTTCCCTTGCTGGCCCACCTTGTTCGGCTGAGGACCCGGTTTCCCATGTGTGATCAACCGGCTATCCAAACCCGCGACAGACGGTAGAGACCGATTCGAGAGCGCAGCCGGCTTTTGAGTTGGATGTCGACTCACCGGGGGCCACCCGGATTTGTTCGTTGTTAGCTAGAGGGACCTGTCGTTTCGGATCTCTTGGAACTAAATCATAATATGGTTGCCTGTGATGGGTAGCAACTGAGAGAGATGGACGTGCATGCGGAGCCTTGTAATGGGCAGTTGGTACACCCCTGCAGGGTTAAATCTTTTCGAGAAGTCGTGTCCACGGTTATGGACGACTTGAGACCTACTCCTTGCTCATATACAACAACAACTGAGATAATCTTAATATAACTTGATCAACGTGTGTGTGCCTTGAATGCTTCTTCTTCATTGGGATGCGAAGAGGAGGACAAGGATATGATAGGTGTTATGCTTGCGTAAGTAGCTGATAGCAGACTTGTTGGAGGCGATTCCTCATCGAATGCTTGGCTTCTTATCTTACTCTCTAGATCGTTAGCCACTTCATAAATGCTAGTGCGGCAGCAACCTCACCACTTACCCCATCCTTACCGTAAACTACTAGTTGTCCTAGAATGACGAGTGATGAAGTCCTTGCTGGGTCAGTTGACCACTACAGTTGGATGCTGAGTAGTTCTGTACTCATGATACTACCCCGAAACTCTTTTCAGGGTTATTGATCGACAACAGGTATGGTGATCGACGTTTCACGTGGAGACTCGACGACGACTAGTTAGGCGGATCCCGGCGGAGGGCCTGGACCCGTGTGGTTATGGGGATCGATGTTTTTCTCTTTGCCAGTAGGCATTTGCTTGTAGTTTGTACTCAGACATGTACCTTCCGCTGATGTATTGTAATTAAGGCAGTTGTATGCTGATTGTATGAGATGTTGATGAGGACATGACTACCATAGTTACAGCCACAACCCCTGCTAATATACCTACTGGAGCAATTACTAGAGATCGTGCACACCAATTAAATTATCAGGTACTTTCGCTTCTTGGTAATGTTTCTAATGTTCATGTGAATATGATGCTGCCTAACGTCGATATATTTCTGTTGCTGACAAATGAAGGACCTAGCATGGACAAGAAGGATGAGCATTGGAGCATGTTCAAGCATGAAGATGACGAGGACATAATTATCATGGATATGACCATTAATTCCTCTATATTTGATCAAGAAATGAAGTCAATACAAAGGGGCATGATTGTGTGCTGTACAAGAAGTTATTTCACGTCACTTTTGGCCCAAGAGAAGATAGAGCCCAAGTGTTTCAAGTCATGGACTCGATTCGGACTGCAGAGATATACCCAACTTCAAACAGCCGTCATTTCTACATACGAATTCCAAATTGGGTGATTCTTTTTTCTGGTGATAGCTTATCTCGTCTAGTTTCCAACGCAATTGGTTTCACCTTCAAATTCCTTCGGAGCGTGGAGATATCGCGAAAACGGTGCGACTCAGCAGCAGAATCCGAATCAAAGTCCAACTCAATAGGTGTTGCATCACCTCCACATGGGCCCAAGTGCCTTGTATGACCTAGGTTTAGTTTTAGGACTCCTTGGGACGTCCTTCCACCCCCTTGGCCTCCACCCTTTAGTCCAATATAAGTAGATCAACCCCTAGGGTTTTTCTTTGGATTTCTTTTAGTTAAAAATACTGCTTAGCTAATTGCTGCATCTTCGTGTACTCGGTTTGTGTCCAACGACCAGATCAAGACCGCTTTTGATGAGGACATCTCTACTAATGTTGCACCCACATCTTCACCAACTACACATACTGGACCAGTTACTAGAGCACGCGCACGTCAACTAAATTATCAGGTACTTTCGTTTCTTGCGAATCCTTCTAATGTTCAGGAACATATGATGCTGCCTAAATTAGATACTTTTGTTTGTCTTATGAATGAAGGACCTAGCATGGATAAGAAGGATGGTCATTGGAGCGGGATCAAGCATGGAGAAGGAGGTGTGCGCGCGGGAAAGGGCAATGGAGCTTCTAGTGGTGATTTTCGCACTTTGAGGCCACCATAAGGCGTGCATGAAGACTTGGACGAGAGACACAAGACGCCACATTGATATTTTCGTCCAAGGGTTATTATAGGTGCTGTGTCACCTTATTATTGGGCCAGGCCCATGTAATTTCGAAATACACTTAATAGGCTATTTTTTAGAGTCCGTATGTGTGGGGAAACCGAGTTAGGGTTGTTTTCGGACCCCTCCTCCAAGGGGCCACGAAATTCCCCTCTGTTCCCCCATATATACAGCCCTTAGGGCGTCGTTTAGACTTGGGTTTTAATTAGATTTAAGTTAGCCATAGCCGCAACTTCGAGCTCTTCGTTTGTGTCATCCGACCAGGCCAAGACCTCATTGGAACCCCAACTTTCGTAATCATTCATCTTATATTCGCAATATCCAGATTGCAATTCTTAGTTCTTGCTTGTTCTTCGATTGCTTGCAGGAGTTAGACCTTCGTGGTCAGGTTGATCGTGCATCCGCGGGATCAATAACCTCTCGGAGTTGGTTTAGCGATCGCTAAGGCACAACGTCTTCGCACGTTCGTAGTCGGATCGTGAAAGTCGCCTCCACCATAATCGATCTCCACCATCTCATCGAAACATCGGGACACCTTCGCCTCTATCAGCTTTCGGAATCCCAACTTTATTCATACTTCATCTACATATTCGCAATATTCGGATTGCTTTATCATAGTTCTTGCTTGTTCTTCGATTGCTTGCAGGCACTAGACCTTCGTGGTCAGGTTGATCGTGCTCCGGCGTGGTCAATAACCTTCAGGAGATTGGTTTAGCGATTGCTAAGGCGCAACGTCGTTGCACGTTTGTAGTCGGATCGTCAAAGTCGACTCCATCAAATCGTAGTTATCATCTCATCGAAAGATCGGGACACCCCGTCTCTATCAGATGTTGTATCCTTGTATCTATAATGTTGTGATATCATGTTGGAAATCCGGGGCATATGGCTACGTCATATGTCGCGGTGGGACCGATATGTGCTTCGTCCCCGGATCTGGATGGAAACATCTAGATATGGAACAGTACCGCATATCGGGCCTTACAAATATGAATTGAAGTTGATGATTCAAGACGAATGCTTAGAAGCAAATCTCTGAACTAGGGTTTATCTAAAACATGGTCTGACCCTAAAAGCTACTTCCGTTCGGACCACGAAGGAACATGTGGCTCCCACATTGGTTCCCCGGCTCGGGTCGTTAAAGCTTTCTGGAAAGGGTTCTATTGGCCTACCGCCTTGAACGACGCCATGGAGCTTGTCAAAATCTGCGACGCTTGCCAATTCCACGCCAAGGCTATTCATCAACCAGCACAAGCTCTCCAAACCATCCCTCTGTCATGGCCCTTTGCGGTCTGGGAATTAGACAGCTTGGGCCCATTCCCCCGTGCTATCAGAGGTTATGACTTCCTCTACGTCGCCATCGACAAAATCACCAATTGGCCAAAATTGGAGCCAGTCCGCAAGGTCACGGCGCAATCCTCCTTCAAGTTTATCATAAGCCTAGTGTGTAGTTTCGGTGTTCTTAACCAGATCATCACGGACAACGGCAACCAATTCACAAGTCAAGCCTTCCTTGAGTCCTGCGAGTAAATGGGCACCGCGGTGTGTTTCGCTTCAGTGGCTCATCCGAGGAGCAATGGCTAGGCAGAAAGTGCCAATTCGGAAGTCCTCCGAACTCTCCGGACCCGTACCATCAAGCGGCTCAAAAAGTGTGGAAAGCGGTGGGTGGATGAACTCCCAGTTGTTCTATGGTCAATGAGGACCACACCCAATCGAGCCACAAATGAGACGCGCTTCGCTCTCATTTACAGAGCGGAGGCGGTTGTGACACCCTGGATTTTGGAACTTTCTTTTTCCAAAAACTTTTCTGATTTATTTCTGGATTTGCTGTTGGATTTGATTTTGAGCACCTCGTTGGACTTGAAACTTGAGCATATTTTCTTTTCATGCTCAAGTGACCCTTGATTTCAAGCCTCTCCATGTCATTCCATTGATCCACCTCATCGAAGCCACCATTTTATTCAAGCATTATATTCCTTTTTCCATTAAAAGGGATATTCCAATTATTTGAGGTCTGTGAAGCAACCCCTATTTATATTGCTCCCTAAATCCCCAAATAATTCCCACATGTCATTGACATCATATCTTGCCAATTTCTCCAAAAACATTTCATAGCCGAAGTGGATTTTTCCTCTAGAAAAATTCATTTGTCTGTGGGGGCAGAATGGAGCTTTGTGAAGGGAGTGTCACTTCTCTTGATCCATTGCTGGTGAAACTTTTTGTGCAATCTCATATGATCATATCATTGATCTCCACCAAATCCCACCACCATTGGCTTAGCCAAACTCCCACAATAAATTCCCAAAGTTTGGGTGCAGCAAGGGGGCATTGTGAAGCAAGTTCAGGGGATCCCATTTGCCTTGAAACGTTTTTATCATGATCCTACCACCAAATAACTCCACCAAAACAGATTTGAGCCAAATCCCATTACCCATGTGAGTGCACCATCAAGTATAAGTTTCTGACCAGTGGGCCACATTGTGAAGCAAGTGCTATCTATGTGTGTCCAATGGCCATGAAATTTTATACACATGTGCACCATGCCAGATAGCCCCAGTACACCAATTTTCAGCCAATTCCACCAGTCCTATGAGATGCTAGCCTCAACATTGCATTTCTGGTCCAATTGAAAATTTACAAAGGAAATGCTAGCTAGCTTACTCCAAATGAGATGAAACTTGGTGTACATACTCATCCTAGTGTATGATTGAGCTATGCAAAAGATCATGCCTAGGGGAGCTATGTACAAGCCATGCCACATCATTAACACCTTCTGCAACATTGCTACATTTGCAAAGGATGTACCATGTACATTGATCCTTTTGATCCCAAACTTTTTAGATCACTAGTCCTTGCTACCCTTAACCCAGAAGACAACTTGGTCCTATCCAAAACCCCACCATCTGAGCTGTGCTTCTGCTCCAAGTTTGCTGCATCAAACTTATCATTGAGATAGAGCTCACCACAGTAGCCCTTTTGACCATTCAAGCACACCACAGTGATCAGCACTCGAAGGAAAACACACTAGACCTTCTTTGCCACGAAGAAAACCCCATGTGCTCCACTTCCCCTTTGGTGGCCATGCTCTTGGCAGCACCTGGCATGCTCTGGCCGTGCACTGCGCGTGCCCGACGTGTCCACGTCCTGCCACAGTGTGTCCTCATCCTCTTCTTCTCGTCAAGCCACACCGCACGGCTTTACTCAAGCCGTGTGCTCTACGCCACCCCGTCCTGTCGCCCTCGTTGGCCGCCAGCTCGACGCACGCCTCGGCCGCACCTCCCTGTCGTGGCGCGGAGCTCGCATCTCCTCTCCCCCTATAAATGGCGCACCCCTGATAGAGGCGAAGGTGTCCCGATGTTTCGATGAGAGGATGGAGATCGATTTTGGTGGAGTAGACTTTCACGACCCGACTACGAACGTGCGAAGACGTTGCGCCTTAGCAATCGCTAAACCAACTCCGAGAGGTTATTGATCCCGCGGATGCACGATCAACCTGACCACGAAGGTCAATTCCTGCAAGCAATCGAAGAACAAGCAAGAACTAAGAATTGCAATCTGGATATTGCGAATATAAGATGAATGATTACAAAAGTTGGGGTTCCAATGCGGTCTTGGCCTGGTCGGATGACACAAACGAAGAGCTCGAAGTTGCGGCTATGGCTAACTTAAATATAATTAAAACCCAAGTCTAAACGACGCCCTAAGGGCTGTATATATGGGGGAACAGAGGGGAATTTCGTGGCCCCTTGGAGGTGGGGTACGAAAACAACCCTAACTCGGTTTCCCCACACATACGGACTCTAAAAACAGCCTATAATGTGGTATTTCGAAATTACATGGGCCCAGCCCAATATTAAGGTGACGCAGCACCTATAATTACCCTTGGACGAAAATAATGAAGTGACATCTCGCGTATTTCGTCCAAGACTTCATGCGCGCCTTATGGTGGCTCCAAAGTGTAATAATCACCACTGGAAGCTCCACTGTACTTTCCCGCGCGCGCACCTTCTGCTCCATGCTTGATCCCGCTCCAATGACCATCCTTCTTGTCCATGCTAGGTCCTTCATTCATAAGCAAAACAAAAGTATCCAATTTAGGCAACATCATATGTTCGTGAACATTAGAAGGATTCGCAAGAAACGAAAGTACCTGATAATTTAGTTGACGTGCGCGTGCTCTAGTAACTGGTCCAGTATGTATAGTTGGTGAAGATGTGGGTGTAACATTAGTAGAGATGTCCTCATCATCCTCCCCTTCTTGAATTGAAGTCGTCCTCGACGGAAGCTCATCATCTTCTCCCAAATAAGGTTTCAAATCTGCAATGTTAAATGTGGGACTAACCCCAAAATCTGCAGGTAGCTCAAGTTTATATGCATTATCATTAATTTTCTGTAAAACCTTAAAGGGACCATCAGCTCGTGGCATTAACTTAGACTTGCGCAAATCAGGAAACCTATCTTTACGTAGATGTAACCAAACAAGATCTCCTGGTTCAAACACAACATGATTTCTACCCTTATCACCAGCAAGCTTGTATCTAGCATTCATTTTCTCAATGTTTTCTTTAGTTAACTCATGCATTTTTAATATCAATTCAGCACGTTGCTTAACATCAAAATTAACCTTCTCCGAAGATGGAAGAGGCAGCAAATCAATAGGTGCACGAGGTAGAAAACCATAAACAATCTCAAAAGGGCACAATTTAGTGGTAGAATGAAATGAACGATTATAAGCAAATTCAATATGAGGTAAACATTCTTCCCACATTTTCAAGTTACTCTGTAAAACAGCCCTAAGCATAGTAGACAAAGTCCTATTGACCACTTAAGTTTGTCCATCAGTTTGGGGCTGACATGTAGTACTAAAAAGTAGTTTAGTCCCCAACTTAGCCCATAAGCATCTCCAAAAATGGCTAAGAAACTTAGTATCACGATCCGAGACAATAGTATTGGGCACACCATGTAAGCGAATAATTTCACGAAAGAATAAATCAGCAACATTAGCAGCATCATCGCTTTTATGACATGGTATAAAATGTGCCATCTTAGAAAATCTATCCACGACAACAAATATGCTATCCCTCCCCTTCTTTGTTCGAGGAAAGCCTAAAACAAAGTCCATTGATATGTCCTCCCACGGAACACTAGGTACAGGTAAAGGCATGTATAAAGCATGAGGATTGAGTCGTGACTTAGCTTTTTGACATGTAGTACAGCGAGCAACAAAACGCTCAACATCCCGTCTCATCTTTGGCCAAAAGAAATGTGTAGCAAGTACATCCTCCGTCTTCTTCACGCCAAAGTGTCCCATTAATCCTCCTCCATGCGCCTCCTGTAACAATAAAAGACGAATAGAGCTAGCTGGAATGCATAGCTTGTTAGAACGGAACACAGATCCATCATTAAGCACAAACTTGTTCCATGTTCTACCCTCTCTGATGAGGACATGACTACCATAGTTACAGCCACAACCCCTGCTAATATACCTACTGGACCAATTACGAGAGATCGTGCACACCAATTAAATTATCAGGTACTTTCGTTTCTTGGTAATGTTTCTAATGTTCATGCGAATATGATGCTGCCTAACGTCGATATATTTCTGTTGCTGACAAATGAAGGACCTAGCATGGACAAGAAGGATGAGCATTGGAGCATGTTCAAACATGAAGATGATGAGGACATAATTATCATGGATATGACCATTAATTCCTCTATATTTGATCAATAAATGAAGTCAATACAAAGGGGCATGATTGTGTGCTGTACAAGAAGTTATTTCACGTCACTTTTTGATGAGGACATCCCTACTAATGTTACACCCATATCCTCACCAACTACACATATTGGACCAGTTACTAGAGCTCGTGCACGTCAACTAAATTATCAGGTACTTTCGTTTCTTGCGAATCCTTCTATTGTTCATGAACATATGATACTGCCTAAATTAGATACTTTTGTTTTGCTTATGAATGAAGGACCTAGCATGGACAAGAAGGATGGTCATTGGAGCGGGATCAAGCATGGAGAAGAAGGTGCGCGCGCGGGAAAGGACAGCGGAGCTTCCAGTGGTGATTATCGCACTTTGAAGCCACCATAAGGCGCGCATGAAGTCTTGGACGAAATACGCGAGATGCCACTTCATTATTTTGGTCCAAGGGCAATTATAGGTGCTGCGTCACCTTAATATTGGGCTGGGCCCATGTAATTTCGAAATACCACCTTATAGGCTGTTTTTAGAGTCCGTATGTGTGGGGAAACCGAGTTAGGGTTGTTTTCGGACCCCACCTCCAAGGGGTCACGAAAATCCCCTCTGTTCCCCCATATATACAGCCCTTAGGGCGTCGTTTAGACTTGGGTTTTAATTAGATATAAGTTAGCCATAGCCGCAACTTCGAGCTCTTCGTTTGTGTCATCCGACCAGGCCAAGACCTCATTGGAACCCCAACTTTCGTAATCATTCATCTTATATTCGCAATATCCAGATTGCAATTCTTAGTTCTTGCTTGTTCTTCGATTGCTTGCAGGGATTAGACCTTCGTGGTCAGGTTGATCGTGCATCCGCGGGATCAATAACCTCTCGGAGTTGGTTTAGCGATCGCTAAGGCGCAACGTCTTCGCACGTTCGTAGTCGGATCGTCAGAGTCATCTCCACCAAATCGATAGTTATCTCTCATCGAAACATCGGGACACCTTCGCCTCTATCACTTTTGGCCCAAGAGAAGATAGAGACCAAGTCTTTCACGTCATGGACTCAGATTCGGACTGCAGAGATATACCCAACTTCAAACAGCCGCCGTTTCTACATATGAACTCCAAATTGGGTGATTCTTTTTTCTGGTGATAGCTTATCTCGTCTAGTTTCCAACGCAATTGGTTTCACCTTCAAATTCCATCGGAGCGTGGAGATATTGCGAAAACGGTGCGACCCAGCAGCAGAATCCGAATCAAATTCCAACTCAATAGGTGTTGCATCACCTTCACATGGGCCCAAGTGCCTTGTACGACCTAGGTTTAGTTTTAGGACTCCTTGGGACGTCCTTCCACCCCCTTGGCCTCCACCCTTTAGTCCTATATAAGTAGATCAACCCCTAGGGTTTTTCTTTGGATTTCTTTTAGTTAAAAAGACTGCTTAGCTAATTGCTGCATCTTCGTGTACTCGGTTTCTGTCCAACGACCAGATCAAGACCGCTTTCGGAATCCCAACTTTATTCATACTTCATCTACATATTCGCAATATTCAGATTGCTTTATCATAGTTCTTGCTTGTTCTTCGATTGCTTGCAGGCACTAGACCTTCGTGGTCAGGTTGAGCTCCGACGTGGTCAATAACCTCCGGAGATTGGTTTAGCGATTGCTAAGGCGCGACGTTGTTGCACGTTCGTAGTCGGATCGTCAGAGTCGTCTCCACCAAATCGATAGTTATCTCTCATCGAAAGATCGGGACACCTCCGCCTCTATCACTCTCTACAATTCTGCAATACATCTTTAAATTCCGCATCATTTACATATTGATCTTTGATTGTCTCTAAACCGAATATCTTGAAGTCAAGTTGTGAAAGCATAGTATAACGGCGAGACAATGCATCAGCAATAATATTATCTTTCCCCTTCTTGTGTTTAATGACATAAGGGAAAGTCTCAATAAATTCAACCCACTTAGCATGTCTACGATTAAGTTTTGCTTGACTTCTTATATGTTTCAAAGATTCATGATCAGAATGTATAACAAATTCTTTGGGCCATAAATAATGTTGCCAAGTTTCTAATGTCCGAACAAGAGCATATAATTCCTTATCATAAGTAGAATAGTTCAGACTAGGCCCACTCAATTTTTCAGAAAAGTATGCAACAGGTTTAGCATCTTGTAATAACACACCTCCCAAAGCAATCCCACTAGCATCGCATTCAAGCTCAAAAGTCCTATTAAAATCAGGAAGTTGGAGCAAAGGAGCATGTGTTAACTTATCTTTCTTATAGAGGCGAAGGTGTCCCGATGTTTCGAAGAGATGATGGAGATCGATTTTGGTGGAGTAGACTTTCTCGACCCGACTACGAACGTGCGAAGACGTTGCGCCTTAGCAATCGCTAAACCAACTCCGAGAGGTTATTGATCCCGCGGATGCACGATCAACCTGACCACGAAGGTCAATTCCTGCAAGCAATCGAAGAACAAGCAAGAACTAAGAATTGCAATCTGGATATTGCGAATATAAGATGAAAGATTAACAGAAGTTGGGGTTCCAATGCGGTCTTGGCCTGGTCGGACGAACACAAACGAAGAACTCGAAGTTGCGGCTATGGCTAACTTAAATCTAATTAAAACCCAAGTCTAAACGACGCCCTAAGGGCTGTATATATGGGGGAACAGAGGGGATTTTCGTGACCCCTTGGAGGTGGGGCCCGAAAACAACCCTAACTCGGTTTCCTCACACATACGGACTCTAAAAACAGCCTATAATGTGGTATTTCGAAATTACATGGGCCTGGCCCAATAATAAGGTGACGCAGCACCTATAATAACCCTTGGACGAAAATATTAATGTGTCATCTTGTGTCTTTCGTCCAAGTCTTCATGCATGCCTTATGGTGGCTTCAAAGTGCGAATATCACCACTGGAAGCTCCATTGTCCTTTCCCGCGCGCGCACCTCCTTCTCCATGCTTGAGCCCGCTCCAATGACCATCCTTCTTATCCATGCTAGGTACTTCAGTCATAAGACAAACAAAAGTATCTAATTTAGGCAGCATCATATGTTCATGAACATTAGAAGGATTCGCAAGAAACGAAAGTACCTGATAATTTAGTTGACGTGCGCGTGCTCTAGTAGCTGGTCCAGTATATGTAGTTGGTGAAGATGTGGGTGCAATATTAGTAGAGATGTCCTCATCATCCTCCCCTTCTTGAATTGAAGTCGTCCTCGACGGAAGCTCATCATCTTCTCCCAAATAAGGTTTCAAATCTGCAATGTTAAATGTGGGACTAACCCCAAAATCTGCAGGTAGCTCAAGTTTATATGCATTATCATTAATTTTCTGTAAAACCTTAAAGGGACGATCAGCTCGTGGAATTAACTTAGACTTGCGCAAATCAGGAAACCTATCTTTACGTAGATGTAACCAAACAAGATCGCCTGGTTCAAACACAACATGCTTTCTACCCTTATCACCAACAATCTTGTATCTAGCATTCATTCTCTCAATGTTTTCTTTAGTTAACTCATGCATTTTTAATATCAATTCAGCACGTTGCTTAGCATCAAAATTAACCTTCTCCGAAGATGTAAGAGGCAGCAAATCAATAGGTGCACGAGGTAGAAAACCATAAACAATCTCAAAAGGGCACATTTTAGTGGTACAATGCAATGAACGATTATAAGCAAATTCAATATGAGGTAAACATTCTTCCCACATTTTCAAGTTACTCTTTCAAACAGCCCTAAGCATAGTAGACAATGTCCTATTGACCACTTCAGTTTTTCCATCAGTTTGGGGATGACATGTAGTACTAAAAAGTAGTTTAGTCCCCAACTTAGCCCATAAGCATCTCCAAACATGACTAAGAAACTTAGTATCACGATCCGAGACAATAGTATTGGGCACACCATGTAAGCGAATAATCTCACGAAAGAATAAATCAACAACATTAGCAGCAGCATCGCTTTTATGACATGGTATAAAATGTGCCATCTTAGAAAATCTATCCACGACAACAAATATGCTATCCCTCCCCTTCTTTGTTCGAGGCAAGCCTAAAACAAAGTCCATGGCTATGTCCTCCCACGGAACACTAGGTACAGGTAAAGGCATGTATAAACCATGAGGATTGAGTCGTGACTTAGCTTTTTGACATGTAGTGCAGCGAGCAACAAAACGCTCAACATCCCGTCTCATCTTTGGCCAAAAGAAATGTGTAGCAAGTATGTCCTCCGTCTTCTTCACGCCAAAGTGTCCCATTAATCCTCCTCCATGCGCCTCCTGCAACAACAAAAGACGAATAGAGCTAGCTGGAATGCATAGCTTGTTAGAACGGAACACAAATCCATCATTAAGCACAACCTTGTTCCATGATCTACCCTCTCTACAATTCTGCAATACATCTTTAAATTCCGCATCTTGTACATATTGATCTTTGATTGTCTCTAAACCGAATATCTTGAAGTCAAGTTGTGAAAGCATAGTATAACGACGAGACAAAGCATCAGCAATAATATTATCTTTCCCCTTCTTGTGTTTAATGACATAAGGGAAAGTCTCAATAAATTCAACCCACTTAGCATGTCTACGATTAAGTTTTGCTTGACTTCTTATGTGTTTCAAAGATTCATGATCAGAATGTATAACAAATTATTTGGGCCATAAATAATGCTGCCAAGTTTCTAAAGTCCGAACAAGAGCATATAATTCCTTATCATAAGTAGAATAGTTCAGACTAGGCCCACTCAATTTTTTAGAAAAGTACGCAACAGGTTTAGCATCTTGTAATAACACACCTCCCAAACCAATCCCACTAGCATCGCATTCAAGCTCAAAAGTCTTATTAAAATCAGAAAGTTGGAGCAAAGGAGCATGTGTTAACTTATCTTTCAATACCGTGAAAGCTTCTTCCTGTGCGGTACCCCAAGTAAAAGGCACATCCTTGCGTGTAAGCTCATTGAGAGGTGCAGCAATGGTGCTGAAATCTCTCACAAAACGCCTATATAATCCAGCGAGGCCAAGAAAACTCCTCACTTGTGTGACCGTTTTGGGTTGCGGCCAACTCTCAATCGCCTCGATCTTGGCTTTATCAACTTCAATTTCCTGTGGAGTAACAACATAGCCAAGAAAAGATACTCGGTCGGTGCAAAAGGTGCACTTCCCAAGGTTACCAAACAAACGTGCATTACGTAGAGCAATAAAAACAGCACGTAAATGATCCAAATGTTCTTCCAAAGATTTGCTATAAATCAGTATATCATCAAAATAGACTACCACAAATCGTCCAATGAAAGCACGTAAAACCTCGTTCATTAATCTCATGAAAGTGCTAGGTGCATTAGTTAACCCAAAAGGCATGACTAACCACTCATATAATCCAAACTTAGTTTTAAATGCCGTTTTCCATTCATCTCCTAATTTCATGCGAATTTGATGGTATCCACTACGCAAATCAACTTTGGAAAACATGGTAGAGCCACTTAATTCATCAAGCATATCATCTAACCTAGGAATAGGATGACGATAATGAATAGTAATATTATTAATGGCTCTACAATCAACACACATACACTATGTTCCATCCTTTTTAGGCACTAATATAACAGGAACAGCACAAGGACTAAGGGATTCACGTATGTAACCTTTGTCGAGTAGCTCTTGTACTTGACGCTGAATCTCCTTCGTCTCCTCCGGATTGGTACGGTATGGCGCACGGTTAGGCAGCGAAGCACCGGGAATTAAGTCAATCTGATGCTCAATCCCTCGAATAGGTGGTAATCCCGGTGGCACGTCTTTTTGAAAGACGTCAATAAACTCCTGCAAAAGGTCAGTGAAAACATGAGGCAAAGAAGGAGGCAATTCCTCAAATGAAAATAAATCTTACTTGCACACAAAAGCATAGCACACATATTGACTAACATCCAAATCCGAAATATCAACCTTAGTAGCAAGCAAAGTTGGACTAGTCAATTTAATTTTATTAGAAACAGCAGAAGAAGATTTGCTATTAGTCTTATGTTGCTCAAATTCTTTGGCTGCTATCTCATTTTCACTCTTATTTTTCTCCTGTTTAGCTTTACTAGCTCTAGCAAGATCATCTTTCACAATTTGTTCAGGAGACATACGAAGTAAAGCAATATTTTTATCCTTATGAACCAGAGTAAACTGATTTGTCCTACCATGGTGTACAACATTCCTATCAAATTGCCATGGTCTACCAAGTAAAAGAGAGCATGCTTGCATGGGTACCACATCACAATCAACATAATCAGCATATGCAGCAATGCTAAAGTGCACACGAACAGAACGTGTTACCGTAATCTTACCACTATTGTTAAACCACTGAATATAGTACGGATACGGGTGTGGTCTTGTGGTGAGAGATAGCTTCTCCACCAACTCCATGCTAGCCAAGTTGTTGAAACTCCCTCCGTCAATGATGATGCGAACTGAACGTTCTTTCACCACTCCCTTTGTGTGTAACAAATTATGCCTCTGGTTTTTCTCGGCCTTCGTTACCTGCACACTTAACACACGTTGAGCAACCAAACTAGCATATTTATCTGCATCATCAGGAGCCATATACTCTATATCATGAGCATCATCATGGGCACCCTGTTCCTCATGAGCAATGAGAACTAAAGTCTCCTCATCATAGTCACTCGCTGACTCATACCCACCATCTGTCGTAATAGTCATCACACGCTTGGAGGGATAGACTTTTGCGAAGTGACCTCCACCTTGGCACCTGCGACATTTAATATCACGATCTCGTGTTTGCCCTGTGGAAGCCATGGATGAAGAAGAACTCGCCGCTGGACCACTCTGTGCACCCTTGAATGGTGGCGCTGGCTGTTTTGGTGGCTCCCTGTAAGAATGAGCGGCTGAAGTAGATGGTGGTGCAGCAGGGCGTGTGGATGTAGAAGCCCCACGCGATGTCCATGATGAATTTCGTCCTGCAGAAAAGTTAGGTCTCGTAGCGGCCTGTCGATCCTGCACTTCACGTTCAGCTTTACAAGCAAGATGAAACAAACGAGTGATAGTAGCATAGTCCTTGTATTCTAGAATAGTTTGTATCTCCCTGTTTAAGCCACCCATAAAACGTGCAAGCATAGCTTCATTATCCTCTACTAGGCCACATCTAATCAATCCAGTTGGTAATTCTTGATAACATTCCTCTACCGAATTTTTTCCTTGTCTCAAACGCTGTAATTTTTGTAGCAATTCACGTTGATAATAAGGAGGAACCCAGCGAGTACGCATAGCATCTTTTAAAGCAGACCAAGTAGTTGGAATATTATTAGCATGCAATCGACAATGTTCAGACCACCAAATAGATGCAAACCCCGTGAATTCACAAACAGCAGCAGTAACACGTCTATTCTCAGGATATTGTAAACATGTAAAGCGTTGTTCAGTTTCTAACTCCCAAGTAAGATAAGCATCAGGAATATATCTACCCTCAAACGGCTTAAGATTCAATTTAAGTTTAGGTACATGTTCATCATCGCGTACCTGAGGGGGTGGTTGGTGTCGACCGTGGCGAATGTTGGGACGTGGACGTCCAGCTGGCTGCTCATAGGCCGCTTCCTGTTCCACCTCCTCCTCGTAATCACCCTCGTAGTTGTCGTCCTGGCCGACGTCAGAAGCAGCAGCAGTAGCAGCAACTGCAGCAGCAGGAGGAGCACCGGCAGCTTGTCCGACCGAAAACAGAATCCGTCGTGCACGTCGTGGTGGCGGTGGCTGTGCTGGAGCGGCAGCAGGCTGTGTAGGTAGGCGTGCGATCAACTCAGTAAACTTGGCGTCGAGCTTGGTGTCGATCATCTTCTCCACGCCATCAATCGCCTCTGTAAATCTGTTCTCGATGTCATTCACCTGTTCAGATATCATTTCTGCAAATTTATCATGTAGCTCCTTGTTTGTCATGTTCTCCCAATCGGGCGCATCCCGCGCCACTTCATCATGGGATCCTGGCATGGTTAGCAGAAATAGAAAACACACAGAAATATGATCCTACTTCTACGAATGGGATGTGGGGTGGTGGAAAGTACAAATCCGTCAAGCTTTTCTTTCGTTCTTACCGATTCTTACCTAGAAGCAGGTGGTGATGTACAACCAACGGGTCAAAACTCTCAGAGATATGGTAGAGCGATGGCCAGGAGGTGTCAAAACGCACGATGTAGAATATATGTGGAGCTGTAGGAAGGCTGACAAGTATGGTAGCAAAAGCTCACCCCTGAAATTTTTGGCTTAACAATTTTTTTCTCTCTTTTTTTTATTTTTTTTGGAAATCACCCCCCTTCTCTGGACGGAAAAAAGTTTGGTGAAATCCGACTCTAACAACTCAAAACTAATCTGGCTACAGAGAGATCACGAACCGTACTGATGGTGGAACTCAACTCGGACTGGTGGGACGTGGTGGTGTATGTGGACTCGTACTGGCGGAACGTGGTAGGATGACTACTGTGCGGCGGCAACGTGGCAAACTGTGATCAGAACTCGAAACTCTAAGTGATAGAGGCGAAGGTGTCCCGATGTTTCGATGAGATGGTGGAGATCGATTTTTTTGGTGGAGTAGACTTTCACGACCCGACTACGAACGTGCGAAGACGTTGCGCCTTAGCAATCGCTAAACCAACTCCGAGAGGTTATTGATCCCGCGGATGCACGATCAACCTGACCACGAAGGTCAATTCCTGCAAGCAATCGAAGAACAAGCAAGAACTAAGAATTGCAATCTGGATATTGCGAATATAAGATGAAAGATTAACAGAAGTTGGGGTTCCAATGCGGTCTTGGCCTGGTCGGACGACACAAACGAAGAACTCGAAGTTGCGGCTATGGCTAACTTAAATCTAATTAAAACCCAAGTCTAAACGACGCCCTAAGGGCTGTATATATGGGGGAACAGAGGGGATTTTCGTGACCCCTTGGAGGTGGGGTCCGAAAACAACCCTAACTCGGTTTCCCCACACATACGGACTCTAAAAACAGCCTATAAGGTGGTATTTCGAAATTACATGGGCCCAGCCCAATATTAAAGTGACGCAGCACCTATAATTGCCCTTGGACGAAAATAATGAAGTGGCATCTCGCGTATTTCGTCCAAGACTTCATGCGCGCCTTATGGTGGCTTCAAAGTGCGATAATCACCACGGGAAGCTCCGCTGTCCTTTCCCGCGCGCGCACCTTCTTCTCCATGCTTGATCCCGCTCCAATGACCGTCCTTCTTGTCCATGCTAGGTCCTTCATTCATAAGCAAAACAAAAGTATCTAATTTAGGCAGTATCATATGTTCATGAACAATAGAAGGATTCGCAAGAAACGAAAGTACCTGATAATTTAGTTGACGTGCACGAGCTCTAGTAACTGGTCCAATATGTGTAGTTGGTGAGGGTATGGGTGTAACATTAGTAGGGATGTCCTCATCATCCTCCCCTTCTTGAATTGAAGTCGTCCTCGACGGAAGCTCATCATCTTCTCCCAAATAAGGCTTCAAATCTGCAATATTAAATGTGGGACTAACCCCAAAGGCTGCAGGTAGCTCAAGTTTATATGCATTATCATTAATTTTCTGCAAAACCTTAAAGGGACCATCAGCTCGAGGCATTAACTTAGACTTGCGCAAATCAGGAAACCTATCTTTACGTAGATGTAACCAAACAAGATCTCCGGGTTCAAACACAACATGCTTTCGACCCCTATCACCAGCAAGCTTGTATCTAGCATTCATGCGCTCAATGTTTTCTTTAGTTAACTCATGCAGTTTTAATATCAATTCAGCACGTTGCTTAGCATCAAAATTAACCTTCTCCGAAGATGGAAGAGGTAGCAAATCAATAGGTGCACGAGGTAGAAAACCATAAACAATCTCAAAAGGGCACATTTTAGTGGTAGAATGCAATGAACGATTATAAGCAAATTCAATATGAGGTAAACATTCTTCCCACTGTTTCAAGTTACTCTTTAAAACAGCCCTAAGCATAGTAGACAAAGTCCTATTGACTACTTCAGTTTGTCCATCAGTTTGGGGATGACATGTAGTACTAAAAAGTAGTTTAGTCCCCAACTTAGCCCATAAGCATCTCCAAAAATGGCTAAGAAACTTAGTATCACGATCCGAGACAATAGTATTGGGCACACCATGTAAGCGAATAATCTCACGAAAGAATAAATCAGCAACATTAGCAGCATCATCGCTTTTATGACATGGTAAAAAATGTGCCATCTTAGAAAATCTATCCACGACAACAAATATGCTATCCCTCCCATTCTTTGTTCGAGGCAAGCCTAAAACAAAGTCCATGGATATGTCCTCCCACGGAACACTAGGTACAGGTAAAGGCATGTATAAACCATGAGGATTGAGTCGTGACTTAGCCTTTTGACATGTAGTGCAGCGAGCAACAAAACGCTCAACATCCCGTCTCATCTTTGGCCAAAAGAAATGTGTAGCAAGTACGTCCTCCGTCTTCTTCACGCCAAAGTGTCCCATTAATCCTCCTCCATGCGCCTCCTGCAACAACAAAAGACGAATAGAGCTAGCTGGAATGCATAGCTTGTTAGAACGGAACACAAATCCATCATTAAGCACAAACTTGTTCCATGTTCTACCCTCTCTACAATTCTGCAATACATCTTTAAATTCCGCATCATTTACGTATTGATCTTTGATTGTCTCTAAACCGAAAATCTTGAAGTCAAGTTGTGAAAGCATAGTATAACGACGAGACAAAGCATCAGCAATAATATTATCTTTCCCCTTCTTGTGTTTAATGACATAAGGGAAAGTCTCAATAAATTCAACCCACTTAGCATGTCTACGATTAAGTTTTGCTTGACTTCTTATGTGTTTCAAAGATTCATGATCAGAATGTATAACAAATTCTTTGGGCCATAAATAATGTTGCCAAGTTTCTAATGTCCGAACAAGAGCATATAATTCCTTATCATAAGTAGAATAGTTCAGACTAGGCCCACTCAATTTTTCAGAAAAGTAAGCAACAGGTTTAGCATCTTGTAATAACACACCTCCCAAACCAATCCCACTAGCATCGCATTCAAGCTCAAAAGTCTTATTAAAATCAGGAAGTTGGAGCAAAGGAGCATGTGTTAACTTATCTTTCAATACGGTGAAGGCTTCTTCCTGTGCGGTACCCCAAGTAAAAGGCACATCCTTGCGTGTAAGCTCATTGAGAGGTGCAGCAATGGTGCTGAAATCTCTCACAAAACGCCTATAGAATCCAGCGAGGCCAAGAAAACTCCTCACTTGTGTGACCGTTTTGGGCTGCGGCCAACTCTCAATCGCCTCGATCTTGGCTTTATCAACTTCAATTCCCTGCGGAGTAACAACATAGCCAAGAAACGATACTCGGTCGGTGCAAAAGGTGCACTTCCCAAGGTTACCAAACAAACGTGCATTACGTAGAGCAATAAAAACAGCACGTAAATGATCCAAATGTTCCTCCAAAGATTTGCTATAAATCAGTATATCATCAAAATAGACTACCACAAATCGTCCAATGAAAGCACGTAAAACCTCGTTCATTAATCTCATGAAAGTGCTAGGTGCATTAGTTAACCCAAAAGGCATGACTAACCACTCATATAATCCAAACTTAGTTTTAAATGCCGTTTTCCATTCATCTCCTAATTTCATGCGAATTTGATGGTATCCACTACGCAAATCAACTTTGGAAAACATGGTAGAGCCACTTAATTCATCAAGCATATCATCTAACCTAGGAATAGGATGACGATAACGAATAGTAATATTATTAATGGCTCGACAATCAACACACATACGCCATGTGCCATCCTTTTTAGGCACTAATATAACAGGAACAGCACAAGGACTAAGGGATTCACGTATGTAACCTTTGTCGAGTAGCTCTTGTACTTGACGCTGAATCTCCTTTGTCTCCTCCGGATTGGTACGGTATGGCGCACGGTTGGGCAGTGAAGCACCGGGAATTAAGTCAATCTGATGCTCAATCCCTCGAATAGGTGGTAATCCCGGTGGTACGTCTTGTGGAAAGACGTCAATAAACTCCTGCAAAAGGTCAGTGACAACAGGAGGCAAAGAAGGAGGCAATTCCTCAAATGAAAACAAAGCTTCTTTGCACACAAAAGCATAGCACACATATTGACTAACATCCAAATCTGAAATATCAACTTTAGTAGCAAGCAAAGTTGGACTAGTCAATTTAATTGCATTAGACACAGCAGAAGAAGATTTGCTATTAGTCTTATGTTGTTGCGCAAATTCTTTGGCTGCTATCTCATTTTCACTCTTATTTTTCTCCTGTTTAGCTTTACTAGCTCTAGCAAGATCATCTTTCACAATTTGTTCAGGAGACATAGGAAGTAAAGCAATATTTTTATCCTGATGAACCAGAGTAAACTGATTTTTCCTACCATGGTGTACAACATTCCTATCAAATTGCCATGGTCTACCAAGTAAAAGAGAGCATGCTTGCATGGGTACCACATCACAATCAACATAATCAGCATATGCAGCAATGCTAAAGTGCACACGAACAGAACGCGTTACCTTAATCTTACCACTATTGTTAAACCACTGAATATAGTACGGATGGGAGTGTGGTCTTGTGGTGAGAGATAGCTTCTCCACCAACTCCATGCTCGCCAAGTTGTTGCAACTCCCTCCGTCAATGATGATGCGAACCGAACGTTCTTTCACCACTCCCTTTGTGTGGAACAAATTATGCCTCTGGTTTTGCTCGGCCTTCGATACCTGCACACTTAACACACGTTGAGCAACCAAACTAGCATATTTATCTGCATCATCAGGAGCCATATACTCTATATCACGAGCATCATCATGGGCACCCTGATCCTCATGAGCAATGAGAACTAAAGTCTCCTCATCATAGTCACTCGCTGACTCATACCCACCATCCGTCGTAATAATCATCACACGCTTGGAGGGACAGTCTTTTGCGAAGTGACCTCCACCTTGGCACCTGCGACATTTAATATCACGATCTCGTGCTTGCCCTGTGGACGCCATGGATGAAGAAGAACTCGCCGCGGGACCACTCTGTGCACCCTTGAATGGTGGCGCTGGCTGTGTCGGTGGCTCCCTGTAAGAATGAGCGGCTGAAGTAGATGGTGGTGCAGCAGGACGTGTGGATGTAGAAGCTCCACGCGATGTCCATGATGTATTTCGTCCTGCAGAAAAGTTAGGTCTCGTAGCGGCCTGTCGATCCTGCACTTCACGTTCAGCTTTACAAGCAAGATGAAACAAACGAGTGATAGTAGTAAAGTCCTTGTATTCTAGAATAGTTTGTATCTCCCTGTTTAAGCCACCCATAAAACGTGCAAGCATAGCTTCATTATCCTCTACAAGGCCGCATCTAATCAATCCAGTTTGTAATTCCTGATAATATTCCTCTACAGAATTTTTTCCTTGTCTCAAACGCTGTAATTTTTGTAACAAGTCACGTTGATAATAAGGAGGAACCCAGCGAGTACGCATAGCATCTTTTAAAGCAGCCCAAGTAGCTGGAATATTATTAGCATGCAATCTACAATGTTCGGACCACCAAATAGATGCAAATCCCGTGAATTCACAAACAGCAGCAGTAACACGTCTATTCTCAGGATATTGTAAACATGTAAAGCGTTGTTCTGTTTCTAACTCCCAAGTAAGATAAACATCAGGAATATATCTACCCTCAAATGGCTTAAGATTCAATTTAAGTTTAGGCACATGTTCATCATCGCGTACCTGAGGGGGTGGTTGGTGTCGACCGTGGCGAATGTTGGGACGTGGACGTCCAGCTGGCTGCTCATAGACCGCTTCCTGTTCCACCTCCTCCTCGTAATCACCCTCGTAGTAGTCGTCCTGGCCGACGTCAGAAGCAGCAGCAGCAGTAGCAGCAACTGCAGCAGCAGGAGGAGCACCAATACCAGCAGCTTGTCCTCGCGGCAACAGAATACGTCGTGCACGTGGTAGTGGCGGTGGCTGTGGCTGTGCTGAAGGTAGGCGTGCGATCAACTCAGTAAACTTGGCGTCTAGCTTGGTGTCGATCATCTTTTCCACGCCGTCAATCGCCTCTGTAAATCTGTTATGGATGTCCTGCACCTGTTCAGACATCATACGTGCAAATTTATCATGTAGCTCCTTGTTTGTCATGTTCTCCCAATCGGGTGCATCCCGCGCCACTTCATCATGTGATCCTGTCATGGTTAGCAAAAATAGAAAACACACAGTAATATGATCCTACTTCTACTAATGGGATGTGGTGTGGTGGAAAGCACAAATCCGTCAAGCTTTTCTTTCGTTCTTACCGATTCTTACCTAGCAGCAGGTGGTGATGTACAACCAACGGGTCAAAACTCTCAGAGATATGGTAGAGCGATGGCCAGGAGGTGTCAAACGCACGATGTAGAATATATGTGGAGCTGTAGGGAGGCTGACAAGTATGGTAGAAAAAACTCAACAGTAATCAAAACAGAGATGCAAAGCTGAATAAACGCTCAACGTGGGTACTGTGCTGATCCTAGGCTAGACCGTACTAGAGACGCGAGCCTAAAACACCAACGAAAGCACGGCGCGGCACGTAAGCAACTGAGAAGCATACTCTGAAAAAAAAAATTTCTCTTTTTTTTTTTTTTTTTTTTTTTTTTTTTTTTTGCGATGCGGGACTGCGGTGGCTGAAAAAAGTGCGAAAAAGTCACTATGGTGGCGAATGTCTCAAAATGAGTTTCTGGACCTAAGGAACGTATGGGCACAAAAAATTTTTACCCCTGAATTTTTTTTTTTTTTTTTTTTTTTTTTTTTTTTTTGGAAATCACCCCCTTCTACGTACGACAAAGATTGGTGAAATCCGACTCTAATCAACTCAAACTAATCTGGCTATGGAGAGGTCACGAACCGTACTGATGATGGAACTCAACTCGGACTCGTGGTACGTGGTGGTGTATATGGACTCTGCTTGGCGGAACGTGGTGGTGTATCTGGACTCTGCTTGGCGGAACGTGGTGGTGTATGTGGACTTGGATTGGCGGAACGTGGTAGGATGACTACTGTGCGGCGGCGACGTGGCAAACTGTGATCAGAACTCGAAACTCTAAGGGAACTAGACGCTAAGATCAGCAACTTGACACAACGATGCAACCGTAAATTCAAGAAAGCAAGTACTGAAAAGAAAACTGGACAAAGGCTCGGACTGTCTTGGGACGTGATGATCTAACCCTAAAATTTTTTTGGCTTTTTCGTGGGCTATAGGTATGACGAACAGAATCAATCTAGACTACGAAAACTGGTAAATCTCACCGAGCAACCTGGAAATCTGATACCACTTGATAGAGGCGAAGGTGTCCCGATGTTTCGATGAGATGGTGGAGATCGATTTTTTTGGTGGAGTAGACTTTCACGACCCGACTACGAACGTGCGAAGACGTTGCGCCTTAGCAATCGCTAAACCAACTCCGAGAGGTTATTGATCCCGCGGATGCACGATCAACCTGACCACGAAGGTCAATTCCTGCAAGCAATCGAAGAACAAGCAAGAACTAAGAATTGCAATCTGGATATTGCGAATATAAGATGAAAGATTAACAGAAGTTGGGGTTCCAATGCGGTCTTGGCCTGGTCGGACGACACAAACGAAGAACTCGAAGTTGCGGCTATGGCTAACTTAAATCTAATTAAAACCCAAGTCTAAACGACGCCCTAAGGGCTGTATATATGGGGGAACAGAGGGGATTTTCGTGACCCCTTGGAGGTGGGGTCCGAAAACAACCCTAACTCGGTTTCCCCACACATACGGACTCTAAAAACAGCCTATAAGGTGGTATTTCGAAATTACATGGGCCCAGCCCAATATTAAAGTGACGCAGCACCTATAATTGCCCTTGGACGAAAATAATGAAGTGGCATCTCGCGTATTTCGTCCAAGACTTCATGCGCGCCTTATGGTGGCTTCAAAGTGCGATAATCACCACGGGAAGCTCCGCTGTCCTTTCCCGCGCGCGCACCTTCTTCTCCATGCTTGATCCCGCTCCAATGACCATCCTTCTTGTCCATGCTAGGTCCTTCATTCATAAGCAAAACAAAAGTATCTAATTTAGGCAGTATCATATGTTCATGAACAATAGAAGGATTCGCAAGAAACGAAAGTACCTGATAATTTAGTTGACGTGCACGAGCTCTAGTAACTGGTCCAATATGTGTAGTTGGTGAGGGTATGGGTGTAACATTAGTAGGGATGTCCTCATCACTAAGGGAACGAGATGCTAAGATCAGCAACTTGACACAACGATGCAACCGTAAATTCAACAAAGCAAGTACTGAAAAGAAAACTGGACAAAGGCTAGGACTGTCTTGGGACGTGATGATCTAACCCTAATTTTTTTTGTTGGCTTTTTCGTGGACTGTAGGTATGAAGAACAGAACCAATCTAGACTACGAAAACTACGTTAAAAAAAGACTACGAAAACTGGTAAATCTCACCGAGCAACCTGGAAATCTGATACCACTTGATAGAGGCGGGGTGTCCCGATCTTTTGATGAGATGATGGAGATCGATTATGGTGGAGTAGACTTTCACGACCCGACTACGAACGTGCGAAGACGTTGCACCTTAGCAATCGCTAAACCAACTCCGAGAGGTTATTGATCCCGCGGATGCACGATCAACCTGACCACGAAGGTCTAATTCCTGCAAGCAATCGAAAGAACAAGCAAGAACTAAGAATTGCAATCTGGATATTGCGAATATAAGATGAATGATTAACGAAAGTTGGGGTTCCAATGCGGTCTTGGCCTGGTCGTATGACACAAACGAAGAGCTCGAAGTTGCGGCTATGGCTAATTTAAATATAATTAAAACCCAAGTCTAAACGACGCCCTAAGGGCTGTATATATGGGGGAACAGAGGGGAATTTCGTGGCCCCTTGGAGGAGGGGTCCGAAAACAACCCTAACTCGTTTTCCCCACACATACGGACTCTAAAAAATAGCCTATTAAGTGTATTTCGAAATTACATGGGCCTGGCCCAATAATAAGGTGACGCAGCACCTATAATAACCCTTGGACGAAAATATTAATGTGGCATCTTGTGTCTTTCGTCCAAGTCTTCATGCACGCCTTATGGTGGCTTCAAAGTGCGAAAATCACCACTGGAAGCTCCATTGTCCTTTCCCGCGCGCGCACCTCTTTCTCCATGCTTGATCCCGCTCCAATGACCATCCTTCTTATCCATGCTAGGTCCTTCATTCATAAGACAAACAAAAGTATCTAATTTAGGAAGCATCATATGTTCATGAACATTAGAAGGATTCGCAAGAAACGAAAGTACCTAATAATTTAGTTGACGTGCGCGTGCTCTAGTAACTGGTCCAGTATGTGTAGTTGGTGAAGATGTGGGTGTAATATTAGTAGAGATGTCCTCATCAGACACCCCGCATTCCTCAATACGCCACCGGAGCAAGCTTCCGGGGTACGGTACCCAACCTTCCCCAGCAAGCTACCCCAAGATTCGCGGACAAGATACCAGTCTTCCTTGACGCGGCATCATACCTGCAACGGTATTGTCAGAAATTCAGTTATTCGAGGAGAGTAAAGACTTCAACATCGTCAGGACCCGCATATGGTTATGGGTATTCTTACCAAGTATGAAAGCTACCCCTGTGCGGATATCACCATGCTCGTAATCAAGGAAGAATTATGCACATGAACGACGGTGAAGAACCTCAACCCTCGGAAAACAAGTCAGGAAAAGAGGCGGATACACATATCAGCCTGGAAGAAAGACTCACAAAGTCAGGAAGAAACACCCTGAAGAAAGGAAGCAGAGAGCATTGAATCATGCTCACATCTTGAAGGCCAGCTCCTCACGACCGACAAGGCCCCGAAGCAGAATAATCTGGAGACCCCGTTCATTGCAACCAAGGTTATCAGGACGAAACAAGAGACAAAAGGGGTTGGTAACCTGGTTATCTCAAAAAATTGCGGCAAAACAACAAGCAGTTATGCAACAAGAAAAGAACCCTGACCAAAGAAAAGCTAGTACAAGAAAGGTGATTGCCGCAGAGGCAAGACCCAGGACAAACAAACATGGAAAGTGTCAAACCTCGCTGCAATCTGAGCAAGCGTGGCACCTCGCAAGTTGTCAGAGGAATGCAACTCTCGAGCCCGAAGGGTTAGGCAAAATGAATCACATGGACCTCAAGTAAAATTGGCCGCGATAATAATCATTCTGAGATACCAACTACCGATGAAGGCCAAGCTCTTGTCAAAGAGGCCAATGCAAAGGATTCAAGACCGTACCATAAATAACGCCCGAGGTACCCCAAACATAGTATGGGTATCGTCAGCATTCAGCCTATGACAAGACATCCCGGTATCATACAAGTTAGAAAATATGAGGATGGAAATCAATAGGAAAGGATGTGAGGTATCAACGAAGAACATTCTGTCAGAGCTACAGATCGGGTGCAGTAAACCCCCTCATCAGAGATATATTGGATGCTACCATGGGAACAGTATGCGGAAAAACGAAATCCGAGCAGCAGCAAGTTTCCGAAGGACGGTAAGTTTGCGATGGTTCCCTGAGCAACCAAATCTCGAGGACGAGATTTTTCTAAGGGGGGTAGGTTTGTGACACCCTGGATTTTGGAACTTTCTTTTTTCAAAAACTTTTCTGATTTATTGCTGGATTTGCTGTTGGATTTGATTTTGAGCACCTTGTTGGACTTGAAACTTGAGCATATTTTCTTTCCATGCTCAAGTGACCCTTGATTTCAAGCCTCTCCATGTCATTCCATTGATTCACCTCATCCAAGCCACCATTTTATTCAAGCATTATATACCTTTTTCCATTAAAAGGGATATTCCAATTATTTGAGGTTTGTGAAGCAACCCCTATTTATATTGCTCCATAAATCCCCAAATAATTCCCACATGTCATTGACATCATATCTCAATTTCTCCAAAAACATTTCATAGCCCAAGAGGATTTTTCCTCTAGAAAAATTCATTTGTCTATGGGGGCAGAATCGAGCTTTGTGAAGGGAGTGCCACTTCTCTTCATCCATTGCTGGTGAAACTTTTTGTGCAATCTCATATGATCATATCATTGATCTCCACGAAATCCCACCACCATTGGCTTAGCCAAACTCCCACAATAAATTCCCAAAGTTTGGGTGCAGCAAGGGGGCATTGTGAAGCAAGTGCATGATAGGGGACCCCATTTGCCTTGAAACTTTTTTATCATGATCCTACCAAAAAATAACTCCACCAAAACAGATTTGAGCCAAATCCCATTACCCATGTGAGTGCACCATCAAGTTTAAGTTTCTGACCAGTGGGCCACATTGTGAAGAAAGTGCTATCTATGTGTGTCCAATGGCCATGAAATTTTATACACATGTGCACCATGCCAGATAGCCCTAGTACACCAATTTTCAGCCAATTCCACAAGTCCTATGAGATGCTAGCCTCAACATTGCATTTCTAGTCCAATTGGACATTTACAAAGGAAGTGCTAGCTAGCTTACTCCAAATGAGATGAAACTTGGTGTACATACTCATCCTAGTGTATGATTGAGCTATCAAAAGATCATGCCTAGGGGAGCTATGTACAAGCCATGCCACAGCACAAACACCTTCTGTAGCATTGCTACATTTGCAAAGGATGTACCATGTACATTGATCCTTTTGATCCCAAACTTTCCAGATCACTAGTCCTTCCTACCCTAAACTTAGAAGACAACTTGGTCCTATCCAAAACCCCACCATGTGAGCTGTGCTTCTGCTCCAAGTTTGCTGCATCAAACTTCTCATTGATATAGAGGTCACCACAGTAGCCCTTTTGACCATTCAAGCACACCACAGTGATCAGCACTCGAAGGACTACACACTCGACATTCTTGGCCATGAAGAAAACCCCATGTGCTCAACTTCCCATTTGGTGGCCATGCTCTTGGCAGCACCTGGCGTGCTCTGGCCGTGCAATGCGCGTGCCCGACGCGTCCACGTCCTACCACAGTGTGTCCTCGTCGTCTTCTTCTCGTCAAGCCGCGCCGCACGGCTTTACTCAGGCCGTGTGCTCCACGCCACCCCGTCCTGTCGCCCTCGTTGGCCGCCAGCTCGACGCACGCCTCGGCCGCACCTCCCCGTCGCGGCCCGGAGCTCGGATCTCCTCTCCCCGTATAAATGGTGCACCCCCGAGCACTCTCCGAGCACCAGCACCTCCACGGCCTCCTCCTAGCCCACTCCCCCTCGCCAATTTCTTCGCCGGAGCCACAGCCAACACCCCACTGTCTCCATGGCAGCCGCTGGCCCCTCCAAAATTAGCGCACCGGGGCTCCTCCTCCTCCCTCGGCCCGCACCTAGACGCGTCCCCTCGCCTCCGCAGCCCGCCTCCACGCCCCGCTGAAGCCGCCTGCGCAGCCTCGCCGCGCGCCCTATGTCGCCGCACCCGACCAGTAGGGGCAGCGCCACCGTCCACCCCTCGCGGTGCCGCGGCCACCGGCGGGTGCGCCAGGGCAGGCCGCACCCAGCGCCGCCACACGGGCCGGCCACCGCGCCACCGCTCGAGGAGCCAGCCTCGGCCGTGGCCCTCCTCCGCTCCGGTCTGGAGGTTGAAGAACGGGAGAAGGGGAGGAGAGAGAGAGGAATCGACCCGACGTGTCATCGGCTCGACGTAGGGTGATGAGGACATGACTACCATAGTTACAGCCACAACCCCTGCTAATATACCTACTGGACCAATTACTAGAGATTGTGCACACCAATTAAATTATCAGGTACTTTCGCTTCTTGGTAATGTTTCTAATGTTCATGTGAATATGATGCTGCCTAACGTCAATATATTTCTGTTGCTGACAAATGAAGGACCTAGCATGGACAAGAAGGATGAGCATTGGAGCATGTTCAAGCATGAAGATGATGAGGACATAATTATCATGGATATGACCATTAATTCCTCTATATTTGATCAAGAAATGAATTCAATACAAAGGGGCATGATTGTGTGTTGTACAAGAAGTTATTTCACATCACTTTTGGCCCAAGAGAAGATAGAGACCAAGTCTTTCACGTCATGGACTCAGATTCGGACTGCAGAGATATACCCAACTTCAAACAGCCTCCGTTTCTACATACGAACTCCAAATTGGGTGATTCTTTTTTCTGGTGATAGCTTATCTCGTCTAGTTTCCAACGCAATTGGTTTCACCTTCAAATTCCTTCGGAGCGTGGAGATATTGCGAAAACGGTGCGACCCAGCAGCAGAATCCGAATCAAAGTCCAACTCAATAGGTGTTGCATCACCTCCACATGGGCCCAAGTGCCTTGTACGACCTAGGTTTAGTTTTAGGACTCCTTGGGACGTCCTTCACCCCCTTGGCCTCCACCCTTTATTCCTATATAAGTAGATCAACCCCTAGGGTTTTTCTTTGGATTTCTTTTAGTTAAAAAGACTGCTTAGCTAATTGCTGCATCTTCGTGTACTCGGTTTGTGTCCAACGACCAGATCAAGACCGCTTTTGGAATCCCAACTTTATTCATACTTCATCTACATATTCGCAATATTCAGATTGCTTTATCATAGTTCTTGCTTGTTCTTCGATTGCTTGCAGACACTAGACCTTCGTGGTCAGGTTGATCGTGCTCCGACGTGGTCAATAACCTCCGGAGATTGGTTTAGCGATTGCTAAGGCGCGACGTTGTTGCACGTTCGTAGTCGGATCGTCAGAGTCGTCTCCACCAAATCGATAGTTATCTCTCATCGAAAGATCGGGACACCCCGCCTCTATCAAGTGGTATCAGTTTTAAGGTTGCTCGGTGAGAATTCCACATCCATATATTAGATCTGTTTTTTATCACCTATCATCCACACAAAAAGCCATAAAAATAGGATTAGATCATCATATCCAAACCAATATGAGACTTCGCAATTTTATTTTCGGTGCTTTGCTTTATTGAATTATCGGTTGCATCGTCGTGTTCAGTTGCTGGTCTTAGTATCTAGTCCTTTAGAGTTTCGAGTTCTGTTCACGTTAGTCACCGCCGCCGCTGCACCATCATCCCATCCGCTGCCTACTTCTACCATCCACCATAGAAAAAGAGAGAAAAAGAGTTGAAAAAAGAGAGAGAAAAGAAAAAGGAAAAAAAGAAAGAAAAAAGGAAAAAAGAGAAAAAAGAAGAAAAATTTCGGATCTATCTCTAGTTGAACTCGTATTTGAAATCTCGTCGGAATCAGTTTTGAGCAGTGTCCACTAAAACGGGCATAACTTCGTCATCCGAAGTCCGTTTTGGCTCCACGAGTACTCAAGTTAAAGATATTTCCGAGCCGCTTCTCAATAGTTCTGGAGCTTGTGTGTTATTTGAAACTCCAGGTCGGCTTCTAAGATGGACTTTTTGACCTCTCAAGTTTCCGAACACAGTTTTTGTCAGATTTCGGGCTGATTCTCAATTTTTTTGACACCTCATCCGAACTCTAAATTGAGTGATTCTTATTGCGTCGAAAAGCTTAAGTCAGTGCCCTATTGGAGGAAAAATATCAAAAAATTAGCAAATATATTTCAGAGGAAACTTGTAGCGAGAATATGGGTGTATCTTGATTTGGAGCCTATTTTCACCATTATCTTTGCTCCGTTGATGATCTTCACTTATATCTTGCTATTCAGAGCTACTTCATATCATTCATCGCTGCTAGTTGTGCTACGCCGTGACCACATTAGTGTTATAGGCTCGCGTCTCTAGTCCGGTCTAGACTAGGACCAGCACAGTATCGTCGTTGAGCGTTAATTCAATTTTGCATCTCTGAATTGATTATTGCTGATATTTTTTCCACCATATTAAAGCCTTCCAAGCTCCACATATTTCTACATCGTGTATACGTGCGTTCACCTGGCAATCGCTCTACTTAATCTTTGGAGTTCTTTGACACCGTTGGTTGCCGATCACCACCTGCTGCATGGTAAGAACTAGTAAGACATTGATATTTGCTATCATGTGAGCGTTTTACCACCACATCCTAGTAGTTCATTGGGACATATACTTGTGATTTGTTTCTTGTTTTCTACTAATCATGGCAGGTTCTGGAGTTAGATCTTCTTGGGCGACAACTATAGTTGGAGATTTGCCACCACCTACAACTACACAACAGTCACTGCAAAAGGTAAACACACATAAGCATGCACATGATCAGGTTATTGTTTCTATACCACACTTTCATGGACGTCTAAGACCTGATTTATACATTGAGTGGGAGTTTGAAATAAATGATATATTTGTTTCCCATAATTTTCTTGAGCATAAGAAAGTAAAAACTACAATTAGTGCTTTCAAAGATTTTGCTTCTATTTGGTGGAATGAATATTGTAGTTTATATCCTGATTATATACCTAATACTTGGAATGATCTCAAACTTGCTATGCGATATAGATTCGTTCCCTCTTATTATACTCGTGACAAGGTTAGGAAATTAAAAAATTTAAAACAAGGTACTAAAACTATTTCAGAATATTATGATGCTTTAGAAACTACATTCTTGCATTCTCTTTTAGAGGAAAGTGAAGAATATTTCATGGACATATTTTGGGAAGGTTTAAACCGTGACATTCAGGATATCCTAATTGATGAAAAGTGTTATCCTATGGATCGTTTGTTTCGTCTTTCTTGTAAAGCTGAACAGGAAATCGACATACGTGTTGCCCAGAAGACGAACAAGCGGAATGTGCAAATACCACAAGTTGAGAAGGTTGTTCCTTCAACCACTATGAGCACTACCATAACTGATAGAGGCGAAGGTGTCCCGATGTTTCGATGAGATGGTGGAGATCGATTTTTTGGTGGAGTAGACTTTCACGACCCGACTACGAACGTGCGAAGACGTTGCGCCTTAGCGATCGCTAAACCAACTCCGAGAGGTTATTGATCCCGCGGATGCACGATCAACCTGACCACGAAGGTCAATTCCTGCAAGCAATCGAAGAACAAGCAAGAACTAAGAATTGCAATCTGGATATTGCGAATATAAGATGAAAGATTAACAGAAGTTGGGGTTCCAATGCGGTCTTGGCCTGGTCGGACGACACAAACGAAGAACTCGAAGTTGCGGCTATGGCTAACTTAAATCTAATTAAAACCCAAGTCTAAACGACGCCCTAAGGGCTGTATATATGGGGGAACAGAGGGGATTTTCGTGACCCCTTGGAGGTGGGGTCCGAAAACAACCCTAACTCGGTTTCCCCACACATACGGACTCTAAAAACAGCCTATAAGGTGGTATTTCGAAATTACATGGGCCCAGCCCAATATTAAAGTGACGCAGCACCTATAATTGCCCTTGGACGAAAATAATGAAGTGGCATCTCGCGTATTTCGTCCAAGACTTCATGCGCGCCTTATGGTGGCTTCAAAGTGCGATAATCACCACGGGAAGCTCCGCTGTCCTTTCCCGCGCGCGCACCTTCTTCTCCATGCTTGATCCCGCTCCAATGACCATCCTTCTTGTCCATGCTAGGTCCTTCATTCATAAGCAAAACAAAAGTATCTAATTTAGGCAGTATCATATGTTCATGAACAATAGAAGGATTCGCAAGAAACGAAAGTACCTGATAATTTAGTTGACGTGCACGAGCTCTAGTAACTGGTCCAATATGTGTAGTTGGTGAGGGTATGGGTGTAACATTAGTAGGGATGTCCTCATCATCCTCCCCTTCTTGAATTGAAGTCGTCCTCGACGGAAGCTCATCATCTTCTCCCAAATAAGGCTTCAAATCTGCAATATTAAATGTGGGACTAACCCCAAAGGCTGCAGGTAGCTCAAGTTTATATGCATTATCATTAATTTTCTGCAAAACCTTAAAGGGACCATCAGCTCGAGGCATTAACTTAGACTTGCGCAAATCAGGAAACCTATCTTTACGTAGATGTAACCAAACAAGATCTCCGGGTTCAAACACAACATGCTTTCGACCCCTATCACCAGCAAGCTTGTATCTAGCATTCATGCGCTCAATGTTTTCTTTAGTTAACTCATGCAGTTTTAATATCAATTCAGCACGTTGCTTAGCATCAAAATTAACCTTCTCCGAAGATGGAAGAGGTAGCAAATCAATAGGTGCACGAGGTAGAAAACCATAAACAATCTCAAAAGGGCACATTTTAGTGGTAGAATGCAATGAATGATTATAAGCAAATTCAATATGAGGTAAACATTCTTCCCACTATTTCAAGTTACTCTTTAAAACAGCCCTAAGCATAGTAGACAAAGTCCTATTGACTACTTCAGTTTGTCCATCAGTTTGGGGATGACATGTAGTACTAAAAAGTAGTTTAGTCCCCAACTTAGCCCATAAGCATCTCCAAAAATGGCTAAGAAACTTAGTATCACGATCCGAGACAATAGTATTGGGCACACCATGTAAGCGAATAATCTCACGAAAGAATAAATCAGCAACATTAGCAGCATCATCGCTTTTATGACATGGTAAAAAATGTGCCATCTTAGAAAATCTATCCACGACAACAAATATGCTATCCCTCCCATTCTTTGTTCGAGGCAAGCCTAAAACAAAGTCCATGGATATGTCCTCCCACGGAACACTAGGTACAGGTAAAGGCATGTATAAACCATGAGGATTGAGTCGTGACTTAGCCTTTTGACATGTAGTGCAGCGAGCAACAAAACGCTCAACATCCCGTCTCATCTTTGGCCAAAAGAAATGTGTAGCAAGTACGTCCTCCGTCTTCTTCACGCCAAAGTGTCCCATTAATGCTCCTCCATGCGCCTCCTGCAACAACAAAAGACGAATAGAGCTAGCTGGAATGCATAGCTTGTTAGAACGGAACACAAATCCATCATTAAGCACAAACTTGTTCCATGTTCTACCCTCTCTACAATTCTGCAATACATCTTTAAATTCCGCATCATTTACGTATTGATCTTTGATTGTCTCTAAACCGAAAATCTTGAAGTCAAGTTGTGAAAGCATAGTATAACGACGAGACAAAGCATCAGCAATAATATTATCTTTCCCCTTCTTGTGTTTAATGACATAAGGGAAAGTCTCAATAAATTCAACCCACTTAGCATGTCTACGATTAAGTTTTGCTTGACTTCTTATGTGTTTCAAAGATTCATGATCAGAATGTATAACAAATTCTTTGGGCCATAAATAATGTTGCCAAGTTTCTAATGTCCGAACAAGAGCATATAATTCCTTATCATAAGTAGAATAGTTCAGACTAGGCCCACTCAATTTTTCAGAAAAGTAAGCAACAGGTTTAGCATCTTGTAATAACACACCTCCCAAACCAATCCCACTAGCATCGCATTCAAGCTCAAAAGTCTTATTAAAATCAGGAAGTTGGAGCAAAGGAGCATGTGTTAACTTATCTTTCAATACGGTGAAGGCTTCTTCCTGTGCGGTACCCCAAGTAAAAGGCACATCCTTGCGTGTAAGCTCATTGAGAGGTGCAGCAATGGTGCTGAAATCTCTCACAAAACGCCTATAGAATCCAGCGAGGCCAAGAAAACTCCTCACTTGTGTGACCGTTTTGGGCTGCGGCCAACTCTCAATCGCCTCGATCTTGGCTTTATCAACTTCAATTCCCTGCGGAGTAACAACATAGCCAAGAAACGATACTCGGTCGGTGCAAAAGGTGCACTTCCCAAGGTTACCAAACAAACGTGCATTACGTAGAGCAATAAAAACAGCACGTAAATGATCCAAATGTTCCTCCAAAGATTTGCTATAAATCAGTATATCATCAAAATAGACTACCACAAATCGTCCAATGAAAGCACGTAAAACCTCGTTCATTAATCTCATGAAAGTGCTAGGTGCATTAGTTAACCCAAAAGGCATGACTAACCACTCATATAATCCAAACTTAGTTTTAAATGCCGTTTTCCATTCATCTCCTAATTTCATGCGAATTTGATGGTATCCACTACGCAAATCAACTTTGGAAAACATGGTAGAGCCACTTAATTCATCAAGCATATCATCTAACCTAGGAATAGGATGACGATAACGAATAGTAATATTATTAATGGCTCGACAATCAACACACATACGCCATGTGCCATCCTTTTTAGGCACTAATATAACAGGAACAGCACAAGGACTAAGGGATTCACGTATGTAACCTTTGTCGAGTAGCTCTTGTACTTGACGCTGAATCTCCTTTGTCTCCTCCGGATTGGTACGGTATGGCGCACGGTTGGGCAGTGAAGCACCGGGAATTAAGTCAATCTGATGCTCAATCCCTCGAATAGGTGGTAATCCCGGTGGTACGTCTTGTGGAAAGACGTCAATAAACTCCTGCAAAAGGTCAGTGACAACAGGAGGCAAAGAAGGAGGCAATTCCTCAAATGAAAACAAAGCTTCTTTGCACACAAAAGCATAGCACACATATTGACTAACATCCAAATCTGAAATATCAACTTTAGTAGCAAGCAAAGTTGGACTAGTCAATTTAATTTCATTAGACACAGCAGAAGAAGATTTGCTATTAGTCTTATGTTGTTGCTCAAATTCTTTGGCTGCTATCTCATTTTCACTCTTATTTTTCTCCTGTTTAGCTTTACTAGCTCTAGCAAGATCATCTTTCACAATTTGTTCAGGAGACATAGGAAGTAAAGCAATATTTTTATCCTGATGAACCAGAGTAAACTGATTTGTCCTACCATGGTGTACAACATTTGATAGAGGCGAAGGTGTCCCGATGTTTCGATGAGATGGTGGAGATCGATTTTTTTGGTGGAGTAGACTTTCACGACCCGACTACGAACGTGCGAAGACGTTGTGCCTTAGCAATCGCTAAACCAACTCCGAGAGGTTATTGATCCCGCGGATGCACGACCAACCTGACCACGAAGGTCAATTCCTGCAAGCAATCGAAGAACAAGCAAGAACTAAGAATTGCAATCTGGATATTGCGAATATAAGATGAAAGATTAACAGAAGTTGGGGTTCCAATGCGGTCTTGGCCTGGTCGGACGACACAAACGAAGAACTCGAAGTTGCGGCTATGGCTAACTTAAATCTAATTAAAACCCAAGTCTAAACGACGCCCTAAGGGCTGTATATATGGGGGAACAGAGGGGATTTTCGTGACCCCTTGGAGGTGGGGTCCGAAAACAACCCTAACTCGGTTTCCCCACACATACGGACTCTAAAAACAGCCTATAAGGTGGTATTTCGAAATTACATGGGCCCAGCCCAATATTAAAGTGACGCAGCACCTATAATTGCCCTTGGACGAAAATAATGAAGTGGCATCTCGCGTATTTCGTCCAAGACTTCATGCGCGCCTTATGGTGGCTTCAAAGTGCGATAATCACCACGGGAAGCTCCGCTGTCCTTTCCCGCGCGCGCACCTTCTTCTCCATGCTTGATCCCGCTCCAATGACCATCCTTCTTGTCCATGCTAGGTCCTTCATTCATAAGCAAAACAAAAGTATCTAATTTAGGCAGTATCATATGTTCATGAACAATAGAAGGATTCGCAAGAAACGAAAGTACCTGATAATTTAGTTGACGTGCACGAGCTCTAGTAACTGGTCCAATATGTGTAGTTGGTGAGGGTATGGGTGTAACATTAGTAGGGATGTCCTCATCAATAACCACATCAATTGTCGTAAGCACTCCAATATCTGATCTATCATCACAAAAAGGTAATGACAAAGGTATGGATCTTTCCCCTCCACATGAGAACCTTGCTGATTTAAAAGCAACATGTGTTGAGCTATCCAGTAGTTTCATCACACAACCAATTTTCGAGAATGTCATAACTTCACATGAAGATGTTGCTTGCCTAATAGACTTTAATACATCATGTCTTGAGTTACCTGTTGATTTGAGCACACCATCTATTTTGGATAATCATGTTACTATTATGAAACTGCCAATTCTTAATCATTTTGATATGACCTCTAATCTTGGTGATGATTCTGCGTCGAATGACTTGTTGCATGACTACTTAGTTAAGCCTGTTGTAGCATGCCCTTCGAAAAACATTAATGTTTCTTCACCGGTATTGGGATGGTTTAATGATGAGCATTGTACATCTTTAGATATGAATAAGAGCTTCACTTATATATGCAAACTGAGTTGCAATACTTTCATGTCGTTTATGTATTGTGATGATCATATATGTTTATATTTCACGACATACGAAAGTTACTCATATATACATGTGTTACATGTCCAAAAACTAAGGGAAGTAAGAATGGATGACATATATATATACAACATGTACACCTTGTCTCTTTTGTTAGCCACATTTCAGATTAAGAAACGCCAGGGACGGCTTTATTTTCAAGAAGGGGAGGATGATGAGGACATGACTACCATAGTTACAGCCACAACCCCTGCTAATATACCTACTGGAGCAATTACTAGAGATCGTGCACACCAATTAAATTATCAGGTACTTTCGTTTCTTGGTAATGTTTCTAATGTTCATGTGAATATGATGCTGCCTAACGTCGATATATTTCTGTTGCTGACAAATGAAGGACCTAGCATGGACAAGAAGGATGAGCATTGGAGCATGTTCAAGCATGAAGATGACAAGGACATAATTATCATGGATATGACCATTAATTCCTCTATATTTGATCAAGAAATGAAGTCAATACAAAGGGGCATGATTGTGTGCTGTACAAGAAGTTATTTCACGTCACTTTTGGCCCAAGAGAAGATAGAGACCAAGTCTTCCACGTCATGGACTCAGATTCGGACTGCAGAGATATACCCAACTTCAAACAGCCGCCTTTTCTACATACGAACTCTAAATTGGGTGATTCTTTTTTCTAGTTATAGCTTATCTCGTCTAGTTTCCAACGCAATTGATTTCACCTTCAAATTCCTTCGGAGCATTGAGATATTGCGAAAACGGTGCGACCCAGCAGCAGAATCCGAATCAAAGTCCAACTCAATAGGTGTTGCATCACCTCCACATGGGCCCAAGTGCCTTGTACGACCTAGGTTTAGTTTTAGGACTCCTTGGGACGTCCTTCCACCCCCTTGGCCTCCACCCTTTAGTCCTATATAAGTAGATCAACCCCTAGGGTTTTTCTTTGGATTTCTTTTAGTTAAAAAGACTGCTTAGCTAATTGCTGCATCTTCGTGTACTCGGTTTGTGTCCAACGACCAGATCAAGACCGCTTTCGGAATCCCAACTTTATTCATACTTCATCTACATATTCGCAATATTCAGATTGCTTTATCATAGTTCTTGCTTGTTCTTCGATTGCTTGCAGGCACTAGACCTTCGTGGTCAGGTTGATCGTGCTCCGACGTGGTCAATAACCTCCGGAGATTGGTTTAGCGATTGCTAAGGCGCGACGTTGTTGCACGTTCAAAGTCGGATCGTCAGAGTCGTCTCCACCAAATCGATAGTTATCTCTCATCGAAAGATCGGGACACCCCGCCTCTATCATAGGGGCACGGGAGACTGACCACTGGGCCCGGCCCATCCTTTTAAGTGGAGACGATTTTCAGGAATACATTTTCTCTATTCGAAAGCGTATTCCTGGCCCCTTCAGCCGAAGTGCGTTTTCGTTAACCGAAAGCGTATTTTCTTCCTTCAACAGCCCAGAATGCGCTTTCGCTTCTAGAAAGCACATTTCCACCTAAAACCAGCTCCCGATACCGTTTCGCGAATATCTCCACACCCGTAACTCCGATTGAGGTGATTATTTTTGCGTTGTTTTCGTATTGAGATCCTCTTCAGTTTGGCATAGGTTGCATGTCATGTTTTTATGTTGTTATTTTCTGGTCAAACAAAAGATGGCGTTTAACCTTTTGCCCATTGCTTTATTTGAAATATTTTTGCAGGGCGTTGTCGGTGTCCATGACCGAGGGTGTTTCACACCTTATTGGTGAAGGCAAGCCACAATACCCTTTGCAGCTTTGCAAAGCTTCGACGTGCTTTAAAAATTGCTTTTCGATGATATGCTATATCAATGACCGTGGTCATGTTGCCATGCTATGATTGATGTTATACTGCCATGCTATCTTTGAATGTGCTACTACTATGACATGCCTTGATCATGTTACCTTCATGCTATTCTTTGCGCATGTAATTGCCATGTCATACTCTGCATCATCGTAACCACGCTATACCACCACCATGATTAATTTTCTCATGTTATGCTTAACTGCATCCACGTTGTTGCCATGTTAATAATCTTGATCATTGTAACACGGATAAGTTCACCATCTAATATGTGCTTGATCATGTCTGAAAGTATTATGCTAGTGTTCTATGCATTGTTATGATCTGATTTACTCATGTTGCACCTGATACTTGTGTTTGCTGTTGTGGACATGCTGATGAGGACATCTCTACTAATGTTACACCCACATCTTCACCAACTACACATACTGGACCAGTTACTAGAGCACGCGCACGTCAACTAAATTATCAGGTACTTTCGTTTCTTGCGAATCCTTCTAATGTTCAGGAACATATGATGCTGCCTAAATTAGATACTTTTGTTTGTCTTATGAATGAAGGACCTAGCATGGATAAGAAGGATGGTCATTGGAGCGGGATCAAGCATGGAGATGGAGGTGCGCGCGCGGGAAAGGACAATGGAGCTTCCAGTGGTGATTTTCGCACTTTGAGGCCACCATAAGGCGTGCATGAAGACTTGGACGAGAGATACAAGATGCCACATTAATATTTTCGTCCAAGGGTTATTATAGGTGCTGCGTCACCTTATTATTGGGCCAGGCCCATGTAATTTCGAAATACACTTAATAGGCTATTTTTTTAGAGTCCGTATGTGTGGGGAAACCGAGTAAGGGTTGTTTTCGGACCCCTCCTCCAAGGGGACACGAAATTCCCATCTGTTCCCCCATATATACAGCCCTTAGGGCGTCGTTTAGACTTGGGTTTTAATTAGATTTAAGTTAGCCATAGCCGCAACTTCGAGCTCTTCGTTTGTGTCATCCGACCAGGCCAAGACCGCATTGGAACCCCAACTTTCGTAACCATTCATCTTATATTCGCAATATCCAGATTGCAATTCTTAGTTCTTGCTTGTTCTTCGATAGTTTGCAGGAATTAGACCTTCGTGGTCAGGTTGATCGTGCATCCGCGGGATCAATAACCTCTCGGAGTTGGTTTAGCGATCGCTAAGGCGCAACGTCTTCGCACGTTCGTAGTCGGATCGTGAAAGTCGTCTCTACCATAATCGATCTCCACCATCTCATCGAAACATCGGGACACCTTCGCCTCTATCACATGCTCCATGACAAGTTGATCAGGTGCCACCGAACCGGACTTATCCGTGCAGCCACATTTGCTTGTATGGGCAGGCCTTGAATCGGTCTACCGGTCGGCGTCTCTTATATGTATCACCAAAGAGGGGAGGCTATGCGCGGCAGTTGCCTTCGCCGGGTAAATGGCGATAGTCTTGACAGCCAGAGTATGTTTTGCGCGCGGTCCCTGACGGGGGACAAAGTTTATGGACCAAGTGATGGTTCAGGCCATGCGATGGCCGGATTGGTTGGGTGGTAACGGAGGACACCTAACCACAGGGCTACCCAAGACGGGATGTCGGTGATACGGTAGGAGGGACACGCGGTAGCATCGGTCTCGTTGGAGAAGTCCTAGTTCACTCATGCGATACGAGTTCCAAGGATCATGTGGGACAAGTACCGGGGTGTTGGATGGAGGAAGAACTCTATAGTGTGGGTAACGTGCACAAACTCTGCAGAGTCACATAAATCTATTCGAATAACCGCGTCCACAGTAATGGACACAGTTCGTACTAGGTCACACCATATGATCAACATGAGTTCGGTGGTATGTTTGTGGTAAGTGGTTTGCTCATGCGATGACCGGATTGGTTGTGTGGTAACGAAGGACACCTAACCCGTTGAATGGTCACGCGATGAGCCGTTTGGTCATGCGACGACCCGTGGAAGCGATTGGTCAAGGTGCGCGCGCGGGAAAGGACAGCGGAGCTTCCCGTGGTGATTATCGCACTTTGAAGCCACCATAAGGCGCGCATGAAGTCTTGGACGAAATACGCGAGATGCCACTTCATTATTTTCGTCCAAGGGCAATTATAGGTGCTGCGTCACTTTAATATTGGGCTGGGCCCATGTAATTTCGAAATACCACCTTATAGGCTGTTTTTAGAGTCCGTATGTGTGGGGAAACCGAGTTAGGGTTGTTTTCGGACCCCACCTCCAAGGGGTCACGAAAATCCCCTCTGTTCCCCCATATATACAGCCCTTAGGGCGTCGTTTAGACTTGGGTTTTAATTAGATTTAAGTTAGCCATAGCCGCAACTTCGAGTTCTTCGTTTGTGTCGTCCGACCAGGCCAAGACCGCATTGGAACCCCAACTTCTGTTAATCTTTCATCTTATATTCGCAATATCCAGATTGCAATTCTTAGTTCTTGCTTGTTCTTCGATTGCTTGCAGGAATTGACCTTCGTGGTCAGGTTGGTCGTGCATCCGCGGGATCAATAACCTCTCGGAGTTGGTTTAGCGATTGCTAAGGCACAACGTCTTCGCACGTTCGTAGTCGGGTCGTGAAAGTCTACTCCACCAAAAAAATCGATCTCCACCATCTCATCGAAACATCGGGACACCTTCGCCTCTATCACTAGTTCCTTAGAGTTTCGAGTTCTGATCATAGTTTGTCACGCCGCCGCCGCACTAGTTCCATCCGTCCGCTGCCACCAGTCCGAGTCTAGAAACACCACCACGTTCCGCCAACCCGAGTCCATATACACCACCACGACCTACCAATCCAAGTTGAGTTCCATCACCCGTTCGGTTTGTGATATCTCCGTAGCCAGAATAGATTTGAGTTGATTAGAGTCGGATTTCACCAATCTTTGTCGTACGTAGAAGGGGGTGATTTCCAAAAAAAAAAAGAAAAAAAAGAGTCTGGCACGCTTTCCAGAGCAATTTTTAGGCCAAAAATTTCAAGGGTGAAAAACTTCGTGCCCATACCTTCCTTAGGTCCAGAAACTCATTTTGAGACATTCGCTACCATAGTGATTTTTTCGCACTTTTTCAGCCACCGCAGTCCCGAATCGCCAAAAAAAAGGCAAAAAAAAAGAGAGAAAAAATTCAGAGTGTGCTTCTCAGTTGTTTACGTGTCGCGCTGTGCTTTCGTTGGTGTTTTAGGCTCGCGTCTCTAGTACGGTCTAGCCTAGGATCAGCACAGTACCGACGTTGAGTGTTTATTCAGCTTTGCATCTCTGTTTTGATTACTGTTGAGCTTTTGTTACCGTACTTGTCAGCCTTCCTACAGCTCCACATATATTCTACATCGTGCGTTTTGACACCTCCTGGCCATCGCTCTACCACATCTCTAAGAGTTTTGACCCGTTGGTTGTACATCACCACCTGCTGCTCGGTAAGAATCGGTAAGAACGAAAGAAAAGCTTGACGGATTTGTGCTTTCCACCACTCCACATCCCATTAGTAGAAGTAGGATCATATTTCTGTGTGTTTTCTATTTCTGCTAACCATGCCAGGATCACATGATGAAGTGGCGCGGGATGCGCCTGATTGGGAGAACATGACAAACAAGGAATTACATGATAAATTTGCACAAATGATGTCTGAACAGGTGAATGACATCGAGAACAGATTTACAGAGGCGATTGATGGCGTGGAGAAGATGATCGACACCAAGCTCGACGCCAAGTTTACTGAGTTGATCGCACGCCTACCTACACAGCCTGCTGTCGCTCCAGCACAGCCACCGCCACCACGACGTGCACGACGTATTCTGTTTCCGGGCGGACAAGCTGCTGGTATTGGTGCTCCTCCTGCTGCTGCAGTTACTGCTACTGCTGCTGCTTCTAACGTCGGCCAGGACGACAACTACGAGGGTGATTACGAGGAGGAAGTGGAACAGGAAGCGGCCTATGAACAGCCAGCTGGACGTCCACGTCCCAACATTCGCCACGGTCGACACCAACCACCCCCTCCGGTACGAGATGATGAATATGTGCCTAAACTTAAATTGAATCTTAAGCCATTTGAGGGTAGATATATTCCTGATGCTTATCGTACTTGGGAGTTAGAAACTGAACAACGCTTTACATGTTTACAATATCCTAAGAATAGACGTGTTACTGCTGCTGTTTGTGAATTCACGGGGTTTGCATCTATTTGGTGGTCTGAACATTGTAGATTGCATGTTAATAATATTCCATCTACTTGGGCTGTTTTAAAAGATGCTATTCGTACTCGCTGGGTTCCTCCTTATTATCAACGTGAATTGCTACAAAAATTACAGCGTTTGAGACAAGGAAAAAATTCTGTAGAGGAATATTATCAGGAATTACAAACTGGATTGATTAGATGTGGCCTAGTAGAGGATAATGAAGCTATGCTTGCACGTTTTATGGGTGGCTTAAACAAGGAGATACAAACTATTCTAGAATACAAGGACTATGCTACTTTCACTCGTTTGTTTCATCTTGCTTGTAAAGCTGAACGTGAAGTGCAGGATCGACAGGCCACTACGAGACCTAACTTTTCTGCAGGACGAAATACATCATGGACATCGCGTGGAGCTTCTACATCCACACGTCCTGCTGCACCACCATCTACTTCAGCCGCTCATTCTTACAGGGAGCCACCAAAACAGCCAGCGCCACCATTCAAGGGTGCACAGAGTGGTCCAGCGGCGAGTTCTTCTTCATCCATGGCTTCCACAGGGCAAACACGAGATCGTGATATCAAATGTCGCAGGTGCCAAGGTGGAGGTCACTTCGCCAAAGACTGTCCCTCCAAGCGTGTGATGACTATTACGGTGGATGGTGGGTATGAGTCAGCGAGTGACTGTGACGAGGAGACTTTAGTTCTCATTGCTCATGAGGAACAGGGTGCCCATGATGATGCTTATGATATAGAGTATATGGCTCCTGATGATGCGGATAAATATGCTAGTTTGGTTGCTCAACGTGTGTTAAGTGTGCAGGTAACGAAGGACGAGCAAAACCAGAGGCATAATTTGTTCCACACAAAGGGAGTGGTGAAAGAACGTTCGGTTCGCATCATTATTGACGGAGGGAGTTGCAACAACTTGGCTAGCATGGAGTTGGTGGAGAAGCTATCTCTCACCACAAGACCACACCCCCATCCGTACTATATTCAGTGGTTTAACAATAGTGGTAAGATTAAGGTAACGCGTTTTGTTCGTGTGCACTTTAGCATTGCTGTATATGGTGATTATGGTGATTGTGATGTGGTACCCATGCAAGCATGCTCTCTTTTACTTGGTAGACCATGGACATTTGATAGGAATTTTGTACACCATAGTAGGACAAATCAGTTTACTCTGGTTCATCAGGATAAAAATATTGCTTTACTTCCTATGTCTCTTGAACAAATTGTGAAAGATGATCTTGCTAGAGCTAGTAAAGCTAAACAGGAGAAAAATAAGAGTGAAAATGAGATAGCAGCTAAAGAATTTGAGCAACAACATAAGACTAATAGCAAATCTTCTTCTGCTGTTTCTAATGAAATTAAATTGACTAATCCAACTTTGCTTGCTACTAAGGTTGATATTTCGGATTTGGATGTTAGTCAATATGTGTGCTATGCTTTTGTGTGCAAAGAAGCTTTGTTTTCATTTGAGGAATTGCCTCCTTCTTTGCCTCCTGTTGTCACTGACCTTTTGCAGGAGTTTATTGACGTCTTTCCACAAGACGTGCCACCGGGATTACCACCTATTCGAGGGATTGAGCATCAGATTGACTTAATTCCCGGTGCTTCGCTGCCTAACCGTGCGCTATACCGTACCAATCCGGAGGAGACGAAGGAGATTCAGCGTCAAGTACAAGAGCTACTCGACAAAGGTTACATACGTGAATCCCTTAGTCCTTGTGCTGTTCCTGTTATATTAGTGCCTAAAAAGGATGGAACATGGCGTATGTGTATTGATTGTAGAGCCATTAATAATATTACTATTCGTTGTCGTCATCCTATTCCTAGGTTAGATAATATGCTTGATGAATTAAGTGGCTCTACCATGTTTTCCAAAGTTGATTTGCGTAGTGGATACCATCAAATTCGCATGAAATTAGGGGATGAATGGAAAACGGCATTTAAAACTAAGTTTGGATTATATGAGTGGTTAGTCATGCCTTTTGGGTTAACTAATGCACCTAGCACTTTCATGAGATTAATGAACGAGGTTTTACGTGCTTTCATTGGACGATTTGTGGTAGTCTATTTTGATGATATACTGATTTATAGCAAATCTTTGGAGGAACATTTGGATCATTTACGTGCTGTTTTTATTTCTCTACGTAATGCACGTTTGTTTGGTAACCTTGGGAAGTGCACCTTTTGCACCGACCGAGTATCGTTTCTTGGCTATGTTGTTACTCCGCAGCGAATTGAAGTTGATAAAGCCAAGATCGAGGCGATTGAGAGTTGGCCGCAGCCCAAAACGGTCACACAAGTGAGAAGTTTTCTTGGCCTCGCTGGATTCTATAGGCGTTTTGTGAGAGATTTCAGCACCATTGCTGCACCTCTCAATGAGCTTACACGCAAGGATGTGCCTTTTACTTGGGGTACCGCACAGGAAGAAGCCTTCACGGTATTGAAAGATAAGTTAACACATGTCAAAAAGCTAAGTCACGACTCAATCCTCATGGTTTATACATGCCTTTACCTGTACCTAGTGTTCCTTGGGAGGACATATCCATGGACTTTGTTTTAGGCTTGCCTCGAACAAAGAAGGGGAGGGATAGCATATTTGTTGTCGTGGATAGATTTTCTAAGATGGCACATTTTATACCATGTCATAAAAGCGATGATGCTGCTAATGTTGCTGATTTATTCTTTCGTGAGATTATTCGTTTACATGGTGTGCCCAATACTATTGTCTCGGATCGTGATACTAAGTTTCTTAGCCATTTTTGGAGATGCTTATGGGCTAAGTTGGGGACTAAACTACTTTTTAGTACTACATGTCATCCCCAAACTGATGGACAAACTGAAGTGATCAATAGGACATTGTCTACTATGCTTAGGGTTGTTTTAAAGAGTAACTTGAAAATGTGGGAAGAATGTTTACCTCATATTGAATTTGCTTATAATCGTTCATTTCATTCTACCACTAAAATGTGCCCTTTTGAGATTGTTTATGGTTTTCTACCTCGTGCACCTATTGATTTGCTGCCTCTTCCATCTTCGGAGAAGGTTAATTTTGATGCTAAGCAACGTGCTGAATTGATATTAAAAATGCATGAGTTAACTAAAGAAAACATTGAGCGAATGAATGCTAGATACAAGCTTGCTGGTGATAGGGGTCGAAAGCATGTTGTGTTTGAACCCGGAGATCTTGTTTGGTTACATTTACGTAAAGATAGGTTTCCTGATTTGCGCAAGTCTAAGTAAAACCTTAAAGGGACCATCAGCTCGTGGCATTAACTTAGACTTGCGCAAATCAGGAAACCTATCTTTACGTAGATGTAACCAAAAAAGATCTCCTGGTTGAAACACAACATGCTTTCTACCCTTATCACCAGCAAGCTTGTATCTAGCATTCATTTTCTCAATGTTTTCTTTAGTTAACTCATGCATTTTTAATATCAATTCAGCACGTTGCTTAGCATCAAAATTAACCTTCTCCGAAGATGGAAGAGGCAGCAAATCAATAGGTGCACGAGGTAGAAAACCATAAACAATCTCAAAAGGGCACATTTTAGTGGTAGAATGAAATGAACGATTATAAGCAAATTTAATATGAGTTAAACATTCTTCCCACATTTTCAAGTTACTCTTTAAAAAAGCCCTAAGCATAGTAGACAATGTCCTATTGACCACTTCAGTTTGTCCATCAGTTTGGGGATGACATGTAGTACTAAAAAGTAGTTTAGTCCCCAACTTAGCCCATAAGCATCTCCAAAAATGGCTAAGACACTTAGTATCACGATCCGAGACAATAGTATTGGGCACACCATGTAAACGAATAATCTCACGAAAGGATAAATCAGCAACATTAGAAGCATCATCGCTTTTATGTCATGAAGGACCTAGCATGGACAAGAAGGACGGTCATTGGAGCGGGATCAAGCATGGAGAAGAAGGTGCGCGCGCGGGAAAGAACAATGGAGCTTCCAGTGGGGATTTTCGCACTTTGAAACCACCATAAGGCATGCATGAAGGCTTGGACGAAATACACGAGATGTCACTTCATTGTTTTCGTCCAAGAGCAATTATAGGTGCTGCGTCACCTTAATATTGGGCTGGGCCCATGTAATTTCGAAATACACTTAATAGGCTATTTTTTAGAGTCCGTATGTGTGGGGAAACCGAGTTAGGGTTGTTTTCGGACCCCTCCTCCAAGGGGCCACGAAATTCCCCTCTGTTCCCCCATATATACAGCCCTTAGGGCGTCGTTTAGACTTGGGTTTTAATTAGATTTAAGTTAGCCATAGCCGCAACTTCGAGCTCTTCGTTTGTGTCATCCGACCAGGCCAAGGCCTCATTGGAACCCCAACTTTCGTAATCATTCATCTTATATTCGCAATATCCAGATTGCAATTCTTAGTTCTTGCTTGTTCTTCGATTGCTTGCAGGAATTAGACCTTCGTGGTCAGGTTGATCGTGCATCCGCGGGATCAATAACCTCTCGGAGTTGGTTTAGCGATCGCTAAGGCGCAACGTCTTCGCACGTTCGCAGTCGGATCGTGAAAGTCGTCTCCACCATAATCGATCTCCACCATCTCATCGAAACATCGGGACACCTTCGCTTCTATCAGGAGGTCGCCATCCTTCTCGCTGATGTCGGACGTCCGAATTGGGTCGGACGTCCGATGTCCAGAATCTTGTCCATCTTCGCCTCCTCCGTCCAGCGCATATCATCGCCTCCTCCGTCCTGTTGTTGTCGTGCCCATATCACTAGCCTCAGCTCTACACCAAGCAGCAGCATAACTCTAGCAGCGGAATATCGACGGCAGCGGAACAATAACGGCGGTGACGAACTCCAATCCATAGGGACACTGGCTTTGACACCTCCTAGCTCGCAAACACCGGGAACGTCGTCCTACGGATCCAAAGCACGGCCTGCAAATCTGGCATAACACGTCAGGTCAGTACATTGAATGTACTTGCAAGCTCACAACAACCATGCAACAAGGCAAAACAATAACATGGCAGCAGGTTAAAGTATATTAGTGAATTAAACAGGTGAGCAACAATATCATGCAAACAGATGATCATGAAGCATATTAACAGTATTAAGACTAATGCACACACACAATGGGCCCCACATGATCGTCGCATGATCACGTGGCTTACCTCGGAGTCCTTACAGACTCAAGCACCGGGTCACTTCGTGACCAATCACTTCCACAGGTCGTCGCATGACACAACGGGTCATCGCACGACCGTCCAACGGGTTAGGTGTCCTCCGTTACCACCCAACCAATCCACTCATCGCATGACCATCCACTTACCACAAACTTGCCACCGTACTCAAGTTGATCATATGGTGTGATCTAGTACGAACTGTGTCCCATGACCGAGGACGCGGCTATTCGAATAGATTTTGACTCTGCAGAGTTTGTGCACGTTACCCACATTATGGAGTTCCTCCTCCATCCAGCACCCTGGTACTTGTCCCACGGGATCCTTGGAACTCGCACCGCAGGAGTGGGCTAGGACATCTCCAACGAGACCGATATACCGAGTGTCCCTCTTACCGTATCACCGACATTCCGTCTTGGGTAGCCCTGTGATTATGATGGTGCAAAGTATAACATGACATGATTAAAACACAGCATGGATATAACATGGCAAAGCATAGCATGGTAATGATAACATCAATCATAGCATAGCATCATGATCATGGTCAACGATATAAACATATCACTGTAAAGCAATTTTAAAAGCACGTCAAAGCTTTGCAAAGGTGCAAAGGGTATTGTGGCTTGCCTTCACCAAAGTGGTGTGAAACACCCTCGGTCTCGGTCACCAACAACGCCCTGCAAAAACCGAACAAAATGGCATGGCGAGAAGGGGGGTCAGACCACTTTGACCTGACCAGCAAAATACCACAAAGAACCAAGGCATAAGACCTATGCCAACGCGAAGAGGATCTCGAAAGGAAACCAACGCAAAAAGAATCACCTCGATCGGAGTTACGGTCGCGGAGATACGACCGAAACGGTGTCGGAGGGGCTAGCTGAGGTGGAAATACGCTTTCCAGACGGTGAAAGCGCACTTCAGGCTATTGCGGGAGAAAATACGCTTTCTGCGACAGAAAGCGCCTTCCGGGATGAAGACAACGGAAGTACGCCTTCGATCAGCGAAGACGTATTACGCCTAAAGAAACGTGGAAAGCGCCTCCTAGTAGGGGAGACGTATTCCGCAAATACGCGGCGGGCCCATGGCCTTAGCCACTTACAGGCGGGGCCTGCCTGTCATCCTCCCTTTCCCCTTCCTCTGTCTTCTTCCTTCGAACGCGGGAGCAGGGGAGGGCCGCGAACAACACCGGCGAGGGGAGGGGGCGGGGCGAGCTCGCCGGGGCCGTCTGCCCATCGCGGCGCACCGACCCGCTTCTGCTGGTGGCCCAGGCACCTCGGGGTGGCCGGCAACGACGACGCGCCGTGGCGGGGCGCGGCGGCCGCGGTCGTGACTGGAGCCTGGTCGGGCCGGCAAGGGAGGGGCTCCAGCGGGTAAGGGGAGCAGACGAGCCCACTGGAGGGGTTCTGGGGGAGCTGCGGGATGGGGAGAAGGGAGAGAGAGGCTCGGGGCGGCTCCAATTCGGAAGGAGGCCTGCGGCGGACAGGGTGGCCGCGAGGCCATATGGGGAGGCCTCGGCTCGATTAGCTGGGCGAGGAGAGAGCTAGAAGGGAGAGGAGCCGCTGGGTGTGCTCTGGAGGGCTCGGAGGCACCTCCTCTTATAGCCACGGTGAGGATTCCGTGGTCAGGCGGCGCCAAGGGGAACACACAGATGCTCGGGGTGAGCTGGCGGCCAGTGAGGGCGACGGGACGAGCTGGTGTGGAGCACGCGCGCTCAGCAAAGCCGGGCGGCGCGGCAGGACATGAAGAAAACGACGGGTACGCTCTGTGGCATGAGGTGGACGTGTCGGGCACGCGCGGCGCGCGGCTAGAGCACGCCGTTTGCGTCCAAGAGCATGGCCACCAAGGGAAAGTTGAGCACATGGAGTTTTCTTCGTGGCCAAGAACGTCTAGTGTGAAGTCCTTTCATCCCCGATGACAACAGTGCAAAAATACTGGACAAAGGTGCTATGGTGTGAGCTGGATCCCTCTGGAAAGTTTGATACAACAAACTTGGGCAAGAAGATAAGATCACATGCTGGGGTTTTGGATAGGGTCAAGCTGTCTACTGGGCTAGGGGTACAAGGGACTAGGCTTCTGTGTAGTTTGGGCTCACACAAAGCAATGTAAATGGTACCTGCTTTGTAAATGGCATCATGAGGCAGAAGGTGTTTGTAATGTTGCATGGCTTGTACATAGCTGCCCTAAACATGATATTTTGCAGAGCTCAATCATACATTAGGATGAGTATGTATGCCAAGTTTCACATCATTTGGAGCAATATTGTTGGTACTTACTTTGTAAAGCACCAAGTAGGCCAGAATGGTGTTGGTGAGGCTAGCATCATGTAGGATTACTGGAATTGGCTGAAAATTTGTTTAGCTTGGTTATTTGGCATGGTGCACATGTGTATAAAATTTCATACTCATTGGACACACATAGATAGCACTTGCTTCACAATGTGGCCCACTGACCAGAAACTTAAACATGATGGTGCACACACATGGGTGATTGGATTTGGCTCAAATCTGGTTTGGTGGAGTCATTTGGTGGTAGGATCATGCTCAAAAAGTTTCAAGGAAAATGGGATCCCCTATCATGCCCTTTCTTCACAATGCCCCCTTGCTGCATCCAAACCTTGGGAATTTATTGTGGGAGTTTGGCTAATCAAATGGTGGTGGAATTTGGTGGAGATCAATGATATGATCATATGAGATTGCACAAAAAGTTTCACCATCAATGGATCAAGAGAAATGGCACTCCCTTCACAAAGCTCCATTCTGCCCCCACAGATAAATGAATTTTTCTAGAGGAAAAATCCACTTGGGCTATGAAATGTTTTTGGAGGATTTGGCAAGATATGATGTCAATGACATGTGGGAATTATTTGGAGATTTATGGAGCAATATAAATAGGGGTTGCTTCACAAATCTCAAATAATAGGAATATTCCTTTTATTAGAAAAAGGAATATATGGCTTGAATAAAATGGTGGCTTGGATGAGATGGGTCCATGGAGAGGCTTGGATTCAAGGGTCACTTGAGCATGGAAAGAAAATATGCTCAAGTTTCAAGTCCAACGAGGTGATCAAAATCAAATCAAATCGCAAATCCAAAAATAAATCCGAAAAGTTTTTGGAAAAAGAAAGTTCCAAAATCCAGGGTGTCACAAACCTACCCCCCTTAGAAAAATCTCGTCCTCAAGATTTGGTTGCTCAGGGAACCATCGCAAACTTACCGTCCTTCGGAAACTTGCTGCTTCGCAGATTTCCTTTTTACCGCATACTGTTCCCATGGTAGCATCCAATATATCTGCTGAGGGGGTTTACTTCACCCGATCTGTAGCTCTGACAGAATGTTCTTCCTTGATACCTCACATCCTTTCCTGCTGATTTCCATCCTCATATCTTCTGACTTGTATGATAACGGGATGTCTTGTCATAGGTTGAATGCTGACGATACCCATGCTGTGTCTAGGGTACCTCGGGCTTGATTCGTGGTACGGTCTTGAATCCTTTGCATTGGTCTCTTCGACGCGAGCTTCGCCTTCATCGGTAGTTGGTATCTCAGAATGTTTACTATCGGGACCTTGACTGACGGCACGTGGGATTGCCTTGCATTTCTTTTGGGCCTGACCAGCGTGCTCAAGGATTCGAAGCGGGGCACAAGTTCTGGACATGTACTCATGCTGAGATTTGCCTGGAAGGTTGCACATTCCGGGTGGCGATAGGTCCATATATGCTTCAATCCGGTTCTTGTGTTTAAAATGCCGAGTTGAGCGGGTGACCTTTAATGAAGCAAACTGGGGTATCTCGGCAAGACGGACGATGCCGAACTTGAGTACTTGCTCGGGCTAACTGGATCGGTACACGGTCCTTGGCCCATAGTGAATGAGCTTTCTTTGTGGTAGATATCCACGGTGGTCCACATGACTTCAACTGCTCGCGGAAAATTTGACTTGAGGCCCATGCAATTCATTCTGCCTAACCCGTCGGGCTCGAGAGCTGCATACCTCTGATAACTTGCGAAGTGCCACGCTTGCTCAGATTGCAGCCAGGTTTGACATATGCCATGTTTGTCTGTCCTGGGTCTTGCTCCTGTGGAATCACCTTTCTTGTACTGGCTTTTCTTTAGTCAGGGTTCTTTCCTTCTTGCATAACTGCTTATTGTTCTGCCGCAATCTTTGAGATAGACATGTTACCATCACCCTTTTGTCTCTTGTTTCATTCTGATAACCTTGGTTGCAACGACGGGGTCTCCAGATTATTCTGCCTCGGGGACTTGTCGGTCGTGAGGAGCTGACCTTCATGACGGGAGCAGGATTCAATGCTCCTTGCTTCCGTTCTTTAGGGTGACTTTGTCAGTTTTTCTTTCAGGCTGAGGTGTGTATCTGCCTCTTCTGCTGACTTGTTTACCGAGAGCTATAGTTCTTCACCGTCGTTCATATGCATAATTCTTCCTTGATTACAGGCATGGTGGTATCCGCACGGGGTAGCTTTCACACTTGATAAGAATACCGATAACCATATGCGGGTCCTGACGATGCTGAAGTCTTCACTGTACTACATGGCTGGATTTCTGACAATACTGTTGCAGACACGTTGGCATGTCGAGGAAGACTGTGCATCTTGTCTGTGAAGCTTGGGGTAGCTTACTGGGGAAGGTTGGGTACCGTACCCCGGAAGTTTGCTCCGGTGGCGTATCGAGGAAGGCAGGGTGTCGTACACGGGAAGCTGCCTCGATAGCTTGCTGAAGAAGACTAGGTGTCTTGCCTTGGAAGCTTTCTTAATAACTTGATGACGAGGATGGGTTGTCTCGTCACGGAAATTTGCCTCTTGCACTGTGGAAATACCTGTCCCTTCTGCTGGAAGTTTCTGTGGCAATTCACTGTAGATGATCGAGCGGCTTGTGCTGGAGTCCATCCCTGTGGCGTACCGAGCACGATCGAGTGTCTTGCACTGTAAGCTTCTGTCGGTGGCTTGTGGAGGAAGGCTGGCGGTCTTGGCTGAGAAGATATCCCGGTAGCGTACTGAGGAAGGCTGATACGCTGTACAAGTCGGCTGTGTCGGGTACCTTGTCACGGAAGGCTGAGGTTCCTTCTGCTGGAAGCTTTCCCTCACTGACGTGGGAACAAAACTGACCACGGTGTCTGATGGGCTTCTGACTGCTTGCTGGTGAAGGGGAAACATCCTTCTGATCAACTGGGCTTCATGATATGTCTTGGCCACCTTCCGAAATATACTGAAATAATTTGTATTGCCTGGGACTGCAGCTGGTGTTTATCCTTCCTTGGGTGCATATGCTCGTGGGTCACAGTCTTTGCTTATCTTTGCATGAATCTCTGCGGCTGTCATAGTCGATGTAGACGGGACTCAATGGATATCTTGGGTAGCATCCATTCGTGAGCCGCTTGCTCCCAACGCAACTAGTTAAAAGTCCTGTTTGACTTGCTGCTTTCCCGCATCATTGCGGCCTTTAACTGTCTAAGTCTTCAGACTGTTCTGGTTAAAGAAGAAATGCAGGCCTGATGGTTGCCATATGCTTCATGCTTGAGCAAAAGCGTGTGAGATGCAACCGGGTATGCGTTATTCATGCCTGGTTGCTTTTCTTATTTCTTTGCGGTCTTCCACTGATAGAATCTTCATGACTGTAACATCCACCGGAAAAATGCTGACTTGGTTCATTCAGGCAGAACTCATATGGGGTTGAACACTCTTGCTGCAAGCCGGTGTGTGATGAGGACATCTCTTGATGAGGACATCCCTACTAATGTTACACCCATACCCTCACCAACTACACATACTGGACCAGTTACTAGAGCACGTGCACGTCAACTAAATTATCAGGTACTTTCGTTTCTTGCGAATCCTTCTATTGTTCATGAACATATGATGCTGCCTAAATTAGATACTTTTGTTTTGCTTATGAATGAAGGACCTAGCATGGACACGAAGGATGGTCATTGGAGCGGGATCAAGAATGGAGAAGAAGGTGCGCGCGGGGGAAAGTACAGTGGAGTTTCCAGTGGGGATTTTCGCACGTTGAAGCCACCATAAGGCATGCATGAAGGCTTGGACGGGATACACGAGATGCCACTTCATTATTTTCGTCCAAGAGCAATTATAGGTGCTGCGTCACCTTAATATTGGGCTGGGCCCATGTAATTTCGAAATACCACATTATAGGCTGTTTTTAGAGTCCGTATGTGTGGGGAAACCGAGTTAGGGTTGTTTTCGGACCCCACCTCCAAGGGGTCACGAAAATCCCCTCTGTTCCCCCATATATACAGCCCTTAGGGCGTCGTTTAGACTTGGGTTTTAATTAGACATAAGTTAGCCATAGCCGCAACTTCGAGCTCTTCGTTTGTGTCATCCGACCAGGCCAAGACCTCATTGGAACCCCAACTTTCGTAATCATTCATCTTATATTCGCAATATCCAGATTGCAATTCTTAGTTCTTGCTTGTTCTTCGATTGCTTGCAGGAATTAGACCTTCGTGGTCAGGTTGATCGTGCATCCGCGGGATCAATAACCTCTCGGAGTTGGTTTAGCGATCGCTAAGGCGCAACGTCTTCGCACGTTCGTAGTCGGATCGTGAAAGTTGCCTCCACCATAATCGATCTCCACCATCTCATCGAAACATCGGGACACCTTCGCCTCTATCATCTCTACTAATGTTACACCCACATCTTCAACAACTACACATACTGGACCAGTTACTAGAGCACGCGCACGTCAACTAAATTATCAGGTACTTTCGTTTCTTGCGAATCCTTCTATTGTTCATGAACATATGATGCTGCCTAAATTAGATACTTTTGTTTTGCTTATGAATGAAGGACCTAGCATGGACAAAAAGGATGGTCATTGGAGCGGGATCAAGCATGGAGAAGAAGGTGCGCGCGCGGGAAAGGACAATGGAGCTTCCAGTGGTGATTATCGCACTTTGAAGCCACCATAAGTTGCGCATGAAGTCTTGGACGAAATACACGAGATGCTACTTCATTATTTTCGTCCAAGGGCAATTATAGGTGCTGCGTCACCTTAAAATTGGGCTGGGCCCATGTAATTTCGAAATACACTTAATAGGCTATTTTTTAGAGTCCGTATGTGTGGGGAAACCGAGTTAGGGTTGTTTTCGGACCCCTCCTCCAAGGGGCCACGAAATTCCCTTCTGTTCCCCCATATATACAGCCCTTAGGGCGTCGTTTAGACTTGGGTTTTAATTAGATTTAAGTTAGCCATAGCCGCAACTTCGAGTTCTTCGTTTGTGTCGTCCGACCAGGCCAAGACCGCATTGGAACCCCAACTTCTGTTAATCTTTCATCTTATATTCGCAATATCCAGATTGCAATTCTTAGTTCTTGCTTGTTCTTCGATTGCTTGCAGGAATTGACCTTCGTGGTCAGGTTGATCGTGCATCCGCGGGATCAATAACCTCTCGGAGTTGGTTTAGCGATTGCTAAGGCGCAACGTCTTCGCACGTTCGTAGTCGGGTCGTGAAAGTCTACTCCACCAAAATCGATCTCCATCATCTCATCGAAACATCGGGACACCTTCGCCTCTATCAAGTGGTATCAGATTTCCAGGTTGCTCGGTGAGATTTACCAGTTTTCGTAGTCTAGATTGGTTCTGTTCTTCATACCTACAGTCCACGAAAAAGCCAACAAAAAAATTAGGGTTAGATCATCACGTCCGAAAACAGTCCGAGCCTTTGTCCAGTTTCTTTACAGTAGTTTGCATTGTTGAATTTGCGGTTGCATCATTGTGTCGAGTTGCTGATCTTAGCGTCTAGTTACCCTAGAGTTTCGAGTTCTGATCACAGTTTGTCACGCCGCCGCCGCACAGTAGTACACCACCACGTTCCGCCAATCCGAGTCCAGATACACCACCACGTTCCGCCAAGTCGAGTCCATATACAACACCACGACCTACCAATCCGAGTTGAATTCCATCACCCGTTCGGTTTGAGATATCCCCGTAGCCAGAATAGTTTTGGAGTTGATTAGAGTCGGATTTCACCAATCTTTTGTCGTACGTAGAAGAGGGTGATTTCCAAAAAAAAAAAAAAAAAAAAAAAATTCAGAGCAGTTTTTAGGCCAAAATTTTCAGGGGTAAAAAAATTTCGTGCCCATACGTTCCTTACGTCCAGAAACTCGTTTTGAGACGTTCGCCACCATAGTGATTTTTTCGCACTTTTTCAGCCCCCGCAGTCCCGCATCGCCAAAAAAAAAAAAAAAAAAGAGCAAAAAAAAAAAAAAAAAAAAGAGAGAAAAAAAATTCAGAGTGTGCTTCACAGTTATTACGTGCCGCGCCGTGCTTTCGTTGGTGTTTTAGGCTCGCGTCTCTAGTACGGTCTAGCCTAGGATCAGCACAGTACCGACGTTGAGTGTTTATTCAGCTTTGCATCTCTGTTTTGATTACTGTTGATCTTTTTGCTACCATATTTGTCAAGCCTACCTACAGCTCCCCATATATCCTACATCGTGCGATTTGACACATCCTGGCCATCGCTCTACCATATCTCTGAGAGTTTTGACCCGTTGGTTGTACATCACCACCTGCTGCTAGGTAAGAATCGGTAAGAACGTAAGAAAAGCTTGACGGATTTGTGCTTTCCACCACCCCACATCCATCCCATTAGTAGAAGTAGGATCATATTCCTGTGTGTTTTCTATTTCTGCTAACCATGCAAGGATCACATGATGAAGTGGCGCGGGATGCACCCGATTGGGAGAACATGACAAACAAGGAGCTACATGATAAATTTGCACGTATGATGTCTCAACAGGTGCAGGACATCGAGACCAGATTTACAGAGGCGATTGATGGCGTGGAGAAGATGATCGACACCAAGCTCGACGCCAAGTTTACTGAGTTGATCGCACGCCTACCTTCAGCACAGCCACAGCCACCGCCACTACCACGTGCACGACGTATTCTGTTTCCGCGAGGACAAGCTGCTGGTATTGGTGCTCCTCCTGCTGCTGCAGTTGCTGCTACTACTGCTGCTGCTGCTTCTGACGTCGTCCAGGACGACAACTACGAGAGTGATTACGAGGAGGAGGTGGAACAGGAAGCGGCCTATGAGCAGCCAGCTGGACGTCCACGTCCCAACATTCGCCACGGTCGACACCAACCACCCCCTCAGGTACGCGATGATGAACACGTGCCTAAACTTAAATTGAATCTTAAGCCGTTTGAGGGTAGATATATTCCTGATGCTTATCTTACTTGGGAGTTAGAAACTGAACAACGTTTTACATGTTTACAATATCCTGAGAATAGACGTGTTACTGCTGTTGTTTGTGAATTCACGGGGTTTGCATCTATTTGGTGGTCTGAACATTGTAGATTGCATGCTAATAATATTCCAGCTACTTGGGCTGCTTTAAAAGATGCTATGCGTACTCGCTGGGTTCCTCCTTATTATCAACGTGAATTGTTACAAAAATTACAGCGTTTGAGACAAGGAAAAAATTCTGTAGAGGAATATTATCAAGAATTACAAACTGGATTGATTAGATGTGGCCTAGTAGAGGATAATGAAGCTATGCTTGCACGTTTTATGGGTGGCTTAAACAGGGAGATACAAACTATTCTAGAATACAAGGACTTTGCTACTATCACTCGTTTGTTTCATCTTGCTTGTAAAGCTGAACGTGAAGTGCAGGATCGACAGGCCGCTACGAGACCTAACTTTTCTGCAGGACGAAATACATCATGGACATCGCGTGGAGCTTCTACATCCACACGTCCTGCTGCGCCACCATCTACTTCAGCCGCTCATTCTTACAGGGAGCCACCAAAACAGCCAGCACCACCATTCAAGGGTGCACAGAGTGGTCCAGCGGCGAGTTCTTCTTCATCCATGGCGTCCACAGGGCAAACACGAGATCGTGATATTAAATGTCGCAGGTGCCAAGGTGGAGGTCACTTCGCAAAAGACTGTCCCTCCAAGCGTGTGATGATTATTACGGCGGATGGTGGGTATGAGTCAGCGAGTGACTATGATGAGGAGACTTTAGTTCTCATTGCTCATGAGGAACAGGGTGCCCATGATGATGCTCCTGATATAGAATATATGGCTCCTGATGATGCAGATAAATATGCTAGTTTGGTCGCTCAACGTGTGTTAAGTGTGCAGGTAACGAAGGCTGAGCAAAACCAGAGGCATAATTTGTTCCACACAAAGGGAGTGGTGCAAGAACGTTCGGTTCGCATCATCATTGACGGAGGGAGTTGCAACAACTTGGCTAGCATGGAGTTGGTGGAGAAGCTATCTCTCACCACAAGACCACACCCCCATCCGTACTATATTCAGTGGTTTAACAATAGTGGTAAGATTAAGGTAACGCGTTCTGTTCGTGTGCACTTTAGCATTGCTGCATATGCTGATTATGTTGATTGTGATGTGGTACCCATGCAAGCATGCTCTCTTTTACTTGGTAGACCATGGCAATTTGATAGGAATGTTGTACACCATGGTAGGACAAATCAGTTTACTCTAGTTCATCAGGATAAAAATATTGCTTTACTTCCTATGTCTCCTGAACAAATTGTGAAAGATGATCTTGCTAGAGCTAGTAAAGCAAAACAGGAGAAAAATAAGAGTGAGAATGAGATAGCAGCCAAAGAATTTGAGCACCAACATAAGACTAATAGCAAATCTTCTTCTGCTGTTTCTACTGAAATTAAATTGACTAGTCCAACTTTGCTTGCTACTAAGGTTGATATTTCAGATTTGGATGTTAGTCAATATGTGTGCTATGCTTTTGTGTGCAAAGAAGCTTTGTTTTCATTTGAGGAATTGCCTCCTTCTTTGCCTCTTGTTGTCACTGACCTTTTGCAGGAGTTTATTGACGTCTTTCCACAAGACGTACCACCGGGATTACCACCTATTCGAGGGATTGAGCATCAGATTGACTTAATTCCCGGTGCTTCGTTGCCCAACCGTGCGCCATACCGTACCAATCCGGAGGAGACGAAGGAGATTCAGCGTCAAGTACAAGAGCTACTCGACAAAGGTTACATACGTGAGTCCCTTAGTCCTTGTGCTGTTCCTGTTATATTAGTGCCTAAAAAGGATGGAACATGGCGTATGTGTGTTGATTGTCGAGCCATTAATAATATTACTATTCGTTATCGTCATCCTATTCCTAGGTTAGATGATATGCTTGATGAATTAAGTGGCTCTACCATGTTTTCCAAAGTTGATTTGCGTAGTGGATACCATCAAATTCGCATGAAATTAGGAGATGAATGGAAAACGGCTTTTAAAACTAAGTTTGGATTATATGAGTGGTTAGTCATGCCTTTTGGGTTAACTAATGCACCTAGCACTTTCATGAGATTAATGAACGAGGTTTTACGTGCTTTCATTGGACGATTTGTGGTAGTCTATTTTGATGATATACTGATTTATAGCAAATCTTTGGAGGAACATTTGGATCATTTACGTGCTGTTTTTATTGCTCTACGTAATGCACGTTTGTTTGGTAACCTTGGGAAGTGCACCTTTTGCACCGACCGAGTATCGTTTCTTGGCTATGTTGTTACTCCGCAGGGAATTGAAGTGGATAAAGCCAAGATCGAGGCGATTGAGAGTTGGCCGCAGCCCAAAACGGTCACACAAGTGAGAAGTTTTCTTGGCCTCGCTGGATTCTATAGGAGTTTTGTGAGAGATTTCAGCACCATTGCTGCACCTCTCAATGAGCTTACACGCAAGGATGTGCCTTTTACTTGGGGTACCGCACAGGAAGAAGCTTTCACGGTATTGAAAGATAAGTTAACACATGCTCCTTTGCTCCAACTTCCTGATTTTAATAAGACTTTTGAGCTTGAATGCGATGCTAGTGGGATTGGTTTGGGAGGTGTGTTATTACAAGATGCTAAACCTGTTGCATACTTTTCTGAAAAATTGAGTGGGCCTAGTCTGAACTATTCTACTTATGATAAGGAATTATATGCTCTTGTTCGGACATTAGAAACTTGGCAACATTATTTATGGCCCAAAGAATTTGTTATACATTCTGATCATGAATCTTTGAAACACATAAGAAGTCAAGCAAAACTTAATCGTAGACATGCTAAGTGGGTTGAATTTATTGAGACTTTCCCTTATGTCATTAAACACAAGAAGGGGAAAGATAATATTATTGCTGATGCTTTGTCTCGTCGTTATACTATGCTTTCACAACTTGACTTCAAGATATTCGGTTTAGAGACAATCAAAGAACAATATGTAAATGATGCGGAATTTAAAGATGTATTGCAGAATTGTAGAGAGGGTAGAACATGGAATAAGTTTGTGCTTAATGATGGATTTGTGTTCCGTTCTAACAAGCTATGCATTCCAGCTAGCTCTATTCGTCTTTTGTTGTTGCAGGAGGCGCATGGAGGAGGATTAATGGGACATTTTGGCGTGAAGAAGACGGAGGACGTACTTGCTACACATTTCTTTTGGCCAAAGATGAGACGGGATGTTGAGCGTTTTGTTGTTCGCTGCACTACATGTCAAAAAGCTAAGTCACGACTCAATCCTCATGGTTTATACATGCCTTTACCTGTACCTAGTGTTCCGTGGGAGGACATATCCATGGACTTTGTTTTAGGCTTGCCTCGAACAAAGCAGGGGAGGGATAGCATATTTGTTGTCGTGGATAGATTTTCTAAGATGGCACATTTTATACCATGTCATAAAAGCGATGATGCTGCTAATGTTGCTGATTTATTCTTTCGTGAGATTATTCGCTTACATGGTGTGCCCAATACTATTGTCTCGGATCGTGATACTAAGTTTCTTAGCCATTTTTGGAGATGCTTATGGGCTAAGTTGGGGACTAAACTACTTTTTAGTACTACTTGTCATCCCCAAACTGATGGACAAACTGAAGTAGTCAATAGGACTTTGTCTACTATGCTTAGGGCTGTTTTAAAGAGTAACTTGAAAATGTGGGAAGAATGTTTACCTCATATTGAATTTGCTTATAATCGTTCATTTCATTCTACCACTAAAATGTGCCCTTTTGAGATTGTTTATGGTTTTCTACCTCGTGCACCTATTGATTTGCTGCCTCTTCCATCTTCGGAGAAGGTTAATTTTGATGCTAAGCAACGTGCTGAATTGATATTAAAAATGCATGAGTTAACTAAAGAAAACATTGAGAAAATGAATGCTAGATACAAGCTTGCTGGTGATAAGGGTAGAAAGCATGTTGTGTTTGAACCAGGAGATCTTGTTTGGTTACATCTACGTAAAGATAGGTTTCCTGATTTGCGCAAGTCTAAGTTAATGCCACGAGCTGATGGTCCCTTTAAGGTTTTACAGAAAATTAATGATAATGCATATAAACTTGAGCTACCTGCAGATTTTGGGGTTAGTCCCACATTTAACATTGCAGATTTGAAACCTTATTTGGGAGAAGATGAAGGGCTTCCGTCGAGGACGACTTCAATTCAAGAAGGGGAGGATGATGAGGACATCTCTACTAATGTTACACCCACATCTTCACCAACTACACATACTGGACCAGTTACTAGAGCACGCGCACGTCAACTAAATTATCAGGTACTTTCGTTTCTTGCGAATCCTTCTATTGTTCATGAACATATGATGCTGCCTAAATTAGATACTTTTGTTTTGCTTATGAATGAAGGACCTAGCATGGACAAGAAGGATGGTCATTGGAGCGGGATCAAGCATGGAGAAGAAGGTGCGCGCGCGGGAAAGGACAATGGAGCTTCCAGTGGTGATTATCGCACTTTGAAGCCACCATAAGTTGCGCATGAAGTCTTGGACGAAATACGCGAGATGCTACTTCATTATTTTCGTCCAAGGGCAATTATAGGTGCTGCGTCACCTTAAAATTGGGCTGGGCCCATGTAATTTCGAAATACACTTAATAGGCTATTTTTTAGAGTCCGTATGTGTGGGGAAACCGAGTTAGGGTTGTTTTCGGACCCCTCCTCCAAGGGGCCACGAAATTCCCTTCTGTTCCCCCATATATACAGCCCTTAGGGCGTCGTTTAGACTTGGGTTTTAATTAGATTTAAGTTAGCCATAGCCGCAACTTCGAGTTCTTCGTTTGTGTCGTCCGACCAGGCCAAGACCGCATTGGAACCCCAACTTCTGTTAATCTTTCATCTTATATTCGCAATATCCAGATTGCAATTCTTAGTTCTTGCTTGTTCTTCGATTGCTTGCAGGAATTGACCTTCGTGGTCAGGTTGATCGTGCATCCGCGGGATCAATAACCTCTCGGAGTTGGTTTAGCGATTGCTAAGGCGCAACGTCTTCGCACGTTCGTAGTCGGATCGTGAAAGTCGCCTCCACCATAATCGATCTCCATCATCTCATCGAAACATCGGGACACCTTCGCCTCTATCAGTGTGGGTCCTTGACTTGGTGTCTTCACGCTGCTCTACGGTATTGCACTGGTTCTTCGAGGTATGCGGGGTTATGAGCAACTTTTCATCGGGGCGGAGAAAGTGACACCAAAGAACCAAACAAAGAACCAACGAAGAAAACCACGGGGCAAAAGAAAACGAGAAGCGGCTTGCTACTTCATCAGCTTTAGCGGTAGTCGATGACCATCCGGACTCCTTGTAAAGAAAAACAGCGAATAACCCAGTAGCCACCAGAACGGTCTTTACAACTCAGATCTGGGACTTGTACTGGAATAGCTCAAGCATTGCTCACGACGGCCGACCGAAATCAGCTCAGAGCATGAGAAAACGTTGATAAAAAGAATGCAGGGGTCCCCTAAGACGGCCGAGAAAACAACTCAGAGCATAGGGTCTCCACTTCCAAAAGAAACTCCACAACTACCCGAGACGGCCGAAAAGCAGCTTAGAACACGGGTCGGTTGTTGAAAAGAGAAATGTAAAACAGGCATCCACTCCGGACGGTCGACGATGCATCAGCTCAGAACCAGACGTGGTGCCACTTCAGAACAACAAACAAGGGTCCGTCCAAGTCATCTAACACCTGCCAAAACAGAGTTAGTAACTATCGAGGAATAATGAACCAACAACGAGAATTAAGCAAGAACAACAACACTGAACAAGCACTGAGATCACACGCAAAATCTCAACTTATTGCTACACACATCAACATGAAACATGCAACATGCAACACTACTACTCATGCATCACGAACTATGCGAAGCTCAGGCGTTCTAATCTGACGGCGGGTTGCCGGGGGTGGCAGGGGTGGGCGGAGAAGTTGATAGATGCGAAGGTGTCCCGATGTTTCGATGAGATGGTGGAGATCGATTATGGTGGAGGCGACTTTCACGATCCGACTACGAACGTGCGAAGACGTTGCGCCTTAGCGATCGCTAAACCAACTCCGAGAGGTTATTGATCCCGCGGATGCACGATCAACCTGACCACGAAGGTCTAATTCCTGCAAGCAATCGAAGAACAAGCAAGAACTAAGAATTGCAATCTGGATATTGCGAATATAAGATGAATGATTACGAAAGTTGGGGTTCCAATGAGGTCTTGGCCTGGTCGGATGACACAAACGAAGAGCTCGAAGTTGCGGCTATGGCTAACTTAAATCTAATTAAAACCCCAAGTCTAAACGACGCCCTAAGGGCTGTATATATGGGGGAACAGAGGGATTTTCGTGACCCCTTGGAGGTGGGGTCCGAAAACAACCCTAACTCGGTTTCCCCACACATACGGACTCTAAAAACAGCCTATAATGTGGTATTTCGAAATTACATGGGCCCAGCCCAATATTAAGGTGACGCAGCACCTATATTTGCTCTTGGACGAAAATAATGAAGTGGCATCTCGTGTATTTCGTCCAAGCCTTCATGCATGCCTTATGGTGGCTTCAAAGTGCAAAAATCCCCACTGGAAGCTCCATTGTTCTTTCCCGCGCGCGCACCTTCTTCTCCATGCTTGATCCCGCTCCAATGACCATCCTTCTTATCCATGCTAGGTCCTTCATTCATAAGATAAACAAAAGTATCTAATTTAGGCATCATCATATGTTCCTGAACTTTAGAAGGATTCGCAAGAAATGAAAGTACCTGATAATTTAGTTGACGTGCGCGTGCTCTAGTAACTGGTCCAGTATGTGTAGTTGGTGAAGATGTGGGTGTAACATTAGTAGAGATGTCCTGATCATCCTCCCCTTCTTGAATTGAAGTCGTCCTCGACGGAAGCTCGTCATCTTCTCCCAAATAAGGTTTCAAATCTGCAATGTTAAATGTGGGACTAACCCCAAAATCTGCAGGTAGCTCAAGTTTATATGCATTATCGTTAATTTTCTGTAAAACCTTAAAGGGACCATCAGCTCGTGGCATTAACTTAGACTTGCGCAAATCAGGAAACCTATCTTTACGTAGATGTAACCAAACAAGATCTCCTGGTTCAAACACAACATGCTTTCTACCCTTATCACCAGCAAGCTTGTATCTAGCATTCATCTTCTCAATGTTTTCTTTAGTTAACTCATGCATTTTTAATATCAATTCAGCACGTTGCTTAGCATCAAAATTAACCTTCTCCAAAAATGGAAGAGGCAGCAAATCAATAGGTGCACGAGGTAGAAAACCATAAACAATCTCAAAAGGGCACATTTTAGTGGTAGAATGAAATGAACGATTATAAGCAAATTCAATATGAGGTAAATATTCTTCCCACATTTTCAAGTTACTCTTTAAAACAGCCCGAAGCATAGTAGACAAAGTCCTATTCACTACTTCAGTTTGTCCATCAGTTGAGGGATGACATGTAGTACTAAAAAGTAGTTTAGTTCCCAACTTAGCCCATAAGCATCTCCAAAAATGGCTAAGAAACTTAGTATCACGATCCGAGACAATAGTATTGGGCACACCATGTAAGCGAATAATCTCACGAAAGAATAAATCAGCAACATTAGCAGCATCATCGCTTTTATGACATGGTATAAAATGTGCCATCTTAGAAAATCTATCCACGACAACAAATATGTTATCCCTCCCCTTCTTTGTTTGAGGCAAGCCTAAAACAAAGTCCATGGATATGTCCTCCCACGGAACACTAAGTACAGGTAAAGGCATGTATAAATCATAAGGATTGAGTCGTGACTTAGCTTTTTGACATGTAGTGCAGCGAGCAACAAAACGCTCAACATCCCGTCTCATCTTTGGCCAAAAGAAATGTGTAGCAAGTACGTCCTCCGTCTTCTTCACGCCAAAGTGTCCCATTAATCCTCCTCCATGCGCTTCCTGCAACAACAAAAGACGAATAGAGCTAGCTGGAATGCATAGCTTGTTAGAACGGAACACAAATCCATCATTAAGCACAAACTTGTTCCATGTTCTACCCTCTCTACAATTCTGCAATACATCTTTAAATTCCGCATCATTTACATATTGATCTTTGATTGTCTCTAAACCGAATATCTTGAAGTCAAGTTGTGAAAGCATAGTATAACGACGAGACAATGCATCAGCAATAATATTATCTTTCCCCTTCTTGTGTTTAATGACATAAGGGAAAGTCTCAATAAATTCAACCCACTTAGCATGTCTACGATTAAGTTTTTCTTGACTTCTTATGTGTTTCAAAGATTCATGATCAGAATGTATAACAAATTCTTTGGGCCATAAATAATGTTGCCAAGTTTCTAATGTCCGAACAAGAGCATATAATTCCTTATCATAAGTAGAATAGTTCAGACTAGGCCCACTCAATTTTTCAGAAAAGTATGCAACAGGTTTAGCATCTTGTAATAACACACCTGCCAAACCAATCCCACTAGCATCGCATTCAAGCTCAAAAGTCTTATTAAAATCAGGAAGTTGGAGCAAAGGAGCATGTGTTAACTTATCTTTCAATACCGTGAAGGCTTCTTCTTGTGCGGTACCCCAAGTAAATGGCACATCCTTGCGTGTAAGCTCATTGAGAGGTGCAGCAATGGTGCTGAAATCTCTCACAAAACGCCTATAGAATCCAGCGAGGCCAAGAAAACTCCTCACTTGTGTGACCGTTTTGGGCTACGACCAACTCTCAATCGCCTCGATCTTGGCTTTATCAACTTCAATTCCCTGCGGAGTAACAACATAGCCAAGAAACGATACTCGGTCGATGCAAAAGGTGCACTTCCCAAGGTTACCAAACAAACGTGCATTACGTAGAGCAATAAAAACAGCACGTAAATGATCCAAATGTTCCTTCAAAGATTTGCTATAAATCAGTGATGAGGACATCCCTACTAATGTTACACCCATACCCTCACCAACGACACATACTGGACCAGTTACTAGAGCACGTGCACGTCAACTAAATTATCAGGTACTTTCGTTTCTTGCGAATCCTTCTATTTTTCATGAACATATGATGCTGCCTAAATTAGATACTTTTGTTTTGGTTATGAATGAAGGACCTAGCATGGACAAGAAGGATGGTCATTGGAGCGGAATCAAGAATGGAGAAGAAGGTGCGCGCGGGGGAAAGTACAGTGGAGCTTCCAGTGGGGATTTTCGCACGTTGAAGCCACCATAAGGCATGCATGAAGGCTTGGACGGAATACACGAGATGCCACTTCATTATTTTCGTCCAAGAGCAATTATAGGTGTTGCGTCACCTTAATATTGGGCTGGGCCCATGTAATTTCGAAATACCACATTATAGGCTGTTTTTAGAGTCCGTATGTGTGGGGAAACCGAGTTAGGGTTGTTTTCGGACCCCACCTCCAAGGGGTCACGAAAATCCCCTCTGTTCCCCCATATATACAGCCCTTAGGGCGTCGTTTAGACTTGGGTTTTAATTAGATATAAGTTAGCCATAGCCGCAACTTCGAGCTCTTCGTTTGTGTCATCCGACCAGGCCAAGACCTCATTGGAACCCCAACTTTCGTAATCATTCATCTTATATTCGCAATATCCAGATTGCAATTCTTAGTTCTTGCTTGTTCTTCGATTGCTTGCAGGAATTAGACCTTCGTGGTCAGGTTGATCGTGCATCCGCGGGATCAATAACCTCTCGGAGTTGGTTTAGCGATCGCTAAGGCGCAACGTCTTCGCACGTTCGTAGTCGGATCGTGAAAGTCGCCTCCACCATAATCGATCTCCACCATCTCATCGAAACATCGGGACACCTTCGCCTCTATCAAGTGGTATCAGATTTCCAGGTTGCTCGGTGAGATTTACCAGTTTTCGTAGTCTAGATTGGTTCTGTTCTTCATACCTACAGTCCACGAAAAAGCCAACAAAAAAAAATTAGGGAGATCATCACGTCCCAAAACAGTCCGAGCCTTTGTCCAGTTTTCTTTACAGTAGTTTGCATTGTTGAATTTGCGGTTGCATCGTTGTGTCGAGTTGCTGATCTTAGCGTCTAGTTCCCTTAGAGTTTCGAGTTCTGATCACAGTTTGCCACGTCGCCGCCGCACCAGTAGTCATCCTACCACGTTCCGCCAATCCGAGTCCAGATACAGCACCACGTTCCGCCAAGCAGAGTCCATATACACCACCACGTCTCACGAGTCCGACTTGAGTTTCCACCATCAGTACGGTTCCTGATATCTCCGTAGCCAGAATAGTTTTGAGTTGATTAGAGTCGGATTTCACCAATCTTTTGTCGTACGTAGAAGAGGGTGATTTCCAAAAAAAAAAAAAAAAAAAAAAAAAAAAGAGTCTGGCACGCTTTCCAGAGCAGTTTTTAGGCCAAAACTTTCGTGCCCATACGTTCCTTAGGTCCAGAAACTCGTTTTGAGACGTTCGCCACCATAGTGATTTTTTCGCCCTTTTTCAGCCCCCGCAGTCCCGCATCGCCAAAAAAAAAAAAGCAAAAAAAAAAAAAAGAGAGAAAAAAAAAATTCAGAGTGTGCTTCACAGTTGTTACGTGCCACGCCGTGCTTTCGTTGGTGTTTTAGGCTCGCGTCTCTAGTACGGTCTAGCCTAGGATCAGCACAGTACCGACGTTGAGTGTTTATTCAGCTTTGCATCTCTGTTTTGATTACTGTTGAGTTTTTCCTACCATACTTGTCAGCCTTCCTACAGCTCCACATATATTCTACATCGTGCGTTTTGACACCGCCTGGCCATCGCTCTACCACATCTCTGAGAGTTTTGACCCGTTGGTTGTACATCACCACCTGCTGCTAGGTAAGAATCGGTAAGAACGTAAGAAAAGCTTGACGGATTGGTGCTTTCCACCACCCCACATCCATCCTATTAGTAGCAGTAGGATCATATTCCGGTGTGTTTTCTATTTCTGCTAACCATGCCAGGATCACATGATGAAGTGGCGCGGGATGCACCCGATTGGGAGAACATGACAAACAAGGAGCTACATGATAAATTTGCACGTATGATGTCTCAACAGGTGCAGGACATCGAGACCAGATTTACAGAGGCGATTGATGGCGTGGAGAAGATGATCGACACCAAGCTCGACGCCAAGTTTACTGAGTTGATCGCACACCTACCTTCAGCACAGCCACAGCCACCGCCACTACCACGTGCACGACGTATTCTGTTTCCGCGTGGACAAGCTGCTGGTATTGGTGCTCCTCCTGCTGCTGCAGTTGCTGCTACTGTTGCTGCTGCTGCTTCTGACGTCGGCCTGGACGACAACTACGAGGGTGATTACGAGGAGGAGGTGGAACAGGAAGCGGCCTATGAGCAGCCAGCTGGACGTCCACGTCCCAACATTCGCCACGGTCGACACCAACCACCCCCTCAGGTACGCGATGATGAACATGTGCCTAAACTTAAATTGAATCTTAAGCCGTTTGAGGGTAGATATATTCCTGATGCTTATCTTACTTGGGAGTTAGAAACTGAACAACGTTTTACATGTTTACAATATCCTGAGAATAGACGTGTTACTGCTGCTGTTTGTGAATTCACGGGCTTTGCATCTATTTGGTGGTCTGAACATTGTAGATTGCATGCTAATAATATTCCAACTACTTGGGCTGCTTTAAAAGATGCTATGCGTACTCGCTGGGTTCCCCCTTATTATCAACGTGAATTGTTACAAAAATTACAGCATTTGAGACAAGGAAAAAATTCTGTAGAGGAATATTATCAAGAATTACAAACTGGATTGATTAGATGTGGCCTAGTAGAGGATAATGAAGCTATGCTTGCACGTTTTATGGGTGGCTTAAACAGGGAGATACAAACTATTCTAGAATACAAGGACTTTGCTACTATCACTCGTTTGTTTCATCTTGCTTGTAAAGCTGAATGTGAAGTGCAGGATCGACAGGCCGCTACGAGACCTAACTTTTCTGCAGGACGAAATACATCATGGACATCGCGTGGAGCTTCTACATCCACACGTCCTGCTGCGCCACCATCTACTTCAGCCGCTCATTCTTACAGGGAGCCACCAAAACAGCCAGCGCCACCATTCAAGGGTGCACAGAGTGGTCCAGCAGCGAGATCTTCTTCATCCATGGCGTCCACAGGGCAAGCACGAGATCGTGATATTAAATGTCGCAGGTGCCAAGGTGGAGGTCACTTCGCAAAAGACTGTCCCTCCAAGCGTGTGATGACTATTACGGCGGATGGTGGGTATGAGTCAGCGAGTGACTATGATGAGGAGACTCTAGTTCTCATTGCTCATGAGGAACAGGGTGCCCATGATGATGCTCATGATATAGAGTATATGACTCCTGATGATGCAGATAAATATGCTAGTTTGGTTGCTCAACGTGTATTAAGTGTGCAGGTAACAAAGGCCGAGCAAAACCAGAGGCATAATTTGTTCCACACAAAGGGAGTGGTGAAAGAACGTTCGGTTCGCATCATCATTGACGGAGGGAGTTGCAACAACTTGGCTAGCATAATTTTTTTTTTTTTTTTTTTTTTTGGAAATCACCCCCTTCTACGTACGACAAAGATTGGTGAAATCCGACTCTAATCAACTCAAACTAATCTGGCTATGGAGAGGTCACGAACCGTACTGATGATGGAACTCAACTCGGACTCGTGGTACGTGGTGGTGATATTTCGGATACCACTTGATAGAGGCGAAGGTGTCCCGATGTTTCGATGAGATGGTGGAGATCGATTATGGTGGAGGCAACTTTCACGATCCGACTACGAACGTGCGAAGACGTTGCGCCTTAGCGATCGCTAAACCAACTCCGAGAGGTTATTGATCCCGCGGATGCACGATCAACCTGACCACGAAGGTCTAATTCCTGCAAGCAATCGAAGAACAAGCAAGAACTAAGAATTGCAATCTGGATATTGCGAATATAAGATGAATGATTACGAAAGTTGGGGTTCCAATGAGGTCTTGGCCTGGTCGGATGACACAAACGAAGAGCTCGAAGTTGCGGCTATGGCTAACTTATGTCTAATTAAAACCCAAGTCTAAACGACGCCCTAAGGGCTGTATATATGGGGGAACAGAGGGGATTTTCGTGACCCCTTGGAGGTGGGGTCCGAAAACAACCCTAACTCGGTTTCCCCACACATACGGACTCTAAAAACAGCCTATAATGTGGTATTTCGAAATTACATGGGCCCAGCCCAATATTAAGGTGACGCAGCACCTATAATTGCTCTTGGACGAAAATAATGAAGTGGCATCTCGTGTATCCCGTCCAAGCCTTCATGCATGCCTTATGGTGGCTTCAACGTGCGAAAATCCCCACTGGAAACTCCACTGTACTTTCCCCCGCGCGCACCTTCTTCTCCATTCTTGATCCCGCTCCAATGACCATCCTTCGTGTCCATGCTAGGTCCTTCATTCATAAGCAAAACAAAAGTATCTAATTTAGGCAGCATCATATGTTCATGAACAATAGAAGGATTCGCAAGAAACGAAAGTACCTGATAATTTAGTTGACGTGCACGTGCTCTAGTAACTGGTCCAGTATGTGTAGTTGGTGAGGGTATGGGTGTAACATTAGTAGGGATGTCCTCATCACTATCTCTCACCACAAGACCACACCCCCATCCGTACTATATTCAGTGGTTTAACAATAGTGGTAAGATTAAGGTAACGCGTTCTGTTCGTGTGCACTTTAGCATTGCTGCATATGCTGATTATGTTGATTGTGATGTGGTACCCATGCAAGCATGCTCTCTTTTACTTGGTAGACCATGGCAATTTGATTGGAATGTTGTACACCATGGTAGGACAAATCAGTTTACTCTATTTCATCAGGATAAAAATATTGCTTTACTTCCTATGTCTCCTGAACAAATTGTGAAAGATGATCTTGCTAGAGCTAGTAAAGCAAAACAGGAGAAAAATAAGAGTGAGAATGAGATAGCAGCCAAAGAATTTGAGCAACAACATAAGACTAATAGCAAATCTTCTTCTGCTGTTTCTAATGAAATTAAATTGACTAGTCCAACTTTGCTTGCTACTAAGGTTGATATTTCAGATTTGGATGTTAGTCAATATGTGTGCTATGCTTTTGTGTGCAAAGAAGCTTTGTTTTCATTTGAGGAATTGCCTCCTTCTTTGCCTCCTGTTGTCACTGACCTTTTGCAGGAGTTTATTGACGTCTTTCCACAAGACGTACCACCGGGATTACCACCTATTCGAGGGATTGAGCATCAGATTGACTTAATTCCCGGTGCTTCGTTGCCCAACCGTGCGCCATACCGTACCAATCCGGAGGAGACGAAGGAGATTCAGCGTCAAGTACAAGAGCTACTCGACAAAGGTTACATACGTGAGTCCCTTAGTCCTTGTGCTGTTCCTGTTATATTAGTGCCTAAAAAGGATGGAACATGGCGTATGTGTGTTGATTGTCGAGCCATTAATAATATTACTATTCGTTATCGTCATCCTATTCCTAGGTTAGATGATATGCTTGATGAATTAAGTGGCTCTACCATGTTTTCCAAAGTTGATTTGCGTAGTGATGAGGACATGACTACCATAGTTACAGCCACAACCCCTGCTAATATACCTACTGGACCAATTACTAGAGATCGTGCATACCAATTAAATTATCAGGTACTTTCGCTTCTTGGTAATGTTTCTAATGTTCATGTGAATATGATGCTGCCTAACGTCGATATATTTCTGTTGCTGACAAATGAAGGACCTAGCATGGACAAGAAGGATGAGCATTGGAGCATGTTCAAGCATGAAGATGATGAGGACATAATTATCATGGATATGACCATTAATTCCTCTATATTTGATCAAGAAATGAAGTCAATACAAAGGGACATGATTGTGTGCTGTACAAGAAGTTATTTCACGTCACTTTTGGCCCAAGAGAAGATAGAGACCAAGTCTTTCACGTCATGGACTCAGATTCGGACTGCAGAGATATACCCAACTTCAAACAGCCGCCGTTTCTACATACGAACTCGAAATTGGGTGATTCTTTTTTCTGGTGATAGCTTATCTCGTCTAGTTTCCAACGCAATTGGTTTCACCTTCAAATTCCTTCGGAGAGTGGAGATATTGCGAAAACGGTGCGACCCAGCAGTAGAATCCGAATCAAAGTCCAACTCAATAGGTGTTGCATCACCTCCACATGGGCCCAAGTGCCTTGTACGAGCTAGGTTTAGTTTTAGGACTCCTTGGGACGTCCTTCCACCCCCTTGGCCTCCACCCTTTAGTCCTATATAAGTAGATCAACCCCTAGGGTTTTTCTTTGGATTTCTTTTAGTTAAAAAGACTGCTTAGCTAATTGCTGCATCTTCTTGTACTCGGTTTGTGTCCAACGACCATATCAAGACCGCTTTCGGAATCCCAACTTTATTCATACATCATCTACATATTCGCAATATTCAGATTGCTTTATCATAGTTCTTGCTTGTTCTTCGATTGCTTGCAGGCACTAGACCTTCGTGGTCAGGTTGATCGTGCTCCGACGTGGTCAATAACCTCCGGAGATTGGTTTAGCGATTGCTAAGGCGCGACGTTGTTGCACGTTTGTAGTCGGATCGTCAGAGTCGTCTCCACCAAATCGATAGTTATCTCTCATCGAAAGATCGGGACACCCCGTCTCTATCACGTAGTGGATACCATCAAATTCGCATGAAATTAGGAGATGAATGGAAAACGGCTTTTAAAACTAAGTTTGGATTATATGAGTGGTTAGTCATGCCTTTTGGGTTAACTAATGCACCTAGCACTTTCATGAGATTAATGAACGAGGTTTTACGTGCTTTCATTGGACGATTTGTGGTAGTCTATTTTGATGATATACTGATTTATAGCAAATCTTTGGAGGAACATTTGGATCATTTACGTGCTGTTTTTATTGCTCTACGTAATGCACGTTTATTTGGTAACCTTGGGAAGTGCACCTTTTGCACCGACCGAGTCTCGTTTCTTGGCTATGTTGTTACTCCACAGGGTATTTGATGAGGACATGACTACCATAGTTACAGCCACAACCCCTGCTAATATACCTACTGGAGCAATTACTAGAGATCGTGCACACCAATTAAATTATCAGGTGCTTTCGCTTCTTGGTAATGTTTCTAATGTTCATGTGAATATGATGCTGCCTAACGTCGATATATTTCTGTTGCTGACAAATGAAGGACCTAGCATGGACAACAAGGATGAGCATTGGAGCATGTTCAAGCATGAAGATGACGAGGACATAATTATCATGGATATGACCATTAATTCCTCTATATTTGATCAAGAAATGAAGTCAATACAAAGGGGCATGATTGTGTGCTGTACAAGAAGTTATTTCACGTCACTTTTGGGCCAAGAGAAGATAGAGACCAAGTCTTTCACGTCATGGACTCAGATTCGGACTGCAGAGATATACCCAACTTCAAACAGCCTCCGTTTCTACATACGAACTCCAAATTGGGTGATTCTTTTTTTTGGTGATAGCTTATCTCGTCTAGTTTTCAACGCAATTGGTTTCACCTTCAAATTCCTTCGGAGCGTGGAGATATTGCGAAAACGGTGCGACCCAGCAGCAGAATCCGAATCAAAGTCCAACTCAATAGGTGTTGCATCACCTCCACATGGGCCCAAGTGCCTTGTACGACCTAGGTTTAGTTTTAGGACTCCTTGGGACGTCCTTCCACCCCCTTGGCCTCCACCCTTTAGTCCTATATAAGTAGATCAACCCCTAGGGTTTTTCTTTGGATTTCTTTTAGTTAAAAAGACTGCTTAGCCAATTGATGCATCTTCGTGTACTCGGTTTGTGTCCAACGACCAGATCAAGACCGCTTTTGGAATCCCAACTTTATTCATACTTCATCTACATATTCGCAATATTCAGATTGCTTTATCATAGTTCTTGCTTGTTCTTCGATTGCTTGCAGGCACTAGACCTTCGTGGTCAGGTTGATCGTGCTCCGGCGTGGTCAATAACCTCCAGGAGATTGGTTTAGCGATTGCTAAGGCGCAACGTCGTTGCACGTTTGTAGTCGGATCGTCAAAGTCGACTCCATCAAATCGTAGTTATCATCTCATCGAAAGATCGGGACACCCCGCCTCTATCAAGTGATATGACCATTAATTCCTCTATATTTGATCAAGAAATGAAGTCAATACAAAGGGGCATGATTGTGTGCTGTACAAGAAGTTATTTCACGTCACTTTTGGGCCAAGAGAAGATAGAGACCAAGTCTTTCACGTCATGGACTCAGATTCGGACTGCAGAGATATACCCAACTTCAAACAGCCTCCGTTTCTACATACGAACTCCAAATTGGGTGATTCTTTTTTCTGGTGATAGCTTATCTCGTCTAGTTTTCAACGCAATTGGTTTCACCTTCAAATTCCTTCGGAGCGTGGAGATATTGCGAAAACGGTGCGACCCAGCAGCAGAATCCGAATCAAAGTCCAACTCAATAGGTGTTGCATCACCTCCACATGGGCCCAAGTGCCTTGTACGACCTAGGTTTACTTTTAGGACTCCTTGGGACGTCCTTCCACCCCCTTGGCCTCCACCCTTTAGTCCTATATAAGTAGATCAACCCCTAGGGTTTTTCTTTGGATTTCTTTTAGTTAAAAAGACTGCTTGGCTAATTGCTGCATCTTCGTGTACTCGGTTTGTGTCCAACGACCAGATCAAGACCGCTTTTGGAATCCCAACTTTATTCATACTTCATCTACATATTCGCAATATTCAGATTGCTTTATCATAGTTCTTGCTTGTTCTTCGATTGCTTGCAGGCACTAGACCTTCGTGGTCAGGTTGATCGTGCTCCGGCGTGGTCAATAACCTTCAGGAGATTGGTTTAGCGATTGCTAAGGCGCAACGTCGTTGCACGTTTGTAGTCGGATCGTCAAAGTCGACTCCATCAAATCGTAGTTATCATCTCATCGAAAGATCGGGACACCCCGCCTCTATCAAGTGGTATCAGTTTTCAGGTTGCTCGGTGAGAATTCCACATCCATATATTAGATCTGTTTTTTATCACCTATCATCCACACAAAAAACCCATAAAAATAGGATTAGATCATCATATCCAAACCAATCTGAGACTTCGCAATTTTCTTTTCGGTGCTTTGCTTTATTGAATTATCGGTTGCATCGTCGTGTTCAGTTGCTGGTCTTAGTATCTAGTCCTTTAGAGTTTCGAGTTCTGTTCACGTTAGTCACCGCCGCCGCTGCACCATCATCCCATCCGCTGCCTACTTCTACCATCCACCATAGAAAAAGAGTTGAAAAAAGAGAGAAAAGAGAAAAAGGAAAAAAAGAAAGAAAAAAGGAAAAAAGAGAAAAAAGAAGAAAAATTTCGGATCTATCTCTAGTTGAACTCGTATTTGAAATCTCGTCGGAATCAGTTTTGAGCAGTGTCCACTAAAACGGGTATAACTTTGTCATCCGAAGTCCGTTTTGGCTCCACGAGTACTCAAATTAAAGATATTTCCGAGCCGCTTCTAAATAGTTCTGGAGCTAGTGTGTTATTTAAAACTCCAGATCGACTTCTAAGACGGACTTTTTGACCTCTAAAGTTTCCGAACACAGTTTTTGTCAGATTTCGGGCTGATTCTCAATTTTTTTGACACCTCATCCGAACTCTAAATTGAGTGATTCTTATTGCGTCGGAAAACTTAAGTCAGTGCACTATTGGAGGAAAAATATAAAAAATTTAGCAAATATATTTCAGAGGAAAGTTGTAGCGAGAATATTGGTGTATCTTGATTTGGAGCCTATTTTCACCATTATCTTTACTCTGTTGATGATCTTCACTTATATCTTGCTATTCAGAGCTACTTCATATCATTCATTGCTGCTAGTTGTGCTACGCCGTGACCACATTAGTGTTCTAGGCTCGCGTCTCTAGTCCGGTCTAGACTAGGACCAGCACAGTATCGTCGTTGAGCGTTAATTCAATTTTGCATCTCTGAATTGATTATTGCTGATATTTTTGCCACCATATTAAAGCCTTCCAAGCTCCACATATTTCTACATCGTGTATACGTGCGTTCACCTGGCAATCGCTCTACTTAATCTTTGGAGTTCTTTGACACCGTTGGTTGCCGATCACCACCTGCTGCATGGTAAGAACTAGTAAGACATTGATATTTGCTATCCTGTGAGCGTTTTACCACCACATCCTAGTAGTTCATAGGGACATATACTTGTGATTTGTTTCTTGTTTTCTACTAATCATGGCAGGTTCTAGAGTTAGATCTTCTTGGGCGGCAGCTATAGTTGGAGATTTGCCACCACCTACAACTACACAACAGTCACTGCAAAAGGTAAACACACATAAGCATGCACATGATCAGGTTATTGTTTCTATACCACACTTTCATGGACGTCTAAGACCTGATTTATACATTGAGTGGGAGTTTGAAATAAATGATATATTTGTTTCCCATAATTTTCTTGAGCATAAGAAAGTAAAAACTGCAATTAGTGCTTTCAAAGATTTTGCTTCTATTTGGTGGAATGAATATTGTAGTTTATATCCTGATTATATACCTAATACTTGGAATGATCTCAAACTTGCTATGCGATATAGATTCGTTCCCTCTTATTATACTCGTGACAAGGTTAGGAAATTAAAAAATTTAAAACAAGGTACTAAAACTGTTTCAGAATATTATGATGCTTTAGAAACTACATTCTTGCATTCTCTTTTAGAGGAAAGTGAAAAATATTTCATGGACATATTTTGGGAAGGTTTAAACCGTGACATTCAGGATATCCTAATTCATGAAAAGTGTTATCCTATGGATCGTTTGTTTCGTCTTGCTTGTAAAGCTGAACAGGAAATCGACAGACGTGTTGCCCAGAAGACGAACAAGCGGAATGTGCAAATACCACAAGTTGAGAAGGTTGTTCCTTCAACCACTATGAGCACTACCATAACCACATCAATTGTCGTAAGCACTCCAATATCTGATCTATCATCACAAAAAGGTAATGACAAAGGTATGGATCTTTCCCCTCCACATGAGAACCTTGCTGATTTAAAAGCAACATGTGTTGAGCTATCCAGTAGTTTCATCACACAACCAATTTTTGAGAATGTCATAACTTCACATGAAGATGTTGCTTGCCTAATAGACTTTAATACATCATGTCTTGAGGTACCTGTTGATTTGAGCACACCATCTATTTTGGATAATCATGTTACTATTATGAAACTGTCAACTCTTAATCATTTTGATATGACCTCTAATCTTGGTGATGATTCTGCGTCGAATGACTTGTTGCATGACTACTTAGTTAAGCCTGTTGTAGCATGCCCTTCGAAAAACATTAATGTTTCTTCACCGGTATTGGGATGGTTTAATGATGAGCATTGTACATCTTTTGATATGAATAAGAGCTTCACTTATATATGCAAACTAAGTTGCAATACTTTCATGTCGTTTATGTATTGTGATGATCATATATGTTTATATTTCACGACATACGAAAGTTACTCATATATACATGTGTTACATGTCCAAAAATTAAGGGAAGTAAGAATGGATGACATATATATATACAACATGTACACCTTGTCTCTTTTGTTAGCCACATTTCAGATTAAGAAACGCCGGGGACGGCTTTATTTTCAAGAAGGGGAGGATGATGAGGACATGACTACCATAGTTACAGCCACAACCCCTGCTAATATACCTACTGGAGCAATTACTAGAGATCGTGCACACCAATTAAATTATCAGGTGCTTTCGCTTCTTGGTAATGTTTCTAATGTTCATGTGAATATGATGCTGCCTAACGTCGATATATTTCTGTTGCTGACAAATGAAGAACCTAGCATGGACAACAAGGATGAGCATTGGAGCATGTTCAAGCATGAAGATGACGAGGACATAATTATCATGGATATGACCATTAATTCCTCTATATTTGATCAAGAAATGAAGTCAATACAAAGGGGCATGATTGTGTGCTGTACAAGAAGTTATTTCACGTCACTTTTGGGCCAAGAGAAGATAGAGACCAAGTCTTTCACGTCATGGACTCAGATTCGGACTGCAGAGATATACCCAACTTCAAACAGCCTCCGTTTCTACATACGAACTCCAAATTGGGTGATTCTTTTTTCTGGTGATAGCTTATCTCGTCTAGTTTTCAACGCAATTGGTTTCACCTTCAAATTCCTTCGGAGCGTGGAGATATTGCGAAAACGGTGCGACCCAGCAGCAGAATCCGAATCAAAGTCCAACTCAATAGGTGTTGCATCACCTCCACATGGGCCCAAGTGCCTTGTACGACCTAGGTTTACTTTTAGGACTCCTTGGGACGTCCTTCCACCCCCTTGGCCTCCACCCTTTAGTCCTATATAAGTAGATCAACCCCTAGGGTTTTTCTTTGGATTTTTTTTAGTTAAAAAGACTGCTTGGCTAATTGCTGCATCTTCGTGTACTCGGTTTGTGTCCAACGACCAGATCAAGACCGCTTTTGGAATCCCAACTTTATTCATACTTCATCTACATATTCGCAATATTCAGATTGCTTTATCATAGTTCTTGCTTGTTCTTCGATTGCTTGCAGGCACTAGACCTTCGTGGTCAGGTTGATCGTGCTCCGGCGTGGTCAATAACCTTCAGGAGATTGGTTTAGCGATTGCTAAGGCGCAACGTCGTTGCACGTTTGTAGTTGGATCGTCAAAGTCGACTCCATCAAATCGTAGTTATCATCTCATCGAAAGATCGGGACAGCCCGCCTCTATCAAGTGGTATCAGTTTTCAGGTTGCTCGGTGAGAATTCCACATCCATATATTAGATCTGTTTTTTATCACCTATCATCCACACAAAAAACCCATAAAAATAGGATTAGATCATCATATCCAAACCAATCTGAGACTTCGCAATTTTCTTTTCGGTGCTTTGCTTTATTGAATTATCGGTTGCATCGTCGTGTTCAGTTGCTGGTCTTAGTATCTAGTCCTTTAGAGTTTCGAGTTCTGTTCACGTTAGTCACCGCCGCCGCTGCACCATCATCCCATCCGCTGCCTACTTCTACCATCCACCATAGAAAAAGAGTTGAAAAAAGAGAGAAAAGAGAAAAAGGAAAAAAAGAAAGAAAAAAGGAAAAAAGAGAAAAAAGAAGAAAAATTTCGGATCTATCTCTAGTTGAACTCGTATTTGAAATCTCGTCGGAATCAGTTTTGAGCAGTGTCCACTAAAACGGGTATAACTTTGTCATCCGAAGTCCGTTTTGGCTCCACGAGTACTCAAATTAAAGATATTTCCGAGCCGCTTCTAAATAGTTCTGGAGCTAGTGTGTTATTTAAAACTCCAGATCGACTTCTAAGACGGACTTTTTGACCTCTAAAGTTTCCGAACACAGTTTTTGTCAGATTTCGGGCTGATTCTCAATTTTTTTGACACCTCATCCGAACTCTAAATTGAGTGATTCTTATTGCGTCGGAAAGCTTAAGTCAGTGCACTATTGGAGGAAAAATATAAAAAATTTAGCAAATATATTTCAGAGGAAAGTTGTAGCGAGAATATTGGTGTATCTTGATTTGGAGCCTATTTTCACCATTATCTTTACTCTGTTGATGATCTTCACTTATATCTTGCTATTCAGAGCTACTTCATATCATTCATTGCTGCTAGTTGTGCTACGCCGTGACCACATTAGTGTTCTAGGCTCGCGTCTCTAGTCCGGTCTAGACTAGGACCAGCACAGTATCGTCGTTGAGCGTTAATTCAATTTTGCATCTCTGAATTGATTATTGCTGATATTTTTGCCACCATATTAAAGCCTTCCAAGCTCCACATATTTCTACATCGTGTATACGTGCGTTCACCTGGCAATCGCTCTACTTAATCTTTGGAGTTCTTTGACACCGTTGGTTGCCGATCACCACCTGCTGCATGGTAAGAACTAGTAAGACATTGATATTTGCTATCCTGTGAGCGTTTTACCACCACATCCTAGTAGTTCATAGGGACATATACTTGTGATTTGTTTCTTGTTTTCTACTAATCATGGCAGGTTCTAAAGTTAGATCTTCTTGGGCGGCAGCTATAGTTGGAGATTTGCCACCACCTACAACTACACAACAGTCACTGCAAAAGGTAAACACACATAAGCATGCACATGATCAGGTTATTGTTTCTATACCACACTTTCATGGACGTCTAAGACCTGATTTATACATTGAGTGGGAGTTTGAAATAAATGATATATTTGTTTCCCATAATTTTCTTGAGCATAAGAAAGTAAAAACTGCAATTAGTGCTTTCAAAGATTTTGCTTCTATTTGGTGGAATGAATATTGTAGTTTATATCCTGATTATATACCTAATACTTGGAATGATCTCAAACTTGCTATGCGATATAGATTCGTTCCCTCTTATTATACTCGTGACAAGGTTAGGAAATTAAAAAATTTAAAACAAGGTACTAAAACTGTTTCAGAATATTATGATGCTTTAGAAACTACATTCTTGCATTCTCTTTTAGAGGAAAGTGAAAAATATTTCATGGACATATTTTGGGAAGGTTTAAACCGTGACATTCAGGATATCCTAATTCATGAAAAGTGTTATCCTATGGATCGTTTGTTTCGTCTTGCTTGTAAAGCTGAACAGGAAATCGACAGACGTGTTGCCCAGAAGACGAACAAGCGGAATGTGCAAATACCACAAGTTGAGAAGGTTGTTCCTTCAACCACTATGAGCACTACCATAACCACATCAATTGTCGTAAGCACTCCAATATCTGATCTATCATCACAAAAAGGTAATGACAAAGGTATGGATCTTTCCCCTCCACATGAGAACCTTGCTGATTTAAAAGCAACATGTGTTGAGCTATCCAGTAGTTTCATCACACAACCAATTTTTGAGAATGTCATAACTTCACATGAAGATGCTGCTAATGTTGCTGATTTATTCTTTGGAGAGATTATTCGTTTACATGGTGTGCCCAATACTATTGTCTCGGATCGTGATACTAAGTTTGTTAGCCATTTTTGGAGATGCTTATGGGCTAAGTTGGGGACTAAACTACTTTTTAGTACTACATGTCATCCCCAAACTGATGGACAAACTGAAGTGGTCAATAGGACATTGTCTACTATGCTTAGGGCTGTTTTAAAAAGTAACTTGAAACTGTGGGAAGAATGTTTACCTCATATTGAATTTGCTTATAATCGTTCAGTGCATTCTACCACTAAAATGTGCCCTTTTGAGATTGTTTATGGTTTTCTACCTCGTGCACCTATTGATTTGCTGCCTCTTCCATCTTCGGAGAAGGTGAATTTTGATGCTAAGCAACGTGCTGAATTGATATTAAAAATGCATGAGTTAACTAAAGAAAACATTGAGCGCATGAATGCTAGATACAAGCTTGCTGGTGATAGGGGTCGAAAGCATGTTGTTTTTGAACCAGGAGATCTTGTTTGGTTACATCTACGAAAAGATAGGTTTCCTGATTTGCGTAAGTCTAAGTTAATGCCACGAGCTGATGGTCCCTTTAAGGTTTTACAGAAAATTAATGATAATGCATATAAACTTGAGCTACCTGCAGATTTTGGGGTTAGTCCCACATTTAACATTGCAGATTTGAAACCTTATTTGGGAGAAGATGATGAGCTTCCGTCGAGGACGACTTCAATTCAAGAAGGGGAGGATGATGAGGACATCCCTACTAATGTTACACCCATACCCTCACCAACTACACATACTGGACCAGTTACTAGAGCACGTGCACGTCAACTAAATTATCAGGTACTTTCGTTTCTTGCGAATCCTTCTATTTTTCATGAACATATGATGCTGCCTAAATTAGATACTTTTGTTTTGGTTATGAATGAAGGACCTAGCATGGACAAGAAGGATGGTCATTGGAGCGGGATCAAGAATGGAGAAGAAGGTGCGCGCGGGGGAAAGTACAGTGGAGCTTCCAGTGGGGATTTTCGCACGTTGAAGCCACCATAAGGCATGCATGAAGGCTTGGACGGAATACACGAGATGCCACTTCATTATTTTCGTCCAAGAGCAATTATAGGTGTTGCGTCACCTTAATATTGGGCTGGGCCCATGTAATTTCGAAATACCACATTATAGGCTGTTTTTAGAGTCCGTATGTGTGGGGAAACCGAGTTAGGGTTGTTTTCGGACCCCACCTCCAAGGGGTCACGAAAATCCCCTCTGTTCCCCCATATATACAGCCCTTAGGGCGTCGTTTAGACTTGGGTTTTAATTAGATATAAGTTAGCCATAGCCGCAACTTCGAGCTCTTCGTTTGTGTCATCCGACCAGGCCAAGACCTCATTGGAACCCCAACTTTCGTAATCATTCATCTTATATTCGCAATATCCAGATTGCAATTCTTAGTTCTTGCTTGTTCTTCGATTGCTTGCAGGAATTAGACCTTCGTGGTCAGGTTGATCGTGCATCCGCGGGATCAATAACCTCTCGGAGTTGGTTTAGCGATCGCTAAGGCGCAACGTCTTCGCACGTTCGTAGTCGGATCGTGAAAGTCGCCTCCACCATAATCGATCTCCACCATCTCATCGAAACATCGGGACACCTTCGCCTCTATCAATCAGTATATCATCAAAATGGACTACCACAAATCGTCTAATGAAAGCACGTAAAACCTCGTTCATTAATCTCATGAAAGTGCTAGGTGCACTAGTTAACCCAAAAGGCATGACTAACCACTCATATAATCCAAACTTAGTTTTAAATGTCGTTTTCCATTCATCTCCTAATTTCATGCGAATTTGATGGTATCCACTACGCAAATAACCTTTGGAAAACATGGTAGAGCCACTTAATTCATCAAGAATATCATCTAACCTAGGAATAGGATGACGATAACGAATAGTAATATTATTAATAGCTCGACAATCAACACACATACGCCATGTTCCATCCTTTTTAGGCACTAATATAACAGGAACAGCACAAGGACTAAGGGATTCACGTATGTAACCTTTGTCGAGTAGCTCTTGTACTTGACGCTGAATCTCCTTCGTCTCCTCCGGATTGGTACGGTATGGCGCACGGTTGGGCAGCGAAGCACCGGGAATTAAGTCAATCTGATGCTCAATCCCTCGAATAGGTGGTAATCCCGGTGGTACGTCTTGTGGAAAGACATCAATAAACTCCTGCAAAAGGTCAGTGACAACAGGAGGCAAAGAAGGAGGCAATTCCTCAAATGAAAACAAAGCTTCTTTGCACACAAAAGCATGGCACACATATTGACTAACATCCAAATCCGAAATATCAACCTTAGTAGCAAGCAAAGTTGGACTAGTCAATTTAATTTCATTAGAAACAAAAGAAGAAGATTTGCTATTAGTCTTATGTTGTTGCTCAAATTCTTTAGCTGCTATCTCATTTTCACTCTTATTTTTCTCCTGTTTAGCTTTACTAGCTCTAGCTAGATCATCTTTCACAATTTGTTCAGGAGACATAGGAAGTAAAGCAATATTTTTATCCTGATGAACCAGAGTAAACTGATTTGTCCTACCATGGTGTACAACATTCCTATCAAATTGCCATGGTCTACCAAGTAAAAGAGAGCATGCTTGCATGGGTACCACATCACAATCAACATAATCAGCATATGCAGCAATGCTAAAGTGCACACGAACAGAACGTGTTACCTTAATCTTACCACTATTGTTAAACCACTGAATATAGTACGGATGGGGGTGTGGTCTTGTGGTGAGAGATAGCTTCTCCACCAACTCCATGGTAGCCAAGTTGTTGCAACTCCCTCCGTCAATGATGATGCGAACCGAACGTTCTTTCATCACTCCCTTTGTGTGAAACAAATTATGCCTCTGGTTTTGCTCGGCCTTCGTTACCTGCACACTTAACACACATTGAGCAACCAAACTAGCATATTTATCTGCATCATCAGGAGCCATATACTCTATATCATGAGCATCATCATGGGCACCCTGTTCCTCATGAGCAATTAGAACTAAAGTCTCCTCATCATAGTCACTCGCTGACTCATACCCACCATCCTCCGTAATAGTCATCACACGCTTGGAGGGACAGTCTTTTGCGAAGTGACCTCCACCTTGGCACCTGCGACATTTAATATCACGATCTCGTGTTTGCCCTGTGGAAGCCATGGATGAAGAAGAACTCGCCGCTGGACCACTCCGTGCACCCTTGAATGGTGGCGCTGGCTGTTTTGGTGGCTCCCTGTAAGAATGAGCGGCTGAAGTAGATGGTGGTGCAGCAGGACGTGTGGATGTAGAAGCTCCACGCGATGTCCATGATGTATTTCGTCCTGCAGAAAAGTTAGGTCTCGTAGCGGCCTGTCGATCCTGCACTTCACGTTTAGCTTTACAAGCAAGATGAAACAAACGAGTGATAGTAGCATAGTCCTTGTATTCTAGAATAGTTTGTATCTCCCTGTTTAAGCCACCCATAAAACATGCAAGCATAGCTTCATTATCCTCTACTAGGCCACATCTAATCAATCCAATTTGTAATTCTTGATAATACTCCTCTACAGAATTTTTTCCTTGTCTCAAACGCTGTAATTTTTGTAGCAATTCACGTTGATAATAAGGAGGAACCCAGCGATTACGCATAGCATCTTTTAAAGCAGCCCAAGTAGTTGGAATATTATTAGCAGGCAATCTACAATGTTTAGACCACCAAATAGATGCAAACCCCGTGAATTCACAAACAGCAGCAGTAACACGTCTATTCTCAGGATATTGTAAACATGTAAAGCGTTGTTCAGTTTTTAACTCCCAAGTAAGATAAGCATCAGGAATATATCTACCCTCAAACGGCTTAAGATTCAATTTAAGTTTAGGCACATGTTCATCATCGCATACCTGAGGGGGTGGTTGGTGTCGACCGTGGCGAATGTTGGGACGTGGACGTCCAGCTGGCTGTTCATAGGCCGCTTCCTGTTCCACCTCCTCCTCGTAATCACCCTCGTAGTTGTCGTCCTGGCCGACGTCAGAAGCAGCAGCAGTAGCAGCAACTGCAGCAGCAGGAGGAGCACCAGCAGCTTGTCCGCCCGGAAACAGAATACGTCGTGCACATCGTGGTGGCGGTGGCTGTGCTGGAGCGGCAGCAGGATGTGTAGGTAGGCGTGCGATCAACTCAGTAAACTTGGCGTCGAGCTTGGTGTCGATCATCTTCTCCACGCCATCAATCGCCTCTGTAAATCTGTTCTCGATGTCATTCACCTGTTCAGACATCATTTGTGCAAATTTATCATGTAGCTCCTTGTTTGTCTTGTTCTCCCAATCGGGCGCATCCGGCACCACTTCATCATGGGATCCTGGCATGGTTAGCAGAAATAGAAAACACACAGAAATATGATCCTACTTCTACTAATGGGATGTGGGGTGGTGGAAAGCACAAATCCGTCAAGCTTTTCTTTCGTTCTTACCGATTCTTACCTAGCAGCAGGTGGTGATGTACAACCAACGGGTCAAAACTCTCAGAGATGTGGTAGAGCGATGGCCAGGAGGTGTCAAAACGCACGATGTAGAATATATGTGGAGCTGTAGGAAGGCTGACAAGTATGGTAGCAAAAGCTCCACAGTAATCAAGACAGAGATGCAAAGCTGAATAAACACTCAACGTTGGTACTGTGCTGATCGTAGGCTACACCGTACTAGAGACGCGAGCCTAAAACACCAACAAAAGCACGGCGCGACACGTAAACAACTGAGAAGCACACTCTGAAAAAAATCTCTCTTTTTTTTTGCGATGCGGGACTGCGGTGGCTGAAAAAGTGCGAAAAAATCACTATGGTGGCGAACGTCTCAAAATGAGTTTCTGGACCTAAGGAAGGTATGGGCATGAAAAAAATTTACCCCTGAAATTTTTGGCCTAAAAACTGCTCTGGAAAGCGTGCCAGACTCTAACCCCTGAAATGAGTTTTTTGTTGGAAATCACCCCTTCTACGTACGACAAAGGATTGGTGAAATCCGACTCTAATCAACTCAAAACTATTCTGGCTACGGAGATATCTCAAACCGAACGGGTGATGGAACTCAACTCGGATTGGTAGGTCGTGGTGGTGTATATGGACTCGGGTTGGCGGAACGTGGTGGTGTTTCTGGACTTGGATTGGTGGCAGCGGACGGATGGAACTAGTGCGGCGGCGGCGTGACAAACTGTGATCAGAAATCGAAACTCTAAGGAGCTAGACGCTAAGATCAGCAACTCGACACAACGATGCAACCGCAAATTCAACAAAGCAAACTACTGTAAAGAAAACTGGACAAAGGCTAGGACAGTCGTGGGACGTGATGATCTAACCCTAATTTTTTTGTTGGCTTTTTCGTGGACTGTAGGTATGAAGAACAGAACCAATCTAGACTACGAAAAAGTTGTAAATCTCACCGATCAACCTGGAAATCTGATACCACTTGATAGAGGCGAAGGTGTCCCGATGTTTCGATGAGATGGTGGAGATCGATTATTGTAGAGACGACTTTCACGATCCGACTACGAACGTGCGTAGACGTTGCGCCTTAGCGATCGCTAAACCAACTCCGAGAGGTTATTGATCCGGCGGATGCACGATCAACCTGACAACGAAGGTCTAATTACTGCAAGCAATCGAAGAACAAGAAAGAACTAAGAATTGCAATCTGGATATTACGAATATAAGATGAATGATTACGAAAGTTGGGGTTCCAATGCGGTCTTGGCCTGGTCGGATGACACAAACGAAGAGCTCGAAGTTGCGGCTATGGCTAACTTAAATCTAATTAAAACCCAAGTCTAAACGACGCCCTAAGGGCTGTATATATGGGGGAACAGTGGGGAATTTCGTGGCCCCTTGGAGGAGGGGTCCGAAAACAACCCTAACTCGGTTTCCCCACAAATACGGACTCTAAAAAATAACCTATTAAGTGTATTTCGAAATTACATGGCCCTGGCCCAATAATAAGGTGACGCAGCACCTATAATAACCTTGGACGAAAAATATTAATGTGGCATCTTGTGTCTCTCGTCCAAGTCTTCATGCACGCCTTATGGTGGCCTCAAAGTGCGAAAATCACCACTGGAAGCTCCATTGTCCTTTCCCGCGCGCGCACCTCCTTCTCCATGCTTGATCCCGCTCCAATGACCATCCTTCTTATCCATGCTAGGTCCTTCATTCATAAGACAAACAAAAGTATCTAATTTAGGCAGCATCATATGTTCCTGAACTTTAGAAGGATTCGCAAGAAACGTCTAGTGTGAAGTCCTTTCATCCCTGATGACAACAGTGCAAAAATACTGGACAAAGGTGCTATGGTGTGAGCTGGATCCCTCTGGAAAGTTTGATACAACAAACTTGGGCAAGAAGATAAGATCACATGCTGGGGTTTTGGATAGGGTCAAGCTGTCTACTGGGCTAGGGGTACAAGGGACTAGGCTTCTGTGTAGTTTGGGCTCAAACAAAGCAATGTAAATGGTACCTTCTTTGTAAATGGCATCATGAGGCAGAAGGTGTTTGTAATGTTGCATGGCTTGTACATAGCTTCCCTAAGCATGATATTTTGCAGAGCTCAATCATACATTAGGATGAGTATGTATGCCAAGTTTCACATCATTTGGAGCAATATTGTTGGTACTTACTTTGTAAAGCACCAAGTAGGCCAGAATGGTGTTGGTGAGGCTAGCATCACGTAGGATTACTGGAATTGGCTGAAAATTTGTTTAGCTTGGTTATTTGGCATGGTGCACATGTGTATAAAATTTCATAGTCATTGGACACACATAGATAGCACTTGCTTCACAATGTGGCCCACTGACCAGAAACTTAAACATGATGGTGCACACACATGGGTGATTGGATTTGGCTCAAATCTGGTTTGGTGGAGTCATTTGGTGGTAGGATCATGCTCAAAAAGTTTCAAGTAAAATGGGATCCCCTATCATGCACTTTCTTCACAATGCCCCCTTGCTGCATCCAAACCTTGGGAATTTATAGTGGGAGTTTGGCTAATCAAATGGTGGTGGAATTTGGTGGAGATCAATGATATGGTCATATGAGATTGCACATGAAGTTTCACCAGCAATGGATCAAGAGAAATGGCACTCCCTGCACAAAGCTCCATTCTTCCCCCACAGATAAATGAATTTTTCTAGAGGAAAAATCCACTTGGGCTATGAAATGTTTTTGGAGGATTTGGCAAGATATGATGTCAATGACATGTGGCAATTATTTGGGGATTTATGGAGCAATATAAATAGGGGTTGCTTCACAAATCTCAAATAATAGGAATATTCCTTTTATTGGAAAAAGGAATATATGGCTTGAATAAAATGGTGGCTTGGATGAGATGGGTCCATGTAATGACATGGAGAGGCTTGGATTCAAGGGTCACTTGAGCATGGAAAGAAAATGATAGAGGCGGGGTGTCCTGGTCTTTCGATGAGATGATAACTATGATTTGATGGAGTCGACTTTGACGATGCGACTACAAACGTGCAACGACGTTGCGCCTTAGCAATCGCTAAACCAATCTCCTGAAGGTTATTGACCACGCCGGAGCACGATCAACCTGACCACGAAGGTCTAGTGCCTGCAAGCAATCGAAGAACAAGCAAGAACTATGATAAAGCAATCTGAATATTGCGAATATGTAGATGAAGTATGAATAAAGTTGGGATTCCAAAAGCGGTCTTGATCTGGTCGTTGGACACAAACTGAGTACACGAAAATGCAGCAATTAGCTAAGCAGTCTATTTAACTAAAAGAAATCCAAAGAAAAACCCTAGGGGTTGATCTACTTATATAGGACTAAAGGGTGGACGCCAAGGGGGTGGAAGGACGTCCCATGGAGTCCTATAACTAAAACTAGGTCGTACAAGGCACTTGGGCCCACGTGGAGGTGATGCAACACCTATTGAGTTGGACTTTGATTCGGATTCTGCTGCTAGGTTGCACCGTTTTCGCAATATCTCCACGCTCCGAAGGAATTTGAAGGTGAAACCAATTGCTTTGGAAACTAGACGAGATAAGCTATCACTAGAAAAAAGAATCACCCAATTTTGAGTTCGTATATATAAACGGCGGCTGTTTGAAGTTGGGTATATCTCTGCAGTCCGAATCTGAGTCCATGACGTGAAAGACTTGGTCTCTATCTTCTCTTGGGCCAAAAGTGACGTGAAATAACTTCTTGTACAGCACACAATCATGCCCCTTTGTATTGACTTCATTTCTTGATCAAATATAGAGGAATTAATGGTCATATCCATGATAATTATGTCCTCATCATCTTCATGCTTGAACATGCTCCAATGCTCATCCTTCTTGTCTATGCTAGGTCCTTCATTTGTGAGCAACAGAAATATATTGACGTTAGGCAGCATCATATTCACATGAACATTAGAAACTTTACCAAGAAGCGAAAGTACCTGATAATGTAATTGTTGTGCACAATCTCTAGTAATTGGTCCAGTAGGTATATTAGCAGGGGTTGTGGTTGTAACTATGGTAGTCATGTCCTCATCATCCTCCCCTTCTTGAAAATAAAGCCGTCCCCGGCGTTTCTTAATCTGAAATGTGGCTAACAAAAGAGACAAGGTGTACATGTTGTATATATATGTCATCCATTCTTACTTTCCTTAGTTTTTGGACATGTAACACATGTATATATGAGTAACTTTCGTATGTCGTGAAATATAAACATATATGATCATCACAATACATAAACGACATGAAAGTATTGCAACTCAGTTTGCATATAGAAGTGAAGCTCTTATTCATATCTAAAGATGTACAATGCTCATCATTAAACCATCCCAATACCGGTGAAGAAACGTTAATGTTTTTCGAAGGACATGCTACAACAGGCTTAACTAAGTAGTCATGCAACAAGTCATTCGACGCAGAATCATCACCAAGATTAGAGGTCATATCAAAATGATTAAGCATTGGCAGTTTCATAATAGTAACATGATTATCCAAAATAGATGGTGTGCTCAAATCAACAGGTAACTCAAGACATGATGTATTCAAGTCTATTAGGCAAGCAACATCTTCATGTGAAGTTAAGACATTCTCGAAAATTGGTTGTGTGATGAAACTACTGGATAGCTCAACACATGTTGCTTTTAAATCAGCAAGGTTCTCATGTGGAGGGGAAAGATCCAAACCTTTGTCATTACCTTTTTGTGATGATAGATCAGATATTGGAGGAGTTCTTACGACAATTGATGTGGTTATGGTAGTGCTCATAGTGGTTGAAGGAACAACCTTCTCAACTTGTGGTATTTGCACATTCCGCTTGTTCGTCTTCTGGGCAACACGTCTGTCGATTTCCTGTTCAGCTTTACAAGCAAGACGAAACAAACGATCCATAGGATAACACTTTTCATGAATTAGGATATCCTGAATGTCACGGTTTAAACCTTCCCAAAATATGTCTATGAAATATTTTTCACTTTCCTCTAAAAGAGAATGCAAGAATGTAGTTTCTAAAGCATCATAATATTCTGAAACAGTTTTAGTACCTTGTTTTAAATTTTTTAATTTCCTAACCTTGTCATGAGTATAATAAGAGGGAACGAATTTATATCGCATAGCAAGTTTGAGATCATTCCAAGTATTAGGTATATAATCAGGATATAAACTACAATATTCATTCCACCAAATAGAAGCAAAATCTTTGAAAGCACTAATTGCAGTTTTTACTTTCTTATGCTTAAGAAAATTATGGGAAACAAATATATCATTTATTTCAAACTCCCACTCAATGTATAAATCAGGTCTTAGACGTCCATGAAAGTGTGGTATAGAAACAATAACCTGATCATGTGCATGCTTATGTGTGTTTACCTTTTGCAGTGACTGTTGTGTAGTTGTAGGTGGCGGCAAATCTCCAACTATAGTTGTCGCCCAAGAAGATCTAACTCCAGAACCTGCCATGATTAGTAGAAAACAAGAAACAAATCACAAGTATATGTCCCTATGAACTACTAGGATGTGGTGGTAAAACGCTCACAGGATAGCAAATATCAATGTCTTACTAGTTCTTACCATGCAGCAGGTGGTGATCGGCAACCAGCGGTGTCAAAGAACTCCAAAGATTAAGTAGAGAGATTGCTAGGTGAACGCACGTATACACGATGTAGAAATATGTGGAGCTTGGAAGGCTTTAATATGGTGGCAAAAATATCAGCAATAATCAATTCAGAGATGCAAAATTGAATTAACGCTCAACGACGATACTGTCCTGGTCCTAGTCTAGACCGGACTAGAGACGCGAGCCTAGAACACAAATGTGGTCACGGCGTAGCACAACTAGCAGCAATGAATGATATGAAGTAGCTCTGAATAGCAAGATATAAGTGAAGATCATCAACATAGCAAACATAATGGTGAAAATAGGCTCCAAATCAAGATACACCAATATTCTCGCTACAAGTTTCCTCTGAAATCTATTTGCTAATTATTTGATATTTTTCCTCCAATAGGGCACTGACTTAAGCTTTCCGACGCAATAAGAATCACTCAATTTAGAGTTCGGATGAGGTGTCAAAAAAATTGAGAATCAGCCCGAAATCTGACAAAAACTGTGTTCGGAAACTTTAGAGGTCAAAAAGTCCGTCTTAGAAGCCGATCTGGAGTTTCAAATAACACACAAGCTCCAGAACTATTTAGAAGAGGCTCGGAAATATCTTTAATTTGAGTACTCGTGGAGCCAAAACGGACTTCGGATGACAAAGTTATGCCCGTATTAGTGGACACTTCTCAAAACGGATTCCGACGAGATTTCAAATACGAGTTCAACTAGAGATAGATCCGAAATTTTTCTTCTTTTTTCTCTTTTTTCCTTTTTTCTTTATTTTTTTTCCTTTTTCTTTTTTCTCTCTTTTTTCAACTCTTTTTCTATGGTGGATGGTAGAAGTAGGCAGCGATGGGATGATGGTGCAGCGGCGGCGGTGACTAACGTGAACAGAACTCGAAACTCTAAAGGACTAGATACTAAGACCAGCAACTGAACACGACGATGCAACCGATAATTCAATAAAGCAAAGCACCGAAAATAAAATTGCGAAGTCTCAGATTGGTTTGGATATGATGATCTAATCCTATTTTTATGGCTTTTTGTGTGGATGATAGGTGATAAAAAAACAGATCTAATATATGGATGTGGAATTCTCACCGAGCAACCTGAAAACTGATACCACTTGATAGAGGCGGGGTGTCCCGATCTTTCGATGAGAGATAACTATCGATTTGGTGGAGACGACTTGGACGATCCGACTACGAACGTGCAACAACATCGCGCCTTAGCAATCGCTAAACCAATCTCCGGAGGTTATTGACCACGTCGGAGCACGATCAACCTGACCACGAAGGTCTAGTGCCTGCAAGCAATCGAAGAACAAGCAAGAACTAGGATAAATCAATCTGAATATTGCGAATATTCAGATGAAGTATGAATAAAGTTGGGATTCCAAAAGCGGTCTTGATCTGGTCGTTGGACACAAACCGAGTACACGAAGATGCGGCAATTAGCTAAGAAGTCTTTTTAACTAAAAGAAATCCAAATAAAAACCCTAGGGGTTGATCTACTTATATAGGACTAAAGGGTTGAGGCCAAGGGGGTGGAAGGACGTCCCAAGGAGTCCTATAACTAAAACTAGGTCGTACAAGGCACTTGGGCCCATGTGGAGGTGATGCAACACCTATTGAGTTGGACTTTGATTCGGATTCTGCTGCTGAGTTGCACCGTTTTCGCAATATCTCCACGCTCCGAAGGAATTTGAAGGTGAAACCAATTGCGTTGGAAACTAGACGAGATAAGCTATCACTAGAAAAAATAATCACCCAATTTGGAGTTCGTATGTAGAAATGGCGGCTGTTTGAAGTTGAGTATATCTCTGCAGTCCGAATCTGAGTCCATGACGTGAAAGACTTGGTCTCTATCTTCTCTTGGGACAAAAGTGACGTGAAATAACTTCTTGTACAACACACAATCATGCCCCTTTGTATTGACTTCATTTCTTGATCAAATATAGAGGAATTAATGGTCATATCCATGATAATTCTGTCCTCGTCATCTTCATGCTTGAACATGCTCCAATGCTCATCCTTCTTATCCATGCTAGGTCCTTCATTTGTCAGCAACAGAAATATATCGACGTTAGGCAGCATCATATTCACATGAACATTAGAAACATTAGCAAGAAGCGAAAGTACCTGATAATTTAATTGGTGTGCACAATCTCTAGTAATTGATCCAGTAGGTATATTAGCAGGGGTTGTGGCTGTAACTATGGTAGTCATGTCCTCATCAGTAAAAGAGAGTGAAGTGCGTCTCATTTGTGGCTCGATTGGGTGTGGCCCTCATTGACCATAGAACAGCTGGGAGTTCAGCCACCCACCGCTTTCCACACTTTTCAAGCCGCTTGAAGGTACAGGTCCGGAGACCTCGGAGTACTTCCGAATAGGCACTCTTTGCCTGGCCTTTGCTCCTCGGATGACCCACTGAAGCGAAACACACTGTGGTGCCCATTTACTCGCAGTACTCGAGGAAGGCCTGACTTGTGAATTGGGTGTCGTTGTCCGTGATGATCCGGTTAGGAACTCCGAAACGATACACCAGGCTTCTGATAAACTTCATGGCGGATTGCGCTGTGCTCTTGCAGACTGGCACCACTTCTAGCCACTTGGTGATTTTGTCGATGGCGACATAGAGGAACTCATAACTTTCGATAGCACGGGGGAATGGGCCCAAGATGTCCAATCCCAAGACCGCAAAGGAACATGATAGAGGTGTTGGGATACGGGGCAGAAAACACAAATTTTTCATACCTACCGTACCCAAACCCAAGATCTATGCTATGGCGATGTAAAGTAACGGAGGGAATCGGTGTTCATACCTTTGAAGACCGAAAGAGAGAAACGTTCTTGCGAACGTGGCTGGCGTAGACTCGGAACTACGACCTCCCTGTCGTGTAGAAGACCACCACCGGCGAGGATGACTCCCGGTAAACCTCCAGCGACGAAGTAGCACCACAGGTGTAGTGCCTCGAAGAGATTATACACGTACGGTACAATCGATGTTCCTCCCGGGCCCCGAACCAGGCGAGCAGCGGAAGAAAGACGGCTACGGATCCCGACTCCAGCAGAACGACGGCCTGCCTTATGGTGGAGAACTCCAATCCAGGTGCAGACTCCAAACAAGGGGAGTCCACTTCCGGGAAGGAGAAGGAGGAAGAAGGAGATATTGGTGTGTTGGAAAAAGGGGGGGGGCTCTACCCCTCCTTATATAGGCCAAGGGGGGGTGCCATCCTCCTCCCCTCCCCCATGTGGGACTAAACTCCCAAGGGGGGGGAGTGCGCCGGCCAAGGGAGGTGGTGGGCCCCACCCTTGGCGCCAAGACCAAGGGGGGAGACCCCCTCCTCCCTTAATGGGCCCCATGGGCCCATTTAGCCTTTTCCCCATTTTTTTAATTTTTTTAATATGTTTTAAATATTTAATTCAGATAATTAAATAATAAAACATTATTAAAACAATTAACCTTTATTTTGAACTATTCAAAATGTTTGGAAACCATTCCGTCCTCCTCCGGAATTATTCCGGTGATTCCTCCTATTTCACCGATTGATCCCGTAACTGTCCTATGCATCGATTGCCCTTAAGTGTAACACCCTAACGGTCCGGGAAACAACAGACATGGTCGAGACTCTTCTCATTGACCAATGACTAGTCAGTTGGACCTGGTTACAATCCTTGACAGCCCCTGCGCTTCCATCGAATGAACTTCGATCGCTTTTGGAAACCGTTAACGATATGACGTAATCCCTTTGTGCTGCGGTACTTTGTTTGTCCGAGGTTTGATCGTCGGTATCCTACATACCGTGTTCACATCTCGTTCACAACAAACAACTTCTCTTGTCCATGATCATTCCATCTCTTGTGACCTAGTCACGTCCTTGTAAGGTGTTGATGCAATATCACCGAGTGGGCCCAGAGTACCTGTCCTATCACAAGGACTGACAAATCCCGCTCTGATCTATTAACACACTCATCAACCATCTATTTCGGAATACCCAAAGTGCACCGTTATAGCCAGCATATTTCAGTCAGGCGGTGGGATACGAATCAAAGTCTCCTCATAGATGACAATTACGTAGGATCGTTACGGTCTAAGGACTAAGCCATACGTTACAAAGTCATAGCAACGCTGAACTATGTGACTCGATCACATTGCAATACTTTAGGTGGGTGTATGTCCATCACATCATTCCCCTTAACGATATGACCTCATTGTCAATGGACTTAAGTGTCGCCATGATCAGGAAAGCTTGATCAATCAATTGCCCAGTGAGATAGTTTACCCGAGTTAAACTACAGACCATGTTTTATACTACACTTGTATTAGTATTTCCAAGTAATACAGTTATAGCACAGTATAAAACGTATTATGAACAAAACGGATATGTGACAAATATCTTTATTAATTTGTCTCTAGGGCACATATCCAACAGTCTCCCACTTGCACTAGAATACAAATTACACTAGTTTACATCAGGTATGTATATAACACCAATGGTCTCTCGGTGTTCTTCAAACTTGCCCTATGGAAGAGGTTTAGTCATCGGGTCTGCTGTGTTCAGATCCGTATGTATCTTTTGAATCCTAGTGTGTCCATCCCTGACGTAGTCTCGCGTCACATGGAACTTTCGGAGGATGTGCTTGGTTGTAGAGTGAGTTCTTGGCTCCTTCACGTTAGCAATGGCACCCGTGTTGTCACAGAAGATTCCCACGGGGTCAGTGCAGCTCGGAAAGACGCCAAGCTCGATCACGAACTTCTTCAGCCACAGCGCCTCGTTTGACGCTTCGCAAGCGGCAATATACTCCGACTCCATTGTAGATTGGGTGACGACTGACTGTTTGCCGCTCCTCCAGCTAATTGCGCCACCGTTCATAATGAAAACATATCCCGTCTGGGATTTCGAGTCATCTAGATCTGAGCCGAGGCTTGCGTCAACGTAACCCTTTACGGTGAGCTCCTCATCAACTCCATAAACGAGAAAGAGATCCTTGGTTCTTCTCAAGTACTTAAGGATGTTCGTTACTGCTGTCCAGTGAGCCATTCCCGGGTTACTCTGGTATCGATTAGTCATACTAATGGCCAGCGCTAAATCTGGTCTGGTACATAACATAGCATACATGAGAGAACCTATGGCTGAGGCATAGGGCTTTGAGGACATCTCCTCCTTCTCTTTTGTTGTGGTTGGGCATTGAGTCACGCTTAATTTGACACCTTTTATAACTGGCAAGAGGCCTCTCTTGGAGTTATGATGAGGACATCCCTACTAATGTTACACCCATATCCTCACCAACTACACATATTGGACCAGTTACTAGAGCTCGTGCACGTCAACTAAATTATCAGGTACTTTCGTTTCTTGCGAATCCTTCTATTGTTCATGAACATATGATACTGCCTAAATTAGATACTTTTGTTTTGCTTATGAATGAAGGACCTAGCATGGACAAGAAGGATGGTCATTGGAGCGGGATCAAGCATGGAGAAGAAGGTGCGCGCGCGGGAAAGGACAGCGGAGCTTCCCGTGGTGATTATCGCACTTTGAAGCCACCATAAGGCGCGCATGAAGTCTTGGACGAAATACGCGAGATGCCACTTCATTATTTTCGTCCAAGGGCAATTATAGGTGCTGCGTCACCTTAATATTGGGCTGGGCCCATGTAATTTCGAAATACCACCTTATAGGCTGTTTTTAGAGTCCGTATGTGTGGGGAAACCGAGTTAGGGTTGTTTTCGGACCCCACCTCCAAGGGGTCACGAAAATCCCCTCTGTTCCCCCATATATACAGCCCTCAGGGCGTCGTTTAGACTTGGGTTTTAATTAGATATAAGTTAGCCATAGCCGCAACTTCGAGCTCTTCGTTTGTGTCATCCGACCAGGCCAAGACCTCATTGGAACCCCAACTTTCGTAATCATTCATCTTATATTCGCAATATCCAGATTGCAATTCTTAGTTCTTGCTTGTTCTTCGATTGCTTGCAGGAATTAGACCTTCGTGGTCAGGTTGATCGTGCATCCGCGGGATCAATAACCTCTCGGAGTTGGTTTAGCGATCGCTAAGGCGCAACGTCTTCGCACGTTCGTAGTCGGATCGTGAAAGTGGCCTCCACCATAATCGATCTCCACCATCTCATCGAAACATCGGGACACCTTCACCTCTATCAAGTGGTATCAGATTTCCAGGTTGCTCGGTGAGATTTACCAGTTTTCGTAGTCTAGATTGATTCTGTTCGTCATACCTACAGCCCACGAAAAAGCCAAAAAAAAATTTAGGGTTAGATCATCACGTCCCAAGACAGTCCGAGCCTTTGTCCAGTTTTCTTTTCAGTACTTGCTTTGTTGAATTTACGGTTGCATCGTTGTGTCAAGTTGCTGATCTTAGCGTCTAGTTTCCCTTAGAGTTTCGAGTTCTGATCACAGTTTGCCACGTCGCCGCCGCACAGTAGTCATCCTACCACGTTCCGCCAATCCAAGTCCACATACACCACCACGTTCCGCCAAGCAGAGTCCATATACACCACCACGTACCACGAGTCCGAGTTGAGTTCCATCATCAGTACGGTTCGTGACCTCTCCATAGCCAGATTAGTTTGAGTTGATTAGAGTCGGATTTCACCAATCTTTGTCGTACGTAGAAGGGGGTGATTTCCAAAAAAAAAAAAAAAAAAAAAAAAAATTTCGTGCCCATACGTTCCTTAGGTCCAGAAACTCGTTTTGAGACGTTCTCTACCATAGTAATTTTTTCGCACTTTTTCAGCCCCCGCAGTCCCGCATCGCCAAAAAAAAAAAAAAAGCAAAAAAAAAAAAAAAAAAAAAAAAGAGAGAGAAAAAAAAAAATCAGAGTGTGCTTCACAGTTGTTACGTGCCGCGCCGTGCTTTCGTTGGTGTTTTAGGCTCGCGTCTCTAGTACGGTCTAGCCTAGGATCAGCACAGTACCGACGTTGAGTGTTTATTCAACTTTGCATCTCTGTTTTGATTACTGTTGAGCTTTTTGCTACCATATTTGTCAAACCTACCTACAGCTCCACATATATTCTACTTCGTGCGGTTGACACCTCCTGGCCATCGCTCTACCACATCTCTGAGCGTTTTGACCCGTTGGTTGTACATCACCACCTGCTGCTAGGTAAGAATCGGTAAGAACTGAAGAACAGCTTGACGGATTTGTGCTTTCCACCACCCCACATCCCATTAGTCGAAGTAGGATCATACTTCTGTGTGTTTTCTATTTCTGCTAACCATGCCAGGATCCCATGATGAAGTGGCGCGGGATGCACCTGATTGGGAGAATATGACAAACAAAGCATTACATGATAAATTTGCACAAATGATGTCTGAACAGGTGAATGACATCGAGAACAGATTTACAGAGGCGATTGATGGTGTGGAGAAGATGATCGACACCAAGCTCGACGCCAAGTTTACTGAGTTGCTCGCACGCTTACCTATACAGCCTGCGGCTGCTCCAGCACAGCCACCACCACCACGACGTGCACGACGTATTCTGTTTCCGGGCGGACAAGCTGCTGGTGCTCCTGCTGCTGCTGCAGTTACTGCTGCTGCTGCCTCTGACGTCGGCCAGGACGACAACTACGAGGGTGATTACGAGGAGGAGGTGGAACAAGAAGCGGCCTATGACCAGCCAGCTGGACGTCCACGTCCCAACATTCGCCACGGTCGACACCAACCACCCCCTCAGGTACGCGATGATGAACATGTGCCTAAACTTAAATTGAATCTTAAGCCGTTTGAGGGTAGATATATTCCTGATGCTTATCTTACTTGGGAGTTAGAAACTGAACAACGCTTTACATGTTTACAATATCCTGAGAATAGACGTGTTACTGCTGCTGTTTGTGAATTCACGGGTTTTGCATCTATTTGGTGGTCTGAACATTGTAGATTGCATGCTAATAATATTCCAGCTACTTGGGCTGCTTTAAAAGATGCTATGCGTACTCGCTGGGTTCCTCCTTATTATCAACGTGAATTGCTACAAAAATTACAGCGTTTGAGACAAGGAAAAAATTCTGTAGAGGAATATTATCAAGAATTACAAACTGGATTGATTAGATGTGGCCTAGTAGAGGATAATGAAGCTATGTTTGCACGTTTTATAGGTGGCTTAAACAGGGAGATACAAACTATTCTAGAATACAAGGACTATGCTACTATTACTCGTTTGTTTCATCTTGCTTGTAAAGCTGAACGTGAAGTGCAGGATCGACAGGCCGCTACGAGACCTAACTTTTCTGCAGGACGAAATACATCATGGACATCGCGTGGACCTTCTACATCCACACGTCCTGCTGCTCCACCCTCTACTTCAGCCGCTCATTCTTACAGGGAGCCACCAAAACAGTCAGCGCCACCATTCAAGGGTGCACAGAGTGGTCCAGCGGCGAGTTCTTCTTCATCCATGGCTTCCACAGGGCAAACACGAGATCGTGATATTAAATGTCGTAGGTGCCAAGGTGGAGGTCACTTCGCAAAAGACTGTCCCTCCAAGCGTGTGATGATTATTACGGCGGATGGTGGGTATGAGTCAGCGAGTGACTATGATGAGGAGACTTTAGTTCTCATTGCTCATGAGGAACAGGGTGCCCATGATGATGCTCATGATATGGAGTATATGGCTCCTGATGATGCAGATAAATATGCTAGTTTGGTTGCTCAACGTGTGTTAAGTGTGCAGGTAATGAAGGCTGAGCAAAACCAGAGGCATAATTTGTTCCACACAAAGGGAGTGGTGAAAGAACGTTCAGTTCGCATCATCATTGACGGAGGGAGTTGCAACAACTTGGCTAGCATGGAGTTGGTGGAGAAGCTATCTCTCACCACAAGACCACACCCCCATCCGTACTATATTCAGTGGTTTAACAATAGTGGTAAGATTAAGGTAACGCGTTCTGTTCGTGTGCACTTTAGCATTGCTGCATATGCTGATTATGTTGATTGTGATGTGGTACCCATGCAAGCATGCTCTCTTTTACTTGGTAGACCATGGCAATTTGATAGGAATGTTGTACACCATGGTAGGACAAATCAGTTTACTCTTGTTCATCAGGATAAAAATATTGCTTTACTTCCTATGTCTCCTGAACAAATTGTGAAAGATGATCTTGCTAGAGCTAGTAAAGCTAAACAGGAGAAAAATAAGAGTGAAAATGAGATAGCAGCCAAAGAATTTGAGCAACAACATAAGACTAATAGCAAATCTTCTTCTGCTGTTTCTAATGAAATTAAATTGACTAGTCCAACTTTGCTTGCTACTAAGGTTGATGTTTCGGATTTGGATGTTAGTCAATATGTGTGCTATGCTTTTGTGTGCAAAGAAGCTTTGTTTTCATTTGAGGAATTGCCTCCTTCTTTGCCTCCTGTTGTCACTGACCTTTTGCAGGAGTTTATTGACGTCTTTCCACCGGACGTACCACCGGGATTACCACCTATTCGAGGGATTGAGCATCAGATTGACTTAATTCCCGGTGCTTCACTGCCCAACCGTGCGCCATACCGTACCAATCCGGAGGAGACAAAGGAGATTCAGCGTCAAGTACAAGAGCTACTCGACAAAGGTTACATACGTGAATCCCTTAGTCCTTGTGCTGTTCCTGTTATATTAGTGCCTAAAAAGGATGGAACATGGCGTATGTGTGTTGATTGTCGAGCCATTAATAATATTACTATTCGTTATCGTCATCCTATTCCTAGGTTAGATGATATGCTTGATGAATTAAGTGGCTCTACCATGTTTTCCAAAGTTGATTTGCGTAGTGGATACCATCAAATTCGCATGAAATTAGGAGATGAATGGAAAACGGCTTTTAAAACTAAGTTTGGATTATATGAGTGGTTAGTCATGCCTTTTGGGTTAACTAATGCACCTAGCACTTTCATGAGATTAATGAACGAGGTTTTACGTGCTTTCATTGGACGATTTGTGGTAGTCTATTTTGATGATATACTGATTTATAGCAAATCTTTGGAGGAACATTTGGATCATTTACGTGCTGTTTTTATTGCTCTACGTAATGCACGTTTGTTTGGTAACCTTGGGAAGTGCACCTTTTGCACCGACCGAGTATCGTTTCTTGGCTATGTTGTTACTCCGCAGGGAATTGAAGTTGATAAAGCCAAGATCGAGGCGATTGAGAGTTGGCCGCAGCCCAAAACGGTCACACAAGTGAGGAGTTTTCTTGGCCTCGCTGGATTCTATAGGCGTTTTGTGAGAGATTTCAGCACCATTGCTGCACCTCTCAATGAGCTTACACGCAAGGATGTGCCTTTTACTTGGGGTACCGCACAGGAAGAAGCCTTCACCGTATTGAAAGATAAGTTAACACATGCTCCTTTGCTCCAACTTCCTGATTTTAATAAGACTTTTGAGCTTGAATGCGATGCTAGTGGGATTGGTTTGGGAGGTGTGTTATTACAAGATGCTAAACCTGTTGCTTACTTTTCTGAAAAATTGAGTGGGCCTAGTCTGAACTATTCTACTTATGATAAGGAATTATATGCTCTTGTTCGGACATTAGAAACTTGGCAACATTATTTATGGCCCAAAGAATTTGTTATACATTCTGATCATGAATCTTTGAAACACATAAGAAGTCAAGCAAAACTTAATCGTAGACATGCTAAGTGGGTTGAATTTATTGAGACTTTCCCTTATGTCATTAAACACAAGAAGGGGAAAGATAATATTATTGCTGATGCTTTGTCTCGTCGTTATACTATGCTTTCACAACTTGACTTCAAGATTTTCGGTTTAGAGACAATCAAAGATCAATACGTAAATGACGCGGAATTTAAAGATGTATTGCAGAATTGTAGAGAGGGTAGAACATGGAACAAGTTTGTGCTTAATGATGGATTTGTGTTCCGTTCTAACAAGCTATGCATTCCAGCTAGCTCTATTCGTCTTTTGTTGTTGCAGGAGGCGCATGGAGGAGGATTAATGGGACACTTTGGCGTGAAGAAGACGGAGGACGTACTTGCTACACATTTTTTTTGGCCAAAGATGAGACGGGATGTTGAGCGTTTTGTTGCTCGCTGCACTACATGTCAAAAAGCTAAGTCACGACTCAATCCTCATGGTTTATACATGCCTTTACCTGTACCTAGTGTTCCGTGGGAGGACATATCCATGGACTTTGTTTTAGGCTTGCCTCGAACAAAGAATGGGAGGGATAGCATATTTGTTGTCGTGGATAGATTTTCTAAGATGGCACATTTTATACCATGTCATAAAAGCGATGATGCTGCTAATGTTGCTGATTTATTCTTTCGTGAGATTATTCGCTTACATGGTGTGCCCAATACTATTGTCTCGGATCGTGATACTAAGTTTCTTAGCCATTTTTGGAGATGCTTATGGGCTAAGTTGGGGACTAAACTACTTTTTAGTACTACATGTCATCCCCAAACTGATGGACAAACTGAAGTAGTCAATAGGACTTTGTCTACTATGCTTAGGGCTGTTTTAAAGAGTAACTTGAAACTGTGGGAAGAATGTTTACCTCATATTGAATTTGCTTATAATCGTTCATTACATTCTACCACTAAAATGTGCCCTTTTGAGATTGTTTATGGTTTTCTACCTCGTGCACCTATTGATTTGCTACCTCTTCCATCTTCGGAGAAGGTTAATTTTGATGCTAAGCAACGTGCTGAATTGATATTAAAACTGCATGAGTTAACTAAAGAAAACATTGAGCGCATGAATGCTAGATACAAGCTTGCTGGTGATAGGGGTCGAAAGCATGTTGTGTTTGAACCCGGAGATCTTGTTTGGTTACATCTACGTAAAGATAGGTTTCCTGATTTGCGCAAGTCTAAGTTAATGCCTCGAGCTGATGGTCCCTTTAAGGTTTTGCAGAAAATTAATGATAATGCATATAAACTTGAGCTACCTGCAGCCTTTGGGGTTAGTCCCACATTTAATATTGCAGATTTGAAGCCTTATTTGGGAGAAGATGATGAGCTTCCGTCGAGGACGACTTCAATTCAAGAAGGGGAGGATGATGAGGACATCCCTACTAATGTTACACCCATATCCTCACCAACTACACATATTGGACCAGTTACTAGAGCTCGTGCACGTCAACTAAATTATCAGGTACTTTCGTTTCTTGCGAATCCTTCTATTGTTCATGAACATATGATAGTGCCTAAATTAGATACTTTTGTTTTGCTTATGAATGAAGGACCTAGCATGGACAAGAAGGATGGTCATTGGAGCGGGATCAAGCATGGAGAAGAAGGTGCGCGCGCGGGAAAGGACAGCGGAGCTTCCCGTGGTGATTATCGCACTTTGAAGCCACCATAAGGCGCGCATGAAGTCTTGGACGAAATACGCGAGATGCCACTTCATTATTTTCGTCCAAGGGCAATTATAGGTGCTGCGTCACCTTAATATTGGGCTGGGCCCATGTAATTTCGAAATACCACCTTATAGGCTGTTTTTAGAGTCCGTATGTGTGGGGAAACCGAGTTAGGGTTGTTTTCGGACCCCACCTCCAAGGGGTCACGAAAATCCCCTCTGTTCCCCCATATATACAGCCCTCAGGGCGTCGTTTAGACTTGGGTTTTAATTAGATATAAGTTAGCCATAGCCGCAACTTCGAGCTCTTCGTTTGTGTCATCCGACCAGGCCAAGACCTCATTGGAACCCCAACTTTCGTAATCATTCATCTTATATTCGCAATATCCAGATTGCAATTCTTAGTTCTTGCTTGTTCTTCGATTGCTTGCAGGAATTAGACCTTCGTGGTCAGGTTGATCGTGCATCCGCGGGATCAATAACCTCTCGGAGTTGGTTTAGCGATCGCTAAGGCGCAACGTCTTCGCACGTTCGTAGTCGGATCGTGAAAGTGGCCTCCACCATAATCGATCTCCACCATCTCATCGAAACATCGGGACACCTTCACCTCTATCAAGTTACCCATACTGAACCTTTTCAATATCTTGTCAATATAAGTCCTCTGACTCAAGGCCAACCGTCGATTAGGTCTATCTCTATAGATCTTAATCCCCAATATGTACGCAGCTTCACCTAGGTCCTTCATGGAAAATTGTCCATTCAGATATTCCTTCACTTCCTCTAAGAATTTCTTATCGTTCCCTATTAGTAATATGTCATCTACATATAACACAAGGAATGCTACAGAGCTCCCACTCAGTTTCTTATAGACGCAGAACTCTTCGATGTTTTGGACAAATCCAAAAGCTTTAATGACCTCATCAAATCGAAGATTCCAGCTCCGAGATGCTTGCTTCAACCCATAGATGGACCGTTGAAGCTTGCACACCTTACCAGCGTTCCTTGGATCGACAAACCCCTCTGGTTGCATCATATACAACTCTTCCTCAATGTTGCCATTTAGGAATGCAGTTTTCACATCCATCTGCCATATCTCGTAATCATGATATGCAGCTATTGCTAGTAGGATCCGAATAGACTTTATCATCGCTACAGGAGAGAACGTCTCCTCGTAGTCAACTCCTTGAATTTGTCGGAACCCCTTCGCGACAAGTCGAGCTTTGTAGACAGATACGTTTCCGTCTGCGTCAGTCTTTTTCTTGAAAATCCATTTATTCTCGACGGCCTTGCGGTCCTCGGGAATATCCACCAAAGTCCATACTTTGTTGGTGTACATGGAGTCTATTTCGAATTTCATGGCTTCAAGCCAATTCTCGGACTGGGGTCCCTCCATTGCTTCTTTGTAACTTGTAGGTTCATCCGACTCATCAGCCGAGATTGCATTCACAAGCTGTCCTTAAAACTCAGTAGGTTGACGGACTTTTGATGACCTACGGGGCATAAAAGGTTCCTCTTCATTCTCATCATGATCATCATCAATGTCATGATCGTTATGAATGTCGTTCTGGCCATTCTCTTCAGCTCCCACTGTGGAAGATGGTTCCAGAACAATTTCCGTAGCCGTTTCTTCCAATTGGAGTGATTGGTCAGTCACTTCATCGAGGTCTATTTTCCTCCCACTCAACTCTTTCGCGAGAAACTCCTTCTCAAGAAAGTGTCCCGTCTTGGCAACAAAAGTTTTGCTGTCAGACTTGTTGTAGAAGGTGTATCCACAAATTTCCTTGGGATAGCCCACAAAGATGCACTTATCCGCCTTGGATTCAAGTTTTTCAGGCTGTAGTTTCCTAACATAAGCCTCACAACCCCAAATCTTCAGGTGAGACAACTTAGGTTTCGTGCCATGCCATTCTTCAAATGGTGTTATCTTTACGGATTTGGATGGTGCCCTATTAAGAATATGAGCGGCAGTTTCTAATTCATACCCTCAGAATGACACAGGCAAATCAGTATGAGACATCATCGATCGTACGCTATCCAATAGGGTTCGATTACGTCGCTCATCCACACCGTTTCTCTGAGGTGTGCCTGCCGGCGTAAGCTGTGGTACTATGCCACAAGACTTCAGATGATTGCCAAACTCGTGACTCAAATACTCGCCACCTCGATCCGATCGAAGGTGCTTGATTTTCTTTCCGAGTTGATTTTCGACCTCATTCTGAAATTCCTTGAACTTTTCAAAAGTTTCAGACTTGTGCTTCATCAAGTAAATATACCCATATCTGCTCAAGTCATCAGTAAAGGTCACGAAGTAACGAAGACCATTGCGAGTGGGGACGTTCATGGGTCCACATACATCCGTTTGTATGATCCCCAATAAGTCATCCGCACGCTCCATTATCCCATTGAATGGAGTCCTTGTCATTTTTCCCATGAGGCATGGTTCACATGTATCAAGGGATCCATAATCTAATGACTCAAGAAGTCCATCCTTATGGAGCTTCTCCATGCGCTTTACACCAATATGACCAAGTCGGCAATGCCACATCTTCATGTGATCTTCATCATTCTTCAATCTTTTGGCCTCAATATTGTTAATGTGACACACGTCACCATCGAGATCAAGTACGAATAAACCATGCAACTCCGGTACGTGAACATAAAACATTTCATCCTTATAAATCGAACAACCAATTGTATCAGACTTAAAAGAATAGCGGTCTCGCTTCAAGCAAGAGCCACTAACGATGTTCACACTCAACGCGGGTACATAGTAGCAATTATTCAGAACTAACCAATCCCGAAGGGAGACTAAGATGCTTCGTGCCGACCGCCAAGAATTCAATTTGACAGCCATTCCCCACACGCATCGTCACTTCATCCTTGAGCAAGCGTCTCCTATTCCTTAGTCCCTGAATGGAATTAGAAATATGAGCGACAGATCCTGTATCAAGTATCCAGGATGTGTTCCCGGCGTTTGTCAAGAGAAGATCAACAATATGTATATCAAATATACCTTCGTCTCTCTTGGCGACCTTGCCAACTTTCTTGTCCTTTAGGTACTTGGGGCAGTTGCGTTTCCAGTGACCTTCACCCTTGCAGTAGAAGCACTCCACTCCGGGTTTAGGCTTGGGTGCCTTGGGAGGAGCGGCAACTGACTTGCCATCTGGTGAGGACATCTCTACTAATGTTACACCCACATATTCACCAACTACACATACTGGACCAGTTACTAGAGCACGCGCACGTCAACTAAATTATCAGGTACTTTCGTTTCTTGCGAATCCTTCTAATGTTCAGGAACATATGATGCTGCCTAAATTAGATACTTTTGTTTGTCTTATGAATGAAGGACCTAGCATGGATAAGAAGGATGGTCATTGGAGCGGGATCAAGCATGGAGAAGGAGGTGTGCGCGCGGGAAAGGACAATGGAGCTTCCAGTGGTGATTTTCGCACTTTGAGGCCACCATAAGGCGTGCATGAAGACCTGGACGAGAGACACAAGACGCCACATTAATATTTTCGTCCAAGGGTTATTATAGGTGCTGCGTCACCTTATTATTGGGCCAGGCCAATGTAATTTCGAAATACACTTAATAGGCTATTTTTTAGAGTCCGTATGTGTGGGGAAACCGAGTTAGGGTTGTTTTCGGACCCCTCCTCCAAGGGGCCACGAAATTCCCCTCTGTTCCCCCATATATACAGCCCTTAGGGCGTCGTTTAGACTTGGGTTTTAATTAGATTTAAGTTAGCCATAGCCGCAACTTCGAGCTCTTCGTTTGTGTCATCCGACCAGGCCAAGACCTCATTGGAACCCCAACTTTCGTAATCATTCATCTTATATTCGCAATATCCAGATTGCAATTCTTAGTTCTTGCTTGTTCTTCGATTGCTTGCAGGAATTAGACCTTCGTGGTCAGGTTGATCGTGCATCCGCGTGATCAATAACCTCTCAGAGTTGGTTTAGTGATCGCTAAGGCGCAACGTCTTCGCACGTTCGTAGTCGGATCGTGAAAGTCGTCTCCACCATAATCGATCTCCACCATCTCATCGAAACATCGGGACACCTTCGCCTTTATCACCATCCCTCTTGGGGCCACCTCTCTTGGCCTTCTCCCGCCTGCTTGACTTCTTGAAGTCAGTGGTCTTGTTGACCATGAAGACGGCGTGCTCCTTCTTGATCTCAACCTCGGCGCTCTTCAACATGGCGAACAACTCAGAAGGGGTTTTGGTCATCCCCTGCATGTTGTAGTTCAACACAAATCCTTTGTAGCTAGGGGGAAGCGACTGCAACACCCTATCAACAACAAGTTCATCTGGAATCTGGCATTCCAGAGCATTCAAGCGCTGAACGTAGCCAGACATTTTGACTACTTGCTCACTCACGCTGCCGTGCTCGTCCATCTTTGCTGAGAAGAAAGCTTTAGAAGCCTCGTACCGTTCAGGCCTGGCTTGAGGTGCGAAGACCGCCTTGAGGTCGGTGATAAATATGCACCCATCATCTCAAAGCGTTTCTGCAGCTCAACCACCATGGAGTAGAGCATGCCACTCTGGACAAGGTTGTAATCATCAGTCCTGGAGAGATAGACATTCTTCTCCTCCTGACTGGCATCATCTGCTGGTGCGTCACCTAACGCGCCCTCTAGTACGTATGCCATCTTGAGGGGAACGAGGAGAATCCTCAGGGTGCGGAACCAGTTGGTGAAGTTTGTCCCATCTGTTTTTAGCTTATCTTTCTCTAGGAATGATCCTAAGTTGAACGTGGGGTGAGGTGCTGCCATCTACAAGGTTGATTCACAAGGATACATATTTAGACTTTTGTTCATAATGTGGAGTTTCAATTTAATCTCAAAATTCTAGAAAGCTCCCACTTAGATAAACACCTCTCAATTTAACTAAGTGATTACACAATCCCAGCCCCCATACCTCCCCCGATCGTCACGGCCATCAGTATGCGAACCAGGTAGGCCTCTAAGCCAATCACATCAGGCATGTGACTCGTGCTCGACCTTTCGGTCTCCTGTGTTCCAGGCCCGCATCTACATACGTCAAGCCTGCCAATCGAACCTTGATGTTAGCTGTTTAGCAAGGCCATATCTTCATATGCCAGGCTTGCCGAACCCAACCTCATGCGAACTCCGTTGAATATGTAGGACAACTCTGGTATGTACGGAGCATCAAGCCATATGGGAGAACCTTCCAGGCGGTGCCCACCAAGGGAGAACACAATGTTGGTATTGTGAGAGATGGTCCTGTTTCATGCTACCGTCGATATATCTAGCATACTAGCATAAAACAGGAAGTAAAACTGTAAATCATACAACCTATGAACCCCCTTCATGCAAAGCAAAGTTAAACGCCTTTCCACTTTAGCTTGTGCAAGTTTTACGTGGCTGCTAGGGGTTTCGAGAGAGAGAACCGTTTCTATCCTGCGAAAAACATGCCACAACACCGTCTCCCATCCGTCTCTATTACACCCCTGTCGGGGCCCTCCGTTGCAAACATCTTCGCATCGCTAATGCAGAGAGACAAACACCCCCCAGCCACTTTATATGGTACAAGCCATATGTCAAGCGTGGAACCAGTCTCGCGTAAACGCGTAAGGTCGGTCGGGGGCCGCTTCATCAAACATTGCGGCAACGCTAAATGAGTACACGTGGGAGGGTAACGAATAAAGATTCGATGCCCACATCCTAGATGTGTTCTACCCCGTACAATACATCTACGCATAGCTAGCTCTGATACCACTGTTGGGATACGGGGCATAAAACAAAAAAAATTCATACCTACGGTACCCGAACCCAAGATCTATGCTATGGCGATGTAAAGTAACGGAGGGAATCGGTGTTCATACCTTTGAAGACCGAAAGAGAGAAACGTTCTTGCGAACTTGGCTGGCGTAGACTCGGAACTACGACCTCCCTGTCGTGTAGAAGACCACCACCGGCGAGGATTACTCCCGATAAACCTCCAGCGACCAAATAGCACCACAGGTGTAGTGCCTCGAAGAGATTATACACGTACGGTACAATCGATGTTCCTCCCGGGCCCCGAACCAGGCGAGCAGCGGAAGAAAGACGCCTACGGATCCCAACTCCAGCAGAACGACGGCCTGCCTTAAGGTGGAGAACTCCAATCCAGGTGCAGACTCCAAACAAGGGGAGTCCACTTCCGGGAAGGAGAAGGAGGAAGAAGGAGATATTGGTGTGTTGGAAAAAGGGGGGTCTACCCCTCCTTATATAGGCCAAGGGGGGTGCCATCCTCCTCCCCTCCCCCATGTGGGACTAAACTCCCAAGGGGGGGGGAGTGCGCCGGCCAAGGGGGGTGGTGGGCCCCACCCTTGGCGCCAAGCCCAAGGGGGGAGACCCCCTCCTCCCTTAATGGGCCCCATGGGCCCATTTAGCCTTTTTCCCAATTTTGTAATTTATTTAGTATGTTTTAAATATTTAATTCAGATAATTAAATAATAAAACATTATTAAAACAATTAAACTTTATTTTGAACTATTCAAAATGTCCGGAAACCATTCCGTCCTCCTTCGGAACTATTCCGGTGATTCCTCCTATTTCACCGATTGATCCCATAACTGTCCTATGCATCGATTGCCCTTAAGTGTAACACCCTACCGGTCCGGGAAACAGCAGACATGGTCGAGAATCTTCTCATTGACCAATGACTAGTAAGTTGGACCTGGTTACAATCCTTGACAGCCCCTGCGCTTCCATCGAATGAACTTCGATCGCTTTTGGAAACCGTTAACGATACGACGTAATCCCTTTGTGCTGTGGTACTTTGTTTGTCCGAGGTTTGATCGTCGGTATCCTACATACCGTTTTCACATCTCGTTCACAACAAACAACTTCTCTCGTCCATGATCATTGCATCTCTTGTGACCTAGTCACGTCCTTGCAAGGTGTTGATGCAATATCACCGAGTGGGCCCAAAGTACCTGTCCTGTCACAAGGACTGAAAAATCCCACTCTGATAATCATCAACCATCTATTTCGGAATACCCAAAGTGCACCATTATAGCCAGCATATTTCAGTCAGGCGGTGGGATACAAATCAAAGTCTCCTTGATGAGGACATCCCTACTAATGTTACACCCATACCCTCACCAACTACACATACTGGACCAGTTACTAGAGCACGTGCACGTCAACTAAATTATCAGGTACTTTCGTTTCTTGCGAATCCTTCTATTGTTCATGAACATATGATGCTGCCTAAATTAGATACTTTTGTTTTGCTTATGAATGAAGGACCTAGCATGGACACGAAGGATGGTCATTGGAGCGGGATCAAGAATGGAGAAGAAGGTGCGCGTGGGGGAAAGTACAGTGGAGTTTCCAGTGGGGATTTTCGCACGTTGAAGCCACCATAAGGCATGCATGAAGGCTTGGACGGAATACACGAGATGCCACTTCATTATTTTCGTCCAAGAGCAATTATAGGTGCTGCGTCACCTTAATATTGGGCTGGGCCCATGTAATTTCGAAATACCACATTATAGGCTGTTTTTAGAGTCCGTATGTGTGGGGAAACCGAGTTAGGGTTGTTTTCGGACCCCACCTCCAAGGGGTCACGAAAATCCCCTCTGTTCCCCCATATATACAGCCCTTAGGGCGTCGTTTAGACTTGGGTTTTAATTAGATTTAAGTTAGCCATAGCCGCAACTTCGAGCTCTTCGTTTGTGTCATCCGACCAGGCCAAGACCTCATTTGGAACCCCAACTTTCGTAATCATTCATCTTATATTCGCAATATCCAGATTGCAATTCTTAGTTCTTGCTTGTTCTTCGATTGCTTGCAGGAATTAGACCTTCGTGGTCAGGTTGATCGTGCATCCGCGGGATCAATAACCTCTCGGAGTTGGTTTAGCGATCGCTAAGGCGCAACGTCTTCGCACGTTCGTAGTCGGATCGTGAAAGTCGTCTCCACCATAATCGATCTACACCATCTCATCGAAACATCGGGACACCTTAGCCTCTATCAAGTGGTATCAGATTTCCAGGTTGCTCGGTGAGATTTACCAGTTTTCGTAGTCTAGATTGGTTCTGTTTTTCATACCTACAGTCCACGAAAAAGCCAACAAAAAAAATTAGGGTTAGATCATCCCGTCCCAAAACAGTCCGAGCCTTTGTCCAGTTTTCTTTACAGTAGTTTGCATTGTTGAATTTGCGGTTGCATCGTTGTGTCGAGTTGCTGATCTTAGCGTCTAGTTACCTTAGAGTTTCGAGTTCTGATCACAGTTTTAGCACGCCGCCGCCGAACAGTAGTACACCACCACGTTCCGCCAATCCGAGTCCAGATACACCACCACGTTCCGCCAAGCAGAGTCCATACACACCACCACAACCTACCGATCCGAGTCGAGTTCCATCACCCGTTCGGTTTGTGACATCTCCCTAGCCAGAATAGTTGTGAGTTGATTAGAGTCGGATTTCACCAATCTTTTGTCGCACGCTTTCCAGAGCAGTTTTTAGGCCAGAAATTTCAGGGGTAAAAAAATTCCGTGCCCATACGTTCCTTAGGTCCAGAAACTCGTTTTGAGACGTTCCCCACCATAGTGATTTTTTCGCACTTTTTCAGCCCCCGCAGTCCCGCATCGCCAAAAAAAAAAAAGCAAAAAAAAAAAAAAATAAAGAGAGGAAAAAAAAAAATTCAGAGTGTGCTTCACAGTTGTTACGTGCCGCGCCGTGCTTTCGTTGGTGTTTTAGGCTCGCGTCTCTAGTACGGTCTAGCCTAGGATCAGCACAGTACCGACGTTGAGTGTTTATTCAGCTTTGCATCTCTGTTTTGATTACTGTTGAGTTTTTCCTACCATACTTGTCAGCCTTCCTACAGCTCCACATATATTCTACATCGTGCGTTTTGACACCTCCTGGCCATCGCTCTACCATATCTCTGAGAGTTTTGACCCGTTGGTTGTACATCACCACCTGCTGCTAGGTAAGAATCGGTAAGAACGTAAGAAAAGCTTGACGGATTTGTGCTTTCCACCACCCCACATCCATCCCATTAGTAGAAGTAGGATCATATTCCTGTGTGTTTTCTATTTCTGCTAACCATGGCAGGATCACATGATGAAGTGGCGCGGGATGCACCCGATTGGGAGAACATGACAAACAAGGAGTTACATGATAAATTTGCACGTATGATGTCTCAACAGGTGCAGGACATCGAGACCAGATTTACAGAGGCGATTGATGGCGTGGAGAAAATGATCGACACCAAGCTCGACGCCAAGTTTACTGAGTTGATCGCACGCCTACCTTCAGCACAGCCACAGCCACCGCCACTACCACGTGCACGCCGTATTCTGTTTCCGCGAGGACAAGCTGCTGGTATTGGTGCTCCTCCTACTGCTGCAGTTGCTGCTACTGCTGCTGCTTCTGACGTCGCCCAGGACGACAACTACGAGGGTGATTACGAGGAGGAGGTGGAACAGGAAGCGGCCTATGAGCAGCCAGCTGGACGTCCACGTCCCAACATTCGCCACGGTCGACACCAACCACCCCCTCAGGTACGCGATGATGAACATGTGCCTAAACTTAAATTGAATCTTAAGCCGTTTGAGGGTAGATATATTCCTGATGCTTATCTTACTTGGGAGTTAGAAACTGAACAACGTTTTACATGTTTACAATATCCTGAGAATAGACGTGTTACTGCTGCTGTTTGTGAATTCACGGGCTTTGCATCTATTTGGTGGTCTGAACATTGTAGATTGCATGCTAATAATATTCCAACTACTTGGGCTGCTTTAAAAGATGCTATGCGTACTCGCTGGGTTCCTCCTTATTATCAACGTGAATTGTTACAAAAATTACAGCGTTTGAGACAAGGAAAAAATTCTGTAGAGGAATATTATCAAGAATTACAAACTGGATTGATTAGATGTGGCCTAGTAGAGGATAATGAAGCTATGCTTGCACGTTTTATGGGTGGCTTAAACAGGGAGATACAAACTATTCTAGAATACAAGGACTTTGCTACTATCACTCGTTTGTTTCATCTTGCTTGTAAAGCTGAACGTGAAGTGCAGGATCGACAGGCCGCTACGAGACCTAACTTTTCTGCAGGACGAAATACATCATGGACATCGCGTGGAGCTTCTACATCCACACGTTCTGCTGCGCCACCATCTACTTCAGCCGCTCATTCTTACAGGGAGCCACCAAAACAGCCAGCGCCACCATTCAAGGGTGCACAGAGTGGTCCAGCGGCGAGTTCTTCTTCCTCCATGGCGTCCACAGGGCAAGCACGAGATCGTGATATTAAATGTCGCAGGTGCCAAGGTGGAGGTCACTTCGCAAAAGACTGTCCCTCCAAGCGTGTGATGACTATTACGGCGGATGGTGGGTATGAGTCAGCGAGTGACTATGATGAGGAGACTCTAGTTCTCATTGCTCATGAGGAACAGGGTGCCCATGATGATGCTCATGATATAGAGTATATGACTCCTGATGATGCAGATAAATATGCTAGTTTGGTTGCTCAACGTGTGTTAAGTGTGCAGGTATCGAAGGCCGAGCAAAACCAGAGGCATAATTTGTTCCACACAAAGGGAGTGGTGAAAGAACGTTCGGTTCGCATCATCATTGACGGAGGGAGTTGCAACAACTTGGCGAGCATGGAGTTGGTGGAGAAGCTATCTCTCACCACAAGACCACACCCCCATCCGTACTATATTCAGTGGTTTAACAATAGTGGTAAGATTAAGGTAACACGTTCTGTTCGTGTGCACTTTAGCATTGCTGCATATGCTGATTATGTTGATTGTGATGTGGTACCCATGCAAGCATGCTCTCTTTTACTTGGTAGACCATGGCAATTTGATAGGAATGTTGTACACCATGGTAGGACAAATCAGTTTACTCTGGTTCATCAGGATAAAAATATTGCTTTACTTCCTATGTCTCCTGAACAAATTGTGAAAGATGATCTTGCTAGAGCTAGTAAAGCTAAACAGGAGAAAAATAAGAGTGAAAATGAGGTAGCAGCTAAAGAATTTGAGCAACAACATAAGACTAATAGCAAATCTTCTTCTGCTGTTTCTAATGAAATTAAATTGACTAGTCCAACTTTGCTTGCTACTAAGGTTGATATTTCAGATTTGGATGTTAGTCAATATGTGTGCTATGCTTTTGTGTGCAAAGAAGCTTTGTTTTCATTTGAGGAATTGCCTCCTTCTTTGCCTCCTGTTGTCACTGACCTTTTGCAGGAATTTATTGACGTCTTTCCACAAGACGTACCACCGGGATTACCACCTATTCGAGGGATTGAGCATCAGATTGACTTAATTCCCGGTGCTTCGCTGCCCAACCGTGCGCCATACCGTACCAATCCGGAGGAGACGAAGGAGATTCAACGTCAAGTACAAGAGCTCCTCGACAAAGGTTACATACGTGAATCACTTAGTCCTTGTGCTGTTCCTGTTATATTAGTGCCTAAAAAGGATGGAACTTGGCGTATGTGTGTTGATTGTAGAGCCATTAATAATATTACTATTCGTTATCGTCATCCTATTCCTAGGTTAGATGATATGCTTGATGAATTAAGTGGCTCTACCATGTTTTCCAAAGTTGATTTGCGTAGTGGATACCATCAAATTCGCATGAAATTAGGGGATGAATGGAAAACGGCATTTAAAACTAAGTTTGGATTATATGAGTGGTTAGTCATGCCTTTTGGGTTAACTAATGCACCTAGCACTTTCATGAGATTAATGAACGAGGTTTTACGTGCTTTCATTGGACGATTTGTGGTAGTCTATTTTGATGATATACTGATTTATAGCAAATCTTTGGAGGAACATTTGGATCATTTACGTGCTGTTTTTATTGCTCTACGTAATGCACGTTTATTTGGTAACCTTGGGAAGTGCACCTTTTGCACCGACCGAGTATCGTTTCTTGGCTATGTTGTTACTCCGCAGGGAATTGAAGTTGATAAAGCCAAGATCGAGGCCATTGAGAGTTGGCCGCAGCCCAAAACGGTCACACAAGTGAGGAGTTTTCTTGGCCTCGCTGGATTCTATAGGCGTTTTGTGAGAGATTTCAGCACCATTGCTGCCCCTCTCAATGAGCTTACACGCAAGGATGTGCCTTTCACTTGGGGTACCGCACAGGAAGAAGCTTTCACGGTATTGAAAGATAAGTTAACACATGCTCCTTTGCTCCAACTTCCTGATTTTAATAAGACTTTTGAGCTTGAATGCGATGCTAGTGGGATTGGTTTGGGAGGTGTGTTATTACAAGATGCTAAACCTGTTGCATACTTTTCTGAAAAATTGAGTGGGCCTAGTCTGAACTATTCTACTTACGATAAGGAATTATATGCTCTTGTTCGGACATTAGAAACTTGGCAACATTATTTATGGCCCAAAGAATTTGTTATACATTCTGATCATGAATCTTTGAAACACATAAGAAGTCAAGCAATACTTAATCGTAGACATGCTAAGTGGGTTGAATTTATTGAGACTTTCCCTTATGTCATTAAACACAAGAAGGGGAAAGATAATATTATTGCTGATGCTTTGTCTCGTCGTTATACTATGCTTTCACAACTTGACTTCAAGATATTCGGTTTAGAGACAATCAAAGAACAATATGCAAATGATGCGGAATTTAAAGATGTATTGCAGAATTGTAGAGAGGGTAGAACATGGAACAAGTTTGTGCTTAATGATGGATTTGTGTTCCGTTCTAACAAGCTATGCATTCCAGCTAGCTCTATTCGTCTTTTGTTGTTGCAGGAGGCGCATGGAGGAGGATTAATGGGACATTTTGGCGTGAAAAAGACGGAGGACGTACTTGCTACACATTTCTTTTGGCCAAAGATGAGACGGGATGTTGAGCGTTTTGTTGCTCGCTGCACTACATGTCAAAAAGCTAAGTCACGACTCAATCCTCATGGTTTATACATGCCTTTACCTGTACCTAGTGTTCCGTGGGAGGACATATCCATGGACTTTGTTTTAGGCTTGCCTCGAACAAAGAAGGGGAGGGATAGCATATTTGTTGTCGTGGATAGATTTTCTAAGATGGCACATTTTATACCATGTCATAAAAGCGATGATGCTGCTAATGTTGCTGATTTATTCTTTGGAGAGATTATTCGTTTACATGGTGTGCCCAATACTATTGTCTCGGATCGTGATACTAAGTTTCTTAGCCATTTTTGGAGATGCTTATGGGCTAAGTTGGGGACTAAACTACTTTTTAGTACTACATGTCATCCCCAAACTGATGGACAAACTGAAGTGGTCAATAGGACATTGTCTACTATGCTTAGGGCTGTTTTAAAAAGTAACTTGAAACTGTGGGAAGAATGTTTACCTCATATAGAATTTGCTTATAATCGCTCAGTGCATTCTACCACTAAAATGTGCCCTTTTGAGATTGTTTATGGTTTTCTACCTCGTGCACCTATTGATTTGCTGCCTCTTCCATCTTCGGAGAAGGTTAATTTTGATGCTAAGCAACGTGCTGAATTGATATTAAAAATGCATGAGTTAACTAAAGAAAACATTGAGCGCATGAATGCTAGATACAAGCTTGCTGGTGATAGGGGTCGAAAGCATGTTGTGTTTGAACCAGGAGATCTTGTTTGGTTACATCTACGTAAAGATAGGTTTCCTGATTTGCGCAAGTCTAAGTTAATGCCACGAGCTGATGGTCCCTTTAAGGTTTTACAGAAAATTAATGATAATGCATATAAACTTGAGCTACCTGCAGATTTTGGGGTTAGTCCCACATTTAACATTGCAGATTTGAAACCTTATTTGGGAGAAGATGATGAGCTTCCGTCGAGGACGACTTCAATTCAAGAAGGGGAGGATGATGAGGACATCCCTACTAATGTTACACCCATACCCTCACCAACTACACATACTGGACCAGTTACTAGAGCACGTGCACGTCAACTAAATTATCAGGTACTTTCGTTTCTTGCGAATCCTTCTATTGTTCATGAACATATGATGCTGCCTAAATTAGATACTTTTGTTTTGCTTATGAATGAAGGACCTAGCATGGACACGAAGGATGGTCATTGGAGCGGGATCAAGAATGGAGAAGAAGGTGCGCGCGGGGGAAAGTACAGTGGAGTTTCCAGTGGGGATTTTCGCACGTTGAAGCCACCATAAGGCATGCATGAAGGCTTGGACGGAATACACGAGAAGCCACTTCATTATTTTCGTCCAAGAGCAATTATAGGTGCTGCGTCACCTTAATATTGGGCTGGGCCCATGTAATTTCGAAATACCACATTATAGGCTGTTTTTAGAGTCCGTATGTGTGGGGAAACCGAGTTAGGGTTGTTTTCGGACCCCACCTCCAAGGGGTCACGAAAATCCCCTCTGTTCCCCCATATATACAGCCCTTAGGGCGTCGTTTAGACTTGGGTTTTAATTAGATTTAAGTTAGCCATAGCCGCAACTTCGAGCTCTTCGTTTGTGTCATCCGACCAGGCCAAGACCTCATTTGGAACCCCAACTTTCGTAATCATTCATCTTATATTCGCAATATCCAGATTGCAATTCTTAGTTCTTGCTTGTTCTTCGATTGCTTGCAGGAATTAGACCTTCGTGGTCAGGTTGATCGTGCATCCGCGGGATCAATAACCTCTCGGAGTTGGTTTAGCGATCGCTAAGGCGCAACGTCTTCGCACGTTCGTAGTCGGATCGTGAAAGTCGTCTCCACCATAATCGATCTACACCATCTCATCGAAACATCGTGACACCTTAGCCTCTATCACTCCTCATAGATGACAATTACGTATGATCGTTACTGTCTAAGGACTAAGCCATATGTTACAAAGTCATAGCAACGCTGAACTATGTGACTCGATCACATTGCAATACTTTAGGTGGGTGTATGTCCATCACATCATTCCCCTTAACGATATGACCTCATTGTCAATGGACTTAAGTGTCGCCATGATCAGGAAAGCTTGATCAATCAATTGCCCAATGAGATAGTTTACCCGAGTTAACCTACGGACCATGTTTTATACTACACCTGTATTAGTATTTCCAAGTAATACAGTTATAGCACAGTATAAAACGTATTATGAACAAAACGGATATGTGACAAATATCTTTATTAATTTGTCTCTAGGGCACATATCCAACAAGAGGGATGGTTTAGAGAGCTTGTGCTGGTTGATGAACAGCCTTGGCGTGGAATTACCAGGCGTCGCAGGTGTTGACAAGCTCCATGGCGTCGTTCAAGGCGGTAGGCCAATAGAACCCTTGCCGGAAAGGTTTTCCTACCAGAGCCCGGGAACCAATGTGGGCGCCGCATGTTCCTTCGTTGTCCGGACAGGAGCAACTTCTTTCCTTCGTCTATGGGGATGCACAGTAGCTTCACACTGTTAGGACGCCTGCGGTAAAGGTTCTCATCGAGTAGGAGGTACATCGATGATTGACGAGCAACCCGCTCGGCGTCCTTCCGGTCGCTTGGTAGCTCTTCGTTCTTCAGGTAATCGTCGTTCATGCTGAAGCACTTCAGCGTCAAGACGTCCTCGTCCTCGTAACGGAACAGGAGGAATTCCTCGCGGTCTAGCTTGCGTCCACGGACGAAGACCTTCCACCCGTGCGACAAGAAGAGATCACATGCGGTCTCCTGGTGGGTCTCCACCTTCACCGCGTCCCCTCCGGAATCTTCCTCTCCGGAAACATCGTTGCTGATAGAGGCGAAGGTGTCCCGATGTTTCGATGAGATGATGGAGATCGATTTTTGGTGGAGTAGACTTTCACGACCCGACTACGAACGTGCGAAGACGTTGCGCCTTAGCGATCGCTAAACCAACTCCGAGAGGTTATTGATCCCGCGGATGCACGATCAACCTGACCACGAAGGTCTAATTCCTGCAAGCAATCGAAGAACAAGCAAGAACTAAGAATTGCAATCTGGATATTGCGAATATAAGATGAATGATTACGAAAGTTGGGGTTCCAATGAGGTCTTGGCCTGGTCGGATGACACAAACGAAGAGCTCGAAGTTGCGGCTATGGCTAACTTATATCTAATTAAAACCCAAGTCTAAACGACGCCCTAAGGGCTGTATATATGGGGGAACAGAGGGGATTTTCGTGACCCCTTGGAGGTGGGGTCCGAAAACAACCCTAACTCGGTTTCCCCACACATACGGACTCTAAAAACTGCCTATAATGTGGTATTTCGAAATTACATGGGCCCAGCCCAATATTAAGGTGACGCAGCACCTATAATTGCTCTTGGACGAAAATAATGAAGTGGCATCTCGTGTATTCCGTCCAAGCCTTCATGCATGCCTTATGGTGGCTTCAACGTGCGAAAATCCCCACTGGAAGCTCCACTGTACTTTCCCCCGCGCGCACCTTCTTCTCCATTCTTGATCCCGCTCCAATGACCATCCTTCTTGTCCATGCTAGGTCCTTCATTCATAACCAAAACAAAAGTATCTAATTTAGGCAGCATCATATGTTCATGAACAATAGAAGGATTCACAAGAAACGAAAGTACCTGATAATTTAGTTGACGTGCACGTGCTCTAGTAACTGGTCCAGTATGTGTAGTTGGTGAGGGTATGGGTGTAACATTAGTAGGGATGTCCTCATCATCCTCCCCTTCTTGAATTGAAGTCGTCCTCGACGGAAGCTCATCATCTTCTCCCAAATAAGGTTTCAAATCTGCAATGTTAAATGTGGGACTAACCCCAAAATCTGCAGGTAGCTCAAGTTTATATGCATTATCATTAATTTTCTGTAAAACCTTAAAGGGACCATCAGCTCGTGGCATTAACTTAGACTTGCGCAAATCAGGAAACCTATCTTTTCGTAGATGTAACCAAACAAGATCTCCTGGTTCAAAAACAACATGCTTTCGACCCCTATCACCAGCAAGCTTGTATCTAGCATTCATGCGCTCAATGTTTTCTTTAGTTAACTCATGCATTTTTAATATCAATTCAGCACGTTGCTTAGCATCAAAATTCACCTTCTCCGAAGATGGAAGAGGCAGCAAATCAATAGGTGCACGAGGTAGAAAACCATAAACAATCTCAAAAGGGCACATTTTAGTGGTAGAATGCACTGAACGATTATAAGCAAATTCAATATGAGGTAAACATTCTTCCCACAGTTTCAAGTTACTTTTTAAAACAGCCCTAAGCATAGTAGACAAAGTCCTATTGACCACTTCAGTTTGTCCATCAGTTTGGGGATGACATGTAGTACTAAAAAGTAGTTTAGTCCCCAACTTAGCCCATAAGCATCTCCAAAAATGGCTAAGAAACTTAGTATCACGATCCGAGACAATAGTATTGGGCACACCATGTAAACGAATAATCTCTCCAAAGAATAAATCAGCAACATTAGCAGCATCATCGCTTTTATGACATGGTATAAAATGTGCCATCTTAGAAAATCTATCCACGACAACAAATATGCTATCCCTCCCCTTCTTTGTTCGAGGCAAGCCTAAAACAAAGTCCATGGATATGTCCTCCCACGGAACACTAGGTACAGGTAAAGGCATGTATAAACCATGAGGATTGAGTCGTGACTTAGCTTTTTGACATGTAGTGCAGCGAGCAACAAAACGCTCAACATCCCGTCTCATCTTTGGCCAAAAGAAATGTGTAGCAAGTACGTCCTCCGTCTTTTTCACGCCAAAATGTCCCATTAATCCTCCTCCATGCGCCTCCTGCAACAACAAAAGACGAATAGAGCTAGCTGGAATGCATAGCTTGTTAGAACGGAACACAAATCCATCATTAAGCACAAACTTGTTCCATGTTCTACCCTCTCTACAATTCTGCAATACATCTTTAAATTCCGCATCATTTGCATATTGTTCTTTGATTGTCTCTAAACCGAATATCTTGAAGTCAAGTTGTGAAAGCATAGTATAACGACGAGACAAAGCATCAGCAATAATATTATCTTTCCCCTTCTTGTGTTTAATGACATAAGGGAAAGTCTCAATAAATTCAACCCACTTAGCATGTCTACGATTAAGTTTTGCTTGACTTCTTATGTGTTTCAAAGATTCATGATCAGAATGTATAACAAATTCTTTGGGCCATAAATAATGTTGCCAAGTTTCTAATGTCCGAACAAGAGCATATAATTCCTTATCATAAGTAGAATAGTTCAGACTAGGCCCACTCAATTTTTCAGAAAAGTATGCAACAGGTTTAGCATCTTGTAATAACACACCTCCCAAACCAATCCCACTAGCATCGCATTCAAGCTCAAAAGTCTTATTAAAATCAGGAAGTTGGAGCAAAGGAGCATGTGTTAACTTATCTTTCAATACCGTGAAAGCTTCTTCCTGTGCGGTACCCCAAGTAAAAGGCACATCCTTGCGTGTAAGCTCATTGAGAGGGGCAGCAATGGTGCTGAAATCTCTCACAAAACGCCTATAGAATCCAGCGAGGCCAAGAAAACTCGTCACTTGTGTGACCGTTTTGGGCTGCGGCCAACTCTCAATCGCCTCGATCTTGGCTTTATCAACTTCAATACCCTGTGGAGTAACAACATAGCCAAGAAACGATACTCGGTCGGTGCAAAAGGTGCACTTCCCAAGGTTACCAAATAAACGTGCATTACGTAGAGCAATAAAAACAGCACGTAAATGATCCAAATGTTCCTCCAAAGATTTGCTATAAATCAGTATATCATCAAAATAGACGACCACAAATCGTCCAATGAAAGCACGTAAAACCTCGTTCATTAATCTCATGAAAGTGCTAGGTGCATTAGTTAACCCAAAAGGCATGACTAACCACTCATATAATCCAAACTTAGTTTTAAAAGCCGTTTTCCATTCATCTCCTAATTTCATGCGAATTTGATGGTATCCACTACGCAAATCAACTTTGGAAAACATGGTAGAGCCACTTAGTTCATCAAGCATATCATCTAACCTAGGAATAGGATGACGATAACGAATAGTAATATTATTAATGGCTCGACAATCAACACACATACGCCATGTTCCATCCTTTTTAGGCACTAATATAACAGGAACAGCACAAGGACTAAGGGACTCACGTATGTAACCTTTGTCGAGTAGCTCTTGTACTTGACGCTGAATCTCCTTCGTCTCCTCCGGATTGGTACGGTATGGCGCACGGTTGGGCAACGAAGCACTGGGAATTAAGTCAATCTGATGCTCAATCCCTCGAATAGGTGGTAATCCCGGTGGTACGTCTTGTGGAAAGACGTCAATAAACTCCTGCAAAAGGTCAGTGACAACAGGAGGCAAAGAAGGAGGCAATTCCTCAAATGAAAACAAAGCTTCTTTGCACACAAAAGCATAGCACACATATTGACTAACATCCAAATCTGAAAGATCAACCTTAGTAGCAAGCAAAGTTGGACTAGTCAATTTAATTTCATTAGAAATAGCAGAAGAAGATTTGCTATTAGTCTTATGTTGTTGCTCAAATTCTTTGGCTGCTATCTCATTCTCACTCTTATTTTTCTCCTGTTTTGCTTTACTAGCTCTAGCAAGATCATCTTTCACAATTTGTTCAGGAGACATAGGAAGTAAAGCAATATTTTTATCCTGATGAACTAGAGTAAACTGATTTGTCCTACCATGGTGTACAACATTCCTATCAAATTTCCATGGTCTACCAAGTAAAAGAGAGCATGCTTGCATGGGTACCACATCACAATCAACATAATCAGCATATGCAGCAATGCTAAAGTGCACACGAACAGAACGTGTTACCTTAATCTTACCACTATTGTTAAACCACTGAATATAGTACGGATGGGGGTGTGGTCTTGTGGTGAGAGATAGCTTCTCCACCAACTCCATGCTAGCCAAGTTGTTGCAACTCCCTCCGTCAATGATGATGCGAACCGAACGTTCTTTCACCACTCCCTTTGTGTGGAACAAATTATGCCTCTGGTTTTTCTCGGCCTTCGTTACCTGCACACTTAATACACGTTGAGCAACCAAACTAGCATATTTATCTGCATCATCAGGAGTCATATACTCTATATCATGAGCATCATCATGGGCACCCTGTTCCTCATGAGCAATGAGAACTAGAGTCTCCTCATCATAGTCACTCGCTGACTCATACCCACCATCCGCCGTAATAGTCATCACACGCTTGGAGGGACAGTCTTTTGCGAAGTGACCTCCACCTTGGCACCTGCGACATTTAATATCACGATCTCGTGCTTGCCCTGTGGACGCCATGGAGGAAGAAGAACTCGCCGCTGGACCACTCTGTGCACCCTTGAATGGTGGCGCTGGCTGTTTTGGTGGCTCCCTGTAAGAATGAGCGGCTGAAGTAGATGGTGGCGCAGCAGGACGTGTGGATGTAGAAGCTCCACGCGATGTCCATGATGTATTTCGTCCTGCAGAAAAGTTAGGTCTCGTAGCGGCCTGTCGATCCTGCACTTCACGTTCAGCTTTACAAGCAAGATGAAACAAACGAGTGATAGTAGCAAAGTCCTTGTATTCTAGAATAGTTTGTATCTCCCTGTTTAAGCCACCCATAAAACGTGCAAGCATAGCTTCATTATCCTCTACTAGGCCACATCTAATCAATCCAGTTTGTAATTCTTGATAATATTCCTCTACAGAATTTTTTCCTTGTCTCAAACGCTGTAATTTTTGTAACAATTCACGTTGATAATAAGGAGGAACCCAGCGAGTACGCATAGCATCTTTTAAAGCAGCCCAAGTAGTTGGAATATTATTAGCATGCAATCTACAATGTTCAGACCACCAAATAGATGCAAAGCCCGTGAATTCACAAACAGCAGCAGTAACACGTCTATTCTCAGGATATTGTAAACATGTAAAACGTTGTTCAGTTTCTAACTCCCAAGTAAGATAAGCATCAGGAATATATCTACCCTCAAACGGCTTAAGATTCAATTTAAGTTTAGGCACATGTTCATCATCGCGTACCTGAGGGGGTGGTTGGTGTCGACCGTGGCGAATGTTGGGACGTGGACGTCCAGCTGGCTGCTCATAGGCCGCTTCCTGTTCCACCTCCTCCTCGTAATCACCCTCGTAGTTGTCGTCCTGGGCGACGTCAGAAGCAGCAGCAGCAGCAGTAGCAGCAACTGCAGCAGTAGGAGGAGCACCAATACCAGCAGCTTGTCCTCGCGGAAACAGAATACGTCGTGCACGTGGTAGTGGCGGTGGCTGTGGCTGTGCTGAAGGTAGGCGTGCGATCAACTCAGTAAACTTGGCGTCGAGCTTGGTGTCGATCATTTTCTCCACGCCATCAATCGCCTCTGTAAATCTGGTCTCGATGTCCTGCACCTGTTGAGACATCATACGTGCAAATTTATCATGTAACTCCTTGTTTGTCATGTTCTCCCAATCGGGTGCATCCCGCACCACTTCATCATGTGATCCTGGCATGGTTAGCCGAAATAGAAAACACACAGGAATATGATCCTACTTCTACTAATGGGATGGATGTGGGGTGGTGGAAAGCACAAATCCGTCAAGCTTTTCTTACGTTCTTACCGATTCTTACCTAGCAGCAGGTGGTGATGTACAACCAACGGGTCAAAACTCTCAGAGATATGGTAGAGCGATGGCCAGGAGGTGTCAAAACGCACGATGTAGAATATATGTGGAGCTGTAGGAAGGCTGACAAGTATGGTAGGAAAAACTCAACAGTAATCAAAACAGAGATGCAAAGCTGAATAAACACTCAACGTCGGTACTGTGCTGATCCTAGGCTAGACCGTACTAGAGACGCGAGCCTAAAACACCAACGAAAGCACGGCGCAGCACGTAACAACTGTGAAGCACACTCTGAATTTTTTTTTTCTCTCTCTCTTTTTTTTTTTTGCTTTTTTTTTTTTTTTTTTTTTGCGATGCGGGACTGCGGGGGCTGAAAAAGTGCGAAAAAATCACTATGGTAGAGAACGTCTCAAAACGAGTTTCTGGACCTAAGGAACGTATGGGCACGAAATTTTTTTACCCCTGAAAATTTTGGCCTAAAAACTGCTCTGAAAAGCGTGCCAGACTCTAAGCAACTCAAAACTATTCTGGCTATGGAGAGGTCACGAACCGTACTGATGATGGAACTCAACTCGGACTCGTGGTACGTGGTGGTGTATATGGACTCTGCTTGGCGGAACGTGGTGGTGTATGTGGACTTGGATTGGCGGAACGTGGTAGGATGACTACTGTGCGGCGGGGACGTGGCAAACTGTGATCAGAACTCGAAACTCTAAGGGAACTAGACGCTAAGATCAGCAACTTGACACAACGATGCAACCGTAAATTCAACAAAGCAAGTACTGAAAAGAAAACTGGACAAAGGCTCGGACAGTCTTGGGACGTGATGATCTAACCCTAAATTTTTTTTGGCTTTTTCGTGGGCTGTAGGTATGACGAACAGAATCAATCTAGACTACGAAAACTGGTAAATCTCACCGAGCAACCTGGAAATCTGATACCACTTGATAGAGGCGAAGGTGTCCCGATGTTTCGATGAGATGGTGGAGATCGATTATGGTGGAGGCAACTTTCACGATCCGACTACGAACGTGCGAAGACGTTGCGCCTTAGCGATCGCTAAACCAACTCCGAGAGGTTATTGATCCCGCGGATGCACGATCAACCTGACCACGAAGGTCTAATTCCTGCAAGCAATCGAAGAACAAGCAAGAACTAAGAATTGCAATCTGGATATTGCGAATATAAGATGAATGATTACGAAAGTTGGGGTTCCAATGAGGTCTTGGCCTGGTCGGATGACACAAACGAAGAGCTCGAAGTTGCGGCTATGGCTAACTTATATCTAATTAAAACCCAAGTCTAAACGACGCCCTAAGGGCTGTATATATGGGGGAACAGAGGGGATTTTCGTGACCCCTTTGAGGTGGGGTCCGAAAACAACCCTAACTCGGTTTCCCCACACATACGGACTCTAAAAACAGGCTATAATGTGGTATTTCGAAATTACATGGGCCCAGCCCAATATTAAGGTGACGCAGCACCTATAATTGCTCTTGGACGAAAATAATGAAGTGGCATCTCGTGTATCCCGTCCAAGCCTTCATGCATGCCTTATGGTGGCTTCAACGTGCGAAAATCCCCACTGGAAACTCCACTGTACTTTCCCCCGCGCGCACCTTCTTCTCCATTCTTGATCCCGCTCCAATGACCATCCTTCGTGTCCATGCTAGGTCCTTCATTCATAAGCAAAACAAAAGTATCTAATTTAGGCAGCATCATATGTTCATGAACAATAGAAGGATTCGCAAGAAACGAAAGTACCTGATAATTTAGTTGACGTGCACGTGCTCTAGTAACTGGTCCAGTATGTGTAGTTGGTGAGGGTATGGGTGTAACATTAGTAGGGATGTCCTCATCACTCCCCTTCTTGAAAATAAAGCCGTCCCCGGCGTTTCTTAATCTGAAATGTGGCTAACAAAAGAGACAAGGTGTACATGTTGTATATATATATGTCATCTATTCTTACTTCCCTTAGTTTTTTGACATGTAACACATGTATATATGAGTAACTTTCGTATGTCGTGAAATATAAACATATATGATCATCACAATACATAAACGACATGAAAGTATTGCAACTCAGTTTGCATATATAAGTGAAGATCTTATTCATATCTAAAGATGTACAATGCTCATCATTAAACCATCCCAATACCGGTGAAGAAACGTTAATGTTTTTCGAAGGACATGCTACAACAGGCTTAACTAAGTAGTCATGCAACAAGTCATTCGACGCAGAATCATCACCAAGATTAGAGGTCGTATCAAAATGATTAAGCATTGGCAGTTTCATAATAGTAACATGATTATCCAAAATAGATAGTGTGCTCAAATCAACAGGTAACTCAAGACATGATGTATTCAAGTCTATTAGGCAAGCAACATCTTCATGTGAAGTTATGACATTCTCGAAAATTGGTTGTGTGATGAAACTACTGGATAGCTCAACACATGTTGCTTTTAAATCAACAAGGTTCTCATGTGGAGGGGAAAGATCCATACCTTTTTCATTACCTTTTTGTGATGATAGATCAGATATTGGAGGAGTGCTTACGACAATTGATGTGGTTATGGTAGTGCTCATAGTGGTTGAAGGAACAACCTTCTCAACTTGTGGTATTTGCACATTCCGCTTGTTCGTCTTCTGGGCAACACGTCTGTCGATTTCCTGTTCAGCTTTACAAGCAAGACGAAACAAACGATCCATAGGATAACACTTTTCATGAATTAGGATATCCTGAATGTCACGGTTTAAACCTTCCCAAAATATGTCCATGAAATATTCTTCACTTTCCTCTAAAAGAGAATGCAAGAATGTAGTTTCTAAAGCATCATAATATTCTGAAACAGTTTTAGTACCTTGTTTTAAAAATTTTAATTTCCTAACCTTGTCACGAGTATAATAAGAGGGAACGAATCTATATCGCATAGCAAGTTTGAGATCATTCCAAGTATTAGGTATATAATCAGGATATAAACTACAATATTCATTCCACCAAATAGAAGCAAAATCCTTGAAAGCACTAATTGCAGTTTTTACTTTCTTATGCTCAAGAAAATTATGGGAAACAAATATATCATTTATTTCAAACTCCCACTCAATGTATAAATCAGGTCTTAGACGTCCATGAAAGTGTGGTATAGAAACAATAACCTGATCATGTGCATGCTTATGTGTGTTTACTTTTTGCAGTGACTGTTGTGTAGTTGTAGGTGGTGGAAAATCTCCAACTATAGTTGCCGCCCAAGAAGATCTAACTCCAGAACCTGCCATGATTAGTAGAAAACAAGAAACAAATCACAAGTATATGTCCCTATGAACTACTAGGATGTGGTGGTAAAACGCTCACAGGATAGCAAATATCATTGTCTTACTAGTTCTTACCATGCAGCAGGTGGTGATCGGCAACCAACGGTGTCAAATAACTCCAAAGATTAAGTAGAGCGATTGCCAGGTGAACGCACGTATACACGATGTAGAAATATGTGGAGCTTGGAAGGCTTTAATATGGTGGCAAAAATATCAGCAATAATCAATTCAGAGATGCAAAATTGAATTAACGCTCAACGACGATACTGTGCTGGTCCTAGTCTAGACCGGACTAGAGACGCGAGCCTAGAACACTAATGTGGTCACGGCGTAGCACAACTAGCAGCAATGAATGATATGAAGTAGCTCTGAATAGCAAGATATAAGTGAAGATCATCAACAGAGCAAAGATAATGGTGAAAATAGGCTCCAAATCAAGATACACCAATATTCTTGCTACAACTTTCCTCTGAAATATATTTGCTAATTTTTTTGATATTTTTCCTCCAATAGGGCACTCACTTAAGCTTTCCGACGCAATAAGAATCACTCAATTTAGAGTTCGGATGAGGTGTCAAAAAAATTGAGAATCAGCCCAAAATCTGCCAAAAACTGTGTTCGGAAACTTTAGAGGTCAAAAAGTCCGTCTTAGAAGCAGATCTGGAGTTTCAAATAACACACTTGCTCCAGAACTATTTAGAAGCGGCTCTGAAATATCTTTAATTTGAGTATACGTGGAGCCAAAACGGACTTCGGATGACAAAGTTATGCCCGTTTTAGTGGACACTGCTCAAAACTGATTCCGACGAGATTTCAAATACGAGTTCAACTAGAGATAGATCCGAAATTTTTCTTCTTTTTTTCTCTTTTTTCCTTTTTTTTCTTTTTTTTTGTTTTTCTTTTTTCTCTCTCTTTTTCAACTCTTTTTCTCTCTTTTCCTATGGTGGATGGTAGAAGTAGGCAGCGGATGGGATGATGGTGCAGCGGCGGCGGTGACTAACGTGAACAGAACTCGAAACTCTAAAGGACTAGATACTAAGACCAGCAACTGAACACGACGATGCAACCGATAATTCAATAAAGCAAAGCACCGAAAAGAAAATTGCGAAGTCTCAGATTGGTTTGGATATGATGATCTAATCCTATTTTTATGGCTTTTTGTGTGGATGATAGGTGATAAAAAAAACAGATCTAATATATGGATGTGGAATTCTCACCGAGCAACCTGAAAACTGATACCACTTGATAGAGGCGGGGTGTCCCGATCTTTCGATGAGAGATAACTATCGATTTGGTGGAGACGACTCTGACGATCCGACTACGAACGTGCAACGACGTCGCGCCTTAGCAATCGCTAAACCAATCTCCGGAGGGTTATTGACCACGCCGGAGCACGATCAACCTGACCACGAAGGTCTAGTGCCTGCAAGCAATCGAAGAACCAGCAAGAACTATGATAAAGCAATCTGAATATTGCGAATATGTAGATGAGGTATGAATAAAGTTGGGATTCCGAAAGCGGTCTTGATCTGGTCGTTGGACACAAACCGAGTACACGAAGATGCAGCAATTAGCCAAGCAGTCTTTTTAACTAAAAGAAATCCAAAGAAAAACCCTAGGGGTTGATCTACTTATATATGACTAAAGGGTGGAGGCCAAGGGGGTGGAAGGACGTCCCAAGGAGTCCTAAAACTAAACCTAGGTCGTACAAGGCACTTGGGCCCATGTGGAGGTGATGCAACACCTATTGAGTTGGACTTTGATTCGGATTCTGCTGCTGGGTCGCACCGTTTTCGCAATATCTCCACGCTCCGAAGGAATTTGAAGGTGAAACCAATTGCGTTGGAAACTAGACGAGATAAGCTATCACCAGAAAAAAGAATCACCCAATTTGGAGTTCGTATGTAGAAACGGCGGCTGTTTGAAGTTGGGTATATCTCTGCAGTCCGAATCTGAGTCCATGACGTGAAAGACTTGGTCTCTATCTTCTCTTGGGCCAAAAGTGACGTGAAATAACTTCTTGTACAGCACACAATCATGCCCCTTTGTATTGACTTCATTTCTTGATCAAATATAGAGGAATTAATGGTCATATCCATGATAATTATGTCCTCGTCATCTTCATGCTTGAACATGCTCCAATGCTCATCCTTCTTGTCCATGCTAGGTCCTTCATTTGTCAGCAACAGAAATATATCGACGTTAGGCAGCATCATATTCACATGAACATTAGAAACATTACCAAGAAGCAAAAGTACCTGATAATTTAATTGGTGTGCACGATCTCTAGTAATTGCTCCAGTAGGTATATTAGCAGGGGTTGTGGCTGTAACTATGGTAGTCATGTCCTCATCAGGAACCGTACTGATGGTGGAACTCAACTCGGACTCGGGAGACGTGCTGGTGTATATGGACTCTGCTTGGCGGAACGTGGTGGTGTATCTGGACTCGGATTAGCGGAACGTGGTAGGATGACTACTTGTGCGGCGGCGACGTGGAAAACTGTGATCAGAACTCGAAACTCTAAGGGAACTAGACGCTAAGATCAGCAACTTGACACAACGATGCAACCGTAAATTCAACAAAGCAAGTACTGAAAAGAAAACTGGACAAAGGCTAGGACTGTCTTGGGACGTGATGATCTAACCCTAATTTTTTTTGTTGGCTTTTTCGTGGACTGTAGGTATGAAGAACAGAACCAATCTAGACTATGAAAACTGGTAAATCTCACCGAGCAACCTGGAAATCTGATACCACTTGATAGAGGCGAAGGTGTCCCGATGTTTCGATGAGATGATGGAGATCGATTTTTGGTGGAGTAGACTTTCACGACCCGACTACGAACGTGCGAAGACGTTGCGCCTTAGCGATCGCTAAACCAACTCCGAGAGGTTATTGATCCCGCGGATGCACGATCAACCTGACCACGAAGGTCTAATTCCTGCAAGCAATCGAAGAACAAGCAAGAACTAAGAATTGCAATCTGGATATTGCGAATATAAGATGAATGATTACGAAAGTTGGGGTTCCAATGAGGTCTTGGCCTGGTCGGATGACACAAACGAAGAGCTCGAAGTTGCGGCTATGGCTAACTTATATCTAATTAAAACCCAAGTCTAAACGACGCCCTAAGGGCTGTATATATGGGGGAACAGAGGGGATTTTCGTGACCCCTTGGAGGTGGGGTCCGAAAACAACCCTAACTCGGTTTCCCCACACATACGGACTCTAAAAACTGCCTATAATGTGGTATTTCGAAATTACATGGGCCCAGCCCAATATTAAGGTGACGCAGCACCTATAATTGCTCTTGGACGAAAATAATGAAGTGGCATCTCGTGTATTCCGTCCAAGCCTTCATGCATGCCTTATGGTGGCTTCAACGTGCGAAAATCCCCACTGGAAGCTCCACTGTACTTTCCCCCGCGCGCACCTTCTTCTCCATTCTTGATCCCGCTCCAATGACCATCCTTCTTGTCCATGCTAGGTCCTTCATTCATAACCAAAACAAAAGTATCTAATTTAGGCAGCATCATATGTTCATGAACAATAGAAGGATTCACAAGAAACGAAAGTACCTGATAATTTAGTTGACGTGCACGTGCTCTAGTAACTGGTCCAGTATGTGTAGTTGGTGAGGGTATGGGTGTAACATTAGTAGGGATGTCCTCATCAGTTGCCGTGATGCGGTGTCCTTGGCTCGCCCTTGTGCTGGTAGCCGCCTCGGACCCCGCGTTGTGAACCTCCGCCCCGTTGATCCTTCCTTTCGGTGTCCTGAAGAAGGAGCCATGGAACAAGGGTAAGCCCCACTGGAAGAAGAGCCGCAAGAAGACGATGCAAAGAAGCTTCAGCCTACAGGCAGCGGTACTACCGCTCTCCTGAGCGGTACTACCGCCCGACGGTACTAACGCTCTCCAGAGCGGTACTACCGCCCGTACTACGACCCGTATCCAGGAGGTTTTGCGGTAGTCAGCACCGTACTACCGCCCGTACTACCGCTCGTATCCAGGAGGTTTATGGTAGTAGTTATGGTAGTAGGTACGGTACTACCGCACCAGCGGTACTACCACTCTCACTACGATACTACTGCCATGCCTGCGCGCAGAAACAGGGCTGCGGCCCTTGTAACCCCGTTTAGACCCCCTACGAGTTTTAGGGTTAGACCATGTTTTAGATAAACCCTAATTCAGAGATTTGCTTCTAAGCATTCATCTTGAATCATCAACTTCAATTCGTATCGATCTGAAGTTTGGCTACTGCAAGTTCTGTGTGATGTGTTTTCCACTGGGAATTAGTAGATTGCAAATTACCGTCTCTTGGTCGATGTCTACGTTGCGCAAGTGTGTGAAATTGTGAATATCCAAAGGGTAGAGAGTTGTCGCATTGGCAACAGGTATCTAGCGATGTGAGTTCATCGGCTACATACAAGTTATCTCATATCACCCTCATATTCACCCTATGCTTACTAAGAAGATCGGGCCACCCCATATCATGGTGTGCACGTAAGCTGCCGATTGGAAGAAAGAATCTACTGTGAGTTGCCCGATCCACCCGCGGATGGAAGAGGGGATAAGTACCCATTACTAGGAGGGAACATACTGTGAGTCGCCCGATCCACCTGCGGATGGAAGAGGGGATAAGTACCCGTTACTAGGAGGGAGCGCAATAACTCACCCAATTACTCAACCTCGGGCTCAGGATTGTGTCGACCCTCGGCCTGCGCGGCCGTCATCATGAGTCTACAGCGCACACTCCTCTCGGCACGTGTTGGTTTCCGCCGCCAGGAGGGCCCGGAACCCAACGCACTCGCACTACCAGACCCGCGTTCCGGACGGTCCATCTTCCCGGATCATCAGACCTTGCGTGGCTCTCGTACAAGTCATCTACGCCATAGCCAGGCTCGGGGGCTACTGTCGGGGAGCACGAGTTTGCTCCACCATCCTGGAAGGATGCACCAACTCGCCAAGGAAAGCACCCCGCGATGCGTTCAAGACGCTATCGAAAAGGAGCTCCGTGCAGCAGGATACCGACGACGACAACACCGCTTCCTCCCTGAAGAGATGCGGAGGGGACAGGCCGGTTCCACCACATGCAAAATATTCCAAGAAGTAGTCAATGTGCCGCCCCTTGGTCTGACAGAGAGAGAGGACAAGGTCACTTTCTGATGAGGACATCCCTACTAATGTTACACCCATACCCTCACCAACTACACATACTGGACCAGTTACTAGAGCACGTGCACGTCAACTAAATTATCAGGTACTTTCGTTTCTTGCGAATCCTTCTATTGTTCATGAACATATGATGCTGCCTAAATTAGATACTTTTGTTTTGCTTATGAATGAAGGACCTAGCATGGACACGAAGGATGGTCATTGGAGCGGGATCAAGAATGGAGAAGAAGGTGCGCGCGGGGGAAAGTACAGTGGAGCTTCCAGTGGGGATTTTCGCACGTTGAAGCCACCATAAGGCATGCATGAAGGCTTGGACGGAATACACGAGATGCCACTTCATTATTTTCTTCCAAGAGCAATTATCGGTGCTGCGTCACCTTAATATTGGGCTGGGCCCATGTAATTTCGAAATACCACATTATAGGCTGTTTTTTAGAGTCCGTATGTGTGGGGAAACCGAGTTAGGGTTGTTTTCGGACCCCACCTCCAAGGGGTCACGAAAATCCCCTCTGTTCCCCCATATATACAGCCCTTAGGGCGTCGTTTAGACTTGGGTTTTAATTAGATATAAGTTAGCCATAGCCGCAACTTCGAGCTCTTCGTTTGTGTCATCCGACCAGGCCAAGACCTCATTGGAACCCCAACTTTCGTAATCATTCATCTTATATTCGCAATATCCAGATTGCAATTCTTAGTTCTTGCTTGTTCTTCGATTGCTTGCAGGAATTAGACCTTCGTGGTCAGGTTGATCGTGCATCCGCGGGATCAATAACCTCTCGGAGTTGGTTTAGCGATCGCTAAGGCGCAACGTCTTCGCACGTTCGTAGTCGGATCGTGAAAGTTGCCTCCACCATAATCGATCTCCACCATCTCATCGAAACATCGGGACACCTTCGCCTCTATCAAGTGGTATCAGATTTCCAGGTTGCTCGGTGAGATTTACCAGTTTTCGTAGTCTAGATTGGTTCTGTTTTTCATACCTACAGTCCACGAAAAAGCCAACAAAAAAAAATTAGGGTTAGATCATCACGTCCCAAAACAGTCCGAGCCTTTGTCCAGTTTTCTTTACAGTAATTTGCATTGTTGAATTTGCGGTTGCATCGTCGTGTCGAGTTGCTGATCTTAGCGTCTAGTTCCCTTAGAGTTTCGAGTTCTGATCACAGTTTGCCACGTCGCCGCCGCACCAGTAGTCATCCTACCACGTTCCGCCAATCCAAGTCAAGTTACACCACCACTTTCCGCCAAGCAGAGTCCATATACACCACCACGTCTCACGAGTCCGACTTGAGTTCCACCATCAGTACGGTTCCTGATATCCCCGTAGCCAGAATAGTTTTGAGTTGATTAGAGTCAGATTTCACCAAATCTTTTGTCGTACGTAGAAGAGGGTGATTTCCAAAAAAAAAAAAAAAAAGAAAAAAAAAAGAGAGAGAAAAAAAATTCAGAGTGTGCTTCACAGTTGTTACGTGCCGCGTCGTGCTTTCGTTGGTGTTTTAGGCTCGCGTCTCTAGTACGGTCTAGCCTAGGATCAGCACAGTACCGACGTTGAGTGTTTATTCAGCTTTGCATCTCTGTTTTGATTACTGTTGAGTTTTTCCTACCATACTTGTCAGCCTTCCTACAGCTCCACATATATTCTACATCGTGCGTTTTGACACCTCCTGGCCATCGCTCTACCATATCTCTGAGAGTTTTGACCCGTTGGTTGTACATCACCACCTGCTGCTAGGTAAGAATCGGTAAGAACGTAAGAAAAGCTTGACGGATTTGTGCTTTCCACCACCCCACATCCATCCCATTAGTAGAAGTAGGATCATATTCCTGTGTGTTTTCTATTTCTGCTAACCATGCCAGGATCACATGATGAAGTGGCGCGGGATGCACCCGATTGGGAGAACATGACAAACAAGGAGCTACATGATAAATTTGCACAAATGATGTCTGAACAGGTGAATGACATCGAGACCAGATTTACAGAGGCGATTGATGGTGTGGAGAAAATGATCGACACCAAGCTCGACGCCAAGTTTACTGAGTTGATCGCACGCCTACCTTCAGCACAGCCACAGCCACCGCCACTACCACGTGCACGACGTATTCTGTTTCCGCGAGGACAAGCTGCTGGTATTGGTGCTCCTCCTACTACTGCAGTTGCTGCTACTGCTGCTGCTGCTGCTTCTGACGTCGCCCAGGACGACAACTACGAGGGTGATTACGAGGAGGAGGTGGAACAGGAAGCGGCCTATGAGCAGCCAGCTGGACGTCCACGTCCCAACATTCGCCTCGGTCGACACCAACCACCCCCTCAGGTACGCGATGATGAACATGTGCCTAAACTTAAATTGAATCTTAAGCCGTTTGAGGGTAGATATATTCCTGATGCTTATCTTACTTGGGAGTTAGAAACTGAACAACGTTTTACATGTTTACAATATCCTGAGAATAGACGTGTTACTGCTGCTGTTTGTGAATTCACGGGCTTTGCATCTATTTGGTGGTCTGAACATTGTAGATTGCATGCTAATAATATTCCAACTACTTGGGCTGCTTTAAAAGATGCTATGCGTACTCGCTGGGTTCCTCCTTATTATCAACGTGAATTTTTACAAAAATTACAGCGTTTGAGACAAGGAAAAAATTCTGTAGAGGAATATTATCAAGAATTACAAACTGGATTGATTAGATGTGGCCTAGTAGAGGATAATGAAGCTATGCTTGCACGTTTTATGGGTGGCTTAAACAGGGAGATACAAACTATTCTAGAATACAAGGACTTTGCTACTATCACTCGTTTGTTTCATCTTGCTTGTAAAGCTGAACGTGAAGTGCAGGATCGACAGGCCGCTACGAGACCTAACTTTTCTGCAGGACGAAATACATCATGGACATCGCGTGGAGCTTCTACATCCACACGTCCTGCTGCGCCACCATCTACTTCAGCCGCTCATTCTTACAGGGAGCCACCAAAACAGCCAGCGCCACCATTCAAGGGTGCACAGAGTGGTCCAGCGGCGAGTTCTTCTTCCTCCATGGCGTCCACAGGGCAAGCACGAGATCGTGATATTAAATGTCGCAGGTGCCAAGGTGGAGGTCACTTCGCAAAAGACTGTCCCTCCAAACGTGTGATGACTATTACGGCGGATGGTGGGTATGAGTCAGCGAGTGACTATGATGAGGAGACTCTAGTTCTCATTGCTCATGAGGAACAGGGTGCCCATGATGATGCTCATGATATAGAGTATATGACTCCTGATGATGCAGATAAATATGCTAGTTTGGTTGCTCAACGTGTATTAAGTGTGCAGGTAACGAAGGCCGAGCAAAACCAGAGGCATAATTTGTTCCACACAAAGGGAGTGGTGAAAGAACGTTCAGTTCGCATCATCATTGACGGAGGGAGTTGCAACAACTTGGCTAGCATGGAGTTGGTGGAGAAGCTATCTCTCACCACAAGACCACACCCCCATCCGTACTATATTCAGTGGTTTAACAATAGTGGTAAGATTAAGGTAACACGTTCTGTTCGTGTGCACTTTAGCATTGCTGCATATGCTGATTATGTTGATTGTGATGTGGTACCCATGCAAGCATGCTCTCTTTTACTTGGTAGACCATGGCAATTTGATAGGAATGTTGTACACCATGGTAGGACAAATCAGTTTACTCTAGTTCATCAGGATAAAAATATTGCTTTACTTCCTATGTCTCCTGAACAAATTGTGAAAGATGATCTTGCTAGAGCTAGTAAAGCAAAACAGGAGAAAAATAAGAGTGAGAATGAGATAGCAGCCAAAGAATTTGAGCAACAACATAAGACTAATAGCAAATCTTCTTCTGCTGTTTCTAATGAAATTAAATTGACTAGTCCAACTTTGCTTGCTACTAAGGTTGATATTTCAGATTTGGATGTTAGTCAATATGTGTGCTATGCTTTTGTGTGCAAAGAAGCTTTGTTTTCATTTGAGGAATTGCCTCCTTCTTTGCCTCCTGTTGTCACTGACCTTTTGCAGGAGTTTATTGACGTCTTTCCACAAGACGTACCACCGGGATTACCACCTATTCGAGGGATTGAGCATCAGATTGACTTAATTCCCGGTGCTTCGTTGCCCAACCGTGCGCCATACCGTACCAATCCGGAGGAGACGAAGGAGATTCAGCGTCAAGTACAAGAGCTACTCGACAAAGGTTACATACGTGAGTCCCTTAGTCCTTGTGCTGTTCCTGTTATATTAGTGCCTAAAAAGGATGGAACATGGCGTATGTGTGTTGATTGTCGAGCCATTAATAATATTACTATTCGTTATCGTCATCCTATTCCTAGGCTAGATGATATGCTTGATGAATTAAGTGGCTCTACCATGTTTTCCAAAGTTGATTTGCGTAGTGGATACCATCAAATTCGCATGAAATTAGGAGATGAATGGAAAACGGCTTTTAAAACTAAGTTTGGATTATATGAGTGGTTAGTCATGCCTTTTGGGTTAACTAATGCACCTAGCACTTTCATGAGATTAATGAACGAGGTTTTACGTGCTTTCATTGGACGATTTGTGGTAGTCTATTTTGATGATATACTGATTTATAGCAAATCTTTGGAGGAACATTTGGATCATTTACGTGCTGTTTTTATTGCTCTACGTAATGCACGTTTATTTGGTAACCTTGGGAAGTGCACCTTTTGCACCGACCGAGTATCGTTTCTTGGCTATGTTGTTACTCCACAGGGTATTGAAGTTGATAAAGCCAAGATCGAGGCAATTGAGAGTTGGCCGCAGCCCAAAACGGTCACACAAGTGAGGAGTTTTCTTGGCCTCGCTGGATTCTATAGGCGTTTTGTGAGAGATTTCAGCACCATTTCTGCACCTCTCAATGAGCTTACACGCAAGGATGTGCCTTTTACTTGGGGTACCGCACAGGAAGAAGCTTTCACGGTATTGAAAGATAAGTTAACACATGCTCCTTTGCTCCAACTTCCTGATTTTAATAAGACTTTTGAGCTTGAATGCGATGCTAGTGGGATTGGTTTGGGAGGTGTGTTATTACAAGATGCTAAACCTGTTGCATACTTTTCTGAAAAATTGAGTGGGCCTAGTCTGAACTATTCTACTTATGATAAGGAATTATATGCTCTTGTTCGGACATTAGAAACTTGGCAACATTATTTATGGCCCAAAGAATTTGTTATACATTCTGATCATGAATCTTTGAAACACATAAGAAGTCAAGCAAAACTTAATCGTAGACATGCTAAGTGGGTTGAATTTATTGAGACTTTCCCTTATGTCATTAAACACAAGAAGGGGAAAGATAATATTATTGCTGATGCTTTGTCTCGTCGTTATACTATGCTTTCACAACTTGACTTCAAGATATTCGGTTTAGAGACAATCAAAGAACAATATGCAAATGATGCGGAATTTAAAGATGTATTGCAGAATTGTAGAGAGGGTAGAACATGGAACAAGTTTGTGCTTAATGATGGATTTGTGTTCCGTTCTAACAAGCTATGCATTCCAGCTAGCTCTATTCGTCTTTTGTTGTTGCAGGAGGCGCATGGAGGAGGATTAATGGGACATTTTGGCGTGAAAAAGACGGAGGACGTACTTGCTACACATTTCTTTTGGCCAAAGATGAGACGGGATGTTGAGCGTTTTGTTGCTCGCTGCACTACATGTCAAAAAGCTAAGTCACGACTCAATCCTCATGGTTTATACATGCCTTTACCTGTACCTAGTGTTCCGTGGGAGGACATATCCATGGACTTTGTTTTAGGCTTGCCTCGAACAAAGAAGGGGAGAGATAGCATATTTGTTGTCGTGGATAGATTTTCAAAGATGGCACATTTTATACCATGTCATAAAAGCGATGATGCTGCTAATGTTGCTGATTTATTCTTTGGAGAGATTATTCGTTTACATGGTGTGCCCAATACTATTGTCTCGGATCGTGATACTAAGTTTCTTAGCCATTTTTGGAGATGCTTATGGGCTAAGTTGGGGACTAAACTACTTTTTAGTACTACATGTCATCCCCAAACTGATGGACAAACTGAAGTGGTCAATAGGACTTTGTCTACTATGCTTAGGGCTGTTTTAAAAAGTAACTTGAAACTGTGGGAAGAATGTTTACCTCATATTGAATTTGCTTATAATCGTTCAGTGCATTCTACCACTAAAATGTGCCCTTTTGAGATTGTTTATGGGTTTTTACCTCGTGCACCTATTGATTTGCTGCCTCTTCCATCTTCGGAGAAGGTGAATTTTGATGCTAAGCAACGTGCTGAATTGATATTAAAAATGCATGAGTTAACTAAAGAAAACATTGAGCGCATGAATGCTAGATACAAGCTTGCTGGTGATAGGGGTCGAAAGCATGTTGTTTTTGAACCAGGAGATCTTGTTGGTTACATCTACGAAAAGATAGGTTTCCTGATTTGCGCAAGTCTAAGTTAATGCCACGAGCTGATGGTCCCTTTAAGGTTTTACAGAAAATTAATGATAATGCATATAAACTTGAGCTACCTGCAGATTTTGGGGTTAGTCCCACATTTAACATTGCAGATTTGAAACCTTATTTGGGAGAAGATGATGAGCTTCCGTCGAGGACGACTTCAATTCAAGAAGGGGAGGATGATGAGGACATCCCTACTAATGTTACACCCATACCCTCACCAACTACACATACTGGACCAGTTACTAGAGCACGTGCACGTCAACTAAATTATCAGGTACTTTCGTTTCTTGCGAATCCTTCTATTGTTCATGAACATATGATGCTGCCTAAATTAGATACTTTTGTTTTGGTTATGAATGAAGGACCTAGCATGGACAAGAAGGACGGTCATTGGAGCGGGATCAAGAATGGAGAAGAAGGTGCGCGCGGGGGAAAGTACAGTGGAGCTTCCAGTGGGGATTTTCGCACGTTGAAGCCACCATAAGGCATGCATGAAGGCTTGGACGGAATACACGAGATGCCACTTCATTATTTTCGTCCAAGAGCAATTATAGGTGCTGCGTCACCTTAATATTGGGCTGGGCCCATGTAATTTCGAAATACCACATTATAGGCAGTTTTTAGAGTCCGTATGTGTGGGGAAACCGAGTTAGGGTTGTTTTCGGACCCCACCTCCAAGGGGTCACGAAAATCCCCTCTGTTCCCCCATATATACAGCCCTTAGGGCGTCGTTTAGACTTGGGTTTTAATTAGATTTAAGTTAGCCATAGCCGCAACTTCGAGCTCTTCGTTTGTGTCATCCGACCAGGCCAAGACCTTATTGGAACCCCAACTTTCGTAATCATTCATCTTATATTCGCAATATCCAGATTGCAATTCTTAGTTCTTGCTTGTTCTTCGATTGCTTGCAGGAATTAGACCTTCGTGGTCAGGTTGATCGTGCATCCGCGGGATCAATAACCTCTCGGAGTTGGTTTAGCGATCGCTAAGGCGCAACGTCTTCGCACGTTCGTAGTCGGATCGTGAAAGTTGCCTCCACCATAATCGATCTCCACCATCTCATCGAAACATCGGGACACCTTCGCCTCTATCACATCTTTAAATTCCACATCATTTACATATTGATCTTTGATTGTCTCTAAACCGAATATCTTGAAGTCAAGTTGTGAAAGCATAGTATAACGACGAGACAATGCATCAGCAATAAAATTATCTTTCCCCTTCTTGTGTTTAATGACATAAGGGAAAGTCTCAATAAATTCAACCCACTTAGCATGTCTACGATTAAGTTTTGCTTGACTTCTTATGCGTTTCAAAGATTCATGATCAGAATGTATAACAAATTCTTTGGGCCATAAATAATGTTGCCAAGTTTCTAATGTCCGAACAAGAGCATATTGATAGAGGCGAAGGTGTCCCGATGTTTCGATGAGATGGTGGAAATCGATTATTGTGGAGGCGACTTTCACGATCCGACTACGAACGTGCGAAGACGTTGGGCCTTAGCGATCGCTAAACCAACTCCAAGAGTTTATTGATCCCGCGGATGCCCGATCAACCTGACCACGAAGGTCTAATTCCTGCAAGCAATCGAAGAACAAGCAAGAACTAAGAATTGCAATCTGGATATTGCCAATATAAGATGAATGATTACGAAAGTTGGGGTTCGAATGAGGTCTTGGCCTGGTCGGATGACACAAACGAAGAGCTCGAAGTTGCGGCTATGGCTAACTTAAATCTAATTAAAACCCAAGTCTAAACGACGCCCTAAGGGCTGTATATATGGGGGAACAGAGGGGATTTTCGTGACCCCTTGGAGGTGGGGTCCTAAAACAACCCTAACTCGGTTTCCCCACACATACGGACTCTAAAAACAGCCTATAATGTGGTATTTCGAAATTACATGGGCCCAGCCCAATATTAAGGTGACGCAACACCTATATTTGCTCTTGGACGAAAATAATGAAGTGGCATCTCGTGTATTTCGTCCAAGCCTTCATGCATGCCTTATGGTGGCTTCAAAGTGCGAAAATCCCCACTGGAAGCTCCATTGTTCTTTCCCGCGCGCGCACCTTCTTCTCCATGCTTGATCCCGCTCCAATGACCGTCCTTCTTGTCCATGCTAGGTCCTTCATTCATAAGCAAAACAAAAGTATCTAATTTAGGCAGCATCATATGTTCATGAACATTAGAAGGATTCGCAAGAAACGAAAGTACCTGATAATTTAGTTGACATGCACGTGCTCTAGTAACTGGTCCAGTATGTGTAGTTGGTGAAGATGTGGGTGTAACATTAGTAGAGATCTCCTCATCATCCTCCCCTTCTTGAATTGAAGTCGTTCTCGACGGAAGCTCATTATCTTCTCCCAAATAAGGTTTCAAATCTGCAATGTTAAATATGGGACTAACCCCAAAATCTGCAGGTAGCTCAAGTTTTTATGCATTATCGTTAATTTTCTGTAAAACCTTAAAGGGACCATCAGCTCGTGGCATTAACTTAGACTTGCGCAAATCAGGAACCTATCTTTACGTAGATGTAACCAAAAAAGATCTCCTGGTTCAAACACAACATTCTTTCTACCCTTATCACCAGCAAGCTTGTATCTAGCATTCATTTTCTCAATGTTTTCTTTAGTTAACTCATGCATTTTTAATATCATTTCAGCACGTTGCTTAGCATCAAAATTAACCTTCTCCGAAGATGGAAGAGGAAGCAAATCAATAGGTGCACGAGGTAGAAAACCATAAACAATCTCAAAAGGGCACATTTTAGTGGTAGAATGAAATGAACGATTATAAGCAAATTCAATATGAGGTAAACATTCTTCCCACATTTTTAAGTTACTCTTTAAAACAGCCCTAATCATAGTAGACAAAGTCCTATTGACTACTTCAGTTTGTCCATCAGTTTGGGGATGACATGTAGTACTAAAAAGTAGTTTAGTCCCCAACTTAGCCCATAAGCATCTCCAAAAATGGCTAAGAAACTTAGTATCACGATCCGAGACAATAGTATTGGGCACACCATGTAAGCGAATAATCTCTCGAAAGAATAAATCAGCAACATTAGCAGCATCATCGCTTTTATGCCATGGTATAAAATGTTCCATCTTAGAAAATCTATCCACGACAACAAATATGCTATCCCTCCCCTTCTTTGTTCGAGGCAAGCCTAAAACAAAGTCCATGGATATGTCCTCCCACGGAACACTAGGTACAGGTAAAGGCATGTATAAACCATGAGGATTGAGTCGTGACTTAGCTTTTTGACATGTAGTGCAGCGAGCAACAAAACGCTCAACATCCCGTCTCATCTTTGGCCAAAAGAAATGTGTAGCAAGTACGTCCTCCGTCTTCTTCACGCCAAAATGTCCCATTAATCCTCCTCCATGCGCCTCCTGCAACAACAAAAGACGAATAGAGCTAGCTGGAATGCATAGCTTGTTAGAACGGAACACAAACCCATCATTAAGCACAAACTTGTTCCATGTTCTACCCTCTCTACAATTCTGCAAAACATCTTTAAATTCCGCATCATGTACATATTGATCTTTGATTGTCTCTAAACTGAATATCTTGAAGTCAAGTTGTGAAAGCATAGTATAACGACGAGACAAAGCATCAGCAATAATATTATCTTTCCCCTTCTTGTGTTTAATGACATAAGGGAAAGTCTCAATAAATTCAACCCACTTAGCATGTCTACGATTAAGTTTTGCTTGACTTCTTATGTGTTTCAAAGATTCATGATCAGAATGTATAACAAATTCTTTGGGCCATAAATAATGTTGCCAAGTTTCTAATGTCCGAACAAGAGCATATAATTCCTTATCATAAGTAGAATAGTTCAAACTAGGCCCACTCAATTTTTCAGAAAAGTATGCAACAGGTTTAGCATCTTGTAATAACACACCTCCCAAACCAATACCACTAGCATCGCATTCAAGCTCAAAAGTCTTATTAAAATCAGGAAGTTGGAGCAAAGGAGCATGTGTTAACTTATCTTTCAATACCGTGAAGGCTTCTTCCTGTGCGATACCCCAAGTAAAAGGCACATCCTTGCGTGTAAGCTCATTGAGAGGTGCAGCAATGGTGCTAAAATCTCTCACAAAACGCCTATAGAATCCAGCGAGGCCAAGAAAACTCCTCACTTGTGTGACCGTTTTGGGCTGCGGCCAACTCTCAATCGCCTCGATCTTGGCTTTATCAACTTCAATTCCCTGCGGAGTAACAACATAGCCAAGAAACGATACTCGGTCGGTGCAAAAGGTGCACTTCCCAAGGTTACCAAATAAACGTGCATTACGTAGAGCAATAAAAACAGCACGTAAATGATCCAAATGTTCCTCCAAAGATTTGCTATAAATCAGTATATCATCAAAATAGACTACCACAAATCGTCCAATGAAAGCACGTAAAACCTCGTTCATTAATCTCATGAAAGTGCTAGGTGCATTAGTTAACCCAAAAGGCATGACTAACCACTCATATAATCCAAACTTAGTTTTAAAAGCCGTTTTCCATTCATCTCCTAATTTCATGCGAATTTGATGGTATCCACTACGCAAATCAACTTTGGAAAACATGGTAGAGCCACTTAATTCATCAAGCATATCATCTAACCTAGGAATAGGATGACGATAACGAATAGTAATATTATTAATGGCTCGACAATCAACACACATACGCCATGTTCCATCCTTTTTCGGGACTAATATAACAGGAACAGCACAAGGACTAAGGGATTCACGTATGTAACCTTTGTCGAGTAGCTCTGGTACTTGACGCTGAATCTCCTTCGTCTCCTCCGGATTGGTACGGTATGGCGCACGGTTGGGCAGAGAAGCACCGGGAATTAAGTCAATCTGATGCTCAATCCCTCGAATAGGTGGTAATCCCGGTGGTACGTCTTGTGGAAAGACGTCAATAAATTCCTGCAAAAGGTCAGTGACAACAGGAGGCAAAGAAGGAGGCAATTCCTCAAATGAAAACAAAGCTTCTTTGCACAAAAAAGCATAGCACACATATTGACTAACATCCAAATCTGAAATATCAACCTTAGTAGCAAGCAAAGTTGGACTAGTCAATTTAATTTCATTAGAAACAGCAGAAGAAGATTTGCTATTAGTCTTATGTTGTTGCTCAAATTCTTTAGCTGCTATCTCATTTTCACTCTTATTTTGCTCCTGTTTAGCTTTACTAGCTCTAGCAAGATCATCTTTCACAATTTGTTCAGGAGACATAGGAAGTAAAGCAATATTTTTATCCTGATGAACCAGAGTAAACTGATTTGTCCAACCATGGTGTACAACATTCCTATCAAATTGCCATGGTCTACCAAGTAAAAGAGAGCATGCTTGCATGGGTACCACATCACAATCAACATAATCAGCATATGCAGCAATGCTAAAGTGCACACGAACAGAACGCGTTACCTTAATCTTACCACTATTGTTAAACCACTGAATATAGTACGGATGGGGGTGTGGTCTTGTGGTGAGAGATAGCTTCTCCACCAACTCCATGCTAGCCAAGTTGTTGCAACTCCCTCCGTCAATGATGATGCGAACCGAACGTTCTTTCACCACTCCCTTTGTGTGGAACAAATTATGCCTCTGGTTTTGCTCGGCCTTCATTACCTGCACACTTAACACACGTTGAGCAACCAAACTAGCATATTTATCTGCATCATCAGGAGCCATATACTCCATATCATGAGCATCATCATGGGCACCCTGTTCCTCATGAGCAATGAGAACTAAAGTCTCCTCATCATAGTCACTCGCTGACTCATACCCACCATCCGCCGTAATAATCATCACACGCTTGGAGGGACAGTCTTTTGCGAAGTGACCTCCACCTTGGCACCTGCAACATTTAATATCATGATCTTGTGTTTGCCCTGTGGAAGCCATGGATGAAGAAGAACTCGCCGCTGGACCACTCTGTGCACCCTTGAATGGTGGCGCTGGCTGTTTTGGTGGCTCCCTGTAAGAATGAGCGGCTGAAGTAGATGGTGGTGCAGCAGGACGTGTGGATGTAGAAGCTGCACGCGATGTCCATGATGTATTTCGTCCTGCAGAAAATTTAGGTCTCGTAGCAGCCTGTCGATCCTGCACTTCACGTTCAGCTTTACAAGCAAGATGAAACAAACGAGTGATAGTAGCATAGTCCTTGTATTCTAGAATAGTTTATATCTCCTTGTTTAAGCCACCCATAAAACGTGCAAGCATAGCTTCATTATCCTCTACTAGGCCACATCTAATCAATCCAGTTTGTAATTCCTGATAATATTCCTCTACAGAATTTTTTCCTTGTCCCAAACGCTGTAATTTTTGTAGCAATTCACGTTGATAATAAGGAGGAACCTAGCGAGTACGCATAGCATCTTTTAAAGCAGCCCAAGTAGTTGGAATATTATTAGCATGCAATCTACAATGTTCAGACCACCAAATAGATGCAAACCCCGTGAATTCACAAACAGCAGCAGTAACACGTCTATTCTCAGGATATTGTAAACATGTAAAGCGTTGTTCAGTTTCTAACTCCCAAGTAAGATAAGCATCAGGAATATATCTACCCTCAAACGGCTTAAGATTCAATTTAAGTTTTGGCACATGTTCATCATCACGTACCTGAGGGGGTGGTTGGTGTCGACCGTGGCGAATGTTGGGACGTGGACGTCCAGCTGGCTGCTCATAGGCCGCTTCCTATTCCACCTCCTCCTCGTAATCACCCTCGTAGTTGTCGTCCTGGCCGATGTCAGAAGCAGCAGCAGTAGCAGCAACTGCAGCAGCAGCAGGAGCACCAGCAGCTTGTCCGCCCGGAAACAGAATACGTCGTGCACGTCGTGGTGGCGGTGGCTGTGCTGGAGCGGCCGCAGGCTGTGTAGGTAGGCGTGCGAGCAACTCAGTAAGTTGTCGTCGAGCTTGGTGTCGATCATCTTCTCCACACCATCAATCGCCTCTGTAAATCTGTTCTCGATGTCATTCACCTGTTCAGACATCATTTGTGCAAATTTATCATGTAACGCTTTGTTTGTCATATTCTCCCAATCGGGTGCATCCCGCGCCACTTCATCATGGGATCCTGGCATGGTTAGCAGAAATAGAAAACACACAGAAATATGATCCTACTTCTACTAATGGGATGTGGGGTGGTGGAAAGCACAAATCCGTCAAGCTTTTATTTCGTTCTTACCGATTCTTACCTAGCAACAGGTGGTGATGTACAACCAACGGGTCAAAACTCTCAGAGATATGGTAGAGCGATGGCCAGGAGGTGTCAAAAACGCACGATGTAGAATATATGTGGAGCTGTAGGAAGGCTGACAAGTATGGTAGCAAAAGCTCAACAGTAATCAAAACAGAGATGCAAAGCTGAATAAACACTCAACGTCGGTACTGTGCTGATCCTAGGCTAGACCGTACTAGAGACGCGAGCCTAAAACACCAACGAAAGCACGGCGCGGCACATAATCAACTGAGAAGCACACTCTGAAAAAAAAATTCTCTTTTTTTTTTTGCTTTTTTTTTGCGATGCGGGACTGCGGTGGCTGAAAAAGTGCGAAAAAATCACTATGGTGGCGAACGTCTCAAAATGAGTTTTTGGACCTAAGGAAGGTATGGGCACGAAATTTTTTTACCCCTGAAATTTTTGGCCTAAAAACTGCTCTGGAAAGCGTGCCAGACTCTAACAACTCAGACCGTGGTGATGTATATGGACTCGGATTGGTGGAACGTGATGAAGTATATGGACTCAGATTGGCGGAACGTGGTGGTGTATACTACTGTACGGCGGCGGCGTGACAAACTGTGATCAGAACTCGAAACTCTAAGGGAACTAGACGCTAAGATCAGCAACTTGACACAACGATGCAACCACAAATTCAACAAAGCAAGTACTAAAAAGAAAACTGGACAAAGGCTCGGACTGTTTTGGGACGTGATGATCTAACCCTAATTTTTGTTTGGCTTTTTCGTGGAACGTAGGTATGAAGAACAGAACCAATCTAGACTACGAAAAACTGGAAAATCTCACCGATCAACCTGGAAATCTGATACCACTTGATAGGGGCGAAGGTGTCCCGATGTTTCGATGAGATGATGGAGATCGATTTTGGTGGAGTAGACTTTCACGACCCGACTACGAACGTGCGAAGACGTTGCGCCTTAGCAATCGCTAAACCAACTCCGAGAGGTTATTGATCCCGCGGATGCACGATCAACCTGACCACGATGGTCAATTCCTGCAAGCAATCGAAGAACAAGCAAGAACTAAGAATTGCAATCTGGATATTGCGAATATAAGATGAAAGATTAACAGAAGTTGGGGTTCCAATGCGGTCTTGGCCTGGTCGGATGACACAAACGAAGATCTCGAAGTTGCGGCTATGGCTAACTTAAATCTAATTAAAACCCAAGTCTAAACGACGCCCTAAGGGCTGTATATATGGGGGAACAGAGGGGAATTTCGTGGCCCCTTGGAGGAGGGGTCCGAAAACAACCCTAACTCGGTTTCCCCACACATACGGACTCTAAAAAATAGTCTATTAAGTGTATTTCGAAATTACATGGGCCTGGCCCAATAATAAGGTGACGCAGCACCTATAATAACCCTTGGACGAAAATATTAATGTGGCATCTTGTGTCTCTCGTCCAAGTCTTCATGCACGCCTTATGGTGGCCTCAAAGTGCGAAAATCACCACTGGAAACTCCACTGTCCTTTCCCGCGCGCGCACCTCCTTCTCCATGCTTGATCCCGCTCCAATGACCATCCTTCTTATCCATGCTAGGTCCTTCATTCATAAGACAAATCAAATTATCTAATTTAGGCAGCATCATATGTTCCTGAACATTAGAAGGATTCGCAAGAAACGAAAGTACCTGATAATTTAGTTGACGTGCGCGTGCTCTAGTAACTGGTCCAGTATGTGTAGTTGGTGAAGATGTGGGTGTAACATTAGTAGAGATGTCCTCATCACTTGTGTGCCTAGGGTTAGCTATGTTGTTTCTCGATGATGAACTTGTGGTGATGCTCATTTTGTGGTGCATGCAACTCATCTTGAGATGATCATATAATGACAACTTGATAAATCCTAAAACCCTTATTGCTAAAACCTAATAAATTTTCTGTATAATAATAATACTAATAATTTTAACCACTAGAAAACCCTTAAGCATTAAACTTTTGTTGGTTAGAAATAACTAAAGCAATTATCAATAAAAATACCTAACTACATAAATTAATAATGAGATGAATGCATGACCTTCATAACTCATTAAAAAATGTGTAAATTTATAATTTCTCCAACAAAAATTCCTTGGATGTTTTCTTTTATGTGTTAACCCAGATTTACAAAAAAAAGATATATATTAACTAGAGTTAAAAAAAGAGAAAACTATCCTAACTACCCCCACTAATCCCTCCCCTAATTTCTCTCTCTCCCTCTAACCTTCCCTCTCTCTCACGTTCTCTCTCTCCCTGTCCCCACGCAAGGAGAGCCCCTCTCTCTCTCTCGTCTCTCTTCTCTCCCGAGCCCACTGTCAGCCTCGTCACCCTCGCTTATCCAACCCGAGACCACGCCATGGATCGATGAGGTGGCCTGCAGCCCAAACGTACCCCCAACCCCTGCCTGCGATGTGACCTGCGACGCCCACGTCGGAACTTACCCGCTCCCTCTCTCTCACGAGCTCTCCCGCTGCCCATCTCGCCCAGCCAGTAGCGAGGCCATGGATCGCCATCTTGGCTCCCGCCCGTTGCCCTCGCTCGCCCGCGGCTATAAAAGGCGAGGCGCCCTTGCCTCACTCTCCACTCACCAGCACCTCCCCCACACCCACAGCCATCTCGCCACCCCACCCAGCCCGTCCTAAACAGAAGCGAGGAGAGACAGAAGACGAAGAGCAGAGAAGAAGGAAGGAAAAGGAGGAAGAGCGGGGAGGAAGAAGAAGAAGGAGAGGAGGGGGAGGCCGGCGAGCCGCTCCCCTCTGCCGCTCGCAGCCATCGCCGCCCGGTGAGGCCGCTCCTGGGAGGAGCCACGCCGGCCGCCCGAGCCCTACCCCGAGCCAAGCGCTGCTCCGAGCCACCGTTCGCCCCGCTGACGTCAAAAACGAAAAGAGGAGGCCGTCCCGCACGTCCGCCGCCCCTCCACGCCAACCATCGCCTCCGGGAAGCCCTCCGGTGAGCTCCCCCTGCCCCCTGGCCGCCATTGGAGCCTTGCCCGTGCTGGGCACGGTCGTTAGGAAGAAGATGGCTCAGAGCCGTCGGATCTGCATGAGATCCAACGGCCCTGAGCCACCCGTACCCCTTCATTTTTTTAAAGATTAAAAAAAAACAAAGCCACCGCACCGCTACACGGGCTCGGCCCAAATAAAAAAAATGCCCGGGGCGCAGTATAACTCTGGGCCGGCCCCCATTTTATTTTTCTTTTTTTAATCTGGAGATCAAAATACTTTTAGAAAAATCAGTATACGTCAGAAAAATATGAAATAAATTTTGGTTTTGCTTCTAGGATTATTCTTTATTTTTCTGTTAGTTAGTTTTACTGTTTACAGAAATATTATGGTGGGCAATTCTTTTATTATTATTGTTGTTTGCTTTACTTGTTTCTTAGTTAATATAATTAAACTTTCTGTTAAGGATTTAGTAAAAATAAAAGTTATTAATATTACCTTTGTTTAATATCTAATTAAGGTATAGTTTAATAATAGTAATAATGATAATAAAAGTATATAGAATATTTTATCTACAGTTGTACACATTAATGTCACATATACTTTTATTTAAAATTATTAATAATGAAATAAGTTAGGTGTAATTTCCTATAATATTAGTTCTAACCAGTAGCTACTTATTATATTTATTAGATAGTTGTTATGCATTTAAATATCAATTCATTTATATAAGAAAATTGTGTAAACAGAACCAATACACAGGCCCAACCCAGTGTAGCAAATTTACACCCTGAGAAAAATATTAACTGGGCCATGGCTGAGCAATTTATCTTTATTTGTTTTTGTACAGAACTAAAACATTATTAGAAAAATAATGAATCATTAGAAAAATGTGAAACAAAATTTGTTCTGATCCAGTAATTAGTCATTATTTTTCTGTATAAGTGGAATTGTTGATTTCTTAAATAAAATTAATGACCATGTTATTATTATTACTAGTTTTCCATGATTAGAGTAATTTTAGTTTATTCTTTGTTAATAAATTAAATAGGTTAAAAATTTATTATTCTTGTCTCTGGACAGTAACTAATTATGGTTGCTTTTGGATTAAAATTAAACATGAGGTAAAGCAATACAAAAGTGACTTGTGTAAAATCCTATGTGGTGTGTTGCATAATTCTTGCTTAGCCCTATAAACTTATTAAACCACCATTAAAAATTCTGCCCATGAGTTTTAATCTGCATATACTTGTTGGTATGACTCATGTGATGATTTGATTGAGTGCTAAATGATTGTTTTGTTGGATTGAATGTTTGTTTTGAATGATGTGATGGTAATTGTGTGCTATTTTCCGCAACGTGTAGACGAAACGGTTAACGTTGCAGGTGAAGACTCCTTCCAAGCCGAAGAATCTGTACCAGGAGACACCGCCGAGGAAGGCAAGCCATCTTCAAAAAGTCAAACCCTTGTCCTACATTTTACTTTCTTTGTACCATATTATATATCATGCTACTGTTATATTAATTTTGGGATGGGATTGTATTAGTTTATTAGGTGAAACACCACATACCTTGTAAGCCTACCTATTTGGGAGAAAGAAATTAGACACCGATGATCTTGATCCCTAGCCTTGCTAAAGAACTAATGGCAACATTATAACTTGATTAATCTTGCTCCACCCTAATGAATTGGCATACATCTAAGAAGATGTGATGGCCAAGATTGTGGTTATTGGAAACATCGTTGAACATATTCAAAGTCTGGAGGGACTCTCTATAAGTGCCGCCGAAACCTAGTCTTACAGTACAACCACAATACTCTGGTATGGGACAGGGCTAGTTGGAAACTTGTTTACCTTAGTACGGGGGTCTTATAACTACACATGGATGTTTGATTCCACGAATCTGATAGCCCTCGAAGTCGAGTGGTGAAATTTGCTAGGCTTGGCGTCAGAGGGAACCTTGGTGCTCTTCGACTACGGTGCAGGCTTGGGTCCAAGAGGAGCATGACCTGGCACGCGGACAGTCCATGTAGTACGCAAGGGGTAGATTCACCTGTACTGGGATAGACAAGGGGAAAACTACGATCGATTATCCGAAAACCGCATACTGAGGTATGACGAACTGTGGGGACTCACGGCGGATGTATCGAATGTTGTGGGTAAAGTGTACAACCTCTGCAGAGTGAAAGCTATTCGAGTAGCCGGAGTCCACAGTCATGGACAGCTAGTGAGGCCACACTTTGTGGGGAATAGATGAGAAATTCTAGTACTGAGATTATGGTTCACGATGATGATGTTGGTATTATGAAAAGGTTTGGACATGATTAAATCAAATACATTTGTGGGATTAAAATTTGTCAAGATTAAAATACTGTCAACTTAATTAATAATGAGTAGTTAGGATTTCCCCTTGATAAACTCCACCATGTAGCCATCCCATTATTTTCTTGTACAAAATCTTGTTCATATCTTTAGGTGGTTTGCGAGTACTTTGTATGTACTCACGACTTTGTCCCTGGTTATTCAACCGGACAGGCTTGGAGGAGCAGGTATTTGACGATGCCGCGACTGACGAGTACTAGGATGTGGTATGCTCTGAGCTTTGCCTGTGGATTGTGATGCTGCTATCTATCTTGCTTTTGCTTATTCCGCTATCATTTGAGCCCGATGAGGCCGTGTAAGACTATGTTTATGTATGACTTTGTATTCGGTACTGTATGAACTTGTGACTGTGATATCCATTGTTGAGTTGTGCGTCATGCGACACTGATCATGGGAGCATGAAGGTATGCACAGCTGGCCGCTTCAGACATATAGTTCGGGGGTGCCCACAGACATGGTATCAGAGCCCCTGTTCCGACCGTAGCAGCCTAGTTAGAATGGACGATAGATAGGATGGGGGAAAATAAAAAAAACTATTTTCTAAAATAAAGAGATGGTAATCTGCATAGTATAAAATGCCTACCTCTCTTATCCCTTCTATAGTAAACCATTTATAACTGTTTTGTTATGTTTAAAATATTGCACACTTGTCATCTAACTTAAACTTATAAAAATTGTAGATGGCTGGAGTTCCGGTGCACCACCTGCAGCTGACTCAGGCTGGGGATACGCTCTTTGCTCAGGATCTGATTGAGCTGCTTCAGCTTGTTCACCGCCCCGTTGCAGAGTTCTGGGCCTACGAGATCTCCGGGAGGAAGGATGTGGAGGCTCGCCTGGTTGTGCGGTGTGCGCTCCGAGGATTGGAGGTTACTCTGCGGTCGGACACCATCGCCTTTGTGTTGTACGCCCGTACTTTGGAGGAGTGTCTGCGTCGAGCTTGTCAGGAGGCGATTGCGCGCATTGTGAGGTTCCACCATTACGAGCTGAGATCCACGCGGTTCCGTCACTACGGGATGCGCGATGGCGAGGGAGATCCCACTCCCGGCATTCCTCACTCGATCATGGGGGATCACCTGATCGCTATGGAGAAGCACTTGGCTTTGACTGAGGCTCGGCTAGATGTAGCCCGGTTTAAGCATGACTACAACCTCCAGACAGGGGGTCACGCCCACATCGACCCCATCGGCCTAGAGTCCCGGGACTGGATTATAGAGGAGCTGCAGGGCTAGGTCACCAGTATGGAGGGGAGTAATGAGATGCTGAGGAAGAGGACCAGGAGCCTGAAGCGCAAGTGCGCGGATTTGGAGGACGAGATTGCTGCTCTGGATGATGGCGAGGACATCCGGAAGGAGGATGATGCCTACCTTAGTGTTGACGAGGACATCCGGAAGGAGGAGGACGTCTCGAACTCCGAGGACCGTGCTTTCATCGACGATGAGGAGGAGAGTGACGCGTAGGAGGTGTCCCATTGAGTAGTTGCCACTTTTGGGTTTAGTCGTGGCTCGGTTTGATGATGTGTGGTTGGTTATCTGTAAGACTTGGTTATGTATGAGACTTATGCTATCGTATGCTACCATGTGATGATTTGCTAGTTGCATGCTTATTGCCTATTTTAGATGTCTTGCTTGTGTATGATAACTAGATTGTCAGAGACTTACCCCCCCCTTTGTAGACTAAATTCCCTCTTATCTTGCGCAACAACCTCAGGATGCCGAGGAGCTCCCGCGCCAACCCAAGTGGATCCGGTGATGTGTCGGCGCCACCACCCGACCCGAGCATGGCGCGGTATGCACAGTTGGCCGCTTCGGACATATAGTCCGGGGGTGCCCACATTCACCCAGATGAAGCATTGCATCCCCAACGCGCATGAGGCCGCAATCATCGCCACCTTTCATGCCAACGTCAAGAACCCGTGCATGCTGGAGAAGATGAGTACCCGGTCTGATAGAGGCGAAGGTGTCCCGATGTTTCGATGAGATGGTGGAGATCGATTATGGTGGAGACGACTTTCACGATCCGACTACGAACGTGCGAAGACGTTGCGCCTTAGCGATCGCTAAACCAACTCCGAGAGGTTATTGATCCCGCGGATGCACGATCAACCTGACCACGAAGGTCTAATTCCTGCAAGCAATCGAAGAACAAGCAAGAACTAAGAATTGCAATCTGGATATTGCGAATATAAGATGAATGATTACGAAAGTTGGGGTTCCAATGAGGTCTTGGCCTGGTCGGATGACACAAACGAAGAGCTCGAAGTTGCGGCTATGGCTAACTTAAATCTAATTAAAACCCAAGTCTAAACGACGCCCTAAGGGCTGTATATATTGGGGAACAGAGGGGATTTTCGTGACCCCTTGGAGGTGGGGTCCGAAAACAACCCTAACTCGGTTTCCCCACACATACGGACTCTAAAAACAGCCTATAATGTGGTATTTCGAAATTACATCGGCCCAGCCCAATATTAAGGTGACGCAGCACCTATATTTGCTCTTGGACGAAAATAATGAAGTGGCATCTCGTGTATTTCGTCCAAGCCTTCATGCATGCCTTATGGTGGCTTCAAAGTGCAAAAATCCCCACTGGAAGCTCCATTGTTCTTTCCCGCGCGCGCACCTTCTTCTCCATGCTTGATCCCGCTCCAATGACCGTCCTTCTTGTCCATGCTAGGTCCTTCATTCATAAGCAAAACAAAAGTATCTAATTTAGGCAGCATCATATGTTCATGAACATTAGAAGGATTCGCAAGAAACGAAAGTACCTGATAATTTAGTTGACGTGCGCGTGCTCTAGTAACTGGTCCAGTATGTGCAGTTGGTGAAGATGTGGGTGTAACGTTAGTAGAGATGTCCTCATCATCCTCCCCTTCTTGAATTGAAGTCGTCCTCGACGGAAGCTCATCATCTTCTCCCAAATAAGGTTTCAAATCTGCAATGTTAAATGTGGGACTAACCCCAAAATCTACAGGTAGCTCAAGTTTATATGCATTATCATTAATTTTCTGTAAAACCTTAAAGGGACCATCAGCTCGTGGCATTAACTTAGACTTGCGCAAATCAGGAAACCTATCTTTACGTAGATGTAACCAAACAAGATCTCCTGGTTCAAACACAACATGCTTTCTACCCTTATCACCAGCAAGCTTGTATCTAGCATTCATTTTCTCAATGTTTTCTTTAGTTAACTCATGCATTTTTAATATCAATTCAGCACGTTGCTTAGCATCAAAATTAACCTTCTCCGAAGATGGAAGAGGAAGCAAATCAATAGGCGCACGAGGTAGAAAACCATAAACAATCTCAAAAGGTCACATTTTAGTGGTAGAATGAAATGAACGATTATAAGCAAATTCAATATGAGGTAAACATTCTTCCCACATTTTCAAGTTACTCTTTAAAACAGCCCTAAGCATAGTAGACAAAGTCCTATTGACTACTTCAGTTTGTCCATCAGTTTAGGGATGACAGGTAGTACTAAAAAGTAGTTTAGTCCCCAACTTAGCCCATAAGCATCTCCAAAAATGGCTAAGAAACTTAGTATCACGATCCGAGACAATAGTATTGGGCACACCATGTAAGCGAATAATCTCACGAAAGAATAAATCAGCAACATTAGCAGCATCATCGCTTTTATGACATGGTATAAAATGTGCCATCTTAGAAAATCTGTCCACGACAACAAATATGCTATCCCTCCCATTCTTTGTTCGAGGCAGGCCTAAAACAAAGTCCGTGGATATGTCCTCCCACGGAACACTAGGTACAGGTTAAGGCATGTATAAACCATGAGGATTGAGTCGTGACTTAGCTTTTTGACATGTAGTGCAGCGAGCAACAAAACGCTCAACATCCCGTCTCATCTTTTGCCAAAAGAAGTGTGTAGCAAGTACGTCCTCCGTCTTCTTAACGCCAAAGTGTCCCATTAATCCTCCTCCATGCGCCTCCTGCAACAACAAAAGACGAATAGAGCTAGCTGGAATGCATAGCTTGTTAGAACAGAACACAAACCCATCATTAAGGACAAACTTGTTCCATGTTCTACCCTCTCTACAATTCTGCAATACATCTTTAAATTCTGCATCATTTACATATTGATCTTTGATTGTCTCTAAACCGAATATCTTGAAGTCAAGTTGTGAAAGCATAGTATAACGACGAGACAAAGCATCAGCAATAATATTATCTTTCCCCTTCTTGTGTTTAATGACATAAGGGAAAGTCTCAATAAATTCAACCCACTTAGCATGTCTACGATTAAGTTTTGCTTGGCTTCTTATGTGTTTCAAAGATTCATGATCAGAATGTATAACAAATTCTTTGGGCCATAAATAATGTTGCCAAGTTTCTAATGTCCGAACAAGAGCATATAATTCCTTATCATAAGTAGAATAGTTCAGACTAGGCCCACTCAATTTTTCAGAAAAGTATGCAACAGGTTTAGCATCTTGTAATAACACACCTCCCAAACCAATCCCACTAGCATCACATTCAAGCTCAAAAGTCTTATTAAAATCAGGAAGTTGGAGCAAAGGAGCATGTGTTAACTTATCTTTCAATACCGCGAAGGCTTCTTCCTGTGCGGTACCCCAAGTAAAAGGCACATCCTTGCGTGTAAGCTCATTGAGAGGTGCAGCAATGGTGTTGAAATCTCTCATAAAACGCCTATAGAATCCAGCGAGTCCAAGAAAACTCCTCACTTGTGTGACCGTTTTGGGCTGCGGCCAACTCTCAATCGCCTCGATCTTGGCTTTATCAACTTCAATTCCCTGCGGAGTAACAACATAGCCAAGAAACGATACTCGGTCGGTGCAAAAGGTGCACTTCCCAAGGTTACCAAACAAACGTGCATTACGTAGAGCAATAAAAACAGCACGTAAATGATCCAAATGTTCCTCCAAAGATTTGCTATAAATCAGTATATCATCAAAATAGACTACCACAAATCGTCCAATGAAAGCACGTAAAACCTCGTTCATTAATCTCATGAAATTGCTAGGTGCATTAGTTAACCCAAAAGGCATGACTAACCACTCATATAATCCAAACTTAGTTTTAAATGCCGTTTTCCATTCATCTCCTAATTTCATGCGAATTTGATGGTATCCACTACGCAAATCAACTTTGGAAAACATGGTAGAGCCACTTAATTCATCAAGCATATCATCTAACCTAGGAATAGGATGACGATAACGAATAGTAATATTATTAATGGCTCGACAATCAACACACATACGCCATGTTCCATCCTTTTTAGGCACTAATATAACAGGAACAACACAAGGACTAAGGGATTCACGTATGTAACCTTTGTGGAGTAGCTCTTGTACTTGACGCTGAATCTCCTTCGTCTCCTCCGGATTGGTATGGTATGGCGCACGGTTGGGCAACGAAGCACCGGGAATTAAGTCAATCTGATGCTCAATCCCTCGAATAGGTGGTAATCCCGGTGGTACGTCTTGTGGAAAGACGTCAATAAACTCTTGCAAAAGGTCAGTGACAACAGGAGGCAAAGAAGGAGGCAATTCCTCAAATGAAAACAAAGCTTCTTTGCACACAAAAGCATAGCACAACCCCTAGGGTTTTCTTTGGATTTCTTTTAGTTAAAAAGACTGCTTAGCTAATTGCCGCATCTTCGTGTACTCGGTTTCTGTCCAACGACCAGATCAAGACCGCTTTTGGAATCCCAACTTTATTCACACTTCATCTACATATTCGCAATATTCAGATTGCTTTATCATGGTTCTTGCTTGTTCTACGATTGCTTGCAGGCAATAGACCTTCGTGGTCAGGTTGATCGTGCTTCGACGTGGTCAATAACCTCCGGAGATTGGTTTAGCGATTGCTAAGGAGCGACGTTGTTGCATGTTCGTAGTCGGATCGTCAGAGTCGTCTCCACCAAATCGATAGTTATCTCTCATCGAAAGATCGGGACACCCCGCCTCTATCAAGTGGTATCAGTTTACAGGTTGCTCGGTGAGAATTCCACATCCATATATTAGATCTGTTTTTTTATCACCTATCATCCACACAAAAAGCCATAATAATAGGATTAGATCATCATATCCAAACCAATCTGAGACTTCGCAATTTTCTTTTCGGTGCTTTGCTTTATTGAATTATCGGTTGCATCGTCGTGTTTAGTTGCTGGTCTTAGTATCTAGTCCTTTAGAGTTTCGAGTTCTGTTCACGTTAGTCACCGCCGCCGCTGCACCATAATCCCATCCGCTGCCTACTTCTACCATCCACCATAGAAAAAGAGAGAAAAAGAGTTGAAAAAATAAAAAAAAGAAAGAAAAAAGGAAAAAAGAGAAAAAAGAAGAAAAATTTCGGATCTATCTCTAGTTGAACTCGTATTTGAAATCTCATCGGAATCAGTTTTGAGCAGTGTCCACTAAAACGGGCATAACTTTGTCATCCGAAGTCCGTTTTGGCTCCACGAGTACTCAAATTAAAGATATTTCCGAGCCACTTCTAAATAGTTCTGGAGCTAGTGTGTTATTTGAAACTCCAGATCATCTTTTTGACGGACTTTTTGACCTCTAACGTTTCCGAACAAAGTTTTTGTCAGATTTCGGGCTGATTCTCAATTTTGTTGACACCTCATCCGAACTCTAAATTGAGTGATTCTTATTGCGTCGGAAAGCTTAAGTCAGTGCCCTATTGGAGGAAAAATATCAAAAAATTAGCAAATATATTTCAGAGGAAAGTTGTAGCGAGAATATTGGTGTATCTTGATTTGGAGCCTATTTTCACCATTATCTTTGCTCTCTTGATGATCTTCACTTATATCTTGCTATCCAGAGCTACTTCATATCATTCATTGCTGCTAGTTGTGCTACCTCGCGACCACATTAGTGTTCTAGACTCGCGTCTCTAGTCCGGTCTAGACTAGGACCAGCACAGTATCGTCGTTGAGCGTTAATTCAATTTTGCATCTCTGAATTGATTATTGCTGGTATTTTTGCCACCATATTAAAGCCTTCCAAGCTCCACATATTTCTACATCGTGTATACGTGCGTTCACCTGGCAATCGCTCTACTTAATCTTTGGAGTTCTTTGACACCGTTGGTTGCCGATCACCACCTGCTGCATGGTAAGAACTAGTAAGACATTGATATTTGCTATCATGTGAGCGTTTTACCACCACATCCTAGTAGTTCATAGGGACATATACTTGTGATTTGTTTCTTGTTTTCTACTAATCATGCCAGGTTCTGGAGTTAGATCTTCTTGGGCGGCAACTATAGTTGGAGATTTGCCACCACCTACAACTACACAAAAGTCACTGCCAAAGGTAAACACACATAAGCATGCACATGATCAGGTTATTGTTTCTATACCACACTTTCATGGACGTCTAAGACCTGATTTATACATTGAGTGGGAGTTTGAAATAAATGATATATTTTTTTCCCATAATTTTCTTGAGCATAAGTAAAAACTGGAATTAGTGCTTTCAAAGATTTTGCTTCTATTTGGTGGAATGAATATTGTAGTTTATATCCTGATTATATACCTAATACTTGGAATGATCTCAAACTTGCTATGCGATATAGATTCGTTCCCTCTTATTATACTCGTGACAAGGTTAGGAAATTAAAAAATTTAAAACAAGGTACTAAAACTGTTTCAGAATATTATGATGCTTTAGAAACTACATTCTTGCATTCTCTTTTAGAGGAAAGTGAAGAATATTTCATGGACATATTTTGGGAAGGTTTAAACCGTGACATTCAGGATATCCTAATTCATGAAAAGTGTTATCCTATGGATCGTTTGTTTCGTCTTGCTTGTAAAGCTGAACAGGAAATCGACAGACGTGTTGCCCAGAAGACGAACAAGCGGAATGTGCAAATACCACAAGTTGAGAAGTTTGTTCCTCTATGGTCTATGAGCGCTTCCATAACCACATCAATTGTGGTAAGCACTCCTCCAATATCTGATCTATCATCACAAAAAGGTAATGACAAAGGTATGGATCTTTCCCCTCCACATGAGAACCTTGCTGATTTAAAAGCAACATGTGTTGAGCTATCCAATAGTTTCATCACACAACGAATTTTCAAGAATGTCATAACTTCACATGAAGATGTTGCTTGCCTAATAGACTTGAATACATCATGTCTTGAGTTACCTGTTGATTTGAGCACACCATCTATTTTGGATAATCATGTTACTATTATGAAACTGCCAATGCTTAATCATTTTGATATGACCTCTAATTTTTGGCCTAAAAACTGCTCCCGAATTTTTTTTTTTTTTTTTGGAAATCACCTCCTTCTACGTACGACAAAAGATTGGTGAAATCCGACTCTAATCAAACTCAAAACTAATCTGGCTACGGAGAGATCACAAGCCGAACAGGTGATGGAACTCAACTCGGATTGGTAGGTCGTGGTGGTGAGTGCGAAAATCCCCACTGGAAGCTCCATTGTTCTTTCCCGCGCGCGCACCTTCTTCTCCATGCTTGATCCCGCTCCAATGACCGTCCTTCTTGTCCATGCTAGGTCCTTCATTCATAAGCAAAACAAAAGTATCTAATTTAGGCAGCATCATATGTTCCTGAACATTAGAAGGATTCGCAAGAAATGAAAGTACCTGATAATTTAGTTGACGTGCGCGTGCTCTAGTAACTGGTCCAATATGTGTAGTTGGTGAAGATGTGGGTGTAACATTAGTAGAGATGTCCTCATCATGTACCCATTGGTATTTGTGAGGATGTTCCCGTTGAAGTTGCTAACTGTTTGATCCTTACAGATTTTGTTGTGCTTGACATGCCCGCGGATGGGAGCATGTCCATTATTCTTGGTAGACCTTTTCTTAATACCGCAAGTGCTATTATTGATTGCAATAAAGGAAAGGTCACTTTCAACGTTGATGATAAAGAACACACGGTGTATTTTCCAAAGAAGATCGACAAGAGGCATGGCCTTAACTCTATAGAGAATGTTGAGACCGTGAAGATTGGAGAATGGGACTGTCCACTACATGTGCACCACAAATACAAAACCATTATGGTGGGGACAATGTCCATTAAAGTAAAGGTGCAATGATCACTTCATAAGAGGTGAGACTTCTTGTTCTATATATCACCGGTTTGTTGGTAAGACTTGATCAACCTTACTAGTGAGCTTGTTTTATATAGGTAAAAAGTTAAGCTTGTTATGTTTTCATTTTCTTTAGCTTTTATTCTCTTTGCTGTACTAAGTTTTTTTTGTGTTTTTGAAGCTTCACAATACTAATCACCGCTTTAAGTCTTCAGAAAGTTGATCAACCAGGTAATTCTTCTTCCTCCTTCCTCTCTCTGCAAAAACACGAGTTCTGCACTTTGTTCTGGTGTTCTTGCTGCTCTCCGTCCAGAATTTTGATCTCTCTCTACGACCCATCATTTCAGCTGAGATTTTGGGCAAATACTCCGTGGTATGTAACTCCTCCACTCCTCCAACTAGATTTTTGGTTGGTGGCTTCATTTGTGAGTATTTAGTAGTTCTTGGTGCTGTTTAGATGAGCTTGCATGCATGTGTAGAAGTTTATTTTCCAAGTTTTGATGCAAGTTTTTGCCTTAGGTAAGTGGGTTGAGCAGTTTGCGTTAACTCACTTTGTTTAAATCCTTGTTTTTGTAATTTGTCAAAAATTTCATAAATGAGTTTGCTAGGAAGAGCAAAGGGGTGGCTTGGGAAGAAAAGGCCCGAGCGGTCCGATCGAGTTACAAGAGCTGCAGCTTCACCCTCGACTGCTAGGGTGAGCTACAACGAAGATCATTTGCCCTTAGAGTTGTTTGAGGACACAAATCCAGCACGTGCAATGACTCTCCCGTGTGATGAATTCCTTGAAGCTGCAGGAATTAAGGAGGAGTTCTATAATCTTTGTGCTAATGCAGGTCTGACGCGGCTCGCAACGTGTCGTGTTGCTCAGTATCAAAAAACTCACCTCCTGTTTCATTAACAGTTTTAGATATAACCCTGATAATGGTTCTGTTGAGTTTAAAATTTACAATGATCTTTTGACCATGCCTTTGGAAAAGTTTTGTGAAATAATAGGTGTGCCAAACGTTGGACTGACGGCGAAGATGAGCTCTCAGCCCTCCGAGCTGAGAACTGTCTTCAACTCTCTCTGTAGCATGGATACAAGGGATATTCATCGGTCAAAGATCTCCAACATCTTATTCCCACACCTCAGGTATTTTGCGTACTATATTGCTAGAGGGGTGTTAGCTCGTGACAACACGAGCAACATATCTGCGCCGGATATTGCTATCCTGTCAACCGCCCTCTTAGGGAGGTTTGATTATAATGTGGGTGCCTTAATTGCTCGACGCCTTGCTATGAACGGTAACAAGGGAGATTTATTTGGTGGCGTTTACGCCACACTTATCCTAGAGTCTCTTAATGGCACCCCACACCCCGATGATAAGCCTTTTACTTATTTAAGTTTTGATCTTGCTGCTATGAAAAGGTATAAGTTTGTTACCATGACTTCCGAGTTTGGTAACCTTGATTATATCTTGCGTTTCGGAGCCACCACGGAACGCAAGATCCGTCTACCTGCACCTCTTTTGTTCGATTTTTCTCGCAGGAACGGATGGTCCTTTGATGCTATCCAGTTCGATGAGTTCGTGGTCCAGCATCAGTTTCATAACCCCATGGAGGGGGTTGTGCCCGACGAGGAGGAGCATGGTGAGTTTCCACCTTTCCAGGGAGAGACCTTCACCCAGTTTGGTGAAGGGTCTTCCTCTGCTTGGAGCGCGGATCCTTCTTCGTGGGAGGATCCGAGGACTTCGGTGTACGCGCCGGAAGCCTCATACGACCCTTGGACTCACTAGTACCACCCTGGAGCAAGAGGCTCCTGGGGACATTAGCTACTACCAACTTAGGCCAAAAGCCTAGCTTGGGGGAGTACGTACCCTCCTCACTTTTCCATTGTATTATCCGTTTTATTTTTGTTCGCTTTGATCTTTTCGAAGTTTTTGCTTGTTCTTCTTTCCTTCTTTCTTTGCAACAGCAACAAAAAGATTTTCCCTTTTCTTTTGCTCTCGTTTAAACCTTTTAAAAAACCCAAAAATATTTCTTTTCTCTCTTTAGTTTGCTTTGTTTTCAGAGTTCAGCTCGAGTCCGTGATGGCATTTGATTATATTTCCCACGTTCGATCGTGCAAGTGACCAGGCAGTAATGACGAAGATCGACGGAAGGGAAGCAACAAGGAAAACCGATATGAACTCTTCTTCTTTCTACTTTTGTACATATGCCTGTACTTATGATCTAGAGACCAGCTTGTAGCGACATAGTGCTATGTTTACAATGCTTTCCTAGTGTTCATGCTTTCCTTGTGGCTAGTCTCAAATAGCTAGAGTACATAATGTGTTGTTGAAATGATTTACATGCATTGCATTGTTCATGGTTTGGCATACTGAAGTGGTATTTCCCTTCGGAGAATTTTTGGATTGACTTCGCACATGTTCACACATGTTTATGACTAAAAAGTCTATTATGCCTTGATGATCTTTTTGTTTCAGAATAGTTATATCACTTTCATGACCGATTCAATGTTGCTTTGTCGCTCTGCATGATTATGACAGTTATTGCTCTCTAGTTGGTCGCTTCCCAGTCTTTTGCTAGCCTTCGCTCGCACTAAGCGGAATTCTGCTTGTGCTTCCAAACTCCTTTGCAAACCCAGTTGTTCCATTTGAGTCCACCATACCTACCTATATGTGGTATTTACCGGCCACTCCTAACTTAGACTTTCATGTGCCATCTCGAAATTTATTCAAAAGCTTCCCTTTTGTAACCGTATAAGCTCATGGTGCGGTGAGGGGAAATCAGTATCTTGCATGCCAAAAATATTTTGACGGAAGTTTTAACTAGTCAAGAAAAAAAATATGAGAGTTACACCTCCCCCATACTTGATGATGGAGTGAAATGGACCAAATGCTGCTTATGATAGATGGAACGATACCCTCCTTCCATCCTTGAGGCAAAATAAAAGTGTCCGTAGACCATCAAGGGATTTATGGATAAGGGAATATGTGTAAGCAAAAGGCATTAATATGGTTGGCATGGGAGATATTGAGAGACCTTTACCGTTCATCGTTGACTAGAAAATTACACCTCTCAAAAGAGTTTTATCTCTGTTTTCAAAACCAAGAGCTCTGGCACCTGTTTAGTCTTTGCTTCCTTTCACGGGTTTTCAACCTTGCCATCAAAAGCCACGGTTCGAGAGTCTCGCCTTCCTTCTTCAAAGCACCAATTATGAGAGCATAATTGTCATTCTTAGTGTAACATGCATTGTCCCAAAGTATTACATTCTCTTCTGCATGCTTGTGTTATTGCTAGTCTGAAATACTGAGTTCTAGTCACCTTTAAAACTCCGGAGGAGTTTCTGCATTTATGTTTTGCTTCACTCATGGAGGCTAGAGAAATGCCACTCAGGTATGTTAAGGCTATGTGCATTGTGATCCTGTCTTGATTTTCAGTAGCATATTATTTACTTTTAGTTGTTTGTGATTGATCACATGAAAGAAGAATTGCTTCGTGCATTGTCCTTATAGCATTGTTTCAATACTTGCTAAACTCTTTTCGTAGTACATGCTTATATACATATAATGAAGCAAAAGAGTTTGTCAAAGTTTTCTTTGTCGCTTCCAGTTCGTTGAACTGAATTGCTTGAGGACAAGCAATATGCTAAGCTTGGGGGAGTTGATACGTCTCAAACGTATCTACTTTTCCAAACACTTTTGCTATTGTTTTGCCCTCATTCTTGCATGATTTGGACGAAACTAACCCGGACTAACGCTGTTTTCAGCAGAGCTGCCTGTATGGTTTTATTGTGTGCAGGAAAATGGATTTTTAGGTATCGCAGAAAATTCCGGGAAAATTCACAGAAAATCCACACACCCGAAGGAGCCAGATGCCAGAAGTGGGACCATAGGAGAGCCCTGGGGGCCCCAGGCGCCCCCCTGGCGCGGCCAGGGGTGGGGCCGCGCCCTCTGGCCGCCTGGGCGCCTCCCCCCTCCTCTGGTGCCCTACCGATACTCCTATTTATTCTCGTGACGGGAAAACCCCAGAACAGAAGTCGTTTTTCCAGTTTCCGTCGCGGAGCCGCCGCCATCCTCTGTTCTTCTTCGGGAGGGCTAATCTGGAGGCTGATTTGGCCTCCGGAGAGGGGAGATCGTCGCCATCGTCATCACCATCACCAATCCATCCCTCCTCCATGACTTCTCTTCACATGTGTGAGTAATTCCCTGCTGTAGGCAAAGGGGATGGTAGGGATTGGATGAGTTTGATCATGTAATAGTTCGTCAGATTGTTGGGGGCATGTTGCCTATCATCTAGATTGGTGTTTATCTTCTTTGCTTCAACTTGTTGCTCTTAATGCTTGTCACTTTGGGCCCGAGTGCCATGTTTTCAGATCTGAACCCTATGTGTTTTCATGAATATATTTGTGTTCTTGATCCTATCTATGAGTTGTATGCACCTATTATGGTCCGGAACCGGCGATCCCAAAGGTGACAGCTTGGGACACCATAGGGGATGGTCCATAATTTGAGGATTCCATGTATCCATTGAGTTTATTCCTTTGTTACGGTGCTCTTTGACAGGAGCACCTTAATCTCCATAAGTTCCCTTTGGCCCCGTTCGTAGCGGCATGGTAGGACAAAAGATGTTGTGCTAGTTCTTATTGCAAGCATGCACAACTACCTACGGGATACATGCCTAATGTTTGATATTTGCCTAGATGATCATTGCTTTTCTTTGTGCCTTGCCCCGTGTTAGAATCTATTACATGTTCACTCTCATCCATGCTGCGCCCAACCATCCATCTCCCTAGCCTACAGTGTTTTCAATCCTGCGGGTCATTAGTTGTTACTTTTGTTGTTTACTTTTGTTGTCGTCACCATCACTATCATATTACCTTTACCACTTATCTTTTGTTGCAAGCAAGTATATTTCAGGTGCGGTTGAACTGACAACTCAACTGTCAAAGCTTATCAATACTCTTTGGCTCCCCTTGTGTCGAATCAATAAATTGAGTTAACTTACCCGCGAAGACTATCCCGATCCCTTACGTTTGTGGGGCATCAGGCCTTGGCTGAGCAATTATCTTTATTTGTTTCTGTACAGAACTAAAACAATATTAGAAAAATAATTACTTATTAGAAAAATGTGAAATAAAATTTGTTGTGATCCAGTAATTAGGCATTATTTTTCTGTATAAGTGGAATTATTGATTGCTTAAATAAAATTAATGACCATGTTATTATTATTACTAGTATTTCATGAATAAAGTAATCGTTGTTTATTCCTTGTTAATCAATTATTTATGTTAAAAATTTATTATACTTGTCTTGGACAGTAGCTAATTATGATTACTATTGAGATAAATTTAAACATGATTTAAAGCGATACAAATGTGACTTGTGTAAAATCATATGTGGATTGTTGCTTAATTCTTGCTTAACCATATGAACTTGTTAAATCACCACTAAAATTTTGCTCACATGTGTTAATGCTAATATGATTGATTGGTATGACTCATGTGATGATCTGATTGAGTGCTAAATGATTGTTTTGTTGGATTAAATGTTTGTTTGCAATGATGTGATGGTAATTGTGATCTATTTCCGCAATGTGTAGACGAAACGCTTGACGTTGCAGGTGAAGACTCCTTCCAAGCCGAAGAAGCCGTACCAGGAGACATCGTCGAGGAAGGCAAGCCATCTTCAAAAACTCAAACCCTTGTCCTACATTTTTACTTTCTTTGTACCATATTATATATCATGCTACTGTTATATCATTTTGGGGATGGGATTATATTAGTTGATTAGGTGAAACACCACATACCTTGTAAGCCTACCTATTTGGGAGAAAGAAATTAGACACCGATGATCTTGATCCCTAGCCTTGCTAAAGAACTAATGACTATATAATAATTTGGTTAATCTTGCTCCACCCTAATGTGTTGGCATACATCTAAGAAGATGTGATGGCCAAGATTGTGGTTGTTGGAAACATCGTTGGACATATTCAAAGTCTGGAGGGACTCTCTATAAGTACCGCCGAAACCTAGTCTTACACTACAACCACAATACTCTGGTATGGGACAGGGCTAGTTGGAAACTTGTTTATCTTAGTACGGGGGTCTTATAACTACACATGGATGTTTGATTCCACGAATCTGATAGCCCTCGAAGTCGAGTGGTGAAATTCTCTAGGCTTGGCATCAGAGGGAATGATGAGGACATGGCTACCATAGTTACAACCACAACCCCTGCTAATATACCTACTGGACCAATTACTAGAGATCGTGCACACCAATTAAATTATCAGGTACTTTAGCTTCTTGATAATGTTTCTAATGTTCATGTGAATATGATGCTGTCTAACGTCGATATATTTCTGTTGCTGACAAATGAAGGACCTAGCATGGACAAGAAGGATGAGCATTGGAGCATGTTCAAGCATGAAGATGACGAGGACATAATTATCATGGATATGACCATTAATTCCTCTATATTTGATCAAGAAATGAAGTCAATACAAAGGGGCATGATTGTGTGCTGTACAAGAAGTTATTTCACGTCACTTTTGGCCCAAGAGAAGATAGAGACCAAGTCTTTCACGTCATGGACTCAGATTCGGACTGCAGAGATATACCAAACTTCAAACAGCCGCCGTTTCTACATACGAACTCCAAATTGGGTGATTCTTTTTTCTGGTGATAGCTTATCTCGTCTAGTTTCCAACGCAATTGGTTTCACCTTCAAATTCCTTCGGAGCGTGGAGATATTGAGAAAACGGTGCGACCCAGCAGCAGAATCCGAATCAAAGTCCAACTCAATAGGTGTTGCATCACCTCCACATGGGCCCAAGTGCCTTGTACGACCTAGGTTTAGTTTTAGGACTCCTTGGGACGTCCTTTCACCCCCTTGGCCTCCACCCTTTAGTCCTATATAAGTAGATCAACCCCTAGGGTTTTTCTTTGGATTTCTTTTAGTTAAAAAGACTGCTTGGCTAATTGCTGCATCTTCGTGTACTCGGTTTGTGTCCAACGACCAGATCAAGACCGCTTTCGGAATCCCAACTTTATTCATACCTCATCTACATATTCGCAATATTCAGATTGCTTTATCATAGTTCTTGCTGGTTCTTCGATTGCTTGCAGGCACTAGACCTTCGTGGTCAGGTTGATCGTGCTCCGGCGTGGTCAATAACCTTCAGAAGATTGGTTTAGCGATTGCTAAGGCGCAACGTCGTTGCACGTTTGTAGTCGGATCGTCAAAGTCGACTCCATCAAATCGTAGTTATCATCTCATCGAAAGATCGGGACACCCCGCCTCTATCAGGGAACCTTGGTGCTCTTCGACTACGGTGCAGGCTTGGGTCCAAGAGGAGCATGACCTGGAACGCGGACAGTCCATGTAGTACGCAAGGGGTAGATTCACCTGTACTAGGATAGACAAGGGGAAAACTATGGTCGTTTATCCGAAAACCGCATACTGAGGTATGACGAACCGTGGGGACTCACGGCGGATGTATCGAATGTTGTGGGTAAAGTGTACAACCTCTGCAGAGTGAAAACTATTCGAGTAGCCGGAGTCCACGGTCATGGACAGCTAGTGAGGCCACACTTTGTGGGGAATAGATGAGAATTTCTAGTACTGAGATTATGGTTCACGATGATGATGTTGGTATTATGAAAAGGGTTGGACATGATTAAATCAAATACATTTGTGGGATTAAAATCTGTCAAGATTAAAATATTTCCAACTTAATTAATAATGAGTAGTTAGGATTTCCCTTGATAAACTCCACCGTATAGCCATCCCATTATTTTCTTGTACAAAATCGTGTTCATTTCTTTAGGTGGTTTGCGAGTACTTTGTATGTACTCACGGCTTTGTCCCTGGTTATTCAATCGGCCAGGCTTGGAGGAGCAGGTATTTGACGATGCCGCGACTGACGAGTACTAGGATGTGCTACGCTCTGAGCTTTGTCTGTGGATTGTGATGCTGCGATCTATCTTGCTTTTGCTTATTCCGCTGCCATTTGAGCCCGATGAGGCCGTGTAAGACTATGTTTATGTATGACTTTGTATTCGGTATTGTATGAACTTGTGACTGTGATATCCATTGTCGAGTTGTGCGTCATGCGACACTGATCATGGGAGCATGACGGTATGCACAGCTGGCCGCTTCGGACATATAGTCCGGGGTGCCCACACCTTTCTAGGGTTTCCCTAGTCAAAAATTGCAGCCACCACCCCCAGATCTTCCCCAATTTTCGCATGTTGTCTAATTTTTGCAGCAAACCCTAGCCTCCCTGCGATCTGGACCGTCGGATCGGCCAATTCAACGGCCTAGATCGTATCCCAGCCAGCCCGCACCCGAGCTCCTCCCATGGAGGCTCTCCTCCACGCCCGAGCCGCCTCGCCCCACCTCGCCTCTGGCCGGCGAGCCGAGCCGCCACCGGCAGCCGCGCCAGCCTCGCCGCGCTCCGATGAGCCATGTCGCGCTGCCGCCTCCTCGCCTCCTTCTTCTAGCTTTCCCTCACCTCCTCCCTCTCAGTGTTCGCTGCAGCGCCCGAGGCCGCCATGGAACCCCCTGGAGGTCGCGCTGCCGTCCCGGGACCTCAGTGCCCCACCGACGACGACCGGATCCGGCCCCTCCGCGGCCGCCGCACCCGTTCTGCCTCCTCCCGGCTGCCCTCGCGCCGCCTTCTCGCCGGTGGGCGCCGCCACCGACCGCTGCCGTCGGGCGCCCGTGCGCCTGCTCGGACGAGCGAGCAATCGCTCGTGCAGGCCGGCGTCCGCAGTGGCCCACCTGCGCCGGCCCAGTTCGCCCGGCTCCCTCCGCAGTTGGGCCAAAGGCCCACAGGGTGAGCGCCTTCTTTTTTGTTGTTGTTTTGTTTATTAGTTGCTGCTTAATTGGGCCGACCCAGTTTTTTTACTATTATGTGACGCCCCGAGCGAGATTTAGCTGTCCTGCGCCCGTCCTGTTAAGCCCAGTAACAGTAGATTCGGCCCGTTGCCCTGTTTTTTTCCTGGGCAGTTTAATTTAGCAGATTGTCTTATTATTTTGCGTTCCCCGTCTCTTTTAACCGTAGCCCGGATCGCGACGCTTTAAACATGAAACTTGCTTATAATTTTGTGTAGATTAATAAAATGTGCTCCTTTGCCATGTTTGACCTTGTTTACATGCTGTTTTGCTGCTAATTACAACCCTTGCCACTGTAAACTGTAATTGCAATAAATTTTTAACCGTTGCTCCGTTTAAAATGTTCTTTACATGTAACTTGACTAGAATTGCATGTAGATCATGTTTATGTTGTTCTTGCTTGCTAATAAAAATAATAAAATATTTTTAGGGGAAAAACAGTACCAAATGCAATAATTATCGTGGGGTCCGTAATAGTTGGCATGTGTAGGTTTTACCCCCACTTAAAATGACTAGATTAGATAGTTTACTTTGTGCTTCACCTTTTGGCATGTTTGTGTGCTATGCCATGCTTGAGTGAGATGCCATGTTAACAACCTCTGTTGATCACCTGTAGCGAAACAACTTGAACCATCGTAAACATGCGGTATCGTCGTGTGTGACGAGTACTCCACTTAACCTGTTAGTAACCGCTCTCGACGGTAGGTGCGATGTCTCATGTTGCCTTCTTGTTGATGCTTGCTCATGTTTGCCTCGTAGTAATAGGGTGCTTTCTCGTTGATTGCTTTCCAGTGTTTACCCTCTTGTGTGCTTCCGCGGGTACCTCTCGGAGACGATGCGAGCTTGCGATCAACTACACCTTCGGAACCCGACTTATCAACAGGCAAGGACTATACACTACTTATGATCCATTCTATTTCAACCAGCGGTTTGCATGCTAGTTTAGGTTAGGTTCGATGTTTGATCCTACCACATGTTTACAACCTCTTTCAAACCGATACAGCCATGTCCCCTCCCAGCAAACCATGTACTGCTATGTTACTATTTCTCGTTGCTCAGCCCCTTCTTAGTATGCATGCTTAGGATGCTACGATGTTACCCTGTTACTCTTTTGTTTGGGCTATCACATTATTATAAATGTTGACTATATTCGACGAAGGATGGAAGGTCTAGGCTATCCCGCCCCGACGCTTTGTTCCATTCGAGTCACCTAGGATCCGAGTTCCGGGTATTGGTTTTAAGACTGAGCGTGTCTAACCGCGTGTGGGATTTTATGGGGTCCCCTTTTCTTAACTACCTAGCTTCAAACATTTCTAGAGGTGTCCCAAGCTGATTTGCCATTTGAAAACCACGCATATATGCCTGTCGGCTAGCTCCTGGCAGACATCCTTTAAAACAACCCGGACCAATGAGGACTTAGTTTCCCTATTGGTACACCTTTGACCGGCGAGGGCCCGAGGCCTCATGTGAAGCGTCTCGGTAACCCAAACCCTGTTGAGACGGAAGAGGTCGATCCGAGGGCGCGACCGGCTTTTGGATTGGATGTCGACTCCCCGGGGGCCACCCGGATTTGTTCGTTTTTAGCTAGAGGGACCTGTCGTACCAGATCTCTTAGAACTAAATCATAAAATGGTTGCCTATCATGGGTAGCAACAGAGAGTGATGGGCGTGCGTGCGGAGCCTTGTAATGGGCAGTTGGTACACCCATGAAGGGTTAAATCTTTTCGAGAAGCCGTGTCCACGGTTATGGACGACTTGAGACCTACTCCTTGTTCATAGACAACAACAACTCAGATAATCTTAATAACTTGCTCAACTGTGTGTGTGCCTTGATTGCTTCTTCTTCATCGGGATGCGAAGAGGAGGACAAGGATAGGAGAGGTGTTATGTTTGCGTAGTAGGTGGATAGCAGACTTGTTGGAGGCGATTCCTCATCGAATGCTTGGCTTCTTATCTTACTCTCTAGATCGTTATCCACTTCATAAATGCTAGTGCGGCAGCAACCTCACCACTTACCTCATCCTTACCATAAACTACTAGTTGTCCTAGAATGACGAGTGATGAAGTCCTTGCTGGGTTAGATGACCACTACAGTTGGATGCTGAGTACTTTTGTACTCATGATACTACCCCAAAACTCTTTTCAGGGTTCTTGATCGACAACAGGTATGGTGATCGACGTTTCACGTGGAGACTCAACGACGACTAGTTAGGCGGATCCCGGCGGAGGGCCTGGACCCGTGTGGTTATGGGTATCGATGTTTTTCTCTTTGCCACTAGGCATTTGATTGTAGTCTGTACTCAGACATGTATCTACCGCTGTTGTATTGTATTAAGGCAGTTGTATGCCGATTGTACGAGATGTTGTATCCTTGTAGTTGTAATGTTGTGATATCATGTTGGAAATCCGGGGCATATGGCTTTGTCATATGTCGCGGTGGGAACGATATGTGCTTCGTCCCTGGATCTGGATGGAAACATCTAGATCTGGAACAGTACCGCATATCGGGCCTTACAGGAGTGCATAGTGTTCCCTTCGTAACCGGAACACCCTCCATGATAAGGGCCTTCCCACTTGGGAGACAACTTGTTTAGACCCCTCCTGGATTGTAGCCGACGGAGACAAGGTCACCTTCCTCAAGTTCCCAGGAGCGGACGTGGCAGCTGTTATAGCGGTGTAGTCTTTGCTGGTACCGCCCGGCGCGTGTAGTAGCCCGAGTACGTACTTCCTCGGCAACGATGACATCTCCTTGTCGGCGTTGCTCCTGTTCGGCTTCATCAAAGGTACGGACTCGAGGAGATCCATATTTTAGTTCTGTGGGAAGCACCGCGTCCGCTCCGTAAATGAGAGCGATGCGCGTCTCATTATTGGCTCGATTGGGCGTGGTCCTCATTGACCATAGAACAGCAAGGAGTTCATCCACCCAACGCTTTCTACACTTTTCGAGCCGCTGGAAGGTACGGGTCCGGAGACCTCGGAGTACTTCCGAATTGGCACTCTCTTCCTAGCCGTTGCTCCTCTGATGAGCCACTGAAGCAAAACACACTGCGGTGCCTATTTACTCGCAGTACTCGAGGAAGGCCGGACTTGTCAACTGGGTATCGTTGTCCATGATGATCCGGTTAGGAACTTCAAAACGACACACCAGGTTTCTTATAAACTTCATGGAGGATTGCGCCGTGGTCTTGCGGACTGGCTCCACTTCTGGCCACTTGGTGAATTTGTCGATCGCGACGTTGAGGAACTCATAACCTCCAGTAGCATGGGGGAATGGGTCCAAGATGTCTGATCCCTAGACCGCAAAGGGCCATGATAGAGGGATGGTTTGGAGAGCTTGTGCTGGTTGATGAACAGCCTTGCCGTGGAATTGGTAGGCATCATAGCTGTTGACAAGCTCCATGGCTTTGCCGGAGGTAGACTAATAGAACCCTTGCCGGAAAGCTTTGCCGACTAGTAGCCCTGGAACAAATGTGGGCGCCGCATGTTCCGTCGTGGTCCGGACGGGAGAAGCTTCTTGCCTTCGTGTGTGGGGATGCACAGTAGCTTCACACCGTTGGGACGCCTGTGGTAAAGGGTGTCATCGAGTAGGAGGTACATCGTTGATTAACGAGCGACCCACTCGGCGTCCTTCTGGTTGCTTGGTAGACATCCTCGTCCTGGTAACGAAACAGCAGGAAGTCGTCGCGGTCCAGCTTGCAGCCACGGATGAAGACCATCCACCCGTGAGACAAGAAGAGATCACCGGTGGTCGCCTGGTGGGTCATGCTTGATGTCGGAGCACCATTCGGACAGGTCATGCTTGTTGGTCTTGTGTATCTTGCAATATGGCGATGGGGTGGTGTCAACGGCGGCAACCACGATGTCAATGGAGGGTGGTTGTGGAGCGGCCCTGTTCCCCTCCGTCGTGAACACGGCTTAGTGTACGCGTTTACGGTCCCCGGGCTCCCCGGAAGGATGGTAACTTCCGGAAGGAGCTTGAGCCGCAGGGCGTCTTCCGGCATCTTGATTAATAGGCAGGACAACCTCTTCGACGCGCGCGACCTTGTCGGTGAGCTCGAACAGGGCGGTGATAGTCTTCATGGACCGGGTACTCATCTTCTCCAGCATGCGCGGGTTCTTGACGTTGGCATGAGAGGTGGCGATGATTGCGGCTGCATGCGCTCGGGGATGCAATGCTACATCTAGGTGAATCTTTGGACGAACTTCCGGATGGGTTCGCCGTCCTTCTGCACTACTCGGCGTAAATCACTAACGGTTTTTGGAGGTTGGACCCCTTCGGTGAACGCGACGACAAACTTTTCACAGAGTTCCGCCCACGAGCTGATGGAGTTGGCCGGGAGATGCATCATCCACCACAAACATTGTCCTTGAGCTTCATGGGAAAGTAGATGGCCTTCGCTTTGTCGTCTCCCCCCGCGATCTACACAACAGTGTTCTACATATGGATGAACTCGCCGGGGTCTGTCTTTCCGTCATACGGAAGTGGGCCATCTATCTGGAACTTCTTGGGCCACTGGACATTGCGGAGATCTTGGGTGAAGGCTACGCACACGTTGTTGTAGTCGCTTTCACCGGCAAGGATCCTCTCTCAGACAATATCGATGGGAGGAACCCGGGCCTCGGAACACCGGCGAGTTTCCTTCTGCCTAACGATGGTGGTTCGAGCGTCTTCGTGGCGGCGATCCTCCAGGCGAGTATGCTGATCCGGGGATCCACGGTGCCCAGATGATGCCACAAAAGCTACACCAGGAGATCCGGCCCATCGAGGAGAGGGCTGGCGGACGGTGGGATCGCGACATCGCTTATCTCGGGGATGGTCTTGTTGATGCCCATGTTGGGGGGGGAGTGCATAGTGTTCCCTTTGTAACCGGAACCCCCTCCCCGATAAGGGCCTTCCCACTTTGGAGACATCTCGTTTAAACCCATCTTGGACTGTAGCCGACGGAGGACAAGGTCGCCTTCCTCAAGTTCTCGGGAGCGGTCGTGGCGGCTGTGATAGCAACGTACTTCCTCGGCAAATACGACATTTCCTTGTTGTAGTTGCCGCTTTTCGGCTTCATCGAAGGCTCAAACTCAAGGAGATCCCTATCTGAGTTCTGTGGGGAGCACCGCCTCCGCTCCGTAAATGAGAGCGAAGTGTGTCTCATTTGTGGCTCGATTGGGTGTGGTCCTCATTGACCATAGAACCGCAGGGAGTTCATCCACCCACCGCTTTCCACACTTTTCGATCCGCTTGAAGGTATGGGTCCGGAGACCTCGGAGTACTTCCGAATTGGCACTATCTGCCTGGCCGTTGCTCCTCGGATGCGCCACTGAAGCGAAACACACTGCGGTTCCCATTTACTCGCAGTACTCGAGGAAGGCCTGAATTGTGAATTGGGTGTCGTTGTCCATGATGATCCGGTTAGGAACTCCGAAACGACACACCATGCTTCTTATAAACTTGATGGTGGATTGCGCCTTGGTCCTGCGGACTGGCTCCACATCTGGCAACTTGGTGATTTTGTCGATGGCGACGTAGAGGAACTCATAACCTCCTATAGCACGGGGGAATGGGCCCAAGATGTCCAATCCCCAGACCGAAAAGGGCCATGACAGATGGATGGTTTGGAGAGCTTGTGCTGGTTGATGAACAACCTTGGCGTGGAATTGGCAGGCGTCGCAGGTGTTGACAAGGTCCGTGGCGTCGTTCAAGGCGGTAGGCCAATAGAACCCTTGCCGGAAAGCTTTGCTGACGAGAGCCCAGGAACCAATGCAGGCGCCGCATGTTCCTTCGTGGTCCGGACGGGAGCAGCTTCTTGCCTTCGTCTGTGGGGATGCATAGTAGCTTCACACCATTGGGATGCCTGCAGTAAAGGGTCTCATCGAGTAAGAGGTACAACGATGATTGACAATCAACCCACTCGGCGTCCTTCCGGTTGCTTGGTAGCTCTCCGTTCTTCAGGTAGTCTCCAGTCATGCTGAAGCATTTCAGCGTCAAGACGTCCTCGCCCACGTAACGGAAAAGGAGGAACTTCCCGCGGTCCACCTCGTGGCCATGGACGAAGACCTTCCACCCGTGCGGCAAGAAGAGATCATTGGTAGTCGCTTGCTGGGTCTCCACCTTCACCGCGTTGCCTCCGGATTCCTCCTCTCCGAAAACGTCGTCGCCATGATGCGGCGTCCTTGGCTTGCCCTTGTTCTGGTAGCCGCCTCGGCCCCCGCGTTGGGAACCTCCGCCCTGCTGAGCCTTCCTTTCGGCGTCCTTCTTGGAATAGAAGGTCGCATTGTCTTCTTGGAGCTTAATGACGGAGCGACACTCGGACAGCTCGTGCTTGTTGGCCTTGTGTATCTTGAAGTATGGCGATGGGGTGGTGTCCGTGGCAGCAACCACGGTGTCGATGGAGGGTGGTTGCGGAGCGGCCCCGTTCCCCTTCGTGGTGAACACGGCTTGGTGTACGCGTTTACGGGCCCTGGGCTCCTCGGAAGGATGGTTCCTTCCGGAAGGAGCTTGAGCTGCAGGGCGTCTTCGGCATCTCGATTAGTAGGTATGACCGCCTCTTTGACGCGGGCGACCTTGTCGGCGAGCTCGAACAGGGCGGTGATAGTCTTGATAGACCGGGTTCATCTTCTCCAGCATGCGCGGATTCTTGACGTTGGCATGAAAGGTGGCGATGATTGCGGACTCATGCGCATCGGGGATGCAATGTTGCATCTGGTTGAATCTTTGGACGAACTTTCGGAGAACAATTGGAGCTTTTTTTGTTAAAGCCACCACCCTGGTATCACAGATCCAACTTGGTTCAACGAGTTCGCCGTCCTTCTGCACTACTCAGCGTAAGTCACTAACGGATGTTGGACCCCTCCCGTAAACGCGCCGACAAACTTTTCACACAGCTCCGCACTCGAGCTAATGGAGTTGGCTGGGAGATGCATCATCCACCGGCGAACATTGTCCTTAAGCTTCATGGGGAAGTAGTTGGCCTTCGCTTTGTCACCTCCCCCGGGATCTCCACAACAGTGTTGTACATAAGGATGAACTCGACGGGGTCTGTCTTTCCGTCATATGGAAGTGGGCCATCTATCTGGAACTTCTTGGGCCACTGGACGGTGCAGAGATCTTGGGTGAAGGCTACGCACACGGTGATGTAGTCGCCTTCACCGGAAAGGATACCCTCCTGGACAACATCGAGTGGAGGAACCCGGGCGTCAGAACACCGACGAGTTTCCTTCTTCCTAACGATGGTGGTTCGAGTGTCTTCTTGGCGGCAATCCTCCAGGCGAGTACGCTGATCCGGGGATCCACAGTGCCCGGATGATGCTACATAAGCTGCACCAGGAGATCCGGCCCATCGACGAGCGGTCGGGCGGGAGGCGAGTCCACGGCAGCGCTCATCTCGGGGATGGTCTTGTCGACGCCCATGCCGGGGGGAGTGCATAGTTTTCCCTTCATAGTCGGAACACCCTCCCCGATAAGGGCCTTCCCACTTGGGAGACAGCTTGTTTAGACCCCTCCTGGACTGTAGCCAATGGAGTACGAGGTCACCTTCCTCAAGTTCTCGGGAGCGGACGTGGCAGCTGTGATAGCGGCGTAGTCCTTGCTGGTATCGCCCGGCGCATGTAGCGACCCGAGTACTTACTTCCTCGACAACGACGACATCTCCTTGTCGGAGTTGCTGTTGTTCGGCTTCATCGAAGGCGCGAACTCGAGGAGATCCTTATCTAAGTGCTGTGGGGAGCACCGGCTCCGCTCCGTAAATGAGATCGAAGCGCGTCTCATTTTGAATCAATTGGGTGTGGTACTCATAACCATAGAACAGTTGGGAGTTCATCCACCCACTTCCACACTTTTCGAGCCGCTTGAAGTTACGGGTTCGGAGACCTCGGAGTACTTCCGAATTGGCACTCTCTGCCTGGCCATTGATCCTCGGATGAGCCACTGAAGTGAAACACGCTGCGGTGCCCATTTACTTGCAGTACTCGAGGAAGGCCTGACTTGTGAACTGGGTGCCTTTTTCTGTGATGATCCGGTTAGGTACTCCGAAATGACACACCAGGCTTTTGATAAACATGATGGCGGATTGTGCCGTGGTCTTGCCGACTGGCTCCACTTCCGGCAACTCGGTGAATTTGTCGATGTCGAAGTAGAGGAACTCATAACCTTCGGTAGCACGAAGGAATGGGCCCAAGATGCCAATCCCCAGACCGCAAAGGGCCTTGACAGAGGGATGATTTGGAGAGCTTGTGCTGGTTGATGAACAGCCTTCGCGTGCAATTGGCAGGCGTCGTAGGTGTTGACAATCTCCATGGCTTCTGATAGAGGCGAAGGTGTCCCGATGTTTCGATGAGATGGTGGAGATCGATTTTGGTGGAGTAGACTTTCACGACCCGACTACGAACGTGCGAAGACGTTGCGCCTTAGCAATCGCTAAACCAACTCCGAGAGGTTATTGATCCCGCGGGTGCACGATCAACCTGACCACGAAGGTCAATTCCTGCAAGCAATCGAAGAACAAGCAAGAACTAAGAATTGCAATCTGGATATTGCGAATATAAGATGAAAGATTAACAGAAGTTGGGGTTCCAATGCGGTCTTGGCCTGGTCGGACGACACAAACGAAGAACTCGAAGTTGCGGCTATGGCTAACTTAAATCTAATTAAAACCCAAGTCTAAACGACGCCCTAAGGGCTGTATATATGGGGGAACAGAGGGGATTTTCGTGACCCCTTGGAGGTGGGGTCCGAAAACAACCCTAACTCGGTTTCCCCACACATACGGACTCTAAAAACAGCCTATAAGGTGGTATTTCGAAATTACATGGGCCCAGCCCAATATTAAGGTGACGCAGCACCTATAATTGCCCTTCGACGAAAATAATGAAGTGGCATCTCGCGTATTTCGTCCAAGACTTCATGCGCGCCTTATGGTGGCTTCAAAGTGCGATAATCACCACTGGAAGCTCCGCTGTCCTTTCCCGCGCGCGCACCTTCTTCTCCATGCTTGATCCCGCTCCAATGACCATCCTTCTTGTCCATGCTAGGTCCTTCATTCATAAGGAAAACAAAAGTATCTAATTTAGGCAGCATCATATGTTCATGAACAATAGAAGGATTCGCAAGAAACGAAAGTACCTGATAATTTAGTTGACGTGCACGAGCTCTAGTAACTGGTCCAATATGTGTAGTTGGTGAGGATATGGGTGTAACATTAGTAGGGATGTCCTCATCATCCTCCCCTTCTTGAATTGAAGTCGTCCTCGACGGAAGCTCATCATCTTCTCCCAAATAAGGCTTCAAATCTGCAATATTAAATGTGGGACTAACCCCAAAGGCTGCAGGTAGCTCAAGTTTATATGCATTATCATTAATTTTCTGCAAAACCTTAAAGGGACCATCAGCTCGAGGCATTAACTTAGACTTGCGCAAATCAGGAAACCTATCTTTACGTAGATGTAACCAAACAAGATCTCCGGGTTCAAACACAACATGCTTTCGACCCCTATCGCCAGCAAGCTTGTATCTAGCATTCATGCGCTCAATGTTTTCTTTAGTTAACTCATGCATTTTTAATATCAATTCAGCACGTTGCTTAGCATCAAAATTAACCTTCTCCGAAGATGGAAGAGGCAGCAAATCAATAGGTGCACGAGGTAGAAAACCATAAACAATCTCAAAAGGGCACATTTTAGTGGTAGAATGCAATGAACGATTATAAGCAAATTCAATATGAGGTAAACATTCTTCCCACAGTTTCAAGTTACTCTTTAAAACAGCCCTAAGCATAGTAGACAAAGTCCTATTGACCACTTCAGTTTGTCCATCAGTTTGGGGATGACATGTAGTACTAAAAAGTAGTTTAGTCCCCAACTTAGCCCATAAGCATCTCCAAAAATGGCTAAGAAACTTAGTATCACGATCCGAGACAATAGTATTGGGCACACCATGTAAGCGAATAATCTCACGAAAAAATAAATCAGCAACATTAGCAGCATCATCGCTTTTATGACATGGTATAAAATGTGCCATCTTAGAAAATCTATCCACGACCACAAATATGCTATCCCTCCCATTCTTTGTTCGAGGCAAGCCTAAAACAAAGTCCATGGATATGTCCTCCCACGGAACACTAGGTACAGGTAAAGGCATGTATAAACCATGAGGATTGAGTCGTGACTTAGCTTTTTGACATGTAGTGCAGCGAGCAACAAAACGCTCAACATCCCGTCTCATCTTTGGCCAAAAGAAATGTGTAGCAAGTACGTCCTCCGTCTTCTTCACGCCAAAGTGTCCCATTAATCCTCCTCCATGCGCCTCCTGCAACAACAAAAGACGAATAGAGCTAGCTGGAATGCATAGCTTGTTAGAACGGAACACAAATCCATCATTAAGCACAAACTTGTTCCATGTTCTACCCTCTCTACAATTCTGCAATACATCATTAAATTCCGCATCATTTACATATTGATCTTTGATTGTCTCTAAACCGAAAATCTTGAAGTCAAGTTGTGAAAGCATAGTATAACGACGAGACAAAGCATCAGCAATAATATTATCTTTCCCCTTCTTGTGTTTAATGACATAAGGGAAAGTCTCAATAAATTCAACCCACTTAGCATGTCTACGATTAAGTTTTGCTTGACTTCTTATGTGTTTCAAAGATTCATGATCAGAATGTATAACAAATTCTTTGGGCCATAAATAATGTTGCCAAGTTTCTAATGTCCGAACAAGAGCATATAATTCCTTATCATAAGTAGAATAGTTCAGACTAGGCCCACTCAATTTTTCAGAAAAGTAAGCAACAGGTTTAGCATCTTGTAATAACACACCTCCCAAACCAATCCCACTAGCATCGCATTCAAGCTCAAAAGTCTTATTAAAATCAGGAAGTTGGAGCAAAGGAGCATGTGTTAACTTATCTTTCAATACCGTGAAGGCTTCTTCCTGTGCGGTACCCCAAGTAAAAGGCACATCCTTGCGTGTAAGCTCATTGAGAGGGGCAGCAATGGTGCTGAAATCTCTCACAAAACGCCTATAGAATCCAGCGAGGCCAAGAAAACTCCTCACTTGTGTGACCGTTTTGGGCTGCGGCCAACTCTCAATCGCCTCGATCTTGGCTTTATCCACTTCAATTCCCTGCGGAGTAACAACATAGCCAAGAAACGATACTCGGTCGGTGCAAAAGGTGCACTTCCCAAGGTTACCAAACAAACGTGCATTACGTAGAGCAATAAAAACAGCACGTAAATGATCCAAATGTTCCTCCAAAGATTTGCTATAAATCAGTATATCATCAAAATAGACTACCACAAATCGTCCAATGAAAGCACGTAAAACCTCGTTCATTAATCTCATGAAAGTGCTAGGTGCATTAGTTAACCCAAAAGGCATGACTAACCACTCATATAATCCAAACTTAGTTTTAAAAGCCGTTTTCCATTCATCTCCTAATTTCATGCGAATTTGATGGTATCCACTACGCAAATCAACTTTGGAAAACATGGTAGAGCCACTTAATTCATCAAGCATATCATCTAACCTAGGAATAGGATGATGATAACGAATAGTAATATTATTAATGGCTCGACAATCAACACACATACGCCATGTTCCATCCTTTTTAGGCACTAATATAACAGGAACAGCACAAGGACTAAGGGATTCACGTATGTAACCTTTGTCGAGTAGCTCTTGTACTTGACGCTGAATCTCCTTCGTCTCCTCTGGATTGGTACGGTATGGCGCACGGTTGGGCAACGAAGCACCGGGAATTAAGTCAATCTGATTCTCAATCCCTCGAATAGGTGGTAATCCCGGTGGTACGTCTTGTGGAAAGACGTCAATAAACTCCTGCAAAAGGTCAGTGACAACAGGAGGCAAAGAAGGAGGCAATTCCTCAAATCAAAACAAGGCTTCTTTGCACACAAAAGCATAGCACACATATTGACTAACATCCAAATCTGAAATATCAACTTTAGTAGCAAGCAAAGTTGGACTAGTCAATTTAATTTCATTAGAAACAGCAGAAGAAGATTTGCTATTAGTCTCATTTTCACTCTTATTTTTCTCCTGTTTAGCTTTACTAGCTCTAGCAAGATCATCTTTCACAATTTGTTCAGGAGACATAGGAAGTAAAGCAATATTTTTATCCTGATGAACCAGAGTAAACTGATTTGTCCTACCATGGTGTACAACATTCCTATGAAATTGCCATGGTCTACCAAGTAAAAGAGAGCATGCTTGCATGGGTACCACATCACAATCAACATAATCAGCATATGCAGCAATGCTAAAGTGCACACGAACAGAACGCGTTACCTTAATCTTACCACTATTGTTAAACCACTGAATATAGTACGGATGGGGGTGTGGTCTTGTGGTGAGAGATAGCTTCTCCACCAACTCCATGCTAGCCAAGTTGTTGCAACTCCCTCCGTCAATGATGATGCGAACCGAACGTTCTTGCACCACTCCCTTTGTGTGGAACAAATTATGCCTCTGGTTTTGCTCAGCCTTCGTTACCTGCACACTTAACACACGTTGAGAAACCAAACTAGCATATTTATCTGCATCATCAGGAGCCATATACTCTATATCAAGAGCATCATCATGGGCACCCTGTTCCTCATGAGCGATGAGAACTAAAGTCTCCTCATCATAGTCACTCGCTGACTCATACCCACCATCCGCCGTAATAATCATCACACGCTTGGAGGGACAGTCTTTTGCGAAGTGACCTCCACCTTGGCACCTGCGACATTTAATATCACGATCTCGTGTTTGCCCTGTGGAAGCCATGGATGAAGAAGAACTCGCCGCTGGACCACTCTGTGCACCCTTGAATGGTGGCGCTGACTGTTTTGGTGGCTCCCTGTAAGAATGAGCGGCTGAAGTAGATGGTGGTGCAGTAGGACGTGTGGATGTAGAAGGTCCACGCGATGTCCATGATGTATTTCGTCCTGCAGAAAAGTTAGGTCTCGTAGCGGCCTGTCGATCCTGCACTTCACGTTCAGCTTTACAAGCAAGATGAAACAAACGAGTAATAGTAGCAAAGTCCTTGTATTCTAGAATAGTTTGTATCTCCCTGTTTAAACCACCCATAAAACGTGCAAGCATAGCTTCATTATCCTCTACTAGGCCACATCTAATCAATCCAGTTTGTAATTCTTGATAATATTCCTCTACAGAATTTTTGCCTTGTCTCAAACGCTGTAATTTTTGTAGCAATTCACGTTGATAATAAGGAGGAACCCAGCGAGTACGCATAGCATCTTTTAAAGCAGCCCAAGTGGTTGGAATATTATTAGCATGCAATCTACAATGTTCAGACCACCAAATAGATGCAAACCCCGTGAATTCACAAACAGCAGCAGTAACACGTCTATTCTCAGGATATTGTAAACATGTAAAGCGTTGTTCAGTTTCTAACTCCCAAGTAAGATAAGCATCAGGAATATATCTACCCTCAAACGGCTTAAGATTCAATTTAAGTTTAGGCACATGTTCATCATCGCGTACCTGAGGGGGTGGTTGGTGTCGACCGTGGCGAATGTTGGGACGTGGACGTCCAGCTGGCTGTTCATAGGCCGCTTCCTGTTCCACCTCCTCCTCGTAATCACCCTCGTAGTTGTCGTCCAGGCCGACGTCAGAAGCAGCAGCAACAGGTACTGCAGCAGCAGGAGGAGCACCAAGACCAGCAGCTTGTCCTCTCGGAAACAGAATACGTCGTGCACGTGGTAGTGGCGGTGGCTGTGGCTGTGCTGGAGCGGCAGCAGGCTGTGTAGGTAGGCGTGCGATCAACTCAGTAAACTTGGCGTCGAGCTTGGTGTCGATCATCTTTTCCACGCCATCAATGGCCTCTGTAAATCTGGTCTCGATGTCATTCACCTGTTCAGACATCATTTGTGCAAATTTATCATGTAGCTCCTTGTTTGTCATGTTCTCCCAATCGGGTGCATCCCGCGCCACTTCATCATGTGATCCTGGCATGGTTAGCAGAAATAGAAAACAAACAGGAATATGATCCTACTTCTACTAATGGGATGTGGGGTGGTGGAAAGCACAAATCCGTCAAGCTTTTCTTTCGTTCTTACCGATTCTTACCTAGCAGCAGGTGGTGACGTACAACCAACGGGTCAAAACTCTCAGAGATGTGGTAGAGTGATGGCCAGGAGGTGTCAAAACGCACGATGTAGAATATATGTGGAGCTGTAGGAAGGCTGACAAGTATGGTAGCAAAAGCTCAACAGTAATCAAAACAGAGATGCAAAGCTGAATAAACACTCAACGTCGGTACTGTGCTGATCCTAGGCTAGACCGTACTAGAGACGCGAGCCTAAAACACCAACGAAAGCACGGCGCGGCACGTAAACAACTGAGAAGCACACTCTGAATTTTTTTTTCTCTCTTTTTTTTTTTTTTTTTTTTTTGCTCTTTTTTTTTTTTTTTTTTTTTTGCGATGCGGGACTGCGGTGGCTGAAAAAGTGCGAAAAAATCACTATGGTGACGAACGTCTCAAAATGAGTTTCTGGACCTAAGGAACGTATGGGTACGAAATTTTTTCACCCCTGAATTTTTTGGCCTAAAAACTGCTCTGAAAAGCGTGCCAGACTCTAACAAGTTTTTTTTCTCTCTTTTTTTTTTTTTTTTTGGAAATCACCCCCCTTCTCTGGACGGAAAAAGTTTGGTGAACTCCGACTCTAACAACTCAAAACTAATCTGGCTACAGAGAGATCACGAACCGTACTAATGGTGGAACTCAACTCGGACTCGTGGGACGTGGTGGTGTATGTGGACTTGGATTGGCGGAACGTGGTAGGATGACTACTGTGCGGCGGCGACGTGGCAAACTGTGATCAGAACTCGAAACTCTAAGGGAACTAGACGCTAAGATCAGCAACTTGACACAACGATGCAACCGTAAATTCAACAAAGCAAGTACTGAAAAGAAAACTGGACACAGGCTCGGACTGTCTTGGGACGTGATGATCTAACCCTAAAGTTTTTTTGGCTTTTTCGTGGGATGTAGGTATGACGAACAGAAACAATCTAGACTACGAAAAATGGTAAATCTCACCGAGCAACCTGGAAATCTGATACCACTTGATAGAGGCGAAGGTGTCCCGATGTTTCGATGAGATGGTGGAGATCGATTTTGGTGGAGTAGACTTTCACGACCCGACTACGAACGTGCGAAGACGTTGCGCCTTAGCAATCGCTAAACCAACTCTGAGAGGTTATTGATCCCGCGGGTGCACGATCAACCTGACCACGAAGGTCAATTCCTGCAAGCAATCGAAGAACAAGCAAGAACTAAGAATTGCAATCTGGATATTGCGAATATAAGATGAAAGATTAACAGAAGTTGGGGTTCCAATGCGGTCTTGGCCTGGTCGGACGACACAAACGAAGAACTCGAAGTTGCGGCTATGGCTAACTTAAATCTAATTAAAACCCAAGTCTAAACGACGCCCTAAGGGCTGTATATATGGGGGAACAGAGGGGATTTTCGTGACCCCTTGGAGGTGGGGTCCGAAAACAACCCTAACTCGGTTTCCCCACACATACGGACTCTAAAAACAGCCTATAAGGTGGTATTTCGAAATTACATGGGCCCAGCCCAATATTAAGGTGACGCAGCACCTATAATTGCCCTTGGACGAAAATAATGAAGTGGCATCTCGCGTATTTCGTCCAAGACTTCATGCGCGCCTTATGGTGGCTTCAAAGTGCGATAATCACCACTGGAAGCTCCGCTGTCCTTTCCCGCGCGCGCACCTTCTTCTCCATGCTTGATCCCGCTCCAATGACCATCCTTCTTGTCCATGCTAGGTCCTTCATTCATAAGGAAAACAAAAGTATCTAATTTAGGCAGCATCATATGTTCATGAACAATAGAAGGATTCGCAAGAAACGAAAGTACCTGATAATTTAGTTGACGTGCACGAGCTCTAGTAACTGGTCCAATATGTGTAGTTGGTGAGGATATGGGTGTAACATTAGTAGGGATGTCCTCATCAGCTTCGTTCAAGGCGGTAGGCCAATAAAACCATTGCCGCAAATCTCTGCCGATCAGAGCCCGGGAACCAATGTGGGCGCCGCATGTTTCTTCGTGGTTCGGACGGGAGCAGCTTCTTGCCTTCGTCTGTGGGGATGAATAGTAGATTCACACAATTATGACGCCTGCGGTAAAGGGTCTCATCGAGTAGGAGGTACATCGCTGATTGACGAGCAACCCGCTCGGCGTCCTTCCGGTTACTTGGTAGCTCTCCGTTCTTCAGGTAGTCCATGATGTCAGTACCCCAGTCTAGGGGTGCTCGGTCGACAATGACGACTTGGTGCTTGCGGGGGATGAAGGAGGGCAGTTCTCCGAGACACTGCCCCTTGGTCTCGATCCTTTACTTCTTGGTCTTCGGTCACGTGGGGTCCACTGAGGGTTTGAGTAACCGCTCAACGAACAACCCAGGTGGTACTTTTTCCTTCCGGACAGCGATTTTGGACAGCTCGTCCGCGACGCTGTTCTTGGACCTTGGGATATGCTCCATCCCAAGGCCATGGAAGTACTTCTCGAGCTTGCGGACTTCGTCGACGTACGCCCGCATCTGGGGCCATCCGTAATCGTCCTTGACTTGGTTGACCACTAGCTGAGAGTCGCCTCTAACTTCGAGTCTTCTAATTCCTAAACCATGGCGGCACTCAAACCGGTGAGCAAGCCTTCGTACTCTGTTGTGCAGTTAGTGGAGGCCTCTCCCTCGTACCACATGTGTATAGCATACTTCAGGACTTCTACGGTTTGGGAAACCAGGACAGCGCCGGCCCCGGCTCCCTGCAAAGAGAAGGATCCGTCAAAGTACATGGTCCACTCATTGTTGTCTTCAGTGCCGGGAAGCGAAGATGCTTCCCGGAGGTATTCGTCATCTTCCGGAGTCCGAGTCCATTCAGCAACGAAATCAGCCAGTACCTTGCTCTTGATGGTGGAGGAGTTGACAAATGTGAGGTCAAAGCCAGACACCTCCAGCGCCCATGTCGGGACCCGGGGTTAGCGTATGCAAGACTCGCTACAACACAATCATATCGAGAGCCGAGAACCATACCCACTTGTCTAAGCAGACAAGGCCAAGCACAGAACGTTCTCGAAAAGCATCGAACGTGAGGGGCATCCCATCCAGGTCGGATGATCAACTGAGATGGGTCCTCGTCGTACGCACACAAGTCTAAATGATATGGGTGATGAACTCCCATACTCATAGACAAGTCGCCTCAACCATACTATCGATTGTATCATAACCCTTACATAGACTTACTCAAGCCCGGTCACTTAGTCGGGGTCTAGGGCGGGCTCGATCATACATCAAAGTGTGCCCATGACGGAGTCACGAACAATCGCATCGCGATACCCCAAGCTGCGCAATCAAAGGGCCACTTGGTGTATAAAAGACCGCCAGCCAGATCACAACTAAGGTCTCGAAAACCCATACTAAGACATGCATGTTATAATCATACACGCAGCACACATGTCTAGTATGAACAGCAGGTATCATTGCAATTCTCTACAAAGTGTACAACTTTATTGATAACTCTTACAGAGTGCACATAGAGATCACGAGACCGTGATCCAACATTACATCAAACATGCGGAAGCAAAGTAGGTCTGAGTACAGACAAGTTTAACAAATGGCTTAGAGAAACCTTATCTATAAACAAGCCCTTCCACGAGGGACCAGTCGTCTGACTGGGACTACACTAGCTTGATCAGTCGTCGAGCTCCAGGAAGAATCCACCTTCGGGATCAGTGGGTTCATCTAAAACATAGAATAAGCAAACGTGAGTACAAAGTCGTACTCAACAAGACTTACGTAGGAACTATACTACTCATGCACATGTATCAAGGTAAAGGGAGGTGGGGTTCAATGCAGAAGTGCCAGCTTTGACTTGGCTAGTCTTGAACTACGAGTACCAAACTTGAGGTAAGAAGCGTACACGAGTCCACTACAATCTCCAACCAAATACACCACTATGGTGCCTTCCTCGACTTCCCCCACGAGAAAGCACGCCATAGCACTCACGCTTATCTTGGCAAGTTTTATAAGTATCCAGTTCAAGTTGTCTAATAATCAAGCTAAGCTTTCCAAGCATTCCATAACCGCGGACGCGGCTATTCGAATAGTTTTGTTAACCCTGCAGGGGTGTACTACTACACACACCTGTCATCACTTACCGCCTTTTGCGTGTCACCGTTCAAGAGGTGACAGCGAGGATGCCACCACAACACTTCACCCATAGCTCCGTTCTAGTCGAGAGAGTCGTCTATTTGAGAGGGATCCGTATGGAAGTTCGGCCGAGTTTCCAGTACAGCCTCAAACGATGTGTGCAGGGTCCCAAGCCGGTTTTGAAAAGCCGTTCATCCACTTCGCAGACCGTGCCACAGCCCTACCAGAACTCCGAACTACTGCGACTTCTGGGGTTCGAACGGGGTGAGGTACTAGGATGAGAGGGGTCAGTGAGCCCAATGTGTGGTTGCACTCTTCTTCTTGGATCACCACACAAGAACTCGGACTTAAGGCGGTGTTCAATGAGACAACCCACTGTGTACTCCTACACAGCCTCCCATCGTTCACCTTGTATTAGGGTAGATTCACCAAAACCCTAAATTAGGTTTGTGTTTAACCTAGCTTGCATTTTTGCATCTTGAAAAAAATTTGCAAAATAAAAAGAAATGGGGAAAAGAAAAGCCCTAAAGGAATTAAATAAAAGGCCAGAAATAAATACTATTCCAAAATTCTTTTGGATGTGTTGAAAAATCCTAAAAATGAGTGTGATCATTTTAAAAGTGATTTAGGATTAATCCCATGCTCATTGATTTTTCAAAAATCCAAACAGTAGCTTGGAAATTAAATCAAATGCCTATTTGAATTGAGATTCAAATAATTTGAATTTCAAAAATTCCCAAAACTTGGAGTTGACTAATACTAAGTCACCTAGGTTTTATAAAAATAATTGGGATTTTTTATAAAATGCGCTAGTATTTATTTTTAGGGCAAACAAATTAAACAGAAAAAGAAATAAAAGAAAAAGAAAAGAAAAAGGGCAAAAGCCCACTTACATGCGGCCCAACTAGCCGAGGCGGCCCAGCCCAAGGGAAGTGATGAGGACATCCCTACTAATGTTACACCCATACCCTCACCAACTACACATACTGGACCAGTTACTAGAGCACGTGCACGTCAACTAAATTATCAGGTACTTTCGTTTCTTGCGAATCCTTCTATTGTTCATGAACATATGATGCTGCCTAAATTAGATACTTTTGTTTTGCTTATGAATGAAGGACCTAGCATGGACAAGAAGGATGGTCATTGGAGCGGGATCAAGAATGGAGAAGAAGGTGCGCGCGGGGGAAAGTACAGTGGAGCTTCCAGTGGGGATTTTCGCACGTTGAAGCCACCATAAGGCATGCATGAAGGCTTGGACGGAATACACGAGATGCCACTTCATTATTTTCGTCCAAGAGCAATTATAGGTGCTGCGTCACCTTAATATTGGGCTGGGCCCATGTAATTTCGAAATACCACATTATAGGCTGTTTTTAGAGTCCGTATGTGTGGGGAAACCGAGTTAGGGTTGTTTTCGGACCCCACCTCCAAGGGGTCACGAAAATCCCCTCTGTTCCCCCATATATACAGCCCTTAGGGCGTCGTTTAGACTTGGGTTTTAATTAGATTAAAGTTAGCCATAGCCGCAACTTCGAGCTCTTCGTTTGTGTCATCCGACCAGGCCAAGACCTCATTGGAACCCCAACTTTCGTAATCATTCATCTTATATTCGCAATATCCAGATTGCAATTCTTAGTTCTTGCTTGTTCTTCGATTGCTTGCAGGAATTAGACCTTCGTGGTCAGGTTGATCGTGCATCCGCGGGATCAATAACCTCTCGGAGTTGGTTTAGCGATCGCTAAGGCGCAACGTCTTCGCACGTTCGTAGTCGGATCGTGAAAGTCGTCTCCACCATAATCGATCTACACCATCTCATCGAAACATCGGGACACCTTCGCCTCTATCAAGTGGTATCAGATTTCTAGGTTGATCGGTGAGATTTACCAGTTTTCATAGTCTAGATTGGTTCTGTTCTTCATACCTACAACCCACGAAAAAGCCAACAAAAAAAATTAGGGTTAGATCATCACGTCCCAAGACAGTCCTAGCCTTTGTCCAGTTTTCTTTTCAGTACTTGCTTTGTTGAATTTACGGTTGCATCGTTGTGTCAAGTTGCTGATCTTAGCGTCTAGTTCCCTTAGAGTTTCGAGTTCTGATCACAGTTTGCCACGTCGCCGCCGCACCAGTAGTCATCCTACCACGTTCCGCCAATCCGAGTCCAGATACACCACCACGTTCCGCCAAGCAGAGTCCATATACACCACCACGTCTCACGAGTCCGAGTTGAGTTCCACCATCAGTACGGTTCCCTATATCTCCGTAGCCAGAATAGTTTTGAGTTGATTAGAGTCGGATTTCACCAATCTTTTGTCGTACGAAGAAGAGGGTGATTTCCAAAAAAAAAATAAAAATAAAAAATTCAGAGCAGTTTTTAGGCCAAAATTTTCAGGGGTAAAAAATTTTTCGTGCCCATACGTTCCTTAGGTCCAGAAACTCGTTTTGAGACGTTCGCCACCATACTGATTTTTTCGCACTTTTTCAGCCACCGCAGTCCCGCGTCGCAAAAAAAAAAGAGCAAAAAAAAAAAAAAAAAAAGAGAGAAAAATAAAAATTCAGAGTGTGCTTCACAGTTGTTACGTGCCGCGCCGTGCTTTCGTTGGTGTTTTAGGCTCGCGTCTCTAGTACGGTCTAGCCTAGGATCAGCACAGTACCGACGTTGAGTGTTTATTCAGCTTTGCATCTCTGTTTTGATTACTGTTATTCTTTTTGCTACCATATTTGTCAAGCCTACCTACAGCTCCACATATATCCTACATCGTGCGTTTTGACACCTCCTGGCCATCGCTCTACCATATCTCTGACAGTTTTGACCCGTTGGTTGTACATCACCACCTGCTGCTAGGTAAGAATCGGTAAGAACGTAAGAAAAGCTTGACGGATTTGTGCTTTCCACCACCCCACATCCATCCCATTAGTAGAAGTAGGATCATATTCCTGTGTGTTTTCTATTTCTGCTAACCATGCCAGGATCACATGATGAAGTGGCGCGGGATGCACCCGATTGGGAGAACATGACAAACAAGGAGCTACATGATAAATTAGCACGTATGATGTCTCAACAGGTGCAGGACATCGAGACCAGATTTACAGAGGCGATTGATGGCGTGGAGAAGATGATCGACACCAAGCTCGACGCCAAGTTTACTGAGTTGATCGCACGCCTACCTTCAGCACAGCCACAGCCACCGCCACTACCACGTGCACGACGTATTCTGTTTCCGCGAGGACAAGCTGCTGGTATTGGTGCTCCTCCTGCTGCTGCAGTTGCTGCTACTGCTGCTTCTGACGTCGTCCAGGACGACAACTACGAGGGTGATTACGAGGAGGAGGTGGAACAGGAAGCGGCCTATGAGCAGCCAGCTGGACGTCCACGTCCCAACATTCGCCACGGTCGACACCAACCACCCCCTCAGGTACGCGATGATGAACATGTGCCTAAACTTAAATTGAATCTTAAGCCGTTTGAGGGTAGATATATTCCTGATGCTTATCTTACTTGGGAGTTAGAAACTGAACAACGTTTTACATGTTTACAATATCCTGAGAATAGACGTGTTACTGCTGCTGTTTGTGAATTCACGGGCTTTGCATCTATTTGGTGGTCTGAACATTGTAGATTGCATGCTAATAATATTCCCACTACTTGGGCTGCTTTAAAAGATGCTATGCGTACTCGCTGGGTTCCTCCTTATTATCAACGTGAATTGTTACAAAAATTACAGCGTTTGAGACAAGGAAAAAATTCTGTAGAGGAATATTATCAAGAATTACAAACTGGATTGATTAGATGTGGCCTAGTAGAGGATAATGAAGCTATGCTTGCACGTTTTATGGGTGGCTTAAACAGGGAGATACAAACTATTCTAGAATACAAGGACTTTGCTACTATCACTCGTTTGTTTCATCTTGCTTGTAAAGCTGAACGTGAAGTGCAGGATCGACAGGCCGCTACGAGACCTAACTTTTCTGCAGGACGAAATACATCATGGACATCGCGTGGAGCTTCTACATCCACACGTCCTGCTGCGCCACCATCTACTTCAGCCGCTCATTCTTACAGGGAGCCACCAAAACAGCCAGCGCCACCATTCAAGGGTGCACAGAGTGGTCTAGCGGCGAGTTCTTCTTCATCCATGGCTTCCACAGGGCAAACACGAGATCGTGATATTAAATGTCGCAGGTGCCAAGGTGGAGGTCACTTCGCAAAAGACTGTCCCTCCAAGCGTGTGATGACTATTACGGCGGATGGTGGGTATGAGTCAGCGAGTGACTATGATGAGGAGACTCTAGTTCTCATTGCTCATGAGGAACAGGGTGCCCATGATGATGCTCATGATATAGAGTATATGACTCCTGATGATGCAGATAAATATGCTAGTTTGGTTGCTCAACGTGTGTTAAGTGTGCAGGTATCGAAGGCCGAGCAAAACCAGAGGCATAATTTGTTCCACACAAAGGGAGTGGTGAAAGAACGTTCGGTTCGCATCATCATTGACGGAGGGAGTTGCAACAACTTGGCGAGCATGGAGTTGGTGGAGAAGCTATCTCTCACCACAAGACCACACCCCCATCCGTACTATATTCAGTGGTTTAACAATAGTGGTAAGATTAAGGTAACGCGTTCTGTTCGTGTGCACTTTAGCATTGCTGCATATGCTGATTATGTTGATTGTGATGTGGTACCCATGCAAGCATGCTCTCTTTTACTTGGTAGACCATGGCAATTTGATAGGAATGTTGTACACCATGGTAGGACAAATCAGTTTACTCTGGTTCATCAGGATAAACATATTGCTTTACTTCCTATGTCTCCTGAACAAATTGTGAAAGATGATCTTGCTAGAGCTAGTAAAGCTAAACAGGAGAAACATAAGAGTGAAAATGAGATAGCAGCTAAAGAATTTGAGCAACAACATAAGACTAATAGCAAATCTTCTTCTGCTGTTTCTAATGAAATTAAATTGACTAGTCCAACTTTGCTTGCTACTAAGGTTGATATTTCAGATTTGGATGTTAGTCAATATGTGTGCTATGCTTTTGTGTGCAAAGAAGCTTTGTTTTCATTTGAGGAATTGCCTCCTTCTTTGCCTCCTGTTGTCACTGACCTTTTGCAGGAATTTATTGACGTCTTTCCACAAGACGTACCACCGGGATTACCACCTATTCGAGGGATTGAGCATCAGATTGACTTAATTCCCGGTGCTTCGCTGCCCAATCGTGCGCCATACCGTACCAATCCGGAGGAGACGAAGGAGATTCAGCGTCAAGTACAAGAGCTACTTGACAAAGGTTACATACGTGAATCACTTAGTCCTTGTGATGTTCCTATTATATTAGTGCCTAAAAAGGATGGAACTTGGCGTATGTGTGTTGATTGTAGAGCCATTAATAATATTACTATTCGTTATCGTCATCCTATTCCTAGGTTAGATGATATGCTTGATGAATTAAGTGGCTCTACCATGTTTTCCAAAGTTGATTTGCGTAGTGGATACCATCAAATTCGCATGAAATTAGGGGATGAATGGAAAACGGCATTTAAAACTAAGTTTGGATTATATGAGTGGTTAGTCATGCCTTTTGGGTTAACTAATGCACCTAGCACTTTTATGAGATTAATGAACGAGGTTTTACGTGCTTTCATTGGACGATTTGTGGTAGTCTATTTTGATGATATACTGATTTATAGCAAATCTTTGGAGGAACATTTGGATCATTTACGTGCTGTTTTTATTGCTCTACGTAATGCACGTTTATTTGGTAACCTTGGGAAGTGCACCTTTTGCACCGACCGAGTATCGTTTCTTGGCTATGTTGTTACTCCGCAGGGAATTGAAGTTGATAAAGCCAAGATCGAGGCAATTGAGAGTTGGCCGCAGCCGAAAACGGTCACACAAGTGAGGAGTTTTCTTGGCCTCGCTGGATTCTATAGGCGTTTTGTGAGAGATTTCAGCACCATTGCTGCACCTCTCAATGAGCTTACACGCAAGGATGTGCCTTTTACTTGGGGTACCGCACAGGAAGAAGCTTTCACGATATTGAAAGATAAGTTAACACATGCTCCTTTGCTCCAACTTCCTGATTTTAATAAGACTTTTGAGCTTGAATGCGATGCTAGTGGGATTGGTTTGGGAGGTGTGTTATTACAAGATGCTAAACCTGTTGCATACTTTTCTGAAAAATTGAGTGGGCCTAGTCTGAACTATTCTACTTATGATAAGGAATTATATGCTCTTGTTCGGACATTAGAAACTTGGCAACATTATTTATGGCCCAAAGAATTTGTTATACATTCTGATCATGAATCTTTGAAACACATAAGAAGTCAAGCAAAACTTAATCGTAGACATGCTAAGTGGGTTGAATTTATTGAGACTTTCCCTTATGTCATTAAACACAAGAAGGGGAAAGATAATATTATTGCTGATGCTTTGTCTCGTCGTTATACTATGCTTTCACAACTTGACTTCAAGATTTTCGGTTTAGAGACAATCAAAGAACAATGTGTAAATGATGCGGAATTTAAAGATGTATTGCAGAATTGTAGAGAGGGTAGAACATGGAACAAGTTTGTGCTTAATGATGGCTTTGTGTTCCGTTCTAACAAGCTATGCATTCCAGCTAGCTCTATTCGTCTTTTGTTGTTGCAGGAGGCGCATGGAGGAGGATTAATAGGACATTTTGGCGTGAAAAATACGGAGGACGTACTTGCTACACATTTCTTTTGGCCAAAGATGAGACGGGATGTTGAGCGTTTTGTTGCTCGCTGCACTACATGTCAAAAAGCTAAGTCACGACTCAATCCTCATGGTTTATACATGCCTTTACCTGTACCTAGTGTTCCGTGGGAGGACATATCCATGGACTTTGTTTTAGGCTTGCCTCGAACAAAGAAGGGGAGGGATAGCATATTTGTTGTCGTGGATAGATTTTCTAAGATGGCACATTTTATACCATGTCATAAAAGCGATGATGCTGCTAATGTTGCTGATTTATTCTTTGGAGAGATTATTCGTTTACATGGTGTGCCCAATACTATTGTCTCGGATCGTGATACAAAGTTTCTTAGCCATTTTTAGAGATGCTTATGGGCTAAGTTGGGGACTAAACTACTTTTTAGTACTACATGTCATCCCCAAACTGATGGACAAACTGAAGTGGTCAATAGGACATTGTCTACTATGCTTTGGGCTGTTTTAAAAAGTAACTTGAAACTGTGGGAAGAATGTTTACCTCATATTGAATTTGCTTATAATCGTTCAGTGCATTCTACCACTAAAATGTGCCCTTTTGAGATTGTTTATGGTTTTCTACCTCGTGCACCTATTGATTTGCTGCCTCTTCCATCTTCGGAGAAGGTTAATTTTGATGCTAAGCAACGTGCTGATTTGATATTAAAAATGCATGAGTTAACTAAAGAAAACATTGAGCGCATGAATGCTAGATACAAGCTTGCTGGTGATAGGGGTCGAAAGCATGTTGTGTTTGAACCAGGAGATCTTGTTTGGTTACATCTATGTAAAGATAGGTTTCCTTATTTGCGCAAGTCTAAGTTAATGCCACGAGCTGATGGTCCCTTTAAGGTTTTACAGAAAATTAATGATAATGCATATAAACTTGAGCTACCTGCAGATTTTGGGGTTAGTCCCACATTTAACATTGCAGATTTGAAACCTTATTTGGGAGAAGATGATGAGCTTCCGTCGAGGACGACTTCAATTCAAGAAGGGGAGGATGATGAGGACATCCCTACTAATGTTACACCCATACCCTCACCAACTACACATACTGGACCAGTTACTAGAGCACGTGCACGTCAACTAAATTATCAGGTACTTTCGTTTCTTGCGAATCCTTCTATTGTTCATGAACATATGATGCTGCCTAAATTAGATACTTTTGTTTTGCTTATGAATGAAGGACCTAGCATGGACAAGAAGGATGGTCATTGGAGCGGGATCAAGAATGGAGAAGAAGGTGCGCGCGGGGGAAAGTACAGTGGAGCTTCCAGTGGGGATTTTCGCACGTTGAAGCCACCATAAGGCATGCATGAAGGCTTGGACGGAATACACGAGATGCCACTTCATTATTTTCGTCCAAGAGCAATTATAGGTGCTGCGTCACCTTAATATTGGGCTGGGCCCATGTAATTTCGAAATACCACATTCTAGGCTGTTTTTAGAGTCCGTATGTGTGGGGAAACCGAGTTAGGGTTGTTTTCGGACCCCACCTCCAAGGGGTCACGAAAATCCCCTCTGTTCCCCCATATATACAGCCCTTAGGGCGTCGTTTAGACTTGGGTTTTAATTAGATTAAAGTTAGCCATAGCCGCAACTTCGAGCTCTTCGTTTGTGTCATCCGACCAGGCCAAGACCTCATTGGAACCCCAACTTTCATAATCATTCATCTTATATTCGCAATATCCAGATTGCAATTCTTAGTTCTTGCTTGTTCTTCGATTGCTTGCAGGAATTAGACCTTCGTGGTCAGGTTGATCGTGCATCCGCGGGATCAATAACCTCTCGGAGTTGGTTTAGCGATCGCTAAGGCGCAACGTCTTCGCACGTTCGTAGTCGGATCGTGAAAGTCGTCTCCACCATAATCGATCTACACCATCTCATCGAAACATCGGGACACCTTCGCCTCTATCAGGAAGCCTCGTCCTCTTCCTCAGGCAGGCACGCAGCTGCGTGTCGCGCATGCCGTGGCCGTGGCCACCTCTTGCTTCGCCGTGACGCGCCCCCCTGCCTCCTTCTCCTGGCCACTGGACACCTGGGGACGCCCCGCCTCTTCTCCCCCTCTCTTTGGCCGCGCTCCCCTTCTCCTTCCTCCGTTCCGAGCACCGCCCCGAGAGCAGCCGGAGCACGCCGCGTGCTCCGACGTGGCCACCGTGCCCTAGACGCCGAGCCGCCGTGTCCAGAAGACGCCCCGTGATCGTCCTCGTTGTTCTGCACGCGGAATTGACGCCGAAGACCACCGGAGGAGACGCCCGCCTCAATTCCCCCCCGCCGGCCGCAAGGAACCCCGGCGAGAAATCCGGTGCCCCCAGCTCCTCCCCGGCTTCCTCAAGTGTGCCATCGCCTTCAAGTGAGCACGACGCTCCGTTTCCCCCCTATTTGTGCTTCTCCCCGTGCCCGCTGTGTCGTTCTCGCCGTGGACAGAAGTCGGCCGCCGCGCCCGTCGTCGTAGCCTTCGCCCTGGAGCTTCCCTTTGACCCTCGTGTGCGCCACTCGAAGCGCACGAGCGAGGGGCACCCTCCCGTTCCCTTCACGTGACCTCCTGTGGCCGGAATCCCTGTTCCGACGAGGCGCCGCCGAGGCCCAAGCCACCGGCGTCAAGCCGCCGGCCATTAGGGCCTAATCCCCCTGCTAACCACCCCAAGCCACTGACAAGCGGGCCCTAGCGGCTAATTAAACCAGCCGGTTTAATTTAAACCGGGATTTGAGCCTGAGTCACTTACAGCCAGGCCCCACTGGTCAGTTGGACCAGTCAACGCAGATGACATCAGCATGACCTAGTGCTGATGCAATAATCCTTTTAATTTAATTTATTCAGAAATTCCAGAAAATCCAGAGAATATTCAAAACTTTGAATGTTAATATCTTTTAAACCGTAACTCCAATTGAAATGTTTTTATATGAAAATTGACCAGAATAAAATTCTCTATCCAAATATGCAACTTCCAACCATGTTTGAATTGATTATGTTGAAGAACCAGTAGCATTTTGCTATATGTAATATTTCGCATAATTCAAATCAAAAGCCCACATCAAATCAAATTGAACCATTGCTATACAAACATTATCACTTGCACATCAGAGGCATATCACACACATGATAACATGGTTTACAATGTACAACATTAGCAAATGCAACTTGGACCAATTTGAATACATTTGGAGTTTGAATTTGAATTCACTTCTCAAATCAACTTCAATTAACATGTTTCAAATTAAACCTAAGTCACATCAGTACCTTGCCATGCTATGTTTTGCATATTGATTGTGCATTGTACTATGTTGAATGTGCATTACTTTTAGTGCTTCGGTGATTGCTTCTTCTCGGTAGAGTTGATCTCGGAGACGAGTTTAACTTCACAACAGAAGACTAGTACATCGTGATCGTTAGCAAGGCAAGCACCCCCCCTTTGATCATGTCGATAAAATCCCAGTTCCCTCTCATTCTCGCAAATGCATGTTTAGGATGTCACCATGATACGTTCTACCGCTAGTTCAACCTATTCCTTTGCATGACCTATCATTTTGTCACAGTAGTAAGCAAACCACAATCCTAGCAGATGTAGGAGTTGGTTGATATCATGTAGCCCCTGCAACTGTTACAGCTTATTGCATGCTTAGAGTTTACAGTGAGGCTACTTTGATGTGAGTCGGGATGGTAGTGATCATGTGGATGATGGTGGTAACGTGTTGGTGAATTTGACCTCAACAAGGTGAATGATGAGAGGCTGTGTAGGAGTACAAAATGGGTTGTCTCGTTGAACACTGCCTTAAGCCCGCGTTCTTGTGTTGTTATCCAAGACTAAGAGTACGACCACACATTGGGCTCACTGACCCCTCTCGGCCTAGTACCTCACCCCGGACCTGTCCAGGAGTCGCAAGTAGTTCGCCCTTTAACGATCTCAAGCAGGTGGAACCAAGGTAAGTGGTTGGCGTAGGTTATGGGCATGTTGAATCAAGTGATCATGATCGAGTTGAGCTTGATGGCGGTCACACAACGTTTGAGTCCGCGTCGGAAAAATCGGCCGGATTCCGATCGTGGTCCCAACTCAAATAGGAGACTCCCTAGGACTAGAAATGGTGCCGTGTGATGAGGACCCATTCATGGATAATACTATTTTTGACTGTTTGAGCTAGAAGGAAATATTAAGCCTCGTTGATAAATATCACAAGGTGAATTCAATCTTATTAGAATCTGATGTTTTATCTAATGAGAATTTTATACTGCCTAAGTCCTTGTATATGTGTGTTATCAGGTACCACAGAGTCATCCAAGAAGAGGACATAGGACAAGTGCACGAGGAGAAGAGCCGCGAGAAGATGAAGCAAAAGGAGGAATTGCTGAAGACGTCGGACGACCGGATTCCATGTCGGACCGTCCGGGACACCAGGTCGGACGTCCGGACATCAAGTCGGACCGTCCGAATTATGCCTCCGAAGATCAGTGGAATTACTGGTCAAGTCGGACCGTCCGGACTTCACGTCGGACCGTCCGACCCCAGCCCGGACCGTCCGAGTATCAAGCCGGACCGTCCGACTTACGACGACAGACATCAGTAGTATTTACTACATAGGTCAGACCGTTCGAGTAACAGGTCGGACCGTCCGTCCTAAGGCCGGACCGTCCGAGCTACAGGTCGGACCGTCCGACCTGCGCGATGCCTGCGTGCAGATTTAAGGGTTGCGGCCCATGTATCCCCGTTTGGACACCCTAGCTTATAAATATAGGACCCCCTACGAGTTTTTAGGTTAGACCACGTTTAGATAAACCCTAGTTCTTGAGAATAGCTCCAAGATTTCATCTTGAATCATATACTTCAATTCGTATCGATCTGAAGTGTTGCTACTGCAAGTTTTGTGTGATCTGTTGTTCCACTGGGAATTAGTAGATTGCAAATTACCGTCTTGTGGTCGACGGCTATGTTGCGCAAGTGTGTGAAGTTGTGAATATCCAAAGGGTAGAGAGCTGTCGCATTGGCAACAGGGATTTAGCGAGGAGAGTTCATCGGCTACATACAAGTTATCTATCATCGCCCTCATATTCACCGTTCGCTTACTGAGAAGATCGGGCCACCCCATATCATCTTGGTATCAGATTTCCAGTGTTCCCTCGGTAAGCATCCACCAAATCCCCCGTAGATTGTTTTGTTTCGTCCTATCCAGAAAAAGGCATACAAAAATATTAGGCTTTAGTGTTTTTGCCATAACCTAGAGTGCATCTTTTCCAAGTTTTAGTTGCTGATCGTCGTCCAGTTTGCGTAACTTGTTTTTGATCGAGTCTTAGTTTTCCTATAATAGTGTTTCACAAGTCGGAGTGTGTTTGTCGTGTTAGATTGGTTTGTGTCGAGTCAGTTTGTTTCGTTGTCTTTTATCCCTCAGATTGTGTCTCCGTTTGTTAGCCATAGTTAGCTTTCCTTTTGTGTAGCACTTTCCTATTGAGACTAGCATATCTTTGCTCTTCGGGCTGCTCCTATAGGTTTTGAAGTGCATCAAGTGGTTTTTGCAAAGTTGAGTTGGGTTGCTGTTTACTTCACGTTGAGTCAGAAAATTCAAAAAAAAATGAGAACGAGAAAAGCGAAAAATAATCAAAAAAATAAATAAGGAAAGAGTTGAGCAAAAATCCTAGCAAAAAGAGAAAGAAAAGGCAAAGTTGATTACATATTTTGTGCAACCTTGAGTTCCTTTTTCTACCACGTTCATAGCACTAGTAGATTGAGCAATCTTGTGCCCGTACACTTTGAGCTTTTGCTAGAATTTCTCTCTCGTGCAATTGCAACACGAGCATTACTCTGCCACACATATTGTGCGCTCAATTTCATAGTTGCTTTTGCCCAGTTGTTCTCCACCGCGTGTGTTCCCGTAGAACTTCTTGGCATACGATCAGCACTAGGATTTGTGAATTGGTGTAGATAGGGATCCATACCTATAGATCCACTACATAATCCTGTTTTGTCGTGTGACGGTTTCTTATATCCGGGTATTCACTTCATCACATCCGTGCACTAGTCCTCCATCCGAACGGGTACGCATTGCTATTCACTTTTGATGAGGACATCCCTACTAATGTTACACCCATACCCTCACCAACTACACATACTGGACCAGTTACTAGAGCACGTGCACGTCAACTAAATTATCAGGTACTTTCGTTTCTTGCGAATCCTTCTATTGTTCATGAACATATGATGCTGCCTAAATTAGATACTTTTGTTTTGCTTATGAATGAAGGACCTAGCATGGACACGAAGGATGGTCATTGGAGCGGGATCAAGAATGGAGAAGAAGGTGCGCGCGGGGGAAAGTACAGTGGAGTTTCCAGTGGGGATTTTCGCACGTTGAAGCCACCATAAGGCATGCATGAAGGCTTGGACGGAATACACGAGATGCCACTTCATTATTTTCGTCCAAGAGCAATTATAGGTGCTGCGTCACCTTAATATTGGGCTGGGCCCATGTAATTTCGAAATACCACCTTATAGGCTGTTTTTAGAGTCCGTATGTGTGGGGAAACCGAGTTAGGGTTGTTTTCGGACCCCACCTCCAAGGGGTCACGAAAATCCCCTCTGTTCCCCCATATATACAGCCCTTAGGGCGTCCTTTAGACTTGGGTTTTAATTAGATTTAAGTTAGCCATAGCCGCAACTTCGAGCTCTTCGTTTGTGTCATCCGACCAGGCCAAGACCTCATTGGAACCCCAACTTTCGTAATCATTCATCTTATATTCGCAATATCCAGATTGCAATTCTTAGTTCTTGCTTGTTCTTCGATTGCTTGCAGGAATTAGACCTTCGTGGTCAGGTTGATCGTGCATCCGCGGGATCAATAACCTCTTGGAGTTGGTTTAGCGATCGCTAAGGCGCAACGTCTTCGCACGTTCGTAGTCGGATCGTGAAAGTTGCCTCCACCATAATCGATCTCCACCATCTCATCGAAACATCGGGACACCTTCGCCTCTATCAAGTGGTATCAGATTTCCAGGTTGCTCGGTGAGATTTACCAGTTTTCGTAGTCTAGATTGGTTCTGTTTTTCATACCTACAGTCCACGAAAAAGCCAACAAAAAAAAATTAGGGTTAGATCATCACGTCCCAAAACAGTCCGAGCCTTTGTCCAGTTTTCTTTACAGTAGTTTGCATTGTTGAATTTGCGGTTGCATCGTCGTGTCGAGTTGCTGATCTTAGCGTCTAGTTCCCTTAGAGTTTCGAGTTCTGATCACAGTTTGCCACGTCGCCGCCGCACCAGTAGTCATCCTACCACGTTCCGCCAATCCAAGTCAAGTTACACCACCACTTTCCGCCAAGCAGAGTCCATATACACCACCACGTCTCACGAGTCCGACTTGAGTTCCACCATCAGTACGGTTCCTGATATCCCCGTAGCCAGAATAGTTTTGAGTTGATTAGAGTCGGATTTCACCAATCTTTTGTCGTACGTAGAAGAGGGTGATTTCCAAAAAAAAAAAAAAAAATATATATTCCAGAGCAGTTTTTAGGCCAAAATTTTCAGGGGTAAAAAAATTTCGTGCCCATACGTTCCTTAGGTCCAGAAACTCGTTTTGAGACGTTCGCCACCATAGTGATTTTTTCGCACTTTTTCAGCCCCCGCAGTCCCGCATCGCCAAAAAAAAAAAAAAAAAAAAAAAAAGAGAGAGAAAAAAAAATTCAGAGTGTGCTTCACAGTTGTTACGTGCCGCGCCGTGCTTTCGTTGGTGTTTTAGGCTCGCGTCTCTAGTACGGTCTAGCCTAGGATCAGCACAGTACCGACGTTGAGTGTTTATTCAGCTTTGCATCTCTGTTTTGATTACTGTTGAGTTTTTCCTACCATCCTTGTCAGCCTTCCTACAGCTCCACATATATTCTACATCGTGCGTTTTGACACCTCCTGGCCATCGCTCTACCATATCTCTGAGAGTTTTGACCCGTTGGTTGTACATCACCACCTGCTGCTAGGTAAGAATCGGTAAGAACGTAAGAAAAGCTTGACGGATTTGTGCTTTCCACCACCCCACATCCATCCCATTAGTAGAAGTAGGATCATATTCCTGTGTGTTTTCTCTTTCTGCTAACCATGCCAGGATCACATGATGAAGTGGCGCGGGATGCACCCGATTGGGAGAACATGACAAACAAGGAGCTACATGATAAATTTGCACAAATGATGTCTGAACAGGTGAATGACATCGAGACCAGATTTACAGAGGCGATTGATGGTGTGGAGAAAATGATCGACACCAAGCTCGACGCCAAGTTTACTGAGTTGATCGCACGCCTACCTTCAGCACAGCCACAGCCACCGCCACTACCACGTGCACGACGTATTCTGTTTCCGCGAGGACAAGCTGCTGGTATTGGTGCTCCTCCTACTGCTGCAGTTGCTGCTACTGCTGCTGCTGCTGCTTCTGACGTCGCCCAGGACGACAACTACGAGGGTGATTACGAGGAGGAGGTGGAACAGGAAGCGGCCTATGAGCAGCCAGCTGGACGTCCACGTCCCAACATTCGCCTCGGTCGACACCAACCACCCCCTCAGGTACGCGATGATGAACATGTGCCTAAACTTAAATTGAATCTTAAGCCGTTTGAGGGTAGATATATTCCTGATGCTTATCTTACTTGGGAGTTAGAAACTGAACAACGTTTTACATGTTTACAATATCCTGAGAATAGACGTGTTACTGCTGCTGTTTGTGAATTCACGGGCTTTGCATCTATTTGGTGGTCTGAACATTGTAGATTGCATGCTAATAATATTCCAACTACTTGGGCTGCTTTAAAAGATGCTATGCGTACTCGCTGGGTTCCTCCTTATTATCAACGTGAATTGTTACAAAAATTACAGCGTTTGAGACAAGGAAAAAATTCTGTAGAGGAATATTATCAAGAATTACAAACTGGATTGATTAGATGTGGCCTAGTAGAGGATAATGAAGCTATGCTTGCACGTTTTATGGGTGGCTTAAACAGGGAGATACAAACTATTCTAGAATACAAGGACTTTGCTACTATCACTCGTTTGTTTCATCTTGCTTGTAAAGCTGAACGAGAAGTGCAGGATCGACAGGCCGCTACGAGACCTAACTTTTCTGCAGGACGAAATACATCATGGACATCGCGTGGAGCTTCTACATCCACACGTCCTGCTGCGCCACCATCTACTTCAGCCGCTCATTCTTACAGGGAGCCACCAAAACAGCCAGCGCCACCATTCAAGGGTGCACAGAGTGGTCCAGCGGCGAGTTCTTCTTCCTCCATGGCATCCACAGGGCAAGCACGAGATCGTGATATTAAATGTCGCAGGTGCCAAGGTGGAGGTCACTTCGCAAAAGACTGTCCCTCCAAGCGTGTGATGACTATTACGGCGGATGGTGGGTATGAGTCAGCGAGTGACTATGATGAGGAGACTCTAGTTCTCATTGCTCATGAGGAACAGGGTGTCCATGATGATGCTCATGATATAGAGTATATGACTCCTGATGATGCAGATAAATATGCTAGTTTGGTTGCTCAACGTGTATTAAGTGTGCAGGTAACGAAGGCCGAGCAAAACCAGAGGCATAATTTGTTCCACACAAAGGGAGTGGTGAAAGAACGTTCGGTTCGCATCATCATTGACGGAGGGAGTTGCAACAACTTGGCTAGCATGGAGTTGGTGGAGAAGCTATCTCTCACCACAAGACCACACCCCCATCCGTACTATATTCAGTGGTTTAACAATAGTGGTAAGATTAAGGTAACGCGTTCTGTTCGTGTGCACTTTAGCATTGCTGCATATGCTGATTATGTTGATTGTGATGTGGTACCCATGCAAGCATGCTCTCTTTTACTTGGTAGACCATGGCAATTTGATAGGAATGTTGTACACCATGGTAGGACAAATCAGTTTACTCTAGTTCATCAGGATAAAAATATTGCTTTACTTCCTATGTCTCCTGAACAAATTGTGAAAGATGATCTTGCTAGAGCTAGTAAAGAAAAACAGGAGAAAAATAAGAGTGAGAATGAGATAGCAGCCAAAGAATTTGAGCAACAACATAAGACTAATAGCAAATCTTCTTCTGCTGTTTCTAATGAAATTAAATTGACTAGTCCAACTTTGCTTGCTACTAAGGTTGATATTTCAGATTTGGATGTTAGTCAATATGTGTGCTATGCTTTTGTGTGCAAAGAAGCTTTGTTTTCATTTGAGGAATTGCCTCCTTCTTTGCCTCCTGTTGTCACTGACCTTTTGCAGGAGTTTATTGACGTCTTTCCACAAGACGTACCACCGGGATTACCACCTATTCGAGGGATTGAACATCAGATTGACTTAATTCCCGGTGCTTCGTTGCCCAACCGTGCGCCATACCGTACCAATCTGGAGGAGACGAAGGAGATTCAGCGTCAAGTACAAGAGCTACTCGACAAAGGTTACATACGTGAGTCCCTTAGTCCTTGTGCTGTTCCTGTTATATTAGTGCCTAAAAAGGATGGAACATGGCGTATGTGTGTTTGCAGGAATTAGACCTTCGTGGTCAGGTTGATCGTGCATCCGCGGGATCAATAACCTCTTGGAGTTGGTTTAGCGATCGCTAAGGCGCAACGTCTTCGCACGTTCGTAGTCGGATCGTGAAAGTTGCCTCCACCATAATCGATCTCCACCATCTCATCGAAACATCGGGACACCTTCGCCTCTATCAACTTTGGAACGGTAAGATTCACCTTTTATTGTTAGTTTTGAGTGAATTGTGAGAGTACACCAAATACATATACTGTGCTTTTTATGTACTAACAATGGTGAATCCTACCAAGGAGAAGACATTATCATTCTGGTTTATGTGCAGTGATGCATTTTGGGAGGAGGAAGATCCTTGTGTGCACCCCGACTCGGGTTTGTTTCACTTTACTGCGGACATCGACAATCGACCTGATGTAGTGATTCTTGATGATTATTCTTTAATAAACCTAGTCAGTATTAAGGTTGTTCACGATCTGCGATTGTTGACATATCCAAAAAAAAATCCATATACATTAGCTGCTTATGATGATGAGTCTTTTCCAATTACTCATGTAGCTTATGTTCCTATCACCATTTATGGCTATACTGTTAACATCCGCTGTGACGTCCTTCCTAGAGCACTTAATTGTTGTCACCTTTTGTTGGGAAAACCTTGGTGTGATCGGTTTCAAGTTGTTTCTGATAGTCATCATCCTGATCCCTATTTCACTTGGAATAATAAGACAACTTGGTTATCTCATACACACCTTAGGGAATTTCAGGAAGTTGCGTCAACACCTATGTCCACCTGTGTTTCAAACTGTGCATGTGCCAGTTCCACATAATAATTTGAGTGTTAGCACGAACTTGGGACTAGAAGTTTCTGAGACATGTGCTGCCTGCACTGACGTAATCCTTTCTGCTCCTAGTGTTGTTTCTTCTGATATGCAGGTTACTTTTGAAGAAAGGGAGAAACATGTAGTACAACCTGCATCACCCCTTGAGAAAGATATTCAAGTACCTCCTACATCTGAGAAGGATGACATTAATAATGGTACTGATTTGGAGCTGCAACCAGCCAATGAGGCTTTTGGTGAGTCCATTCCTTTACTGGTTGATTCTTGTGACTTGACAAGCACAGAAATTTCAGCACCGTGTCATGCTTTGCCAAATCTGCATTTTAAGCATGTAGTACTGATGACACATAAGGAAGTTCTTGCTCGTATTCCACCTGATAATATTTTGTATTCCGTCATGCTCAATGAATCTATTAGTTTGAGTTGTGCTATGAAGAAGGTTTCTGAAATTTCATATCTCAATTCTATCACCTATGCCTATTGTTCCACTTTCAATTTCATTGGTGAATATAGCATGAGTGATAATTTTATGGTGCATCACATATGCATTACTTGTGATAGAATTGCTGAACTGAAACTTGCAGCTTTCAGTCCTATATGCACTGTGTCAATTTCTGCTTGCTTTGGGACGGTAGCTCATGTTCAAGGTAGTATGGACATACATTCTGCTCTAGTTGATATTGTGCAACCAGCAACTGTACCTATGTTGGTTGGCTCTTTTCCTAGATTTGGATGTGATTGGTCATATTCTTGTTGTATGTACCACGCATTGATGCCTAGTTGTACTGATTTTTGCTCCACTTCTATTTGCAAACTAAGTTGCATCTTACATACTACTACTAAACATACAACTGATTGCACTACTGCTTGGTCATCTATTTTTTATACATACCAGAGTAGGGCAGTTGAAGCATGGTATCAACTTCCTCATGATTTTCATTTTGTGAGTTGGGTTGATTTGTCTACCATAAAAATTGATCATAGATCTTCTGTGAGAACACTAGAATTGATAATAAACAATAAGAATATATACATATCTGTTTTCCTTTGTGATCCTGACTATATGAACTTCACATATATCTGCAATTATGATTGTTGTTTACTGCCATGGTCATTGTTTCCTGCTGACAACCTGTGTTACATGTTCGCACGTTGTCATTTGGGAATACTCATTGTGTTTCCAAAAACTGATACCACGGGTGATATATACATATATTCTGAGTACACGTTGTTCTTTTTGTTTCTCCCACTTTTAGCATATCCAAAGCCGTGGACGGCTTTTCTTGAAGAAAGGGAGGATGATGAGGACCCATTCATGGATAATACTATTTTTGACTGTTTGAGCTGGAAGGAAATATTGAGCCTCATTGATAAATATCACAAGGTGAATTCAATCTTATTAGAATCTGATGTTTTATCTAATGAGAATTTTATACTGCCTAAGTCCTTGTATATGTGTGTTATCATCCAAGAAGAGGACGTAGGACAAGTGCACGAGGAGAAGAGTCGCAAGAAGATGAAGCAAAAGAAGGAATTGCTGAAGACGTCGGACGACCGGATTGCATGTCGGACCGTCCGGGACACTAGGTCGGACGTCCGGACATCAAGTCGGACCATCCGAATTATGCCTCCGAAGATCAGTGGAATTACTGGTCAAGTCGGACCGTCCGGACTTCACGTCGGACCGTCCGACCCCAGCCTGGACCGTCCGAGTATCAAGCCGGACCGTCCGACTTACGACGACAGACATCAGTAGTATTTACTACATAGGTCGGACCGTCCGAGTAACAGGTCAGACCGTCCGTCCTGAGGTCGGACCGTCCGAGCTATAGGTCGGACCGTCCGACCTGCCCGATGCCTGCGTGCAGATTTAAGGGTTGCGGCCCATGTATCCCCGTTTGGACACCCTAGCTTATAAATATAGGACCCCCTACGAGTTTTTAGGTTAGACCACGTTTAGATAAACCCTAGTTCTTGAGAATAGCTCCAAGATTTCATCTTGAATCATATACTTCAATTCGTATCGATCTGAAGTGTTGCTACTGCAAGTTTTGTGTGATATGTTGTCCCACTGGAAATTAGTAGATTGCAAATTACCGTCTCATGGTCGACGGCTACGTTGTGCAAGTGTGTGAAGTTGTAAATATCCAAAGGGTAGAGAGTTGTTGCATTGGCAACAGGGATCTAGCGATGATGAGGACATCTCTACAAATGTTACACCCACATCTTCACCAGCTACACATACTGGACCAGTTACTAGAGCACGTGCACGTCAACTAAATTATCAGGTACTTTCGTTTCTTGCGAATCCTTCTAATGTTCATGAACATATGATGCTGCCTAAATTAGATACTTTTGTTTTTCTTATGAATGAAGGACCTAGCATGGACAAGAAGGACGGTCATTGGAGCGGGATCAAGCATGGAGAAGAAGGTGCGCGCGCGGGAAAGAACAATGGAGCTTCCAGTGGGGATTTTCGCACTTTGAAGCCACCATAAGGCATGCATGAAGGCTTGGACGAAATACACGAGATGCCACTTCATTATTTTCGTCCAAAGGCAATTATAGGTGCTGGGTCACCTTAATATTGGGCTGGGCCCATGTAATTTTGAAATACCACATTATAGGTTGTTTTTAGAGTCCGTATGTGTGGGGAAACCGAGTTAGGGTTGGTTTCGGACCCCACCTCCAAGGGGTCACGAAAATCCCCTCTGTTTCCCCATATATACAGCCCTTAGGGCGTCGTTTAGACTTGGGTTTTAATTAGATTTAAGTTAGCCATAGCCGCAACTTCGAGTTCTTCGTTTGTGTCGTCCGACCAGGCCAAGACCGCATTGGAACCCCAACTTCTGTTAATCATTCATCTTATATTCGCAATATCCAGATTGCTTTTTCTTAGTTCTTGCTTGTTCTTTTGATTGCTTGCAGGAATTAGACCTTCGTGGTCAGGTTGATCGTGCATCCGCGGGATCAATAACCTCTCGGAGTTGGTTTAGCGATCGCTAAGGCGCAACGTCTTCGCACGTTCGTAGTCGGGTCGTGAAAGTCGTCTCCACCATAATCGATCTCCATCATCTCATCGAAACATCGGGACACCTTCGCCTCTATCAAGTGGTATCAGATTTCCAGGTTGATCGGTGAGATTTACCAGCTTTTCGTAGTCTGGATTACTTCTGTTCTTCATACCTACAGTCCACGAAAAAGCCAAAAAATAAAAATTTAGGGTTAAATCATCACGTCCCAAAACAGTCCGAGCCTTTGTCCAGTTTTCTTTACAGTAGTTTGCATTGTTGAATTTGCGGTTGCATCGTTGTGTCGAGTTGCTGATCTTAGCGTCTAGTTACCTTACAGTTTCGAGTTCTGATCACAGTTTGTCACGCCGCCGCCGCACAGTAGTACACCACCACGTTCCGCCAATCCGAGTCCAGATACACCACCACGTTCCGCCAAGCCGAGTCCATACACACCACCACAACGTACCGATCCAAGTTGAGTTCCATCACCCGTTCGGTTTGTGATATCTCCGTAGCCAGAATAGTTTTGAGTTGAATAGAGTCGGATTTCACCAATCTTTTGTCGTACGTAGAAGGGGGTGATTTCCAAAAAAAAAGAGTCTGGCACGCTTTCCAGAGCAGTTTTTAGGCCAAAAATTTGAGGGGTGAAAATTTTTCGTGCCCATACCTTCCTTAGGTCCCGAAACTCATTTTGAGACGTTCGCTACCATAGTGATTTTTTCGCACTTTTTCAGCCACCGCAGTCCCGCATCGCAAAAAAAAAAGAGAAAAAATTCAGAGAGTGCTTCTCAATTGTTAACGTGCCGCGTCGTGCTTTCGTTGGTGTTTTAGGCTCGCGTCTCTAGTACGGTCTAGCCTAGGATCAGCACAGTACCGACGTTGAGTGTTTATTCAGCTTTGCATCTCTGTTTTGATTACTGTTGATCTTTTTGCTACCATATTTGTCAAGCCTACCTACAGCTCCACATATATTCTACTTCGTGCGGTTGACACCTCCTGGCCATCGCTCTACCACATCTCTGAGAGTTTTGACCCGTTGGTTGTACATCACCACCTGCTGCTAGGTAAGAATCGGTAAGAACGAAAGAAAAGCTTGACGGATTTGTGCTTTCCACCACCCCACATCCCATTAGTAGAATTAGGATCATATTTCTGTGTGTTTTCTCTTTCTGCTAACCATGCCAGGATCCCATGATGAAGTGGCGCGGGATGCACCCGATTGGGAGAATATGACAAACAAAGCGTTACATGATAAATTTGCACAAATGATGTCTGAACAGGTGAATGACATCGAGAACAGATTTACAGAGGCGATTGATGGTGTGGAGAAGATGATCGACACCAAGCTCGACGCCAAGTTTACTGAGTTGCTCGCACGCCTACCTGCACAGCTTGCGGCCGCTCCAGCACAGCCACCGCCACCACGACGTGCACGACGTATTCTGTTTCCGGCAGACAAGCTGCTGGTGCTCCTGCTGCTGCTGCTGCAGTTGCTGCTACTGCTGCTGCTTCTGACGTCGGCCAGGACGACAACTACGAGGGTGATTACGAGGAGGAGGTGTAACAGGAAGCGGCCTATGAGCAGGCAGCTGGACGTCCACGTCCCAACATTCGCCACGGTCGACACCAACCACCCACTTAGGTACGCGATGATGAACATGTGCCTAAACTTAAATTGAATCTTAAGCCGTTTGAGGGTAGATATATTCCTGATGCTTATCTTACTTGGGAGTTAGAAACCGAACAACGCTTTACATGTTTACAATATCCTGAGAATAGACGTGTTACTGCTGCTGTTTGTGAATTCACGGGGTTTGCATCTATTTGGTGGTCTGAACATTGTAGATTGCATGCTAATAATATTCCAACTACTTGGGCTGCTTTAAAAGATGCTATGCGTACTCGCTGGGTTCCTCCTTATTATCAACGTGAGTTGCTACAAAAATTACAGCATTTGAGACAAGGAAAAAATTCTGTAGAGGAGTATTATCAGGAATTACAAACTGGATTGATTAGATGTGGCCTAGTAGAGGATAATGAAGCTATGCTTGCACGTTTTATGGGTGGTTTAAACAGGGAGATACAAACTATTCTAGAATACAAGGACTATGCTACTATCACTCGTTTGTTTCATCTTGCTTGTAAAGCTGAACGTGAGTGCAGGATCGACAGGCCGCTACGAGACCTAACTTTTCTGCAGGACGAAATACATCATGGACATCGCGTGGAGCTTCTACATCCAGACGTCCTGCTGCACCACCATCTACTTCAGCCGCTCATTCTTACAGGGAGCCCCCAAAACAGCCAGCGCCACCATTCAAGGGTGCACAGAGTGGTCCAGTGGCGAGTTCTTCTTCATCCATGGCTTCCACAGGGCAAACACGAGATCGTGATATTAAATGTCGCAGGTGCCAAGGTGGAGGTCACTTCGCAAAAGACTGTCCCTCCAAGCGTGTGATGATTATTACGGCGGATGGTGGGTATGAGTCAGCGAGTGACTATGATGAGGAGACTTTAGTTCTCATTGCTCATGAGGAACAGGGTGCCCATGATGATGCTCATGATATAGAGTATATGGCTCCTGATGATGCCGATAAATATGCTAGTTTGGTTGCTCAACGTGTGTTAAGTGTGCAGGTAACGAAGGCCGAGCAAAACCAGAGGCACAATTTGTTCCACACAAAGGGAGTGGTGAAAGAACGTTCGGTTCGCATTATCATTGATGGAGGGAGTTGCAACAACTTGGCTAGCATGGAGTTGGTGGAGAAGCTATCTCTCACCACAAGACCACACCCCCATCCGTACTATATTCAGTGGTTTAACAATAGTGGTAAGATTAAGGTAACGCGTTCTGTTCGTGTGCACTTTAGCATTGCTGCATATGCTGATTATGTTGATTGTGATGTGGTACCCATGCAAGCATGCTCTCTTTTACTTGGTAGACCATGGCAATTTGATAGGAATGTTGTACACCATGGTAGGACAAATCAGTTTACTCTTGTTCATCAGGATAAAAATATTGCTTTACTTCCTATGTCTCCTGAACAATTTGTGAAAGATGATCTTGCTAGAGCTAGTAAAGCTAAACATGAGAAAAATAAGAGTGAAAATGAGATAGCAGCTAAAGAATTTGAGCAACAACATAAGACTAATAGCAAATCTTCTTCTGCTGTTTCTAATGAAATTAAATTGACTAGTCCAACTTTGCTTGCTACTAAGGTTGATATTTCGGATGTGGATGTTAGTCAATATGTGTGCTATGCTTTTGTGTGCAAAGAAGCTTTGTTTTCATTTGAGGAATTCCCTCCTTCTTTGCCTCCTGTTGTCACTGACCTTTTGCAGGAGTTTATTCACGTCTTTCCACAAGACGTACCACCGGGATTACCACCTATTCGAGGGATTGAGCATCAGATTGACTGAATTCCCGGTGCTTCGCTGCCCAACCGTGCGCCATACCGTACCAATCCGGAGGAGACGAAGGACATTCAGCGTCAAGTACAAGAGCTACTCGACAAAGGTTACATACGTGAATCCCTAAGTCCTTGTGATGTTCCTGTTATATTAGTGCCTAAAAAGGATGGAACATGGCGTATGTGTGTTGATTGTCGAGCCATTAATAATATTACTATTCGTTATCGTCATCCTATTCCTAGGTTAGATGATATGCTTGATGAATTAATTGGCTCTACCATGTTTTCCAAAGTTGATTTGCGTAGTGCATCAAATTCGCATGAAATTAGGAGATGAATGGAAAACGGCATTTAAAACTAAGTTTGGATTATATGAGTGGTTAGTCATGCCTTTTGGGTTAACTAATGCACCTAGCACTTTCATGAGATTAATGAACGAGGTTTTACGTGCTTTCATTGGACGATTTGTGGTAGTCTATTTTGATGATATACTGATTTATAGCAAATCTTTGGAGGAACATTTGGATCATTTACGTGCTGTTTTTATTGCTCTACGTAATGCGCGTTTGTTTGGTAACCTTGGGAAGTGCACCTTTTGCACCGACCGAGTATCGTTTCTTGGCTATGTTGTTACTCCGCAGGGAATTGAAGTTGATAAAGCCAAGATCGAGGCGATTGAGAGTTGGCCGCAGCCCAAAACGGTCACACAAGTGAGAAGATTTCTTGGCCTCGCTGGATTCTATAGGCGTTTTGTGAGAGATTTCAGCACCATTGCTGCACCTCTCAATGAGCATACACGCAAGGATGTGCCTTTTACTTGGGGTATCGCACATGAAGAAGCCTTCACGGTATTGAAAGGTAAGTTAACACATGCTCCTTTGCTCCAACTTCCTGATTTTAATAAGACTTTTGAGCTTGAATGCGATGCTAGTGGGATTGGTTTGGGAGGTGTGTTATTACAAGATGCTAAACCTGTTGCATACTTTTCTGAAAAATTGAGTGGGCCTAGTCTGAACTATTCTACTTATGATAAGGAATTATATGCTCTTGTTCGGACATTAGAAACTTGGCAACATTATTTATGGCCCAAAGAATTTGTTATACATTCTGATCATGAATCTTTGAAACACATAAGAAGTCAAGCAAAACTTAATCGTAGACATGCTAAGTGGGTTGAATTTATTGAGACTTTCCCTTATGTCATTAAACACAAGAAGGGGAAAGATAATATTATTGCTGATGCATTGTCTCGTCGTTATACTATGCTTTCACAACTTGATTTCAAGATATTCGGTTAGAGACAATCAAAGATCAATATGTAAATGATGCGGAATTTAAAGATGTATTGCAGAATTGTAGAGAGGGTAGAACATGGAACAAGTTTGTGCTTAATGATGGATTTGTGTTCCGTTCTAACAAGCTATGCATTCCAGCTAGCTCTATTCGTCTTTTGTTGTTGCAGGAGGCGCATGGAGGAGGATTAATGGGACACTTTGGCATGAAGAAGACGGAGGACGTACTTTCTACACATTTCTTTTGGCCAAAGATGAGACGGGATGTTGAGCGTTTTGTTGCTCGTTGCACTACATGTCAAAAAGCTAAGTCACGACTCAATCCTCATGGTTTATACATGCCTTTACCTGTACCTAGTGTTCCGTGGGAGGACATATCCATGGACTTTGTTTTAGGCTTGCCTCGAACAAAGAAGGGGAGGGATAGCATATTTGTTGTCGTGGATAGATTTTCTAAGATGGCACATTTTATACCATGTCATAAAAGCGATGATGCTGCTAATGTTGCTGATTTATTCTTTCGTGAGATTATTCGCTTACATGGTGTGCCCAATACTATTGTTTCGGATCGTGATACTAAGTTTCTTAGCCATTTTTGGAGATGCTTATGGGCTAAGTTGGGGACTAAACTACTTTTTAGTACTACATTTCATCCCCAAACTGATGGACAAACTGAAGTAGTCAATAGGACTTTGTCTACTATGCTTAGGGCTGTTTTAAAGAGTAACTTGAAAATGTGGGAAGAATGTTTACCTCATATTGAATTTGCTTATAATCGTTCATTTCATTCTACCACTAAAATGTTCCCTTTTGAGATTGTTTATGGTTTTCTACCTCGTGCACCTATTGATTTGCTGCCTCTTCCATCTTCGGAGAAGGTTAATTTTGATGCTAAGCAACGTGCTGAATTGATATCAAAAATGCATGAGTTAACTAAAGAAAACATTGAGAAAATGAATGCTAGATACAAGCTTGCCTGTGATAAGGGTAGAAAGCATGTTGTGTTTGAACCAGGAGATCTTGTTTGGTTACATCTACGTAAAGATAGGTTTCCTGATTTGCGCAAGTCTAAGTTAATGCCACGAGCTGATGGTCCCTTTAAGGTTTTACAGAAAATTAATGATAATGCATATAAACTTGAGCTACCTGCAGATTTTGGGGTTAGTCCCACATTTAACATTGCAGATTTGAAACCTTACTTGGGAGAAGATAATGAGCTTCCGTCGAGGACGACTTCATTTCAAGAAGGGGAGGATGATGAGGACATCTCTACTAATGTTACACCCACATCTTCACAAACTACACATACTGGACCAGTTACTAGAGCACGTGCACGTCAACTAAATTATCAGGTACTTTTGTTTCTTGCGAATCCTTCTAATGTTCATGAACATATGATGCTGCCTAAATTAGATACTTTTGTTTTGCTTATGAATGAAGGACCTAGCATGGACAAGAAGGACGGTCATTGGAGCGGGATCAAGCATGGAGAAGAAGGTGCGCATGCGGGAAAGAACAATGGAACTTCCAGTGGGGATTTTCGCACTTTGAAGCCACCATAAGGCATGCATGAAGGCTTGGACGAAATACACGAGATGCCACTTCATTATATTCGTCCAAAGGCAATTATAGGTGTTGCGTCACCTTAATATTGGGATGGGCCCATGTAATTTCGAAATACCACATTATAGGCTGTTTTTAGAGTCCGTATGTGTGGGGAAACCGAGTGAGGGTTGTTTTCGGACCCCACCTCCAAGGGGTCACGAAAATCCCCTCTGTTTCCCCATTTATACAGCCCTTAGGGCGTCGTTTAGACTTGGGTTTTAATTAGATTTAAGTTAGCCATAGCCGCAACTTCGAGTTCTTCGTTTGTGTCGTCCGACCAGGCCAAGACCGCATTGGAACCCCAACTTCTGTTAATCATTCATCTTATATTCGCAATATCCAGATTGCTTTTTCTTAGTTCTTGCTTGTTCTTTCAATTGCTTGCAGGAATTAGACCTTCGTGGTCAGGTTGATCGTGCATCCGCGGGATCAATAACCTCTCGGAGTTGGTTTAGCGATCGCTAATGCGCAACGTCTTCGCACGTTCGTAGTCGGGTCATGAAAGTCGTCTCCACCATAATCGATCTCCATCATCTCATCGAAACATCGGGACACCTTCGCCTCTATCAAGCGAGGAGAGTTCAACGGCTACATACAAGTTATCTATCATCGCCCTCATACTCACCGTTCGCTTACTGAGAAGATCGGGCCACCCCATATCACCGTGAGTGAAGTGTCGTGGCAGCATCCTCGCCGGTACTCACTTGAAGGGTCCATCCCCAGGCGGTAACTGATGAGGCGTGTGTGTAGCAGTACACCCCTGCAGGGTTAATGAACTATTCGCATAGCCGTGTCCGCGGTTATGGACTACTTGGAGAGCTTTACTTGATCATAGACAACTTGAACAGTTACTCTTAAAACTTGCCAAGATAAGTGTGAGTGCTATGGCGTGCTTCCTCGTGGGGAAGTCGAGGAAGTATGCATAGTGGTGTATTGGTTGGAGACTTGATACTTGGACTCGTGTACGCTCCTTACCTCTTTCTGGTATTCGTAGTACAGGACTAGCCAAGTCAAAGCTGGTACTTCTGCAATGAAACCCCACCTCCCCTTGCCTTGATACATGTGCATGAGTAGTATAGTTCCTATGTAAGTCTTGCTGAGTACGACTTTGTACTCACGCTTGCTTATTCTATGTTTTAGAGACGAGACCACTGACCCTGATGGTGGCCTCTACCTCAAGCTCGACGTGCACCAGGTCGTATAGTTCCAGACAGCAGCCTGTGCCCTTTGGAGGGTCGTTGTATTTTCTTTCAGGCTTCTTAAGCCATTTGTTAAACTTGTCTTTACTAAGACATAAGCTTCCGTTGATGTTTGATGTAATGTTGGATCACAACCATGTGATCTCTGATTGTAATACAACTACAATGTCTGCTCTGTTTAGTAGAAGTTATAAAGACTATGAGTTTGTAGAGTTCATGTTGTGATTACCTTCTGTTTACACTGGACATGTATGATGCGTGTATGATTATAACGTGCATGTCTTAGTGTGGGGTTCGATAGCTTAGTTGTGTTCTCGCCGGCGGTCTTTTATACACCAAGTGGCCCTTAGATGTGCGCAGCTTGGGGCATCGCGATGCGATTGCTCGTGACTCTGTCACGTGGCACACTTTGTTGTATGATTGAGCCCGCCCGAGACCCCGACTAAGTGATCGGGTTGGAGTCTGTTTATGTAAGTCTTATAATTCAATCGAGAATATGGTTGAGACGACTTGTCTATGAGTATGGGATTTCACCACCCATAATCATTTAGACTTGTGAGCAGACGATGAGGACCCTTCTCAGTTGATCATCCGGCCTGGATGGGATGCCCCTCACGTACGATGCTTTTCGAGAGTGTTCTGTGCTTGGCCTTGTCTGCTTAGACAAGTGGGTACGACTCTCGGCTGTCCATATGATTGTGTTGTGACTGGAATTACATACGCAAACCCCGGGTCCCGACATCACTACCATCCCGACTCACAAAAGAGTAACCTCATTGTAACTCTAAGCATGCAATAAGCAGTAACAGTTGCAGGGGCCACATGATATCAACCAACTCCTACATCTGCTAGGATTGTGGTTTGCTTACTACTGTGACAAAATGATAGGTCATGCAAAGGATATGGGTTCAACTATGCGGTAGAATCGATAACAAGGTGATCATCCTATTTCATGCATAACCGAGACTGAGAGGGAAATGGGTTTTTATCGACATGATCAATGGGGGGGTTGCTTGCCTTGCTGACGAGGTTCAGTTACGGGGTATTCAACGAAGGGGGTGATCTCGGGTTCCGGCTCCTCCTCTATCCGAGCAAACAATACAAACAAAGTGATCAACATAATGTAAAATTCACAAGCACGTGATCAAATGTTATAACATGGTGCAAGGGTGCTGATGTGTTGTCAATTCCATTCAAATGGAGTGTATTGCATTTGAGTTGCAAATTCAAACTCCATATGATTTATCGATGAATTTCAAATGCATTTGAATCCATGAATGTTCATTTGAAATGGTTGAGCATGAAGTGATGTTGTAAAGGTGAGGTAAAGTCTCTGATGTGTGGATGAAACCATTTAAAACAAGTGTGTTCCAAAGTCATTTGCAAAATCACTCCAAATTTGAATTCAAAAGAATGCCATATGCATGTTTGCTACTGTTCAACCATTTTAAAATGGTCAAACATAGAAACAAGTTGCATATTCACAATCCTTGCATTTTTCTGATAATTTTAGACATATTATTTGCTACATTTGGAGTTAGAATGAATTTTCTATGAATTCCCAAAGTTTGAAGTATTTTCTGCCAATTTCTGAATTGATTTAAATCGAAAAGATATTACTGCATCAGCATGAGGTCATGCTGACGTCAGGGGGCCTCTGACCACTGGGACCCACATGTCAGTGGTTGTTCTGTTAATTAAAACAATTTAAATCAATTTGGGTTAACAGAGGGGATTAAGCAGGGGCTGGGCCCACATGTCAGTGTGACTGGGGGTGGGTCTGGGGGGTTAATTAACTCGGGGGTTAGGGTGCTAATGGCCTCGCCGGCTCGAGCTCGCCGGAGCTCTCGCCGGAGCTGCTGTTTCGGCACGGGAGCGGGATATGGAGGCACTGGGAGGTTGCTACGGGCCGTCCACGTCTAGTGGCGTGAGCTGGAGCTCAAGGAGAGGCTCGGGGCCATGGCTATGTCGAACGGCGCGGCGTGATGGCCACTTTCCACGGCGAGCGGGCGAAAGAAGCCATGGGTTGGAGCTCGACTAGAGGGGAAAGGCGCGCGTGCTCACCCTGAAGATGAAGATGAGGGCAGCATTGTCGAGAAGGAGCTTGGAGGCGAGTAATCACTCGCCGGAGTCGAAGGCGGCCGGCGGCTAGGTCTTGGAGTGGCGTTGCGTAGGTGACCCGTCGACTTCGATTGAGAGCTTGACTCGACGGAGAAGAGGGCGGCCGACGTGCTGGACAAGGTGGCGAGGGAGGAGGAGCTCTCTGGCCACGGTGGCGCGTCGCGGTGCTCCGGCGGGGCGCTCGGTTCTTCGCGATTCTCACCGGAGACGAAGGGGAAAAACTCCAGAAGGGGGGAAAGTGGAAGGGGGCTTCGAGGCCGTCCCCGTGGCGTGCTTTGGAGCCCTGGGAGGGTCCAGGCAGGCAGGCAAGAAGCCGCCGGCGACGGCATGCCCTCCAGCGAGCTGCTTGCCTCGCTGGGGGAAGACGACAAGGCTGGGGAGCGGGCCTGGGCTGTGGTGTGGTAAGTTGGGCCGAGGAGGCCCAGGTAAGTGGGCTACTTTCTTCTTTTCGTTTTTCTTTCTGTTTTTCTTCTGCAATTTGTTTTACCTAGCTAAAAAAATAGCAAAGTATTTTTATAAATGCTCAAAAACATTATATGGCCTCAAAATAAAAATAGCTAGCCACTTATAAAGTTTGGGCATTTTTAAAATTCAAATAATGTGAACTTTAATTAAAATAGGGGTTTAAATTTAAATCCATGCTCCTGTTTGAATATTTGAAAAATCCATGAGCATGGGATTGCTACCACATCACTTGAAATGTGATCACACTCATTTATGAGACTTTTCAAAAATGCAAAAGGAATTTTTGGAGAAACTTTTTATCTGGCCATTTGAAATAAATTTATCTGGGGGGTGCTCTCTCTCCCATTTCAATTTATTTTGAATTTTTTTAACATGATGCAAAAGAGCACTTGAACCCTAGCACATACCTGAACTTGGGTTGTGACAACTCGCCCCCACTCAAAATAATCTCGTCCCGAGATTCAGAAGTCGTTGGGAGGAAGGTGGGGTACTCGGCACGGAGGCGGTCTCCTCTTTCCCAGGTTGCCTCTTTCTCGGAGTGATGTGACCATTGCACTTTCAGAAACCTGATTTTCTGACGACGAGTGACACGCTCTGTGGAATCAAGAATACGAACATGGTACTCTCGATAAAAAAGGTCATCTTGGATATCAAGCGTTTCATGGTCGACTTCGCGGATGGGGTCCTTGAAGCAACGCCTGAGTTGTGACACATGGAATACATCATGTACTCGGGAAAGGTCCAGGGGTAGTTCAAGTTGGTAGGCAACTTCTCCACGTTTAGCAAGTATGCGGAAAGGTCTGATGTAATGTGGGGCCAACTTGCCTTTGATACCGAAGCGTTGGGTTCCCTTCAGAGGAGTAACCCGGAGGCAAGCCTTCTCATCCAGATTGTAGCTTTCTTGCCTATGATGACGATCATAGTAGCTTTTCTGACGAGACTGGGAGGCTTTCAATTGATCACGAACAATGCGAACTTGCTCTTCTGCTTCCTTGATCATATCTGGTCCAAAGAATTGTCTTTCACTGGTTTCTGACTAGTTTAGGGGTGTTCGACATCGTCGTCCATAAAGGAGTTCAAAAGGAGCCATGTTCAGACTAGATTGAAAGCTATGGTTATAAGCAAATTCGGCAAATGGAAGAGACTTCTCCCAATTCTTTCCGAATGAGATAACACAAGATCTGAGCATGTCTTCAAGAATTTTGATAACACTTTCAACATGACCGCTAGACTGAGGATGGAAAGTTGCACTAAAGGAGAGATGAGTTCCCATAGCATTTTGAAAGCTTCCCAGAATCTAGAGGTGAAAAGGCTACCACGATCAGAATTGACTTCCAAAGGAACACAATGAAGAGACACAATTCTAGAGACATACAAGTCCGCTAACTAGCTAGCAGTTATAGACTCGCGAACTGGAAGGAAGTGAGCAACTTTGGATAGTCTATCCACCACAACGAAGATGGAATCATTTCCTTTCTGGGTTTTTGGAAAGCCAGTGATGAAATCCATACTGACTTTGTCCCATTTCCACTCGGGAATAGGCAAAGGTTGAAGTGTGCCCGCAGGTCTTTGGTGTTCGGCCTTAATGCTACGACAAACATCACATTCGGCAACATATCGAGCAATGTCTCTCTTCATCCTAGTCCACCAAAATATCTGGCGTAGATCTCGGTACATTTTTGTTCTACCGGGATGAATTGAGAGGGGTGTATCATGGGCTTCTTTAAGGATGAGTTGCCTTAAATCCCTATTCTTAGGTACTACCAAACGATTTTCAAAGAATATCGTTCCTTTACTCTCTGTGGAGAAACATTTAGCAACTCCGCTAGCAATGTTCTCCTTGATCCGGCGAACACCTCGTGCACACCTTTGGGCAACTATGATTCGATCCTCAAGTGTTGGTTTCGCCACCAAGTTGAAAATAGATCCACGAGGAACAATCTCAAGATTGAGCTTGCGAAATTCCTCATGAAGAAGTGGTTGACATTGTTGGAACATGAGGTTGTTACAATACGACTTACGACTTAGTGGATCAGCCATGACATTGGCTTTGCCTGGGGTGTAAGAAATTCCTAAGTCATTATCTTTTATCAACTCTATCCAGCTTCTTTGCCTGAGATTAAGATCTGGCTGGGTGAATATGTATTTGAGGCTTTGGTGGTCGGAATAGATCTCACAACGATTACCAAGGAGGTAATGTCGCCAAGTTGTTAGGGCATGAACTACGGCAACGAGTTCAAGATCATGGGTACGATAGTTCTCTTCATGTGGACGCAGTTGGCGTGAAGCATAAGTTACCACATGTCTATCTTGCATAAGTATGCATCCTAACCCTTGCCGTGAGGCGTCAAAAAAGATCTCGAAATCCTTTTTGGTGTCTGGAGGCGCAAGTACGGGTGCAGAAGTCAATCTTCTTTTTAGCTCTTGAAAGCTTTCCTCGCACTTGGGTGTCCATAGGAATTTCTTATCTTTCTTGAGGAGTTCAGTTAGAGGCTTTGCAACTTTAGAAAAGTTCTCGACGAAGCGGCGGAAATAGCTTGCTAAGCCAAGAAAACTCCTAACTTGCTTAACCGATTCAGGTGGAGTCAAGTCAAGGACGGCCTAAACTCTCTCGGGATTGACAGCAATGCCTTTGGCGTAAATCACGTGGCCTAAGTAGGTCACTTCTGGTATCCAAAATTCACACTTGGAGAATTTAGCATACAAGCGATGCTCTCAAAGTTTCATCAATACCAACCTAAGATGTTCGGCATGTTCTTCTTCGTTCTTCAAGTAGATGAGAATGTCATCAAGATAAACTACAACAAATTTATCTAAGTACTCCATGAAGATCGAATTCATCATGCGCGAGAAAGTGGCGGGGGCATTGGTTAAACCGAAGGACATGACGGTATACTCGTAAAGACCATAACGAGTAGTGAAAGCCGTTTTGGAAATGTCCTCGTTTCGGATTTTGATTTGATGATAACCTAATCTCAAATCCATCTTGGAGAAGACAGAGGATCCATCAAGTTGATCATAAAGATCATTGATCCTGGGCAGTGGGTACTTGTTCTTTATCTTCGCTAGATTTAGCGGGCGATAGTCTAAGCACATCCTTTCTGTTCCATCTTTCTTCGTTACGAACAGAACGGGGCAACCCCATGGCGATGAGCTAGGGAGGATGAAGCATCTTTCCAACAAAGCTTCAAGTTGGATTTTAAGCTCAGCTAACTCATGTGGGGCCATTTTGTATGGGCGTCTGGAAATTGGTGCGGTTCCTGGCATAAGATCCACTATGAACTCTACACATCTGTCGGGTGGCATGCCCGGCAGCTCTTCAGGAAAGACATCCGGGAAGTCACGAACCACCGGAATATCTTCAAGGTCGGGAAGAGGATGCACATTCAAAGAATGCATCTGGGTTCTTGTTCTTGGTGAGGAATAATCTATTGTCTGGCCTGAAGGATGTGTAAGTCTAACTAACTTGGCTTTACAATCAAGAAAAGCATTGTCTTGATAACCAATCCATACCAAGGATGACATCAATGTCTGAAGACTTGAGGGCTATGAGTGAAGCAAGGAATACTAAACCCTCAATTGCAATTTGATTGCCATGGCTTACTCTATTAGTTTGCCACTTGGAACCAGGAGTTTGGATAATCATTGGGGTGAACATTTCATCAAAGGATATCTCATGCCGAAGTGCATAACTCTCCGACATGAATGAGTGAGATGCTCCTGGATCGAAAAGGACAGAAGTGGGAACATAATTGACTGGGAGCGTACCAAGAATGACGTCAGAAGTACCATCAGTCTCCTCAGCTGAGATTTGGTTCACACGTCCAAGACTTGCGGAAGAAGATGGCTTGGTGGTGGAGACCTTCGGGGGTGGCTTGGCACGAACATTGGGGTTCCCTTTGGCATGAGGTGGAGCATTCTGATTTATGGGGCACTCACGAGAATAGTGACCAGGCTGGCCACATCTGAAGCAGGCTACAAAGACAGTGCGGGGAGTTGGGTTGTTAGGTGGAGCTGGATGGAACGGAGCTGGTGGACGAGGCGCCACAAAGGATGGCCTCGGTGGGTTGTTCTGGAGGAACATGCTATTGGGGATCTAGATTTTGCGCTTCTGAGGGCCTGAAATGGATGAACCATCGTCTCTAGGGTGCTTGCGGGAATCCTCGGGAGTGATCATATCCTCCGCCTTGATGGCCTTGTTGACAAGGATCTGGAATGTGGCGAAGTCATGAAGATTGAGCTCACGACGAAGTCCAGAATTGAGTCCCTTGTGGAACCTCTCTTGCTTCTTGGAGTCGGTGGAGACCTCTTCGGCGAGCAAGACGATTGAATTCCTGACTAAACTCATCAACGGACCTTCTTCCTTGGTTGAGATTGCAGAACTCCTCTCTCTTGCGGTCCATGATTCCCTTAGGAATGTGATGCTCGCGAAAAGCATCACATAACTCATTCCACGAAGTCAACTGTCAAGCTGGACGCATGTTCAGAAAGTTCACCCACCAAGAGCTAGCTGCACCCTCGAGGTGGTAGGTGGCATAGTTGACTCTGTCACCATCTGCAACATGTCCAGAATGGAGCTTTCTCTCGATGCTGCGAAGCCAGTCATCAGCGTCAAGGGGCTCAGTGGAATAGCTGAAAACTGGGGGATGAAGCTGGATGAAGTCATTCAACGATACAAGCTCATTTCGCTGCTGGGCAGTGTTTCGAGCAATGACCCCCAACAACTCATGAGAGTCCCTTCGGTTTCTTTCAACCTCCATGAGAACTTGAGCTATCGTGGGTGACGGTGGAAGATTGCCTTCCTCCGGTTCATCCCCACGAGCTTGGGAACGACCAAGGTGGCTACGGGTTCCTTGAGACATCCTGAAGGATAAGATCAATGTCAAAAGATGTTGAATGAGTTTGCAAATGCATCAGATTATGAAGATAACTGGAATGACTCGGACAACATCACGGCTGTAATTGCAAGAGAAAACAATTTTCTTACAACATAGAAACAACACTTACATACGATGTAAGAAATCAGGAAGCATAACAACTAAAGAAAACCGAACACAACTCTCCTACGGCTACAAGGAGGCAATCAACGAGATGTTCTAATAAGACATAGATGAGCCTAGTCCTATCTTCCCATAGAACAAGATGAGGGTGACTTAGAACTCAGAACGATGAAGGTAAGGAGAAAAAAGAAGCCTTACGTTGTTCCCTTATATACCCAGAGTAACTATATAACTATAGAAGGCTATACTCGACTTCGGCCAAGGCTGATAATCCTATAGACAGTCCTGCTCTGATACCAAGTCTGTCGGGACCCGGGGTTAGCGTATGCAAGACTCGCTACCACACAATCATATGGAGAGCCGAGAACCGTACCCACTTGTCTAAGAAGAAAAGGCCAAGCACAGAACGTTCTCGAAAAACATCGAACGTGAGAGGCATCCCATCCAGGCCCGATGATCAACTGAGATGGGTCCTCATCGTACGCACACAAGTCTAAAGGATATGGGTGGTGAACTCCCATACTCATAGACAAGTCGCCTCAACCATACTATCGATTGTATCATAACCCTTACATAGACTTACTCCAGCCCGATCACTTAGTCGGGGTCTAGGGCGGGCTCGATCATACATCAAAGTGTGCCCGTGAAGGAGTCACGAACAATCGCATCGCGATGCCCCAAGCTGCGCACATCTAAGGGCCACTTGGTTTATAAAAGACCGCCAGCCAGATCACTACTAAGGTCTCGAAAACCCATACTAAGACATGCATGTTATAATCATACACGCAGCACACATGTCTAGTATGAACAGCAGGTATCATTGCAATTCTCTACAAAGTGTACAACTTTATTGATAACTCTTACAGAGTGCACACAGAGATCACGAGACCGTGATCCAACATTACATCAAACATGCGGAAGCAAAGTAGGTCTGAGTACAGACAAGTTTAACAAATGGCTTAGAGAAGCCTTATCTATAAACAAGCCCTTCCACGAGGGACCAGTCGTCTGACTGGGACTACAGTAGCTTGATCAGTCGTCGAGCTCCAGGAAGAATCCACCTACGGGGTCAGTGGGTTCATCTAAAACATAGAATAAGCAAACGTGAGTACAAAGTCGTACTCAGCAACACTTACGTAGGAACTATACTACTCATGCACATGTATCAAGGTAAAGGGAGGTGGGGTTCAATGCAGAAGTGCCAACTTTGACTTGGGTAGTCCTGAACTACGAGTACCAGACTTGAGGTAAGAAGCGTACACGAGTCCACTACAATCTCCAACCAAATACACCACTATGGTGCCTTCCTCGACTTCCCCACGAGAAAGCATGCCATAGCACTCACGCTTATCTTGGCAAGTTTTATAATATCCAGTTCAAGTTGTCTAATAATCAAGCTAAGCTTTCCAAGCAGTCCATAACCGTGGACGCGGCTATTCGAATAGTTTTGTTAACCCTGCAGGGGTGTACTACTACACACATGTGTCATCACTTACCGCCTTTTGCGTGTCACCGTTCAAGAGGTGACAGCGAGGATGCCACCACAACACTTCACCCACAGCTCCGTTCTAGTCCAGAGAGTCGCCTATCTGAGGGGGATCCGTATGGAAGTCCGGCCGAGGTTCCAGTACAGCCTCAAACGATGTGTGCAGGGTCCCAAGCCGGTCTTGAAAAGCCGTTCATCCACTTCGCAGACCGTGCCACAACTCTACAAGAGCTCTGGACTACTGCGACCTCTGGGGTTCAGACGGGGTGAGGTACTAGGATGAGAGGGGTCAGTGTGCCCAATGTGTGGTTGGACTCTTCTTCTTGGATCACCACACAAGAACTCGGACTTAAGGCGGTGTTCAACGAGACAACCCACTGTGTACTCCTACGCAGCCTCTCATCGTTCACCTTATATTAGGGTAGATTCACCAACACATTTCCACCATCATCAACATGATCACTACCATCCCGACTCACAAAAAAGTAACCTCATTGTAACTCTAAGCATGTAATAAGCAGTAACAGTTGCAGGGGCCACATGATATCAACCAACTCCTACATCTGCTAGGATTGTGGTTTGCTTACTACTGTGACAAAATGATAGGTCATGCAAATGATATGGGTTCAACTATGCGGTAGAATCGATAACAAGGTGATCATCCTATTTCATGCATAAGCGAGACTGAGAGGGAAATGGGTTTTTATCGACATGATCAATGGGGGGGGTTGCTTGCCTTGCTGACGAGGTTCAGTCACGGGGTCTTCAACGAAGGGGGTGATCTCGGGTTCCGGCTCCACCTCTATCCGAGCAAACAATAGAAACAAAGTGAGCAACATAATGTACAATGCACAAGCACATGATCAAATGTTATAACATGGTGTAAGGGGTGTTGATGTGTTGTCAATTCCATTTAAATGGAGTGTATTGCAATTGAGTTGCAAATTCAAACTCCATATGATTTATGGATTAATTTCAAATGCATTTGAATCCATGAATGTTCATTTGAAATGGTTGAGCATGAAGTGATGTTGTAAAGGTGAGGTACAGTCTCTGATGTGTGGATGAAACCATTTAAAAGAAGTGTGTTGCAAAGTCATTTGCGAAATAACTCCAAATTTGAATTCAAAAGAATGCCATATGCATGTTTGCTACTGTTCACCTATTTTAAAATGGTCACACATAGAAACAAGTTGCATATTCACAATTCTTGCATTTTTCTGATAATTTTAGACATATTATTTGCTACATTTGGAGTTACGATGAATTTTCTATGAATTTCCAAAGTTTGAAGTATTTTCTACCAATTTCTGAATTGATTTAAATAGAAAAGCTATTACTGCATCAGCATGAGGTCATGCTGACGTCAGGGGGCCTCTGACCACTGGGACCCACATGTCAGTGGTTGTTCTGTTAATTAAAACGATTTAAATCAATTTGAGTTAACAGAGGGGATTAAGCAGGGGCTGGGCTCACATGTCAGTGTGACTGGGGGTGGGTCCAGGGTGTTAATTAACTCGGGGGTTAGGGTGCTAATGGCCTCGCCGGCTCGGGCACGCCGGAGCTCTCTCCGGAGCTTCTGTTTCGGCACGGGAGCAGGATATGGAGGCACTGGGAGGTTGCTACGGGCCGTGATGAGGACATCTCTACTAATGTTACACCCACATCTTCACCAACTACACATACTGGACCAGTTACTAGAGCACGCGCACGTCAACTAAATTATCAGGTACTTTCGTTTCTTGCGAATCCTTCTAATGTTCAGGAACATATGATGCTGCCTAAATTAGATACTTTTGTTTGTCTTATGAATGAAGGACCTAGCATGGATAAGAAGGATGGTCATTGGAGTGGGATCAAGCATGGAGAAGGAGGTGTGCGCGCGGGAAAGGACAATGGAGCTTCCAGTGGTGATTTTCGCACTTTGAGGCCACCATAAGGCGTGCATGAAGACCTGGACGAGAGACACAAGACGCCACATTAATATTTTCGTCCAAGGGTTATTATAGGTGTTGCGTCACCTTATTATTGGGCCAGGCCCATGTAATTTCGAAATACACTTAATAGGCTATTTTTTAGAGTCCGTATGTGTGGGGAAACCGAGTTAGGGTTGTTTTCGGACCCCTCCTCCAAGGGGCCACGAAATTCCCCTCTGTTCCCCCATATATACAGCCCTTAGGGCGTCGTTTAGACTTGGGTTTTAATTAGATTTAAGTTAGCCATAGCCGCAACTTCGAGCTCTTCGTTTGTGTCATCCGACCAGGCCAAGACCTCATTGGAACCCCAACTTTCGTAATCATTCATCTTATATTCGCAATATCCAGATTGCAATTCTTAGTTTTTGCTTGTTCTTCGATTGCTTGCAGGAATTAGACCTTCGTGGTCAGGTTGATCGTGCATCCGCGGGATCAATAACCTCTCGGAGTTGGTTTAGCGATCGCTAAGGCGCAACGTCTTCGCACGTTCGTAGTCGGATCGTGAAAGTCGTCTCCACCATAATCGATCTCCACCATCTCATCGAAACATCGGGACACCTTCGCCTCTATCAAGTGGTATCAGATTTCCAGGTTGCTCCGTGAGATTTACCAGTTTTCGTAGTCTAGATTGGTTCTGTTCTTCATACCTACAGTCCACGAAAAAGCCAAAAAAAATTAGGGTTAGATCATCACGTCCCAAAACAGTCCGAGCCTTTGTCCAGTTTTCTTTACAGTGGTTTGCTTTGTTGAATTTAGGGTTGCATCGTTGTGTCGAGTTGCTGATCTTAGCGTCTAGTTCCCTTAGAGTTTCGAGTTCTGATCACAGTTTGTCACACCGCCGCCGCACAGTAGTACACCGCCACGTTTCCGCCAATCCGAGTCCAGATACACCACCACGTTCCGCCAAGTCGAGTCCATATACAGCACCACGACCTACCAATCCGAGTTGAGTTCCATCACCTGTTCGGTTTGTGATCTCTCCGTAGCCAGATTAGTTTTGATTTGATTAGAGTCGGATTTCACCAATCTTTTGTCGTACGTAGAAGGAGGTGATTTCCAAAAAAAATAAAAAAAATAATTCGGAGTCTGGCACGCTTTTCAGAGCAGTTTTTAGGCCAAAAATTTCGGGGGTAAAATATTTTCGTGCCCATAGGTTCCTTAGGTCCAGAAACTCATTTTGAGACGTTCGCCACCATAGTGATTTTTTCGCACTTTTTCAGTCACCGCAGTCCCGCATCGCAAAAAAAAAAGAAGAAAAAAAAAGAGATTTTTTTTTCAGAGTGTGCTTCTCAGTTGATTACGTGCCGCGCCGTGCTTTCGTTGGTGTTTTAGGCTCGCGTCTCTAGTACGGTCTAGCCTAGGATCAGCACAGTACCGACGTTGAGTGTTTATTCAACTTTGCATCTCTGTTTTGATTACTGTTGAGCTTTTTGCTACCATATTTGTCAAGCCTACCTACAGCTCCACATATATTCTACTTCGTGCGGTTGACACCTCCTGGCCATCGCTCTACCACATCTCTGAGAGTTTTGACCCGTTGGTTGTACATCACCACCTGCTGCTAGGTAAGAATCGGTAAGAACGAAAGAAAAGCTTGACGGATTTGTGCTTTCCACCACCCCACATCCCATTAGTAGAAGTAGGATCATATTTCTGTGTGTTTTCTATTTCTTCTAACCATGCCAGGATCCCATGATGAAGTGGCGCGGGATGCACCCGATTGGGAGAATATGACAAACAAAGCGTTACATGATAAATTTGCACAAATGATGTCTGAACAGGTGAATGACATCGAGAACAGATTTACAGAGGCGATTGATGGTGTGGAGAAGATGATCGACACCAAGCTCGACGCCAAGTTTACTGAGTTGCTCGCACGCCTACCTGCACAGCCTGCGGCCGCTCCAGCACAACCACCGCTACCACGACGTGCACGACGTATTCTATTTCCGGGCAGACAAGCTGTTGGTGCTCCTGCGGCTGCTGCAGTTGCGGCTACTGCTGCTGCTTCTGACGTTGGCCAGGACGACAACTACGAGGGTGATTACGAGGAGGAGGTGGAACAGGAAGCGGCCTATGAGCAGCCAGCTGGGCGTCCACGTCCCAACATTCGCCACGGTCGACACCAACCACCCCCTCAGGTACGCGATGATGAACATGTGCCTAAACTTAAATTGAATCTTAAGCCGTTTGAGGGTAGATATATTCCTGATGCTTATCTTACTTGGGAGTTAGAAACTGAACAACGCTTTACATGTTTACAATATCCTGAGAATAGACGTGTTACTGCTGCTGTTTGTGAATTCAAGGGTTTTGCATCTATTTGGTGGTCTGAACATTGTAGATTGCATGCTAATAATATTCCAGCTATTTGGGCTGCTTTAAAGATGCTATGCGTACTCGCTGGGTTCCTCCTTATTATCAACGTGAATTGCTACAAAAATTACAGCGTTTGAGACAAGGAAAAAATTCTGTAGAGGAATATTATCAAGAATTACAAACTGGATTGATTAGATGTGGCCTAGTAGAGGATAATGAAGCTATGTTTGCACGTTTTATAGGTGGCTTAAACAGGGAGATACAAACTATTCTAGAATACAAGGACTATGCTACTATTACTCGTTTGTTTCATCTTGCTTGTAAAGCTGAACGTGAAGTGCAGGATCGACAGGCCGCTACGAGACCTAACTTTTCTGCAGGACGAAATACATCATGGACATCGCGTGGACCTTCTACATCCACACGTCCTGCTGCACCACCATCTACTTCAGCCGCTCATTCTTACAGGGAGCCACCAAAACAGCCAGCGCCACCATTCAAGGGTGCACAGAGTGGTCCAGCGGCGAGTTCTTCTTCATCCATGGCTTCCACAGGGCAAACACGAGATCGTGATATTAAATGTCGCAGGTGCCAAGGTGGAGGTCACTTCGCAAAAGACTGTCCCTCCAAGCGTGTGATGATTATTACGGCGGATGGTGGGTATGAGTCAGCGAGTGACTATGATGAGGAGACTTTAGTTCTCATTGCTCATGAGGAACAGGGTGCCCATGATGATGCTCATGATATAGAGTATATGGCTCCTGATGATGCAGATAAATATGCTAGTTTGGTTGCTCAACGTGTGTTAAGTGTGCAGGTAACGAAGGCTGAGCAAAACCAGAGGCATAATTTGTTCCACACAAAGGGAGTGGTGAAAGAACGTTCGGTTCGCATCATCATTGACGGAGGGAGTTGCAACAACTTGGCTAGCATGGAGTTGGTGGAGAAGCTATCTCTCACCACAAGACCACACCCCCATCCTTACTATATTCAGTGGTTTAACAATAGTGGTAAGATTAAGGTAACGCGTTCTGTTCGTGTGCACTTTAGCATTGCTGCATATGCTGATTATGTTGATTGTGATGTGGTACCCATGCAAGCATGCTCTCTTTTACTTGGTAGACCATGGCAATTTGATAGGAATGTTGTACACCATGGTAGGACAAATCAGTTTACTCTGGTTCATCAGGATAAAACTATTGCTTTACTTCCAATGTCTCCTGAACAAATTGTGAAAGATGATCTTGCTAGAGCTAGTAAAGCTAAACAGGAGAAAAATAAGAGTGAGAATGAGATAGCAGCTAAAGAATTTGAGCAACAACATAAGACTAATAGCAAATCTTCTTCTGCTGTTTCTAATGAAATAAAATTGACTAGTCCAACTTTGCTTGCTACTAAGGTTGATATTTCAGATTTGGATGTTAGTCAATATGTGTGCTATGCTTTTGTGTGCAAAGAAGCTTTGTTTTCATTTGAGGAATTGCCTCCTTCTTTGCCTCCTGTTGTCACTGACCTTTTGCAGGAGTTTATTGACGTCTTTCCACAAGACGTACCACCGGGATTACCACCTATTCGAGGGATTGAGCATCAGATTGACTGAATTCCCGGTGCTTCGCTGCCCAACCGTGCGCCATACCGTACCAATCCGGAGGAGACGAAGGAGATTCAGCGTCAAGTACAAGAGCTACTCGACAAAGGTTACATACGTGAATCCCTTAGTCCTTGTGCTGTTCCTGTTATATTAGTGCCTAAAAAGGATGGAACTTGGCGTATGTGTGTTGATTGTAGAGCCATTAATAATATTACTATTCGTTATCGTCATCCTATTCCTAGGTTAGATGATATGCTTGATGAATTAAGTGGCTCTACCATGTTTTCCAAAGTTGATTTGCGTAGTGGATACCATCAAATTCGCATGAAATTAGGGGATGAATGGAAAACGGCATTTAAAACTAAGTTTGGATTATATGAGTGGTTAGTCATGCCTTTTGGGTTAACTAATGCACCTAGCACTTTCATGAGATTAATGAAAGAGGTTTTACGTGCTTTCATTGGACGATTTGTGGTAGTCTATTTTGATGATATACTGATTTATAGCAAATCTTTGGAGGAACATTTGGATCATTTAGGTGCTGTTTTTATTGCTCTACGTAATGCACATTTGTTTGGTAACCTTGGGAAGTGCACCTTTTGCACCGACCGAGTATCGTTTCTTGGCTATGTTGTTACTCCGCAGGGAATTGAAGTTGATAAAGCCAAGATCGAGGCGACTGAGAGTTGGCCGCAGCCCAAAACGGTCACACAAGTGAGAAGTTTTCTTGGCCTCGCTGGATTCTATAGGCGTTTTGTGAGAGATTTCAGCACCATTGCTGCACCTCTCAATGAGCTTACACGCAAGGATGTGCCTTTTACTTGGGGTACCGCACAGGAAGAAGCCTTCACGGTATTGAAAGATAAGTTAACACATGCTCCTTTGCTCCAACTTCCTGATTTTAATAAGACTTTTGAGCTTGAATGCGATGCTAGTGGGATTGGTTTGGGAGGTGTGTTATTACAAGATGCTAAACCTGTTATATACTTTTCTGAAAAATTGAGTGGGCCTAGTCTGAACTATTCTACTTATGATAAGGAATTATATGCTCTTGTTCGGACATTAGAAACTTGGCAACATTATTTATGGCCCAAAGAATTTGTTATACATTCTGATCATGAATCTTTGAAACACATAAGAAGCCAAGCAAAACTTAATCGTAGACATGCTAAGTGGGTTGAATTTATTGAGACTTTCCCTTATGTCATTAAACACAAGAAGGGGAAAGATAATATTATTGCTGATGCTTTGTCTCGTCGTTATACTATGCTTTCACAACTTGACTTCAAGATATTCGGTTTAGAGACACTCAAAGATCCATATGTACATGATGCGGAATTGAAAGATGTATTGCAGAATTGTAGAGAGGGTAGAACATGGAACAAGTTTGTGCTTAATGATGGTTTTGTGTTCCATTCTAACAAGCTATGCATTCCAGCTAGCTCTATTCGTCTTTTGTTGTTGCAGGAGGCGCATGGAGGAGGATTAATGGGACACTTTGGCGTGAAGAAGACGGAGGATGTACTTGCTACACATTTCTTTTGGCCAAAGATGAGACGGGATGTTGAGCGTTTTGTTGCTCGCTGCACTACATGTCAAAAAGCTAAGTCACGACTCAATCCTCATGGTTTATACATGCCTTTACCTGTACCTAGTGTTCCGTGGGAGGACATATCCATGGACTTTGTTTTAGGCTTGCCTCGAACAAAGAAGGGGAGGGATAGCATATTTGTTGTCGTGGATAGATTTTGTAAGATGGCACATTTTATACCATGTCATAAAAGCGATGATGCTGCTAATGTTGCTGATTTATTCTTTCGTGAGATTATTCGCTTACATGGTGTGCCCAATACTATTGTCTCGGATCGTGATACTAAGTTTCTTAGCCATTTTTGGAGATGCTTATGGGCTAAGTTGGGGACTAAACTACCTTTTAGTACTACTTGTCATCCCCAAACTGATGGACAAACTGAAGTAGTCAATAGGACTTTGTCTACTATGCTGAGGGTTGTTTTAAAGAGTAACTTGAAAATGTGGGAAGAATGTTTACCTCATATTGAATTTGCTTATAATCGTTCATTTCATTCTACCACTAAAATGTGCCCTTTTGAGATTGTTTATGGTTTTCTACCTCGTGCACCTATTGATTTGCTGCCTCTTCCATCTTCGGAGAAGGTTAATTTTGATGCTAAGCAACGTGCTGAATTGATATTAAAAATGCATGAGTTAACTAAAGAAAACATTGAGAAAATGAATGCTAGATACAAGCTTGCTGGTGATAAGGGTAGAAAGCATGTTGTGTTTGAACCAGGAGATCTTGTTTGGTTACATCTACGTAAAGATAGGTTTCCTGATTTGCGCAAGTCTAAGTTAATGCCACGAGCTGATGGTCCCTTTAAGGTTTTACAGAAAATTAATGATAATGCATATAAACTTGAGCTACCTGCAGATTTTGGGGTTAGTCCCACATTTAACATTGCAGATTTGAAACCTTATTTGGGAGAAGATGATGAGCTTCCGTCGAGGACGACTTCAATTCAAGAAGGGGAGGACGATGAGGACATCTCTACTAATGTTACACCCACATCTTCACCAACTACACATACTGGACCAGTTACTAGAGCACGCGCACGTCAACTAAATTATCAGGTACTTTCGTTTCTTGCGAATCCTTCTAATGTTCAGGAACATATGATGCTGCCTAAATTAGATACTTTTGTTTGTCTTATGAATGAAGGACCTAGCATGGATAAGAAGGATGGTCATTGGAGCGGGATCAAGCATGGAGAAGGAGGTGTGCGCGCGGGAAAGGACAATGGAGCTTCCAGTGGTGATTTTCGCACTTTGAGGCCACCATAAGGCATGCATGAAGACCTGGACGAGAGACACAAGACGCCACATTAATATTTTCGTCCAAGGGTTATTATAGGTGCTGCGTCACCTTATTATTGGGCCAGGCCCATGTAATTTCGAAATACACTTAATAGGCTATTTTTTAGAGTCCGTATGTGTGGGGAAACCGAGTTAGGGTTGCTTTAGGACCCCTCCTCCAAGGGGCCACGAAATTCCCCTCTGTTCCCCCATATATACAGTCCTTAGGGCGTTGTTTAGACTTGGGTTTTAATTAGATTTAAGTTAGCCATAGCCGCAACTTCGAGCTCTTCGTTTGTGTCATCCGACCAGGCCAAGACCTCATTGGAACCCCAACTTTCGTAATCATTCATCTTATATTCGCAATATCCAGATTGCAATTCTTAGTTCTTGCTTGTTCTTCGATTGCTTGCAGGAATTAGACCTTCGTGGTCAGGTTGATCGTGCATCCGCGGGATCAATAACCTCTCGGAGTTGGTTTAGCGATCGCTAAGGCGCAACGTCTTCGCACGTTCGTAGTCGGATCGTGAAAGTCGTCTCCACCATAATCGATCTCCACCATCTCATCGAAACATCGGGACACCTTCGCCTCTATCAGGCCGTCCGCGTTTAGTGGCGTGAGCTGGAGCTCAAGGAGAGGCTCGGGGCCATGGCTATGTCGAACGGCGTGGCGTGCTGGCCACTTTCCACGGCGAGCGGGCGAAAGAAGCCACGGGTTGGAGCTCGGCTAGAGGGGAAAGGCGCGCGTGCTCACCCTGAAGACGAAGATGAGGGCAGCGTCGTCGTGGATGAGCTTGGAGGCGAGTAATCGCTCCCCGGAGTCGAAGGCGGCCGGCGGCTAGGTCTTGGAGCTGGCGTCGCGTAGGTGACCCGTCGGCTTCGATTGAGAGCTTGACTCGACGGAGAAGAGGGCGGCCGACGTGCTGGACAAGGTGGCGAGGGAGGAGGAGCTCTCTGGCCATGGTGGCGCGTCGCGGTGCTCCGGCGGGGCGCTCGGTTCTTCGCGATTCTCACCGGAGACGAAGGGGAAAAAGTCCAGAGGGGGGGAAAGTGGAAGGGGGCTTCAAGGCCGTCTCCGTGGCGTGATTTGGAGCCCTGGGAGGGTCCAGGCAGGCAGATAGGAGGCTGCCGGCGATGGCATGCCCTCCAGCGAGCTGCTTGCCTCGCTGGGGGCAGACGACAAGGCTGGGAAGCGGGCCTGGGATGTGGTGCGGTAAGTTGGGCCGGGGAGGCCCAGGTAAGTGGGCTACTTTCTTCTTTTCCTTTTTCTTTCTGTTTTTCTTCTGCAATTTGTTTTACCTTGCTAAAAAAAATAGCAAAGTATTTTTATAAATCCTCAAAATATTTATATGGCGTCAAAATAAAAATAGCTAGCCACTTATAAAGTTTGGGCATTTTTAGAATTCAAATAATTTGAACTTTAATTCAAATAGGGTTTAAATTTAAATACATGCTCCTGTTTGAATATTTGAAAAATCCATGAGCATGGGATTGCTACCACATCACTTGAAATGTGATCACACTCATTTATGAGACTTTTCAAAAATGCAAAAGGAATTTTTGGAGCAACTTTTTATCTGGCCATTTGAATTAAATTTATCTGGGGGGTGTTCTCTCTCCCATTTCAATTTCTTTTGAATTTTTTTAACATGATGCAAAAGCGCACTTGAACCCTAGAACATACCTAAACTTGGGTTGTCACAGCCCATTCCACGAAAAGACCCGTGGCTTCTCGGTTTCTCAGGAAGCGCTCGAGCAGGAAACTGGTTACCACTCGAATTGGATGCGCCTGGAAATAGTGCCTAATCTTCCGGGAAGCTATGAGCACCCAAAAAAGTATCTTCTGGATCAGAGGTACCGGCGTCTCGCATCCAGGAGGAGAGTGCTTATGAAGTAGACTAGCTTCTGGGTTTTCCTCCTGGAAGGAACCTTGGCCGCGTGGGCTCCGGCGGCAGGAGATGATCCCTCGGAATTTCTTGCTTCAGGTGGGGGTCCACCGCCTTCTTCCTCAATGTCGCGCTCGACCATCAATGCTCCGCTTACCACCTGATATGTTGCCGAGATGTACAACAGCAGGGGTTTGCGTGGGCGTGGTTGATGAGGACATCCCTACTAATGTTACACCCACATCCTCACCAACTACACATATTGGACCAGTTACTAGAGCACGCGCACGTCAGCTAAATTATCAGGTACTCTCGTTTCTTTCGAATCCTTCTAATGTTCATGAACATATGATGCTGCCTAAATTAGATACATTTGTTTTGCTTATGAATGAAGGACCTAGCATGGACCAGAAGGACGGGCATTGGAGCGGGATCAAGCATGGAGAAGATGGTGCGCGCGCGGGAAAGGACAATGGAGTTTCCAGTGGTGATTATCGCACTTTGAAGCCACCATAAGGCGTGCATGAAGGCTTGGACGAAATACACAAGATGCCACTTCATTATTTTCGACCAAGGGCAGCTATAGGTCCTGCGTCACCTTAATATTGGGCTGGGCCCATGTAATTTCGAAATACTACTTTATAGGCTGTTTTTAGAGTCCGTATGTGTGGGGAAACCGAGTTAGGGTTGTTTTCGGACCCCACATCCAAGGGGTCACGAAAATCCCCTCTATTCCCCCATATATACAGCCCTTAGGGCGTCGTTTAGACTTGGGTTTTAATTAGATTTAAGTTAGCCATAGCCGCAACTTCGAGTTCTTCGTTTGTGTCATCCGACCAGGCCAAGACCGCATTGGAACCCCAAATTTCGTTAATCATTCATCTTATATTCGCAATATCCAGATTGCAATTCTTAGTTCTTGCTTGTTCTTTCGATTGCTTGCAGGAATTAGACCTTCGTGGTCAGGTTGATCGTGCATCCGCGGGATCAATAACCTCTCGGAGTTGGTTTAGCGATTGCTAAGGCGCAACGTCTTCGCACGTTCGTAGTCGGGTCGTGAAAGTCTACTCCACCATAATCGATCTCCATCATCTCATCGAAACATCGGGACACCTTCGCCTCTATCAAGCGGTATCAGTTTCTAGGTTGCTCGGTGAGATTTACCAGTTTTTCGTAGTCTAGATTGGTTCTGTTCTTCATACCTACAGTCCATGAAAAAGCCAAAAAAAATTAGGGTTAGATCATCACGTCCCACGACAGTCCTAGCCTTTGTCCAGTTTTCTTTACAGTTGTTTGCTTTGTTGAATTTGCGGTTGCATCGTTGTGTCGAGTTGCTGATCTTAGCGTCTAGTTCCATAGAGTTTCGAGTTCTAATCACAGTTTGTCACGCCGCCGCACAGTAGTACACCACCACGTTTCCGCCAATCCGAGTCCAGATACACCACCACGTTCCGCCAATCCGAGTCCATATACACCACCACGACCTACCGATCCGAGTTGAGTTCCATCACCCGTTCGGTTTGTGATCTCTCCGTAGCCAGATTAGTTTTGAGTTGATTAGAGTCGGATTTCACCAATATTTTGTCGTACGTAGAAGGCAGTCCAAAAAAAAAGAGTCTGGCACGCTTTCCAGAGCAGTTTTTAGGCCAAAAATTTCAAGGGTGAAAAAATTTCGTGCCCATACCTTCCTTAGGTCCAGAAACTCATTTTGAGACGTTCGCTACAATAGTGATTTTTTCGCACTTTTTCAGCCACCGCAGTCCAGCATCGCAAAAAAAAAGTAAAAAAAAAGAGAGAAAAAGAAATCAGAGTGTGCTTCTCAGTTGTTTACGTGCCGCGCCGTGCTTTCGTTGGTGTTTTAGGCTCGCATCTCTAGTACGGTCTAGCCTAGGATCAGCACAGTACCGACGTTGAGTGTTTATTCAGCTTTGCATCTCTGTTTTGATTACTGTTGTGCTTTTGCTACCATACTTGTCAGCCTTCCTACAAATCCACATATTTTCTACATCGTGCGTTTTGCCACCTCCTGGCCATCGCTCTACCACATCTCCGAGAGTTTTGACCCGTTGGTTGTACATCACCACCTGCTGCTAGGTAAGAATCGGTAAGAACGAAAGAAAAGCTTGACGGATTTCTGCTTGCCACCACCCCACATCCCATTAGTAGAAGTAGGATCATATTTCTGTGTGTTTTCTATTTCTGCTAACCACGCCAGGATCACATGATGAAGTGGCGCGGGATGCGCCCGATTTGGAGAACATGACAAACAAGGAGCTACATGATAAATTTGCACAAATGATGTCTGAACAGGTGAATGCCATCGAGAACAGATTTACAGAGGCGATTGATGGCGTGGAGAAGATGATCGACACCAAGCTCGACGCCAAGTTTACTGAGTTGATCGCACGCCTACCTACACAGCCTGCTGCCGCTCCAGCACAGCCACCACCACCACGACATGCACGACGTATTCTGTTTCCGGGCGAACAAGCTGCTGGTATTGGTGCTCCTCCTGCTGCTGCAGTTGCTGCTACTGCTGCTGCTTCTGACGTCGGCCAGGACGACAACTACGAGGGTGATTACGAGGAGGAGGTGGAACAGGAAGCGGCCTATGAGCAGCCAGCTGGACGTCCACGTCCCAACATTCGCCACGGTCGACACCAACCACCCCCTCAGGTACGCGATGATGAATATGTGCCTAAACTTAAATTGAATCTTAAGCCATTTGAGGGTAGATATATTCCTGATGCTTATCGTACTTGGGAGTTAGAAACTGAACAACGCTTTACATGTTTACAATATCCTGAGAATAGACGTGTTACTGCTGCTGTTTGTGAATTCACGGGGTTTGCATCTATTTGGTGGTCTGAACATTGTAGATTGCATGCTAATAATATTCCAACTACTTGGGCTGCTTTAAAAGATTATATGCGTACTCGCTGGGTTCCTCCTTATTATCAACGTGAATTGCTACAAAAATTACAGCGTTTGAGACAAGGAAAAAATTCTGTAGAGGAATATTATTAGGAATTACAAACTGGATTGATTAGATGTGGCCTAGTAGAGGATAATGAAGCTATGCTTGCACGTTTTATGGGTGGCTTAAACAAGGAGATACAAACTATTCTAGAATACAAGGACTATGCTACTATCACTCGTTTGTTTCATCTTGCTTTTAAAGCTGAACGTGAAGTGCAGGATCGACAGGCCACTACGAGACCTAACTTTTCTGCAGGACGAAATACATCATGGACATCGCGTGGAGCTTCTACATCCACACGTCCTGCTGCCCCACCATCTACTTCAGCCGCTCATTCTTACAGGGAGCCACCAAAACAGCCAGCGCCACCATTCAAGGGTGCACAGAGTGGTCCAGCGGCGAGTTCTTCTTCATCCATGGCTTCCACAGGGCAAACACGAGATCGTGATATTAAATGTCGCAGGTGCCAAGGTGGAGGTCACTTCTGATAGAGGCGAAGGTGTCCCGATGTTTCGATGAGATGGTGGAGATCGATTATGGTGGAGACGACTTTCACGATCCGACTACGAACGTGCGAAGACCTTGCGCCTTAGCGATCGCTAAACCAACTCCGAGAGGTTATTGATCCCGCGGATGCACGATCAACCTGACCACGAAGGTCTAATTCCTGCAAGCAATCGAAGAACAAGCAAGAACTAAGAATTGCAATCTGGATATTGCGAATATAAGATGAATGATTACGAAAGTTGGGGTTCCAATGAGGTCTTGGCCTGGTCGGACGACACAAACGAAGAACTCGAAGTTGCGGCTATGGCTAACTTAAATCTAATTAAAACCCAAGTCTAAACGACGCCCTAAGGGCTGTATATATGGGGGAACAGAGGGGATTTTCGTGACCCCTTGGAGGTGGGGCCCGAAAACAACCCTAACTCGGTTTCCCCACACATACGGACTCTAAAAACAGCCTATAATGTGGTATTTCGAAATTATATGGGCCCAGCCCAATATTAAGGTGACGCAGCACCTATAATTGCTCTTGGACGAAAATAATGAAGTGGCATCTCGTGTATTTCGTCCAAGCCTTCATGCATGCCTTATGATGGCTTCAAAGTGCGAAAATCCCCACTGGAAGCTCCATTGTTATTTCCCGCGCGCGCACCTTCTTCTCCATGCTTGATCCCGCTCCAATGACCGTCCTTCTTGTCCATGCTAGGTCCTTTATTCATAAGCAAAACAAAAGTATCTAATTTAGGCAGCATGATATGTTCATGAACATTAGAAGGATTCGCAAGAAACGAAAGTACCTGATAATTTAGTTGACGTGCACGTGCTCTAGTAACTGGTCCAGTATGTGTAGTTGGTGAAGATGTGGGTGTAACATTAGTAGAGATGTCCTCATCATCTTTAACTGGTCCAGTATGTGTAGTTGGTGAAGATGTGGGTGTAACATTAGTAGAGATGTCCTCATCATCTTTAACTGGTCCAGTATGTGTAGTTGGTGAAGATGTGGGTGTAACATTAGTAGAGATGTCCTCATCAACTTCGCCAAAGACTGTCCCTCCAAGCGTGTGATGACTATTACGGCGGATGGTGGGTATGAGTCAGCGAGTGACTATGACGAGGAGACTTTAGTTCTCATTGCTCATGAGGAACAGGGTGCCCATGATGATGCTTATGATATAGAGTATATGGCTCCTGATGATGCAGATAAATATGCTAGTTCGGTTGCTCAACGTGTGTTAAGTGTGCAGGTAACGAAGGCCGAGCAAAACCAGAGGCATAATTTGTTCCACACAAAGGGAGTGGTGAAAGAACGTTCGGTTCGCATCATTATTGACGGAGGGAGTTGCAAAAACTTGGCTAGCATGGAGTTTGTGGAGAAGCTATATCTCACCACAAGACCACACCCCCATCCGTACTATATTCAGTGGTTTAACAATAGTGGTAAGATTAGGGTAACGTGTTCTGTTCGTGTGCACTTTAGCATTGCTGCATATGCTGATTATGTTGATTCTGATGTGGTACCCATGCAAGCATGCTCTCTTTTACTTGGTAGACCATGGCAATTTGATAGGAATGTTGTACACAATGGTAGGACAAATCAGTTTACTCTGGTTCATCAGGATAAAAATATTGCTTTACTTCCTATGTCTCCTGAACAAATTGTGAAAGATGATCTTGCTAGAGCTAGTAAAGCTAAACAGAAGAAAAATAAGAGTGAAAATGAGATAGCAGCTAAAGAATTTGAGCAACAACATAAGACTAATAGCAAATCTTCTTCTGCTGTTTCTAATGAAGTTAAATTGACTAGTCCAACTTTGCTTGCTACTAAGGTTGATATTTCGGATTTGGATGTTAGTCAATATGTGTGCTATGCTTTTGTGTGCAAAGAAGCTTTGTTTTCATTTGAGGAATTGCCTCCTTCTTTGCCTCCTGTTGTCACTGACCTTTTGCAGGAGTTTATTGACGTCTTTCCACAAGACGTGCCACCGGGATTACCACCTATTCGAGGGATTGAGCATCAGATTGACTTAATTCCCGGTGCTTCGCTGCCTAACCGTGCGCCATACCGTACCAATCCGGAGGAGACGAAGGAGATTCAGCGTCAAGTACAAGAGCTACTCGACAAAGGTTACATACATTAACCCCTTAGTTGATGAGGACATCCCTATTGACAAGCCATCCCCAACTCTTCATGAAGCACAAGCTAATGAAATCAGAATTGGACCTATTACAAGAGCCCGTGCAAAGCTAATAGAACAACAGGTGAACTTGCTCTTAATAGAATCTGATGTTTTGCTTAATAAGAATTTTATACTGCCTGAATCCTTGTTTGTATGCATGATCATATATCAAGAACAAGGACAAGCTACATTGGAAGAAGAACCTCAAGAAGAAAAGGCCAGGAAGAACCAAGCTTCAGGCCGCGGTACTACCGCGCCACGGTACTACCGGGCCTACTACCGCACGTACTACCGGGCAAACAGAAGGTTTACGGTAGTCCTTACTGTACTACCGTCCCTACTACCGCGCTGGTCAGGAGAGATGCGGAAGTGGTTACGGTAGTAGCCGCGGTACTACCGCGCCAATCACGGTACTACCGTGCTGCCTGCGCGCAGAAACGGGCCTACGGCCCCTGTATCCGAGTTTGGACCTCCTTAGACTATAAATACAAGTCCCCCTACGAGTTTTAGAGTCAGACCACGTTTAGATAAACCCTAGTTCCTGAGAATTGCTCCAAGCATTCATCTTGAATCAAATACTTCAATTCGTATCGATCTGAAGTGTTGCTACTGCAAGTCTTGTGTGATCTGTTGTTCCACTGGGAATTAGTAGATTGCAAATTACTGTCTCGTGGTCGACGGCTACGTTGCGCAAGTGTGTGAAGTTGTGAATATCCAAAGGGTAGAAAGCTGTCGCATTGGCAACAGAGATCTAGCGAGGAGAGTTCATCGGCTACCCACAAGTTATCTATCATCGCCCCATATTCACCGTTCGCTTACTGAGAAGATCGGGCCACCCCTTATCATCTTGGTATCAGATTTCCAGTGTTCCCTCGGTAAGCATCCACCAAATCCCCCATCGATCGTTTTGTTTCGTCCTATCCAGAAAAAACCATACAAACATATTAGGGTTTAGTGTTTTTGCCATAACCTAGAGTGCATCTTTTCCAAGTTTTAGTTGCTGATCGTCGTCCAGTTTGCGTAACTTGTTTTTGATCGAGTCTTAGCTTTCCTATTTTTTGTGTCTCACAAGTCGGAGTGTCTTTATCGTGTTAGATTGGTTTGTGTCGAGTTAGTTTGTTTTCGTTATCTTTTATCCCTCAATTTGTGTCTCCGTTTGATAGCCATAGTTAGCTTTTCTTTGGTGTCGCACTTTCCTATTGAGACTAGGATATCTTTGCTCTTCGGGCTGCTCCTATAGGTTTTGAAGTGCATCAAGTGGTTTGTGCAAAGTTGAGTTGGGTTGCTGTTTACTTCAGTTGAGTCAGAAAAGTAAAAAAAAAAAGAGAACGAGAAAAGAGGAAAAAAGGAAAGAGTTGAGCAAAAAGCCTAGCAAAAAGAGACAGAAAAGGCAAAGTTGATTACATATTTTGTGCAGCCTTGAGTTCCTTTTTCTCCCACGTTCATAGCACTCGTAGATTGAGCAATCTTGTGCCCGTACACTTTGAGCTTTTGCTAGAATTTCTCTCTTGTGCAATTGCAACACGAGCATTACTCCACCACACATATTGTGCCCTCAATTTAATAGTCGCTTTTTCCCAGTTGTTCTCCACCGCGTGTGTTCCCGTAGAACTTCTTGGCATACGATCAGCACTAGGATTTGTGAATTGGTGTAGTTAGGGTACCATACCTATAGCCCCACCACATATATCCTGCTTTGTCGTGTGTTCACTCTTTTACTCGGGTATTCACTTCATCACATCCGTGCACTAGTCCTCCATCCGAACGGGTACGCATTACTATTCACTTTGGAACGGTAAGATTCACCTTTTCTTGTCAGTTTTGAGTGAGTTGTGAGTGTCCACCAACAGATTTTGATTTAGTGCACTAACCTACTAATCATGTCTCAAAGTGGTTTTGATGTGATGCAAAAACAGGACAATGATGCGCCAGTTACATGGGAGGCATATGAAGGTCTCCGTGATCACTTGACTGGGATGTTTACTAAATCCGCTGATGCGATTGATACAAATGTTCAAGCGGTCCAACTGAAAGTGGACGCGACTGAAGCTGCAGTCACCACTATGCAACAACAACTTGCTGCTATACAACAGAGCCTACAACAAATGACAACATCTATCACGGGCATACAAGCAGCTATGGTACAACGCCAACCTGACGCTCAGGAAGATGATGATAGTGTCCTTGGTGACAATGCTGATTTGAGGGGCAATCAAGGCCGTGGGCGTGGTGTTCAAGGGCCGGGTCGCCAACCTCCACTTGGTTTTGGTGCGCGCCGTATACCCATTCAGGAAGAAGATGTCTTGAGCAAGCCCAAGTTTAACATCCCCAAATTTGAAGATTCCACGGATGTGGAAGAGTACCTCACATGGGAGCTTAAGATGGAAAATTTATGGCGTTTGCATGATTATCCGGAGGACAAGAAGATCAAGATTACTTCGTCCGAGTTTGACGGTTATGCTTTGCGTTGGTGGGAGAGTGTGTTGACCGAGATACAAGAAACCGATGGGCAGCCTATCCGTACATGCCGTGACATGAAGGCGACCATCAAAGCTCGGTTTGTTCCCACTAATTACTTACGGACAATTTTTGATAAATTGCAACAATTGAAGCAAGGTACTATGTCCATTGATGCCTACTATATGGAGATGGAGATGTTACTGCAACGTGCGCGAGTTCGCGAAGAGGTTGAGATGACTATGCAACGTTTTCTCCATGGGCTGAAATTTAATATCAAGAGTATTTTGCGGCATCACCAATACTATAATATGAATGATCTATTGCATCTTGCAAGGGAGGCTGAATCCCAGCTTGCAGAAGAGGCACAACTGAAGTCCAGATACTCTACATCTAGTAGATTTTCTCCACGGACTCCGTCCACGCCTATGGAGAATTATGGTTCCAATACTCGGGCTTCTTCTTCAGTTTCCAAGCCAGCCTCCAATGGTTCTCTGGCCAAGAAGCCAGCTGCTCCTGCCACTAGTGCAGGCTCCAACATGTCTTCAGCTCGCAATCGCGAGATGACTTGTCATTCTTGCGGTAATCCGGGTCACTTTAAGAGAGATTGCCCGAACCGAAAGGTCATGTTTATTAATGAAGAAACCGGCGAGTATGAAACCGGTGATGAGGAAGACCCAGCCGCGTTTGATGATGAAGGTTACAATACCGAAGAAGGCATGGATGCTTTTCCGTCGCATGCTTCTACCATTCTTGTGTCACAACGTGCTCTTATAGTGCAGCCACATGCTGATTCTCAGCGCTGTAATTTGTTTCAAACCAAGGCACTCGTTGGCCCCAACAAAGCTTGCAAAGTGATCATTGATGGAGGTAGCTGCCGCAACCTCGCAAGCAAGGAGTTATATGCCAAGCTAAATCTGAAATACTTACCTCACCCAAATCCTTATTATGTCCAATGGTTGAGTGACAGTGGTGAGATGAAGGTGAATCACATGGTGCGCGTAAATTTTGAGATAGGCCCATACAAGGATTCCATCTGATAGAGGCGAAGGTGTCCCGATGTTTCGATGAGATGGTGGAGATCGATTTTTTTGGTGGAGTAGACTTTCACGACCCGACTACGAACGTGCGAAGACGTTGTGCCTTAGCAATCGCTAAACCAACTCCGAGAGGTTATTGATCCCGCGGATGCACGACCAACCTGACCACGAAGGTCAATTCCTGCAAGCAATCGAAGAACAAGCAAGAACTAAGAATTGCAATCTGGATATTGCGAATATAAGATGAAAGATTAACAGAAGTTGGGGTTCCAATGCGGTCTTGGCCTGGTCGGACGACACAAACGAAGAACTCGAAGTTGCGGCTATGGCTAACTTAAATCTAATTAAAACCCAAGTCTAAACGACGCCCTAAGGGCTGTATATATGGGGGAACAGAGGGGATTTTCGTGACCCCTTGGAGGTGGGGTCCGAAAACAACCCTAACTCGGTTTCCCCACACATACGGACTCTAAAAACAGCCTATAAGGTGGTATTTCGAAATTACATGGGCCCAGCCCAATATTAAAGTGACGCAGCACCTATAATTGCCCTTGGACGAAAATAATGAAGTGGCATCTCGCGTATTTCGTCCAAGACTTCATGCGCGCCTTATGGTGGCTTCAAAGTGCGATAATCACCACGGGAAGCTCCGCTGTCCTTTCCCGCGCGCGCACCTTCTTCTCCATGCTTGATCCCGCTCCAATGACCATCCTTCTTGTCCATGCTAGGTCCTTCATTCATAAGCAAAACAAAAGTATCTAATTTAGGCAGTATCATATGTTCATGAACAATAGAAGGATTCGCAAGAAACGAAAGTACCTGATAATTTAGTTGACGTGCACGAGCTCTAGTAACTGGTCCAATATGTGTAGTTGGTGAGGGTATGGGTGTAACATTAGTAGGGATGTCCTCATCATCCTCCCCTTCTTGAATTGAAGTCGTCCTCGACGGAAGCTCATCATCTTCTCCCAAATAAGGCTTCAAATCTGCAATATTAAATGTGGGACTAACCCCAAAGGCTGCAGGTAGCTCAAGTTTATATGCATTATCATTAATTTTCTGCAAAACCTTAAAGGGACCATCAGCTCGAGGCATTAACTTAGACTTGCGCAAATCAGGAAACCTATCTTTACGTAGATGTAACCAAACAAGATCTCCGGGTTCAAACACAACATGCTTTCGACCCCTATCACCAGCAAGCTTGTATCTAGCATTCATGCGCTCAATGTTTTCTTTAGTTAACTCATGCAGTTTTAATATCAATTCAGCACGTTGCTTAGCATCAAAATTAACCTTCTCCGAAGATGGAAGAGGTAGCAAATCAATAGGTGCACGAGGTAGAAAACCATAAACAATCTCAAAAGGGCACATTTTAGTGGTAGAATGCAATGAACGATTATAAGCAAATTCAATATGAGGTAAATATTCTTCCCACTGTTTCAAGTTACTCTTTAAAACAGCCCTAAGCATAGTAGACAAAGTCCTATTGACTACTTCAGTTTGTCCATCAGTTTGGGGATGACATGTAGTACTAAAAAGTAGTTTAGTCCCCAACTTAGCCCATAAGCATCTCCAAAAATGGCTAAGAAACTTAGTATCACGATCCGAGACAATAGTATTGGGCACACCATGTAAGCGAATAATCTCACGAAAGAATAAATCAGCAACATTAGCAGCATCATCGCTTTTATGACATGGTATAAAATGTGCCATCTTAGAAAATCTATCCACGACAACAAATATGCTATCCCTCCCATTCTTTGTTCGAGGCAAGCCTAAAACAAAGTCCATGGATATGTCCTCCCACGGAACACTAGGTACAGGTAAAGGCATGTATAAACCATGAGGATTGAGTCGTGACTTAGCTTTTTGACATGTAGTGCAGCGAGCAACAAAACGCTCAACATCCCGTCTCATCTTTGGCCAAAAGAAATGTGTAGCAAGTACGTCCTCCGTCTTCTTCACGCCAAAGTGTCCCATTAATCCTCCTCCATGCGCCTCCTGCAACAACAAAAGACGAATAGAGCTAGCTGGAATGCATAGCTTGTTAGAACGGAACACAAATCCATCATTAAGCACAAACTTGTTCCATGTTCTACCCTCTCTACAATTCTGCAATACATCTTTAAATTCCGCATCATTTACGTATTGATCTTTGATTGTCTCTAAACCGAAAATCTTGAAGTCAAGTTGTGAAAGCATAGTATAACGACGAGACAAAGCATCAGCAATAATATTATCTTTCCCCTTCTTGTGTTTAATGACATAAGGGAAAGTCTCAATAAATTCAACCCACTTAGCATGTCTACGATTAAGTTTTGCTTGACTTCTTATGTGTTTCAAAGATTCATGATCAGAATGTATAACAAATTCTTTGGGCCATAAATAATGTTGCCAAGTTTCTAATGTCCGAACAAGAGCATATAATTCCTTATCATAAGTAGAATAGTTCAGACTAGGCCCACTCAATTTTTCAGAAAAGTAAGCAACAGGTTTAGCATCTTGTAATAACACACCTCCCAAACCAATCCCACTAGCATCGCATTCAAGCTCAAAAGTCTTATTAAAATCAGGAAGTTGGAGCAAAGGAGCATGTGTTAACTTATCTTTCAATACGGTGAAGGCTTCTTCCTGTGCGGTACCCCAAGTAAAAGGCACATCCTTGCGTGTAAGCTCATTGAGAGGTGCAGCAATGGTGCTGAAATCTCTCACAAAACGCCTATAGAATCCAGCGAGGCCAAGAAAACTCCTCACTTGTGTGACCGTTTTGGGCTGCGGCCAACTCTCAATCGCCTCGATCTTGGCTTTATCAACTTCAATTCCCTGCGGAGTAACAACATAGCCAAGAAACGATACTCGGTCGGTGCAAAAGGTGCACTTCCCAAGGTTACCAAACAAACGTGCATTACGTAGAGCAATAAAAACAGCACGTAAATGATCCAAATGTTCCTCCAAAGATTTGCTATAAATCAGTATATCATCAAAATAGACTACCACAAATCGTCCAATGAAAGCACGTAAAACCTCGTTCATTAATCTCATGAAAGTGCTAGGTGCATTAGTTAACCCAAAAGGCATGACTAACCACTCATATAATCCAAACTTAGTTTTAAATGCCGTTTTCCATTCATCTCCTAATTTCATGCGAATTTGATGGTATCCACTACGCAAATCAACTTTGGAAAACATGGTAGAGCCACTTAATTCATCAAGCATATCATCTAACCTAGGAATAGGATGACGATAACGAATAGTAATATTATTAATGGCTCGACAATCAACACACATACGCCATGTTCCATCCTTTTTAGGCACTAATATAACAGGAACAGCACAAGGACTAAGGGATTCACGTATGTAACCTTTGTCGAGTAGCTCTTGTACTTGACGCTGAATCTCCTTCGTCTCCTCCGGATTGGTACGGTATGGCGCACGGTTGGGCAGCGAAGCACCGGGAATTAAGTCAATCTGATGCTCAATCCCTCGAATAGGTGGTAATCCTGGTGGTACGTCTTGTGGAAAGACGTCAATAAATTCCTGCAAAAGGTCAGTGACAACAGGAGGCAAAGAAGGAGGCAATTCCTCAAATGAAAACAAAGCTTCTTTGCACACAAAAGCATAGCACACATATTGACTAACATCCAAATCTGAAATATCAACCTTAGTAGCAAGCAAAGTTGGACTAGTCAATTTAATTTCATTAGAAACAGCAGAAGAAGATTTGCTATTAGTCTTATGTTGTTGCTCAAATTCTTTAGCTGCTATCTCATTTTCACTCTTATTTTTCTCCTGTTTAGCTTTACTAGCTTTAGCAAGATCATCTTTCACAATTTGTTCAGGAGACATAGGAAGTAAAGCAATATTTTTATCCTGATGAACCAGAGTAAACTGATTTGTCCTACCATGGTGTACAACATTCCTATCAAATTGCCATGGTCTACCAAGTAAAAGAGAGCATGCTTGCATGGGTACCACATCACAATCAACATAATCAGCATATGCAGCAATGCTAAAGTGCACACGAACAGAACGCGTTACCTTAATCTTACCACTATTGTTAAACCACTGAATATAGTACGGATGGGGGTGTGGTCTTGTGGTGAGAGATAGCTTCTCCACCAACTCCATGCTCGCCAAGTTGTTGCAACTCCCTCCGTCAATGATGATGCGAACCGAACGTTCTTTCACCACTCCCTTTGTGTGGAACAAATTATGCCTCTGGTTTTGCTCGGCCTTCGATACCTGCACACTTAACACACGTTGAGCATCCAAACTAGCATATTTATCTGCATCATCAGGAGCCATATACTCTATATCACGAGCATCATCATGGGCACCCTGATCCTCATGAGCAATGAGAACTAAAGTCTCCTCATCATAGTCACTCGCTGACTCATACCCACCATCCGCCGTAATAATCATCACACGCTTGGAGGGACAGTCTTTTGCGAAGTGACCTCCACCTTGGCACCTGCGACATTTAATATCACGATCTCGTGCTTGCCCTGTGGACGCCATGGATGAAGAAGAACTCGCCGCGGGACCACTCTGTGCACCCTTGAATGGTGGCGCTGGCTGTGTCGGTGGCTCCCTGTAAGAATGAGCGGCTGAAGTAGATGGTGGTGCAGCAGGACGTGTGGATGTAGAAGCTCCACGCGATGTCCATGATGTATTTCGTCCTGCAGAAAAGTTAGGTCTCGTAGCGGCCTGTCGATCCTGCACTTCACGTTCAGCTTTACAAGCAAGATGAAACAAACGAGTGATAGTAGTAAAGTCCTTGTATTCTAGAATAGTTTGTATCTCCCTGTTTAAGCCACCCATAAAACGTGCAAGCATAGCTTCATTATCCTCTACAAGGCCGCATCTAATCAATCCAGTTTGTAATTCCTGATAATATTCCTCTACAGAATTTTTTCCTTGTCTCAAACGCTGTAATTTTTGTAACAAGTCACGTTGATAATAAGGAGGAACCCAGCGAGTACGCATAGCATCTTTTAAAGCAGCCCAAGTAGCTGGAATATTATTAGCATGCAATCTACAATGTTCGGACCACCAAATAGATGCAAATCCCGTGAATTCACAAACAGCAGCAGTAACACGTCTATTCTCAGGATATTGTAAACATGTAAAGCGTTGTTCTGTTTCTAACTCCCAAGTAAGATAAACATCAGGAATATATCTACCCTCAAATGGCTTAAGATTCAATTTAAGTTTAGGCACATGTTCATCATCGCGTACCTGAGGGGGTGGTTGGTGTCGACCGTGGCGAATGTTGGGACGTGGACGTCCAGCTGGCTGCTCATAGACCGCTTCCTGTTCCACCTCCTCCTCGTAATCACCCTCGTAGTAGTCGTCCTGGCCGACGTCAGAAGCAGCAGCAGCAGTAGCAGCAACTGCAGCAGCAGGAGGAGCACCAATACCAGCAGCTTGTCCTCGCGGCAACAGAATACGTCGTGCACGTGGTAGTGGCGGTGGCTGTGGCTGTGCTGAAGGTAGGCGTGCGATCAACTCAGTAAACTTGGCGTCTAGCTTGGTGTCGATCATCTTTTCCACGCCATCAATCGCCTCTGTAAATCTGTTATGGATGTCCTGCACCTGTTCAGACATCATACGTGCAAATTTATCATGTAGCTCCTTGTTTGTCATGTTCTCCCAATCGGGTGCATCCCGCGCCACTTCATCATGTGATCCTGTCATGGTTAGCAAAAATAGAAAACACACAGTAATATGATCCTACTTCTACTAATGGGATGTGGTGTGGTGGAAAGCACAAATCCGTCAAGCTTTTCTTTCGTTCTTACCGATTCTTACCTAGCAGCAGGTGGTGATGTACAACCAACGGGTCAAAACTCTCAGAGATATGGTAGAGCGATGGCCAGGAGGTGTCAAACGCACGATGTAGAATATATGTGGAGCTGTAGGGAGGCTGACAAGTATGGTAGAAAAAACTCAACAGTAATCAAAACAGAGATGCAAAGCTGAATAAACGCTCAACGTGGGTACTGTGCTGATCCTAGGCTAGACCGTACTAGAGACGCGAGCCTAAAACACCAACGAAAGCACGGCGCGGCACGTAATCAACTGAGAAGCATACTCTGAAAAAAAAATTCTCTTTTTTTTTTTTTTTTTTTTTTTTTTTTTGCGATGCGGGACTGCGGTGGCTGAAAAAGTGCGAAAAAGTCACTATGGTGGCGAATGTCTCAAAATGAGTTTCTGGACTTAAGGAACGTATGGGCACAAAATTTTTTTACCCCTGAAATTTTTGGCCTAAAAACTGCTCTGGAATTTTTTTTTTTTTTTTTTTTTTTTTTTTTGGAAATCACCCCCTTCTACGTACGACAAAGATTGGTGAAATCCGACTCTAATCAACTCAAACTAATCTGGCTATGGAGAGGTCACGAACCGTACTGATGATGGAACTCAACTCGGACTCGTGGTACGTGGTGGTGTATATGGACTCTGCTTGGCGGAACGTGGTGGTGTATGTGGACTCTGCTTGGCGGAACGTGGTGGTGTATGTGGACTTGGATTGGCGGAACGTGGTAGGATGACTACTGTGCGGCGGCGACGTGGCAAACTGTGATCAGAACTCGAAACTCTAAGGGAACTAGACGCTAAGATCAGCAACTTGACACAACGATGCAACCGTAAATTCAACAAAGCAAGTACTGAAAAGAAAACTGGACAAAGGCTCGGACTGTCTTGGGACGTGATGATCTAACCCTAAATTTTTTTTGGCTTTTTCGTGGGCTATAGGTATGACGAACAGAATCAATCTAGACTACGAAAACTGGTAAATCTCACCGAGCAACCTGGAAATCTGATACCACTTGATAGAGGCGAAGGTGTCCCGATGTTTCGATGAGATGGTGGAGATCGATTTTTTTGGTGGAGTAGACTTTCACGACCCGACTACGAACGTGCGAAGACGTTGTGCCTTAGCAATCGCTAAACCAACTCCGAGAGGTTATTGATCCCGCGGATGCACGACCAACCTGACCACGAAGGTCAATTCCTGCAAGCAATCGAAGAACAAGCAAGAACTAAGAATTGCAATCTGGATATTGCGAATATAAGATGAAAGATTAACAGAAGTTGGGGTTCCAATGCGGTCTTGGCCTGGTCGGACGACACAAACGAAGAACTCGAAGTTGCGGCTATGGCTAACTTAAATCTAATTAAAACCCAAGTCTAAACGACGCCCTAAGGGCTGTATATATGGGGGAACAGAGGGGATTTTCGTGACCCCTTGGAGGTGGGGTCCGAAAACAACCCTAACTCGGTTTCCCCACACATACGGACTCTAAAAACAGCCTATAAGGTGGTATTTCGAAATTACATGGGCCCAGCCCAATATTAAAGTGACGCAGCACCTATAATTGCCCTTGGACGAAAATAATGAAGTGGCATCTCGCGTATTTCGTCCAAGACTTCATGCGCGCCTTATGGTGGCTTCAAAGTGCGATAATCACCACGGGAAGCTCCGCTGTCCTTTCCCGCGCGCGCACCTTCTTCTCCATGCTTGATCCCGCTCCAATGACCATCCTTCTTGTCCATGCTAGGTCCTTCATTCATAAGCAAAACAAAAGTATCTAATTTAGGCAGTATCATATGTTCATGAACAATAGAAGGATTCGCAAGAAACGAAAGTACCTGATAATTTAGTTGACGTGCACGAGCTCTAGTAACTGGTCCAATATGTGTAGTTGGTGAGGGTATGGGTGTAACATTAGTAGGGATGTCCTCATCATGTGGGGTGGTGGAAAGCACAAATCCGTCAAGCTTTTCTTACGTTCTTACCGATTCTTTCCTAGCAGCAGGTGGTGATGTACAACCAACGGGTCAAAACTCTCAAGAGATATGGTAGAGCGATGGCCAGGAGGTGTCAAAACGCACGATGTAGAATATATGTGGAGCTATAGGAAGGCTGACAAGTATGGTAGGAAAAACTCAACAGTAATCAAAACAGAGATGCAAAGCTGAATAAACACTCAACGTCGGTACTGTGCTGATCCTAGGCTAGACCGTACTAGAGACGCGAGCCTAAAACACCAACGAAAGCTCGGCGCGGCACGTAACAACTGTGAAGCACACTCTGAATTTTTTTTCTCTTTTTTTTTTTTTGCTTTTTTTTTTGGCGATGCGGGACTGCGGGGGCAGAAAAAGGGCGAAAAAAATCACTATGGTGGCGAACGTCTCAAAACAAGTTTCTGGACCTAAGGAACGTATGGGCACGAAATTTTTTTACCCCTGAAAATTTTGGCCTAAAAACTGCTCTGGAACGAGTTTCTGGAAAAAAAAAAATTTTTTTGGAAATCACCCTCTTCTACGTACGACAAAAGATTGGTGAAATCCGACTCTAATCAACTCAAAACTATTCTGGCTACGGAGATATCACAAACCGAACGGGTGATGGAACTCAACTCGGATCGGTAGGTTGTGGTGGTGTGTATGGACTGTGCTTGGCGGAACTTGGTGGTGTATCTGGACTCGGATTGGCGGAACGTGGTGGTGTACTACTGTGCGGCGGCGGCGTGACAAACTGTGATCAGAACTCGAAACTATAAGGTAACTAGACGCTAAGATCAGCAACTCGACACAACGATGCAACCGCAAATTCAACAATGCAAACTACTGTAAAGAAAACTGGACAAAGGCTCGGACTGTTTTGGGACGTGATGATCTAACCCTAATTTTTTTTGTTGGCTTTGTCGTGGACTGTAGGTATGAAGAACAGAACCAATCTAGACTACGAAAACTGGTAAATCTCACCGAGCAACCTGGAAATCTGATACCACTTGATAGAGGTGAAGGTGTCCCGATGTTTCGATGAGATGGTGTAGATCGATTATGGTGGAGACGACTTTCACGAATCGACTACGAACGTGCGAAGACGTTGCGCCTTAGCGATTGCTAAACCAACTCTGAGAGGTTATTGATCCCGCGGATGCACGATCAACCTGACCACGAAGGTCTAATTCCTGCAAGCAATCGAAGAACAGGCAAGAACTAAGAATTGCAATCTGGATATTGCGAATATAAGATGAATGATTACGAAAGTTGGGGTTCCAATGAGGTCTTGGCCTGGTCGGATGACACAAACGAAGAGCTCGAAGTTGCGGCTATGGCTAACTTAAATCTAATTAAAACCCAAGTCTAAACGACGCCCTAAGGGCTGTATATATGGGGGAACAGAGGGGATTTTCGTGACCCCTTGGAGGTGGGGTCCGAAAACAACCCTAACTCGGTTTCCCCACTCATACGGACTCTAAAAACAGCCTATAATGTGGTATTTCGAAATTACATGGGCCCAGCCCAATATTAAGGTGACGCAGCACCTAAAATTGCTCTTGGACGAAAATAATGAAGTGGCATCTCGTGTATTTCGTCCAAGCCTTCATGCATGCCTTATGGTGGCTTCAAAGTGCGAAAATCCCCACTGGAAGCTCCATTGTTCTTCCCCGCGCGCGCACCTTCTTCTCCATGCTTGATCCCGCTCCAATGACCGTCCTTCTTGTCCATGCTAGGTCCTTCATTCATAAGCAAAACCAAAGTATCTAATTTAGGCAGCATCATTTGTTCATGAACATTAGAAGGATTCGCAAGAAACGAAAGTACCTGATAATTTAGTTGACGTGCACGTGCTCTAGTAACTGGTCCAGTATGTGTAGTTGGTGAAGATGTGGGTGTAACATTAGTGGAGATGTCCTCATCAATCAGGTTATTGTTTCTATACCACACTTTCATGGACGTCTAAGACCTGATTTATACATTGAGTGGGAGTTTGCAATAAATGATATATTTGTTTCCCATAATTTTCTTGAGCATAAGAAAGTAAAAACTGCAATTAGTGCTTTCAAAGATTTTGCTTCTATTTGGTGGAATGAATATTGTAGTTTATATCCTGATTATATACCTAATACTTGGAATGATCTCAAACTTGCTATGCGATATAGATTCGTTCCCTCTTATTATACTCGTGACAAGGTTAGGAAATTAAAAAATTTAAAACAAGGTACTAAAACTGTTTCAGAATATTATGGTGCTTTAGAAACTAGATTCTTGCATTCTCTTTTATAGGAAAGTGAAGAATATTTCATGGACATATTTTGGGAAGGTTTAAACCGTGACATTCAGGATATCCTAATTCATGAAAAGTGTTATCCTATGGATCGTTTGTTTTGTCTTGCTTGTAAAGCTGAACAGAAAATCGACAGACGTGTTGCCCAGAAGACGAACAAGCGGAATGTGCAAATACCACAAGTTGAGAAGGTTGTTCCTTCAACCACTATGAGCACTACCATAACCACATCAATTGTCGTAAGCACTCCTCCAATATCTGATCTATCATCACAAAAAGGTAATGACAAAGGTATGGATCTTTCCCCTCCACATGAGAACCTTGCTGATTTAAAAGCAACATGTGTTGAGCTATCCAGTAGTTTCATCACACAACCAATTTTCGAGAATGTCATAACTTCACATGAAGATGTTGCTTGCCTAATAGACTTGAATACATCATGTCTTGAGTTACCTGTTGATTTGAGCACACCATCTATTTTGGATAATCATGTTACTATTATGAAACTGCCAATGCTTAATCATTTTGATATGACCTCTAATCTTGGTGATGATTCTGCGTCGAATGACTTGTTGCATGACTACTTAGTTAAGCCTGTTGTAGCATGCCCTTCGAAAAACATTAACGTTTCTTCACCAGTATTGGGATGGTTTAATGATGAGCATTGTACATCTTTAGATATGAATAAGAGCTTCACTTATATATGCAAACTGAGTTGCAATACTTTCATGTCGTTTATGTATTGTGATGATCATATATGTTTATATTTCATGACATACGAAAGTTACTCATATATACATGTGTTACATGTCCAAAAACTAAGGGAAGTAAGAATGGATGACATATATATATATATACAACATGTACACCTTGTCTCTTTTGTTAGCCACATTTCATATTAAGAAACGTCGGGGACGGCTTTATTTTCAAGAAGGGGAGGATGATGAGGACATGACTACCATAGTTACAGCCACAACCCCTGCTAATATACTTACTGGACCAATTACTAGAGATTGTGCACACCAATTAAATTATCAGGTACTTTCGCTTCTTGGTAATGTTTCTAATGTTCATGTGAATATGATGCTGCCTAACGTCGATATATTTCTGTTGCTGACAAATGAAGGACCTAGCATGGACAAGAAGGATGAGCATTGGAGCATGTTCAAGCATGAAGATGATGAGGACAGAATTATCATGGATATGACCATTAATTCCTCTATATTTGATCAAGAAATGAAGTCAATACAAAGGGGCATGATTGTGTGTTGTACAAGAAGTTATTTCACGTCACTTTTGGCCCAAGAGAAGATAGAGACTAAGTCTTTCACGTCATGGACTCAGATTCGGACTGCAGAGATATACCCAACTTCAAACAGCCGTCGTTTCTACATACGAACTCCAAATTGGGTGATTCTTTTTTCTGGTGATAGCTTATCTCCTCTAGTTTCCAACGCAATTGGTTTCACCTTCAAATTCCTTCGGAGCGTGGAGATATTGCGAAAAATGTGCGACCCAGCAGCAGAATCCGAATCAAAGTCCAACTCAATAGGTGTTACATCACCTCCACATGGGCCCAAGTGCCTTGTACGAACTAGGTTTAGTTTTAGGACTCCTTGGGACGTCCTTCCACCCCCTTGGCCTCCACCCTTTAGTCCTATATAAGTAGATCAACCCCTAGGGTTTTTCTTTGGATTTCCTTTAGTTAAAAAGACTGCTTAGCTAATTGCTGCATCTTCGTGTACTCGGTTTGTGTCCAACGACCAGATCAAGACCGCTTTCGGAATCCCAACTTTATTCATACTTGATAGAGGCGAAGGTGTCCCGATGTTTCGATGAGATGGTGGAGATCGATTATGGTGGAGGCAACTTTCACGATCCGACTACGAACGTGCGAAGACGTTGCGCCTTAGCGATCGCTAAACCAACTCCGAGAGGTTATTGATCCCGCGGATGCACGATCAACCTGACCACGAAGGTCTAATTCCTGCAAGCAATCGAAGAACAAGCAAGAACTAAGAATTGCAATCTGGATATTGCGAATATAAGATGAATGATTACGAAAGTTGGGGTTCCAATGAGGTCTTGGCCTGGTCGGATGACACAAACGAAGAGCTCGAAGTTGCGGCTATGGCTAACTTATATCTAATTAAAACCCAAGTCTAAACGACGCCCTAAGGGCTGTATATATGGGGGAACAGAGGGGATTTTCGTGACCCCTTGGAGGTGGGGTCCGAAAACAACCCTAACTCGGTTTCCCCACACATACGGACTCTAAAAACAGCCTATAATGTGGTATTTCGAAATTACATGGGCCCAGCCCAATATTAAGGTGACGCAGCACCTATAATTGCTCTTGGACGAAAATAATGAAGTGGCATCTCGTGTATCCCGTCCAAGCCTTCATGCATGCCTTATGGTGGCTTCAACGTGCGAAAATCCCCACTGGAAACTCCACTGTACTTTCCCCCGCGCGCACCTTCTTGTCCATTCTTGATCCCGCTCCAATGACCATCCTTCGTGTCCATGCTAGGTCCTTCATTCATAAGCAAAACAAAAGTATCTAATTTAGGCAGCATCATATGTTCATGAACAATAGAAGGATTCGCAAGAAACGAAAGTACCTGATAATTTAGTTGACGTGCACGTGCTCTAGTAACTGGTCCAGTATGTGTAGTTGGTGAGGGTATGGGTGTAACATTAGTAGGGATGTCCTCATCATCCTCCCCTTCTTGAATTGAAGTCGTCCTCGACGGAAGCTCATCATCTTCTCCCAAATAAGGTTTCAAATCTGCAATGTTAAATGTGGGACTAACCCCAAAATCTGCAGGTAGCTCAAGTTTATATGCATTATCATTAATTTTCTGTAAAACCTTAAAGGGACCATCAGCTCGTGGCATTAACTTAGACTTGCGCAAATCAGGAAACCTATCTTTACGTAGATGTAACCAAACAAGATCTCCTGGTTCAAACACAACATGCTTTCGACCCCTATCACCAGCAAGCTTGTATCTAGCATTCATGCGCTCAATGTTTTCTTTAGTTAACTCATGCATTTTTAATATCAATTCAACACGTTGCTTAGCATCAAAATTCACCTTCTCCGAAGATGGAAGAGGCAGCAAATCAATAGGTGCACGAGGTAGAAAACCATAAACAATCTCAAAAGGGCACATTTTAGTGGTAGAATGCACTGAACGATTATAAGCAAATTCAATATGAGGTAAACATTCTTCCCACAGTTTCAAGTTACTTTTTAAAACAGCCCTAAGCATAGTAGACAAAGTCCTATTGACCACTTCCGTTTGTCCATCAGTTTGGGGATGACATGTAGTACTAAAGAGTAGTTTAGTCCCCAACTTAGCCCATAAGCATCTCCAAAAATGGCTAAGAAACTTAGTATCACGATCCGAGACAATAGTATTGGGCACACCATGTAAACGAATAATCTCTCCAAAGAATAAATCAGCAACATTAGCAGCATCATCGCTTTTATGACATGGTATAAAATGTGCCATCTTAGAAAATCTATCCACGACAACAAATATGCTATCCCTCCCCTTCTTTGTTCGAGGCAAGCCTAAAACAAAGTCCATGGATATGTCCTCCCACGGAACACTAGGTACAGGTAAAGGCATGTATAAACCATGAGGATTGAGTCGTGACTTAGCTTTTTGACATGTAGTGCAGCGAGCAACAAAACGCTCAACATCCCGTCTCATCTTTGGCCAAAAGAAATGTGTAGCAAGTACATCCTCCGTCTTTTTCACGCCAAAATGTCCCATTAATCCTCCTCCATGCGCCTCCTGCAACAACAAAAGACGAATAGAGCTAGCTGGAATGCATAGCTTGTTAGAACGGAACACAAATCCATCATTAAGCACAAACTTGTTCCATGTTCTACCCTCTCTACAATTCTGCAATACATCTTTAAATTCCACATCAGTTGCATATTGTTCTTTGATTGTCTCTAAACCGAAAATCTTGAAGTCAAGTTGTGAAAGCATAGTATAACGACGAGACAAAGCATCAGCAATAATATTATCTTTCCCCTTCTTGTGTTTAATGACATAAGGGAAAGTCTCAATAAATTCAACCCACTTAGCATGTCTACGATTAAGTTTGGCTTGACTTCTTATGTGTTTCAAAGATTCATGATCAGAATGTATAACAAATTCTTTGGGCCATAAATAATGTTGCCAAGTTTCTAATGTCCGAACAAGAGCATATAATTCCTTATCATAAGTAGAATAGTTCAGACTAGGCCCACTCAATTTTTCAGAAAAGTATGCAACAGGTTTAGCATCTTGTAATAACACACCTCCCAAACCAATCCCACTAGCATCGCATTCAAGCTCAAAAGTCTTATTAAAATCAGGAAGTTGGAGCAAAGGAGCATGTGTTAACTTATCTTTCAATACCGTGAAAGCTTCTTCCTGTGCGGTACCCCAAGTAAAAGGCACATCCTTGCGTGTAAGCTCATTGAGAGGGGCAGCAATGGTGCTGAAATCTCTCACAAAACGCCTATAGAATCCAGCGAGGCCAAGAAAACTCCTCACTTGTGTGACCGTTTTGGGCTGCGGCCAACTCTCAATCGCCTCGACCTTGGCTTTATCAACTTCAATACCCTGTGGAGTAACAACATAGCCAAGAAACGATACTCGGTCGGTGCAAAAGGTGCACTTCCCAAGGTTACCAAATAAACGTGCATTACGTAGAGCAATAAAAACAGCACGTAAATGATCCAAATGTTCCTCCAAAGATTTGCTATAAATCAGTATATCATCAAAATAGACTACCACAAATCGTCCAATGAAAGCACGTAAAACCTCGTTCATTAATCTCATGAAAGTGCTAGGTGCATTAGTTAACCCAAAAGGCATGACTAACCACTCATATAATCCAAACTTAGTTTTAAAAGTCGTTTTCCATTCATCCCCTAATTTCATGCGAATTTGATGGTATCCACTACGCAAATCAACTTTGGAAAACATGGTAGAGCCACTTAATTCATCAAGCATATCATCTAGCCTAGGAATAGGATGACGATAACGAATAGTAATATTATTAATGGCTCGACAATCAACACACATACGCCATGTTCCATCCTTTTTAGGCACTAATATAACAGGAACAGCACAAGGACTAAGGGATTCACGTATGTAACCTTTGTCGAGTAGCTCTTGTACTTGACGCTGAATCTCCTTCGTCTCCTCCGGATTGGTACGGTATGGCGCACGGTTGGGCAGCGAAGCACCGGGAATTAAGTCAATCTGATGCTCAATCCCTCGAATAGGTGGTAATCCCGGTGGTACGTCTTGTGGAAAGACGTCAATAAACTCCTGCAAAAGGTCAGTGACAACAGGAGGCAAAGAAGGAGGCAATTCCTCAAATGAAAACAAGGCTTCTTTGCACACAAAAGCATAGCACACATATTGACTAACATCCAAATCCGAAATATCAACCTTAGTAGCAAGCAAAGTGGGACTAGTCAATTTAATTTCATTAGAAACAACAGAAGAAGATTTGCTATTAGTCTTATGTTGTTGCTCAAATTCTTTAGCTGCTATCTCATTTTCACTCTTATTTTTCTCCTGTTTAGCTTTACTAGCTCTAGCAAGATCATCTTTCACAATTTGTTCAGGAGACATAGGAAGTAAAGCAATATTTTTATCCTGATGAACTAGAGTAAACTGATTTGTCCGACCATGGTGTACAACATTCCTATCAAATTGCCATGGTCTACCAAGTAAAAGAGAGCATGCTTGCATGGGTACCACATCACAATCAACATAATCAGCATATGCAGCATTGCTAAAGTGCACACGAACAGAACGTGTTACCTTAATCTTACCACTATTGTTAAACCACTGAATATAGTACGGATGGGGGTGTGGTCTTGTGGTGAGAGATAGCTTCTCCACCAACTCCATGCTAGCCAAGTTGTTGCAACTCCCTCCGTCAATGATGATGCGAACCGAACGTTCTTTCACCACTCCCTTCGTGTGGAACAAATTATGCCTCTGGTTTTGCTCGGCCTTCGTTACCTGCACACTTAATACACGTTGAGCAACCAAACTAGCATATTTATCTGCATCATCAGGAGTCATATACTCTATATCATGAGCATCATCATGGGCACCCTGTTCCTCATGAGCAATGAGAACTAGAGTCTCCTCATCATAGTCACTCGCTGACTCATACCCACCATCCGCCATAATAGTCATCACACGCTTGGAGGGACAGTCTTTTGCGAAGTGACCTCCACCTTGGCACCTGCGACATTTAATATCACGATCTCGTGCTTGCCCTGTGGACGCCATGGAGGAAGAAGAACTCGCCGCTGGACCACTCTGTGCACCCTTGAATGGTGGCGCTGGCTGTTTTGGTGGCTCCCTGTAAGAATGAGCGGTTGAAGTAGATGGTGGCGCAGCAGGACGTGTGGATGTAGAAGCTCCACGCGATGTCCATGATGTATTTCGTCCTGCAGAAAAGTTAGGTCTCGTAGCGGCCTGTCGATCCTGCACTTCACGTTCAGCTTTACAAGCAAGATGAAACAAACGAGTGATAGTAGCAAAGTCCTTGTATTCTAGAATAGTTTGTATCTCCCTGTTTAAGCCACCCATAAAACGTGCAAGCATAGCTTCATTATCCTCTACTAGGCCACATCTAATCAATCCAGTTTGTAATTCTTGATAATATTCCTCTACAGAATTTTTTCCTTGTCTCAAACGCTGTAATTTTTGTAACAATTCACGTTGATAATAAGGAGGAACCCAGCGAGTACGCATAGCATCTTTTAAAGCAGCCCAAGTAGTTGGAATATTATTAGCATGCAATCTACAATGTTCAGACCACCAAATAGATGCAAAGCCCGTGAATTCACAAACAGCAGCAGTAACACGTCTATTCTCAGGATATTGTAAACATGTAAAACGTTGTTCAGTTTCTAACTCCCAAGTAAGATAAGCATCAGGAATATATCTACCCTCAAACGGCTTAAGATTCAATTTAAGTTTAGGCACATGTTCATCATCGCGTACCTGAGGGGGTGGTTGGTGTCGACCGTGGCGAATGTTGGGACGTGGACGTCCAGCTGGCTGCTCATAGGCCGCTTCCTGTTCCACCTCCTCCTCGTAATCACCCTCGTAGTTGTCGTCCTGGGCGACGTCAGAAGCAGCAGCAGCAGCAGTAGCAGCAACTGCAGCAGTAGGAGGAGCACCAATACCAGCAGCTTGTCCTCGCGGAAACAGAATACGTCGTGCACGTGGTAGTGGCGGTGGCTGTGGCTGTGCTGAAGGTAGGCGTGCGATCAACTCAGTAAACTTGGCGTCGAGCTTGGTGTCGATCATTTTCTCCACGCCATCAATCGCCTCTGTAAATCTGGTCTCGATGTCCTGCACCTGTTGAGACATCATACGTGCAAATTTATCATGTAACTCCTTGTTTGTCATGTTCTCCCAATCGGGTGCATCCCGCGCCACTTCATCATGTGATCCTGGCATGGTTAGCAGAAATAGAAAACACACAGGAATATGATCCTACTTCTACTAATGGGATGGATGTGGGGTGGTGGAAAGCACAAATCCGTCAAGCTTTTCTTACGTTCTTACCGATTCTTACCTAGCAGCAGGTGGTGATGTACAACCAACGGGTCAAAACTCTCAGAGATATGGTAGAGCGATGGCCAGGAGGTGTCAAAACGCACGATGTAGAATATATGTGGAGCTGTAGGAAGGCTGACAAGTATGGTAGGAAAAAGCTCAACAGTAATCAAAACAGAGATGCAAAGTTGAATAAACACTCAACGTCGGTACTGTGCTGATCCTAGGCTAGACCGTACTAGAGACGCGAGCCTAAAACACCAACGAAAGCACGGCGCGGCACGTAACAACTGTGAAGCACACTCTGAATTTTTTTTTTCTCTCACTTTTTTTTTTTTTGCTTTTTTTTTTTTTTTTTTTTTTTTTTTGGAAATCACCCCCTTCTACGTACGACAAAGATTGGTGAAATCCGACTCTAATCAACTCAAACTAATCTGGCTATGGAGAGGTCACGAACCGTACTGATGATGGAACTCAACTCGGACTCGTGGTACGTGGTGGTGTATATGGACTCTGCTTGGCGGAACGTGGTGGTGTATGTGGACTTGGATTGGCGGAACGTGGTAGGATGACTACTGTGCGGCGGGGACGTGGCAAACTGTGATCAGAACTCGAAACTCTAAGGGAACTAGACGCTAAGATCAGCAACTTGACACAACGATGCAACCGTAAATTCAACAAAGCAAGTACTGAAAGGAAAACTGGACAAAGGCTCGGACTGTCTTGGGACGTGATGATCTAACCCTAAATTTTTTTTGGCTTTTTCGTGGGCTGTAGGTATGACGAACAGAATCAATCTAGACTACGAAAACTGGTAAATCTCACCGAGCAACCTGGAAATCTGATACCACTTGATAGAGGCGAAGGTGTCCCGATGTTTCGATGAGATGGTGGAGATCGATTATGGTGGAGGCAACTTTCACGATCCGACTACGAACGTGCGAAGACGTTGCGCCTTAGCGATCGCTAAACCAACTCCGAGAGGTTATTGATCCCGCGGATGCACGATCAACCTGACCACGAAGGTCTAATTCCTGCAAGCAATCGAAGAACAAGCAAGAACTAAGAATTGCAATCTGGATATTGCGAATATAAGATGAATGATTACGAAAGTTGGGGTTCCAATGAGGTCTTGGCCTGGTCGGATGACACAAACGAAGAGCTCGAAGTTGCGGCTATGGCTAACTTATATCTAATTAAAACCCAAGTCTAAACGACGCCCTAAGGGCTGTATATATGGGGGAACAGAGGGGATTTTCGTGACCCCTTGGAGGTGGGGTCCGAAAACAACCCTAACTCGGTTTCCCCACACATACGGACTCTAAAAACAGCCTATAATGTGGTATTTCGAAATTACATGGGCCCAGCCCAATATTAAGGTGACGCAGCACCTATAATTGCTCTTGGACGAAAATAATGAAGTGGCATCTCGTGTATCCCGTCCAAGCCTTCATGCATGCCTTATGGTGGCTTCAACGTGCGAAAATCCCCACTGGAAACTCCACTGTACTTTCCCCCGCGCGCACCTTCTTCTCCATTCTTGATCCCGCTCCAATGACCATCCTTCGTGTCCATGCTAGGTCCTTCATTCATAAGCAAAACAAAAGTATCTAATTTAGGCAGCATCATATGTTCATGAACAATAGAAGGATTCGCAAGAAACGAAAGTACCTGATAATTTAGTTGACGTGCACGTGCTCTAGTAACTGGTCCAGTATGTGTAGTTGGTGAGGGTATGGGTGTAACATTAGTAGGGATGTCCTCATCAATACTTCATCTACATATTCGCAATATTCAGATTGCTTTATCATAGTTCTTGCTTGTTCTTCGATTGCTTGCAGGCACTAGACCTTCGTGGTCAGGTTGATCGTGCTCCGACGTGGTCAATAACCTCCGGAGATTGGTTTAGCGATTGCTAAGGCGCGACGTTGTTGCACGTTCGTAGTCGGATCGTCAGAGTCGTCTCCACCAAATCGATAGTTATCTCTCACCGAAAGATCGGGACACCCTGCCTCTATCACATTGGAAAGCCATGTAGAAGGAATGCGCTAACTCCTTGTGCGAAGGGGAGTGGAGAACTAGTGCTCCAAAGGATCCCAGAGCTTCATTGCTCTCAAGAGCTCGTTTCGTCAACTCGTGGGATCGTGAAGTTGACGAGTGGACGTGAGGACCTAGACAACATTGAGACAAAAGAAATAATATGTGCGCGTGGTAGATGTACACATCATCTATCATGATGTGCACGTGCGTGTATTGGTGAGCACATGAAATCCAATGCTCAAATAAATTATATGAGTGATATAGAAACATGGCATCCATCATGAGAGGTTTTATTTTGTTGATAGCATAATGGAGACGCAAGCAAGTATGTGCATCCATGGCATTTGAAGCAATGTTATTCATGGGATGCATGATGTGTACACATGAGGTGGAATCATGTGACACAAAAGATAATTCATGGCATGACATATGAGATGAATTGCTTAATTTGTGCAAAGGGAGCATATCAATATCATCACTAGAAAAGCAAATGCCAATAACCATGGATTTGTCATCTATGCCATAATCACAAATGGGATTTATTTTAATGGGCATGCAATAATTATTATGATGAGATTGCAAAGATGCAATATTGGAGATCTCATGCATAACATATGACAAATCAAGCAGAGTGGAAAACATGATGTGACCTAAGTAATTATCACAAGGTATCCTATGCAACATGGCATCACAACTAATGCATTCCACATGCTCATCATCATATTTATCATAAATAGGTGTCTTATCAAAGCATGTAGTGGGCGTACTAGCATGAAGCATGGCAATAGGAAGATCATCATCATGCAAGCAATCAAAGTTCACTAGTGGGACGAGAGTAGTCCCATCACCTATGTTATCGTGGTCAAGCCGCTCATGTGGTGTAGGTGAGGTAGAAAAGACCAACTTGTGGTCAACATCATCATCTTGATGGGACCATGTGGTGGGTGCATGATGGGGATCAACCCCGGCAAATCCCATGGTCAGGGACCCTGGGTTAGTCATGAAAGGCGCAGGTTGGACGATAACTCGTCGGCAAACAAGGAGGCTTGCTCCTCCTCGATATTATTGATTGGGAAGATGCGATTACAGAGGAAACCAAGGCTGGAGTGCTCAGGGCTAGGGTTACAGGTGAGATTCGATGTCTTTGGCGTCGCCCCTCCTAGCCCTTATATAGCGGGCTAGGTCTCGGGGAGTTCATCTACGTGTACAGGTAAACTTTCCTAATCCTAGCTTGCTCCATACGGCAGGTCTTCGCACCTTCCTTGTGAGTCAAGGACCTCTACGTCGGTGCCATCCAGTGGGCCGGGGCCGTATCTTCATGGGCCTTCTGCCTTCATGGACACCAGGTAGGCTCATCTGTAGGAGTCGTGGGGTCACCCCCTCGTCAGTAGCCCCCGAGTGCCTGGGGAACTCGAAGAGTCGCGCAGGGACTCGAGTACATTCATTTGTCGTTTTATTGATATGCACGGTTCATCCGTGGGTCGCTGGCAGTCTGGTGGCCATGACAAAACCTGTTTCGAGGGATGCTAAGCTGAAAGGGCCCAAGGAGTCGACGGATCGAGCCTTGGTGAATTGCACTAGGGCAAATACCACAGTAGCCCAATCAAACCGACGTCCCTCGACGTGAGCTTGGAACACTAGTGTCGAGAAAAAGTCTGGCCGCTTCAGGTCTTACGGTGTTCATTTGCCGCCAGTAATGTGTGTAGCCTAAGGCGCGTCCGCCTGGCTTATCTATCATGCTCTGCGCATGGGAAAGGTTGGGAGTGAAATCGCTCTTTGGCAAGTCCCAGCCCGGCCGTACTTCGCAGCGGGGTCTTACCTACACGCTAATCTTGCGTGGCATCTGGACACAGTGTATTTGATATGGGGTGGCCCGATCTTCTCAGTAAGCGGACGGTGAATATGAGGGCGATGATAGATAACTTGTATGTAGCCAATGAACTCTCCTTGCTAGATCCCTGTTGCCAATGCGACAGCTCTCTACCCTTTGGATATTCACAACTTCACACACTTGCGCAACGTAGCCGTCGACCACGAGACGGTAATTTGCAATCTACTAATCCCCAGTGGAACAATAGATCACACAGAACTTGCAGTAGAAGAACTTCAGATCGATACGAATTGAAGTCTTAATGATTCAAGAGGAAAGCTTGAAGCTATTCTCAATATCTAGGGTTTATCTAAACGTGGTCTAACCCTAAAACTCGTGGGAGCTGGGTATTTATAAGCTAGGGGGATACAAGAGCCGCAGCCCGTCTGATCTGCGCGCAGGCAGTTTCGGACGTCCGATGGGTTTCGGACGTCCGTCACGTCGGACGTCCGAAACATGTCGGAAATCCGACTCTGGCGGTGAGGTGTCCTGGATTGGGAGTTCTTCTCGAGGACCTTCATGTCGGACGTCCGTCATATGTCGGACGTCCGATGCGTCGGACGTCCGAATCCTGTCGGAAATCCGGCTTCGGTTTTGGAGGTCTTCTGGATACGGAGGTCGCCATCCTTCTCGCTGATGTCGGACGTCCGAAATGGGTCGGACGTCTGAAAGTTGGAGCATGTCTCATCTTCTCCTCCTTCTGGATCCTCGTCTTCGTCATGATACCTGATTATGCAAACATACAAAGATTTAGGCAGTATAAAGTTCTCATTACATAATATATCAGAATCTATTAAGAGCGAGTTCACCTGTTGTTCTATCAACTTTGCACGAGCTCTTGTAATAGGTCCAATTCTGATTTCATCATCCTTCTTCTTTGTTGAATCAACTTGTTCTTCATGACGAACTGGAGATGTGTTGGTAGTAGGGATGTCCTCATCAGTTCGTTTTCCAGGAATTGTGTGTTTTTGAGGCGCGGAGCCTTATAGAATTGCACCCGCTTGGAACAAAACATCAAGCGAGCTGTTCACTCGTTCACCCGAGGAGCTCTGTTTGGAGTGCTCATGGGGGGGGGGGGGGTTGCGAGTAATCACTCCAATGCCGTTTTCGGCTCTTGAGGTGAGGGAGCACCCGAGACTCGTAGCGCCGTATGGTCCTGGCGAGTGTTTTGTTTGTCTTGCGTCGGGTTGAGGGAGCACCCGAGACTCTCATTGGTGCGAGTGTTTCACTCGAGCACTTGTCTGGTTTTTAGGTGAGGGAGCACCCGAGACTCGTATTGGTGTACGCTCCCGATGGGAGTAAGATGTTTTTCTTCCTTGGGGAAAAGATCTGAAAAGATGGAATCTCTGAGCCTTGATGGCGTACTGAGTGTGCCTTGCTGTTTGGGTTTCTTCGCCATTCGTCAGGGATAGTGATGCCTCTGTTTGATGGCTGTTAGTGCTGTGCTGCCAGTGAACCGTCATATCTCGAGGACCGGTCATAATGATGGCCGTTTGTGGCATGCGGCAGGCGCCGGTTGAGTTTCCCATGTGTGCGTTGGAAACGCGCGCGAATTGATGCGCCATGCGTACAGTGTGATAGAGGCGAAGGTGTCCCGATGTTTCGATGAGATGATGGAGATCGATTTTGGTGGAGTAGACTTTCACAACCCGACTATGAACGTGCGAAGACGTTGCGCCTTAGCAATCGCTTAACCTACTCCGAGAGGTTATTGATCCCGCGGATGCACGATCAACCTGACCACGAAGGTCTAATTCCTGCAAGCAATCGAAGAAGAAGCAAGAACTAAGAATTGCAATCTGGATATTGCGAATATAAGATGAATGATTAACAGAAGTTGGGGTTCCAATGCGGTCTTGGCCTGGTCGGATGACACAAACGAAGAGCTCGAAGTTGCGGCTATGGCTAACTTAAATCTAATTAAAACCCAAGTCTAAACGACGCCCTAAGGGCTGTATATATGGGGGAACAGAGGGGAATTTCGTGGCCCCTTGGAGGAGGGGTCCGAAAACAACCCTAACTCGGTTTCCCCACACATACGGACTCTAAAAAATAGCCTATTAAGTGTATTTCGAAATTACATGGGCCTGGCCCAATAATAAGGTGACGCAGCACCTATAATAACCCTTGGACGAAAATATTAATGTGGCATCTCGTGTCTCTCGTCCAAGTCTTCATGCACGCCTTATGGTGGCCTCAAAGTGCAAAAATCACCACTGGAGGCTCCATTGTCCTTTCCCGCGCGCGCACCTCCTTCTCCATGCTTGATCCCGCTCCAATGACCATCCTTCTTATCCATGCTAGGTCCTTCATTCATAAGACAAACAAAAGTATCTAATTTAGGCAGCATCATATGTTCCTGAACATTAGAAGGATTCGCAAGAAACGAAAGTACCTGATAATTTAGTTGACGTGCGCGTGCTCTAGTAACTGGTCCAGTATGTTTAGTTGGTGAAGATGTGGGTGTAACATTAGTTGAGATGTCCTCATCATCCTCCCCATCTTGAATTGAAGTCGTCCTCGACGGAAGCTCATCATCTTCTCCCAAATAAGGTTTCAAATCTGCAATGTTAAATGTGGGACTAACCCCAAAATCTGCAGGTAGCTCAAGTTTGTATGCATTATCATTAATTTTCTGTAAAACCTTAAAGGGACCATCAGCTCGTGGCATTAACTTAGACTTGCGCAAATCAGGAAACATATCTTTACGTAGATGTAACCAAACAAGATCTCCTGGTTCAAACACAACATGCTTTCTACCCTTATCACCAGCAAGCTTGTATCTAGCATTCATTTTCTCAATGTTTTCTTTAGTTAACTCATGCATCTTTAATATCAATTCAGCACGTTGCTTAGCACCAAAATTAACCTTCTCTGAAGATGGAAGAGGCAGCAAATCAATAGGTGCACGAGGTAGAAAACCATAAACAATCTCAAAAGGGCACATTTTAGTGGTAGAATGAAATGAACGATTATAAGCAAATTCAATATGAGGTAAACATTCTTCCCACATTTTCAAGTTACTCTTTAAAACAGCCCTAAGCATAGTAGACAAAGTCCTATTGACTACTTCAGTTTGTCCATCAGTTTGGGGATGACATGTAGTACTAAAAAGTAGTTTAGTCCCCAACTTAGCCCATAAGCATCTCCAAAAATGGCTAAGAAACTTAGTATCACGATCCGAGACAATAGTATTGGGCACACCATGTAAGCGAATAATCTCACGAAAGAATAAATCAGCAACATTAGCAGCATCATCGCTTTTATGACATGGTATAAAATGTGCCATCTTAGAAAATCTATCCACGACAACAAATATGCTATCCCTCCCCTTCTTTGTTCGAGGCAAGCCAAAACAAAGTCCATGGATATGTCATCCCATGGAACACTAGGTACAGGTAAAGGCATGTATAAACCATGAGGATTGAGTCGTGACTTAGCTTTTTGACATGTAGTGCAGCGAGCAACAAAACGCTCAACATCCCGTCTCATCTTTGGCCAAAAGAAATGTGTAGCAAGTACGTCCTCCGTCTTCTTCACGCCAAAGTGTCCCATTAATCCTCCTCCATGCGCCTCCTGCAACAACAAAAGACGAATAGAGCTAGCTGGAATGCATAGCTTGTTAGAACGGAACACAAATCCATCACTAAGCACAAACTTGTTCCATGTTCTACCCTCTCTACAATTCTGCAATACATCTTTAAATTCCGCATCATTTACATATTGATCTTTGATTGTCTCTAAACCGAATATCTTGAAGTCAAGTTGTGAAAGCATAGTATAACGACGATACAATGCATCAGCAATAATATTATCTTTCCCCTTCTTGTGTTTAATGACATAAGGGAAAGTCTCAATAAATTCAACCCACTTAGCATGTCTACGATTAAGTTTTGCTTGACTTCTTATATGTTTCAAAGATTCATGATCAGAATGTATAACAAATTCTTTGGGCCATAAATAATGTTGCCAAGTTTCTAATGTCCGAACAAGAGCATATAATTCCTTATCATAAGTAGAATAGTTGAGACTAGGCCCACTCAATTTTTTAGAAAAGTATGCAACAGGTTTAGCATCTTGTAATAACACACCTGCCAAACCAATCCCACTAGCATCGCATTAAAGCTCAAAAGTCTTATTAAAATCAGGAAGTTGGAGCAAAGGAGCATGTGTTAACTTATCTTTCAATACCGTGAAGGCTTCTTCTTGTGCGGTACCCTAAGTAAAAGGCACATCCTTGCGTGTAAGCTCATTGAGAGGTGCAGCAATGGTGCTGAAATCTCTCACAAAACGCCTATAGAATCCAGCGAGGCCAAGAAAACTTCTCACTTGTGTGACCGTTTTGGGCTGCGGCCAACTCTCAATCGCCTCGATCTTGGCTTTATCAACTTCAATTCCCTGCGGGTAACAACATAGCCAAGAAACGATACTCGGTCGGTGCAAAAGGTGCACTTCCCAAGGTTACCAAACAAACGTGCATTACGTAGAGCAATAAAAACAACACGTAAATGATCCAAATGTTCCTCCAAAGAATTGCCATAAATCAGTATATCATCAAAATAGACTACCACAAATCGTCCAATGAAAGCACGTAAAACCTCGTTCATTAATCTCATGAAAGTGCTAGGTGCATTAGTTAACCCAAAAGGCATGACTAACCACTCATATAATCCAAACTTAGTTTTAAATGCCATTTTCCATTCATCTCCTAATTTCATGCGAATTTGATGGTATCCACTACGCAAATCAACTTTGGAAAACATGGTAGAGCCACTTAATTCATCAAGCATATCATCTAACCTAGGAATAGGATGACGATAACGAATAGTAATATTATTAATGGCTCTACAATCAGCACACATACGCCATGTTCCATCCTTTTTAGGCACTAATATAACAGGAACAACACAAGGACTAAGTGATTCACGTATGTAACCTTTGTCGAGTAGCTCTTGTACTTGACGCTGAATCTCCTTCGTCTCCTCCGGATTGGTACGGTATGGCGCACGGTTAGGTAGCGAAGCACCGGGAATTAAGTCAATCTGATGCTCAATCCCTCGAATAGGTGGTAATCCCGGTGGCACGTCTTGTGGAAAGACGTCAATAAACTCCTGCAAAAGGTCAGTGACAACAGGAGGCAAAGAAGGAGGCAATTCCTCAAATGAAAATAAAGCTTCTTTGCACACAAAAGCATAGCACACATATTGACTAACATCCAAATCCGAAATATCAACCTTAGTAGCAAGAAAAGTTGGACTAGTCAATTTAATTTCATTAGAAACAGCAGAAGAAGATTTGCTATTAGTCTTATGCTGTTGCTCAAATTCTTTAGCTGCTAAGCAAAGAAAACTCCTAACTTGCTTAACCGATTCAGGTGGAAGTCTAGTCAAGGATGGCCTGAACTCTCTCGGGATTCACAGCAATGCCTTTTGCAGAAATCATGTGGCCTAAGTAGGTCACTTCTGGTAGCCAAAATTCACACTTGGAGAACTTGGCATAAAGGCGGTGCTCTCGAAGTTTCATCAATACCAACCTAAGATGTTCGGCATGTTCTTCTTCGTTCTTCGAGTAGATGAGAATGTCATCAACATAAACTACAACAAATTTATCTAGGTACTCCATGAAGATCGAATTCATCATGCGCGAGATAGTGGCGGGGGCATTGGTTAAACCGAAGGACATGACGGTGTACTCATAAAGACCATAACGAGTAGTGAAAGCCGTTTGTGGAATGTCCTCGTGTCGGATTTTGATTTGATGATAACCTAATCTCAAATCCATCTTGGAGAAGACAGAGGATCCAACAAGTTGATCATAAAGATCACTGATCCTGGGCAGTGGTTACTTGTTCTTTATCGTCGCTAGATTTAGCGGGCGATAGTCTACGCACATCCTTTCTGTTCCATCTTTCTTCGTTACGAACAGAACGAGGCAACCCCATGGCGATGAGCTAGGGCGGATGAAGCCTTTTGCCAACAAAGCTTCAAGTTGGATTTTAAGCTCAGCTAACTCACGTGGGGCCATTTTGTATGGGCGTCTGGAAATTGGTGCGGTTCCTGGCATAAGATCCACTATGAACTCTACACATCTGTCGAGTGGCATGCCCGGCAACTCTTCAGGAAAGACATCCGGGAAGTCACGAACCACCGGAATATCTTCAAGGTCGGGAAGGGGAAGCACATTCAGAGAATGCATCTGGGTTCTCGATCTTGGTGAGGAATAATCTATTGTCTGGCCAGAAGGATGGGTAAGTCTAACTGACTTGGCTTTACAATCAAGAAAAGCATTTTGTCTTGATAACCAATCCATACCAAGGATGACATCAATGTCGGAAGACTTGAGGGCTATGAGTGAAGCAAGGAATACTAAACCCTCAATTGCAATTTGATTGCCATGGCTTACTCTATTAGTTTGCCATCTTGACCGTGAAGTTTGAATTATCTCATTTTCACTCTTATTTTTCTCCTGTTTAGCTTTACTAGCTCTAGCAAGATCATCTTTCACAATTTGTTCAGGAGACATAGGAAGTAAAGCAATATTTTTATCCTGATGAACCAGAGTAAACTGATTTGTCCTACCATGATGTACAACATTCCTATCAAATTGCCATGGTCTACCAAGTAAAAGAGAGCATGCTTGCATGGGTACCACATCACAATCAACATAATCAGCATATGCAGCAATGCTAAAGTGCACACGAACAGAACGCGTTACCTTAATCTCACCACTATTGTTAAACCACTGAATATAGTACGGATGGGGGTGTGGTCTTGTGGTGAGAGATAGCTTCTCCACCAACTCCATGCTCGCCAAGTTGTTGCAACTCCCTCCGTCAATGATGATGCGAACCGAACGTTCTTTCACCACTCCCTTTGTGTGGAACAAATTATGCCTCTGGTTTTGCTCGGCCTTCGTTACCTGCACACTTAATACACGTTGAGCAACCAAACTAGCATATTTATCTGCATCATCAGGAGCCATATACTCTATATCATGAGCATCATCATGGGCACCCTGTTCCTCATGAGCAATGAGAAGTAAAGTCTCCTAATCATAGTCACTCGCTGACTCATACCCAACATCCGCCGTAATAATCATCACACGCTTGGAGGGACAGTCTTTTGCGAAGTGACCTCCACCTTGGCACTTGCGACATTTAATATCACGATCTCGTGTTTGCCCTGTGGAAGCCATGGATGAAGAAGAACTCGCCGCTGGACCACTCTGTGCACCCTTGAATGGTGGCGCTGGCTGTTTTGGTGGCTCCCTGTAAGAATGAGCGGCTGAAGTAGATGGTGGTGCAGCAGGACGTGTGGATGTAGAAGGTCCACGCGATGTCCATGATGTATTTCGTCCTGCAGAAAAGTTAGGTCTCGTAGCGGCCTGTCGATCCTGCACTTCACGTTCAGCTTTACACGCAAGATGAAACAAACGTGTAATAGTAGCATAGTCCTTGTATTCTAGAATAGTTTGTATCTCCCTGTTTAAGCCACCCATAAAACGTGCAAGCATAGCTTCATTATCCTCTACTAGGCCACATCTAATCAATCCAGTTTGTAATTCTTGATAATATTCCTCTACAGAATTTTTCCTTGTCTCAAACGCTGTAATTTTTGTAGCAATTCACGTTGATAATAAGGAGGAACCCAGCGAGTACGCATAGCATCTTTTAAAGCAGCTCAAGTAGTTAGAATATTATTAGCATGCAATCTACAATGTTCAGACCACCAAATAGATGCAAATCCCATGAATTCACAAACAGCAGCAGTAACACGTCTATTCTCAAGATATTGTAAACATGTAAAGCGTTGTTCAGTTTCTAACTCCCAAGTAAGATAAGCATCAGGAATATATCTACCCTCAAACGACTTGATTCAATTTAAGTTTAGGCACATGTTCATCATCGCGTACCTGAGGGGGTGGTTGGTGTCGACCGTGGCGAATGTTGGGACGTGGACGTCCAGCTGGCTGTTCATAGGCCGCTTCCTGTTTCACCTCCTCCTCGTAATCACCCTCGTAGTTGTCGTCCTGGCCGACGTCAGAATCAGCAGCAGTAGCAGCTACTGCAGCAGCAGGAGGAGCACCAATACCAGCAGCTTGTCCTCTCGGAAACAGAATACGTCGTGCACGTGGTAGTGGCGGTGGCTATGGCTGTGCTGGAGCGGCAGCAGGCTGTGTAGGTAGGCGTGCGATCAACTCAGTAAACTTGGCGTCGAGCTTGGTGTCGATCATCTTTTCCACGCCATCAATCACCTCTGTAAATCTGTTCTCGATGTCATTCACATGTTCAGACATCATTTGTACAAATTTATCATGTAGCTCCTTGTTTGTCATGTTCTCCCAATCGGGTGCATCCCGCGCCACTTCATCATGTGATCCTGGCATGGTTAGAAGAAATAGAAAACACACAGGAATATGATCCTACTTCTACTAATAGGTGGGGTGGTGGAAAGCACAAATCCGTCAAGCTTTTCTTTCGTTCTTACCGATTCTTACCTAATAGCAGGTGGTGATGTACAACCAACGGGTCAAAACTCTCAGAGATATGGTAGAGCGATGGCCAGGAGGTGTCAAACGCACGATGTAGAATATATGTGGAGCTGTAGGAAGGCTGACAAGTATGGTAGGAAAAACTCAACAGTAATCAAAACAGAGATGCAAAGCTGAATAAACACTCAACGTCGGTACTGTGCTGATCCTAGGCTAGACCGTACTAGAGACGCGAGCCTAAAACACCAACGAAAGCACGGCGCGGCACGTAAACAACTGAGAAGCACACTCTGAATTTTTTTTTCTCTTTTTTTTTGCTTTTTTTCTGCGAGGCGGGACTGCGGTGGCTGAAAAAGTGCGAAAAAATCACTATGGTGGCGAACGTCTCAAAATGAGTTTCTGGACCTAAGGAACGTATGGGCACGAAAAAATTTTACCCCTGAAAATTTTGGCCTAAAAACTGCTCTGGAAAGTGTGCCAGACTAATCTGGCTAATCAACTCAAAACTAATCCCCTTCTACGTACGATTTTTTTTTTGGAAATCACCCCCTTCTACGTACGACAAAGATTGGTGAAATCCGACTCTAATCAACTCAAAACTAATCTGGCTACGGAGAGATCACAAACCGAACGGGTGATGGAACTCAACTCGGAACGGTAGGTCGTGGTTGTGTATATGGACTCTGCTTGGCGGAACGTGGTGGTGTATCTGGACTCGGATTGGCGGAACGTGGTAGGATGACTACTGTGCGGCGGCGACGTGGCAAACTGTGATCAGAACTCGAAACTCTAAGGGAACTAGACGCTAAGATCAGCAACTTGACACAACGATGCAACCGTAAATTCAACAAAGCAAGTACTGAAAAGAAAACTGGACAAAGGCTAGGACTGTCTTGGGACGTGATGATCTAACCCTAATTTTTTTTGTTGGCTTTTTCGTGGACTGTAGGTATGAAGAACAGAACCAATCTAGACTACGAAAACTACGTTAAAAAAAGACTACGAAAACTGGTAAATCTCACCGAGCAACCTGGAAATCTGATACCACTTGATAGAGGCGGGGTGTCCCGATCTTTCGATGAGATGATGGAGATCGATTATGGTGGAGTAGACTTTCACGACCCGACTACGAACGTGCGAAGACGTTGCGCCTTAGCAATCGCTAAACCAACTCCGAGAGGTTATTGATCCCGCGGATGCACGATCAACCTGACCACGAAGGTCTAATTCCTGCAAGCAATCGAAAGAACAAGCAAGAACTAAGAATTGCAATCTGGATATTGCGAATATAAGATGAATGATTAACGAAAGTTGGGGTTCCAATGCGGTCTTGGCCTAGTCGTATGACACAAACGAAGAGCTCGAAGTTGCGGCTATGGCTAATTTAAATATAATTAAAACCCAAGTCTAAACGACGCCCTAAGGGCTGTATATATGGGGGAACAGAGGGGAATTTCGTGGCCCCTTGGAGGAGGGGTCCGAAAACAACCCTAACTCGTTTTCCCCACACATACGGACTCTAAAAAATAGCCTATTAAAATTTTCATGGACTGGTCTTGGGACTTTGAGGCCACCATAAAGCGTGCATGAAGACTTGGACGAGAGACACAAGATGCCACATTAAAATTTTCGTCCAAGGGTTATTATAGGTGCTGCGTCACCTTATTATTGGGCCAGGCCCATGTAATTTCGAAATACACTTAATAGGCTATTTTTTAGAGTCCGTATGTGTGGGGAAACCGAGTTAGGGTTGTTATCGGACCCCTCCTCCAAGGGGCCACGAAATTCCCCTCTGCTCCCCCATATATACAGCCCTTAGGGCGTCGTTTAGACTTGGGTTTTAATTAGATTTAAGTTAGCCATAGCCGCAACTTCGAGCTCTTCGTTTGTGTCATCCGACCAGGCCAAGACCGCATTGGAACCCCAACTTCTGTTAATCTTTCATCACGTCCCAAGACAGTCCTAGCCTTTGTCCAGTTTTCTTTTCAGGACTTGCTTTGTTGAATTTACGGTTGCATCGTTGTGTCAAGTTGCTGATCTTAGCGTCTAGTTCCCTTAGAGTTTCGAGTTCTGATCACAGTTTGCCATGTCGCCGCCGCACAGTAGTCATCCTACCACGTTCCTCCAGTACGAGTCCACATACAGCACCACGTCCCACCAGTCCGAGTTGAGTTCCACCATCAGTACGGTTCGTGATCTCTCTGTAGCCAGATTAGTTTTGAGTTGTTAGAGTCGGATTTCACCAAACTTTTTCCGTCCAGAGAAGGGGATTAGTTTTGAGTTGATTAGCCAGATTAGTCTGGCTCGCTTTCCAGAGCAGTTTTTAGGCCAAAAATTTCAGGGGTGAAAAAATTTCGTGCCCATACGTTCCTTAGGTCCAGAAACTCATTTTGAGACGTTCGCTACCATAGTGTTTTTTTCGCACTTTTTCAGCCACCGCAGTCCCGCATCGCAAAAAAAAAGCAAAAAAAAAAAGAGAGAAAAAAAATTCAGAGTGTGCTTCTCAGTTGTTTACGTGCCGCGCCGTGCTTTCGTTGGTGTTTTAGGCTCGCGTCTCTAGTACGGTCTAGCCTAGGATCAGCATAGTACCGACGTTGAGTGTTTATTCAGCTTTGCATCTCTGTTTTGATTACTGTTGAGTTTTTCCTACCATACTTGCCAGCCTTCCTACAGCTCCACATATATTCTACATCGTGCGTTTTGACACCTCCTGGCCATCGCTCTTCCACATCTCTAAGAGTTTTGACCCGTTGGTTATACGTCACCACCTGCTGCTAGGTAAGAATTGGTAAGAACGAAAGAAAAGCTTGACGGATTTGTGCTTTCCACCACCCGACATCCCATTAGTAGAAGTAGGATCATATTTCTGTGTGTTTTCTCTTTCTGCTAACCATGCCAGGATCCCATGATGAAGTGGCGCGGGATGCACCCGATTGGGAGAACATGACAAACAAGGCGCTACATGATAAATTTGCACAAATGATGTCTGAACAGGTGAATGACATCGAGAACAGATTTACAGAGGCGATTGATGGCGTGGAAAGATGATCGACACCAAGCTCGACGCCAAGTTTACTGAGTTGATCGCACGCCTACCTACACAGCCTGCTGCCGCTCCAGCACAGCCACAGCCACCGCCACTACCACGTGCACGACGGATTCTGTTTCCGAGAGGACAAGCTGCTGGTATTGGTGCTCCTCCTGCTGCTGCAGTACTTGCGGCTGCTTCTGCTTCTGACGTCGGCCAGGACGACAACTACGAGGGTGATTACGAGGAGGAGGTGGAACAGGAAGCGGCCTATGAGCAGCCAGCTGGACGTCCACGTCCCAACATTCGCCACGGTCGACACCAACCACCCCCTCAGGTACGCGATGATGAACATGTGCCTAAACTTAAATTAAACCTTAAGCCGTTTGAGGGTAGATATATTCCTGATGCTTATCTTACTTGGGAGTTAGAAACTGAACAACGCTTTACATGTTTACAATATCTTGAGAATAGACGTGTTACTGCTGCTGTTTGTGAATTCACGGGGTTTGCATCTATTTGGTGGTCTGAACATTGTAGATTGCATGCTAATAATATTCCAACTACTTGGGCTGCTCTAAAAGATGCTATGCGTACTCGCTGGGTTCCTCCTTATTATCAACGTGAATTGCTACAAAAATTACAGCGTTTGAGACAAGGAAACAATTCTGTAGAGGAATATTATCAAGAATTACAAACTGGATTGATTAGATGTGGCCTCGTAGAGGATAATGAAGCTATGCTTGCACGTTTTATGGGTGGCTTAAACAGGGAGATACAAACTATTCTAGAATACAAGGACTATGCTACTATCACTCGTTTGTTTCATCTTGCTTGTAAAGCTGAACGTGAAGTGCAGGATCGACAGGCCGCTACGAGACCTAACTTTTCTGCAGGACGAAATAGATCATGGACATCGCGTGGAGCTTCTACATCGACACGTCCTGCTGCACCACCATATACTTCAGCCGCTCATTCTTACAGGGAGCCACCAAAACAGCGAGCGCCACCATTCAAGGGTGCACAGAGTGGTCCAGCGGCGAGTTCTTCTTCATCCATGGCTTCCACATGGCAAACACGAGATCGTGATATTAAATGTCGCAGGTGCCAAGGTGGAGGTCACTTCGCAAAAGACTGTCCCTCCAAGCGTGTGATGCTATTACGGCGGATGGTGGGTATGCGTCAGCGAGTGACTATGACGAGGAGACTTTAGTTCTCATTGCTCATGAGGAACAGGGTGCCCATGATGATGCTTATGATCTAGAGTATATGGCTCCTGATGATGCGGATAAATATGCTAGTTTGGTTGCTCAACGTGTGTTAAGTGTGCAGGTAACGAAGGCCGAGCAAAACCAGAGGCATAATTTGTTCCACACAAAGGGAGTGGTGAAAGAACGTTCGGTTCGCATCATTATTGACGGAGGGAGTTGCAACAACTTGGCTAGCATGGAGTTGGTGGAGAAGCTATCTCTCACCACAAGACCACACCCCCATCCGTACTATATTCAGTGGTTTAACAATAGTGGTAAGATTAAGGTAACGCGTTCTGTTCGTGTGCACTTTAGCATTGCTGCATATGCTGATTATGTTGATTGTGATGTGGTACCCATGCAAATATGCTCTCTTTTACCATGTAGACCATGGCAATTTGATAGGAATGTTGTACACCATGGTAGGACAAATCAATTTACTCTGGTTCATCAGGATAAAAATATTGCTTTACTTCCTATGTCTCGTGAACAAATTGTGAAAGATGATCTTGCTAGAGCTAGTAAAGCTAAACAGGAGAAAAATAAGAGTGAAAATGAGATAGCAGCTAAAGAATTTGAGCAACAACATAAGACTAATAGCAAATCTTCTTCTTCTGTTTCTAATGAAATTAAATTGACTAGTCCAACTTTGCTTGCTACTAAGGTTGATATTTCGGATTTGGATGTTAGTCAATATGTGTGCTATGCTTTTATGTGCAAAGAAGCTTTATTTTCATTTGAGGAATTGCCTCCTTCTTTGCCTCCTGTTGTCACTGACCTTTTGCAGGAGTTTATTGACGTCTTTCCACAAGACGTGTCACCGGGATTACCACCTATTGGAGGGATTGAGCATCAGATTGACTTAATTCCCGGTGCTTCGCTGCCTAACCGTGCGCCATACCGTACCAATCGGAGGAGACGAAGGAGATTCAGCGTCAAGTACAAGAGCTACTCGACAAAGGTTACATACGTGAATCACTTAGTCCTTGTGCTGTTCCTGTTATATTAGTGCCTAAAAAGGATGGAACATGGCGTATGTGTGTTGATTGTAGAGCCATTAATAATATTACTATTCGTTATCGTCATCCTATTCCTAGGTTAGATGATATGCTTGATGAATTAAGTGGCTCTACCATGTTTTCCAAAGTTGATTTGCGTAGTGGATACCATCAAATTCGCATGAAATTAGGAGATGAATGGAAAACGGCATTTAAAACTAAGTTTGGATTATATGAGTGGTTAGTCATGCCTTTTGGGTTAACTAATGCACCTAGCACTTTCATGAGATTAATGAACGAGGTTTTACGTGCTTTCATTGGACGATTTGTGGTAGTCTATTTTGATGATATACTGATTTATAGCAAATCTTTGGAAGAACATTTGGATCATTTACGTGTTGTTTTTATTGCTCTACGTAATGCACGTTTGTTTGGTAACCTTGGGAAGTGCACCTTTTGCACCGACCGATTATCTTTTCTTGGCTATGTTGTTACTCCGCAGGGAATTGAAGTTGATAAAGCCAAGATCGAGGCGATTGAGAGTTGGCCGCAGCCCAAAACGGTCACACAAGTGAGGAGTTTTCTTGGCCTCGCTGGATTCTATAGGCGTTTTGTGAGAGATTTCAGCACCATTGCTGCACCTCTCAATGAGCTTACACGCAAGGATGTGCCTTTTACTTGGGGTACCGCACAGGAAGAAGCCTTCACGGTATTGAAAGATAAGTTAACACATGCTCCTTTGCTCCAACTTCCTGATTTTAATAAGACTTTTGAGCTTGAATGCGATGCTAGTGGGATTGGTTTGGGAGGTGTGTTATTACAAGATGCTAAACCTGTTGCGTACTTTTCTGAAAAATTGAGTGGGCCTAGGCTGAACTATTCTACTTATGATAAGGAATTATATGCTCTTGTTCGGACTTTAGAAACTTGGCAACATTATTTATGGCCCAAAGAATTTGTTATACATTTTGATCATGAATCTTTGAAACACATAAGAAGTGAAGCAAAACTTAATCTTAGACATGCTAAGTGGGTTGAATTTATTGAGACTTTCCCTTATGTCATTAAACACAAGAAGGGGAAAGATAATATTATTGCTGATGCTTTGTCTCGTCGTTATACTATGCTCTCACAACTTGACTTCAAGATATTCGGTTTAGAGAGAATCAAAGATCAATATGTACATGATGCGGAATTTAAAGATGTATTGCAGAATTGTAGAGAGGGTAGAACCTGGAACAAGTTTGTGCTTAATGATGGATTTGTGTTCCGTTCTAACAAGCTATGCATTCCAGCTAGCTCTATTCGTCTTTTGTTGTTGCAGGAGGCGCATGGAGGAGGATTAATGGGGCACTTTGGCGTGAAGAAGACGGAAGACGTACTTGCTACACATTTCTTTTGGCCAAAGATGAGACGGGATGTTGAGCGTTTTGTTGCTCGCTGCACTACATGTCAAAAAGCTAAGTCACGACTCAATCCTCATGGTTTATACATGCCTTTACCTGTACCTAGTGTTCCGTGGGAGGACATATCCATGGACTTTGTTTTAGGCTTGCCTCGAACAAAGAAGGGGAGGGATAGCATATTTGTTGTCGCGGATAGGTTTTCTAAGATGGCACATTTCATACCATGTCATAAAAGCGATGATGCTGCTAATGTTGCTGATTTATTCTTTCGTGAGATTATTCGCTTACATGGTGTGCCCAATACTATTGTCTCGGATCGTGATACTAAGTTTCTTAGTCATTTTTGGAGATGCTTATGGGCTAAGTTGGGGACTAAACTACTTTTTAGTACTACATGTCATCCCCAAACTGATGGACAAACTGAAGTGGTCAATAGGACATTGTCTACTATGCTTAGGTCTGTTTTAAAGAGTAACTTGAAAATGTGGGAAGAATGTTTACCTCATATTGAATTTGCTTATAATCGTTCATTGCATTCTACCACTAAAATGTGCCCTTTTGAGATTGTTTATGGTTTTCTACCTCGTGCACCTATTGATTTGCTGCCTCTTCCATCTTCAGAGAAGGTTAATTTTGATGCTAAGCAACGTGCTGAATTGATATTAAAAATGCATGAGTTAACTAAAGAAAACATTGAGAGAATGAATGCTAGATACAAGCTTGCTGGTGATAAGGGTAGAAAGCATGTTGTGTTTGAACCAGGCGATCTTGTTTGGTTACATCTACGTAAACATAGGTTTCCTGATTTGCGCAAGTCTAAGTTAATGCCACGAGCTGATGGTCCCTTTAAGGTTTTACAGAAAATTAATGATAATGCATATAAACTTGAGCTACCTGCAGATTTTGGGGTTAGTCCCACATTTAACATTGCAGATTTGAAACCTTATTTGGGAGAAGATGATGAGCTTCCGTGGAGGACGACTTCAATTCAAGAAGGGGAGGACGATGAGGACATCTCTACTAATATTACACCCATATCTTCACCAACTACACATACTGGACCAGTTACTAGAGCACGCGCACGTCAACTAAATTATCAGGTACTTTCGTTTCTTGCGAATCCTTCTAATGTTCATGAACATATGATGCTGCCTAAATTAGATACTTTTGTTTGTCTTATGAATGAAGGACCTAGCATGGATAAGAAGGATGGTCATTGGAGCGGGATCAAGCATGGAGAAGGAGGTGCGCGCGCGGGAAAGGACAATGGAGCTTCCAGTGGTGATTTTCGCACTTTGAGGCCACCATAAGGCGTGCATGAAGACTTGGACGAGAGACACAAGATGCCACATTAATATTTTCGTCCAAGGGTTATTATAGGTGCTGCGTCACCTTATTATTGGGCCAGGCCCATGTAATTTCGAAATACACTTAATAGGCTATTTTTTAGAGTCCGTATGTGTGGGGAAACCGAGTTAGGGTTGTTTTCGGACCTCTCCTCCAAGGGGCCACGAAATTCCCCTCTGTTCCCCCATATATACAGCCCTTAGGGCGTCGTTTAGACTTGGGTTTTAATTAGATTTAAGTTAGCCATAGCCGCAACTTCGAGCTCTTCGTTTGTGTCATACGACTAGGCCAAGACCGCATTGGAACCCCAATTTTCGTTAATCATTCATCTTATATTCGCAATATCCAGATTGCAATTCTTAGTTCTTGCTTGTTCTTTCGATTGCTTGCAGGAATCAGACCTTCGTGGTCAGGTTGATCGTGCATCCGCGGGATCAATAACCTCTCGGAGTTGGTTTAGCGATTGCTAAGGCTTCGCACGTTCGTAGTCGGATCTCCATCATCTCATCGAAACATCGGGACACCTTCGCCTCTATCACCTTTGATACTGAATCGTTGGTTTCCCTTCAGAGGAGTAACCCGAAGGTAAGCCTTCTCATCCAGATTGTAGCTTTCTTGCCTATGATGACGATCATAGTAGCTTTTTTGACGATACTAGGTTGCCTTCAATTGATCACGAACAATGCGAACTTGCTCTTCTGCTTCCATGATCATATCCGGTCCAAAGAATTGTCTTTCACCGGTTTCTGACCAGTTAAGGGGTGTTCGACATCGTCGTCCATAGAGGAGTTCAAAAGGAGCCATGTTCAGACTAGATTGAAAACTATTGTTATAAGCAAATTCGGCGAATGGAAGAGACTTCTCCCAATTCTTTCCGAATGAGATAACACAAGCTCTGAGCATGTCTTCGAGAATTTGGTTAACCCTTTCGACTTGACCGCTAGACTGAGGATGGAAAGCTGTACTAAAGGAGAGATGAGTTCCCATAGCATTTTGAAAGCTTCCCTAGAATCTAGAGGTGAAAAGGCTACCACGATCAGAATTGATTTCCAAAGGAACACCATGAAGAGACACAATTCTAGATACATACAAGTCGCTAACTGGCTAGCAGTTATAGACTCGCGAACGGGAAGGAAGTGTGGAACTTTGGAAAGTCTATCCACAACAACGAAGATGGCATCATTTCCTTTCTTGGTTTTTGGAAAGCCAGTGATGAAATCCATACTGACTTTGTCCCATTTCCACTCTGGAATAGGCAAAGGTTGAAGAGTACCAGTAGGTCTTTGATGTTCTGCCTTAATGCGACGACAAACATCACATTCAGCAATGAACTGAGCAATTTTTCGCTTCATCCTAGTCCACCAAAATCTCTGGCGTAGGTCTCGGTACATCTTTGTGCTACCAGGATGAATCGAAAGGGGAGTATCATGAGCCTCCTTAAGAATTGGCCTCCTAAGATTGTGTTTTCGTGGTACAACCAGTCGAGTGCCAAAGAAAATGACACCTTGATCATTTATGGAGAAACATTTAGCAACTCCGCTTGCAATGTTCTTCATGATCTCTCTAATACCACTATCACGTTTCTGGGCGGCAATGATTTTATCCTCAAGGGTTGGTTTCGCCACCAAGGTAGAAAGATAACCATGAGGAACAATCTCAAGATTGAGCTTGCGAAATTCCTCATGAAGAAGTGGTTGACACTGTTGTAACATGAGGTTGTTACAATACGACTTACGACTTAGTGCATCATCCATGACATTGGCTTTGCCTGGGGTGTAAGAAATTCCTAAGTCATAATATTTTATCAACTCAATCCAGCTTCTTTGCCTGAGATTAAGATCTGGCTAGGTGAATATGTATTTGAGGATTTGGTGGTCGGAATAGATCTCACAACGATTACCAAGGAGGTAATGTCGCCAAGTTGTCAGGGCATGAACTACGACAGCGAGTTCAAGATCATGGGTAGGATAGTTCTCTTCATGTGGACGCAACTGGCGTGAAGCATAAGCTACCAAATGTCTGTCTTGCATAAGTATGCATCCTAACCCTTGCCGTGAGGCGTCACAAAAGATCTCGAAATCCTTTTTGGTGTCTGGAGGCGCAAGTACGGGTGCAGAAGTCAATATTCTTTTTAGCTCTTGAAATCTTTCCTCGCACTTGGGAGTCCATTGGAATTTCTTATCTTTCTTGAGGAGTTCGGTTAGAGGCTTTGCAACTTTAGAAAAGTTCTCGACGAAGCGGCGGCAATAGCTTGTTAAGCCAAGAAAACTCCTAACTTGCTTAACCGATTCAGGTGGAAGTCTAGTCAAGGACGGCCTGAACTCTCTCGGGATTCACAGCAATGCCTTTTGCAGAAATCATGTGGCCTAAGTAGGTCACTTCTGGTAGCCAAAATTCACACTTGGAGAACTTGGCATAAAGGCGGTGCTCTCGAAGTTTCATCAATACCAACCTAAGATGTTCGGCATGTTCTTCTTCATTCTTCGAGTAGATGAGAATGTCATCAAGATAAACTACAACAAATTTATCTAGGTACTCCATGAAGATCGAATTCATCATGCGCGAGAAAGTGGCGGGGGCATTGGTTAAACCGAAGGACATGACGGTGTACTCATAAAGACCATAACGAGTAGTGAAAGCCGAATAGGTGGTAATCCCGGTGGTACGTCTTGTGGAAAGACGTCAATAAACTCCTGCAAAAGGTCAGTGACAACAGGAGGCAAAGAAGGAGGCAATTCCTCAAATGAAAACAAAGCTTCTTTGCACACAAAAGCATAGCACACATATTGACTAACATCCAAATCCGAAATATCAACCTTAGTAGCAAGCAAAGTTGGACTAGTCAATTTAATTTCATTAGAAACAGCAGAAGAAGATTTGCTAGTAGTCTTATGTTGTTGCTCAAATTCTTTAGCTGCTATCTCATTTTCACTCTTATTTTTCTCCTGTTTAGCTTTACTAGCTCTAGCAAGATCATCTTTCACAATTTGTTCAGGAGACATAGGAAGTAAAGCAATAGTTTTATCGTGATGAACCAGAGTAAACTGATTTGTCCTACCATGGTGTACAACATTCCTATCAAATTGCCATGGTCTACCAAGTAAAAGAGAGCATGCTTGCATGGGTACCACATCACAATCAACATAATCAGCATATGCAGCAATGCTAAAGTGCACACGAACAGAACGCGTTACCTTAATCTCACCACTATTGTTAAACCACTGAATATAGTACGGATGGGGGTGTGGTCTTGTGGTGAGAGATAGCTTCTCCACCACTTCCATGCTTGCCAAGTTGTTGCAACTCCCTCCGTCAATGATGATGCGAACCGAACGTTCTTTCACCACTCCCTTTGTGTGGAACAAATTATGCCTCTGGTTTTGCTCGGCCTTCGTTACCTGCACACTTAATACACGTTGAGCAACCAAACTAGCATATTTATCTGCATCATCAGGAGCCATATACTCTATATCATGAGCATCATCATGGGCACCCTGTTCCTCATGAGCAATGAGAACTAAATTCTCCTCATCATAGTCACTCGCTGACTCATAACCACCATCCGCCGTAATAATCATCACACGCTTGGAGGGACAATCTTTTGCGAAGTGACCTCCACCTTGGCACCTGCGACATTTAATATCACGATCTCGTGTTTGCCCTGTGGAAGCCATGGATGAAGAAGAACTCGCCGCTGGACCACTCTGTGCACCCCTGAATGGTGGCGCTCGCTGTTTTGGTGGCTCCCTGTAAGAATGAGCGGCTGAAGTAGATGGTGGTGCAGCAGGACGTGTGGATGTAGAAGGTCCACGCGATGTCCATGATGTATTTCGTCCTGCAGAAAAGTTAGGTCTCGTAGAGCCCTGTCGATCCTGCACTTCACGTTCAGCTTTACACGCAAGATGAAACAAACGAGTAATAGTAGCATAGTCCTTGTATTCTAGAATAGTTTGTATCTCCCTGTTTAAGCCACCCATAAAACGTGCAAGCATAGCTTCATTATCCTCTACTAGGCCACATCTAATCAATCCAGTTTGTAATTCTTGATAATATTCCTCTACAGAATTTTTTCCTTGTCTCAAACGCTGTAATTTTTGTAGCAATTCACGTTGATAATAAGGAGGAACCCAGCGAGTACGCATAGCATCTTTTAAAGCAGCCCAAGTAGTTGGAATATTATTAGCATGCAATCTACAATGTTCAGACCACCAAATAGATGCAAATCCCGTGAATTCACAAACAGCAGCAGTAACACGTCTATTCTCAGGATATTGTAAACATGTACAGCGTTGTTCAGTTTCTAACTCCCAAGTAAGATAAGCATCAGGAATATATCTACCCTCAAACGACTTAAGATTCAATTTAATTTTAGGCACATGTTCATCATCGCGTACCTGAGGGGGTGGTTGGTGTCGACCGTGGCGAATGTTGGGACGTGGACGTCCAGCTGGCTGTTCATAGGCCGCTTCCTGTTCCACCTCCTCCTCGTAATCACCCTCATAGTTGTCGTCCTGGCCGACGTCAGAAGCAGCAGCAGTAGCAGCTACTGCAGCAGCAGGAGGAGCACCAATACCAGCAGCTTGTCCTCTCGGAAACAGAATACGTCGTGCACGTGGTAGTGGCGGTGGCTGTGACTGTGCTGGAGCGGCAGCAGGCTGTGTAGGTAGGTGTGCGATCAACTCAGTAAACTTGGCGTCGAGCTTGGTGTCGATCATCTTTTCCACGCCATCAATCGCCTCTGTAAATCTGTTCTCGATGTCATTCACCTGTTCAGACATCATTTGTGCAAATTTATCATGTAGCTCCTTGTTTGTCATGTTCTCCCAATCGGGTGCATCCCGCGCCACTTCATCATGTGATCCTGATAGAGGCGAAGGTGTCCCGATGTTTCGATGAGATGGTGGAGATCGATTATGGTGGAGGCGACTCTCACGATCCGACTACGAACGTGCGAAGACGTTGCGCCTTAGCGATCGCTAAACCAACTCCGAGAGGTTATTGACCCCGCAGATGCACGATCAACCTGACCACGAAGGTATAATTCCTGCAAGCAATCGAAGAACAAGCAAGAACTAAGAATTGCAATATGGATATTGCGAATATAAGATGAATGATTTCGAAAGTTGGGGTTCCGATGAGGTCTTGGCCTGGTCGGATTACACAAACGAAGATCTCGAAGTTGCGGCTATGGCTAACTTATATCTAATTAAAACCCATGTCTAAACGACGCCCTAAGGGCTGTATATATGGGGAAACAGAGGGGATTTTCGTGACCCCTTGGAGGTGGGGTCCGAAAACAACCCTAACTCGGTTTCCCCACACATACGGACTCTAAAAACAGCCTATAATGTGGTATTTCGAAATTACATGGGCCCAGCCCAATATTAAGGTGACGCAGCACCTATAATTGCTCTTGGACGAAAATAATGAAGTGGCATCTCGTGTATTTCGTCCAAGCCTTCATGCATACCTTATGGTGGCTTCAAAGTGCGAAAATCCCCACTGGAAGCTCCATTGTTCTTTCCCGCGCGCGCACCTTCTTCTCCATGCTTGATCCCGCTCCAATGACCGTCCTTGTTGTCCATGCTAGGTCCTTCATTCATAAGAAAAACAAAAGTATGTAATTTAGGCAGCATCATATGTTCATGAACATTAGAAGGATTCGCAAGAAACGAAAGTACCTGATAATTTAGTTGACATGCACGTGCTCTAGTAACTGGTCCAGTATGTGTAGTTGGTGAAGATGTGGGTGTAACATTAGTAGAGATGTCCTCATCAGATCCTGGCATGGTTAGCAGAAATAGAAAACACACAGGAATATGATCCTACTTCTACTAATGGGATGTGGGGTGGTGGAAAGCACAAATCCGTCAAGCTTTTCTTTCGGTCTTACCGATTCTTACCTAGCAGCAGGTGGTGATGTACAACCAACGGGTCAAAACTCTCAGAGATATTGATAGAGGCGAAGGTGTCCTGATGTTTCGATGAGATGGTTGAGATCGATTATGGTTTAGACGACTTTCACGATCCGACTACGAACGTGCGAAGACGTTGCGCCTTAGCGATCGCTAAACCAACTCCGAGAGGTTATTGATCCCGCGGATGCACGATCAACCTGACCACGAAGGTCTTATTCCTGCAAGCAATCGAAGAACAAGCAAGAACTAAGAATTCCAATCTGGATATTGCGAATATAAGATGAATGATTACGAAAGTTGGGGTTCCAATGAGGTCTTGGCCTGGTCGGATGACACAAACGAAGAGCTCGAAGTTGCGGGTATGGCTAACTTAAATCTAATTAAAACCCAAGTCTAAACGACGCCCTAAGGGCTGTATATATGGGGGAACAGAGGGGAATTTCGTGGCCCCTTGGAGGTGGGGTCCGAAAACAACCCTAACTCGGTTTCCCCACACATACGGACTCTAAAAAGAGCCTATAATGTGGTATTTCGAAATTACATGGGCCCAGCCCAATATTAAGGTGACGCAGCACCTATAATTGCTCTTGGACGAAAATAATGAAGTGGCATCTCGTGTATTTCGTCCAAGCCTTCATGCATGCCTTATGGTGGCTTCAAAGTGCGAAAATCCCCACTGGAAGCTCCATTGTTATTTCCCGCGCGCGCACCTTCTTCTCCATGCTCTCGGAGTTGGTTTAGCGATCGCTAAGGCGCAACGTCTTCGCACGTTCGTAGTCGGATCGTGAAAGTCGTCTCCAGCATAATCGATCTCCACCATCTCATCGAAACATCGGGACACCTTCGCCGCTATCAACAACAAATATGCTATCCCTCCCCTTGTTTGTTCGAGGCAAGCCTAAAACAAAGTCCATGGATATGTCCTCCCACGGAACACTAGGTACAGGTAAAGGCATGTATAAACCATGAGGATTGAGTCGTGACTTAGCTTTTTGACATGTAGTGCAGCGAGCAACAAAACGCTCAACATCCCGTCTCATCTTTGGCCAAAAGAAAAATGTAGCAAGTACGTCCTCCGTCTTCTTCACGCCAAAATGTCCCATTAATCCTCCTCCATGCGCCTCCTGCAACAACAAAAGACGAATAGAGCTAGCTGGAATGCATAGCTTGTTAGAACGGAACACAAACCCATCATTAAGCACAAACTTGTTCCATGTTCTACCCTCTCTACAATTCTGCAAAACATATTTAAATTCCGCATCATGTACATATTGATCTTTGATTGTCTCTAAACCGAATATCTTGAAGTCAAGTTGTGAAAGCATAGTATAACGACGAGACAAAGCATCAGCAATAATATTATCTTTCCCCTTCTTTTGTTTAATGACATAAGGGAAAGTCTCAATAAATTCAACCCACTTAGCATGTCTACGATTAAGTTTTTCTTGACTTCTTATGTGTTTCAAAGATTCATGATCAGAATGTATAACAAATTCTTTGGGCCATAAATAATGTTGCCAAGTTTCTAATGTCCGAACAAGAGCATATAATTCCTTATCATAAGTAGAATAGTTCAGACTAGGCCCACTCAATTTTTCAGAAAAGTATGCAACAGGTTTAGCATCTTGTAATAACACACCTCCCAAACCAATACCACTAGCATCGCATTCAAGCTCAAAAGTTTTATTAAAATCAGGAAGTTGGAGCAAAGGAGCATGTGTTAACTTATCTTTCAATACCGTGAAGGCTTCTTCCTGTGCGGTACCCCAAGTAAAAGGCACATCCTTGCGTGTAAGCTCATTGAGAGGTGCAGCAATGGTGCTGAAATCTCTCACAAAACGCCTATAGAATCCAGCGAGTCCAAGAAAACTCCTCACTTGTGTGACCGTTTTGGGCTGCGGCCAACTCTCAATCGCCTCGATCTTGGCTTTATCAACTTCAATTCCCTGCGGAGTAACAACATAGCCAAGAAACGATACTCGGTCGGTGCAAAAGGTGCACTTCCCAAGGTTACCAAATAAACGTGCATTACGTAGAGCAATAAAAACAGCACGTAAATGATCCAAATATTCCTCCAAAGATTTGCTATAAATCAGTATATCATCAAAATAGACTACCACAAATCGTCCAATGAAAGCACGTAAAACCTCGTTCATTAATCTCATGAAAGTGCTAGGTGCATTAGTTAACCCAAAAGGCATGACTAACCACTCATATAATCCAAACTTAGTTTTAAATGTCGTTTTCCATTCATCTCCTAATTTCATGCGAATTTGATGGTATCCACTACGCAAATCAACTTTGCAAAACATGGTAGAGCCACTTAATTCATCAAGCATATCATCTAACCTAGGAATAGGATGACGATAACGAATAGTAATATTATTAATGGCTCGACAATCAACACACATACGCCATGTTCCATCCTTTTTCGACACTAATATAACAGGAACAGCACAAGGACTAAGGGATTCACGTATGTAACCTTTGTCGAGTAGCTCTTGTACTTGACGCTGAATCTCCTTCGTCTCCTCCGGATTGGTACGGTATGGCGCACGGTTGGGCAGCGAAGCACCGGGAATTAAGTCAATCTGATGCTCAATCCCTCGAATAGGTGGTAATCCCGGTGGTACGTCTTGTGGAAAGACGTCAATAAATTCCTGCAAAAAGTCAGTGACAACAGGAGGCAAAGAAGGAGGCAATTCCTCAAATGAAAACAAAGCTTCTTTGCACACAAAAGCATAGCACACATAGTGACTAACATCCAAATCTGAAATATCAACCTTAGTAGCAAGCAAAGTTGGACTAGTCAATTTAATTTCATTAGAAACAGCAGAAGAAGATTTGCTATTAGTCTTATGTTGTTGCTCAAATTCTTTAGCTGCTATCTCATTTTCACTCTTATTTTTCTCCTGTTTAGCTTTACTAGCTCTAGCAAGATCATCTTTCACAATTTGTTCACGAGACATAGGAAGTAAAGCAATATTTTTATCCTGATGAACCAGAGTAAACTGATTGGTCCTACCATGCTGTACAACATTCCTATCAAATTGCCATGGTCTACCAAATAAAAGAGAGCATGCTTGCATGGGTACCACATCACAATCAACATAATCAGCATATGCAGCAATGCTAAAGTGCACACGAACAGAACGCGTTACCTTAATCTTACCACTATTGTTAAACCACTGAATATAGTACGGATGGGGGTGTGGTCTTGTGGTGAGAGATAGCTTCTCCACCAACTCCATGCTCGCCAAGTTGTTGCAACTCCCTCCGTCAATGATGATGCGAACCGAACGTTCTTTCACCACTCCCTTTGTGTGGAACAAATTATGCCTCTGGTTTTGCTCGGCCGTCGATACCTGCACACTTAACACACGTTGAGCAACCAAACTAGCATATTGATCTGCATCATCAGGAGCCATATACTCTATATCATGAGCATCATCATGGGCACCCTGTTCCTCGTGAGCAATGAGAACTAAAGTCTCCTCATCATAGTCGCTCGCTGACTCATACCCACCATCCGCCGTAATAATCATCACACGCTTGGAGGGATAGTCTTTTGCGAAGTGACCTCCACCTTGGCACCTGCGACATTTAATATCACGATCTCGTGTTTGCCCTGTGGAAGCCATGGATGAAGAAGAACTCGCTGCTGGACCACTCTGTGCACCCTTGAATGGTGGCGCTGGCTGTTTTGGTGGCTCCCTGTAAGAATGAGCGGCTGAAGTAGATGGTGGTGCAGCAGGACGTGTGGATGTAGAAGCTCCACGCGATGTCCATGATGTATTTCGTCCTGCAGAAAAGTTAGGTCTCGTAGCGGCCTGTCGATCCTGCACTTCACGTTCAGCTTTACAAGCAAGATGAAACAAACGAGTAATAGTAGCATAGTCCTTGTATTCTAGAATAGTTTGTATCTCCCTGTTTAAGCCACCTATAAAACGTGCAAACATAGCTTCATTATCCTCTACTAGGCCACATCTAATCAATCCAGTTTGTAATTCTTGATAATATTCCTCTACAGAATTTTTTCCTTGTCTCAAACGCTGTAATTTTTGTAGCAATTCACGTTGATAATAAGGAGGAACCCAGCGAGTACGCATAGCATCTTTTAAAGCAGCCCAAGTAGCTGGAATATTATTAGCATGCAATCTACAATGTTCAGACCACCAAATAGATGCAAAACCCGTGAATTCACAAACAGCAGCAGTAACACGTCTATTCTCAGGATATTGTAAACATGTAAAGCGTTCTTCAGTTTCTAACTCCCAAGTAAGATAAGCATCAGGAATATATCTACCCTCAAACGGCTTAAGATTCAATTTAAGTTTAGGCACATGTTCATCATCGCGTACCTGAGGGGGTGGTTGGTGTCGACCGTGGCGAATGTTGGGACGTGGACGCCCAGCTGGCTGCTCATAGGCCGCTTCTTGTTCCACCTCCTCCTCGTAATCACCCTCATAGTTGTCGTCCTGGCCGACGTCAGAAGCAGCAGCAGTAGTAGCAACTGCAGCAGCCGCAGGAGCACCAGCAGCTTGTCTGCCCGGAAACAGAATACGTCGTGCACGTCGTGGTGGCGGTGGCTGTGCTGGAGCGGCCGCAGGCTGTGCAGGTAGGCGTGCGAGCAACTCAGTAAACTTGGCGTCGAACTTGGTGTCGATCATCTTCTCCACACCATCAATCGCCTCTGTAAATCTGTTCTCGATGTCATTCACCTGTTCAGACATCATTTGTGCAAATTTATCATGTAACGCTTTGTTTGTCATATTCTCCCAATCGGGTGCATCCCGCGCCACTTCATCATGGGATCCTGGCATGGTTAGCAGAAATAGAAAACACACAGAAATATGATCGTACTTCTACTAATGGGATGTGGGGTGGTGGAAAGCACAAATCCGTCAAGCTTTTCTTTCGTTCTTACCGATTCTTACCTAGCAGCAGGTGGTGATGTACAACCAATGGGTCAAAACTCTCAGAGATGTGGTAGAGCGATGGCCAGGAGGTGTCAACCGCACGAAGTAGAATATATGTGGAGCTGTAGGTAGGCTTGACAAATATGGTAGCAAAAAGCTCAACAGTAATCAAAACAGAGATGCAAAGTTGAATAAACACTCAACGTCGGTACTGTGCTGATCCTAGGCTAGACCGTACTAGAGACGCGAGCCTAAAACACCAACGAAAGCACGACGCGGCACGTAATCAACTGAGAAGCACACTCTGAAAAAAAAATTCTCTTTTTTTTTTTTTTTTGGAAATGACCTCCTTCTACGTACGACAAAAGATCGGTGAAATCCGACTCTAATCAACTCAAAACTAATCTGGCTACGGAGAGATCACAAACCGAACAGGTGATGGAACTCAACTCGGATTGGTAGGTCGTGGTGCTGTATATGGACTCGACTTGGCGGAACGTGGTGGTGTATCTGGACTCGGATTGGCGGAAACGTGGCGGTGTACTACTGTGCGGCGGCGGTGTGACAAACTGTGATCAGAACTCGAAACTCTAAAGGAACTAGACGCTAAGATCAGCAACTCGACACAACGATGCAACCGCAAATTCAACAAAGCAAACTACTGTAAAGAAAACTGGACAAAGGCTCGGACTGTTTTGGGACGTGATGATCTAACCCTAATTTTTTTTTGGGCTTTTTCGTGGACTGTAGGTATGAAGAACAGAACCAATCTAGACTACGAAAACTGGTAAATCTCACCGAGCAACCTGGAAATCTGATACCACTTGATAGAGGCGAAGGTGTCCCGATGTTTCGATGAGATGGTGGAGATCGATTATGGTGGAGACGACTTTCACGATCCGACTACGAACGTGCGAAGACGTTGCGCCTTAGCGATCGCTAAACCAACTCCGAGAGGTTATTGATCCCGCGGATGCACGATCAACCTGACCATGAGGTTCTTATTCCTGCAAGCAATCGAAGAACAAGCAAGAACTAAGAATTCCAATCTGGATATTGCGAATATAAGATGAATGATTACGAAAGTTGGGGTTCCAATGAGGTCTTGGCCTGGTCGGATGACACAAACGAAGAGCTCGAAGTTGCGGCTATGGCTAACTTAAATCTAATTAAAACCCAAGTCTAAACGACGCCCTAAGGGCTGTATATATGGGGGAACAGAGGGGAATTTCGTGGCCCCTTGGAGGTGGGGTCCGAAAACAACCCTAACTCGGTTTCCCCACACATACGGACTCTAAAAACAGCCTATAATGTGGTATTTCGAAATTACATGGACCCAGCCCAATATTAAGGTGACGCAGCACCTATAATGGCCCTTGGACGAAAATAATGAAGTGTCATCTCGCGTATTTCGTCCAAGACTTCATGCGCGCCTTATGGTGGCTCCAAAGGGTGATAATCACCACTGGAAGCTGCACTGTACTTTCCCGCGCGCGCACCTTCTTCTCCATGCTTGATCCCGCTCCAATGACCATCCTTCTTGTCCATGCTAGGTCCTTCATTCATAAGCAAAAAAAAAGTATCTAATTTAGGCAGCATCATATGTTCATGAACAATAGAAGGATTCACAAGAAACGAAAGTACCTGATAATTTAGTTGACGTGCACGTGCTCTAGTAACTGGTCCAGTATGTGTAGTTGGTGAGGATATGGGTGTAACATTAGTAGGGATGTCCTCATCAGATATGGTAGAGCGCTGGCCAGGAGGTGTCAAACGCACGATGTAGAATATATGTGGAGCTGTTGGAAGGCTGACAAGTTTGGTAGGAAAAACTCAACAGTAATCAAAACAGAGATGCAAAACTGAATAAACACTCAACGTCGGTACTGTGCTGATCCTAGGCTAGACCGTACTAGAGACGCGACCCTAAAACACCAACGAAAGCACGGCGCGGCACGTAAACAACTGAGAAGCACACTCTGAATTTTTTTCTCTTTTTTTTTGCTTTTTTTTTGCGAGGCGGGACTGCTGTGGCTGAAAAAGTGCGAAAAAGTCACTATGGTGGCGAACGTCTCAAAATGAGTTTCTGGACCTAAGGAACGTATGGGCACGAAATTTGTTTACCCCTGAAAATTTTGGCCTAAAAACTTCTCTGGAAAGCGTGCCAGACTAATCTGGCTAATCAACTCAAAACTAATCCCCTTCTACGTACGAATTTTTTTTTTGGAAATCACCCCCTTCTACGTACGACAAAGATTGGTGAAATCCGACTCTAATCAACTCAAAACTAATCTGGCTACGGAGAGATCACAAACCGAACGGGTGATGGAACTCAACCCGGAACGGTAGGTCGTGGTGGTGTATATGGACTCTGCTTGGCGGAACGTGGTGGTGTATCTGGACTCGGATTGGAGGAACGTGGTAGGATGACTACTGTGTGGCGGCGACGTGGCAAACTGTGATCAGAACTCGAAACTCTAAGGGAACTAGACGCTAAGATCAGCAACTTGACACAATGATGCAACCGTAAATTCAACAAAGCAAGTACTGAAAAGAAAACTGGACAAAGGCTAGGACTGTCTTGGGACGTGATGATCTAACCCTAATTTTTTTTGTTGGATTTTTCGTGGACTGTAGGTATGAAGAACAGAACCAATCTAGACTATGAAAACTGGTAAATCTCACCGAGCAACCTGGAAATCTGATACCACTTGATAGAGGCGAAGGTGTCCCGATGTTTCGATGAGATGGTGGAGATCGATTATGGTGGAGACGACTTTCACGATCCAACTACGAACGTGCGAAGACGTTGCGCCTTAGCGATCGCTAAACCAACTCCGAGAGGTTATTGATCCAGCGGATGCACGATCAACCTGACCACGAAGGTCTAATTCCTGCAAGCAATCGAAGAACAAGCAAGAACTAAGAATTGCAATCTGGATATTGCGAATATAAGATGAATGATTAACAGAAGTTGGGGTTCCAATGCGGTCTTGGCCTGGTCGGATGACACAAACGAAGAGCTCGAAGTTGCGGCTATGGCTAACTTAAATCTAATTAAAACCCAAGTCTAAACGACGCCCTAAGGGCTGTATATATGGGGGAATAGAGGAGAATTTCGTGGCCCCTTGGAGGAGGGGTCCAAAAACAACCCTAACTCGGTTTCCCCACACATACGGACTCTAAAAAATAGCCTATTAAGTGTATTTCGAAATTACATGGGCCTGGCCCAATAATAAGGTGACGCAGCACCTATAATAACCCTTGGACGAAAATATTAATGTGGCATCTTGTGTCTCTCGTCCAAGTCTTCATGCACGCCTTATGGTGGCCTCAAAGTGCAAAAATCACCACTGGAGGCTCCATTGTCCTTTCCCGTGCGCGCACCTCCTTCTCCATGCTTGATCCCGCTCCAATGACCATCTTTCTTATCCATGCTAGGTCCTTGATGAGGACATCCCTACTAATGTTACACCCATATCCTCACCAACTACACATACTGGACCAGTTACTAGAGCACGTGCACGTCAACTAAATTATCAGGTACTTTCGTTTCTTGTGAATCCTTCTATTGTTCATGAACATATGATGCTGCCTAAATTAGATACTTTTGTTTTGCTTATGAATGAAGGACCTAGCATGGATAAGAAGGATGGTCATTGGAGCGGGATCAAGCATGGAGAAGAAGGTGCGCACGCGGGAAAGTACAGTGGAGCTTCCAGTGGTGATTATCACACTTTGAAGCCACCAAAAGGCGCGCATGAAGTCTTGGACGAAATACGCGAGATGTCACTTCATTATTTTCGTCCAAGGGCAATTATAGGTGCTGCGTCACCTTAATATTGGGCTGGGCCCATGTAATTTCGAAATACCACATTATAGGCTGTTTTTAGAGTCCGTATGTGTGGGGAAACCGAGTTAGGGTTGTTTTCGGACCCCACCTCCAAGGGGCCACGAAATTCCCCTCTGTTCCCCCATATATACAGCCCTTAGGGCGTCGTTTAGACTTGGGTTTTAATTAGATTTAAGTTAGCCATAGCCGCAACTTCGAGCTCTTCGTTTGTGTCATCCGACCAGGCCAAGACCGCATTGGAACCCCAACTTCTGTTAATCTTTCATCTTATATTCGCAATATCCAGATTGCAATTCTTAGTTCTTGCTTGTTCTTCGATTGCTTGCAGGAATTGACCTTCGTGGTCAGGTTGATCGTGCATCCGCGGGATCAATAACCTCTCAGAGTTGGTTTAGCGATTGCTAAGGCGCAACGTCTTCGCACGTTCGTAGTCGGGTCGTGAAAGTCTACTCCACCAAAATCGATCTCCATCCTCTCATCGAAACATCGGGACACCTTCGCCTCTATCAGTCCTTCATTCATAAGACAAACAAAAGTATCTAATTTAGGCAGCATCATATGTTCCTGAACATTAGAAGGATTCGCAAGAAACGAAAGTACCTGATAATTTAGTTGACGTGCGCGTGCTCTAGTAACTGGTCCAGTATGTGTAGTTGGTGAAGATGTGGGTGTAACATTAGTAGAGATGTCCTCATCACAGTGCTTCCCATGGGAAAGCATCTTTCGTCTTTGGAATACGAGACGGCTGGGTCGTTTGGTCTTTGAATTAATTGCTGCTGTCGTCTTGGCTTCTATGTGCTTCGAGGATTTTTGTTCTATAAATAGTCCTTTCTCTTCTGCGCTTCTATCCAACTTGCTGCTTCACCTTTTTCTTCATCTCCCCTTCAGCTAGTGTTCCTAGGCGAGGCGTTGGCCGTGGCCGTGGTGGCCGTGGTGGCCGCACACCATGCTCATGTCGTGGAGGTCGTCATGGTGCGGTGCCAGTGCCTTCCTCCTCCCCCTTGGAGGAGGGATTCTGGCGCTATGATTTTATTTTGCGCGTTCGTGGTCAAAGTGCCAATCGCATCCTTCTTCCCTCTGCTTTTTCGGCCATTGTCTGTGAACGTGGCTTGGATGGCCTGCTTCTGCACCTTCAGGGGAGCTGTCGATCTCCTTCTTATGTTGAGTTGGAGGTTGACAGCTCTCGCTTGATTTTTCTTGGCTCTGGTTGGGGTTTATTTTCTCGGCGGTTGAATTTGCGAGATGGTGATATGCTTAGCTGTCGCTTTGACAGTGAGAGCACTGTCATTGTCCGCGCATTCGATCCGAGTGGCAATAGCATGTATCCGCATGGGCAGGAGTCGAGCAGCGACAGCTCCATGAAGTCGAGGAGTCCTTCGCCTATGTCTTCAACTGTTTCTTCCTCCAGGGACTCTTCTGATGGTGGTGGTGAGCCGTCTTCAACTGCTTCCTCCTCTGCTTCTGAAGAAGACCTCGATGTCAAGCCACCGGTTAAACGAGCGCGGAAGGCGACCTTGTAGAACTGGAGGCGGCGGCGTCATCTTCGCCGGAAGTTTGGGCGGAGCTGGAGAAGAAGCTAGAGGAGCAGAAGAAGAAGCTGGTGGAGCAGCTTCCCCAGTGGCTCCCCAAATAAGTCGAGCTTCGCCTTTTGTTATGTCATTTGACATCATGAGTGATGAGGACATCCCTACTAATGTTACACCCATACCCTCACCAACTACACATACTGGACCAGTTACTAGAGCACGCGCACGTCAACTAAATTATCAGGTACTTTCGTTTCTTGCGAATCCTTCTATTGTTCATGAACATATGATGCTGCCTAAATTAGATACTTTTGTTTTGCTTATGAATGAAGGACCTAGCATGGACAAGAAGGATGGTCATTGGAGCGGGATCAAGAATGGAGAAGAAGGTGCGCGCGGGGGAAAGTACAGTGGAGTTTCCAGTGGGGATTTTCGCACGTTGAAGCCACCATAAGGCATGCATGAAGGCTTGGACGGGATACACGAGATGCCACTTCATTATTTTCGTCCAAGAGCAATTATAGGTGCTGCGTCACCTTAATATTGGGCTGGGCCCATGTAATTTCGAAATACCACATTATAGGCTGTTTTTAGAGTCCGTATGTGTGGGGAAACCGAGTTAGGGTTGTTTTCGGACCCCACCTCCAAGGGGTCACGAAAATCCCCTCTGTTCCCCCATATATACAGCCCTTAGGGCGTCGTTTAGACTTGGGTTTTAATTAGATATAAGTTAGCCATAGCCGCAACTTCGAGCTCTTCGTTTGTGTCATCCGACCAGGCCAAGACCTCATTGGAACCCCAACTTTCGTAATCATTCATCTTATATTCGCAATATCCAGATTGCAATTCTTAGTTCTTGCTTGTTCTTCGATTGCTTGCAGGAATTAGACCTTCGTGGTCAGGTTGATCGTGCATCCGCGGGATCAATAACCTCTCGGAGTTGGTTTAGCGATCGCTAAGGCGCAACGTCTTCGCACGTTCGTAGTCGGATCGTGAAAGTCGCCTCCACCAAAATCGATCTCCACCATCTCATCGAAACATCGGGACACCTTCGCCTCTATCAAGTGGTATCAGATTTCCAGGTTGCTCGGTGAGATTTACCAGTTTTCGTAGTCTAGATTGATTCTGTTCGTCATACCTACATCCCACGAAAAAGCCAAAAAAACTTTAGGGTTAGATCATCACGTCCCAAGACAGTCCGAGCCTTTGTCCAGTTTTCTTTTCAGTACTTGCTTTGTTGAATTTACGGTTGCATCGTTGTGTCAAGTTGCTGATCTTAGCGTCTAGTTCCCTTAGAGTTTCGAGTTCTGATCACAGTTTGCCACGTCGCCGCCGCACAGTAGTCATCCTACCACGTTCCGCCAATCCAAGTCCACATACACCACCACGTCCCACGAGTCCGAGTTGAGTTCCACCATTAGTACGGTTCGTGATCTCTCTGTAGCCAGATTAGTTTTGAGTTGTTAGAGTCGGATTTCACCAAACTTTTTCCGTCCAGAGAAGGGGGGTGATTTCCAAAAAAAAAAAAAAAAAAAATTTCGGGGGTAAAAAAATTTCGTGCCCATACGTTCCTTATGTCCAGAAACTCATTTTGAGACGTTCGCCACCATAGTGATTTTTTCGCACTTTTTCAGCCACCGCAGTCCCGCATCGCACAAAAAAAAAAGCAAATAAAAAAAAAAAAAAAAAAAAGAGGAAAAAAAAATTCAGAGTGTGCTTCTCAGTTGATTACGTGCCGCGCCGTACTTTCGTTGGTGTTTAGGCTCGCGTCTCTAGTACGGTCTAGCCTAGGATCAGCACAGTACCGACGTTGAGTGTTTATTCAACTTTGCATCTCTGTTTTGATTACTGTTGAGCTTTTTGCTACCATATTTGTCAAGCCTACCTACAGCTCCACATATATTCTACTTCGTGCGGTTGACACCTCCTGGCCATCGCTCTACCACATCTCTGAGAGTTTTGACCCGTTGGTTGTACATCACCACCTGCTGCTAGGTAAGAATCGGTAAGAACTGAAGAACAGCTTGACGGATTTGTGCTTTCCACCACCCCACATCCCATTAGTAGAAGTAGGATCATACTTCTGTGTGTTTTCTATTTCTGCTAACCATGCCAGGATCCCATGATGAAGTGGCGCGGGATGCACCTGATTGGGAGAATATGACAAACAAAGCATTACATGATAAATTTGCACAAATGATGTCTGAACAGGTGAATGACATCGAGAACAGATTTACAGAGGCGATTGATGGTGTGGAGAAGATGATCGACACCAAGCTCGACGCCAAGTTTACTGAGTTGCTCGCACGCTTACCTATACAGCCTGCGGCCGCTCCAGCACCGCCACCACGACGTGCACGACGTATTCTGTTTCCGGGCGGACAAGCTGCTGGTGCTCCTGCTGCTGCTGCCTCTGCCGTCGGCCAGGACGACAACTACGAGGGTGATTACGAGGAGGAGGTGGAACAAGAAGCGGCCTATGAACAGCCAGCTGGACGTCCACGTCCCAACATTCGCCACGGTCGACACCAACCACCCCCTCAGGTACGCGATGATGAACATGTGCCTAAACTTAAATTGAATCTTAAGCCGTTTGAGGGTAGATATATTCCTGATGCTTATCTTACTTGGGAGTTAGAAACTGAACAACGTTTTACATGTTTACAATATCCTGAGAATAGACGTGTTACTGCTGCTGTTTGTGAATTCACGGGCTTTGCATCTATTTGGTGGTCTGAACATTGTAGATTGCATGCTAATAATATTCCAGCTACTTGGGCTGCTTTAAAAGATGCTATGCGTACTCGTTGGGTTCCTCCTTATTATCAACGTGAATTGCTACAAAAATTACAGCGTTTGAGACAAGGAAAAAATTCTGTAGAGGAATATTATCAAGAATTACAAACTGGATTGATTAGATGTGGCCTAGTAGAGGATAATGAAGCTATGCTTGCACGTTTTATGGGTGGTTTAAACAGGGAGATACAAACTATTATAGAATACAAGGACTTTGCTACTATCACTCGTTTGTTTCATCTTGCTTGTAAAGCTGAACGTGAAGTGCAGGATCGACAGGCCGCTACGAGACCTAACTTTTCTGCAGGACGAAATACATCTTGGACATCGCGTGGACCTTCTACATCCACACGTCCTGCTGCACCACCCTCTACTTCAGCCGCTCATTCTTACAGGGAGCCACCAAAACAGTCAGCGCCACCATTCAAGGGTGCACAGAGTGGTCCAGCGGCGAGTTCTTCTTCATCCATGGCTTCCACAGGGCAAACACGAGATCGTGATATTAAATGTCGCAGGTGCCAAGGTGGAGGTCACTTCGCAAAAGACTGTCCCTCCAAGCGTGTGATGATTATTACGGCGGATGGTGGGTATGAGTCAGCGAGCGACTATGATGAGGAGACTTTAGTTCTCATTGCTCACGAGGAACAGGGTGCCCATGATGACGCTCATGATATAGAGTATATGGCTCCTGATGATGCAGATCAATATGCTAGTTTGGTTGCTCAACGTGTGTTAAGTGTGCAGGTATCGAAGGCCGAGCAAAACCAGAGGCATAATTTGTTCCACACAAAGGGAGTGGTGAAAGAACGTTCGGTTCGCATCATCATTGACGGAGGGAGTTGCAACAACTTGGCGAGCATGGAGTTGGTGGAGAAGCTATCTCTCACCACAAGACCACACCCCCATCCGTACTATATTCAGTGGTTTAACAATAGTGGTAAGATTAAAGTAACGCGTTCTGTTCGTGTGCACTTTAGCATTGCTGCATATGCTGATTATGTTGATTGTGATGTGGTACCCATGCAAGCATGTTCTCTTTTACTTGGTAGACCATGGCAATTTGATAGGAATGTTGTACACCATGGTAGGACAAATCAGTTTACTCTGGTTCATCAGGATAAAACTATTGCTTTACTTCCTATGTCTCCTGAACAAATTGTGAAAGATGATCTTGCTAGAGCTAGTAAAGCTAAACAGGAGAAAAATAAGAGTGAAAATGAGATAGCAGCTAAAGAATTTGAGCAACAACATAAGACTAATAGCAAATCTTCTTCTGCTGTTTCTAATGAAATTAAATTGACTAGTCCAACTTTGCTTGCTACTAAGGTTGATATTTCGGATTTGGATGTTAGTCAATATGTGTGCTATGCTTTTGTGTGCAAAGAAGCTTTGTTTTCATTTGAGGAATTGCCTCCTTCTTTGCCTCCTGTTGTCACTGACCTTTTGCAGGAGTTTATTGACGTCTTTCCACAAGACGTACCACCGGGATTACCACCTATTCGAGGGATTGAGCATCAGATTGACTTAATTCCCGGTGCTTCGCTGCCCAACCGTGCGGCATACCGTACCAATCCGGAGGAGACGAAGGAGATTCAGCGTCAAGTACAGGAGCTACTCGACAAAGGTTACATACGTGAATCACTTAGTCCTTGTGCTTTTCCTGTTATATTAGTGCCTAAAAAGGATGGAACTTGGCGTATGTGTGTTGATTGTAGAGCCATTAATAATATTACTATTTGTTATCGTCATCCTATTCCTAGGTTAGATGATATGCTTGATGAATTAAGTGGCTCTACCATGTTTTCCAAAGTTGATTTGCGTAGTGGATACCATCAAATTCGCATGAAATTAGGGGATGAATGGAAAACGGCTTTTAAAACTAAGTTTGGATTATATGAGTGGTTAGTCATGCCTTTTGGGTTAACTAATGCACCTAGCACTTTTATGAGATTAATGAACGAGGTTTTACGTGCTTTCATTGGACGATTTGTGGTAGTCTATTTTGATGATATACTGATTTATAGCAAATCTTTGGAGGAACATTTGGATCATTTACGTGCTGTTTTTATTGCTCTACGTAATGCACGTTTATTTGGTAACCTTGGGAAGTGCACCTTTTGCACCGACCGAGTATCGTTTCCTGGCTATGTTGTTACTCCGCAGGGAATTGAAGTTGATAAAGCCAAGATCGAGGCAATTGAGAGTTGGCCGCAGCCCAAAACGGTCACACAAGTGAGGAGTTTTCTTGGCCTCGCTGGATTCTATAGGCGTTTTGTGAGAGATTTCAGCACCATTGCTGCCCCTCTCAATGAGCTTACACGCAAGGATGTGCCTTTTACTTGGGGTACCGCACAGGAAGAAGCCTTCACGGTATTGAAAGATAAGTTAACACATGCTCCTTTGCTCCAACTTCCTGATTTTAATAAGACTTTTGACCTTGAATGCGATGCTAGTGGTATTGGTTTGGGAGGTGTGTTATTACAAGATGCTAAACCTGTTGCATACTTTTCTGAAAAATTGAGTGGGCCTAGTCTGAACTATTCTACTTATGATAAGGAATTATATGCTCTTGTTCGGACATTAGAAACTTGGCAACATTATTTATGGCCCAAAGAATTTGTTATACATTCTGATCATGAATCTTTGAAACACATAAGAAGTCAAGCAAAACTTAATCGTAGACATGCTAAGTGGGTTGAATTTATTGAGACTTTCCCTTATGTTATTAAACACAAGAAGGGGAAAGATAATATTATTGCTGATGCTTTGTCTCGTCGTTATACTATGCTTTCCCAACTTGACTTCAAGATATTCGGTTTAGAGACAATCAAAGATCAATATGTACATGATGCAGAATTTAAAGATGTTTTGCAGAATTGTAGAGAGGGTAGAACATGGAACAAGTTTGTGCTTAATGATGGGTTTGTGTTCCGTTCTAACAAGCTATGCATTCCAGCTAGCTCTATTCGTCTTTTGTTGTTGCAGGAGGCGCATGGAGGAGGATTAATGGGACATTTTGGCGTGAAGAAGACGGAGGACGTACTTGCTACACATTTCTTTTGGCCAAAGATGAGACGGGATGTTGAGCGTTTTGTTGCTCGCTGCACTACATGTCAAAAAGCTAAGTCACGACTCAATCCTCATGGTTTATACATGCCTTTACCTGTACCTAGTGTTCCGTGGGAGGACATCTCCATGGACTTTGTTTTAGGCTTGCCTCGAACAAAGAACGGGAGGGATAGCATATTTGTTGTCGTGGATAGATTTTCTAAGATGGCACATTTTATACCATGTCATAAAAGCGATGATGCTGCTAATGTTGCTGATTTATTCTTTCGTGAGATTATTCGCTTACATGGTGTGCCCAATACTATTGTCTCGGATCGTGATACTAAGTTTCTTAGCCATTTTTGGAGATGCTTATGGGCTAAGTTGGGGACTAAACTACTTTTTAGTACTACTTGTCATCCCCAAACTGATGGACAAACTGAAGTAGTCAATAGGACTTTGTCTACTATGCTTAGGGCTGTTTTAAAGAGTAACTTGAAAATGTGGGAAGAATGTTTACCTCATATTGAATTTGCTTATAATCGCTCTTTTCATTCTACCACTAAAATGTGCCCTTTTGAGATTGTTTATGGTTTTCTACCTCGTGCACCTATTGATTTGCTGCCTCTTCCATCTTCGGAGAAGGTTAATTTTGATGCTAAGCAACGTGCTGAATTGATTTTAAAAATGCATGAGTTAACTAAAGAAAACATTGAGAAAATGAATGCTAGATACAAGCTTGCTGGTGATAAGGGTAGAAAGCATGTTGTGTTTGAACCAGGAGATCTTGTTTGGTTACATCTACGTAAAGATAGGTTTCCTGATTTGCGCAAGTCTAAGTTAATGCCACGAGCTGATGGTCCCTTTAAGGTTTTACAGAAAATTAATGATAATGCATATAAACTTGAGCTACCTGCAGATTTTGGGGTTAGTCCCACATTTAACATTGCAGATTTGAAACCTTATTTGGGAGAAGATGATGAGCTTCCGTCGAGGACGACTTCAATTCAAGAAGGGGAGGATGATGAGGACATCCCTACTAATGTTACACCCATACCCTCACCAACTACACATACTGGACCAGTTACTAGAGCACGCGCACGTCAACTAAATTATCAGGTACTTTCGTTTCTTGCGAATCCTTCTATTGTTCATGAACATATGATGCTGCCTAAATTAGATACTTTTGTTTTGCTTATGAATGAAGGACCTAGCATGGACAAGAAGGATGGTCATTGGAGCGGGATCAAGCATGGAGAAGAAGGTGCGCGCGCGGGAAAGGACAATGGAGCTTCCAGTGGTGATTATCGCACTTTGAAGCCACCATAAGTTGCGCATGAAGTCTTGGACGAAATACGCGAGATGCCACTTCATTATTTTCGTCCAAGGGAAATTATAGGTGCTGCGTCACCTTAAAATTGGGCTGGGCCCATGTAATTTCGAAATACCACATTATAGGCTGTTTTTAGAGTCCGTATGTGTGGGGAAACTGAGTTAGGGTTGTTTTCGGACCCCACCTCCAAGGGGTCACGAAAATCCCCTCTGTTCCCCCATATATACAGCCCTTAGGGCGTCGTTTAGACTTGGGTTTTAATTAGATTTAAGTTAGCCATAGCCGCAACTTCGAGTTCTTCGTTTGTGTCGTCCGACCAGGCCAAGACCGCATTGGAACCCCAACTTCTGTTAATCTTTCATCTTATATTCGCAATATCCAGATTGCAATTCTTAGTTCTTGCTTGTTCTTCGATTGCTTGCAGGAATTGACCTTCGTGGTCAGGTTGATCGTGCACCCGCGGGATCAATAACCTCTCGGAGTTGGTTTAGCGATTGCTAAGGCGCAACGTCTTCGCACGTTCGTAGTCGGGTCGTGAAAGTCTACTCCACCAAAATCGATCTCCACCATCTCATCGAAACATCGGGACACCTTCGCCTCTATCAATGAGCCTGCTACTTCCATCCCTACTTTGTCTGTGATGACGCTCTTGTACTATAGTTGATTACCCCTCATGGGAACACATGTAGAAGTCATAATTCCTTGGGTGATTTCCTCTTGTAATAGGAGATGCCTTCTATCCAAATGTAGTTGAGTCCTTTTTGTATTGAGGATGATACCTATGATGTAAACCATGCTTTATCCTTTGTGTATATTTGAGCTTTTGTGCTACCAAAAACTGTGTCTTCACCATCAGGAGTTGTCTTTGAATCCCCTTTTTTTGTGGAACTGAGAGTTACGTTTGAGTCTTTTGCGGCTGGGAACTGTCTTCGGGTCCGTCTTGTACTTGGTACTGTGGGTTTTTATCGGGTGCGCGACAGCGCTCCCGATGGGAGTAGCCCCCGAGTCTTTAGGTGATTTTTTGGCGATCGGGTGAAGACTAGATGAACTTGTGCTTCCTCCAAAGTTTCTTCAAAAAGTGTTTGGATGTCATGGGGGTGTTGATGGTCGTCTCTCGGGTGGGATTTGTGCTCGAGACCCCGAGTGCCTCGTGAAGGAGGTCGCATAGGCGATGGCGTTGCTCAGGGAGTTTTTATTCTTAGGCCCCCGAGTGCTTCGATTAAGATCGCGCAGGCGATAGAGTTGCTCGGGGGGAGTTTCTCTTCAGCCCCCGAGTGCTTCGATTAGGATCGCGAGTGCGATAACAGTTGCTCGGGGGGAGTTTCCTCTTCAGCCCCCGAGTGCTTCGACTAAGATCGCATGTGCGATAGCAGGTGCTCGGGGGGGAGTTTCCTCTTCAGCCCCCGAGTGCTTTGATTAAGATCGCGTGTGGGATGGCAGATGCTCGGGGGGGGGGGAGTTTCCTCTTCAGCCCTCGAGTGCTTCGATTAAGACCGCGTGTGCGATGGCAGTTGCTCGGGGGGGAGTTTCCTCTTCAGCCCCCGAGTGCTTTGATTAAGATCACGTGTGCGATGGTGGTTGCTCGGGGGGGGGGGGAGTTTCCTCTTCAGCCCCCGAGTGCTTCGATTAGGATCGCGTGTGCGATGGCAGTTGCTCGGGGGGGAGTTTCCTCTTCAGCCCCCGAGTGCTTTGAGATGGCCTTATTTGGGCGACATTTATTTTATTGCGGTCAAGCGGTTTACATGAATTGCCAGTCATGTCCGACCGATAGGGGCTATGGATAGAATAGTCGCAAGTTTGCTACGTTCCATGGGTTGCCCACGTCCTCGTCTGTCTTTCGGTTTTTCAGCCTGTAGGCGCCGCCTCCGATGACTTCTGAGATTATGAATGATCCTTCCCATTGGGGGGCAAGTTTGTGGACCTTCTCTTGTATTAGTCATAGGACTAGATCACCTTTGTTGAAGGTTCTAGTGCGCAGTCGAGTGCTTTGGTAGGTACGCAGTTTGTCTTGGTACCCTTCTGATTTTTCCAGGGTTGTGTCTCTTGCTTCGTCAGCCGTATCTTTATCGTCTTGTAATGCCTCTTCTGCTTCTTCTTCCTCGTATCCGGTGACCCGGGGTGCTCCGAACTTGAGGTTGTGTGGCAGGACTGCCTCTGCTCCGTACACCATGAAGAAGGGTGTGTATTGGGTTGCAGTGTTTGGCGTGGTTCGTAAGCTCCATAGGACCGCGGGGATTTCTTCTACCAAGTTACCGGCGGCTTGCTCGAGTGGTGCGAGGAGTCGCTTCTTGATTCCTCCACAGACAAGGCCGTTTGCTTTTTCCACCTGGCCGTTGGACTGTGGGTGTGCGACTGATGAGTAATTGATTTTGATGCCCATTTCTTCGCAGAAGTTCTGAAATTCTGCGGCCATGAAGTTCGTGCCATTGTCCGTGATGATGTTGTGCGGTACTCCGAATCTGAAGATAATCGATTTGATGAAGTTGATAGCCGTGAGAGCTATGGAGCTGGTGATGGGTACTGCTTCGATCCACTTGGTGAACTTGTTGACTGCGACGAGCAGGTGTGTCCTTCCGCCCTTGGATGATTTCTTTAGTGGGCCCACCATGTCGAGTCCCCAAGTGGCGAACGGCCAGGATAGTGGTATGGTCTTAAGCTCTGATGCGGGAGCGTGTGGCCTGTTGGCGAATTTTTGACAGGCGACGCAACGTCGCACGATTTCATCTGTGTTTTTCATGGCTGTGGGCCAGTAGAAACCCGCTCGGAATGCTTTGGACACGAGCACTCGACTGCTCGCGTGGTGCCCGCAGGTGCCTTCGTGGATTTCTAGCAATAGGGCTTTGCCGTCCTCTTCGTCAATGCACCTTTGGAGTATCTGGGTGATGCTGCGCTTGTATAATTGTCTGTTGATCACAGTGAATGCCTTGGATCGTTGGCTGATGCGCCTTTCTTCGGCCACGTCTTGTGGTAGCATGCCTTCGATTAGGAATCGGAGAAACGGTTTTGTCCAGACAGGTCCTTCGAATTTTGTCAGGGCTGTGCTGTCGGATGCGCTGGTGCTCGTTTCTTCTGATGGTGTTGCTGCTGCAACCTGCGTTATTTCTGGTGCGTCTTCGCCGTCCACGACCGCTTCAGGTGTTGCTGCCTGCGCCTTGGTGGATCTCCGGTTGATGCTTTCGAGGAAAACGCCAGGTGGGACAGGCGCCCGGGTCGAACCGATGTTCGCGAGCTCGTCAGCTTCTGCGTTGTTGTCCCTGGTGATGTAGTTGAGCTCGTAACCGTCGAAATTTCCTTCGAACTCATTGTAGAGCTTTTGGTAAGCCGCCATGTTGTCGGCTATTGCGTTGCAGTTTCTCATCGTCTGCTGGACGACGAGATTGGAGTCCCCGTAAATTATGAGGCGAGTGGCTCCGCATGTTTTGGCCATGCGCATGCCATGTAGGAGTGCCTCGTATTCTTCTTCGTTGTTGGAAGCGTGACTGAAGTTGATCTGGAGGACGTATTTCAGTTTTGTTCCTTTGGGGGAAATGAGTACAACTTCTGCCCCAGCTCCTTGTTGTCTCTTGGGCCCGTCGAAGAACATTGACCATGAGCTTGATAGGTCTGGGGGCCTGGTGTTTGAACCTCCGTCCACTCGACCAGAAAATCTGGGAGTACTTGGGCTTTGATGGCTGTTGGGTGCTTGTACTGCAAGTCTCGTGGGCTGAGCTCGATGTTCCACTCGGCGACTCGCCCGGTTGCTCCAGGATTGTTTAGTATGTCAGCGAGTGGTGCGCTGCTCACGATTGTGATAGGGTGCTCGTCGAAGTACTGGGACACCTTTCTTGAAGTCATGACGATGGCTAGTAGTAGCTTCTGATAGTGCGGGTACCGCTGCTGGGATTTGGTCAGGAGACTGCTGAGGTAGTAGATTGGTCTCTGAATGCTCTGGACCTTGCCTTCTTCTGCGCGTTCGACAACGAGCGCTGTGCTTACTACACTGCTGCGTGCTGCCACGTGGAGGTATAGCTTCTCACGTTCCTTGGGTACCGCCAGGATTGGTGGAGTTGAAAGTGTATTTTTCAGGTCCGCGAATGCTTGGCGGGCTTCCTCCGTCCACTCGAATTTCTTTCCTTTCCTGAGCAATTGATAGAAAGGAAGCATGCGTTCTCCAAGCCTGCTTATGAAGTGGCTGAGAGCTGCAAGTTTTCCAGTGAGCTGATGCACTCCTTTGACGTCGGTTGGTTCTTGCATGCGGGTGATGGCTTGGACTTTCTCGGGATTTGCCTCGATTCCGCGGGCGGAGACCATGTATCCAAGCAGCTTTCCCGCCGGTACGCCGAATGCGCACTTCTTTGGGTTGAGTTTGATTCTGTATTTGTTGAGCGCTGCGAAGGTTTAGCGCAGGTCGTCGAGTAGTGTCGCTGCTTTATAGGTCTTGATGACGATGTCGTCTATGTAGACTTGTATGTTTCTTTCGATTTGCTTCTTCAGGCAGGCCTGCATCATTCGTTGGTAAGTGGCGCCTGCGTTTTTGAGCCCGAAGGGCATGGTCTTGTAGCAAAATACTCCATAGGGGGTGATGAACGATGTGTGCTCTTCGTCTTCTTCCTTCATCCTGATCTGGTTGTATCCTGAGTAAGCGTCCAGAAAGGAGAGTAGGTTGCACCCTGCTGTTGAGTCGATTATCTGATCGATTCTAGGCAGGGGGAAGTGCTCCTTCGGGCAATGTTTGTTGACTGGTCCGTAGTCGACGCACATGCGCATCACGGTCGTGTCTTTCTTTGGCACCAGCACTGGGTTTGCTATCCAGGTGGCTTTCTTCGTTTCTCGAATGAACTAAGCGTCGAGTAACCGGTTGACTTCCTCTTCGATTGCTCTGCGCTTGGGCTCCGAGAATCGTCTCAGCGCTTGCTTCACTGGCCTCGTGTTTGGCTTGGTGCGTAGGGCGTGTTCCGCGAATTCGCGTGGTATCCCAGGCATGTCGGCTGGGAACCAGGCGAATATTTCCCACTCGTCTCGGAGGAAGGCGACGAGAGCTGCTGCCTGCTCCTCTGGTAGGTGGGCGTACACGCGGACTGTTTTGTCCGAGTCCGTTGGGTGCACTTAGTGAGTGACTGTGTCGCTGTCGATGCTGAAGTCGCGTCCGTACTCCCTGGATTCGCTTTGGTTCACCAATTGGAAGGTGCTCTTGTCCGTCACCATGGCTATTTCTCTGAGTTCTTGTTTGGCTCCGAATGTGTCGGAGATTCTGTGGAAATCACGATCACATTGATCTGATTTGATGAAGCTTCCGTTGATCGTGAGGACTCCTGATGATCCTGGCATTTTGAGCTTGAGGTAGGCGTAGTGTGGGACCGCCATGAATTGCGCGAATGCTGGCCGTCCCAGTATGGCGTGATACTGCGATTGCCAATCGAGTACCTCGAACTCGAGGACGTGCTTTGCGAAGTTACGCCGGTTGCCAAAGACGACTTCGAGTTCGACGACTCCGAGGGATGTGGCTGCTTCTCTTGGGACTACCCCATGCAACTCGGTGCTTGATTTTCTCCATACTGCTCGTGGGATCAGCATTTTTTGCAGGGTGCTGATGAAGATGATGTTCATGTTGCTGCCTCCGTCCATGAAGACCCGGTCCATGTCGTATCCTCCGATTTGTGCATCGAGCACTAGGGGTGCATGCCCCGGTCTTGGGACTGCGAGTGGATGGTGATGAGGACATCCCTACTAATGTTACACCCATACCCTCACCAACTACACATACTGGACCAGTTACTAGAGCACGTGCACGTCAACTAAATTATCAGGTACTTTCGTTTCTTGCGAATCCTTCTATTGTTCATGAACATATGATGCTGCCTAAATTAGATACTTTTGTTTTGCTTATGAATGAAGGACCTAGCATGGACACGAAGGATGGTCATTGGAGCGGGATCAAGAATGGAGAAGAAGGTGCGCGCGGGGGAAAGTACAGTGGAGTTTCCAGTGGGGATTTTCGCACGTTGAAGCCACCATAAGGCATGCATGAAGGCTTGGACGGAATACACGAGATGCCACTTCATTATTTTCGTCCAAGAGCAATTATAGGTGCTGCGTCACCTCAATATTGGGCTGGGCCCATGTAATTTCGAAATAACACATTATAGGCTGTTTTTAGAGTCCGTATGTGTGGGGAAACCGAGTTAGGGTTGTTTTCGGGCCCCACCTCCAAGGGGTCACGAAAATCCCCTCTGTTCCCCCCATATATACAGCCCTTAGGGCGTCGTTTAGACTTGGGTTTTAATTAGATATAAGTTAGCCATAGCCGCAACTTCGAGCTCTTCGTTTGTGTCATCCGACCAGGCCAAGACCTCATTCGAACCCCAACTTTCGTAATCATTCATCTTATATTCGCAATATCCAGGAAGAACAAGCAAGAACTAAGAATTGCAATCTGGATATTGCGAATATAAGATGAATGATTACGAAAGTTGGGGTTCCAATGAGGTCTTGGCCTGGTCGGATGACACAAACGAAGAGCTCGAAGTTGCGGCTATGGCTAACTTATATCTAATTAAAACCCAAGTCTAAACGACGCCCTAAGGGCTGTATATATGGGGGAACAGAGGGGATTTTCGTGACCCCTTGGAGGTGGGGTCCGAAAACAACCCTAACTCGGTTTCCCCACACATACGGACTCTAAAAACAGCCTATAATGTGGTATTTCGAAATTACATGGGCCCAGCCCAATATTAAGGTGACGCAGCACCTATAATTGCTCTTGGACGAAAATAATGAAGTGGCATCTCGTGTATTCCGTCCAAGCCTTCATGCATGCCTTATGGTGGCTTCAACGTGCGAAAATCCCCACTGGAAGCTCCACTGTACTTTCCCCCGCGCGCACCTTCTTCTCCATTCTTGATCCCGCTCCAATGACCATCCTTCTTGTCCATGCTAGGTCCTTCATTCATAACCAAAACAAAAGTATCTAATTTAGGCAGCATCATATGTTCATGAAAAATAGAAGGATTCGCAAGAAACGAAAGTACCTGATAATTTAGTTGACGTGCACGTGCTCTAGTAACTGGTCCCGTATGTGTAGTTGGTGAGGGTATGGGTGTAACATTAGTAGGGATGTCCTCATCAGGGGAGGTGATCAAGGTCTCCAATCATCATGGGGTGTATAGGCCGCATAGTAGTTTCCATTTCCGCCATATAGCAAGGGGGGATCTTTCATAGCCATCACAACAAGAGGGTAGATGTGAGAGTAAAAGGCGGAGAACCAAGCCTAGGGATTGGCCCAATCTTTCACAACTTGGAGGTGGGAAAGAGATGCAACTCAAGAAGAACACAAAAGAGAGGAAGGGGAACAAGATCCAAACAAAGGGGACTCAAATCCACACACCAAATCCACACATTTGGTAATTTGCTATATTTTGTGCATGTGTAGGTTTGGAGTGCTTGGTGCGCGTCCCATCCCCAAGGTTGATGCCCCATTTGCCCATGGTGATGAGGATCTTTATCCGAGGACGGATCTTCCCCAAGGTGATGAGGACATCTCTACTAATGTTACACCCACATCTTCACCAACTACACATACTGGACCAGTTACTAGAGCACGCGCACGTCAACTAAATTATCAGGTACTTTCGTTTCTTGCGAATCCTTCTAATGTTCAGGAACATATGATGCTGCCTAAATTAGATACTTTTGTTTGTCTTATGAATGAAGGACCTAGCATGGATAAGAAGGATGGTCATTGGAGCGGGATCAAGCATGGAGAAGGAGGTGTGCGCGCGGGAAAGGACAATGGAGCTTCCAGTGGTGATTTTCGCACTTTGAGGCCACCATAAGGCATGCATGAAGACTTGGACGAGAGACACAAGACGCCACATTAATATTTTCGTCCAAGGGTTATTATAGGTGCTGCGTCACCTTATTATTGGGCCAGGCCCATGTAATTTCGAAATACACTTAATAGGCTATTTTTTAGAGTCCGTATGTGTGGGGAAACCGAGTTAGGGTTGTTTTCGGACCCCTCCTCCAAGGGGCCACGAAATTCCCCTCTGTTCCCCCATATATACAGCCCTTAGGGCGTCGTTTAGACTTGGGTTTTAATTAGATTTAAGTTAGCCATAGCCGCAACTTCGAGCTCTTCGTTTGTGTCATCCGACCAGGCCAAGACCTCATTGGAACCCCAACTTTCGTAATCATTCATCTTATATTCGCAATATCCAGATTGCAATTCTTAGTTCTTGCTTGTTCTTCGATTGCTTGCAGGAATTAGACCTTCGTGGTCAGGTTGATCGTGCATCCGCGGGATCAATAACCTCTCGGAGTTGGTTTAGCGATCGCTAAGGCGCAACGTCTTCGCACGTTCGTAGTCGGATCGTGAAAGTCGTCTCCACCATAATCGATCTCCACCATCTCATCGAAACATCGGGACACCTTCGCCTCTATCAAGTGGTATCAGATTTCCAGGTTGCTCGGTGAGATTTACCAGTTTTCGTAGTCTAGATTGGTTCTGTTCTTCATACCTACAATCCACGAAAAAGCCAAAAAAAAAATTAGGGTTAGATCATCACGTCCCAAAACAGTCCGAGCCTTTGTCCAGTTTTCTTTACAGTAGTTTGCTTTGTTGAATTTGCAGTTGCATCGTTGTGTCGAGTTGCTGATCTTAGCGTCTAGTTCCCTTAGAGTTTCGAGTTCTGATCACAGTTTGTCACACCGCCGCCGCACAGTAGTTCACCGCCACGTTTCCGCCAATCCGAGTCCAGATACACCACCACGTTCCGCCAAGTCGAGTCCATATACAGCACCACGACCTACCAATCCGAGTTGAGTTCCATCACCTGTTCGGTTTGTGATCTCTCCGTAGCCAGATTAGTTTTGAGTTGATTAGAGACGGATTTCACCGATCTTTTGTCGTACGTAGGAGTCTGGCACGCTTTCTAGAGCAGTTTTTAGGCCAAAAATTTCGGGGGTAAAAAAATTTCGTGCCCATACGTTCCTTAGGTCCAGAAACTCATTTTGAGACGTTCGCCACCATAGTGATTTTTTCGCACTTTTTCAGCCACCGCAGTCCCGCATCGCAAAAAAAAAGAGCAAAAAAAAAAGAAAAAAAAAAGAGAGAGAGAAAATAAAAATTCAGAGTGTGCTTCTCAGTTGATTACGTGCCGCGCCGTGCTTTCGTTGGTGTTTTAGGCTCGCGTCTCTAGTACGGTCTAGCCTAGGATCAGCACAGTACCGACGTTGAGTGTTTATTCAGCTTTGCATCTCTGTTTTGATTACTGTTGAGCTTTTGCTACCATACTTGTCAGCCTTCCTACAGCTCCACATATATTCTACATCGTGCGTTTTGACACCTCCTGGCCATCGCTCTACCACATCTCTGAGAGTTTTGAGCCGTTGGTTGTACATCACCACCTGCTGCTAGGTAAGAATCGGTAAGAACTGAAGAAAAGCTTGACGGATTTGTGCTTTCCACCACCCCACATCCCATTAGTAGAAGTAGGATCATATTTCTGTGTGTTTTCTATTTCTGCTAACCATGCCAGGATCCCATGATGAAGTGGCGCGGGATGCACCTGATTGGGAGAATATGACAAACAAAGCATTACATGATAAATTTGCACAAATGATGTCTGAACAGGTGAATGACATCGAGAACAGATTTACAGAGGCGATTGATGGTGTGGAGAAGATGATCGACACCAAGCTCGATGCCAAGTTTACTGAGTTGCTCGCACGCCTACCTCTACAGCCTGCGGCCGCTCCAGCACAGCCACCGCCACCACGACGTGCACGACGTATTCTGTTTCCGGGCGGGCAAGCTGCTGGTGCTCCTGCTGCTGCTGCAGTTACTGCTGCTGCTGCCTCTGACGTCGGCCAGGACGACAACTACGAGGGTGATTACGAGGAGGAGGTGAACAAGAAGCGGCCTATGAACAGCCAGCTGGACGTCCACGTCCCAACATTCGCCACGGTCGACACCAACCACCCTTTCAGGTACGCGATGATGAACATGTGCCTAAACTTAAATTGAATCTTAAGCCGTTTGAGGGTAGATATATTCCTGATGCTTATCTTACTTGGGAGTTAGAAACTGAACAACGCTTTACATGTTTACAATATCCTGAGAATAGACGTGTTACTGCTGCTGTTTGTGAATTCACGGGTTTTGCATCTATTTGGTGGTCTGAACATTGTAGATTGCATGCTAATAATATTCCAGCTACTTGGGCTGCTTTAAAAGATGCTATGCGTACTCGCTGGGTTCCTCCTTATTATCAACGTGAATTGCTACAAAAATTACAGCGTTTGAGACAAGGAAAAAATTCTGTAGAGGAATATTATCAAGAATTACAAACTGGATTGATTAGATGTGGCCTAGTAGAGGATAATGAAGCTATGTTGGCACGTTTTATAGGTGGCTTAAACAGGGAGATACAAACTATTCTAGAATACAAGGACTATGCTACTATTACTCGTTTGTTTCATCTTGCTTGTAAAGCTGAACGTGAAGTGCAGGATCGACAGGCCGCTACGAGACCTAACTTTTCTGCAGGACGAAATACATCATGGACATCGCGTGGACCTTCTACATCCACACGTCCTGCTGCACCACCATCTACTTCAACCGCTCATTCTTACAGGGAGCCACCAAAACAGCCAGCGCCACCATTCAAGGGTGCACAGAGTGGTCCAGCAGCGAGTTCTTCTTCATCCATGGCTTCCACAGGGCAAACACGAGATCGTGATATTAAATGTCGCAGGTGCCAAGGTGGAGGTCACTTCGCAAAAGACTGTCCCTCCAAGCGTGTGATGATTATTACGGCGGATGGTGGGTATGAGTCAGCGAGCGACTATGATGAGGAGACTTTAGTTCTCATTGCGCACGAGGAACAGGGTGCCCATGATGATGCTCATGATATAGAGTATATGGCTCCTGATGATGCAGATCAATATGCTAGTTTGGTTGCTCAACGTGTGTTAAGTGTGCAGGTATCGAAGGCCGAGCAAAACCAGAGGCATAATTTGTTCCACACAAAGGGAGTGGTGAAAGAACGTTCGGTTCGCATCATCATTGACGGAGGGAGTTGCAACAACTTGGCGAGCATGGAGTTGGTGGAGAAGCTATCTCTCACCACAAGACCACACCCCCATCCGTACTATATTCAGTGGTTTAACAATAGTGGTAAGATTAAGGTAACGCGTTCTGTTCGTGTGCACTTTAGCATTGCTTCATATGCTGATTATGTTGATTGTGATGTGGTACCCATGCAAGCATGCTCTCTTTTACTTGGTAGACCATGGCAATTTGATAGGAATGTTGTACACCATGGTAGGACAAATCAGTTTACTCTGGTTCATCAGGATAAAACTATTGCTTTACTTCCTATGTCTCCTGAACAAATTGTGAAAGATGATCTTGCTAGAGCTAGTAAAGCTAAACAGGAGAAAAATAAGAGTGAAAATGAGATAGCAGCTAAAGAATTTGAGCAACAACATAAGACTAATAGCAAATCTTCTTCTGCTGTTTCCAATGAAATTAAATTGACTAGTCCAACTTTGCTTGCTACTAAGGTTGATATTTCGGATTTGGATGTTAGTCAATATGTGTGCTATGCTTTTGTGTGCAAAGAAGCTTTGTTTTCATTTGAGGAATTGCCTCCTTCTTTGCCTCCTGTTGTCACTGACCTTTTGCAGGAGTTTATTGACGTCTTTCCACAAGACGTACCATCGGGATTACCACCTATTCGAGGGATTGAGCATCAGATTGACTTAATTCCCGGTGCTTCGCTGCCCAACCGTGCGCCATACCGTACCAATCCGGAGGAGACGAAGGAGATTCAGCGTCAAGTACAAGAGCTACTCGACAAAGGTTACATACGTGAATCCCTTAGTCCTTGTGCTGTTCCTGTTATATTAGTGCCTAAAAAGGATGGAACTTGGCGTATGTGTGTTGATTGTAGAGCCATTAATAATATTACTATTCGTTATCGTCATCCTATTCCTAGGTTAGATGATATGCTTGATGAATTAAGTGGCTCTACCATGTTTTCCAAAGTTGATTTGCGTAGCGGATACCATCAAATTCGCATGAAATTAGGGGATGAATGGAAAACGGCATTTAAAACTAAGTTTGGATTATATGAGTGGTTAGTCATGCCTTTTGGGTTAACTAATGCACCTAGCACTTTCATGAGATTAATGAACGAGGTTTTACGTGCTTTCATTGGACGATTTGTGGTAGTCTATTTTGATGATATACTGATTTATAGCAAATCTTTGGACGAACATTTGGATCATTTACGTGCTGTTTTTATTGCTCTACGTAATGCACGTTTGTTTGGTAACCTTGGGAAGTGCACCTTTTGCACCGACCGAGTATCGTTTCTTGGCTATGTTGTCACTCCGCATGGAATTGAAGTTGATAAAGCCAAGATCGAGGCGATTGAGAGTTGGCCGCAGCCCAAAACGGTCACACAAGTGAGAAGTTTTCTTGGCCTCGCTGGATTCTATAGGCGTTTTGTGAGAGATTTCAGCACCATTGCTGCACCTCTCAATGAGCTTACACGCAAGGATGTGCCTTTTACTTGGGGTACCGCACAGGAAGAAGCCTTCACGGTATTGAAAGATAAGTTAACACATGCTCCTTTGCTCCAACTTCCTGATTTTAATAAGACTTTTGAGCTTGAATGCGATGCTAGTGGGATTGGTTTGGGAGGTGTGTTATTACAAGATGCTAAACCTGTTGCATACTTTTCTGAAAAATTGAGTGGGCCTAGTCTGAACTATTCTACTTATGATAAGGAATTATATGCTCTTGTTCGGACATTAGAAACTTGGCAACATTATTTATGGCCCAAAGAATTTGTTATACATTCTGATCATGAATCTTTGAAACACATAAGAAGCCAAGCAAAACTTAATCGTAGACATGCTAAGTGGGTTGAATTTATTGAGACTTTCCCTTATGTCATTAAACACAAGAAGGGGAAAGATAATATTATTCCTGATGCTTTGTCTCGTCGTTATACTATGCTTTCACAACTTGACTTCAAGATATTCGGTTTAGAGACACTCAAAGATCAATATGTACATGATGCGGAATTTAAAGATGTATTGCAGAATTGTAGAGAGTGTAGAACATGGAACAAGTTTGTGCTTAATGATGGTTTTGTGTTCCGTTCTAACAAGCTATGCATTCCAGCTAGCTCTATTCGTCTTTTGTTGTTGCAGGAGGCGCATGGAGGAGGATTAATGGGACACTTTGCGTGAAGAAGACAGAGGATGTACTTGCTACACATTTCTTTTGGCCAATGATGAGACGGGATGTTGAGCGTTTTGTTGCTCGCTGCACTACATGTCAAAAAGCTAAGTCACGACTCAATCCTCATGGTTTATACATGCCTTTCCCTGTACCTAGTGTTCCGTGGGAGGACATATCCATGGACTTTGTTTTAGGCTTGCCTCGAACAAAGAAGGGGAGGGATAGCATATTTGTTGTCGTGGATAGATTTTCTAAGATGGCACATTTTATACCATGTCATAAAAGCGATGATGCTGCTAATGTTGCTGATTTATTCTTTCGTGAGATTATTCGCTTACATGGTGTGCCCAATACTATTGTCTCGGATCGTGATACTAAGTTTCTTAGCCATTTTTGGAGATGCTTATGGGCTAAGTTGGGGACTAAACTACTTTTTAGTACTACTTGTCATCCCCAAAATGATGGACAAACTGAAGTAGTCAATAGGACTTTGTCTACTATGCTTAGGGATGTTTTAAAGAGTAACTTGAAAATGTGGGAAGAATGTTTACCTCATATTGAATTTGCTTATAATCGTTCATTTCATTCTACCACTAAAATGTGCCCTTTTGAGATTGTTTATGGTTTTCTACCTCGTGCACCTATTGATTTGCTGCCTCTTCCATCTTCGGAGAAGGTTAATTTTGATGCTAAGCAACGTGCTGAATTGATATTAAAAATGCATGAGTTAACTAAAGAAAACATTGAGAAAATGAATGCTAGATACAAGCTTGCTGGTGATAAGGGTAGAAAGCATGTTGTGTTTGAACCAGGAGATCTTGTTTGGTTACATCTACGTAAAGATAGGTTTCCTGATTTGCGCAAGTCTAAGTTAATGCCACGAGCTGATGGTCCCTTTAAGGTTTTACAGAAAATTAATGATAATGCATATAAACTTGAGCTACCTGCAGATTTTGGGGTTAGTCCCACATTTAACATTGCAGATTTGAAACCTTATTTGGGAGAAGATGATGAGCTTCCGTTGAGGACGACTTCAATTCAAGAAGGGGAGGATGATGAGGACATCTCTACTAATGTTACACCCACATCTTCACCAACTACACATACTAGACCAGTTACTAGAGCACGCGCACGTCAACTAAATTATCAGGTACGTTCGTTTCTTGCGAATCCTTCTAATGTTCAGGAACATATGATGCTGCCTAAATTAGATACTTTTGTTTGTCTTATGAATGAAGTACCTAGCATGGATAAGAAGGATGGTCATTGGAGCGGGATCAAGCATGGAGAAGGAGGTGTGCGCGCGGGAAAGGACAATGGAGCTTCCAGTGGTGATTTTCGCACTTTGAGGCCACCATAAGGCGTGCATGAAGACTTGGACGAGAGACACAAGACGCCACATTAATATTTTCGTCCAAGGGTTATTATAGGTGCTGCGTCACCTTATTATTGGGCCAGGCCCATGTAATTTCGAAATACACTTAATAGGCTATTTTTTAGAGTCCGTATGTGTGGGGAAACCGAGTTAGGGTTGTTTTCGGACCCCTCCTCCAAGGGGCCACGAAATTCCCCTCTGTTCCCCCATATATACAGCCCTTAGGGCGTCGTTTAGACTTGGGTTTTAATTAGATTTAAGTTAGCCATAGTCGCAACTTCGAGTTCTTCGTTTGTGTCGTCCGACCAGGCCAAGACCGCATTGGAACCCCAACTTCTGTTAATCTTTCATCTTATATTCGCAATATCCAGATTGCAATTCTTAGTTCTTGCTTGTTCTTTCGATTGCTTGCAGGAATTAGACCTTCGTGGTCAGGTTGATCGTGCATCCGCGGGATCAATAACCTCTCGGAGTTGGTTTAGCGATCGCTAAGGCGCAACGTCTTCGCACGTTCGTAGTCGGGTCGTGAAAGTCGTCTCTACCATAATCGATCTCTATCATCTCATCGAAACATCGGGACACCTTCGCCTCTATCAGGTAGGAGGTAGGCTTGAGAGGATCTCAAGGAGATCTAATTCCCTAGGGGAAGAAGGATCTAAGCTCTCAAGTCTTTGGTAATTTCTTAGCTAACCCTAGAACTGAGATAGGAGACAACTATATATAGGCTAGGGGGAGAAGGGGATACATGGGTCGTGGCCCAGCTGAATCTGCGCAGGCAGGTTTTAGACGTCCGAACTTTCGGGACGTCGGACATCCGTGGAGCTTCGGATTTCCGGAAGTGGCTGCATCGGCGGAGTCCTGTAGACGACCTGGTGGCCTGGAGTAGTAAATGTCAGAAATCCGATGAGTTTCGGACGTCCGAACTGTCGGAAGTCCGACGTCTATCGCACGTCCGCTCCGATGGGGGGGGGCTCCTGACTGTGGCATGTCAGACGTCCGACGAGTTCCGGACGTCCAAGCTGTCGGAAGTCCGAAAGTTGTCAGACGTTCGAAAGCTGTCTGGAGTCGAATCTTCTTCTTTGGTTGTCTCCTCGCCGTTGGACCTAATGGAAAAAAGCACACTGTTTTGAGGTAGCATCCAATTCTCGTGCGTATGGTATTGAATCTCAACAAGGAGTGAGTGCACCTTTGCTTCTATGGCACGTGCTTGTGCTCTCGTCATGGGTCCGCGTGTAGGAGATGTATCCATGGTGATGTCGGTAGGATGCTGTAAGAGCCCATTTGCAATAATTGTAATCCATAGTGGAATTTCACTTTGTCTGATGACTTTGAAACTTGGCATGATGCTAGTTGATGTAATTCCATGTGATGATTCCAAATGACATTGAGTTTTGAGCTCATTTGTTTTGCTTTTGATTTCAAACAAAGTGGCTAAAGAAGGATGTTGGGTGAATTGTTCCATTTGTTTGTGATCTCCCCTAAACCTTAACTTGGCCTAGCCATTCCTTTTGCTTGAGCAAGGGTTTTAAAAATCCTTGAATCATTTTGCCATCACCAAAAATAGGGGCTCTAGTTCAAAGTGGCTTTGAATTTCAAAAGGAGCCCCTATTTTTGTTGTTGCCAAAATTGGTCAAACCATTTTTGAAAAATCCAGAAAAATGCAAGGGTTAAGATTATTGAGCTCCTGGATTTTTTTTCTCCTTCTGTTTTCTTCTCAAGAATTCCCAGTGCACCTTTTCTATTTTTTTAAATAGAAAATAGGTACTGTTTTCAACTTGGGAATTTTTTCTCTGCATCCAAAATTGCCCAAACCAATTTTGGATGTTCAAGCATGTTGCAAGGAGTTCTAAAATATATAGTGGTATATTTTTCTCCTTTTATCTCAGCTCCTTTTCTTTTATGCTTTGCGTGCCTTTTTTTTAAAGGAAAATAAGCAGAAGGGCTTTGCCCCATTTTTTCCCAGCAGAAGGCCAGCCCACCTGGGCCTGTTTCTTTTTCCCTAGACCAGCCCAGGGCGAACCGGTACGGGAGCTCGTCTCCCTCCTTTACACCGTGGCCTCCCTTTTCCCCTCTCCACGCTCTCACACCGGAGGAGGCCACGGCGGCAGGGGACGAAGACGTGGCCGGAGGGGGCTCCCCCCCTTTATAAGCACCCTTGGGGCTCCCTCCTGGAACCCTAGTTCCATTCCTCCCCTCTTCTCCTCTCGCCGCCGCCGCCATGACCGACCTGAGGCTCCCCTGTTCCGCGTGACCGCCGCCTGACGCCGGTGAGATTCGACGCCCCCATTCGATTCCGGTGAGCGTGCGCTCATTTCCATGCCTCTGCAGGGCGTCTTCATCCTCCCGTTCCCGCAGGTTGACACTTGAGGCCTCGGGGCGCTCGGGCCGCGACGCCGCTGTCAGTTACGTCTTCCCCGACGACCTCCTCGTCCCCTCCTTCCCTCTGGCGAGCGAAGGGTCGCATCCAGCGACGCCAAGGTGAGCAGTGCCTCGGTCCCTTTCCCGTCCTGTAGCCGAAGCACTGCCCGTGCTGCCTACACGCGTGTTTTCCCGAAGACCAAACTCAGTTCAGTTTCGTCAGACAATGCGATGCCTTGAGTTCGTTTGGTTTCACATCGTGTTCTCGTAGATCATCTAGGCGCGTTCCGGAGTCCCTTTCATCAGCTGCAGTGTGGCGCTCTGGTTAGAGGATCAGGTGACAGGCGAGAGATCCAGGGATCAATCCCCGACCAGCGCAAGCACCCACCTTTTTCCTTGTTTTGCATCGCTTGCAAAGTTCAGTAGTGATTGAGATGCGCCAGCTCTGTGTCGAGACTCGTCGAGCAGCGCAGTGGCAAGCGAGCAAGATGCCAGGGGTGGGGCGCGGGTTCGAACCCAGCCAGGCGCATAAGTCCCCCCCTTTTCTTTTTATTTCTGTGTTCGAGTGGCTCGAGTCACAGAGACCGCAGGGTCAGCCCAGCAGCCCACCGGGGGCCAGCCCAGAGAGGCTCTGCCTCTGTTTTATTTTCTCTTTGTGGTTTTCCTTTTTCTTTTATTTATTTTTTCCTTCCTTATGGAATTCAAAATCAGCTTGATTTTTTTTCAAACAACATGGGCACATGTTATATATGCATCTGGGCTAGGAAAATCCACCGAGCATGATGGTCACCTCCGATTTATGTTTTGAGCAAACATAAATTTTCAAACTATGGAGGGAAGTTGAACCCATATGTGACCATGCCATCTTGGTGTTGCCCCATTTTCAATGCTTGACCTTGCCACCTTTATCTTTATCGATGCTTTGAGCCTCCACATGTTGGGCCTCTCAAAGTCTTCGGTTTCCTGCTCATCATGTTTTCGCAAGATGATTCAATCCTTGTTCCCTCGATACTTCCTTTGGTGTCAATTCACCGACACATTTCTCCGTCTCAAGAATCGATATTTCTTTCACGATGTTTACTTTTGTTACGTTGTTGTTATTGATTCATGCCATGCCATGTTGCCATGCTACTTACACCAAAGTTAAGGCTTTGACCAAAGCCACAAAAATTAACAAGTAATTGCATATGAAGTTGTTGACGTGTCGACAACACCTCCTTTTAAATTTGACTCGATAGGGTCACACCATGTCTATTAAACTTGACCATCTCATCCATGCCTGTGCATTGCAACCATTGCTTACTTGTGTGCCTTTTCCTTGCCGGTACCTTACGCTAGCACCTGAGACTGCCGAGGAGACTTACATGGAGGTTTCCGACACCGAGCCCGAGGACCCTGCTACGTCTACTAATGTTACACCCACATCTTCACCAACTACACATACTGGACCAGTTACTAGAGCACGCGCACGTCAACTAAATTATCAGGTACTTTCGTTTCTTGCGAATCCTTCTAATGTTCAGGAACATATGATGCTGCCTAAATTAGATACTTTTATTTGTCTTATGAATGAAGGACCTAGCATGGATAAGAAGGATGGTCATTGGAGCGGGATCAAGCATGGAGAAGGAGGTGCGCGCGCGGGAAAGGACAATGGAGTTTCAAGTGGTGATTTTCGCACTTTGAGGCCACCATAAGGCGTGCATGAAGACTTGGACGAGAGACACAAGATGCCACATTAATATTTTCGTCCAAGGGTTATTATAGGTGCTGCGTCACCTTATTATTGGGCCAGGCCCATGTAATTTCGAAATACACTTAATAGGCTATTTTTTAGAGTCCGTATGTGTGGGGAAACCGAGTTAGGGTTGTTTTCGGACCCCTCCTCCAAGGGGCCACGAAATTCCCCTATGTTCCCCCATATATACAGCCCTTAGGGCGTCGTTTAGACTTGGGTTTTAATTAGATTTAAGTTAGCCATAGCCGCAACTTCGAGCTCTTCGTTTGTTTCATCCGACCAGGCCAAGACCGCATTGGAACCCCAACTTTCGTAATCATTCATCTTATATTCGCAATATCCAGGTTGCAATTCTTAGTTTTTGCTTGTTCTTCGATTGCTTGCAGGAATTAGACCTTCGTGGTCAGGTTGATCGTGCATCCGCGGGATCAATAACCTCACGGAGTTGGTTTAGCGATCGCTAAGGCGCAACGTCTTCGCACGTTCGTAGTCGGATCGTGAAAGTCGTCTCTACCATAATCGATCTCCACCATCTCATCGAAACATCGGGACACCTTCGCCTCTATCAACACTGGTGAGCTAGGGAAGTCCCCTGTTATATAGGTCAGACTAAACCCGACCTTAGCCATACGGTAGAGGCCGATTCGAGAGCGCAGCCGGCTTTTGAGTTGGATGTCGACTCACCGGGGGCCACCCGGAATTGTACGTTATTAGTTAGAGGGACTCTGACGTTCCGGAGTTTCAGGCGCTTATCTAGCCAAGCGGAAACCGGGCGTACATGCGAAGCCTATGATGGGCAGTTGGTAAACCCCTGCAGGGTTAAATCTTTTCGAAAAGTCGTGTCTACGGTTATGGACGACTCAGAGCCTACGTCTTGTTCATAGAATAACATCAATTTGAATCATAACTAAAAACTTGCCTACCGTGTGAGTGCCTTGGTTGCTTTTCTTCGTCCAGGGGGACCGAGAGAAGATCCAGGTTGTGTTATGTTTGACGTAAGTAGGTGAATAGCAGACTTATGACGCGATGTCACGTGCATTCTTGGATCTTACCTCTATTCTAGTAGAACGATAGCCACCATATATGCTAGGTCGGTTGCAACCTTTACTTTACTTTGTCTTACCGTAGGAAGTTAGTGATGAGGACATCCCTACTAATGTTACACCCATACCCTCACCAACTACACATACTGGACCAGTTACTAGAGCACGTGCACGTCAACTAAATTATCAGGTACTTTCGTTTCTTGCGAATCCTTCTATTGTTCATGAACATATGATGCTGCCTAAATTAGATACTTTTGTTTTGCTTATGAATGAAGGACCTAGCATGGACAAGAAGGATGGTCATTGGAGCGGGATCAAGAATGGAGAAGAAGGTGCGCGCGGGGGAAAGTACAGTGGAGCTTCAAGTGGGGATTTTCGCACGTTGAAGCCACCATAAGGCATGCATGAAGGCTTGGACGGAATACACGAGATGCCACTTCATTATTTTCGTCCAAGAGCAATTATAGGTGCTGCGTCACCTTAATATTGGGCTGGGCCCATGTAATTTCGAAATACCACATTATAGGCTGTTTTTAGAGTCCGTATGTGTGGGGAAACCGAGTTAGGGTTGTTTTCGGACCCCACCTCCAAGGGGTCACGAAAATCCCCTCTGTTCCCCCATATATACAGCCCTTAGGGCGTCGTTTAGACTTGGGTTTTAATTAGATATAAGTTAGCCATAGCCGCAACTTCGAGCTCTTCGTTTGTGTCATCCGACCAGGCCAAGACCTCATTGGAACCCCAACTTTCGTAATCATTCATCTTATATTCGCAATATCCAGATTGCAATTCTTAGTTCTTGCTTGTTCTTCGATTGCTTGCAGGAATTAGACCTTCGTGGTCAGGTCGATCGTGCATCCGCGGGATCAATAACCTCTCGGAGTTGGTTTAGCGATCGCTAAGGCGCAACGTCTTCGCACGTTCGTAGTCGGATCGTGAAAGTTGCCTCCACCATAATCGATCTCCACCATCTCATCGAAACATCGGGACACCTTCGCCTCTATCAGCTAGCCCAAGGAAACTCCGGACTTGAGATAGGGTGGTAGGGTGAGCCCAAGTTTTAATTGCGTTTACTTTAGTTTCATCAACTTCAATGCCATTGGAGGAAACAACAAAGCCAAGGAATATGAGTTTGGGAGTGCAAAAAGTACATTTTTCAAGATTAGCATATGTTTGTTCTTTACGCAACACTTGAAGCACTTCACGAATATGGCTAGCATGTTCCTCTATGGATTTGCTATAAATGAGGATATCATCAAAGTAAACGACAACGAACTTGCCAATGAGATACCGAAGAACATAGTTCATAACGCGCATGAAAGTACTAGGTGCTTCGGATAGGCCGAATGGCATAACCAACCATTCATAGAGAGAACTCTTGGTCTTGAACGCGGTTTTCCACTCGTCGCCAACTTGCATACGTATTTGGTGATAGCCGCTGTTAAGATCAATTTTTTTAAAATTATGGCACCGGATAGTTCGTCAAGCATGTCATCTAAGCGAGGAATGGGGTGTCTATAGCGCACGGCAATGTTATTGATGGGACGACAATCACAACACATACGCCACGTGCCATCTTTCTTTGGCACAATTTGGACCGACACCACACAAGGGCTAAGGCTTTCGCGAACATACCCTTTCTCAAGTAGTTGTTCGACTTGGCGTTGAATCTCTTTTGTCTCCTCGGGATTGGTGCGGTAAGGTGCCCGCTTAGGGAGGGGGCACCGGGTATGGGGTCGATGCGGTGCTCAATGCCACGAATTGGTGGAAGGCCCGGTGGTAGATCGGCGGGGAAGACGTTCTCAAATTCCTGCAAAATAGAAGCTATGGCACGAGGAAGAGGGGGTGAGTCGTTAGGGAAAAGCACCTCATCCTTGTATAGAAGTACGAAATGAGGAATATGGGATGGGTTATTCCGCACTTCTTGGACCTCTTGTTTGGTGGCTAGTAAGATGGTGTCATTGGTGGTATGCCTCATGGGGTCACTCATATTTGGCTTGTGGATCTCACTCGCTTTGTGGAGGTTCTCTCTCTCACTTTTGTCCCCATGAGGGTTGTAAGTGTGTATTTTGTCGGCGATCACTTGACTTGGGGTCATGGGACGAAGGACCAATTCTTTTCCCCTCCACTTGAAGATATAGTGATTGGTCCGACCATTGTGTAGAACACTCCTATCAAATTGCCAAGGCCGGCCCAAGAGCAAATGACACACGCTCATTGGGACCACGTCACATTCCAATGTGTCTTCATAGGCTCCGATTTTGAATGAGACTTCCACCGTGTGGTCCACTTTTATGGATCCGGAGTCACTAAGCCATTGCACCTTGTATGGGTGAGGGTGCTTCTTCTTGATGAGGTTAAGTTTGGTACAAAGCTCTTCGCTTGCTAAGTTGTGGCAACTTCCGCCATCAATAATGACCTTCACGGATCGGCCTTTGATTCCCGCCTTGGTGTGGAAGATGTGGCACCTTTGATTCTCATCGAGCTCTTGTTGGAGAGTCAACACCTTGGACACCACGAGAGAGGACTTGCATCATTGTCACAATATATGTGGCCGTCTTTATCATCATCATTTGCTTGGATATGTTGAGAGACTTGGGCCAAAGCATCCATTTCACCCTCACTTATGGAATCATACTCGCCATCTTCAGTGATGATCATGGTCATCTTGGTGGGGCACTCAAAAGACTTGTGGCCGCGGCCCTTGCAAGTGACGCATGCAATGGAGCTAGTCTTTTCATCTTTGGGTGGGAAGGTCTTGGGAGGTTCTCGTGGCTTGAAACTTGTTGTGGTTGATGGAGAACGTGTTGAAGAATTTTCCGGTGGCCGTGTGTTTGAAGGACCACCGCTTGATGTTGGAGCGCGGGTATAGGACGTTGTGCTTGGCGGCGCTTGAGAAATAGAAGGTGTGCCCCGAGTGTTGGAGGACACAAATTTGGAGTACTTCGTATCTTCTTGAACTTGCCTCTCCGCTTTTGAGGCTTGATGGACCAATTCTTCAATGGTGTTGTAAGGTTGGAAGTTGGTGATCTTCTTTACTTGGTAATTGAGACCGTTGAGGAAGCGGGCCATGGTTTGTTCGGCGGATTCCTTCACGTTGGCTCGGATCATGGCTAACTCTGTTTCCTTGTAATACTCTTCCACCGTCTTGTATCCTTGCTTGAGGGATTGTAACTTTTGGTAGAGGTCACGTGTGTAATGTTGTGGAACAAACCGGGCTCTCGTCACTTGCTTCATTTCTTCCCATGTGCACACTTGTGGAGTGCCTTGCTCGAGGCGGAGATCTTGTACTTGCTCCCACCAATTGAGAGCATAGTCTTCAAATTCAAGTGACGCCATGGCAACTTTTTTGGACTCCTCATAATTATGCACACGGTATATCTTGTCCACCTTTAGGGCCCATGAGAGGTAGTCCTCGGGGTTTGTTGCTCCCGAGAACTTGGGCATCGTGAAATTGAGTCTCCCAAAAGGCTCTTCATTGTGTTGGGGCTGGCGAATCCGGAGGTGCTCGGGCGACGGGGGTGCTCTAGCTCGCTGGTCATTGCGGTGGATGTTGTCGTTGTAGTACTCGTGATGATCAAATTTTGGCACGTGAGGTGCATTTGGGTGCCCCTCCAAAGTGCGAAGAGCCGTTGGAGGTATGTTGTCTTGACGTGGATGAAGTGGTGGTCTTGGATGACGGTCATCTCGAGGCACATGAGAGTAAGATGGCTCTCCATGTTCTTGGCCTTCATTTCTTGTTGACCGGGCATTATAAGTTGTTGCCCCTTGGTGTTGAAGATGGAAGTTGAGAGTGTCGTGCACTCTTCTCTCAAGGAGGAGACGTTTGTCGCGTTCCGTGGCTTGGGCTTGAGGCTCCTTGCCGGCGCGAGGTTGGGTGTGCTCGACGTGTTCATGGTTGGCCTTGGAACGGTGAGAAGACCGTGTGTAGAGGCGGATGATGAAGAATGATGATGGCGAGAAGAGAGCATGGCCTTGAGCTCGGCCATATTGGCTTTGTCACGAGCGATCATTTGTTGTTGGAATTCCTCCATTTTTGCTTCATTGCGCTCGGAGAGCTCTTCCATTTTTTGTGACATAAGATCTTGTCCTTGGTGGAGGTTTACCGCAATCGTGGCGATGCGGTTGCTCAATTTCTCGTGCGCGTCACGCATCTCATGTTGGAATTGTAGGTGAGCTTCTTGAGTAACCATATGGATTGTATCGCGAAGTGTACCATTCACCGGTGAGGTAGGGTAGTCTTGCCTAGCCATGACAACAAGCGGGTAGATGTGAGAGTAAAAGAGAGAGAGAGCAATAACAAGGATACCTTCTCGAAGATGTAATGAGGCAAGTGATGTATAGCTTCTTGAAATGAAAAGAATGTCCTTGTTTGAGTCTCGTTCCCCACACGCACACCTACAAATGGTGTCGGGACCCGGAATAGGCGTATGTAATTCCAGTCACGATACAATCACATGGAGAGCCGAGAGCCGTACCCACTTGTCTAAGCAGACAAGGCCAAGCACAGAACACTCTCGGAAAGCATCGAACGTGAGGGGCACCCCATTCAGGCCAGATGATCAACTGAGATGGGTCCTCATCGTCCGCTCACGAGTCTAAATGCTTATGGGTGGTGAATCATATTCATAGACAAGTCGCCTCAACCATGTTATCGATTGAATACTAACTCTTACATAGACTTACTCCAGCCCGATCACTTAGTCGGGGTCTAGGGCGGGCTCGATCATACAACAAAGTGTGCACATGACAGAGTCACGAGCAATCGCATCGCGATGCCCCAAGCTGCGCACATCTAAGGGCCACTTGGTGTATAAAAGACCGCCAGCCAGATCACAACTAATGTCTCGAAAACCCATACTAAGACATGCATGTTATAAACATACACACAGCACACATGCCTAGTATGAACATCAGGTATCATCACATAACTCTACAAAGTACTTCTTTATTGACTTACACATAGAGTATACAAAGATCACATGTCTGTGATCAACATTACATCATACAACGGAAGAAAATTAAGTCTGAGTACAGACAAGTTTAACAAATGGCTTAGAGAAGCCTTGTTCAACATACATGCCCTTCCAAGAGGGACCAGACTGTTGTCTGGAACTATACTAGCTTTGTCAACGTCGAGCTTCAGGAAGGTGACTCCATCGGGGTTCTGGGTTTCCATCTAAAACATAGAATAAGCAAACATGAGTACAAAGTCGTACTCAGCAAGACTTACATCAGAACTAAACTACTCATGCTCAAGTTTCAAGGTAAAGGGAGGTGGGGTTTCATCATGTAGAAGTGCCAGCTTTGACTTGGCTAGTCCTGTTCTACGAGTACCAGACTTGAGGTAAGAAGCGTACACGAGTCCACTACCAATTCTCCAACCAATACACCACTATGGTTACTTCCTCGACTTCCCCATGAGGAAGCTCACCATAGCACTCACACTTATCTTGCGAGTTTTAGAAGTATCCATTCAAGTTGTCTAATAATCAAGCACATCTTTCCAAGTAGTCCCTTACCGTGGACGCGACTATTCGAATAGTTTTGTTAACCCTGCAGGGGTGTACTGCTACACACATGAAACCATCAGTTACCGCCGGGATCTCGTCACCCTTCAAGCGGGTGTCGGCGTGGATAATTTCCACAACTTTTACCTCACAGCCAATTCTAATCCAGGAATCAACCATTTGAGTTGCTCACCGCTCAAGAGTCCGGCCGGGTCAACGATACGGATTCAGACGATGCAGGCAACCGAGACGCCACCTTAGCAGATGGTTTACTGTCTCACAGGTCCACCCACATATCTAAATGATGCAAACTTTCATTCATTATTTTTCTATGCATATTCCAAATGGAAAGCCCGAACTAGTGACTCCTGGACTTGAACTGGGGTGAGTTAGTAGGTTGAGCGGGGGTCCATGTGCCCAACATGTGGTAGTACTCTTCGTCTTGGATCACCACACAAGAACTCGGGCTTAAGGCGGTGTTCAACGAGACAACCCACTGTGTACTCCTACACAGCCTCTCATCGTTCACCTTGTATTAGGGTGGATTCACCGACACAGTTTCACCTTCATCAGTAACATGATCACAACCATCCCGACTCACAGATCAAAGTAACCTCAATGTAACCTCTAAGCATGCAATAAGCTGTAACAGTTGCAGGGGCCACATTATATCAATCAACTCCTATGTCAGCTAGGATTGTGGTTTGTTTACTACTGTGACAAGATGATAGGTCATGCATCGGATATGGGTTCAACTATGCGTTAGAATCGACACAAGGTGATCTAACATGCATAAGCGAGACTGAGAGGGAAGTGGGATTTTATAGACATGATCAATGGGGTTTTGATAGAGGCGAAGGTGTCCCGATGTTTCGATGAGATGGTGGAGATCGATTATGGTGGAGGCGACTTTCACGATCCGACTACGAACGTGCGAAGACGTTGCGCCTTAGCGATCGCTAAACCAACTCCGAGAGGTTATTGATCCCGCGGATGCATGATCAACCTGACCACGAAGGTCTAATTCCTGCAAGCAATCGAAGAACAAGCAAGAACTAAGAATTGCAATCTGGATATTGCGAATATAAGATGAATGATTACGAAAGTTGGGGTTCCAATGAGGTCTTGGCCTGGTCGGATGACACAAACGAAGAGCTCGAAGTTGCGGCTATGGCTAACTTATATCTAATTAAAACCCAAGTCTAAACGACGCCCTAAGGGCTGTATATATGGGGGAACAGAGGGGATTTTCGTGACCCCTTGGAGGTGGGGTCCGAAAACAACCCTAACTCGGTTTCCCCACACATACGGACTCTAAAAACAGCCTATAATGTGGTATTTCGAAATTACATGGGCCCAGCCCAATATTAAGGTGACGCAACACCTATAATTGCTCTTGGACGAAAATAATGAAGTGGCATCTCGTGTATTCCGTCCAAGCCTTCATGCATGCCTTATGGTGGCTTCAACGTGCGAAAATCCCCACTGGAAGCTCCACTGTACTTTCCCCCGCGCGCACCTTCTTCTCCATTCTTGATCCCGCTCCAATGACCATCCTTCTTGTCCATGCTAGGTCCTTCATTCATAACCAAAACAAAAGTATCTAATTTAGGCAGCATCATATGTTCATGAACAATAGAAGGATTCGCAAGAAACGAAAGTACCTAATAATTTAGTTGACGTGCACGTGCTCTAGTAACTGGTCCAGTATGTGTAGTTGGTGAGGGTATGGGTGTAACATTAGTAGAGATGTCCTCATCATCCTCCCCTTCTTGAATTGAAGTCGTCCTCGACGGAAGCTCATCATCTTCTCCCAAATAAGGTTTCAAATCTGCAATGTTAAATGTGGGACTAACCCCAAAATCTGCAGGTAGCTCAAGTTTATATGCATTATCATTAATTTTCTGTAAAACCTTAAAGGGACCATCAGCTCGTGGCATTAACTTAGACTTGCGCAAATCAGGAAACCTATCTTTTCGTAGATGTAACCAAACAAGATCTCCTGGTTCAAAAACAACATGCTTTCGACCCCTATCACCAGCAAGCTTGTATCTAGCATTCATGCGCTCAATGTTTTCTTTAGTTAACTCATGCATTTTTAATATCAATTCAGCACGTTGCTTAGCATCAAAATTCACCTTCTCCGAAGATGGAAGAGGCAGCAAATCAATAGGTGCACGAGGTAGAAAACCATAAACAATCTCAAAAGGGCACATTTTAGTGGTAGAATGCACTGAACGATTATAAGCAAATTCAATATGAGGTAAACATTCTTCCCACAGTTTCAAGTTACTTTTTAAAACAGCCCTAAGCATAGTAGACAATGTCCTATTGACCACTTCAGTTTGTCCATCAGTTTGGGGATGACATGTAGTACTAAAAAGTAGTTTAGTCCCCAACTTAGCCCATAAGCATCTCCAAAAATGGCTAAGAAACTTAGTATCACGATCCGAGACAATAGTATTGGGCACACCATGTAAACGAATAATCTCTCCAAAGAATAAATCAGCAACATTAGCAGCATCATCGCTTTTATGACATGGTATAAAATGTGCCATCTTAGAAAATCTATCCACGACAACAAATATGCTATCCCTCCCCTTCTTTGTTCGAGGCAAGCCTAAAACAAAGTCCATGGATATGTCCTCCCACGGAACACTAGGTACAGGTAAAGGCATGTATAAACCATGAGGATTGAGTCGTGACTTAGCTTTTTGACATGTAGTGCAGCGAGCAACAAAACGCTCAACATCCCGTCTCATCTTTGGCCAAAAGAAATGTGTAGCAAGTACGTCCTCCGTCTTTTTCACGCCAAAATGTCCCATTAATCCTCCTCCATGCGCCTCCTGCAACAACAAAAGACGAATAGAGCTAGCTGGAATGCATAGCTTGTTAGAACGGAACACAAATCCATCATTAAGCACAAACTTGTTCCATGTTCTACCCTCTCTACAATTCTGCAATACATCTTTAAATTCCGCATCATTTGCATATTGTTCTTTGATTGTCTCTAAACCGAAAATCTTGAAGTCAAGTTGTGAAAGCATAGTATAACGACGAGACAAAGCATCAGCAATAATATTATCTTTCCCCTTCTTGTGTTTAATGACATAAGGGAAAGTCTCAATAAATTCAACCCACTTAGCATGTCTACGATTAAGTTTTGCTTGACTTCTTATGTGTTTCAAAGATTCATGATCAGAATGTATAACAAATTCTTTGGGCCATAAATAATGTTGCCAAGTTTCTAATGTCCGAACAAGAGCATATAATTCCTTATCATAAGTAGAATAGTTCAGACTAGGCCCACTCAATTTTTCAGAAAAGTATGCAACAGGTTTAGCATCTTGTAATAACACACCTCCCAAACCAATCCCACTAGCATCGCATTCAAGCTCAAAAGTCTTATTAAAATCAGGAAGTTGGAGCAAAGGAGCATGTGTTAACTTATCTTTCAATACCGTGAAAGCTTCTTCCTGTGCGGTACCCCAAGTAAAAGGCACATCCTTGCGTGTAAGCTCATTGAGAGGGGCAGCAATGGTGCTGAAATCTCTCACAAAACGCCTATAGAATCCAGCGAGGCCAAGAAAACTCCTCACTTGTGTGACCGTTTTGGGCTGCGGCCAACTCTCAATCGCCTCGATCTTGGCTTTATCAACTTCAATACCCTGTGGAGTAACAACATAGCCAAGAAACGAGACTCGGTCGGTGCAAAAGGTGCACTTCCCAAGGTTACCAAATAAACGTGCATTACGTAGAGCAATAAAAACAGCACGTAAATGATCCAAATGTTCCTCCAAAGATTTGCTATAAATCAGTATATCATCAAAATAGACTACCACAAATCGTCCAATGAAAGCACGTAAAACCTCGTTCATTAATCTCATGAAAGTGCTAGGTGCATTAGTTAACCCAAACGGCATGACTAACCACTCATATAATCCAAACTTAGTTTTAAAAGCCGTTTTCCATTCATCTCCTAATTTCATGCGAATTTGATGGTATCCACTACGCAAATCAACTTTGGAAAACATGGTAGAGCCACTTAATTCATCAAGCATATCATCTAACCTAGGAATAGGATGAGGATAACGAATAGTAATATTATTAATGGCTCGACAATCAACACACATACGCCATGTTCCATCCTTTTTAGGCACTAATATAACAGGAACAGCACAAGGACTAAGGGACTCACGTATGTAACCTTTGTCGAGTAGCTCTTGTACTTGACGCTGAATCTCCTTCGTCTCCTCCGGATTGGTACGGTATGGCGCACGGTTGGGCAACGAAGCACCGGGAATTAAGTCAATCTGATGCTCAATCCCTCGAATAGGTGGTAATCCCGGTGGTACGTCTTGTGGAAAGACGTCAATAAACTCCTGCAAAAGGTCAGTGACAACAGGAGGCAAAGAAGGAGGCAATTCCTCAAATGAAAACAAAGCTTCTTTGCACACAAAAGCATAGCACACATATTGACTAACATCCAAATCTGAAATATCAACCTTAGTAGCAAGCAAAGTTGGACTAGTCAATTTAATTTCATTAGAAACAGCAGAAGAAGATTTGCTATTAGTCTTATGTTGTTGCTCAAATTCTTTGGCTGCTATCTCATTCTCACTCTTATTTTTCTCCTGTTTTGCTTTACTAGCTCTAGCAAGATCATCTTTCACAATTTGTTCAGGAGACATAGGAAGTAAAGCAATATTTTTATCCTGATGAACTAGAGTAAACTGATTTGTCCTACCATGGTGTACAACATTCCTATCAAATTGCCATGGTCTACCAAGTAAAAGAGAGCATGCTTGCATGGGTACCACATCACAATCAACATAATCAGCATATGCAGCAATGCTAAAGTGCACACGAACAGAACGCGTTACCTTAATCTTACCACTATTGTTAAACCACTGAATATAGTACGGATGGGGGTGTGGTCTTGTGGTGAGAGATAGCTTCTCCACCAACTCCATGCTAGCCAAGTTGTTGCAACTCCCTCCGTCAATGATGATGCGAACCGAACGTTCTTTCACCACTCCCTTTGTGTGGAACAAATTATGCCTCTGGTTTTGCTCGGCCTTCGTTACCTGCACACTTAATACACGTTGAGCAACCAAACTAGCATATTTATCTGCATCATCAGGAGTCATATACTCTATATCATGAGCATCATCATGGGCACCCTGTTCCTCATGAGCAATGAGAACTAGAGTCTCCTCATCATAGTCACTCGCTGACTCATACCCACCATCCGCCGTAATAGTCATCACACGCTTGGAGGGACAGTCTTTTGCGAAGTGACCTCCACCTTGGCACCTGCGACATTTAATATCACGATCTCGTGCTTGCCCTGTGGACGCCATGGATGAAGAAGAACTCGCTGCTGGACCACTCTGTGCACCCTTGAATGGTGGCGCTGGCTGTTTTGGTGGCTCCCTGTAAGAATGAGCGGCTGAAGTAGATGGTGGCGCAGCAGGACGTGTGGATGTAGAAGCTCCACGCGATGTCCATGATGTATTTCGTCCTGCAGAAAAGTTAGGTCTCGTAGCGGCCTGTCGATCCTGCACTTCACGTTCAGCTTTACAAGCAAGATGAAACAAACGAGTGATAGTAGCAAAGTCCTTGTATTCTAGAATAGTTTGTATCTCCCTGTTTAAGCCACCCATAAAACGTGCAAGCATAGCTTCATTATCCTCTACTAGGCCACATCTAATCAATCCAGTTTGTAATTCTTGATAATATTCCTCTACAGAATTTTTTCCTTGTCTCAAACGCTGTAATTTTGTAACAATTCACGTTGATAATAAGGGGGAACCCAGCGAGTACGCATAGCATCTTTTAAAGCAGCCCAAGTAGTTGGAATATTATTAGCATGCAATCTACAATGTTCAGACCACCAAATAGATGCAAAGCCCGTGAATTCACAAACAGCAGCAGTAACACGTCTATTCTCCGGATATTGTAAACATGTAAAACGTTGTTCAGTTTCTAACTCCCAAGTAAGATAAGCATCAGGAATATATCTACCCTCAAACGGCTTAAGATTCAATTTAAGTTTAGGCACATGTTCATCATCGCGTAACTGAGGGGGTGGTTGGTGTCGACCGTGGCGAATGTTGGGACGTGGACGTCCAGCTAGCTGCTCATAGGCCGCTTCCTGTTCCACCTCCTCCTCGTAATCACCCTCGTAGTTGTCGTCCAGGCCGACGTCAGAAGCAGCAGCAGCAGTAGCAGCAACTGCAGCAGCAGGAGGAGCACCAATACCAGCAGCTTGTCCACGCGGAAACAGAATACGTCGTGCACGTGGTAGTGGCGGTGGCTGTGGCTGTGCTGAAGGTAGGCGTGCGATTAACTCAGTAAACTTGGCGTCGAGCTTGGTGTCGATCATCTTCTTCACGCCATCAATCGCCTCTGTAAATCTGGTCTCGATGTCCTGCACCTGTTGAGACATCATACGTGCAAATTTATCATGTAGCTCCTTGTTTGTCATGTTCTCCCAATCGGGTGCATCCCGCGCCACTTCATCATGTGATCCTGGCATGTTAGCAGAAATAGAAAACACACCGGAATATGATCCTACTGCTACGAATGGGATGGATGTGGGGTGGTGGAAAGCACAAATCCGTCAAGCTTTTCTTACGTTCTTACCGATTCTTACCTAGCAGCAGGTGGTGATGTACAACCAACGGGTCAAAACTCTCAGAGATGTGGTAGAGCGATGGCCAGGCGGTGTCAAAACGCACGATGTAGAATATATGTGGAGTTGTAGGAAGGCTGACAAGTATGGTAGGAAAAACTCAACAGTAATCAAAACAGAGATGCAAAGCTGAATAAACACTCAACGTCGGTACTGTGCTGATCCTAGGCTAGACCGTACTAGAGACGCGAGCCTAAAACACCAACGAAAGCACGGCGCGGCACGTAACAACTGTGAAGCACACTCTGAATATTTTTTTCTCTCTTTTTTTTTTTTTTTTTTTGCTTTTTTTTTTGGCGATGCGGGACTGCGGGGGCTGAAAAAGGGCGAAAAAATCACTATGGTGGCGAACGTCTCAAAACGAGTTTCTGGACCTAAGGAACGTATGGGCACGAAATTTTTTTACCCCTGAAATTTTTGGCCTAAAAACTGCTCTGGAAAGCGTGCCAGACTTTTTTTTTTTTTTTTTTTTTGGAAATCACCCTCTTCTACGTACGACAAAAGATTGGTGAAATCCGACTCTAATCAACTCAAAACTATTCTGGCTACGGAGATATCAGGAACCGTACTGATGGTGGAACTCAAGTCGGGCTCGTGAGACGTGGTGGTGTATATGGACTCTGCTTGGCGGAACGTGGTGGTGTATCTGGACTCGGATTGGCGGAACGTGGTGGTGTACTACTGTTCGGCGGCGGCGTGACAAAACTGTGATCAGAACTCGAAACTCTAAGGTAACTAGACGCTAAGATCAGCAACTCGACACAACGATGCAACCGCAAATTCAACAATGCAAACTACTATAAAGAAAACTGGACAAAGGCTCGGACTGTTTTGGGACGTGATGATCTAACCCTAATTTTTTTTGTTGGCTTTTTCGTGGACTGTAGGTATGAAGAACAGAACCAATCTAGACTACGAAAACTGGTAAATCTCACCGAGCAACCTGGAAATCTGATACCACTTGATAGAGGCGAAGGTGTCCCGATGTTTCGATGAGATGGTGGAGATCGATTATGGTGGAGGCGACTTTCACGATCCGACTACGAACGTGCGAAGACGTTGCGCCTTAGCGATCGCTAAACCAACTCCGAGAGGTTATTGATCCCGCGGATGCACGATCAACCTGACCACGAAGGTCTAATTCCTGCAAGCAATCGAAGAACAAGCAAGAACTAAGAATTGCAATCTGGATATTGCGAATATAAGATGAATGATTACGAAAGTTGGGGTTCCAATGAGGTCTTGGCCTGGTCGGATGACACAAACGAAGAGCTCGAAGTTGCGGCTATGGCTAACTTATATCTAATTAAAACCCAAGTCTAAACGACGCCCTAAGGGCTGTATATATGGGGGAACAGAGGGGATTTTCGTGACCCCTTGGAGGTGGGGTCCGAAAACAACCCTAACTCGGTTTCCCCACACATACGGACTCTAAAAACAGCCTATAATGTGGTATTTCGAAATTACATGGGCCCAGCCCAATATTAAGGTGACGCAACACCTATAATTGCTCTTGGACGAAAATAATGAAGTGGCATCTCGTGTATTCCGTCCAAGCCTTCATGCATGCCTTATGGTGGCTTCAACGTGCGAAAATCCCCACTGGAAGCTCCACTGTACTTTCCCCCGCGCGCACCTTCTTCTCCATTCTTGATCCCGCTCCAATGACCATCCTTCTTGTCCATGCTAGGTCCTTCATTCATAACCAAAACAAAAGTATCTAATTTAGGCAGCATCATATGTTCATGAACAATATAAGGATTCGCAAGAAACGAAAGTACCTGATAATTTAGTTGACGTGCACGTGCTCTAGTAACTGGTCCAGTATGTGTAGTTGGTGAGGGTATGGGTGTAACATTAGTAGGGATGTCCTCATCAGGTTTGCTAGCCTTGCTGATGAGGTTCACACACGGTGTCTTCAACGAAGGGGGGTGGCCTCCGGTTCCGGCTCCACTTCTAACGAGCAAACAAAGCAATCAAGGTATAAATTTATTTGCAATGCTCAAGCACATGATCAATGTTGTAGTGGTGATGTTCATTGTCACAATGTGTTGGCAATTCCATTTAAAAGAAGCCAATTGCAAAGTCAATTGTAAATGCACCTCAAATTTGAATTTGTATTAAAGCCAATTGCAAAGTCAATTCCATTACACGTCTGCTGGACGGCTGGTCGTCGATGGCCACGGTGGTGCGCAGCGGCGTGCTCCGGCTGGCTTCGGGGCGGCGCTGGATTCGTGAGGAGGAAGAAGGGAGGCGACCCGTGGAGAGGGGGAAAGGACGTGGCATGCTCCTGGGCGTCTCCTGGCGCGAGGACGATGCCTAGGAGGCAGCTGCGTGGCCTCCCCGTCGTCGGCGCCCCCGGCATGGCCGGCACGCAGCTATGTGTGCCCCTGCCTGGGGTAGACGACAAAGGCAGGGGTGAGCTGGGCCTGCTAGGTGGGCCGGCCAGGCTTGAGTTGGGTCAGAAGCATAGGTAGGCCTCCTTTCTGTTTTTCTTTTGTTTTTCTTTCTGTATTTTTATTGTGCCTTGATAAATAAATAGCTAGGCAATTTATAAAACGCCCAAAAAATTTATGTGGCCTTACATGGCATGTAGATAGCCACTCACAAAGTTTGGGGATTTTTGAAATTCAAACAATTTGAATTTCAAATCAAATAGGGTGTTTATTTAATTTCCAAGCTCCGTTTGGAATTTTTGAGAAATCTTAGAGCATGCAGTGGGACCCACTTCACTTTATATGTGATCATGCATATTTATAGAAAGAAGTCCATTTTACTACCCTGAATAAAGTGGGTGGTTCACTTTACCCCCTGATCTATTTTACTGCTTCTTTTAGACCCCAAACAAACCCAAACCGGACAAAACAACCCCCTGACTGGTTTGTCTCCACCCGCTGGTGATGAGGCACCAGTCAACGGCGGTTTTGACCTAGGTGGGGCTGGTATAGAGCAGCCGCCGCCGGTTTGTTCGAAAGCAAAAAAATCCCCATTTCTCTCTCTCTTTCTCTATCGCCGGCTATCTGCTTGAGTATTTTTCCCATAGACTATGTATCTATAGATATAAAAGGAAATTATGTACAAAGGGGGAGGAATGTGCTTGAGTATTTTGTAGATTTCCATTTGCTATGCCACTGTGGAATTTCTCATAGAACAAGCCAGGCTACATAAGATGAGCACAGGATTCAACGCAGGGATCTCCCAGCCTAACGAAGAAGGCCCACCCGCAGGTCAAAACCGTCGTTGACCACTGCCACATTAGCAGCCAATCGAGACAAAACCACACAGGGACTGATTTTGTTCAGTATGGGATTGTTTAGGGTGTGAAGGGAGCAGAAATAAAGATCAGGGGGTTAAGTGAACCAGCAACTTTCATCAGGGTAGTAAAATGGACTTTTTTCATATTTATAAGACTTTTCAAAAATAACAGAGGAATTTTTGGAAGCAATTTTTATCTGGCCTTTTGAATTAAATTCTCTAGGGCTTTTCTTTTCCCCAATTTTGAATTTCTTTTGAAATTTTCACATGATGCAAAGGGGCACTCAAACCCTAGCACTTACCCAAGTTGGGGTTCTGACAAATGGCTTATCGTGGAGCTTGGTAGGAATTAGTGGCCAAAGAAATGCGACAAGTGGAATAAGTTGTTAATAAAATTGGTAGTTGTCCAAAAGAAGCAATGTAATACAAGTAGATCAAAAGAGGAAAATAGCAAAAGGAAATGCACGCGCAAAGATATTGGGACTCATGCAACCAAGAAAAGGAGCAAGATAAGTGAGCCTAATGAAGACTAATGCTCCCGTTGCACAAGTACAAAGAGAGACACTAGCTCGATTGACCAACGGCTTGATTCGCACAAGTGCACCAACCTATATGAATAGATGAACTCTAAACGTGCTTTTAGTGGATGCGTCACTATTTGGGCACTCTTTTTCTTAAAATCTTTTGATATCTTTTGCTCTTTCGCTCTTTTTTTTAAAGTCACTCACTTTTGACCACGAAACTTGAAGTTATGAATTTTGCTATGACTTGAAGAGTAATGCACGGAGTATCAATGGTATGACTACTAAGGTGCACAAGTTGTGAGAGCCGGCAATACTCGGAGAGCTAGTCTCACTAGGACAAGGAAGGTGTTCACAAAAGGGAGATGGGCTATCAATGGTAAGTTGCAAGGAGAGGGTGGTTATGACGGAAATTATACCTCACGTCACCTTACCCTCGCGAAGAACGGTGGTACCGGCCTTGCTTCCAGTGTGGAGGTCGATTGGATCTTCGTTGTTGATGGAGGTGGAGTCCTTTGGGTTTCCAAACACAAATTGGTGGAAAGAAAGAAAAATTTTGGGGAAAATTGTTGGTGGGGAGGCTAAAGCAACACAAAAGAGGTGAGATCCACTAGTAAAACACCACATCCATTGATCAAAACCAACAAAATTTCACAAGAACCAACAAGTTGCAAGATTTTGGGTATGGCTATTTTTGGTGTGGAATTTTCGAAATTGGACAAGAACAAACAAAAATTGGCTAGAAAAGTGAGGGGGAGGGACTCCAAATTGTGTCAACCTTGCTCATGATACCAAATGATGTAGGGCAAGCCTAGGGTTTGGCCCAATCTTCACAATTTGGAGGTGGGGATCCACAACAAGAACAAGAATAAAGGGGATCACAAACACATTCAACACAAGAGACAAAGGGGGAACAAGGTCCAAACACATAAACACTCAAATCCACTTCCAAATACCACACATCACAAGATCCAAACACCACAAGAGGTAAGCTTGATAGTCTCCCTCTCCTTCTATGAATAGGATTGGGTTCCTCTCCTTCTATGAGTGGGGAGAGGAGGTAGGAGGTAGGCTTGAGAGGATCTCGAGGAGATCTAATTCCATAGGGACGAAGGAGCTAAGCTCTCAAGTGTTTGGTAATTTCTTAGCTAACCCTAGAACTGAGATAGGAGACAACTATATATAGGCTAGGGGGGAGAAGGGGATACATGGGTCGTGGCCCAGCTGAATCTGCGCGCAACCAGGTTTCAGACGTCCGTTGGGTTTCGTACGTCCGAACTTTTGGGACGTCGGACGTCCGTGGAGCTTCGGATTTCCGGAAGTGGCTGCATCAGCGGAGTCCTGTAGACGACCTGGTGGCCTGGAGTAGTAGATGTGGGAAATCCGACGAGTTTCGGACGTCCGAACTGTCGGAAGTCCGACGTCTGTCGCACGTCCGCTCCGATGGGGGGGGGGGGCTCCTGACCGTGGCATGTCGGACGTCCGACGAGTTTCGGACGTCCGAGCTGTCGGAAGTCCGAAAGTTGTCGGACGTCCGAAAGCTGTCTGGAGTCGAATCTTTTTCTCCTTTGGTTGCCTCGTCGCCGTTGGACCTAATGGAACAAAGCACACTGTTTTGAAGTAGCATCCAATTCTCGCGTGTATGGTATTTGATGAGGACATCCCTACTAATGTTACACCCATATCCTCACCAACTACACATACTGGACCAGTTACTAGAGCACGTGCACGTCAACTAAATTATCAGGTACTTTCGTTTCTTGTGAATCCTTCTATTGTTCATGAACATATGATGCTGCCTAAATTAGATACTTTTGTTTTGCTTATGAATGAAGGACCTAGCATGGACAAGAAGGATGGTCATTAGAGCGGGATCAAGCATGGAGAAGAAGGTGCGCGCGCGCGGGAAAGTACAGTGGAGCTTCCAGTGGTGATTATCACACTTTGAAGCTACCATAAGGCGCGCATGAAGTCTTGGACGAAATACGCGAGATGTCACTTCATTATTTTCGTCCAAGGGCAATTATAGGTGCTGCGTCACCTTAATATTGGGCTGGGCCCATGTAATTTCGAAATACCACATTATAGGCTGTTTTTAGAGTCCGTATGTGTGGGGAAACCGAGTTAGGGTTGTTTTCGGACCCCACCTCCAAGGGGCCACGAAATTCCCCTCTGTTCCCCCATATATACAGCCCTTAGGGCGTCGTTTAGACTTGGGTTTTAATTAGATTTAAGTTAGCCATAGCCGCAACTTCGAGCTCTTCGTTTGTGTCATCCGACCAGGCCAAGACCGCATTGGAACCCCAACTTCTGTTAATCTTTCATCTTATATTCGCAATATCAAGATTGCAATTCTTAGTTCTTGCTTGTTCTTCGATTGCTTGCAGGAATTGACCTTCGTGGTCAGGTTGATCGTGCATCCGCGGGATCAATAACCTCTCGGAGTTGGTTTAGCGATTGCTAAGGCGCAACGTCTTCGCACGTTCGTAGTCGGGTCGTGAAAGTCTACTCCACCAAAATCGATCTTCATCCTCTCATCGAAACATCGGGCACCTTTCGCCTCTGTCAAGTGGTATCAGATTTCCAGGTTGATCGGAGAGATTTACCAGTTTTTCGTAGTCTAGATTACTTCTGTTCTTCATACCTACAGTCCACGAAAAAGCCAAAAAAATTTTTAGGGTTAGATCATCACGTCCCAAAACAGTCCGAGCCTTTGTCTAGTTTTCTTTACAGTAGTTTGCATTGTTGATTTTAAGGTTGCATCGTTGTGTCGAGTTGCTGATCTTAGCGTCTAGTTACCTTAGAGTTTCGAGTTCTGATCACAGTTTTATCACGCCGCCGCCGCACAGTAGTACACCACCACGTTCCGCCAATCCGAGTCCAGATACACCACCACGTTCCGCCAAGCCGAGTCCATACACACCACCACAACCTACTGATCATCCGATTTGAGTTCCATCACCGTTCGGTTTGTGATCTTTCCGTAGCCAGAATAGTTGAGTTGATTAGAGTCGGATTTCACCAATCTTTCGTCGTACGTAGAAGGGGGTGATTTCCAAAAAAAAAAAAAAGATTTCAGGGGTCCCGCTTTCCAGAGCAGTTTTTAGGACAAAAATTTCAGGGGTGAAATTTTTTTGTGCCCATACCTTCCTTAGGTCCAGAAACTCATTTTGAGACGTTCGCTACCATAGTGATTTTTTCGCACTTTTTCAGCCACCGCAGTCCCGCATCGCAAAAAACAAAAAAAAAGAGAGAAAAAAAATTCAGAGAGTGCTTCTCAGTTGTTTACGTGCCGCGTTGTGCTTTCGTTGGTGTATTAGGCTCGCGTCTCTAGTACGGTCTTGCCTAGGATCAGCACAGTACCGACGTTGAGTGTTTATTCAGCTTTGCATCTCTGTTTTGATTACTGTTGATCTTTTCGCTACCATATTTTTCAAGCCTACCTACAGCTCCACATATATTCTACTTCGTGCGGTTGACATCTCCTGGCCATCGCTCTACCACATCTCTGAGAGTTTTGACCCGTTGGTTGTACATCACCACCTGCTGCTAGGTAAGAATCAGTAAGAACGAAAGAAAAGCTTGACGGATTTGTGCTTTCCACCACCCCACATCCCATTAGTAGAAGTAGGATCATATTTCTGTGTGTTTTCTATTTCTGCTAACCATGCCAGGATCCCATGATGAAGTGGCGCGGGATGCACCCGATTGGGAGAATATGACAAACAAAGCGTTACATGATAAATTTGCACAAATGATGTCTGAACAGGTGAATGACATCGAGAACAGATTTACAGAGGCGATTGATGGTGTGGAGAAGATGATCGACACCAAGCTCGACGCCAAGTTTACTAAGTTTCTCGCACGCCTACCTGCACAGCCTGCGGCCGCTCCAGCACAGCCACCGCCACCACGACGTGCACGACGTATTCTGTTTCCGGGCAGACAAGCTGCTGGTGCTCCTGCTGCTGCTGTAGTTGCTGCTACTGCTGTTGCTTCTGACGTCGGCCAGGACGACAACTACGAGGGTGATTACGAGGAGGAGGTGGAACAGGAAGCGGCCTATGAGCAGCCAGCTGGACGTCCACGTCCCAACATTCGCCACGGTCGCCACCAACCACCCCCTCAGGTACGCGATGATGAACATGTGCCTAAACTGAAATTGAATCTTAAGCCGTTTGAGGGTAGATATATTCCTGATGCTTATCTTACTTGGGAGTTAGAAACTGAACAACGCTTTACATGTTTACAATATCCTGAGAATAGACGTGTTACTGCTGCTGTTTGTGAATTCACGGGGTTTGCATCTATTTGGTGGTCTGAACATTGTAGATTGCATGCTAATAATATTCCAGCTACTTGGGCTGCTTTAAAAGATGCTATGCGTACTCGCTGGGTTCCTCCTTATTATCAACGTGAATTGCTACAAAAATTACAGCGTTTGAGACAAGGAAAAAATTCTGTAGAGGAATATTATCAAGAATTACAAACTGGATTGATTAGATGTGGCCTAGTAGAGAATAATGAAGCTATGTTTGCACGTTTCATAGGTGGCTTAAACAGGGAGATACAAACTATTCTAGAATACAAGGACTATGCTACTATTACTCGTTTGTTTCATCTTGCTTGTAAAGCTGAACGTGAAGTGCAGGATCGACAGGCCGCTACGAGACCTAACTTTTCTGCAGGACGAAATACATCATGGACATCGCGTGGACCTTCTACATCCACACGTCCTGCTGCTCCACCCTCTACTTCAGCCGCTCATTCTTACAGGGAGCCACCAAAACAGTCAGCGCCACCATTCAAGGGTGCACAGAGTGGTCCAGCGGCGAGTTCTTCTTCATCCATGGCTTCCACAGGGCAAACACGAGATCGTGATATTAAATGTCGCAGGTGCCAAGGTGGAGGTCACTTCGCAAAAGACTGTCCCTCCAAGCGTGTGATGATTATTACGGCGGATGGTGGGTATGAGTCAGCGAGTGACTATGATGAGGAGACTTTAGTTCTCATTGCTCATGAGGAACAGGGTGCCCATGATGATGCTCATGATATAGAGTATATGACTCCTGATGATGCAGATAAATATGCTAGTTTGGTTGCTCAACGTGTATTAAGTGTGCAGGTAACGAAGGCCGAGCAAAACCAGAGGCATAATTTGTTCCACACAAAGGGAGTGGTGAAAGAACGTTCGGTTCGCATCATCATTGACGGAGGGAGTTGCAACAACTTGGCTAGCATGGAGTTGGTGGAGAAGCTATCTCTCACCACAAGACCACACCCCCATCCGTACTATATTCAGTGGTTTAACAATAGTGGTAAGATTAAGGTAACGCGTTCTGTTCGTGTGCACTTTAGCATTGCTGCATATGCTGATTATGTTGATTGTGATGTGGTACCCATGCAAGCATGCTCTCTTTTACTTGGTAGACCATGGCAATTTGATAGGAATGTTGTACACCATGGTAGGACAAATCAGTTTACTCTGGTTCATCAGGATAAAAATATTGCTTTACTTCCTATGTCTCCTGAACAAATTGTGAAAGATGATCTTGCTAGAGCTAGTAAAGCTAAACAGGAGAAAAATAAGAGTGAAAATGAGATAGCAGCCAAAGAATTTGAGCAACAACATAAGACTAATAGCAAATCTTCTTCTGCTGTGTCTAATGAAATTAAATTGACTAGTCCAACTTTGCTTGCTACTAAAGTTGATATTTCAGATTTGGATGTTAGTCAATATGTGTGCTATGCTTTTGTGTGCAAAGAAGCTTTGTTTTCATTTGAGGAATTGCCTCCTTCTTTGCCTCCTGTTGTCACTGACCTTTTGCAGGAGTTTATTGACGTCTTTCCACAAGACGTACCACCGGGATTACCACCTATTCGAGGGATTGAGCATCAGATTGACTTAATTCCCGGTGCTTCACTGCCCAACCGTGCGCCATACCGTACCAATCCGGAGGAGACAAAGGAGATTCAGCGTCAAGTACAAGAGCTACTCGACAAAGGTTACATACGTGAATCCCTTAGTCCTTGTGCTGTTCCTGTTATATTAGTGCCTAAAAAGGATGGAACATGGCGTATGTGTGTTGATTGTCGAGCCATTAATAATATTACTATTCGTTATCGTCATCCTATTCCTAGGTTAGATGATATGCTTGATGAATTAAGTGGCTCTACCATGTTTTCCAAAGTTGATTTGCGTAGTGGATACCATCAAATTCGCATGAAATTAGGAGATGAATGGAAAACGGCATTTAAAACTAAGTTTGGATTATATGAGTGGTTAGTCATGCCTTTTGGGTTAACTAATGCACCTAGCACTTTCATGAGATTAATGAACGAGGTTTTACGTGCTTTCATTGGACGATTTGTGGTAGTCTATTTTGATGATATACTGATTTATAGCAAATCTTTGGAGGAACATTTGGATCATTTACGTGCTGTTTTTATTGCTCTACGTAATGCACGTTTGTTTGGTAACCTTGGGAAGTGCACCTTTTGCACCGACCGAGTATCGTTTCTTGGCTATGTTGTTACTCCGCAGGGAATTGAAGTTGATAAAGCCAAGATCGAGGCGATTGAGAGTTGGCCGCAGCCCAAAACGGTCACACAAGTGAGGAGTTTTCTTGGCCTCGCTGGATTCTATAGGCGTTTTGTGAGAGATTTCAGCACCATTGCTGCACCTCTCAATGAGCTTACACGCAAGGATGTGCCTTTTACTTGGGGTACCGCACAGGAAGAAGCCTTCACCGTATTGAAAGATAAGTTAACACATGCTCCTTTGCTCCAACTTCCTGATTTTAATAAGACTTTTGAGCTTGAATGCGATGCTAGTGGGATTGGTTTGGGAGGTGTGTTATTACAAGATGCTAAACCTGTTGCTTACTTTTCTGAAAAATTGAGTGGGCCTAGTCTGAACTATTCTACTTATGATAAGGAATTATATGCTCTTGTTCGGACATTAGAAACTTGGCAACATTATTTATGGCCCAAAGAATTTGTTATACATTCTGATCATGAATCTTTGAAACACATAAGAAGTCAAGCAAAACTTAATCGTAGACATGCTAAGTGGGTTGAATTTATTGAGACTTTCCCTTATGTCATTAAACACAAGAAGGGGAAAGATAATATTATTGCTGATGCTTTGTCTCGTCGTTATACTATGCTTTCACAACTTGACTTCAAGATTTTCGGTTTAGAGACAATCAAAGATCAATACGTAAATGATGCGGAATTTAAAGATGTATTGCAGAATTGTAGAGAGGGTAGAACATGGAACAAGTTTGTGCTTAATGATGGATTTGTGTTCCGTTCTAACAAGCTATGCATTCCAGCTAGCTCTATTCGTCTTTTGTTGTTGCAGGAGGCGCATGGAGGAGGATTAATGGGACACTTTGGCGTGAAGAAGACGGAGGACGTACTTGCTACACATTTCTTTTGGCCAAAGATGAGACGGGATGTTGAGCGTTTTGTTGCTCGCTGCACTACATGTCAAAAAGCTAAGTCACGACTCAATCCTCATGGTTTATACATGCCTTTACCTGTACCTAGTGTTCCGTGGGAGGACATATCCATGGACTTTGTTTTAGGCTTGCCTCGAACAAAGAATGGGAGGGATAGCATATTTGTTGTCGTGGATAGATTTTCTAAGATGGCACATTTTATACCATGTCATAAAAGCGATGATGCTGCTAATGTTGCTGATTTATTCTTTCGTGAGATTATTCGCTTACATGGTGTGCCCAATACTATTGTCTCGGATCGTGATACTAAGTTTCTTAGCCATTTTTGGAGATGCTTATGGGCTAAGTTGGGGACTAAACTACTTTTTAGTACTACATGTCATCCCCAAACTGATGGACAAACTGAAGTAGTCAATAGGACTTTGTCTACTATGCTTAGGGCTGTTTTAAAGAGTAACTTGAAACTGTGGGAAGAATGTTTACCTCATATTGAATTTGCTTATAATCGTTCATTGCATTCTACCACTAAAATGTGCCCTTTTGAGATTGTTTATGGTTTTCTACCTCGTGCACCTATTGATTTGCTACCTCTTCCATCTTCGGAGAAGGTTAATTTTGATGCTAAGCAACGTGCTGAATTGATATTAAAAATGCATGAGTTAACTAAAGAAAACATTGAGCGCATGAATGCTAGATACAAGCTTGCTGGTGATAGGGGTCGAAAGCATGTTGTGTTTGAACCCGGAGATCTTGTTTGGTTACATCTACGTAAAGATAGGTTTCCTGATTTGCGCAAGTCTAAGTTAATGCCTCGAGCTGATGGTCCCTTTAAGGTTTTGCAGAAAATTAATGATAATGCATATAAACTTGAGCTACCTGCAGCCTTTGGGGTTAGTCCCACATTTAATATTGAAGATTTGAAGCCTTATTTGGGAGAAGATGATGAGCTTCCGTCGAGGACGACTTCAATTCAAGAAGGGGAGGATGATGAGGACATCCCTACTAATGTTACACCCATATCCTCACCAACTACACATATTGGACCAGTTACTAGAGCTCGTGCACGTCAACTAAATTATCAGGTACTTTCGTTTCTTGCGAATCCTTCTATTGTTCATGAACATATGATACTGCCTAAATTAGATACTTTTGTTTTGCTTATGAATGAAGGACCTAGCATGGACAAGAAGGATGGTCATTGGAGCGGGATCAAGCATGGAGAAGAAGGTGCGCGCGCGGGAAAGGACAGCGGAGCTTCCAGTGGTGATTATCGCACTTTGAAGCCACCATAAGGCGCGCATGAAGTCTTGGACGAAATACGCGAGATGCCACTTCATTATTTTGGTCCAAGGGCAATTATAGGTGCTGCGTCACCTTAATATTGGGCTGGGCCCATGTAATTTCGAAATACCACCTTATAGGCTGTTTTTAGAGTCCGTATGTGTGGGGAAACCGAGTTAGGGTTGTTTTCGGACCCCACCTCCAAGGGGTCACGAAAATCCCCTCTGTTCCCCCATATATACAGCCCTTAGGGCGTCGTTTAGACTTGGGTTTTAATTAGATATAAGTTAGCCATAGCCGCAACTTCGAGCTCTTCGTTTGTGTCATCCGACCAGGCCAAGACCTCATTGGAACCCCAACTTTCGTAATCATTCATCTTATATTCGCAATATCCAGATTGCAATTCTTAGTTCTTGCTTGTTCTTCGATTGCTTGCAGGGATTAGACCTTCGTGGTCAGGTTGATCGTGCATCCGCGGGATCAATAACCTCTCGGAGTTGGTTTAGCGATCGCTAAGGCGCAACGTCTTCGCACGTTCGTAGTCGGATCGTCAGAGTCATCTCCACCAAATCGATAGTTATCTCTCATCGAAACATCGGGACACCTTCGCCTCTATCAAGACCTAACTTTTCTGCAGGACGAAATACATCATGGACATCGCGTGGACCTTCTACATCCACACGTCCTGCTGCACCACCATCTACTTCAGCCGCTCATTCTTACAGGGAGCCACCAAAACAGCCAGCGCCACCATTCAAGGGTGCACAGAGTGGTCCAGCGGCGAGTTCTTCTTCATCTATGGCTTCCACAGGGCAAACACGAGACCGTGATATTAAATGTCGCAGGTGCCAAGGTGGAGGTCACTTCGCAAAAGACTGTCCCTCCAAGCGTGTGATGATTATTACGGCGGATGGTGGTATGAGTCAGCGAGTGACTATGATGAGGAGACTTTAGTTCTCATTGCTCATGAGGAACAGGGTGCCCATGATGATGCTCATGATATAGAGTATATGGCTCCTGATGATGCAGATAAATATGCTAGTTTGGTTGCTCAACGTGTGTTAAGTGTGCAGGTAACGAAGGCTGAGCAAAACCAGAGGCATAATTTGTTCCACACAAAGGGAGTGGTGAAAGAACGTTCGGTTCGCATCATCATTGACGGAGGGAGTTGCAACAACTTGGCTAGCATGGAGTTGGTGGAGAAGCTATTTCTCACCACAAGACCACACCCCCATCCGTACTATATTCAGTGGTTTAACAATAGTGGTAAGATTAAGGTAACGCGTTCTGTTCGTGTGCACTTTAGCATTGCTGCATATGCTGATTATGTTGATTGTGATGTGGTACCCATGCAAGCATGCTCTCTTTTACTTGGTAGACCATGGCAATTTGATAGGAATGTTGTACACCATGGTAGGACAAATCAGTTTACTCTGGTTCATCAGGATAAAAATATTGCTTTACTTCCTATGTCTCCCGAACAAATTGTGAAAGATGATCTTGCTAAAGCTAGTAAAGCTAAACAGGAGAAAAATAAGAGTGAAAATGAAATAGCAGCCAAAGAATTTGAGCAACAACATAAGACTAATAGCAAATCTTCTTCTGCTGTTTCTAATGAAATTAAATTGACTAGTCCAACTTTACTTGCTACTAAAGTTGATAATTCTGATTTGGATGTTAGTCAATATGTGTGCTATGCTTTTGTGTGCAAAGAAGCTTTGTTTTCATTTGAGGAATTGCCTCCTTCTTTGCCTCCTGTTGTCACTGACCTTTTGCAGGAGTTTATTGACGTCTTTCCACAAGACGTACCACCGGGATTACCACCTATTCGAGGGATTGAGCATCAGATTGACTTAATTCCCGGTGCTTCACTGCCAACCGTGCGCCATACCGTACCAATCCGTAGGAGACAAAGGAGATTCAGCGTCAAGTACAAGAGCTACTCGACAAAGGTTACATACGTGAATCCCTTAGTCCTTGTGTTGTTCCTGTTATATTAGTGCCTAAAAAGGATGGAACATGGCGTATGTGTGTTGATTGTCGAGCCATTAATAATATTACTATTCGTTGTCGTCATCCTATTCCTAGGTTAGATGATATGCTTGATGAATTAAGTGGCTCTACCATGTTTTCCAAAGTTGATTTGCGTAGTGGATACCATCAAATTCGCATGAAATTAGGAGATGAATGGAAAACGGCATTTAAAACTAAGTTTGGATTATATGAGTGGTTAGTCATGCCTTTTGGGTTAACTAATGCACCTAGCACTTTCATGAGATTAATGAACGAGGTTTTACGTGCTTTCATTGGACGATTTGTGGTAGTCTATTTTGATGATATACTGATTTATAGCAAATCTTTGGAGGAACATTTGGATCATTTACGTGCTGTTTTTATTGCTCTACGTAATGCACGTTTGTTTGGTAACCTTGGGAAGTGCACCTTTTGCACCGACCGATTATCATTGCTTGGCTATGTTGTTACTCCGCAGGGAATTGAAGTTGATAAAGCCAAGATCGAGGCGATTGAGAGTTGGCCGCAGCCCAAAACGGTCACACAAGTGAGGAGTTTTCTTGGACTCGCTGGATTCTATAGGCGTTTTGTGAGAGATTTCAGCACCATTGCTGCACCTCTCAATGAGCTTACACGCAAGGATGTGCCTTTTACTTGGGGTACCGCACAGGAAGAAGCCTTCGCGGTATTGAAAGATAAGTTAACACATGCTCCTTTGCTCCAACTTCCTGATTTTAATAAGACTTTTGAGCTTGAATGCGATGCTAGTGGGATTGGTTTGGGAGGTGTGATATTACAAGATGCTAAACCTGTTGCATACTTTTCTGAAAAATTGAGTGGGCCTAGTCTGAACTATTCTACTTATGATAAGGAATTATATGCTCTTGTTCGGAAATTAGAAACTTGGCAACATTATTTATGGCCCAAAGAATTTGTTATACATTCTGATCATGAATCTTTGAAACACATAAGAAGTCAAGCAAAACTTAATCGTAGACATGCTAAGTGGGTTGAATTTATTGAGACTTTCCCTTATGTCATTAAACACAAGAAGGGGAAAGATAATATTATTGTTGATGCTTTGTCTCGTGTTTATACTATGCTTTCACAACTTGACTTCAAGATATTCGGTTTAGAGACAATCAAAGACCAATATGTAAATCATGCGGAATTTAAAGATGTATTGCAGAATTGTAGAGAGGGTAGAACATGGAACAAGTTTGTGCTTAATGATGGATTTGTGTTCCATTCTAACAAGCTATGCATTCCAGCTAGCTCTATTCGTCTTTTGTTGTTGCAGGAGGCGCATGGAGGAGGATTAATGGGACACTTTGGCGTGAAGAAGACGGAGGACGTACTTGCTACACACTTCTTTTGGCCAAAGATGAGACGGGATGTTGAGCGTTTTGTTGCTCGCTGCACTACATGTCAGAAAGCTAAGTCACGACTCAATCCTCATGGTTTATACATGCCTTTACCTGTACCTAGTGTTCCGTGGGAGGACATATCCATGGACTTTGTTTTAGGCTTGCCTCGAACAAAGAAGGGGAGGGATAGCATATTTGTTGTCGTGGATAGATTTTCTAAGATGACACATTTTATACCATGTCATAAAAGCGATGATGCTGCTAATGTTGCTGATTTATTCTTTCGTGAGATTATTCGCTTACATGGTGTGCCCAATACTATTGTCTCGGATCGTGATACTAAGTTTCTTAGCCATTTTTGGAGATGCTTATGGGCTAAGTTGGGGACTAAACTACTTTTTAGTACTACCTGTCATCCCCAAACTGATGGACAAACTGAAGTAGTCAATAGGACTTTGTCTACTATGCTTAGGGCTGTTTTAAAGAGTAACTTGAAAATGTGGGAAGAATGTTTACCTCATATTGAATTTGCTTATAATCGTTCATTTCATTCTACCACTAAAATGTGCCCTTTTGAGATTGTTTATGGTTTTCTACCTCGTGCGCCTATTGATTTGCTGCCTCTTCCATCTTCGGAGAAGGTTAATTTTGATGCTAAGCAACGTGCTGAATTGATATTAAAAATGCATGAGTTAACTAAACAAAACATTGAGAAAATGAATGCTAGATACAAGCTTGCTGGTGATAAGGGTAGAAAGCATGTTGTGTTTGAACCAGGAGATCTTGTTTGGTTACATCTACGTAAAGATAGGTTTCCTGATTTGCGCAAGTCTAAGTTAATGCCACGAGCTGATGGTCCCTTTAAGGTTTTACAGAAAATTAATGATAATGCATATAAACTTGAGCTACCTGCAGATTTTGGGGTTAGTCCCACATTTAACATTGCAGATTTGAAACCTTATTTGGGAGAAGATGATGAGCTTCCGTCGAGGACGACTTCAATTCAAGAAGGGGAGGATGATGAGGACATCCCTACTAATGTTACACCCATATCCTCACCAACTACACATACTGGACCAGTTACTAGAGCACGTGCACGTCAACTAAATTATCAGGTACTTTCGTTTCTTGTGAATCCTTCTATTGTTCATGAACATATGATGCTGCCTAAATTAGATACTTTTGTTTTGCTTATGAATGAAGGACCTAGCATGGACAGGAAGGATGGTCATTGGAGCGGGATCAAGCATGGAGAAGAAGGTGCGCGCGCGGGAAAGGACAATGGAGCTTCCAGTGGTGATTATCGCACTTTGAAGCCACCATAAGGCGCGCATGAAGTCTTGGACGAAATACGCGAGATGCCACTTCATTATTTTCGTCCAAGGGCAATTATAGGTGTTGCGTCACCTTAATATTGGGCTGGGCCCATGTAATTTCGAAATACCACATTATAGGCTGTTTTTAGAGTCCGTATGTGTGGGGAAACCGAGTTAGGGTTGTTTTCGGACCCCACCTCCAAGGGGTCACGAAAATCCCCTCTGTTCCCCCATATATACAGCCCTTAGGGCGTCGTTTAGACTTGGGTTTTAATTAGATTTAAGTTAGCCATAGCCGCAACTTCGAGTTCTTCGTTTGTGTCATCCGACCAGGCCAAGACCGCATTGGAACCCCAACTTCTGTTAATCATTCATCTTATATTCGCAATATCCAGATTGCAATTCTTAGTTCTTGCTTGTTCTTGTCATTTGCTTGCAGGAATTAGACCTTCGTGGTCAGGTTGATCGTGCATCCGCGGGATCAATAACCTGATAGAGGCGGGGTGTCCCGATCTTTCGATGAGAGATAACTATCGATTTGGTGGAGACGACTCTGACGATCCGACTACGAACGTGCAACAACGTCGCGCCTTAGCAATCGCTAAACCAATCTCCGGAGGTTATTGACCACGTCGGAGCACGATCAACCTGACCACGAAGGTCTAGTGCCTGCAAGCAATCGAAGAACAAGCAAGAACTATGATAAAGCAATCTGAATATTGCGAATATGTAGATGAAGTATGAATAAAGTTGGGATTCCAAAAGCGGTCTTGATCTGGTCGTTGGACACAAACCGAGTACACGAAGTGATGAGGACATCCCTACTAATGTTACACCCATACCCTCACCAACTACACATACTGGACCAGTTACTAGAGCACGTGCACGTCAACTAAATTATCAGGTACTTTCGTTTCTTGCGAATCCTTCTATTGTTCATGAACATATGATGCTGCCTAAATTAGATACTTTTGTTTTGCTTATGAATGAAGGACCTAGCATGGACACGAAGGATGGTCATTGGAGCGGGATCAAGAATGGAGAAGAAGGTGCGCGCGGGGGAAAGTACAGTGGAGTTTCCAGTGGGGATTTTCGCACGTTGAAGCCACCATAAGGCATGCATGAAGGCTTGGACGGAATACACGAGATGCCACTTTATTATTTTCGTCCAAGAGCAATTATAGGTGCTGCGTCACCTTAATATTGGGCTGGGCCCATGTAATTTCGAAATACCACATTATAGGCTGTTTTTAGAGTCCGTATGTGTGGGGAAACCGAGTTAGGGTTGTTTTCGGACCCCACCTCCAAGGGGTCACGAAAATCCCCTCTGTTCCCCCATATATACAGCCCTTAGGGCGTCGTTTAGACTTGGGTTTTAATTAGATATAAGTTAGCCATAGCCGCAACTTCGAGCTCTTCGTTTGTGTCATCCGACCAGGCCAAGACCTCATTGGAACCCCAACTTTCGTAATCATTCATCTTATATTCGCAATATCCAGATTGCAATTCTTAGTTCTTGCTTGTTCTTCGATTGCTTGCAGGAATTAGACCTTCGTGGTCAGGTTGATCGTGCATCCGCGGGATCAATAACCTCTCGGAGTTGGTTTAGCGATCGCTAAGGCGCAACGTCTTCGCACGTTCGTAGTCGGATCGTGAAAGTTGCCTCCACCATAATCGATCTCCACCATCTCATCGAAACATCGGGACACTTTCGCCTCTATCAAGTGGTATCAGATTTCCAGGTTGCTCGGTGAGATTTACCAGTTTTCATAGTCTAGATTGGTTCTGTTCTTCATACCTACAGTCCAAGAAAAAGCCAACAAAAAAAAAATTAGGGTTAGATCATCACGTCCCAAGACAGTCCTAGCCTTTGTCCAGTTTTCTTTTCAGTACTTGCTTTGTTGAATTTACGGTTGCATCGTTGTGTCAAGTTGCTGATCTTAGCGTCTAGTTCCCTTAGAGTTTCGAGTTCTGATCACAGTTTGCCACGTCGCCGCCGCACCAGTAGTCATCCTACCACGTTCCGCCAATCCGAGTCCAGATACACCACCACGTTCCGCCAAGCAGAGTCCATATACACCACCACGTCTCACGAGTCCGAGTTGAGTTCCACCATCAGTACGGTTCCTGATATCCCCGTAGCCAGAATAGTTTTGAGTTGATTAGAGTCGGATTTCACCAATCTTTTGTCGTACGTAGAAGAGGGTGATTTCCAAAAAAAAAAAAAAAAAAAAAAAAAAAGAGAGAGAAAAAAAAATTCAGAGTGTGCTTCACAGTTGTTACGTGCCGCGCCGTGCTTTCATTGGTGTTTTAGGCTCGCGTCTCTAGTACGGTCTAGCCTAGGATCAGCACAGTACCGACGTTGAGTGTTTATTCAGCTTTGCATCTCTGTTTTGATTACTGTTGAGTTTTTCCTACCATACTTGTCAGCCTTCCTACAGCTCCACATATATTCTACATCGTGCGTTTTGACACCTCCTGGCCATCGCTCTACCATATCTCTGAGAGTTTTGACCCGTTGGTTGTACATCACCACCTGCTGCTAGGTAAGAATCGGTAAGAACGTAAGAAAAGCTTGACGGATTTGTGCTTTCCACCACCCCACATCCATCCCATTAGTAGAAGTAGGATCATATTCCTGTGTGTTATCTATTTCTGCTAACCATGCCAGGATCACATGATGAAGTGGCGCGGGATGCACCCGATTGGGAGAACATGACAAACAAGGAGTTACATGATAAATTTGCACGTATGATGTCTCAACAGGTGCAGGACATCGAGACCAGATTTACAGAGGCGATTGATGGCGTGGAGAAAATGATCGACACCAAGCTCGACGCCAAGTTTACTGAGTTGATCGCACGCCTACCTTCAGCACAGCCACAGCCACCGCCACTACCACGTGCACGACGTATTCTGTTTCCGCGAGGACAAGCTGCTGGTATTGGTGCTCCTCCTACTGCTGCAGTTGCTGCTACTGCTTCTGACGTCGCCCAGGACGACAACTACGAGGGTGATTACGAGGAGGAGGTGGAACAGGAAGCGGCCTATGAGCAGCCAGCTGGACGTCCACGTCCCAACATTCGCCACGGTCGACACCAACCACCCCCTCAGGTACGCGATGATGAACATGTGCCTAAACTTAAATTGAATCTTAAGCCGTTTGAGGGTAGATATATTCCTGATGCTTATCTTACTTGGGAGTTAGAAACTGAACAACGTTTTACATGTTTACAATATCCTGAGAATAGACGTGTTACTGCTGCTGTTTGTGAATTCACGGGCTTTGCATCTATTTGGTGGTCTGAACATTGTAGATTGCATGCTAATAATATTCCAACTACTTGGGCTGCTTTAAAAGATGCTATGCGTACTCGCTGGGTTCCTCCTTATTATCAACGTGAATTGTTACAAAAATTACAGCGTTTGAGACAAGGAAAAAATTCTGTAGAGGAATATTATCAAGAATTACAAACTGGATTGATTAGATGTGGCCTAGTAGAGGATAATGAAGCTATGTTCGCACGTTTTATAGGTGGCTTAAACAGGGAGATACAAACTATTTTAGAATACAAGGACTATGCTACTATTACTCGTTTGTTTCATCTTGCTTGTAAAGCTGAACGTGAAGTGCAGGATCGACAGGCCGCTACGAGACCTAACTTTTCTGCAGGACGAAATACATCATGGACATCGCGTGGACCTTCTACATCCACACGTCCTGCTGCACCACCCTCTACTTCAGCCGCTCATTCTTACAGGGAGCCACCAAAACAGTCAGCGCCACCATTCAAGGGTGCACAGAGTGGTCCAGCGGCGAGTTCTTCTTCATCCATGGCTTCCACAGGGCAAACACGAGATCGTGATATTAAATGTCGCAGGTGCCAAGGTGGAGGTCACTTCGCAAAAGACTGTCCCTCCAAGCGTGTGATGATTATTACGGCGGATGGTGGGTATGAGTCAGCGAGCGACTATGATGAGGAGACTTTAGTTCTCATTGCTCACGAGGAACAGGGTGCCCATGATGATGCTCATGATATAGAGTATATGGCTCCTGATGATGCAGATCAATATGCTAGTTTGGTTGCTCAACGTGTGTTAAGTGTGCAGGTATCGAAGGCCGAGCAAAACCAGAGGCATAATTTGTTCCACACAAAGGGAGTGGTGAAAGAACGTTCGGTTCGCATCATCATTGACGGAGGGAGTTGCAACAACTTGGCAAGCATGGAGTTGGTGGAGAAGCTATCTCTCACCACAAGACCACACCCCCATCCATACTATATTCAGTGGTTTAACAATAGTGGTAAGATTAAGGTAACGCGTTCTGTTCGTGTGCACTTTAGCATTGCTGCATATGCTGATTATGTTGATTGTGATGTGGTACCCATGCAAGCATGCTCTCTTTTACTTGGTAGACCATGGCAATTTGATAGGAATGTTGTACACCATGGTAGGACAAATCTGTTTACTCTGGTTCATCAGGATAAAAATATTGCTTTACTTCCTATGTCTCCTGAACAAATTGTGAAAGATGATCTTGCTAGAGCTAGTAAAGCAAAACAGGAGAAAAATAAGAGTGAGAATGAGATAGCAGCCAAAGAATTTGAGCAACAACATAAGACTAATAGCAAATCTTCTTCTGCTATTTCTAGTGAAATTAAATTGACTAGTCCAACTTTGCTTGCTACTAAGGTTGATATTTCGGATTTGGATGTTAGTCAATATGTGTGCTATGCTTTTGTGTGCAAAGAAGCTTTGTTTTCATTTGAGGAATTGCCTCCTTCTTTGCCTCCTGTTGTCACTGACCTTTTGCAGGAGTTTATTGACGTCTTTCCACAAGACGTACCACCGGGATTACCACCTATTCGAGGGATTGAGCATCAGATTGACTTAATTCCCGGTGCTTCGTTGCCCAACCGTGCGCCATACCGTACCAATCCGGAGGAGACGAAGGAGATTCAGCGTCAAGTACAAGAGCTACTCGACAAAGGTTACATACGTGAGTCCCTTAGTCCTTGTGCTGTACCTGTTATATTAGTGCCTAAAAAGGATGGAACATGGCGTATGTGTGTTGATTGTCGAGCCATTAATAATATTACTATTCGTTATCGTCATCCTATTCCTAGGTTAGATGATATGCTTGATGAATTAAGTGGCTCTACCATGTTTTCCAAAGTTGATTTGCGTAGTGGATACCATCAAATTCGCATGAAATTAGGAGATGAATGGAAAACGGCTTTTAAAACTAAGTTTGGATTATATGAGTGGTTAGTCATGCCTTTTGGGTTAACTAATGCACCTAGCACTTTCATGAGATTAATGAACGAGGTTTTACGTGCTTTCATTGGACGATTTGTGGTAGTCTATTTTGATGATATACTGATTTATAGCAAATCTTTGGAGGAACATTTGGATCATTTACGTGCTGTTTTTATTGCTTTACGTAATGCACGTTTATTTGGTAACCTTGGGAAGTGCACCTTTTGCACCGACCGAGTATCGTTTCTTGGCTATGTTGTTACTCCACAGGGTATTGAAGTTGATAAAGCCAAGATCGAGGCGATTGAGAGTTGGCCGCAGCCCAAAACGGTCACACAAGTGAGGAGTTTTCTTGGCCTCGCTGGATTCTATAGGCGTTTTGTGAGAGATTTCAGCACCATTGCTGCCCCTCTCAATGAGCTTACACGCAAGGATGTGCCTTTTACTTGGGGTACCGCACAGGAAGAAGCTTTCACGGTATTGAAAGATAAGTTAACACATGCTCCTTTGCTCCAACTTCCTGATTTTAATAAGGCTTTTGAGCTTGAATGCGATGCTAGTGGGATTGGTTTGGGAGGTGTGTTATTACAAGATGCTAAACCTGTTGCATACTTTTCTGAAAAATTGAGTGGGCCTAGTCTGAACTATTCTACTTATGATAAGGAATTATATGCTCTTGTTCGGACATTAGAAACTTGGCAACATTATTTATGGCCCAAAGAATTTGTTATACATTCTGATCATGAATCTTTGAAACACATAAGAAGTCAAGCAAAACTTAATCGTAGACATGCTAAGTGGGTTGAATTTATTGAGACTTTCCCTTATGTCATTAAACACAAGAAGGGGAAAGATAATATTATTGCTGATGCTTTGTCTCGTCGTTATACTATGCTTTCACAACTTGACTTCAAGATATTCGGTTTAGAGACAATCAAAGAACAATATGCAAATGATGCGGAATTTAAAGATGTATTGCAGAATTGTAGAGAGGGTAGAACTTGGAACAAGTTTGTGCTTAATGATGGATTTGTGTTCCGTTCTAACAAGCTATGCATTCCAGCTAGCTCTATTCGTCTTTTGTTGTTGCAGGAGGCGCATGGAGGAGGATTAATGGGACATTTTGGCGTGAAAAAGACGGAGGACGTACTTGCTACACATTTCTTTTGGCCAAAGATGAGACGGGATGTTGAGCGTTTTGTTGCTCGCTGCACTACATGTCAAAAAGCTAAGTCACGACTCAATCCTCATGGTTTATACATGCCTTTACCTGTACCTAGTGTTCCGTGGGAGGACATATCCATGGACTTTGTTTTAGGCTTGCCTCGAACAAAGAAGGGGAGGGATAGCATATTTGTTGTCGTGGATAGATTTTCTAAGATGGCACATTTTATACCATGTCATAAAAGCGATGATGCTGCTAATGTTGCTGATTTATTCTTTGGAGAGATTATTCGTTTACATGGTGTGCCCAATACTATTGTCTCGGATCGTGATACTAAGTTTCTTAGCCATTTTTGGAGATGCTTATGGGCTAAGTTGGGGACTAAACTACTTTTTAGTACTACATGTCATCCCCAAACTGATGGACAAACTGAAGTGGTCAATAGGACATTGTCTACTATGCTTAGGGCTGTTTTAAAAAGTAACTTGAAACTGTGGGAAGAATGTTTACCTCATATTGAATTTGCTTATAATCGTTCAGTGCATTCTACCACTAAAATGTGCCCTTTTGAGATTGTTTATGGTTTTCTACCTCGTGCACCTATTGATTTGCTGCCTCTTCCATCTTCGGAGAAGGTGAATTTTGATGCTAAGCAACGTGCTGAATTGATATTAAAAATGCATGAGTTAACTAAAGAAAACATTGAGCGCATGAATGCTAGATACAAGCTTGCTGGTGATAGGGGTCGAAAGCATGTTGTTTTTGAACCAGGAGATCTTGTTTGGTTACATCTACGAAAAGATAGGTTTCCTGATTTGCGCAAGTCTAAGTTAATGCCACGAGCTGATGGTCCCTTTAAGGTTTTACAGAAAATTAATGATAATGCATATAAACTTGAGCTACCTGCAGATTTTGGGGTTAGTCCCACATTTAACATTGCAGATTTGAAACCTTATTTGGGAGAAGATGATGAGCTTCCGTCGAGGACGACTTCAATTCAAGAAGGGGAGGATGATGAGGACATCCCTACTAATGTTACACCCATACCCTCACCAACTACACATACTGGACCAGTTACTAGAGCACGTGCACGTCAACTAAATTATCAGGTACTTTCGTTTCTTGCGAACCCTTCTATTGTTCATGAACATATGATGCTGCCTAAATTAGATACTTTTGTTTTGCTTATGAATGAAGGACCTAGCATGGACAAGAAGGATGGTCATTGGAGCGGGATCAAGCATGGAGAAGAAGGTGCGCGCGCGGGAGAGAACAATGGAGCTTCCAGTGGGGATTTTCGCACGTTGAAGCCACCATAAGGCATGCATGAAGGCTTGGACGGAATACACGAGATGCCACTTCATTATTTTCGTCCAAGAGCAATTATAGGTGCTGCGTCACCTTAATATTGGGCTGGGCCCATGTAATTTCGAAATACCACATTATAGGCTGTTTTTAGAGTCCGTATGTGTGGGGAAACCGAGTTAGGGTTGTTTTCGGACCCCACCTCCAAGGGGTCACGAAAATCCCCTCTGTTCCCCCATATATACAGCCCTTAGGGCGTCGTTTAGACTTGGGTTTTAATTAGATTTAAGTTAGCCATAGCCGCAACTTCGAGCTCTTCGTTTGTGTCATCCGACCAGGCCATGACCTCATTGGAACCCCAACTTTCGTAATCATTCATCTTATATTCGCAATATCCAGATTGCAATTCTTAGTTCTTGCTTGTTCTTCGATTGCTTGCAGGAATTAGACCTTCGTGGTCAGGTTGATCGTGCATCCGCGGGATCAATAACCTCTCGGAGTTGGTTTAGCGATTGCTAAGGCGCAACGTCTTCGCACGTTCGTAGTCGGGTCGTGAAAGTCTACTCCACCAAAAAATCGATCTCCATCCTCTCATCGAAACATCGGGACACCTTCGCCTCTATCACTAAGGCGCAACGTCTTCGCACGTTCGTAGTCGGATCGTGAAAGTTGCCTCCACCATAATCGATCTCCACCATCTCATCGAAACATCGGGACACCTTCGCCTCTATCACGAAGATGCGGCAATTAGCTAAGCAGTCTTTTTAACTAAAAGAAATCCAAAGAAAAACCCTAGGGGTTGATCTACTTATATAGGACTAAAGGGTGGAGGCCAAGGGGGTGGAAGGACATCCCAAGGAGTCCTAAAACTAAACCTAGGTCGTACAAGGCACTTGGGCCCATGTGGAGGTGATGCAACACCTATTGAGTTGGACTTTGATTCGGATTCTGCTGCTGGGTCGCACCGTTTTCGCAATATCTCCACGCTCCGAAGGAATTTGAAGGTGAAACCAATTGCGTTGGAAACTAGACGAGATAAGCTATCACCAGAAAAAAGAATCACCCAATTTGGAGTTTGTATGTAGAAACGGCGGCTGTTTGAAGTTGGGTATATCTCTGCAGTCCGAATCTGAGTCCATGACGTGAAAGACTTGGTCTCTATCTTCTCTTGGGCCAAAAGTGACGTGAAATAACTTCTTGTACAGCACACAATCATGCCCCTTTGTATTGACTTCATTTCTTGATCAAATATAGAGTAATTAATGGTCATATCCATGATAATTATGTCCTCGTCATCTTCATGCTTGAACATGCTCCAATGCTCATCCTTCTTGTCCATGCTAGGTCCTTCATTTGTCAGCAACAGAAATATATCGACGTTAGGCAGCATCATATTCACATGAACATTAGAAACATTACCAAGAAGCGAAAGTACCTGATAATTTAATTGGTGTGCACGATCTCTAGTAATTGCTCCAGTAGGTATATTAGCAGGGGTTGTGGCTGTAACTATGGTAGTCATGTCCTCATCATCCTCCCCTTCTTGAAAATAAAGCCGTCCCCGGCGTTTCTTAATCTGAAATGTGGCTAACAAAAGAGAAAAGGTGTACATGTTGTATATATATATGTCATCCATTCTTACTTCCCTTAGTTTTTGGACATGTAACACATGTATATATGAGTAACTTTCGTATGTCGTGAAATATAAACATATATGATCATCACAATACATAAACGACATGAAAGTATTGCAACTCAGTTTGCGTATATAAGTGAAGCTCTTATTCATATCTAAAGATGTACAATGCTCATCATTAAACCATCCCAATACCGGTGAAGAAACATTAATGTTTTTCGAAGGGCATGCTACAACAGGCTTAACTAAGTAGTCATGCAACAAGTCATTCGACGCAGAATCATCACCAAGATTAGAGGTCATATCAAAATGATTAAGAGTTGGCAGTTTCATAATAGTAACATGATTATCCAAAATAGATGGTGTGCTCAAATCAACAGGTAACTCAAGACATGATGTATTAAAGTCTATTAGGCAAGCAACATCTTCATGTGAAGTTATGACATTCTCGAAAATTGGTTGTGTGATGAAACTACTGGATAGCTCAACACATGTTGCTTTTAAATCAGCAAGGTTCTCATGTGGAGGGGAAAGATCCATACTTTTGTCATTACCTTTTTGTGATGATAGATCAGATATTGGAGGAGTGCTTACGACAATTGATGTGGTTATGGTAGTGCTCATAGTGGTTGAAGGAACAACCTTCTCAACTTGTGGTATTTGCACATTCCGCTTGTTCGTCTTCTGGGCAACACGTCTGTCGATTTCCTGTTCAGCTTTACAAGCAAGACGAAACAAACGATCCATAGGATAACACTTTTCATGAATTAGGATATCCTGAATGTCACGGTTTAAACCTTCCCAAAATATGTCCATGAAATATTCTTCACTTTCCTCTAAAAGAGAATGCAAGAATGTAGTTTCTAAAGCATCATAATATTCTGAAACAGTTTTAGTACCTTGTTTTAATTTTTTTAATTTCCTAACCTTGTCACGAGTATAATAAGAGGGAACGAATCTATATCGCATAGCAAGTTTGAGATCATTCCAAGTATTAGGTATATAATCAGGATATAAACTACAATATTCATTCCACCAAATAGAAGCAAAATCTTTGAAAGCACTAATTGCAGTTTTTACTTTCTTATGCTCAAGAAAATTATGGGAAACAAATATATCATTTATTTCAAACTCCCACTCAATGTATAAATCAGGTCTTAGACGTCCATGAAAGTGTGGTATAGAAACAATAACCTGATCATGTGCATGCTTATGTGTGTTTACCTTTTGCAGTGACTGTTGTGTAGTTGTAGGTGGTGGCAAATCTCCAACTATAGTTGCCGCCCAAGAAGATCTAACTCCAGAACCTGCCATGATTAGTAGAAAACAAGAAACAAATCACAAGTATATGTCCCTATGAACTACTAGGATGTGGTGGTAAAACGCTCACAGAATAGCAAATATCAATGTCTTACTAGTTCTTACCATGCAGCAGGTGGTGATCGGCAACCAATGGTGTCAAAGAACTCCAAAGATTAAGTAGAGCGATTGCCAGGTGAACGCACGTATACACGATGTAGAAATATGTGGAGCTTGGAAGGCTTTAATATGGTGGCAAAAATATCAGCAATAATCAATTCAGAGATGCAAAATTGAATTAACGCTCAACGACGATACTGTGCTGATCCTAGTCTAGACCGGACTAGAGACGCGAGCCTAGAACACTAATGTGGTCACGACGTAGCACAACTAGCAGCAATGAATGATATGAAGTAGCTCTGGATAGCAAGATATAAGTGAAAATCATCAAGAGAGCAAAGATAATGGTGAAAATAGGTTCCAAATCAAGATACACCAATATTCTCGCTACAACTTCCCTTGTAAATATATTTGCTAATTTTTTGATATTTTTCCTCCAATAGGGCACTGACTTAAGCTTTCCGACGCAATAAGAATCACTCAATTTAGAGTTCGGATGAGGTGTCAAGAAAATTGAGAATCAGTCCGAAATCTGACAAAAACTTTGTTCGGAAGCTTTAGAGGTCAAAAAAGTCCGTCTTAGAAGACGATCTGGAGTTTCAAATAACACACTAGCTCCAGAACTATTTAGAAGCGGCTCGGAAATATCTTTAATTTGAGTACTCGTGGAGCCAAAACGGACTTCGGATGACAAAGTTATGCCAGTTTTAGTGGACACTGCTCAAAACTGATTCCGACGAGATTTCAAATACGAGTTCAACTAGAGATAGATCCGAAATTTTTCTTCTTTTTTCCTTTTTTTCTTTCTTTTTTTCCTTTTTCTTTATTCTCTCTTTTTTCAACTCTTTTTCTCTCTTTTTCTATGGTGGATGGTAGAAGTAGGCAGCGGATGGGATGATGGTGCAGCGGCGGCGGTGACTAACGTGAACAGAACTCGAAACTCTAAAGTACTAGATACTAAGACCAGCAACTGAACACGACGATGCAACCGATAATTCAATAAAGCAAAGCACCGAAAAGAAAATTGCAAAGTCTCAGATTGGTTTGGATATGACGATCTAATCCTATTTTTATGGCTTTTTGTGTGGATGATAGGTGATAAAAAAAACAGATCTACTATATGGATGTGGAATTCTCACCGAGCAACCTGAAAACTGATACCACTTGATAGAGGCGGGGTGTCCCGATCTTTCGATGAGAGATAACTATCGATTTGGTGGAGACGACTCTGACGATCCGACTACGAACGTGCAACAACGTCGCGCCTTAGCAATCGCTAAACCAATCTCCGGAGGTTATTGACCACGTCGGAGCACGATCAACCTGACCACGAAGGTCTAGTGCCTGCAAGAAATCGAAGAACAAGCAAGAACTATGATAAAGCAATCTGAATATTGCGAATATGTAGATGAAGTATGAATAAAGTTGGGATTCCAAAAGCGGTCTTGATTTGGTCGTTGGACACAAACCGAGTACACGAAGATGCGGCAATTAGCTAAGCAGTCTTTTTAACTAAAAGAAATCCAAAGAAAAACCCTAGGGGTTGATCTACTTATATAGGACTAAAGGGTGGAGGCCAAGGGGGTGGAAGGACATCCCAAGGAGTCCTAAAACTAAACCTAGGTCGTACAAGGCACTTGGGCCCATGTGGAGGTGATGCAACACCTATTGAGTTGGACTTTGATTCGGATTCTGCTGCTGGGTCGCACCGTTTTCGCAATATCTCCACGCTCTGAAGGAATTTGAAGGTGAAACCAATTGCGTTGGAAACTAGACGAGATAAGCTATCACCAGAAAAAAGAATCACCCAATTTGGAGTTCGTATGTAGAAACGGCGGCTGTTTGAAGTTGGGTATATCTCTGCAGTCCGAATCTGAGTCCATGACGTGAAAGACTTGGTCTCTATCTTCTCTTGGGCCAAAAGTGACGTGAAATAACTTCTTGTACAGCACACAATCATGCCCCTTTGTATTGACTTCATTTCTTGATCAAATATAGAGTAATTAATGGTCATATCCATGATAATTATGTCTTCGTCATCTTCATGCTTGAACATGCTCCAATGCTCATCCTTTTTGTCCATGCTAGGTCCTTCATTTGTCAGCAACAGAAATATATCGACGTTAGACAGCATCATATTCACATGAACATTAGAAACATTACCAAGAAGCGAAAGTACCTGATAATTTAATTGGTGTGCACGATCTCTAGTAATTGCTCCAGTAGGTATATTAGCAGGGGTTGTGGCTGTAACTATGGTAGTCATGTCCTCATCATAACCTCTCGGAGTTGGTTTAGCGATTGCCAAGGCGCAACGTCTTTGCACGTTCGTAGTCGGGTCGTGAAAGTCTACTCCACCAAAATCGATCTCCATCATCTCATCGAAACATCGGGACACCTTCGCCTCTATCACCTTCTATTTCTCAAGCGCCGCCAAGCACAACGTCCTATACCCGCGCTCCAACATCAAGCGGTGGTCCTTCAAACACACGGCCACCGGCAAATTCTTCAACACGTTCTCCATCAACCACAACAAGTTTCAAGCCACGAGAACCTCCCAAGACCCTGCCACCCAAAGATGAAAAGACTAGCTCCATTGCATGCTTCACTTGCAAGGGCCGCGGCCACAAGTCTTTTGAATGCCCCACCAAGAGGACCATGATCATCACCGAAGACGGCGAGTATGATTCCATAAGTGAGGGTGAAATGGATGCATTGGCCCAAGTCTCTCAACATATCCAAGCAAATAATGATGATGAAGACGGCCACATATATTGTGACAATGATGCAAGTCCCTCTCTCGTGGTGTCCAAGATGTTGAATCTCCAACAAGAGCTCGATGAGAATCAAAGGTGCCACATCTTCCACACCAAGGCGGGAATCAAAGGCCGATCCGTGAAGGTCATTATTGATGGCGGAAGTTGCCACAACTTAGCAAGCGAAGAGCTTTGTACCAAACTTAACCTCATCAAGAAGAAGCACCCTCACCCATACAAGGTGCAATGGCTTAGTGACTCCGGATCCATAAAAGTGGACCACACGGTGATAAAGAGCAACACACCTGATGACAACACCGGGGGGAATCCTCTAAAGTTTGTCTCGATCTTTCACAGCGAGCAACCTGGATAGAAATCCTTCCAATCACGCGAAGAACGCAACCTGAAGAAGAGGAAAGAATCCAGCAAGCAACGTGATGGACATCACCACGCCTCAAACCAAAACACGACAATCCTTGATGAACACAAGAACCTCCGCGGCAATCTTTATTGGATAAACGGCATCGCCAACCCCGGAGGGAAGCTTCACCAAGAGATACAACTCTTAACCCTAAAATTCTTGTCTAAACTTAAGCTTACCCTAATACTCGTAGGGGGTGTTCTATTTATAAGCTAGGGAATAAAACTAGGGATACATGGGCTGCAGCCCGTCAGATCTGCGCGCAGGCAGTTTCAGACGTCCGAATCGTGTCGGACTTCCGGATCGGTACTGTACTCGGGAGCCGCCGTCCTCGTTGCTGATGTCGGACGTCCGAATTGGGTCGGACGTCCGATGTCCAGAATCCTGTCCATCTTCGCCTCCTCCGTCCAGCGCATATCTCAACCTCCGTCGTCCTGCCCATATCATCCTCCCCCCCTTCAAAAAGCGTTGTCCCCAACGCGTGAGGTTCTTCTCGAGAGGGTGGTGTGATATTAACATTATCACACGTCTTTGCCACTTGACTTGATGCAGCACCGAGCGCCTCCTTTCTTCTCCATATGAGTTTGGACTTTGGCGCCACCACCTTCTTCTTCTCAACTCTTGCTGGAGCCCTTTGTAGATGAACATGAATATTCTTTGTACGACCCTGCAAAGTGGTAATGCCCGGCCACACAACTGACGAACACGTCCATCCTTGCCTTTGTGCACACGCACGGCTACTCCAACAAAACGTCGCAGAGGTGTTCGAACAAAACTGCTGTCATCGAACCTCGTCGTCATATGCACCGAGTCACGAACAACACCACTGTCATCAGTCTGAACACCTTTGTCAACACAAACTGAAGGTGCATCACATGCTGTAATGTCCTTCCTTTCATCACGAAGAGGCGTAACTTCAACCGGCTTGTCACCAACAAGTACAACTGGCTTGTCATCTACAGGCATGGCTGAATTAGTTTCAGTACTGATGCTCCTAGCATCATGCTCCTCAGGCTGCAACTTAGCTAAACTTGGTTGTAGTTTAGCCTTGTGCAACTTCTCCTTGCGAACCACCAGCACCACATCGGACTTGATATGATCATCTCCCATATGCTTCAAAGTCCTGTGTTTGCCATCATGCATAAAAGAATATGTATTTGCTCGGCCCGCATGTATAGCATTGCGATCATACTGCCATGGACGCCCAAGTAACAGTCCACACAACTCCAATGGCAACACATCACACTCAACCTCATCAACATAGTCACCAACTGTAAATGGCACACGCACCTTATGAGTAACCTTTAGCATACCGCAGCTATTCAACCACTCGAGATGCTTTGGTTCAGGAATACGCCATGTGGAAAACCTCAATGCTTCCACCATCGCTTTGCTAATGCCATTGGTACAGCTACCACCATCAATCATCAACTTGCATGCTTTGCCTTTAATCATACACTGCGCCTGAAATAAATTCCATCGCTGACATCTATCCACTTTCATACAAGTATCACCATGTACTCTCTTGAGTTGCACATTCAACCCACTCAATGGTACAACATCATCCACAACATCCTTGCCAACATCATCCGCCACGTCAGAAATTATGGTTGCTGCCTCATCAATTTTCTGTAGTGGAACAACCGTCTGACTAATCTCAACAGAATTTGGAATCAACTCCTTTTGAGAGCTAGCAGAAAAATCGGAGATTGTTTTGGATATAGTTGCCGCTTATGTTTCAGCCTTCGCTAATATCTGCAAAATCTTTGATATATCATCCAAATCTACATCATATGGACCAACCGCAGTATTGTTTTCGCGTTTGCGGCTGTACCGCTGCGAACCGGAAGCGGAGGCCATACAATCTGGAAAGCACACAAGATATCCTTTCCAATTTGTGCTTACACGCCTTATTTGGAGCACGGATGCGGATTCTGCACCTATATCAATTTCGGGACTCCTGACAGCCAAATCCAATTACGAGATTCCTTTCTCTTCAATCTCTAGCAATCTCCTCGCAAATCAATCTAGCGGAAACAAATCTGCATAAACACAGCAGCAATCTGCAGCCTCTATGCACAATCTCCTCCAAACAAATCAATCTGAACGAGAAATCCTCCAAGCAAACTCCTCCCAACGAAACCGATCTAGATGCGATCGGTCAACACAATCTCGCCGTGATCAACCCGAAAATCTAATACCACATGATAAAGAGCAACACACCTGATGACAACACCGGGGGGAATCCTCTAAAGTTTGTCCCGATCTTTCACAACGAGCAACCTGGATAGAAATCCTTCCAATCACGCGAAGAACGCAACCTGAAGAAGAGGAAAGAATCCATCAAGCAACGTGATGGAGATCACGACGCCTCAAACCAAAACACGACAATCCTTGATGAACACAAGAACCTCCGCGGCAATCTTTATTGGATAAACGGCATCGAAAACCCCGGAGGGAAGCTTCACCAAGAGATAGAACTCTTAACCCTAAAATTCTTGTCTAAACTTAAGCTTACCCTAAAACTCGTAGGGGGTGTTCTATTTATAAGCTAGGGGATAAAACTAGGGATACATGGGCTGCAGCCCGTCAGATCTGCGCGCAGGCAGTTTCGGACGTCCGATGCGTCGGACGTCCGAATCGTGTCGGACTTCCGGATCAGTACTGTACTCGGGAGCCGCCGTCCTCGTTGCTGATGTCGGACGTCCGAATTGGGTCGGACGTCCGATGTCCAGAATCCTGTCCATCTTCGCCTCCTCCGTCCAGCGCATATCTCAACCTCCGTCGTCCTGCCCATATCATGACACCGTGTGGAAGTATCATTCAAAATCGGAGCCTGCGAAGACACATTGGAATGTGACGTGGTCCCAATGAGCGTGTGTCATTTGCTCTTGGGTCGGCCTTGGCAATTTGATAGGAGTAGGAGTGTTCTACACAATGGTCGCACCAATCACTATATCTTCAAGTGGAGGGGCAAAGAATTGTCCTTCGTCCCATGACCCCAAGTCCAGTTGATGAGGACATCCCTACTACAACTACTACTTCCCCAACTCTTCATGATGAACAAGCCAATCAAATCCGACTTGGACCTATTACAAGAGCCCGTGCTAAGTTATTAGAACAGCAGGTGAATTTGCTCTTACTCGAGTCTGATGATCGGCTTAGTGAGAATTATATACTGCCTAAATCCTTGTGTGTTTGTATGATCAGGTATCAAGGTGAAGCCAAGGAACAAGGACAAGCTACATTGGAAGAAGAACCTCAAGAAGACAAGGCCAGGAAGAACCAAGCTTCAGGCCGCGGTACTACCGCGCTGACCGCGGTACTACCGCGCCACGGTACTACCGGGCCTACTACCGCACGTACTACCGCGGCAACAGAAGGTTTACGGTAGTCCTTACGGTACTACCGTAACTACTACTGTGCTGGTCAGGAGAGATGCGGAAGTGGTTACGGTAGTAGCCGCGGTACTACTGCCCCCGCGGTACTACCGCGCCTATCATGGTACTACCGTGCTGCCTGCGCGCAGAAACGGGCCTACGGCCCATATATCCGAGTCTGGACCCCTTAGACTATAAATACAAGTCCCCCTACGAGTTTTAGAGTCAGACCACGTTTAGATAAACCCTAGTTCCTGAGGATTTCTCCAAGCATTCATCTTGAATCAAATACTTCAATTCGTATCGATCTGAAGTGTTGCTACTGCAAGTCTTGTGTGATCTGTTGTTCACTGGGAATTAGTAGATTGCAAATTACCGTCTCGTGGTCGACGGCTACGTTGCGCAAGTGTGTGAAGTTGTGAATATCCAAAGGGTACAAAGCTGTCGCATTGGCAACAGGGATCTAGCGAGGAGAGTTCATCGGCTACCCACAAGTTATCTATCATCGCCCCCATAAATCACCGTTCTCTTACTAAGAAGATCGGGCCACCCCTTATCATCTTGGTATCAGATTTCCAGTGTTTCCTCGGTAAGCATCCACCAAATCCCCCATAGATCGTTTTGTTTTCGTCCTATCCAGAAAAAGCCATACAAAAATATTAGGGTTTAGTGTTTTTGCCATAACCTAGAGTGCATCTTTTCCAAGTTTTAGTTGCTGATCGTCGTCCAGTTTGCGTAATTTGTTTTTGATCGAGTCTTAGCTTTCCTATTTTTTGTGTCTCACAAGTCGGAGTGTCTTTATCGTGTTAGATTGGTTTGTGTCTAGTTAGTTTGTTTTCGTTATCTTTTATCCCTCAGTTTGTGTCTCCGTTTGATAGCCATAGTTAGCCTTTCTTTGGTGTCGCACTTTCCTATTGAGACTAGCATATCTTTGCTCTTCGGGCTGCTCCTATAGGTTTTGAAGTGCATCAAGTGGTTTGTGCAAAGTTGAGTTGGGTTGCTGTTTACTTCACGTTGAGTCGGAAAAAAAAGAGAACGAGAAAAGAGAAAAATAATCAAAAAAAAAGGAAAGAGTTGAGCAAAAAGCCTAGCAAACAGAGACAGAAAAGGCAAAGTTGATTACATATTTTGTGCAGCCTTGAGTTCCTTTTTCTACCACGTTCATATCACTAGTAGATTGAGCAATCTTGTGCCCGTACACTTTGAGCTTTTGCTAGAATTTCTCTCTTTTGCAATTGCAACACGAGCATTACTCTGCCACACATATTGTGCGCTCAATTTCATAGTTGCTTTTGCCCAGTTGTTCTCCACCGCGTGTGTTCCCCGTAGAACTTCTTGGCATACGATCAGCACCAGGATTTGTGAATTGGTGTAGTTAGGGTGCCATACCTATAGCTCCACCACATATATCCTGCTTTGTCGTGTGTTCACTCTTTTACTCGGGTATTCACTTCTTCACATCCGTGCACTAGTCCTCCATCCGAACGGGTACGCATTACTATTCACTTTGGAACGGTAAGATTCACCTTTTCTTGTCAGTTTTGAGTGAGTTGTGAGTGTCCACCAAAATATTTTGATTTAGTGCACTAACCTACTAATCATGTCTCAAAGTGGTTTTGATGTGATGCAGAAACAGGACAAGGATGCGCCAGTTACATGGGAGGCATATGAAGGTCTCCGTGATCATTTGACTGGGATGTTTACTAAATCCGCTGATGCGATTGATATGAATGTTCAAGCGGTGCAACTGAAAGTGGACGCGACTGAAGCTGCAGTCACCACTATGCAACAACAACATGCTGCTATACAGCAGAGCCTACAACAAATGACAACATCTGTCACGGGCATACAAGCAGCTATGGTACAACGCCAACCTGCTCAGGAGGATGATGGTAGTGTCCATGGTGACAATGCTGATTTGAGGGGCAATCAAGGCCGTGGGCGTGGTGTTCACGGGCCGGTTCGCCAACCTCCACTTGGTTTTGGTGCGCGCCGTTTACCCATTCAGCAAGAAGATGTCTTGAGCAAGCCCAAGTTTAACATCCCCAAATTTGAAGGTTCCACGGATGTGGAAGAGTACCTCACATGGGAGCTTAAGAAGGAAAAATTATCGCGTTTGCATGATTATCCGGAGGACAAGAAGATCAAGATTGCTTCGTCCGAGTTTGACGGTTATGCCTTGCGTTGGTGGGAGAGTGTGTTGACCGAGATACAAGAAACCGATGGGCAGCCTATTCGTACATGGCGTGACATGAAGGCGACCATGAAAGCTCGGTTCGTTCCCACTAATTACTTACGGGCAGTTTTTGATAAATTGCAACAATTGAAGCAAGGTACTATGTCCGTTGATGCATACTATATGGAGATGGAGATGTTGCTGCAACGTGCGCGAGTTCGCGAAGAGGTTGAGATGACTATGCAACGTTTTCTCCATGGGCTGAAATTTAATATCAAGAGTATTGTGCGGCATCACCAATACTATAATATGAATGATCTATTGCATCTTGCAAGGGAGGTTGAATCCCAGCTTGCAGAAGAGGCACAACTGAAGTCCAGATACTCTACATCTGGCAGATTTTCCCCACGGACACCGTCCGCGCCTATGGAGAATTATGGTGCCAATACTCGGGCTTCTTCTTCAGTTTCCAAGCCAGCCTCCAATGGTTCTATGGCCAAGAAGCCAGCTGCTCCTGCCACTAGTGCAGGCTCCAACATGTCTACAGCTCGCAATCGCGAGATGACTTGTCATTCTTGCGGTAATCCGGGTCACTTTAAGAGAGATTGCCCGAACCGAAAGGTCATGTTTATTAATGAAGAAACCGGCGAGTATGAAACCGGTGATGATGAAGACCCAGCCGCATTGGATGATGAAGGTTACAATACCGAAGAAGGCATGGATGCTTTTCCGTCACATGCTCCTACCATTGTGGTGTCACAACGTGCTCTTACGGTGCAGCCACATGCTGATTCTCAGCGCTGCAATCTGTTCCAAACCAAGGCGCTCGTTGGCCCCAACAAAGCTTGCAAAGTGATTATTGATGGAGGTAGCTGCCGCAACCTCGCAAGCAAGGAGTTATGTGCCAAGCTCAATCTGAAATACTTACCTCACCCAAATCCTTATTATGTCCAATGGTTGAGTGACAGTGGTGAGATGAAGGTGAATCACATGGTGCGCGTAAATTTTGAGATAGGCCCATACAAGGATTCCATCGATTTTGATTTAGTGCCTATGACAGTTTGCCATCTCTTATTGGGTCGGCCGTGGTTATATGATCGCCATGTGCAACACAATGGCCGAGCCAATACATATCATTTGGAGTTCAAGGGCAAGAAAGTTAATCTCCATCCTATGTCCCCACAGCAAATTGTGAATGAGTCTCGTCAGAAGGTAGAGGTGAATGTAGAACCAACACGAGAGAACAATGTAATACCTGTGAGTGATAATATAACGAAAAGTGCGAGAGAGACTAGTTTGCTTACATTAGCCACCAAAGAAGACATGAGAGAATTTAGTGCGGATCCTACAGCCATACTGATAGAGGCGAAGGTGTCCCGATGTTTCGATGAGATGGTGGAGATCGATTATGGTGGAGACGACTTTCACGATCCGACTACGAACGTGCGAAGACGTTGCGCCTTAGCGATCGCTAAACCAACTCCGAGAGGTTATTGATCCCGCGGATGCACGATCAACCTGACCATGAAGGTCTAATTCCTGCAAGCAATCGAAGAACAAGCAAGAACTAAGAATTGCAATCTGGATATTACGAATATAAGATGAATGATTACAAAAGTTGGGGTTCCAATGAGGTCTTGGCCTGGTCGGATGACACAAACGAAGAGCTCGAAGTTGCGGCTATGGCTAACTTAAATCTAATTAAAACCCAAGTCTAAACGACGCCCTAAGGGCTGTATATATGGGGGAACAGAGGGGATTTTCGTGACCCCTTGGAGGTGGGGTCCGAAAACAACCCTAACTCGGTTTCCCCACACATACGGACTCTAAAAACAGCCTATAATGTGGTATTTCAAAATTACATGGGCCCAGCCCAATATTAAGGTGACGCAGCACCTATAATTGCTCTTGGACGAAAATAATGAAGTGGCATCTCGTGTATTTCGTCCAAGCCTTCATGCATGCCTTATGGTGGCTTCAAAGTGCGAAAATCCCCACTGGAAGCTCCATTGTTCTTTCCCGCGCGCGCACCTTCTTCTCCATGCTTGATCCCGCTCCAATGACCGTCCTTCTTGTCCATGCTAGGTCCTTCATTCATAAGCAAAACAAAAGTATCTAATTAGGCAACATCATATGTTCATGAACATTAGAAGGATTCGCAAGAAACGAAAGTACCTAATAATTTAGTTGACGTGCACGTGCTCTAGTAACTGGTCCAGTATGTGTAGTTGGTGAAGATGTGGGTGTAACATTAGTAGAGATGTCCTCATCACAAAGGGTGTGGTGAAAGAACGTTCGGTTTGCATCATCATTGATGGAGGGAGTTGCAACAACTTGGCTAGCATGGAGTTGGTGGAGAAGCTATCTCTCACCACAAGACCACACCCCCATCCGTACTATATTCAGTGGTTTAACAATAGTGGTAAGATTAAGGTAACGCGTTCTGTTCGTGTGCACTTTAGCATTGCTGCATATGCTGATTATGTTGATTTTTATGTGGTACCCATGCAAGCATGCTCTCTTTTACTTGGTAGATCATGGCAATTTGATAGGAATGTTGTACACCATGGTAGGACAAATCAGTTTACTCATCAGGATAAAAATATTGCTTTACTTCCTATGTCTCCTGAACAAATTGTGAAAGATGATCTTGCTAGAGCTAGTAAAGCTAAACAGGAGAAAAATAAGAGTGAAAATGAGATAGCAGCTAAAGAATTTGAGCAACAACATAAGACTAATAGCAAATCTTCTTCTGCTGTTTCTAATGAAATTAAATTGACTAGTCCAACCTTGCTTGCTACTAAGGTTGATATTTCGGATTTGGATGTTAGTCAATATGTGTGCTATGCTTTTGTGTGCAAAGAAGCTTTGTTTTCATTTGAGGAATTGCCTCCTTCTTTGCCTCCTGTTGTCACTAACCTTTTGCAGGAGTTTATAGACGTCTTTCCACAAGACGTACCACCGGGATTACCACCTATTCGAGGGATTGAGCATCAGATTGACTTAATTCCCGGTGCTTCGCTGCCCAACCGTGCGCCATACCGTACCAATCCGGAGGAGACGAAGGAGATTCAGCGTCAAGTACAAGAGCTACTCGACAAAGGTTACATACGTGAATCCCTTAGTACTTGTGTTGTTCCTGTTATATTAGTGCCTAAAAAGGATGGAACATGGCGTATGTGTGTTGATTGTCGAGCCATTAATAATATTACTATTCGTTATCGTCATCCTATTCCTAGGTTAGATGATATGCTTGATGAATTAAGTGGCTCTACCATGTTTTCCAAAGTTGATTTGCGTAGTGGATACCATCAAATTCGCATGAAATTAGGAGATGAATGGAAAATGGCATTTAAAATTAAGTTTGGATTATATGAGTGGTTAGTCATGCCTTTTGGGTTAACTAATGCACCTAGCACATTCATGAGATTAATGAACGAGGTTTTACGTGCTTTCATTGGACGATTTGTGGTAGTCTATTTTGATGATATACTGATTTATAGCAAATCTTTGGAGGAACATTTGGATCATTTACGTGCTGTTTTTATTGCTCTACGTAATGCACGTTTGTTTGGTAACCTTGGGAAGTGCACCTTTTGCACCGACCGAGTATCGTTTCTTGGCTATGTTGTTACTCCGCAGGGAATTGAAGTTGATAAAACCAAGATCGAGGTGATTGAGAGTTGGCCGCAGCCCAAAACGGTCACACAAGTGAGGAGTTTTCTTGGCCTCGCTGGATTCTATAGGAGTTTTGTGAGAGATTTCAGCACCATTGCTGCACCTCTCAATGAGCTTACATGCAAGGATGTGCCTTTTACTTGGGGTACCGCACAAGAAGAAGCCTTCACGGTATTGAAAGATAAGTTAACACATGCTCCTTTGCTCCAACTTCCTGATTTATTAATACTTTTGAGCTTGAATGCGATGCTAGTGGGATTGGTTTGGGAGGTGTGTTATTACAAGATGCTAAACCTGTTGCATACTTTTCTGAAAAATTGAGTGGGCCTAGTCTGAACTATTCTACTTATGATAAGGAATTATATGCTCTTGTTCGGACATTAGAAACTTGGCAACATTATTTATGGCCCAAAGAATTTGTTATACATTCTGATCATGAATCTTTGAAACACATAAGAAGTCAAGCAAAACTTAATCGTAGACATGCTAAGTGGGTTGAATTTATTGAGACTTTCCCTTATGTCATTAAACACAAGAAGGGGAAAGATAATATTATTGCTGATGCATTGTCTCGTCGTTATACTGCTTTCACAACTTGACTTCAAGATATTCGGTTTAGAGACAATCAAAGATCAATATGTAAATGATGCGGAATTTAAAGATGTATTGCAGAATTGTAGAGAGGGTAGAACATGGAACAAGTTTGTGCTTAATGATGGATTTGTGTTCCGTTCTAACAAGCTATGCATTCCAGCTAGCTCTATTCGTCTTTTGTTGTTGCAGGAGGCGCATGGAGGAGGATTAATGGGACACTTTGGCGTGAAGAAGACGAAGGACGTACTTGCTACACATTTGTTTTGGCCAAAGATGAGACGGGATGTTGAGCGTTTTGTTGCTCGCTGCACTACATGTCAAAAAGCTAAGTCACGACTCAATCCTCATGGTTTATACATGCCTTTACCTGTACCTAGTGTTCCGTGGGAGGACATATCCATGGACTTTGTTTTAGGCTTGCCTCGAACAAAGAAGGGGAGGGATAGCATATTTTTTGTCGTGGATAGATTTTCTAAGATGGCACATTTTATACCATGTCATAAAAGCGATGATGCTACTAATGTTGCTGATTTATTCTTTCGTGAGATTATTCTCTTACATGGTGTGCCCAATACTATTGTCTCGGATCGTGATACTAAGTTTCTTAGTCATTTTTGGAGATGCTTATGGGCTAATTTGGGGACTAAACTACTTTTTAGTACTACATGTCATCCCCAAACTGATGGACAAACTGAAGTGGTCAATAGGACATTGTCTACTATGCTTAGGGCTGTTTTAAAGAGTAACTTGAAAATGTGGGAAGAATGTTTACCTCATATTGAATTTGCTTATAATCGGTCATTGCATTCTACCACTAAAATGTGCCCTTTTGAGATTGTTTATGGTTTTCTACCTCGTGCACCTATTGATTTGCTGCCTCTTCCATCTTCGGAGAAGGTTAATTTTGATGCTAAGCAACGTGCTGAATTGATATTAAAAATGCATGAGTTAACTAAAGAAAACATTGAGAAAATGAATGCTAGATACAAGCTTGCTGGTGATAAGGGTAGAAAGCATGTTGTGTTTGAACCAGGCGATCTTGTTCGGTTACATCTACGTAAAGATAGGTTTCCTGATTTGCGCAAGTCTAAGTTAATGCCACGAGCTGATGGTCCCTTTAAGGTTTTACCGAAAATTAATGGTAATGCATATAAACTTGAGCTACCTGCAGATTTTGGGGTTAGTCCCACATTTAACATTGCAGATTTGAAACCTTATTTGGGAGAAGATGATGAGCTTCCGTCGAGGACGACTTCAATTCAAGAAGGGAAGGATGATGAGGACATCTCTACTAATGTTACACCCACATCTTCACAAACTACACATACTGGACCAGTTACTAGAGCACGCGCACGTCAACTAAATTATCAGGTACTTCGTTTCTTGCGAATCCTTCTAATGTTCATGAACATATGATGCTGCCTAAATTAGATACTTTTGTTTGTCTTATGAATGAAGGACCTAGCATGGATAATAAGGATGGTCATTGGAGCGGGATTAAGCATGGAGAAGGGGGTGCGCGCGCGGGAAACGACAATGGAGCTTCCAGTGGTGATTTTCGCACTTTGAAGCCACCATAAGGCATGCATGAAGACTTGGACGAAATACACGAGATGCCACTTCATTATTTTCGTCCAAGAGCAATTATAGGTGCTGCGTCACCTTAATATTGGGCTGGGCCCATGTAATTTCGAAATACCACATTATAGGCTGTTTTTAGAGTCCGTATGTGTGGGGAAACCGAGTTAGGGTTGTTTTCGGGCCCCACCTCCAAGGGGTCACGAAAATCCCCTCTGTTCCCCCATATATACAGCCCTTAGGGCGTCGTTTAGACTTGGGTTTTAATTAGATTTAAGTTAGCCATAGCCGCAACTTCGAGCTCTTCGTTTCTGTCATCCGACCAGGCCAAGACCTCATTGGAACCCCAACTTTCGTAATCATTTATCTTATCTTCGCAATATCCAGATTGCAATTCTTAGTTCTTGCTTGTTCTTCGATTGCTTGCAGGAATTAGACCTTCGTGGTCAGGTTGATCGTGCATCCGCGGGATCAATAACCTCTCGGAGTTGGTTTAGCGATCGCTAAGGCGCAACGTCTTCGCACGTTCGTAGTCGGATCGTGAAAGTCGTCTCCACCATAATCGATCTCCACCATCTCATCGAAACATCGGGACACCTTCGCCTCTATCAACTTGACATCGAGCTTGGTGTCGATCATCTTCTCCACGCCATCAATGGCCTCTGTAAATCTGTTTTCGATGTCATTCACCTGTTCAGACATCATTTGTGCAAATTTATCATGTAGCTCCTTGTTTGTCATGTTCTCCCAATCGGGCGCATCCCGCGCCACTTCATCATGTGATCCTGGCATGGTTAGCAGAAATAGAAAACACACAGAAATATGATCCTACTTCTACTAATGGGATGTGGGGTGGTGGAAAGCACAAATCCGTCAAGCCTTTCTTTCGTTCTTACCGATTCTTACCTATCGGCAGGTGGTGATGTACAACCAACGGGTCAAAACTCTCAGAGATGTGGTAGAGCGATGGCCAGGAGGTGTCAAAACGCACGATGTAGAATATATGTGGAGCTGTAGGAAGGCTGACAAGTATGGTAGCAAAAGCTCAACAGTAATCAAAACAGAGATGCAAAGCTGAATAAACACTCAACGTCGGTACTGTGCTGATCCTAGGCTAGACCGTACTAGAGACGCGAGCCTAAAACACCAACGAAAGCACGGCGCGGCACGTAAACAACTCAGAAGCACACTCCGATTTTTTTTTTGGAAATCACCCCCTTCTACTTACGACAAAGAGTGGTGAAATCCGACTCTAATCTACTCAAAACTAATTTTGCTACGGAGAGATCTCAAACCGAACGGGTGATGGAACTCAACTCGGATTGGTAGGTCGTGGTGGTGTATATGGACTCGGGTTGGCGGAACGTGGTGGTGTTTCTGGACTCGGATTGGTGGCAGCGGACAGATGGAACTAGTGCGGCGGCGGCGTGACAAACTGTGATCAGAACTCGAAACTCTAAGGAACTAGACGCTAAGATTAGCAACTCGACACAACGATGCAACCGCAAATTCAACAAAGCAAACTACTGTAAAGAAAACTGGACAAAGGCTAGGACTGTCGTGGGACGTGATGATCTAACCCTAATTTTTTTTGGCTTTTTCGTGGACTATAGGTATGAAGAACAGAACCAATCTAGACTACGAAAAACGGGTAAATCTCACCGATCAACCTGGAAATCTGATACCAATTGATAGAGGCGAAGGTGTCCCGATGTTTCGAGGAGATGATGGAGCTCGATTATGGTGGAGTAGACTTTCACGACCCGACTACGAACGTGCGAAGACGTTGCGCCTTAGCAATCGCTAAACCAACTCCGAGAGGTTATTGATCCCGCGGATGCACGATCAACCTGACCACGAAGGTCTAATTCCTGCAAGCAATCGACAAGAACGAGCAAGAACTAAGAATTGCAATCTGGATATTGTGAATATAAGATGAATGATTAACAGAAGTTGGGGTTCCAATGCGGTCTTGGCCTGGTCGGATGACACAAACGAAGAGCTCGAAGTTGCGGCTATGGCTAACTTAAATCTAATTAAAAGCCAAGTCTAAACGACGCCCTAAGGGCTGTATATATGGGGGCATAGAGGGGAATTTCGTGACCCCTTGGAGGTGGGGTCCGAAAACAACCCTAACTCGGTTTCCCCACACATACGGACTCTAAAAACAGCCTATAAAAAACAGCCTATAAAGTAGTATTTCGAAATTACATGGGCCCAGCCCAATATTAAGGTGACGCAGCACCTATAATTTCCCTTGGACGAAAATAATGAAGTGACATCTCGTGTATTTCGTCCAAGACTTCATGTGCGCGTTATCCACTAGAAGCTCCATTGTCCTTTCCCGCGCGCGTTCTTCTCCATGCTTGATCCCGCTCCAATGACCATCCTTCTTGTCCATGCTAGGTCCTTCATTCATAAGCAAAACAAAAGTATCTAACTTAGGCAGCATCATATGTTCATGAACAATAGGAGGATTCGCAAGAAACGAAAGTACCTGATAATTTAGTTGACGTGTGCGTGCTCTAGTAACTGGTCCAATATGTGTAGTTGGTGAGGATATGGGTGTAACATTAGTAGGGATGTCCTCTTTACTCGTCAATTGGCATCGTCCGTGGGGAAGACACAGGTTGGATCAACAATCTCGGCGGTCCCTTCACCAGCAATCAGCGACTCGACGACCGCCCCAGCATCCGGCATCTCCTCGACTCGAGCAGAATCAAATCTGTTCGAGTCCCTCGGCTTCATCGCGCACCTCCCCATCTAGCGATCAGCTTTCGCTGACTTCCGCGCAGGCGCAGATCTGACCTTCGAGATGCTCAAGATCCACGTCAAGCACTGGGGCACACTTCGCCTCACAGACGATGCTCGGGCACTCAGAACAGCCACAGCGCACAAGACAACGTCAGCCAAAAAAGCAACCCCTACCCACCCCACGACTCCGCGAGTCCTTCAGGCCACCCACCTCAGCCCTATCCACGGCATTGCTCTTGACTGCGTGAGAACGGCACTCGCATGGCAAAAGAAGATAGGCAAAAGGACTAAGTTGGTGACTCGGATGCCGTTCCAGGTATTCATGGCAGACATCCACGAGCCGACTTCAGATGACAAGGACGGAGAAGACGCCCCGAACAGTCACAGGGAAGCACGCTCAAACAACAGAAACATTGATTCTAGCAACGCTGGCCAGACCACAGTCACCCTCGGCGAACCGGGAACGAAAGCAGCAGGCGCCAGGACTCAGAAGCCGCAAGACAGGATGAGCCCACTGAAACAATTTACCTATCGAAAGAAGCAATCTCCAGAGTAAAAGATGCGGTAAGACGCGGTAAACTCCTCTTAGAAAGCGCAACTCGCGACGAGCTTAGAGCTTACAACAAACTAGCAAGCGATGTCGCCAAGAAAACAAGACGGTTACGTCTCAAACTAGAAAATCAAAGAAGAACGGGGAGCTACTCGAGAACCACTCGTAAAGCATCACCCGAGCACTCGAGTGACCTATTCGATCACATCTCTCCCTCTCGACACAAATCCAGATTCAGCAAGCTGCGGCGCACGGACAAGAAAAAAATCGCCCGCAAATTGGATGACGACTTCAGGATAGAAGACGATGACGAGCAAGAAAAGCAACTCACACCAGCTGAAGCCCTAGTTACAGCTCAAGCATGCCTCCATCGCGCTCGAAGCAGCGAAAAAGACAATGCAGAGTGCAACACGGCGCGAGCACTCAAGGTAATGAGCGAAGCCATCGCCGCTTCAACACTCAAAAAGTTGAACACAAGACGAACACCCCGCGAGCAGACACTAGACATGGACTCCAGCTCGCCCGACGACGACGATGACAACAACGACGACCTGCGCAGGCACCACGACAAAAGCAGATACCGAGACAGGGACGCCTGCAACAACCGACGCAACGGCAATCGGCGACGGGTCGCACGGGACGATATCACACAAAACAAAATCAACCGAGGAAGACACAGACGCGCACCTCACGAAGAGTACTCGGACGAGCATGCATCTGACGAAGATCTCGAACCTTGTGGAGCCCTATGTTTCGCTCGAGACATATGCGAGACGCCCATGCCCAGAGGTTTCAAGCTAAACTCCACGACCCACAAGTACGATGGATTAGAAGAACCAGAAGCATGACTCGATGACTACCTCACCGCCGTCAAGTTCCAGCGAAGAACCAAGACTACAACAATGCAGTACGTGCAGCTCATGCTTAAAGGCTCGACACGGCACTGGCTAATAAACCTACAACGGTGCTCCATCAGCTCGTGGAAACAGTTTCACGACACCTTCATCAAGAATTTCAATTCAACCAATAAGCGGCCGGCCTCACTCGAGGAACTGAGAGCTTGCAGACATGGAACCAGAGAATCCTTAAGGGCATACATCCAATGATGGACCATACTCAAAAACTCAACCGAGGACATATCAGATGAAAGCGCAATCGACGCGTTTAGAAGAGGCCTACGACGCATTAACTTCAAAGAGCAACTCGGGCAGCTCAAAGTCCGAACACTCGCGCAGTTACTAGAACATGCCAACAACTGGGCCGACGAAGAGGACTCCGTGCGCAACGAATCGGACGCCCCGACGACTCACAAAGATCGCGACTATGAATACTACGACGGAGATAGAGGTTTCGACGGAAGAAGGAAAAGGCCCAGACGCAACTTTTACGACGACAGAGGACCCGGAATGGTCGCGGCCGGCTTCCCAGGCGATAGAGACGGCAGACATTGCGACGACAACAGAACGCAGCGAAGAGACAACCCGGAAGATCCAGCACACGCCCAAAAGCGGGAGTGGAGGCCCAGACAACCACGAGAAGACGCACAGACATCCCAGTCATCCAAAGATCAGCTAGACGGACCATGCACAATACATGGTTTCAGAACCGAGCGCGGAGAAATACGATCAATCCACACCCTCAGGAACTGCAGGCGCTTCGCTCTCAGAAGAAAAGAGCCGGTCCACAGCTCCAACAACGCAACCCCTGGCAAGCGTGGTAGTCAGGCCAACCTCCCACAATGCATCACCCCCACCCGCAGCGCCAGCAAGACAGGTAGCAGCCATCCAGGAGCGGCGCTCATAGCCCGATGAAAAAGAAGAATACCCAGAGGCATACGGTCGCATCTACATGATCCAAGAAGGAAGGTCGTCCAACAGGCGGAAGAAACAAGTCACCAGACAAGTTTTCCTCGCAGTCCCCTCCCACCCGGCTGTACCAGAATACCTCCGCGGGTCCGAGACCGACATCACCTTCTTCAAAGAAGACCACCCGCCAGCCATCCCTCGCCTAGGGCATGCTGCACTAGTGCTCAAAGAAAGAATCGGAAACTACGACATGTCACGGGTCTTTATGGATGACAGCAGCGGAATCAACATCATATTCACCAAGACCCTGGAAGAGATGTTCATCCAAAACTCAGCACTCAAAACTTCAGGAAAGATCTTCCACGGAATTATGCCAGGAAAAGCAGTGTACCCCCTTGGAAAGATAATCGTGGATGTAGTCTTCGGCAACGCAAGCAACTTCCGAAAGGAAACGCTAGACTTCGAAGTAGTCGACTGGAAATCACAGTACCATGCCATCCTCGGTCAGCCGACCTTCGTGTGCTTCATGGCGGTGCCGCACTACGCATACCTCAAGCTAAAAATGCCAGGCCCAAGAGGAGTCTTCACAGTCAACAGTAGCTTCGTCAGATCTGATCGCTGCGACAGAGAATTCAACAAGATATCACAAACCTTTGGAACACAACACACCCGAGGAGTTGACGAGAAGGAAGAATCACTCGGGTAAAAGACAAGGCACCAGTCGAGGACTCGAAGAACCGGCACCTCACGATGAGACCTCAAGCTATCCCAGCAGCAGCTTTACATTCCTAGGGTTATCCATCCATCGATCCAAATAAAGGGTCGTTTCATCACAGCCCACTCATGTAAGAACGCAAGGGAAAGATTCTAAATATTCTCCCAACAGTATCTTACACAAGAAATAATATTTGGCACTCGGGGGCTCGCTCGCAGAAGCCACCCTCCGAGGCGTTATTCTCTCACGCGACTTCATATTTCGCTCTCGGGGGCTCGCTCGCAGCAGCCACCCTCCGAGGCGTTATTCGCTCACGCTACTTCATATTTAGCACTCGGGGGTTCGCTCGCAGCAGCCACCCTCCGACGTGTTATTCGCTCACGCGACATCATATTTGGCACTCGGGGGCTCGCTCGCAGCAGCCACCCTCCGAGGCGTTATTCGCTCATGCGACTTCATATTTGGCACTCGGGGGGCTCGCTCGCAGCAGCCACCGTCCGAGACGTTATTCGCTCACGCGACTTCATATTTGGCACTCGAGGGCTCGCTCGCAGCAGCCACCCTCCGAGGCGTTATTCGCTCACGCGACTTCATATTTGGTACTCGGGGGCTCTCTCGCAGCAGCCACCCTCCGAGGCATTATTCGCTCACGCGACATCATAGTTATCACTCGGGGACTCGCTCGCAGCAGCCACCTTCCGAGGAGTTATTCGCTTACACGACCTCATACTTAGCACTCGAGGGCTCGCTCGCAGCAGCCACCCCCAAGGAAAATGCTACCACGCAGTTCCACAACTGAAGACTACAACTTACAACCTCTAAATATACATTTAGCAAAGGCTTTGATTTCACCTTACGTGCACACCATGATATGGGGTGGCCCGATCTTCTCAGTAAGCGTAGGGTGAATATGAGCGTGATATGAGATAACTTGTATGTAGCCGATGAACTCTCCTCGCTAGATCCCTGTTGCCAATGCGACAGCTCTCTAGCCTTTGGATATTCACAACTTCAAACACTTGTGCAACATAGCCGTCGACCACGGGATGGTAATTTATAATCTACTAATTCCCAATGGAACAACATATCACACATAACTTGCAGTAGCCAAACTTCAGATCGATACGAATTGAAGTTGATGATTCAAGATGAATGCTTAGAAGAAAATCTTTGAACTAGGGTTTATCTAAAACATGGTCTAACCCTAATAGCGCTTCCGTTCGGACCACGAAGAAACATGCGGCTCCCACATTGGTTCCCGGGCTCTGGTCGTTAAAGCTTTCCGGCAAGGGTTCTATTGTCCTACCGCCTTGAACGACGCCGTGGAGCTTGTCAACACCTGCGACGCCTGCCAATTCCACGCCAACGTTGTTCTTCAACCAACACAAGCTCTCCAAATCATCCCTCTGGCATGGCCCTTTGCGGTCTGCGGATTGTACATCTTGGGCCCATTCCCCCGAGCTATCGGAGGTTTTGAGTTCCTCTACATCTCCATCGACAAAATCACCAAGTGGCCAAAATTTGAGCCAGTCCGCAAGATCACGACGCAATCCGCCATCAAGTTTATCATAAGCCTGGTGTGTTGTTTCGGTGTTATTAACCGGATCATCGCCGACAACGGCACCCAATTCGAAAGTCAAGCCTTCCTCGAGTACTGCGAGTAAATGGGCACCGCAGTGTGTTTCGCTTCAGTGGCTCATCCGAGGAGCAATGGCCAGGCAGAAAGTGACAATTCGAAAGTCCTCCGAGGTGTCCGTACCCCGTACCTTCAAGTGGCTCAAAAAGTGTGGAAAGCGGTGGGTGGATAAACTCCCAGTTGTTCTATGGTCCATTAGGACCACACCCAATCGAGCCACAAATGAGACGCGCTTCACTCTCATTTACGGAGCGGAGGTGGTGCTCCCCGCAGAACTGAGATACGAATCTCCTCGAGTTCGCGCCTTCGATGAAGCCGAACAACACCAACTCTGACAAGGAGATGTCGTCGTTCCTGAGGAAGTACGTACTCAGGCTGCTGCACGCGCCGGACGGTACCTGCAAGGACTATGCCGCTATCACAGCCTCCACGTGCGCTCCTAAGAACTTGAGGTAGGCGATGATATGGGCATGCCGGAGGACGAGAAGCTGGAATAGTCCCAGGTACCGGACGTTTGTTGGATGTCGGACGTCCGACCTCGTAGATGTGGGCACGAGCAGCTTCAGCATCATCATGTCAGGAGACCTCCGCATCGCGCGACGGAAGTCCGACGATCATCGGACGTCCGACGACTGGACGCCCGACCCATACCGGAATTAGGGTACCTCGAGGACAAAAGGGTTTGGCGTTATAAAGACCGGAAATCCGATGCCAACCGGACATCCGATGGTCCCGACGGACGTCCGATGCAGACCGGACATCCGACACTGCCTGCGCGCTGATTTTAGGGTTGCGGCCCATGTATCCCTATTTTTATTCCATAGCTTATAGATACAGAACCCCCTACGATTTTTAGGGTTAGCTTAGGTCAGAATTAGAGTTTGAGAACTACTGAGTTGTTTCTCTTGTTGAAGCCTCTCTCCGGGGTTGGCGATGCCGTTTATCCAATAAAGATTGCCGCAGAAGTTCTTGTGTTCATCAAGGATTGTCGTGTTTTGGTTTGAGGCGTGGTGCTCTCCATCACGTTGCTTCCTGGATTTGTTCCTCTTCTTCAGGTTGCGTTCATCGCGTGATTAGAATGATTTATATCCGGGTTGCTCGCTGTGAAAGATCGGGAAAAAATCAAGAGGATCACCCCGGTGTTCGTATCATCAGGTGTGTCCACTCTTTATCATGTGGTATCAGATTTTCGGGTTCATCACGTCGAGGTTGTGTTGATCGATCGCATCTAGATCGGAGTTATTGGGAGGAGTTTGCTTGGAGGCTTTCTCGTGCAGATTGATTTGCTTGGAGGATTTCTCGTGCAGATTGATTTGCATGGAGGAGATTGTGCATAGAGGCTGCAGATTGTTGTTGTGTATATGAAGATTTGTTTCCATTAGATAGGTTTGCGAGGAAGTGGCTAGAGGTTGAAGAAAAGAAATCCCATAGTTGGATTTGGCTGTCAGGAGTCCCGAAATTGTTATAGATGCAGAATCCGCGTCGGTGCTCTAAATAAGGCGTGTAAGCACAGGTTGGAAAGGACGTCTCATGTGCTTTCAAAATTGTATACGCACAACCCCCGATTCGCAGTGGTCCAGCGGGAAACGTAAAAACAATTTTGCGGTTGATGTGAGTTGTTTCTCTCAAGTTACAGATGACGAGTGCATCAAGGGAAGATTGCGTTGCTGCACAAGGTACGAATATGGATGCAGTTTGTTTGGGCACATATGCAATTCCCAAGTTTGATGGCACAACAGATGTTGAGGTATATCTTCGTTGGGAATTGGACATGCAAAGAGTGTTACGCCTGAATTCGTTTACCGATATTGAGCAAGTCACATTAGCATCTTCTGCGTTCCATGATGGTGCTTTGGATTGCTGGGAAACAATTGTGCGTACCAGAATAGTGATGGGACAGCCAGCTATTGTTACTTGGCGCGCTATGAGGGATGCGACAGGTGCTCGTTTTATTCCACGAGATTATATTAATACCTTACGTGATAAATTTCCGACATTGCAGCAAGGAAGTTCGTCTGTGGATGACTACTTTAAGGAGATGACGCTTATTTTGCGGCGTACTTTGGTGCGTGAAGAGCCAGAGCAAACAATGCAACATTTTCTCTCAGGTCTGAATGATAACATCCAACGTATGGTTCGGCTTTCTCCATGTAGTGACATGACAGATTTGTTAGATCGAGCACGTCAGGAAGAATTGCAAGTGGCCAAGGATGTTGTGGATGATGTTGTACCATTGATTGGGCTGAATGTGCATCTCAAGAGAGTACATGGTGATACTTGTATGCCAGTGGATAGATGTCAGCGATGGAATTTATTTCAGGCGCAGTGTATGATCAAAGGAAAAGCATGCAAGTTGATGATTGATGGTGGTAGCTGTACAAATAGCATTAGCAAGGCGATGGTGGCAGCATTGGGTTTGTCCACATGGCGTATTCCTGAACCGAAGAATCTCGAGTGGTTGAATAGCTGCGGTATGCTGAAGGTTACTCATAAGGCGCTTGTGCCATTTACAGTTGGTGACTATGTTGATGAGATTGAGTGCGATGTGTTGCCATTGGAGGTGTGTGGGGTATTACATGGGCGTCCATGGCATTATAATCTCAATGCTATACATGCGGGTCGAGCAAATACATATTCTTTTAAGCATGATGGCGAACAACGGATTTTGAAGCCTATGGGAGATGATCATATCAAGTCCGATGTGGTGCTTGTGTTTCGCAATGAGAAGTTGCACAAGGCTAAACCACAACCAATTTTAGCTAAGTTGCAGCCTGAGGAGCATGATGCTAGGAGTGTCAGTACTGAAACTAATTCAGCCATGCCTGCAGATGACAAGCCAGTTGTACTTGTTGGTGACAAGCCGGTTGAAGTCAAGCCTCTTCGTGATGAAAGGAAGGAAATTGCAGCATGTGATACACCTTTAGTTTGTGTTGACAAAGGTGTTCAGACTGATGACAGTGGTGTTGTTCGTGACTCGGTGCATATGGCGACGAGGTTCGATGACCGCAGTTTTTTTCAAACACCTCTGAGACATTTTGTTGGAGTAGTCGTGTGATGAGGACATCCCTACTAATGTTACACCCATACCCTCACCAACTACACATACTGGACCAGTTACTAGAGCACGTGCACGTCAACTAAATTATCAGGTACTTTCGTTTCTTGCGAATCCTTCTATTGTTCATGAACATATGATGCTGCCTAAATTAGATACTTTTGTTTTGCTTATGAATGAAGGACCTAGCATGGACACGAAGGATGGTCATTGGAGCGGGATCAAGAATGGAGAAGAAAGTGCGCGCGGGGGAAAGTACAGTGGAGTTTCCAGTGGGGATTTTCGCACGTTGAAGCCACCATAAGGCATGCATGAATGCTTGGACGGAATACACGAGATGCCACTTCATTATTGTCGTCCAAGAGCAATTATAGGTGCTGCGTCACCTTAATATTGGGCTGGGCCCATGTAATTTCGAAATACCACATTATAGGCTGTTTTTAGAGTCCGTATGTGTGGGGAAACCGAGTTAGGGTTGTTTTCGGACCCCACCTCCAAGGGGTCACGAAAATCCCCTCTGTTCCCCCATATATACAGCCCTTAGGGCGTCGTTTAGACTGGGGTTTTAATTAGATATAAGTTAGCCATAGCCGCAACTTCGAGCTCTTCGTTTGTGTCATCCGACCAGGCCAAGACCTCATTGGAACCCCAACTTTCGTAATCATTCATCTTATATTCGCAATATCCAGATTGCAATTCTTAGTTCTTGCTTGTTCTTCGATTGCTTGCAGGAATTAGACCTTCGTGGTCAGGTTGATCGTGCATCCGCGGGATCAATAACCTCTCGGAGTTGGTTTAGCGATCGCTAAGGCGCAACGTCTTCGCACGTTCGTAGTCGGATCGTGAAAGTTGCCTCCACCATAATCGATCTCCACCATCTCATCGAAACATCGGGACACCTTCGCCTCTATCAAGTGGTATCAGATTTCCAGGTTGCTCAGTGAGATTTACCAGTTTTCATAGTCTAGATTGGTTCTGTTCTTCATACCTACAGTCCAAGAAAAAGCCAGAAAAAAAAAAAGTCTGGCACGCTTTTCAGAGCAGTTTTTAGGCCAAAATTTTCAGGGGTAAAAAAATTTCGTGCCCATACGTTCCTTAGGTCCAGAAACTCGTTTTGAGACGTTCGCCACCATAGTGATCTTTCGCACTTTTTCAGCCCCCGCAGTCCCGCATCGCCAAAAAAAAAAAAAAAAAAAAAAAAGAGAGAGAAAAAAAAATTCAGAGTGTGCTTCACAGTTGTTACGTGCCGCGCCGTGCTTTCGTTGGTGTTTTAGGCTCGCGTCTCTAGTACGGTCTAGCCTAGGATCAGCACAGTACCGACGTTGAGTGTTTATTCAGCTTTGTATCTCTGTTTTGATTACTGTTGAGTTTTTCCTACCATACTTGTCAGCCTTCCTACAGCTCCACATATATTCTACATCGTGCGTTTTGACACCTCCTGGCCATCGCTCTACCATATCTCTGAGAGTTTTGACCCGTTGGTTGTACATCACCACCTGCTGCTAGGTAAGAATCGGTAAGAACGTAAGAAAAGCTTGACGGATTTGTGCTTTCCACCACCCCACATCCATCCCATTAGTAGAAGTAGGATCATATTCCTGTGTGTTTTCTATTTCTGCTAACCATGCCAGGATCACATGATGAAGTGGCGCGGGATGCACCCGATTGGGAGAACATGACAAACAAGGAGTTACATGATAAATTTGCACGTATGATGTCTCAACAGGTGCAGGACATCGAGACCAGATTTACAGAGGCGATTGATGGCGTGGAGAAAATGATCGACACCAAGCTCGACGCCAAGTTTACTGAGTTGATCGCACGCCTACCTTCAGCACAGCCACAGCCACCGCCACTACCACGTGCACGACGTATTCTGTTTCCGCGAGGACAAGCTGCTGGTATTGGTGCTCCTCCTACTGCTGCAGTTGCTGCTACTGCTGCTGCTGCTGCTTCTGACGTCGCCCAGGACGACAACTACGAGGGTGATTACGAGGAGGAGGTGGAACAGGAAGCGGCCTATGAGCAGCCAGCTGGACGTCCACGTCCCAACATTCGCCACGGTCGACACCAACCACCCCCTCAGGTACGCGATGATGAACATGTGCCTAAACTTAAATTGAATCTTAAGCCGTTTGAGGGTAGATATATTCCTGATGCTTATCTTACTTGGGAGTTAGAAACTAAACAACGTTTTACATGTTTACAATATCCTGAGAATAGACGTGTTACTGCTGCTGTTTGTGAATTCACGGGCTTTGCATCTATTTGGTGGTCTGAACATTGTAGATTGCATGCTAATAATATTCCAACTACTTGGGCTGCTTTAAAAGATGCTATGCGTACTCGCTGGGTTCCTCCTTATTATCAACGTGAATTGTTACAAAAATTACAGCGTCTGAGACAAGGAAAAAATTCTGTAGAGGAATATTATCAAGAATTACAAACTGGATTGATTAGATGTGGCCTAGTAGAGGATAATGAAGCTATGCTTGCACGTTTTATGGGTGGCTTCAACAGGGAGATACAAACTATTCTAGAATACAAGGACTTTGCTACTATCACTCGTTTGTTTCATCTTGCTTGTAAAGCTGAACGTGAAGTGCAGGATCGACAGGCCGCTACGAGACCTAACTTTTCTGCAGGACGAAATACATCATGGACATCGCGTGGAGCTTCTACATCCACACGTCCTGCTGCGCCACCATCTACTTTAGCCGCTCATTCTTACAGGGAGCCACCAAAACAGCCAGCGCCACCATTCAAGGGTGCACAGAGTGGTCCAGTGGCGAGTTCTTCTTCCTCCATGGCGTCCACAGGGCAAGCACGAGATCGTGATATTAAATGTCGCAGGTGCCAAGGTGGAGGTCACTTCGCAAAAGACTGTCCCTCCAAGCGTGTGATGACTATTACGGCGGATGGTGGGTATGAGTCAGCGAGTGACTATGATGAGGAGACTCTAGTTCTCATTGCTCATGAGGAACAGGGTGCCCATGATGATGCTCATGATATAGTGATGAGGACATCCCTACTAATGTTACACCCATACCCTCACCAACTACACATACTGGACCAGTTACTAGAGCACGTGCACGTCAACTAAATTATCAGGTACTTTCGTTTCTTGCGAATCCTTCTATTGTTCATGAACATATGATGCTGCCTAAATTAGATACTTTTGTTTTGCTTATGAATGAAGGACCTAGCATGGACACGAAGGATGGTCATTGGAGCGGGATCAAGAATGGAGAAGAAGGTGTGCGCGGGGGAAAGTACAGTGGAGTTTCCAGTGGGGATTTTCGCACGTTGAAGCCACCATAAGGCATGCATGAAGGCTTGGACGGGATACACGAGATGCCACTTCATTATTTTCGTCCAAGAGCAATTATAGGTGCTGCGTCACCTTAATATTGGGCTGGGCCCATGTAATTTCGAAATACCACATTATAGGCTGTTTTTAGAGTCCGTATGTGTGGGGAAACCGAGTTAGGGTTGTTTTCGGACCCCACCTCCAAGGGGTCACGAAAATCCCCTCTGTTCCCCCATATATACAGCCCTTAGGGCGTCGTTTAGACTTGGGTTTTAATTAGATATAAGTTAGCCATAGCCGCAACTTCGAGCTCTCCGTTTGTGTCATCCGACCAGGCCAAGACCTCATTGGAACCCCAACTTTCGTAATCATTCATCTTATATTCGCAATATCCAGATTGCAATTCTTAGTTCTTGCTTGTTCTTCGATTGCTTGCAGGAATTAGACCTTCGTGGTCAGGTTGATCGTGCATCCGCGGGATCAATAACCTCTCGGAGTTGGTTTAGCGATCGCTAAGGCGCAACGTCTTCGCACGTTCGTAGTCGGATCGTGAAAGTTGCCTCCACCATAATCGATCTCCACCATCTCATCGAAACATCGGGACACCTTCGCCTCTATCAAGTGGTATCAGATTTCCAGGTTGCTCGGTGAGATTTACCAGTTTTCATAGTCTAGATTGGTTCTGTTCTTCATACCTACAGTCCACGAAAAAGCCAAAAAAAAAATTAGGGTTAGATCATCACGTTCCAAAACAGTCCGAGCCCTTATCCAGTTTTCTTTACAGTAGCTTGCTTTGTTGAATTTACGGTTGCATCGTTGTGTCAAGTTGCTGATCTTAGCGTCTAGTTCCCTTAGAGTTTCGAGTTCTGATCACAGTTTGCCACGTCGCCGCCGCACAGTAGTCATCCTACCACGTTCCGCCAATCCAAGTCCAGATACACCACCACGTTCCGCCAAGCAGAGTCCATATACACCACCACGTCTCACGAGTCCGAGTTGAGTTCCACCATCAGTAAGGATCCTGATCTCTCTGTAGCCAGATTAGTTTTGAGTTGTTAGAGTCGGATTTCACCAAACTTTTTCCGTCCAGAGAAGGGGGGTGATTACCAAAAAAAAAAAAAAGTCTGGCACGCTTTCCAGAGCAGTTTTTAGGCCAAAAATTTCAGGGGTGAAAAAATTTCGTGCCCATACGTTCCTTAGGTCCAGAAACTCATTTTGAGACGTTCGCCACCATAGTGATTTTTTCGCACTTTTTCAGCCACCGCAGTCCCGCATCGCAAAAAAAAAAGCAAAAAAAAAAAAAAAAAAAAGAGAAAAAAAAAATTCAGAGTGTGCTTCTCAGTTGATTACGTGCCGCGCCGTGCTGTCGTTGGTGTTTTTAGGCTCGCGTCTCTAGTACGGTCTAGCCTAGGATCAGCACAGTACCGACGTTGAGTGTTTATTCAACTTTGCATCTCTGTTTTGATTACTGTTGAGCTTTTTGCTACCATATTTGTCAAACCTACCTACAGCTCCACATATATTCTACTTCGTGCGGTTGACACCTCCTGGCCATCGCTCTACCACATCTCTGAGAGTTTTGACCCGTTGGTTGTACATCACCACCTGCTGCTAGGTAAGAATCGGTAAGAACTGAAGAAAAGCTTGACGGATTTGTGCTTTCCACCACCCCACATCCCATTAGTCGAAGTAGGATCATACTTCTGTGTGTTTTCTATTTCTGCTAACCATGCCAGGATCCCATGATGAAGTGGCGCGGGATGCACCTGATTGGGAGAATATGACAAACAAAGCATTACATGATAAATTTGCACAAATGATGTCTGAACAGGTTAATGACATCGAGAACAGATTTACAGAGGCGATTGATGGTGTGGAGAAGATGATCGACACCAAGCTCGACGCCAAGTTTACTGAGTTGCTCGCACGCTTACCTATACAGCCTGCGGCCGCTCCAGCACAGCCACCGCCACCACGACGTGCACGACGTATTCTGTTTCCGGGCGGACAAGCTGCTGGTGCTCCTGCTGCTGCTGCAGTTACTGCTGCTGCTGCCTCTGACGTCGGCCAGGACGACAACTACGAGGGTGATTACGAGGAGGAGGTGGAACAAGAAGCGGCCTATGAACAGCCAGCTGGACGTCCACGTCCCAACATTCGCCACGGTCGACACCAACCACCCCCTCAGGTACGCGATGATGAACATGTGCCTAAACTTAAATTGAATCTTAAGCCGTTTGAGGGTAGATATATTCCTGATGCTTATCTTACTTGGGAGTTAGAAACTGAACAACGCTTTACATGTTTACAATATCCTGAGAATAGACGTGTTACTGCTGCTGTTTGTGAATTCACGGGTTTTGCATCTATTTGGTGGTCTGAACATTGTAGATTGCATGCTAATAATATTCCAGCTACTTGGGCTGCTTTAAAAGATGCTATGCGTACTCGCTGGGTTCCTCCTTATTATCAACGTGAATTGCTACAAAAATTACAGCGTTTGAGACAAGGAAAAAATTCTGTAGAGGAATATTATCAAGAATTACAAACTGGATTGATTAGATGTGGCCTAGTAGAGGATAATGAAGCTATGTTTGCACGTTTTATAGGTGGCTTAAACAGGGAGATACAAACTATTCTAGAATACAAGGACTATGCTACTATTACTCGTTTGTTTCATCTTGCTTGTAAAGCTGAACGTGAAGTGCAGGATCGACAGGCCGCTACGAGACCTAACTTTTCTGCAGGACGAAATACATCATGGACATCGCGTGGACCTTCTACATCCACACGTCCTGCTGCTCCACCCTCTACTTCAGCCGCTCATTCTTACAGGGAGCCACCAAAACAGTCAGCGCCACCATTCAAGGGTGCACAGAGTGGTCCAGCGGTGAGTTCTTCTTCATCCATGGCTTCCACAGGGCAAACACGAGATCGTGATATTAAATGTCGCAGGTGCCAAGGTGGAGGTCACTTCGCAAAAGACTGTCCCTCCAAGCGTGTGATGATTATTACGGCGGATGGTGGGTATGAGTCAGCGAGTGACTATGATGAGGAGACTTTAGTTCTCATTGCTCATGAGGAACAGGGTGCCCATGATGATGCTCATGATATGGAGTATATGGCTCCTGATGATGCAGATAAATATGCTAGTTTGGTTGCTCAACGTGTGTTAAGTGTGCAGGTAACGAAGGCTGAGCAAAACCAGAGGCATAATTTGTTCCACACAAAGGGAGTGGTGAAAGAACGTTCGGTTCGCATCATCATTGACGGAGGGAGTTGCAACAACTTGGCTAGCATGGAGTTGGTGGAGAAGCTATCTCTCACCACAAGACCACACCCCCATCCGTACTATATTCAGTGGTTTAACAATAGTGGTAAGATTAAGGTAACGCGTTCTATTCGTGTGCACTTTAGCATTGCTGCATATGCTGATTATGTTGATTGTGATGTGGTACCCATGCAAGCATGCTCTCTTTTACTTGGTAGACCATGGCAATTTGATAGGAATGTTGTACACCATGGTAGGACAAATCAGTTTACTCTGGTTCATCAGGATAAAAATATTGCTTTACTTCCTATGTCTCCTGAACAAATTGTGAAAGATGATCTTGCTAGAGCTAGTAAAGCTAAACAGGAGAAAAATAAGAGTGAAAATGAGATAGCAGCCAAAGAATTTGAGCAACAACATAAGACTAATAGCAAATCTTCTTCTGCTGTGTCTAATGAAATTAAATTGACTAGTCCAACTTTGCTTGCTACTAAAGTTGATATTTCAGATTTGGATGTTAGTCAATATGTGTGCTATGCTTTTGTGTGCAAAGAAGCTTTGTTTTCATTTGAGGAATTGCCTCCTTCTTTGCCTCCTGTTGTCACTGACCTTTTGCAGGAGTTTATTGACGTCTTTCCACAAGACGTACCACCGGGATTACCACCTATTCGGGGGATTGAGCATCAGATTGACTTAATTCCCGGTGCTTCACTGCCCAACCGTGCGCCATACCGTACCAATCCGGAGGAGACAAAGGAGATTCAGCGTCAAGTACAAGAGCTACTCGACAAAGGTTACATACGTGAATCCCTTAGTCCTTGTGCTGTTCCTGTTATATTAGTGCCTAAAAAGGATGGAACATGGCGTATGTGTGTTGATTGTCGAGCCATTAATAATATTACTATTCGTTATCGTCATCCTATTCCTAGGTTAGATGATATGCTTGATGAATTAAGTGGCTCTACCATGTTTTCCAAAGTTGATTTGCGTAGTGGATACCATCAAATTCGCATGAAATTAGGAGATGAATGGAAAACGGCATTTAAAACTAAGTTTGGATTATATGAGTGGTTAGTCATGCCTTTTGGGTTAACTAATGCACCTAGCACTTTCATGAGATTAATGAACGAGGTTTTACGTGCTTTCATTGGACGATTTGTGGTATTCTATTTTGATGATATACTGATTTATAGCAAATCTTTGGAGGAACATTTGGATCATTTACGTGTTGTTTTTATTGCTCTACGTAATGCACGTTTGTTTGGTAACCTTGGGAAGTGCACCTTTTGCACCGACCGAGTATCGTTTCTTGGCTATGTTGTTACTCCGCAGGGAATTGAAGTTGATAAAGCCAAGATCGAGGCGATTGAGAGTTGGCCGCAGCCCAAAACGGTCACACAAGTGAGGAGTTTTCTTGGCCTCGCTGGATTCTATAGGCGTTTTGTGAGAGATTTCAGCACCATTGCTGCACCTCTCAATGAGCTTACACGCAAGGATGTGCCTTTTACTTGGGGTACCGCACAGGAAGAAGCCTTCACCGTATTGAAAGATAAGTTAACACATGCTCCTTTGCTCCAACTTCCTGATTTTAATAAGACTTTTGAGCTTGAATGCGATGCTAGTGGGATTGGTTTGGGAGGTGTGTTATTACAAGATGCTAAACCTGTTGCTTACTTTTCTGAAAAATTGAGTGGGCCTAGTCTGAACTATTCTACTTATGATAAGGAATTATATGCTCTTGTTCGGACATTAGAAACTTGGCAACATTATTTATGGCCCAAAGAATTTGTTATACATTCTGATCATGAATCTTTGAAACACATAAGAAGTCAAGCAAAACTTAATCGTAGACATGCTAAGTGGGTTGAATTTATTGAGACTTTCCCTTATGTCATTAAACACAAGAAGGGGAAAGATAATATTATTGCTGATGCTTTGTCTCGTCGTTATACTATGCTTTCACAACTTGACTTCAAGATTTTCGGTTTAGAGACAATCAAAGATCAATACGTAAATGATGCGGAATTTAAAGATGTATTGCAGAATTGTAGAGAGGGTAGAACATGGAACAAGTTTGTGCTTAATGATGGATTTGTGTTCCGTTCTAACAAGCTATGCATTCCAGCTAGCTCTATTCGTCTTTTGTTGTTGCAGGAGGCGCATGGAGGAGGATTAATGGGACACTTTGGCGTGAAGAAGACGGAGGACGTACTTGCTACACATTTCTTTTGGCCAAAGATGAGACGGGATGTTGAGCGTTTTGTTGCTCGCTGCACTACATGTCAAAAAGCTAAGTCACGACTCAATCCTCATGGTTTATACATGCCTTTACCTGTACCTAGTGTTCCGTGGGAGGACATATCCATGGACTTTGTTTTAGGCTTGCCTCGAACAAAGAATGGGAGGGATAGCATATTTGTTGTCGTGGATAGATTTTCTAAGATGGCACATTTTATACCATGTCATAAAAGCGATGATGCTGCTAATGTTGCTGATTTATTCTTTCGTGAGATTATTCGCTTACATGGTGTGCCCAATACTATTGTCTCAGATCGTGATACTAAGTTTCTTAGCCATTTTTGGAGATGCTTATGGGCTAAGTTGGGGACTAAACTACTTTTTAGTACTACATGTCATCCCCAAACTGATGGACAAACTGAAGTAGTCAATAGGACTTTGTCTACTATGCTTAGGGCTGTTTTAAAAAGTAACTTGAAACTGTGGGAAGAATGTTTACCTCATATTGAATTTGCTTATAATCGTTCAGTGCATTCTACCACTAAAATGTGCCCTTTTGAGATTGTTTATGGTTTTCTACCTCGTGCACCTATTGATTTGCTGCCTCTTCCATCTTCGGAGAAGGTGAATTTTGATGCTAAGCAACGTGCTGAATTGATATTAAAAATGCATGAGTTAACTAAAGAAAACATTGAGCGCATGAATGCTAGATACAAGCTTGCTGGTGATAGGGGTCGAAAGCATGTTGTGTTTGAACCAGGAGATCTTGTTTGGTTACATCTACGTAAAGATAGGTTTCCTGATTTGCGCAAGTCTAAGTTAATGCCACGAGCTGATGGTCCCTTTAAGGTTTTACAGAAAATTAATGATAATGCATATAAACTTGAGCTACCTGCAGATTTTGGGGTTAGTCCCACATTTAACATTGCAGATTTGAAACCTTATTTTGGAGAAGATGATGAGCTTCCGTCGAGGACGACTTCAATTCAAGAAGGGGAGGATGATGAGGACATCCCTACTAATGTTACACCCATACCCTCACCAACTACACATACTGGACCAGTTACTAGAGCACGTGCACGTCAACTAAATTATCAGGTACTTTCGTTTCTTGCGAATCCTTCTATTGTTCATGAACATATGATGCTGCCTAAATTAGATACTTTTGTTTTTCTTATGAATGAAGGACCTAGCATGGACACGAAGGATGGTCATTGGAGCGGGATCAAGAATGGAGAAGAAGGTGCGCGCGGGGGAAAGTACAGTGGAGTTTCCAGTGGGGATTTTCGCACGTTGAAGCCACCATAAGGCATGCATGAAGGCTTGGACGGGATACACGAGATGCCACTTCATTATTTTCGTCCAAGAGCAATTATAGGTGCTGCGTCACCTTAATATTGGGCTGGGCCCATGTAATTTCGAAATACCACATTATAGGCTGTTTTTAGAGTCCGTATGTGTGGGGAAACCGAGTTAGGGTTGTTTTCGGACCCCACCTCCAAGGGGTCACGAAAATCCCCTCTGTTCCCCCATATATACAGCCCTTAGGGCGTCGTTTAGACTTGGGTTTTAATTAGATATAAGTTAGCCATAGCCGCAACTTCGAGCTCTCCGTTTGTGTCATCCGACCAGGCCAAGACCTCATTGGAACCCCAACTTTCGTAATCATTCATCTTATATTCGCAATATCCAGATTGCAATTCTTAGTTCTTGCTTGTTCTTCGATTGCTTGCAGGAATTAGACCTTCGTGGTCAAGTTGATCGTGCATCCGCGGGATCAATAACCTCTCGGAGTTGGTTTAGCGATCGCTAAGGCGCAACGTCTTCGCACGTTCGTAGTCGGATCGTGAAAGTTGCCTCCACCATAATCGATCTCCACCATCTCATCGAAACATCGGGACACCTTCGCCTCTATCATATAGAGTATATGACTCCTGATGATGCAGATAAATATGCTAGTTTGGTTGCTCAACGTGTATTAAGTGTGCAGGTAACGAAGGCCGAGCAAAACCAGAGGCATAATTTGTTCCACACAAAGGGAGTGGTGAAAGAACGTTCGGTTCGCATCATCATTGACGGAGGGAGTTGCAACAACTTGGCTAGCATGGAGTTGGTGGAGAAGCTATCTCTCACCACAAGACCACACCCCCATCCATACTATATTCAGTGGTTTAACAATAGTGGTAAGATTAAGGTAACACGTTCTGTTCGTGTGCACTTTAGCATTGCTGCATATGCTGATTATGTTGATTGTGATGTGGTACCCATGCAAGCATGCTCTCTTTTACTTGGTAGACCATGGCAATTTGATAGGAATGTTGTACACCATGGTAGGACAAATCAGTTTACTCTAGTTCATCAGGATAAAAATATTGCTTTACTTCCTATGTCTCCTGAACAAATTGTGAAAGATGATCTTGCTAGAGCTAGTAAAGCTAAACAGGAGAAAAATAAGAGTGAAAATGAGATAGCAGCTAAAGAATTTGAGCAACAACATAAGACTAATAGCAAATCTTCTTCTGTTGTTTCTAATGAAATTAAATTGACTAGTCCAACTTTGCTTGCTACTAAGGTTGATATTTCGGATTTGGATGTTAGTCAATATGTGTGCTATGCTTTTGTGTGCAAAGAAGCCTTGTTTTCATTTGAGGAATTGCCTCCTTCTTTGCCTCCTGTTGTCACTGACCTTTTGCAGGAGTTTATTGACGTCTTTCCACAAGACGTACCACCGGGATTACCACCTATTCGAGGGATTGAGCATCAGATTGACTTAATTCCCGGTGCTTCGCTGCCCAACCGTGCGCCATACCGTACCAATCCGGAGGAGACGAAGGAGATTCAGCGTCAAGTACAAGAGCTACTCGACAAAGGTTACATACGTGAATCCCTTAGTCCTTGTGCTGTTCCTGTTATATTAGTGCCTAAAAAGGATGGAACATGGCGTATGTGTGTTGATTGTCGAGCCATTAATAATATTACTATTCGTTATCGTCATCCTATTCCTAGGCTAGATGATATGCTTGATGAATTAAGTGGCTCTACCATGTTTTCCAAAGTTGATTTGCGTAGTGGATACCATCAAATTCGCATGAAATTAGGGGATGAATGGAAAACGGCATTTAAAACTAAGTTTGGATTATATGAGTGGTTAGTCATGCCTTTTGGGTTAACTAATGCACCTAGCACTTTTATGAGATTAATGAACGAGGTTTTACGTGCTTTCATTGGACGATTTGTGGTAGTCTATTTTGATGATATACTGATTTATAGCAAATCTTTGGAGGAACATTTGGATCATTTACGTGCTGTTTTTATTGCTCTACGTAATGCACGTTTATTTGGTAACCTTGGGAAGTGCACCTTTTGCACCGACCGAGTGTCGTTTCTTGGCTATGTTGTTACTCCGCAGGGAATTGAAGTTGATCATGCCAAGATCGAGGCAATTGAGAGTTGGCCGCAGCCCAAAACGGTCACACAAGTGAGGAGTTTTCTTGGCCTCGCTGGATTCTATAGGCGTTTTGTGAGAGATTTCAGCACCATTGCTGCACCTCTCAATGAGCTTACACGCAAGGATGTGCCTTTTACTTGGGGTACCGCACAGGAAGAAGCTTTCACGGTATTGAAAGATAAATTAACACATGCTCCTTTGCTCCAACTTCCTGATTTTAATAAGACTTTTGAGCTTGAATGCGATGCTAGTGGGATTGGTTTGGGAGGTGTGTTATTACAAGATGCTAAACCTGTTGCATACTTTTCTGAAAAATTGAGTGGGCCTAGTCTGAACTATTCTACTTATGATAAGGAATTATATGCTCTTGTTCGGACATTAGAAACTTGGCAACATTATTTATGGCCCAAAGAATTTGTTATACATTCTGATCATGAATCTTTGAAACACATAAGAAGTCAAGCAAAACTTAATCGTAGACATGCTAAGTGGGTTGAATTTATTGAGACTTTCCCTTATGTCATTAAACACAAGAAGGGGAAAGATAATATTATTGCTGATGCTTTGTCTCGTCGTTATACTATGCTTTCACAACTTGACTTCAAGATATTCGGTTTAGAGACAATCAAAGAACAATATGTAAATGATGCGGAATTTAAAGATGTATTGCAGAATTGTAGAGAGGGTAGAACATGGAACAAGTTTGTGCTTAATGATGGATTTGTGTTCCGTTCTAACAAGCTATGCATTCCAGCTAGCTCTATTCGTCTTTTGTTGTTGCAGGAGGCGCATGGAGGAGGATTAATGGGACATTTTGGCGTGAAAAAGACGGAGGACGTACTTGCTACACATTTCTTTTGGCCAAAGATGAGACGGGATGTTGAGCGTTTTGTTGCTCGCTGCACTACATGTCAAAAAGCTAAGTCACGACTCAATCCTCATGGTTTATACATGCCTTTACCTGTACCTAGTGTTCCGTGGGAGGACATATCCATGGACTTTGTTTTAGGCTTGCCTCGAACAAAGAAGGGGAGGCATAGCATATTTGTTGTCGTGGATAGATTTTCTAAGATGGCACATTTTATACCATGTCATAAAAGCGATGATGCTGCTAATGTTGCTGATTTATTCTTTGGAGAGATTATTCGTTTACATGGTGTGCCCAATACTATTGTCTCGGATCGTGATACTAAGTTTCTTAGCCATTTTTGGAGATGCTTATGGGCTAAGTTGGGGACTAAACTACTTTTTAGTACTACATGTCATCCCCAAACTGATGGACAAACTGAAGTGGTCAATAGGACATTGTCTACTATGCTTAGGGCTGTTTTAAAAAGTAACTTGAAACTGTGGGAAGAATGTTTACCTCATATTGAATTTTCTTATAATCGTTCAGTGCATTCTACCACTAAAATGTGCCCTTTTGAGATTGTTTATGGTTTTCTACCTCGTGCACCTATTGATTTGCTGCCTCTTCCATCTTCGGAGAAGGTTAATTTTGATGCTAAGCAACGTGCTGAATTGATATTAAAAATGCATGAGTTAACTAAAGAAAACATTGAGCGCATGAATGCTAGATACAAGCTTGCTGGTGATAGGGGTCGAAAGCATGTTGTGTTGGAACCAGGAGATCTTGTTTGGTTACATCTACGTAAAGATAGGTTTCCTGATTTGCGCAAGTCTAAGTTAATGCCACGAGCTGATGGTCCCTTTAAGGTTTTACAGAAAATTAATGATAATGCATATAAACTTGAGCTACCTGCAGATTTTGGGGTTAGTCCCACATTTAACATTGCAGATTTGAAACCTTATTTGGGAGAAGATGATGAGCTTCCGTCGAGGACGACTTCAATTCAAGAAGGGGAGGATGATGAGGACATCCCTACTAATGTTACACCCATACCCTCACCAACTACACATACTGGACCAGTTACTAGAGCACGTGCACGTCAACTAAATTATCAGGTACTTTCGTTTCTTGCGAATCCTTCTATTGTTCATGAACATATGATGCTGCCTAAATTAGATACTTTTGTTTTGCTTATGAATGAAGGACCTAGCATGGACACGAAGGATGGTCATTGGAGCGGGATCAAGAATGGAGAAGAAGGTGCGCGCGGGGGAAAGTACAGTGGAGTTTCCAGTGGGGATTTTCGCACGTTGAAGCCACCATAAGGCATGCATGAAGGCTTGGACGGAATACACGAGATGCCACTTCATTATTTTCGTCCAAGAGCAATTATAGGTGCTGCGTCACCTTAATATTGGGCTGGGCCCATGTAATTTCGAAATACCACATTATAGGCTGTTTTTAGAGTCCGTATGTGTGGGGAAACCGAGTTAGGGTTGTTTTCGGACCCCACCTCCAAGGGGTCACGAAAATCCCCTCTGTTCCCCCATATATACAGCCCTTAGGGCGTCGTTTAGACTTGGGTTTTAATTAGATATAAGTTAGCCATAGCCGCAACTTCGAGCTCTTCGTTTGTGTCATCCGACCAGGCCAAGACCTCATTGGAACCCCAACTTTCGTAATCATTCATCTTATATTCGCAATATCCAGATTGCAATTCTTAGTTCTTGCTTGTTCTTCGATTGCTTGCAGGAATTAGACCTTCGTGGTCAGGTTGATCGTGCATCCGCGGGATCAATAACCTCTCGGAGTTGGTTTAGCGATCGCTAAGGCGCAACGTCTTCGCACGTTCGTAGTCGGATCGTGAAAGTTGCCTCCACCATAATCGATCTCCACCATCTCATCGAAACATCGGGACACCTTCGCCTCTATCACTACACATACTGGACCAGTTACTAGAGCACGCGCACGTCAACTAAATTATCAGGTACTTTCGTTTCTTGCGAATCCTTCTAATGTTCAGGAACATATGATGCTGCCTAAATTAGATACTTTTGTTTTTCTTATGAATGAAGGACCTAGCATGGATAAGAAGGATGGTCATTGGAGCGGGATCAAGCATGGAGAAGGAGGTGTGCGCGCGGGAAAGGACAATGGAGCTTCCAGTGGTGATTTTCGCACTTTGAGGCCACCATAAGGCGTGCATGAAGACTTGGACGAGAGACACAAGACGCCACATTAATATTTTCGTCCAAGGGTTATTATAGGTGCTGCGTCACCTTATTATTGGGCCAGGCCCATGTAATTTCGAAATACACTTAATAGGCTATTTTTTTAGAGTCCGTATGTGTGGGGGAAACCGAGTTAGGGTTGTTTTCGGACCCCTCCTCCAAGGGGCCACGAAATTCCCCTCTGTTCCCCCATATATACAGCCCTTAGGGCGTCGTTTAGACTTGGGTTTTAATTAGATTTAAGTTAGCCATAGCCGCAAATTCGAGCTCTTCGTTTGTGTCATCCGACCAGGCCAAGACCTCATTGGAACCCCAACTTTCGTAATCATTCATCTTATATTCGCAATATCCAGATTGCAATTCTTAGTTCTTGCTTGTTCTTCGATTGCTTGCAGGAGTTAGACCTTCGTGGTCAGGTTGATCGTGCATCCGCGGGATCAATAACCTCTCAGAGTTGGTTTAGCGATCGCTAAGGCGCAACGTCTTCGCACGTTCGTAGTCGGATCGTGAAAGTCGTCTCCACCATAATCGATCTCCACCATCTCATCGAAACATCGGGACACCTTCGCCTCTATCACCTTCGGAATCCGACTTATCAACAGGCAAGGACTATACATTACTTATGATCCATTCTATTATAACCTGCGGTTTGAATGGTAGTCTAGGTTAGGTTCGATGTTTGATCCTACCACATGTTTACAGCCTCTCTTAATGTCGGGACCCGGAATATGCGTATGTAATTCCAGTCACAACTCAATCACATGGAGAGCCGAGAGCTGTACCCACTTGTCTAAGCAGACAAGGCCAAGCACAGAACACTCTCGGAAAGCATCATACGTTATGACATTCTCGAAAATTGGTTGTGTGATGAAACTACTGGATAGCTCAACACATGTTGCTTTTAAATCAGCAAGGTTCTCATGTGGAGGGGAAAGATCCATACCTTTGTCATTACCTTTTTGTGATGATAGATCAGATATTGGAGTGCTTACGACAATTGATGTGGTTATGGTAGTGCTCATAGTGGTTGAAGGAACAACCTTCACAACTTGTGGTATTTGCACATTCCGCTTGTTCGTCTTCTGGGCAACACGTCTGTCGATTTCCTGTTCAGCTTTACAAGCAAGACGAAACAAACGATCCATAGGATAACACTTTTCATGAATTAGGATATCCAGAATGTCACGGTTTAAACCTTGCCAAAATATGTCCATGAAATATTCTTCACTTTCCTCTAAAAGAGAATGCAAGAATGTAGTTTCTAAAGCATCATAATATTCTGAAACAGTTTTAGTACCTTGTTTTAAATTTTTTAATTTCCTAACCTTGTCACGAGTATAATAAGAGGGAACGAATCTATATCGCATAGCAAATTTGAGATCATTCCAAGTATTAGGTATATAATCAGGATATAAACTACAATATTCATTCCACCAAATAGAAGCAAAATCTTTGAAAGCACTAATTGCAGTTTTTACTTTCTTATGCTCAAGAAAATTATGGGAAACAAATAAATCATTTATTTCAAACTCCCACTCAATGTATAAATCAGGTCTTAGACGTCCATGAAAATGTGGTATAGAAACAATAACCTGATCATGTGCATGCTTATGTGTGTTTACCTTTTGCAGTGACTGTTGTGTAGTTGTAGGTGGTGGCAAATCTCCAACTATAGCTGCCGCCCAAGAAGATCTAACTCTAGAACCTGCCATGATTAGTAGAAAACAAGAAACAAATCACAAGTATATGTCCCTATGAACTACTAGGATGTGGTGGTAAAACGCTCACAGGATAGCAAATATCAATGTCTTACTAGTTCTTACCATGCAGCAGGTGGTGATCGGCAACCAACGGTGTCAAAGAACTCCAAAGATTAAGTAGAGCGATTGCCAGGTGAACGCACGTATACACGATGTAGAAATATGTGGAGCTTGGAAGGCTTTAATATGGTGGCAAAAATATCAGCAATAATCAATTCAGAGATGCAAAATTGAATTAACGCTCAACGACGATACTGTGCTGGTCCTAGTCTAGACCGGACTAGAGACGCGAGCCTAGAACACTAATGTGGTCACGGCGTAGCACAACTAGCAGCAATGAATGATATGAAGTAGCTCTGAATAGCAAGATATAAGTGAAGATCATCAACAGAGCAAAGATAATGGTGAAAATAGGCTCCAAATCAAGATACACCAATATTCTCGCTACAACTTTCCTCTGAAATATATTTGCTAATTTTTTGATATTTTTCCTCCAATAGGGCACTGACTTAAGCTTTCCGACGCAATAAGAATCACTCAATTTAGAGTTCGGATGAGGTGTCAAAAAAATTGAGAATCAGCCCGAAATCTGACAAAAACTGTGTTCGGAAACTTTAGAGGTCAAAAAGTCCGTCTTAGAAGCCGATCTGGACTTTCAAATAACACACTAGCTCCAGAACTATTTAGAAGCGGCTCGGAAATATCTTTAATTTGAGTACTTGTGGAGCCAAAACGGACTTCGGATGACAAAGTTATGCCCGTTTTAGTGGACACTGCTCAAAACTGATTCCGACGAGATTTCAAATACGAGTTCAACTAGAGATAGATCCGAAATTTTTCTTCTTTTTTCTCTTTTTTCCTTTTTTCTTTCTTTTTTCCTTTTTCTTTTCTCTCTCTCTTTTTCAACTCTTTTTCTCTCTTTTTCTATGGTGGATGGTAGAAGTAGGCAGCGGATGGGATGATGGTGCAGCGGCGGCGGTGACTAACGTGAACAGAACTCGAAACTCTAAAGGACTAGATACTAAGACCAGCAACTGAACACGACGATGCAACCGATAATTCAATAAAGCAAAGCACCGAAAAGAAAATTGCGAAGTCTCAAATTGGTTTGGATATGATGATCTAATCCTATTTTTATGGCTTTTTGTGTGGATGATAGGTGATAAAAAAAACAGATCTAATATATGGATGTGGAATTCTCACCGAGCAACCTGAAAATTGATACCACTTGATAGAGGCGGGGTGTCCCGATCTTTCGATGAGATGATAACTACGATTTGATGGAGTCGACTTTGACGATCCGACTACAAACGTGCAACGACGTTGCGCCTTAGCAATCGCTAAACCAATCTCCTGAAGGTTATTGACCACGCCGGAGCACGATCAACCTGACCACGAAGGTCTAGTGCCTGCAAGCAATCGAAGAACAAGCAAGAACTATGATAAAGCAATCTGAATATTGCGAATATGTAGATGAAGTATGAATAAAGTTGGGATTCCAAAAGCGGTCTTGATCTGGTCGTTGGACACAAACCGAGTACACGAAGATGCAGCAATTGGCTAAGCAGTCTTTTTAACTAAAAGAAATCCAAAGAAAAACCCTAGGGGTTGATCTACTTATATATGACTAAAGGGTGGAGGCCAAGGGGGTGGAAGGACGTCCGAAGGAGTCATAAAACTAAACCTAGGTCATACAAGGCACTTGGGCCCATGTGGAGGTGATGCAACACCTATTGAGTTGGACTTTGATTCGGATTCTGCTGCTGGGTCGCACCGTTTTCGCAATATCTCCACGCTCCGAAGGAATTTGAAGGTGAAACCAATTGCGTTGGAAACTAGACGAGATAAGATATCACCAGAAAAAAGAATCACCCAATTTGGAGTTCGTATGTAGAAACGGCGGCTGTTTGAAGTTGGGTATATCTCTGCAGTCCGAATCTGAGTCCATGACGTGAAAGACTTGGTCTCTATCTTCTCTTGGGCCAAAAGTGACGTGAAATAACTTGTTGTACAGCACACAATCATGCCCCTTTGTATTGACTTCATTTCTTGATCAAATATAGAGGAATTAATGGTCATATCCATGATAATTATGTCCTCGTCATCTTCATGCTTGAACATGCTCCAATGCTCATCCTTCTTGTCCATGCTAGGTCCTTCATTTGTCAGCAACAGAAATATATCGACGTTAGGCAGCATCATATTCACATGAACATTAGAAACATTACCAAGAAGCAAAAGTACCTGATAATTTAATTGGTGTGCACGATCTCTAGTAATTGCTCCAGTAGGTATATTAGCAGGGGTTGTGGCTGTAACTATGGTAGTCATGTCCTCATCATCCTCCCCTTCTTGAAAATAAAGCCGTCCCCGGCGTTTCTTAATCTGAAATGTGGCTAACAAAAGAGACAAGGTGTACATGTTGTATATATATATGTCATCTATTCTTACTTCCCTTAGTTTTTTGACATGTAACACATGTATATATGAGTAACTTTCGTATGTCGTGAAATATAAACATATATGATCATCACAATACATAAACGACATGAAAGTATTGCAACTCAGTTTGCATATATAAGTGAAGCTCTTATTCATATCTAAAGATGTACAATGCTCATCATTAAACCATCCCAATACCGGTGAAGAAACATTAATGTTTTTCGAAGGGCATGCTACAACAGGCTTAACTAAGTAGTCATGCAACAAGTCATTCGACGCAGAATCATCACCAAGATTAAAGGTCATATCAAAATGATTATGAATTGGCAGTTTCATAATAGTAACATGATTATCCAAAATAGATGGTGTGCTCAAATCAACAGGTAACTCAAGACATGATGTATTAAAGTCTATTAGGCAAGCAACATCTTCATGTGAAGTTATGACATTCTCGAAAATTGGTTGTGTGATGAAACTACTGGATAGCTCAACACATGTTGCTTTTAAATCAGCAAGGTTCTCATGTGGAGGGGAAAGATCCATACCTTTGTCATTACCTTTTTGTGATGATAGATCAGATATTGGAGTGCTTACGACAATTGATGTGGTTATGGTAGTGCTCATAGTGGTTGAAGGAACAACCTTCACAACTTGTGGTATTTGCACATTCCGCTTGTTCGTCTTCTGGGCAACACGTCTGTCGATTTCCTGTTCAGCTTTACAAGCAAGACGAAACAAACGATCCATAGGATAACACTTTTCATGAATTAGGATATCCAGAATGTCACGGTTTAAACCTTGCCAAAATATGTCCATGAAATATTCTTCACTTTCCTCTAAAAGAGAATGCAAGAATGTAGTTTCTAAAGCATCATAATATTCTGAAACAGTTTTAGTACCTTGTTTTAAATTTTTTAATTTCCTAACCTTGTCACGAGTATAATAAGAGGGAACGAATCTATATCGCATAGCAAATTTGAGATCATTCCAAGTATTAGGTATATAATCAGGATATAAACTACAATATTCATTCCACCAAATAGAAGCAAAATCTTTGAAAGCACTAATTGCAGTTTTTACTTTCTTATGCTCAAGAAAATTATGGGAAACAAATAAATCATTTATTTCAAACTCCCACTCAATGTATAAATCAGGTCTTAGACGTCCATGAAAGTGTGGTATAGAAACAATAACCTGATCATGTGCATGCTTATGTGTGTTTACCTTTTGCAGTGACTGTTGTGTAGTTGTAGGTGGTGGCAAATCTCCAACTATAGCTGCCGCCCAAGAAGATCTAACTCTAGAACCTGCCATGATTAGTAGAAAACAAGAAACAAATCACAAGTATATGTCCCTATGAACTACTAGGATGTGGTGGTAAAACGCTCACAGGATAGCAAATATCAATGTCTTACTAGTTCTTACCATGCAGCAGGTGGTGATCGGCAACCAACGGTGTCAAAGAACTCCAAAGATTAAGTAGAGCGATTGCCAGGTGAACGCACGTATACACGATGTAGAAATATGTGGAGCTTGGAAGGCTTTAATATGGTGGCAAAAATATCAGCAATAATCAATTCAGAGATGCAAAATTGAATTAACACTCAACGACGATACTGTGCTGGTCCTAGTCTAGACCGGACTAGAGACGCGAGCCTAGAACACTAATGTGGTCACGGCGTAGCACAACTAGCAGCAATGAATGATATGAAGTAGCTCTGAATAGCAAGATATAAGTGAAGATCATCAACAGAGCAAAGATAATGGTGAAAATAGGCTCCAAATCAAGATACACCAATATTCTCGCTACAACTTTCCTCTGAAATATATTTGCTAATTTTTTGATATTTTTCCTCCAATAGGGCACTGACTTAAGCTTTCCGACGCAATAAGAATCACTCAATTTAGAGTTCGGATGAGGTGTCAAAAAAATTGAGAATCAGCCCGAAATCTGACAAAAACTGTGTTCGGAAACTTTAGAGGTCAAAAAGTCCATCTTAGAAGCCGATCTGGACTTTCAAATAACACACTAGCTCCAGAACTATTTAGAAGCGGCTCGGAAATATCTTTAATTTGAGTACTCGTGGAGCCAAAACGGACTTCGGATGACAAAGTTATGCCCGTTTTAGTGGACACTGCTCAAAACTGATTCCGACGAGATTTCAAATACGAGTTCAACTAGAGATAGATCCGAAATTTTTCTTCTTTTTTCTCTTTTTTCCTTTTTTCTTTCTTTTTTCCTTTTTCTTTTCTCTCTCTCTTTTTCAACTCTTTTTCTCTCTTTTTCTATGGTGGATGGTAGAAGTAGGCAGCGGATGGGATGATGGTGCAGCGGCGGCGGTGACTAACGTGAACAGAACTCGAAACTCTAAAGGACTAGATACTAAGACCAGCAACTGAACACGACGATGCAACCGATAATTCAATAAAGCAAAGCACCGAAAAGAAAATTGCGAAGTCTCAAATTGGTTTGGATATGATGATCTAATCCTATTTTTATGGCTTTTTGTGTGGATGATAGGTGATAAAAAAAACAGATCTAATATATGGATGTGGAATTCTCACCGAGCAACCTGAAAATTGATACCACTTGATAGAGGCGGGGTGTCCCGATCTTTCGATGAGATGATAACTACGATTTGATGGAGTCGACTTTGACGATCCGACTACAAACGTGCAACGACGTTGCGCCTTAGCAATCGCTAAACCAATCTCCTGAAGGTTATTGACCACGCCGGAGCACGATCAACCTGACCACGAAGGTCTAGTGCCTGCAAGCAATCGAAGAACAAGCAAGAACTATGATAAAGCAATCTGAATATTGCGAATATGTAGATGAAGTATGAATAAAGTTGGGATTCCAAAAGCGGTCTTGATCTGGTCGTTGGACACAAACCGAGTACACGAAGATGCAGCAATTGGCTAAGCAGTCTTTTTAACTAAAAGAAATCCAAAGAAAAACCCTAGGGGTTGATCTACTTATATATGACTAAAGGGTGGAGGCCAAGGGGGTGGAAGGACGTCCCAAGGAGTCCTAAAACTAAACCTAGGTCGTACAAGGCACTTGGGCCCATGTGGAGGTGATGCAACACCTATTGAGTTGGACTTTGATTCGGATTCTGCTGCTGGGTCGCACCGTTTTCGCAATATCTCCACGCTCCGAAGGAATTTGAAGGTGAAACCAATTGCGTTGGAAACTAGACGAGATAAGCTATCACCAGAAAAAAGAATCACCCAATTTGGAGTTCGTATGTAGAAACGGCGGCTGTTTGAAGTTGGGTATATCTCTGCAGTCCGAATCTGAGTCCATGACGTGAAAGACTTGGTCTCTATCTTCTCTTGGGCCAAAAGTGACGTGAAATAACTTGTTGTACATCACACAATCATGCCCCTTTGTATTGACTTCATTTCTTGATCAAATATAGAGGAATTAATGGTCATATCCATGATAATTATGTCCTCGTCATCTTCATGCTTGAACATGCTCCAATGCTCATCCTTCTTGTCCATGCTAGGTCCTTCATTTGTCAGCAACAGAAATATATCGACGTTAGGCAGCATCATATTCACATGAACATTAGAAACATTACCAAGAAGCAAAAGTACCTGATAATTTAATTGGTGTGCACGATCTCTAGTAATTGCTCCAGTAGGTATATTAGCAGGGGTTGTGGCTGTAACTATGGTAGTCATGTCCTCATCATCCTCCCCTTCTTGAAAATAAAGCCGTCCCCGGCGTTTCTTAATCTGAAATGTGGCTAACAAAAGAGACAAGGTGTACATGTTGTATATATATATGTCATCTATTCTTACTTCCCTTAGTTTTTTGACATGTAACACATGTATATATGAGTAACTTTCGTATGTCGTGAAATATAAACATATATGATCATCACAATACATAAACGACATGAAAGTATTGCAACTCAGTTTGCATATATAAGTGAAGCTCTTATTCATATCTAAAGATGTACAATGCTCATCATTAAACCATCCCAATACCGGTGAAGAAACATTAATGTTTTTCGAAGGGCATGCTACAACAGGCTTAACTAAGTAGTCATGCAACAAGTCATTCGACGCAGAATCATCACCAAGATTAAAGGTCATATCAAAATGATTATGAATTGGCAGTTTCATAATAGTAACATGATTATCCAAAATAGATGGTGTGCTCAAATCAACAGGTAACTCAAGACATGATGTATTAAAGTCTATTAGGCAAGCAACATCTTCATGTGAAGTTATGACATTCTCGAAAATTGGTTGTGTGATGAAACTACTGGATAGCTCAACACATGTTGCTTTTAAATCAGCAAGGTTCTCATGTGGAGGGGAAAGATCCATACCTTTGTCATTACCTTTTTGTGATGATAGATCAGATATTGGAGTGCTTACGACAATTGATGTGGTTATGGTAGTGCTCATAGTGGTTGAAGGAACAACCTTCACAACTTGTGGTATTTGCACATTCCGCTTGTTCGTCTTCTGGGCAACACGTCTGTCGATTTCCTGTTCAGCTTTACAAGCAAGACGAAACAAACGATCCATAGGATAACACTTTTCATGAATTAGGATATCCAGAATGTCACGGTTTAAACCTTGCCAAAATATGTCCATGAAATATTCTTCACTTTCCTCTAAAAGAGAATGCAAGAATGTAGTTTCTAAAGCATCATAATATTCTGAAACAGTTTTAGTACCTTGTTTTAAATTTTTTAATTTCCTAACCTTGTCACGAGTATAATAAGAGGTAACGAATCTATATCGCATAGCAAATTTGAGATCATTCCAAGTATTAGGTATATAATCAGGATATAAACTACAATATTCATTCCACCAAATAGAAGCAAAATCTTTGAAAGCACTAATTGCAGTTTTTACTTTCTTATGCTCAAGAAAATTATGGGAAACAAATAAATCATTTATTTCAAACTCCCACTCAATGTATAAATCAGGTCTTAGACGTCCATGAAAATGTGGTATAGAAACAATAACCTGATCATGTGCATGCTTATGTGTGTTTACCTTTTGCAGTGACTGTTGTGTAGTTGTAGGTGGTGGCAAATCTCCAACTATAGCTGCCGCCCAAGAAGATCTAACTCTAGAACCTGCCATGATTAGTAGAAAACAAGAAACAAATCACAAGTATATGTCCCTATGAACTACTAGGATGTGGTGGTAAAACGCTCACAGGATAGCAAATATCAATGTCTTACTAGTTCTTACCATGCAGCAGGTGGTGATCGGCAACCAACGGTGTCAAAGAACTCCAAAGATTAAGTAGAGCGATTGCCAGGTGAACGCACGTATACACGATGTAGAAATATGTGGAGCTTGGAAGGCTTTAATATGGTGGCAAAAATATCAGCAATAATCAATTCAGAGATGCAAAATTGAATTAACGCTCAACGACGATACTGTGCTGGTCCTAGTCTAGACCGGACTAGAGACGCGAGCCTAGAACACTAATGTGGTCACGGCGTAGCACAACTAGCAGCAATGAATGATATGAAGTAGCTCTGAATAGCAAGATATAAGTGAAGATCATCAACAGAGCAAAGATAATGGTGAAAATAGGCTCCAAATCAAGATACACCAATATTCTCGCTACAACTTTCCTCTGAAATATATTTGCTAATTTTTTGATATTTTTCCTCCAATAGGGCACTGACTTAAGCTTTCCGACGCAATAAGAATCACTCAATTTAGAGTTCGGATGAGGTGTCAAAAAAATTGAGAATCAGCCCGAAATCTGACAAAAACTGTGTTCGGAAACTTTAGAGGTCAAAAAGTCCGTCTTAGAAGCCGATCTGGACTTTCAAATAACACACTAGCTCCAGAACTATTTAGAAGCGGCTCGGAAATATCTTTAATTTGAGTACTTGTGGAGCCAAAACGGACTTCGGATGACAAAGTTATGCCCGTTTTAGTGGACACTGCTCAAAACTGATTCCGACGAGATTTCAAATACGAGTTCAACTAGAGATAGATCCGAAATTTTTCTTCTTTTTTCTCTTTTTTCCTTTTTTCTTTCTTTTTTCCTTTTTCTTTTCTCTCTCTCTTTTTCAACTCTTTTTCTCTCTTTTTCTATGGTGGATGGTAGAAGTAGGCAGCGGATGGGATGATGGTGCAGCGGCGGCGGTGACTAACGTGAACAGAACTCGAAACTCTAAAGGACTAGATACTAAGACCAGCAACTGAACACGACGATGCAACCGATAATTCAATAAAGCAAAGCACCGAAAAGAAAATTGCGAAGTCTCAAATTGGTTTGGATATGATGATCTAATCCTATTTTTATGGCTTTTTGTGTGGATGATAGGTGATAAAAAAAACAGATCTAATATATGGATGTGGAATTCTCACCGAGCAACCTGAAAATTGATACCACTTGATAGAGGCGGGGTGTCCCGATCTTTCGATGAGATGATAACTACGATTTGATGGAGTCGACTTTGACGATCCGACTACAAACGTGCAACGACGTTGCGCCTTAGCAATCGCTAAACCAATCTCCTGAAGGTTATTGACCACGCCGGAGCACGATCAACCTGACCACGAAGGTCTAGTGCCTGCAAGCAATCGAAGAACAAGCAAGAACTATGATAAAGCAATCTGAATATTGCGAATATGTAGATGAAGTATGAATAAAGTTGGGATTCCAAAAGCGGTCTTGATCTGGTCGTTGGACACAAACCGAGTACACGAAGATGCAGCAATTGGCTAAGCAGTCTTTTTAACTAAAAGAAATCCAAAGAAAAACCCTAGGGGTTGATCTACTTATATATGACTAAAGGGTGGAGGCCAAGGGGGTGGAAGGACGTCCGAAGGAGTCATAAAACTAAACCTAGGTCGTACAAGGCACTTGGGCCCATGTGGAGGTGATGCAACACCTATTGAGTTGGACTTTGATTCGGATTCTGCTGCTGGGTCGCACCGTTTTCGCAATATCTCCACGCTCCGAAGGAATTTGAAGGTGAAACCAATTGCGTTGGAAACTAGACGAGATAAGCTATCACCAGAAAAAAGAATCACCCAATTTGGAGTTCGTATGTAGAAACGGCGGCTGTTTGAAGTTGGGTATATCTCTGCAGTCCGAATCTGAGTCCATGACGTGAAAGACTTGGTCTCTATCTTCTCTTGGGCCAAAAGTGACGTGAAATAACTTCTTGTACAGCACACAATCATGCCCCTTTGTATTGACTTCATTTCTTGATCAAATATAGAGGAATTAATGGTCATATCCATGATAATTATGTCCTCGTCATCTTCATGCTTGAACATGCTCCAATGCTCATCCTTCTTGTCCATGCTAGGTCCTTCATTTGTCAGCAACAGAAATATATCGACGTTAGGCAGCATCATATTCACATGAACATTAGAAACATTACCAAGAAGCAAAAGTACCTGATAATTTAATTGGTGTGCACGATCTCTAGTAATTGCTCCAGTAGGTATATTAGCAGGGGTTGTGGCTGTAACTATGGTAGTCATGTCCTCATCAAATCCCATACTCATAGACAAGTCGACTCAACCATGTTATCGATTGAATCATAACCCTTACATAAACAAAGTCTAGCCCGATCATTTAGTCGGGGTCTAGGGCGGGCTCGATCATACAACAAAGTGTGCACGTGACAGAGTCACGAGCAATCGCATCGCGATGCCCCAAGATGCGCACATCTAAGGGCCACTTGGTGTATAAAATACCGCCAGCCAGATCACAACTAAGGTCTCGAAAACCCATACTAAGACATGCATATTATAATCATACACGCAGCACACATGTCTAGTATGAACAGCAGGTATCATCACATAACTCTACAAAGTACTTCTTTATTGACTTACACATAGAGCATACAAAGATCACATGTCTGTGATCAACATTACATCATACAACGGAAGCAAATTAGGTCTGAGTACAGACAAGATTAACAAATGGCTTAGAGAAGCCTTGTTCAACAAACGTGCCCTTCCACGAGGGACCAGACTGCTGTCTAGAACTATACTACCAAGGTCAACGTCGATCTTCACGAAGGTGACTCCATCGGGGTCCGGGTTCTCATCTAAAACATAGAATAAGAAAACGTGAGTACAAAGTCGTACTCAACAAGACTTACATCAGAACTACACTACTCATGCTCAAGTTTCAAGGTAAAGGAGGTGGGGTTCAACATGCAGGAGTGCCAGCTTTGACTTGGCTAGTCCTGAACTACGAGTACCAGACTTGAGGTAAGAAGCGTACACGAGTCCACTACCAAGTCTCCAACCAATACACCACTATGGGTACTTCCTCGACTTCCCCACGAGGAGCACACCATAGCACTCACGCTTATCTTGCGAGTTTTAGAAGTATCCATTCAAGTTGTCTAATAATCAGGTACAGGTTCCAAGTAGTCCATGACCACGGACGCGGCTATTCGAATAGTTTTGTTAACGTTGCAAGGGTGTAAACTACACACAGATGACCATCGGTTACCGCCTTTTGCTCGCCACCGTTCAAGAGGTGACGGCGAGGATGTTCACCACGACACTTCCCTCACAACCGGTCTATTCCAGGAGTCGACTATCTGAGTTGCCTCCGCTCGAGAGCCCAGCCGGATCAACGAAACGGACTCAAACAATGCAAGTGACCGAGATGCCACCTCTGGAAGATGGTTTTCCTGCCTCACAGGTGCACCCACATATCTATATGATGCAACCATTCCTTCATTCTTTTTCTATGCACATGCAAAATGGAAAGCCCGAACTAATGTGACTCCTGGACGTCAACACGGATCAAGGTACTAGGCCGAGAGGGGTCAGTGAGCCCAATGTGTGGTTGTACTCTTTGTCTTGGATTACCATACAAGAACTCGGTGCTTAAGGCGGTGTTCAACAAGACAACCCACTGTGTACTCCTACACAACCTCTCATAGTTCACCTTGTATTAGGGTGGATTCACCAACACGTTATCATCAGCATCACTGTGATCATCCATCCCGACTCACATTCAATGTAACCTCATTGTACCAGTAAGCAACAATAAGCAGTAACAGTTGTAGGGGCCATGCATCGGAATGGGTTCAACTATGCGAAAGAACGTGTCTCGGTGATCTCCTAAACATGCATAAGCAAGACTGAGAGGGAAGTAGGATTTTATAGACATGATCAATGGGGTTTGCTTGCCTTGCGGACGATACACGGGTCTTAACGATGGTCTTCTTCTTCGGGGGTGATCACCGTCTCGGAGGCACTGTTACCGGAATAATCATCAACAAGGGGGGCAACATTGAATGGAAATGCACAAGCACATGATGTAGTTGTTCCATGATGTGAATGGTACTGTTTTGTGGCATATTTTATTTAAATGAAGTGTATTGCATTTGAAGTGCAAATTCAAACTCCATATGTTGTTCAAATTAGCCCATTTGTATTTGCTAGTGTTTGATCAATGTAAAGTATTTTGAAATGTGTACGATATGCCTCTGATGTTCAAGTGATCATGATTGCATTGCATTGGTTGAAGTTGGAGTAGCATTTGAATTTAATTTTCTTTAATTCCAATTAAACCAAATAGCAAAAGCTACTGGTCCCATTTTAAATTCAACTCAAACATAGCTGAAAGTTGTATATTTGGATAGATTATTTTCGGCTGATCATTTTTCATATATTATTTGTCCAATTTGGAGTTAATATGAATTTTCTATGATTTTTCAAAGTTTAATTGAATTTCTGGATTTTTTGTATTTCTTTTAAAAAGAAAAAGGATTACTGCGTCATCCAGACGTCAGCATGACGTGGGGGGGGGGCTGACCAGTGGGGCCAGGATGTCAGCCACAGTGGGGTTAATCCCTCTGTTTAAAATAACAGAGAGGGGGGTTAAGGGCTAGGGGGCCCCACCTGTCATTGACCTGGGGTCAACTAACAGGGGGATTAGCCCTTAATTAGGTGTGCCTCGTCGGCGGTTAGCCGCCGGTGGCCACGGGCACAACGGAGGGGCTCGCCGGAATGGTTCCCGGCCACCTCTTTGAACGGGGAGGGCATCAGAATGATCCCCGTGCTCGTCCGCATCGAGCCGTGCATACGAGAGGGGCAAGAGGCTGCCGGAACGTCGCCGGCGACGAGGTGCAGCGGCGGCCGGCGACTGGTGGAGGTGTTCTTGCGCTATGGTGCTCGGAAAAAAGCGGGGAGAGAGGGGAAATGATGGCCTGCTCACCCTGAGGGCAATGGCGAGCTCGAGGAGGCCGGAGGAGGCGAGGCGGCGGAGGATTTCTCGCCGGAGCTTCACGGTTGGCCGGCGCGGTTCGGTGAAGCTGGCATCGACTGCAGAGGGCTAGAGCTCAAATTGGCGGTGCGGGACGACGAAGAAGGCGACTTCGGTTCGTCTGGACAAGGTGGTTCGTCGAGAGGGGCTCGGTGGCCACGTCGGAGCACGACGGCCGCTCCGGGTGAGCTCTCGGGGTGGTCACGGATTCGACGTGGGAGAGGGGGAGAGCGAGCGGAGAGAGGGGGAAGTGAGGTGGCGACCTCTGGGCGTCGCCGTGGCGAGGAGATGAGGAAGGGGAGGGTCTAGGTGGCTCGGCAGCCGCGGGCATGCTCGCCACGGCGGCGAGCTGCCTGCTTTGGCGCCGGGGAGGGGAAGACGACAAGGGGAGGCTAGTGGGCTGGGCCAGTCCGGTTAGTTGGGCCCAAGGCATGGGTAGGTGGGTTTACTTTCCTTTTTCTTTTTTCCTCTTTTTGCCTTCTGTTTTCTATTTTCCTTTGATCTGTTTTTCTCCAAATAAATAGCAAAGCATTTTTATTAAATGCCCAAATAATTTTATAAACCCTAGGTGACCAGAAGCAAGCCACCCCTAGGTTTTGAGAATTTTTGAAATTCAATACATTTGAATTTCAATTCAAATAAGGGTCAAATTTAATTTCCAAAGCACTTTGTGAATTTTAGAAAATTCCATGGGCATGGGAATGAACCCAAACCACTTTTGAAATGATCACCATCATTTATAGGATTTTTCCAAATGTTCAAATGATTTTTGGAAAAAGATTTTTATCTGGCCATTTATTTAAATTCTCAGGGCTTTCCTTTTCCCCATTTTTGAATTTCTTTTTGGATTTTTCATGATGCAAAGGGATCAAGCAACCCTAGCACTTACCCTAGTTGGGGTTCTGACAACTCGCCCCCACTCAAAAGAATCTCGTCCCGAGATTCAGAAGTCGTCGGGAGGAAGGAGGGGTACTCGGCACGGAGGTGGTCTTCTCTTTCCCATGTAGCTTCTTTCTCGGAGTGATGTGACCATTGCACTTTGAGGAACTTGATCTTCTAACGATGAGTGACACGCTCTGATGAATCAAGAATACGAACGGGGTACTCTCGATAAGAAATGTCATCTTTGAGATCAAGCGTTTCATGGACGACTTCGCGGATGGGGTCCTTGAAGCAACGCCTGAGTTGTGACACATGGAATACATCATGTACTCGGGAAAGGTGCGTGGGTAGTTCAAGTTGGTAGGCAACTTCTCCACGTTTAGCTAGAATGCGGAAAGGTCCGATGTAACGTGGGGCCAACTTGCCTTTGATACCGAAGCGTTGGGTTCCCTTCAGAGGAGTAACCCGAAGGTAAGCCTTCTCAGCCAGATTGTAGCTTTCTTTCCTATGATGACGATCATAGTAGCTTTTCTGACGAGACTGAGTGGCTTTCAAACGATCACGAACAATGAGAACTTGCTCTTCTGTTTCCTTGATCATATCCGGTCCAAAGAATTGTCTTTCACCGGTTTCTGACCAGTTTAGGGGTGTTCGACATCGTCAGCCATAAAGGAATTCAAAGGGAGCCATGTTCAGACTATATTGGAAACTATTGTTATAAGCAAATTCGGCGAATGGAAGAGATTTCTCCCAATTCTTTTCGAATGAGATAACACAAGCTCTGAGCATGTCTTCCAAGATTTGATTAACCCTTTCAACTTGACCGCTAGACCGAGGATGGAAAGCTGTACTAAAGGAGAGATGAGTTCCCATAGCATTCTGAAAGCTTCCCCAGAATCTAGAGGTGAAAAGGCTACCACGATCAGAATTGATTTCCAAAGGAACACCATGAAGAGACACAATTCTAGAGACATACAAGTCCGCTAACTGGCTAGCAGTTATAGACTCGCGAACTGGAAGGAAGTGAGCAACTTTGGAAAGTCGGCCAACGACAACGAAGATGGCATCATTTCCTTTCTGGGTTTTTGGAAAGCGGGTGATGAAGTCCATACCGACTTTGTCCCATTTCCACTCAGGAATAGGAAAAGGTTGAAGAGTACCAGCAGGTCTTTGGTGTTCGGCCTTAATGCGATGGCAAACATCACATTCGGCAACATCTCGAGCAATGTCTCTCTTCATCCTAGTCCACCTAAATCTTTGGCGTAGATCTCGGTACATTTTTGTGCTACTGGGAAGAATCGAGAGGGGAGTATCATGGCCTTCTTTGAGGATGAGTTGCCTTAGATCCTTATTCTTAGGTACTACCAAACGATTTTCAAAGAATACCCTTCCTTTGCTATCTATGGAGAAACATTTAGCAACTCCGCTAGCAATGTTCTCCTTGATCCGGCGAACACCTCGTGCACGCCTTTGGGCAACTATGATTTGATCCTCAAGGGTTGGTTTCGCCACCAAGTTGAAAAGAGATCCACGAGGAACAATCTCGAGGTTGAGCTTTCAAAATTCCTCATGAAGAAGTGGTTGATACTGTTGTAACATGAGGTTGTTACAATACGACTTACGACTTAGTGCATCAGCCATGACATTGGCTTTGCCTGGGGTGTAAGAAATTCCTAAGTCATAATCTTTTATCAACTCTATCCAACGTCTTTGCCAGAGATTAAGATCTGGCTGGGTGAATATGTATTTGAGGCTTTGGTGGTCGGAATAGATCTCACAATGATTACCAAGGAGGTAATGTCGCCAAGTTGTCAGGGCATGAACTACGGCAGCGAGTTCAATATCATGGGTAGGATAGTTCTCTTCATGTGGACGCAACTGGCGTGAAGCATAAGCTACCACATGTCTATCTTACATAAGTATGCATCCTAACCCTTGCCGTGAAGCATCACAATAGATCTCGAAATCCCTTTTGGTGTCTGGAGGTGCAAGTACGGGGGCAGAAGTCAATCTTCTTTTTAGCTCTTGAAAGCTTTCCTCGCACTTGGGGGTCCATTGGAATTTCCTATCTTTCTTGAGGAGTTCAGTAAGAGGCTTTGCAACTTTAGAAAAGTTCTCAACGAAGCGGAGACAATAGCTTCCTAGGCCAAGAAAACTCCTAACTTGCTTAACCGATTCAGGTGGAGTCCAGCCAAAGACAGCCTGAACTCTCTCGGGATTGACAGCAATGCCTTTTGTAGAAATCACGTGACCTAAATAGGTCACTTCTGGTAGCCAAAATTCACACTTGGAGAATTTAGCATACAGGAGATGCTCTCGAAGTTTCATCAATACCAGCCTAAGATGCTCGACATGTTCTTCTTCGTTCTTCGAGTAGATGAGAATGGCATCAAGATAAACCACAACGAATTTATCTAAGTACTCCATGAAGATCGAATTCATCAAGCGCGAGAATGTGGCGGGGGCATTGGTTAATCCGAAGGACATGACGGTGTACTCATATCGAGTAGTGAAAGTCGTCTTGGGAATGTCCTCGTTTCGGATTTTATTTGATGATAACCTAATCTCAAATCCATCTTGGAGAAGACAGAGGATCCAGCAAGTTGATCATAAAGATCATTGATCCTGGGCAGTGGGTACTTGTTCTTTATCGTCGCTAGATTTATCGGGCGATAGTCTACGCACATCCTTTCTGCTCCATATTTTTTCGTTACGAACAGAACGGGGCAACCCCATGGCGATGAGCTAGGAGGGATGAAGCCTTTTGCCAACGAAGCTTCAAGTTGGGTTTTTAGCTCAGCTAACTCATGTGGGCACATTCCATATGGGCGTCTGGAAATTGGGGCGGTTCCTGGGGCAAGATCTATAATGAATTCTACACATCTGTCGGGTGACTATGTGATAGAGGCGAAGGTGTCCCGATGTTTCGATGAGATGATGGAGATCGATTATGGTGGAGACGACTTTCACGACCCGACTACGAACGTGCGAAGATGTTGCGCCTTAGCGATCGCTAAACCAACTCCGAGAGGTTATTGATTCCGCGGATGCATGATCAACCTGACCATGAAGGTCTAATTCCTGCAAGCAATCGAAAGAACAAGCAAGAACTAAGAATTGCAATCTGGATATTGCGAATATAAGATGAAAGATTAACAGAAGTTGGGGTTCCAAAGCAGTCTTGGCCTGGTCGGATGGCACAAACGAAGAGCTCGAAGTTGCGGCTATGGCTAACTTAAATCTAATTAAAACCCAAGTCTAAACGACGCCCTAAGGGCTGTATATATGGGGGAATAGAGGGGAATTTCGTGGCCCCTTGGAGGAGAGGTCCGAAAACAACCCTAACTCGGTTTCCCCACACATACAGACTCTAAAAAATAGCCTATTAAGTGTATTTCGAAATTACATGGGCCTGGCCCAATAATAAGGTGACGCAGCACCTATAATAACCCTTGGACGAAAATATTAATGTGGCATCTTGTGTCTCTCGTCCAAGTCTTCATGCACGCCTTATGGTGGCCTCAAAGTGCGAAAATCACCACTGGAAGCTCCATTGTCCTTTCCCGCGCACGCACCTCCTTCTCCATGCTTGATCCCGCTCCAATGACCATCCTTCTTATCCATGCTAGGTCCTTCATTCATAAGACAAACAAAAGTATCTAATTTAGGCAGCATCATATGTTCATGAACATTAGAAGGATTCGCAAGAAACGAAAGTACCTGATAATTTAGTTGACATGCGCGTGCTCTAGTAACTGGTCCACTATGTGTAGTTGGTGAAGATGTGGGTGTAATATTAGTAGAGATGTCCTCATCATTATGTTTAAGGAGTTGGATCTCTGGAGAGCTTCCTAGAGGATGACCAAGGTTTACTAGGGGCTACAACAGATATGTCAGAGTGGCAAAGTTCCCCAACACGATGGTTAGTGTGGTTCTTCTGCCTAGAAGACATCTAAAGTGGGAGGAGAAGCTGGAAATGAATCACTATAGGTCTCTACAACAAAACCTACAACAAACTATAGAGAACTGTCGGGTATGCCACCTATAAGTTCTTCTAAAAGGACAACCGAAATGAAGAGAAGTGTTTTGCAAATGCATCCTATTATGAAGAAACCTGGAATGACTCGGACAGCATAACGATTGTAATTGCAAGAGAAATGGAAATCCTCACAACATTTCAACGACACTTACATAAGAAGTCTCAGAATAGGAAGCACAACGACTCTAGAAAACCGAACACAACTTTCCTACGGCTACAAGGAAGCAATCAACGAGATGTTCTAGTAAAGACATAGATGAGCCTAGTCCTATCTTCCCGTAGAACAAGATGAGTGTGACTCAGAACTCAGATCGATGAGGGTAAGGAGAAAAAGAAGCCTTACGTTGTTCCCTTTATACTCAAGTAACTATATAACTATAAAGTGCTAGACTCGACTGCGACCAAGGCTTTGATAATCCTACAGACAGTCCTGCTCTGATACCAAGTCTGTCGGGACCCGGAATATGCGTATGTAATTCCAGTCACAACTCAATCACATGGAGAGCCGAGAGCTGTACCCACTTGTCTAAGCAGACAAGGCCAAGCACAGAACACTCTCGGAAAGCATCGTACGTGAGGGGCATCCCATCCAGGCCGGATGATCAACTGAGATGGGTCCTCATCGCCCGCTCACAAGTCTAAATGATTATGGGTGGTGAAATCCCATACTCAAAGACAAGTGGCCTCAACCATGTTATCGATTGAATCATAACCCTTACATAAACAAACTCCAGCCCGATCACTTAGTTGGGGTCTAGGGCGGGCTCGATCATACAACAAAGTGTGCACGTGACAGAGTCACGAGCAATCGCATCGCGATGCCCCAAGCTGCGCACATCTAAGGGACACTTTGTGTATAAAAGACCGCCAGCCAGATCACAACTAAGGTCTCGAAAACCCATATTAAGACATGCATGTTATAATCATACACGCAGCACACATGTCTAGTATGAACAACAGGTATCATCACATAACTCTACAAAGTACTTCTTTATTGACTTACACATAGAGCATACAAAGATCACAGGTCTGTGATCAACATTAAATCATACAAAGGAAGCAAATTAGGTCTGAGTACAGACAAGATTAACAAATGGCTTAGAGAAGCCTTGTTCAACAAACGTGCCCTTCCATGAGGGACCAGACTGCTGTCTAGAACTATACTACCAAGGTCAACGTCGAGCTTCACGAAGGTGACTCCATCGGGGTCCGGGTTCTCATCTAAAACATAGAATAAGCAAACGTGAGTACAAATTCGTACTCAGCAAGACTTACATCAGAACTACACTACTCATGCTCAAGTTTCAAGGTAAACGAGGTGGGGTTCAACATGCAGAAGTTGATAGAGGCGACGGTGTCCCGATGTTTTGATGAGATGATGGAGATCGATTATGGTGGAGACGACTTTCACGACCCGACTACGAACGTGCGAAGACGTTGCGCCTTAGCGATCGCTAAACCAACTCCGAGAGGTTATTGATCCCGCGGATGCACGATCAACCTGACCACGAAGGCCTAATTCCTGCAAGCAATCGAAAGAACAAGCAAGAACTAAGAATTGCAATCTGGATATTGCGAATATAAGATGAAAGATTAACAGAAGTTGGGGTTCCAATGCGGTCTTGGCTTGGTCGGACGACACAAATGAAGAACTCGAAGTTGCGGCTATGGCTAACATAAATCTAATTAAAACCCAAGTCTAAACGACGCCCTAAGGGCTGTATATATGGGGGAACAGAGAGTAATTTCGTGGCCCCTTGGAGGAGAGGTCCGAAAACAACCCTAACTCGGTTTCCCCACACATACGGACTCTAAAAAATAGCCTATTAAGTGTATTTCGAAATTACATGGGCCTGGCCCAATAATAAGGTGACGCAGCACCTATAATAACCCTTGGACGAAAATATTAATGTGGCATCTTGTGTCTCTCGTCCAAGTATTCATGCACGCCTTATGGTGGCCTCAAAGTGCGAAAATCACCACTGGAAGCTCCATTGTCCTTTCCCGCGCGCGCACCTCCTTCTCCATGCTTGATCCCGCTCCAATGACCATCCTTCTTATCCATGCTAGGTCCTTCATTCATAAGACAAACAAAAGTATCTAATTTAGGCAGCATCATATGTTCCTGAACATTAGAAGGATTCGCAAGAAACGAAAGTACCTGATAATATAGTTGACGTGCGCGTGCTCTAGTAACTGGTCCAGTATGTATAGTCGTCGTTCTCCACGGGAAACGTCGGTCACCATACCTGTTGTCGATCAACAACCCTGAAAAGAGTTTGGGGATAGTATTATGAGTACAGAGGTACTCAGCATCCAACTGTAGTGGTCATCTGACCCAGCAAGGACTTCATTACTCGTCATTCTAGGACAACTAGTAGTTTACGGTAAGGATGGGGTAAGTGGTGAGGTTGCTGCCGCACTAGTATTTATGAAGTGGCTAAAGATCTAGAGAGTAAGGTAAGAAGCCAAGCATTCGATGAGGAATCGCGTCCAACAAGTCTTGCTATCAACTACTTACGCAAGCATAACACCTATCCTAACCTTGTCCTCCTCTTCGCATCCCGATGAAGAAGAAGAAGTCAAGGCACACACACATTGATCAAGTTATATTAAGATTATCTCAATTGTTGTTGTCTATGGACAAGGAGTAGGTCTCAAGCCGTCCATAACCGTGGACACGGCTTCTCGAAAAGATTTAACCCTGCAGGGGTGTACCAACTGCCCATTACAAGGCTCCGCACGCACGCCCATCTCTCTCAGTTGCTATCCATCACAGGCAACCATTTGATGATTTAGTTCCAAGAGATCTGAAACGACATGTCCCTCTAGCTAACAACAAACAAATCCGGGTGGCCCCCGATGAGTCGACATCCAACTCAAAAGCCGGCCGCGCTCTCGAATCGGTCTCTACCGTCTGTCTCGGGTTTGGATAGCCGGTTGATCACACATGGGAAACCGGGTCCTCAGCTGGACAAGGTGGGCCATCCAAGGAACAAGTCCTCCTGGTCCAGGGTGGTTTGAAAACTACTGGCGGCCGACCAGCACACACACGGTTTCAAATGGTAAATCATCTTGGGCCACCACTAGAAATGTTTGAAGCTAGGTAGGTAAGAATAGGGGACCCCATAAAATCCCACACGCGGTTAGGAACGCTAAGTCTTAAAACCAATACCCGGAACTCGGATCCTAGGTGACTTGAATGGAACAAAGTGTCGGGGTGGGATAGCCTAGACCTTCCATCCTTCGTCGAATATAGTCAACATTTATAATAATCATATCATCAACAACAATATAATAATGTGATATCCCAAACCAAGGAGTAACAGGGTAACATCGTAGCATCCTAAGCATGCATACTAAGCAGGGGCTGAGCAACGAGCAATAGTAACATAGCAGTACATGGTTTGCTGGGAGGGGATATGGCTGTATCGGTTTGAAAGAGGTTGTAAACATGTGGTAGGATCAAACATCGAACCTGTTCTAGACTAGCATGCAAACCGCTGGTTGAAATAGAATGGATCATAAGTAATGCATAGTCCTTGCGTGTTGATAAGTCGGGTTCCGAAGGTGTAGTTGATCGCAAGCTCGCATCGTCTTTGAAGGTACCCGCGGAAGCACACAAGACGATAAGCACTGGAAAGCAATCAACGAGCAAGCATCTATTACTACGAAGCAATCACGAGCAAGCATCAACAATAAGGCAACACGAGACATCGCACCTACCGTCGAGAGCGGTTACTAACAGGTTAAGTGGAGTACTCGTCACACGCGACGATACCGCACATTTAGAAAGGTTCAAGTTGTTTAGCTGCAGGTGATCAACAAAGGTTGTTAACATGGCATCTCACTCAAGCATGGCATAGCACACAAACATGTCAAGAGGTGAAGCATAAAATAAACTATCTATGCTAGACAATTTAAGTGCGGCACAATCCTAAACTTGGCATAACACTAAGTACCCCACGACAATTAAAAGAAAGAATCATAGCAACATAGCGTGAGGTTCCATAGGTTGATGAGCCTGATCAGTCATGTAAGCTATTTACTACAGCCATCTTAGATGGCCCCGGGTATCCTCTTCGGCTTGATCTTTCCTTTGCTTCGATCGCCAACTTGCACTTCCTTATTCCACTATTGCGATATCTTTGTCCTGGAAAAAGACCAAGAGCTGGTGCTGGTGAAAGAAGGGTTTCTTTGCTAAGAAGGTAAGAGGTGAGTACCGTGGGGAGAGGTACCACTTGCGTGATTATAGAGAAGAAGGCAGTGTCCCGACCACAAGGCGGTGAAATTCCACTGGTGCTTGCTAGCCAGTCAAGAACGACTCGAAGACCGTGGGAAGGTCTTCACGCTACGCCGAAGACGAGATGGCTCCATACGGGGTGGTAATACACAGGTATAGGATTTCCTGTAATGATGTGAAACTGTATATTTCATATAAATAGCTCAGTTCGAGAGGACCATATTTACTGTTCTGCCCAAAACCATATTTTAGGTTGGTTACCAGCAGCAAAAAAAAGCATAAACACAAAGTACACGAAAAACTAATCAAGTTACATATAAAGAACACACCAAACGGAGTCACTTTTAAAAAGGTACAAGCAAAACAAGTTTGGAACACAATCTGCCAACATCAGGAAGCACACTTTAGAGCAATGCATAAACAGGATAATGGACGCAAAGATGCTCACAAATGATATGAAACTAAGGTAGACATGGCAGGGAAGGCATGGCAAAAAGAAACATGCAAATAGGCATCATGAACAACTAATTATAGCTCTTGCAAAATGCAATAAAACATTACTGGTCTAGGACTTAGTGAAAATCAGAGAAACATGGCAGAAACTGTTATTTTTATGTTGTATAAATAGGAGCAAAACTATATGAAAAAGTGTAGCAACATGACATAGCAATACATGGGCATGAAATAGACATGATATCACAACATTACAGATACAAGGATACAACATCTCATACAATCGGCATACAACTGCCTCAATTACAATACAACAACGGAAGATACATGTCTGGGTACAGACTACAATCAAAGCCTAGTGGCAAAGAGAAAAACATCGATCCCATAACCACACGGGTCCAGGCCCTCCACCGGGAATCGCCTAACTAGTCGTCGTCGAGTCTCCACGGGAAACGTCGGTCACCATACCTGTTGTCGATCAACAACCCTGAAAAGAGTTTGGGGGTAGTATCATGAGTACAGAGGTACTCAGCATCCAACTATAGTGGTCATCTGACCCAGCAGGGAGTTCATCACTCTTCATTCTAGGACAACTAGTAGTTTACGGTAAGGATGGGGTAAGTGATAAGGTTGCTGCCGCACTAGCATTTATGAAGTGATAGAGGCGAAGGTGTCCCGATGTTTCGATGAGATGGTGGAGATCGATTATGGTGGAGACGACTTTCACGATCCGACTACGAACGTGCGAAGACGTTGCGCCTTAGCGATCGCTAAACCAACTCCGAGAGGTTATTGATCCCGCGGATGCACGATCAACCTGACCACGAAGGCCTAATTCCTGCAAGCAATCGAAGAACAAGCAAGAACTAAGAATTGCAATCTGGATATTGCGAATATAAGATGAATGATTACGAAAGTTGGGGTTCCAATGAGGTCTTGGCCTGGTCGGATGACACAAACGAAGAGCTCGAAGTTGCGGCTATGGCTAACTTAAATCTAATTAAAACCCAAGTCTAAACGACGCCCTAAGGGCTGTATATATGGGGGAACAGAGGGGAATTTCGTGGCCCCTTGGAGGTGGGGTCCGAAAACAACCCTAACTCGGTTTCCCCACACATACGGACTCTAAAAACTGCCTATAATGTGGTATTTCGAAATTACATGGGCCCAGCCCAATATTAAGGTGACGCAGCACCTATAATTGCCCTTGGACGAAAATAATGAAGTGACATCTCGCGTATTTCGTCCAAGACTTCATGCGCGCCTTATGGTGGCTTCAAAGTGTGATAATCACCATTGGAAGCTCCACTGTACTTTCCCGCGCGCGCACCTTCTTCTCCATGCTTGATCCCGCTCCAATGACCATCCTTCTTGTCCATGCTAGGCCCTTCATTCATAAGCAAAACAAAAGTATCTAATTTAGGCAGCATCATATGTTCATGAACAATAGAAGGATTCACAAGAAACGAAAGTACCTGATAATTTAGTTGACGTGCACGTGCTCTAGTAACTGGTCCAGTATGTGTAGTTGGTGAGGATATGGGTGTAACATTAGTAGGGATGTCCTCATCATCCTCCCCTTCTTGAATTGAAGTCGTCCTCGACGGAAGCTCATCATCTTCTCCCAAATAAGGTTTCAAATCTGCAATGTTAAATGTGGGACTAACCCCAAAATCTGCAGGTAGCTCAAGTTTATATGCATTATCATTAATTTTCTGTAAAACCTTAAAGGGACCATCAGCTCGTGGCATTAACTTAGACTTGCGCAAATCAGGAAACCTATCTTTACGTAGATGTAACCAAACAAGATCTCCTGGTTCAAACACAACATGCTTTCTACCCTTATCACCAGCAAGCTTGTATCTAGCATTCATTTTCTCAATGTTTTCTTTAGTTACCTCATGCATTTTTAATATCAATTCAGCACGTTGCTTAGCATCAAAATTAACCTTCTCCGAAGATGGAAGAGGCAGCAAATCAATAGGCGCACGAGGTAGAAAACCATAAACAATCTCAAAAGGGCACATTTTAGTGGTAGAATGAAATGAACGATTATAAGCAAATTCAATATGAGGTAAACATTCTTCCCACATTTTCAAGTTACTCTTTAAAACAGCCCTAAGCATAGTAGACAAAGTCCTATTGACTACTTCAGTTTGTCCATCAGTTTGGGGATGACAGGTAGTACTAAAAAGTAGTTTAGTCCCCAACTTAGCCCATAAGCATCTCCAAAAATGGCTAAGAAACTTAGTATCACGATCCGAGACAATAGTATTGGGCACACCATGTAAGCGAATAATCTCACGAAAGAATAAATCAGCAACATTAGCAGCATCATCGCTTTTATGACATGGTATAAAATGTGCCATCTTAGAAAATCTATCCACGACAACAAATATGCTATCCCTCCCCTTCTTTGTTCGAGGCAAGCCTAAAACAAAGTCCATGGATATGTCCTCCCACGGAACACTAGGTACAGGTAAAGGCATGTATAAACCATGAGGATTGAGTCGTGACTTAGCTTTTTGACATGTAGTGCAGCGAGCAACAAAACGCTCAACATCCCGTCTCATCTTTGGCCAAAAGAAGTGTGTAGCAAGTACGTCCTCCGTCTTCTTCACGCCAAAGTGTCCCATTAATCCTCCTCCATGCGCCTCCTGCAACAACAAAAGACGAATAGAGCTAGCTGGAATGCATAGCTTGTTAGAACGGAACACAAACCCATCATTAAGGACAAACTTGTTCCATGTTCTATCCTCTCTACAATTCTGCAATACATCTTTAAATTCTGCATCATTTACATATTGATCTTTGATTGTCTCTAAACCGAATATCTTGAAGTCAAGTTGTGAAAGCATAGTATAACGACGAGACAAAGCATCAGCAATAATATTATCTTTCCCCTTCTTGTGTTTAATGACATAAGGGAAAGTCTCAATAAATTCAACCCACTTAGCATGTCTACGATTAAGTTTTGCTTGACTTCTTATGTGTTTCAAAGATTCATGATCAGAATGCATAACAAATTCTTTGGGCCATAAATAATGTTGCCAAGTTTCTAATGTCCGAACAAGAGCATATAATTCCTTATCATAAGTAGAATAGTTCAGACTAGGCCCACTCAATTTTTCAGAAAAGTATGCAACAGGTTTAGCATCTTGTAATAACACACCTCCCAAACCAATCCCACTAGCATCGCATTCAAGCTCAAAAGTCTTATTAAAATCAGGAAGTTGGAGCAAAGGAGCATGTGTTAACTTATCTTTCAATACCGCGAAGGCTTCTTCCTGTGCGGTACCCCAAGTAAAAGGCACATCCTTGCGTGTAAGCTCATTGAGAGGTGCAACAATGGTGCTGAAATCTCTCACAAAACGCCTATAGAATCCAGCGAGTCCAAGAAAACTCCTCACTTGTGTGACCGTTTTGGGCTGCGTCCAACTCTCAATCGCCTCGATCTTGGCTTTATCAACTTCAATTCCCTGCGGAGTAACAACATAGCCAAGAAACGATACTCGGTCGGTGCAAAAGGTGCACTTCCCAAGGTTACCAAACAAACGTGCATTACGTAGAGCAATAAAAACAACACGTAAATGATCCAAATGTTCCTCCAAAGATTTGCTATAAATCAGTATATCATCAAAATAGACTACCACAAATCGTCCAATGAAAGCACGTAAAACCTCGTTCATTAATCTCATGAAAGTGCTAGGTGCATTAGTTAACCCAAAAGGCATGACTAACCACTCAAATAATCCAAACTTAGTTTTAAATGTCGTTTTCCATTCATCTCCTAATTTCATGCGAATTTGATGGTATCCACTACGAAAATCAACTTTGGAAAACATGGTAGAGCCACTTAATTCATCAAGCATATCATCTAACCTAGGAATAGGATGACGATAACGAATAGTAATATTATTAATGGCTCGACAATCAACACACATACGCCATGTTCCATCCTTTTTAGGCACTAATATAACCGGAACATCACAAGGACTAAGGGATTCACGTATGTAACCTTTGTCGAGTAGCTCTTGTACTTGACGCTGAATCTCCTTCGTCTCCTCCGGATTGGTACGGTATGGCGCACGGTTGGGCAACGAAGCACCGGGAATTAAGTTAATATGATGCTCAATCCCTCGAATAGTTGGTAATCCCGGTGGTACGTCTTGTGGAAAGACGTCAATAAACTCCTGCAAAAGGTCAGTGACAACAGGAGGCAAAGAAGGAGGCAATTCCTCAAATGAAAACAAAGCTTCTTTGCACACAAAAGCATAGCACACATGACTAACATCCAAATCTGAAATATCAACTTTAGTAGCAAGCAAAGTTGGACTAGTCAATTTAATTTCATTAGAAACAGCAGAAGAAGATTTGCTATTAGTCTTATGTTGTTGCTCAAATTCTTTGGCTGCTATCTCATTTTCACTCTTATTTTTCTCCTGTTTAGCTTTACTAGCTCTAGCAAGATCATCTTTCACAATTTGTTCAGGAGACATAGGAAGTAAAGCAATATTTTTATCCTGATGAACCAGAGTAAACTGATTTGTCCTACCATTGTGTACAACATTTCTATCAAATTGCCATGGTCTACCAAGTAAAAGAGAGCATGCTTGCATGGGTACCACATCACAATCAACATAATCAGCATATGCGGCAATGCTAAAGTGCACACGAACAGAACGCGTTACCTTAATCTTACCACTATTGTTAAACCACTGAATATAGTACGGATGGGGGTGTGGTCTTGTGGGGAGAGATAGCTTCTCCACCAACTCCATGCTAGCCAAGTTGTTGCAACTCCCTCCGTCAATGATGATGCGAACCGAACGTTCTTTCACCACTCCCTTTGTGTGGAACAAATTATGCCTCTGGTTTTGCTCAGCCTTCGTTACCTGCACACTTAACACACGTTGAGCAACCAAACTAGCATATTTATCTGCATCATCAGGAGCCATATACTCTATATCATGAGCATCATCATGGGCACCCTGTTCCTCATGAGCAATGAGAACTAAACTCTCCTCATCATAGTCACTCGCTGACTCATACCCACCATCCGCCGTAATAATCATCACACGCTTGGAGGGACAGTCTTTTGCGAAGTGACCTCCACCTTGGCACCTGCGACATTTAATATCACGATCTCGTGTTTGCCCTGTGGAAGCCATGGATGAAGAAGAACTCGCCGCTGGACCACTCTGTGCACCCTTGAATGGTGGCGCTGACTGTTTTGGTGGCTCCCTGTAAGAATGAGCGGCTGAAGTACATGGTGGTGCAGCAGGACGTGTGGATGTAGAAGGTCCACGCGATGTCCATGATGTATTTCGTCCTGCAGAAAAGTTAGGTCTCGTAGCGGCCTGTCGATCCTGCACTTCACGTTCAGCTTTACAAGCAAGATGAAACAAACGAGTAATAGTAGCAAAGTCCTTGTATTCTAGAATAGTTTGTATCTCCCTGTTTAAACCACCCATAAAACGTGCAAGCATAGCTTCATTATCCTCTACTAGGCCACATCTAATCAATCCAGTTTGTAATTCTTGATAATATTCCTCTACAGAATTTTTGCCTTGTCTCAAACGCTGTAATTTTTGTAGCACTTCACGTTGATAATAAGGAGGAACCCAGCGAGTACGCATAGCATCTTTTAAAGCAGCCCAAGTAGTTGGAATATTATTAGCATGCAATCTACAATGTTCAGACCACCAAATAGATGCAAACCCCGTGAATTCACAAACAGCAGCAGTAACACGTCTATTCTCACGATATTGTAAACATGTAAAGCGTTGTTCAGTTTCTAACTCCCAAGTAAGATAAGCATTAGGAATATATCTACCCTCAAACGGCTTAAGATTCAATTTAAGTTTAGGCACATGTTTATCATCGCGTACCTGAGGGGGTGGTTGGTGTCGACCGTGGCGAATGTTGGGACGTGGACGTCCAGCTGGCTGCTCATAGGCCGCTTCCTGTTCCACCTCCTCCTCGTAATCACCCTCGTAGTTGTCGTCCTGGCCGACGTCATAAGCAGCAGCAGTAGCAGCAACTGCAGCAGGAGCAGGAGCACCAGCAGCTTGTCTGCCCAGAAATAGAATACGTCGTGCACGTCGTGGTGGCGGTGGCTGTGCTGGAGCAGCCGCAGGCTGTGCAGGTAGGCGTGCGAGCAACTCAGTAAACTTGGCGTCGAGCTTGGTGTCGATCATCTTCTCCACACCATCAATCGCCTCTGTAAATCTGTTCTCGATGTCATTCACCTGTTCAGACATCATTTGTGCAAATTTATCATGTAACGCTTTGTTTGTCATATTCTCCCAATCGGGTGCATCCCGCGCCACTTCATCATGGGATCCTGGCATGGTTAGCAGAAATAGAAAACACACAGAAATATGATCCTACTTCTACTAATGGGATGTGGGGTGGTGGAAAGCACAAATCCGTCAAGCTTTTCTTTCGTTCTTACCGATTCTTACCTAGCAGCAGGTGGTGATGTACAACCAACGGGTCAAAACTCTCAGAGATGTGGTAGAGCGATGGCCAGGAGGTGTCAACCGCACGAAGTAGAATATATGTGGAGCTGTAGGTAGGCTTGACAAATATGGTAGCAAAAATCTCAACAGTAATCAAAACAGAGATGCAAAGTTGAATAAACACTCAACGTCGGTACTGTGCTGATCCTAGGCTAGACCGTACTAGAGACGCGAGCCTAAAACACCAACGAAAGCACGGCGCGGCACGTAAACAACTAAGAGGCACACTCTGATTTTTTTTTCTCTCTCTCTTTTTTTTTTTGCTCTTTTTTTTTGCGATGCGGGACTGCGGTGGCTGAAAAAGTGCGAAAAAATCACTATGGTGGCGAACGTCTCAAAATGAGTTTCTGGACCTAAGGAACGTATGGGCACGAAATTTTTTTACCCCTGAAAACTTTGGCCTAAAAACTGCTCTGGACCTAAGGAACGTATGTGCACGAATTTTTTTTTTGTTTGGAAATCACCCTCTTCTACGTACGACAAAGATTGGTGAAATCCGACTCTAATCAACTCAAACTAATCTGGCTACGAAGAGATCACAAACCGAATGGGTGATGGAACTCAACTCGGATCGGTAGGTCGTGGTGGTGTATATGGACTCTGCTTGGCGGAACGTGGTGGTGTATCTGGACTCGGATTGGCGGAACGTGGTGGTGTAGTACTGTGCGGCGGCGGCGTGACAAACTGTGATCAGAACTCGAAACTCTAAGGGAACTAGACGCTAAGATCAGCAACTCGACACAACGATGCAACCGCAAATTCAACAAAGCACACTATGTAAGGAAGACTGGACAAAGGCTCGGACTGTTTAGGGACGTGATGATCTAACCCTAAATTTTTTTTTGACTTTTTCGTGGACTGTAGGTATGAAGAACAGAAGTAATCTAGAGTACGAAAACTGGTAAATCTCACCGATCAACCTGGAAATCTGATACCACTTGATAGAGGCGAAGGTGTCCCGATGTTTCGATGAGATGGTGGAGATCGATTATGGTGGAGACGACTTTCACGATCCGACTACGAACGTGCGAAGACGTTGCGCCTTAGCGATCGCTAAACCAACTCCGAGAGGTTATTGATCCCGCGGATGCACGATCAACCTGACCACGAAGGTCTAATTCCTGCAAGCAATCGAAGAACAAGCAAGAACTAAGAATTGCAATCTGGATATTGCGAATATAAGATGAATGATTACGAAAGTTGGGGTTCCAATGAGGTCTTGGCCTGGTCGGATGACACAAACGAAGAGCTCGAAGTTGCGGCTATGGCTAACTTAAATCTAATTAAAACCCAAGTCTAAACGACGCCCTAAGGGCTGTATATATGGGGGAACAGAGGGGATTTTCGTGACCCCTTGGAGGTGGGGTCCGAAAACAACCCTAACTCGGTTTCCCACACATACGGACTCTAAAAACAGCCTATAATGTGGTATTTCGAAATTACATGGGCCCAGCCCAATTTTAAGGTGACGCAGCACCTATAATTGCCCTTGGACGAAAATAATGAAGTGGCATCTCGCGTATTTCTTCCAAGACTTCATGCGCAACTTATGGTGGCTTCAAAGTGCGATAATCACCACTGGAAGCTCCATTGTCCTTTCCCGCGCGCGCACCTTCTTCTCCGTGCTTGATCCCGCTCCAATGACCATCCTTCTTGTCCATGCTAGGTCCTTCATTCATAAGAAAAAAAAGTATCTAATTTAGGCAGCATCATATGTTCATGTACAATAGAAGGATTCGCAAGAAACGAAAGTACCTGATAATTTAGTTGACGTGCGCGTGCTCTAGTAACTGGTCCAGTATGTGTAGTTGGTGAAGATGTGGGTGTAACATTAGTAGAGATGTCCTCATCATCCTCCCCTTCTTGAATTGAAGTCGTCCTCGACGGAAGCTCATCATCTTCTCCCAAATAAGGTTTCAAATCTGCAATGTTAAATGTGGGACTAACCCCAAAATCTGCAGGTCGCTCAAGTTTATATGCATTATCATTAATTTTCTGTAAAACCTTAAAGGGACCATCAGCTCGTGGCATTAACTTAGACTTGCTCAAATCAGGAAACCTATCTTTACGTAGATGTAACCAAACAAGATCTCCTGGTTCAAACACAACATGCTTTCTACCCTTATCACCAGCAAGCTTGTATCTAGCATTCATTTTCTCAATGTTTTCTTTAGTTAACTCATGCATTTTTAATATCAATTCAGCAAGTTGCTTAGCATCAAAATTAACCTTCTCCGAAGATGGAAGAGGCAGCAAATCAATAGGTGCACGAGGTAGAAAACCATAAACAATCTCAAAAGGGCACATTTTAGTGGTAGAATGAAATGAACGATTATAAGCAAATTCAATATGAGGTAACATTCTTCCCACATTTTCAAGTTACTCTTTAAAACAGCCCTAAGCATAGTAGACAAAGTCGTATTGACTACTTCAGTTTGTCCATCAGTTTGGGGATGACAAGTAGTACTAAAAAGTAGTTTAGTCCCCAACTTAGCCCATAAGCATCTCCAAAAATGGCTAAGAAACTTAGTATCACGATCCGAGACAATAGTATTGGGCACACCATGTAAGCGAATAATCTCACGAAAGAATAAATCAACAACATTAGCAGCATCATCGCTTTTATGACATGGTATAAAATGTGCCATCTTAGAAAATCTATCCACGACAACAAATATGCTATCCCTCCCGTTCTTTGTTCGAGGCAAGCCTAAAACAAAGTCCATGGATATGTCCTCCCACGGAACACTAGGTACAGGTAAAGGCATGTATAAACCATGAGGATTGAGTCGTGACTTAGCTTTTTGACATGTAGTGCAGCGAGCAACAAAACGCTCAACATCACGTCTCATCTTTGGCCAAAAGAAATGTGTAGCAAGTACGTCCTCCGTCTTCTTCACGCCAAAATGTCCCATTAATCCTCCTCCATGCGCCTCCTGCAACAACAAAAGACGAATAGAGCTAGCTGGAATGCATAGCTTGTTAGAACGGAACACAAACCCATCATTAAGCACAAACTTGTTCCATGTTCTACCCTCTCTACAATTCTGCAAAACATCTTTAAATTCTGCATCATGTACATATTGATCTTTGATTGTCTCTAAACCGAATATCTTGAAGTCAAGTTGGGAAAGCATAGTATAACGACGAGACAAAGCATCAGCAATAATATTATCTTTCCCCTTCTTGTGTTTAATGACATAAGGGAAAGTCTCAATAAATTCAACCCACTTAGCATGTCTACGATTAAGTTTTTCTTGACTTCTTATGTTTTTCAAAGATTCATGATCAGAATGTATAACAAATTCTTTGGGCCATAAATAATGTTGCCAAGTTTCTAATGTCCGAACAAGAGCATATAATTCCTTATCATAAGTAGAATAGTTCAGACTAGGCCCACTCAATTTTTCAGAAAAGTATGCAACAGGTTTAGCATCTTGTAATAACACACCTCCCAAACCAATACCACTAGCATCGCATTCAAGCTCAAAAGTCTTATTAAAATCAGGAAGTTGGAGCAAAGGAGCATGTGTTAACTTATCTTTCAATACCGTGAAGGCTTCTTCCTGTGCGGTACCCCAAGTAAAAGGCACATCCTTGCGTGTAAGCTCATTGAGAGGGGCAGCAATGGTGCTGAAATCTCTCACAAAACGCCTATAGAATCCAGTGAGGCCAAGAAAACTCCTCACTTGTGTGACCGTTTGATAGAGGCGAAGGTGTCCCGATGTTTCGATGAGATGGTGGAGATCGATTTTTGGTGGAGTAGACTTTCACGACCCGACTACGAACGTGCGAAGACGTTGCGCCTTAGCAATCGCTAAACCAACTCCGAGAGGTTATTGATCCCGCGGATGCACGATCAACCTGACCACGAAGGTCAATTCCTGCAAGCAATCGAAGAACAAGCAAGAACTAAGAGTTGCAATCTGGATATTGCGAATATAAGATGAAAGATTAACAGAAGTTGGGGTTCCAATGCGGTCTTGGCCTGGTCGGACGACACAAACGAAGAACTCGAAGTTGCGGCTATGGCTAACTTAAATCTAATTAAAACCCAAGTCTAAACGACGCCCTAAGGGCTGTATATATATGGGGGAACAGAGGGGATTTTCGTGACCCCTTGGAGGTGGGGTCCGAAAACAACCCTAACTCGGTTTCCCCACACATACGGACTCTAAAAACAGCCTATAAGGTGGTATTTCGAAATTACATGGGCCCAGCCCAATATTAAGGTGACGCAGCACCTATAACTGCCCTTGGACGAAAATAATGAAGTGGCATCTCGCGTATTTCGTCCAAGACTTCATGCGCGCCTTATGGTGGCTTCAAAGTGCGATAATCACCACGGGAAGCTCCGCTGTCCTTTCCCGCGCGCGCACCTTCTTCTCCATGCTTGATCCCGCTCCAATGACCATCCTTCTTGTCCATGCTAGGTCCTTCATTCATAAGCAAAACAAAAGTATCTAATTTAGGCAGTATCATATGTTCATGAACAATAGAAGGATTCGCAAGAAACGAAAGTACCTGATAATTTAGTTGACGTGCACGAGCTCTAGTAACTGGTCCAATATGTGTAGTTGGTGAGGGTATGGGTGTAACATTAGTAGGGATGTCCTCATCATCCTCCCCTTCTTGAATTGAAGTCGTCCTCGACGGAAGCTCATCATCTTCTCCCAAATAAGGCTTCAAATCTGCAATATTAAATGTGGGACTAACCCCAAAGGCTGCAGGTAGCTCAAGTTTATATGCATTATCATTAATTTTCTGCAAAACCTTAAAGGGACCATCAGCTCGAGGCATTAACTTAGACTTGCGCAAATCAGGAAACCTATCTTTACGTAGATGTAACCAAACAAGATCTCCGGGTTCAAACACAACATGCTTTCGACCCCTATCACCAGCAAGCTTGTATCTAGCATTCATGCGCTCAATGTTTTCTTTAGTTAACTCATGCAGTTTTAATATCAAATCAGCACGTTGCTTAGCATCAAAATTAACCTTCTCCGAAGATGGAAGAGGTAGCAAATCAATAGGTGCACGAGGTAGAAAACCATAAACAATCTCAAAAGGGCACATTTTAGTGGTAGAATGCAATGAACGATTATAAGCAAATTCAATATGAGGTAAACATTCTTCCCACTGTTTCAAGTTACTCTTTAAAACAGCCCTAAGCATAGTAGACAAAGTCCTATTGACTACTTCAGTTTGTCCATCAGTTTGGGGATGACATGTAGTACTAAAAAGTAGTTTAGTCCCCAACTTAGCCCATAAGCATCTCCAAAAATGGCTAAGAAACTTAGTATCACGATCTGAGACAATAGTATTGGGCACACCATGTAAGCGAATAATCTCACGAAAGAATAAATCAGCAACATTAGCAGCATCATCGCTTTTATGACATGGTATAAAATGTGCAATCTTAGAAAATCTATCCACGACAACAAATATGCTATCCCTCCCATTCTTTGTTCGAGGCAAGCCTAAAACAAAGTCCATGGATATGTCCTCCCACGGAACACTAGGTACAGGTAAAGGCATGTATAAACCATGAGGATTGAGTCGTGACTTAGCTTTTTGACATGTAGTGCAGCGAGCAACAAAACGCTCAACATCCCGTCTCATCTTTGGCCAAAAGAAATGTGTAGCAAGTACGTCCTCCGTCTTCTTCACGCCAAAGTGTCCCATTAATCCTCCTCCATGCGCCTCCTGCAACAACAAAAGACGAATAGAGCTAGCTGGAATGCATAGCTTGTTAGAACGGAACACAAATCCATCATTAAGCACAAACTTGTTCCATGTTCTACCCTCTCTACAATTCTGCAATACATCTTTAAATTCCGCATCATTTACGTATTGATCTTTGATTGTCTCTAAACCGAAAATCTTGAAGTCAAGTTGTGAAAGCATAGTATAACGACGAGACAAAGCATCAGCAATAATATTATCTTTCCCCTTCTTGTGTTTAATGACATAAGGGAAAGTCTCAATAAATACAACCCACTTAGCATGTCTACGATTAAGTTTTGCTTGACTTCTTATGTGTTTCAAAGATTCATGATCAGAATGTATAACAAATTCTTTGGGCCATAAATAATGTTGCCAAGTTTCTAATGTCCGAACAAGAGCATATAATTCCTTATCATAAGTAGAATAGTTCAGACTAGGCCCACTCAATTTTTCAGAAAAGTAAGCAACAGGTTTAGCATCTTGTAATAACACACCTCCCAAACCAATCCCACTAGCATCGCATTCAAGCTCAAAAGTCTTATTAAAATCAGGAAGTTGGAGCAAAGGAGCATGTGTTAACTTATCTTTCAATACGGTGAAGGCTTCTTCCTGTGCGGTACCCCAAGTAAAAGGCACATCCTTGCGTGTAAGCTCATTGAGAGGTGCAGCAATGGTGCTGAAATCTCTCACAAAACGCCTATAGAATCCAGCGAGGCCAAGAAAACTCCTCACTTGTGTGACCGTTTTGGGCTGCGGCCAACTCTCAATCGCCTCGATCTTGGCTTTATCAACTTCAATTCCCTGCGGAGTAACAACATAGCCAAGAAACGATACTCGGTCGGTGCAAAAGGTGCACTTCCCAAGGTTACCAAACAAACGTGCATTACGTAGAGCAATAAAAACAGCACGTAAATGATCCAAATGTTCCTCCAAAGATTTGCTATAAATCAGTATATCATCAAAATAGACTACCACAAATCGTCCAATGAAAGCACGTAAAACCTCGTTCATTAATCTCATGAAAGTGCTAGGTGCATTAGTTAACCCAAAAGGCATGACTAACCACTCATATAATCCAAACTTAGTTTTAAATGCCGTTTTCCATTCATCTCCTAATTTCATGCGAATTTGATGGTATCCACTACGCAAATCAACTTTGGAAAACATGGTAGAGCCACTTAATTCATCAAGCATATCATCTAACCTAGGAATAGGATGACGATAACGAATAGTAATATTATTAATGGCTCGACAATCAACACACATACGCCAAGTTCCATCCTTTTTAGGCACTAATATAACAGGAACAGCACAAGGACTAAGTGATTCACGTATGTAACCTTTGTCGAGTAGCTCTTGTACTTGACGCTGAATCTCCTTCGTCTCCTCCGGATTGGTACGGTATGGCGCACGGTTGGGCAGCGAAGCACCGGGAATTAAGTCAATCTGATGCTCAATCCCTCGAATAGGTGGTAATCCCGGTGGTACGTCTTGTAGAAAGACGTCAATAAATTCCTGCAAAAGGTCAGTGACAACAGGAGGCAAAGAAGAAGGCAATTCCTCAAATGAAAACAAAGCTTCTTTGCACACAAAAGCATAGCACACATATTGACTAACATCCAAATCTGAAATATCAACCTTAGTAGCAAGCAAAGTTGGACTAGTCAATTTAATTTCATTAGAAACAGCAGAAGAAGATTTGCTATTAGTCTTATGTTGTTGCTCAAATTCTTTAGCTGCTATCTCATTTTCACTCTTATTTTTCTCCTGTTTAGCTTTACTAGCTCTAGCAAGATCATCTTTCACAATTTGTTCAGGAGACATAGGAAGTAAAGCAATATTTTTATCCTGATGAACCAGAGTAAACTGATTTGTCCTACCATGGTGTACAACATTCCTATCAAATTGCCATGGTCTACCAAGTAAAAGAGAGCATGCTTGCATGGGTACCACATCACAATCAACATAATCAGCATATGCAGCAATGCTAAAGTGCACACGAACAGAACGCGTTACCTTAATCTTACCACTATTGTTAAACCACGGAATATAGTACGGATGGGGGTGTGGTCTTGTGGTGAGAGATAGCTTCTCCACCAACTCCATGCTCGCCAAGTTGTTGCAACTCCCTCCGTCAATGATGATGCGAACCGAACGTTCTTTCACCACTCCCTTTGTGTGGAACAAATTATGCCTCTGGTTTGCTCGGCCTTCGATACCTGCACACTTAACACACGTTGAGCAACCAAACTAACATATTTATCTGCATCATCAGGAGCCATATACTCTATATCATGAGCATCATCATGGGCACCCTGTTCCTCATGAGCAATGAGAACTAAAGTCTCCTCATCATAGTCACTCGCTGACTCATACCCACCATCCGCCGTAATAGTCATCACACGCTTGGAGGGACAGTCTTTTGCGAAGTGACCTCCACCTTGGCACCTGCGACATTTAATATCACGATCTCGTGTTTGCCCTGTGGAAGCCATGGATGAAGAAGAACTCGCCGCTGGACCACTTTGTGCACCCTTGAATGGTGGCGCTGGCTGTTTTGGTGGCTCCCTGTAAGAATGAGCGGCTGAAGTAGATGGTGGTGCAGCAGGACGTGTGGATGTAGAAGCTCCACGCGATGTCCATGATGTATTTCGTCCTGCAGAAAAGTTAGGTCTCGTAGCGGCCTGTCGATCCTGCACTTCACGTTCAGCTTTACAAGCAAGATGAAACAAACGAGTGATAGTAGCAAAGTCCTTGTATTCTAGAATAGTTTGTATCTCCCTGTTTAAACCACCCATAAAACGTGCAAGCATAGCTTCATTATCCTCTACTAGGCCACATCTAATCAATCCAGTTTGTAATTCTTGATAATATTCCTCTACAGAATTTTTTCCTTGTCTCAAACGCTGTAATTTTTGTAACAATTCACGTTGATAATAAGGAGGAACCCAGCGAGTACGCATAGCATCTTTTAAAGCAGCCCAAGTAGTTGGAATATTATTAGCATGCAATCTACAATGTTCAGACCACCAAATAGATGCAAATCCCGTGAATTCACAAACAGCAGCAATAACACGTCTATTCTCAGGATATTGTAAACATGTAAAGCGTTGTTCAGTTTCTAACTCCCAAGTAAGATAAGCATGAGGAATATATCTACACTCAAACGGCTTAAGATACAATTTCAGTTTAGGCACATGTTCATCATCGCGTACCTGAGGGGGTGGTTGGTGTCGACCGTGGCGAATGTTGGGACGTGGACGCCCAGCTGGCTGCTCATAGGCCGCTTCCTGTTCCACCTCCTCCTCGTAATCACCCTCGTAGTTGTCGTCCTGTCCGACGTCAGAAGCAGTAGCAGCAACAGCAGCAGCCACAGGGGCACCAGTAGCTTGTCTGCCCGGAAACAGAATACGTCGTGCACGTCGTGGTGGCGGTGGCTGTGCTGGAGCGGCCGCAGGCTGTGCAGGTAGGCGTGCGAGTAACTCAGTAAACTTGGCGTCGAGCTTGGTGTCGATCATCTTCTCCACACCATCAATCGCCTCTGTAAATCTGTTCTCGATGTCATTCACCTGTTCAGACATCATTTGTGCAAATTTATCATGTAACGCTTTGTTTGTCATATTCTCCCAATCGGGTGCATCCCGCGCCACTTCATCATGGGATCCTGGCATGGTTAGCAGAAATAGAAAACACACAGAAATATGATCCTACTTCTACTAATGGGATGTGGGGTGGTGGAAAGCACAAATCCGTCAAGCTTTTCTTTCGTTCTTACCGATTCTTACCTAGCAGCAGGTGGTGATGTACAACCAACGGGTCAAAACTCTCAGAGATGTGGTAGAGCGATGGCCAGGAGGTGTCAAAACGCACGATGTAGAATATATGTGGAGCTGTAGGAAGGCTGACAAGTATGGTAGCAAAAACTCAACAGTAATCAAAACAGAGATGCAAAGTTGAATAAACACTCAACGTCGGTACTGTGCTGATCCTAGGCTAGACCGTACTAGAGACGCGAGCCTAAAACACCAACGAAAGCACGGCGCGGCACGTAAACAACTGAGAAGCACACTCTGAATTTTTTTTTATCTCTTTTTTTTTTTTGTGATGCGGGACTGCGGTGGCTGAAAAAGTGCGAAAAAGTCACTATGGTGGCGATCGTCTCAAAATGAGTTTCTGGACCTAAGGAACGTATGGGCACGAAATTTTTTTACCCCCGAAATTTTTGGCCTAAAAACTGCTTTGAAAAGCGTGCCAGACTCTAAACAACTCAAACTAATCTGGCTACGAAATTTTTTTTTTTTTTTTTTTTGGAAATCACCCTCTTCTACGTACGACAAAGATTGGTGAAATCCGACTCTAAACAACTCAAACTAATCTGGCTACGGAGAGATCACAAACCGAACGGGTGATGGAACTCAACTCGGATCGGTAGGTCGTGGTGGTGTATATGGACTCTGCTTGGCGGAACGTGGTGGTGTATCTAGACTCGGATTGGCGGAACGTGGTAGGATGACTACTGTGCGGCGGCGACGTGGCAAACTGTGATCAGAACTCGAAACTCTAAGGGAACTAGACGCTAAGATCAGACACTTGACACAACGATGCAACCGTAAATTCAACAAAGCAAGTACTGAAAAGAAAACTGGACAAAGGCTAGGACTGTCTTGGGACGTGATGATCTAACCCTAATTTTTTTGTTGGCTTTTTCGTGGACTGTAGGTATGAAGAACAGAACCAAACTAGACTATGAAAACTGGTAAATCTCACCGAGCAACCTGGAAATCTGATACCACTTGATAGAGGCGAAGGTGTCCCGATGTTTCGATGAGATGGTGGAGATCGATTATGGTGGAGACGACTTTCACGATCCGACTACGAACGTGCGAAGACGTTGCGCCTTAGCGATCGCTAAACCAACTCCGAGAGGTTATTGATCCCGCGGATGCACGATCAACCTGACCACGAAGGTCTAATTCCTGCAAGCAATCGAAGAACAAGCAAGAACTAAGAATTGCAATCTGGATATTGCGAATATAAGATGAATGATTACGAAAGTTGGGGTTCCAATGAGGTCTTGGCCTGGTCGGATGACACAAACGAAGAGCTCGAAGTTGCGGCTATGGCTAACTTAAATCTAATTAAAACCCAAGTCTAAACGACGCCCTAAGGGCTGTATATATGGGGGAACAGATGGGATTTTCGTGACCCCTTGGAGGTGGGGTCCGAAAACAACCCTAACTCGGTTTCCCCACACATACGGACTCTAAAAACAGCCTATAATGTGGTATTTCAAAATTACATGGGCCCAGCCCAATTTTAAGGTGACGCAGCACCTATAATTGCCCTTGGACGAAAATAATGAAGTGGCATCTCGCGTATTTCGTCCAAGACTTCATGCGCAACTTATGGTGGCTTCAAAGTGCGATAATCACCACTGGAAGCTCCATTGTCCTTTCCCGCGCGCGCACCTTCTTCTCCATGCTTGATCCCGCTCCAATTACCATCCTTCTTGTCCATGCTAGGTCCTTCATTCATAAGCAAAACAAAAGTATCTAATTTAGGCAGCATCATATGTTCATGAACAATAGAAGGATTCGCAAGAAACGAAAGTACCTGATAATTTAGTTGACGTGCGCGTGCTCTAGTAACTGGTCCAGTATGTGTAGTTGGTGAAGATGTGGGTGTAACATTAGTAGAGATGTCCTCATCAAACCCTGAAAAGAGTTTGGGGGTAGTATCATGAGTACAGAGGTACTCAGCATCCAACTATAGTGGTCATCTGAGCCAGCAGGGACTTCATCACTCGTCATTATAGGACAACTAGTAGTTTACGGTAAGGATGGGGTAAGTGATGAGGTTGCTGCCGCACTAGCATTTATGAAGTGGCTAACGATCTAGAGAGTAAGGTAAGAAGCCAAGCATTCGATGAGGAGTTGCCTCCAATAAGTCTTGCTATCAACTACTTACGCAAGCATAACACCTATCCTATCCTTGTCCTCCTCTTCGCATCCCGACGAAGAAGAAGCAGTCAAGGCACACACATATTGATCAAGTTATATTAAGATTATCTCAATTGTTGTTGTCTATGGACAAGGAGTAGGTCTCAAGCCGTCCATAACCGTGGACACGGCTTCTCTAAAAGATTTAACCCTGCAGGGGTGTACCAACTGCCCATTACAAGGCTCCGCACGCACGCCCATCTCTCTCAGTTGCTGCCCATCACAGGCAACCATTTTATGATTTAGTTCCAGGAGATCTGAAATGACAGGTCCCTCTAGCTAACAACGAATAAATCCGGGTGGCCCCGGTGAGTCGACATCCAACTCAAAAGCCGGCCGCGCTCTCGAATCGGTGTCTACCGTCTGTTTCGGGTTTGGATAGCCGGTTAATCACACATGGGAAACCGGGTCCTCAGCCGGACAAGTTGGGCTAGCCAAGGAACAAGTCCTCCTGGTCCAGGGTGGTTTGAGAACTACTAGCGGTCGACCAACACACAAACAGTTTCAAATGGTAAATCAGCTTGGGCCACCACTAGAAATGTTTGAAGCTAGGTAGGTCAGAAGAGGGGACCCCATAAAATCTAAAACGCGGTTAGGCACGCTCAGTCTTAAAACCTATACACGGAACTCAGATCCTAGGTGAATCGAATGGAACAAAGCGTCGGGGTGGGATAGCCTAGACCTTCCATCCTTCGTCGAATATAGTCAACATTTATAATAATCATATCATCAACAACAATATAATAATGTGATATCCCAAACCAAGGAGTAACAGGGTAACATCGTAGCATCCTAAGCATGCATACTAAGCAGGGGCTGAGCAACGAGCAATAGTAACATAGCAGTACATGGTTTGCTGGGAGGGGATATGGCTTTATCGGTTTGAAAGAGGTTGTAAACATGTGGCAGGATCAAACATCGAACCTATCCTAGACTAGCATGCAAACCGCTGGTTGAAATAGAATGGATCATAAGTAATGCATAGTCCTTTCCTGTTGATAAGTCGGGTTCCAAAGGTGTAGTTGATCGCAAGCTCGCATCGTCTCCGAAGGTACCGGCGGAAGCACACAAGACGATAAACACTGGAAAGCAATCAACGAGCAAGCATCTATTACTACGAAGCAATCACGAGCAAGCATCAACAATAAGGCAATACGAGACATCGCACCTACCGTCGAGAGCGGTTACTAACAGGTTAAGTGGAGTAGTCGTCACACGCGACGATACCGCATATTTAGAAAGGTTCAAGTTGTTTAGCTGCAGGTGATCAACAAAGGTTGTTAACATGGCATCTCACTCAAGCATGGCATAGCACACAAACATGTCAAGAGGTGAAGCATAAAATAAACTATCTATGCTAGACAATTTAAGTGAGGCACAATCCTAAACTTGGCATAACACTAAGTACCCCACGACAATTAAAAGATTTGGTACTGTTCTGCCCTAAACCATATTTTAGGTTGGTTAACAGAAGCAAACAAAAACATAAACACAAAGTACACGAAAAACTAATCAAGTTACATATAAAGAACACTCCAAAAGGAGTTACAGTTAAAAAGATACAAGCAAAACAAGTTTGGAACACAATCTGCCAACATCAGGAAGCACAATTTAGAGCAATGCATAAACAGGATAATGGACGCAAACATGCTCACAAATGATATGCAACTAAAGTAGACATGGCAGGGAAGGCATGGCAAACAGAATCATGCAAATAGGTATCATGAAAAACTAATTATAGCTCATGCAAAATGCAATAAAACATTAGTGGTCTAGGACTTAGTGAAAATCAAAGAAACATGACAGAAACTGTTATTTTTATGCTGTATAAACAGGAGCAAAACTATATGAAAAAGTGTAGCAACATGACATAGCAATACATGGGCATGAAATAGACATGATGATGATCAGGTACAACAAAGAATCAAGGTCATATGCATAACATATCAAAAGGTATTAAGCATCCAACATGGCATCGGAATGTTACAGACTTAGAGAAAAACAGAGGTGGCTGTCAAAAACAGTGGCATAGCAACTTAGGAGATCAACAACTATATGACCAGCAAGCATATCATGACAATGCAATACATATAATGGAAGTAGACATGATGCTTAACAGTATGCTAAAAGAATCAATGCAATAGGCCTCATGGATGTGTCACAATCATCATGCAAACTTGCAATAAAATAACAACAGCAGCACATAACAAAAATTAGTAGCATTTAACAGTCTCGTGCCCACTTCAACACAGATTAACAACATCAAGACGGACTCAAATTAAAATGCTCACAAAAGATGAACTGAAGTACACACAATTCTAAGAAAGTTTCTTTTTGGGCGCAACGTGATCCGAGCTACGGTTTAATCGCAATCTAAGTCGCAAAAACAAATCAGCACACAGTTTATTCCAGACTTTGCCAAATTAGCAGAAAAACTAAGAGAGAGAAAAAAGGAGTGGGCTGCTCACGTTGGGCCAGGCCCAGCTGCAGGAGGGAGGCCGGGCTGGCTGGGCCGCTGGAGCCAAGCCGTGGCCCACGTCGTCCGGTCGTCCCCGTCCCGATCGGATCGGGCAGGATAGGCGGCGCCGGCGGTGGCTGCCGCGGTGGCCGGCGGTGCTCCAGGAACGGGGGCGGGCGGAGGACGCAGGAGACGTGGCAGCGCAGGCCCACACGGATCTCGCCGGACCCGGCGACGGTGAGGCACCCGGTGGCGGCGGTCGAGCTCGGCCTTGGGTTATGGCGCGCGGCGGCGTCGATCCTTTGCTGCTACGAGGTCCTGCGGGGAGGAAGGCGGAGGAGGTGAGGGGAGGAGGGAGAAGAGGATAAGGGAAAGGAGATGGCCGGTGGCTCGGCTGCTCGCCGGAGCTACGAGCGGCGCGGTGGAGGAGCTTCACGGGCAGGCGGCGGCGCTCGGGCTGGAGGACAGAGAGGTTGGAGAGAGGTGGAGGAAGGGGGTGACGTGGCGGCCTCTGGGCCGTCAGATCGCCAGATCTGACGGTCCAGAGCGCCTAGGGCTGAGATTTCAGATCTGGCTAGGGTTAGGTGCGAAAATTGGAGCAAAAATTGGGGGTGTGGCTGCAATTTTGTGGCTAGGGAAACCCTAGAAAGAGGTGGGAGTGTGGTGGTCTTTATATAGCCCAGGTTGCTGGAAGTTTGCAAAAACATCCCCGGTTTTTCTCTCGCGCACGCGGTGTTTACGTTTCTGACCGCCGAGGGTCCGCGGTACCTCCGATTCAGGTAAAACTTCGAACTGCGCGATCAGCGCGTCGAGCCGGCGGCGTTCACGTCGCGTTGGAACTGTTCTGAGAACACTTTCCGGCGCGCTATAAAATAAATCGTTTAATTATTAAACGGGGTTTTTCGTTCCGTTGGCTGCGGCTGGTCTCGTGCGATTTTCGCGACGGTGATCGGGTGAAACCCGGTGTCGCAAAGGTCGAGTGTGAGGGTGGCAAGGGTTGGTCTCCGTCCGGTACGAGATAAGAGGGGGAAAAATAATCTCCGATCGATAAATCGGGGATGCAAACATCGCAAACAAATCAGACAATCAAACAATTCACACCGAAAACAAAAATTTTAATTTTTGTGAAATCTGGGCTGTTACACAGTAGCACCTAGGTAATCTTATTCCGGAAACTTTGAGTTTTCTTTTCTCAAGTGTATTTAGTTTTGCTGTGATATCCCCCCGTTTCATCCGAGCTTGCTCTCGATCAGCTTCCCGCACCTACGGAAGTTTCTTCTCCGATATTGGCATCTCAAGTCAGGTTGGGTCTTGACGGAAGCAACATCGTTGTCACGATGAGCGAAGCCTATGTTGGTGGTGTCGGGAAGTTTCATCTCTTGTTCGATCGTCCTTCTTGCAACATCTCAGTCCCTCCCCCCCCCCCCGGGTTAGGCCTGATCTTGGGACGAGATCCTCTGTTGGTGGCGGCGAGTTGTAACAACCCAAAACTATCAAATTCCATATAAATTTGCATTTTTATTTTTCCCATTGGGAATGAAAATTTGCACATTTAATCTTTGCCATAATCCATGTGAAGGAAAAATGCCGAAATATTTTTCTGGTTATGTAAAAGGATTATTTCCATTTCTTTTCTTTATGCCTTTCTTAGGCTTTGCCATTTTCTCCAATGCTCATCTTTGACCTTCTCAGCTAGCCCTTTGGCATTTGGTCATGTTTTTCCATGATGAAGCCCCCTGCCTACTTCCAAGATTTTAGCCCTTCTAGAAAATGGGGTTGTAGTTCAAATGAAATTTCAATTAAATTGAATGCCATTTGTATTACTTCAATATTTTGACCCGTTGCATTTTCTAAAATTCCTTTAAATCATGTGGATCAATAATCATATTTTATATGATTTTGTAATTCACTTGCTCTTTCTTTCTAGCCTTTTTATCTGCTATCTTTTGTAAAAAAAGAATAAAACACAGAAAGGCTGGGAAAGTGAGTTGGGCCTCTTTTCCTCTTCCTCCAGCACATTCCTTTAGGCCCAGCCTAGTGTAGAAGAGCTCTTCATCATCCTCTATACGGAGACCATCTCCAACAGCCACGTAGCTCTCGCTTTATTTGACGGCCGGTGATGCATTATGCGTCTCTAGTTAAGCCTCTCCGGTGCCCTAGCTATCGCCCTCTTCCCATTCCCTCCTCCTCCTTCTCCTCCCGCCGCCATAGTCTCTCCTCTTTTCCCTCCTATGATCCCTTCTCTGCAGCGGTGGCAAGGCCCGAGCTCGGGTAGCTCATGATCGTTGCCGTCTGTAGCCACCCATCTTCGACATCCTCGTGATGGCCTCGTCATGGTTGATCGCGTCGCCCGGCCATATCGTTCATGGAGGAGGAGCCTTGAACCGAGCGTCGCCCCTGCCTCGTGTTCCTACCGTTAACCTGAGCCCTTCTCCGAGCCGTACGTCGACAGCAACATCCTCATGTGAGCCTCGTCGCCCCTGCATTCACCTCCCCCGCGCGTAGGACGTTTTTCCCGTTCAGTCACCGTAGTGGTGGCCGGGTAGTCGTAGAGGTCGCAGGTGTTTTCCAGCCGTGGCCTCCTAATTCGTGTCCTCCTTCATTCAGTTGTGGTAGTGCAGACGCCCCGCTGTTCTACCCTTTTTCTTCGACTCTCATTTTTGCCGTGGTCACCGTGTTTCCGTCCGGTTCATTCCCGTCCGTCCGGGACGCGAGCAAAGCACGGGCGCGCGTGTTCTCGTAGCCTATCTCGCCCCGTTGGCCGTGTTATGCTTGCCCAGGGCCGTGCCTTGGCTTCCCATGCGCGTCCCGCGTAGCATTCGCTCGCTGTAGCTTGGCATGTATCTTGTGCTCGCATGGGTTCAGCTTCGTCGGGTTCAGTGTGCATTTTCTTCAGTTTCAGTATTCGTCGTGTAGCTAGTTTGATGAGGACATGACTACCATAGTTACAGCCACAACCCCTACTAATATACCTACTGGACAAATTACTAGAGATCGTGCACACCAATTAAATTATCAGGTACTTTCGCTTCTTGGTAATGTTTCTAATGTTCATGTGAATATGATGCTGCCTAACGTCGATATATTTCTGATGCTGACAAATGAAGGACCTAGCATGGACAAGAAGGATGAGCATTGGAGCATGTTCAAGCATGAAGATGATGAGGACATAATTATCATGGATATGACCATTAATTCCTATATATTTGACCAAGAAATGAAGTCAATACAAAGGGGCATGATTGTGTGCTGTACAAGAAGTTATTTCACGTCACTTTTGGCCCAAGAGAAGATAGAGACCAAGTCTTTCACGTCATGGACTCAGATTCGGACTGCAGAGATATACCCAACTTCAAACAGCCGCTGTTTCTACATACGAACACCAAATTGGGTGATTCTTTTTTCTGGTGATAGCTTATCTCGTCTAGTTTCCAACGCAATTGGTTTCACCTTCAAATTCCTTCGGAGCGTGGAGATATTTCAAAAACGGTGCAACCCAGCAGCAGAATCCGAATCAAAGTCCAACTCAATAGGTGTTGCATCACCTCCACATGGGCCCAAGTGCCTTGTACGACCTAGGTTTAGTTTTAGGACTCCTTGGGACGTCCTTCCACCCCCTTTTCCTCCACCCTTTAGTCCTATATAAGTAGATCAACCCCTAGGTTTATCTTTGGATTTCTTTTAGTTAAAAAGACTGCTTAGCTAATTGTTGCATCTTCGTGTACTCGGTTTGTGTCCAACGACCAGATCAAGACCGCTTTTGGTATCCCAACTTTATTCATACTTCATCTACATATTCGCAATATTCAGATTGTTTTATCAGAGTTCTTGCTTGTTCTTCGATTGCTTACAGGCACTAGACCTTCGTGGTCAGGTTGATCGTGCTCCGACATGGTCAATAACCTCCGGAGATTGGTTTAGCGATTGCTAAGGCGCGACGTTGTTGCACGTTCGTAGTCGGATCGTCAGAGTCGTCTCCACCAAATCGATAGTTATCTCTCATCGAAAGATCGGGACACCCCGCCTCTATCAAGTGGTATCAGTTTTCAGGTTGCTCGGTGAGAATTCGACATCCATATATTAGATCTATTTTTTATCACCTATCGTCCACACAAAAAGCCATAAAAATAGGATTAGAACATCATATCCAAACCAATCTGAGACTTCGCAATTTTCTTTTCGGTGCTTTGCTTTATTGAATTATCGGTTGCATCGTCGTGTTCAGTTGCTGGTCTTAGTATCTAGTCCATTAGAGTTTCGAGTTCAGTTCACATTAGTCACCACCACCGCTGCACCATCATCACATCCGCTGCCTACTTCTACCATCCACCATAGAAAAAGAGAGAAAAGGAGTTGAAAAAAAGAGAGAGAAAAGAAAAAGGAAAAAAAGAAAGAAAAAAGGAAAAAAGAGAAAAAGAAGAAATTTTTTGGATCTATCTCTAGTTGAACTCGTATTTGAAATCTCGTCGGAATCAGTTTTGAGCAGTGTCCACTAAAACGGGCATAACTTTGTCATCCGAAGTCCGTTTTGGCTCCACGAGTACTCAAATTAAAGATATTTCCGAGCCGCTTCTAAATAGTTCTGGAGCTTGTGTGTTATTTGAAACTCCAGATCGGCTTCTAAGACGGACTTTTTGACCTCTAAAGTTTCTGAACACAGTTTTTGTCAGATTTCGGGCTGATTCTCAGTTTTTTTGACCCTCATCCGAACTCTAAATTGAGTGATTCTTATTGCGTCGGAAAGCTTAAGTCAGTGCCCTATTGGGAAAAATAGCAAAAAAATAGCAAATATATTTCAGAGGAAAGTTGTAGCGAGAATATTGGTGTATCTTGATTTGGAGCCTATTTTCACCATTATCTTTGCTCTCTTGATGATCTTCACTTATATCTTGCTATCCAGAGCTACTTCATATCATTCATTGCTGCTAGTTGTGCTACGCCGTGACCACATTAGTGTTCTAGGCTCGCGTCTCTAGTCCGGTCTAGACTAGGACCAGCACAGTATCGTCGTTGAGCGTTAATTCAATTTTGCATCTTTGAATTGATTATTGCTGATATTTTTGCCACCATATTAAAGCCTTCCAAGCTCCACATATTTCTACATCGTGTATACGTGCGTTGACCTGGCAATCGCTCTACTTAATCTTTGGAGTTCTTTGACACCGTTGGTTGCCGACCACCACCTGCTGCATGGTAAGAACTAGTAAGACATTGATATTTGCTCTCCTGTGAGCGTTTTACCACCACATCCTAGTAGTTCATAGGGACATATACTTGTGATTTGTTTCTTGTTTTCTACTAATCATGGCAGGTTCTGGAGTTAGATCTTCTTGGGTGGCAACTATAGTTGGAGATTTGCTACCACCTACAACTACACAACAGTCACTGCAAAAGGTAAACACACATAAGCATGCACATGATCAGGTTATTGTTTCTATACCACACTTTCATGGACGTCTAAGACCTGATTTATACATTGAGTGGGAGTTTGAAATAAATGATATATTTCTTTCCCATAATTTTCTTGAGCATAAGAAAGTAAAAACTGCAATTAGTGCTTTCAAAGATTTTGCTTCTATTTGGTGGAATGAATATTGTAGTTTATATCCTGATTATATACCTAATACTTGGAATGATCTCAAACTTGCTATGCGATATAGATTCGTTCCCTCTTATTATACTCGTGACAAGGTTAGGAAATTAAAAAATTTAAAACAAGGTACTAAAACTGTTTCAGAATATTATGATGCTTTAGAAACTACATTCTTGCATTCTCTTTTAGAGGAAAGTGAAGAATATTTCATGGACATATTTTGGGAAGGTTTAAACCGTGACATTCAGGATATCCTAATTCATGAAAAGTGTTATCCTATGGATCGTTTGTTTCGTCTTGCTTGTAAAGCTGAACAGGAAATCGACAGACGTGTTGCCCAGAAGACGAACAAGCAGAATGTGCAAATACCACAAGTTGAGAAGGTTGTTCCGTCAACCACTATGAGCACTACCATAACTGCATCAATTGTCGTAAGCACTCCTCCAATATCTGATCTATCATCACAAAAAGGTAATGACAAAGGTATGGATCTTTCCCCTCCACATGAGAACCTTGCTGATTTAAAAGCAACATGTGTTGAGCTATCAAGTAGTTTCATCACACAACCAATTTTCGAGAATGTCATAACTTCACATGAAGATGTTGCTTGCCTAATAGACTTGAATACATCATGTGTTGAGTTACCTGTTGATTTGAGCACACCATCTATTTTGATAATCATGTTACTATTATGAAACTGCCAATGCTTAATCATTTTGATATGACCTCTAATCTTGGTGATGATTCTGCGTCGAATGACTTGTTGCATGACTACTTAGTTAAGCATGTTGTAGCATGTCCTTCGAAAAACATTAACGTTTCTTCACCGGTATTGGGATGGTTTAATGATGAGCATTGTACATCTTTAGATATGAATAAGAGCTTCCCTTATATATGCAAACTGAGTTGCAATACTTTCATGTCGTTTATGTATTGTGATGATCATATATGTTTATATTTCATGACATACGAAAGTTACTCATATATACATGTGTTACATGTCCAAAAACTAAGGGAAGTAAGAATGGATGACATATATATATATACAACATGTACACCTTGTCTCTTTTGTTAGCCACATTTACAAGCAAGATGAAACAAACGAGTAATAGTAGCATAGTCCTTGTATTCTAGAATAGTTTGTATCTCCCTGTTTAAGCCACCCATAAAACATGCAAGCATAGCTTCATTATCCTCTATTTGGCCACATCTAATAAATCCAGTTTGTAATTCTTGATAATATTCCTCTACAGAATTTTTTCCTTGTCTCAAACGCTGTAATTTTTGTAGCAATTCACGTTGATAATAACGAGGAACCCAGCGAGTACGCATAGCATCTTTTAAAGCAGCCCAAGTAGTTGGAATATTATTAGCATGCAATCTACAATGTTCAGACCACCAAATAGATGCAAACCCCGTGAATTCACAAACAACAGCAGTAACACGTCTATTCTCAGGATATTGTAAACATGTAAAGCGTTGTTCAGTTTCTAACTCCCAAGTAAGATAAGCATCAGGAATATATCTACCCTCAAACGGCTTAAGATTCAATTTAAGTTTAGGCACATGTTCATCATCGCGTACCTGAGGGGGTGGTTGGTGTCGATCGTGGCGAATGTTGGGACGTGGACGTCCAGCTGGCTGCTCATAGGCCGCTTCCTGTTCCACCTCCTCCTCGTAATCACCCTCGTAGTTGTCGTCCTGGCCGACGTCAGAAGCAGCAGCAGTAGCAGCAACTGCAGCAGCAGGAGGAGCACCAATACCAGTAGCTTGTCCTCTCGGAAACAGAATACGTCGTGCACGTGGTAGTGGCGGTGGCTGTGGCTGTACTGGAGCGGCAGCAGGCTGTGTAGGTAGGCGTGCGATCAACTCAGTAAACTTGGCGTCGAGCTTGGTGTCGATCATCTTTTCCACGCCATCAATCGCCTCTGTAAATCTGTTCTCGATGTCATTCACCTGTTCAGACATCATTTGTGCAAATTTATCATGTAGCTCCTTGTTTGTCATGTTCTTCCAATCGGGTGCATCCCGCGCCACTTCATCATGTGATCCTGGCATGGTTAGCAGAAATAGAAAACACACAGGAATATGATCCTACTTCTACTAATGGGATGTGGGGTGGTGGAAAGCACAAATCCGTCAAGCTTTTCTTTCGTTCTTACCTATACTTACCTAGCAGCAGGTGGTGATGTACAACCAACGGGTCAAAACTCTCAGAGATATGGTAGAGCGATGGCCAGGAGGTGTCAAACGCACGATGTAGAATATATGTGGAGCTGTCGGAAGGCTGACAAGTATGGTAGGAAAAACTCAACAGTAATCAAAACAGAGATGCAAAGCTGAATAAACACTCAACATCGGTACTGTGCTGATCCTAGGCTAGACCGTACTAGAGACGCGAGCCTAAAACACCAATGAAAGCACGGCGCGGCACGTAAACCACTAAGAAGCACACTCAGAATTTTTTTTTCTCTTTTTTTTTGCTTTTTTTTTGGACTGTTTCGTGGACTGTAGGTATGAAGAACAGAACCAATCTAGACTACGAAAACTGGTAAATCTCACCGAGCAACCTGGAAATCTGATACCACTTGATATAGGCGAAGGTGTCCCGATGTTTCGATGAGATGATGGAGATCGATTATGGTGGAGACGACTTTCACGACCCGACTACGAACGTGCGAAGACCTGCAAGAGGTTATTGATCCCGCGGATGCACGATCAACCAGACCACGAAGGTCTAATTCCTGCAAGTAATCGAAAGAACAAGCAAGAACTAAGAAAAACAATCTGGATATTGCGAATATAAGATGAATGATTAACAGAAGTTGGGGTTCCAATGCGGTCTTGGCCTGGTCGGTCGACACAAACGAAGAACTCGAAGTTGCGGCTATGGCTAACTTAAATCTAATTAAAACCCAAGTCTAAACGACGCCCTAAGGGCTGTATATATGGGGGAACAGAGGGGAATTTCGTGGCCCCTTGGAGGAGGGGTTCGAAAACAACCCTAACTCGGTTTCCCGACACATACGGACTCTAAAAAATAGCCTATTAAGTGTATTTCGAAATTACATGGGCCTGGCCCAATAATAAGGTGACGCAGCACCTATAATAACCCTTGGACGAAAATATTAATGTTGCATCTTGTGTCTCTCGTCCAAGTCTTCATGCACGCCTTATGGTGGCCTCAAAGTGCGAAAATCACCACTGGAAGCTCCATTGTCCTTTCCCGCGCGCGCACCTCCTTCTCCATGCTTGATCCCGCTCCAATGACCATCATTCTTATCCATGCTAGGTCCTTCATTCATAAGACAAACAAAAGTATCTAATTTAGGCAGCATCATATGTTCCTGAACATTAGAAGGATTCGCAAGAAACGAAAGTACCTGATAATTTAGTTGACGTGCGCGTGCTCTAGTAACTGGTCCAGTATGTATAGTTGGTGAAGATGTGGGTGTAACATTAGTAGAGATGTCCTCATCACCTATATAAGTAGATCAACCCCTAGGGTTTTCTATGGATTTCTTTTAGTTAAAAAGACTGCTTAGCTAATTGCTGCATCTTCGTGTACTCGGTTTGTGTCCAACGACCAGATCAAGACCGCTTTTGGAATCCCAACTTTATTCATACTTCATCTACATATTCGCAATATTCAGATTGTTTTATCATAGTTCTTGCTTGTTCTTCGATTGCTTGCAGGCACTAGACCTTCGTGGTCAGGTTGATCGTGCTCCGACGTGGTCAATAACCTCCGGAGATTGGTTTAGCGATTGCTAAGGCGCGACGTTGTTGCACGTTCGTAGTCGGATCGTCAAAGTCGTCTCCACCAAATCGATAGTTATCTCTCATCGAAAGATCGGGACACCCCGCCTCTATCATAGTTTATCTAGTGTCGAAGCATCAGCGCATCGTGATCCAATTGCTAGCGAAGTGGTGTGTGCTCTCAGGTTGCAACCGAGAGATCCTAATATCCAAATCCCCATCCCAGCAAGGCGCCTCCTTTTTATGTTGTTTTGCCGCGCGGAGCCTCTGTTCTTTAGGTTCAGACCCGGTTGGAGTTTCAGTTATCCCGTGCTTTATGTGTTATCTTGTTTCAGGTGGCCAATATGTTGTGATTTGAGTGCTAGCCCAGTTGGTAGTGCGCAGTGGATTTGAACCTTGAGATCAAGGGATCGAGTCCCCCTTTGGACAATAAAATCCCACCCTTTTTCTTCTTTTGTTTTGCTGCTACGTGTGGGCTTGGCCCAGCTTGCTCCTCTCGCCGTGGGCGTCAAATAGACAGACCCGCGAGAATTTGGGCCAGTTCAGCCGAGCTCAACCCAGGGTGGTTCTCCCTCCTTTTCATTTTGGAGTAAATTCAAATCTGGTTGAATTCATCCAAATTTGCCATGTTTTTTGCTTTGCTTGTATAATGTGCATCCTTGCTCCAAATAAATCATGTCATACATGATTTTGGGGTAGAAAAATATGAGGAGTAAGATGGTGCTGTTCATATGTCCATTTGGGCACGCATTATTTTGATCATGGTGCGTTTTGCACGTAAGCCCCTCATATGTTGCACGTGGTGCAGGCTTTCTTCTTTTCCCTTGTTATTGCGATCCGACGACCGTCTTTGCCGGTAGCTTAGTTTCGCGCTTTATTTTATTGCTTGATATAGATTGCATTAGGGAGCATCATAATACGCCATGCCATTTTCATATATGTTATGTTAGGGAATCCTGCCTTGAGGTTTGATCTCAAGTGTAGGCAATTCTTGTTCATGTTATGTTCTAGTCTTTTGCATATGCCATGATCATTCATCATACCAACTCCAACATAAGAATCCTCCGGATTCATTAATCACCGACCTAATGCATATGAAGGTTTTCGGTAGCATTGCACCCTTGCTTCCCGATGCTTCATTTAAACGTGTCTATCCTTATGTTCATGCCATGGTATCAAAAAGTCATGCATCATACTTGATCGTGTTTGTTTGTTCATTGCTTGCTCGCGATTGGTTCGTAGTGATAGTGGTATTCCGTTGATTGCTTCTAGTGTTTACTTCTTGTGTGCTCTCACGGATACTATCGAAGACGATGCGAGTTCGCGATCGACTACACCTTCGGAAGCCGACTTATCAACACGCAATGACTATACATTACTTATGATCTATTCTATTATAACCAGCGGTTTGCATGCTAGTCTAGGTTAGGTTCGATGTTTGATCCTACCACATGTTTACAGCCTCTCTTAAACCGATACAGCCATGTCCGCTCCCAGCAAACCATGTATTGCTATGTTACTATTTCTCATTGCTCAGCCCCTGCTTACTATGCATGCTTAGGATGCTACGATGTTACCCGGTTACTCCTTGGATTGGGCTATCACATTATTATATTATTGTGAATGATATGATTATTATCAATGTTGACTATATTCGACGAAGGATGGAAGGTCTAGGCTATCCCGCCCCGACGCTTTGTTCCATTCGAGTCAACTAAGATCCGAGTTCCGGGTATTGGTTCCAAGACTGAGCGTGCCTAACCGCGTGTGGGATTTTATGGGGTCCCATTTTCTTACCTTACTAGCTTCAAACATTTCTAGTGGTGGCCCAAGCTGATTTACCATTTGAAAACCATGCATATATGTCTGTCGGGTAACTCCTGGCAGATATTCTTTAAAACAACCTGGGCCAGCGGGGACATGGTTTCCTTGTTGGTCCAACCTGTCCGGCTGAGGACCCGGCCTCATGTGAGAATTTACCGACAATCCAAACTTGCGACAGACGGTAGAGACCAGATCGAGAGCGCGGCCGGCTCCTGAGCTGGATGTCGACTCACGGGGGCCACCCGGATTTGTGCGTTGTTAGTTAGAGGGACCTGTCGTTTTGGATCTCTTGGAACTAAATAATAAAATGGTTGCCTGTGATGGGTAGCAACTGAGAGAGATGGGTGTGCGTTCGAATCCTTGTAATGGGCAGTTGGTACACCCCTGTAGGGTTAAATCTTTTCGAGAAGCCGTGTCCATGGTTATGGACGACTTGAGACCTACTCCTTGTTTAGAGACAACAACAACCGAGATAATCTTAATAACTTGATCAACGGTGTGTTCCTTGACTGCTTCTTCTTCATCGGGATGCGAAGGGGAGGACAAGGATAGGATAGGTGTTATGTTTGCGTAAGTAGCTGATAGCAGACTTGTTTGAGGCGATTCCTCATCGAATGCTTGGCTTCTTATCTTACTCTCTAGATCGTTAGCCACCTCATCAATGTAGTGCGGCAGCAACCTCACCACTTACCTCATCCTTACCGTGAACTACTAGTTATCCTAGAATGACGAGTGATGAAGTCCTTGCTGGGTCATTTGACCACTACCGTTGGATGCTGAGTACTTTTGTACTCATGATACTACCCCCAAACTCTTTTCAGGGTTCTTGATCGACAACAGGTATGGTGATCGACGTTTCACGTGGAGACTCGACGACGACTAGTTAGGCGGATCCCGGCGGAGGGCCTGGACCCGTGTAGTTATGGGAGCGATGTCTTTTCTCTTTGCCACTAGGCATTTGATTGTAGTCTGTACTCAGACATGTATCTTCCGCTGATGTAATGTATTTGAGGCAGTTGTATGCCGATTGTATGAGATGTTGTATCATTGTAGCTGTAATGTTGTGATATCATGTTGGAAATTCGGGGCATATGGCATTGTCATATGTCGCGGTGGGACCGATATGTGCTTCGTCCCCGGACCTAGATGGAAACATCTAGATCTGGAACAGTACCGCATATCGGGACTTACAACGAATTCCTCCTGTTCCGTTAGGAGGACGAGGACGTTTTGACACTGAAGTGCTTCAGCATGAACGGCAACTACCTGAAGAACGGAGAGCTACCAAGCAACCGGAAGGACACCGAGCTATTCGATTAGACCCTTTACCGCAGGCGTCCCAACGGTGTGAAGCTACTGTGCATCCCCATAGACGAAGGCAAGAAGCTGCTCCCGTCCGGACCATGAAGGAACATGCGGCGCCCACATTGGTTCCCGGGCTCTGGTCGGCGAAGCTTTCCGGCAAGGGTTCTATTGGCCTACCGCCTTGAATGACGCCATGAAGCTTGTCAATACATGCAACGCCTGCCAATTCCACACCAAGGCTGTTCATCAACCAGCACAAGCTCTCCAAACCATCCCTCTGTCATGGCCCTTTGCGGTCTGGGGATGGACATCTTGGGCTCAATTCCCTGTGCTATCGGAGGTTATGAGTTCCTCTATGTCGCCATCGACAAAATCACCAAGTGGCCAGACGTGGAGCTTGTCCGCAAGACCACGGCGCAATGCGCCATCAAATTTATTAGAAGCCTGGTGTGTCGTTTCGGAGTTTCTAACCGGATCATCACAGACAACGACAGCCAATTCACAAGTCAGGCCTTCCTCGAGTAGTGCAAGTAAATGGGCACCGTAGTGTGTTTCACTTCAGTGGGTCATCCGAGGAGCAACGGCCATGAAGAGAGTGCCAATTTGGAAGTACTCTGAGGTCTCCGGACCTGTAGCTTCAAGCGGCTCGAAAAGTGTGAAAAGCGATGGGTGCATGAACTCCCAGATATTCTATGGTCAATGAGTACCACACCCAATCGATCCACAAAGGAGACGCACTTCGCTCTCATTTACGAAGCGGAGGCGGTGCTCCCCACAGAACTCAGATACGTATCTCCTCGATTTTGCACCTTCGATGAAGCCGAACAACAACAACTACGACAAGGAGATGTCATCGTTTCCGAGGAAGTACGTACTCGGGCTGCTACACGCGCCGTGCAGTACCAGCAAGGATTACGTCGCTATCACAGCCGCCACGTCCGCTCCCGAGAACTTGAGGAATGCGACCTTGTCCTCCATCGGCTAAAGTCCAAGATGCTCCAAAGTGGGAAGGCCCTTATCGGGGAGGGGGTTCCGCTTATGGAGAGAACACTGTGCACTCCCCCCGGCATGGGTGTAAAAAAGACCATCTCCGAGATGAGCGATGCCGCGACCCCGTCGTCCGCCAGACCGCTCCTTGATGGGTCGGATCTCCTAGTGCAGCTTCCGTGGCATCATCCGGGCACCGTGGATCCCCGGATCATCTTAGTCTCCTGGAGGATCGCCGCCATGAAGACGCTAGAACCACCATCATTAGGCAGAAGGAAACTCGCTGGTGTTCCGACGCCCGGGTTCCTCCCATGGATGTTGTCCGGGAGAGGATCCTTGCCGGTGAAAGAGACTAAAACAATGTATGTGTAGCCTTCACCCAAGATCTCTGCAGCGTCCAGTGGCCCAAGAAGTTCCAGATAGATGGACCACTTCCGTATGACGGAAAGACAGACACCGGCAAGTTCATCCATATGTACAACACTGCAATGCAGATCGCTGCGGGAGACGACAAAGCAAAGTCCAACTACTACCCCATGAAGCTCAAGGACAATGTTCACGGTGGATGATGCATCTCCCGGCCAAAATCATCAGCACGTGGGCCGAACACTGTGAAAAGTTTGTCGTCGCGTTTACCGGAGGGGTCCAACCTCCGAAAACCATTAGTGACTTACGCTGAGTAGTGCAGAAGGACGGCGAACCCATCCGGAAGTTCGTCCAAAGATTCACCCAGATGCAGCATTGCATCCCCGACGCGCATGAGGCCGCAATCATCGCAATCTTTCATGCCAACGTCAAGAACCCGTGCATGCTGGAGAAGATGAGTACCCGGTCCATCAAAACTATCACCGCCCTCTTCGAGCTCGCCGACAAGGTCGCCCGCGTCGAAGAGGCGGTCCTGCCTATTAATCGAGATGCCGGAAGACGCCCTGCGGCTCAAGCTCCTTCCGGAAGGAACCATCCTTCCGGGGAGCCCGAGGCCCGTAAACGCGCACATCAACACGTGTTCACCACGGAGGGGAACAGGGCCGCTCTGCTACCACCCTCCATCGACACCATGGTTGCCGCTGTTGACACACCCCAACGCCATACTGCAAGATACACAAGACCAACAAGCATGACCTGTCTGAGTGTTGCTCCGTCATCAATCTCCAAGAAGACAAGTTGATGAGGACATCTCTACTAATGTTACACCCACATCTTCACCAACTACACATACTGGACCAGTTACTAGAGCACGTGCACGCCAACTAAATTATCAGGTACTTTCGTTTCTTGCGAATCCTTCTAATGTTCATGAACATATGATGCTGCCTAAATTAGATACTTTTGTTTTGCTTATGAATGAAGGACCTAGCATGGACAAGAAGGACGGTCATTGGAGCGGGATCAAGCATGGAGAAGAAGGTGCGCGCGCGGGAAATAACAATGGAGCTTCCAGTGGGGATTTTCGCACTTTGAAGCCACCAAAAGGCATGCATGAAGGCTTGGACGAAATACACGAGATGCCACTTCATTATTTTCGTCCAAGAGCAATTATAGGTGCTGCGTCACCTTAATATTGGGCTGGGCCCATGTAATTTCGAAATACCACATTATAGGCTGTTTTTAGAGTCCGTATGTGTGGGGAAACCGAGTTAGGGTTGTTTTCGGGCCCCACCTCCAAGGGGTCACGAAAATCCCCTCTGTTCCCCCATATATAAAGCCCTTAGGGCGTCGTTTAGACTTGGGTTTTAATTAGATTTAAGTTAGCCATAGCCGCAACTTCGAGCTCTTCGTTTGTGTCATCCGACCAGGCCAAGACCTCATTGGAACCCCAACTTTCGTAATCATTCATCTTATATTCGCAGTATCCAGATTGCAATTCTTAGTTCTTGCTTGTTCTTCGATTGCTTGCAGGAATTAGACCTTCGTGGTCAGGTTGATCGTGCATCCGCGAGATCAATAACCTCTCGGAGTTGGTTTAACGATCGCTAAGGCGCAACGTCTTCGCACGTTCGTAGTCGGATCGTGAAAGTCGTCTCCACCATAATCGATCCCCACCATCTCATCGAAACATCGGGACACCTTCGCCTCTATCAAGTGGTATCAGATTTCCAGGTTGCTCGGTGAGATTTACCAGTTTTCGTAGTCTAGATTGGTTCTGTTCTTCATACCTACAGTCCACGAAAAAGCCAAAAAAAAATTAGGGTTAGATCATCACGTCCCAAGACAGTCCTAGCCTTTGAGTTTCGAGTTCTGATCACAGTTTGCCACGTCGCCGCCGCACAAGTAGTCATCCTACCACGTTCCGCTAATCCGAGTCCAGATACACCACCACGTTTCGCCAAGCAGAGTCCATATACACCACCACGTCTCACGAGTCCGAGTTGAGTTCCACCATCAGTACGGTTCCTGATCTCTCTGTAGCCAGATTAGTTTTCAGTTGTTAGAGTCGGATTTCATCAAACTTTTTCCGTACAAAGAAGGGGGGTGATTAGCAAAAAAAAAAATCGTACATAGTCTGGCACGCTTTCCAGAGCAGTTTTTAGGCCAAAATTTTCAGGGGTAAAAAAATTTCGTACCCATACGTTCCTTAGGTCCAGAAACTCATTTTGAGACGTTCGCCACCATAGTGATTTTTTCGCACTTTTTCAGCCACCGCAGTCCCGCATCGCAAAAAAAAAGAGCAAAAAAAAAAAAGAGAGAGAAAATAAAAATTCAGAGTGTGCTTCTTAGTTGTTTACGTGCCGCGCCGTGCTTTCGTTGGTGTTTTAGGCTCGCGTCTCTAGTACGGTCTAGCCTAGGATCAGCACAGTACCGACGTTGAGTGTTTATTCAGCTTTGCATCTCTGTTTTGATTACTGTTGAGCTTTTGCTACCATACTTGTCAGCCTTCCTACAGCTCCACATATATTCTACATCGTGCGTTTGACACCTCCTAGCCATCGCTCCACCATATCTCTGAGAGTTTTGACCCGTTGGTTGTACATCACCACCTGCTGCTAGGTAAGAATCGGTAAGAACGAAAGAAAAGCTTGACGGATTTGTGCTTTCCACCATCCCACATCCCATTAGTAGAAGTAGGATCATATTCCTGTGTGTTTTCTATTTCTGCTAACCATGCCAGGATCACATGATGAAGTGGCGCGGGATGCAGCCGATTGGGAGAACATGACAAACAAGGAGCTACATGATAAATTTGCACAAATGATGTCTGAACAGGTGAATGACATCAAGACCAGATTTACAGAGGCAATTGATGGCGTGGAAAAGATGATCGACGCCAAGCTCGACGCCAAGTTTACTGAGTTGATCGCACTCCTACCTACACAGCCTGCTGCCGCTCCAGCACAGCCACAGCCACCGCCACTACCACGTGCACGACGGATTCTGTTTCCGAGAGGACAAGCTGCTGGTATTGGTGCTCCTCCTGCTGCTGCAGTACCTGCTGCTGCTGCTTCTGACGTCGGCCAGGACGACAACTACGAGGGTGATTACGAGGAGGAGGTGGAACAGGAAGCGGCCTATGAACAGCCAGCTGGACGTCCACGTCCCAACATTCGCCACGGTCGACACCAACCACCCCCTCAGGTACGCGATGATGAACATGTGCCTAAACTGAAATTGAATCTTAAGCCGTTTGAGGGTAGATATATTCCTGATGCTTATCTTACTTGGGAGTTAGAAACTGAACAACGCTTTACATGTTTACAATATCCTGAGAATAGACGTGTTACTGCTGCTGTTTGTGAATTCACGGGATTTGCATCTATTTGGTGGTCTGAACATTGTAGATTGCATGCTAATAATATTCCAACTACTTGGGCTGCTTTAAAAGATGCTATGCGTACTCGCTGGGTTCCTCCTTATTATCAACGTGAATTGTTACAAAAATTACAGCGTTTGAGACAAGGAATTTTTTTTGTAGAGGAATATTATCAAGAATTACAAACTGGATTGATTAGATGTGGCCTAGTAGAGGATAATGAAGCTATGTTTGCACGTTTTATGGGTGGTTTAAACAGGGAGATACAAACTATTCTAGAATACAAGGACTTTGCTACTATCACTCGTTTGTTTCATCTTGCTTGTAAAGCTGAACGTGAAGTGCAGGATCGACAGGCCGCTACGAGACCTAACTTTTCTGCAGGACGAAATACATCATGGACATCGCGTGGAGCTTCTACATCCACACGTCCTGCTGCACCACCATCTACTTCAGCCGCTCATTCTTACAGGGAGCCACCAAAACAGCCAGCGCCACCATTCAAGGGTGCACAAAGTGGTCCAGCGGCGAGTTCTTCTTCATCCATGGCTTCCACAGGGCAAACACGAGATCGTGATATTAAATGTCGCAGGTGCCAAGGTGGAGGTCACTTCGCAAAAGACTGTCCCTCCAAGCGTGTGATGACTATTACAGCGGATGGTGGGTATGAGTCAGCGAGTGACTATGATGAGGAGACTTTAGTTCTCATTTCTCATGAGGAACAGGGTGCCCATGATGATGCTCATGATATAGAGTATATGGCTCCTGATGATGCAGATAAATATGCTAGTTTGGTTGCTCAACGTGTGTTAAGTGTGCAGGTAACGAAGGCCGAGCAAAACCAGAGGCATAATTTGTTCCACACAAAGGGAGTGGTGAAAGAACGTTCGGTTCGCATCATCATTGACGGAGGGAGTTGCAACAACTTGGCTAGCATGGAGTTGGTGGAGAAGCTATCTCTCACCACAAGACCACACCCCCATCCGTACTATATTCAGTGGTTTAACAATAGTGGTAAGATTAAGGTAACGCGTTCTGTTCGTGTGCACTTTAGCATTGCTGCATATGCTGATTATGTTGATTGTGATGTGGTACCCATGCAAGCATGCTCTCTTTTACTTGGTAGACCATGGCAATTTGATAGGAATGTTGTACAACATGGTAGGAGAAATCAGTTTACTCTGGTTCATCAGGATAAAAATATTGCGTTACTTCCTATGTCTCCTGAACAAATTGTGAAAGATGATCTTGCTAGAGCTAGTAAAGCTAAACAGGAGAAAAATAAGAGTGAAAATGAGATAGCAGCTAAAGAATTTGAGCAACAACATAAGACTAATAGCAAATCTTCTTCTGCTGTTTCTAATGAAATTAAATTGACTAGTCCAACTTTGCTTGCTACTAAGGTTAATATTTCAGATTTGGATGTTAGTCAATATGTGTGCTATGCTTTTGTGTGCAAAGAAACTTTGTTTTCATTTGAGAAATTGCCTCCTTCTTTGCCTCCTGTTGTCACTGACCTTTTGCAGGAATTTATTGACGTCTTTCCACAAGACGTACCACCGGGATTACCACCTATTCGAGGGATTGAGCATCAGATGGACTTAATTCCCGGTGCTTCGCTGCCCAACCGTGCGCCATACCGTACCAATCCGGAGTAGACGAAGGAGATTCAGCGTCAAGTACAAGAGCTACTCGACAAAGGTTACATACGTGAATCCCTTAGTCCTTGTGATGTTCCTGTTATATTAGTGCCAAAAAAGGATGGAACAGAGCGTATGTGTGTTGATTGTCGAGCCATTCATAATATTACTATTCGTTATCGTCATCCTATTCCTCGGTTAGATGATATGCTTGATGAATTAAGTGGCTCTACCATGTTTTCCAAAGTTGATTTGCGTAGTGGATACCATCAAATTCGCATGAAATTAGGAGATGAATGGAAAACGGCTTTTAAAACTAAGTTTGGATTATATGAGTGGTTAGTCATGCCTTTTGGGTTAACTAATGCACCTAGCACTTTCATGAGATTAATGAACGAGGTTTTACGTGCTTTCATTGGACGATTTGTGGTAGTCTATTTTGATGATATACTGATTTATAGCAAATCTTTGGAGGAACATTTGGATCATTTACGTGCTGTCTTTATTGCTCTACGTAATGCACGTTTGTTTGGTAACCTTGGGAAGTGCACCTTTTGCACCGACCGAGTATCGTTTCTTGGCTATGTTGTTACTCCGCAGGGAATTGAAGTTGATAAAGCCAAGATCGAGGCGATTGAGAGTTGGCCGCAGCCCAAAACGGTCACACAAGTGAGGAGTTTTCTTGGCCTTGCTGGATTCTATAGGCGTTTTGTGAGAGATTTCAGCACCATTGCTGCACCTCTCAATGAGCTTACACGCAAGGATGTGCCTTTTACTTGGGGTACCGCACAGGAAGAAGCCTTCACGATATTGAAAGATAAGTTAACACATGCTCCTTTGCTCCAACTTCCTGATTTTAATAAGACTTTTGAGCTTGAATGCGATGCTAGTGGTATTGGTTTGGGAGGTGTGTTATTACAAGATGCTAAACCTGTTGCTTACTTTTCTGAAAAATTGAGTGGGCCTAGTCTGAACTATTCTACTTATGATAAGGAATTATATGCTCTTGTTCGGACATTAGAAACTTGGCAACATTATTTATGGCCCAAAGAATTTGTTATACATTCTGATCATGAATCTTTGAAACACATAAGAAGTCAAGCAAAACTTAATCGTAGACATGCTAAGTGGGTTGAATTTATTGAGACTTTCCCTTATGTCATTAAACACAAGAAGGGGAAAGATAATATTATTGCTGATGCTTTGTCTCGCCGTTATACTATGCTTTCCAGTGGGGATTTTCGCACTTTGAAGCCACCATAAGGCATGCATGAAGGCTTGGACGAAATACACGAGATGTCACTTCATTATTTTCGTCCAAGAGCAATTATAGGTGCTGTGTCACCTTAATATTGGGCTGGGCCCATGTAATTTCGAAATACCACATTATAGGCTGTTTTTAGAGTCCGTATGTGTGGGGAAACCGAGTTAGGGTTGTTTTCGGGCCCCACCTCCAAGGGGTCACGAAAATCCCCTCTGTTCCCCCATATATACAGCCCTTAGGACGTCGTTTAGACTTGGGTTTTAATTATATTTAAGTTAGCCATAGCCGCAACTTCGAGCTCTTCGTTTGTGTCATCCGACCAGGCCAAGACCTCATTGGAACCCTAACTTTCGTAATCATTCATCTTATATTCGCAATATCCAGATTGCAATTCTTAGTTCTTGCTTGTTCTTCGATTGCTTGCAGGAATTCCACCTTCGTGGTCAGGTTGATCGTGCATCCGCGGGATCAATAACCTCTCGGAGTTGGTTTAACGATCGCTAAGGCGCAACGTCTTCGCACGTTCGTAGTCGGATCGTGAAAGTCGTCTCCACCATAATCGATCCCCACCATCTCATCGAAACATCGGGACACCTTCGCCTCTATCACAAGTCGGCCTTCTATTCCAAGAAGGACTCCGAAAGGAAGGCTTAGGGGGCGGAGTTTCGCAACGCGGGGGCCGAGGCGGCTACCAGAACAAGGGCAAGCCAAGGACGCCGCATCACGGCGATGACGTTTCCGGAGAGGTGGAATCCGAAGGCGACACGGTGAAGGTGGAGAGCCACGAGGAGACCACCGGTTATCTCTTTTTGTCGCACGGGAGGAAGGTCTTCGTCCGTGGCCGCAAGCTGGACCGCGGGGACTTCCTCCCGTTCCGTTACCAAGAAGAGGACGTCTTGACACTGAAGTGATTCAGGATGACTTGCGACTACTACCTAAAGAACAGAGAGCTACCAAGCAACCGGAAGGACGCCAAGTGGGTCGCTCGTCAATCATCGATGTACCTCCTACTCGATGAGACCCTTTACCGCAGGCGTCCCAACGGTGTGAAGCGACTGTGCATCCCCACACACGAAGGCAAGAAGTTGCTCCCGTCCGAACCACGAAGGAACATGCGGCGCCCACATTGGTTCCCGGGCTCTGGTCGGCAAAGCTTTCCGGCAAGGGTTCTATTGGCCTACCTCCTTGAACGACGCCATGGAGCTTGTCAACACCCGCGACGCCTACCAATTCCACGCCAAGGTTGTTCATCAACCAGCACAAGATCTCCAAACCATCCCTCTTTGATGGCCCTTTGCGGTCTGGGGATTGGACATCTTGGGCCAATTCCCCCATGCTACCGGAGGTTATGAGTTCCTCTACGTCGCCATCGACAAATTCACCAAGTGCCCAGAAGTGGAGCCATTCCGCAAGACCACGGCGCAATCCGCCATCAAGTTTATCAGAAGCCTGGTGTGTTGTTTCGGAGTTCCTAACCGGATCATCATGGACAACGACACCCAGTTCACAAGTCAGGCCTTCCTCGAGTACTGCGAGTAAATGGGCACCGCGGTGTGTTTCGGTTCAGTGGCTCATCCGACAGCAACGGCCAGGCAGAGAGTGCCAATTCAGAAGTAATCCGAGATCTCCGGACCCGTACCTTCCAAAGGCTCGAAAAGTGTGGAAACGGTGGGTGGATGAACTCCCAGCTTTTCTATGGTCAATGAGGACCACACACAATCGAGCCACAAATGAGACGCGCTTCGCTCTCATTTACGGAGCGGAGGCGGTGCTCCCCACACAACTAAGATACGGATATCCTCGAGTCTGCGCCTTCGATGAAGCCGAACACCGGGAACTCCGACAAGGATATGTCATCATTGCCGAGGAATTACATACTCTAGCTACTGCACGCACCGGGCGGTAGCAGAAAATACTACGCCGCTATCACAGCTGCCACGTCCGCTCCCGTGAACTTGAGGAAGATGACCTTGTCCTCCGTCGGCTACAGTCCAGGAGGGGTCTAAACAAGCTGTCCGCGGCCCAGCCGACCTGCCAGGCTCGCGGCCCACCAGCGCCAAGCCAGCCTCCCACCGCTGTTGTTGGGCCGAGCCCATGGGTGAGGCCCAGTGCCTTTTTTTCTTCTTTGCCTGTTGTTTTTCCTTTTTCCAGATTTTTGCTAAGTCTGTGAATTGTGTGCTGTAATCAGTTTTGCGACGTAATTTGCGAAAGAACCGTAGCTCGGATCGCGTTGCGCCCAAAATATGAATTGCTCAGTTTTACGTGCTCTTTCATTCGTATGTAGAAAGTTTTTCCGTTTGAGGCCGTCTAGATAATTTATTTCTGCGTCGAAGTGGGTACCAGATCGTTAGCTGTGCTATTGTTGTTGAACTGTTATTTTATTGCAACTTCGGGCGACGGTTGCGTCGCAACCGTTCGTCGGAATTGATTGTTTCTTTTTGCATCCTGTTAAGCGTTGTTTATACTTCAGTTCCATGCATTCACATGCCATATTTTCTTGCTGCATGTTGATTGTATCTTCAACCAAAGTAGCTACCCTGCTGTTAGTGTGCTTCTGTTTATATTTTGTTGCAACTTCGGTCGACGAGTGTGTCGCGACCGTTTAGCGGAATTGAGTGATTCTTGTTGCATATAGTTAACCATCATGTCTAGTTCATGCCCATATATTGCTACGTCATGTTGCTACACTTTTGCATATAGTTTTGCTCCTGTTTGTACAACATAAAAATAACAGTTTCTGCCATGTTTCTCTGATTTTCACTAAGTCCTAGACCAGTAAATGTTTTATTGCTTTTTGCATGGGCTATAACTAGTTGTTCATGATGCATTTTTGCATGATTCTTTTTCTATGCCTTCCCTGCCATGCCTACTTTAGTTTCATTTCATTTGTGATCATGTTTGCATTCATTATCCTGTTTAGCAATGCTCTAAAGTGTGCTTCGTGATGTTGGCAGATTGTGTTCCAAACTTGTTTTGCTTGTATCTTTTTAACCGTAACTCCGTTTGGGGTGTTCTTTATATGTAAATTGATTAGTTTTTCATGTACTTTGTGTTTATGCTATTGTTTGCTGCTGGTAACCAACCTAAAATATGGTTTAGGGCAGAACAGTACCAAATCTTTTAATTGTCGTGGAGCACTTAGTGTTATGCCATATTTAGGATTGTGCCTCACTTAAACTGACTAGCATAGATAGTTTATTTTATGCTTCACCTCTTTTCATGTTTGTGTGCTATGCTATGCTTGAGTGAGATGCCATGTTAACAACCTTTGTTGATCACCTGTAGCTGAATAACTTGAACAGTCGTAAACGTGCGGTATCGTCGTGTGTGACGAGTACTCCACTTAACCTGTTAGTAACCGCTCTCGACGGTAGGTGCGATGTCTCGTGTTGCCTTCTTGTTGATGCTTGCTCGTGTTTGCCTCGTAGTAATAGATTCTTGCTCGTTGATTGCTTTCCAGTGTTTACCGTCTTGTGTGCTTCCGTGGGTACCTCTCGGAGACGATGCGAGCTTGCGATCAACTACACCTTCGGAACCCGACTTATCAACAGGCAAGGACTATACATTACTTATGATCCATTCTATTTCAACCAGCGGTTTTCATACTAGTCTAGGTTAGGTTCGATGTTTGATCCTACCACATGTTTACAGCCTCTTTCAAACCGATATTGCCATGTCCCCTCCCAGAAAACCTTGTACTGCTATGTTACTATTGCTCATTGCTCAGCCCCTGCTTAGTATGCATGCTTAGGATGCTACGATGTTACTCTGTTACTCCTTGGTTTGGGATATCACATTATTATATTGTTATTGATGATATATTTATTATAAATGTTGACTATATTCGACGAAGGATAGAAGGTCTAGACTATCTCGCCCCGACGATTTGTTCCATTCGTGATAGAGGCGAAGGTGTCCCGATGTTTCGATGAGATGATGGAGATCGATTTTGGTGGAGTAGACTTTCACGACCCGACTACGAACGTGCGAAGACGTTGCGCCTTAGCAATCGCTAAACCAACTCCGAGAGGTTATTGATCCCGCGGATGCACGATCAACCTGACCACGAAGGTCAATTCCTGCAAGCAATCGAAGAACAAGCAAGAACTAAGAATTGCAATCTGGATATTGCGAATATAAGATGAAAGATTAACAGAAGTTGGGGTTCCAATATGGTCTTGGCCTGGTCGGACGACACAAACGAAGAACTCGAAGTTGCGGCTATGGCTAACTTAAATCTAATTAAAACCCAAGTCTAAACGACGCCCTAAGGGCTGTATATATGGGGGAACAGAGGGGATTTTCGTGACCCCTTGGAGGTGGGGCCCGAAAACAACCCTAACTCGGTTTCCCCACACATACGGACTCTAAAAACAGCCTATAATGTGGTATTTCGAAATTACATGGGCCCGGCCCAATATTAAGGTGACGCAGCACCTATAATTGCTCTTGGACGAAAATAATGAAGTGGCATCTCGTGTATTTCGTCCAAGCCTTCATGCATGCCTTATGGTGGCTTCAAAGTGCGAAAATCCCCACTGGAAGCTCCATTGTTATTTCCCGCGCGCGCACCTTCTTCTCCATGCTTGATCCCGCTCTAATGACCGTCCTTCTTGTCCATGCTAGGTCCTTCATTCATAAGCAAAACAAAAGTATCTAATTTAGGCAGCATCATATGTTCATGAACATTAGAAGGATTCGCAAGAAACGAAAGTACCTGATAATTTAGTTGACGTGCACGTGCTCTAGTAACTGGTCCAGTATGTGTAGTTGGTGGAGATGTGGGTGTAACATTAGTAGAGATGTCCTCATCAATTCGAGTCACCTAGGATCCGAGTTCCGGGTATTGGTTTTAAGACTGAGCATGCCTAACCGCGCGTGGGATTTTATGGGGTCCCCTTTTCTTACCTACCTAGCTTCAAACATTTCTAGTGGTGGCCCAAGTTGATTTACCATTTGAAAACGTGTGTGTGCTTGGTTGGGCCCCCAGCTGTTTTAAAACAACTTGGGCCAGTGGAGACATAGTTTCTCTGTTGGTCCACCCGATCAGCTAGGACCCGGTTTCCCATGTGTGATTAACCGGCTATCCGACCTGCGTCATACGGAAGTGTCCGATCCGAGAGCGTGGCCGGCTTTTGGATTGGGTGTCGACTCCCCGGGGGCCACCCGGATTTGTTTGTTGTTAGCTAGAGGGACTTGTCGTTTCGGATCCCTCGGAACTAAATCATAAAATGGTTGCCTATGATGGGTAGCAACTGAGAGAGATGGGCGTGCGTGCGGAGCCTTGTAATGGGCAGTTGGTACACCCCTGCAGGGTTAAATCTTTTCGAGAAGCCGTGTCCACGGTTATGGACGACTTGAGACCTACTCCTTGTTCATAGACAACAACTGAGATAATCTTAATATAACTTGATCAACGTGTGTGTGTGCCTTCACTGCTTCTTCTTCGTCGGGATGCGAAGAGGAGGACAAGGATAAGATAGGTGTTATGTTTGCGTAAGTAGTTGATAGCAAGACTTGTTGGAGGCGATTCCTCATCGAATGCTTGGCTTTTTTTCTTACTCTCTAGATCGTTAGCCACTTCATAAATGCTAGTGCGGCAGCAACCTCACCACTTACCCCATCCTTACCGTAAACTACTAGTTTTCCTAGAATGACGAGTGATGAAGTCCTTGCTGGGTCAGATGACCACTACAGTTGGATGCTGAGTACCTCTGTACTCATGATACTACCCCCAAACTCTTTTCAGGGTTCTTGATCGACAACAGGTATGGTGATCGACGTTTCACGTGGAGACTCGACGACGACTAGTTAGGTGGATCCCGGCGGAGGGCCTAGATCCGTGTGGTTATGGGAATCGATGTTTTTCTCTTTTCCACTAGGCATTTGCTTGTAGTCTGTATCCAGACTTGTATCTTCCGCTGTTGTATTGTATTAGAGGAAGTTGTATGCCGATTGTATGAGATGTTGTATCCTTGTATCTGTAATGTTGTGATATCGTGTCGGAAATCCGGGGCATATGACCTTGTCATATGTCGCGGTGGGACCGATATGTGCTTCGTCCCCGGATCTGGGTGGAAACACCTAGATCTGGAACAGTACCGCATATCGGGCCTTACAGATCTCCTCGAGGTCGTGCTTTCGAAGAAGCGAACAACTGCAACTCAGACAAGGAGATATCGTCGTTGCCGAGGAAGTACGTACTCGGGCTGCTACACGCGCCACGCGGTACCTGCAAGGAGTATGACGCTATCACTGCCGCCACGTCCACTCCTGAGAACGTGAGGAAGGCGACCTTGTCCTCTCTGTCTGTCAGACCAAGGGGCGGCACATTGACTACTTCTTGGAATGTTTTGCATTTGGTGGAACCGGCCTGTCCCCTCCGCATCTCTTAAGGGAGGAAGAAATGATGTCGTCGCCGGTATCCTGTTGCACGGATCTCCTTTCCAGCAGCGTCTTGAATGCACCGCGGGGTGCTTTCCTTGGCGAGTTGGTGCAGCCTTCTGGGATGGTGGAGCAAACTCCTGCTCCCCGACAGTAGACCCCGGGCCTGGCTATGGCGTAGATGACTTTTACGAGAGCCACGCAAGGTCTGATGATCCGGCAAGCTGGACCGTCTGGAACGCGGGTCTGGTAGTGCAAGTGCGTTGGGTTCCGAGCCCTCCTGGCGGAGGAAACCGACACGTGTCAAGAGTAGTGTGCGGGGTAGACTCATGATGACGGCCGTGTAGGCCGAGGGTCGACACGATCCTGAGCCCGAGGTGGAGTAATTGGGTGAGTTTCTGCGTTCCCTCCTAGTAACGGGTAGTTATCCTCTCTTCCATCCGCGGGTGGATCGGGCGACTCATAGTAGCTTCTTTCTTCCAATCGGCAGCTTACGTGCACACCATGATATGGGGTGGCTCGATCTTCTCAGTAAGCATAGGGTGTGATGAGGACATCTCTACTAATGTTACACCCACATCTTCATCAACTACACATACTGGACCAGTTACTAGAGCACGTGCACGTCAACTAAATTATCAGGTACTTTCGTTTCTTGCGAATCCTTCTAATGTTCATGAACATATGATGCTGCCTAAATTAGGTACTTTTGTTTTGCTTATGAATGAAGGACCTAGCATGGACAAGAAGGACGGTCATTGGAGCGGGATCAAGCATGGAGAAGAAGGTGCGCGCGCGGGAAAGAACAATGGAGCTTCCAGTGGTGATTTTCGCACTTTGAAGCCACCATAAGGCATGCATGAAGGCTTGGACGAAATACACGAGATGCCACTTCATTATTTTCGTCCAAAGGCAATTATAGGTGCTGCGTCACCTTAATATTGGGCTGGGCCCATGTAATTTCGAAATACCCCATTCTAGGCTGTTTTTTAGAGTCCGTATGTGTGGGGAAACCGAGTTAGGGTTGTTTTCGGACCCCACCTCCAAGGGGTCACGAAAATCCCCTCTGTTCCCCCATATATACAGCCCTTAGGGCGTCGTTTAGACTTGCGTTTTAATTAGATTTAAGTTAGCCATAGCCGCAACTTCGAGTATTTCGTTTGTGTCGTCCGACCAGGCCAAGACCGCATTGGAACCCCAACTTCTGTTAATCATTCATCTTATATTCGCAATATCCAGATTGCTTTTCTTAGTTCTTGCTTGTTCTTTCGATTGCTTGCAGGAATTAGACCTTCGTGGTCAGGTTGATCGTGCATCCGCGGGATCAATAACCTCTCGGAGTTGGTTTAGCGATCGCTAAGGCGCAACGTCTTCGCACGTTCGTAGTCGGGTCGTGAAAGTCGTCTCCACCATAATCGATCTCCATCATCTCATCGAAACATCGGGACACCTTCGCCTCTATCAGGGTGAATATGAGGGTGATATGAGATAACTTGTATGTAGCCAATGAGTTCTCCTCGCTAGATCCCTGTTGCCAATGCGACAGCTCTCTACCCTTTTCATATTCACAACTTCACACACTTGCGCAACGTAGACGTCAACCACGAGACGGTAATTTGCAATCTAGTAATTCCCATTGGAACAACAGATCACACATAACTTGAAGTAGCCAAACTTCAGATCGATATGAATTGAAGTTGATGATTCAAGATGAATGCTTAGAAGAAAATATCTGAACTAGGGTTTATCTAAAACTTGGTCTAACCCTAAAACTCGTAGGGGTTCTGTATTTATAAGCTAGGGGGTCTAAACGGGGTTACAAGGGCCGCAACCCTGTTTCTGTGCGCAGGCAGGACGGTAGTACCGTAGTGAGAGTGGTAGTACCGCTGGTGCGGTAGTACCGTATCTACTACCATAACTACTACCGTAAACCTCCTGGATACGAGCGGTAATACGAGCGGTAGTACGGTGCTGACTACCGTATACCTCTTGGATACGGGCGGTAGTACGGGCGGTAGTACCGCTCTGGAGAGCGGTAGTACCGCTGCCTGTAGGGTGAAGCTTCTTTGCATCGTCTTCTCGCGGCTCCTCTTCCAGTGGGGCTTGCCCTTGTTCCATGGCTCCTTCCTTTTGAGCCTCGTCTTCTCCTTCCTGCTCCTCGTCTTCTCCTTCCTGCTCCTCGTCTTCTCCTTCCTGCTCCTCGTCTTGTCCATGGTATCTGATCATACATACAGAAAAGGACTTAGGAAGTATATAATTCTCATTAAGCACAACATCATATTATATTAAGAGCAAGTTCACATGTTGTTCAATTAGCTTTGCACGGGCTCTTGTAATAGGTCTAATTCTGATTTCGTTAGCTTGTTCTTCATGAAGAGTTGGGGATGTCTTTTCAGTAGGGATGTCCTCATCACACCATGGCCCCAAAGCGCCGCACTCCCGATGCGTTTGATGACGACAACCCCCGAGCTTCCCGCGGTGATGGAGTTCATGGCATTCGCGGCGGGGGGAGGGGGAGCCGATGAGGACGGGTGGCGCCGGCCATTGGGTCTTCAATGGGGGACCTTCTTCCCGCCACACGGGGGCGGATGACTCGAGGAAGGATGTGCCGTGGCCGCGGCGGGCGTGGCATAGGAGGTCGCGGTGTTGGGGTGATGCCGCCGGCCTTATCCGCAACTCCCACGGTGAGCGTATCAGCTTCGAGTTTGGCGTCCAGTTGACGTCGGCCACTTGCAGGTGGCTTCTTCTTCGGAAGGTGTTCCAAGAAGCGGTGAGGGAGGCCGAGCCCCTGCACTTCCGGGTGCACGTGGACTCGTGCCTTCATGGAGTGGTCAAGGTGGAGACCCACCAGGCAACCACCGGTGATCTCTTCTTGTTGCACATGTGGAAGGTCTTCGTCCGTGGCCGCAAGCTGGACCGCGGGACTTCCTCCTGTTTCATTACGAGGGAATGGACACCGACTCCAAAAGATCACGAAGACCTCCGGGAAGCATCTTCGCTTCCCGGCACTGAAGACAACAATGAGTGGACCCCGTACTTTGACAGATCCTTCTCTTTGCAGGGAGCCAGAGCCGGAGCCGGCGTTGTCCTGGTTTCCCCAAACGGAGAAGTCTTGTAGTATGTTGTACAAATGTTGTACGAGGGAGAGGCCTCCACCAACAACACAATAGAGTATGAAGGGCTGCTCGCCGGTTTGTCAGCCGCCATGGGTCTCGGAATAAAAGGACTCATAGTCAGTGGCGACTCTCAGCTGGTGGTAAACCAAGTCAAGGACGATTACGGATGCCCCCAGTTGCAGGCCTACGTCGATGATGTCCGCAAGCTCGAGAAGTACTTCCAAGGCCTGGGGATGGAGCAAATTCCAAGGTCCAAGAACAGCGTCGCGGACGAGCTGTCCAAAATCGTCGTCCGGAAGGAAGAAGTATCGCCTAGGGTGTTCGATGTACGTTTACTCAAACCCTCAGTCGACCCCACGAGGTCGAGGACCAAGAATCAAAGGATCAAGACCAACGGGCAATTTCCCGGAGAACTGCCCTCCTTCATCCCCGGCAAGTACCAAGTCCTCATTGTCGACCCAGCACCGCTAGACTAGGGCAGTGACATCATGGACTACCTGAAGAACGGAGAGCTACCAAGAAACTGGAAGGACACCGAGCGGATCACCCGTCAATCATCGATGTACCTCCTACTCGATGAAATCCTTTACCGCAGGCGTCCCAACAGTGTGAAGCTAGTGTGCAACCCCACAGATGAAGGCAAGAAGCTGCTCCGAGACATCCATGAAGGAATATGCGGCGCCCACATTGGTTCCCGGGCTCCGGTCGACAAAGCTTTCTGACAAGGGTTCTATTGCCCTACCACCTTGAACGACGCCTTGGAGCTTGTCAACACCTGCGACGCCTACCAATTCTACGCCAAGGCTTTTCATCAAGCACAAGCTCTCCAAACAATCCCTCTATCATGGCCCTTTGCGGTCTGGGGATTGGACATCTTGGGCCTATTCCCCCGTGCTATCGGAGGTTATGAGTTCCTCCACGTCGCCATCAACAAATTCACCAAGTGGCCAGAAGTGGAGCCAGTCCGCAAGACCACGGCGCAATCCGCCATCAAGTTTATCAGAAGCCTGGTGTCTCGTTTCGGAGTTCCTAACCGAATCATCATGGACAACGGCACCCAGTTCACAAGTCAGGCCTTCCTCAAGTACCGCGAGAAAGTGGGTACCGCAGTGTGTTTTGCTTCAGTGGCTCATCCGAGGAGGAACGGCCAGGCAGAGAGAGGAAATTTGGAAGTACTCTGAGGTCTCCGAACCCGTACCTTCTAGCGGCTCGAAAAGTGTGGAAAGCGGTAGGTGGATGAACTCCCTGCTGTTCTAGGGTCAATCAAGACCACACCCAATCGAGCCACAAATGAGACGCCCTTCGCTCTCGTTTATGGAGCGGAGGCGGTGCTCCCCACAGAACTCAGATACGGATCGCCTGAAGTTCGCGCCTTCGATGAAGCAGAACAGCAGCAACTCCGACAAGGAGATGTCGCCGTTGCCGGGGAAGTACGTACTCGGGCTGCTACACGCTCCGCAAGGTACCAGCAAGGACTACGCCTCTATCACAGCCGCCACGTCCGCTCCCGAGAACTTGATGAAGGCGGTGATGCGGAGCATCCAACCGACATCACCATGGATACACCTCCTTCGCATGGGCCATTGACGAGAGCACAAGCACACGCGTTTGGAACAAAGGTTAACTCGCTCCTCTCCGAAATAGACCTTAATACATGTGAAGCTTGAGTGCATGCGGATATGCTATGCATCATTAGGTACCAAGGAGATGGTCAAGGAGAAGCCGCAACGGAAGGGGAACCACGGGAACATGAAGCAAGGAAGATCACACCTCCAAGGACCGGTACACCCAGCCTAGAGGGCGGTACTACTGGCACCTGGAGCCCGTGGAGACGAGTGGCTGGTTGGAGCGCGACAAGAACTACCATCTAGCACAACGGTACTACCGCCCGTGCAGAGCGGTACTACCTCTCGTCAAAGTGAAATACTTCTGTTAAGGGACGGTACCGATCCGGTAACACCCCGGTTGTTCCGGTAAATCTAATTTATCGGTACTACCGGTTGTGCCGACCGGTACAACTGCTCTGGATGCAGATCTGGGCTGTGTAGGCGATGTACCCCTTCGTTTTACACCTAGACTACACCACTAACTCCGTTTTAGGGTTAGCTAAGAACAAATCTAAACAATTGAGAGAGCTTAGCACTTTTCCCCTTGGGAAATTGATCTCCTTGAGATCCTCTCTCAATCTACCTTCCTCTTCCTAGTAGTAGAAGAAGAGGCCCCTCTTCTAGTAGTAGAAGGAGAGCGAACTACCAAGACTACCACTTGTGGATGTATGGATCTTGAGATGTATGGCACTTGTGTATGGATTTGAGTATCCTATGTGTTTGGATCTTGTTCCCCTTTATCTGTTGTGTTCATTGGGCTTGTGACTCCCCCTTGTGTCTTGTTATTGTTGTGGATCTCCCCCTCCAAATTGTGAAGATTGGGCCAACCCCTAGGCTTGTCCTATATCAGGCGACTTTGTCCTCCGTCGGCTACAGTCCAGGAGTGGTCTTGATAGAGGCGAAGGTGTCCCGATGTTTCGATGAGATGGTGGAGATCGATTATGGTGGAGACGACTTTCATGATCCGACTACGAACGTGTGAAGACGTTGCGCCTTAGCGATCGCTAAACCAACTCCGAGAGGTTATTGATCCCGCGGATGCACGATCAACCTGACCACGAAGGTCTAATTCCTGCAAGCAATCGAAGAACAAGCAAGAACTAAGAATTGCAATCTGGATATTGCGAATATAAGATGAATGATTACGAAAGTTGGGGTTCCAATGAGGTCTTGGCCTGGTCGGATGACACAAACGAAGAGCTCGAAGTTGCGGCTATGGCTAACTTAAATCTAATTAAAACCCAAGTCTAAACGACGCCCTAAGGGCTGTATATATGGGGGAACAGAGGGGTATTTCGTGGCCCCTTGGAGGAGGGGTCCGAAAAAAACCCTAACTCGGTTTCCCCACACATACGGACTCTAAAAAATAGCCTATTAAGTGTATTTCGAAATTAATAGGGTGACGCAGCACCTATAATAACCCTTGGACGAAAATATTAATGTGGCATCTTGTGTCTCTCGTCCAAGTCTTCATGCACGCCTTATGGTGGCCTCAAAGTGCGAAAATCACCACTGGAAGCTCCATTGTCCTTTCCCGCGCGCACATCTCCTTCTCCATGCTTGATCCCGCTCCAATGACCATCCTTCTTATCCATGCTAGGTCCTTCATTCATAAGACAAACAAAAGTATCTAATTTAGGCAGCATCATATGTTCCTGAACATTAGAAGGATTCACAAGAAACGAAAGTACCTGATAATTTAGTTGACGTGCGCGTGCTCTAGTAACTGGTCCAGTATGTGTAGTTGGTGAAGATGTGGGTGTAACATTAGTAGAGATGTCCTCATCATCCTCCCCTTCTTGAATCGAAGTCGTCCTCGACGGAAGCTCATCATCTTCTCCCAAATAAGGTTTCAAAACTGCAATGTTAAATGTGGGACTAACCCCAAAATCTGCAGGTAGCTCAAGTTTATATGCATTATCATTAATTTTCTGTAAAACCTTAAAGGGACCATCAGCTCGTGGCATTAACTTAGACTTGCGCAAATCAGGAAACCTATCTTTACGTAGATGTAACAAAACAAGATCTCCTGGTTCAAACACAACATGGTTTCTACCCTTATCACCAGCAAGCTTGTATCTAGCATTCATTTTCTCAATGTTTTCTTTAGTTAACTCATGCATTTTTAATATCAATTCAGCACGTTGCTTAGCATCAAAATTAACCTTCTCCGAAGATGGAAGAGGCAGCAAATCAATAGGTGCACGAGGTAGAAAACCATAAACAATCTCAAAAGGGCACATTTTAGTGGTAGAATGAAATGAACGATTATAAGCAAATTCAATATGAGGTAAACATTCTTCCCACATTTTCAAGTTACTCTTTAAAACAGCCCTAAGCATAGTAGACAAAGTCCTATTGACTACTTCAGTTTGTCCATCAGTTTGGGGATGACAAGTAGTACTAAAAAGTAGTTTAGTCCCCAACTTAGCCCATAAGCATCTCCAAAAATGGCTAAGAAACTTAGTATCACGATCCGAGACAATAGTATTAGGCACACCATGTAAGCGAATAATCTCACGAAAGAATAAATCAGCAACATTAGCAGCATCATCGCTTTTATGACATGGTATAAAATGTGTCATCTTAGAAAATCTATCCACGACAACAAATATGCTATCCCTCCCCTTCTTTGTTCGAGGCAAGCCTAAAACAAAGTCCATGGATATGTCCTCCCACGGAACACTAGGTACAGGTAAAGGTATGTATAAACCATGAGGATTGAGTCGTGACTTAGCTTTTTGACATGTAGTGCAGCGAGCAACAAAACGCTCAACATCCCGTCTCATCTTTGGCCAAAAGAAATGTGTAGCAAGTACGTCCTCCGTCTTCTTCACGCCAAAGTGTCCCATTAATCCTCCTCCATGCGCCTCCTGCAACAACAAAAGACGAATAGAGCTAGCTGGAATGCATAGCTTGTTAGAACGGAACACAAAACCATCATTAAGCACAAACTTGTTCCATGTTCTACCCTCTCTACAATTCTGCAATACATCTTTAAATTCCGCATCATGTACATATTGATCTTTGAGTGTCTCTAAACCGAATATCTTGAAGTCAAGTTGTGAAAGCATAGTATAACGACGAGCCAAAGCATCAGCATAATATTATCTTTCCCCTTCTTGTGTTTAATGACATAAGGGAAAGTCTCAATAAATTCATCCCACTTAGCATGTGTACGATTAAGTTTTGCTTGGCTTCTTATGTGTTTCAAAGATTCATGATCAGAATGTATAACAAATTCTTTGGACCATAAATAATGTTGCCAAGTTTCTAATGTCCGAACAAGAGCATATAATTCCTTATCATAAGTAGAATAGTTCAGACTAGGCCCACTCAATTTTTCAGAAAAGTATGCAACAGGTTTAGCATCTTGTAATAACACACCTCCCAAACCAATCCCACTAGCATCGCATTCAAGCTCAAAAGTCTTATTAAAATCAGGAAGTTGGAGCAAAGGAGCATGTGTTAACTTATCTTTCAATACCGTGAAGGCTTCTTCCTGTGCGGTACCCCAAGTAAAAGGCACATCCTTGCGTGTAAGCGCATTGAGAGGTGCAGCAATGGTGCTGAAATCTCTCGCAAAACGCCTATAGAATCCAGCGAGGCCAAGAAAACTTCTCACTTGTGTGACCATTTTGGGCTGCGGCCAACTCTCAATCGCCTCGATCTTGGCTTTATCAACTTCAATTCCCTGCGGAGTAACAACATAGCCAAGAAACGATACTCGGTCGGTGCAAAAGGTGCACTTCCCAAGGTTACCAAACAAACGTGCATTACGTAGAGCAATAAAAACAGCACGTAAATGATCCAAATGTTCCTCCAAAGATTTGCTATAAATCAGTATATCATCAAAATAGACTACCACAAATCGTCCAATGAAAGCACGTAAAACCTCGTTCATTAATCTCATGAAAGTGCTAGGTGCATTAGTTAACCCAAAAGGCATGACTAACCACTCATATAATCCAAACTTAGTTTTAAATGCCGTTTTCCATTCATCCCCTAATTTCATGCGAATTTGATGGTATCCACTACGCAAATCAACTTTAGAAAACATGGTAGAGCCACTTAATTCATCAAGCATATCATCTAACCTAGGAATAGGATGATGATAACGAATAGTAATATTATTAATGGCTCTACAATCAACACACATACGCCAAGTTCCATCCTTTTTAGGCACTAATATAACAGGAACAGCACAAGGACTAAGGGATTCACGTATGTAACCTTTATCGAGTAGCTCTTGTACTTGACGCTGAATCTCCTTCGTCTCCTCCGGATTGGTACGGTATGGCGCACGGTTGGGCAGCGAAGCACCGGGAATTAAGTCAATCTGATGCTCAATCCCTCGAATAGGTGGTAATCCCGGTGGTACGTCTTGTGGAAAGACGTCAATAAATTCCTGCAAAAGGTCAGTGACAACAGGAGGCAAAGAAGGAGGCAATTCCTCAAATGAAAACAAAGCTTCTTTGCACACAAAAGCATAGCACACATATTGACTAACATCCAAATCCGAAATATCAACCTTAGTAGCAAGCAAAGTTGGACTAGTCAATTTAATTTCATTAGAAACAGCAGAAGAAGATTTGTTATTAGTCTTATGTTGTTGCTCAAATTCTTTAGCTGCTATCTCATTTTCACTCTTATTTTTCTCCTGTTTAGCTTTACTAGCTCTAGCAAGATCATCTTTCACAATTTGTTCAGGAGACATAGGAAGTAAAGCAATAGTTTTATCCTGATGAACAAGAGTAAACTGATTTGTCCTACCATGGTGTACAACATTCCTATCAAATTGCCATGGTCTACCAAGTAAAAGAGAGCATGCTTGCATGGGTACCACATCACAATCAACATAATCAGCATATGCAGCAATGCTAAAGTGCACACGAACAGAACGCGTTACCTTAATCTTACCACTATTGTTAAACCACTGAATATAGTACGGATGGGGGTGTGGTCTTGTGGTGAGAGATAGCTTCTCCACCAACTCCATGCTCGCCAAGTTGTTGCAACTCCCTCCGTCAATGATGATGCGAACCGAACGTTCTTTCACCACTCCCTTTGTGTGGAACAAATTATGCCTCTGGTTTTGCTCGGCCTTCGATACCTGCACACTTAACACACGTTGAGCAACCAAACTAGCATATTGATCTGCATCATCAGGAGCCATATACTCTATATCATGAGCATCATCATGGGCACCCTGTTCCTCGTGAGCAATGAGAACTAAAGTCTCCTCATCATAGTCGCTCGCTGACTCATACCCACCATCCGCCGTAATAATCATCACACGCTTGGAGGGACAGTCTTTTGCAAAGTGACCTCCACCTTGGCACCTGCGACATTTAATATCACGATCTCGTGTTTGCCCTGTGGAAGCCATGGATGAAGAAGAACTCGCTGCTGGACCACTCTGTGCACCCTTGAATGGTGGCGCTGGCTGTTTTGGAGGCTCCCTGTAAGAATGAGCGGTTGAAGTAGATGGTGGTGCAGCAGGACGTGTGGATGTAGAAGGTCCACGCGATGTCCATGATGTATTTCGTCCTGCAGAAAAGTTAGGTCTCGTAGCGGCCTGTCAATCCTGCACTTCACGTTCAGCTTTACAAGCAAGATGAAACAAACGAGTAATAGTAGCATAGTCCTTGTATTCTAGAATAGTTTGTATCTCCCTGTTTAAGCCACCTATAAAACGTGCAAACATAGCTTCATTATCCTCTACTAGGCCACATCTAATCAATCCAGTTTGTAATTCTTGATAATATTCCTCTACAGAATTTTTTCCTTGTCTCAAACGCTGTAATTTTTGTAGCAATTCACGTTGATAATAAGGAGGAACCCAGCGAGTACGCATAGCATCTTTTAAAGCAGCCCAAGTAGCTGGAATATTATTAGCATGCAATCTACAATGTTCAGACCACCAAATAGAAGCAAAACCCGTGAATTCACAAACAGCAGCAGTAACACGTCTATTCTCAGGATATTGTAAACATGTAAAGCGTTGTTCAGTTTCTAACTCCCAAGTAAGATAAGCATCAGGAATATATCTACCCTCAAACGGCTTAAGATTCAATTTAAGTTTAGGCACATGTTCATCATCGCGTACCTGAGGGGGTGGTTGGTGTCGACCGTGGAGAATGTTGGGACGTGGACGTCCAGCTGGCTGTTCATAGGCCGCTTCTTATTCCACCTCCTCCTCGTAATCACCCTCGTAGTTGTCGTCCTGGCCGACGTCAGAGGCAGCAGCAGCAGTAACTGCAGCAGCAGTAGGAGCACCAGCAGCTTGTCCGCCCGGAAACAGAATACGTCGTGCACGTCGTGGTGGCGGTGGCTGTGCTGGAGCGGCCGCAGGCTGTATAGGTAGGCGTGCGAGCAACTCAGTAAACTTGGCGTCGAGCTTGGTGTCGATCATCTTCTCCACACCATCAATCGCCTCTGTAAATCTGTTCTTGATGTCATTCACCTGTTCAGACATCATTTGTGCAAATTTATCATGTAATGCTTTGTTTGTCATATTGTCCCAATCAGGTGCATCCCGCGCCACTTCATCATGGGATCCTGGCATGGTTAGCAGAAATAGAAAACACACAGAAATATGATCCTACTTCTACTAATGGGATGTGGGGTGGTGGAAAGCACAAATCCGTCAAGCTTTTCTTTAGTTCGTACCGATTCTTACCTAGCAGCAGGTGGTGATGTACAACCAACGGGTCAAAACTCTCAGAGATGTGGTAGAGCGATGGCCAGGAGGTGTCAAAACGCACGATGTAGAATATATGTGGAGCAGTAGGAAGGCTGACAAGTATGGTAGCAAAAGCTCAACAGTAATCAAAACAGAGATGCAAAGCTGAATAAACACTCAACGTCGGTACTGTGCTGATCCTAGGCTAGACCGTACTAGAGACGCGAGCCTAAAACACCAACGAAAGCACGGCGCGGCACGTAATCAACTGAGAAGCACACTCTGAATTTTTTTTCTCTTTTTTTTTTTTTTTTTGGAAATCACCTCCTTCTACGTACGACAAAAGATCGGTGAAATCCGACTCTAATCAACTCAAAACTAATCTGGCTACGGAGAGATCACAAACCGAACAGGTGATGGAACTCAACTCGGATTGGTAGGTCGTGGTGCTGTATATGGACTCGACTTGGCGGAACGTGGTGGTGTATCTGGACTCGGATTGGCGGAAACGTGGCGGTGTACTACTGTGCGGCGGCGGTGTGACAAACTGTGATCAGAACTCGAAACTCTAAGGGAACTAGACGCTAAGATCAGCAACTCGACACAACGATGCAACCGCAAATTCAACAAAGCAAACTACTGTAAAGAAAACTGGACAAAGGCTCGGACTGTTTTGGGACGTGATGATCTAACCCTAATTTTTTTTTGGCTTTTTCGTGGACTGTAGGTATGAAGAACAGAACCAATCTAGACTACAAAAACTGGTAAATCTCACCGAGCAACCTGGAAATCTGATACCACTTGATAGAGGCGAAGGTGTCCCGATGTTTTGATGAGATGGTGGAGATCGATTATGGTGGAGACGACTTTCACGATCCGACTACGAACGTGCGAAGACGTTGCGCCTTAGCGATCGCTAAACCAACTCCGAGAGGTTATTGATCCCGCGGATGCACAATCAACCTGACCACGAAGGTCTAATTCCTGCAAGCAATCGAAGAACAAGCAAGAACTAAGAATTGCAATCTGGATATTGCGAATATAAGATGAATGATTACGAAAGTTGGGGTTCCAATGAGGTCTTGGCCTGGTCGGATGACACAAACGAAGAGCTCGAAGTTGCGGCTATGGCTAACTTAAATCTAATTAAAACCCAAGTCTAAACGACGCCCTAAGGGCTGTATATATGGGGGAACAGAGGGGATTTTCGTGACCCCTTGGAGGTGGGGCCCGAAAACAACCCTAACTCGGTTTCCCCACACATACGGACTCTAAAAACAGCCTATAATGTGGTATTTCGAAATTACATGGGCCCAGCCCAATATTAAGGTGACGCAGCACCTATAATTGCTCTTGGACGAAAATAATGAAGTGGCATCTCGCGTATTTCGTCCAAGACTTCATGCGCGCCTTATGGTGGCTCCAAAGTGCGATAATCACCACTGGAAGCTCCATTGTCCTTTCCCGCGCGCGCACCTTCTTCTCCATGCTTGATCCCTCTCCAATGACCATCCTTCTTGTCCATGCTAGGTCCTTCATTCATAAGCAAAATAAAAGTATCTAATTTAGGCAGCATCATATGTTCATGAACAATAGAAGGATTCGCAAGAAACGAAAGTACCTGATAATTTAGTTGACGTGCGCGTGCTCTAGTAACTGGTCCAGTATGTGTAGTTGGTGAAGATGTGGGTGTAACATTAGTAGAGATGTCCTCATCATCCTCCCCTTTTTGAATTGAAGTCGTCCTCGACGGAAGATCATCATCTTCTCCCAAATAAGGTTTCAAATCTGCAATGTTAAATGTGGGACTAACCCCAAAATCTGTAGGTAGCTCAAGTTTATATGCATTATCATTAATTTTCTGTAAAACCTTAAAGGGACCATCAGCTCGTGGCATTAAGTTAGACTTGCGGAAATCAGGAAACCTATCTTTACGTAGATCTAACCAAACAAGATCTCCTGGTTCAAACACAACATGCTTTCTACCCTTATCACCAGCAAGCTTGTATCTAGCATTCATTTTCTCAATGTTTTCTTTAGTTAACTCATGCATTTTTAATATCAATTCAGCACGTTGCTTAGCATCAAAATTAACCTTCTCCGAAGATGGAAGAGGCAGCAAATCAATAGGTGCACAAGGTAGAAAACCATAAACAATCTCAAAAGGGCACATTTTAGTGGTAGAATGAAATGAACGATTGTAAGCAAATTCAATATGAGGTAAACATTCTTCCCACATTTTCAAGTTACTCTTTAAAACAGCCCTAAGCATAGTAGACAAAGTCCTATTGACCACTTCAGTTTGTCCATCAGTTTGGGGATGACATGTAGTACTAAAAAGTAGTTTAGTCCCCAACTTAGGCCATAAGCATCTCCAAAAATGACTAAGAAACTTAGTATCACGATCCGAGACAATTGTATTGGGCACCATGTAAGCGAATAATCTCACGAAAGAATAAATCAGCAACATTAGCAACATCATCGCTTTTATGACATGGTATAAAATGTGCCATCTTAGAAAATCTATCCACGACAACAAATATGCTATCCCTCCCCTTCTTTGTTCGAGGCAAGCCTAAAACAAAGTCCATGGATATGTCCTCCCACGGAACACTAGGTACATGTAAAGGCATGTATAAACCATGAGGATTGAGTCGTGACTTAGCTTTTTGACATGTAGTGCAGCGAGCAACAAAACGCTCAACATCTCGTCTCATCTTTGGCCAAAAGAAATGTGTAGCAAGTACGTCCTCCGTCTTCTTCACGCCAAAGTGTCCCATTAATCCTCCTCCATGCGCCTCCTGCAACAACAAAAGACGAATAGAGCTAGCTGGAATGCATACCTTGTTAGAACGGAACACAAATCCATCATTAAGCACAAACTTGTTCCATGTTCTACCCTCTCTACAATTCTGCAATACATCTTTAAATTCCGCATCAGTTACGTATTGATCTTTGATTGTCTCTAAACCGAATATCTTGAAGTCAAGTTGTGAAAGCATAGTATAACGACGAGACAAAGCATCAGAATTAATATTATCTTTGCCCTTCTTGTGTTTAATGACATAAGGGAAAGTCTCAATAAATTCAACCGACTTAGCATGTCTACGATTAAGTTTTGCTTGACTTCTTATGTGTTTCAAAGATTCATGATCAGAATGTATAACAAATTCTTTGGGCCATAAATAATGTTGCCAAGTTTCTAAAGTCCGAACAAGAGCATATAATTCCTTATCATAAGTAGAATAGTTCAGACTAGGCCCACTCAATTTTTCAGAAAAGTACGCAACAGGTTTAGCTTCTTATAATAACACACCTCCCAAACCAATCCCACTAGCATCGCATTCAAGCTCAAAAGTCTTATTAAAATCAGGAAGTTGGAGGAGGAAAGGAGCATGTGTTAACTTATCTTTCAATACCGTGAAGACTTCTTCCTGTGCGGTACCCCAAGTAAAAGGCACATCCTTGCGTGTAAGCTCATTGAGAGGTGCAGCAATGGTGCTGAAATCTCTCACAAAACGCCTATAGAATCAAGCGAGGCCAAGAAAACTCCTCACTTGTGTGACCGTTTTGGGCTGCGGCCAACTCTCAATCGCCTCGATCTTGGCTTTATCAACTTCAATTCCCTGCGGAGTAACAACATAGCCAAGAAACGATACTCGGTCGGTGCAAAAGGTGCACTTCCCAAGGTTACCAAATAAACGTGCAGTACGTAGAGCAATAAAAACAGCACGTAAATGATCCAAATGTTCTTCCAAAGATTTGCTATAAATCAGTATATCATCAAAATAGACTACCAAAAATCGTCCAATGAAAGCACGTAAAACCTTGTTCATTAATCTCATGAAAGTGCTAGGTGCATTAGTTAACCCAAAAGGCATGACTAACCACTCATATAATCCAAACTTAGTTTTAAATTCCTTTTTCCATTCATCTCCTAATTTCATGCGAATTTGATGGTATCCACTACGCAAATCAACTTTGGAAAACATGGTAGAGCCACTTAATTCATCAAGCATATCATCTAACCTAGGAATAGGATGACGATAACGAATAGTAATATTATTAATGGCTCTACAATCAACACACATACGCCATGTTCCATCCTTTTTAGGCACTAATATAACAGGAACAGCACAAGGACTAAGGGATTCACGTATGTAACCTTTGTCGAGTAGCTCTTGTACTTGACGCTGAATCTCCTTCGTCTCCTCCGGATTGGTACGGTATGGCGCATGGTTAGGCAGCGAAGCACCGGGAATTAAGTCAATCTGATGCTCAATCCCTTGAATAGGTGGTAATCCCGGTGGCACGTCTTGTGGAAAGACGTCAATAAACTCCTGCAAAAGGTTAGTGACAACAGGAGGCAAAGAAGGAGGCAATTCTTCAAATGAAAACAAAGCTTCTTCGCACACAAAAGCATAGCACACATATTGACTAACATCCAAATCCGAAATATCAACCTTAGTACCAAGCAAAGTTGGACTAGTCAATTTAATTTCATTAGAAACAGCAGAAGAAGATTTGCTATTAGTCTTATGTTGTTGGTCAAATTCTTTAGCTGCTATCTCATTTTCACTCTTATTTTTCTTCTGTTTAGCTTTACTAGCTCTAGCAAGATCATCTTTCACAATTTGTTCAGGAGACATAGGAAGTAAAGCAATATTTTTATCCTGATGAACCAGGGTAAACTGATTTGTCCGACCATGGTGTACAACATTCCTATCAAATTTCCATGGTCTACCAAGTAATAGAGAGCATGCTTGCATGGGTACCACATCACAATCAACATAATCAGCATATTGATAGAGGCGAAGGTGTCCCGATGTTTCGATGAGATGGTGGAGATCGATTATGGTGGAGGCGACTTTCACGATCCGACTACGAACGTGCGAAGACGTTGCGCCTTAGCGATCGCTAAACCAACTCCGAGAGGTTATTGACCCCGCGGATGCACGATCAACCGGACCACGAAGGTCTAATTCCTGCAAGCAATCGAAGAACAAGCAAGAACTAAGAATTGCAATCTGGATAATGCGAATATAAGATGAATGATTACGAAAGTTGGGGTTCCAATGAGGTCTTGGCCTGGTCGGATGACACAAACGAAGAGCTCGAAGTTGCGGCTATGGCTAACTTAAATCTAATTAAACCCCAAGTCTAAACGACGCCCTAAGGGCTGTATATATGGGGGAACAGAGGGGATTTTCGTGACCCCTTGGAGGTGGGGTCCGAAAACAACCCTAACTCGGTTTCCCCACACATACGGGCTCTAAAAACAGCCTATAATGTGGTATTTCGAAATTACATGGGCCCAGCCCAATATTAAGGTGACGCAGCACCTATAATTGCTCTTGGACGAAAATAATGAAGTGGCATCTCGTGTATTTCGTCCAAGCCTTCATGCATGCCTTATGGTGGCTTCAAAGTGCGAAAATCCCCACTGGAAGCTCCATTGTTCTTTCCCGCGCGCGCACCTTCTTCTCCATGCTTGATCCCGCTCCAATGACCGTCCTTCTTGTCCATGCTAGGTCCTTCATTCATAAGCAAAACAAAAGTATCTAATTTAGGCAGCATCATATGTTCATGAACATTAGAAGGATTCGCAAGAAACGAAAGTACCTGATAATTTAGTTGACGTGCACGTGCTCTAGTAACTGGTCCAGTATGTGGAGTTTGTGAAGATGTGGGTGTAACATTAGTAGAGATGTCCTCATCACATATGCAGCAATGCTAAAGTGCACACGAACAGAACGCGTTACCTTAATCTTACCACTATTGTTAAACCACTGAATATAGTACGGACGGGGGTGTGGTCTTGTGGTGAGAGATAGCTTCTCCACCAACTCCATGCTAGCCAAGTTGTTGCAACTCCCTCCGTCAATGATGATGCGGACCGAACGTTCTTTCACCACTCCCTTTGTGTGGAACAAATTATGCCTCTGGTTTTGCTCAGCCTTCGTTACCTGCACACTTAACACACGTTGAGCAACCAAACTAGCATATTTATCTGCATCATCAGGAGCCATATACTCTATATCATGAGCATCATCATGGGCACCCTGTTCCTCATGAGCAATGAGAACTAAAGTCTCCTCATCATAGTCACTCGCTGACTCATACCCACCATCCGCCGTAATAATCATCACACGCTTGGAGGGACAGTCTTTTGCGAAGTGACCTCCACCTTGGCACCTGCGACATTTAATATCACGATCTCGTGTTTGCTCTGTGGAAGCCATGGATGAAGAAGAACTCGCCGCTGGACCACTCTGTGCACGCTTGAATGGTGGCGCTGACTGTTTTGGTGGCTCCCTGTAAGAATGAGCGGCTGAAGTAGATGGTGGTGCAGCAGGACGTGTGGATGCAGAAGCTCCACGCGATGTCCATGATGTATTTCGTCCTGCAGAAAAGTTAGGTCTCGTAGTGGCCTGTCGATCCTGCACTTCACGTTCAGCTTTACAAGCAAGATGAAACAAACGAGTGATAGTAGCATAGTCCTTGTATTCTAGAATAGTTTGTATCTCCCTGTTTAAACCACCCATAAAACGTGCAAGCATAGCTTCATTATCCTCCACTAGGCCACATCTAATCAATCCAGTTTGTAATTCTTGATAATATTCCTCTACAGAATTTTTTCCTTGTCTCAAACGCTGTAATTTTTGTAGCAATTCACGTTGATAATAAGGAGGAACCCAGCGAGTACGCATAGCATCTTTTAAAGCAGCCCAAGTAGTTGGAATATTATTAGCATGCAATCTACAATGTTCAGACCACCAAATAGAAGCAAACCCCGTGAATTCACAAACAGCAGCAGTAACACGTCTATTCTCAGGATATTGTAAACATGTAAAGCGTTGTTCAGTTTCTAACTCCCAAGTAAGATGAGCATCAGGAATATATCTACCCTCAAACGGCTTAAGATTCAATTTAAGTTTAGGCACATGTTCATCATCGCGTACCTGAGGGGGTGGTTGGTGTCGACCGTGGCGAATGTTGGGACGTGGACGTCCAGCTGGCTGCTCATAGGCCGCTTCATGTTCCACCTCCTCCTCGTAATCACCCTCGTAGTTGTCGTCCTGGCCGACGTCAGAAGCAGCAACAGTAGCAGCAACTGCAGCAGCAGGAGGAGCACCAGCAGCTTTTCCGCTCGGAAACAGAATACGTCGTGCACGTCGTGGTGGCGGTGGCTGTGCTGGAGCGGCAGCAGGCTGTGTAGGTAGGCGAGCGATCAACTCAGTAAACTTGGCGTCGAGCTTGGTGTCGATCATCTTCTCGACGCCATCAATCGCCTCTGTAAATCTGTTCTCGATGTCATTCACCTGTTCAGACATCATTTGTGCAAATTTATCATGTAACGCTTTGTTTGTCATATTCTCCCAATCGGGTGCATCCCGCGCCACTTCATCATGGGATCCTGGCATGGTTAGCAGAAATAGAAAACAAACAGGAATATGATCCTACTTCTACTAATGGGATGTGGGGTGGTGGAAAGCACAAATCCGTCAAGCTTTTCTTTCGTTCTTACCGATTCTTACCTAGCAGCAGGTGGTGACGTACAACCAACGGGTCAAAACTCTCAGAGATGTGGTAGAGCGATGGCCAGGAGGTGTCAAAACGCACGATGTAGAATATATGTGGAGCTGTAGGAAGGCTGACAAGTATGGTAGCAAAAGCTCAACAGTAATCAAAACAGAGATGCAAAGCTGAATAAACACTCAACGTCGGTACTGTGCTGATCCTAGGCTAGACCGTACTAGAGACGCGAGCCTAAAACACCAACGAAAGCACAACGCAGCACGTAAACAACTGAGAAGCACACTCTGATTTTTTTTCTCTCTTTTTTTTTTTGCTTTTTTTTTGCGATGCGGGACTGCGGTGGCTGAAAAAGTGCGAAAAAATCACTATGGTAGCGAACGTCTCAAACTGAGTTTCTGGACCTAAGGAAGGTATGGACACGAAAAAATTTTACCCCTAAAATTTTTGGCCTAAAAACTGCTCTGGAAAGCGTGCCAGAGTTTTTTTTTTGGAAATCACCCCCTTCTACGTACGACGAAAGATTGGTGAAATCCGACTCTAACAACTCAGACCGTGGTGATGTATATGGACTCAGAGTGGCGGAACGTGGTGGTGTATATGGACTCGGATTGGTGGAACGTGACGAAGTATATGGACTCGGATTGGCGGAACGTGGTGGTGTATACTACTGTACGGCGGCGGCGTGACAAACTGTGATCAGAACTTGAAACTCTCAGGGAACTAGACGCTAAGATCAGCAACTTGACACAACGATGCAACCGCAAATTCAACAAAGCAAGTATTGAAAAGAAAACTGGACAAAGGCTCGGACTGTTTTGGGACGTGATGATCTAACCCTAATTTTTGTTTGGCTTTTTCGTGGACTGTACGTATGAAGAACAGAACCAATCTAGACTACGAAAAACTGGTAAATCTCACCGATCAACCTGGAAATCTGATACCACTTGATAGAGGCGAAGGTGTCCTGATGTTTCGATGAGATGATGGAGATCGATTATGGTGGAGTAGACTTTCACGACCCGACTACGAACGTGCGAAGACCTCGCGCCTTAGCAATCGCTAAACCAACTCCGAGAGGTTATTGATCCCGCTCCAATGACCATCCTTCTTATCCATGCTAGGTCCTTCATTCATAAGACAAACAAAAGTATCTAATTTAGGCAGCATCATATGTTCATGAACATTAGAAGGATTCGCAAGAAACGAAAGTACCTGATAATTTAGTTGACGTGCACGTGCTCTAGTAACTGGTCCAGTATGTGTAGTTGGTGAAGATGTGGGTGTAATATTAGTAGAGATGTCCTCATCAACGGGTGGAAGGTCTTCGACTAAGGCCGCAAGCTAGACCGCGAGAACTTCCTCCTGTTCCGTTACGAGGACGAGGACATCTTGATGCTGAAATGCTTCAGCATGAACGGCGACTACCTGAAAATGGAGAGCTACCAAGCAACCGGAAGGACGCCGAGCAGGTTGCTCGTCAATCATTGATGTACCTCCTACTCGATGAGACCCTTTACCGCAGGCATCCCAACGGTGTGAAGCTACCGCGCAACCCCACAGACGAAGGCAAGAAGTTGTTCCCGTCCAGATCACGAGGGAACATGCGGCACCCACATTGGTTCCCGCGCAAGGGTTCTATTGGCCTACCGCCTTGAACCACGCCATGGAGCTTGTAAACACCTGCGACGCCTGCCAATTCCACGCCAAGGCTGTTCATTAACCAGCACAAGCACTCCAAACCATCCCTCTATAATGGCCCTTTGCATTCTTGGGATTGGACATCTTGGGCCCATTCCCCTGTGCTATCGGAGGTTATGAGTTCCTCTACGTCGCCATAGAAATAATCACCAAGTGGCCAAAAGTGGAGCCAGTCTGCAAGACCACGGCGCAATCCGCCATCAAGTTTATCATAAGCCTGGTGTGTCGTTTTGGAGTTCTTAAACGGATCATCACGGATGACGGCACCCAATTCTTAAGTTAGGCCTTCCTCGAGTACTGCGAGTAAATGGGCATGCAGTGTGTTTCGCTTCCGTGGCTCATCCGAGGAGCAACGGCCAGGCAGAGAGTTCCAATTCGGAAGTCCTCCGAGGTCTCCAGACCCGTACCTTCAAGCGGCTCGAAAAGTGTGGAAAGCGGTGGGAGGATGAACTGCCATCTGTTCTATGGTCAATGAGGACCACACCCAATCGAGCAAAAAATGAGACGCGCTTCGCTCTCATCTACGGAGTGGAGGCGGTGTGATAGAGGCGAAGGTGTCCCGATGTTTCGATGAGAGATAACTATCGATTTGGTGGAGACGACTCTGACGATCCGACTACGAACGTGCGAAGACGTTGCGCCTTAGCGATCGCTAAACCAACTCCGAGAGGTTATTGATCCCGCGGATGCACGATCAACCTGACCACGAAGGTCTAATTCCTGCAAGCAATCGAAGAACAAGCAAGAACTAAGAATTGCAATCTGGATATTGCGAATATAAGATGAATGATTACGAAAGTTGGGGTTCCAATGAGGTCTTGGCCTGGTCGGATGACACAAACGAAGAACTCGAAGTTGCGGCTATGGCTAACTTAAATCTAATTAAAACCCAAGTCTAAACGACGCCCTAAGGGCTGTATATATGGGGAAACAGAGGGGAATTTCGTGACCCCTTGGAGGTGGGGTCCGAAAACAACCCTAACTCGGTTTCCCCACACATACGGACTCTAAAAACTGCCTATAATGTGGTATTTCGAAATTACATGGGCCCAGCCCAATATTAAGGTGACGCAGCACCTATAATTGCTCTTGGACGAAAATAATGAAGTGGCATCTCGTGTATTCCGTCCAAGCCTTCATGCATGCCTTATGGTGGCTTCAACGTGCGAAAATCCCCACTGGAAGCTCCACTGTACTTTCCCCCGCGCGCACCTTCTTCTCCATTCTTGATCCCGCTCCAATGACCATCCTTCTTGTCCATGCTAGGTCCTTCATTCATAACCAAAACAAAAGTATCTAATTTAGGCAGCATCATATGTTCATGAACAATAGAAGGATTCGCAAGAAACGAAAGTACCTGATAATTTAGTTGACGTGCACGTGCTCTAGTAACTGGTCCAGTATGTGTAGTTGGTGAGGGTATGGGTGTAACATTAGTAGGGATGTCCTCATCATCCTCCCCTTCTTGAATTGAAGTCGTCCTCGACGGAAGCTCATCATCTTCTCCCAAATAAGGTTTCAAATCTGCAATGTTAAATGTGGGACTAACCCCAAAATCTGCAGGTAGCTCAAGTTTATATGCATTATCATTAATTTTCTGTAACACCTTAAAGGGACCATCAGCTCGTGGCATTAACTTAGACTTGCGCAAATCAGGAAACCTATCTTTTCGTAGATGTAACCAAACAAGATCTCCTGGTTCAAAAACAACATGCTTTCGACCCCTATCACCAGCAATCTTGTATCTAGCATTCATTTTCTCAATGTTTTCTTTAGTTAACTCATGCATTTTTAATATCAATTCAGCACGTTGCTTAGCATCAAAATTCACCTTCTCCGAAGATGGAAGAGGCAGCAAATCAATAGGTGCACGAGGTAGAAAACCATAAACAATCTCAAAAGGGCACATTTTAGTGGTAGAATGCACTGAACGATTATAAGCAAATTCAATATGAGGTAAACATTCTTCCCACAGTTTCAAGTTACTTTTTAAAACAGCCCTAAGCATAGTAGACAATGTCCTATTGACCACTTCAGTTTGTCCATCAGTTTGGGGATGACATGTAGTACTAAAAAGTAGTTTAGTCCCCAACTTAGCCCATAAGCATCTCCAAAAATGGCTAAGAAACTTAGTATCACGATCCGAGACAATAGTATTGGGCACACCATGTAAACGAATAATCTCTCCAAAGAATAAATCAGCAACATTAGTAGCATCATCGCTTTTATGACATGGTATAAAATGTGCCATCTTAGAAAATCTATCCACGACAACAAATATGCTATCCCTCCCCTTCTTTGTTCGAGGCAAGCCTCAAACAAAGTCCATGGATATGTCCTCCCACGGAACACTAGGTACAGGTAAAGGCATGTATAAACCATGAGGATTGAGTCGTGACTTAGCTTTTTGACATGTAGTGCAGCGAGCAACAAAACGCTCAACGTCCCGTCTCATCTTTGGCCAAAAGAAATGTGTAGCAAGTACGTCCTCCGTCTTCTTCACGCCAAAATGTCCCATTAATCCTCCTCCATGCGCCTCCTGCAACAACAAAAGACGAATAGAGCTAGCTGGAATGCATAGCTTGTTAGAACGGGACACAAACCCATCATTAAGCACAAACTTGTTCCATGTTCTACCCTCTCTACAATTCTGCAAAACATCTTTAAATTCCGCATCATGTACATATTGATCTTTGATTGTCTCTAAACCGAATATCTTGAAGTCAAGTTGTGAAAGCATAGTATAACGACGAGACAAAGCATCAGCAATAATATTATCTTTCCCCTTCTTGTGTTTAATGACATAAGGGAAAGTCTCAATAAATTCAACCCACTTAGCATGTCTACGATTAAGTTTTGCTTGACTTCTTATGTGTTTCAAAGATTCATGATCAGAATGTATAACAAATTCTTTGGGCCATAAATAATGTTGCCAAGTTTCTAATGTCCGAACAAGAGCATATAATTCCTTATCATAAGTAGAATAGTTCAGACTAGGCCCATTCAATTTTTCAGAAAAGTATGCAACAGGTTTAGCATCTTGTAATAACACACCTCCCAAACCAATACCACTAGCATCGCATTCAAGCTCAAAAGTCTTATTAAAATCAGGAAGTTGGAGCAAAGGAGCATGTGTTAACTTATCTTTCAATACCGTGAAGGCTTCTTCCTGTGCGGTACCCCAAGTAAAAGGCACATCCTTGCGTGTAAGCTCATTGAGAGGTGCAGCAATGGTGCTGAAATCTCTCACAAAACGCCTATAGAATCCAGCGAGGCCAAGAAAACTCCTCACTTGTGTGACCGTTTTGGGCTGCGGCCAACTCTCAATCGCCTCGATCTTGGCTTTATCAACTTCAATTCCCTGCGGAGTAACAACATAGCCAAGAAACGATACTCGGTCGGTGCAAAAGGTGCACTTCCCAAGGTTACCAAATAAACGTGCATTACGTAGAGCAATAAAAACAGCACGTAAATGATCCAAATGTTCCTCCAAAGATTTGCTATAAATCAGTATATCATCAAAATAGACTACCACAAATCGTCCAACGAAAGCACGTAAAACCTCGTTCATTAATCTCATGAATGTGCTAGGTGCATTAGTTAACCCAAAAGGCATGACTAACGACTCATATAATCCAAACTTAGTTTTAAATGCCGTTTTCCATTCATCTCCTAATTTCATGCGAATTTGATGGTATCCAATACGCAAATCAACTTTGGAAAACATGGTAGAGCCACTTAATTCATCAAGCATATCATCTAACCTAGGAATAGGATGACGATAACGAATAGTAATATTATTAATGGCTCTACAATCAACACACATACGCCAAGTTCCATCCTTTTTAGGCCCTAATATAACAGGAACAACACAAGGACTAAGGGATTCACGTATGTAACCTTTGTCGAGTAGCTCTTGTACTTGACGCTGAATCTCCTTCGTCTCCTCCGGATTGGTACGGTATGGCGCACGGTTGGGCAGCGAAGCACCGGGAATTAAGTCAATCTGATGCTCAATCCCTCGTATAGGTGGTAATCCCGGTGGTACGTCTTGAGGAAAGATGTCAATAAACTCCTGCAAAAGGTCAGTGACAACAGGAGGCAAAGAAGGAGGCAATTCCTCAAATGAAAACAAAGCTTCTTTGCACACAAAAGCATAGCACACATATTGACTAACATCCAAATCCGAAATATCAACCTTAGTAGCAAGCAAAGTTGGACTAGTCAATTTAATTTCATTAGAAACAGCAGAAGAAGATTTGCTAGTAGTCTTATGTTGTTGCTCAAATTCTTTAGCTGCTATCTCATTTTCACTCTTATTTTTCTCCTGTTTAGCTTTACTAGCTCTAGCAAGATCATCTTTCACAATTTTTTCAGGAGACATAGGAAGTAAAGCAATAGTTTTATCCTGATGAACCAGAGTAAACTGATTTGTCCTACCATGGTGTACAACATTCCTATCAAATTGCCATGGTCTACCAATTAAAAGAGAGCATGCTTGCATGGGTACCACATCACAATCAACATAATCAACATATGCAGCAATGCTAAAGTGCACACGAACAGAACGCGTTACCTTAATCTTACCAATGGGGGTGTGGTCTTGTGGTGAGAGATAGCTTCTCCACCAACTCCATGCTCGCCAAGTTGTTGCAACTCCCTCCGTCAATGATGATGCGAACCGAACGTTCTTTCACCACTCCCTTTGTGTGGAACAAATTATGCCTCTGGTTTTGCTCGGCCTTCGATACCTGCACACTTAACACACGTTGAGCAACCAAACTAGCATATTGATGTGCATCATCAGGAGCCATATACTCTATATCATGAGCATCATCATGGGCACCCTGTTCCTCGTGAGCAATGAGAACTAAAGTCTCCTCATCATAGTCGCTCGCTGACTCATACCCACCATCCGCCGTAATAATCATCACACGCTTGGAGGGACAGTCTTTTGCGAAGTAATCAACTGAGAAGCACACTCTGAATTTTTTTTTCTCTTTTTTTTTTTTTGCTTTTTTTTTTTGCGATGCGGGACTGCGGTGGCTGAAAAAGTGCGAAAAAAATCACTATGCTGGCGAACGCCTCAAAATGAGTTTCTGGACCTAAGGAACGTATGGGCACGAAATTTTTTTACCACCGAAATTTTTGGCCTAAAAACTGCTCTGGAAAGCGTGCCAGACTTTTTTTTTTTTGGAAATCACCTCCTTCTACTTACGACAAAAGATTGGTGAAATCCGACTCTAATCAACTCAAAACTAATCTGGCTACGGAGAGATCACAAACCGAACCGGTGATGGAACTCAACTCGGATTGGTAGGTCGTGGTGATGTATATGGACTCGACTTGGCGGAACGTGGTGGTGTATCTGGACTCGGATTGGCGGAAACGTGGCGGTGTACTACTGTGCGGCGGCGGTGTGAGAAACTGCGATCAGAACTCGAAACTCTAAGGGAACTAGACGCTAAGATCAGCAACTCGACACAACGATGCAGCCGCAAATTCAACAAAGCAAACTACTGTAAAGAAAACTGGACAAAGGCTCGGACTATTTTGGGACGTGATGATCTAACCCTAATTTTTTTGTTGGCTTTTTCGTGGACTGTAGGTATGAAGAACAGAACCAATCTAGACTACGAAAACTGGTAAATCTCACAGAGCAACCTGGAACTCTGATACCACTTGATAGAGGCGAAGGTGTCCCGATGTTTCGATGAGATGGTGGAGATCAATTATGATGGAGACGACTTTCACGATCCGACTACGAACGTGCGAAGACGTTGCGCCTTAGCGATCGCTAAACCAACTCCGAGAGGTTATTGATCCCGCGGATGCACGATCAACCTGACCACGAAGGTCTAATTCCTGCAAGCAATCGAAGAACAAGCAAGAACTAAGAATTGCAATCTGGATATTGCGAATATAAGATGAATGATTACGAAAGTTGGGGTTCCAATGAGGTCTTGGCCTGGTCGGATGACACAAACGAAGAGCTCGAAGTCGCGGCTATGGCTAACTTAAATCTAATTAAAACCCAAGTCTAAACGACGCCCTAAGGGCTGTATATATGGGGGAGCAGAGGGGATTTTCGTGACCCCTTGGAGGTGGGGTCCGAAAACAACCCTAACTCGGTTTCCCCACACATACAGACTCTAAAAACAGCCTATAATGTGGTATTTCGAAATTACATGGGCCCAGCCCAGTATTAAGGTGACGCAGCACCTATAATTGCTCTTGGACGAAAATAATGAAGTGGCATCTCGTGTAATTCGTCCAAGGCTTCATGCATGCCTTATGGTGGCTTCAAAGTGCGAAAATCCCCACTGGAAGCTCCATTGTTCTTTCCCGCGCGCGCACCTTCTTCTCCATGCTTGATCCCGCTCCAATGACCGTCCTTCTTGTCCATGCTAGGTCCTTCATTCATAAGCAAAACAAAAGTATCTAATTTAGGCAGCATCATATGTTCATGAACATTAGAAGGATTCGCAAGAAACGAAAGTACCTGATAATTTAGTTAACGTGCACGTGCTCTAGTAACTGGTCCAGTATGTGTAGTTGGTGAAGATGTGGGTGTAACATTAGTAGAGATGTCCTCATCACCAACTCCATCAGCTCATTGGCGGAACTCTGCAAAAAGTTTGTAAGCGCATTTACCGGAGGGGTCCATCCTTCGAAAACCGTCCGTAACTTACGACGAGTAGTGCAGAAGGACGGCCAACCTCTCCGAAGTTCGTCCAAAGATTCACCCAGATGCAGTATTGCATCCCCGACACGCATGAGGCTGCAATCATCGCCACCTTTCATTCCAACATCAAGAACCCGCGCATGCTGGAGAAGATGATTACCCGGTCCATGAAGACTATCACCGCCCTGTTCGAGCTGGCCAACAAGGTCGCTCGCATCGAAGAGGTGGTCCTGCGTGTTAATCGAGATGTCGGAAGACGCCGTACCGCTCAAGCTCTTTCCGAAAGGAACCATCCTTCGGGGAGCCCTGGGCCCGTAAATGCGTACACCAAGCCGTGTTCACCACGGAGGGGTACGGGGCCACTCCGGAACCACCCTCCTTCGACACCGTGGTTGCCGCCGCGGACACCACCCCATCGCCATATTGCAAGATACACAAGACCAATAATCACGACCTGTCCGAGTGCCGCTCCGTCATCAAGCTCCAAGAAGACATGGCGGCCTTCTATTGCAAGAAGGACGCCAAAAGGAAGGCGCAATGGGGCTGAGGTTCCCAACGTGGGGGCCGAGGCGGCTACCAGAACTAGGGTTAGCCAAGGACGCCGCATCACGGCGACGACGTTTCCGGATAGGAGGAATCCGAAGGTGACACGGAGAAGGTGGAGACCCACCAGGAGACCACCGGTTATCTCTTCTTGTTGCACGGGTGGAAGGTCTTCGTCTGTGGCCGCAAGCTGGACCGCGGGGAGTCCTCCTATTCCGTTACGAGGGCGAGGACGTCTTGACGCTGAAGAACGGAGAGCTACCAAGCAACCGGAAGGACGCCGAGCGAGTCGCTCGTCAATCATCGATGTACCTCCTACTCGATGAGACCCTTTACCGCAGGCGTCCCAACGGTGTGAAGCTACTGTGCATCCCCACAGATGAAGGCAAGGAGCTGCTTCCGTTTGGACCACGAAGGAACATGCGGCGCCCACATTGGTTCCCGGGCTTTGGTCGGCAAAGCTTTCGGGCAAGGATTCTATTGGCCTACCGCCTTGAATGACGCCATGGATCTTGTCAACACCTGGGACGCCTGCCAATTCCATGCCAAGTGACGAGGGTGTGACGCCACAACTCTTACAGATGAGGGTACCTAGTGCGTATCAAGACAGAAGGCTCGCTGGAAGCCTTGATCTTCCCACGACTGGCCCACTCGAGGCACCACCATACGAGTCCTCGACGATTATGGAACCCACGACTTGGCATCCAAGAAGGAAGATAGATTAGGAAACCGTCTTTGTAAACCTAGACGGAATCCTTGCGACCCAGCCTAGTATATAAAGGCTAGGAGAGGGGACGTCTAGGGCATCGAATATTCAAGCAAGACCTACGGTCCCGAGCGAATTCGCCTCGACCTCCACTTTAATCGCCTCCATCGCAATATAATTGAGCAGGAAGTGCTTTCTCCTATTAGCGACAAGTATCGCCAACCTGCACATCTCCTATACGATCTAACCCAGGGTTCCTAACCATGGGATTTGCCGAGGTCAATCCTCGTCAATTGGCGCCGTCCGTGGGGAAGACGCATGTTGGATCAACAATCTCTGCGGTCCCTTCACTAGCAATCTGCGACTCGACGATCGCCCCAGCATCCGGCATCTCCACGACTCGAGCAGAATCAAATATGTTCGACTCCCTTGGCTTCATCGCGCACCTCCCCGTCTAGCGATCAGCTTTCGCTGACTTCCGCGTAGTTGCAGATCTGACCTTCGAATGCTCAAGATCCATGTCAACCACTGGGGCACACTTCGCCTCACAGACGATGCTCGGGCACTCAGAACAGCCACAACGCACAAGACAACGTCAGCCAAAAAAGCAACCCCTACCCACCCCACGACTCCGCGAGTCCTTCGGGCCACCCACCACAGCCCTATGCACGGCAGTGCTCGCTACTGCGCGAGCACGACACTCTCATGGAAAAAGCAGATAGGCAAATGGACTAAGTTGGTGATCCGGATGCCGTTCTAGGTATTCATGGCAGACAACCACCATCCGACTTCAGATGACAAGGACGGAGAAGACACCCCGAACAGTCACAGGGAAGCACGCTCAAACAACAGAAACATCGATCCTAGCAACGCTGGCTAGATCATAGTCACCCTCGGCAAACAGGGAACCATACCAAGAAAATAATTCAGAAGGCAGGATGATCCACCTGAAAGCAGTAGGCGCCAGGACTCAGAAGCCGCAAGACAGGATGAGCCCACTAAAAAAATTTACCTATCGAAAGAAGCAATCGCCAGAGTAAAAGATGCGATAAGACGCGGTAAACTCCTCCATGAAAGCGCAACTAGCGACGAGCTTAGAGCTTACAACAAACTAGCAAGCGATGTCACCAAGAAAACAAGATGGTTACGTCTCAAGCTGGAAAATCAAAGAAAAACGGGGAGCTACTCGAGAAGCACTCGTAAAGCATCACCCGAGCACTCGAGTGACATTTTTGATCACATCTCTCCCTCTCGACACAAATCCAGATTCAGCAACCTGCGACGCACGAACAAGAAAAAAGTCGCCCGCAAATTGGACGGCGACTTTAGGCTAGAAGACAATGACGAGAAGGAAAAGCATCTCACACCAGCTGAAGCCTAATTACAGCTCAAGCATGCCTCCATCACGCTCAAATCAGCTAAAAAGACAATGCAGAATGCAACACGGCGCGAGCGCTCAAGGTAATGAGCGACGCCATCGCCGCTTCATCACTCAAAAAGTCGAACACAGGACGAACACCCCGCGAGCAGACACTAGAAATGGACCCCAGGTCGCCCGACGACGATGACGACGGCAACGACGACCTGCGCAAGCGCCACGACAAAAGCAGAGACCGAGACAGGGACGATGCAGCAACCGACGCAACGGCAATCGGCGACGGGACGCGCAGGACGATATCACACAAAACAAAATCAACCAAGGAAGACAAAGACGCGCAGCTCACGAAGAGTACTCAGACGAGCATGCATCTGACGAAGATCTCGAACCTTGCGGAGCCCTATGTTTCGCTCGAGACATACGCGAGACGCCCATGCCTAGAGGTTTCAAGCTAAACTCCACGACCCACAAGTACGATGGATGAGAAGAACCAGAAGCATGGCTCGATGACTACCTCACCGCCGTCAAGTTCCAGTGAGGAACCAAGACCAAAATAATGCAGTACGTGCAGCTCATGCTTGAAGGCTCGGCACGACATTGGCTAATAAACCTACAGCGGGGCTCCATCAGCTCGTGGAAACAGTTTCGCGACACCTTCATCGAGAATTTCAATTCAACCAATAAGCGGACGGCCTCACTCGAGGAACTGAGAGCTTGCAGACAAGGAACAAGAGAATCCTTAAGGGCATACATCCAATGATGGACCATACTCAAAAACTCAGCCGAGGACATATCAGATGAAAGCGCAATCGACGCGTTTAGAAGAGGCCTACAACGCGTAAATTCCAAAGAGCAACTCGGGCAGCTCAAAGTCCGAACACTCGCGCAGTTACTAGAACATGCCACAACTGGGCCGACGGAGAGGACTCCGTGCGCAACGAATCGGACGCCCCGACGACTCGCATAGATCGCGACTATGACTACTACGATGGAGATAGAGGTTTCGACCGAAGAAGGAAAAGGCCTAGACGCAACTTGTAAGACGACAAAGGACCCGACATGGTCGCGATCGTCTTCCCAGGCGATAGAGACGGCAGACATCGCGACGACAACAGAACGCAGCAAAGAGACAACCTGGAAGATCCAGCACACGCCCAAAAGCAGGACTGGAGGCCCAGACAGCCACGAGATGACGCATGGACATTCCGCTCGGCCAAAGATCAGCTAGACGGACCATGCACAATACATGGTTTCAGAACCGAGCGCGGTATCGAGCCACACCCTCAGGAACTGCAGGTGCTTCAATGATCTCTCAGAAGAAAAGAGTCGGTCCACAGCTCCAACAACGCAACCCCTGGCAAGCTTGGCAGTCAGGCCAATCGCCCACAATGCACCACCCCCACCCGCAGCGCCAGCAAGACAGGTTACAACCATCCAAGAGCGATGCTCATCGCCCGATGAAAAAGAAGAATACCCAAAAGCACACGGTCGCATCTACATGATCCAAGAAGGAAGTCCGTCCAATAGGCAGCAGAAACAAGTCACCAGACAAGTTTTCCTCACAGTCTCCTCCCACCCAGCTGTACCAGAAAACCTCCGCGGGTCCGAGACCGACATCACCTTCTCCAGAGAAGACCACCCGCCAGCAATCCCTCGCCCAGGGCATGCCGCACTAGAGCTCAAAGAAAGAATCGGAAACTACGACATGTCACGAGTCTTTATGGATGGCGGCAGCGGAATCAACATCATATTCACCAAGACCCTGGAAGAGATGTTCATCCAAAACTCAGGACTCAAAAATTCACGCACGACCTTCCACGGAATTATGCCAGGCAAAGCAGTGTACCCCCTTGGAAAGATAAGCCTGGATGTAGTCTTCGGCAACGCAAGCACCTTCCGAAAGGAAACGCTAGACTTCGAAGTAGTCGACTGGAAATCACAGTACCATGCCATCCTCGGTTGGCCGGCCTTCGCGCGCTTCGCGGCGGTGCCGCACTACGCGTACCTCAAGCCAAAAATGCCAGACCCAAGAGGAGTCATCAGAGTCAACAAAAGCTTCTTCAGATCTGATCGCTACGACAGAGAATTCCACAAGATATCAGAAACCTTTGGAGCACAACACACCTGAGGAGTCGACGAGAAGGAAGAAGCACTCCTGTAAAAGACAAGGCACCAGTCAAGGACTCGAAGAACCGGCACTTCACGACGACACCTCAAGCTATCCCTCAGCAACTTTACATTCCTAGGGCTATCCATCCATCGATCCAAATAAAGGGCCGTTTCGTCATAGCCCACTCATGTAAGAACGCAAGGGAAAGATTCTAAATATTCTCCCAAAAGTATCTTACACAAGACATCATATTTGGCACTCGGGGACTCGCTCGCAGCAGCCACCCTCCAAGGCGTTATTCTCTGATGCGACTTCATATTTGGCTCTCGGGGGCTCGCTCACAGCAGCCACCCTCTGAGGCGTTATTCGCTCACGCGACTTCATATTTGGCACTCAGGGGCTCGCTCGCAGCAGCCACCCTCTGACGCGTTATTCGCTCACGCGACTTCATATTTGGCACTCGGAGGCTCGCTCGCAGCAGCCACTGATGAGGACATCTCTACTAATGTTACACACACATCTTCACCAACTACACATACTGGACCAGTTACTAGAGCACGCGCACGTCAACTAAATTATCAGGTACTTTCGTTTCTTGCGAATCCTTCTAATGTTCAAGAACATATGATGCTGCCTAAATTAGATACTTTTGTTTGTCTTATGAATGAAGGACATAGCATGGATAAGAAGGATGGTCATTGGAGCGGGATCAAGCATGGAGAAGGAGGTGCGCGCGCGGGAAAGGACAATGGATCTTCGAGTGGTGATTTTCGCACTTTGAGGCCACCATAAGGCGTGCATGAAGACTTGGACGAGAGACACAAGATGCCACATTAATATTTTCGTCCAAGGGTTATTATAGGTGCTGCGTCACCTTATTATTGGGCCAGGCCCATGTAATTTCGAAATACACTTAATAGGCTATTTTTTAGAGTCCGTGTGTGTGGGGAAACCGAGTTAGGGTTGTTTTCGGACCCCTCCTCTAAGGGGCCAAGAAATTCTCCTCTGTTCCCCCATATATACAGCCCTTAGGGCGTCGTTTAGACTTGGGTTTTAATTAGATTTAAGTTAGCCATAGTCGCAACTTCGAGTTCTTCGTTTGTGTCGTCCGACCAGGCCAAGACCGCATTGGAACCCCAACTTCTGTTAATCTTTCATCTTATATTCGCAATATCCAGATTGCAATTCTTAGTTCTTGCTTGTTCTTCAATTGCTTGCAGGAATTGACCTTCGTGGTCAGGTTGATCGTGCTTCCGCGGGATCAATAACCTCTCGGAGTTGGTTTAGCGATTGCTAAGGCGCAACGTCTTCGCACGTTCGTAGTCGGGTCGTGAAAGTCTACTCCACCAAAATCGATCTCCATCATCTCCTCGAAACATCGGGACACCTTCGCCTCTATCAGCCACCCTCTGAGGCGTTATTCTCTCACGCGACTTCATATTTGGCACTCAGGGGCTCACTCGCAGCAGCCACCCTCCGAGACGTTATTCATTCACGCGACTTCATATTTGGCACTCGAGGGCACGCTCGCAGCAGCCACCCTCCGAGGCGTTATTCGCTCAACGCGACTTTATATTTGGCACTCGGGGGCTCGCTCGCAGCAGCCACCCTCCGAGGCGTTATTCGCTCACGCGACTTCTGATAGAGGCGAAGGTGTCCCGATGTTTCGATGAGATGGTGGAGATCGATTATGGTGGAGACGACTTTCACGATCCGACTACGAACGTGCGAAGACGTTGCGCCTTAGCGATCGCTAAACCAACTCCGAGAGGTTATTGATCTCGCGGATGCACGATCAACCTGACCACGAAGGTCTAATTCCTGCAAGCAATCGAAGAACAAGCAAGAACTAAGAATTGCAATCTGGATATTGCGAATATAAGATGAATGATTACGAAAGTTGGGGTTCCAATGAGGTCTTGGCCTGGTCGGATGACACAAACGAAGAGCTCGAAGTTGCGGCTATGGCTAACTTAAATCTAATTAAAACCCAAGTCTAAACGACGCCCTAAGGGCTGTATATATGGGGGAACAGAGGAGATTTTCGTGACCCCTTGGAGGTGGGGTCCGAAAACAACCCTAACTCGGTTTCCCCACACATACGGGCTCTAAAAACAGCCTATAATGTGGTATTTCGAAATTACATGGGCCCAGCCCAATATTAAGGTGACGCAGCACCTATAATTGCTCTTGGACGAAAATAATGAAGTGGCATCTCGTGTATTTCGTCCAAGCCTTCATGCATGCCTTATGGTGGCTTCAAAGTGCAAAAATCCCCACTGGAAGCTCCATTGTTCTTTCCCGCGCGCGCACCTTCTTCTCCATGCTTGATCCCGCTCCAATGACCGTCCTTCTTGTCCATGCTAGGTCCTTCATTCATAAGCAAAACAAAAGTATCTAATTTAGGCAGCATCATATGTTCATGAACATCAGAAGGATTCGCAAGAAACGAAAGTACCTGATAATTTAGTTGACGTGCACGTGCTCTAGTAACTGGTCCAGTATGTGTAGTTGGTGAAGATGTGGGTGTAACATTAGTAGAGATGTCCTCATCATCCTCCCCTTCTTGAATTGAAGTCGTCCTCGACGGAAGCTCATTATCTTCTCCCAAATAAGGTTTCAAATCTGCAATGTTAAATGTGGGACTAACCCCAAAATCTGCAGGTAGCTCAAGTTTATATGCATTATCGTTAATTTTCTGTAAAACCTTAAAGGGACCATTAGCTCGTGGCATTAACTTAGACTTGCGCAAATCAGGAAACCTATCTTTACGTAGATGTAACCAAACAAGATCTCCTGGTTCAAACACAACATGCTTTCTACCCTTATCACCAGCAATCTTGTATCTAGCATTCATTTTCTCAATGTTTTCTTTAGTTAACTCATGCATTTTTAATATCAATTCAGCACGTTGCTTAGCATCAAAATAAACCTTCTCCGAAGATGGAGGAGGAAGCAAATCAATAGGTGCACGAGGTAGAAAACCATAAACAATCTCAAAAGGGCACATTTTAGTGGTAGAATGAAATGAACGATTATAAGCAAATTCAATATGAGGTAAACATTCTTCCCACATTTTTAAGTTACTCTTTAAAATAGCCCTAAGCATAGTAGACAAAGTCCTATTAACTACTTCAGTTTGTCCATCAGTTTGGGGATGACATGTAGTACTAAAAAGTAGTTTAGTCCCCAACTTAGCCCATAAGCATCTCCAAAAATGGCTAAGAAACTTAGTATCACGATCCGAGACAATAGTATTTGGCACACCATGTAAGCGAATAATCTCTCGAAAGAATAAATCAGCAACATTAGCAGCATCATCACTTTTATGACATGGTATAAAATGTGCCATCTTAGAAAATCTATCCACGACAACAAATATGCTATCCCTCCCCTTCTTTGTTCGAGGCAAGCCTAAAACAAAGTCCATGGATATGTCCTCCCACGGAACACTAGGTACAGGTAAAGGCATGTATAAACCATGAGGATTGAGTCGTGACTTAGCTTTTTGACATGTAGTGCAGCGAGCAACAAAACGCTCAACATCCCGTCTCATCTATGGCCAAAAGAAATGTGTAGCAAGTACGTCCTCCGTCTTCTTCACGCCAAAATGTCCCATTAATCCTCCTCCATGCGCCTCCTGCAACAACAAAAGACGAATAGAGCTAGCTGGAATGCATAGCTTGTTAGAACGGAACACAAACCCATCATTAAGCACAAACTTGTTCCATGTTCTACCCTCTCTACAATTCTGCAATACATCTTTAAATTCCGCATCATGTACATATTGATCTTTGATTGTCTCTAAACCGAATATCTTGAAGTCAAGTTGTGAAAGCATAGTATAACGACGAGACAAAGCATCAGCAATAATATTATCTTTCCCCTTCTTGTGTTTAATGACATAAGGGAAAGTCTCAATAAATTCAACCCACTTAGCATGTCTACGATTAAGTTTTGCTTGGCTTCTTATGTGTTTCAAAGATTCATGATCAGAATGTATAACAAATTCTTTGGGCCATAAATAATGTTGCCAAGTTTCTAATGTCCGAACAAGAGCATATAATTCCTTATCATAAGTAGAATAGTTCAGACTAGGCCCATTCAATTTTTCAGAAAAGTATGCAACAGGTTTAGCATCTTGTAATAACACACCTCCCAAACCAATCCCACTAGCATCGCATTCAAGCTCAAAAGTCTTATTAAAATCAGGAAGTTGGAGCAAAGGAGCATCTGTTAACTTATCTTTCAATACCGTGAAGGCTTCTTCCTGTGCGGTACCCCAAGTAAAAGGCACATCCTTGCGTGTAAGCTCATTGAGAGGTGCAGCAATGGTGCTGAAATCTCTCACAAAACGCCTATAGAATCCAGCGAGGCCAAGAAAACTCCTCACTTGTGTGACCGTTTTGGGCTGCGGCCAACTCTCAATCGCCTCGATCTTGGCTTTATCAACTTCAATTCCCTGCGGAGTAAAAACATAGCCAAGAAACGATACTCGGTCGGTGCAAAAGGTGCACTTCCCAAGGTTACCAAACAAACGTGCATTACGTAGAGCAATAAAAACAGCACGTAAATGATCCAAATGTTCCTCCAAAGATTTGCTATAAATCAGTATATCATCAAAATAGACTACCACAAATCGTCCAATGAAAGCACGTAAAACCTCGTTCATTAATCTCATGAAAGTGCTAGGTGCATTAGTTAACCCAAAAGGCATGAGTAACCACTCATATAATCCAAACTTAGTTTTAAATGCCGTTTTCCATTCATCCCCTAATTTCATGCGAATTTGATGGTATCCACTACGCAAATCAACTTTGGAAAACATGGTAGAGCCACTTAATTCATCAAGCATATCATCTAACCTAGGAATAGGATGACGATAACGAATAGTAATATTATTAATGGCTCTACAATCAACACACATACGCCAAGTTCCATCCTTTTTAGGCACTAATATAAAAGGAACAGCACAAGGACTAAGGGATTCACGTATGTAACCTTTGTCGAGTAGCTCTTGTACTTGACGCTGAATCTCCTTCGTCTCCTCCGGATTGGTACGGTATGGCGCACGGTTGGGCAGCGAAGCACCGGGAATTAAGTCAATCTGATGCTCAATCCCTCGAATAGGTGGTAATCCCGGTGGTACGTCTTGTGGAAAGACGTCAATAAACTCCTGCAAAAGGTCAGTGACAACAGGAGGCAAAGAAGGAGGCAATTCCTCAAATGAAAACAAAGCTTCTTTGCACACAAAAGCATAGCACACATATTGACTAACATCCAAATCCGAAATATCAACCTTAGTAGCAAGCAAAGTTGGACTAGTCAATTTAATTTCATTAGAAACAGCAGAAGAAGATTTGCTATTAGTCTTATGTTGTTGCTCAAATTCTTTAGCTGCTATCTCATTCTCACTCTTATTTTTCTCCTGTTTAGCTTTACTAGCTCTAGCAAGATCATCTTTCACAATTTGTTCAGGAGACATAGGAAGTAAAGCAATAGTTTTATCCTGATGAACCAGAGTAAACTGATTTGTCCTACCATGGTGTACAACATTCCTATCAAATTGCCATGGTCTACCAAGTAAAAGAGAGCATGCTTGCATGGGTACCACATCACAATCAACATAATCAGCATATGCAGCAATGCTAAAGTGCACACGAACAGAACGCGTTACCTTAATCTTACCACTATTGTTAAACCACTGAATATAGTACGGATGGGGGTGTGGTCTTGTGGTGAGAGATAGCTTCTCCACCAACTCCATGCTCGCCAAGTTGTTGCAACTCCCTCCGTCAATGATGATGCGAACCGAGCGTTCTTTCACCACTCCCTTTGTGTGGAACAAATTATGCCTCTGGTTTTGCTCGGCCTTCGATACCTGCACACTTAACACACGTTGAGCAACCAAACTAGCATATTGATGTGCATCATCAGGAGCCATATACTCTAAATCATGAGCATCATCATGGGCACCCTGTTCCTCGTGAGCAATGAGAACTAAAGTCTCCTCATCATAGTCGCTCGCTGACTCATACCCACCATCCGCCGTAATAATCATCACAGGCTTGGAGGGACAGTCTTTTGCGAAGTGACCTCCACCTTGGCACCTGCGACATTTAATATCACGATCTCGTGTTTGCCCTGTGGAAGCCATGGATGAAGAAGAACTCGCTGCTGGACCACTCTGTGCACCCTTGAATGGTGGCGCTAGCTGTTTTGGTGGCTCCCTGTAAGAATGAGCGGTTGAAGTAGATGGTGGTGCAGCAGGACGTGTGGATGTAGAAGGTCCACGCGATGTCCATGATGTATTTCGTCCTGCAGAAAAGTTAGGTCTCGTAGCGGCCTGTCGATCCTGCACTTCACGTTCAGCTTTACAAGCAAGATGAAACAAACGAGTAATAGTAGCATAGTCCTTGTATTCTAGAATAGTTTGTATCTCCCTGTTTAAGCCACCTATAAAACGTGCAAACATAGCTTCACTATCCTCTACTAGGCCACATCTAATCAATCCAGTTTGTAATTCTTGATAATATTCCTCTACAGAATTTTTTCCTTGTCTCAAACGCTGTAATTTTTGTAGCAATTCACGTTGATAATAAGGAGGAACCCAGCGAGTACGCATAACATCTTTTAAAGCAGCCCAAGTAGCTGGAATATTATTAGCATGCAATCTACAATGTTCATACCACCAAATAGATGCAAAACCCGTAAATTCACAAACAGCAGCAGTAACACGTCTATTCTCAGGATATTGTAAACATGTAAAGCGTTGTTCAGTTTCTAACTCCCAAGTAAGATAAGCATCAGGAATATATCTACCCTCAAACGGCTTAAGATTCATTTTAAGTTTAGGCACATGTTCATCATCGCGTACCTGAGGGGGTGGTTGGTGTCGACCGTGGCGAATGTTGGGACGTGGACGCCTAGCTGGCTGCTCATAGGCCGCTTCCTGTTCCACCTCCTCCTCGTAATCACCCTCGTAGTTGTCGTCCTGGCCGACGTCAGAAGCAGCAGCAGTAGCAGCAACTGCAGCAGCCGCAGGAGCACCAGCAGCTTGTCTGCCCGGAAACAGAATACGTCGTGCACGTCGTGGTGGCGGTGGCTGTGCTGGAGCGGCCGCAGGCTGTGCAGGTAGGCGTGCGAGAAACTCAGTAAACTTGGCGTCGAGCTTGGTGTCGATCATCTTCTCCACACCATCAATCGCCTCTGTAAATCTGTTCTCGATGTCATTCACCTGTTCAGACATCATTTGTGCAAATTTATCATGTAACGCTTTGTTTGTCATATTCTCCCAATCGGGTGCATCCCGCGCCACTTCATCATGGGATCCTGGCATGGTTAGCAGAAATAGAAAACACACAGAAATATGATCCTACTTCTACTAATGGGATGTGGGGTGGTGGAAAGCACAAATCCGTCAAGCTTTTCTTTCGTTCTTACCGATTCTTACCTAGCAGCAGGTGGTGATGTACAACCAACGGGTCAAAACTCTCAGAGATGTTGTAGAGCGATGGCCAGGAGGTGTCAACCGCACGAAGTAGAATATATGTGGAGCTGTAGGTAGGCTTGACAAATATGGTAGCAAAACCTGTTGTAATCAAAACAGAGATGCAAAGTTGAATAAACACTCAACGTCGGTACTGTGCTGATCCTAGGCTAGACCGTACTAGAGACGCGAGCCTAAAACACTAACGAAAGCACGACGCGGCACGTAATCAACTGAGAAGCACACTCTGAAAAAAAAATTCTCTTTTTTTTTCTTTTTTTTTTTGCGATGCGGGACTGCGGTGGCTGAATAAGTGCGAAAAAATCACTATGGTGGCGAACGTCTCAAAATGAGTTTCTGGACCTAAGGAACGTATGGGCACGAAATTTCTTTACCCCCGAATTTTTTTTTTTTTTGGAAATCACCTCCTACGTACGACAAAAGATTGGTGAAATCCGACTCTAATCAAATCAAAACTAATTTGGCTACGGAGAGATCACAAACCGAACAGGTGATGGAACTCAACTCAGATTGGTAGGTCGTGGTGCTGTATATGGACTCGACTTGGCGGAACGTGGTGGTGTATCTGGACTCGGATTGGCGGAAACGTGGCGGTGTACTACTGTGCGGCGGCGGTGTGACAAACTGTGATCAGAACTAGAAACTCTAAGGGAACTAGACGCTAAGATCAGCAACTCGACACAATGATGCAACCGCAAATTCAACAAAGCAAACTACTGTAAAGAAAACTGGACAAAGGCTCGGACTGTTTTGGGATGTGATGATCTAACCCTAATTTTTTTTTGGCTTTTTCGTGGACTGTAGGTATGAAGAACAGAACCAATCTAGACTACGAAAACTGGTAAATCTCACCGAGCAACCTGGAAATCTGATACCACTTGATAGAGGCGAAGGTGTCCCGATGTTTCGATGAGATGGTGGAGATCGAATATGGTGGAGACGACTTTCACGATCCGACTACGAACGTGCGAAGACGTTGCGCCTTAGCGATCGCTAAACCAACTCCGAGAGGTTATTGATCCCGCGGATGCACGATCAACCTGACCACGAAGGTCTAATTCCTGCAAGCAATCGAAGAACAAGCAAGAACTAAGAATTGCAATCTGGATATTGCGAATATAATATGAATGATTACGAAAGTTGGGGTTCCAATGAGGTCTTGGCCTGGTCGGATGACACAAACGAAGAGCTCGAAGTTGCGGCTATGGCTAACTTAAATCTAATTAAAACCCAAGTCTAAACGACGCCCTAAGGGCTGTATATATGGGGGAACAGAGGGGAATTTCGTGGCCCCTTGGAGGAGGGGTCCGAAAACAACCCTAACTCGGTTTCCCCACACATACGGACTCTAAAAAATAGCCTATTAAGTGTATTTCGAAACTACATGGGCCTGGCCCAATAATAAGGTGACGCAGCACCTATAATAACCCTTGGACGAAAATATTAATGTGGCGTCTTGTGTCTCTCGTCCAGGTCTTCATGCACGCCTTATGGTGGCCTCAAAGTGCGAAAATCACCACTGGAAGCTCCATTGTCCTTTCCCGCGCGCACACCTCCTTCTCCATGCTTGATCCCGCTCCAATGACCATCCTTCTTATCCATGCTAGGTCCTTCATTCATAAGACAAACAAAAGTATCTAATTTAGGCAGCATCATATGTTCCTGAACATTAGAAGGATTCGCAAGAAACGAAAGTACCTGATAATTTAGTTGACGTGCGCGTGCTCTAGTAACTGGTCCAGTATGTGTAGTTGGTGAAGATGTGGGTGTAACATTAGTAGAGATGTCCTCATCAAAAACCGTGTTGAAAACAATACACGTGTGCTTGTAGGTCATGAACAACATGATTTATGTGATAGTTATATTCTTGATGTTGTTCATGATGCTACTGAAAATTACTTTGACAGAGGAAAGTTTGGTGGTAGAAATTCCATGTTACAAAAACACCTCTCTTCATGTTGAAAGTTTTGAAGTTGTTCTTGTTCTACCTTCCTATGCATGTCACTTTGTGCTTCTTTGATTTATTTTCTTACAAGATGCCTATGCATAGGAAGTGGGTTAGGCTTAAATTTGTTTCACATTTGCTTCTTGATGCTCTCTTTTGCTTCAATTCTTATTCTCTTGTGAGCATCTTTCATAATCTTTAAGCCTAGCTAATGGCTTTCAAGAAGCGCTGATGAGGACATCCCTACTAATGTTACACCCATACCCTCACCAACTACACATACTGGACCAGTTACTAGAGCACGTGCACGTCAACTAAATTATCAGGTACTTTCGTTTCTTGCGAATCCTTCTATTGTTCATGAACATATGATGCTGCCTAAATTAGATACTTTTGTTTTTCTTATGAATGAAGGACCTAGCATGGACACGAAGGATGGTCATTGGAGCGGGATCAAGAATGGAGAAGAAGGTGCGCGCGGGGGAAAGTACAGTGGAGTTTCCAGTGGGGATTTTCGCACGTTGAAGCCACCATAAGGCATGCATGAAGGCTTGGACGGAATACACGAGATGCCACTTCATTATTTTCGTCCAAGAGCAATTATAGGTGCTGCGTCACCTTAATATTGGGCTGGGCCCATGTAATTTCGAAATACCACATTATAGGCTGTTTTTAGAGTCCGTATGTGTGGGGAAACCGAGTTAGGGTTGTTTTCGGACCCCACCTCCAAGGGGTCACGAAAATCCCCTCTGTTCCCCCATATATACAGCCCTTAGGGCGTCGTTTAGACTTGGGTTTTAATTAGATATAAGTTAGCCATAGCCGCAACTTCGAGCTCTTCGTTTGTGTCATCCGACCAGGCCAAGACCTCATTGGAACCCCAACTTTCGTAATCATTCATCTTATATTCGCAATATCCAGATTGCAATTCTTAGTTCTTGCTTGTTCTTCGATTGCTTGCAGGAATTAGACCTTCGTGGTCAGGTTGATCGTGCATCCGCGGGATCAATAACCTCTCGGAGTTGGTTTAGCGATCGCTAAGGCGCAACGTCTTCGCACGTTCGTAGTCGGATCGTGAAAGTTGCCTCCACCATAATCGATCTCCACCATCTCATCGAAACATCGGGACACCTTCGCCTCTATCAAGTGGTATCAGATTTCCAGGTTGCTCGGTGAGATTTACCAGTTTTCATAGTCTAGATTGGTTCTGTTCTTCATACCTACAGTCCAAGAAAAAGCCAACAAAAAAAAATTAGGGTTAGATCATCACGTCCCAAGACAGTCCTAGCCTTTGTCCAGTTTTCTTTTCAGTACTTGCTTTGTTGAATTTACGGTTGCATCGTTGTGTCAAGTTGCTGATCTTAGCGTCTAGTTCCCTTAGAGTTTCGAGTTCTGATCACAGTTTGCCACGTCGCCGCCGCACCAGTAGTCATCCTACCACGTTCCGCCAATCCGAGTCCAGATACACCACCACGTTCCGCCAAGGAGAGTCCATATACACCACCACGTCTCACGAGTCCGAGTTGAGTTCCACCATCAGTACGGTTCCTGATATCCCCGTAGCCAGAATAGTTTTGAGTTGATTAGAGTCGGATTTCACCAATCTTTTGTCGTACGTAGAAGAGGGTGATTTCCAAAAAAAAAAAAAAAAAAAAAAAAAAAAGAGAGAGAAAAAAAATTCAGAGTGTGCTTCACAGTTGTTACGTGCCGCGTCGTGCTTTCGTTGGTGTTTTAGGCTCGCGTCTCTAGTACGGTCTAGCCTAGGATCAGCACAGTACCGACGTTGAGTGTTTATTCAGCTTTGCATCTCTGTTTTGATTACTGTTGAGTTTTTCCTACCATACTTGTCAGCCTTCCTACAGCTCCACATATATTCTACATCGTGCGTTTTGACACCTCCTGGCCATCGCTCTACCATATCTCTGAGAGTTTTGACCCGTTGGTTGTACATCACCACCTGCTGCTAGGTAAGAATCGGTAAGAACGTAAGAAAAGCTTGACGGATTTGTGCTTTCCACCACCCCACATCCATCCCATTAGTAGAAGTAGGATCATATTCCTGTGTGTTTTCTATTTCTGCTAACCATGCCAGGATCACATGATGAAGTGGCGCGGGATGCACCCGATTGGGAGAACATGACAAACAAGGAGTTACATGATAAATTTGCACGTATGATGTCTCAACAGGTGCAGGACATCGAGACCAGATTTACAGAGGCGATTGATGGCGTGGAGAAAATGATCGACACCAAGCTCGACGCCAAGTTTACTGAGTTGATCGCACGCCTACCTTCAGCACAGCCACAGCCACCGCCACTACCACGTGCACGACGTATTCTGTTTCCGGGAGGACAAGCTGCTGGTATTGGTGCTCCTCCTACTGCTGCAGTTGCTGCTACTGCTGCTGCTGCTGCTTCTGACGTCGCCCAGGACGACAACTACGAGGGTGATTACGAGGAGGAGGTGGAACAGGAAGCGGCCTATGAGCAGCCAGCTGGACGTCCACGTCCCAACATTCGCCACGGTCGACACCAACCACCCCCTCAGGTACGCGATGATGAACATGTGCCTAAACTTAAATTGAATCTTAAGCCGTTTGAGGGTAGATATATTCCTGATGCTTATCTTACTTGGGAGTTAGAAACTGAACAACGTTTTACATGTTTACAATATCCTGAGAATAGACGTGTTACTGCTGCTGTTTGTGAATTCACGGGCTTTGCATCTATTTGGTGGTCTGAACATTGTAGATTGCATGCTAATAATATTCCAACTACTTGGGCTGCTTTAAAAGATGCTATGCGTACTCGCTGGGTTCCTCCTTATTATCAACGTGAATTGTTACAAAAATTACAGCGTTTGAGACAAGGAAAAAATTCTGTAGAGGAATATTATCAAGAATTACAAACTGGATTGATTAGATGTGGCCTAGTAGAGGATAATGAAGCTATGCTTGCACGTTTTATGGGTGGCTTAAACAGGGAGATACAAACTATTCTAGAATACAAGGACTTTGCTACTATCACTCGTTTGTTTCATCTTGCTTGTAAAGCTGAACGTGAAGTGCAGGATCGACAGGCCGCTACGAGACCTAACTTTTCTGCAGGAAGAAATACATCATGGACATCGCGTGGAGCTTCTACATCCACACGTCCTGCTGCGCCACCATCTACTTCAGCCGCTCATTCTTACAGGGAGCCACCAAAACAGCCAGCGCCACCATTCAAGGGTGCACAGAGTGGTCCAGCGGCGAGTTCTTCTTCCTCCATGGCGTCCACAGGGCAAGCACGAGATCGTGATATTAAATGTCGCAGGTGCCAAGGTGGAGGTCACTTCGCAAAAGACTGTCCCTCCAAGCGTGTGATGACTATTACGGCGGATGGTGGGTATGAGTCAGCGAGTGACTATGATGAGGAGACTCTAGTTCTCATTGCTCATGAGGAACAGGGTGCCCATGATGATGCTCATGATATAGAGTATATGACTCCTGATGATGCAGATAAATATGCTAGTTTGGTTGCTCAACGTGTATTAAGTGTGCAGGTAACGAAGGCCGAGCAAAACCAGAGGCATAATTTGTTCCACACAAAGGGAGTGGTGAAAGAACGTTCGGTTCGCATCATCATTGACGGAGGGAGTTGCAACAACTTGGCTAGCATGGAGTTGGTGGAGAAGCTATCTCTCACCACAAGACCACACCCCCATCCGTACTATATTCAGTGGTTTAACAATAGTGGTAAGATTAAGGTAACACGTTCTGTTCGTGTGCACTTTAGCATTGCTGCATATGCTGATTATTTGATTGTGATGTGGTACCCATGCAAGCATGCTCTCTTTTACTTGGTAGACCATGGCAATTTGATAGGAATGTTGTACACCATGGTAGGACAAATCAGTTTACTCTAGTTCATCAGGATAAAAATATTTCTTTACTTCCTATGTCTCCTGAACAAATTGTGAAAGATGATCTTGCTAGAGCTAGTAAAGCTAAACAGGAGAAAAATAAGAGTGAAAATGAGATAGCAGCTAAAGAATTTGAGCAACAACATAAGACTAATAGCAAATCTTCTTCTGTTGTTTCTAATGAAATTAAATTGACTAGTCCAACTTTGCTTGCTACTAAGGTTGATATTTCGGATTTGGATGTTAGTCAATATGTGTGCTATGCTTTTGTGTGCAAAGAAGCCTTGTTTTCATTTGAGGAATTGCCTCCTTCTTTGCCTCCTGTTGTCACTGACCTTTTGCAGGAGTTTATTGACGTCTTTCCACAAGACGTACCACAGGGATTACCACCTATTCGAGGGATTGAGCATCAGATTGACTTAATTCCCGGTGCTTCGCTGCCCAACCGTGCGCCATACCGTACCAATCCGGAGGAGACGAAGGAGATTCAGCGTCAAGTACAAGAGCTACTCGACAAAGGTTACATACGTGAATCCCTTAGTCCTTGTGCTGTTCCTGTTATATTAGTGCCTAAAAAGGATGGAACATGGCGTATGTGTGTTGATTGTCGAGCCATTAATAATATTACTATTCGTTATCGTCATCCTATTCCTAGGCTAGATGATATGCTTGATGAATTAAGTGGCTCTACCATGTTTTCCAAAGTTGATTTGCGTAGTGGATACCATCAAATTCGCATGAAATTAGGGGATGAATGGAAAACGGCATTTAAAACTAAGTTTGGATTATATGAGTGGTTAGTCATGCCTTTTGGGTTAACTAATGCACCTAGCACTTTTATGAGATTAATGAACGAGGTTTTACGTGCTTTCATTGGACGATTTGTGGTAGTCTATTTTGATGATATACTGATTTATAGCAAATCTTTGGAGGAACATTTGGATCATTTACGTGCTGTTTTTATTGCTCTACGTAATGCACGTTTATTTGGTAACCTTGGGAAGTGCACCTTTTGCACCGACCGAGTGTCGTTTCTTGGCTATGTTGTTACTCTGCAGGGAATTGAAGTTGATCATGCCAAGATCGAGGCAATTGAGAGTTGGCCGCAGCCCAAAAGGGTCACACAAGATAAGTTAACACATGCTCCTTTGCTCCAACTTCCTGATTTTAATAAGACTTTTGAGCTTGAATGCGATGCTAGTGGGATTGGTTTGGGAGGTGTGTTATTACAAGATGCTAAACCTGTTGCATACTTTTCTGAAAAATTGAGTGGGCCTAGTCTGAACTATTCTACTTATGATAAGGAATTATATGCTCTTGTTCGGACATTAGAAACTTGGCAACATTATTTATGGCCCAAAGAATTTGTTATACATTCTGATCATGAATCTTTGAAACACATAAGAAGTCAAGCAAAACTTAATCGTAGACATGCTAAGTGGGTTGAATTTATTGAGACTTTCCCTTATGTCATTAAACACAAGAAGGGGAAAGATAATATTATTGCTGATGCTTTGTCTCGTCGTTATACTATGCTTTCACAACTTGACTTCAAGATATTCGGTTTAGAGACAATCAAAGAACAATATGTAAATGATGCGGAATTTAAAGATGTATTGCAGAATTGTAGAGAGGGTAGAACATGGAACAAGTTTGTGCTTAATGATGGATTTGTGTTCCGTTCTAACAAGCTATGCATTCCAGCTAGCTCTATTCGTCTTTTGTTGTTGCAGGAGGCGCATGGAGGAGGATTAATGGGACATTTTGGCGTGAAAAAGACGGAGGACGTACTTGCTACACATTTCTTTTGGCCAAAGATGAGACGGGATTTTGAGCGTTTTGTTGCTCGCTGCACTACATGTCAAAAAGCTAAGTCACGACTCAATCCTCATGGTTTATACATGCCTTTACCTGTACCTAGTGTTCCGTGGGAGGACATATCCATGGACTTTGTTTTAGGCTTGCCTCGAACAAAGAAGGGGAGGGATAGCATATTTGTTGTCGTGGATAGATTTTCTAAGATGGCACATTTTATACCATGTCATAAAAGCGATGATGCTGCTAATGTTGCTGATTTATTCTTTGGAGAGATTATTCGTTTACATGGTGTGCCCAATACTATTGTCTCGGATCGTGATACTAAGTTTCTTAGCCATTTTTGGAGATGCTTATGGGCTAAGTTGGGGACTAAACTACTTTTTAGTACTACATGTGATGAGGACATGACTACCATAGTTACAGCCACAACCCCTGCTAATATACCTACTGGACCAATTACTAGAGATCGTGCACACCAATTACATTATCAGGTACTTTCGCTTCTTGGTAATGTTTCTAATGTTCATGTGAATATGATGCTGCCTAACGTCGATATATTTCTGTTGCTGACAAATGAAGGACCTAGCATGGACAAGAAGGATGAGCATTGGAGCATGTTCAAGCATGAAGATGATGAGGACATAATTATCATGGATATGACCATTAATTCCTCTATATTTGATCAAGAAATGAAGTCAATACAAAGGGACATGATTGTGTGCTGTACAAGAAGTTATTTCACGTCACTTTTGGCCCAAGAGAAGATAGAGACCAAGTCTTTCACGTCATGGACTCAGATTCGGACTGCAGAGATATACCCAACTTCAAACAGCCGCCGTTTCTACATACGAACTCCAAATTGGGTGATTCTTTTTTCTGGTGATAGCTTATCTCGTCTAGTTTCCAACGCAATTGGTTTCACCTTCAAATTCCTTCGGAGCGTGGAGATATTGCGAAAACGGTGAGACCCGGCAGTAGAATCCGAATCAAAGTCCAACTCAATAGGTGTTGCATCACCTCCACATGGGCCCAAGTGCCTTGTACGACCTAGGTTTAGTTTTAGGACTCCTTGGGACGTCCTTCCACCCCCTTGGCCTCCACCCTTTAGTCCTATATAAGTAGATCAACCCCTAGGGTTTTTCTTTGGATTTCTTTTAGTTAAAAAGACTGCTTAGCTAATTGCTGCATCTTCGTGTACTCGGTTTGTGTCCAACGACCAGATCAAGACCGCTTTCGGAATCCCAACTTTATTCATACTTCATCTACATATTCGCAATATTCAGATTGCTTTATCATAGTTCTTGCTTGTTCTTCGATTGCTTGCAGGCACTAGACCTTCGTGGTCAGGTTGATCGTGCTCCGACGTGGTCAATAACCTCCGGAGATTGGTTTAGCGATTGCTAAGGCGCGACGTTGTTGCACGTTCGTAGTCGGATCGTCAGAGTCGTCTCCACCAAATCGATAGTTATCTCTCATCGAAAGATCGGGACACCCCGCCTCTATCAACATGTCATCCCCAAACTGATGGACAAACTGAAGTGGTCAATAGGACATTGTCTACTATGCTTAGGGCTGTTTTAAAAAGTAACTTGAAACTGTGGGAAGAATGTTTACCTCATATTGAATTTGCTTATAATCGTTCAGTGCATTCTACCACTAAAATGTGCCCTTTTGAGATTGTTTATGGTTTTCTACCTCGTGCACCTATTGATTTGCTGCCTCTTCCATCTTCGGAGAAGGTTAATTTGATGCTAAGCAACGTGCTGAATTGATATTAAAAATGCATGAGTTAACTAAAGAAAACATTGAGCGCATGAATGCTGGTGATAGGGGTCGAAAGCATGTTGTGTTTGAACCAGGAGATCTTGTTTGGTTACATCTACGTAAAGATAGGTTTCCTGATTTGCGCAAGTCTAAGTTAATGCCACGAGCTGATGGTCCCTTTAAGGTTTTACAGAAAATTAATGATAATGCATATAAACTTGAGCTACCTGCAGATTTTGGGGTTAGTCCCACATTTAACATTGCAGATTTGAAACCTTATTTGGGAGATGATGATGAGCTTCCGTCGAGGACGACTTCAATTCAAGAAGGGGAGGATGATGAGGACATCCCTACTAATGTTACACCCATACCCTCACCAACTACACATACTGGACCAGTTACTAGAGCACGTGCACGTCAACTAAATTATCAGGTACTTTCGTTTCTTGCGAATCCTTCTATTGTTCATGAACATATGATGCTGCCTAAATTAGATACTTTTGTTTTGCTTATGAATGAAGGACCTAGCATGGACACGAAGGATGGTCATTGGAGTGGGATCAAGAATGGAGAAGAAGGTGCGCGCGGGGGAAAGTACAGTGGAGTTTCCAGTGGGGATTTTCGCACGTTGAAGCCACCATAAGGCATGCATGAAGGCTTGGACGGAATACACGAGATGCCACTTCATTATTTTCGTCCAAGAGCAATTATAGGTGCTGCGTCACCTTAATATTGGGCTGGGCCCATGTAATTTCGAAATACCACATTATAGGCTATTTTTAGAGTCCGTATGTGTGGGGAAACCGAGTTAGGGTTGTTTTCGGACCCCACCTCCAAGGGGTCACGAAAATCCCCTCTGTTCCCCCATATATACAGCCCTTAGGGCGTCGTTTAGACTTGGGTTTTAATTAGATATAAGTTAGCCATAGCCGCAACTTCGAGCTCTTCGTTTGTGTCATCCGACCAGGCCAAGACCTCATTGGAACCCCAACTTTCGTAATCATTCATCTTATATTCGCAATATCCAGATTGCAATTCTTAGTTCTTGCTTGTTCTTCGATTGCTTGCAGGAATTAGACCTTCGTGGTCAGGTTGATCGTGCATCCGCGGGATCAATAACCTCTCGGAGTTGGTTTAGCGATCGCTAAGGCGCAACGTCTTCGCACGTTCGTAGTCGGATCGTGAAAGTTGCCTCCACCATAATCGATCTCCACCATCTCATCGAAACATCGGGACACCTTCGCCTCTATCAAGCGCTTTCGGGAGGCAGCCCGCAACGAATTTAGGTTTTTTTTTTTGCTTTTTCTGTGTCTTGATGTTTGCTACTACTGTAGCAACATCATTGTATCTTTATTTTTCAGCTTTGTGCCAAGTTATAGCCTCTTATGGTAAGGGAAGCAAAAGCTGTCCAGAAAACAGATTCTGTCCCTTGACAGAAAAATTCGAATCAAATCACCAGATCATCTTTTTGATCTGAATTGTTTTGGCGGCGTGCTCTATACAATTGTGAAACTTCCGTATGTTCTGAGTTTTTTGATTTGAGTTGCAGAAGTGCCCCTAAAAAATTCTTTACCACCTGCTGTTCTGTTTTTCACAGATTCTGCCACGTTTTGTCTCTCCTAACTTTTGCAAACCTTAAGCTTGCTTTTTCTTTGCAAAAACTTTTTGGCACTCTTGAGAAACAGTAGCTCTTGAAGAATATCTTTATATCCAGTGGGGAAAAATTATTTTATTAAGGGTACTAACCTCTCTAATCAGCTTATGATGAGTTATGTATGAAGGGAGTTTTCAAGTGTGCGATGGAAGATGATGAAAGAAGATCCAGGAGTGTCAAGCGCTCAAGCTTGGGGATGCCCCCATGCATCCCCAATAAATATTCAAGGAGACTCAAGCGTCTAAGCTTGGGGATTCCCCCGTGCATCCCCTTCTCCATCAACAATCATCAGTTCGTCCTTCGTCTCATTATATTTTTATCACTTCATGCGTTATGTGCTATGCTTGGAGCGTCTCGCTCTTAGGTTTTATTTTTAGTTTTCTTTAGCTTTGCTTGCTGTTCATAACAAGTTAGATCCCATCTTACTTTGTGTGGGAGAGAAACATGCTCCACTTTCAAAATTTAGAACACATCATAGGATTTTTCCTGCTTATCTTTTTGCATTTGTGTGTTCTTTATCTTTTCATAGCTAATGCCATGTTTAGTCTTAATCTTAGTTTGTCTTTAGCAAGAGCCTTGGCTTTTTCTTAGTTTGTTGCTGGAACTCTTTTTAGTTTTCATGTTTATCTTGTTAAAGAGAGTTGGTTTTTGCACTGAGTTGTGTCTTGTCTTGAGAGTAGGTAATTGAGTTGCTATTTTCTTCTAGTAGTAACTTGCAAGAGTTTTGAGGTATTGGTATGAGTAATGTTTGAACTTTTGGTGTCAAGAGCTCTAGCCTATTAGTGATAGGTGTCGTATTTTGGGCAATCCGTGTGTATTTTCAAAACCTACAAAACTAGTTGAGAACTCTAGCTACTAGATGGAACACTACTCTTCTGAGGGGTCGAATATCAGAGAACACTCACGTACCATGAGTCGAGGATGCGCAAGGATAACCAAACCCCCATACACTCCTCCTCGGGGTACTTGTCTCTTTGTGAACCTCCTTATTAGATTGAGAGTTACCGATAATAAGTGCATGAGTTCTTCGGACTAATGTAAGTATTGAAAGTTGACACTTCCACCTTCCCATATTTTGCTAGCCTCTCCCGTGCCGTGCATTGCCTTCTTCTCACTTTGAGAGTTGGTGTCCACCTTCGTCGGTACTTCCAAACCCTTGGCATGATACACTCTGTGATGAGGACATGACTACCATAGTTACAGCCACAACCCCTGCTAATATACCTACTGGAGCAATTACTAGAGATCGTGCACACCAATTAAATTATCAGGTACTTTCGCTTCTTGGTAATGTTTCTAATGTTCATGTGAATATGATGCTGCCTAACGTCGATATATTTCTGTTGCTGACAAATGAAGGACCTAGCATGGACAAGAAGGATGAGCATTGGAGCATGTTCAAGCATGAAGATGACGAGGACATAATTATCATGGATATGACCATTAATTCCTCTATATTTGATCAAGAAATGAAGTCAATACAAAAGGGCATGATTGTGTGCTGTACAAGAAGTTATTTCACGTCACTTTTGGCCCAAGAGAAGATAGAGACCAAGTCTTTCACGTCATGGACTCAGATTCGGACTGCAGAGATATACCCAACTTCAAACAGCCGCCGTTTCTACATACGAACTCCAAATTGGGTGATTCTTTTTTCTGGTGATAGCTTATCTCGTCTAGTTTCCAACGCAATTGGTTTCACCTTCAAATTCCTTCGGAGCGTGGAGATATTGCGAAAACGGTGCGACCCAGCAGCAGAATCCGAATCAAAGTCCAACTCAATAGGTGTTGCATCACCTCCACATGGGCCCAAGTGCCTTGTACGACCTAGGTTTAGTTTTAGGACTCCTTGGGATGTCCTTCCACCCCCTTGGCCTCCACCCTTTAGTCCTATATAAGTAGATCAACCCCTAGGGTTTTTCTTTGGATTTCTTTTAGTTAAAAAGACTGCTTAGCCAATTGCTGCATCTTCGTGTACTCGGTTTGTGTCCAACGACCAGATCAAGACCGCTTTTGGAATCCCAACTTTATTCATACTTCATCTACATATTCGCAATATTCAGATTGCTTTATCATAGTTCTTGCTTGTTCTTCGATTGCTTGCAGGCACTAGACCTTCGTGGTCAGGTTGATCGTGCTCCGGCGTGGTCAATAACCTTCAGGAGATTGGTTTAGCGATTGCTAAGGCGCAACGTCGTTGCACGTTTGTAGTCGGATCGTCAAAGTCGACTCCATCAAATCGTAGTTATCATCTCATCGAAAGATCGGGACACCCCGCCTCTATCAAGTGGTATCAGTTTTCAGGTTGCTCGGTGAGAATTCCACATCCATATATTAGATCTGTTTTTTTATCACCTATCATCCACACAAAAAGCCATAAAAATAGGATTAGATCATCATATCCAAACCAATCTGAGACTTCGCAATTTTCTATTCGGTGCTTTGCTTTATTGAATTATCGGTTGCATCGTCGTGTTCAGTTGCTGGTCTTAGTATCTAGTCCTTTAGAGTTTCGAGTTCTGTTCACGTTAGTCACCGCCGCCGCTGCACCATCATCCCATCCGCTGCCTACTTCTACCATTCACCATAGAAAAAGAGAGAAAAAGAGTTGAAAAAAGAGAGAAAAAAGAAAAAGGAAAAAAAGAAAGAAAAAAGGAAAAAAGAGAAAAAAGAAGAAAAATTTCGGATCTATCTCTAGTTGAACTCGTATTTGAAATCTCGTCGGAATCAGTTTTGAGCAGTGTCCACTAAAACGGGTATAACTTTGTCATCCGAAGTCCGTTTTGGCTCCACGAGTACTCAAATTAAAGATATTTCCGAGCCGCTTCTAAATAGTTCTGGAGCTAGTGTGTTATTTAAAACTCCAGATCGACTTCTAAGACGGACTTTTTGACCTCTAAAGTTTCCGAACACAGTTTTTGTCAGATTTCGGGCTGATTATCAATTTTTTTGACACCTCATCCGAACTCTAAATTGAGTGATTCTTATTGCGTCGGAAAGCTTAAGTCAGTGCCCTATTGGAGGAAAAATATCAAAAAAATTAGCAAATATATTTCAGAGGAAAGTTGTAGCAAGAATATTGGTGTATCTTGATTTGGAGCCTATTTTCACCAGTATCTTTGCTCAGTTGATGATCTTCACTTATATCTTGCTATTCAGAGCTACTTCATATCATTCATTGCTGCTAGTTGTGCTACGCCGTGACCACATTAGTGTTCTAGGCTCGCGTCTCTAGTCCGGTCTAGACTAGGACCAGCACAGTATCGTCGTTGAGCGTTAATTCAATTTTGCATCTCTGAATTGATTATTGCTGATATTTTTGCCACCATATTAAAGCCTTCCAAGCTCCACATATTTCTACATCGTGTATACGTGCGTTCACCTGGCAATCGCTCTACTTAATCTTTGGAGTTCTTTGACACCGTTGTTTGCCGATCACCACCTGCTGCATGGTAAGAACTAGTAAGACATTGATATTTGCTATCCTGTGAGCGTTTTACCACCACATCCTAGTAGTTCATAGGGACATATACTTGTGATTTGTTTCTTGTTTTCTACTAATCATGGCAGGTTCTGGAGTTAGATCTTCTTGGGCGGCAACTATAGTTGGAGATTTTCCACCACCTACAACTACACAACAGTCACTGCAAAAGGTAAACACACATAAGCATGCACATGATCAGGTTATTGTTTCTATACCACACTTTCATGGACGTCTAAGACCTGATTTATACATTGAGTGGGAGTTTGAAATAAATGATATATTTGTTTCCCATAATTTTCTTGAGCATAAGAAAGTAAAAACTGCAATTAGTGCTTTCAAGGATTTTGCTTCTATTTGGTGGAATGAATATTGTAGTTTATATCCTGATTATATACCTAATACTTGGAATCATCTCAAACTTGCTATGCGATATAGATTCGTTCCCTCTTATTATACTCGTGATAAGGTTAGGAAATTTAAAAATTTAAAACAAGGTACTAAAACTGTTTCAGAATATTATGATGCTTTAGAAACTACATTTCTTGCATTCTCTTTTAGAGGAAAGTGAAGAATATTTCATGGACATATTTTGGGAAGGTTTAAACCGTGACATTCAGGATATCCTAATTCATGAAAAGTGTTATCCTATGGATCGTTTGTTTCGTCTTGCTTGTAAAGCTGGACAGGAAATCGACAGACGTGTTGCCCAGAAGATGAACAAGCGGAATGTGCAAATACCACAAGTTGAGAAGGTTGTTCCTTCAACCACTATGAGCACTACCATAACCACATCAATTGTCGTAAGCACTCCTCCAATATCTGATCTATCATCACAAAAAGGTAATGAAAAAGGTATGTATCTTTCCCCTCCACATGAGAACCTTGTTGATTTAAAAGCAACATGTGTTGAGCTATCCAGTAGTTTCATCACACAACCAATTTTTGAGAATGTCATAACTTCACATGAAGATGTTGCTTGCCTAATAGACTTGAATACATCATGTCTTGAGTTACCTGTTGATTTGAGCACACCATCTATTTTGGATAATCATGTTACTATTATGAAACTGCCAATGCTTAATCATTTTGATATGACCTCTAATCTTGGTGATGATTCTGCGTCGAATGACTTGTTGCATGACTACTTAGTTAAGCCTGTTGTAGCATGTCCTTCGAAAAACATTAACGTTTCTTCACCGGTATTGGGATGGTTTAATGATGAGCATTGTACATCTTTAGATATGAATAAGAGCTTCACTTATATATGCAAACTGAGTTGCAATACTTTCATGTCGTTTATGTATTGTGATGATCATATATGTTTATATTTCACGACATACGAAAGTTACTCATATATACATGTGTTACATGTCCAAAAACTAAGGGAAGTAAGAATAGATGACATATATATATACAACATGTACACCTTGTCTCTTTTGTTAGCCACATTTCAGATTAAGAAACGCCGGGGACAGCTTTATTTTCAAGAAGGGGAGGATGATGAGGACATGACTACCATAGTTACAGCCACAACCCCTGCTAATATACCTACTGGAGCAATTACTAGAGATCGTGCACACCAATTAAATTATCAGGTACTTTCGCTTCTTGGTAATATTTCTAATGTTCATGTGAATATGATGCTGCCTAACGTCGATATATTTCTGTTGCTGACAAATGAAGGACCTAGCATGGACAAGAAGGATGAGCATTGGAGCATGTTCAAGCATGAAGATGACGAGGACATAATTATCATGGATATGACCATTAATTCCTCTATATTTGATCAAGAAATGAAGTCAATACAAAAGGGCATGATTGTGTGCTGTACAAGAAGTTATTTCACGTCACTTTTGGCCCAAGAGAAGATAGAGACCAAGTCTTTCACGTCATGGACTCAGATTCGGACGTCAGAGATATACCCAACTTCAAACAGCCGCCGTTTCTACATACGAACTCCAAATTGGGTGATTCTTTTTTCTGGTGATATCTTATCTCGTCTAGTTTCCAACGCAATTGGTTTCACCTTCAAATTCCTTCGGAGCGTGGAGATATTGCGAAAACGGTGCGACCCAGCAGCAGAATCCGAATCAAAGTCCAACTCAATAGGTGTTGCATCACCTCCACATGGGCCCAAGTGCCTTGTACGACCTAGGTTTAGTTTTAGGACTCCTTGGGATGTCCTTCCACCCCCTTGGCCTCCACCCTTTAGTCCTATATAAGTAGATCAACCCCTAGGGTTTTTCTTTGGATTTCTTTTAGTTAAAAAGACTGCTTAGCCAATTGCTGCATCTTCGTGTACTCGGTTTGTGTCCAACGACCAGATCAAGACCGCTTTTGGAATCCCAACTTTATTCATACTTCATCTACATATTCGCAATATTCAGATTGCTTTATCATAGTTCTTGCTTGTTCTTCGATTGCTTGCAGGCACTAGACCTTCGTGGTCAGGTTGATCGTGCTCCGGCGTGGTCAATAACCTTCAGGAGATTGGTTTAGCGATTGCTAAGGCGCAGCGTCGTTGCACGTTTGTAGTCGGATCGTCAAAGTCGACTCCATCAAATCGTAGTTATCATCTCATCAAAAGATCGGGACACCCCGCCTCTATCACTCTGTCATCATAAGCATCCTTATATCTTCCCTCAAAACAGCCATCATACCTACCTATCAAGGCATTTCCATAGACTTTCCGAGTTATATTGCCATGCAACTTCCACCTCTTCATGTCATACATGTTGCTGCTACACTGGTAGCGGCATATATTGCATACATCATGATAGTTACATCTTCTTTATGTTTTGAGTACCTTGTAAAGTGTGAAAGATCTCCTTTACCTTCTTGTAAAATAGAGTGTTTCCCTTAACTGAAGAAAAGATCCCAAAGTGGACACATTAAAAGATCCCAAAGAGGACAAATGAGAGTTAAATAGAAAGAGCCATTGAGGCCACAAAAAAATACAAAAAAACAGAAAAAGAGAAAAAGAAATAAAAATAGAGAAAGGGGCAACACTACTATCCTTTTGAGAGATCCACACTAGTACTCCCTTTATATCCTTGTACTCCATAGAGATGATCATTATGCATATAGCTATGTGGGGACCTTCACACTATAGAACTTGGATTGCATATTCCAAGGATGAGCCTCCTCAAACGAGCTCTAGGTCTTTATGAGCGAGCAAGTTAGATGCACCCCCACTAGTTCCTTTGGAGAGCTTCTTAGCTCGTATGTGCATCCGTTGCATGGCAATCCCTACTCCTCACATCATATCTATCATTTGGCGTCTCTTGCATATGATTGTCCTCATTGATGTGAGCCTTTCTCATCCTTTTTGTCTTCCTCCTCCACCATACTTCTCTCTTTGCCATCTTAAGTGTCAACTCTCGTGCTTACGCTCATCCATTGCATGAGTGCTCAAAATATCGAAGAGGAGTGGATCAAATAGACTTGTACCTGGCTAGTGGTCTGGGGACGAGTCAAGATAAGATTCCAAAGAAGACCAAGTGTGAAACTTTAGTAGATTGAGTTCTCAACACAAAAATTATTTTTTCTCGTATTCCCTATCCCCCTTCTTGCACGCAAACACCATTTGGAGACATTCGAGTCACGGACAGCGAGAGCTCTTGCACCTATTGTTCTTTTGTTACTTGTTTCAATGTTAATATAGACTCTTGCATGTTATGACTTGAATTGAATCTCTAACCTTGATTGCTTTACTTTTCAAAGTTCTTTTATGGTTGCTAGCATGTCACCACAGAAATTATGTTGTTATCATTTACCTACTGGAGGACGAGCAGGAATTAAGCTTAGGGATATTGATACGTCCAAAACGTATCTATAATTTCTACTTGCTCCATGCATGTTTTGTGTGATATTTCTATGATCTAGATACACTTTCGTATACTTTTGATCATATTTGGACTAACCTATTAACTCAGTGCACCCCAGTGCCAGTTCCTGTTTTCTGCTGTTTTTCTATTTCAGTTTTCCCCCGTATAAAAAGTGCCAGAAAAATTCCGGGAAAAATACAGGAAAAATAAGCGTACAGGAAGCTTTGAGAAGAGCCCGGGAGGGGCCAGAGGGGACCCAGGGGGGGCCCAGGCGGCCACCCGGCGCGGCCCCATCTTTGGCCGCGCCAGGGGGGCGCCTGGGGCCCCTGGTCCACCTCTGGCTGCCCCCCTTCGCCTATTTGTTCTCCGTCACGGGAAAACTCCAGAAGAGGAACCCTATTCTGCAAACTCGCCTCTGTTTCGCCGCCGCCGCGCTTCCGAGATCGAGAGCACCAGAAGACCTCTTCCCGGCACCCTACCGGAGGGAGGATTGACCTCCGGGAGTCTCCTCTCCACCATGGATGCTCCCTGGATGTCTCGTGAGTAGTTTTCCTTGGACCATGGGTCCGTGATCAGTAGCTATGTGATGTTCTCCTCCCCTCTTTGATCTTCATTGTTTAGACCTCGTGAGCTGCCCTACATGATCGAGGCACCTTTGTAATATTTCTGCTGTTGCTATGCTGAGTTTGGAGGGATCTGATGGATTATGAGATTATGTTTAGATTGTGATAGAGTAATATATTTGGTTTTTATCTCTTATATTTTTGTTCCTAGGTAATTCTTGCATGTTCTCCGTTGATGTTTATTTCTTTGGCCAAGTAGTAGGTAGTGACTCCAAGAGGGAACGTTGTGCTAGATTCTGGGTTCATGCCCCCCGATGACACGCTTGAGTGACGGAAACATGAGTCTAGGGGATGTGCTGTTGCCACAAGGGGGGAAACAACGGTGCTTGTAACTGCGGTTACAAGGATTGTTTACTTTACGCAAAGTTCTTTGTAATGCAGTTGTCTGTTGCTTTGGGTTTACACTTTGGGTGGGGCTCGCAACTTAATACCAGCGAGATGTTCTGGATAGATATCTCAAGGTGGATGATTAGTAGTAGATCCAGATGGATTTCGGTCTACTTATTTTGGCGTACTGCCCGTGCTTTTGAGCCTCTTCCTTTCTTTTGTAGCATAGTTAGCATTGCGGTGCGTTCATAATCCTGTCAATTGCCCTTCTGTAATTTGTTTACCTCGCATAGCAGTTTTATCGTCTTTTGGGAGAGAGACATCACTAGTGAACATCACGTATCCCGGTCCATATCCACATTACTGTTTCCAAGCTATATTTACTTTACTGCTTTTACTTGCTATCATTATCCCTTGCGTTTTATCCTTTGGGAACAACAAGACTGGAGAGATTGACAACCTCTCTAAACTTCGTTGGGAACAAAGTTATCTGTGTCTGTGTGCAGGTCCGCGTCAGTTGCGCCGCTAACACCTACTTATCATCTCTGGAGTCCTACTGGAGACAAACCTTGGTATCTTCACCGAGGGAAAACTGCTGTTGCACTACATCTCAAACCTTCCACTTGGGGTAACCAACGAAGGGCGAGAAGCCATCACGCGGGTACCTCTCGGAGACGATGCGAGCTTGCGATCAACTACACCTTCGGAACCCGACTTATCAACAGGCAAGGACTATACATTACTTATGATCCATTGTATTTCAACCAGCGGTTAGCATGCTAGTCTAGGTTAAGTTCGATGTTTGATCCTACCACATGCTTACAGCCTCTTTCAAACCGATACAGCCATGTCCCTTCCCAGCAAACCATGTACTGCTATGTTACTATTGCTCGTTGCTCAGCCCCTGCTTAGTATTCATGCTTAGGATGCTACGATGTTACCCTGTTACTCCTTGGTTTGGGATATCACATTATTATATTGTTGTTGATGATATGATTATTATAATGTTGACTATATTCGACGAAGGGTGGAAGGCCTATGCTATCCCGCCCCGACGCTTTGTTCCATTCGAGTCACCTAGGACCCGAGTTCCGGGTATTGTGTCTCTTGACGAGCGTGCCTAACCGCGTGTGGGATTTTATGGGGTCCCCTTCTCTTACCTACCTAGCTTCAAACGTTTCCAGTGGTGGCCCAAGCTGATTTACCATTTGAAACCGTGTGTGTGTTGGTCGGCCGCCAGTAGTTTTCAATACAACCCGGACCAGTGAGGACATAGTTCCCTTGCTGGCCCACCTTGTTCGGATGAGGACCCGGTTTCCCATGTGTGATCAACCGGCTATCCAAACCCGCGACAGACGGTAGAGACCGATTCGAGAGCGCGACCGTCTTTTGAGTTGGATGTCGACTCACCAGGGGCCACCCGGATTTGTTCGTTGTTAGCTAGAGGGACCTGTCGTTTCGGATCTCTTGGAACTAAAACATAAAATGGTTGCCTGTGATGGGTAGCAACTGAGAGATATGGACGTGCGTGCGGAGCCTTGTAATGGGAAGTTGGTACACCCCTGCAGGGTTAAATCTTTTCGAGAAGCCGTGTCCACGGTTATGGACGACTTGAGACCTACTCCTTGTTCATAGACAACAACAACTGATATAATCTTAATATAACTTGATCAACGTGTGTGTGTGCCTTGACTGCTTCTTATTCGTCGGGATGCGAAGAGGAGGACAAGGATATGATATGTGTTATGCTTGCGTAAGTAGCTGATAGCAGACTTGTTGAAGGAGATTCCTCATCGAATGCTTGGCTTCTTATCTTACTCTCTAGATCGTTAGCCACTTCATAAATGCTAGTGCGGCAGCAACCTCACCACTTACCCCATCCTTACCGTAAACTACTAGTTGTCCTAGAATGACGAGTGATGAAGTCCTTGCTGGGTCAGTTGACCACTACAGTTGGATGCTGAGTACTTCTGTACTCATGATACTACCCCCAAACTCTTTTCAGGGTTCTTGATCGACAAAATGTATGGTGATCGACGTTTCACGTGGAGACTCGACGACGAATAGTTAGGCGGATCCCGGCGGAGGGCCTGGACCCGTGTGGTTATGGGGATCGATGTTTTTCTCTTTGCGAGTAGGCATTTGCTTGTTGTCTGTACTCAGACATGTACCTTCCGCTGATGTATTGTAATTAAGGCAGTTGTATGATGATTGTATGACATGTTGTATCCTTGTATCTGTAATGTTGTGATATCATGTTGGAAATCCGGGGCATATGGCTACGTCATATGTCGCGGTGGGACCGATATGTGCTTCGTCCCCGGATCTGGATGGAAACATCTAGATCTGGAACAGTACCGCATATCAGGCCTTACAACTTGGTATCAGAGCCTTCCCGACCGTAGGATCCATTTTCTGGCAGAAGTCGAGTCTAGAAAAAAACTATTTTGTAGTTACTAAGATAGTTATCGGAGAGTAGGAATCTTTTTACTCCTTACATTTTCTCTGGTCAGGACAAGTGTCGTAAGTGTTTTATTCTCGCCTTATCCCCTTCAAAACTCTAGGATCTCGAGTGTGTGGAGTATCGGAATCGTTACAATGCCTTGCTTGCATCGTATTGTCTCGATTCCGATCTCAGGTTGGGAAATCCTGTAGTACCTTTAGACTTCCAACTCTGATGTACATCTGGGTCATGCATTGCCATCCATCATTTTGTCGGTGTTTTCACGACTTGTGTCGAAAACACTATCCTTTGATCTGGTTATCTTTGCCATTCCTCCTCTTGACACCGACGGTTTCGTATTTTCTACGATATCGTCTCCCTGCGGAAAGTATCTCGACGGAGATCGTCGTTCGACATGGAGCAGAGTCCCTTGATGGTGGTGTTGAAGAACGTCGTCTCTCTTTTCTCTCCCCCCTCTCCCCAGATCTTCCTGGATCTCGGGACGAGATCCCTTGTTGGTGGTGTTGTATTGTAACAGCCCAGATTTCACAAAAATTAAAAATTTTGTTTTCGGTGTGAATTGTTTGATTGTCTGATAGAGGCGAAGGTGTCCCGATGTTTCAATGAGATGATGGAGATCGATTATGGTGGAGACGACTTTCACGACCCGACTACGAACGTGCGAAGACGTTGCGCCTTAGCGATCGTTAAACCAACTCCGAGAGGTTATTGATCCCGCGGATGCACGATCAACCTGACCACGAAGGTCTAATTCCTGCAAGCAATCGAAAGAACAAGCAAGAACTAAGAAAAAGCAATCTGGATATTGCGAATATAAGATGAATGATTACCAGAAGTTGGGGTTCCAATGCGGTCTTGGCCTGGTCGGACGACACAAACGAAGAACTCGAAGTTGCGGCTATGGCTAACTTAAATCTAATTAAAACCCAAGTCTAAACGACGCCCTAAGGGCTGTATATATTGGGGAACAGAGGGGATTTTCGTGACCCCTTGGAGGTGGGGTCCGAAAACAACCCTAACTCGGTTTTCCCACACATACGGACTCTAAAAACAGCCTATAATGTGGTATTTCGAAATTACATGGGCCCAGCCCAATATTAAGGTGACGCAGCACCTATAATTGCCTTTGAACGAAAATAATGAAGTGACATCTCGTGTATTTCGTCCAAGCCTTCATGCATGCCTTATGGTGGCTTCAAAGTGCGAAAATCCCCACTGGAAGCTCCATTGTTCTTTCCCGCGCGCGCACCTTCTTCTCCATGCTTGATCCCGCTCCAATGACCGTCCTTCTTGTCCATGCTAGGTCCTTCATTCATAAGCAAAACAAAAGTATCTAATTTAGGCAGCATCATATGTTCATGAACATTAGAAGGATTCGCAAGAAATGAAAGTACCTGATAATTTAGTTGACGTGCACGTGCTCTAGTAACTGGTCCAGTATGTGTAGTTGGTGAAGATGTGGGTGTAACATTAGTAGAGATGTCCTCATCATTGTCTGAATTGTTTGCGGTGTTTGCATCCCAGATTTATCAATCAGCGATTATTTCTCCCTCTTATCTCGTACCGGACGGAGACCGACCCTTGCCACCTTGACACTCGACTTTTTCGACACCGGGTTTCACCCGATCACCGTCGCGAAAACTGCATGAGACCAGCCGAAGCCAACGGAACGGAAAACCCCATTTAATAATTAAACGGGATATTTTTATAACACGCCGGAAAGAGTTCTCGGAACGGTTCCAACGCGAGGTGAACGCCACCGGCTCGACGCGCTGATCGCGCAGTTCGAAGTTTTACCCGAATCGGAGGTACTGCAGACCCCCGGCGGTCAGAAACGTAAACACCGCGCGCGCGAGAGAAAAACCGGGGATGTTTTTGCAAACTGCCAGCCACCAGGGCTATATAAAGACCACCACACTCCCACCTCTTTCTAGGGTTTCCCTAGCACAAAATTGCAGCCACCCCTCCACTTTGCCAGATCTGCCCATTTTGACCCCAAATCCCGAAACCCTAGCCCCTGGCCCCTCCAGAGCCGTAGATCGTGCCACGTCAGCGCCTGGCCTCCGTCTCCTCTCTCCTCCAGCCGTGGAGCTCCTCCCGCGATAGGAACTCGCCGCCGCCAGCCCGCCCGTGGAAGCCGCCTCCACTCCGGCCGCCGGAGCAGCCGCTAGGCCCCGGCCACCTCCTCCTCTCCTCCCTGCGCCTCCTTTCTTCCTTCCTATTCTCACCTCCGTGCTCTCTCTCACTCGCAGCTCGCGCCGCCTCCTGCCATTGGAGCCGCACCCGAGGTCGAAGCCGCCGCCGTTCCACTCGTCCCCGACCTCCCTCTCCACTGGTTCCGGCGGGATCCGCCCGACTCCGGCTTGCCGCGCCCCAGATCCGGCCCTTCCCCGAGCCCCTGCGACCTTCCCGTCACCCCTCTCGCCGGCGGCGAGCTAGGCAGCCACGCCGTAGCCGCTGTACTCATCCCGGTCGGGATCCAGACGAGGACGAGCTGCCGGTGTCCCGTGGGCCGGCCTCGCACCAGCAGCCCAGTGCGCCAAGGCCTAGCGCCCCCACCGGCCCAGGCGCCTCCAGCCCGAGCCAGAGCCAGGCCGCAGATGGGCCGAGCCCATGGTGAGGCCTGCCCTCCTTTTTCCCCCCCTTTTTTTTCTTTCTTTTTCTAGATTTTGGCAGATTATTGTTAGTATTTTGCGGTGCCCGTATCTTTTAGACCGTAGCTCGAATCAAGACGCGTAAAACATGAAACTTGCTTAGAATTTTGTCTAGTTTAATAAATTGTGCTCCTTTGGTATGTTTGACTTTGTTTACATGCTGTTTACCTGCTAATTACACTGCCTGCCACCATAAACTGTTTCTTTAATAACTTTTTAACCGTTGCTCTGATTAAAATGTTTCTTATATGTAACTTGACTAGATTTTCGTGTAGGTTGTGTTTATGCTGCTCTTGCTTGCTAATAAAAATAATAAAATATTGTTTAGGAAAAAACAGTACCAAATTCCATTTTTATCGTGGGGTCCGCAATAGTTTGCCATGTCTAGGATTTCACCCCACTTAAATTGAATAGCTTAGGTAGTTTATTTATGCTTCGCCTCTTGCCATGTTTGTGTGATATGCCATGATTCTGTGCTTTGCCATGTTAACAACCTTTGTTGATCACCTGTAGCTAAACAACTTGAACCACCGTAAACGTGCGGTATCGTCGTGTGTGACGAGTACTCCACTTAACCTGTTAGTAACCGCTCTCGACATTAGGTGCGATGTCTTGTGTTGCATTCTTGTTGATGCTTGCTCGTGTTTGCTCCGTAGTAATAGATGCTTGCTCGTTGATTGCTTTCCAGTGTTTATCGTCTTGTGTGCTTCCGCGGGTACCTCTCGGAGACGATGCGAGCTTGCGATCAACTACACCTTCGGAACCCGACTTATCAACAGGCAAGGACTATACATTACTTATGATCCATTCTATTTAAACCAGCGGTTTGCATGCTAGTCTAGGTTAGGTTCGATGTTTGATCCTACCACATGCTTACAGCCTCTTTCAAACCGATACAGCCATGTCCCTTCCCAGCAAACCATGTACTGCTATGTTACTATTGCTCGTTGCTCAGCCCCTGATTTGTATGCATGCTTAGGATGCTACGATGTTACCCTGTTACTCCTTGGTTTGGGATATCACATTATTATATTGTTGTTGATGATATGATTATTATAATGTTGACTATATTCGACGAAGGATGGAAGGTCTAGGCTATCCCGCCCCGACGCTTTGTTCCATTCGAGTCACCTAGGACCCGAGTTCCGGGTATTGTGTCTCTTGACGAGCGTGCCTAACCGCGTGTGGGATTTTATGGGGTCCCCTTTTCTTACCTACCTAGCTTCAAACATTTCCAGTGGTGGCCCAAGCTGATTTACCATTTGAAATCGTGTGTGTGCTGGTCGGCCGCCAGTAGTTTTCAATACAACCCGGACCAGTGAGGACATAGTTCCCTTGCTGGCCCACCTTGTTCGGCTGAGGACCCGGTTTCCCATGTGTGATCAACCGGCTATCCAAACCCGCGACAGACGGTAGAGACCGATTCGAGAGCGCAGCCGGCTTTTGAGTTGGATGTCGACTCACCGGGGGCCACCCGGATTTGTTCGTTGTTAGCTAGAGGGACCTGTCGTTTCGGATCTCTTGGAACTAAATCATAATATGGTTGCCTGTGATGGGTAGCAACTGAGAGAGATGGACGTGCATGCGGAGCCTTGTAATGGGCAGTTGGTACACCCCTGCAGGGTTAAATCTTTTCGAGAAGTCGTGTCCACGGTTATGGACGACTTGAGACCTACTCCTTGCTCATATACAACAACAACTGAGATAATCTTAATATAACTTGATCAACGTGTGTGTGCCTTGAATGCTTCTTCTTCATTGGGATGCGAAGAGGAGGACAAGGATATGATAGGTGTTATGCTTGCGTAAGTAGCTGATAGCAGACTTGTTGGAGGCGATTCCTCATCGAATGCTTGGCTTCTTATCTTACTCTCTAGATCGTTAGCCACTTCATAAATGCTAGTGCGGCAGCAACCTCACCACTTACCCCATCCTTACCGTAAACTACTAGTTGTCCTAGAATGACGAGTGATGAAGTCCTTGCTGGGTCAGTTGACCACTACAGTTGGATGCTGAGTAGTTCTGTACTCATGATACTACCCCGAAACTCTTTTCAGGGTTATTGATCGACAACAGGTATGGTGATCGACGTTTCACGTGGAGACTCGACGACGACTAGTTAGGCGGATCCCGGCGGAGGGCCTGGACCCGTGTGGTTATGGGGATCGATGTTTTTCTCTTTGCCAGTAGGCATTTGCTTGTAGTTTGTACTCAGACATGTACCTTCCGCTGATGTATTGTAATTAAGGCAGTTGTATGCTGATTGTATGAGATGTTGATGAGGACATGACTACCATAGTTACAGCCACAACCCCTGCTAATATACCTACTGGAGCAATTACTAGAGATCGTGCACACCAATTAAATTATCAGGTACTTTCGCTTCTTGGTAATGTTTCTAATGTTCATGTGAATATGATGCTGCCTAACGTCGATATATTTCTGTTGCTGACAAATGAAGGACCTAGCATGGACAAGAAGGATGAGCATTGGAGCATGTTCAAGCATGAAGATGACGAGGACATAATTATCATGGATATGACCATTAATTCCTCTATATTTGATCAAGAAATGAAGTCAATACAAAGGGGCATGATTGTGTGCTGTACAAGAAGTTATTTCACGTCACTTTTGGCCCAAGAGAAGATAGAGCCCAAGTGTTTCAAGTCATGGACTCGATTCGGACTGCAGAGATATACCCAACTTCAAACAGCCGTCATTTCTACATACGAATTCCAAATTGGGTGATTCTTTTTTCTGGTGATAGCTTATCTCGTCTAGTTTCCAACGCAATTGGTTTCACCTTCAAATTCCTTCGGAGCGTGGAGATATCGCGAAAACGGTGCGACTCAGCAGCAGAATCCGAATCAAAGTCCAACTCAATAGGTGTTGCATCACCTCCACATGGGCCCAAGTGCCTTGTATGACCTAGGTTTAGTTTTAGGACTCCTTGGGACGTCCTTCCACCCCCTTGGCCTCCACCCTTTAGTCCAATATAAGTAGATCAACCCCTAGGGTTTTTCTTTGGATTTCTTTTAGTTAAAAATACTGCTTAGCTAATTGCTGCATCTTCGTGTACTCGGTTTGTGTCCAACGACCAGATCAAGACCAGATTAGTTTTGAGTTGATTAGAGTCTGGCACGCTTTCCAGAGCAGTTTTTAGGCCAGAAATTTCAGGGGTAAAAAAATTTCGTGCCCATACGTTCCTTAGGTCCAGAAACTCGTTTTGAGACGTTCGCCACCATAGTGATTTTTTCGCACTTTTTCAGCCCCCGCAGTTCCGCATCGCCAAAAAAAAAAAAAAAACAAAACAAAACAAAAAAAAAAAAAAAAGAGAAAAAAAAAAATCAGAGTGTGCTTCACAGTTGTTACGTGCCGCGCCGTGCTTTCGTTGGTGTTTTAGGCTCGCGTCTCTAGTACGGTCTAGCCTAGGATCAGCACAGTACCGACGTTGAGTGTTTATTCAACTTTGCATCTCTGTTTTGATTACTGTTGAGCTTTTTGCTACCATATTTGTCAAACCTACCTACAGCTCCACATATATTCTACTTCGTGCGGTTGACACCTCCTGGCCATCGCTCTACCACATCTCTGAGAGTTTTGACCCGTTGGTTGTACATCACCACCTGCTGCTAGGTAAGAATCGGTAAGAACTGAAGAAAAGCTTGACGGATTTGTGCTTTCCACCACCCCACATCCCATTAGTCGAAGTAGGATCATACTTCTGTGTGTTTTCTATTTCTGCTAACCATGCCAGGATCCCATGATGAAGTGGCGCGGGATGCACCTGATTGGGAGAATATGACAAACAAAGCATTACATGATAAATTTGCACAAATGATGTCTGAACAGGTGAATGACATCGAGAACAGATTTACAGAGGCGATTGATGGTGTGGAGAAGATGATCGACACCAAGCTCGACGCCAAGTTTACTGAGTTGCTCGCACGCTTACCTATACAGCCTGCGGCCGCTCCAGCACAGCCACCGCCACCACGACGTGCACGACGTATTCTGTTTCCGGGCGGACAAGCTGCTGGTGCTCCTGCTGTTGCTGCAGTTACTGCTGCTGCTGCCTCTGACGTCGGCCAGGACGACAACTACGAGGGTGATTACGAGGAGGAGGTGGAACAAGAAGCGGCCTATGAACAGCCAGCTGGACGTCCACGTCCCAACATTCGCCACGGTCGACACCAACCACCCCCTCAGGTACGCGATGATGAACATGTGCCTAAACTTAAATTGAATCTTAAGCCGTTTGAGGGTAGATATATTCCTGATGCTTATCTTACTTGGGAGTTAGAAACTGAACAACGCTTTACATGTTTACAATATCCTGAGAATAGACGTGTTACTGCTGCTGTTTGTGAATTCACGGGTTTTGCATCTATTTGGTGGTCTGAACATTGTAGATTGCATGCTAATAATATTCCAGCTACTTGGGCTGCTTTAAAAGATGCTATGCGTACTCGCTGGGTTCCTCCTTATTATCAACGTGAATTGCTACAAAAATTACAGCGTTTGAGACAAGGAAAAAATTCTGTAGAGGAATATTATCAAGAATTACAAACTGGATTGATTAGATGTGGCCTAGTAGAGGATAATGAAGCTATGTTTGCACGTTTCATAGGTGGCTTAAACAGGGAGATACAAACTATTCTAGAATACAAGGACTATGCTACTATTACTCGTTTGTTTCATCTTGCTTGTAAAGCTGAACGTGAAGTGCAGGATCGACAGGCCGCTACGAGACCTAACTTTTCTGCAGGACGAAATACATCATGGACATCGCGTGGACCTTCTACATCCACACGTCCTGCTGCTCCACCCTCTACTTCAGCCGCTCATTCTTACAGGGAGCCACCAAAACAGTCAGCGCCACCATTCAAGGGTGCACAGAGTGGTCCAGCGGCGAGTTCTTCTTCATCCATGGCTTCCACAGGGCAAACACGAGATCGTGATATTAAATGTCGCAGGTGCCAAGGTGGAGGTCACTTCGCAAAAGACTGTCCCTCCAAGCGTGTGATGATTATTACGGCGGATGGTGGGTATGAGTCAGCGAGTGACTATGATGAGGAGACTTTAGTTCTCATTGCTCATGAGGAACAGGGTGCCCATGATGATGCTCATGATATAGAGTATATGACTCCTGATGATGCAGATAAATATGCTAGTTTGGTTGCTCAACGTGTATTAAGTGTGCAGGTAACGAAGGCCGAGCAAAACCAGAGGCATAATTTGTTCCACACAAAGGGAGTGGTGAAAGAACGTTCGGTTCGCATCATCATTGACGGAGGGAGTTGCAACAACTTGGCTAGCATGGAGTTGGTGGAGAAGCTATCTCTCACCACAAGACCACACCCCCATCCGTACTATATTCAGTGGTTTAACAATAGTGGTAAGATTAAGGTAACGCGTTCTGTTCGTGTGCACTTTAGCATTGCTGCATATGCTGATTATGTTGATTGTGATGTGGTACCCATGCAAGCATGCTCTCTTTTACTTGGTAGACCATGGCAATTTGATAGGAATGTTGTACACCATGGTAGGACAAATCAGTTTACTCTGGTTCATCAGGATAAAAATATTGCTTTACTTCCTATGTCTCCTGAACAAATTGTGAAAGATGATCTTGCTAGAGCTAGTAAAGCTAAACAGGAGAAAAATAAGAGTGAAAATGAGATAGCAGCCAAAGAATTTGAGCAACAACATAAGACTAATAGCAAATCTTCTTCTGCTGTGTCTAATGAAATTAAATTGACTAGTCCAACTTTGCTTGCTACTAAAGTTGATATTTCAGATTTGGATGTTAGTCAATATGTGTGCTATGCTTTTGTGTGCAAAGAAGCTTTGTTTTCATTTGAGGAATTGCCTCCTTCTTTGCCTCCTGTTGTCACTGACCTTTTGCAGGAGTTTATTGACGTCTTTCCACAAGACGTACCACCGGGATTACCACCTATTCGAGGGATTGAGCATCAGATTGACTTAATTCCCGGTGCTTCACTGCCCAACCGTGCGCCATACCGTACCAATCCGGAGGAGACAAAGGAGATTCAGCGTCAAGTACAAGAGCTACTCGACAAAGGTTACATACGTGAATCCCTTAGTCCTTGTGCTGTTCCTGTTATATTAGTGCCTAAAAAGGATGGAACATGGCGTATGTGTGTTGATTGTCGAGCCATTAATAATATTACTATTCGTTATCGTCATCCTATTCCTAGGTTAGATGATATGCTTGATGAATTAAGTGGCTCTACCATGTTTTCCAAAGTTGATTTGCGTAGTGGATACCATCAAATTCGCATGAAATTAGGAGATGAATGGAAAACGGCATTTAAAACTAAGTTTGGATTATATGAGTGGTTAGTCATGCCTTTTGGGTTAACTAATGCACCTAGCACTTTCATGAGATTAATGAACGAGGTTTTACGTGCTTTCATTGGACGATTTGTGGTAGTCTATTTTGATGATATACTGATTTATAGCAAATCTTTGGAGGAACATTTGGATCATTTACGTGCTGTTTTTATTGCTCTACGTAATGCACGTTTGTTTGGTAACCTTGGGAAGTGCACCTTTTGCACCGACCGAGTATCGTTTCTTGGCTATGTTGTTACTCCGCAGGGAATTGAAGTTGATAAAGCCAAGATCGAGGCGATTGAGAGTTGGCCGCAGCCCAAAACGGTCACACAAGTGAGGAGTTTTCTTGGCCTCGCTGGATTCTATAGGCGTTTTGTGAGAGATTTCAGCACCATTGCTGCACCTCTCAATGAGCTTACACGCAAGGATGTGCCTTTTACTTGGGGTACCGCACAGGAAGAAGCCTTCACCGTATTGAAAGATAAGTTAACACATGCTCCTTTGCTCCAACTTCCTGATTTTAATAAGACTTTTGAGCTTGAATGCGATGCTAGTGGGATTGGTTTGGGAGGTGTGTTATTACAAGATGCTAAACCTGTTGCTTACTTTTCTGAAAAATTGAGTGGGCCTAGTCTGAACTATTCTACTTATGATAAGGAATTATATGCTCTTGTTCGGACATTAGAAACTTGGCAACATTATTTATGGCCCAAAGAATTTGTTATACATTCTGATCATGAATCTTTGAAACACATAAGAAGTCAAGCAAAACTTAATCGTAGACATGCTAAGTGGGTTGAATTTATTGAGACTTTCCCTTATGTCATTAAACACAAGAAGGGGAAAGATAATATTATTGCTGATGCTTTGTCTCGTCGTTATACTATGCTTTCACAACTTGACTTCAAGATTTTCGGTTTAGAGACAATCAAAGATCAATACGTAAATGATGCGGAATTTAAAGATGTATTGCAGAATTGTAGAGAGGGTAGAACATGGAACAAGTTTGTGCTTAATGATGGATTTGTGTTCCGTTCTAACAAGCTATGCATTCCAGCTAGCTCTATTCGTCTTTTGTTGTTGCAGGAGGCGCATGGAGGAGGATTAATGGGACACTTTGGCGTGAAGAAGACGGAGGACGTACTTGCTACACATTTCTTTTGGCCAAAGATGAGACGGGATGTTGAGCGTTTTGTTGCTCGCTGCACTACATGTCAAAAGGCTAAGTCACGACTCAATCCTCATGGTTTATACATGCCTTTACCTGTACCTAGTGTTCCGTGGGAGGACATATCCATGGACTTTGTTTTAGGCTTGCCTCGAACAAAGAATGGGAGGGATAGCATATTTGTTGTCGTGGATAGATTTTCTAAGATGGCACATTTTTTACCATGTCATAAAAGCGATGATGCTGCTAATGTTGCTGATTTATTCTTTCGTGAGATTATTCGCTTACATGGTGTGCCCAATACTATTGTCTCGGATCGTGATACTAAGTTTCTTAGCCATTTTTGGAGATGCTTATGGGCTAAGTTGGGGACTAAACTACTTTTTAGTACTACATGTCATCCCCAAACTGATGGACAAACTGAAGTAGTCAATAGGACTTTGTCTACTATGCTTAGGGCTGTTTTAAAGAGTAACTTGAAACAGTGGGAAGAATGTTTACCTCATATTGAATTTGCTTATAATCGTTCATTGCATTCTACCACTAAAATGTGCCCTTTTGAGATTGTTTATGGTTTTCTACCTCGTGCACCTATTGATTTGCTACCTCTTCCATCTTCGGAGAAGGTTAATTTTGATGCTAAGCAACGTGCTGAATTGATATTAAAACTGCATGAGTTAACTAAAGAAAACATTGAGCGCATGAATGCTAGATACAAGCTTGCTGGTGATAGGGGTCGAAAGCATGTTGTGTTTGAACCCGGAGATCTTGTTTGGTTACATCTACGTAAAGATAGGTTTCCTGATTTGCGCAAGTCTAAGTTAATGCCTCGAGCTGATGGTCCCTTTAAGGTTTTGCAGAAAATTAATGATAATGCATATAAACTTGAGCTACCTGCAGCCTTTGGGGTTAGTCCCACATTTAATATTGCAGATTTGAAGCCTTATTTGGGAGAAGATGATGAGCTTCCGTCGAGGACGACTTCAATTCAAGAAGGGGAGGATGATGAGGACATCCCTACTAATGTTACACCCATATCCTCACCAACTACACATATTGGACCAGTTACTAGAGCTCGTGCACGTCAACTAAATTATCAGGTACTTTCGTTTCTTGCGAATCCTTCTATTGTTCATGAACATATGATACTGCCTAAATTAGATACTTTTGTTTTGCTTATGAATGAAGGACCTAGCATGGACAAGAAGGATGGTCATTGGAGCGGGATCAAGCATGGAGAAGAAGGTGCGCGCGCGGGAAAGGACAGCGGAGCTTCCAGTGGTGATTATCGCACTTTGAAGCCACCATAAGGCGCGCATGAAGTCTTGGACGAAATACGCGAGATGCCACTTCATTATTTTGGTCCAAGGGCAATTATAGGTGCTGCGTCACCTTAATATTGGGCTGGGCCCATGTAATTTCGAAATACCACCTTATAGGCTGTTTTTAGAGTCCGTATGTGTGGGGAAACCGAGTTAGGGTTGTTTTCGGACCCCACCTCCAAGGGGTCACGAAAATCCCCTCTGTTCCCCCATATATACAGCCCTTAGGGCGTCGTTTAGACTTGGGTTTTAATTAGATATAAGTTAGCCATAGCCGCAACTTCGAGCTCTTCGTTTGTGTCATCCGACCAGGCCAAGACCTCATTGGAACCCCAACTTTCGTAATCATTCATCTTATATTCGCAATATCCAGATTGCAATTCTTAGTTCTTGCTTGTTCTTCGATTGCTTGCAGGGATTAGACCTTCGTGGTCAGGTTGATCGTGCATCCGCGGGATCAATAACCTCTCGGAGTTGGTTTAGCGATCGCTAAGGCGCAACGTCTTCGCACGTTCGTAGTCGGATCGTCAGAGTCATCTCCACCAAATCGATAGTTATCTCTCATCGAAACATCGGGACACCTTCGCCTCTATCACTTTTGGCCCAAGAGAAGATAGAGACCAAGTCTTTCACGTCATGGACTCAGATTCGGACTGCAGAGATATACCCAACTTCAAACAGCCGCCGTTTCTACATATGAACTCCAAATTGGGTGATTCTTTTTTCTGGTGATAGCTTATCTCGTCTAGTTTCCAACGCAATTGGTTTCACCTTCAAATTCCATCGGAGCGTGGAGATATTGCGAAAACGGTGCGACCCAGCAGCAGAATCCGAATCAAATTCCAACTCAATAGGTGTTGCATCACCTTCACATGGGCCCAAGTGCCTTGTACGACCTAGGTTTAGTTTTAGGACTCCTTGGGACGTCCTTCCACCCCCTTGGCCTCCACCCTTTAGTCCTATATAAGTAGATCAACCCCTAGGGTTTTTCTTTGGATTTCTTTTAGTTAAAAAGACTGCTTAGCTAATTGCTGCATCTTCGTGTACTCGGTTTGTGTCCAACGACCAGATCAAGACCGCTTTCGGAATCCCAACTTTATTCATACTTCATCTACATATTCGCAATATTCAGATTGCTTTATCATAGTTCTTGCTTGTTCTTCGATTGCTTGCAGGCACTAGACCTTCGTGGTCAGGTTGAGCTCCGACGTGGTCAATAACCTCCGGAGATTGGTTTAGCGATTGCTAAGGCGCGACGTTGTTGCACGTTCGTAGTCGGATCGTCAGAGTCGTCTCCACCAAATCGATAGTTATCTCTCATCGAAAGATCGGGACACCTCCGCCTCTATCACTCTCTACAATTCTGCAATACATCTTTAAATTCCGCATCATTTACATATTGATCTTTGATTGTCTCTAAACCGAATATCTTGAAGTCAAGTTGTGAAAGCATAGTATAACGGCGAGACAATGCATCAGCAATAATATTATCTTTCCCCTTCTTGTGTTTAATGACATAAGGGAAAGTCTCAATAAATTCAACCCACTTAGCATGTCTACGATTAAGTTTTGCTTGACTTCTTATATGTTTCAAAGATTCATGATCAGAATGTATAACAAATTCTTTGGGCCATAAATAATGTTGCCAAGTTTCTAATGTCCGAACAAGAGCATATAATTCCTTATCATAAGTAGAATAGTTCAGACTAGGCCCACTCAATTTTTCAGAAAAGTATGCAACAGGTTTAGCATCTTGTAATAACACACCTCCCAAAGCAATCCCACTAGCATCGCATTCAAGCTCAAAAGTCCTATTAAAATCAGGAAGTTGGAGCAAAGGAGCATGTGTTAACTTATCTTTCTTATAGAGGCGAAGGTGTCCCGATGTTTCGAAGAGATGATGGAGATCGATTTTGGTGGAGTAGACTTTCTCGACCCGACTACGAACGTGCGAAGACGTTGCGCCTTAGCAATCGCTAAACCAACTCCGAGAGGTTATTGATCCCGCGGATGCACGATCAACCTGACCACGAAGGTCAATTCCTGCAAGCAATCGAAGAACAAGCAAGAACTAAGAATTGCAATCTGGATATTGCGAATATAAGATGAAAGATTAACAGAAGTTGGGGTTCCAATGCGGTCTTGGCCTGGTCGGACGAACACAAACGAAGAACTCGAAGTTGCGGCTATGGCTAACTTAAATCTAATTAAAACCCAAGTCTAAACGACGCCCTAAGGGCTGTATATATGGGGGAACAGAGGGGATTTTCGTGACCCCTTGGAGGTGGGGCCCGAAAACAACCCTAACTCGGTTTCCTCACACATACGGACTCTAAAAACAGCCTATAATGTGGTATTTCGAAATTACATGGGCCTGGCCCAATAATAAGGTGACGCAGCACCTATAATAACCCTTGGACGAAAATATTAATGTGTCATCTTGTGTCTTTCGTCCAAGTCTTCATGCACGCCTTATGGTGGCTTCAAAGTGCGAATATCACCACTGGAAGCTCCATTGTCCTTTCCCGCGCGCGCACCTCCTTCTCCATGCTTGATCCCGCTCCAATGACCATCCTTCTTATCCATGCTAGGTACTTCAGTCATAAGACAAACAAAAGTATCTAATTTAGGCAGCATCATATGTTCATGAACATTAGAAGGATTCGCAAGAAACGAAAGTACCTGATAATTTAGTTGACGTGCGCGTGCTCTAGTAGCTGGTCCAGTATATGTAGTTGGTGAAGATGTGGGTGCAATATTAGTAGAGATGTCCTCATCATCCTCCCCTTCTTGAATTGAAGTCGTCCTCGACGGAAGCTCATCATCTTCTCCCAAATAAGGTTTCAAATCTGCAATGTTAAATGTGGGACTAACCCCAAAATCTGCAGGTAGCTCAAGTTTATATGCATTATCATTAATTTTCTGTAAAACCTTAAAGGGACGATCAGCTCGTGGAATTAACTTAGACTTGCGCAAATCAGGAAACCTATCTTTACGTAGATGTAACCAAACAAGATCGCCTGGTTCAAACACAACATGCTTTCTACCCTTATCACCAACAATCTTGTATCTAGCATTCATTCTCTCAATGTTTTCTTTAGTTAACTCATGCATTTTTAATATCAATTCAGCACGTTGCTTAGCATCAAAATTAACCTTCTCCGAAGATGTAAGAGGCAGCAAATCAATAGGTGCACGAGGTAGAAAACCATAAACAATCTCAAAAGGGCACATTTTAGTGGTACAATGCAATGAACGATTATAAGCAAATTCAATATGAGGTAAACATTCTTCCCACATTTTCAAGTTACTCTTTCAAACAGCCCTAAGCATAGTAGACAATGTCCTATTGACCACTTCAGTTTTTCCATCAGTTTGGGGATGACATGTAGTACTAAAAAGTAGTTTAGTCCCCAACTTAGCCCATAAGCATCTCCAAACATGACTAAGAAACTTAGTATCACGATCCGAGACAATAGTATTGGGCACACCATGTAAGCGAATAATCTCACGAAAGAATAAATCAACAACATTAGCAGCAGCATCGCTTTTATGACATGGTATAAAATGTGCCATCTTAGAAAATCTATCCACGACAACAAATATGCTATCCCTCCCCTTCTTTGTTCGAGGCAAGCCTAAAACAAAGTCCATGGCTATGTCCTCCCACGGAACACTAGGTACAGGTAAAGGCATGTATAAACCATGAGGATTGAGTCGTGACTTAGCTTTTTGACATGTAGTGCAGCGAGCAACAAAACGCTCAACATCCCGTCTCATCTTTGGCCAAAAGAAATGTGTAGCAAGTATGTCCTCCGTCTTCTTCACGCCAAAGTGTCCCATTAATCCTCCTCCATGCGCCTCCTGCAACAACAAAAGACGAATAGAGCTAGCTGGAATGCATAGCTTGTTAGAACGGAACACAAATCCATCATTAAGCACAAACTTGTTCCATGATCTACCCTCTCTACAATTCTGCAATACATCTTTAAATTCCGCATCTTGTACATATTGATCTTTGATTGTCTCTAAACCGAATATCTTGAAGTCAAGTTGTGAAAGCATAGTATAACGACGAGACAAAGCATCAGCAATAATATTATCTTTCCCCTTCTTGTGTTTAATGACATAAGGGAAAGTCTCAATAAATTCAACCCACTTAGCATGTCTACGATTAAGTTTTGCTTGACTTCTTATGTGTTTCAAAGATTCATGATCAGAATGTATAACAAATTATTTGGGCCATAAATAATGCTGCCAAGTTTCTAAAGTCCGAACAAGAGCATATAATTCCTTATCATAAGTAGAATAGTTCAGACTAGGCCCACTCAATTTTTTAGAAAAGTACGCAACAGGTTTAGCATCTTGTAATAACACACCTCCCAAACCAATCCCACTAGCATCGCATTCAAGCTCAAAAGTCTTATTAAAATCAGAAAGTTGGAGCAAAGGAGCATGTGTTAACTTATCTTTCAATACCGTGAAAGCTTCTTCCTGTGCGGTACCCCAAGTAAAAGGCACATCCTTGCGTGTAAGCTCATTGAGAGGTGCAGCAATGGTGCTGAAATCTCTCACAAAACGCCTATATAATCCAGCGAGGCCAAGAAAACTCCTCACTTGTGTGACCGTTTTGGGTTGCGGCCAACTCTCAATCGCCTCGATCTTGGCTTTATCAACTTCAATTTCCTGTGGAGTAACAACATAGCCAAGAAAAGATACTCGGTCGGTGCAAAAGGTGCACTTCCCAAGGTTACCAAACAAACGTGCATTACGTAGAGCAATAAAAACAGCACGTAAATGATCCAAATGTTCTTCCAAAGATTTGCTATAAATCAGTATATCATCAAAATAGACTACCACAAATCGTCCAATGAAAGCACGTAAAACCTCGTTCATTAATCTCATGAAAGTGCTAGGTGCATTAGTTAACCCAAAAGGCATGACTAACCACTCATATAATCCAAACTTAGTTTTAAATGCCGTTTTCCATTCATCTCCTAATTTCATGCGAATTTGATGGTATCCACTACGCAAATCAACTTTGGAAAACATGGTAGAGCCACTTAATTCATCAAGCATATCATCTAACCTAGGAATAGGATGACGATAATGAATAGTAATATTATTAATGGCTCTACAATCAACACACATACACTATGTTCCATCCTTTTTAGGCACTAATATAACAGGAACAGCACAAGGACTAAGGGATTCACGTATGTAACCTTTGTCGAGTAGCTCTTGTACTTGACGCTGAATCTCCTTCGTCTCCTCCGGATTGGTACGGTATGGCGCACGGTTAGGCAGCGAAGCACCGGGAATTAAGTCAATCTGATGCTCAATCCCTCGAATAGGTGGTAATCCCGGTGGCACGTCTTTTTGAAAGACGTCAATAAACTCCTGCAAAAGGTCAGTGAAAACATGAGGCAAAGAAGGAGGCAATTCCTCAAATGAAAATAAATCTTACTTGCACACAAAAGCATAGCACACATATTGACTAACATCCAAATCCGAAATATCAACCTTAGTAGCAAGCAAAGTTGGACTAGTCAATTTAATTTTATTAGAAACAGCAGAAGAAGATTTGCTATTAGTCTTATGTTGCTCAAATTCTTTGGCTGCTATCTCATTTTCACTCTTATTTTTCTCCTGTTTAGCTTTACTAGCTCTAGCAAGATCATCTTTCACAATTTGTTCAGGAGACATACGAAGTAAAGCAATATTTTTATCCTTATGAACCAGAGTAAACTGATTTGTCCTACCATGGTGTACAACATTCCTATCAAATTGCCATGGTCTACCAAGTAAAAGAGAGCATGCTTGCATGGGTACCACATCACAATCAACATAATCAGCATATGCAGCAATGCTAAAGTGCACACGAACAGAACGTGTTACCGTAATCTTACCACTATTGTTAAACCACTGAATATAGTACGGATACGGGTGTGGTCTTGTGGTGAGAGATAGCTTCTCCACCAACTCCATGCTAGCCAAGTTGTTGAAACTCCCTCCGTCAATGATGATGCGAACTGAACGTTCTTTCACCACTCCCTTTGTGTGTAACAAATTATGCCTCTGGTTTTTCTCGGCCTTCGTTACCTGCACACTTAACACACGTTGAGCAACCAAACTAGCATATTTATCTGCATCATCAGGAGCCATATACTCTATATCATGAGCATCATCATGGGCACCCTGTTCCTCATGAGCAATGAGAACTAAAGTCTCCTCATCATAGTCACTCGCTGACTCATACCCACCATCTGTCGTAATAGTCATCACACGCTTGGAGGGATAGACTTTTGCGAAGTGACCTCCACCTTGGCACCTGCGACATTTAATATCACGATCTCGTGTTTGCCCTGTGGAAGCCATGGATGAAGAAGAACTCGCCGCTGGACCACTCTGTGCACCCTTGAATGGTGGCGCTGGCTGTTTTGGTGGCTCCCTGTAAGAATGAGCGGCTGAAGTAGATGGTGGTGCAGCAGGGCGTGTGGATGTAGAAGCCCCACGCGATGTCCATGATGAATTTCGTCCTGCAGAAAAGTTAGGTCTCGTAGCGGCCTGTCGATCCTGCACTTCACGTTCAGCTTTACAAGCAAGATGAAACAAACGAGTGATAGTAGCATAGTCCTTGTATTCTAGAATAGTTTGTATCTCCCTGTTTAAGCCACCCATAAAACGTGCAAGCATAGCTTCATTATCCTCTACTAGGCCACATCTAATCAATCCAGTTGGTAATTCTTGATAACATTCCTCTACCGAATTTTTTCCTTGTCTCAAACGCTGTAATTTTTGTAGCAATTCACGTTGATAATAAGGAGGAACCCAGCGAGTACGCATAGCATCTTTTAAAGCAGACCAAGTAGTTGGAATATTATTAGCATGCAATCGACAATGTTCAGACCACCAAATAGATGCAAACCCCGTGAATTCACAAACAGCAGCAGTAACACGTCTATTCTCAGGATATTGTAAACATGTAAAGCGTTGTTCAGTTTCTAACTCCCAAGTAAGATAAGCATCAGGAATATATCTACCCTCAAACGGCTTAAGATTCAATTTAAGTTTAGGTACATGTTCATCATCGCGTACCTGAGGGGGTGGTTGGTGTCGACCGTGGCGAATGTTGGGACGTGGACGTCCAGCTGGCTGCTCATAGGCCGCTTCCTGTTCCACCTCCTCCTCGTAATCACCCTCGTAGTTGTCGTCCTGGCCGACGTCAGAAGCAGCAGCAGTAGCAGCAACTGCAGCAGCAGGAGGAGCACCGGCAGCTTGTCCGACCGAAAACAGAATCCGTCGTGCACGTCGTGGTGGCGGTGGCTGTGCTGGAGCGGCAGCAGGCTGTGTAGGTAGGCGTGCGATCAACTCAGTAAACTTGGCGTCGAGCTTGGTGTCGATCATCTTCTCCACGCCATCAATCGCCTCTGTAAATCTGTTCTCGATGTCATTCACCTGTTCAGACATCATTTCTGCAAATTTATCATGTAGCTCCTTGTTTGTCATGTTCTCCCAATCGGGCGCATCCCGCGCCACTTCATCATGGGATCCTGGCATGGTTAGCAGAAATAGAAAACACACAGAAATATGATCCTACTTCTACGAATGGGATGTGGGGTGGTGGAAAGTACAAATCCGTCAAGCTTTTCTTTCGTTCTTACCGATTCTTACCTAGAAGCAGGTGGTGATGTACAACCAACGGGTCAAAACTCTCAGAGATATGGTAGAGCGATGGCCAGGAGGTGTCAAAACGCACGATGTAGAATATATGTGGAGCTGTAGGAAGGCTGACAAGTATGGTAGCAAAAGCTCACCCCTGAAATTTTTGGCTTAACAATTTTTTTCTCTCTTTTTTTTATTTTTTTTGGAAATCACCCCCCTTCTCTGGACGGAAAAAAGTTTGGTGAAATCCGACTCTAACAACTCAAAACTAATCTGGCTACAGAGAGATCACGAACCGTACTGATGGTGGAACTCAACTCGGACTGGTGGGACGTGGTGGTGTATGTGGACTCGTACTGGCGGAACGTGGTAGGATGACTACTGTGCGGCGGCAACGTGGCAAACTGTGATCAGAACTCGAAACTCTAAGTGATAGAGGCGAAGGTGTCCCGATGTTTCGATGAGATGGTGGAGATCGATTTTTTTGGTGGAGTAGACTTTCACGACCCGACTACGAACGTGCGAAGACGTTGCGCCTTAGCAATCGCTAAACCAACTCCGAGAGGTTATTGATCCCGCGGATGCACGATCAACCTGACCACGAAGGTCAATTCCTGCAAGCAATCGAAGAACAAGCAAGAACTAAGAATTGCAATCTGGATATTGCGAATATAAGATGAAAGATTAACAGAAGTTGGGGTTCCAATGCGGTCTTGGCCTGGTCGGACGACACAAACGAAGAACTCGAAGTTGCGGCTATGGCTAACTTAAATCTAATTAAAACCCAAGTCTAAACGACGCCCTAAGGGCTGTATATATGGGGGAACAGAGGGGATTTTCGTGACCCCTTGGAGGTGGGGTCCGAAAACAACCCTAACTCGGTTTCCCCACACATACGGACTCTAAAAACAGCCTATAAGGTGGTATTTCGAAATTACATGGGCCCAGCCCAATATTAAAGTGACGCAGCACCTATAATTTCCCTTGGACGAAAATAATGAAGTGGCATCTCGCGTATTTCGTCCAAGACTTCATGCGCGCCTTATGGTGGCTTCAAAGTGCGATAATCACCACGGGAAGCTCCGCTGTCCTTTCCCGCGCGCGCACCTTCTTCTCCATGCTTGATCCCGCTCCAATGACCGTCCTTCTTGTCCATGCTAGGTCCTTCATTCATAAGCAAAACAAAAGTATCTAATTTAGGCAGTATCATATGTTCATGAACAATAGAAGGATTCGCAAGAAACGAAAGTACCTGATAATTTAGTTGACGTGCACGAGCTCTAGTAACTGGTCCAATATGTGTAGTTGGTGAGGGTATGGGTGTAACATTAGTAGGGATGTCCTCATCATCCTCCCCTTCTTGAATTGAAGTCGTCCTCGACGGAAGCTCATCATCTTCTCCCAAATAAGGCTTCAAATCTGCAATATTAAATGTGGGACTAACCCCAAAGGCTGCAGGTAGCTCAAGTTTATATGCATTATCATTAATTTTCTGCAAAACCTTAAAGGGACCATCAGCTCGAGGCATTAACTTAGACTTGCGCAAATCAGGAAACCTATCTTTACGTAGATGTAACCAAACAAGATCTCCGGGTTCAAACACAACATGCTTTCGACCCCTATCACCAGCAAGCTTGTATCTAGCATTCATGCGCTCAATGTTTTCTTTAGTTAACTCATGCAGTTTTAATATCAATTCAGCACGTTGCTTAGCATCAAAATTAACCTTCTCCGAAGATGGAAGAGGTAGCAAATCAATAGGTGCACGAGGTAGAAAACCATAAACAATCTCAAAAGGGCACATTTTAGTGGTAGAATGCAATGAACGATTATAAGCAAATTCAATATGAGGTAAACATTCTTCCCACTGTTTCAAGTTACTCTTTAAAACAGCCCTAAGCATAGTAGACAAAGTCCTATTGACTACTTCAGTTTGTCCATCAGTTTGGGGATGACATGTAGTACTAAAAAGTAGTTTAGTCCCCAACTTAGCCCATAAGCATCTCCAAAAATGGCTAAGAAACTTAGTATCACGATCCGAGACAATAGTATTGGGCACACCATGTAAGCGAATAATCTCACGAAAGAATAAATCAGCAACATTAGCAGCATCATCGCTTTTATGACATGGTAAAAAATGTGCCATCTTAGAAAATCTATCCACGACAACAAATATGCTATCCCTCCCATTCTTTGTTCGAGGCAAGCCTAAAACAAAGTCCATGGATATGTCCTCCCACGGAACACTAGGTACAGGTAAAGGCATGTATAAACCATGAGGATTGAGTCGTGACTTAGCCTTTTGACATGTAGTGCAGCGAGCAACAAAACGCTCAACATCCCGTCTCATCTTTGGCCAAAAGAAATGTGTAGCAAGTACGTCCTCCGTCTTCTTCACGCCAAAGTGTCCCATTAATCCTCCTCCATGCGCCTCCTGCAACAACAAAAGACGAATAGAGCTAGCTGGAATGCATAGCTTGTTAGAACGGAACACAAATCCATCATTAAGCACAAACTTGTTCCATGTTCTACCCTCTCTACAATTCTGCAATACATCTTTAAATTCCGCATCATTTACGTATTGATCTTTGATTGTCTCTAAACCGAAAATCTTGAAGTCAAGTTGTGAAAGCATAGTATAACGACGAGACAAAGCATCAGCAATAATATTATCTTTCCCCTTCTTGTGTTTAATGACATAAGGGAAAGTCTCAATAAATTCAACCCACTTAGCATGTCTACGATTAAGTTTTGCTTGACTTCTTATGTGTTTCAAAGATTCATGATCAGAATGTATAACAAATTCTTTGGGCCATAAATAATGTTGCCAAGTTTCTAATGTCCGAACAAGAGCATATAATTCCTTATCATAAGTAGAATAGTTCAGACTAGGCCCACTCAATTTTTCAGAAAAGTAAGCAACAGGTTTAGCATCTTGTAATAACACACCTCCCAAACCAATCCCACTAGCATCGCATTCAAGCTCAAAAGTCTTATTAAAATCAGGAAGTTGGAGCAAAGGAGCATGTGTTAACTTATCTTTCAATACGGTGAAGGCTTCTTCCTGTGCGGTACCCCAAGTAAAAGGCACATCCTTGCGTGTAAGCTCATTGAGAGGTGCAGCAATGGTGCTGAAATCTCTCACAAAACGCCTATAGAATCCAGCGAGGCCAAGAAAACTCCTCACTTGTGTGACCGTTTTGGGCTGCGGCCAACTCTCAATCGCCTCGATCTTGGCTTTATCAACTTCAATTCCCTGCGGAGTAACAACATAGCCAAGAAACGATACTCGGTCGGTGCAAAAGGTGCACTTCCCAAGGTTACCAAACAAACGTGCATTACGTAGAGCAATAAAAACAGCACGTAAATGATCCAAATGTTCCTCCAAAGATTTGCTATAAATCAGTATATCATCAAAATAGACTACCACAAATCGTCCAATGAAAGCACGTAAAACCTCGTTCATTAATCTCATGAAAGTGCTAGGTGCATTAGTTAACCCAAAAGGCATGACTAACCACTCATATAATCCAAACTTAGTTTTAAATGCCGTTTTCCATTCATCTCCTAATTTCATGCGAATTTGATGGTATCCACTACGCAAATCAACTTTGGAAAACATGGTAGAGCCACTTAATTCATCAAGCATATCATCTAACCTAGGAATAGGATGACGATAACGAATAGTAATATTATTAATGGCTCGACAATCAACACACATACGCCATGTGCCATCCTTTTTAGGCACTAATATAACAGGAACAGCACAAGGACTAAGGGATTCACGTATGTAACCTTTGTCGAGTAGCTCTTGTACTTGACGCTGAATCTCCTTTGTCTCCTCCGGATTGGTACGGTATGGCGCACGGTTGGGCAGTGAAGCACCGGGAATTAAGTCAATCTGATGCTCAATCCCTCGAATAGGTGGTAATCCCGGTGGTACGTCTTGTGGAAAGACGTCAATAAACTCCTGCAAAAGGTCAGTGACAACAGGAGGCAAAGAAGGAGGCAATTCCTCAAATGAAAACAAAGCTTCTTTGCACACAAAAGCATAGCACACATATTGACTAACATCCAAATCTGAAATATCAACTTTAGTAGCAAGCAAAGTTGGACTAGTCAATTTAATTGCATTAGACACAGCAGAAGAAGATTTGCTATTAGTCTTATGTTGTTGCGCAAATTCTTTGGCTGCTATCTCATTTTCACTCTTATTTTTCTCCTGTTTAGCTTTACTAGCTCTAGCAAGATCATCTTTCACAATTTGTTCAGGAGACATAGGAAGTAAAGCAATATTTTTATCCTGATGAACCAGAGTAAACTGATTTTTCCTACCATGGTGTACAACATTCCTATCAAATTGCCATGGTCTACCAAGTAAAAGAGAGCATGCTTGCATGGGTACCACATCACAATCAACATAATCAGCATATGCAGCAATGCTAAAGTGCACACGAACAGAACGCGTTACCTTAATCTTACCACTATTGTTAAACCACTGAATATAGTACGGATGGGAGTGTGGTCTTGTGGTGAGAGATAGCTTCTCCACCAACTCCATGCTCGCCAAGTTGTTGCAACTCCCTCCGTCAATGATGATGCGAACCGAACGTTCTTTCACCACTCCCTTTGTGTGGAACAAATTATGCCTCTGGTTTTGCTCGGCCTTCGATACCTGCACACTTAACACACGTTGAGCAACCAAACTAGCATATTTATCTGCATCATCAGGAGCCATATACTCTATATCACGAGCATCATCATGGGCACCCTGATCCTCATGAGCAATGAGAACTAAAGTCTCCTCATCATAGTCACTCGCTGACTCATACCCACCATCCGCCGTAATAATCATCACACGCTTGGAGGGACAGTCTTTTGCGAAGTGACCTCCACCTTGGCACCTGCGACATTTAATATCACGATCTCGTGCTTGCCCTGTGGACGCCATGGATGAAGAAGAACTCGCCGCGGGACCACTCTGTGCACCCTTGAATGGTGGCGCTGGCTGTGTCGGTGGCTCCCTGTAAGAATGAGCGGCTGAAGTAGATGGTGGTGCAGCAGGACGTGTGGATGTAGAAGCTCCACGCGATGTCCATGATGTATTTCGTCCTGCAGAAAAGTTAGGTCTCGTAGCGGCCTGTCGATCCTGCACTTCACGTTCAGCTTTACAAGCAAGATGAAACAAACGAGTGATAGTAGTAAAGTCCTTGTATTCTAGAATAGTTTGTATCTCCCTGTTTAAGCCACCCATAAAACGTGCAAGCATAGCTTCATTATCCTCTACAAGGCCGCATCTAATCAATCCAGTTTGTAATTCCTGATAATATTCCTCTACAGAATTTTTTCCTTGTCTCAAACGCTGTAATTTTTGTAACAAGTCACGTTGATAATAAGGAGGAACCCAGCGAGTACGCATAGCATCTTTTAAAGCAGCCCAAGTAGCTGGAATATTATTAGCATGCAATCTACAATGTTCGGACCACCAAATAGATGCAAATCCCGTGAATTCACAAACAGCAGCAGTAACACGTCTATTCTCAGGATATTGTAAACATGTAAAGCGTTGTTCTGTTTCTAACTCCCAAGTAAGATAAACATCAGGAATATATCTACCCTCAAATGGCTTAAGATTCAATTTAAGTTTAGGCACATGTTCATCATCGCGTACCTGAGGGGGTGGTTGGTGTCGACCGTGGCGAATGTTGGGACGTGGACGTCCAGCTGGCTGCTCATAGACCGCTTCCTGTTCCACCTCCTCCTCGTAATCACCCTCGTAGTAGTCGTCCTGGCCGACGTCAGAAGCAGCAGCAGCAGTAGCAGCAACTGCAGCAGCAGGAGGAGCACCAATACCAGCAGCTTGTCCTCGCGGCAACAGAATACGTCGTGCACGTGGTAGTGGCGGTGGCTGTGGCTGTGCTGAAGGTAGGCGTGCGATCAACTCAGTAAACTTGGCGTCTAGCTTGGTGTCGATCATCTTTTCCACGCCATCAATCGCCTCTGTAAATCTGTTATGGATGTCCTGCACCTGTTCAGACATCATACGTGCAAATTTATCATGTAGCTCCTTGTTTGTCATGTTCTCCCAATCGGGTGCATCCCGCGCCACTTCATCATGTGATCCTGTCATGGTTAGCAAAAATAGAAAACACACAGTAATATGATCCTACTTCTACTAATGGGATGTGGTGTGGTGGAAAGCACAAATCCGTCAAGCTTTTCTTTCGTTCTTACCGATTCTTACCTAGCAGCAGGTGGTGATGTACAACCAACGGGTCAAAACTCTCAGAGATATGGTAGAGCGATGGCCAGGAGGTGTCAAACGCACGATGTAGAATATATGTGGAGCTGTAGGGAGGCTGACAAGTATGGTAGAAAAAACTCAACAGTAATCAAAACAGAGATGCAAAGCTGAATAAACGCTCAACGTGGGTACTGTGCTGATCCTAGGCTAGACCGTACTAGAGACGCGAGCCTAAAACACCAACGAAAGCACGGCGCGGCACGTAAGCAACTGAGAAGCATACTCTGAAAAAAAAAATTTCTCTTTTTTTTTTTTTTTTTTTTTTTTTTTTTTTGCGATGCGGGACTGCGGTGGCTGAAAAAAGTGCGAAAAAGTCACTATGGTGGCGAATGTCTCAAAATGAGTTTCTGGACCTAAGGAACGTATGGGCACAAAAAATTTTTACCCCTGAATTTTTTTTTTTTTTTTTTTTTTTTTTTTTTTTTTTTTGGAAATCACCCCCTTCTACGTACGACAAAGATTGGTGAAATCCGACTCTAATCAACTCAAACTAATCTGGCTATGGAGAGGTCACGAACCGTACTGATGATGGAACTCAACTCGGACTCGTGGTACGTGGTGGTGTATATGGACTCTGCTTGGCGGAACGTGGTGGTGTATCTGGACTCTGCTTGGCGGAACGTGGTGGTGTATGTGGACTTGGATTGGCGGAACGTGGTAGGATGACTACTGTGCGGCGGCGACGTGGCAAACTGTGATCAGAACTCGAAACTCTAAGGGAACTAGACGCTAAGATCAGCAACTTGACACAACGATGCAACCGTAAATTCAAGAAAGCAAGTACTGAAAAGAAAACTGGACAAAGGCTCGGACTGTCTTGGGACGTGATGATCTAACCCTAAAATTTTTTTGGCTTTTTCGTGGGCTATAGGTATGACGAACAGAATCAATCTAGACTACGAAAACTGGTAAATCTCACCGAGCAACCTGGAAATCTGATACCACTTGATAGAGGCGAAGGTGTCCCGATGTTTCGATGAGATGGTGGAGATCGATTTTTTTGGTGGAGTAGACTTTCACGACCCGACTACGAACGTGCGAAGACGTTGCGCCTTAGCAATCGCTAAACCAACTCCGAGAGGTTATTGATCCCGCGGATGCACGATCAACCTGACCACGAAGGTCAATTCCTGCAAGCAATCGAAGAACAAGCAAGAACTAAGAATTGCAATCTGGATATTGCGAATATAAGATGAAAGATTAACAGAAGTTGGGGTTCCAATGCGGTCTTGGCCTGGTCGGACGACACAAACGAAGAACTCGAAGTTGCGGCTATGGCTAACTTAAATCTAATTAAAACCCAAGTCTAAACGACGCCCTAAGGGCTGTATATATGGGGGAACAGAGGGGATTTTCGTGACCCCTTGGAGGTGGGGTCCGAAAACAACCCTAACTCGGTTTCCCCACACATACGGACTCTAAAAACAGCCTATAAGGTGGTATTTCGAAATTACATGGGCCCAGCCCAATATTAAAGTGACGCAGCACCTATAATTGCCCTTGGACGAAAATAATGAAGTGGCATCTCGCGTATTTCGTCCAAGACTTCATGCGCGCCTTATGGTGGCTTCAAAGTGCGATAATCACCACGGGAAGCTCCGCTGTCCTTTCCCGCGCGCGCACCTTCTTCTCCATGCTTGATCCCGCTCCAATGACCATCCTTCTTGTCCATGCTAGGTCCTTCATTCATAAGCAAAACAAAAGTATCTAATTTAGGCAGTATCATATGTTCATGAACAATAGAAGGATTCGCAAGAAACGAAAGTACCTGATAATTTAGTTGACGTGCACGAGCTCTAGTAACTGGTCCAATATGTGTAGTTGGTGAGGGTATGGGTGTAACATTAGTAGGGATGTCCTCATCACTAAGGGAACGAGATGCTAAGATCAGCAACTTGACACAACGATGCAACCGTAAATTCAACAAAGCAAGTACTGAAAAGAAAACTGGACAAAGGCTAGGACTGTCTTGGGACGTGATGATCTAACCCTAATTTTTTTTGTTGGCTTTTTCGTGGACTGTAGGTATGAAGAACAGAACCAATCTAGACTACGAAAACTACGTTAAAAAAAGACTACGAAAACTGGTAAATCTCACCGAGCAACCTGGAAATCTGATACCACTTGATAGAGGCGGGGTGTCCCGATCTTTTGATGAGATGATGGAGATCGATTATGGTGGAGTAGACTTTCACGACCCGACTACGAACGTGCGAAGACGTTGCACCTTAGCAATCGCTAAACCAACTCCGAGAGGTTATTGATCCCGCGGATGCACGATCAACCTGACCACGAAGGTCTAATTCCTGCAAGCAATCGAAAGAACAAGCAAGAACTAAGAATTGCAATCTGGATATTGCGAATATAAGATGAATGATTAACGAAAGTTGGGGTTCCAATGCGGTCTTGGCCTGGTCGTATGACACAAACGAAGAGCTCGAAGTTGCGGCTATGGCTAATTTAAATATAATTAAAACCCAAGTCTAAACGACGCCCTAAGGGCTGTATATATGGGGGAACAGAGGGGAATTTCGTGGCCCCTTGGAGGAGGGGTCCGAAAACAACCCTAACTCGTTTTCCCCACACATACGGACTCTAAAAAATAGCCTATTAAGTGTATTTCGAAATTACATGGGCCTGGCCCAATAATAAGGTGACGCAGCACCTATAATAACCCTTGGACGAAAATATTAATGTGGCATCTTGTGTCTTTCGTCCAAGTCTTCATGCACGCCTTATGGTGGCTTCAAAGTGCGAAAATCACCACTGGAAGCTCCATTGTCCTTTCCCGCGCGCGCACCTCTTTCTCCATGCTTGATCCCGCTCCAATGACCATCCTTCTTATCCATGCTAGGTCCTTCATTCATAAGACAAACAAAAGTATCTAATTTAGGAAGCATCATATGTTCATGAACATTAGAAGGATTCGCAAGAAACGAAAGTACCTAATAATTTAGTTGACGTGCGCGTGCTCTAGTAACTGGTCCAGTATGTGTAGTTGGTGAAGATGTGGGTGTAATATTAGTAGAGATGTCCTCATCAGACACCCCGCATTCCTCAATACGCCACCGGAGCAAGCTTCCGGGGTACGGTACCCAACCTTCCCCAGCAAGCTACCCCAAGATTCGCGGACAAGATACCAGTCTTCCTTGACGCGGCATCATACCTGCAACGGTATTGTCAGAAATTCAGTTATTCGAGGAGAGTAAAGACTTCAACATCGTCAGGACCCGCATATGGTTATGGGTATTCTTACCAAGTATGAAAGCTACCCCTGTGCGGATATCACCATGCTCGTAATCAAGGAAGAATTATGCACATGAACGACAGTGAAGAACCTCAACCCTCGGAAAACAAGTCAGGAAAAGAGGCGGATACACATATCAGCCTGGAAGAAAGACTCACAAAGTCAGGAAGAAACACCCTGAAGAAAGGAAGCAGAGAGCATTGAATCATGCTCACATCTTGAAGGCCAGCTCCTCACGACCGACAAGGCCCCGAAGCAGAATAATCTGGAGACCCCGTTCATTGCAACCAAGGTTATCAGGACGAAACAAGAGACAAAAGGGGTTGGTAACCTGGTTATCTCAAAAAATTGCGGCAAAACAACAAGCAGTTATGCAACAAGAAAAGAACCCTGACCAAAGAAAAGCTAGTACAAGAAAGGTGATTGCCGCAGAGGCAAGACCCAGGACAAACAAACATGGAAAGTGTCAAACCTCGCTGCAATCTGAGCAAGCGTGGCACCTCGCAAGTTGTCAGAGGAATGCAACTCTCGAGCCCGAAGGGTTAGGCAAAATGAATCACATGGACCTCAAGTAAAATTGGCCGCGATAATAATCATTCTGAGATACCAACTACCGATGAAGGCCAAGCTCTTGTCAAAGAGGCCAATGCAAAGGATTCAAGACCGTACCATAAATAACGCCCGAGGTACCCCAAACATAGTATGGGTATCGTCAGCATTCAGCCTATGACAAGACATCCCGGTATCATACAAGTTAGAAAATATGAGGATGGAAATCAATAGGAAAGGATGTGAGGTATCAACGAAGAACATTCTGTCAGAGCTACAGATCGGGTGCAGTAAACCCCCTCATCAGAGATATATTGGATGCTACCATGGGAACAGTATGCGGAAAAACGAAATCCGAGCAGCAGCAAGTTTCCGAAGGACGGTAAGTTTGCGATGGTTCCCTGAGCAACCAAATCTCGAGGAAGAGATTTTTCTAAGGGGGGTAGGTTTGTGACACCCTGGATTTTGGAACTTTCTTTTTTCAAAAACTTTTCTGATTTATTGCTGGATTTGCTGTTGGATTTGATTTTGAGCACCTTGTTGGACTTGAAACTTGAGCATATTTTCTTTCCATGCTCAAGTGACCCTTGATTTCAAGCCTCTCCATGTCATTCCATTGATTCACCTCATCCAAGCCACCATTTTATTCAAGCATTATATACCTTTTTCCATTAAAAGGGATATTCCAATTATTTGAGGTTTGTGAAGCAACCCCTATTTATATTGCTCCATAAATCCCCAAATAATTCCCACATGTCATTGACATCATATCTCAATTTCTCCAAAAACATTTCATAGCCCAAGAGGATTTTTCCTCTAGAAAAATTCATTTGTCTATGGGGGCAGAATCGAGCTTTGTGAAGGGAGTGCCACTTCTCTTCATCCATTGCTGGTGAAACTTTTTGTGCAATCTCATATGATCATATCATTGATCTCCACGAAATCCCACCACCATTGGCTTAGCCAAACTCCCACAATAAATTCCCAAAGTTTGGGTGCAGCAAGGGGGCATTGTGAAGCAAGTGCATGATAGGGGACCCCATTTGCCTTGAAACTTTTTTATCATGATCCTACCAAAAAATAACTCCACCAAAACAGATTTGAGCCAAATCCCATTACCCATGTGAGTGCACCATCAAGTTTAAGTTTCTGACCAGTGGGCCACATTGTGAAGAAAGTGCTATCTATGTGTGTCCAATGGCCATGAAATTTTATACACATGTGCACCATGCCAGATAGCCCTAGTACACCAATTTTCAGCCAATTCCACAAGTCCTATGAGATGCTAGCCTCAACATTGCATTTCTAGTCCAATTGGACATTTACAAAGGAAGTGCTAGCTAGCTTACTCCAAATGAGATGAAACTTGGTGTACATACTCATCCTAGTGTATGATTGAGCTATCAAAAGATCATGCCTAGGGGAGCTATGTACAAGCCATGCCACAGCACAAACACCTTCTGTAGCATTGCTACATTTGCAAAGGATGTACCATGTACATTGATCCTTTTGATCCCAAACTTTCCAGATCACTAGTCCTTCCTACCCTAAACTTAGAAGACAACTTGGTCCTATCCAAAACCCCACCATGTGAGCTGTGCTTCTGCTCCAAGTTTGCTGCATCAAACTTCTCATTGATATAGAGGTCACCACAGTAGCCCTTTTGACCATTCAAGCACACCACAGTGATCAGCACTCGAAGGACTACACACTCGACATTCTTGGCCATGAAGAAAACCCCATGTGCTCAACTTCCCATTTGGTGGCCATGCTCTTGGCAGCACCTGGCGTGCTCTGGCCGTGCAATGCGCGTGCCCGACGCGTCCACGTCCTACCACAGTGTGTCCTCGTCGTCTTCTTCTCGTCAAGCCGCGCCGCACGGCTTTACTCAGGCCGTGTGCTCCACGCCACCCCGTCCTGTCGCCCTCGTTGGCCGCCAGCTCGACGCACGCCTCGGCCGCACCTCCCCGTCGCGGCCCGGAGCTCGGATCTCCTCTCCCCGTATAAATGGTGCACCCCCGAGCACTCTCCGAGCACCAGCACCTCCACGGCCTCCTCCTAGCCCACTCCCCCTCGCCAATTTCTTCGCCGGAGCCACAGCCAACACCCCACTGTCTCCATGGCAGCCGCTGGCCCCTCCAAAATTAGCGCATCGGGGCTCCTCCTCCTCCCTCGGCCCGCACCTAGACGCGTCCCCTCGCCTCCGCAGCCCGCCTCCACGCCCCGCTGAAGCCGCCTGCGCAGCCTCGCCGCGCGCCCTATGTCGCCGCACCCGACCAGTAGGGGCAGCGCCACCGTCCACCCCTCGCGGTGCCGCGGCCACCGGCGGGTGCGCCAGGGCAGGCCGCACCCAGCGCCGCCACACGGGCCGGCCACCGCGCCACCGCTCGAGGAGCCAGCCTCGGCCGTGGCCCTCCTCCGCTCCGGTCTGGAGGTTGAAGAACGGGAGAAGGGGAGGAGAGAGAGAGGAATCGACCCGACGTGTCATCGGCTCGACGTAGGGTGATGAGGACATGACTACCATAGTTACAGCCACAACCCCTGCTAATATACCTACTGGACCAATTACTAGAGATTGTGCACACCAATTAAATTATCAGGTACTTTCGCTTCTTGGTAATGTTTCTAATGTTCATGTGAATATGATGCTGCCTAACGTCAATATATTTCTGTTGCTGACAAATGAAGGACCTAGCATGGACAAGAAGGATGAGCATTGGAGCATGTTCAAGCATGAAGATGATGAGGACATAATTATCATGGATATGACCATTAATTCCTCTATATTTGATCAAGAAATGAATTCAATACAAAGGGGCATGATTGTGTGTTGTACAAGAAGTTATTTCACATCACTTTTGGCCCAAGAGAAGATAGAGACCAAGTCTTTCACGTCATGGACTCAGATTCGGACTGCAGAGATATACCCAACTTCAAACAGCCTCCGTTTCTACATACGAACTCCAAATTGGGTGATTCTTTTTTCTGGTGATAGCTTATCTCGTCTAGTTTCCAACGCAATTGGTTTCACCTTCAAATTCCTTCGGAGCGTGGAGATATTGCGAAAACGGTGCGACCCAGCAGCAGAATCCGAATCAAAGTCCAACTCAATAGGTGTTGCATCACCTCCACATGGGCCCAAGTGCCTTGTACGACCTAGGTTTAGTTTTAGGACTCCTTGGGACGTCCTTCACCCCCTTGGCCTCCACCCTTTATTCCTATATAAGTAGATCAACCCCTAGGGTTTTTCTTTGGATTTCTTTTAGTTAAAAAGACTGCTTAGCTAATTGCTGCATCTTCGTGTACTCGGTTTGTGTCCAACGACCAGATCAAGACCGCTTTTGGAATCCCAACTTTATTCATACTTCATCTACATATTCGCAATATTCAGATTGCTTTATCATAGTTCTTGCTTGTTCTTCGATTGCTTGCAGACACTAGACCTTCGTGGTCAGGTTGATCGTGCTCCGACGTGGTCAATAACCTCCGGAGATTGGTTTAGCGATTGCTAAGGCGCGACGTTGTTGCACGTTCGTAGTCGGATCGTCAGAGTCGTCTCCACCAAATCGATAGTTATCTCTCATCGAAAGATCGGGACACCCCGCCTCTATCAAGTGGTATCAGTTTTAAGGTTGCTCGGTGAGAATTCCACATCCATATATTAGATCTGTTTTTTATCACCTATCATCCACACAAAAAGCCATAAAAATAGGATTAGATCATCATATCCAAACCAATATGAGACTTCGCAATTTTATTTTCGGTGCTTTGCTTTATTGAATTATCGGTTGCATCGTCGTGTTCAGTTGCTGGTCTTAGTATCTAGTCCTTTAGAGTTTCGAGTTCTGTTCACGTTAGTCACCGCCGCCGCTGCACCATCATCCCATCCGCTGCCTACTTCTACCATCCACCATAGAAAAAGAGAGAAAAAGAGTTGAAAAAAGAGAGAGAAAAGAAAAAGGAAAAAAAGAAAGAAAAAAGGAAAAAAGAGAAAAAAGAAGAAAAATTTCGGATCTATCTCTAGTTGAACTCGTATTTGAAATCTCGTCGGAATCAGTTTTGAGCAGTGTCCACTAAAACGGGCATAACTTTGTCATCCGAAGTCCGTTTTGGCTCCACGAGTACTCAAGTTAAAGATATTTCCGAGCCGCTTCTCAATAGTTCTGGAGCTTGTGTGTTATTTGAAACTCCAGGTCGGCTTCTAAGATGGACTTTTTGACCTCTCAAGTTTCCGAACACAGTTTTTGTCAGATTTCGGGCTGATTCTCAATTTTTTTGACACCTCATCCGAACTCTAAATTGAGTGATTCTTATTGCGTCGAAAAGCTTAAGTCAGTGCCCTATTGGAGGAAAAATATCAAAAAATTAGCAAATATATTTCAGAGGAAACTTGTAGCGAGAATATGGGTGTATCTTGATTTGGAGCCTATTTTCACCATTATCTTTGCTCCGTTGATGATCTTCACTTATATCTTGCTATTCAGAGCTACTTCATATCATTCATCGCTGCTAGTTGTGCTACGCCGTGACCACATTAGTGTTATAGGCTCGCGTCTCTAGTCCGGTCTAGACTAGGACCAGCACAGTATCGTCGTTGAGCGTTAATTCAATTTTGCATCTCTGAATTGATTATTGCTGATATTTTTTCCACCATATTAAAGCCTTCCAAGCTCCACATATTTCTACATCGTGTATACGTGCGTTCACCTGGCAATCGCTCTACTTAATCTTTGGAGTTCTTTGACACCGTTGGTTGCCGATCACCACCTGCTGCATGGTAAGAACTAGTAAGACATTGATATTTGCTATCATGTGAGCGTTTTACCACCACATCCTAGTAGTTCATTGGGACATATACTTGTGATTTGTTTCTTGTTTTCTACTAATCATGGCAGGTTCTGGAGTTAGATCTTCTTGGGCGACAACTATAGTTGGAGATTTGCCACCACCTACAACTACACAACAGTCACTGCAAAAGGTAAACACACATAAGCATGCACATGATCAGGTTATTGTTTCTATACCACACTTTCATGGACGTCTAAGACCTGATTTATACATTGAGTGGGAGTTTGAAATAAATGATATATTTGTTTCCCATAATTTTCTTGAGCATAAGAAAGTAAAAACTACAATTAGTGCTTTCAAAGATTTTGCTTCTATTTGGTGGAATGAATATTGTAGTTTATATCCTGATTATATACCTAATACTTGGAATGATCTCAAACTTGCTATGCGATATAGATTCGTTCCCTCTTATTATACTCGTGACAAGGTTAGGAAATTAAAAAATTTAAAACAAGGTACTAAAACTATTTCAGAATATTATGATGCTTTAGAAACTACATTCTTGCATTCTCTTTTAGAGGAAAGTGAAGAATATTTCATGGACATATTTTGGGAAGGTTTAAACCGTGACATTCAGGATATCCTAATTGATGAAAAGTGTTATCCTATGGATCGTTTGTTTCGTCTTTCTTGTAAAGCTGAACAGGAAATCGACATACGTGTTGCCCAGAAGACGAACAAGCGGAATGTGCAAATACCACAAGTTGAGAAGGTTGTTCCTTCAACCACTATGAGCACTACCATAACTGATAGAGGCGAAGGTGTCCCGATGTTTCGATGAGATGGTGGAGATCGATTTTTTGGTGGAGTAGACTTTCACGACCCGACTACGAACGTGCGAAGACGTTGCGCCTTAGCGATCGCTAAACCAACTCCGAGAGGTTATTGATCCCGCGGATGCACGATCAACCTGACCACGAAGGTCAATTCCTGCAAGCAATCGAAGAACAAGCAAGAACTAAGAATTGCAATCTGGATATTGCGAATATAAGATGAAAGATTAACAGAAGTTGGGGTTCCAATGCGGTCTTGGCCTGGTCGGACGACACAAACGAAGAACTCGAAGTTGCGGCTATGGCTAACTTAAATCTAATTAAAACCCAAGTCTAAACGACGCCCTAAGGGCTGTATATATGGGGGAACAGAGGGGATTTTCGTGACCCCTTGGAGGTGGGGTCCGAAAACAACCCTAACTCGGTTTCCCCACACATACGGACTCTAAAAACAGCCTATAAGGTGGTATTTCGAAATTACATGGGCCCAGCCCAATATTAAAGTGACGCAGCACCTATAATTGCCCTTGGACGAAAATAATGAAGTGGCATCTCGCGTATTTCGTCCAAGACTTCATGCGCGCCTTATGGTGGCTTCAAAGTGCGATAATCACCACGGGAAGCTCCGCTGTCCTTTCCCGCGCGCGCACCTTCTTCTCCATGCTTGATCCCGCTCCAATGACCATCCTTCTTGTCCATGCTAGGTCCTTCATTCATAAGCAAAACAAAAGTATCTAATTTAGGCAGTATCATATGTTCATGAACAATAGAAGGATTCGCAAGAAACGAAAGTACCTGATAATTTAGTTGACGTGCACGAGCTCTAGTAACTGGTCCAATATGTGTAGTTGGTGAGGGTATGGGTGTAACATTAGTAGGGATGTCCTCATCATCCTCCCCTTCTTGAATTGAAGTCGTCCTCGACGGAAGCTCATCATCTTCTCCCAAATAAGGCTTCAAATCTGCAATATTAAATGTGGGACTAACCCCAAAGGCTGCAGGTAGCTCAAGTTTATATGCATTATCATTAATTTTCTGCAAAACCTTAAAGGGACCATCAGCTCGAGGCATTAACTTAGACTTGCGCAAATCAGGAAACCTATCTTTACGTAGATGTAACCAAACAAGATATCAATTCAGCACGTTGCTTAGCATCAAAATTAACCTTCTCCGAAGATGGAAGAGGTAGCAAATCAATAGGTGCACGAGGTAGAAAACCATAAACAATCTCAAAAGGGCACATTTTAGTGGTAGAATGCAATGAATGATTATAAGCAAATTCAATATGAGGTAAACATTCTTCCCACTGTTTCAAGTTACTCTTTAAAACAGCCCTAAGCATAGTAGACAAAGTCCTATTGACTACTTCAGTTTGTCCATCAGTTTGGGGATGACATGTAGTACTAAAAAGTAGTTTAGTCCCCAACTTAGCCCATAAGCATCTCCAAAAATGGCTAAGAAACTTAGTATCACGATCCGAGACAATAGTATTGGGCACACCATGTAAGCGAATAATCTCACGAAAGAATAAATCAGCAACATTAGCAGCATCATCGCTTTTATGACATGGTAAAAAATGTGCCATCTTAGAAAATCTATCCACGACAACAAATATGCTATCCCTCCCATTCTTTGTTCGAGGCAAGCCTAAAACAAAGTCCATGGATATGTCCTCCCACGGAACACTAGGTACAGGTAAAGGCATGTATAAACCATGAGGATTGAGTCGTGACTTAGCCTTTTGACATGTAGTGCAGCGAGCAACAAAACGCTCAACATCCCGTCTCATCTTTGGCCAAAAGAAATGTGTAGCAAGTACGTCCTCCGTCTTCTTCACGCCAAAGTGTCCCATTAATGCTCCTCCATGCGCCTCCTGCAACAACAAAAGACGAATAGAGCTAGCTGGAATGCATAGCTTGTTAGAACGGAACACAAATCCATCATTAAGCACAAACTTGTTCCATGTTCTACCCTCTCTACAATTCTGCAATACATCTTTAAATTCCGCATCATTTACGTATTGATCTTTGATTGTCTCTAAACCGAAAATCTTGAAGTCAAGTTGTGAAAGCATAGTATAACGACGAGACAAAGCATCAGCAATAATATTATCTTTCCCCTTCTTGTGTTTAATGACATAAGGGAAAGTCTCAATAAATTCAACCCACTTAGCATGTCTACGATTAAGTTTTGCTTGACTTCTTATGTGTTTCAAAGATTCATGATCAGAATGTATAACAAATTCTTTGGGCCATAAATAATGTTGCCAAGTTTCTAATGTCCGAACAAGAGCATATAATTCCTTATCATAAGTAGAATAGTTCAGACTAGGCCCACTCAATTTTTCAGAAAAGTAAGCAACAGGTTTAGCATCTTGTAATAACACACCTCCCAAACCAATCCCACTAGCATCGCATTCAAGCTCAAAAGTCTTATTAAAATCAGGAAGTTGGAGCAAAGGAGCATGTGTTAACTTATCTTTCAATACGGTGAAGGCTTCTTCCTGTGCGGTACCCCAAGTAAAAGGCACATCCTTGCGTGTAAGCTCATTGAGAGGTGCAGCAATGGTGCTGAAATCTCTCACAAAACGCCTATAGAATCCAGCGAGGCCAAGAAAACTCCTCACTTGTGTGACCGTTTTGGGCTGCGGCCAACTCTCAATCGCCTCGATCTTGGCTTTATCAACTTCAATTCCCTGCGGAGTAACAACATAGCCAAGAAACGATACTCGGTCGGTGCAAAAGGTGCACTTCCCAAGGTTACCAAACAAACGTGCATTACGTAGAGCAATAAAAACAGCACGTAAATGATCCAAATGTTCCTCCAAAGATTTGCTATAAATCAGTATATCATCAAAATAGACTACCACAAATCGTCCAATGAAAGCACGTAAAACCTCGTTCATTAATCTCATGAAAGTGCTAGGTGCATTAGTTAACCCAAAAGGCATGACTAACCACTCATATAATCCAAACTTAGTTTTAAATGCCGTTTTCCATTCATCTCCTAATTTCATGCGAATTTGATGGTATCCACTACGCAAATCAACTTTGGAAAACATGGTAGAGCCACTTAATTCATCAAGCATATCATCTAACCTAGGAATAGGATGACGATAACGAATAGTAATATTATTAATGGCTCGACAATCAACACACATACGCCATGTGCCATCCTTTTTAGGCACTAATATAACAGGAACAGCACAAGGACTAAGGGATTCACGTATGTAACCTTTGTCGAGTAGCTCTTGTACTTGACGCTGAATCTCCTTTGTCTCCTCCGGATTGGTACGGTATGGCGCACGGTTGGGCAGTGAAGCACCGGGAATTAAGTCAATCTGATGCTCAATCCCTCGAATAGGTGGTAATCCCGGTGGTACGTCTTGTGGAAAGACGTCAATAAACTCCTGCAAAAGGTCAGTGACAACAGGAGGCAAAGAAGGAGGCAATTCCTCAAATGAAAACAAAGCTTCTTTGCACACAAAAGCATAGCACACATATTGACTAACATCCAAATCTGAAATATCAACTTTAGTAGCAAGCAAAGTTGGACTAGTCAATTTAATTTCATTAGACACAGCAGAAGAAGATTTGCTATTAGTCTTATGTTGTTGCTCAAATTCTTTGGCTGCTATCTCATTTTCACTCTTATTTTTCTCCTGTTTAGCTTTACTAGCTCTAGCAAGATCATCTTTCACAATTTGTTCAGGAGACATAGGAAGTAAAGCAATATTTTTATCCTGATGAACCAGAGTAAACTGATTTGTCCTACCATGGTGTACAACATTTGATAGAGGCGAAGGTGTCCCGATGTTTCGATGAGATGGTGGAGATCGATTTTTTTGGTGGAGTAGACTTTCACGACCCGACTACGAACGTGCGAAGACGTTGTGCCTTAGCAATCGCTAAACCAACTCCGAGAGGTTATTGATCCCGCGGATGCACGACCAACCTGACCACGAAGGTCAATTCCTGCAAGCAATCGAAGAACAAGCAAGAACTAAGAATTGCAATCTGGATATTGCGAATATAAGATGAAAGATTAACAGAAGTTGGGGTTCCAATGCGGTCTTGGCCTGGTCGGACGACACAAACGAAGAACTCGAAGTTGCGGCTATGGCTAACTTAAATCTAATTAAAACCCAAGTCTAAACGACGCCCTAAGGGCTGTATATATGGGGGAACAGAGGGGATTTTCGTGACCCCTTGGAGGTGGGGTCCGAAAACAACCCTAACTCGGTTTCCCCACACATACGGACTCTAAAAACAGCCTATAAGGTGGTATTTCGAAATTACATGGGCCCAGCCCAATATTAAAGTGACGCAGCACCTATAATTGCCCTTGGACGAAAATAATGAAGTGGCATCTCGCGTATTTCGTCCAAGACTTCATGCGCGCCTTATGGTGGCTTCAAAGTGCGATAATCACCACGGGAAGCTCCGCTGTCCTTTCCCGCGCGCGCACCTTCTTCTCCATGCTTGATCCCGCTCCAATGACCATCCTTCTTGTCCATGCTAGGTCCTTCATTCATAAGCAAAACAAAAGTATCTAATTTAGGCAGTATCATATGTTCATGAACAATAGAAGGATTCGCAAGAAACGAAAGTACCTGATAATTTAGTTGACGTGCACGAGCTCTAGTAACTGGTCCAATATGTGTAGTTGGTGAGGGTATGGGTGTAACATTAGTAGGGATGTCCTCATCAATAACCACATCAATTGTCGTAAGCACTCCAATATCTGATCTATCATCACAAAAAGGTAATGACAAAGGTATGGATCTTTCCCCTCCACATGAGAACCTTGCTGATTTAAAAGCAACATGTGTTGAGCTATCCAGTAGTTTCATCACACAACCAATTTTCGAGAATGTCATAACTTCACATGAAGATGTTGCTTGCCTAATAGACTTTAATACATCATGTCTTGAGTTACCTGTTGATTTGAGCACACCATCTATTTTGGATAATCATGTTACTATTATGAAACTGCCAATTCTTAATCATTTTGATATGACCTCTAATCTTGGTGATGATTCTGCGTCGAATGACTTGTTGCATGACTACTTAGTTAAGCCTGTTGTAGCATGCCCTTCGAAAAACATTAATGTTTCTTCACCGGTATTGGGATGGTTTAATGATGAGCATTGTACATCTTTAGATATGAATAAGAGCTTCACTTATATATGCAAACTGAGTTGCAATACTTTCATGTCGTTTATGTATTGTGATGATCATATATGTTTATATTTCACGACATACGAAAGTTACTCATATATACATGTGTTACATGTCCAAAAACTAAGGGAAGTAAGAATGGATGAAATATATATATACAACATGTACACCTTGTCTCTTTTGTTAGCCACATTTCAGATTAAGAAACGCCAGGGACGGCTTTATTTTCAAGAAGGGGAGGATGATGAGGACATGACTACCATAGTTACAGCCACAACCCCTGCTAATATACCTACTGGAGCAATTACTAGAGATCGTGCACACCAATTAAATTATCAGGTACTTTCGTTTCTTGGTAATGTTTCTAATGTTCATGTGAATATGATGCTGCCTAACGTCGATATATTTCTGTTGCTGACAAATGAAGGACCTAGCATGGACAAGAAGGATGAGCATTGGAGCATGTTCAAGCATGAAGATGACAAGGACATAATTATCATGGATATGACCATTAATTCCTCTATATTTGATCAAGAAATGAAGTCAATACAAAGGGGCATGATTGTGTGCTGTACAAGAAGTTATTTCACGTCACTTTTGGCCCAAGAGAAGATAGAGACCAAGTCTTCCACGTCATGGACTCAGATTCGGACTGCAGAGATATACCCAACTTCAAACAGCCGCCTTTTCTACATACGAACTCTAAATTGGGTGATTCTTTTTTCTAGTTATAGCTTATCTCGTCTAGTTTCCAACGCAATTGATTTCACCTTCAAATTCCTTCGGAGCATTGAGATATTGCGAAAACGGTGCGACCCAGCAGCAGAATCCGAATCAAAGTCCAACTCAATAGGTGTTGCATCACCTCCACATGGGCCCAAGTGCCTTGTACGACCTAGGTTTAGTTTTAGGACTCCTTGGGACGTCCTTCCACCCCCTTGGCCTCCACCCTTTAGTCCTATATAAGTAGATCAACCCCTAGGGTTTTTCTTTGGATTTCTTTTAGTTAAAAAGACTGCTTAGCTAATTGCTGCATCTTCGTGTACTCGGTTTGTGTCCAACGACCAGATCAAGACCGCTTTCGGAATCCCAACTTTATTCATACTTCATCTACATATTCGCAATATTCAGATTGCTTTATCATAGTTCTTGCTTGTTCTTCGATTGCTTGCAGGCACTAGACCTTCGTGGTCAGGTTGATCGTGCTCCGACGTGGTCAATAACCTCCGGAGATTGGTTTAGCGATTGCTAAGGCGCGACGTTGTTGCACGTTCAAAGTCGGATCGTCAGAGTCGTCTCCACCAAATCGATAGTTATCTCTCATCGAAAGATCGGGACACCCCGCCTCTATCATAGGGGCACGGGAGACTGACCACTGGGCCCGGCCCATCCTTTTAAGTGGAGACGATTTTCAGGAATACATTTTCTCTATTCGAAAGCGTATTCCTGGCCCCTTCAGCCGAAGTGCGTTTTCGTTAACCGAAAGCGTATTTTCTTCCTTCAACAGCCCAGAATGCGCTTTCGCTTCTAGAAAGCACATTTCCACCTAAAACCAGCTCCCGATACCGTTTCGCGAATATCTCCACACCCGTAACTCCGATTGAGGTGATTATTTTTGCGTTGTTTTCGTATTGAGATCCTCTTCAGTTTGGCATAGGTTGCATGTCATGTTTTTATGTTGTTATTTTCTGGTCAAACAAAAGATGGCGTTTAACCTTTTGCCCATTGCTTTATTTGAAATATTTTTGCAGGGCGTTGTCGGTGTCCATGACCGAGGGTGTTTCACACCTTATTGGTGAAGGCAAGCCACAATACCCTTTGCAGCTTTGCAAAGCTTCGACGTGCTTTAAAAATTGCTTTTCGATGATATGCTATATCAATGACCGTGGTCATGTTGCCATGCTATGATTGATGTTATACTGCCATGCTATCTTTGAATGTGCTACTACTATGACATGCCTTGATCATGTTACCTTCATGCTATTCTTTGCGCATGTAATTGCCATGTCATACTCTGCATCATCGTAACCACGCTATACCACCACCATGATTAATTTTCTCATGTTATGCTTAACTGCATCCACGTTGTTGCCATGTTAATAATCTTGATCATTGTAACACGGATAAGTTCACCATCTAATATGTGCTTGATCATGTCTGAAAGTATTATGCTAGTGTTCTATGCATTGTTATGATCTGATTTACTCATGTTGCACCTGATACTTGTGTTTGCTGTTGTGGACATGCTGATGAGGACATCTCTACTAATGTTACACCCACATCTTCACCAACTACACATACTGGACCAGTTACTAGAGCACGCGCACGTCAACTAAATTATCAGGTACTTTCGTTTCTTGCGAATCCTTCTAATGTTCAGGAACATATGATGCTGCCTAAATTAGATACTTTTGTTTGTCTTATGAATGAAGGACCTAGCATGGATAAGAAGGATGGTCATTGGAGCGGGATCAAGCATGGAGATGGAGGTGCGCGCGCGGGAAAGGACAATGGAGCTTCCAGTGGTGATTTTCGCACTTTGAGGCCACCATAAGGCGTGCATGAAGACTTGGACGAGAGATACAAGATGCCACATTAATATTTTCGTCCAAGGGTTATTATAGGTGCTGCGTCACCTTATTATTGGGCCAGGCCCATGTAATTTCGAAATACACTTAATAGGCTATTTTTTTAGAGTCCGTATGTGTGGGGAAACCGAGTAAGGGTTGTTTTCGGACCCCTCCTCCAAGGGGACACGAAATTCCCATCTGTTCCCCCATATATACAGCCCTTAGGGCGTCGTTTAGACTTGGGTTTTAATTAGATTTAAGTTAGCCATAGCCGCAACTTCGAGCTCTTCGTTTGTGTCATCCGACCAGGCCAAGACCGCATTGGAACCCCAACTTTCGTAACCATTCATCTTATATTCGCAATATCCAGATTGCAATTCTTAGTTCTTGCTTGTTCTTCGATAGTTTGCAGGAATTAGACCTTCGTGGTCAGGTTGATCGTGCATCCGCGGGATCAATAACCTCTCGGAGTTGGTTTAGCGATCGCTAAGGCGCAACGTCTTCGCACGTTCGTAGTCGGATCGTGAAAGTCGTCTCTACCATAATCGATCTCCACCATCTCATCGAAACATCGGGACACCTTCGCCTCTATCACATGCTCCATGACAAGTTGATCAGGTGCCACCGAACCGGACTTATCCGTGCAGCCACATTTGCTTGTATGGGCAGGCCTTGAATCGGTCTACCGGTCGGCGTCTCTTATATGTATCACCAAAGAGGGGAGGCTATGCGCGGCAGTTGCCTTCGCCGGGTAAATGGCGATAGTCTTGACAGCCAGAGTATGTTTTGCGCGCGGTCCCTGACGGGGGACAAAGTTTATGGACCAAGTGATGGTTCAGGCCATGCGATGGCCGGATTGGTTGGGTGGTAACGGAGGACACCTAACCACAGGGCTACCCAAGACGGGATGTCGGTGATACGGTAGGAGGGACACGCGGTAGCATCGGTCTCGTTGGAGAAGTCCTAGTTCACTCATGCGATACGAGTTCCAAGGATCATGTGGGACAAGTACCGGGGTGTTGGATGGAGGAAGAACTCTATAGTGTGGGTAACGTGCACAAACTCTGCAGAGTCACATAAATCTATTCGAATAACCGCGTCCACAGTAATGGACACAGTTCGTACTAGGTCACACCATATGATCAACATGAGTTCGGTGGTATGTTTGTGGTAAGTGGTTTGCTCATGCGATGACCGGATTGGTTGTGTGGTAACGAAGGACACCTAACCCGTTGAATGGTCACGCGATGAGCCGTTTGGTCATGCGACGACCCGTGGAAGCGATTGGTCACGAGGTGACCCGGTGCTTGAGTCTGTAAGGACTCCGAGGTAAGCCATGTGATCGTGCGACGATCATGTGGGGTCCATTGGTGCGCATTAATCTTAATGCTGATAATATTCTTGATAAATATCTGCATGCATGATATTGTTGCTCACCTGTTTAATTCACTAATATACTTGAACTTGTTGCTACGTTATTGTTTTGCCTTGTTGCATGGTTGTTGTGAGCTAGCAAGTACATTCAATGTACTGACCTGGCGTGTTATGCCAGATTTGCAGGTCGTGCTTTGGATGCGTAGGGCGACGTTCCCGGTGTTTGCGAGCTAGGAGGTGTCCCAGCCAGTGTCCCTGTGGATTGGAGTTCATCATCGCCGTTGTTGTTCCGCTCCCGTCGTTATTCCACTGCTAGAGAGTTATGCTGCCGCTTGGTGTAGAGCTGAGGCTAGCCTGAGGAGCGAGCTGTGTCTCCGCTAGCATTGTAATAGACCTCGTGTACCCCTATCTTCGGTAATAGAAAGTTGTTCAGTTCTATACCAAGCGGTGCTGATAGAGGCGAAGGTGTCCCGATGTTTCGATGAGATGGTGGAGATCGATTTTTTTGGTGGAGTAGACTTTCACGACCCGACTACGAACGTGCGAAGACGTTGCGCCTTAGCAATCGCTAAACCAACTCCGAGAGGTTATTGATCCCGCGGATGCACGATCAACCTGACCACGAAGGTCAATTCCTGCAAGCAATCGAAGAACAAGCAAGAACTAAGAATTGCAATCTGGATATTGCGAATATAAGATGAAAGATTAACAGAAGTTGGGGTTCCAATGCGGTCTTGGCCTGGTCGGATGACACAAACGAAGAACTCGAAGTTGCGGCTATGGCTAACTTAAATCTAATTAAAACCCAAGTCTAAACGACGCCCTAAGGGCTGTATATATGGGGGAACAGAGGGGATTTTCGTGACCCCTTGGAGGTGGGGTCCGAAAACAACCCTAACTCGGTTTCCCCACACATACGGACTCTAAAAACAGCCTATAAGGTGGTATTTCGAAATTACATGGGCCCAGCCCAATATTAAAGTGACGCAGCACCTATAATTGCCCTTGGACGAAAATAATGAAGTGGCATCTCGCGTATTTCGTCCAAGACTTCATGCGCGCCTTATGGTGGCTTCAAAGTGCGATAATCACCACGGGAAGCTCCGCTGTCCTTTCCCGCGCGCGCACCTTCTTCTCCATGCTTGATCCCGCTCCAATGACCATCCTTCTTGTCCATGCTAGGTCCTTCATTCATAAGCAAAACAAAAGTATCTAATTTAGGCAGTATCATATGTTCATGAACAATAGAAGGATTCGCAAGAAACGAAAGTACCTGATAATTTAGTTGACGTGCACGAGCTCTAGTAACTGGTCCAATATGTGTAGTTGGTGAGGGTATGGGTGTAACATTAGTAGGGATGTCCTCATCAGGTGCCGTGTTCCAGAAGACTTGATCTCTAGGCTAGTGCACGGGACGTTCCGGTCCTCTGAGCCGGGGTGCCACAGCGGTCCTCCCCGAAGAAATGAGATACGAATCTCCTCGAGTTCGCGCCTTCGATGAAGCCTAACAACAGCAACTCCGACAAGGAGATGCAGTCGTTCCCGAGGAAGTACGTACTTGGGCTGCTACACGCATCAGACGGTACCAACAATGACTACTCCGCTATCACAGCCGCCACGTCCGCTCCTGATAACTTGAGGAAGGTGACCTTGTCCTTCGTCGGCTACAGTCCAGGAGGGGTCTAAACAAGCTGTCTCCCAAGGTGGAAGGCCCTTATCGGGGAGGGTTTTCCGGTTATGAAGGAAACAATAGGCACTCCCCCCGCATGGGCATCAACAAGACCATCCCCGAGATGAGCGCTGCCGCGACCCTTCCGTCCGCCAAATCGCTCCTCGATGGGCCGGATATCCTGGTGCAGCTTCTGTGGCATCATCCGGGCACCGTGGATCCCCAGATCAGCGTACTCGCCTGGAGGATCGCCGCCACGAAGACGCTCAAACCATCATCGCCAGGAAGAAGGAAACTCGCCGGTGTTCCGACGCCCGGGTTCCTCCCATTGATATTGTCTAGGAGGGGATCCTTTCCTTTGTAATCAACTACAACACCGTGTGTGTAGCCTTCACCCAGGATCTTCGCAGTGTCCAGTGGCCCAAGAAGTTCCAAATAGATGGCCCACTTCCGTATGACGGAAAGACAGACCCCGACTAGTACATTCGTATGTACAACACTGCTGTGGAGATCGCGGGGGGGGGGAGATGACAAAGCGAAGGCCAACTAAATCCCCATTAAGCTCAAGGACAATGTTCGCTGGTGGATGATGCATCTCCTGGCCAACTCCCTCAGCTCGTGGGCGGAACTCTGTGAAAAGTTATTCGGCGCGCCTCGGACGAGTAGTGCAGAAGTTCCAGATAGATGGCCCACTTCCGTATGACGGAAAGATTCACCCATATGCAGTATTGCATTCCCGACGTGCATGAGGCCGCAATCATCGCCACCTTTCATGCCAAATTCAAGAACCCGCGCATGCTGGAGAAGATGAGTACCCGGCCCATCAAGACTATCACCGCCCTGTTCGAGCTGGCCGACAAGGTCGCCCGCATCGAAGAGGCGGTTATGCCTGTTAATCGAGATGCCGAAAAACGTTGTACGGCTTAAGCTCCTTCCGAAAGGAACCATCCTTCCGGGGAGCCCGGGGTCCATAAATGCGTACACCAAGCCGTGTTCACCACGGAGGGGTACGGGGCCGCTCCGCAATCACCCTCCATCGACACCGTATTTGCCGCTGCGGACACCACCCCATCGCCATACTGCAAGATACACAGGACCAACAAGCACGACATGTCCAAGTGTCGCTCCGCCATCAAGCTCTAAGAAGACATGGTGGCCTTCTATTGCAAGAAGGACGCCAAAAGGAAGGCTCAACGGGGCCGAGGTTCCGAACGTGGGGGCCGAGGCGGCTAGCAGAACAAGGGCTAGCCAAGGACGCCGCATCACGACGACGACGGTTCCGGATAGGAGGAATCCGGAGGTGACGCGGAGAAGGTGGAGACCCACCAGGCGACCACCGGTGATCTCTTCTTGTCGCACGGGTGGAAGGTCTTCGTCCGTAGCCGCAAGCTGGACCGCGGGGACTTCCTCATGTTCCGTTACGAGGGCGAGGACGTCTTCACTTCAGCGTCAAGACGTCCGCGCCCTCATAACGGAACATGAGGAAGTCCCCGCGGTCCAGCTTGCGGCCACGAACGAAGACCTTCCACTCGTGCGACAAGAAGAGATCACCGGTGGTCGCCTTGTGGGTCTCCACCTTCTCCGTGTCACCTTCGGATTCCTCCTATCCGGAAACATCGTCGCCGTGATGCGGCGTCCTTGGCTAGCCCTTGTTCTGGTAGCCATCTTGACGCTGAAGTGCTACAACATGAATGGCGACTACCCGAAGAACGGAGAGCTACCAAGCAACTAGAAGGACGCCGAGTAGGTTGCTCGTCAATCATCGATGTACCTCCTACTCGATGAGACCCTTTACCGTAGACGTCCCAATGGTGTGAATCTATTGTGCATCCCCACAGAAGAAGGCAAGAAGCTGCTCCCGTCGCGCATGAGGCCGCAATCATCGTCACCTTTCATGCCAACGTCAAGAACCTGCGCATGCTGGAGAAGTTGAGTACCCGGTCCATCAAGACTATCACCGCCCTGTTCGAGCTCCCCGACAAGGTCACATGCATCAAAGAGGATGTCCTGCCTATTAATTGAGATGACGGAAGACGTTGTACGGTCAAGCTCCTTTTGGAAGGAACCATCCTTCCGAGTAGCCTGGGGCCCGTAAATGCGTACACCAAGTCGTGTTCACCACAGAGGGGAACGGGTCCGCTCCGCAACCAACCTCCATCGATACTATGGTTGCCACCGCGGACACCACCCCATCGCCATACTACAAGATACAGAAGACCAACAAGCACAACCTGTCCAAGTGTCTCTCCGCCATCAAGCTACAAGAAGACATGGCGGCCTTCTATTCCAAGAAGGACGCCGAAAGGAAGGCTCAGCGGGGCCGAGGTTCCCAACGCGGGGGCCGAGGCGGCTACCAGAACAAGGGCGAGCCAAGGACGTGATGAGGACATCTCTACTAATGTTACACCCACATCTTCACCAACTACACATACTGGACCAGTTACTAGAGCACGCGCACGTCAACTAAATTATCAGGTACTTTCGTTTCTTGGGAATCCTTCTAATGTTCAGGAACATATGATGCTGCCTAAATTAGATACTTTTGTTTGTCTTATGAATGAAGGACCTAGCATGGATAAGAAGGATGGTCATTGGAGCGGGATCAAGCATGGAGAAGGAGGTGTGCGCGCGGGAAAGGACAATGGAGCTTCCAGTGGTGATTTTCGCACTTTGAGGCCACCATAAGGCGTGCATGAAGACTTGGACGAGAGACACAAGACGCCACATTAATATTTTCGTCCAAGGGTTATTATAGGTGTTGCGTCACCTTATTATTGGGCCAGGCCCATGTAATTTCGAAATACACTTAATAGGCTATTTTTTTGAGTCCGTATGTGTGGGGAAACCGAGTTAGGGTTGTTTTCGGACCCCTCCTCCAAGGGGCCACGAAATTCCCTTCTGTTCCCCCATATATACAGCCCTTAGGGCGTCGTTTAGACTTGGGTTTTAATTAGATTTAAGTTAGCCATAGCCGCAACTTCGAGCTCTTCGTTTGTGTCATCCGACCAGGCCAAGACCTCATTGGAACCCCAAGTTTCGTAATCATTCATCTTATATTCGCAATATCCAGATTGCAATTCTTAGTTCTTGCTTGTTCTTCGATTGCTTGCAGGAATTAGACCTTCGTGGTCAGGTTGATCGTGCATCCGCGGGATCAATAACCTCTCGGAGTTGGTTTAGCGATCGCTAAGGCGCAACGTCCTCGCACGTTCGTAGTCGGATCGTGAAAGTCGCTTCCACCATAATCGATCTCCACCATCTCATCGAAACATCGGGACACCTTCGCCTCTATCAAGTGGTATCAGATTTCCAGGTTGCTCGGTGAGATTTACCAGTTTTCGTAGTCTAGATTGGTTCTGTTCTTCATACCTACAGTCCACGAAAAAGCCAACAAATAAATTAGGGTTAGATCATCACGTCCCAAAATAGTCCGAGCCTTTGTCCAGTTTTCTTTACAGTAGTTTGCTTTGTTGAATTTGCGGTTGCATCGTTGTGTCGAGTTGCTGATCTTAGCGTCTAGTTCCCTTAGAGTTTCGAGTTCTGATCACAGTTTGTCACACCGCCGCCGCACAGTAGTACACCGCCACGTTTCCTCCAATCCGAGTCCAGATACACCACCACGTTCCGCCAAGTCGAGTCCATATACAGCACCACGACCTACCAATCTGAGTTGAGTTCCATCACCTGTTCGGTTTGTGATCTCTCCGTAGCCAGATTAGTTTTGAGTTGATTAGAGTCGGATTTCACCAATCTTTTGTCTTACGTAGAAGGAGGTGATTTCCAAAAAAAAAAGTCTGGCACGCTTTCCAGAGCAGTTTTTAGGCCAAAAAATTCGGGGGTAAAAAAATTTCGTGCCCATACGTTCCTTAGTTCCAGAAACTCATTTTGAGACGTTCGCCACCATAGTGATTTTTTCGCACTTTTTCAGCCACCGCAGTCCCGCATCGCAAAAAAAAAGAAAAAAAAAGAAAGCAAAAAAAAAAGAGAAAAAAAATTCAGAGTGTGCTTCTCAGTTGATTACGAAAGTTATTGATCCCGCGGATGCACGATCAACCTGACCACGAAGGTCTAATTCCTGCAAGCAATCGAAGAACAAGAAAGAACTAAGAATTGCAATCTGGATATTGCGAATATAAGATGAATGATTACGAAAGTTGGGGTTCCAATGAGGTCTTGGCCTGGTCGGATGACACAAACGAAGAGCTCGAAGTTGCGGCTATGGCTAACTTAAATCTAATTAAAACCCAAGTCTAAACGACGCCCTAAGGGCTGTATATATGGGGGAACAGAGGGGAATTTCGTGGCCCCTTGGAGGAGGGGTCCGAAAACAACCCTAACTCGGTTTCCCCACACATACGGACTCAAAAAAATAGCCTATTAAGTGTATTTCGAAATTACATGGGCCTGGCCCAATAATAAGGTGACGCAGCACCTATAATAACCCTTGGACGAAAATATTAATGTGGCGTCTTGTGTCTCTCGTCCAAGTCTTCATGCACGCCTTATGGTTGCCTCAAAGTGCGAAAATCACCACTGGAAGCTCCATTGTCCTTTCCCGTGCGCACACCTCCTTTTCCATGCTTGATCCCGCTCCAATGACCATCCTTCTTATCCATGCTAGGTCCTTCATTCATAAGACAAACAAAAGTATCTAATTTAGGCAGCATCATATGTTCCTGAACTAAGTTTGGATTATATGAGTGGTTAGTCATGCCTTTTGGGTTAACTAATGCACCTAGCACTTTCATGAGATTAATGAACGAGGTTTTACGTGCTTTCATTGGACGATTTGTGGTAGTCTATTTTGATGATATACTGATTCATAGCAAATCTTTGGAGGAACATTTGGATCATTTACGTGCTGTTTTTATTGCTCTACGTAATGCATGTTTGTTTGGTAACCTTGGGAAGTGCACCTTTTGCACCGACCGAGTATCGTTTCTTGGCTATGTTGTTACTCCGCAGGGAATTGAAGTTGATAAAGCCAAGATCGAGGCGATTGAGAGTTGGCCGCAGCCCAAAACGGTCACACAAGTGAGGAGTTTTCTTGGCCTCGCTGGATTCTATAGGCGTTTTGTGAGAGATTTCAGCACCATTGCTGCACCTCTCAATGAGCTTACACGCAAGGATGTGCCTTTTACTTGGGGTACCGCACAGGAAGAAGCCTTCACGGTATTGAAAGATAAGTTAACACATGCTCCTTTGCTCCAACTTCCTGATTTTAATAAGACTTTTGAGCTTGAATGCGATGCTAGTGGGATTGGTTTGGGAGGTGTGTTATTACAAGATGCTAAACCTGTTGCATACTTTTCTGAAAAATTGAGTGGGCCTAGTCTGAACTATTCTACTTATGATAAGGAATTATATGCTCTTGTTCGGACATTAGAAACTTGGCAACATTATTTATGGCCCAAAGAATTTGTTATACATTCTGATCATGAATCTTTGAAACACATAAGAAGCCAAGCAAAACTTAATCGTAGACATGCTAAGTGGGTTGAATTTATTGAGACTTTCCCTTATGTCATTAATCACAAGAAGGGGAAAGATAATATTATTGTTGATGCTTTGTCTCGTCGTTATACTATGCTTTCACAACTTGACTTCAAGATATTCGGTTTAGAGACACTCAAAGATCAATATGTACATGATGCGGAATTTAAAGATGTATTACAGAATTGTAGAGAGGGTAGAACATGGAACAAGTTTGTGCTTAATGATGGTTTTGTGTTCCGTTCTAACAAGCTATGCATTCCAGCTAGCTATATTCGTCTTTTCTTGTTGCAGGAGGCGCATGGAGGAGGATTAATGGGACACTTTGGCGTGAGGAAGACGGAGGACGTACTTGCTACACATTTCTTTTGGCCAAAGATGAGACGGGATGTTGAGCGTTTTGTTGCTCGCTGCACTACATGTCAAAAAGCTAAGTCACGACTCAATCCTCGTGGTTTATACATGCCTTTACCTGTACCTAGTGTTCCGTGGGAGGACATATCCATGGACTTTGTTTTAGGCTTGCCTCGAACAAAGAAGGGGAGGGATAGCATATTTGTTGTCGTGGATAGATTTTCTAAGATGGCACATTTTATACCATGTCATAAAAGCGATGATGCTGCTAATGTTGCTGATTTATTCTTTCGTGAGATTATTCGCTTACATGGTGTGCCCAATACTATTGTCTCGGATCGTGATACTAAGTTTCTTACCCATTTTTGGAGATGCTTATGGGCTAAGTTGGGGACTAAACTACTTTTTAGTACTACTTGTCATCCCCAAACTGATGGACAAACTGAAGTAGGCAATAGGACTTTGTCTACTATGCTTAGGGCTGTTTTAAAGAGTAACTTGAAAATGTGGGAAGAATGTTTACCTCATATTGAATTTGCTTATAATCGTTCATTTCATTCTACCACTAAAATGTGCCCTTTTGAGATTGTTTATGGTTTTCTACCTCGTGCACCTATTGATTTGCTGCCTCTTTCATCTTCGGAGAAGGTTAATTTTGATGCTAAGTAACGTGCTGAATTGATATTAAAAATGCATGAGTTAACTAAAGAAAACATTGAGAAAATGAATGCTAGATACAAGCTTGCTGGTGATAAGGGTAGAAAGCATGTTGTGTTTGAACCAGGAGATCTTGTTTGGTTACATCTACGTAAAGATAGGTTTCCTGATTTGCGCAAGTCTAAGTTAATGCCACGAGCTGATGGTCCCTTTAAGGTTTTACAGAAAATTAATGATAATGCATATAAACTTGAGCTACCTTCAGATTTTGGGGTTAGTCCCACATTTAACATTGCAGATTTGAAACCTTATTTGGGAGAAGATGATGAGCTTCCGTCGAGGACGACTTCAATTCAAGAAGGGGAGGATGATGAGGACATCTCTACTAATGTTACACCCACATCTTCACCAACTACACATACTGGACCAGTTACTAGAGCACGCGCACGTCAACTAAATTATCAGGTACTTTCGTTTCTTGCGAATCCTTCTAATGTTCAGGAACATATGATGCTGCCTAAATTAGATACTTTTGTTTGTCTTATGAATGAAGGACCTAGCATGGATAAGAAGGATGGTCATTGGAGCGGGATCAAGCATGGAGAAGGAGGTGTGCGCGCGGGAAAGGACAATGGAGCTTCCAGTGGTGATTTTCGCACTTTGAGGCCACCATAAGGCGTGCATGAAGACTTGGACGAGAGACACAAGACGCCACATTAATATTTTCGTCCAAGGGTTATTATAGGTGCTGCGTCACCTTATTATTGGGCCAGGCCCATGTAATTTCGAAATACACTTAATAGGCTATTTTTTTGAGTCCGTATGTGTGGGGAAACCGAGTTAGGGTTGTTTTCGGACCCCTCCTCCAAGGGGCCACGAAATTCCCCTCTGTTCCCCCATATATACAGCCCTTAGGGCGTCGTTTAGACTTGGGTTTTAATTAGATTTAAATTATCCATAGCCGCAACTTCGAGCTCTTCGTTTGTGTCAGCCGACCAGGCCAAGACCGCATTGGAACCCCAACTTTCGTAATCATTCATCTTATATTCGCAATATCCAGATACCAATTCTTAGTTCTTGCTTGTTCTTCGATTGCTTGCCGGAATTAGACCTTCGTGGTCAGGTTGATCGTGCATCCGCGGGATCAATAACCTCTCGGAGTTGGTTTAGCGATCGCTAAGGCGCAACGTCTTCACATGTTCGTAGTCGGATCGTGAAAGTCGTCTCTACCATAATCGATCTCCACCATCTCATCGAAACATCGGAACACCTTCGCCTCTATCAGGACGCCGCATCACGACGATGACGTTTCCAGAGATGTCGAATCCGGAGGCGACGCGGTGAAGGTGGAGACCCACCAGGCGACCACCGATGATCTCTTCTTGTCGCACAGGTGGAAGGTCTTCATCTGTGGCTGCAAACTAGACCGCGAGGACTTCCTCCTGTTTCGTTACGAGGACGTCTTGACGCTGAAGTGCGTTACCATGAATGGAGACTACCTGAAGAATGGAGAGCTACCAAGAAACTAGAAGGACGCTGAGCAGGTTGCTCGTCAATCATCGATGTAGCTCCTACTCGATGAGACCCTTTACCGAAGGCGTCCCAACGGTGTGAAGCTACTGTGCATCCCCATAGACGAAGGCAAGAAGCTGCTCCCGGCTGGACCAGGAAGGAACATGCGGCGCCCAGATTTGTTCACGGTCTCTGGTCATTGAAGCTTTCTGGCAAGGGTTCTATTGGCCTAATTGCCTTGAACCACGGCATGGAGCTTGTAAACACCTGTGACGCCTGCCAATTCTACGCCAAGGTTGTGGATCAACCAGCACAAGCTCTCCAAACCATCCCTCTGTAATGGCCCTTTGAAGTCTGGGGATTGGACATCTTGGGCCCATTCCCCCGTGCTATCGGAGCTTATGAGTTCCTCAATGTCGCCATGGACATAATCTCCAAGTGGCCAAAAGTGGAGCCAGTCTGCAAGACCAGGGCGCAATCTGCCATCAAGTTTATCATAAGCCTGGTTTGTCGTTTCAGAGTTCTTAACCGGATCATCACGGACAACGGCACCCAATTCACAAGTCAGGCCTTCCTCGAGTACTGCGAGTAAATGGGGACCGCAGTGTGTTTCGCTTCAGTGGCTCATCCGAGGAGCGATGGCCAGGCAGAGAGTGCCAAATTGGAAGTCCTCCGAGGTCTCCGGACACGTACCTTCAAGCGGCTCGAACAGTGTGGAAAGTGATGGGTGAATGAACTCCTAGCTGTTCTATGGTCAATGAGGTCCACACCCAACCGAGCCACAAATGAGACGCGCTTCGCTCTCGTTTACGAAGCGGAGGCGGTGCTCCCTGCAGAACTCAGAGACGGATCTCCTCGAGTTCGCGCCTTCGACGAAGACGAACAACAGCAACTCTGATGAGGACATCCCTACTAATGTTACACCCATACCATCACCAACTACACATACTGGACCAGTTACTAGAGCACGTGCACGTCAACTAAATTATCAGGTACTTTCGTTTCTTGCGAATCCTTCTATTGTTCATGAACATATGATGCTGCCTAAATTAGATACTTTTGTTTTGCTTATGAATGAAGGACCTAGCATGGACAAGAAGGATGGTCATTGGAGCGGGATCAAGAATGGAGAAGAAGGTGCGCGCGGGGGAAAGTACAGTGGAGCTTCCAGTGGGGATTTTCGCACGTTGAAGCCACCATAAGGCATGCATGAAGGCTTGGATGGAATACACGAGATGCCACTTCATTATTTTCGTCCAAGAGCAATTATAGGTGCTGCGTCACCTTAATATTGGGCTGGGCCCATGTAATTTCGAAATACCACATTATAGGCTGTTTTTAGAGTCCGTATGTGTGGGGAAACCGAGTTAGGGTTGTTTTCGGAGCCCACCTCCAAGGGGTCACGAAAATCCCCTCTGTTCCCCCATATATACAGCCCTTAGGGCGTCGTTTAGACTTGGGTTTTAATTAGATTAAAGTTAGCCATAGCCGCAACTTCGAGCTCTTCGTTTGTGTCATCCGACCAGGCCAAGACCTCATTGGAACCCCAACTTTCGTAATCATTCATCTTATATTCGCAATATCCAGATTGCAATTCTTAGTTCTTGCTTGTTCTTCGATTGCTTGCAGGAATTAGACCTTCGTGGTCAGGTTGATCGTGCATCCGCGGGATCAATAACCTCTCGGAGTTGGTTTAGCGATCGCTAAGGCGCAACGTCTTCGCACGTTCGTAGTCGGATCGTGAAAGTCGTCTCCACCATACTCGATCTACACCATCTCATCGAAACATCGGGACACCTTCGCCTCTATCAAGTGGTATCAGATTTCCAGGTTGATCGGTGAGATTTACCAGTTTTTCGTAGTCTAGATTGTTTCTGTTCTTCATACCTACAGTCCACGAAAAAGCCAAAAATAATTAGGGTTAGATCATCACGTCCCAAGACAGTCCTAGCCTTTGTCCAGTTTTCTTTTCAGTACTTGCTTTGTTGAATTTACAGTTGCATCGTTGTGTCAAGTTGCTGATCTTAGCGTCTAGTTCCCTTAGAGTTTCGAGTTCTGATCACAGTTTGCCACGTCGCCGCCGCACCAGTAGTCATCCTACCACGTTCCGCCAATCCGAGTCCAGATACACCACCACGTTCCGCCAAGCAGAGTCCATATACACCACCACGTCTCATGAGTCCGAGTTGAGTTCCACCATCAGTACGGTTCCTGATATCTCCGTAGCCAGAATAGTTTTGAGTTGATTAGAGTCGGATTTCACCAATCTTTTGTCGTACGTAGAAGAGGGTGATTTCCAAAAAAAAAAACTCGTTTTTCAGAGCAGTACAGTCTGGCACGCTTTTCAGAGCAGTTTTTAGGCCAAAATTTTCAGGGGTAAAAAAATTTCGTGCCCATACGTTCCTTAGGTCCAGAAACTCGTTTTGAGACGTTCGCCACCATAGTGATTTTTTCGCACTTTTTCAGCCACCGCAGTCCCGCATCGCAAAAAAAAAAAGAGAAAAAAAAAAGAGAGAGAAAAAAAAAATTCAGAGTGTGCTTCACTGTTGTTACGTGCCGCGCCGTGCTTTCGTTGGTGTTTTAGGCTCGCGTCTCTAGTACGGTCTAGCCTAGGATCAGCACAGTACCGACGTTGAGTGTTTATTCAGCTTTGCATCTCTGTTTTGATTACTGTTGATCTTTTTGCTACCATATTTGTCAAGCCTACCTACAGCTCCACATATATCCTACATCGTGCGTTTTGACACCTCCTGGCCATCGCTCTACCATATCTCTGAGAGTTTTGACCCGTTGGTTGTACATCACCACCTGCTGCTAGGTAAGAATCGGTAAGAACGTAAGAAAAGCTTGACGGATTTGTGCTTTCCACCACCCCACATCCATCCCATTAGTAGAAGTAGGATCATATTCCTGTGTGTTTTCTATTTCTGCTAACCATGCCAGGATCACATGATGAAGTGGCGCGGGATGCACCCGATTGGGAGAACATGACAAACAAGGAGCTACATGATAAATTTGCACGTATGATGTCTCAACAGGTGCAGGACATCGAGACCAGATTTACAGAGGCGATTGATGGCGTGGAGAAGATGATCGACACCAAGCTCGACGCCAAGTTTACTGAGTTGATCGCACGCCTACCTTCAGCACAGCCACAGCCACCGCCACTACCACGTGCACGACGTATTCTGTTTCCGCGAGGACAAGCTGCTGGTATTGGTGCTCCTCCTGCTGCTGCAGTTGCTGCTACTGCTGCTGCTGCTGCTTCTGACGTCGTCCAAGACGACAACTATGAGGGTGATTACGAGGAGGAGGTGGAACAGGAAGCGGCCTATGAGCAGCCAGCTGGACGTCCACGTTCCAACATTCGCCACGGTCGACACCAACCACCCCCTCAGGTACGCGATGATGAACATGTGCCTAAACTTAAATTGAATCTTAAGCCGTTTGAGGGTAGATATATTCCTGATGCTTATCTTACTTGGGAGTTAGAAACTGAACAACGTTTTACATGTTTACAATATCCTGAGAATAGACGTGTTACTGCTGCTGTTTGTGAATTCACGGGCTTTGCATCTATTTGGTGGTCTGAACATTGTAGATTGCATGTTAATAATATTCCAGCTACTTGGGCTGCTTTAAAAGATGCTATGCGTACTCGCTGGGTTCCTCCTTATTATCAACGTGAATTGTTACAAAAATTACAGCGTTTGAGACAAGGAAAAAATTCTGTAGAGGAATATTATCAAGAATTATAAACTGGATTGATTAGATGTGGCCTAGTAGAGGATAATGAAGCTATGCTTGCACGTTTTATGGGTGCTTAAACAGGGAGATACAAACTATTCTAGAATACAAGGACTTTGCTACTATCACTCGTTTGTTTCATCTTGCTTGTAAAGCTGAACGTGAAGTGCAGGATCGACAGGCCGCTACGAGACCTAACTTTTCTGCAGGACGAAATACATCATGGACATCGCGTGGAGCTTCTACATCCACACGTCCTGCTGCGCCACCATCTACTTCAGCCGCTCATTCTTACAGGGAGCCACCAAAACAGCCAGCGCCACCATTCAAGGGTGCACAGAGTGGTCCAGCGGCGAGTTCTTCTTCATCCATGGCGTCCACAGGGCAAGCACGAGATCGTGATATTAAATGTCGCAGGTGCCAAGGTGGAGGTCACTTCGCAAATGACTGTCCCTCCAAGCGTGTGATGACTATTACGGCGGATGGTGGGTATGAGTCAGCGAGTGACTATGATGAGGAGACTCTAGTTCTCATTGCTCATGAGGAACAGGGTGCCCATGATGATGCTCATGATATAGAGTATATGACTCCTGATGATGCAGATAAATATGCTAGTTTGGTTGCTCAACGTGTGTTAAGTGTGCAGGTATCGAAGGCCGAGCAAAACCAGAGGCATAATTTGTACCACACAAAGGGAGTGGTGAAAGAACGTTCGGTTCGCATCATCATTGACGGAGGGAGTTGCAACAACTTGGCTAGCATGGAGTTGGTGGAGAAGCTATCTCTCACCACAAGACCACACCCCCATCCGTACTATATTCAGTGGTTTAACAATAGTGGTAAGATTAAGGTAACGCGTTCTGTTCGTGTGCACTTTAGCATTGCTGCATATGCTGATTATGTTGATTGTGATGTGGTACCCATGCAAGCATGCTCTCTTTTACTTGGTAGACTATGGCAATTTGATAGGAATGTTGTACACCATGGTAGGACAAATCAGTTTACTCTGGTTCATCAGGATAAAAATATTGCTTTACTTCCTATGTCTCCTGAACAAATTGTGAAAGATGATCTTGCTAGAGCTAGTAAAGCTAAACAGGAGAAAAATAAGAGTGAAAATGAGATAGCAGCTAAAGAATTTGAGCAACAACATAAGACTAATAGCAAATCTTCTTCTGCTGTTTCTAATGAAATTAAATTGACTAGTCCAACTTTGCTTGCTACTAAGGTTGATATTTCAGATTTGGATGTTAGTCAATATGTGTGCTATGCTTTTGTGTGCAAAGAAGCTTTGTTTTCATTTGAGGAATTGCCTCCTTCTTTGCCTCCTGTTGTCACTGACCTTTTGCAGGAATTTATTGACGTCTTTCCACAAGACGTACCACCGGGATTACCACCTATTCGAGGGATTGAGCATCAGATTGACTTAATTCCCGGTGCTTCGCTGCCCAACCGTGCGCCATACCGTACCAATCCGGAGGAGACGAAGGAGATTCAGCGTCAAGTACAAGAGCTACTCGACAAAGGTTACATACGTGAATCACTTAGTCCTTGTGCTGTTCCTGTTATATTAGTGCCTAAAAAGGATGGAACTTGGCGTATGTGTGTTGATTGTAGAGCCATTAATAATATTACTATTCGTTATCGTCATCCTATTCCTAGGGTAGATGATATGCTTGATGAATTAAGTGGCTCTACCATGTTTTTCAAAGTTGATTTGCGTAGTGGATACCATCAAATTCGCATGAAATTAGGGGATGAATGGAAAACGGCATTTAAAACTAAGTTTGGATTATATGAGTGGTTAGTCATGCCTTTTGGGTTAACTAATGCACCTAGCACTTTTATGAGATTAATGAACGAGGTTTTACGTGCTTTAATTGGACGATTTGTGGTAGTCTATTTTGATGATATACTGATTTATAGCAAATCTTTGGAGGAACATTTGGATCATTTACGTGCTGTTTTTATTGCTCTACGTAATGCACGTTTATTTGGTAACCTTGGGAAGTGCACCTTTTGCACCGATCGAGTATCGTTTCTTGGCTATGTTGTTACTCCGCAGGGAATTGAAGTTGATCATGCCAAGATCGAGGCAATTGAGAGTTGGCCGCAGCCCAAAACGGTCACACAAGTGAGGAGTTTTCTTGGCCTCGCTGGATTCTATAGGCGTTTTGTGAGAGATTTCAGCACCATTGCTGCACCTCTCAATGAGCTTACACGCAAGGATGTGCCTTTTACTTGGGTACCGCACAGGAAGAAGCTTTCACGGTATTGAAAGATAAGTTAACACATGCTCCTTTGCTCCAACTTCCTGATTTTAATAAGACTTTTGAGCTTGAATGCGATGCTAGTGGGATTGGTTTGGGAGGTGTGTTATTACAAGATGCTAAACCTGTTGCATACTTTTCTGAAAAATTGAGTGGGCCTAGTCTGAACTATTCTACTTCTGATAAGGAATTATATGCTCTTGTTCGGACATTAGAAACTTGGCAACATTATTTATGGCCCAAAGAATTTGTTATACATTCTGATCATGAATCTTTGAAACACATAAGAAGTCAAGCAAAACTTAATCGTAGACATGCTAAGTGGGTTGAATTTATTGAGACTTTCCCTTATGTCATTAAACACAAGAAGGGGAAAGATAATATTATTGCTGATGCTTTGTCTCGTCGTTATACTATGCTTTCACAACTTGACTTCAAGATTTTCGGTTTAGAGACAATCAAAGAACAATATGTAAATGATGCGGAATTTAAAAATGTATGGCAGAATTGTAGAGAGGGTAGAACATGGAACAAGTTTGTGCTTAATGATGGATTTGTGTTCCGTTCTAACAAGCTATGCATTCCAGCTAGCTCTATTCGTCTTTTGTTGTTGCAGGAGGCGCATGGAGGAGGATTAATGGGACATTTTGGCGTGAAAAAGACGGAGGACGTACTTGCTACACATTTCTTTTGGCCAAAGATGAGACGGGATGTTGAGCGTTTTGTTGCTCGCTGCACTACATGTCAAAAAGCTAAGTCACGACTCAATCCTCATGGTTTATACATGCCTTTACCTGTACCTAGTGTTCCGTGGGAGGACATATCCATGGACTTTGTTTTAGGCTTGCCTCGAACAAAGAAGGGGAGGGATAGCATATTTGTTGTCGTGGATAGATTTTCTAAGATGGCACATTTTATACCTTGTCATAAAAGCGATGATGCTGCTAATGTTGCTGATTTATTCTTTGGAGAGATTATTCGTTTACATGGTGTGCCCAATACTATTGTCTCGGATCGTGATACAAAGTTTCTTAGCCATTTTTGGAGATGCTTATGGGCTAAGTTGGGGACTAAACTACTTTTTAGTACTACATGTCATCCCCAAACTGATGGACAAACTGAAGTGGTCAATAGGACATTGTCTACTATGCTTAGGGCTGTTTTAAAAAGTAACTTGAAACTGTGGGAAGAATGTTTACCTCATATTGAATTTGCTTATAATCGTTCAGTGCATTCTACCACTAAAATGTGCCCTTTTGAGATTGTTTATGGTTTTCTACCTCGTGCACCTATTGATTTGCTGCCTCTTCCATCTTCGGAGAAGGTTAATTTTGATGCTAAGCAACGTGCTGATTTGATATTAAAAATGCATGAGTTAACTAAAGAAAACATTGAGCGCATGAATGCTAGATACAAGCTTGCTGGTGATAGGGGTCGAAAGCATGTTGTGTTTGAACCAGGAGATCTTGTTTGGTTACATCTACGTAAAGATAGGTTTCCTGATTTGCGCAAGTCTAAGCTAATGCCACGAGCTGATGGTCCCTTTAAGGTTTTACAGAAAATTAATGATAATGCATATAAAATTGAGCTACCTGCAGATTTTGGGGTTAGTCCCACATTTAACATTGCAGATTTGAAACCTTATTTGGGAGAAGATGATGAGCTTCCGTCGAGGACGACTTCAATTCAAGAAGGGGAGGATGATGAGGACATCCCTACTAATGTTACACCCATACCATCACCAACTACACATACTGGACCAGTTACTAGAGCACGTGCACGTCAACTAAATTATCAGGTACTTTCGTTTCTTGCGAATCCTTCTATTGTTCATGAACATATGATGCTGCCTAAATTAGATACTTTTGTTTTGCTTATGAATGAAGGACCTAGCATGGACAAGAAGGATGGTCATTGGAGCGGGATCAAGAATGGAGAAGAAGGTGCGCGCGGGGGAAAGTACAGTGGAGCTTCCAGTGGGGATTTTCGCACGTTGAAGCCACCATAAGGCATGCATGAAGGCTTGGACGGAATACACGAGATGCCACTTCATTATTTTCGTCCAAGAGCAATTATAGGTGCTGCGTCACCTTAATATTGGGCTGGGCCCATGTAATTTCGAAATACCACATTATAGGCTGTTTTTAGAGTCCGTATGTGTGGGGAAACCGAGTTAGGGTTGTTTTCGGAGCCCACCTCCAAGGGGTCACGAAAATCCCCTCTGTTCCCCCATATATACAGCCCTTAGGGCGTCGTTTAGACTTGGGTTTTAATTAGATTAAAGTTAGCCATAGCCGCAACTTCGAGCTCTTCGTTTGTGTCATCCGACCAGGCCAAGACCTCATTGGAACCCCAACTTTCGTAATCATTCATCTTATATTCGCAATATCCAGATTGCAATTCTTAGTTCTTGCTTGTTCTTCGATTGCTTGCAGGAATTAGACCTTCGTGGTCAGGTTGATCGTGCATCCGCGGGATCAATAACCTCTCGGAGTTGGTTTAGCGATCGCTAAGGCGCAACGTCTTCGCACGTTCGTAGTCGGATCGTGAAAGTCGTCTCCACCATAATCGATCTACACCATCTCATCGAAACATCGGGACACCTTCGCCTCTATCAAACTCCGACAAGGAAATGTCTTCGTTCCCGAGGAAGTACGTACTCGGGCTGCTACACGCGTTGGATGGTACCAGCAAGGACTAGGCCGCTATCACAGCCACCACATCCGCTCTCGAGAACTTGAGGAAGGCGACCTTGTCTTCCGTCGGCTACAGTCTAGGAGGGGTCTAAACAAGATGTCTCTCAAGTGGGAAGGCCCTTATCGGGGAGGGTGTTCCGGTTATGAAGGGAACTCCCCCCGACATGGGCGTCAACAAGACCATCCCCAAGATGAGCGCTGTCGCGGCCCCGCCGTCCGCCAGACCACTCCTCGATGGGTCGGATCTCCTGATGCAGCTTCTGTGCCATCATCCGGGCACCGTGGATCCCCGGATCAGCCTACTCGCCTGGAGGATCGCCGCCACGAAGCCGCACGAACCACCATCGTTAGGCAGAAGGAAACTCGCCGGTGTTACGACGCCCGGGTTCCTCGCATTGATGTTGTCCGGGAGGGAATCCTTTCTGGTGAAAGCGACTACATCACCGTGTGCGTAGCCTTCACCCGAGATCTCCCCACCGTCCAGTGGCCCAAGAAGTTCCAGATAGATGGCCCACTTCTGTATGACGAAAACACAGACCCCGGCGAGTTCATCCGTATGTACAAAACTGTTGTGGAGATCGTCGGGGGAGACGACAAAGCAAAGGCCAACTACTTCCCATGAAGCTCAAGGACAATTTTCGCCGGTGGATGATGCATATCCTGGGCAACTCCATCAGCTCGTGGGCAGAACTCTGCGAAAAGTTTATCGACGCATTTACCGGAGGGGTCCAACCTCCGAAAACCGTCAGTAACTTACGACTAGTAGTTCAGAAGGACGGCAAATGATGAGGACATCTCTACGAATGTTACACCCACATCTTCACCAACTACACATATTGGACCAGTTACTAGAGCATGTGCACGTCAACTAAATTATCAGGTACTTTCGTTTCTTGCGAATCCTTCTAATGTTCATGAACATATGATGCTGCCTAAATTAGATACTTTTGTTTTGCTTATGAATGAAGGACCTAGCATGGACAAGAAGGACGGTCATTGGAGCGGGATCAAGCATGGAGAAGAAGGTGTGCGCGCGGGAGAGAACAATGGAGCTTCCAGTGGGGATTTTCGCACTTTGAAGCCACCATAAGGCATGCATGAAGGCTTGGACGAAATACACGAGATGCCACTTCATTATTTTCGTCCAAGAGCAAGTATAGGTGCTGCGTCACCTTAATATTGGGCTGGGCCCATGTAATTTCGAAATACCACATTATAGGCTGTTTTTAGAGTCCGTATGTGTGGGGAAACCGAGTTAGGGTTGTTTTCGGACCCCACCTCCAAGGGGCCACGAAATTCCCCTCTGTTCCCCCATATATACAGCCCTTAGGGCGTCGTTTAGACTTGGGTTTTAATTAGATTTAAGTTAGCCATAGCCGCAACTTCGAGCTCTTCGTTTGTGTCATCCGACCAGGCCAAGACCGCATTGGAACCCCAACTTCTGTTAATCTTTCATCTTATATTCGCAATATCCAGATTGCAATTCTTAGTTCTTGCTTGTTCTTCGATTGCTTGCAGGAATTGACCTTCGTGGTCAGGTTGATCGTGCATCCGCGGGATCAATAACCTCTCGGAGTTGGTTTAGCGATTGCTAAGGCGCAACGTCTTCGCACGTTCGTAGTCGGGTCGTGAAAGTCTACTCCACCAAAATCGATCTCCATCATCTCATCGAAACATCGGGACACCTTCGCCTCTATCAAGTGGTATCAGATTTCCAGGTTGCTCGGTGAGATTTACCAGTTTTCATAGTCTAGATTGCTTCTGTTCTTCATACCTACAGTCCACGAAAAAGCCAACAAAAAAAAAATAGGGTTAGATCATCACGTCCCAAGACAGTCCTAGCCTTTGTCCAGTTTTCTTTTCAGTACTTGCTTTGTTGAATTTACGGTTGCATCGTTGTGTCAAGTTGCTGATCTTAGCGTCTAGTTCCCTTAGAGTTTCGAGTTCTGATCACAGTTTGCCACGTCGCCGCCGCACAAGTAGTCATCCTACCACGTTCCGCTAATCCGAGTCCAGATACACCACCACGTTCCGCCAAGCAGAGTCCATATACACCACCACGTCTCACGAGTCCGAATTGAGTTCCACCATCAGTACGGTTCCTGATCTCTTTGTAGCAAGATTAGTTTTCAGTTGTTAGAATCGGATTTCATCAAACTTTTTCCGTACAGAGAAGGGGGGTGATTAGCAAAAAAAAAAAAAAAGAGTCTGGCACGCTTTCCAGAGCAGTTTTTAGGCCAAAATTTTCAGGGGTAAAAAAATTTCGTGCCCATACGTTCCTTAGGTCCAGAAACTCGTTTTGAGACGTTCGCCACCATAGTGATTTTTTCACACTTTTTCAGCCACCGCAGTCCCGCATCGCAAAAAAAAAAGAGCAAAAAAAAAAAAAGAGAGAGAAAAAAAAATTCAGAGTGTGCTTCTCAGTTGTTTACGTGCCGCGCCGTGCTTTCGTTGGTGTTTTAGGCTCGCGTCTCTAGTACGGTCTAGCCTAGGATCAGCACAGTACCGACGTTGAGTTTTTATTCAGCTTTGCATCTCTGTTTTGATTACTGTCGAGCTTTTGCTACCATACTTGTCAGCCTTCCTACAGCTCCACATATATTCTACATCGTGCGTTTGACACCTCCTGGCCATCGCTCCACCATATCTCTGAGAGTTTTGACCCGTTGGTTGTACATCACCACCTGCTGCTAGGTAAGAATCGGTAAGAACGAAAGAAAAGCTTGACGGATTTGTGCTTTCCACCATCCCACATCCCATTAGTACAAGTAGGATCATATTCCTGTGTGTTTTCTATTTCTGCTAACCATGCCAGGATCACATGATGAAGTGGCGCGGGATGCACCCGATTGGGAGAACATTACAAACAAGGAGCTACATGATAAATTTGCACAAATGATGTCTCAACAGGTGAATGACATCGAGACCAGATTTACAGAGGCAATTGATGGCGTGGAAAAGATGATCGACACCAAGCTCGACGCCAAGTTTACTGAGTTGATCGCACGCCTACCTACACAGCCTGCTGCCGCTCCAGCACAGCCACAGCCACCGCCACTACCACGTGCACGACGGATTCTGTTTCCGAGAGGACAAGATGCTGGTATTGGTGCTCCTCCTGCTGCTGCAGTACCTGCTGCTGCTGCTTCTGACGTCGGCCAGGACGACAACTACGAGGGTGATTACGAGGAGGAGGTGGAACAGGAAGCGGCCTATGAACAGCCAGCTGGACGTCCACGTCCCAACATTCGCCACGGTCGACACCAACCACCCCCTCAGGTACGCGATGATGAACATGTGCCTAAACTTAAATTGAATCTTAAGCCGTTTGAGGGTAGATATATTCCTGATGCTTATCTTACTTGGGAGTTAGAAACTGAACAACGCTTTACATGTTTACAATATCCTGAGAATAGACGTGTTACTGCTGCTGTTTGTGAATTCACGGGTTTTGCATCTATTTGGTGGTCTGAACATTGTAGATTGCATGCTAATAATATTCCAGCTACTTGGGCTGCTTTAAAAGATGCTATGCGTACTCGCTGGGTTCCTCCTTATTATCAACGTGAATTGCTACAAAAATTACAGCGTTTGAGACAAGGAAAAAATTCTGTAGAGGAATATTATCAAGAATTACAAACTGGATTGATTAGATGTGGCCTAGTAGAGGATAATGAAGCTATGTTTGCACGTTTTATAGGTGGCTTAAACAGGGAGATACAAACTATTCTAGAATACAAGGACTATGCTACTATTACTCGTTTGTTTCATCTTGCTTGTAAAGCTGAACGTGAAGTGCAGGATCGACAGGCCGCTACGAGACCTAACTTTTCTGCAGGACGAAATACATCATGGACATCGCGTGGACCTTCTACATCCACACGTCCTGCTGCACCACCATCTACTTCAGCCGCTCATTCTTACAGGGAGCCACCAAAACAGCCAGCACCACCATTCAAGGGTGCACAGAGTGGTCCAGCGGCGAGTTCTTCTTCATCCATGGCTTCCACAGGGCAAACACGAGATCGTGATATTAAATGTCGCAGGTGCCAAGGTGGAGGTCACTTCGCAAAAGACTGTCCCTCCAAGCGTGTGATGATTATTACGGCGGATGGTGGGTATGAGTCAGCGAGTGACTATGATGAGGAGACTTTAGTTCTCATTGCTCATGAGGAACAGGGTGCCCATGATGATGCTCATGATATAGAGTATATGGCTCCTGATGATGCAGATAAATATGCTAGTTTGGTTGCTCAACGTGTGTTAAGTGTGCAGGTAACGAAGGCTGAGCAAAACCAGAGGCATAATTTGTTCCACACAAAGGGAGTGGTGAAAGAACGTTCGGTTCGCATCATCATTGACGGAGGGAGTTGCAACAACTTGGCTAGCATGGAGTTGGTGGAGAAGCTATCTCTCACCACAAGACCACACCCCCATCCTTACTATATTCAGTGGTTTAACAATAGTGGTAAGATTAAGGTAACCCGTTCTGTTCGTGTGCACTTTAGCATTGCTGCATATGCTGATTATGTTGATTGTGATGTGGTACCCATGCAAGCATGCTCTCTTTTACTTGGTAGACCATGGCAATTTGATAGGAATGTTGTACACAATGGTAGGACAAATCAGTTTACTCTGGTTCATCAGGATAAAAATATTGCTTTACTTCCTATGTCTCCTGAACAAATTGTGAAAGATGATCTTGCTAGAGCTAGTAAAGCTAAACAGGAGAAAAATAAGAGTGAAAATGAGATAGCAGCCAAAGAATTTGAGCAACAACATAAGACTAATAGCAAATCTTCTTCTGCTGTTTCTAATGAAATTAAATTGACTAGTCCAACTTTGCTTGCTACTAAAGTTGATATTTCAGATTTGGATGTTAGTCAATATGTGTGCTATGCTTTTGTGTGCAAAGAAGCTTTGTTTTCATTTGAGGAATTGCCTCCTTCTTTGCCTCCTGTTGTCACTGACCTTTTGCAGTAGTTTATTGACGTCTTTCCACAAGACGTACCACCGGGATTACCACCTATTCGAGGGATTGAGCATCAGATTGACTTAATTCCCGGTGCTTCGCTGCCCAACCGTGCGCCATACCGTACCAATCCGGAGGAGACGAAGGAGATTCAGCGTCAAGTACAAGAGCTACTCGACAAAGGTTACATACGTGAATCCCTTAGTCCTTGTGATGTTCCTGTTATATTAGTGCCAAAAAAGGATGGAACATGTCGTATGTGTGTTGATTGTCGAGCCATTAATAATATTACTATTCGTTATCGTCATCCTATTCCTCGGTTAGATGATATGCTTGATGAATTAAGTGGCTCTACCATGTTTTCCAAAGTTGATTTGCGTAGTGGATACCATCAAATTCGCATGAAATTAGGAGATGAATGGAAAACGGCTTTTAAAACTAAGTTTGGATTATATGAGTGGTTAGTCATGCCTTTTGGGTTAACTAATGCACCTAGCACTTTCATGAGATTAATGAACGAGGTTTTACGTGCTTTCATTGGACGATTTCTGGTAGTCTATTTTGATGATATACTGATTTATAGCAAATCTTTGGAGGAACATTTGAATCATTTACGTGCTGTCTTTATTGCTCTACGTAATGCACGTTTGTTTGGTAACCTTGGGAAGTGCACCTTTTGCACCGACCGAGTATCGTTTCTTGGCTATGTTGTTACTCCGCAGGGAATTGAAGTTGATAAAGCCAAGATCGAGGCGATTGAGAGTTGGCCGCAGCCCAAAACGGTCACACAAGTGAGGAGTTTTCTTGGCCTCACTGGATTCTATAGGCGTTTTGTGAGAGATTTCAGCACCATTGCTGCACCTCTCAATGAGCTTACACGCAAGGATGTGCCTTTTACTTGGGGTACCGCACAGGAAGAAGCCTTCACGATATTGAAAGATAAGTTAACACATGCTCCTTTGCTCCAACTTCCTGATTTTAATAAGACTTTTGAGCTTGAATGCGATGCTAGTGGTATTGGTTTGGGAGGTGTGTTATTACAAGATGCTAAACCTGTTGCATACTTTTCTGAAAAATTGAGTGGGCCTAGTTTGAACTATTCTACTTATGATAAGGAATTATATGCTCTTGTTCGGACATTAGAAACTTGGCAACACTATTTATGGCCCAAAGAATTTGTTATACATTCTGATCATGAATCTTTGAAACACATAAGAAGTCAAGCAAAACTTAATCGTAGACATGCTAAGTGGGTTGAATTTATTGAGACTTTCCCTTATGTCATTAAACACAAGAAGGGGAAAGATAATATTATTGCTGATGCTTTGTCTCGTCGTTATACTATGCTTTCACAACTTGACTTCAAGATATTCGGTTTAGAGACAATCAAAGATCAATATGTACATGATGCGAATTTAAAGATGTTTTGCAGAATTGTAGAGAGGGTAGAACATGGAACAAGTTTGTGCTTAATGATGGGTTTGTGTTCCGTTCTAACAAGCTATGCATTCCAGCTAGCTCTATTCGTCTTTTGTTGTTGTAGGAGGCGCATGGAGGAGGATTAATGGGACATTTTGGCGTGAAGAAGACGGAGGACGTACTTGCTACACATTTCTTTTGGCCAAAAATGAGACGGGATGACATAAGGGAAAGTCTCAATAAGTGTGTAGCAAGTACGTCCTCCGTCTTCTTCACGCCAAAGTGTCCCATTAATCCTCCTCCATGCGCCTCCTGCAACAACAAAAGACGAATAGAGCTAGCTGGAATGCATAGCTTGTTAGAACGGAACACAAACCCATCATTAAGGACAAACTTGTTCCATGTTCTACCCTCTATACAATTCTGCAATACATCTTTAAATTCTGCATCATTTACATATTGATCTTTGATTGTCTCTAAACAGAATATCTTGAAGTCAAGTTGTGAAAGCATAGTATAACGACGAGACAAAGCATCAGCAATAATATTATCTTTCCCCTTCTTGTGTTTAATGACACAAGGGAAAGTCTCAATAAATTCAACCCACTTAGCATGTCTACGATTAAGTTTTGCTTGACTTCTTATGTGTTTCAAAGATTCATGATCAGAATGTATAACAAATTCTTTGGGCCATAAATAATGTTGCCAAGTTTCTAATGTCCGAACAAGAGCATATAAGTCCTTATCATAAGTAGAATAGTTCAGACTAGGCCCACTCAATTTTTCAGAAAAGTATTCAACAGGTTTAGCATCTTGTAATAACACACCTCCCAAACCAATACCACTAGCATCGCATTCAAGCTCAAAAGTGTTATTAAAATCGGGAAGTTGGAGCAAAGGAGCATGTGTTAACTTATCTTTCAATACCGTGAAGGCTTCTTCTTGTGCGGTACCCCAAGTAAATGGCACATCCTTGCGTGTAAGCTTATTGAGAGGTGCAGCAATGGTGCTGAAATCTCTCACAAAACGCCTATAGAATCCAGCGAGGCCAAGAAAACTCCTCACTTGTGTGACCGTTTTGGGCTGCGGCCAACTCTCAATCGCCTCGATCTTGGCTTTATCAACTTCAATTCCCTGCGGAGTAACAACATAGCCAAGAAACGATACTCGGTCGGTGCAAAAGGTGCACTTCCCAAGTTTACCAAACAAACGTGCATTACGTAGAGCAATAAAAATAGCACGTAAATGATCCAAATGTTCCTCCAAAGATTTGCTATAAATCAGTATATCATCAAAATAGACTACCACAAATCGTCCAATGAAAGCACGTAAAACCTCGTTCATTAATCTCATGAAAGTGCTAGGTGCATTAGTTAACCCAAAAGGCATGACTAACCACTCATATAATCCAAACTTAGTTTTAAATGCCGTTTTCCATTCATCTCCTAATTTCATGTGAATTTGATGGTATCCACTACGCAAATAAACTTTGGAAAACATGGTAGAGCCACTTAATTCATCAAGCATATCATCTAACCTAGGAATAGGATGACGATAACGAATAGTAATATTATTAATGGCTCGATAATCAACACACATACGCCATGTTCCATCCTTTTTAGGCACTAATATAACAGGAATAGCACAAGGACTAAGGGATTCACGTATGTAACCTTTGTCGAGTAGCTCTTGTACTTGACGCTGAATCTCCTTCGTCTCCTCCGGATTGGTATGGTATGGCGCACGGTTGGGCAGCGAAGCACCGGGAATTAAGTCAATCTGATGCTCAATCCCTCGAATAGGTGGTAATCCTGGTGGTACGTTTTGTGGAAAGACGTCAATAAACTCCTGCAAAAGGTCAGTGACAACAGGAGGCAAAGAAGGAGGCAATTCCTCAAATGAAAACAAAGCTTCTTTGCACACAAAAGCATAGCACACATATTGACTAACATCCAAATCCGAAATATCAACCTTAGTAGCAAGCAAAGTTGGACTAGTCAATTTAATTTCATTAGAAACAGCAGAAGAAGATTTGCTATTAGTCTTATGTTGTTGCTCAAATTCTTTAGCTGCTATCTCATTTTCACTCTTATTTTTCTCCTGTTTAGCTTTACTAGCTCTAGCAAGATCATCTTTCACAATTTGTTCAGGAGACATAGGAAGTAAAGCAATATTTTTATCCTGATGAACCAGAGTAAACTGATTTGTCCTACCATGGTGTACAACATTCCTATCAAATTGCCATGGTCTACCAAGTAAAAGAGAGCATGCTTGCATGGGTACCACATCACAATCAACATAATCAGCATATGCAGCAATGCTAAAGTGCACACGAACAGAACGCGTTACCTTAATCTTACCACTATTGTTAAACCACTAAATATAGTACGGATGGGGGTGTGGTCTTGTGGTGAGAGATAGCTTCTCCACCAACTCCATGCTAACCAAGTTGTTGCAACTCCCTCCGTCAATGATGATGCGAACCGAACGTTCTTTCACCACTCCCTTTGTGTGGAACAAATTATGCCTCTGGTTTTGCTCGGCCTTCGTTACCTGCACACTTAACACACGTTGAGCAACAAAACTAGCATATTTATCTGCATCGTCAGGAGCCATATACTCTATATCAAGAGCATCATCATGGGCACCCTGTTCCTCATGAGCAATGAGAACTAAAGTCTCCTCATCATAGTCACTCGCTGACTCATACCCACCATCCGCCGTAATAGTCATCACACGCTTGGAGGGACAGTATTTATGACGTGACCTCCACCTTGGCACCTGCGACATTTAATATCACGATCTCGTGTTTGCCCTGTGCACCCTTGAATTGTGGCGCTGGCTGTTTATTCAGCTTTGCATCTCTGTTTTGATTACTGTTGAGCTTTTTGCTACCATATTTGTCAAGCCTACCTACAGCTCCACATATATTCTACTTCGTGCGGTTGACACCTCCTGGCCATCGCTCTACCACATCTCTGAGAGTTTTGACCCGTTGGTTGTACATCACCACGTGCTGCTAGGTAAGAATCGGTAAGAACGAAAGAAAAGCTTCACGGATTTGTGCTTTCCACCATCCCACATCCCATTAGTAGAAGTAGGATCATATTCCTGTGTGTTTTCTATTTCTGCTAACCATGACAGGATCACATGATGAAATGGCACGGGATGCACCCGATTGGGAGAACATGACAAACAAGGAGCTACATGATAAATTTGCACAAATGATGTCTGAACAGGTGAATGACATCGAGACCAGATTTACAGAGGCAATTGATGGCGTGGAAAAGATGATCGACACCAAGCTCGACGCCAAGTTTACTGAGTTGATCGCACGCCTACCTACACAGCCTGCTGCCGCTCCAGCACAGCCACAGCCACCGCCACTACCACGTGCACGACGGATTCTGTTTCCGAGAGGACAAGCTGCTGGTATTGGTATTCCTCCTGGTGCTGCAGTACCTACTGCTGCTGCTTCTGACGTCGGCCAGGACGAAAACTACGAGGGTGATTACGAGGAGGAGGTGGAACAGGAAGCGGCCTATGAACAGCCAGCTGGACGTCCACGTCCCAACATTCGCCATGGTCGACACCAACCACCCCCTCAGGTACGTGATGATGAACATGTGCCTAAACTGAAATTGAATCTTAAGCCGTTTGAGGGTAGATATATTCCTGATGCTTATCTTACTTGGGAGTTAGAAACTGAACAACGCTTTACATGTTTACAATATCCTGAGAATAGACGTGTTACTGCTGCTATTTGTGAATTCACGGGATTTGCATCTATTTGGTGGTCTGAACATTGTAGATTGCATGCTAATAATATTCCAGCTACTTGGGCTGCTTTAAAAGATGCTATGCGTACTCGCTGGGTTCCTCCTTATTATCAACGTGAATTGTTACAAAAATTACAGCGTTTGAGACAAGGAAAAAATTCTGTAGAGGAATATTATCAAGAATTACAAACTGGATTGATTAGATTTGGCCTAGTAGTTGGAATATTATCAAGAATTACACCATCTACTTCAGCCGCTCATTCTTACAGGGAGCCACCAAAACAGCCAGCGCCACCATTCAAGGGTGCACAAAGTGGTCCAGCGGCGAGTTCTTCTTCATCCATGGCTTCCACAGGGCAAACACAAGATCGTGATATTAAATGTCGCAGGTGCCAAGGTGGAGGTCACTTCGCAAAAGACTGTCCCTCCAAGCGTGTGATGACTATTACGGCGAATGGTGGGTATGAGTCAGCGAGTGACTATGATGAGGAGACTTTAGTTCTCATTGCTCATGAGGAACAGGGTGCCCATGATGATGCTCTTGATATAGAGTATATGGCTCCTGATGATGCAGATAAATATGCTAGTTTGGTTGCTCAACGTGTGTTAAGTGTGCAGGTAACGAAGGCCGAGCAAAACCAGAGGCATAATTTGTTCCACACAAAGGGAGTGGTGAAAGAACGTTCGGTTCGCATCATCATTGACGGAGGGAGTTGCAACAACTTGGCTAGCATGGAGTTGGTGGAGAAGCTATCTCTCACCACAAGACCACACCCCCATCCGTACTATATTCAGTGGTTTAACAATAGTGGTAAGATTAAGGTAACGCGTTCTGTTCGTGTGCACTTTAGCATTGCTGCATATGCTGATTATGTTGATTGTGATGTGGTACCCATGCAAGCATGCTCTCTTTTACTTGGTAGACCATGGCAATTTGATAGGAATGTTGTACACCATGGTAGGACAAATCAGTTTACTCTGGTTCATCAGGATAAAAATATTGCTTTACTTCCTATGTCTCCTAAACAGGAGAAAAATAAGAGTGAAAATGAGATAGCAGCTAAAGAATTTGAGCAACAACATAAGACTAATAGCAAATCTTCTTCTGCTGTTTCTAATGAAATTAAATTGACTAGTCCAACTTTGCTTGCTACTAAGGTTGATATTTCAGATTTGGATGTTAGTCAATATGTGTGCTATGCTTTTGTGTGCAAAGAAGCTTTGTTTTCAGTTGAGGAATTGGCTCCTTCTTTGCCTCCTGTTTTCACTGACCTTTTGCAGGAATTTATTGACGTCTTTCCACAAGACGTACCACCGGGATTACCACCTATTCGAGGGATTGAGCATCAGATTGACTTAATTCCCGGTGCTTCGCTGCCCAACCGTGCGCCATACCGTACCAATCCGGAGGAGACGAAGGAGATTCAGCGTCAAGTACAAGAGCTACTCGACAAAGGTTACATACGTGAATCCCTTAGTCCTTGTGCTGTTCCTGTTATATTAGTGCCAAAAAAGGATGGAACATGGCATATGTGTGTTGATTGTCGAGCCATTAATAATATTACTATTCGTTATCGTCATCCTATTCCTCGGTTAGATGATATGCTTGATGAATTAAGTGGCTCTACCATGTTTTCCAAAGTTGATTTGCGTAGTGGATACCATCAAATTCGCATGAAATTAGGAGATGAATGGAAAACGGCTTTTAAAACTAAGTTTGGATTATATGAGTGGTTAGTCATGCCTTTTGGGTTAACTAATGCACCTTGCACTTTCATGAGATTAATGAACGAGGTTTTACGTGCTTTCATTGGACGGTTTGTGGTAGTCTATTTTGATGATATACTGATTTATAGCAAATCTTTGGAGGAACATTTGGATCATTTACGTGCTTTTTTTATTGCTCTACGTAATGCACGTTTGTTTGGTAACCTTGGGAAGTGCACCTTTCGCACGGACCGAGTATCGTTTCTTGGCTATGTTGTTACTCCGCAAGGAATTGAAGTTGATAAAGCCAAGATCGAGGCGATTGAGAGTTGGCCGCAGCCCAAAACGGTCACACAAGTGAGGAGTTTTCTTGGCCTCGCTGGATTCTATAGGCGTTTTGTGAGAGATTTCAGCACCATTGCTGCACCTCTCAATGACCTTACACGCAAGGATGTGCCATTGACTTGGGGTACCGCACAAGAAGAAGCCTTCACGGTATTGAAAGATAAGTTAACACATGCTCCTTTGCTCCAACTTCCTGATTTTAATAAGACTTTTGAGCTTGAATGCGATGCTAGTGGGATTGGTTTGGGAGGTGTGTTATTACAAGATGCTAAACCTGTTGCATACTTTTCTGAAAAATTGAGTGGGCCTAGTCTGAACTATTCTACTTATGATAAGGAATTATATGCTCTTGTTCGGACATTAGAAACTTGGCAACATTATTTATGGCCCAAAGAATTTGTTATACATTCTGATCATGAATCTTTGAAACACATAAGAAGTCAAGCAAAACTTAATCGTAGACATGCTAAGTGGGTTGAATTTATTGAGACTTTCCCTTATGTCATTAAACACAAGAAGGGGAAAGATAATATTATTGCTGATGCATTTTCTCGTCGTTATAATATGCTTTCACAACTTGACTTCAAGATATTCGGTTTAATCAAAGATCAATATGTAAATGATGCGGAATTTAAAGATGTATTGCAGAATTGTAGAGAGGGTAGAACATGGAACAAGTTTGTGCTTAATGATGGATTTGTGTTCCGTTCTAACAAGCTATGCATTCCAGCTAGCTCTATTCGCCTTTTGTTGTTGCCGGAGGCGCATGGAGGAGGATTAATGGGACACTTTGGCGTGAAGAAGACGGAGGACGTACTTGCTACACATTTCTTTTGGCCAAAGATGAGACGGGATGTTGAGCGTTTTGTTGCTCGCTGCACTACATGTCAAAAAGCTAAGTCACGACTCAATTCTCATGGTTTATACATGCCTTTACCTGTACCTAGTGTTCCATGGGAGGACATATCCATGGACTTTGTTTTAGGCTTGCCTCGAACAAAGAAGGGGAGGGATAGCATATTTGTTGTCGTGGATAGATTTTCTAAGATGGCACATCTTATACCATGTCATAAAAGCGATGATGTTGCTAATGTTGCTGATTTATTCTTTCGTGAGATTATTCGCTTACATGGTGTCCCCAATACTATTGTCTCGGATCGTGATACTAAGTTTCTTAGCCATTTTTGGAGATGCTTATGGGCTAAGTTGGGGACTAAACTACTTTTTAGTACTACATGTCATCCCCAAACTGATGGACAAACTGAAGTAGTCAATAGGACTTTGTCTACTATGCTTCAGGCTGTTTTAAAGAGTAACTTGAAAATGTGGGAAGAATGTTTACCTCATATTTAATTTGCTTATAATCGTTCATTTCATTCTACCACTAAAATGTGCCCTTTTGAGATTGTTTATGGTTTTCTACCTCGTGCACCTATTGATTTGCTGCCTCTTCCATCTTCGGAGAAGGTTAATTTTGATGCTAAGCAACGTGCTGAATTGATATTAAAAATGCATGAGTTAACTAAAGAAAACATTGAGAAAATGAATGCTAGATACAAGCTTTCTGGTGATAAGGGTAGAAAGCATGTTGTGTTTGAACCAGGAGATCTTGTTTGGTTACATCTACGTAAAGATAGGTTTCCTGATTTGCGCAAGTCTAAGTTAATGCCACGAGCTGATGGTCCCTTTAAGGTTTTACAGAAAATTAATGATAATGCATATAAACTTGCGCTACCTGCAGATTTTGGGGTTAGTCCCACATTTAACATTGCAGATTTGAAACCTTATTTGGGAGAAGATGATGAGCTTCCATCGAGGACGACTTCAATTCAAGAAGGGGAGGATGATGAGGACATCTCTACTGATATTACACCCACATCTTCACCAACTACACATACTGGACCAGTTACTAGAGCACGCGCACGTCAACTAAATTATCAGGTACTTTCGTTTCTTGCATATCCTTCTAATGTTCAGGAACATATGATGCTGCCTAAATTAGATACTTTTGTTTGTCTTAAGAATGAAGGACCTAGCATGGATAAGAAGGATGGTCATTGGAGCGGGATCAAGCATGGAGAAGGAGGTGCGCGTGCGGGGAAAGGACAATGGAGCTTCCAGTGGTGATTTTCGCACTTTGAGGCCACCATAAGGCGTGCATGAAGACTTGGACGAGAGACACAAGATGCCACATTAATATTTTCGTCCAAGGGTTATTATAGGTGCTACATCACCTTATTATTGGGCCAGGCCCATGTAATTTCGAAATACACTTAATAGGCTATTTTTTAGAGTCCGTATGTGTGGGGAAACCGAGTTAGGGTTGTTTTCGGACCCCTCCTCCAAGGGGCCACGAAATTCCCCTCTGTTCCCCCATATATACAGCCCTTAGGGCGTCGTTTAGACTTGGGTTTTAATTAGATTTAAATTATCCATAGCCGCAACTTCGAGCTCTTCGTTTGTGTCAGCCGACCAGGCCAAGACCGCATTGGAACCCCAACTTTCGTAATCATTCATCTTATATTCGCAATATCCAGATTGCAATTCTTAGTTCTTGCTTGTTCTTCGATTGCTTGCCGGAATTAGACCTTCGTGGTCAGGTTGATCGTGCATCCGCGGGATCAATAACCTCTCGGAGTTGGTTTAGCGATCGCTAAGGCGCAACGTCTTCACATGTTCGTAGTCGGATCGTGAAAGTCGTCTCTACCATAATCGATCTCCACCATCTCATCGAAACATCGGGACACCTTCGCCTCTATCAAGTTGTTCCTCCTTTCTTTGGAACACAATGAACCGGGCTTACCCACTTACTATCAGCTATAGGGTAGATAATACCTGCGGCTAGAAGCTTGAGAATCTCAGTCTTTACAACATCCATCATCTTCGGATTCAACCGTCGTTGATGATCAACAACTGGTTTAGCATCAGGCTCTAGGTTGATGGTATGTTGACAAATAGATGGACTAATCCCCTTAAGGTCATCAAGGATATAGCCAATTGCACCTCGATGTTTGCGGAGTAATTCCAATAATCGCTCTTATTCATACCCTGAAAAGTTAGAATTGACAATAACATGGTATACTTTCTTTTCATCTAAATAAGCATATTTGAGCGTATCAGGAAGAGGTTTAAGATCAAACACTGGATCTTCTTTTGGTTTCGATAAAATTCCCAAAGCTCAACTAGAAGGTTGTGATTTAGGATAGCAGGTTGTCTCAAGAATATGTCGTCCAGCTCATTTCTCTCCTGCATATGCAAATCATTCTCGTGGTCCTCCATATATTGCTGCAAAGGATCATTAGGAGGAATAGCAATGGAAGCAATATCTTCAATAATCTTATCATTACTAGGCAAATCAGTACCACGAGGCTTCTTAGAGAACTTAGAAAAGTTAAATTCATAGGGATCACCATTGAATTCAACAGAAACTTTACCTTTCTTGCAATATATTATAGCTCCACAAGTTCTGAGAAAAGGTCTACCGAAAATAGTAGGACAAAAATTACCCCTTACTTAACCAAGTACCAAAAAGTCGGTAGGATATTTTACCTTTCCACATAAGACTTCAACGTCTCTCACAATTCCGATAGGAGAGATAGTTGCTCTGTTTGCAAGATGAATAGTAACATCAACTTCTTCAAGTTCACAAGGTGAAATCTCACCTATGATCTTTTGATAAAGTGAATACGGGATAGCACTAGCACTCGATCCCAAATCGCATAGCCCATAATAATTGTGATCTCCTATTTTAACAGATACTAGTGGAGTACCTGAAATTGGGCCTTTATTCTTGGTTGTGACAAGGTTAGTGGAAACAGCACAAAAATTTATATTGGAATCTAAAGCATCATTAGTAACAAGATCCTTAACCAATGCAACTTGAGGATCGACCTTGATCTGGTCCTCAGCCTCATCAATTCTTCTCTCACTCTTATTCATTATGCCTGTCACAAAAGAGTGCTCCCTTATTCTTATGGGAAAAGGGGGCTTTTCATATATAACTGCAGGCAAAATAGGGTCAGCAACATGAATATCAATAGGTAATTCTTTGAAGGGTTTATGATGCTGATCCTTCTTCTTCTTAGAAGAATCAATATGAGAGGCAAAGTCCTTACAAAAATCAATCATCAGATGGGAATCAAGACCAATCTTAGAGAAAAAGGTATTAAAATAATCAGTTTCCACATAGCTCTCTATATAATCATGCTCATAATTTATAGTGGATTCAATACCTTTATCTATTTCCCAATCCTCGGTATTCTTCTGGATCCTTTCAAGGAGATCCCATCTTTCTTCAACGCTTTTCGTCTAAAATACCCCACTAGAGGAGGCATCCAACATCTCCTTATCCTGACGAGAAAGTCTACCATAAAAATTTTAAGAATAGTTTTCTTGGGGAGCTCATGAATAGGACATTGAGCATTAGAGATTTCAATCTCCCCCAAACTTGAGCGATGGTTTCTCCGTCACGAGACCTACAGATATAGATATAGTTCCTGTCTCGACGAATTTCATGAAGAGGATAAAACTTGTTATAAAAGAGAGACATAAGCTCTTGCCAATCAAGCAAATGAGAGTTATCGAGAAGCTTATGCCAATCTGAAGCTTTATCTATAAGCGATACGAAGAACAATTTCTTCATGACAAACTCCATTGATACACCTGCAAGCTTAAATAGTGAACATAGTTGTGATAAATATAGCAAGTGTTCACTGGGATGTCTTACTCCTGCATAACGATTAGCCAAAAGACAATCGATAATACCAGCTGGTATTTTATAAGGCACAATTTCAGTAGGCGGAGGAATAACCACCATAGATGTGGGGTGTTTCCCCGTAAGCAACGATCCAATAGCTTGGTTGTCCATACGGACAAAGAGCAGTAACAACAAAATAAAAACAACAATATAAAAATTTCCTTACCAGCTTCACTTACCAATAGCGCTATGCTCCCTGGAAAAGGCGCCAGAAAAAATTACTTGATGACCCTCAACGTAAAGGGATATGTTGCAGCATTTTCGATAAGTAAGAGTGTCGAACCCAACGAGGAGCGAAAGGTATTGATAGGTGATTTTGGACAAGGAATAGCTGCAAGCACTGAAAGATAACTTTTTAGGCGTTTTTGATATAAGCGACAATAAGATAAAAGCAAGCAAAGTAAATAGCGCTGAGGAGCAGCAAGTGTCCCAATCCTTTTGAGCAAAGGATAAGCCTGGAAACTGAACTTATAAAGACTAAAGCGTTCTTGAGGACACATGGAGAGGTAGTCACGTGCTTTCGCCATATTCCGTATCGATAACAAGTGTTGTGCCGATAAGTGTTGAGTGGGTGGATCTATGCTAGCACACCTTCTAGACTAAGATAAGTGCACTCTTATGATTAAACATCTTGTAAGCATCCGCAAATACAAGATAGAAATTAAGGCAAAGCCTAACCACAGAAATAAGATCAAGGATCCATTATTCCCTTGTGCAAAAGTGTGCAAACTGGGGTTCAGGTTTCTGTCACTCCGGCAACCCACCACAATCATTCTTTATACACAATGTATCCCCCTAGGTCCTTAATAAGGCGAAGTGTTGAGTGTTCGACTCACACAACACCACTAGGAAAATAACAAAACAACTTAAATATCAAACAACACAAATTACTTCAACCTCATATGACTACTAACAACTAGACTTCTCCCATCTCCTCAAGAACTAAAGTAACTACTCACAAGACATAAAAGAGATCATGATCAGAGGTGATAAATATATGATAAAAAATCTGGACATAATGATATTTCTCCAACAAAACTCAATAGCATTCACCACAAAGTAGTAATCAACACCGATAGAGTAGAGAGGATAGATAGTACGGATTACAACACAAGATAAACTTGTGAGGTGAGATTGGATGGTGGTGGAGATGGTGCTGATGTTGGGGATGATGTTGATGATGATCTCGATGATGCCCGTGACGATGATGATGACGGTTGCGATGATCTCCCCTTCCGGGAGGTGATCTCCTCGGCGGAATCTGCCCGCGGGAGAGCCCTTTTCTTCTCTGTAGGTTTCCGCCACCAAGCGGCAGCGGAACTCCGTGAAAGCTTCTTTTTTAGGGTTTTCACGTAACAAGGAGTATATAGGCCAGAGGGAGGAGCCGGGAGTGGCCCCAGGGCTCCAGGCGCCCTCCCGGCGCGGCCAGGGGTGGGGTCGCGCCAGGTGGCCGCCTGGCGCCCCCGTGGCCCCCCTCTGGCTCCTCTTCAGCGTGTCTTCGTTAATCTTCTGGAAAATATTCTCCGTCGATTTTTTAGGTAATTTGGAGGTATTCTTCTTCAACAACTCAGCGTCCACTTTTTACCGATGAATCCTGCGTCTGCTGCTTCGGCACCGGAAAGTTGCAAACTGTTTAAAATAAGCCAAAACAACATAAGAACATCATCATAATGTGAAAATATCAATGAATAAGGATGAATTACGATATAAAATAGTGATGCATTTTGGACGTATCAACACACCAGGCTTATGATAAACTTGATGGAGGATTGTGCCGTGATCTTGCGGACTGGATGAAATTTTGGCCACTTGGTGATTTTGTCGATGGCGACGTAGAGGAACTCCTAACCTCCGATAGCACGGGGGAATGGGCCCAAGATGTCCAATCCCAAACCGCAAAGGGCCATGATAGGGGGATGGTTTTGAGAGCTTGTGCTGGTTGATGAACTACCGTGGCGTGGAATTGGCAGGAGTCGCAGGTGTTGACAAGCTCCATGGCGTCGTTCAAGGCACCAATAGAACCCTTGCCGGAAAGCTTTAACGACCAGAGCCCGGGAACCAATGTGGGAGCCGCATGTTCCTTCGTGGTCCGAACGGAAGCAGATTTTAGGGTTAGACCATGTTTTAGATAAACCCTAGTTCAGAGATTTGCTTCTAAGCATTCATCTTGAATCATCAACTTCAATTCGTATCAATCAGAAGTTTGGCTACTGCAAGTTCTGTGTGATCTGTTGTTCCATTGGGAATTAGTTGATTGCAAATTACCGTCTCGTGGTCAACGACTATGTTGCGCAAGTGTGTGAAGTTGTGAATATCCAAAGGGTAGAGAGTTGTCGCATTGAAAACAGGGATCTAGCGAGGAGAGTTCATCGGCTACATACAAGTTATCTCATATCACCCTCATATTCACCCTACGCTTACTGAGAAGATCGGGCCACCCCATATCATGGTGTGCACGTAAGCTACCGATTGGAAGAAAGAAGCAATCGTGAGTCGCCCGATCCACCCGCGGATGGAAGAGGGGATAAGTACACGTTACTATGAGGGAACACAATAACTCCCCCAATTACTCCACCTTGGGCTCACGATCGTGTCGATCCTCGGCATGCGCGGGCGTCATCATGAATCTGCCCCACACACTCCTCTCGACACATGTCGGTTTCCGCCGCCAGGAGGGCCCGGAACCCAACGCACCCGCACTACCAGACACGCGTTCCGGACGGTCCAGCTTCCCGGATCATCAGACATGCGTGGCTCTCGTACAATTCATCTACGCCAATAGTCATTGGCCTGGGTTAGATATCATGCTGGCGGCTCGAGGTCCTCCTCGTGGTCGTGATGAGCTGATGGATGAGCATTATGCAGTGGAAAATGAGTCTGGAGCTTGGTTATGAAGAAGGTGTGCGAAGAGAATGACCGCCTTCTTGGTTCCCTTTGTAAGGTGAAATCAATGCCTGGGGACAAGATTTTCGGGGCCCTTGTAAATTCTTCCTTGCTCAATGTATGTTTTTGAGGTTGTAAGTTGTAGTCTTCCATTGTGGAATTGCGTGGTAGAATTTTCCTTGGGGGTGGGTGCCGCGAGCGAGCCCTCGAGTGCCAAGCACCTCGGAGGGTGGCTTCTGCGTGCGAGCCCCCGAGTGCCAAATATGAAGTCGCATGAGAGAATAACGCCTCGGAGGGTGGCTACTGCGAGCGAGCCCCCGAGTGCCAAATATGAAGTCGCGTGTGAGAATAACGCCTCGGAGCGTGGCTTCTACGAGCGAGCCCTCGAGTGCCAAATATGAAGTCGCGTGAGCGAACAACGTCTCGGAGAGTGGCTCCTGCGAGCGAGCCCCCGAGTGCCAAATATGAAGTCGTGTGACCGAATAACGCCGCGGAGGGTGGCTGCTGCGAGTGAGCCCCCCTTGTCTTTTATAGGAGTGCTTCTTCCTTCCCGTCGACTCCTTGGGTGTGTTGTGCTCCAAAGGTTTATGATATTTTGTGGAATTCTCTGTCGCAGCGATCAGATCTGAAAAAGCTGTTGTTGACTGTGATGACTCCTCTTTGGCCTGGCATTTTTAGCTTGAGGTACGCGTAGTGCGGCACCGCCATGAAGCGCGTGAAGGCCGACCGACCGAGGATGGCATGGTACTGTGATTTCCAGTCGACTACTTCGAAGTCTAGCTTTTCCTTTCGGAAGTTGCTTGCGTTGCCGAAGAATACATCCAGGCTTATCTTTCCAAGGGGGTACACTGCTTTTCCTGGCATAATTCCGTGGAAGGTCGTGCCTGAAGTTTTGAGTGCTGAGTTTTGGATGAACATCTCTTCCAGGGTCTTAGTGAATATGATGTTGATTCCGTTGCCGCCATCCATAAAGACTCGTGACATGTCGTAGTTTCCAATTCTTTCTTTGAGCACTAGTGCGGCATGCCATGGACGAGGGATGGCTGGTGGGTGGTCTTCTCTGGAGAAGGTGATGTCGGTCTCGGACCCGCGGAGGTATTCTGGTACAGCCGGGTGGGAGGAGACTGCGAGGAAGACTTGTCTGGTGACTTGTTTTTGCTGCCTGTTGGACGGCCTTCCTTCTTGGATCATGTAGATGCGACCGTGTGCCACTAGGTATTCTTCTTTTTCATCGGGTGATGAGCGCCGCTCCTGGATGGCTGCTACCTGTATTTCTGGCGCTGCGGGTGGGGGTGGTCCATTGTGGGCGAGTGGCCTGACTGCCACGCTTGCCAGGGGATGCGTTGTTGGAGCTGTGGACCGGCTCTTTTCTTCTGAGAGCTCGGTGAAGCGCCTGCAGTTCCTGAGGGTGTGGCTTGATCGTATTTCTCCGCGCTCGGTTCTGAAACTATGTATTGTGCATGGTCCGTCTAGCTGATCTATGGCCGAGCGGGATGTTCGTGCGTCATCTCGTGGTTGTCTGGGCCTCCAGTCCCGCTTTTGGGCGTGTGCTGGATCTTCCGGGTTTTCTCTTCGCTGCGTTCTGTTGTCGTCGCGATGTCTGCCGTCTCTATCGCCTGGGAAGCCGGCCGCGACCATGTCGGGTCCTTTGTCGTCGTAGAAGTTGCGTCTGGGCCTTTTCCCTCTTCTGTTGAAATCTCTCTCCGTCGTTGATAGAGGCGAAGGTGTCCCGATGTTTCGATGAGAGGATGGAGATCGATTTTTGGTGGAGTAGACTTTCACGACCCGACTACGAACGTGCGAAGACGTTGCGCCTTAGCAATCGCTAAACCAACTCCGAGAGGTTATTGATCCCGCGGATGCACGATCAACCTGACCACGAAGGTCAATTCCTGCAAGCAATCGAAGAACAAGAAAGAACTAAGAATTGCAATCTGGATATTGCGAATATAAGATGAAAGATTAACAGAAGTTGGGGTTCCAATGCGGTCTTGGCCTGGTCGGATGACACAAACGAAGAGCTCGAAGTTGCGGCTATGGCTAACTTAAATCTAATTAAAACCCAAGTCTAAACGACGCCCTAAGGGCTGTATATATGGGGGAACAGAGGGGATTTTCGTGACCCATTGGAGGTGGGGTCCGAAAACAACCCTAACTCGGTTTCCCCACACATACGGACTCTAAAAACAGCCTATAATGTGGTATTTCTAAATTACATGGGCCTGGCCCAATAATAAGGTGACGCAGCACCTATGATAACCCTTGGACGAAAATATTAATGTGGAATCTTGTGTCTCTCGTCAAGTCTTCATGCACGCCTTATGGTGGCCTCAAAGTGCGAAAGTCACCACTGGAAGCTCCCTTGTCCTTTCCCGCGCGGGCACCTCCTTCTCCATGCTTGATCCCGCTCCAATGACCATCCTCCTTATCCATGCTAGGTCCTTCATTTATAAGACAAACAAAAGTATCTAATTTAGGCAGCATCATTGTTCCTGAACATTAGAAGGATTCGCAAGAAACGAAAGTACCTGATAATTTAGTTGACGTGCGCATGCTCTAGTAACTGGTCCAGTATGTGTAGTTGGTGAAGATGTGGGTGTAACATTAGTAGAGATGTCCTCATCAGTCGTAGTAGTCGTAGTCGCGATATATGCGAGTCGTCGCGGCATCCGATTCGTTGCGCACGGAGTCCTCTCCGTCGGCCCAGTTGTTGGCATGTTCTAGTAACTGCGCGAGTGTTCGGACTTTGACCTGCTCGAGTTGCTCTTTGAAGTTTACGCTTTGTAGGCCTCTTCTAAACGCGTCGATTGCGCTTTCATCTGATATGTCCTTGGCTGAGTTTGTGAGTATGGTCCATCATTTGATGTATGCCCTTAAGGATTCTCTGGTTCCTTTTCTGCAAGCTCTAAGTTCCTCGAGTGAGGCCGGTCGCTTATTGGTTGAATTGAAATTCTCGATGAAGGTGTCGCGAAACTGTTTCCACGAGCTAATGGTGCCCCGCTGTAGGTTTATTAGCCAGTGTCGTGCCGAGCCTTCAAGCATGAGCTGCACGTACTGCATTGTTGTGGTCTTGGTTCCTCGCTGGAACTTGACGACGGTGAGGTAGTCATCAAGCCATGCTTCTGGTTCTTCTAATCCATATTACTTGTGCGTCGTGGAGTTTAGCTTGAAACCTCTAGGCATGGGCGTCTCACGTATGTCTCGAGCAAAACATAGGGCTCCGCATGGTTCGAGATCTTTGTCAGATGCATGCTCGTCCCAGTACTCTTCGTGAGCTGCACGTATGTGTCTTCCTCGGTTGATTTTGTTTGTGTGTGATATCGTCCCACGCGTCCCGTCGCCGATTGCCATTGCGTCGGTTGCTACGGTCGTCCCTGTCTCGGTCTCTGCTTTTGTCGTGGCGCCTGTGCAGGTCGTCGTTGCTGTCATCGTCGTCGTCGTCGTCGTCGGGTGAGCTGGGGTCCATTTCTAGTGTCTTCTCGCGGGTGTTTGTCTTGTGTTCGACTTTTTGAGTGCTGAAGCAGCGATGGCGTCGCTCATTACCTTGAGCGCTCGCGTCGTGTTGCACTCTGCATTGTCTTTTTAGGTGCTTCGAGTGCGATGGAGGCATGCTTGAGATGTAATTAGGACTTCAACTGGTGTGAGCTGCTTTTCTTGATCATCATCGTCTTCTAGCCTGAAGTCGTCGTCCAATTTGCGGGCGACTTTTTTCTTGTCCATGCGCCGCAGGTTGTTGAATCTGGATTTGTGTCGAGAGGGAGAGATGTGATCGAAAAGGTCACTCGAGTGCTCGGGTGATGCTTTACGAGTGGTTCTCAAGTAGCTCCCTGTTTTTCTTTGATTTTCCAGCTTGAGACGTAGCCGTCTTGTTTTCTTGGTGACATCGCTTGCTAGTTTGTTGTAAGCTCTAAGCTCGTCGCGAGTTGCGCTTTCTAGGAGGAGTTTACCGCGTCTTACCGCATCTTTTACTCTGGAGATTGCTTCTTTCGATAGGTAAATTGTTTTAGTGGGCTCATCCTGTGATGAGGACATCTCTACTAATGTTACACCCACATCTTCACCAACTACACATACTGGACCAGTTACTAGAGCACGTGCACGTCAACTAAATTATCAGGTACTTTCGTTTCTTGCGAATCCTTCTAATGTTCATGAACATATGATGTTGCTTAAATTAGATACTTTTGTTTTGCTTATGAATGAAGGACCTAGCATGGACAAGAAGGACGGTCATTGGAGCGGGATCAAGCATGGAGAAGAAGGTGCGCGCGCGGGAAAGAACAATGGAGCTTCCAGTGGGGATTTTCGCACTTTGAAGCCACCATAAGGCATGCATGAAGGCTTGGACGAAATACACGAGATGCCACTTCATTATTTTCGTCCAAGAGCAATTATAGGTGCTGCGTCACCTTAATATTGGGCTGGGCCCATGTAATTTCGAAATACCACATTATAGGCTGTTTTTAGAGTCCGTATGTGTGGGGAAACCGAGTTAGGGTTGTTTTCGGACCCCACCTCCAAGGGGCCACGAAATTCCCCTCTGTTCCCCCATATATACAGCCCTTAGGGCGTCGTTTAGACTTGGGTTTTAATTAGATTTAAGTTAGCCATAGCCGCAACTTCGAGCTCTTCGTTTGTGTCATCCGACCAGGCCAAGACCTCATTGGAACCCCAACTTTCGTAATCATTCATCTTATATTCGCAATATCCAGATTGCAATTCTTAGTTCTTGCTTGTTCTTCGATTGCTTGCAGGAATTAGACCTTCGTGGTCAGGTTGATCGTGCATCCGCGGGATCAATAACCTCTCGGAGTTGGTTTAGCGATCGCTAAGGCGCAACGTCTTCGCACGTTCGTAGTCGGATCGTGAAAGTCGTCTCCACCATAATCGATCTCCACCATCTCATCGAAACATCGGGACACCTTCGCCTCTATCAAGTGGTATCAGATTTCCAGGTTGCTCGGTGAGATTTACCAGTTTTCGTAGTCTAGATTGGTTCTGTTCTTCATACCTACAGTCCACGAAAAAGCCAAAAAAAAATTAGGGTTAGATCATCACGTCCCAAAACAGTCCGAGTCTTTGTCCAGTTTTCTTTACAGTACTTTGCTTTGTTGAATTTACGGTTGCATCGTGTGTCGAGTTGCTGATCTTAGCGTCTAGTTCCCTTAGAGTTCCGAGTTCTGATCACAGTTTGTCACACCGCCGCCGCACAGTAGTACACCGCCACGTTTCCGCCAATCCGAGTCCAGATACACCACCACGTTCCGCCAAGTCGAGTCCATATACAGCACCACGACCTACCAATCCGAGTTGAGTCTGGCACGCTTTCCAGAGCAGTTTTTAGGCCAAAAATTTCGTGGGTTAAAAAATTTCGTGCCCATACGTTCCTTAGGTCCAGAAACTCATTTTGAGACGTTCGCCACCATAGTGATTTTTTCGCACTTTTTCAGCCAACGCAGTCCCGCATCGCAAAAAAAAAGCAAAAAAAAAAAGAGAATTTTTTTTTTAGAGTGTGCTTCTCAGTTGATTATGTGCCGCGCCGTGCTTTCGTTGGTGTTTTAGGCTCGCGTCTCTAGTACGGTCTAGCCTAGGATCAGCACAGTACCGACGTTGAGTGTTTATTCAACTTTGCATCTCTGTTTTGATTACTGTTGAGCTTTTTGCTGCCATATTTGTCAAGCCTACCTACAGCTCCACATATATTATACTTCGTGCGGTTGACACCTCCTGGCCATCGCTCTACCACATCTCTGAGAGTTTTGACCCGTTGGTTGTACATCACCACCTGCTGCTAGGTAAGAATCGGTAAGAACGAAAGAAAAGCTTGACGGATTTGTGCTTTCCACCACCCCACATCCCATTAGTAGAAGTAGGATCATATTTCTGTGTGTTTTCTATTTCTGCTAACCATGCCAGGATCCCATGATGAAGTGGCGCGGGATGCACCCGATTGGGAGAATATGACAAACAAAGCGTTACATGATAAATTTGCACAAATGATGTCTGAACAGGTGAATGACATCGAGAACAGATTTACAGAGGCGATTGATGGTGTGGAGAAGATGATCGACACCAAGCTCGACGCCAAGTTTACTGAGTTGCTCGCACGCCTACCTGCACAGCCTGCGGCCGCTCCAGCACAGCCACCGCCACCACGACGTGCACGACGTATTCTGTTTCCGGGCAGACAAGCTGCTGGTGCTCCTGCGGCTGCTGCAGTTGCTGCTACTGCTGCTGCTTCTGACATCGGCCAGGACAACAACTACGAGGGTGATTACGAGGAGGAGGTGGAACAGGAAGCGGCCTATGAGCAGCCAGCTGGGCGTCCACGTCCCAACATTCGCCACGGTCGACACCAACCACCCCCTCAGGTACGCGATGATGAACATGTGCCTAAACTTAAATTGAATCTTAAGCCGTTTGAGGGTAGATATATTCCTGATGCTTATCTTACTTGGGAGTTAGAAACTGAACAACGCTTTACATGTTTACAATATCCTGAGAATAGACGTGTTACTGCTGCTGTTTCTGAATTCACGGGTTTTGCATCTATTTGGTGGTCTGAACATTGTAGATTGCATGCTAATCATATTCCAGCTACTTGGGCTGCTTTAAAAGATGCTATGCGTACTCGCTGGGTTCCTCCTTATTATCAACGTGAATTGCTACAAAAATTACAGCGTTTGAGACAAGGAAAAAATTCTGTAGAGGAATATTATCAAGAATTACAAACTGGATTGATTAGATGTGGCCTAGTAGAGGATAATGAAGCTATGTTTGCACGTTTTATAGGTGGCTTAAACAGGGAGATACAAACTATTCTAGAATACAAGGACTATGCTACTATTACTCGTTTGTTTCATCTTGCTTGTAAAGCTAAACGTGAAGTGCAGGATCGACAGGCCGCTACGAGACCTAACTTTTCTGCAGGACGAAATACATCATGGACATCGCGTGGACCTTCTACATCCACACGTCCTGCTGCACCACCATCTACTTCAACCGCTCATTCTTACAGGGAGCCACCAAAACAGCCAGCGCCACCATTCAAGGGTGCACAGAGTGGTCCAGCAGCGAGTTCTTCTTCATCCATGGCTTCCACAGGGCAAACACGAGATCGTGATATTAAATGTCGCAGGTGCCAAGGTGGAGGTCACTTCGCAAAAGACTGTCCCTCCAAGCGTGTGATGATTATTACGGCGGATGGTGGGTATGAGTCAGCGAGCGACTATGATGAGGAGACTTTAGTTCTCATTGCTCACGACGAACAGGGTGCCCATGATGATGCTCATGATATAGAGTATATGGCTCCTGATGATGTAGATCAATATGCTAGTTTGGTTGCTCAACGTGTGTTAAGTGTGCAGGTATAGAGTATATGGCTCCTCATCATAGTCACTCGCTGACTCATACCCACCATCCGCCGTAATAATCATCACACGCTTGGAGGGACAGTCTTTTGCGAAGTGACCTCCACCTTGGCACCTGCGACATTTAATATCACGATCTCGTGTTTGCCCTGTGGAAGCCATGGATGAAGAAGAACTCGCCGCTGGACCACTCTGTGCACCCTTGAATGGTGGCGCTGACTGTTTTGGTGGCTCCCTGTAAGAATGAGCGGCTGAAGTAGAGGGTGGTGCAGCAGGACGTGTGGATGTAGAAGGTCCACGCGATGTCCATGATGTATTTCGTCCTGCAGAAAAGTTAGGTCACGCGATGTCCATGATGTATTTCGTCCTGCAGAAAAGTTAGGTCTCGTAGCGGCCTGTCGATCCTGCACTTCACGTTCAGCTTTACAAGCAAGATGAAACAAACGAGTAATAGTAGCATAGTCCTTGTATTCTAGAATAGTTTGTATCTCCCTGTTTAAACCACCTATAAAACGTGCAAACATAGCTTCATTATCCTCTACTCGGCCACATCTAATCAATCCAGTTTGTAATTCTTGATAATATTCCTCTACAGAATTTTTTCCTTGTCTCAAACGCTGTAATTTTTGTAGCAATTCACGTTGATAATAAGGAGGAACCCAGCGAGTACGCATAGCATCTTTTAAAGCAGCCCAAGTAGTTGGAATATTATTAGCATGCAATCTACAATGTTCAGACCACCAAATAGATGCAAAACCCGTGAATTCACAAACAGCAGCAGTAACACGTCTATTCTCAGGATATTGTAAACATGTAAAGTGTTGTTCAGTTTCTAACTCCCAAGTAAGATAAGCATCAGGAATATATCTACCCTCAAACGGCTTAAGATTCAATTGAAGTTTAGGCACATGTTCATCATCGCGTACCTGAGGGGGTGGTTGGTGTCGACCGTGGCGAATGTTGGGACGTGGACGTCCAGCTGGCTGTTCATAGGCCGCTTCTTGTTCCACCTCCTCCTCGTAATCACCCTCGTAGTTGTCGTCCTGGCCGACGTCAGAGGCAGCAGCAGCAGGAGCACCAGCAGCTTGTCCGCCCGGAAACAGAATACGTCGTGCACGTCGTGGTGGCGGTGCTGTGCTGGAGCGGCCGCAGGCTGTATAGGTAAGCATGCGAGCAACTCAGTAAACTTGGCGTCGAGCTTGGTGTCGATCATCTTCTCCACACCATCAATCGCCTCTGTAAATCTGTTCAGACATCATTTGTGCAAATTTATCATGTAATGCTTTGTTTGTCATATTCTCCCAATCAGGTGCATCCCTCGCCACTTGATCATGGGATCCTGGCATGGTTAGCAGAAATAGAAAACACACAGAAGTATGATCCTACTTCTACTAATGGGATGTGGGGTGGTGGAAAGCACAAATCCGTCAAGCTTTTTTTCAGTTCTTACCGATTCTTACCTAGCAGCAGGTGGTGATGTACAACCAACGGGTCAAAACTCTCAGAGATGTGGTAGAGCGATGGCCAGGAGGTGTCAAAACGCACGATGTAGAATATATGTGGAGCTGTAGGAAGGCTGACAAGTATGGTAGCAAAAGCTCAACAGTAATCAAAACAGAGATGCAAAGCTGAATAAACACTCAACGTCGGGACTGTGCTGATCCTAGGCTAGACCGTACTAGAGACGCGAGCCTAAAACACCAACGAAAGCACGGCGCGGCACGTAATCAACTAAGAAGCACACTCTGAATTTTTTTTTCTCTTTTTTTTTTTTTTTTTTGGAAATCACCCTCTTCTACGTACGACAAAGATTGGTGAAATCCGACTCTAATCAACTCCAAAACTATTCTGGCTACGGGGATATCTCAAACCGAACGGGTGATGGAACTCAACTCGGATTGGTAGGTCGTGGTGGTGTATATGGACTCGGGTTGGCGGAACGTGGTGGTGTTTCCGGACTCGGATTGGTGGCAGCGGACGGATGGAACTAGTGCGGCGGCAGCGTGACAAACTGTGATCAGAACTCGAAACTCTAAGGAACTAGACGCTAAGATCAGCAACTCGACACAACGATGCAACCGCAAATTCAACAAAGCAAACTACTGTAAAGAAAACTGGACAAAGGCTCGGACTGTTTTGGGACGTGATGATCTAACCCTAATTTTTTTTGTTGGCTTTTTCGTGGACTGTAGGTGTGAAGAACAGAACCAATCTAGACTACGAAAACTGGTAAATCTCACCGAGCAACCTGGAAATCTGATACCACTTGATAGAGGCGAAGGTGTCCCGATGTTTCGATGAGATGGTGGAGATCGATTATGGTGGAGACGACTTTCACGATCCGACTACGAACGTGCGAAGACGTTGCGCCTTAGCGATTGCTAAACCAACTCCGAGAGGTTATTGATCCCGCGGATGCACGATCAACCTGACCACGAGGGTCTAATTCCTGCAAGCAATCGAAGAACAAGCAAGAACTAAGAATTGCAATCTGCATATTGCGAATATAAGATGAATGATTACGAAAGTTGGGGTTCCAATGAGGTCTTGGCCTGTCGGATGACACAAACGAAGAGCTCGAAGTTGCGGCTATGGCTAAATTAAATCTAATTAAAACCCAAGTCTAAACGACGCCCTAAGGGCTGTATATATGGGGGAACAGAGGGGAATTTCGTGGCCCCTTGGAGGTGGGGTCCGAAAACAACCCTAACTCGGTTTCCCCACACATACGGACTCTAAAAACAACCTATAATGTGGTATTTCGAAATTACATGGGCCCAGCCCAATATTAAGGTGACGCAGCACCTATAATGGCCCTTGGACGAAAATAATGAAGTGTCATCTCGCGTATTTCGTCCAAGACTTCATGCGCGCCTTATGGTGGCTTCAAAGTGTAATAATCACCACTGGAAGCTCCACTGTACTTTCCCGCGCGCGCACCTTCTTCTCCATGCTTGATCCCGCTCCAATGACCATCCTTCTTGTCCATGCTAGGTCCTTCATTCATAAGCAAAACAAAAGTATCTAATTTAGGCAGCATCATGTGTTCATGAACAATAGAAGGATTCACAAGAAACGAAAGTACCTGATAATTTAGTTGACGTGCACGTGCTCTAGTAACTGGTCCAGTATGTGTAGTTGGTGAGGATATGGGTGTAACATTAGTAGGGATGTCCTCATCACGAAGTGTGCCCAAGTGGTTGACGTGGATCTTGAGCATCCCGAAGGTCAGATCTGCGCCTGCGCAGAAGTCAGCGAAAGATGATCGCTGGACGGGGAGGTGCGCGATGAAGCCGAGGGACACGAACAAATTTGATTCTGCTCGAGTCGTGGAGATGCCAGTTGCTTGGGTGGTCGTTGAGTCGCTGATTGGTGGTGAAGGGACCACCGAGATTGTTGATCCAACATGCGTCTTCCCCACGGACGGTGCCAATGGACGAGGATTGACGTCGGCAAATCCCATGGTTAGGAACCCTGAGTTAAATCAAAGAGTAGATATGCAGGTTGGCGATACTCGTCACTAACAGGAGAAAGCACTTCCTGCTCGATTATATTGCGATGGAGGCGATTACAGTGGAGGTCGAGGCGAGTTCGCTCGGGACCGTAGGTGTTGCTTGAATATTCGATGCCCTAGACGTCCCCTCTCTCAGCCTTTATATTATAGGTTGGGTCGCAAGGAGTCCGTCTAGGTTTACAAAGACGATTTCCTAATCTATCTTCTTGGACGCCAAGTCGTGGGTTCCATAATCGTCGAGGACTCCTATGACGGTGCCTCGAGTGGGCCAGTCGTGGGAAGATCGAGGCTTCCAGCGGGCCTTCTTTCTTGATACTCACTAGGTTCCCTCATCTGTAAGAGTCGTAGGGTCACACCCTCGTCACTTGGCGTGGAATTGGCAGGCGTCGCAGGTGTTGACAAGCTCCATGGCGTCTTTCAAGTCAGTAGGCCAATAGAATCCTTGCCCGAAAGCTTTCCCGACCAGAGCACGGGAACCAATGTGGGTGCCGCATGTTCCTTCGTGGTCCGAACGGGAGAAGCTTCTTTCCTTCATCTGTGGGGATGCACAGTAGCTTCACACCATTGGGACGCCTGCGGTAAAGGGTCTCATCGAGTAGGAGGTACATCGATGATTGAGGAGCGACTCGCTCGGTGTCCTTCCGGTTGCTTGATAGCTCTCCGTTCTTTAGGTAGTCGTCGTTCATGCTGAAGCACTTCAGCGTCAAGACGTCCTCGCCCTCATAACGGAATAGGAGGAAGTCCCCGCGGTCCAGCTTGCGGCTAGGGACGAAGACCTTCCGCGTCACCTTCGGATTCCTCCTATCCGGGAACGTCGTCGCCGTGATGCGGCGTCCTTGGCTTGCCCTTGTTCTGGTAGCCGCCTTGGCCCCCACGTTGGGAACCTAAGCCCCGCCGAGCCTTCCTTTCGGCGTCCTTCTTTCAATAGAAGTACGCCATGTCTTCTTGGAGATTAATGATGGAGCGGCACCCGGACAGGTCGTGCTTGTTGGTCTTGTGTATCTTGCAATATGGCGATGGGGTGGTGTCTGTGGCGCCAACCACGATGTCGATGGAGGGTGGTTGCGGAGCGGCCCCGTACCCCTCTGTGGTGAACACGCCTTGGTGTACGCGTTTACGGGCCCCGGGCTCCCCGAAGGATGGTTCCTTTCGGAAGGAGCATGAGAGGTACGACGTCTTCCGCAATCTCGATTAACAGGTAGGACCGCCTCTTCGATGCGGGCGACCTTGTCGGCTAGCTCGAACAGGGCGGTGATAGTCTTGATGGACCGGGTACTCATCTTCTCCAGCATGCGCGGGTTCTTGACGTTGGCATGAAAGGTGGCGATGATTGCGGCCTCATGCGTGTCGGGGATGCAATGCTGCATCTGGGTGAATCTTTGGACGAACTTCCGGAGAGGTTCGCCGTCCTTCTACACTACTCGTCGTAAGTTACGGACGATTTTCGGAGGTTGGACCCCTCCGGTAATTGCGCAGAAAAACTTTTCGCAGAGTTCTGCCAACGAGCTGATGGAGTTGGCTGGGAGATGCATCATCCACTGTAAGGCCCGATATGCGGTACTTTCCAGATCTAGATGTTTCCATCCAGATCCGGGGACGAAGCACATATCGGTCCCACCGCAACATATGACAAAGCCATATGCCCCGGATTACCAACATGATATCACAACATTACAGATACAAGGATACAACATCTCATACAATCGGCATACAACTGCCTTAATACAATACAACAGCAGAAGATACATGTCTGAGTACAGACTACAATCAAAAGCCTAGTTGCAAAGAGAAAAACATCGATCCCCATAACCACACGGGTCCAGGCCCTCCGTCGGGATCCGCCTAACTAGTCGTCGTTGGGTCTCCACGCGAAACATCGATCACCGTACCTGTTGTCGATCAAGAACCCTGAAAAGAGTTTGGGGGTAGTATCATGAGTACAGAGGTACTCAACATCCAAATGTAGTGGTCATCTGACCCAGCAAGGACTTCATCACTCGTCATTCTAGGACAACTAGTAGTTTACGGTAAGGATGGGGTAAGTGGTGAGGTTGCTACCGCACTAGCATTTATAAAGTGGCTAACGATTCTAGAGAGTAAGATAAGAAGCCAAGCATTCGATGAGGAATCACCTCCAACAAGTCTTGCTATCAACTACTTACGCAAACATAACACCTATCCTATCCTTGTCCTCCTCTTCGCATCCCGACGAAGAAGAAGCAGTCCAGGCACACACACGTTGATCAAGTTATATTAAGATTATCTCAGTTGTTGTTGTCTATGAACAAGGAGTAGGTCTCAAGTCGTCCATAACCGTGGACACGGCTTCTCGAAAAGATTTAACCCTGCAGGGGTGTACCAACTTCCCATTACAAGGCTCCGCACGCACGCCCATCCCTGATGAGGACATCCCTACTAATGTTACACCCATACCATCACCAACTACACATACTGGACCAGTTACTAGAGCACGTGCACGTCAACTAAATTATCAGGTACTTTCGTTTCTTGCGAATCCTTCTATTGTTCATGAACATATGATGCTGCCTAAATTAGATACTTTTGTTTTGCTTATGAATGAAGGACCTAGCATGGACAAGAAGGATGGTCATTGGAGCGGGATCAAGAATGGAGAAGAAGGTGCGCGCGGGGGAAAGTATAGTGGAGCTTCCAGTGGGGATTTTCGCACGTTGAAGCCACCATAAGGCATGCATGAAGGCTTGGACGGAATACACGAGATGCCACTTCATTATTTTCGTCCAAGAGCAAATATAGGTGCTGCGTCACCTTAATATTGGGCTGGGCCCATGTAATTTCGAAATACCACATTATAGGCTGTTTTTAGAGTCCGTATGTGTGGGGAAACCGAGTTAGGGTTGTTTTCGGACCCCACCTCCAAGGGGTCACGAAAATCCCCTCTGTTCCCCCATATATACAGCCCTTAGGGCGTCGTTTAGACTTGGGTTTTAATTAGATATAAGTTAGCCATAGCCGCAACTTCGAGCTCTTCGTTTGTGTCATCCGACCAGGCCAAGACCTCATTGGAACCCCAACTTTCGTAATCATTCATCTTATATTCGCAATATCCAGATTGCAATTCTTAGTTCTTGCTTGTTCTTCGATTGCTTGCAGGAATTAGACCTTCGTGGTCAGGTTGATCGTGCATCCGCGGGATCAATAACCTCTCGGAGTTGGTTTAGCGATCGCTAAGGCGCAACGTCTTCGCACGTTCGTAGTCGGATCGTGAAAGTTGCCTCCACCATAATCGATCTCCACCATCTCATCGAAACATCAGGACACCTTCGCCTCTATCAAGTGGTATCAGATTTCCAGGTTGATCGGTGAGATTTACCAGTTTTTCGTAGTCTAGATTGTTTCTGTTCTTCATACCTACAGTCCACGAAAAAGCCAAAAAAAAATTAGGGTTAGATCATCACATCCCAAAACAGTCCGAGCCTTTGTCCAGTTTTCTTTACAGTAGCTTGCTTTGTTGAATTTACGGTTGCATCGTTGTGTCAAGTTGCTGATCTTAGCGTCTAGTTCCCTTAGAGTTTCGAGTTCTGATCACAGTTTGCCACGTCGCCGCCGCACCAGTAATCATCCTACCACGTTCCGCCAATCCGAGTCCAGATACACCACCACGTTCCGCCAAGCAGAGTCCATATACACCACCACGTCTCACGAGTCCGAGTTGAGTTCCACCATCAGTACGGTTTGTGATCTCTCCGTAGCCAGAATAGTTTTGATTTGATTAGAGTCGGATTTCACCAATCTTTTGTCGTACGTAGAAGAGGGTGATTTCCAAAAAAAAAAAAAAAAATTCGCCACCAGTGATTTTCAGAGCAGTTGTTAGGCCAAAATTTTCAGGGGTAAAAAAATTTCGTGCCCATACGTTCCTTAGGTCCAGAAACTCGTTTTGAGACGTTCGCCACCATAGTGATTTTTTCGCACTTTTTCAGCCACCGCAGTCCCGCATCGCAAAAAAAAAAAAAAAAAAAAAGAGAAAAAAAAAAAAAAGAGAGAAAAAAAAAATTCAGAGTGTGCTTCACAGTTGTTACGTGCCGCGCCGTGCTTTCGTCGGTGTTTTAGGCTCGCGTCTCTAGTACGGTCTAGCCTAGGATCAGCACAGTACCGACGTTGAGTGTTTATTCAGCTTTGCATCTCTGTTTTGATTACTGTTGATCTTTTTGCTACCATATTTGTCAAGCCTACCTACAGCTCCACATATATCCTACATCGTGCGTTTTGACACCTCCTGGCCATCGCTCTACCATATCTCTGAGAGTTTTGACCCGTTGGTTGTACATCACCACCTGCTGCTAGGTAAGAATCGGTAAGAACGTAAGAAAAGCTTGACGGATTTGTGCTTTCCACCACCCCACATCCATCCCATTAGTAGAAGTAGGATCATATTCCTGTGTGTTTTCTATTTCTGCTAACCATGCCAGGATCACATGATGAAGTGGCGCGGGATGCACCCGATTGGGAGAACATGACAAACAAGGAGCTACATGATAAATTTGCACGTATGATGTCTCAACAGGTGCAGGACATCGAGACCAGATTTACAGAGGCGATTGATGGCGTGGAGAAGATGATCGACACCAAGCTCGACGCCAAGTTTACTGAGTTGATCGCACGCCTACCTTCAGCACAGCCACAGCCACCGCCACTACCACGTGCACGACGTATTCTGTTTCCGCGAGGACAAGCTGCTGGTATTGGTGCTCCTCCTGCTGCTGCAGTTGCTGCTACTGCTGCTGCTGCTGCTTCTGACGTCGTCCAGGACGACAACTACGAGGGTGATTACGAGGAGGAGGTGGAACAGGAAGCGGCCTATGAGCAGCCAGCTGGACGTCCACGCCCCAACATTCGCCACGGTCGACACCAACCACCCCCTCAGGTACGCGATGATGAACATGTGCCTAAACTTAAATTGAATCTTAAGCCGTTTGAGGGTAGATATATTCCTGATGCTTATCTTACTTGGGAGTTAGAAACTGAACAACGTTTTACATGTTTACAATATCCTGAGAATAGACGTGTTACTGCTGCTGTTTGTGAATTCACGGGCTTTGCATCTATTTGGTGGTCTGAACATTGTAGATTGCATGCTAATAATATTCCAGCTACTTGGGCTGCTTTAAAAGATGCTATGCGTACTCGCTGGGTTCCTCCTTATTATCAACGTGAATTGTTACAAAAATTACAGCGTTTGAGACAAGGAAAAAATTCTGTAGAGGAATATTATCAAGAATTACAAACTGGATTGATTAGATGTGGCCTAGTAGAGGATAATGAAGCTATGCTTGCACGTTTTATGGGTGGCTTCAACAGGGAGATACAAACTATTCTAGAATACAAGGACTTTGCTACTATCACTCGTTTGTTTCATCTTGCTTGTAAAGTTGAACGTGAAGTGCAGGATCGACAGGCCGCTACGAGACCTAACTTTTCTGCAGGACGAAATACATCATGGACATCGCGTGGAGCTTCTACATCCACACGTCCTGCTGCGCCACCATCTACTTCAGCCGCTCATTCTTACAGGGAGCCACCAAAACAGCCAGCGCCACCATTCAAGGGTGCACAGAGTGGTCCAGCGGCGAGTTCTCCTTCATCCATGGCGTCCACAGGGCAAACACGAGATCGTGATATTAAATGTCGCAGGTGCCAAGGTGGAGGTCACTTCGCAAAAGACTGTCCCTCCATGCGTGTGATGACTATTACGGCGGATGGTGGGTATGAGTCAGCGAGTGACTATGATGAGGAGACTCTAGTTCTCATTGCTCATGAGGAACAGGGTGCCCATGATGATGCTCATGATATAGAGTATATGACTCCTGATGATGCAGATAAATATGCTAGTTTGGTTGCTCAACGTGTGTTAAGTGTGCAGGTATCGAAGGCGGAGCAAAACCAGAGGCATAATTTGTTCCACACAAAGGGAGTGGTGAAAGAACGTTCGGTTCGCATCATCATTGACGGAGGGAGTTGCAACAACTTGGCGAGCATGGAGTTGGTGGAGAAGCTATCTCTCACCACAAGACCACACCCCCATCTGTACTATATTCAGTGGTTTAACAATAGTGGTAAGATTAAGATAACACGTTCTGTTCGTGTGCACTTTAGCATTGCTGCATATGCTGATTATGTTGATTGTGATGTGGTACCCATGAAAGCATGCTCTCTTTTACTTGGTAGACCATGGCAATTTGATAGGAATGTTGTACACCATGGTAGGACAAATCAGTTTACTCTGGTTCATCAGGATAAAAATATTGCTTTACTTCCTATGTCTCCTGAACAAATTGTGAAAGATGATCTTGCTAGAGCTAGTAAAGCTAAACAGGAGAAAAATAAGAGTGAAAATGAGATAGCAGCTAAAGAATTTGAGCAACAACATAAGACTAATAGCAAATCTTCTTCTGCTGTTTCTAATGAAATTAAATTGACTAGTCCAACTTTGCTTGCTACTAAGGTTGATATTTCAGATTTGGATGTTAGTCAATATGTGTGCTATGCTTTTGTGTGCAAAGAAGCTTTGTTTTCATTTGAGGAATTGCCTCCTTCTTTGCCTCCTGTTGTCACTGACCTTTTGCAGGAATTTATTGACGTCTTTCCACAAGACGTACCACCGGGATTACCACCTATTCGAGGGATTGAGCATCAGATTGACTTAATTCCCGGTGCTTCGCTGCCCAACCGTGCGCCATACCGTACCAATCCGGAGGAGACGAAGGAGATTCAACGTCAAGTACAAGAGCTACTCGACAAAGGTTACATACGTGAATCACTTAGTCCTTGTGCTGTTCCTGTTATATTAGTGCCTAAAAAGGATGGAACTTGGCGTATGTGTGTTGATTGTAGAGCCATTAATAATATTACTATTCGTTATCGTCATCCTATTCCTAGGTTAGATGATATGCTTGATGAATTAAGTGGCTCTACCATGTTTTCCAAAGTTGATTTGCGTAGTGGATACCATCAAATTCGCATGAAATTAGGGGATGAATGGAAAACGACATTTAAAACTAAGTTTGGATTATATGAGTGGTTAGTCATGCCTTTTGGGTTAACTAATGCACCTAGCACTTTTATGAGATTAATGAACGAGGTTTTACGTGCTTTCATTGGACGATTTGTGGTAGTCTATTTTGATGATATACTGATTTATAGCAAATCTTTGGAGGAACATTTGGATCATTTACGTGCTGTTTTTATTGCTCTACGTAATGCACGTTTATTTGGTAACCTTGGGAAGTGCACCTTTTGCACCGACCGAGTATCGTTTCTTGGCTATGTTGTTACTCCGCAGGGAATTGAAGTTGATCATGCCAAGATCGAGGCCATTGAGAGTTGGCCGCAGCCCAAAACGGTCACACAAGTGAGGAGTTTTCTTGGCCTCGCTGGATTCTATAGGCGTTTTGTGAGAGATTTCAGCACCATTGCTGCACCTCTCAATGAGCTTACACGCAAGGATGTGCCTTTCATTTGGGGTACCGCACAGGAAGAAGCTTTCACGGTATTGAAAGATAAGTTAACACATGCTCCTTTGCTCCAACTTCCTGATTTTAATAAGACTTTTGAGCTTGAATGCGATGCTAGTGGGATTGGTTTGGGAGGTGTGTTATTACAAGATGCTAAACCTGTTGCATACTTTTCTGAAAAATTGAGTGGGCCTAGTCTGAACTATTCTACTTATGATAAGGAATTATATGCTCTTGTTCGGACATTAGAAACTTGGCAACATTATTTATGGCCCAAAGAATTTGTTATACATTCTGATCATGAATCTTTGAAACACATAAGAAGTCAAGCAAAACTTAATCGTAGACATGCTAAGTGGGTTGAATTTATTGAGACTTTCCCTTATGTCATTAAACACAAGAAGGGGAAAGATAATATTATTGCTGATGCTTTGTCTCGTCGTTATACTATGCTTTCATAACTTGACTTCAAGATTTTCGGTTTAGAGACAATCAAAGAACAATATGTAAATGATGCGGAATTTAAAGATGTATTGCAGAATTGTAGAGAGGGTAGAACATGGAACAAGTTTGTGCTTAATGATGGATTTGTGTTCCGTTCTAACAAGCTATGCATTCCAGCTAGCTCTATTCGTCTTTTGTTGTTGCAGGAGGCGCATGGAGGAGGATTAATGGGACATTTTGGCGTGAAAAAGACGGAGGACGTACTTGCTACACATTTCTTTTGGCCAAAGATGAGACGGGATGTTGAGCGTTTTGTTGCTCGCTGCACTACATGTCAAAAAGCTAAGTCACGACTCAATCCTCATGGTTTATACATGCCTTTACATGTACCTAGTGTTCCGTGGGAGGACATATCGATGGACTTTGTTTTAGGCTTGCCTCGAACAAAGAAGGGGAGGGATAGCATATTTGTTGTCGTGGATAGATTTTCTAAGATGGCACATTTTATACCATGTCATAAAAGCGATGATGCTGCTAATGTTGCTGATTTATTCTTTGGAGAGATTATTCGTTTACATGGTGTGCCCAATACTATTGTCTCGGATCGTGATACAAAGTTTCTTACCCATTTTTGGAGATGCTTATGGGCTAAGTTGGGGACTAAACTACTTTTTAGTACTACATGTCATCCCCAAACTGATGGACAAACTGAAGTGGTCAATAGGACATTGTCTACTATGCTTAGGGCTGTTTTAAAAAGTAACTTGAAACTGTGGGAAGAATGTTTACCTCATATTGAATTTGCTTATAATCGTTCAGTGCATTCTACCACTAAAATGTGCCCTTTTGAGATTGTTTATGGTTTTCTACCTCGTGCACCTATTGATTTGCTGCCTCTTCCATCTTCGGAGAAGGTTAATTTTGATGCTAAGCAACGTGCTGATTTGATATTAAAAATGCATGAGTTAACTAAAGAAAACATTGAGCGCATGAATGCTAGATACAAGCTTGCTGGTGATAGGGGTCGAAAGCATGTTGTGTTTGAACCAGGAGATCTTGTTTGGTTACATCTACGTAAAGATAGGTTTCCTGATTTGCGCAAGTCTAAGCTAATGCCACGAGCTGATGGTCCCTTTAAGGTTTTACAGAAAATTAATGATAATGCATATAAACTTGAGCTACCTGCAGATTTTGGGGTTAGTCCCACATTTAACATTGCAGATTTGAAACCTTATTTGGGAGAAGATGATGAGCTTCCGTCGAGGACGACTTCCATTCAAGAAGGGGAGGATGATGAGGACATCCCTACTAATGTTACACCCATACCATCACCAACTACACATACTGGACCAGTTACTAGAGCACGTGCACGTCAACTAAATTATCAGGTACTTTCGTTTCTTGCGAATCCTTCTATTGTTCATGAACATATGATGCTGCCTAAATTAGATACTTTTGTTTTGCTTATGAATGAAGGACCTAGCATGGACAAGAAGGATGGTCATTGGAGCGGTATCAAGAATGGAGAAGAAGGTGCGCGCGGGGGAAAGTACAGTGGAGCTTCCAGTGGGGATTTTCGCACGTTGAAGCCACCATAAGGCATGCATGAAGGCTTGGACGGAATACACGAGATGCCACTTCATTATTTTCGTCCAAGAGCAAATATAGGTGCTGCGTCACCTTAATATTGGGCTGGGCCCATGTAATTTCGAAATACCACATTATAGGCTGTTTTTAGAGTCCGTATGTGTGGGGAAACCGAGTTAGGGTTGTTTTCGGACCCCACCTCCAAGGGGTCACGAAAATCCCCTCTGTTCCCCCATATATACAGCCCTTAGGGCGTCGTTTAGACTTGGGTTTTAATTAGATATAAGTTAGCCATAGCCGCAACTTCGAGCTCTTCGTTTGTGTCATCCGACCAGGCCAAGACCTCATTGGAACCCCAACTTTCGTAATCATTCATCTTATATTCGCAATATCCAGATTGCAATTCTTAGTTCTTGCTTGTTCTTCGATTGCTTGCAGGAATTAGACCTTCGTGGTCAGGTTGATCGTGCATCCGCGGGATCAATAACCTCTCGGAGTTGGTTTAGCGATCGCTAAGGCGCAACGTCTTCGCACGTTCGTAGTCGGATCGTGAAAGTTGCCTCCACCATAATCGATCTCCACCATCTCATCGAAACATCGGGACACCTTCGCCTCTATCAATCCCTCTCAGTTGCTACCCATCGCAGGCAACCATTTTATGATTTAGTTCCAAGAGATCCGAAACGGCAGGTCCCTCTAGCTAACAACGAACAAATCCGGTGGCCCCCGGTGAGTCGACACCCAACTCAAAAGCCGGCCGCGCTCTAGAATCGGTCTCTACCGTCTGTCGCAGGTTTGTATAGCCGGTTAATCACACATGGGATACCGGGTCCTCAGCCGAACAAGGTGGGCCAGCAAGGGAACTATGTCCTCACTGGTCCAGGTTGGTTTGAAAACTACCGGCGGCCGACCAGCAGACACATGGTTTCAAATGGTAAATCAGCTTGGGCCACCACTAGAAATGCTTGAAGCTAGGTAGGTAAGAAAATGGGACCCCATAAAATCCCACACGCGGTTAGGCACGCTCAGTCTTAAAACCATTACCCGGAACTCGGATCCTAGGTGACTCGAATGGAACAAAGCGTCGGGGGCGGGATAGCCTAGACCTTCCATCCTTCGTCGAATATAGTCAACATTATAATAATCATATCATCAACAACAATATAATAATGTGATATCCCAAACCAAGGAGTAACAGGGTAACATCGTAGCATCCTAAGCATGCATACTAAGCAGGGGCTGAGCAACGAGCAATAGTAACATAGCAGTACATGGTTTGCTGGGAGGGGACATGGCTTTATCGGTTTGAAAGAGGCTGTAAACATGTGGTAGGATCAAACATCGAAGCTAACCTAGACTAGCATGCAAACCGCTGGTTGAAATAGAATGGATCATAAGTAATGTATAGTCCTTGCCTGTTGATAAGTCGGGTTCCGAAGGTGTAGTTGATCGCAAGCTCGCATCGTCTCCGAGAGGTACCCGCGGAAGCACACAAGAGGTAAACACTGGAAAGCAATCAACGAGCAATCATCTATGACTACGAAGCAAACACGATCAAGCATCAATATGAAGGCAACACGAGACATCGCACCTACCGTCGAGAGCGATTACTAACAGGTTAAATGGAGTACTCGTCACACACGACAATACCGCACGTTTACGGTGGTTCAAGTTGTTTAGCTACAGGTGATGATAGAGGCGAAGGTGTCCCGATGTTTCGATGAGATGATGGAGATCGATTATGGTGGAGACGACTTTCACGACCCGACTACGAACGTGCGAAGACGTTGCGCCTTAGCGATCGCTAAACCAACTCCGAGAGGTTATTGATCCCGCGGATGCACGATCAACCTGACCACGAAGGTCTAATTCCTGCAAGCAATCGAAAGAACAAGCAAGAACTAAGAATTGCAATCTGGATATTGCGAATATAAGATGAAAGATTAACAGAAGTTGGGGTTCCAATGCGGTCTTGGCCTGGTCGGACGACACAAACGAAGAACTCGAAGTTGCGGCTATGGCTAACTTAAATCTAATTAAAACCCAAGTCTAAACGACGCCCTAAGGGCTGTATATATGGGGGAACAGAGGGGAATTTCTTGGCCCCTTGGAGGAGGGGTCCCAAAACAACCCTAACTCGGTTTCCCCACACATACGGACTCTAAAAAATAGCCTATTAAGTGTATTTCGAAATTACATGGGCCTGGCCCTATAATAAGGTGACGCAACACCTATAATAACCCTTGGACGGAAATATTAATGTGGCATCTTGTGTTTCTCGTCCAAGTCTTAATGCACGCCTTATGGTGGCCTCAAAGTGCGAAAATCACCACTGGAAACTCGTTTGTCCTTTCCCGCGCGCGCACATCCTTCTCCATGCTTTATCCCGCTCCAATGACCGTCCTTCTTATCCATGCTAGGTCCTTCATTCATAAGACAAACAAAAGTATCTAATTTAGGCAGAATCATATGTTCCTGAACATTAGAAGGATTTGCAAGAAACGAAAGTACCTGATAATTTAGTTGAGGTGCGCGTGCTATAGTAACTGGTCCAGTATGTGTAGTTGGTGAAGATGTGGGTGTAACATTAATAGAGATGTCCTCATCATCCTCCCCTTCTTGAATTGAAGTCGTCCTCGACGGAAGCTCATCATCTTCTCCCAAATAAGGTTTCAAATTTGCAATGTTAAATGTGGGACTAACCCCAAAATCTGCAGGTAGCTCAAGTTTATATGCATTATCATTAATTTTCTGTAAAACCTTAAATGGACCATCAGCTCGTGCATTAACTTAGACTTGCGCAAATCAGGAAACCTATCTTTACGTAGATGTAACCAAACAAGATCTCCTGGTTCAAACACAACATGCTTTCTACCCTTATCACGAGCAAGCTTGTATCTAGCATTCATTTTCTCAATGTTTTCTTTAGTTAACTCATGCATTTTTAATATCAATTCAGCACGTTGCTTAGCATCAAAATTAACCTTCTCCGAAGATGGAAGAGGCAGCAAATCAATAGGTGCACGAGGTAGAAAACCATAAACAATCTCAAAAGGGCACATTTTAGTGGTAGAATGAAATGAACGATTATAAGCAAATTCAATATGAGGTAAACATTCTTCCCACATTTTCAAGTTACTCTTTAAAACAGCCCTAAGCATAGTAGACAAAGTCATATTGACTAATTCAGTTTGTCCATCAGTTTGGGGATGACATGTAGTACTAAAAAGTAGTTTAGTCCCCAACTTAGCCCATAAGCATCTCCAAAAATGGCTAAGAAACTTAGTATCACGATCCGAGACAATAGTATTGGGCACACCATGTAAGCGAATAATCTCACGAAAGAATAAATCAGCAACATTAGCAGCAGCATCGCTTTTATGACATGGTATAAAATGTGCCATCTTAGAAAATCTATCCACGACAATATGCTATCCCTCCCCTTCTTTGTTCGAGGCAAGCCTAAAACAAAGTCCATGGATATGTCCTCCCACGGAACACTAGGTACAGGTAAAGGCATGTATAAACCATGAGGATTGAGTCGTGACTTAGCTTTTTGACATGTAGTGCAGCGAGCAACAAAACGCTCAACATCCCGTCTCATCTTTGGCCAAAAGAAATGCGTAGCAAGTACGTCCTCCGTCTTCTTCACGCATAAGTGTCCCATTAATCCTCCTCCATGCGCCTCCTGCAACAACAAAAGACGAATAGAGCTAGCTGGAATGCATAGCTTGTTAGAACGGAACACAAATCCATCACTAAGCACAAACTTGTTCCATGTTCTACCCTCTCTACAATTCTGCAATACATCTTTAAATTCCGCATCATTTACATATTGATCTTTGATTGTCTCTAAACCGAATATCTTGAAGTCAAGTTGTGAAAGCATAGTATAACGACGAGACAATGCATCAGCAATAATATTATCTTTCCCCTTCTTGTGTTTAATGACATAAGGGAAAGTCTCAATAAATTCAACGCACTTAGCATGTCTACGATTAAGTTTTGCTTGACTTCTTATGTGTTTCAAAGATTCATGATCAGAATGTATAACAAATTCTTTGGGCCATAAATAATGTTGCCAAGTTTCTAATGTCCGAACAAGAGCATATAATTCCTTATCATAAGTAGAATAGTTCAGACTAGGCCCACTCAATTTTTCAGAAAAATATGCAACAGGTTTAGCATCTTGTAATAACACACCTCCCAAACCAATCCCACTAGCATCGCATTCAAGCTCAAAAGTCTTATTAAAATCAGGAAGTTGGAGCAAAGGAGCATGTGTTAACTTATCTTTCAATACCGTGAAGGCTTCTTCCTGTGCGGTACCCCAAGTAAAAGGCACATCCTTGCGTGTAAGCTCATTGAGAGGTGCAGCAATGGTGCTGAAATCTCTCACAAAACGCCTATAGAATCCAGCGAGGCCAAGAAAACTCCTCACTTGTGTGACCGTTTTGGGCTGCGGCCAACTCTCAATCGCCTCGATCTTGGCTTTATCAACTTCAATTCCCTGCGGCGTAACAACATAGCCAAGAAACGATACTCGGTCGGTGCAAAAGGTGCACTTCCCAAGGTTACCAAACAAACGTGCATTACGTAGAGCAATAAAAACAGCACGTAAATGATCCAAATATTCCTCCAAAGATTTGCTATAAATCAGTATATCATCAAAATAGACTACCACAAATCGTCCAATGAAAGCACGTAAAACCTCGTTCATTAATCTCATGAAAGTGCTAGGTGCATTAGTTAACCCAAAAGGCATGACTAACCACTCATATAATCCAAACTTAGTTTTAAATGCCGTTTTCCATTCATCTCCTAATTTCATGCGTATCTGGACTCGGATTGGCGGAACGTGGTAGGATGACTACTGGTGCGGCGGCGACGTGGCAAACTGTGATCAGAACTCGAAACTCTAAGGGAACTAGACGCTAAGATCAGCAACTTGACACAACGATGCAACCGTAAATTCAACAAAGCAAGTACTGAAAAGAAAACTGGACAAAGGCTAGGACTGTCTTGGGACGTGATGATCTAACCCTAATTTTTTTTTGTTGGCTTTTTCTTGGGCTGTAGGTATGAAGAACAGAACCAATCTAGACTATGAAAACTGGTAAATCTCACCGAGCAACCTGGAAATCTGATACCACTTGATAGAGGCGAAGGTGTCCCGATGTTTCGATGAGATGGTGGAGATCGATTATGGTGGAGGCAACTTTCACGATCCGACTACGAACGTGCGAAGACGTTGCGCCTTAGCGATCGCTAAACCAACTCCGAGAGGTTATTGATCCCGCGGATGCACGATCAACCTGACCACGAAGGTCTAATTCCTGCAAGCAATCGAAGAACAAGCAAGAACTAAGAATTGCAATCTGGATATTGCGAATATAAGATGAATGATTACGAAAGGTGGGGTTCCAATGAGGTCTTGGCCTGGTCGGATGACACAAACGAAGAGCTCGAAGTTGCGGCTATGGCTAACTTATATCTAATTAAAACCCAAGTCTAAACGACGCCCTAAGGGCTGTATATATGGGGGAACAGAGGGGATTTTCGTGACCCCTTGGAGGTGGGGTCCGAAAACAACCCTAACTCGGTTTCCCCACACATACGGACTCTAAAAACAGCCTATAATGTGGTATTTCGAAATTACATGGGCCCAGCCCAATATTAAGGTGACGCAGCACCTATAATTGCTCTTGGACGAAAATAATGAAGTGGCATCTCGTGTATTCCGTCCAAGCCTTCATGCATGCCTTATGGTGGCTTCAACGTGCGAAAATCCCCACTGGAAACTCCACTGTACTTTCCCCCGCGCGCACCTTCTTCTCCATTCTTGATCCCGCTCCAATGACCATCCTTCGTGTCCATGCTAGGTCCTTCATTCATAAGCAAAACAGAAGTATCTAATTTAGGCAGCATCATATGTTCATGAACAATAGAAGGATTCGCAAGAAACGAAAGTACCTGATAATTTAGTTGACGTGCACGTGCTCTAGTAACTGGTCCAGTATGTGTAGTTGGTGAGGGTATGGGTGTAACATTAGTAGGGATGTCCTCATCAAATGGGATGTGGGGTGGTGGGAAGCACAAATCCGTCAAGCTTTTCTTTCGTTCTTACCGATTCCTACCTAGCAGCAGGTGGTGATGTACAACCAACGGGTCAAAACTCTCAGAGATATGGTAGAGCGATGGCCAGGAGGTGTCAAAACGCACGATGTAGAATATATGTGGAGCTATAGGAAGGCTGACAAGTATGGTAGCAAAAGCTCAACAGTAATCAAAACAGAGATGCAAAGCTGAATAAACACGCAACGTCGGTACTGTGCTGATCCTAGGCTAGACCGTACTAGAGACGCGAGCCTAAAACACCAACGAAAGCACGGCGCGGCACGTAATCAACTGAGAAGCACACTCTGAATTTTTTTTTCTCTTTTTTTTTTGCGATGCGGGACTGCGGTGGCTGAAAAAGTGCGAATAAATCACTATGGTGGCGAACGTCTCAAAATGAGTTTCTGGACCTAGGGAAGGTATGGGCACGAAATTTTTTTACCCTTGAAATTTTTGGCCTAAAAACTGCTCTGGAAAGCGTGCCAGACTCTTCTTTTTTTTTTTTGGAAATCACCCCCTTCTACGTACGACAAAAGATTGGTGAAATCCGACTCTAACAACTCAGACCGTGGTGATGTATATGGACTCGGAGTGGTAGAACGTGGTGGTGTATATGGACTCGGATTGGTGGAACGTGATGAAGTATATGGACTCGGATTGGCGGAACGTGGTGGTGTATACTACTGTACGGCGGCGGCGTGACAAACTGTGATCAGAACTCGAAACTCTAAGGGAACTAGACGCTAAGATCAGCAACTTGACACAACGATGCAACCACAAATTCAACAAAGCAAGTACTGAAAAGAAAATTGGACAAAGGCTCGGACTGTTTTGGGACGTGATGATATAACCCTAATTTTTGTTTGGCTTTTTCGTGGACTGTAGGTATGAAGAACAGAACCAATCTAGACTACGAAAAACTGGAAAATCTCACCGATCAACCTGGAAAATCTGATACCACTTGATAGAGGCGAAGGTGTCCCAATGTTTCGATGAGATGATGGAGATCGATTATGGTGGCGACGACTTTCACGACCCGACTACGAACGTGCGAAGACGTTGCGCCTTAGCGATCGCTAAACCAACTCCGAGAGGTTATTGATCCCGCGGATGCACGATCAACCTGACCACGAAGGTCTAATTCCTGCAAGCAATCGAAAGATAAAGCAAGAACTAAGTATTGCAGCTGGATATTGCGAATATAAGATGAAAGATTAATAGAAGTTGGGGTTCCAATGCGGTCTTGGCCTGGTCGGACGACACAAACGAAGAACTCGAAGTTGCGGCTATGGCTAACTTAAATCTAATTAAAACCCAAGTCTAAACGACGCCCTAAGGGCTGTATATATGGGGGAACAGAGGGGAATTTCGTGGCCCCTTGGAGGAGGGGTCCGAAAACAAACCTAACTCGGTTTCCCCACACATACGGACTCTAAAAAATAGGCTATTAAGTGTATTTCGAAATTACACGGGCCTGGCCCTATAATAAGGTGACGCTGCACCTATAATAACCCTTGGACGGAAATATTAATGTGGCATCTTGTGTTTCTCGTCTAAGTCTTCATGCACGCCTTATGGTGGCCTCAAAGTGCGAAAATCACCACTGGAAACTCCATTGTCCTTTCCCGCGCGCGCACCTCCTTCTCCATGCTTGATCCCGCTCCAATGACCATCCTTCTTATCCATGCTAGGTCCTTCATTCATAAGACAAAAAAAAGTATCTAATTTAGGCAGCATCATATTTTCCTGAACATTAGAAGGATTTGCAAGAAACGAAAGTACCTGATAATTTAGTTGACGTGCGCGTGCTCTAGTAACTGGTCCAGTATGTGTAGTTGGTGAAGATGTGGGTGTAACATTAATAGAGATGTCCTCATCAGGTGAGCAAAGGTTATTAACACGACATCTCACTCAAGCATGGCATAACACACAAACATGGCAAGAGGTGATGCATAAATAATCTACCTATACTAGACAAGTTAAGCAGGTAAAATTCCTACACATGGCAAACTATTGCGGACCCCACGATAAAAATGGAATTCGGTACTGTTTTGCCCTAAACAATATTTTATTATTTTATTTAGCAAGCAAGAACAGCATAAACACAATCTACATGCACTTCTAGTCAAGTTACATATAAAGAACATTTAAAATGGAGCAACAGTTAAAAAGTTATTAAATACACAGTTTATAGTGGCAAGCAGTTGCAATTAGCAGGTCAACAACATGTAAACAAAGTCAAACATGGCAACAAGCAACATTTTAATAATCTACACAAAAAACTAAGCAATTTACATGTTTAAAGCGTCGCGATCCGAGCTACGAGCTAAAAGATACGGGCACCGCAATAAAAACAATACAATCTGCAAAATAAATAAACTAGAAAAGGAAAAAAACTCTAACGGGCCAAAATCTACTGGGCCGAAATCTACTAGGTCGGCCCAACTGCAAGAAAAAAATAAAGAGAAAAGAAAAAGAGGGAGGCGCCTCACCGGTTAGGCCGAGCCCACCTGCGGCTGGGAGGCCTGGCGGCTGGCTGGGCCGCCTGCTGCTGGGCTGCGGGGGCGCGCCGACGAGGGACGGAGGTGGCCAGGGCGTTTCAGGTGGCCGGATCCGGCAAGTGGCGGCGGCTACCAGCCTCTGGCGCGGGTGGCGTGAGCTCGGGCTCCGGCCGAGCTGCGGCCACAGCGGCGACGTCCTGCTGCGGGAGAAGGAGAGAAGTTAGGGAGGAGATCTGACGGTCTGGAACTGATGGGGCTACAGTTTTGAAATTTTGGGGGCAGATTGGGCAGATCTGGGGTTTTTCAGGGGGGTGGCTGGAATTTTGGCTTAGAGGAAACCCTAAGTGGGGGTGGGAGAGTGGTGGTCTTTATATAGCCCAGGTGACTGGCAGTTTGCAAAAACATCCCCGGTTTTCTCTCGTGCGCGCGGTGTTTTGCGTTTCTGACCGCCGAGGGTCCGCAGGACCTCCGATTCGGGTAAAACTTCGAACTGCGCGATCAGCGCGTCGAGCCGGCGGCGTTCACCTCGTGCTCGAACCGTTCCGAGAACACTTTCCGGCGCGCTATAAAAATAACCCGTTTAATTATTAAACGGGGTTTTTCGTTCCGTTGGCTGCGGCTGGTCTCGTGCGGTTTTCGCGACGGTGATCGGGCGAAACCCGGTGTCGCAAAGGTCGAGTGTCAGGGTGGCAAGGGTCGGTCTCCGTTCGGTACGAGATAAGAGGGGGGAGGAATAATCGCCGATCGATAAATCAAGGATGCAAACACCGCAAACAAATCAGACAATCAAACAATTCACACCGAAAACAAAATTTTTTAATTTTTGTGAAATCTGGGCTGTTACAATACAACACCACCAACAAGGGATCTCGTCCCGAGATCCTGGACGATCCGGGGGAGAGGGGGGGAGAAAAGAGAGTCGACGATTCTTCAACACCACCAATAAGGACTCTGCTCCATGTCGAGCGACGAACTCCGTCGAGATACTTTCCACAGAGAGACGACATCGTCGGAAAAACGAAACCGTCAGTGACAAGAGGAAGAACGATCGTGAAAACTGGATCAAGGGTTAGTGATTTTGGACGCAAGTCGTAAAAACACTGGGAAAAAGAAGGGATGGCAATGGATGACCCAGATGATACCCAAAACCGGAGAAGCTAAAGGTACTATAGGAATTCCCAACCTGAGATCGGAATCGAGACAATACGCTGCAAGCAAGGTATTGTAACGGTTCCGATACTCCACACACTCGAGATCCTAGAGTTTTGAAGGGGAAGGCATGGATGCTTTCCCGTCGCATGCTCCTACCATTGTTGTGTCACAACGTGCTCTTACAGTGCAGCCACATGCTGATTCTCAGCGCTGTAATTTGTTTCAAACCAAGGCACTCGTTGGCCCCAACAAAGCTTGCAAAGTGATTATTGATGGAGGTAGCTGCCGCAACCTCGCAAGCAAGGAGTTATGTGCCAAGCTAAATCTGAAATACTTACCTCACCCAAATCCTTATTATGTCCAATGGTTGAGGGACAGTGGTAAGATGAAGGTGAATCACATGGTGCGCGTAAATTTTGAGATAGGCCCATACAAGGATTCCATCGATTTTGATGTGGTGCCTATGACAGTTTGCCATCTCTTATTGGGTCGGCCGTGGTTGTATGATCGCCATGTGCAACACAATGGCCGAGCCAATACATATCATTTGGAGTTCAAGGGAAAGAAAGTTAATCCTCCATCCTATGTCCCCACAGCAAATTGTGAATGAGTCTCGTCAGAAGGTAGAGGTGAATGTAGAACCAACACGAGAGAACAATGTAATAACTGTGAGTGATAATATAACGAAAAGTGCGAGAGAGACCAGTTTGCTTACATTAGCCACCAAAGAAGACATGAGAGAATTTAGTGAGGATCCTACAGCTATACCTCTTGTCCTCATGTATAAAGGCGAGGTTTTGGTTTTTAATGATAACCATCATATTTCTCCTGGTGTGGCTACTGTTTTGCAGGATTTTGATGATGTGTTTCCGGCGGAGGTTCCAGCGGGATTACCACCCTTGCGTGGTATTGAGCACCAAATTGATCTTATACCGGGTGCAACTCTTCCTAACCGGGCACCATATCGGACAAACCCCCAAGAGACGAAGAAAATTCAGCAACAAGTACAAGCGCTTCTGGATAAAGGGTATATTCGTGTCAGCCTTAGCCCTTGTGTTGTTCCTGTTATTTTGGTTCCTAAGAAAGATGGTACTTGGCGTATGTGTGTAGATTGTAGAGCTATTAATAACATCACTATTCGCTATCGTCATCCTATTCCACGTTTAGAGGATATGCTTGATGAATTGTGTGGTGCTGCTATTTTCTCTAAAATTGATTTGCGTAGTGGATACCATCAAATTAGGATGAAAGAAGGGGATGAATGGAAAACTGCTTTCAAAACTAAGTTCGGCTTATATGAGTGGTTAGTTATGCCTTTTGGTCTTACTAATGCTCCTAGTACTTTCATGAGATTAATGAACCATGTTTTGAGGGAGTTTATTGGACATTTTGTGGTTGTGTATTTTGATGATATACTTATTTACAGCCGCAATGAATTTGAACACGCTGATCATATTAGACAAGTTTTGCAAGTGTTGCGTGATTCTAAATTATATGCTAATCTTGAGAAGTGCACATTTGCAAAAGATAAGGTCATATTTTTGGGATTTGTTGTATCTAAGCATGGGGTAGAAATAGATTCTTCTAAAATTGAAGCAATTCAAAATTGGCCTACTCCCATGAATGTTAGCCAAGTACGAAGTTTTCACGGTCTTGCTGGTTTTTATAGACATTTTGTGAAAAACTTTAGTACTATTGCTGCACCGTTGAATGAATTGACTAAGAAAGGTGTGCCTTTTGTTTGGGGCGTTGCCCAAGACCTTGCATTTGATGAGTTGAAACGTTTGCTTACTTCTGCACCATTACTTACGTTACCAGATTTTACTAAGAAATTTGAAGTTGAATGTGATGCTAGTGGTATAGGTATTGGTGGTGTTTTGATGCAAGAAGGTAGACCTATAGCTTATTTCAGTGAGAAGCTTTCTGGTGCTAGATTGAATTATCATGTTTATGATAAAGAATTGTATGCACTTGTTAGAGTTCTTGAGGTTTGGCAACATTATTTGTGGCCAAAAGAATTTATCATACATTCTGATCATGAAGCTTTGAAATTTCTGAAAGCTCAATCTAATTTGCATAGACGCCTAGCTAAGTGGGTTGAGTTCATTGAGTCTTTTCCCTACATCATCAAGTATAAGAAAGGGAAAGATAATGTTGTTGCTGATGCTCTCTCTAGGAAGAATATGTTATTTACACATCTTGATGTTAAAATTCCTGGATTAGAGAGTTTGTGTGATTTATATGCAACTGGTCATGATTTTGCTGAACCATATCGTTTGTGTTTGCTTCGAAATGCATGGGACAAGTTCCACATCCATGATAGATTTTTGTTTCGAGCTAACAAACTTTGTGTTCCAGAATCTTCTGTGCGTTTGCTATTGTTGCAGGAATCACATGCAGGAGGATTGATGGGTCACTTTGGGCGTGAGAAGACATTACTCATGCTTGTTGATAATTTTTATTGGCCCAGGATGAGGCGTGATGTGGACAGGTTTGTTCGACGCTGCATTGTATGCAACACATCCAAGTCCAAGCTGAAGCCTCACGGTTTGTATACTCCACTATCGGCTCCCACCACACCTTGGGAAGATATTAGTATGGACTTTGTGTTAGGATTGCCACGCACTAAATTTGGTCATGATAGTATATTTGTGGTAGTGGATAGATTTTCCAAGATGGCACATTTTATTGCTTGCCATAAGAGCGACGATGCGTCACATGTTGCTAACCTGTTTTTCAGGGAGATTGTACGCTTGCATGGAGTGCCCAAGGCAATTGTTTCTGACAGGGATGTAAAGTTTGTGAGCTACTTCTGGAAGACACTTTGGGGAAAGTTGGGAACAAAGTTGATGTTCAGTACTACATGTCATCCCCAAACTGATGGTCAAACGGAGGTGGTCAATAGAACATTGTCACAATTATTGCGAGCTATGATCAAGAAAAATCTGCGCGAATGGGAGGAGTGTTTGCCACATGTTGAATTTGCTTATAACAGGGCAGTACACACTACTACTCACCTTTGTCCTTTTGAAATGGTATATGGTTTCAAGCCTATTACACCTCTTGATTTGCTGCCTTTTCCATTGCAGGAACGAGTTAATATGGAGGCATCCAATCGAGCAGATTATGTGAAGAAGATCCATGAGAAGACCCGAGAGGCTATTGAGAAGCAAGGCAAGAATGTTGCTGCTGCAAGGAACCAGTCACGGAAACAAGTTCTATTTCAACCTGGAGATATGGTTTGGGTACATTTGCGCAAGGATAGATTTCCAGGGATGAGGGATTCCAAGTTGAAGCCGCGTGGTGCTGGTCCTTACAAGGTGTTAGCCAAGATCAATGACAATGCCTACTCGATTGATATTCCCATTGCCGAGTTTGGTGGCGCTAGCAACAGTTTCAACGTTGCTGATTTATCACCATACAGGGAGATGACCTTGGAGCGTCGAGGTCGACGCCTTTTGAAGGGGGGGGGGGAGATGATGAGGACATCCTTACTACCAACACATCTCCAGTTCGTCATGAAGAACAAGTTGATTCAACAAAGAAGAAGGATGATGAAATCATAATTGGACCTATTACAAGAGCTCGTGCAAAGTTGATAGAACAACAGGTGAACTCGCTCTTAATAGATTCTGATATGTTATGTAATGAGAACTTTATACTGCCTAAATCTTTGTATGTTTGCATAATCAGGTATCATGACGAAGAAGAGGATCCAGAAGGAGGAGAAGATGAAGGAATCTCCAACTTTCGGACGCCCGACACTTTTCGGACGTCCGACATCGGAGTCCAGGAGCTACGATGCCGCGATGACCTTGAGTTACAGAAGGGTTACGGAACTCCGACGAGTTTCGGACGTTCCACATGACGGACGTCCGACATGGAACGGACGTCCGACACGGAGATCTTCGCGACGGCTCCCGAGTACAGTACCGATCCGGAAGTCCGACACGTTTCGGACGTCCGACGCATCGGACGTCCGACGCATCGGACGTCCGAAACTGCTTGCGCGCAGATCTGACGGGCTGCGGCCTTGTATCCGGGTTTGACACCCCCTAGCTTATAAATACCAGACCCCCTGCGAGTTTTAGGGTGAGACCACGTTTAGATAAACCCTAGATATTGAGAATAGCTTCAAGCTTTCCTCTTGAATCATTAAGACTTCAATTCGTATCGATCTGAAGTTCTTCTACTGCAAGTTTTGTGTGATCTGTTGTTCCACTGGGGAATTAGTAGATTGCAATCACCGTCTCGTGGTCGACGGCTACGTTGCGCAAGTGTGTGAAGTTGTGAATATCCAAAGGGTAGAGAGCTGTCGCATTGGCAACAGGGATCTAGCGAGGAGAGTTCATCGGCTACATACAAGTTATCTATCATCGCCCTCATATTCACCGTCCGCTTACTGAGAAGATCGGGCCACCCCTTATCATCTTGGTATCAGATTTCCAGTGTTCCCTCGGTAAGCATCCACCAAATCCATCTATTAGATCGTTTTTATTTTCGTCCTATCCAGGAAAAGCCATACAAAAACATTAGGGTTTCTAGTTTCGCCATAACTTAGATTGCATCGGAGTCATTGTTTTAGTTGTTGTTTCGTTGTGTTCTTCCCGGCAATTTCTCCGCGGTGCGACATATTGTGGCCTAAAGAGAAAAGTTACTATAGCAATTTTCGTCCAGTTTGGAATAGTGTCAAAAAAAAAGAGTCTGGCACGCTTTCCAGAGCAGTTTTTAGGCCAAAAATTTCAGGGGTAAAAAAATTCCGTGCCCATACTTTCCTTAGGTCCAGAAACTCATTTTGAGACGTTCGCCACCATAGTGATTTTTTCGCACTTTTTCAGCCACCGCAGTCCCGCATCGCAAAAAAAAAAAAAAAGAGCAAAAAAAAAAGAGAGAAAAAAAAATTCAGAGTGTGCTTCTCAGTTGTTTACGTGCCGCGCCGTGCTTTCGTTGGTGTTTTAGGCTCGCGTCTCTAGTACGGTCTAGCCTAGGATCAGCACAGTACCGACGTTGAGTGTTTATTCAGCTTTGCATCTCTGTGTTGATTACTGTTGAGTTTTTCCTACCATACTTGTCAGCCTTCCTACAGCTCCACATATATTCTACATCGTGCGTTTGACACCTCCTGACCATCGCTCCACCATATCTCTGAGAGTTTTGACCCGTTGGTTGTACATCACCACCTGCTGCTAGGTAAGAATCGGTAAGAACGAAAGAAAAGCTTGACGGATTTGTGCTTTCCGCCACCCCACATCCCATTAATAGAAGTAGGATCATATTACTGTGTATTTTCTATTTCTGCTAACCATGCCAGGATCACATGATGAAGTGGCGCGGGATGCACCCGATTGGGAGAACATGACAAACAAGGAGCTACATGATAAATTTGCACAAATGATGTCTGAACAGGTGAATGACATCGAGACCAGATTTACAGAGGCAATTTGATGAGGACATGACTACCATAGTTACAGCCACAACCCCTGCTAATATACCTACTGGAGCAATTACTAGAGATCGTGCACACCAATTAAATTATCAGGTACTTTCGCTTCTTGGTAATGTTTCTAATGTTCATGTGAATATGATGCTGCCTAACGTCGATATATTTCTGTTGCTGACAAATGAAGGACCTAGCATGGACAAGAAGGATGAGCATTGGAGCATGTTCAAGCATGAAGATGACGAGGACATAATTATCATGGATATGACCATTAATTCCTCTATATTTGATCAAGAAATGAAGTCAATACAAAGGGGCATGATTGTGTGCTGTACAAGAAGTTATTTCACGTCACTTTTGGTCCAAGAGAAGATAGAGACCAAGTCTTTCACGTCATGGACTCAGATTCGGACTGCAGAGATATACCCAACTTCAAACAGCCGCCGTTTCTACATACGAACTCCAAATTGGGTGATTCTTTTTTCTGGTGATAGCTTATCTCGTCTAGTTTCCAACGCAATTGGTTTCACCTTCAAATTCCTTCGGAGCGTGGAGATATTGCGAAAACGGTGCGACCCAGCAGCAGAATCCGAATCAAAGTCCAACTCAATAGGTGTTGCATCACCTCCACATGGGCCCAAGTGCCTTGTACGACCTAGGTTTAGTTTTAGGACTCCTTGGGACGTCCTTCCACCCCCTTGGCCTCCACCCTTTAGTCCTATATAAGTAGATCAACCCCTAGGGTTTTTCTTTGGATTTCTTTTAGTTAAAAAGACTGCTTAGCCAATTGCTGCATCTTCGTGTACTCGGTTTGTCTCCAACGACCAGATCAAGACCGCTTTTGGAATCCCAACTTTATTCATACTTCATCTACATATTCGCAATATTCAGATTGCTTTATCATAGTTCTTTCTTGTTCTTCGATTGCTTGCAGGCACTAGACCTTCGTGGTCAGGTTGATCGTGCTCCGGCGTGGTCAATAACCTTCAGGAGATTGGTTTAGCGATTGCTAAGGCGCAACGTCGTTGCACGTTTGTAGTCGGATCATCAAAGTCGACTCCATCAAATCGTAGTTATCATCTCATCGAAAGATCGGGACACCCCGCCTCTATCACAATTGATGGCGTGGAAAAGATGATCGACACCAAGCTCGACGCCAAGTTTACTGAGTTGATCGCACGCCTACCTACATAGCATGCTGCCGCTCCAGCACAGCCACAGCCACCGCCACTACCACGTGCACGACGTATTCTGTTTCCGAGAGGACAAGCTGCTGGTATTGGTGCTCCTGTTGCTGCTGCAGTACCTGCTGCTGCTGCTTCTGACGTCGGCCAGGACGACAACTACGAGGGTGATTACGAGGAGGAGGTGGAACAGGAAGCGGCCTATGAACAGCCAGCTGGACGTCCACGTCCGAACATTCGCCACGGTCGACACCAACCACCCCCTCAGGTACGTGATGATGAACATGTGCCTAAACTGAAATTGAATCTTAAGCCGTTTGAGGGTAGATATATTCCTGATGCTTATCTTACTTGGGAGTTAGAAACTGAACAACGCTTTACATGTTTACAATATCCTGAGAATAGACATGTTACTGCTGCAGTTTGTGAATTCACGGGATTTGCATCTATTTGGTGGTCTGAACATTGTAGATTGCATGCTAATAATATTCCAACTACTTGGGCTGCTTTAAAAGATGCTATGCGTACTCGCTGGGTTCCTCCTTATTATCAACGTGAATTGTTACAAAAATTACAGCGTTTGAGACAAGGAAAAAATTCTGTAGAGGAATATTATCAAGAATTACAAACTGGATTGATTAGATGTGGCCTAGTAGAGGATAATGAAGCTATGCTTGCACGTTTTATGGGTGGTTTAAACAGGGAGATACAAACTATTCTAGAATACAAGGACTTTGCTACTATCACTCGTTTGTTTCATCTTGTTTGTAAAGCTGAACGTGAAGTGCAAGATCGACAGGACGCTACGAGACCGAACTTTTCTGCAGGACGAAATACATCATGGACATCGCGTGGAGCTTCTACATCCACACGTCCTGCTGCACCACCATCTACTTCAGCCGCTCATTCTTACAGGGAGCCACCAAAACAGCCAGCGCCACCATTCAAGGGTGCACAGAGTGGTCCAGCGGCGAGTTCTTCTTCATCCATGGCTTCCACAGGGCAAACACGAGATCGTGATATTAAATGTCGCAGGTGCCAAGGTGGAGGTCACTTCGCAAAAGACTGTCCCTCCAAGCGTGTGATGACTATTACGGCGGATGGTGGGTATGAGTCAGCGAGTGACTATGATGAGGAGACTTTAGTTCTCATTGCTCATGAGGAACAGGGTGCCCATGATGATGCTCATGATATAGAGTATGTGGCTCCTGATGATGCAAATAAATATGCTAGTTTGGTTGCTCAACGTGTGTTAAGTGTGCAGATAACGAAGGCCGAGCAAAACCAGAGGCATAATTTGTTCCACACAAAGGGAGTGGTGAAAGAACGTTCGGTTCGCATCATCATTGACGGAGGGAGTTGCAACAACTTGGCTAGCATGGAGTTGGTGGAGAAGCTATCTCTCACCACAAGACCACACCCCCATCCGTACTATATTCAGTGGTTTAACAATAGTGGTAAGATTAAGGTAACGCGTTCTGTTCGTGTGCACTTTAGCATTGCTGCATATGCTGATTATGTTGATTGTGATGTGGTACCCATGCAAGCATGCTCTCTTTTACTTGGTAGACCATGGCAATTTGATAGGAATGTTGTACACCATGGTAGGACAAATCAGTTTACTCTGGTTCATCAGGATAAAAATATTGCTTTACTTCCTATGTCTCCTGAACAAATTGTGAAAGATGATCTTGCTAGAGCTAGTAAAGCTAAACAGGAGAAAAATAAGAGTGAAAATGAGATAGCAGCTAAAGAATTTGAGCAACAACATAAGACTAATAGCAAATCTTCTTCTGCTGTTTCTAATGAAATTAAATTGACTAGTCCAACTTTGCTTGCTACTAAGGTTGATATGTCAGATTTGGATGTTAGTCAATATGTGTGCTATGCTTTTGTGTGCAAAGAAGCTTTGTTTTCATTTGAGGAATTGCCTCCTTCTTTGCCTCCTGTTGTCACTGACCTTTTGCAGGAGTTTATTAACGTCTTTCCACAAGACGTACCACCGGGATTACCACCTATTCGAGGGATTGAGCATCAGATTGACTTAATTCCCGGTGCTTCGTTGCCCAACCGAGCGCCATACCGTACCAATCCGGAGGAGACGAAGGAGATTCAGCGTCAAGTACAAGAGCTACTCGACAAAGGTTACATACGTGAATCCCTTAGTCCTTGTGTTGTTCCTGTTATATTAGTCCCTAAAAAGGATGGAACATGGCGTATGTGTGTTGATTGTCGAGCCATTAATAATATTACTATTCGTTATCGTCATCCTATTCCTAGGTTAGATGATATGCTTGATGAATTAAGTGGCTCTACCATGTTTTCCAAAGTTGATTTGCGTAGTGGATACCATCAAATTCGCATGAAATTAGGAGATGAATGGAAAACGGCTTTTAAAACTAAGTTTGGATTATATGAGTGGTTAGTCATGCCTTTTGGGTTAACTAATGCACCTAGCACTTTCATGAGATTAATGAACGAGGTTTTCGTGCTTTCATTGGACGATTTGTGGTAGTCTATTTTGATGATATACTGATTTATAGCAAATCTTTGGAGGAACATTTGGATCATTTACGTGCTGTTTTTATTGCTCTACGTAATGCACGTTTGTTTGGTAACCTTGGGAAGTGCACCTTTTGCACCGACCGAGTATCGTTTCTTGGCTATGTTGTTACTCCGCAGGGAATTGAAGTTGATAAAGCAAAGATCGAGGCGATTGAGAGTTGGCCGCAGCCCAAAACGGTCACACAAGTGAGAAGTTTTCTTGGCCTTGCTGGATTCTACAGGCGTTTTGTGAGAGATTTCAGCACCATTGTGATGAGGACATCCCTACTACCAACACATCTCCAGTTCGTCATGAAGAACAAGTTGATTCAACAAAGAAGAAGGATGATGAAATCAGAATTGGACCTATTACAAGAGCTCGTGCAAAGTTGATAGAACAACAGGTGAACTCGCGCTTAATAGATTCTGATATATTATACAATGAGAATTTTATACTGCCTAAATCTTTGTATTTTTGCATAATCAGGTATCATGACGGAGACGAGGATCCAGAAGGAGGAGAAGATGAGACATGCTCTAACTTTCGGACGTCCGACCCATTTCGGACGTCCGACATCAGAGAAAGTTGGCGACCTCCGTATTCAGAAGACCTCCAAAACCGAAGACGGATTTCCGACAGGATTTCGGACGTCCGACGCATCGGACGTCCGACACATGACGGACGTCCGACATGAAGGTCCGCGAGAAGAGCCTCCTATCCAGGACACCTCACCGCCAGAGTCGGATTTCCGACATGTTTCGGACGTCTGACGTGACGGACGTCCGAAACCCTTCGGACGTCCTAAAGCCGCGCGCAGATCAGACGGACTGCGGCCCCTGTAATCCCTTAGCTTATAAATACCCAGCTCCCACGAGTTTTAGGGTTAGACCACGTTTAGATAAACCCTAGATATTGAGAATAGCTTCAAGCTTTCCTCTTGAATCATTAAGACTTCAATTCGTATCGATCTGAAGTTCTTCTACTGCAAGTTCTGTGTGATCTATTATTCCACTGGGGATTAGTAGATTGCAAATTACCGTCTCGTGGTCGACGGCTACGTTGCGCAAGTGTGTGAAGTTGTGAATATCCAAAGGGTAGAGAGCTGTCGCATTGGCAACAGGGATCTAGCAAGGAGAGTTCATTGGCTACATACAAGTTATCTATCATCGCCCTCATATTCACCGTCCGCTCACTGAGAAGATCGGGCCTCCCCATATCATCTCGGTATCAGATTTCCAGTGTTTCCTCGGTAAGCATCCACCAAATCCATCTATTCGATCGTTTTTGTTTTCGTCCTATCCAGAAAAAGCCATACAAAAATATTAGGGTTTCTAGTTTATGCCATAACTTAGATTGCATCGGAGTCATTGTTTTAGTTTGTTGTTTCGTGTGTTCTTCCCGAAAATTTCTCCGCGGTGCGACATATTGTGGCCTAAAGAGAAAAGTTACTGTAGCAATTTTCGTCCAGTTTGGAATAGATTCAAAAAAAAGAGAAAAAGAGAAAAGATTCAAAAAAAAATCAAAGAAAAGAGAGAAAGAAGTGTGATCAAAAAGAGTTATAAAAGAGTGCAAAGAGATATACAAGTGTTAGAAAGGACATATCATAGTGGTGATCTTTTGAGAGGCCTGTGTTTCGTTTGTTCTCCACTGTGTGAGTTTTTCTTTGGGTTTGTATCACACGATCAGCATTAGGACTTGACTTCGGTGTAGTTAGTGATAGAGGCGAAGGTGTCCCGATGTTTCGATGAGATGGTGGAGATCGATTATGGTGGAGGCGACTTTCACGATCCGACTACGAACGTGCGAAGACGTTGCGCCTTAGCGATCGCTAAACCAACTCCGAGAGGTTATTGATCCCGCGGATGCACGATCAACCTGACCACGAAGGTCTAATTCCTGCAAGCAATCGAAGAACAAGCAAGAACTAAGAATTGCAATCTGGATATTGCGAATATAAGATGAATGATTACGAAAGTTGGGGTTCCAATGAGGTCTTGGCCTGGTCGGATGACACAAACGAAGAGCTCGAAGTTGCGGCTATGGCTAACTTATATCTAATTAAAACCCAAGTCTAACGATGCCCTAAGGGCTGTATATATGGGGGAACAGAGGGGATTTTGGTGACCCCTTGGAGGTGGGGTCCGAAAACAACCCTAACTCGGTTTCCCCAAACATACGGACTCTAAAAACAGCCTATAATGTGGTATTTCGAAATTACATGGGCCCAGCCCAATATTAAGGTGACGCAGCACCTATAATTGCTCTTGGACGAAAATAATGAAGTGGCATCTCGTGTATTTCGTCCAAGCCTTCATGCATGCCTTATGGTGGCTTCAAAGTGCGAAAATCCCCACTGGAAGCTCCATTGTTCTTTCCCGCGCGCGCACCTTCTTCTCCATGCTTGATCCCGCTCCAATGACCGTCCTTCTTGTCCATGCTAGGTCCTTCATTCATAAGCAAAACAAAAGTATCTAATTTAGGCAGCATCATATGTTCATGAACATTAGAAGGATTCGCAAGAAACGAAAGTACCTGATAATTTAGTTGACGTGCACGTGCTCTAGTAACTGGTCCAGTATGTGTAGTTGGTGAAGATGTGGGTGTAACATTCGTAGAGATGTCCTCATCAGTTAGGGTGCCATACCTATAGCTCCACCACATATATCCTTCTTTGTCGTGTGTTCACTCTTTTACTCGGGTATTCACTTCATCACATCCGTGCACTAGTCTTCCATCCGAACGGGTACGCATTACTATTCACTTTGGAACGGTAAGATTCTCCTTTTCTTGTCAGTTTTGAGTGAGTTGTGAGTGTCCACCAAAAGATTTTGATTTAGTGCACTAACCTACTAATCATGTCTCAAAGTGGTTTTGATGTGATGCAGAAACAGGACAAGGATGCGCCAGTTACATGGGAGGCATATGAAGGTCTCCGTGATCACTTGACTGGGATGTTTACTAAATCCGCTGATGCAATTGATACAAATGTTCAAGCGGTACAACTGAAAGTGGACGCGACTGAAGCTGCAGTCACCACTATGCAATAACAACTTGCTGCTATCCAGCAGAACCTACAACAAATGACAACATCTGTCACTGGCATACAAGCAGCTATGGTACAACGCCAACCTGATGCTCAGGAAGATGATGGTAGTGTCCATGGTGACAATGCTGATTTGAGGGGCATTCAAGGACGTGGGCGTGGTCTTCAAGGACCGGTTCGCCAACCTCCACTTGGTCTTGGTGCGCGCCGTATACCCATTCAGGAAGAAGATGTCTTGAGCAAGCCCAAGTTTAATATTCCCAAATTTGAAGGGTCCACGGATGTGGAAGAATACCTCACATGGGAGCTTAAGATGGAAAAATTATGGCGTTTGCATGATTATCCGGAGGACAAGAAGATCAAGATTGCTTCTTCCGAGTTTGACGGTTATGCTTTGCGTTGGTGGGAGAGTGTATTGACCGAGATACAAGAAACCAATGGCCAGCCTATTCGTACATGGCGTGACATGAAGGCGACCATGAACGCTCGGTTTGTTCCCACAAATTATTTAGGACAGTTTTTGATAAATTGCAACAATTGTAGCAAGGTACTATGTCCGTTGATGCATACTATATGGAGATGGAGAAGTTGTTGCAACGTGCGCGAGTTCGCGAAGAGGTTGAGATGACTATGCAACGTTTTCTCCATGGGCTGAAATTTACTCTCAAGAGTATTGTGCGGCATCACCAATACTATAATATGAATGATTTATTGCATCTTGCAAGGGAGGCTGAATCCCAGCTTGCAGAAGAGGCACAACTGAAGTCAAGATACTCCACATCTAGCAGATTTTCTCCAAGGACATCCGCGCCTATGGAGAATTATGGTGCCAATACTCGAGCTTCTTCTTCAGTTTCCAAGCCAGCCTCCAATGGTTCTATGGCCAAGAAGCCAGCTGCCCCTACCACTAGTGCAGGCTCCAACATGTCTACAACTCGCAATCGCGAGATCACCTGTCATGCTTGCGGTAATCCGGGTCACTTCAAGAGAGATTGCCCGAACAGAAAGGTCATGTTTGTGAATCAAGAAACCGGCGAGTATGAAACTGGTGATGATGAAGACCCTTCCGTTTTCGATGACGAGGGATATCATAGTGAAGAAGGCATGGATGCGTTTCCGTCGCATGCTCCTACCATTGTTGTGTCACAACGTACTCTTACAGTGCAGCCGCATGCTGATTCTCAGCGCTGTAATTTGTTCCAAACCAAGGCACTCGTTGGTCCCAACAAAGCTTGCAAAGTGATTATTGATGGAGGTAGCTGCCGCAACCTCGCAAGCAAGGAGTTATGTGCTAAGCTAAATCTGAAGTACTCACCTCACCCGAATCCTTATTATGTCCAGTGGTTGAGTGACAGTGGTGAGATGAAGGTCAATCACATGGTGCGCGTAAATTTTGAGATAGGCCCATACAAGGATTCCGTCGATTTTGATGTGGTGCCAATGACAGTTTGCCATCTCTTATTGGGTCGGCCGTGGTTATATGATCGCCATGTGCAACACAATGGCCGAGCCAATACATATCATTTGGAATTCAAGGGCAAGAAAGTTAATCTCCATCCTATGTCCCCACAGCAAATTGTGAATGAGTCTCGTCAGAAGGTAGAGGTGAATGTAGAACCAACACGAGAAAACAATGTAATAGCTGTGAGTGATAATATAACGAAAAGTGCGAGAGAGACTAGTTTGCTTACCTTAGCCACCAAAGAAGACATGAGAGAATTTAGTGAGGATCCTACAGCCATACCTCTTGTCCTCATGTATAAAGGCGAGGTTTTGGTTTCTAATGATAACCATCATATTTCTCCTGGTGTGGCTACTGTTTTGCAGGATTTTGATGATGTGTTTCCAGCGGAGGTGCCAGCAGGATTACCACCCTTGCGTGGTATTGAGCACCAGATTGATCTTATACCGGGTGCAACTCTTCCGAACCGGGCACCATATAGGACAAACCCCCAAGAGACGAAGGAAATTCAGCAACAAGTACAAGCGCTTCTGGATAAAGGGTATATTCGTGTCAGCCTTAGCCCTTGTGTTGTTCCTGTTATTTTGGTCCCTAAGAAAGATGGTACATGGCGTATGTGTGTAGATTGTAGAGCTATTAATAACATCACTATTCGCTATCGTCATCCTATTCCACGTTTAGAGGATATGCTTGATGAATTGTGTGGTGCTGCTATTTTCTCTAAAATTGATTTGCGTAGTGGATACCATCAAATTAGGATGAAAGAAGGGGATGAATGGAAAACTGCTTTCAAAACTAAGTTCGGCTTATATGAGTGGTTAGTTATGCCTTTTGGTCTTACTAATGCTCCTAGTACTTTCATGAGATTAATGAACCATGTTTTGAGGGAGTTTATTGGACATTTTGTGGTTGTGTATTTTGATGATATACTTATTTACAGCCGCAATGAATTTGAACATGCTGATCATATTAGACAAGTTTTGCAAGTGTTGCGTGATTCTAAATTATATGCTAATCTTGAGAAGTGCACATTTGCAAAAGATAAGGTCATATTTTTGGGTTTTGTTGTATCTAAGCATGGGGTAGAAGTAGATTCTTCTAAAATTGAAGCAATTCAAAATTGGCCTACTCCCATGACTGTTAGTCAAGTACGAAGTTTTCACGGTCTTGCTGGTTTTTATCGACGTTTTGTGAAAAACTTTAGTACTATTGCTGCACCGTTGAATGAATTGACTAAGAAAGGTGTACCTTTTGTTTGGGGCGTTGCCCAAGACCTTGCATTTGATGAGTTGAAACGTTTGCTTACTTCTGCACCATTACTTGCATTACCAGATTTTACTAAGCACTTTGAAGTTGAATGCGATGCTAGTGGTATAGGCATTGGTGGTGTTTTGATGCAAGAAGGTAGACCTATAGCTTATTTTAGTGAGAAGCTTTCTGGTGCTACATTGAACTATCCTGTTTATGATAAAGAATTGTATGCACTTGTTAGAGTTCTTGAAGTTTGGCAACATTATTTGTGGCCAAAAGAATTTATCATACATTCTGATCATGAAGCTTTGAAATATCTGAAAGCTCAATCTAATTTGCATAGACGCTTAGCTAAGTGGGTTGAGTTCATTGAGTCTTTTCCCTACATCATCAAATATAAGAAAGGGAAAGATAATGTTGTTGCTGATGCTCTCTCTAGGAAGAATATGTTATTGACACATCTTGATGTTAAAATTCCTGGATTAGAGAGTTTGTGTGATTTATATGCAACTGATCATGATTTTGCTGAACCATATCGTTTGTGTTTGCTTCGGAATGCTTGTGACAAGTTCCACATCCATGATAGATTTTTGTTTCGAGCTAACAAACTTTGTGTTCCAGAATCTTCTGTGCGTTTGCTATTGTTGCAGGAATCACATGCAGGAGGACTGATGGGTCACTTTGGGCGTGCGAAGACATTACTCATGCTTGCTGATAATTTTTATTGGCCCAGGATGAGGCGTGATGTGGACAGGTTTGTTCGACGCTGCATTGTATGCAACACATCCAAGTCCAAGATGAAGCCTCACGGTTTGTATACTCCACTATCGGCTCCTACCACACCTTGGGAAGACATTAGTATGGACTTTGTGTTAGTATTGCCACGCACTAAATATGGTCATGATAGTATATTTGTGGTAGTGGATAGATTTTCCAAGATGGCACATTTTATTGCTTACCATAAGAGCGACGATGCGTCGCATGTTGCTAACCTGTTTTTCAGGGAGATTGTACACTTGCATGGAGTGCCCAAGACAATTGTTTCTGACAGGGATGTAAAGTTTGTGAGCTACTTCTGGAAGACACTTTGGGGAAAGTTGGGAACAAAGTTGATGTTCAGTACTACATGTCATCCCCAAACTGATGGTCAAACGGAGGTGGTCAATAGAACATTGTCACAATTATTGCGAGCTATGATCAAGAAAAATCTGCGCGAATGGGAGGAGTGTTTGCCACATGTTGAATTTGCTTATAACAGGGCAGTACACACTACTACTCGCCTTTGTCCTTTTGAAGTGGTATATGGTTTTAAGCCTATTACACCTCTTGATTTGCTACCTCTTCCATTGCAGGAACGAGTTAATATGGAGGCATCCAAACGAGCAGATTATGTGAAGAAGATCCATGAGAAGACCCGAGAGGCTATTGAGAAGCAAGGCCAGAATGTTGCTGCTGCGAGGAACCAGTCACGGAAGCAAGTTCTTTTTCAACCTGGAGATATGGTTTGGGTACATTTGCGCAAGGATAGATTTCCAGGGATGAGGAATTCCAAGTTGAAGCAACGGGGTGCTGGTCCTTAAAAGGTGTTAGCCAAGATCAATGACAATGCCTACTCGATTGATATTCCCATTGCCGAGTTTGGTGGCGCTAGCAACAGTTTCAACGTTGCTGATTTATCACCATACATGGGAGATGACCTTGGAGCGTCGAGGTCGACGCCTTTTGAAGGGGGGGGGGGGGAGATGATGAGGACATCCCTACTACCAACACATCTCCAGTTCGTCATGAAGAACAAGTTGATTCAACAAAGAAGAAGGATGGTGAAATCAGAATTGGACCTATTACAAGAGCTCATGCAAAGTTGATAGAACAACAGGTGAACTCGCTCTTAATAGATTCTGATATATTATACAATGAGAATTTTATACTGCCTAAATCTTTGTATTTTTGCATAATCAGGTATCATGACGGAGACGAGGATCCAGAAGGAGGAGAAGATGAGACATGCTCCAGCTTTCGGACGTCCGACATCAGAGAAAGTTGGCGACCTCCGTATGCAGAAGACCTCCAAAACCGAAGATGGATTTCCGACAGGATTTCGGACGTCCGACGCATCGGACGTCCGACACATGACGGACGTCCGACATGAAGGTCCGCGAGAAGAGCCTCCTATCCAGGACACCTCACCGCCAGAGTCGGATTTCCGACATGTTTCGGACGTCCGACGTGACGGACGTCCGAAACCCTTCGGACGTCCGAAAGCCGCGCGCATATCAGACGGACTGCGGCCCCTGTAATCCCTTAGCTTATAAATACCCAGCTCCCACGAGTTTTAGGGTTAGACCACGTTTAGATAAACCCTAGATATTGAGAATAGCTTCAAGCTTTCCTCTTGAATCATTAAGACTTCAATTCGTATCGATCTGAAGTTCTTCTACTGCAAGTTCTGTGTGATCTATTGTTCCACTGGGGATTAGTAGATTGCAAATTACCGTCTCGTGGTCGACGGCTACGTTGCGCAAGTGTGTGAAGTTGTGAATATCCAAAGGGTAGAGAGCTATCGCATTGGCAACAGGGATCTAGCAAGGAGAGTTCATTGGCTACATACAAGTTATCTATCATCGCCCTCATATTCACCGTCCGCTTACTGAGAAGATCGGGCCTCCCCATATCACATTGCTGCACCTCTCAATGAGCTTACACGCAAGGATGTGCCTTTTACTTGGGGTACCGCACAGGAAGAAGCCTTCACGGTATTGAAAGATAAGTTAACACATGCTCCTTTGCTCCAACTTCCTGATTTTAATAAGACTTTTGAGCTTGAATGCGATGCTAGTGGGATTGGTTTGGGAGGTGTGTTATTACAAGATGCTAAACCTGTTGCATACTTTTCTGAAAAATTGAGTGGGCCTAGTCTGAACTATTCTACTTATGATAAGGAATTATATGCTCTTGTTCGGACATTAGAAACTTGGCAACATTATTTATGGCCCAAAGAATTTGTTATACATTCTGGATATTGCGAATATAAGATGAAAGATTAACAGAAGTTGGGGTTCCAATGCGGTCTTGGCCTGATCGGACGACACAAACGAAGAACTCGAAGTTGCGGCTATGGCTAACTTAAATCTAATTAAAACCCAAGTCTAAACGACGCCCTAAGGGCTGTATATATGGGGGAACAGAGGGGATTTTCGTGACCCCTTGGAGGTGGGGCCCAAAAACAACCCTAACTCGGTTTCCCCACACATACGGACTCTAAAAACAGCCTATAATGTGGTATTTCGAAATTACATGGGCCCAGCCCAATATTAAGGTGACGCAGCACCTATAATTTCTCTTGGACGAAAATAATGAAGTGGCATCTCGTGTATTTCGTCCAAGCCTTCATGCATGCCTTATGGTGGCTTCAAAGTGCGAAAATCCCCACTGGAAGCTCCATTGTTATTTCCCGTGCGCGCACCTTCTTCTCCATGCTTGATCCCGCTCCAATGACCGTCCTTCTTGTCCATGGTAGGTCCTTCATTCATAAGCAAAACAAAAGTATCTAATTTAGGCAGCATCATATGTTCATGAACATTAGAAGGATTCGCAAGAAACGAAAGTACCTGATAATTTAGTTGACGTGCACGTGCTCTAGTAACTGGTCCAGTATGTGTAGTTGGTGAAGATGTGGGTGTAACATTAGTAGAGATGTCCTCATCATCCTCCCCTTCTTGAATTAAAGTCGTCCTCGACGGAAGCTCATTATCTTCTCCCAAATAAGGTTTCAAATCTGCAATGTTAAATGTGGGACTAACCCCAAAATCTGCAGGTAGCTCAAGTTTATATGCATTATCATTAATTTTCTGTAAAACCTTAAAGGGACCATCAGCTCGTGGCATTAACTTAGACTTGCGCAAATCAGGAAACCTATCTTTACGTAGATGTAACCAAACAAGATCTCCTGGTTCAAACACAACATGCTTTCTACCCTTATCACCAGCAAGCTTGTATCTAGCATTCATTTTCTCAATGTTTTCTTTAGTTAACTCATGCATTTTTAATATCAATTCAGCACGTTGCTTAGCATCAAAATTAACCTTCTCCGAAGATGGAATAGGAAGCAAATCAATAGGTGCACGAGGTAGAAAACCATAAACAATCTCAAAAGGGCACATTTTAGTGGTAGAATGAAATGAACGATTATAAGCAAATTCAATATGAGGTAAACATTCTTCCCACATTTTTAAGTTACTCTTTAAAACAGCCCTAAGCATAGTAGACAAAGTCCTATTGACTACTTCAGTTTGTCCATCAGTTTGGGGATGACATGTAGTACTAAAAAGTAGTTTAGTCCCCAACTTAGCCCATAAGCATCTCCAAAAATGGCTAAGAAACTTAGTATCACAATCCGAGACAATAGTATTGGGCACACCATGTAAGCGGATAATCTCTCGAAAGAATAAATCAGCAACATTAGCAGCATCATCGCTTTTATGACATGGTATAAAATGTGCCATCTTAGAAAATCTATCCACGACAACAAATATGCTATCCCTCCCCTTCTTTGTTCGAGGCAGGCCTAAAACAAAGTCCATGGATATGTCCTCCCACGGAACACTAGGTACAGGTAAAGGCATGTATAAACCATGAGGATTGAGTTGTGACTTAGCTTTTTGACATGTAGTGCAGCGAGCAACAAAACGCTCAACATCCTGTCTCATCTTTGGCCAAAAGAAATGTGTAGCAAGTACGTCCTCCGTCTTCTTCACGCCAAAATGTCCCATTAATCCTCCTCCATGCGAATTTGATGGTATCCACTACGCAAATCAACTTTGGAAAACATGGTAGAGCCACTTAATTCATCAAGCATATCATCTAACCGAGGAATAGGATGACGATAACGAATAGTAATATTATTAATGGCTCGACAATCAACACACATACGCCATGTTCCATCCTTTTTTGGGACTAATATAACAGGAACAGCACAAGGACTAAGGGATTCATGTATGTAACCTTTGTCGAGTAGCTCTTGTACTTGACGCTGAATCTCCTTCGTCTCCTCCGGATTGGTACGGTACGGCGCACGGTTGGGCAGCGAAGCACCGGGAATTAAGTCAATCTGATGCTCAATCCCTCGAATAGGTGGTAATCCCGGTGGTACGTCTTGTGGAAAGACGTCAATAAATTCCTGCAAAAGGTCAGTGACAACAGGAGGCAAAGAAGGAGGCAATTCCTCAAATGAAAACAAAGCTTCTTTGCACACAAAAGCATAGCACACATATTGACTAACATCCAAATCTGAAATATCAACCTTAGTAGCAAGCAAAGTTGGACTAGTCAATTTAATTTCATTAGAAACAGCAGAAGAAGATTTGCTATTAGTCTTATGTTGTTGCTCAAATTCTTTAGCTGCTATCTCATTTTCACTCTTATTTTTCTCCTGTTTAGCTTTACTAGCTCTAGCAAGATCATCTTTCACAATTTGTTCAGGAGACATAGGAAGTAAAGCAATATTTTTATCCTGATGAACCAGAGTAAACTGATTTGTCCTACCATGGTATACAACATTCCTATCAAATTGCCATGGTCTACCAAGTAAAAGAGAGCATGCTTGCATGGGTACCACATCACAATCAACATAATCAGCATATGCAGCAATGCTAAAGTGCACACGAACAGAACGCGTTACCTTAATCTTACCACTATTGTTAAACCACTGAATATAGTACGGATGGGGGTGTGGTCTTGTGGTGAGAGATAGCTTCTCCACCAACTCCATGCTAGCCAAGTTGTTGCAACTCCCTCCGTCAATGATGATGCGAACCGAACGTTCTTTCACCACTCCCTTTGTGTGGAACAAATTATGCCTCTGGTTTTGCTCGGCCTTCGTTATCTGCACACTTAACACACGTTGAGCAACCAAACTAGCATATTTATTTGCATCATCAGGAGCCATATACTCTATATCATGAGCATCATCATGGGCACCCTGTTCCTCATGAGCAATGAGAACTAAAGTCTCCTCATCATAGTCACTCGCTGACTCATACCCACCATCCGCCGTAATAGTCATCACACGCTTGGAGGGACAGTCTTTTGCGAAGTGACCTCCACCTTGGCACCTGCGACATTTAATATCACGATCTCGTGTTTGCCCTGTGGAAGCCATGGATGAAGAAGAACTCGCCGCTGGACCACTCTGTGCACCCTTGAATGGTGGCGCTGGCTGTTTTGGTGGCTCCCTGTAAGAATGAGCGACTGAAGTAGATGGTGGTGCAGCAGGACGTGTGGATGTAGAAGCTCCACGCGATGTCCATGATGTATTTCGTCCTGCAGAAAAGTTCGATCTTGTAGCGTCCTGTCGATCCTGCACTTCACGTTCAGCTTTACAAACAAGATGAAACAAACGAGTGATAGTAGCAAAGTCCTTGTATTCTAGAATAGTTTGTATCTCCCTGTTTAAACCACCCATAAAACGTGCAAGCATAGCTTCATTATCCTCTACTAGGCCACATCTAATCAATCCAGTTTGTAATTCTTGATAATATTCCTCTACAGAATTTTTTCCTTGTCTCAAACGCTGTAATTTTTGTAACAATTCACGTTGATAATAAGGAGGAACCCAGCGAGTACGCATAGCATCTTTTAAAGCAGCCCAAGTAGTTGGAATATTATTAGCATGCAATCTACAATGTTCAGACCACCAAATAGATGCAAATCCCGTGAATTCACAAACAGCAGCAGTAACACGTCTATTCTCAGGATATTGTAAACATGTAAAGCGTTGTTCAGTTTCTAACTCCCAAGTAAGATAAGCATCAGGAATATATCTACCCTCAAACGGCTTAAGATTCAATTTCAGTTTAGGCACATGTTCATCATCGCGTACCTGAGGGGGTGGTTGGTGTCGACCGTGGCGAATGTTGGGACGTGGACGTCCAGCTGGCTGTTCATAGGCCGCTTCCTGTTCCACCTCCTCCTCGTAATCACCCTCGTAGTTGTCGTCCTGGTCGACGTCAGAAGCAGCAGCAGCAGGTACTGCAGCAGCAGGAGGAGCACCAATACCAGCAGCTTGTCCTCTCGGAAACAGAATCCGTCGTGCACGTGGTAGTGGCGGTGGCTGTGGCTGTGCTGGAGCGGCAGCAGGCTGTGTAGGTAGGCGTGCGATCAACTCAGTAAACTTGGCGTCGAGCTTGGTGTCGATCATCTTTTCCACGCCATCAATTGCCTGTGTAAATCTGGTCTCGATGTCATTCACCTGTTCAGACATCATTTGTGCAAATTTATCATGTAGCTCCTTGTTTGTCATGTTCTCCCAATCGGGTGCATCCCGCGCCACTTCATCATGTGATCCTGGCATGGTTAGCAGAAATAGAAAACACACAGGAATATGATCCTACTTCTACTAATGGGATGTGGGATGGTGGAAAGCACAAATCCGTCAAGCTTTTCTTTCGTTCTAACCGATTCTTACCTAGCAGCAGGTGGTGATGTACAACCAACGGGTCAAAACTCTCAGAGATATGGTGGAGCGATGGCCAGGAGGTGTCAAACGCACGATGTAGAATATATGTGGAGCTGTAGGAAGGCTGACAAGTATGGAAGCAAAAGCTCAACAGTAATCAAAACAGAGATGCAAAGCTGAATAAACACTCAACGTCGGTACTGTGCTGATCCTAGGCTAGACCGTAATAGAGACGCGAGCCTAAAACACCAACGAAAGCACGGCGCGGCACGTAAACAACTGAGAAGCACACTCTAAATTTTTTTTTCTCTCTCTTTTTTTTTTTGCGATGCGGGACTGCGGTGGCTGAAAAAGTGCGAAAAAATCACTATGGTGGCGAACGTCTCAAAATGAGTTTCTGGACCTAAGGAACGTATGGGCACGAAATTACCCCTGAAAATTTTGGCCTAAAAATTTGCTCTGGATTTTTTTTTTTGCAAATCACCCCCCTTCTCTGTACGGAAAAAGTTTGATGAAATCCGACTCTAACAACTGAAAACTAATTTGGCTACAGAGAGATCAGGAAACGTACTGATGGTGGAACTCAACTCGGACTCGTGAGACGTGGTGGTGTATATGGACTCTGCTTGGCGGAACGTGGTGGTGTATCTGGACTCGGATTAGCGGAACGTGGTAGGATGACTACTTGTGCGGCGGCGACATGGCAAACTATGATCAGAACTCGAAACTCTAAGGGAACTAGACGCTAAGATCAGCAACTTGACACAACGATGCAACCGTAAATTCAACAAAGCAAGTACTGAAAAGAAAACTGGACAAAGGCTAGGACTGTCTTGGGACGTGATGATCTAACCCTAATTTTTTTTGTTGCTTTTTCGTGGACTGTAGGTATGAAGAACAGAACCAATCTAGACTATGAAAACTGGTAAATCTCACCGAGCAACCTGGAAATCTGATACCACTTGATAGAGGCGAAGGTGTCCCGATGTTTCGATGAGATGATGGAGATCGATTTTGGTGGAGTAGACTTTCACGACCCGACTACGAACGTGCGAAGACGTTGCGCCTTAGCAATCGCTAAACCAACTCCGAGAGGTTATTGATCCCGCGGATGCACGATCAACCTGACCACGAAGGTCAATTCCTGCAAGCAATCGAAGAACAAGCAAGAACTAAGAATTGCAATCTGGATATTGCGAATATAAGATGAAAGATTAACAGAAGTTGGGGTTCCAATGCGGTCTTGGCCTGGTCGGACGACACAAACGAAGAACTCGAAGTTGCGGCTATGGCTAACTTAAATCTAATTAAAACCCAAGTCTAAACGACGCCCTAAGGGCTATATATATGGGGGAACAGAGGGGATTTTCGTGACCCCTTGGAGGTGGGGCCCGAAAACAACCCTAACTCGGTTTCCCCACACATACGGACTCTAAAAACAGCCTATAATGTGGTATTTCAAAATTACATGGGCCCAGCCCAATATTAAGGTGACGCAGCACCTATAATTGCTCTTGGACGAAAATAATGAAGTGGCATCTCGTGTATTTCGTCCAAGCCTTCATGCATGCCTTATGGTGGCTTCAAAGTGCGAAAATCCCCACTGGAAGCTCCATTGTTATTTCCCGCGCGCGCACCTTCTTCTCCATGCTTGATCCCGCTCCAATGACCGTCCTTCTTGTCCATGCTAGGTCCTTCATTCATAAGCAAAACAAAAGTATCTAATTTAGGCAGCATCATATGTTCATGAACATTAGAAGGATTCGCAAGAAACGTAAGTACCTGATAATTTAGTTGACGTGCACGTGCACTATTAACTGGTCCAGTATGTGTAGTTGGTGAAGATGTGGGTGTAACATTAGTAGAGATGTCCTCATCAGTAACCTTGGGAAGTGCACCTTTTGCACCGACCGAGTATCGTTTCTTGGCTATGTTGTTACTCCGCAGGGAATTGAAGTTGATAAAGCCAAGATCGAGGCGATTGAGAGTTGGCCGCAGCCCAAAACGGTCACACAAGTGAGGAGTTTTCTTGGCCTCGCAGGATTCTATAGGTGTTTTGTGAGAGATTTCAGCACCATTGCTGCACCTCTCAATGAGCTTACACGCAAGGATGTGCCTTTTACTTGGGGTACCGCACAGGAAGAAGCCTTCACGGTATTGAAAGATAAGTTAACACATGCTCCTTTGCTCCAACTTCCTGATTTTAATAAGACTTTTGAGCTTGAATGCGATGCTAGTGGTATTGGTTTGGGAGGTGTGTTATTACAAGATGCTAAACCTGTTGCATACTTTTCTGAAAAATTGAGTGGGCCTAGTCTGAACTATTCTACTTATGATAAGGAATTATATGCTCTTGTTCGGACATTAGAAACTTGGCAACATTATTTATGGCCCAAAGAATTTGTTATACATTCTGATCATGAATCTTTGAAACACATAAGAAGTCAAGCAAAACTTAATCGTAGACATGCTAAGTGGGTTGAATTTATTGAGACTTTCCCTTATGTCATTAAACACAAGAAGGGGAAAGATAATATTATTGCTAATGCTTTGTCTCGTCGTTATACTATGCTTTCACAACTTGACTTCAAGATATTCGGTTTAGAGACAATCAAAGATCAATATGTACATAATGCGGAATTTAAAGATGTTTTGCAGAATTGTAGAGAGGTAGAACATGGAACAAGTTTGTGCTTAATGATGGGTTTGTGTTCCGTTCTAACAAGCTATGCATTCCAGCTAGCTCTATTCGTCTTTTGTTGTTGCAGGAGGCGCATGGAGGAGGATTAATGGGACATTTTGGCGTGAAGAAGACGGAGGACGTACTTGCTACACATTTCTTTTGGCCAAAGATGAGACGGGATGTTGAGCGTTTTGTTGCTCGCTGCACTACATGTCAAAAAGCTAAGTCACGACTCATTCCTCATGGTTTATACATGCCTTTACCTGTACCTAGTGTTCCGTGGGAGGACATATCCATGGACTTTGTTTTAGGCTTGCCTCAAACAAAGAAGGGGAGGGATAGCATATTTGTTGTCGTGGATAGATTTTCTAAGATGGCACATTTTATACCATGTCATAAAAGCGATGATGCTGCTAATGTTGCTAATTTATTCTTTCGAGAGATTATTCGCTTACATGGTGTGCCCAATACTATTGTCTCGGATCGTGATACTAAGTTTCTTAGCCATTTTTGGAGATGCTTATGGGCTAAGTTGGGGACTAAACTACTTTTTAGTACTACATGTCATCCCCAAACTGATGGACAAACTGAAGTAGTCAATAGGACTTTGTCTACTATGCTTAGGGCTGTTTTAAAGAGTAACTTAAAAATGTGGGAAGAATGTTTACCTCATATTGAATTTGCTTATAATCGTTCATTTCATTCTACCACTAAAATGTGCCCTTTTGAGATTGTTTATGGTTTTCTACCTCGTGCACCTATTGATTTGCTTCCTCTTCCATCTTCAGAGAAGGTTAATTTTGATGCTAAGCAACGTGCTGAATTGATATTAAAAATGCATGAGTTAACTAAAGAAAACATTGAGAAAATGAATGCTAGATACAAGCTTGCTGGTGATAAGGGTAGAAAGCATGTTGTGTTTGAACCAGGAGATCTTGTTTGGTTACATCTACGGAAAGATAGGTTTCCTGATTTGCGCAAGTCTAAGTTAATGCCACGAGCTGATGGTCCCTTTAAGGTTTTACAGAAAATTAACGATAATGCATATAAACTTGAGCTACCTGCAGATTTTGGGGTTAGTCCCACATTTAACATTGCAGATTTGAAACCTTATTTGGGAGAAGATAATGAGCTTCCGTCGAGGACGACTTCAATTCAAGAAGGGGAGGATGATGAGGACATCTCTACTAATGTTACACCCACATCTTCACCAACTACACATACTGGACCAGTTACTAGAGCACGTGCACGTAAACTAAATTATCAGGCACTTTCATTTCTTGCGAATCCTTCTAATGTTCATGAACATATGATGCTGCCTAAATTAGATACTTTGGTTTTGCTTATGAATGAAGGACCTAGCATGGACAAGAAGGACGGTCATGGGAGCGGGATCAAGCATGGAGAAGAAGGTGCGCGCGCGGGAAAGAACAGTGGAGCTTCCAGTGGGGATTTTTGCACTTTGAAGCCACCATAAGGCATGCATGAAGGCTTGGACGAAATACACGAGATGCCACTTCATTATTTTCGTCCAGGAGCAAATACAGGTGCTGCGTCACCTTAATATTGGGCTGGGCCCATGTAATTTCGAAATACCACATTATAGGCTGTTTTTAGAGTCCGTATGTGTGGGGAAACCGAGTTAGGGTTGTTTTCGGACCCCACCTCCAAGGGGTCACGAAAATCCCCTCTGTTCCCCCATATATACAGCCCTTAGGGCGTCGTTTAGACTTGGGTTTTAATTAGATTTAAGTTAGCCATAGCCGCAACTTCAAGCTCTTCGTTTGTGTCATCCGACCAGGCCAAGACCTCATTGGAACCCCAACTTTCGTAATCATTCGTCTTATATTCGCAATATCCAGATTGCAATTCTTAGTTCTTGCTTGTTCTTCGATTGCTTGCAGGAATTAGACCTTCGTGGTCAGGTTGATCGTGCATCCGCGGGATCAATAACCTCTCGGAGTTGGTTTAGCGATCGCTATGGCGCAACGTCTTCGCACGTTCGTCGTCGGATCGTGAAAGTTGCCTCCACCATAATCGATCTCCACCATCTCATCGAAACATCGGGGCACCTTCGCCTCTATCAGTACATTTGCGCAAGGATAGATTTCCAGGGATGAGGGATTCCAAGTTGAAGCCGCGTGGTGCTGGTCCTTACAAGGTGTTAGCCAAGATCAATGACAATGCCTACTCGATTGATATTCCCATTGCCGAGTTTGGTGGCGCTAGCAACAGTTTCAACATTGCTGATTTATCACCATACATGGGAGATGACCTTGGAGCTCAAGGTCGACGCCTTTTGAAGGAGGGGGGGAGATGATGAGGACATCCTTACTACCAACACATCTCCAGTTCGTCATGAAGAACAAGTTGATTCAACAAAGAAGAAGGATGATGAAATCAGAATTGGACCTATTACAAGAGCTCGTGCAAAGTTGATAGAACAACAGGTGAACTCGCTCTTAATAGATTCTGATATGTTATGTAATGAGAACTTTATACTGCCTAAATCTTTGTATGTTTGCATAATCAGGTATCATGACGAAGAAGAGGATCCAGAAGGAGGAGAAGGTGAAGGAATCTCCAACTTTCGGACGTCCGACACTTTTCGGACGTCCGACATCGGAGGCCAGGAGCTACGACGCCGCGATGACCTTGAGTTACAGAAGGGTTACGGAACTCCGACGAGTTTCGGACGTTCCACACGACGGACGTCTGACATGGAACGGACGTCCGACACGGAGATCTTCGCAACGGCTCCTGAGTACAGTACCGATCCGGAAGTACGACACGTTTCGGACGTCCGACGCATCGGACGTCCGAAAAGGTAAGGAGTAAAAAGATTTCTACTCTCCGATAACTAACTTAGTAACTACAAAATAGTTTTTGTCTAGACTCGACTTCGGCCAGAGAAGGGATCCTACGGTCGGTAAGGCTCTGATACCAAGTTGTAAGGCCCGATATGCGGCACTGTTCCAGATCTAGATGTTTCCATCCAGATCCGGGGACGAAGCACATATCGGTCCCACCGCGACATATGACAAAGCCATATGCCCCGGATTTCCAACATTATATCACAACATTACAGATACAAGGATATAACATCTCATACAATCGGCATACAACTGCCTTAATACAACAAAACAGCGGAAGATACATGTCTGAGTACAGACTACAATCAAAAGCCTAGTGGCAAAGAGAAAAACATCGATCCCCATAACCACACGGGTCCAGGCCCTCTGCCGGGATCCGCCTAACTAGTCGTCGTGGAGTCTCCACGCGAAACGTCGATCACCGTACCTGTTGTCGATCAAGAACCCTGAAAAGAGTTTGGGGGTAGTATCATGAGTACAGAGGTACTCAGCATCCAACTGTAGTGGTCATCTGACCCAGCAAGGACTTCATGACTCGTCATTCTAGGACAACTAGTAGTTTACGGTAAGGATGGGGTAAGTGGTGAGGTTGCTGCCGCACTAGCATTTATAAAGTGGCTAACGATTCTAGAGAGTAAGATAAGAAGCCAAGCATTCGATGAGGAATCACCTCCAACAAGTCTTGCTATCAACTACTTACGCAAACATAACACCTATCCTATCCTTGTCCTCCTCTTCGCATCCTGACGAAGAAGAAGCAGTCAAGGCACACACACGTTGATCAAGTTATATTAAGATTATCTTAGTTGTTGTTGTCTATGAACAAGGAGTAGATCTCAAGTCGTCCATAACCGTGGACACGGCTTCTCGAAAAGATTTAACCCTGCAGGGGTGTACCAACTGCCTATTACAAGGCTCCGCACGCACGCCCATCCCTCTCAGTTGCTTCCCATCACAGGCAACCATTTTATGATTTAGTTCCAAGAGATCCTAAATGACAGGTCCTCTAGCTAACAACGAACAAATCCGGATGGCCCCCAGTGAGTCGACACCCAACTCAAAAGCCGACCGCGCTCTCGAATCGGTCTCTACCGTCTATCGCAGGTTTGGCTAGCCGGTCAATCACACATGGGAAACCGGGTCCTCAGCAGAACAAGGTGGGCCAGCAAGGGAACTATGTCCTCACTGGTCCAGGTTGGTTTGAAAACTACTGGCGGCCGACCAGCACACACATGGTTTCAAATGGTGAATCAGCTTGGGCCACCACTAGAAATGTTTGAAGCTAGGTAGGTAAGAAAAGGGGACCCCATAAAATCCCACACGCGGTTAGGAACGCTCAGCCTTAAAACCAATACCCGGAACTCGGATCCTAGGTGACTCGAATGGAACAAAGCGTCGGGGGCGAGATAGCCTAGACCTTCCATCCTTCGTCAAATATAGTCAACATTATAATAATCATATCATCAACAACAATATAATAATGTGATAGCCCAAACCAAGGAGTAACAGGGTAACATCGTAGCATCCTAGGCATGCATACTAAGCAGGGGTTGAGCAACGAGAATAGTAACATAGCAGTACATGGTTTGCTGGGAGGGGACATGGCTGTATCGGTTTGAAAGAGTCTGTAAACATGTGGTAGGATCAAGCATCGAACCTAACCTAGACGTGAATGCAAACCGCTGGTTGAAATAGAATGGATCATAAGTAATGTATAGTCCTTGCCTGTTGATAAGTCGGGTTCCGAAGGTGTAGTTGATCGCAAGCTCGCATCATCTCCAAGAGGTACCCGCGGAAGCACACAAGAGGTAAACACTGGAAAGCAATCAACGAGCAAGCATCTATTACTACGAAGCAAACACGATCAAGCATCAACATGAAGGCAACACGAGACATCGCACCTACCGTCGAGAGCGATTACTAACAGGTTAAATGGAGTACTCGTCAGACACGACGATACCGCACGTTTACGGTGGTTCAAGTTGTTTAGCTACAGGTGAGCAAAGGTTATTAACACAACATCTCACTCAAACATGGAATAACACACCAACATGGCAAGAGGTTAAGCATAAATAATCTACCTATACTAGACAAGTTAAGCGGGTAAAATTCCTACACATGGCAAACTATTGCGGACCCCACGATAAAAATGGAATTTGGTACTGTTTTTCCCTAAACAATATTTTATTACTTTGTTTAGCAAGCAAGAACAGAATAAACACAATCTACATGCAATTCTAGTCAAGTTACATATAAAGAACATTTTAAACGGAGCAACAGTTAAAAAGTTATTAAATAAACGGTTTACAGTGGCAAGCAGTTGTAATTAGCAGGTCAACAACATGTAAAAAATGTCAAACATGGCAAGAAGCAACCTTTTAATAATCTACACAAAAAACTAAGCAATTTACATGTTTAAAGCGTCGCGATCCGAGCTATGAGCTAAAAGATATGGGCACCGCAATAAAAACAATACAATCTTCAAAATAAATAAACTAGAAAAGGAAAAAAAAACTCTAACGGGCCGAAATCTACTAGGCCGGCCCAACTGCAAGAAAAAAATATAAAGAGAAAAAAAGGGAGGCGCCTCACCGGGTGGGCCGAGCCCATCTGCGGTTGGGAGGCCTGGCGGCTGGCTGGGCCGCCTGCTGCTGGGCTGCGGGGGCGCACCGGCGAGGGACGTTGGTGGCCGGGGCGGTGCAAGTGGCCGGATCCGGCAGGTGGCGGCGGCTGCCGGCCTCAGGCGCGGGTGGCGTGAGCTCGGGCTCCGGCCGAGCTGCGGCGGCGTCCTGCTCCGGGAGGAGGAGAGAGGTTAGGGAGGAAAGGAGTCGAGGGAGGAGAGGAGAGGCGACCTGCGCGGGGTGGCGGCCTGGCGGCGCGGCAGCCAGCGGCCGATCTCCACGGCGGCACGGCGGGACTCGGGCCCAAGCGGCCCCAAACGGCTGGAGGTTGGGGAAGGCCAGATCTGGGCCGTCAGATCCCAGATCTGACGGTCTGGATCTGATGGGGCTAGGGTTTCGAAATTTTGGGGGCAGATTGGGCAGATCTGGGGTTTTCAGGGGGGTGGCTGCAATTTTGGCTTAGAGGAAACCCTAAGTGGGGGTGGGAGAGTGGTGGTCTTTATATAGCCCAGGTGACTGGCAATTTGCAAAAACATCCCCGGTTTTTCTCTCGCGCGCACGGTGTTTTACGTTTCTGACCGCCGGGGGTCCGCAGGACCTCCGATTCGGGTAAAAGTTCGAACTGCGCGATCAGCGCGTCGAGCCGGCGGCTTTCACCTCGTGCTTGAACCGTTCCGAGAACACTTTCCGGCGCGCTATAAAAATAACCCGTTTAATTATTAAACGGGGTTTTTCGTTCCGTTGGCTGTGGCTGGTGTCGTGCGGTTTTCGCGACGGTGATCGGGCGAAACCCGGTGTCGCAATGGTTGAGTGTCAGGGTGGCAAGGGTCGGTCTCCATCCGGTACGAGATAAGAGGGGGGGGTCATAATCGCCGATCGATAAATCGGGGATGCAAACACCGCAAACAAATCAGACAATCAAACAATTCACACCGAAAACAAAAAAAAATATTTTTTGTGAAATCTGGGCTGTTACATCCACCGACGAACATTGTCCTTGAGCTTCATGGGGAAGTATTTGGCCTTCGCTTTTTCGTCTCCCCCCGCGATCTCAAAAGCAGTGTTGTACATACGGATGAACTCGCTGGGGTCTGTGTTTTCGTCATATGGAAGTGGGCCATCTATCTGGAACTTCTTGGGCCACTGAACGCTGGGAGATCTCGAGTGAAGGCTACGCACACGGCGATGTAGTTTCTTTCACCAGAAAGGATTCCCTCTCGGACAACATCGATGGGAGTACTACTAGGAAAAGCGCTACTAGTAGTGCCCAATGAATGGCTACTAGTAGCGCCCCCGGGCATGCTACTACTAGCACGCTACAGCTAACTTGTAGTAGTAGCGCGTGTTTTCCCGTGCTACTACTAGTTCTCATAGAAGTAGCGCCCCTGTTGTCCACACGCTACTGGTAAATAGCAGCAACGCCCTCTTTATTCGCGCGCTACTACTATTAATTAAAAAAAACAAAAAAATCTCGTCGGTGTCCGTGCTCCGGCAGTGGCGCCAGTGGCCGCGGGGCAGGGTGGGGACGACGGCGGCTCTGCAGGGCGGCGAGGTTGCGCGCAATGGGGCGGTGAGGAGGAGAGATCAAGGAGGAGCACCATGAGGAGGGGTTCGCCGGAGTAGAAGCACCATGAGGAGGAGTAATAGAGGCGAAGGTGTCCCGATGTTTCGATGAGATGGTGGAGATTGATTATGGAGGAGACGACTTTCACGATCCGACTACGAACGTGCGAAGACGTTGCGCCTTAGCAATCGCTAAACCAACTCCGAGAGGTTATTGATCCCGCGGATGCACGATCAACCTGACCACGAAGGTCTAATTCCTGCAAGCAATCGAAGAACAAGCAACAACTAAGAATTGCAATCTGGATATTGCGAATATAAGATGAATGATTACGAAAGTTGGGGTTCCAATGCGGTCTTGGCCTGGTCGGATGACACAAACGAAGAGCTCGAAATTGCGGCTATGGCTAACTTAAATGTAATTAAAACCCATGTCTAAACGACGCCCTAAGGGTTGTATATATGGGGGAATAGAGGGGAATTTCGTGACCCCTTGGAGGTGGGGTCTGAAAAAAAACCCTAACTCGGTTTTCCCACACATACGGACTCTAAAAACAACCTATAATGTGGTATTTCGAAATTACATGGGCCTAGCCCAATATTAAGGTGACGCAACACCTATATTTGCCCTTGGACGAAAATAATGAAGTGTCATCTCGCGTATTTCGTCCAAGACTTCATGCACGCCTTATGGTGGCTTCAAAGTGCGATAATCACCACTAGAAGCTCCATCGTCCTTTCCCGCGCGCGCACCTTCTTCTCCATGCTTGATCCCGCTCCAATGACCATCCTTCTTGTCCATGCTAGGTCCTTCATTCATAAGCAAAACAAAAGTATCTAACTTAGGCAGCATCATATGTTCATGAACAATAGAAGGATTCGTAAGAAACGAAAGTACCTGATAATTTAGTTGACGTGCGCGTGCTCTAGTAACTGGTCCAATATGTGTAGTTGGTGAGGATATGGGTGTAACATTAGTAGGGATGTTGATAGAGGCGGGGTGTCCCGATCTTTCGATGAGATGATAACTACGATTTGATGGAGTCGACTTTGACGATCCGACTACAAACGTGCAACGATGTTGCGCCTTAGCAATCGCTAAACCAATCTCCTGAAGGTTATTGACCACGCCGGAGCACAATCAACCTGACCACGAAGGTCTAGTGCCTGTAAGCAATCGAAGAACAAGCAAGAACTATGATAAAGCAATCTGAATATTGCGAATATGTAGATGAAGTATGGATAAAGTTGGGATTCCAAAAGCGGTCTTGATCTGGTCGTTGGACACAAACCGAGTACACGAAGATGCAGCAATTAGGCAAGCAGTCTTTTTAACTAAAAGAAATTCAAAGAAAAACCCTAGGGGTTGATCTACTTATATAGGACTAAAGGATGGAGGCCAAGGGTGTGGAAGGACGTCCCAAGGAGTCCTAAAACTAAACCTAGGTCGTACAAGGAAGTTGGGCCCATGTGGAGGTGATGCAACACCTATTGAGTTGGACTTTGATTCGGATTCTGCTGCTGGGTCGCACCGTTTTCGCAATATCTCCAAGCTCCGAAGTAATTTGAAGGTGAAACCAATTGCGTTGGAAAATAGACGAGATAAGCTATCACCAGAAAAAAGAATCATCCAATTTGTAGTTCGTATGTAGAAACGGCGGCTGTTTGAAGTTGGGTATATCTCTGAAGTCCGAATCTGAGTCCATGACGTGAAAGACTTGGTCTCTATCTTCTCTTTGGCCAAAAGTGACGTTAAATAACTTCTTGTACAGCACACAATCATGCCCCTTTGTATTGACTTCATCTCTTGATCAAATATAGAGGAATTAATGGTCATATCCATGATAATTATGTCCTCGTCATCTTCATGCTTGAACATGCTCCAATGCTCATCCTTCTTGTCCATGCTAGGTCCTTCATTTGTCAGCAACAGAAATATATCGACGTTAGGCAGCATCATATTCACATGAACATTAGAAACATTACCAAGAAGCGAAAGTACCTGATAATTTAATTGGTGTGCACGATCTCTAGTAATTGGTCCAGTAGGTATATTAGCAGGGGTTGTGGCTGTAACTATGGTAGTCATGTCCTCATCATCCTCCCCTTCTTGAAAATAAAGCCGTCCCCGGCGTTTCTTAATCTGAAATGTGGCTAACAAAAGAGACAAGGTGTACATGTTGTATATATATATGTCATCCATTCTTACTTCCCTTAGTTTTTGGACATGTAACACATGTATATATGAGTAACTTTCGTATGTCGTGAAATATAGACATATATGATCATCATAATACATAAACGAGATGAAAGTATTGAAACTCAGTTTGCATATATAAGTGAAGCTTTTATTGATATCTAAAGATGTACAATGCTCATCATTAAACCATCCCAATACCGGTGAAGAAACGTTAATGTTTTTCGAAGGACATGCTACAACAGGCTTAACTAAGTAGTCATGCAACAAGTCATTCGACGCAGAATCATCACCAAGATTAGAGGTCATATCAAAATGATTAAGCATTGACAGTTTCATAATAGTAACATGATTATCCAAAATAGATGGTGTGCTCAAATGAAAACGAACTCAAGACATGATGTATTCAAGTCTATTAGGCAAGCAACATCTTCATGTGAAGTTATGACATTCTCGAGAATTGGTTGTGTGATGAAACTACTGGATAGCTCAACACATGTTGCTTTTAAATCAGCAAGGTTCTCATGTGGAGGGGAAAGATCCATACCTTTGTCATTACCATTTTGTGATGATAGACCAGATATTGGAGGAGTGCTTACGACAATTGATGTGGTTATGGTAGTGCTCATAGTGGTTGAAGGAACAACCTTCTCAACTTGTGGTATTTGCACATTCCGCTTGTTCGTCTTCTGGGCAACACGTCTGTCGATTTCCTGTTCAGCTTTACAAGCAAGACGAAACAAACGATCCATAGGATAACACTTTTCATGAATTAGGATATCCTGAATGTCACGGTTTAAACCTTCCCAAAATATGTCCATGAAATATTCTTCACTTTCCTCTAAAAGAGAATGCAAGAATGTAGTTTCTAAAGCATCATAATATTCTGAAACAGTTTTAGTACCTTGTTTTAAATTTTTTAATTTCCTAACCTTGTCATGAGTATAATAAGAGGGAACGAATCTATATCGCATAGCAAGTTTGAGATCATTCCAAGTATTAGGTATATAATCAGGATATAAAATACAATATTCATTCCACCAAATAGAAGCAAAATCTTTGAAAGCACTAATTGCAGTTTTTACTTTCTTATGCTCAAGAAAATTATGGGAAACAAATATATCATTTATTTCAAACTCCCACTCAATGTATAAATCAGGTCTTAGACGTCCATGAAAGTGTGGTATAGAAACAATAACCTGATCATGTGCATGCTTATGTGTGTTTACCTTTTGCAGTGACTGTTGTGTAGTTGTAGGTGGTGGCAAATCTCCAACTATAGTTGCCGCCCAAGAAGATCTAACTCCAGAACCTGCCATGATTAGTAGAAAACAAGAAACAAATCACAAGTATATGTCCCTATGAACTACTAGGATGTGGTGGTAAAACGCTCACAGAATAGCAAATATCAATGTCTTACTAGTTCTTACCATGCAGCAGGTGGTGATCGGCAACCAGCGGTGTCAAAGAACTCTGATAGAGGCGAAGGTGTCCCGATGTTTCGATGAGATGGTGGAGATCGATTATGGTGGAGGCGACTTTCACGATCCGACTACGAACGTGCGAAGACGTTGCGCCTTAGCGATCGCTAAACCAACTCCGAGAGGTTATTGAACCCGCGGATGCACGATCAACCTGACCACGAAGGTCTAATTCCTGCAAGCAATCGAAGAACAAGCAAGAACTAAGAATTGCAATCTGGATATTGCGAATATAAGATGAATGATTACGAAAGTTGGGGTTCCAATGAGGTCTTGGCCTGGTCGGATGACACACACGAAGAGCTCGAAGTTGCGGCTATGGCTAACTTATATCTAATTAAAACCCAAGTCTAAACGACGCCCTAAGGGCTGTATATATGGGGGAACAGAGGGGATTTTCGTGACCCCTTGGAGGTGGGTCCCGAAAACAACCCTAACTCGGTTTCCCCACACATACGGACTCTAAAAACAGCCTATAATGTGGTATTTCGAAATTACATGGGCCCAGCCCAATATTAAGGTGACGCAGCACCTATAATTGCTCTTGGACGAAAATAATGAAGTGGCATCTCGTGTATTTCGTCCAAGCCTTCATGCATGCCTTATGGTGGCTTCAAAGTGCGAAAATCCCCACTAGAAGCTCCATTGTTATTTCCCGCGCGCACACCTTCTTCTCCATGCTTGATCCCGCTCCAATGACCGTCCTTCTTGTCCATGCTAGGTCCTTCATTCATATGCAAAACAAAAGTATCTAATTTAGGCAACATCATATGTTCATGAACATTAGAAGGATTCGCAAGAAACGAAAGTACCTGATAATTTAGTTGACGTGCACGTGCTCTAGTAACTGGTCCAGTATGTGTAGTTGGTGAAGATGTGGGTGTAACATTAGTAGAGATGTCCTCATCATCCTCCCCTTCTTGAATTGAAGTCGTCCTCGACGGAAGCTCATTATCTTCACCCAAATAAGGTTTCAAATCTGCAATGTTAAATGTGGGACTAACCCCAAAATCTGCAGGTAGCTCAAGTTTATATGCATTATCATTAATTTTCTGTAAAACCTTAAAGGGACCATCAGCTCGTGGCATTAACTTAGACTTGCGCAAATCAGGAAACCTATCTTTACGTAGATGTAACCAAACAAGATCTCCTGGTTCAAACACAACATGCTTTCTACCCTTATCACCAGCAAGCTTGTATGTAGCATTCATTTACTCAATGTTTTCTTTAGTTAACTCATGCATTTTTAATATCAATTCAGCACGTTGCTTAGCATCAAAATTAACCTTCTCCGAAGATGGAAGAGGCAGCAAATCAATAGCTGCACGAGGTAGAAAACCATAAACAATCTCAAAAGGGCACATTTTAGTGGTAGAATGAAATGAACGATTATAAGCAAATTCAATATGAGGTAAACATTCTTCCCACATTTTCAAGTTACTCTTTAAAACAGCCCTAAGCATAGTAGACAAAGTCCTATTGACTACTTCAGTTTGTCCATCAGTTTGGGGATGACATGTAGTACTAAAAAGTAGTTTAGTCCCCAACTTAGCCCATAAGCATCTCCAAAAATGGCTAAGAAACTTAGTATCACGATCCGAGACAATAGTATTGGGCACACCATGTAAGAGAATAATCTCTCGAAAGAATAAATCAGCAACATTAGCAGCATCATCGCTTTTATGACATGGTATAAAATGTGCCATCTTAGAAAATCTATCCACGACAACAAATATGCTATCCCTCCCCTTCTGTGTTCGAGGCAAGCCTAAAACAAAGTCCATGGATATGTCCTCCCACGGAACACTAGGTACAGGTAAAGGCATGTATAAACCATGAGGATTGAGTCGTGACTTAGCTTTTTGACATGTAGTGCAGCGAGCAACAAAACGCTCAACATCCCGTCTCATCTTTGGCCAAAAGAAATGTGTAGCAAGTACGTCCTCCGTCTTCTTCACGCCAAAATGTCCCATTAATCCTCCTCCATGCGCCTCCTGCAACAACAAAAGACGAATAGAGCTAGCTGGAATGCATAGCTTGTTAGAACGGAACACAAACCCATCATTAAGCACAAACTTGTTCCATGTTCTACCCTCTCTACAATTCTGCAAAACATCTTTAAATTCCGCATCATGTACATATTGATCTTTGATTGTCTCTAAACCGAATATCTTGAAGTCAAGTTGTGAAAGCATAGTATAACGACGAGACAAAGCATCAGCAATAATATTATCTTTCCCCTTCTTGTGTTTAATGACATAAGGGAAAGTCTCAATAAATTCAACCCACTTAGCATGTCTACGATTAAGTTTTGCTTGGCTTCTTATGTGTTTCAAAGATTCATGATCAGAATGTATAACAAATTCTTTGGGCCATAAATAATGTTGCCAAGTTTCTAATGTCCGAACAAGAGCATATAATTCCTTATCATAAGTAGAATAGTTCAGACTAGGCCCACTCAATTTTTCAGAAAAGTATGCAACAGGTTTAGCATCATGTAATAACACACCTCCCAAACCAATCCCACTAGCATCGCATTCAAGCTCAAAAGTCTTATTAAAATCAGGAAGTTGGAGCAAAGGAGCATGTGTTAACTTATCTTTCAATACCGTGAAGGCTTCTTCCTGTGCGGTACCCCAAGTAAAAGGCACATCCTTGCGTGTAAGCTCATTGAGAGGTGCAGCAATGGTGCTGAAATCTCTCACAAAACGCCTATAGAATCCAGCGAGGCCAAGAAAACTTCTCACTTGTGTGACCGTTTTGGGCTGCGGCCAACTCTCAATCGCCTCGATCTTGGCTTTATCAACTTCAATTCCCTGCGGAGTAACAACATAGCCAAGAAATGATACTCGGTCGGTGCAAAAGGTGCACTTCCCAAGGTTACCAAACAAACGTGCATTACGTAGAGCAATAAAAACAGCACGTAAATGATCCAAATGTTCCTCCAAAGATTTGCTATAAATCAGTATATCATCAAAATAGACTACCACAAATCGTCCAATGAAAGCACGTAAAACCTCGTTCATTAATCTCATGAAAGTGCTAGGTGCATTAGTTAACCCAAAAGGCCTGACTAACCACTCATATAATCCAAACTTAGTTTTAAATGCCGTTTTCCATTCATCCCCTAATTTCATGCGAATTTGATGGTATCCACTACGCAAATCAACTTTGGAAAACATGGTAGAGCCACTTAATTCATCAAGCATATCATCTAACCTAGGAATAGGATGACGATAACGAATAGTAATATTATTAATGGCTCTACAATCAACACACATACGCCAAGTTCCATCCTTTTTAGGCACTAATATAACAGGAACAGCACAAGGACTAAGGGTGATGAGGACATCCCTACTAATGTTACACCCATACCCTCACCAACTACACATACTGGACCAGTTACTAGAGCACGTGCACGTCAACTAAATTATCAGGTACTTTCGTTTCTTGCGAATCCTTCTATTGTTCATGAACATATGATGCTGCCTAAATTAGATACTTTTGTTTTGGTTATGAATGAAGGACCTAGCATGGACAAGAAGGATGGTCATTGGAGCGGGATCAAGAATGGAGAAGAAGGTGCGCGCGGGGGAAAGTACAGTGGAGCTTCCAATGGGGATTTTCGCACGTTGAAGCCACCATAAGGCATGCATGAAGGCTTGGACGGAATACACGAGATGCCACTTCATTATTTTCGTCCAAGAGCAATTATAGGTGCTGCGTCACCTTAATATTGGGCTGGGCCCATGTAATTTCGAAATACCACATTATAGGCAGTTTTTAGAGTCCGTATGTGTGGGGAAACCGAGTTAGGGTTGTTTTCGGACCCCACCTCCAAGGGGTCACGAAAATCCCCTCTGTTTCCCCATATATACAGCCCTTAGGGCGTCGTTTAGACTTGGGTTTTAATTAGATTTAAGTTAGCCATAGCCGCAACTTCGAGCTCTTCGTTTGTGTCATCCGACCAGGCCAAGACCTCATTGGAACCCCAACTTTCGTAATCATTCATCTTATATTCGCAATATCCAGATTGCAATTCTTAGTTCTTGCTTGTTCTTCGATTGCTTGCAGGAATTAGACCTTCGTGGTCAGGTTGATCGTGCATCCGCGGGATCAATAACCTCTTGGAGTTGGTTTAGCGATCGCTAAGGCGCAACGTCTTCGCACGTTCGTAGTCGGATCGTCAGAGTCGTCTCCACCAAATCGATAGTTATCTCTCATCGAAACATCGGGACACCTTCGCCTCTATCAAGTGGTATCAGATTTCCAGGTTGCTCGGTGAGATTTACCAGTTTCGTAGTCTAGATTGGTTCTGTTTTTCATACCTACAGTCCACGAAAAAGCCAACAAAAAAAATTAGGGTTAGATCATCACGTCCCAAAACAGTCCGAGCCTTTGTCCAGTTTTCTTTACAGTAGTTTGCATTGTTGAATTTGCGGTTGCATCGTTGTGTCGAGTTGCTGATCTTAGCGTCTAGTTACCTTAGAGTTTCGAGTTCTGATCACAGTTTTGTCACGCCGCCGCCGAACAGTAGTACACCACCACGTTCCGCCAATCTGAGTCCAGATACACCACCACGTTCCGCCAAGCAGAGTCCATACACCACCACAACCTACCGATCCGAGTCGAGTTCCATCACCCGTTCGGTTTGTAATATCTCCGTAGCCAGAATAGTTTTGAGTTGATTAGAGTCGGATTTCACCAATCTTTTGTCGTACGTAGAAGAGGGTGATTTCCAAAACAAAACAAAAAAAAAAAAAGTCTGGCACGCTTTCCAGAGCAGTTTTTAGGCCAAAAATTTCAGGGGTAAAAATTTTTTCGTGCCCATACGTTCCTTAGGTCCAGAAACTCGTTTTGAGACGTTCCCCACCATAGTGATTTTTTCGCACTTTTTCAGCCCCCGCAGTCCCGCATCGCCAAAAAAAAAAAAAGCAAAAAAAAAAAAAAAAAAAAAAAAGAGAGGAAAAAAAAAATTCAGAGTGTGCTTCACAGTTGTTACGTGCCGCGCCGTGCTTTCGTTGGTGTTTTAGGCTCGCGTCTCTAGTACGGTCTAGCCTAGGATCAGCACAGTACCGACATTGAGTGTTTATTCAGCTTTGCATCTCTGTTTTGATTACTGTTGAGTTTTTCCTACCATACTTGTCAGCCTTCCTACAGCTCCACATATATTCTACATCGTGCGTTTTGACACCTCCTGGCCATCGCTCTACCATATCTCTGAGAGTTTTGACCCGTTGGTTGTACATCACCACCTGCTGCTAGGTAAGAATCGGTAAGAACGTAAGAAAAGCTTGACGGATTTGTGCTTTCCACCACCCCACATCCATCCCATTAGTAGAAGTAGGATCATATTCCTGTGTGTTTTCTATTTCTGCTAACCATGCCAGGATCACATGATGAAGTGGCGCGGGATGCACCCGATTGGGAGAACATGACAAACAAGGAGTTACATGATAAATTTGCACGTATGATGTCTCAACAGGTGCAGGACATCGAGACCAGATTTACAGAGGCGATTGATGGCGTGGAGAAGATGATCGACACCAAGCTCGACGCCAAGTTTACTGAGTTGATCGCACGCCTACCTTCGGCACAGCCACAGCCACCGCCACTACCACGTGCACGACGTATTCTATTTCCGCGTGGACAAGCTGCTGGTATTGGTGCTCCTCCTGCTGCTGCAGTTGCTGCTACTGCTGCTGCTGCTGCTTCTGACGTCGGCCTGGACGACAACTACGAGGGTGATTACGAGGAGGAGGTGGAACAGGAAGCGGCCTATGAGCAGCCAGCTGGACGTCCACGTCCCAACATTCGCCACGGTCGACACCAACCACCCCCTCAGGTACGCGATGATGAACATGTGCCTAAACTTAAATTGAATCTTAAGCCGTTTGAGGGTAGATATATTCCTGATGCTTATCTTACTTGGGAGTTAGAAACTGAACAACGTTTTACATGTTTACAATATCCTGAGAATAGACGTGTTACGGCTGCTGTTTGTGAATTCACGGGCTTTGCATCTATTTGGTGGTCTGAACATTGTAGATTGCATGCTAATAATATTCCAACTACTTGGGCTGCTTTAAAAGATGCTATGCGTACTCGCTGGGTTCCCCCTTATTATCAACGTGAATTGTTACAAAAATTACAGCGAGTGACTATTACGGCGGATGGTGGGTATGAGTCAGCGAGTGACTATGATGAGGCGACTCTAGTTCTCATTGCTCATGAGGAACAGGGTGCCCATGATGATGCTCATGATATAGAGTATATGACTCCTGATGATGCAGATAAATATGCTAGTTTGGTTGCTCAACGTGTATTAAGTGTGCAGGTAACGAAGGCCGAGCAAAACCAGAGGCATAATTTGTTCCACACAAAGGGAGTGGTGAAAGAACGTTCGGTTCGCATCATCATTGACGGAGGAAGTTGCAACAACTTGGCTAGCATGGAGTTGGTGGAGAAGCTATCTCTCACCACAAGACCACACCCCCATCCGTACTATATTCAGTGGTTTAACAATAGTGGTAAGATTAAGGTAACGCGTTCTGTTCGTGTGCACTTTAGCATTGCTGCATATGCTGATTATGTTGATTGTGATGTGGTACCCATGCAAGCATGCTCTCTTTTACTTGGTAGACCATGGCAATTTGATAGGAATGTTGTACACCATGGTAGGACAAATCAGTTTACTCTAGTTCATCAGGATAAAAATATTGCTTTACTTCCTATGTCTCCTGAACAAATTGTGAAAGATGATCTTGCTAGAGCTAGTAAAGCAAAACAGGAGAAAAATAAGAGTGAGAATGAGATAGCAGCCAAAGAATTTGAGCAACAACATAAGACTAATAGCAAATCTTCTTCTGCTGTTTCTAATGAAATTAAATTGACTAGTCCAACTTTGCTTGCTACTAAGGTTGATATTTCAGATTTGGATGTTAGTCAATATGTGTGCTATGCTTTTGTGTGCAAAGAAGCTTTGTTTTCATTTGAGGAATTGCCTCCTTCTTTGCCTCCTGTTGTCACTGACCTTTTGCAGGAGTTTATTGACGTCTTTCCACAAGACGTACCACCGGGATTACCACCTATTCGAGGGATTGAGCATCAGATTGACTTAATTCCCGGTGCTTCGTTGCCCAACCGTGCGCCATACCGTACCAATCCGGAGGAGACGAAGGAGATTCAGCGTCAAGTACAAGAACTACTCGACAAAGGTTACATACGTGAATCCCTTAGTCCTTGTGCTGTTCCTGTTATATTAGTGCCTAAAAAGGATGGAACATGGCGTATGTGTGTTGATTGTCGAGCCATTAATAATATTACTATTCGTTATCGTCATCCTATTCCTAGGTTAGATGATATGCTTGATGAATTAAGTGGCTCTACCATGTTTTCCAAAGTTGATTTGCGTAGTGGATACCATCAAATTCGCATGAAATTAGGAGATGAATGGAAAACGGCTTTTAAAACTAAGTTTGGATTATATGAGTGGTTAGTCATGCCTTTTGGGTTAACTAATGCACCTAGCACTTTCATGAGATTAATGAACGAGGTTTTACGTGCTTTCATTGGACGATTTGTGGTAGTCTATTTTGATGATATACTGATTTATAGCAAATCTTTGGAGGAACATTTGGATCATTTACGTGCTGTTTTTATTGCTCTACGTAATGCACGTTTATTTGGTAACCTTGGGAAGTGCACCTTTTGCACCGACCGAGTATCGTTTCTTGGCTATGTTGTTACTCCACAGGGTATTGAAGTTGATAAAGCCAAGATCGAGGCGATTGAGAGTTGGCCGCAGCCCAAAACGGTCACACAAGTGAGGAGTTTTCTTGGCCTCGCTGGATTCTATAGGCGTTTTGTGAGAGATTTCAGCACCATTGCTGCCCCTCTCAATGAGCTTACACGCAAGGATGTGCCTTTTACTTGGGGTACCGCACAGGAAGAAGCTTTCACGGTATTGAAAGATAAGTTAACACATGCTCCTTTGCTCCAACTTCCTGATTTTAATAAGACTTTTGAGCTTGAATGCGATGCTAGTGGGATTGGTTTGGGAGGTGTGTTATTACAAGATGCTAAACCTGTTGCATACTTTTCTGAAAAATTGAGTGGGCCTAGTCTGAACTATTCTACTTATGATAAGGAATTATATGCTCTTGTTCGGACATTAGAAACTTGGCAACATTATTTATGGCCCAAAGAATTTGTTATACATTCTGATCATGAATCTTTGAAACACATAAGAAGTCAAGCAAAACTTAATCGTAGACATGCTAAGTGGGTTGAATTTATTGTGACTTTCCCTTATGTCATTAAACACAAGAAGGGGAAAGATAATATTATTGCTGATGCTTTGTCTCGTCGTTATACTATGCTTTCACAACTTGACTTCAAGATATTCGGTTTAGAGACAATCAAAGAACAATATGCAAATGATGCGGAATTTAAAGATGTATTGCAGAATTGTAGAGAGGGTAGAACATGGAACAAGTTTGTGCTTAATGATGGATTTGTGTTCCGTTCTAACAAGCTATGCATTCCAGCTAGCTCTATTCGTCTTTTGTTGTTGCAGGAGGCGCATGGAGGAGGATTAATGGGACATTTTGGCGTGAAAAAGACGGAGGACGTACTTGCTACACATTTCTTTTGGCCAAAGATGAGACGAGATGTTGAGCGTTTTGTTGCTCGCTGCACTACATGTCAAAAAGCTAAGTCACGACTCAATCCTCATGGTTTATACATGCCTTTACCTGTACCTAGTGTTCCGTGGGAGGACATATCCATGGACTTTGTTTTAGGCTTGCCTCGAACAAAGAAGGGGAGAGATAGCATATTTGTTGTCGTGGATAGATTTTCTAAGATGGCACATTTTATACCATGTCATAAAAGCGATGATGCTGCTAATGTTGCTGATTTATTCTTTGGAGAGATTATTCGTTTACATGGTGTGCCCAATACTATTGTCTCGGATCGTGATACTAAGTTTCTTAGCCATTTTTGGAGATGCTTATGGGCTAAGTTGGGGACTAAACTACTTTTTAGTACTACATGTCATCCCCAAACTGATGGAAAAACTGAAGTGGTCAATAGGACATTGTCTACTATGCTTAGGGCTGTTTTAAAAAGTAACTTGAAACTGTGGGAAGAATGTTTACCTCATATTGAATTTGCTTATAATCGTTCAGTGCATTCTACCACTAAAATGTGCCATTTTGAGATTGTTTATGGTTTTTTACCTCGTGCACCTATTGATTTGCTGCCTCTTCCATCTTCGGAGAAGGTGAATTTTGATGCTAAGCAACGTGCTGAATTGATATTAAAAATGCATGAGTTAACTAAAGAAAACATTGAGCGCATGAATGCTAGATACAAGCTTGCTGGTGATAGGGGTCGAAAGCATGTTGTTTTTGAACCAGGAGATCTTGTTTGGTTACATCTACGAAAAGATAGGTTTCCTGATTTGCGCAAGTCTAAGTTAATGCCACGAGCTGATGGTCCCTTTAAGGTTTTACAGAAAATTAATGATAATGCATATAAACTTGAGCTACCTGCAGATTTTGGGGTTAGTCCCACATTTAACATTGCAGATTTGAAACCTTATTTGGGAGAAGATGATGAGCTTCCGTCGAGGACGACTTCAATTCAAGAAGGGGAGGATGATGAGGACATCCCTACTAATGTTACACCCATACCCTCACCAACTACACATACTGGACCAGTTACTAGAGCACGTGCACGTCAACTAAATTATCAGGTACTTTCGTTTCTTGCGAATCCTTCTATTGTTCATGAACATATGATGCTGCCTAAATTAGATACTTTTGTTTTGGTTATGAATGAAGGACCTAGCATGGACAAGAAGGATGGTCATTGGAGCGGGATCAAGAATGGAGAAGAAGGTGCGCGCGGGGGAAAGTACAGTGGAGCTTCCAATGGGGATTTTCGCACGTTGAAGCCACCATAAGGCATGCATGAAGGCTTGGACGGAATACACGAGATGCCACTTCATTATTTTCGTCCAAGAGCAATTATAGGTGCTGCGTCACCTTAATATTGGGCTGGGCCCATGTAATTTCGAAATACCACATTATAGGCAGTTTTTAGAGTCCGTATGTGTGGGGAAACCGAGTTAGGGTTGTTTTCGGACCCCACCTCCAAGGGGTCACGAAAATCCCCTCTGTTTCCCCATATATACAGCCCTTAGGGCGTCGTTTAGACTTGGGTTTTAATTAGATTTAAGTTAGCCATAGCCGCAACTTCGAGCTCTTCGTTTGTGTCATCCGACCAGGCCAAGACCTCATTGGAACCCCAACTTTCGTAATCATTCATCTTATATTCGCAATATCCAGATTGCAATTCTTAGTTCTTGCTTGTTCTTCGATTGCTTGCAGGAATTAGACCTTCGTGGTCAGGTTGATCGTGCATCCGCGGGATCAATAACCTCTTGGAGTTGGTTTAGCGATCGCTAAGGCGCAACGTCTTCGCACGTTCGTAGTCGGATCGTCAGAGTCGTCTCCACCAAATCGATAGTTATCTCTCATCGAAACATCGGGACACCTTCGCCTCTATCAAAGGGATTCACGTATGTAACCTTTGTCGAGTAGCTCTTGTACTTGACGCTGAATCTCCTTCGTCTCCTCCGGATTGGTACGGTATGGCGCACGGTTGGGCAGCAAAGCACCGGGAATTAAGTCAATCTGATGCTCAATCCCTCGAATATGTGGTAATCCCGGTGGTACGTCTTGTGGAAAGACGTCAATAAACTCCTGCAAAAGGTCAGTGACAACAGGAGGCAAAGAAGGAGGCAATTCCTCAAATGAAAACAAAGCTTCTTTGCACACAAAAGCATAGCACACATATTGACTAACATCCAAATCCGAAATATCAACCTTAGTAGCAAGCAAAGTTGGACTAGTCAATTTAATTTCATTAGAAACAGCAGAAGAAGATTTGCTAGTAGTCTTATGTTGTTGCTCAAATTCTTTAGCTGCTATCTCATTTTCACTCTTATTTTTCTCCTGTTTAGCTTTACTAGCTCTAGCAAGATCATCTTTCACAATTTGTTCAGGAGACATAGGAAGTAAAGCAATAGTTTTATCCTGATGAACCAGAGTAAACTGATTTGTCCTACCATGGTGTACAACATTCCTATCAAATTGCCATGGTCTACCAAGTAAAAGAGAGCATGCTTGCATGGGTACCACATCACAATCAACATAATCAACATATGCAGCAATGCCAAAGTGCACACGAACAGAACGCGTTACCTTAATCTTACCACTATTGTTAAACCACTGAATATAGTACGGATGGGGGTGTGGTCTTGTGGTGAGAGATAGCTTCTCCACCAACTCCATGCTTGCCAAGTTGTTGCAACTCCCTCCGTCAATGATGATGCGAACCGAACGTTCTTTCACCACTCCCTTTGTGTGGAACAAATTATGCCTCTGGTTTTGCTCGGCCTTCGATACCTGCACACTTAACACACGTTGAGCAACCAAACTAGCATATTGATCTGCATCATCAGGAGCCATATACTCTATATCATGAGCATCATCAGGGGCACCCTGTTCCTCGTGAGCAATGAGAACTAAAGTCTCCTCATCATAGTCGCTCGCTGACTCATACCCACCATCCGCCGTAATAATCATCACACGCTTGGAGGGACAGTCTTTTGCAAAGTGACCTCCACCTTGGCACCTGCGACATTTAATATCACGATCTCGTGTTTGCCCTGTGGAAGCCATGGATGAAGAAGAACTCGCTGCTGGACCACTCTGTGCACCCTTGAATGGTGGCGCTGGCTGTTTTGGTGGCTCCCTGTAAGAATGAGCGGTTGAAGTAGATGGTGGTGCAGCAGGACGTGTGGATGTAGAAGGTCCACGCGATGTCCATGATGTATTTCGTCCTGCAGAAAAGTTAGGTCTCGTAGGGGCCTGTCGATCCTGCACTTCACGTTCAGCTTTACAAGCAAGATGAAACAAACGAGTAATGGTAGCAAAGTCCTTGTATTCTAGAATAGTTTGTATCTCCCTGTTTAAACCACCCAGAAAACGTGCAAGCATAGCTTCATTATCCTCTACTAGGCCACATCTAATCAATCCAGTTTGTAATTCTTGATAATATTCCTCTACAGAATTTTTGCCTTGTCTCAAACGTTGTAATTTTTGTAGCAATTCACGTTGATAATAAGGAGGCACCCAGCGAGTACGCATAGCATCTTTTAAAGCAGCCCAAGTAGTTGGAATATTATTAGCATGCAATCTACAATGTTCAGACCACCAAATAGATGCAAACCCCGTGAATTCACAAACAGCAGCAGTAACACGTCTATTCTCAGGATATTGTAAACATGTAAAGCGTTGTTCAGTTTCTAACTCCCAAGTAAGATAAGCATCAGGAATATATCTACCCTCAAACGTCTTAAGATTCAATTTAAGTTTAGGCACATGTTCATCATCGCGTACCTGAGGGGGTGGTTGGTGTCGACCGTGGCGAATGTTGGGACGTGGACGTCCAGCTGGCTGCTCATAGGCCGCTTCCTGTTCCACCTCCTCCTCGTAATCACCCTCGTAGTTGTCGTCCTGGCCGACGTCAGAAGCAGCAGCAGTAGCAGCAACTGCAGCAGCAGCAGGAGCACCAGCAGTTTGTCTGCCCGGAAACAGAATACGTCGTGCACGTCGTGGTGGCGGTGGCTGTGCTGGCGCGGCTGCAGGCTGTGCAGGTAGGCGTGCGAGCAACTCAGTAAACTTGGCGTCGAGCTTGGTGTCGATCATCTTCTCCACACCATCAATCGCCTCTGTAAATCTGTTCTCGATGTCATTCACCTGTTCAGACATCATTTGTGCAAATTTATCATGTAACGCTTTGTTTGTCATATTCTCCCAATCGGGTGCATCCCGCGCCACTTCATCATGGGATCCTGGCATGGTTAGCAGAAATAGAAAACACACAGAAATATGATCCTACTTGTACTAATGGGATGTGGGGTGGTGGAAAGCACAAATCCGTCAAACTTTTCTTTCGTTCTTACCGATTCTTACCTAGCAGCAGGTGGTGATGTACAACCAACGGGTCAAAACTCTCAGAGATGTGGTAGAGCGATGGTCAGGAGGTGTCAAAACGCACGATGTAGAATATATGTGGAGCTGTAGGAAGGCTGACAAGTATGGTAGCAAAAGCTCAACAATAATCAAAACAGAGGTGCAAAGTTGAATAAACACTCAACGTCGGTACTGTGCTGATCCTAGGCTAGACCGTACTAGAGACGCGAGCCTAAAACACCAACGAAAGCACGGCGCGGCACGTAAACAACTGAGAAACACACTGAATTTTTTTTTCTCTCTCTTTTTTTTCTCTTTTTTTTTTTTTGCGATGCGGGACTGCGGTGGCTGAAAAAGTGCGAAAAAATCACTATGGTGGCGAACGTCTCAAAATGAGTTTCTGGACCTAAGGAACGTATGGGGACGAAATTTTTTTACCCCCGATTTTTTTTTTTTTTTTTGGAAATCACCTCCTACGTACGACAAAAGATTGGTGAAATCCGACTCTAAGCAAACTCAAAACTAATCTGGCTACGGAGAGATCACAAACCGAACGGGTGATGGAACTCAACTCGGATCGGTAGGTCGTGGTGGTGTATATGGACTCTGCTTGGCGGAACGTGGTGGTGTATCTAGACTCGGATTGGCGGAACGTGGTAGGATGACTACTGTGCGGCGGCAACGTGGCAAACTGTGATCAAAACTCGAAACTCTAAGGGAACTTGACGCTAAGATCAGCAACTTGACACAACGATGCAACCGTAAATTCAGCAAAGCAAGTACTGAAAAGAAAACTGGACAAAGGCTAGGACTGTCTTGGGACGTGATGATCTAACCCTAATTTTTTTTTTGTTGGCTATTTCGTGGACTGTAGGTATGAAGAACAGAACCAATCTAGACTATGAAAACTGGTAAATCTCACCGAGCAACCTGGAAATCTGATACCACTTGATAGAGGCGAAGGTGTCCCGATGTTTCGATGAGATGGTGGAGATCGATTATGGTGGAGGCGACTTTCACGATCCGACTACGAACGTGCGAAGACGTTGCGCCTTAGCGATCGCTAAACCAACTCCGAGAGGTTATTGATCCCGTGGATGCACGATCAACCTGACCACGAAGGTCTAATTCCTGCAAGCAATCGAAGAACAAGCAAGAACTAAGAATTGCAATCTGGATATTGCGAATATAAGATGAATGATTACGAAAGTTGGGGTTCCAATGAGGTCTTGGCCTGGTCGGATGACACAAACGAAGAGCTCGAAGTTGCGGCTATGGCTAACTTATATCTAATTAAAACCCAAGTCTAAACGACGCCCTAAGGGCTGTATATATGGGGGAACAGAGGGGATTTTCGTGACCCCTTGGATGTGGGGCCCGAAAACAACCCTAACTCGGTTTCCCCACACATACGGACTCTAAAAACAGCCTATAATGTGGTATTTCAAAATTACATGGGCCCAGCCCAATATTAAGGTGACGCAGCACCTATAATTGCTCTTGGACGAAAATAATGAAGTGGCATCTCGTGTATTTCGTCCAAGCCTTCATGCATGCCTTATGGTGGCTTCAAAGTGCGAAAATCCCCACTGGAAGCTCCATTGTTATTTCCCGCGCGCACACCTTCTTCTCCATGCTTGATCCCGCTCCAATGACCGTCCTTCTTGTCCATGCTAGGTCCTTCATTCATAAGCAAAACAAAAGTATCTAATTTAGGCAGCATCATATGTTCATGAACATTATAAGGATTCGCAAGAAACGAAAGTACCTGATAATTTAGTTGACGTGCACGTGCTCTAGTAACTGGTCCAGTATGTGTAGTTGGTGAAGATGTGGGTGTAACATTAGTAGAGATGTCCTCATCAAACTCCAAAGATTAAGTAGAGTGATTTCCATGTGATTGCACGTATACACGATGTAGAAATATGTGGAGCTTGGAAGGCTTTAATATGGTGGCAAAAATATCAGCAATAATCAATTCATAGATGCAAAATTGAATTAACGCTCAACGATGATACTGTGCTGGTCCTAGTCTAGACCGGACTAGAGACGCGAGCCGAGAACACTAATGTGGTCACTGTCAGCACAACTAGCAGCAATGAATGATATGAAGTAGCTCTGGATAGCAAGATATAAGTGAAGATCATCAAGAGAGCAAAGATAATGGTGAAAATAGGCTCCAAATCAAGAGACACCAATATTCTCGCTACAACTTTCCTCTGAAATATATTTGCTAATTTTTTGATATTTTTCCTCCAATAGGGCACTGACTTAAGCTTTCCGACGCAATAAGAATCACTCAATTTAGAGTTCGGATGAGGTGTCAAAAAAAATTGAGAATCAGCCCGAAATCTGACAAAAACTGTGTTCGGAAACTTTAGAGGTCAAAAAGTCCGTCTTAGAAGCCGATCTGGAGTTTCAAATAACACACTAGCTCCAGAACTATTTAGAAGTGGCTCAGAAATATCTTTAATTTGAGTACTCATGGAGACAAAACAGACTTCGGATGAAAAAGTTATGCCCGTTTTAGTGGACACTGCTCAAAACTGATTCCGACGAGATTTCAAATACGAGTTCAACTAGAGATAGATCCGAAAATTTTCTTCTTTTTTCTCTTTTTTCCTTTTTTCTTTCCCTTTTTTCCTTTTTCTCTCTTTTTCTATGGTGGATGGTAGAAGTAGGCAGCGGATGGGATGATGGTGCAGCGGCGGCGGTGACTAACGTGAACAGAACTCGAAACTCTAAAGGACTAGATACTAAGACCAGCAACTAAACACGACGATGCAACCGATAATTCAATAAAGCAAAGCACCGAAAAGAAAATTGTGAAGTCTCAGATTGGTTTGGATATGATGATCTAATCCTATTTTTATGGCTTTTTGTGTGGATGATAGGTGATAAAAAAACAGATCTAATATATGGATGTGGAATTCTCACCGAGCAACCTGAAAACTGATACCACTTGATAGAGGCGGGGTGTCTCGATCTTTCGACGAGATGATAACTACGATTTGATGGAGTCGACTTTGACGATCCGACTACAAACGTGCAACGACGTTGCGCATTAGCAATCGCTAAACCAATCTCCTGAAGGTTATTGACCACGCCGGAGCACGATCAACCTGACCACGAAGGTCTAGTGCCTGCAAGCAATCGAAGAACAAGCAAGAACTATGATAAAGCAATCTGAATATTGCGAATATGTAGATGAAGTATGAATAAAGTTGGGATTCCGAAAGCGGTCTTGATCTGGTCGTTGGACACAAACCGAGTACAAGAAGATGCAGCAATTAGGCAAGCAGTCTTTTTAACTAAAAGAAATCCAAAGAAAAACCCTAGGGGTTGATCTACTTATATAGGATTAAAGGATGGAGGCCAAGGGGGTGGAAGGACGTCCCAAGGAGTCCTAAAACTAAACCTAGGTCGTACAAGGAAGTTGGGCCCATGTGGAGGTGATGCAACACCTATTGAGTTGGACTTTGATTCGGATTCTGCTGCTGGGTCGCACCGTTTTCGCAATACCTCCACGCTCCGAAGGAATTTGAAGGTGAAACCAATTGCGTTGGAAACTAGACGAGATAAGCTATCACCAGAAAAAAGAATCACCCAATTTGGAGTTGGTATGTAGAAACGGCGGCTGTTTGAAGTTGGGTATATCTCTGCAGTCCGAATCTGAGTCCATGACGTGAAAGACTTGGTTTCTATCTTCTCTTGGTCCAAAAGTGACGTGAAATAACTTCTTGTACAGCACACAATCATGCCCCTTTGTATTGACTTCATTTCTTGATCAAATATAGAGGAATTAATGGTCATATCCATGATAATTATGTCCTCATCATCTTCATGCTTGAACATGCTCCAATGCTCATCCTTCTTGTCCATGTTAGGTCCTTCATTTGTCAGCAACAGAAATATATCGACGTTAGGCAGCATCATATTCACATGAACATTAGAAACATTACCAAGAAGCGAAAGTACCTGATAATTTAATTGGTGTGCACGATCTCTAGTAATTGGTCCAGTAGGTATATTAGCAGGGGTTGTGGCTGTAACTATGGTAGTCATGTCCTCATCAGATGTACTCATCAAGGAGGAGATCGGGGAGGAGCCCCATGAGGACGTCGCCGGAGGAGCACCGAGGAGGAGGTCGCCAGAGAGGAAATGGAGTGGAGGAGGTCGCCGGAGGAGGAGCACCGTGAGGAGTAAGTGGAGGTCGCAGGAGAGGAGGAGATGGAGTGGAGGAGAGGAGGAGAAAATTCGTGGTGGGGGTTTTGTTGCCACTGCCATGTCACTGATCTGCGAGAGGAGGGCTAGACCAATAGGAAACTGCCACATCAGACCTATCAGTATCGCCCCTCTTGTATAGGCGCTACTGTTAAGTAGCAGTACCGCCCCTCTTGTACAGGCGCTACTGTTAAGCCTCCACCTACTTTTTTCGAATATTTTGGCCTCCAGATCTTAAAAGCGTCATAACTTTTTTTCTGTTAGGTTTTTGAGGATTCTAAAAAGCCCCGTTGAATTTGGGTATAACTTTTCGAGAAGATGATTTTTCATGTAAAAAACTTTTTCATCTGAGTTCGTATGCAAAAGTTATGCCCATTTTACAAATTCTAGAGAGATTTTGCAAAAAAAGTCGAAATTCATATTTTTCAATTTCCCTAAGAACTAGATCACATATCACATGGGAATCTGATTTTCTTTTATTTTTTTGACATTTCATCATTTTCTTTTATTTTTTCTAAAACTGAAAAGGCGGTCGAAGGGGGGGTGTATTTTTGTGTGTTTGTGGCCAGTGAAGACCACTTACTAGTACCACCCCTCTTGTACATGCGCTACTTCTATCAACTTAGCAGTAGCGCCTCTCTTGTACAGGCGCTACTGGTATGGCATGTCCCTGAGGGCACCGTGAAGACCACTTAGTAGCAGCGTGGGTTTACACCACACGTTACTACTATCAGATTAGCAGTAGCGCCCCTTTTGAGGGCTCTACTGTTAAGTAGCAGTAGCGTCCCTTTTATACAGGCGCTACTTCTAATGGCCTAATAGTACCGCCCCTCTTGTGCAGTAGCAGTAGCGCCCCTTTTTTGGGGGAGCTACTATTAAGCCTCTACCTATAAGCTTTTTCCTAGTAGTGGAGGAACCCAGGCGTCGGAACACCGGTGAGTTTCCTTCTGCCTAACCATGGTGGTTCGAGCGTCTTCGTGGCGGCGATCCTCCAGGCGAGTACGCTGATCCGGGGATCCGTGGTGCCCGAATGATGGCACAGAAGCTGCATCAGGAGATCCGGCCCATCGAGGAGCGGTCTGGCGGAAGGCGGGGTCGCAGCAGCGCTCATCTCGGGGATAGTCTTGTTGACGCCCATGTCGGGGGGAGTGCATAGTGTTCCCTTCGTAACCCGAACACCCTCCCCGATAAGGGCCTTTCCACTTGGGAGACAGCTTGTTTAGACCCCTCCTGGACTGTAGCCGACGGAGGACAAGGTCGCCTTCCTCAAGTTCTCGGGAGCGGACGTGACGGCTGTGCTAGCGGCCTAGTCCTTGCTGGTACCGTCCGGCGCGTGTAGCAGCCCGAGTACGTACTTCCTCGGGAACGACGACATCTCCTTGTCGGGGTTGTTGTTGTTCGGCTTCGTCGAAGGCGCGAACTCGAGGAGATCCCTATCTGAGTTCTGCGGGGAGCACCGCCTCCGCTCCGTAAATGAGAGCGAAGTGCGTCTCATTTGTGGCTCGATTGGGTGTGGTCCTTATTGACCATAGAACAACTGGGAGTTCATCCACCCACCGCTTTCCACACTTTTTGAGCCGCTTGAAGGTACGGGTCTGGAGACCTCGGAGGACTTCCGAATTGGCACTCTCTGCCTGGTCGTTGCTCCTCGGATGAGGCACTGAAGCGAAACACACTGCGATGCCCATTTACTCACAGTACTCGAGGAAGGCCTGACTTGTGAATTGGGTGCCGTTGTCCGTGATGATCCGGTTAAGAACTCCGAAACGACACCCCAGGCTTATGATAAACTTGATGGCGGATTGCGCCGTGGTCTTGCGGATTGGCTATCGGGACCGGGGGTTTGCTTATGTAATTCCTGCTACAACTCAATCATATGAAGAGCCGAGAGCCGTACCCACTTGTCTAAGAAGACAAGGCCAAGCAAAGAACACTGTCGGAAAGCTCGAACGTCAGGGGCATCCCATCCAGGCCGGATGATCAACTGAAATGGGTCCTCATGTCCGCTCACAAGTCTAAATGATTATGGTTGGTGAAATCCCATACTCATAGAGAAGTCGCCTCAACCATATATTGATTGAATCATAATACTTACATAAACAGACTCCATCCCGATAACTTAGTCTGGGTCTCGGGCGGGCTCAATCATACAACAAAGTGAGCCACATGACAGAGTCACGAGCAATCGCATCGCGATGCCCCAAGCTGCGCACATCTAAGGGCCACTTGGTGTATAAAAGACCGCCAGGAAGAACTCAACTAAGCTATCGAACCCCATACTAAGACATGCACGTTATAATCATACACGCAGCATACATGTCTAGTGTAAACAGCAGGTAACACAACATGAACTCTACAAACTCATAGCTTTATTGCATCTGCAAAACAGAGCAGATATAGTACTGTTACAAGCAGAGATCACATGACTGTGACCCAACATTACATCAAACAACAACGGAAGCAAATTATGTCTTAGTAAAGACAAGGTTAACAAATGGCTTAAGAAGCATTTACGAAAACACAACGACCCTCTAGAGGGACCAGGCTACTGTCTGGAACTACATGACTTCGTCGACGCCGAGCTTGAGGGGGAGGCCACAATCAGTGTCAGTGGTCTCGTCTCTAAAACATAGAATAAGAAAAAGTGAGTACAAAGTTGTACTCAGCAAGACTTACATCAGAACTATAAAACTCATGCTCAGGTATCAGGGTAAAGGCAAGTGGGGTTGTAATGCAGAAAGCTTTGACTTGGCTATCCTGTACTACGACTACATAGAGTTGAGATGGGAAGCGCACTCGAGTCCATCTAATCTTGATAACCATGTCAATACACCACCATGGATCCTTCCTCGACTTCCCCACGAGAAAGCAACCCATAGCACTCACACTTATCTTGACGATTTTTAGAGTATCCATTTGAGTTGTCTAATAATCAAGTAAAGGTCTCCAAGTAGTCCATAACCGCGGACATGGCTATTCGAATAGATCATTACCCTGCAGGGGTGTACGCTTCACACACGTGTCATCACTTACCGCCCGTGACTCGTCACCCTTCAAGTGGATGTCGGACGAGGATAAACACCAAGGCACTTACCTCACGGCTCCAACTCTAATCCAGGGGATCGCCTATTTGAGTATGTACCCCAATCGGAAATCCGACCGGGGTTTCCATTCAGGACTCAAACGATGTATGGACGGTCCGACAAGCCCTCCTCGACGGATGGTACTGCGCTTGCCTAAAACCGTGCTACAATATGAAATCAAATCGAAGAAACAATAACCCATGCGAATCCTGAACCATAGTCGGGGGTGAGTTAGTAGATCAAACGGGGTCCATAGCACTGCATGTTGAAGTACTCTTGTCTTGGATCACAACACAAGAACTCGGGGCCTAGGGCAGTGTAAATGAGACAATCCACTGTGTACTCCTACACAACCTCTCATTGTTCACCTTTGTTTGGGTGACTTCACCAACACATTACCATCATGTTGCATTGTTCTCTACCATCCCGATACATCACCCAGATGGATCATCTTCATTGCAACATGGATGAAGGGGCACATGATGAACACAAACAAATCTTGTATCTGCTAGGTTGAGGTTTGCTTAATACTGTGGCAACAATGATAGGTCATGCAAAGGATGGGTTCAACTAGCGGTAGAAAGGTAATATGTGAATCACCTAATCATGCATAAGAGAACAAGAGGGAAATGGGTTTATATAGACATGATCAATGGGGTTTGCTTGCCTTGTTGACGATCACGAGGTGCCACTCTTCAAAGTAGTCGGAAACTACGTCCGGCGATGAATCTATCGAGAAGAGGCAAAAACCGAGACAACAACAATGTAAACATCACATTGCAATGCACAATCAATATGCATAACATAGCATGGCATGGTATTGATGCGCTCTATGTTTAAGTTACAATAGGTTTATTGAAGTTTATTTGAATAGGAAATTCAAATTCAAACTCCAAATAAATATTCAAATTTGTCCAAATTGCATTTTCTACTGTTTGATCTTTGTAAATTATTTTGTCATCCTTAAAAGTTGCATATTTGGATTCCTTTTTTTCTGATAATTTTTAATATATTATTTATTTAATTTGGAGTTGTGGTTTAAAATTTATTGAATTTTTAAGATTTAAACAATTTCTGGAATTTTTATTAAATAGATAAAAGAATTACTACGTCAGCATGACATCAGGATGCTGTCATGGGGCGCTGACCAGTCAACTGTCTCCTGGAACCCACCTGTCATTGACATAGGGGGTTAACCCCGATTTATTTAGAAACTAACAGGGGTTTAGGGGGCTGGGCCCCATCTGTCAGTGACTTAGGGCCAAACTAATCAGGGGGTTAGCCCCCTAATGACTGTGCCACGTCGGCCTGCCGGAGTTCCGGCCGGCGGCGACCACTGGACGCGACGGCGGCACATCCAGGCGGCGGCTCGGGCCACCGTTTGGTGCGCCGAGAGCACCAGGGGGGAGCTCTCGCACCCGCGCGCCATGTGGAGGGGATCGGGGGGCCAAAAGGTAGTCGGGAGCACGCCGGATAACAGCCCCGTGGCGGCAGGAGCTCGGGCTCTGAAGAACACGACGACGGGGGAACCCTGGAGGAGCTCGGGGAGGGGAGAGCTGCTCACCCTGTTTGCAAAGGCGCCGACGAGGAGGCCGGAGATGCAACGAGGAGGAGGGAATCGCTCGCCGGAGCTCGTAGACCGTGGCGGAGGAACTCGATGTCGGCGTCGTTTCGGGATGTCCTAGGCTTAATTTGACCTGCCTCGGCGACGAAGACGAGGATGGAGGGTACCTTGGACAAGTTGGTGCGGCGGGAGAAGGCCGGTGGCCGCGTGGAGGATTGACGGCGAGCTCGCAGCGCTTCGGGTCTTCGCGGGGATCCGACGGAGACGAAGGAGAGGAGGGCCAGTGGTGGGGAAAGTGGAAGGGGGAGTCCAGGGCCTCCACGGCGCGGATAAGTACGAAGGGGGCAGCCAGGCAGCTGCCTGGTGGCCATGCCGTGGCGGCCGACGAGGTGCATGCCTTCCTGGCCATGGAGGAAGAAGGCTATGCCCCTTTGGGCTGGGCCTATCCTCTGGGCCAGGTGGGACAGGTAAGTGGCTTTGTCGTTGTAGGTGGTGGCAAATCTCCAACTATAGTTGCCGCCCAAGAAGATCTAACTCCAGAACCTGCCATGATTAGTAGAAAACAAGAAACAAATCACAAGTATATGTCCCTATGAACTACTAGGATGTGGTGGTAAAACGCTCATAGGATAGCAAATATCAATGTCTTACTAGTTCATACCATGCAGCAGGTGGTGATCGGCAACCAACGGTGTCAAAGAACTCCAAAGATTAAGTAGAGCGATTGCCAGGTGAACGCACGTATACACGATGTAGAAATATGTGGAGCTTGGAAGGCTTTAATATGGTGGCAAAAATATCAGCAATAATCAATTCAGAGGTGCAAAATTGAATTAACGCTCAACGACGATACTGTGCTGGTCCTAGTCTAGAACGGACTAGAGACGCGAGCCTAGAACACTAATGTGGTCACGGCGTAGCACAACTAGCAGCAATGAATGATATGAAGTAGCTCTGAATAGCAAGATATAAGTGAAGATCATCAACAGAGCAAAGATAATGGTTAAAATAGGTTCCAAATCAAGGTACACCAATATTCTCGCTACAAGTTTCCTCTGAAATATATTTACTAATTTTTTGATATTTTTCCTCCAATAGGGCACTGACTTAACCTTTCCGACGCAATAAGAATCACTCAATTTAGAGTTCGGATGAGGTGTCAAAAAAAATGAGAATCAGCCCGAAATCTGACAAAAACTGTGTTCGGAAACTTTAGAGGTCAAAAAGTCCGTCTTAGAAGCTGATCTGGAGTTTCAAATAACACACTAGCTCCAGAACTATTTAGAAGCGGCTCGGAAATATCTTTAATTTGAGTACTCGTGGAGCCAAAACGGACTTCGGATGACAAAGTTATGCCCGTTTTAGTGGACACTGCTCAAAACTGATTCCGACGAGATTTCAAATATGAGTTCAACTAGAGATAGATCCGAAATTTTTCTTCTTTTTTCTCTTTTTTCCTTTTTTCTTTCTTTTTTTCCTTTTTCTTTTTTTCTCTCTTTTTCAACTATTTTTCTCTCTTTTTCTATGGTGGATGGTAGAAGTAGGCAGCGGATGGGATGATGGTGCAGCGGCGGCGGTGACTAACGTGAACAGAACTCGAAACTCTAAAGGACTAGATACTAAGACCAGCAACTGAACACGACGATGCAACCGATAATTCAATAAAGCAAAGCACCGAAAAGAAAATTGCGAAGTCTCAAATTGGTTTGGATATGATGATCTAATCCTATTTTTATGGCTTTTTGTGTGGATGATAGGTGATAAAAAAACAGATCTAATATATGGATGTGGAATTCTCACCGAGCAACCTGAAAACTGATACCACTTGACAGAGGCAGGGTGTCCCGATCTTTCGATGAGATGATAATTACGATTTGATGGAGTCGACTTTGACGATCCGACTACAAACGTGCAACGACGTTGCGCCTTAGCAATCGCTAAACCAATCTTCTGAAGGTTATTGACCACGCCGGAGCACGATCAACCTGACCACGAAGGTCTAGTGCCTGCAAGAAATCGAAGAACAAGCAAGAACTATGATAAAGCAATCTGAATATTGCGAATATGTAGATGAAGTATGAATAAAGTTGGGATTCCAAAAGCAGTCTTGATCTGGTCGTTGGACACAAACCGAGTACACGAAGATGCATCAATTAGCTAAGCAGTCTTTTTAACTAAAAGAAATCCAAAGAAAAACCCTAGGGGTTGTTCTACTTATATAGGACTAAAGGGTGGAGGCCAAGGGGGTGGAAGGACGTCCCAAGGAGTCCTAAAACTAAACCTAGGTCGTACAAGGCACTTGGGCCCATGTGGAGGTGATGCAACACCTAATGAGTTGGACTTTGATTCAGATTCTTCTGCTGGGTCGCACCGTTTTCTCAATATCTCCACGCTCAGAAGGAATTTGAAGGTGAAACCAATTGTGTTGGAAACTAGACGAGATAAGCTATCACCATAAAAACGAATCACCCAATTTGGAGTTCATATGTAGAAACGGCGGCTGTTTGAAGTTGGGTATATCTCTGCAGTCCGAATCTGAGTCCATGACGTGAAAGACTTGGTCTCTATCTTCTCTTGGGCCAAAAGTGACGTGAAATAACTTCTTGTACAACACATAATCATGCCCCTTTGTATTGACTTCATTTCTTGATCAAATATAGAGGAATTAATGGTCATATCCATGATAATTATGTCCTCATCATCTTCTTGCTTGAACATGCTCCAATGCTCATCCTTCTTGTCCATGCTAGGTCTTTCATTTGTCAGCAACAGAAATATATCGACGTTAGGCAACATCATATTCACATGAACATTAGAAACATTACCAAGAAGCGAAAGTACCTGATAATTTAATTGGTGTGCACGATCTCTAGTAATTGGTCCAGTAGGTATATTAGCAGGGGTTGTGGCTGTAACTATGGTAGTCATGTCCTCATCAGGTTGAGACGTAAATGTCTTGTTTTCTTGGTGACATCGCTTGCTAGTTTGTTGTAAGCTCGAAGCTCGTCGCGAGTTCCACTTTCTGGGAGGATTTTACCGCATCTTACCGCATCTTTTACTCTGGCGATTGCTTCTTTCGATAGGTACATTGTTTCAATGGGCTCATCATGTCTTGCGGCTTCTGAGTTCTGGCGCCTGCTGCTTTCAGGTGGATCATCCTGCGTTCTGAATTCTTTTATTGGTATGGTTCTCGGTTCGCCGAGGGTGACTGTGATCTAGCCGGCGTTTTTGGGATCACTGTTTCTGTTGTTTGAGCGTGCTTCCCTGTGACTGTTTGGGGCGTCTTCTCCGTCCTAGTCATCTAAAGTCGGCCCGTGGGTGTCCGCCATGAATACCTGGAACGGCATCCGGGTCACCAACTTAGTCCTTTTTCCTATCTGCTTTTTGATAGAGGCGAAGGTGTCACGATGTTTCGATGAGATGGTGGAGATCGATTTTGGTGGAGACGACTTTCACGACCCGACTACGAACGTGCGAAGACGTTGCGCCTTAGCGATCGCTAAACCAACTCCGAGAGGTTATTGATCCCGCGGATGCACGATCAACCTGACCACGAAGGTCTAATTCCTGCAAGCAATCGAAAGAACAAGCAAGAACTAAGAATTGCAATCTGGATATTGCGAATATAAGATGAATGATTGACGAAAGTTGGGGTTCCAATGCGGTCTTGGCCTGGTCGGATGACACAAACGAAGAACTTGAAGTTGCTGCTATGGCTAACTTAAATCTAATTAAAACCGAAGTCTAAACGATGCCCTAAGGGCTGTATATATGGGGGACAAAGGGGATTTTCGTGACCCCTTGGAGGTGGGGTCCGAAAACAACCCTAACTCGGTTTCCCCACACATACGGACTCTAAAAACACCAGTTACTAGAGCACGTGCACGTCAACTAAATTATCAGGTACTTTCGTTTCTTGCGAATCCTTCTAATGTTCATGAACATATGATGCTGCCTAAATTAGATACTTTTGTTTTGCTTATGAATGAAGGACCTAGCATGGACAAGAAGGACGGTCATTGGAGCGGGATCAAGCATGGAGAAGAAGGTGCGCGCGCGGGAGAGAACAATGGAGCTTCCAGTGGGGATTTTCGCACTTTGAAGCCACCATAAGGCATGCATGAAGGCTTGGACGAAATACACGAGATGCCACTTCATTATTTTCGTCCAAGAGCAAGTATAGGTGCTGCGTCACCTTAATATTGGGCTGGGCCCATGTAATTTTGAAATACCACATTATAGGCTGTTTTTAGAGTCCGTATGTGTGGGGAAACCGAGTTAGGGTTGTTTTCGGACCCCACCTCCAAGGGGCCACGAAATTCCCCTCTGTTCCCCCATATATACAGCCCTTAGGGCGTCGTTTAGACTTGGGTTTTAATTAGATTTAAGTTAGCCATAGCCGCAACTTCGAGCTCTTCGTTTGTGTCATCCGACCAGGCCAAGACCTCATTGGAACCCCAACTTTCGTAATCATTCATCTTATATTCTCAATATCCAGATTGCAATTCTTAGTTTTTTCTTGTTCTTCGATTGCTTGCAGGAATTAGACCTTCGTGGTCAGGTTGATCGTGCATCCGCGGGATCAATAACCTCTCGGAGTTGGTTTAGCGATCGCTAAGGCGCAACGTCTTCGCATGTTCGTAGTCGGATCGTGAAAGTCGTCTCCACCATAATCGATCTCCACCATCTCATCGAAACATCGGGACACCTTCGCCCCTATTAGCGGTGCTCCCCGCAGAACTCAGATACGGATCTCCTCGAGTTTGCGCCTTCGACGAAGCCGAACAACAACAACTCCGACAAGGAGATGTCGTCGTTCCCGAGGAAGTACGTACTCGGGCTGCTACACGTGCCGGACGGTACCACCAAGGACTAGGCCGCAAGCACAGCCGCCACGTCCGCTCCCGAGAACTTGAGGAAGGAGACCTTGTCCTCCGTCGGCTACAGTCCAGGAGGGGTCTAAACAAGCTGTCTCCCAAGTGGGAAGGCCCTTATCGGGGAGGGTGTTCCGGTTACGAAGGGAACACTATGCACTCCCCCCGGCATGGGCGTCAATAAGACCATCCCCGAGATGAGCGTTGTCGCGACCCCGCCGTCCGCCAGACCGCTCCTCGATGGGCCGGATCTCCTGATGCAGCTTCTGTGCCATCATCCGAGCACCGTGGATCCCCATATCAGCGTACTCGCCTGGAGGATCTTCGCCACGAAGACGCTCGAACCACCATCGTTATGCAGAAGGAAACTCGTCGGTGTTCCGACGCCCGGGTTCCTCCCATCGATGTTGTCCGAGAGGGAATCCTTTCCGGTGAAAGCGACTACATCACCACCCGAGATCTCCCAAGCGTCCGGTGGCCCAAGAAGTTCCAGATAGATGGCCCACTTCCGTATGACGAAAACACAGACCCTGACGAGTTCATCCGTATGTACAACACTGTTGTGGAGATCGCGGGGGGGGGGGGGGGGGAGACGACAAAGCGAAGGAAAACTACTTCCCCATGAAGCTCAAGGACAATGTTCGCCGGTGTATGGTGCCGGCAAAATCCATTAGCTCGTTGGCGAAATTTGCGAAAAGTTTGCCTGGGCATTTACCGGAGGGGTCCAACCTCCGAAAACCGTCCGTAACTTATGACGAGTAGTGCAGAAGGACGGCGAACCTCTCCGGAAGATCGTTCAAAGATTCACCCAGATGCAGCATTGCATCCTCGACACGCATGAGGCCGCAATCATCGCCACCTTTCATGCCAACGTCAAGAACCCACGCATGCTGGAGAAGATGAGTACCCGGTTGATGAGGACATGGCTACCATAGTTACACCCACAACCCCTGCTAAAATACCTACTCGACCAATTACTAGAGATCGTGCGCACCAATTAAATTATCAGGTACTTTCGTTTCTTGGTAATGTTTGTAATGTTCATGTGAATATGATGCTGCGTAATATCGATATATTTCTGTTGCTGACAAATGAAGGATCTAGCATGGACAAGAAGGATGAGCATTGGAACCTGTTCAAGCATGAAGACGATGAGGACATCACTATCATGGATATGACCATTAATTCCTCTATATTTGATCAATAAAAGGGCATGATTGTGTGGTGTACAAGAAGTTAATTCACATCACTTTTGGCCCAAGAGAAGATAGAGGCCAAGTCTTTCACGTCATGGACTCGGATTCGGACTGCAGAGATATTCCCAACTTCAAACAACCGCCGTTTCTACGTACGAACTCCAAATTGTTTGATTATTTTTGCTGGTGATAGCTTATCTCGTGTAGTTTCCAACCCAATTGGTTTCACCTTCAAATTCCATATGAGCGTGGATGATGAGGACATCTCTACTAATGTTACACCCACATCTTCACCAACTACACATACTGGACCAGTTACTAGAGCACGCGCACGTCAACTAAATTATCAGGTACTTTCGCTTCTTGCGAATCCTTCTAATGTTCAGGAACATATGATGCAGCCTAAATTAGATACTTTTGTTTGTCTTATGAATGAAGGACCTAGCATGGATAAGAAGGATGGTCATTGGAGCGGGATCAAGCATGGAGAAGGAGGTGTGCGCGCGGGAAAGGACAATGGAGCTTCCAGTGGTGATTTTCGCACTTTGAGGCCACCATAAGGCGTGCATGAAGACCTGGACGAGAGACACAAGACGCCACATTAATATTTTCGTCCAAGGGTTATTATAGGTGCTGCGTCACCTTATTATTGGGCCAGGCCCATGTAATTTCGAAATACACTTAATAGGCTATTTTTTAGAGTCCGTATGTGTGGGGAAACCGAGTTAGGGTTGTTTTCGGACCCCTCCTCCAAGGGGCCACGAAATTCCCCTCTGTTCCCCCATATATACAGCCCTTAGGGCGTCGTTTAGACTTGGGTTTTAATTAGATATAAGTTAGCCATAGCCGCAACTTCGAGCTCTTCGTTTGTGTCATCCGACCAGGCCAAGACCTCATTGGAACCCCAACTTTCGTAATCATTCATCTTATATTCGCAATATCCAGATTGCAATTCTTAATTCTTGCTTGTTCTTCGATTGCTTGCAGGAATTAGACCTTCGTGGTCAGGTTGATCGTGCATCCGCGGGATCAATAACCTCTCGGAGTTGGTTTAGCGATCGCTAAGGCGCAACGTCTTCGCACGTTCGTAGTCGGATCGTGAAAGTCGCCTCCACCATAATCGATCTCCACCATCTCATCGAAACATCGGGACACCTTCGCCTCTATCAGTGGAGATATTGAAAAACGGTGCGACCCAACAGCAGAATCCGAGTCAAAGTCCAACTCAATAGGTGTTGCATCACCTCCACATGGGCCCAAGTGTCTTGTACGACCTAGGTTTAGTTTTAGGACTCCTTGGGACGTCCTTCCACCACCTTGGCCTCCACCCTTTAGTCCTATATAAGTAGATCAACCCCTAGGGTTTTCTTTGGATTTCTTTTAGTTAAAAAGACTGCTTAGCTAATTGCTAAATCTTCGTGTACTCGGTTTGTGTCCAACGACCAAATCAAGACCGCTTTTGGAATCCCAACTTTATTCATACTTCATCTACATATTCGCAATATGCAGATTGTTTTATCATAGTTCTTGCTTGTTCTTTGATTGCTTGCAGACACTAGACCTTCGTGGTCAGGTTGATCGTGCTCCGGCGTGGTCAATAAACTTTAGGAGATTGGTTTAGCGATTGCTAAGGAGCAACGTCGTTGCACATTTGTAGTCAGATCGTCAAAGTCGACTCCATCAAATCGTAGTTATCATCTCATCGAAAGATCGGGACACCCCTCCTCTATCACCGGTCCATCAAGACTATCACCGCCCTATTCGAGCTGGCCGACAAGGTCGCCCGCATCGAAGAGGCGGTCCTTCCTATTAATCGTAATGGCGGAAGACGCCGTAACGCTCAAGCTCCTTCCGAAAGGAACCATCCTTCGGGGCGGGGCCCGTAAACGTGTACACCAAGCCGTGTTCACCACGAGGGCGGGGGGGGGGGGGGGGTACGGGGCCACTCCGCAACCACCCTCCATCGACACCATGGTCGCCTCCGCGGACACCACCCCATCGCCATATTGCAAGATACACAAGACCAACTGATGAGGACATCCCTACTACCAACACATCTCCAGTTCGTCATGAAGAACAAGTTGATTCAACAAAGAAGAAGGATGATGAAATCAGAATTGGACCTATTACAAGAGCTCGTGCCAAGTTGATAGAACAACAGGTGAACTCGCTCTTAATAGATTATGATATGTCATGTACTGAGAACTTTATACTGCCTAAATCTTTGTATGTTTGCATTATCAGGTATCACGACGAAGACGAGGATCCAGAAGGAGGAGAAGATGAAGGAAGCTCCAACTTTCGGACATCCGACACTTTCCGGACGTCCGACATCGGAGGCCAGGAGCTACGACGCCTCGACGACTTCAAGTTATAGAAGGGTTCCTATTTTCGGCGGACATCCGACGGGATTCGGACGTCCGACATGACGGACGTCCGACATGAAGATCTTCGCGACGGCCCCCGAGTACAGTACCTGTGTCAAAACAGCCGGAAGTCCGACACGGTTCGGACGTCCGACGCATCGGACGTCCGAAACTGCCTGCGCGCAGATCTGACGGGCTGCGGCCTTGTATCCGAGTTTGACACCCCTAGCTTATAAATACCGGACCCCCTACGAGTTCTAGGGTCAGACCACGTTTAGATAAACCCTAGTTCTTAAGAATAGCTACAAGCTTTCATCTTGAATCATAAACTTCAATTCGTATCGATCTGATGTTCTGCTGCTACAAGTTTTGTGTGATCTGTTGTTCCACTGGGAATTAGTAGATTGCAAATTACCGTCTCGTGGTCGACGACTACGTTGCGCAAGTGTGTGAAGTTGTGAATATCCAAAGGGTAGAGAGTTGTCGCATTGGCAACAGGAATCTAGCGAGGAGAGTTCATCGCCTACATACAAGTTATCTATCATCGCCCTCATATTCACCGTACGCTTACTTAGAAGATCGGGCCACCCCATATCATCTTGGTATCAGATTTCCAGTGTTTCCTCGGTAAGCATCCACCAAATCCATCTATTAGATCGTTTTTGTTTTCGTCCTATCCAGAAAAAGCCATACAAAAATATTAGGGTTTCTAGTTTTGCCATAACTTAGATTGCATCGGAGTCATTGTTTTAGTTTGCTGTTCGTTGTGTTCTTCCCGAAAATTTCTCCGCGGTGCGACATATTGTGGCCTAAAGAGAAAAAGAGAAAAAATTTCCTCCTTATTATCAAAATTACTATAGCAGTACTGTAGCAATTTTCGTCCAGTTTGGAATAGTGTCAGAAAAATCAAAAAAAAGAGAGAAAACGAGAAAATATTATAAAAAAAGCAAAGGAAGAGTGTTCAAAAAGAGTTATCAAAGAGTGCAAAGAGATATACAAGTGCCAGAAAGGACATATCATAGTGGTGATCTTTTGAGAGGCCTGTGTTTTGTTTTTCTCCACTGTGCGAGTTTTTCCTTGGGTTTGTATCACACGATCAGCACTAGGACTTGACTTCTTTTTCTCCATAGTTAGGGTGCCATACCTATAGCTCCACCAAATATATCCTGCTTTGTCATGTGTTCACTCTTTTACTCGGGTATTCACTTCATCACATCCGTGCACTAGTCCTCCATCCGAACGGGTACGCATTACTATTCACTTTGGAACGGTAAGATTCTCCTTTTCTTGTAAGTTTTGAGTAAGTTGTGAGTGTCCACCAGAAGATATTGATTTAGTGCACTAACCTACTAATCATGTCTCAGAGTTTTGATGTGATGCAGAAAGAGGACAAGGATGCGCCAGTTACATGGGAGGCATATGAAGGTCTCCGTGATCACTTGACTGGGCTGTTTACTAAATCCGCTGATGCGATTGATACAAATGTTCAAGCGGTCCAACAGAAAGTGGACGCGACTGAAGCTGCAGTCACCACTATGCAACAACAACTTGCTGCTATACAACAGAGCCTCCAACAAATGACAACATCTGTCACTGGCATACAAGCATCTATTGTACAACGCCAACCTGACGCTCAGGAAGATGATGGTAGTGTCCATGGCGACAATGCTGATTTGAGGGGCAATCAGGGCCGTGGGCGTGGTGCTCCAGGGAAGGTTCGCCAACCTCCACTTGGTTTTGTGCGCGCCGTCTACCCATTCAGGAAGAAGATGTCTTGAGCAAGCCCAAGTTTAACATCCCCAAATTTGAAGGTTCCACAGATGTGGAAGAGTACCTCACATGGGAGCTTAAGATGGAAAAATTATGGCGTTTGCATGATTATTCGGAGGACAAGAAGATCAAGATTGCTTCTTCCGAGTTTGACGGTTATGCCTTGCATTGGTGGGAGAGTGTGTTCACCGAGATACAAGAAACCGATGGGCAGCCTATTCGTACATGGCGTGACATGAGGGCGACCATGAAAGCTCGGTTTGTTCCCACTAATTACTTACAGACAGTTTTTGATAAATTTCAACAATTGAAGCAAGGTACTATGTCCGTTGATGCATATTATATGGAGATGAAGATGTTGCTGCAACGTGCATGAGTTCGTGAAGAGGTTGAGATGACTATGCAACGTTTTCTCCATGGGCTGAAATTTAACATCAAGAGTATTGTGAGGCATCACCAATACTATAATATGAATGATCTATTGCATCTTGCAAGGGAGGCTGAATCACAGCTTGTAGAAGAGGCACAACTGAAGGCCAAATACACATCATCTAGCAGATTTTCTCCAAGGACACCGTCTGCCGCGCCTATGGAGAACTATGGTGCCAATACTCGGGCTTCTTCTTCACTTTCCAAGCCAGCCTCCAATGGTTCTCCGGCCAAGAAGCCAACTGCTCCTACCACTAGTGCAGGCTCCAACATGTCTACAGCTCGCAATCGCGAGATGACTTGTCACTCTTGCGGTAATCCGGGTCACTTTAAGAGAGATTGCCCGAACCGAAAGGTCATGTTCATTAATGAAGAAATCGGCGAGTATGAAACCGGTGATGATGAAGACCCCGACGCATTCAATGACGAGGGATACAATAGTGAAGAAGGCATGGATGCCTTTCCATTGCATGCTCCTACTATTATTGTGTCACAGCGTGCTCTTACTGTGCAGCCCAAATCGGAGTCTCAGCGCTGCAATTTGTTCCAAACCAAAGCTTTAGTTGGCCCCAATAAAGCTTGAAAAGTGATCATTGATGGAGGTAGTTGCCGCAACCTCGCAAGCAAGGAGTTATGTGCCAAGCTAAATCTGAAATACTTACCTCACCCAAATCCTTATTATGTCCAATGGTTGTGATAGAGGCGAAGGTGTCCCGATGTTTCGATGAGATGGTGGAGATCGATTATGGTGGAGACGACTTTCACGATCCGACTACGAACGTGCGAAGACGTTGCGCCTTAGCGATCGCTAAACAAACTCCGAGAGGTTATTGATCCCGCGGATGCACGATCAACCTGACCACGAAGGTCTAATTCCTGCAAGCAATCGAAGAACAAGTAAGAACTAAGAATTGCAATCTGGATATTGCGAATATAAGATGAATGATTACGAAAGTTGGGGTTCCAATGCGGTCTTGTCCTGGTCGGATGACACAAACGAAGAGCTCGAAGTTGCGGCTATGGCTTAACTTAAATCTAATTAAAACCCAAGTCTAAACGACGCCCTAAGGGCTGTATATATGGGGAAACAGAGGGGATTTTCGTGACCCCTTGGAGGTGGGGTCCGAAAACAACCCTAACTCGGTTTCCCCACACATACGGACTCTAAAAATAGCCTATATTGTCGTATTTCGAAATTACATGGGCCCAGCCCAATATTAAGGTGACACAGCACCTATAATTGCCCTTGGACGAAAATAATGAAGTGACATCTCGTGTATTTCGTCCAAGACTTCATGCGCGCCTTATGGTGGCTTCAAACTGTGAAAATCACCACTGGAAGCTCCATTGTCCTTTCCCGCGCGCGCACCTTCTTCTCCATGCTTGATCCCGCTCCAATGACCATCCTTCTTGTCCATGCTAGGTCCTTCATTCATAAGCAAAACAAAAGTATCTAATTTAGGAAGCATCATATGTTCATGAACATTAGAAGGATTCGCAAGAAACAAAAGTACCTGATAATTTAGTTGACGTGCGCGTGCTCTAGTAACTGGTCCAATATGTGTAGTTTGTGAGGATATGGGTGTAACATTAGTAGGGATGTCCTCATCAGGTTGAGTGACAGTGGTGAGATGAAGGTGAATCACATGGTGCGCGCAAATTTTGAGAAAGACTCATACAAGGATTCCATCTATTTTGATGTGGTGCCTATGAAAGTTTGCCATCTCTTATTGCGTCGGCCGTGGTTATTTGATCGCCATGTGCAACACAATGGCCGAGCCAATACATATCATTTGGAGTTCAAGGGCAAGAAAGTTAATCTCCATCCTATGTCCCCACAGCAAATTGTGAACGAGTCTCGTCAAAAGGTAGAGGTGAATTTAGAACCAACACGAGAGACCAATGTAATAGCTGTGAGTGATAATATAACGAAAAGTGCGAGAGAGACTAATTTTCTTACATTAGCCACCAAAGAAGACACGAGAGAATTTAGTGAGGATCCTGCAGCCATGCCACTTGTGCTTATGTACAAAGGTGAGGCATTGCTTTCTAATGATAATCATCCTCTTTCTTCTAGTGTGTCTACTGTTTTGCAGGATTATGATGATGTGTTTCCGGCGGAGGTACCAGCGGGATTGCCACCCTTGCGTGGTATTGAGCACCAAATCGATCTTATTCCAGGTGCTACTCTTCCCATTCGGGCACCATACAGGACCAATCCCCAAGAGACGAAGGAAATTCAGCAACAAGTACAAGCGCTTCTGAATAAAGGGTATATTCGTGTCAGTCTTAGCCCTTGTGCTGTTCCTGTCATTTTGGTTCCTAAGAAAGATGGTACATGGCCTATGTGCGTAGATTGTAGAGCTATAAATAATATCACTATTCGATATCGCCATCCTATTCCACGTTTAGAGAATATGCTTGATGAATTGAGTGGTGCTGCTATTTTCTTTAAAATTCATTTGCGTAGTGGATACCATCAAATTAGGATGAAAGAAGGGGATGAATGGAAATCTGCTTTCAAAACTAAGTTCGGATTATATGAGTGGTTAGTTATTCCTTTTGGTTATACTAATGCTCCTAGTACTTTCATGAGATTAATGAACCATGTTTTGAGGGAGTTTATTGGACATTTTGTGGTTGTGTATTTTGATGATATACTTATTTACAGCCGCAATGATTTTGAACATGCTGATCATATTAGAAAAGTTTTGCAAGTGTTGCGTGATGCTAAATTATATGCTAATCTTGAGAAGTGCACTGATAAGGGGTGACCCGATCTTCTCAGTAAGCGAACGGTGAATATGGGGGGGCGATGATAGATAACTTGTGGGTAGCCGATGAACTCTCCTCGCTAGATCCCTGTTGCCAATGCGACAGCTTTCTACCCTTTGGATATTCACAACTTCACACACTTGCGCAACGTAGTCGTCGACCACGAGACGGTAATTTGCAATCTACTAATTCCCAGTGGAACAACAGATCACACAAGACTTGCAGTAGCAACACTTCAGATCGATACGAATTGAAGTATTTGATTCAAGATGAATGCTTGGAGCAATTCTCAGGAACTAGGGTTTATCTAAACGTGGTCTAACTCTAAAACTCGTAGGGGGACTTGTATTTCTAGTCTAAGGGGGTCCAGACTCGGATACAGGGGTCGTAGGCCCGTTTCTGCGCGCAGGCAGCACGGTAGTACCGTGATTGGCGCGGTAGTACCGCGGGGGCGGTAGTACCGCGGCTACTACCGTAGTTGCTACCGTATCTCTCCTGACCAGCACGGTAGTAGTTACGGTAGTCCCGTAAGGACTGCCGTAACCCTTCTGTTGTCGCGGTAGTACGTGCGGTACTAGGCCCGGTAGTACCGTGCCGCGGTAGTACCGCGGTCAGCGCGGTAGTACCGCGACCTGAAGCTTGATTCTTCATGTCCTTGTCTTATTGAGGTTCTTCTTCCAATGTAGCTTGTCCTTGTTCTTGATATCTGATCATGCATACAAACAAGGATTCAGGCACTATAAAATTCTTATTAAGAAAAACATCAGATTCTATTAAGAGCAAGTTCACCTGTTGTTCTATTAGCTTTGCACGGGCTCTTGTAATAGGTCCAATTCTGATTTCATTAGCTTGTGCTTCATGAAGAGTTGGGGATGGCTTGTCAATAGGGATGTCCTCATCATGCACATTTGCAAAAGATAAGGTCATATTTCTGGGATACGTTGTATCTAATCATGGGGTAGAAGTAGATTCTTCTAAAATTGAAGCAATTCAAAATTGGCCTACTCCCATGAATGTTAGTCAAGTACGAAGTTTTCACGGTCTTGCTGGTTTTTATCGACGTTTTGTGAAAGACTTTAGTACTATTGCTGCACCGTTGAATGAATTGACTAAGAAAGGTGTGCCTTTTGTTTGGGGCGTTGCCCAAGACCTTGCATTTGATGAGTTGAAACATTTGCTTACTTCTGCACTATTACTTGCATTACCAGATTTTACTAAGCAATTTGAAGTTGAATGTGATGCTAGTGGTATAGGCATTGGTGGTGTCTTGATGCAAGAAGGTAGACCTATAGCTTATTTCAGTGAGAAGCTTTCTGGTGCTAGATTAAATTATCCTGTTTATGATAAAGAATTGTATGCACTTGTTAGAGTTCTTGAAGTTTGGCAACATTACTTGTGGCCAAAAGAATTTATCATACATTCTGATCATGAAGCTTTGAAATATCTGAAAGCTCAATCTAATTTGCATAGACGCTTAGCTAAGTGGGTTGAGTTCATTGAGTCTTTTCCCTACATCATCAAATATAAGAAAGGGAAAGATACTGTTGTTGCTGATGCTCTCTCTAGGTAGAACATGTTATTGACACATCTTGATGTTAAAATTCCTGGATTAGAGAGTTTGTGTGATTTATATGCAACTGATCATGATTTTGTTGAACCATATCGTTTGTGTTTGCTTCGAACTGCATGGGATAACTTCCACATCCATGATAGATTTTTGTTTAGAGCTAACAAACTTTGTGTTCCCGAATCATCTGTGCGTTTGCTATTGTTGCAGGAATCACATGTAGGAGGATTGATGGGTCACTTTGGGTGTGAGAAGACATTACTCATGCTTGCTGATATTTTTTATTAGCCCAGGATGAGGCGTGATGTGGACAGGTTTGTTCGACGCTGCATTGTATGCAACACATCCAAGTCCAAGCTGAAGCCTCACGGTTTGTATACTCCACTATCAGCTCCTACCACACCTTGGGAAGATATTAGTATGGATTTTGTGTTAGGATTGCCACGCACTAAATATGGTCATGATAGTATATTTGTGGTAGTGGATAGATTTTCTAAGATGGCACATTTTATTGCATGCCATAAGAGCGGCGATGTGTCGCATGTTGCTAACCTGTTTTTTAGGGAGATTGTACACTTGCATGGAGTGCCCAAGACAATTGTTTCTCACAGGGATGTGAAGTTTGTGAGCTACTTCTGGAAGACACTTTGGGGAAAGTTGGGGACAAAGTTGATGTTTAGCACTACATGTCATCCCCAAACTGATGGTCAAATAGAGGTGGTCAATAGAACATTGTCACAATTATTGCGAGCTATGATAAAGAAAAATCTGCGCGAGGGGGAGGAGTGTTTGCCACATGTAGAATTTTCTTATAATAGGGCAGTACACACTACTACTCATCTTTGTCCTTTTGAAGTGGTATATGGTTTTAAGCCTATTACACCTCTTGATTTGCTGCCTCTTCCATTGCAGGAACGAATTAATATGGAGGCATCCAAACGAGCAGATTATGTGAAGAAGATCCATGAGAAGACCTGAGAGGCTATTGAGAAGCAAGGCAAGAATGTTGCTGCTGCAAGGAACCAGTCACGGAAGCAAGTTCTATTTCAGCCTGGATATATGGTTTGGGTGCATTTGCGCAAGGATAGATTTCCAGGGATGAGGGATTCCAAGTTGAAGCCACGTGGTGCTGGTCCTTACAAGGTGTTAGCCAAGATCAATGACAATGCCTACTCGATTGATATTCCCATTGCTGAGTTTGGTCGCGCTAGCAACAGTTTCAACGTTGCCGATTTATCACCATACATGGGAGATGACCTTGGAGCGTCGAGGTCGACGCCTTTTGAAGGGGGGGAGATGATGAGGACATCCCTACTACCAACACATCTCCAGTTCGTCATGAAGAACAAGTTGATTCAACAAAGAAGAAGGATGATGAAATCAGAATTGGACCTATTACAAGAGCTCGTGCCAAGTTGATAGAACAACAGGTGAACTCGCTCTTAATAGATTCTGATATGTCATGTACTGAGAACTTTATACTGCCTAAATCTTTGTATGTTTGCATTATCAGGTATCGTGACGAAGACGAGGATCCAGAAGGAGGAGAAGATGAAGGAAGCTCCAACTTTTGGACATCCGACACTTTTCGGACGTCCGACATCGGAGGCCAGGAGCTACGACGCCTCGACGACTTCAAGTTACAGAAGGATTCCTATTTTCGGCGGACATCCGACGGGATTCAGACGTCCGACACGACGGACGTCCGACATGGAACGGACGTCCGACATGAAGATCTTCGCGACGGCCCCCGAGTACAGTACCGGTGTCAAAACAGACGGAAGTCCGACACGGTTCGGACGTCCAACGCATCGGACGTCCGAAACTCATCGGACGTCCGAAACTGCCTACGCGCAGATCTGACGGGCTGCGGCCTTGTATCCGAGTTTGACACCCCCTAGCTTATTAATACCGGTCCCCTAAGAGTTTTAGGGTCAGACCATGTTTAGATAAACCCTAGTTCTTGAGAATAGCTACAAGCTTTCATCTGGAATCATAAACTTCAATTCGTATCGATCTGAAGTTATGCTGCTACAAGTTTTGTGTGATCTGTTGTTCCACTGGGAATTAGTAGATTGCAAATTACCGTCTCGTGGTCGACGGCTACGTTGCGCAAGTGTGTGAAGTTGTGAATATCCAAAGGGTATAGAGTTGTCGCATTGACAACAGGGATCTACCGAGGAGAGTTCATCGGCTACATACAAGTTATCTATCATCGCCCTCATATTCACCGTACGCTTACTGAGAAGATCGGGCCACCCCATATCACCAACAAGCACGACCTGTCCGAGTGCCGCTCCGTCATCAAGATCCAAGAAGACATGGCGGCCATCTATTGCAAGAAGGACGCCGAAAGGAAGGCTCAGCGGGGCTGAGGTTCCCAACATGGGGGCCGAGGCGGCTACCAGAACAAGGTCAAGCCAAGGACGCCGCATCACGGCGACGACGTTTCCGGATAGAAGGAATCCAGAGGTGATGTGGAGAAGGTGGAGACCCACCAGGCGACCACCGGTGATCTCTTCTTGTCACATGGGTGGAAGGTCTACGTCCGTGGCCTCAAGCTGGACCGCGGGGACTTCCTCATGTTGCGTTACGAGGGCGAGGACGTCTTGATGCTGAAGGGATTCAGCATGAACGTCGACTACCTGAAGAATGGAGAGCTACCAAGCAACCGGAAGGACGCCGAGCGAGTCGCTCGTCAATCATCGATGTACCTCCTACTCGATGAGACCCTTTACCGCAAGCGTTCCAACGGTGTGAAGCTACTGTGCATCCCCACAGATGAAGGCAATAAGCTGCTCCCGTTCGGACCACGAAGAAACATGCGGCGCCCAGATTGGTTCCCGGGCTCTGATGAGGACATCCCTACTAATGTTACACCCACATCCCCACCAACTACACATATTGGACCAGTTACTAGAGCACGCGCACGTCAACTAAATTATCAGGTACTTTAGTTTCTTGCGAATCCTTCTAATGTTCATGAACATATGATGCTGCCTAAATTAGATACTTTTGTTTGCTTATGAATGAAGGACCTAGCATGGACAAGAAGGATGGTCATTGGAGCGGGATCAAGCATGGAGAAGAAGGTGCGCGCGCGGGAAAGGACAATGGATCTTCTAGTGGTGATTTTCGCACTTTGAAGCCACCATAAGGTGTGCATGAAGGCTTGGACGAAATATACGAGATGCCACTTCATTATTTTCGTCCAAGGGCAATTATAGGTGCTGCGTCAGCTTAATATTGGGTTGGGCCCCTGTAATTTCGAAATACTACTTTATAGGCTATTTTTAGAGTCCGTATGTGTGGGGAAACCGAGGTAGGGTTGTTTTCGGACCCCACCTCCAAGGGGTCACGAAAATCCTCTCTGTTCCCCCATATATACAGCCCTTAGGGCATCGTTTAGGGTTGTTTTAGAGTCCGTATGTGTGGGGAAATCGAGTTAGGGTTGTTTTCGGACCCCACCTCCAAGGGGTCACGAAAATACCCTCTGTTCCCCCATATATACAACCCTTAGGGCGTCGTTTAGACTGGGGTGTCATCCAACCAGGCCAAGACCGCATTGGAACCCCAACTTTCGTCAATCATTCATCTTATATTCGCAATATCCAGATTGCAATTCTTAGTTCTTGCTTGTTCTTGTCGATTGCTTGCAGGAATTAGACCTTCGTGGTCAGGTTAATCGTGCATCCGCAGGATCAATAACCTCTCGGAGTTGGTTTAGCGATCGCTAAGGCGCAACGTCTTCGCACGTTCGTAGTCGGGTCGTGAAAGTCATCTCCACCAGAATCGATCTCCACCATCTCGTCGAAACATCGGGACACCTTCGCCTCTATCAAGTGGTATCAGATTTCTAGGTTGATCGGTGAGATTTACCAGTTTTTCGTAGTTTAGATTGGTTCTCTTCTTCATACCTACAGTCCACGAAAAAGCCAAAAATAATTAGGGTTAGATCATCACGTCCCACGACAGTCCTAGCCTTTGTCCAATTTTCTTTTCAGTACTTGCTTTGTTGAATTTGCGGTTGCAACGTTGTGTCAAGTTGCTGATCTTAGAGTCTAGTTCCCTTAGAGTTTCGAGTTCTGATCACAGTTTGTCACGCCGCCGCCGCATAGTAGTTACACCACCACGGTCTGCCAATCCGAGTCCATATACACCACCACGTTCCGCCAATCCGAGTCCATATACACCACCACATTCCGCCAATCTGAGTCCATATACACCACCACGACCTAGTTTAGTTTTGAGTTGTTAGAGTCGGATTTCACCAAACTTTTGTCTGGAGACCCCCCGCGCCGTTTTGGGCCAAAATTTCCGAAAAAACGCAGTTGTCGAAAGTTTTTCTGGCTATCCTATTTTTAGGTATAGTAGAACGTTTTGAGACACTCGCCATCATAGCAAATTTTCGGGCCCGAAATCCAAATTTTTTATCCGGACAGTCAAAAAAAAATTACAGAAAAAACTTCGTGCCTATCAAGTTTTCTAGGATTGAGAAGTATTTTGAGACACTCCCCATTATAGTGATTTTTCGTTAAAAAGAGCGCAAAAAAAACACCACCAAAAAAAGAGAAAAATTCAGAGTGTGCTTCTCAGTTGTGTACGTGCCGCGCCGTGCTTTCGTTGGTGTTTTAGGCTCGCGTCTCTAGTACGGTCTAGCCTAGGATCAACATAGTACCGACGTTGAGTGTTTATTCAGAGCTTTGCATCTTTGTCTTGATTACTGTTGAGCTTTTGCTACCGTACTTGTCAGCCTTCCTACAACTCCACATATATTCTACATCGTGCGTTTTGACACCTCCTGACCATCGCTCTACCACATCTCTGAGAGTTTGGACCCTTGGTTGTACATCATCACCTGCTAGGTAAGAATCGGTAAGAACGAAAGAAAAGATTGACGGATTTGTGCTTTCCACCACCCACATCCCATTAGTAGAAGAGGATCATATTTCTGTGTGTTTTCTATTTCTGCTAACCATGCCAGGATCACATGATGAAGTGGCGCAGGATGCGCCCGATTGGGAGAACATGACAAACAAGGAGCTACATGATAAATTTGCACAAATGATGTCTGAACAGGTGAATGACATCGAGAACAGATTTACAGAGGCGATTGATGACGTGGAGAAGATGATCAACACCAAGCTCGACGCCTAGTTTACTGAGTTGATTGCACGTCTACCTCAACAGCCTGCTGCCGCTGCGGCACAGCCACCGCCCCCACGACGTGCACGACGTATTCTGTTTCTGGCCGGACACACTGCTGGTATTGGTGCTCCTGCTGCTGCTGCTACTTATGACGTCGGATTACGAGGATGAGGTGGAACATGAAGCGTCCTATGAACAACAAGATGGACGTGCACGTCCCAACATTCGACAAGGTCGACACCCGCCACACCCTCAGGTACGCGATGATGAACATGTGACTAAACGGAAACTGAATCTCAAACCTTTTGAGGGTAGATAAATTCCTGATGCTTATCTTACTTGGGAGTTAGAAACTGAACAACACTTTTCCTGTTTACAATATCCTGAGAATAGACGTGTTACTGTTGCTGTTTGTGAATTCACGGGGTTTCCATCTATTTGGTGGTCTGAACATTGTAGATTGCATGCTAATAATATTCCAACTACTTGGGCTTCTTTAAAAGATGCTATGTGTACTCGCTGGGTTCCTACTTATTATCAACGTGAATTGCTACAAAAATTACAGCGTTTGAGACAGGGAAAAAATTCTGTAGAGGAATAATATCAGGAATTACAAACTGGATTGATTAGACGTGGCCTAGTAAGAGGATAATGAAGCTATGCTTGCACGTTTTGTGGGTGGCATAAACAAGGAGATACAAACTATTCTAGAATACAAGGACTATGCTACTATCACTCGTTTGTTTCATCTTGCTTGTAAAGTTGAACGTGAAGTGCAGGATCGACAGGCCGCTACGAGAACTAACTTTTCTGCAGGACGAAATACATCATGGACATCGCGTGGACCTTCTACATCCACAGGTCCTGCTGCACCACCATCTACTTCAGCCGCTCATTCTTACAGGGAGCCACCAAAACAGCCAGCACCACCAATCAAGGGTGCACAGAGTGGTCCAGCGGCGAGTTCTTCTTCATCCATGGCTTCCACAGGGAAAACACGAGATCGTGATATTAAATGTCGCAGTGCCAAGGTGGAGGTCATTTCGCAAAAGACTGTCCCTCCAAGCGTGTGATGACTATTGCAGCGGATGGTGGGTATGAGTGAGCGAGTGATTATGATGAGGAGACTTTAGTCCTCATTGCTAATGAGGAACAGGGTGCCCATGATGATGCTCATGATATAGAGTATATGGCTCCTGATTATGCGGATAAATATGCTAGTTTGGTTGCTCAATGTGTGTTAAGTGTGCAGGTAACGAAGGTCGAGCAAAACCAGAGGCATAATTTGTTCCACAAAGGGAGTGGTGAAAGAACGTTCGGTTCGCATCATTATTGACGGAGGGAGTTGCAACAACTTGGCTAGCATGGAGTTGGTGGAGAAGCTATCTCTCACCACAAGACCACACCCCCATCCGTACTATATTCAGTGGTTTAATAAAAGTGGTAATATTAAGGTAACGCGTTCTGTTCGTGTGCACTTTAGCATTGCTGCATATGCTGATTATGATGAGGACATCCCTACTAATATTACACCCATACCCTCACCAACTACACATACTGGACCAGTTACTAGAGCACGTGCACGTCAACTAAATTATCAGGTACTTTCGTTTCTTGCGAATCCTTCTATTTTTCATGAACATATGATGCTGCCTAAATTAGATACTTTTGTTTTGGTTATGAATGAAGGACCTAGCATGGACAAGAAGGATGGTCATTGGAGCGGGATCAAGAATGGAGAAGAAGGTGCGCGCGGGGGAAAGTACAGTGGAGCTTCCAGTGGGGATTTTCGCACGTTGAAGCCACCATAAGGCATGCATGAAGGCTTGGACGGAATACACGAGATGCCACTTCATTATTTTCGTCCAAGATCAATTATAGGTGTTGCGTCACCTTAATATTGGGCTGGGCCCATGTAATTTCGAAATACCACATTATAGGCTGTTTTTAGAGTCCGTATGTGTGGGGAAACCGAGTTAGGGTTGTTTTCGGACCCCACCTCCAAGGGGTCACGAAAATCCCCTCTGTTCCCCCATATATACAGCCCTTAGGGCGTCGTTTAGACTTGGGTTTTAATTAGATATAAGTTAGCCATAGCCGCAACTTCGAGCTCTTCGTTTGTGTCATCCGACCAGGCCAAGACCTCATTGGAACCCCAACTTTCGTAATCATTCATCTTATATTCGCAATATCCAGATTGCAATTCTTAGTTCTTGCTTGTTCTTCGATTGCTTGCAGGAATTAGACCTTCGTGGTCAGGTTGATCGTGCATCCGCGGGATCAATAACCTCTCGGAGTTGGTTTAGCGATCGCTAAGGCGCAACGTCTTCGCACGTTCGTAGTCGGATCGTGAAAGTCGCCTCCACCATAATCGATCTCCACCATCTCATCGAAACATCGGGACACCTTCGCCTCTATCAAGTGGTATCAGATTTCCAGGTTGCTCGGTGAGATTTACCAGTTTTCGTAGTCTAGATTGGTTCTGTTCTTCATACCTACAGTCCACGAAAAAGCCAACAAAAAAAAATTAGGGTTAGATCATCACGTCCCAAAACAGTCCGAGCCTTTGTCCAGTTTTCTTTACAGTAGTTTGCATTGTTGAATTTGCGGTTGCATCGTTGTGTCGAGTTGCTGATCTTAGCGTCTAGTTCCCTTAGAGTTTCGAGTTCTGATCACAGTTTGCCACGTCGCCGCCGCACCAGTAGTCATCCTACCACGTTCCGCCAATCCGAGTCCAGATACACCACCACGTTCCGCCAAGCAGAGTCCATATACACCACCACGTCTCACGAGTCCGACTTGAGTTCCACCATCAGTACGGTTCCTGATATCTCCGTAGCCAGAATAGTTTTGAGTTGATTAGAGTCGGATTTCACCAATCTTTTGTCGTACGTAGAAGAGGGTGATTTCCAAAAAAAAAAAAAAAAAAAAAAAGCAAATTTTTTTTTTCAAAGTGTGCTTCACAGTTGTTACGTGCCACGCCGTGCTTTCGTTGGTGTTTTAGGCTCGCGTCTCTAGTACGGTCTAGCCTAGGATCAGCACAGTACCGACGTTGAGTGTTTATTCAGCTTTGCATCTCTGTTTTGATTACTGTTGAGTTTTTCCGACCATACTTGTCAGCCTTCCTACAGCTCCACATATATTCTACATCGTGCGTTTTGACACCGCCTGGCCATCGCTCTACCACATCTCTGAGAGTTTTGACCCGTTGGTTGTACATCACCACCTGCTGCTAGGTAAGAATCGGTAAGAACGTAAGAAAAGCTTGACGGATTTGTGCTTTCCACCACCCCACATCCATCCCATTAGTAGCAGTAGGATCATATTCCGGTGTGTTTTCTATTTCTGCTAACCATGCCAGGATCACATGATGAAGTGGCGCGGGATGCACCCGATTGGGAGAACATGACAAACAAGGAGCTACATGATAAATTTGCACGTATGATGTCTCAACAGGTGCAGGACATCGAGACCAGATTTACAGAGGCGATTGATGGCGTGGAGAAGATGATCGACACCAAGCTCGACGCCAAGTTTACTGAGTTGATCGCACGCCTACCTTGAGCACAGCCACAGCCACCGCCACTACCACGTGCACGACGTATTCTGTTCCCGCGTGGACAAGCTGCTGGTATTGGTGCTCCTCCTGCTGCTGCAGTTGCTGCTACTGCTGCTGCTGCTGCTTCTGACGTCGGCCTGGACGACAACTACGAGGGTGATTACGAGGAGGAGGTGGAACAGGAAGCGGCCTATGAGCAGCCAGCTGGACGTCCACGTCCCAACATTCGCCACGGTCGACACCAACCACCCCCTCAGGTACGCGATGATGAACATGTGCCTAAACTTAAATTGAATCTTAAGCCGTTTGAGGGTAGATATATTCCTGATGCTTATCTTACTTGGGAGTTAGAAACTGAACAACGTTTTACATGTTTACAATATCCTGAGAATAGACGTGTTACTGCTGCTGTTTGTGAATTCACGGGCTTTGCATCTATTTGGTGGTCTGAACATTGTAGATTGCATGCTAATAATATTCCAACTACTTGGGCTGCTTTAAAAGATGCTATGCGTACTCGCTGGGTTCCCCCTTATTATCAACGTGAATTGTTACAAAAATTACAGCGTTTGAGACAAGGAAAAAATTTTGTAGAGGAATATTATCAAGAATTACAAACTGGATTGATTAGATGTGGCCTAGTAGAGGATAATGAAGCTATGCTTGCACATTTTATGGGTGGCTTAAACAGGGAGATACAAACTATTCTAGAATACAAGGACTTTGCTACTATCACTCGTTTGTTTCATCTTGCTTGTAAAGCTGAACGTGAAGTGCAGGATCGACAGGCCGCTACGAGACCTAACTTTTCTGCAGGACGAAATACATCATGGACATCGCGTGGAGCTTCTACATCCACACGTCCTGCTGCGCCACCATCTACTTCAGCCGCTCATTCTTACAGGGAGCCACCAAAACAGCCAGCGCCACCATTCAAGGGTGCACAGAGTGGTCCAGCAGCGAGTTCTTCTTCATCCATGGCGCCCACAGGGCAAGCACGAGATCGTGATATTAAATGTCGCAGGTGCCAAGGTGGAGGTCACTTCGCAAAAGACTGTCCCTCCAAGCGTGTGATGACTATTACGGCGGATGGTGGGTATGAGTCAGCGAGTGACTATGATGAGGAGACTCTAGTTCTCATTGCTCATGAGGAACAGGGTGCCCATGATGATGCTCATGATATAGAGTATATGACTCCTGATGATGCAGATAAATATGCTAGTTTGGTTGCTCAACGTGTATTAAGTGTGCAGGTAACAAAGGCCGAGCAAAACCAGAGGCATAATTTGTTCCACACAAAGGGAGTGGTGAAAGAACGTTCGGTTCGCATCATCATTGACGGAGGGAGTTGCAACAACTTGGCTAGCATGGAGTTGGTGCAGAAGCTATCTCTCACCACAAGATCACACCCCCATCCGTACTATATTCAGTGGTTTAACAATAGTGGTAAGATTAAGGTAACGCGTTCTGTTCGTGTGCACTTTAGCATTGCTGCATATGCTGATTATGTTGATTGTGATGTGGTACCCATGCAAGCATGCTCTCTTTTACTTGGTAGACCATGGCAATTTGATAGGAATGTTGTACACCATGGTAGGACAAATCAGTTTACTCTAGTTCATCAGGATAAAAATATTGCTTTACTTCCTATGTCTCCTGAACAAATTGTGAAAGATGATCTTGCTAGAGCTAGTAAAGCAAAACAGGAGAAAAATAAGAGTGAGAATGAGATAGCAGCCAAAGAATTTGAGCAACAACATAAGACTAATAGCAAATCTTCTTCTGCTGTTTCTAATGAAATTAAATTGATTAGTCCAACTTTGCTTGCTACTAAGGTTGATATTTCAGATTTGGATGTTAGTCAATATGTGTGCTATGCTTTTGTGTGCAAAGAAGCTTTGTTTTCATTTGAGGAATTGCCTCCTTCTTTGCCTCCTGTTGTCACTGACCTTTTGCAGGAGTTTATTGACGTCTTTCCACAAGACGTACCACCGGGATTACCACCTATTCGAGGGATTGAGCATCAGATTGACTTAATTCCCGGTGCTTCGTTGCCCAACCGTGCGCCATACCGTACCAATCCGGAGGAGACGAAGGAGATTCAGCGTCAAGTACAAGAGCTACTCGACAAAGGTTACATACGTGAGTCCCTTAGTCCTTGTGCTGTTCCTGTTATATTAGTGCCTAAAAAGGATGGAACATGGCGTATGTGTGTTGATTGTCGAGCCATTAATAATATTACTATTCGTTATCGTCATCCTATTCCTAGGTTAGATGATATGCTTGATGAATTAAGTGGCTCTACCATGTTTTCCAAAGTTGATTTGCGTAGTGGATACCATCAAATTCGCATGAAATTAGGAGATGAATGGAAAACGACTTTTAAAACTAAGTTTGGATTATATGAGTGGTTAGTCATGCCTTTTGGGTTAACTAATGCACCTAGCACTTTCATGAGATTAATGAACGAGGTTTTACGTGCTTTCATTGGAAGATTTGTGGTAGTCTATTTTGATGATATACTGATTTATAGCAAATCTTTGGAGGAACATTTGGATCATTTACGTGCTGTTTTTATTGCTCTACGTAATGCACGTTTATTTGGTAACCTTGGGAAGTGCACCTTTTGCACCGACCGAGTCTCGTTTCTTGGCTATGTTGTTACTCCACAGGGTATTGAAGTTGAAAGCCAAGATCGAGGCGATTGAGAGTTGGCCGCAGCCCAAAACGGTCACACAAGTGAGGAGTTTTCTTGGCCTCGCTGGATTCTATAGGCGTTTTGTGAGAGATTTCAGCACCATTGCTGCCCCTCTCAATGAGCTTACACGCAAGGATGTGCCTTTTACTTGGGGTACCGCACAGGAAGAAGCTTTCACAGTATTGAAAGATAAGTTAACACATGCTCCTTTGCTCCAACTTCCTGATTTTAATAAGACTTTTGAGCTTGAATGCGATGCTAGTGGGATTGGTTTGGGAGGTGTGTTATTACAAGATGCTAAACCTGTTGCATACTTTTCTGAAAAATTGAGTGGGCCTAGTCTGAACTATTCTACTTATGATAAGGAATTATATGCTCTTGTTCGGACATTAGAAACTTGGCAACATTATTTATGGCCCAAAGAATTTGTTATACATTCTGATCATGAATCTTTGAAACACATAAGAAGTCAAGCAAAACTTAATCGTAGACATGCTAAGTGGGTTGAATTTATTGAGACTTTCCCTTATGTCATTAAACACAAGAAGGGGAAAGATAATATTATTGCTGATGCTTTGTCTCGTCGTTATACTATGCTTTCACAACTTGACTTCAAGATATTCGGTTTAGAGACAATCAAAGAACAATATGCAAATGATGCGGAATTTAAAGATGTATTGCAGAATTGTAGAGAGGGTAGAACATGGAACAAGTTTGTGCTTAATGATGGATTTGTGTTCCGTTCTAACAAGCTATGCATTCCAGCTAGCTCTATTCGTCTTTTGTTGTTGCAGGAGGCGCATGGAGGAGGATTAATGGGACATTTTGGCGTGAAAAAGACGGAGGACGTACTTGCTACACATTTCTTTTGGCCAAAGATGAGACGGGATGTTGAGCGTTTTGTTGCTCGCTGCACTACATGTCAAAAAGCTAAGTCACGACTCAATCCTCATGGTTTATACATGCCTTTACCTGTACCTAGTGTTCCGTGGGAGGACATATCCATGGACTTTGTTTTAGGCTTGCCTCGAACAAAGAAGGGGAGGGATAGCATATTTGTTGTCGTGGATAGATTTTCTAAGATGGCACATTTTATACCATGTCATAAAAGCGATGATGCTGCTAATGTTGCTGATTTATTCTTTGGAGAGATTATTCGTTTACATGGTGTGCCCAATACTATTGTCTCGGATCGTGATACTAAGTTTCTTAGCCATTTTTGGAGATGCTTATGGGCTAAGTTGGGGACTAAACTACTTTTTAGTACTACATGTCATGCCCAAACTGATGGACAAACTGAAGTGGTCAATAGGACATTGTCTACTATGCTTAGGGCTGTTTTAAAAAGTAACTTGAAACTGTGGGAAGAATGTTTACCTCATATTGAATTTGCTTATAATCGTTCAGTGCATTCTACCACTAAAATGTGCCCTTTTGAGATTGTTTATGGTTTTCTACCTCGTGCACCTATTGATTTGCTGCCTCTTCCATCTTCGGAGAAGGTGAATTTTGATGCTACGCAACGTGCTGAATTGATATTAAAAATGCATGAGTTAACTAAAGAAAACATTGAGCGCATGAATGCTAGATACAAGCTTGCTGGTGATAGGGGTCGAAAGCATGTTGTTTTTGAACCAGGAGATCTTGTTTGGTTACATCTACGAAAAGATAGGTTTCCTGATTTGCGCAAGTCTAAGTTAATGCCACGAGCTGATGGTCCCTTTAAGGTTTTACAGAAAATTAATGATAATGCATATAAACTTGAGCTACCTGCAGATTTTGGGGTTAGTCCCACATTTAACATTGCAGATTTGAAACCTTATTTGGGAGAAGATGATGAGCTTCCGTCGAGGACGACTTCAATTCAAGAAGGGGAGGATGATGAGGACATCCCTACTAATATTACACCCATACCCTCACCAACTACACATACTGGACCAGTTACTAGAGCACGTGCACGTCAACTAAATTATCAGGTACTTTCGTTTCTTGCGAATCCTTCTATTTTTCATGAACATATGATGCTGCCTAAATTAGATACTTTTGTTTTGGTTATGAATGAAGGACCTAGCATGGACAAGAAGGATGGTCATTGGAGCGGGATCAAGAATGGAGAAGAAGGTGCGCGCGGGGGAAAGTACAGTGGAGCTTCTAGTGGGGATTTTCGCACGTTGAAGCCACCATAAGGCATGCATGAAGGCTTGGACGGAATACACGAGATGCCACTTCATTATTTTCGTCCAAGAGCAATTATAGGTGTTGCGTCACCTTAATATTGGGCTGGGCCCATGTAGTTTCGAAATACCACATTATAGGCTGTTTTTAGAGTCCGTATGTGTGGGGAAACCGAGTTAGGGTTGTTTTCGGACCCCACCTCCAAGGGGTCACGAAAATCCCCTCTGTTCCCCCATATATACAGCCCTTAGGGCGTCGTTTAGACTTGGGTTTTAATTAGATATAAGTTAGCCATAGCCGCAACTTCGAGCTCTTCGTTTGTGTCATCCGACCAGGCCAAGACCTCATTGGAACCCCAACTTTCGTAATCATTCATCTTATATTCGCAATATCCAGATTGCAATTCTTAGTTCTTGCTTGTTCTTCGATTGCTTGCAGGAATTAGACCTTCGTGGTCAGGTTGATCGTGCATCCGCGGGATCAATAACCTCTCGGAGTTGGTTTAGCGATCGCTAAGGCGCAACGTCTTCGCACGTTCGTAGTCGGATCGTGAAAGTCGCCTCCACCATAATCGATCTCCACCATCTCATCGAAACATCGGGACACCTTCGCCTCTATCAGATTATGTTGATTGTGATGTGGTACCCAAGCAAGCATGCTCTCTTTTACTTGGTAGACCATGGCAATTTGATAGAAATGTTGTACACCATGGTAGGACAAATCAGTTTACTCTTGTTCATCAGGATAAAAATATTGCTTTACTTCCTATGTCTCCTGAACAAATTGTAAAAGATGATATTGCTAGAGCTAGTAAATCTAAACAGGAGAAAAATAAGAGTGAAAATGAGATAGCAGCTAAAGACTTTGAGCAACAACATAAGACTAATAGAAAATCTTCACCTGCTGTCTCTAATGAAATTTAAGTGACTAGTCCAACTTTGCTTGCTACTAAGGTTGATAAGATTTGGATGTTAGTCAATATGTGTGCTATGCTTTTGTGCGCAAAGAAGCGTTGTTTTCATTTGAGGAATTGCTTCCTTCTTTGCCTCTTGTTGTCACTGACCTTTTGCAGGAGTTTATTGACGTCTTTCCACAAGACGTACCACCGGGATTACCACCTATTCGAGGGACTGAGCATTATATTGACTTAATTCCCGGTGCTTCAATGCCAACCGTGCGCCATACCGTACTAATCCGGAGGAGACGAAGGAGATTCAGCGTCAAGTACAAGAGCTACTCGACAAAGGTTATATACGTGAATCCCTTAGTCCTTGTGTTGTTCCTGTTATATTAGTGCCAAAAAAGGATGGAACATGGCGTATGTGTGTTGATTGTAGAGCCATTAATAATATTACTATTCGTTATCGTCATCCTATTCCTAGGTTAGATGATATGCTTGATGAATTAAGTGGCTCTACCATGTTTTCCAAAGTTGATTTGCGTAGTGGATACCATCAAATTCGCATGAAATTAGGAGATGAATGGAAAACAACATTTAAAACTAAGTTTGGACTATATGAGTGGTTAGTCATGCCTTTTGGGTTAACTAATGCATGTAGCACTTTCATGAGAATAATGAACGAGGTTTTACGTGCTTTCATTGGACGATTTGTGGTAGTCTATTTTGACGATATAAAGATTTATATCAAGTCTTTGGAGGAACATTTGAATCATTTACGTGTTGTTTTTATTGCTCTACGTAATACACGTTTGTTTGGTAACCTTGGGAAGTCACCTTTTGCATCGACCGAGTATCGTTTCTTGGCTATGTTGTCACTCCGCAGGGAATTGAAGTTGATAAAGCCAAGATCGAGGCGATTGAGAGTTGGCCGCAGCCCAAAACGGTCACACATGTGAGGAGTTTTCTTGGCCTCGCTGGATTCTATAGGCGTTTTGTGAGAGATTTTAGCACCATTGCTGCACCTCTCAATGAGCTTACACGCAAGGATGTGCCTTTTACTTGGGGTACCGCACAGGAAGAAGCCTTCAAGGTATTGAAAGATAAGTTAACACATGCTCCTTTGCTCCAACTTCCTGAATTTAATAAGACTTTTGAGCTTGAATGTGATGCTAGTGGGATTGGTTTGGGAGTTGTGTTATTACAAGTTGCTAAACCTGTTGCATACTTTTCTGAAAAATTGAGTGGGCCTAGTCTGAACTATTCTACTTATGATAAGGAATTATATGCTCTTGTTCGGACATTAGAAACTTCGCAACATTATTTATGGCCTAAAGAATTTGTTATACATTCTTATCATGAATCTTTGAAACACATAAGGAGTCAAGCAAAACTGAATCGTAGACATGCTAAGTGGGTTGAATTTATTGAGACTTGCCCTTATGTCATTAAACACAAGAAGGGTAAAGATAATATTATTGTTGATGCATTGTCTCGTCGTTATACTATGATTTCACAACTTGACTTTAAGATATTCGGGTTAGAGACAATCAAAGATCAATATGTGCGTGATGCGGAATTTAAAGATTTATTGCAGAATGGTAGAGAAGGTAGAACTTGGAACAAGTTTGTGCTTAATGATGGATTCGTGTTTCGTTCTAACAAGCTATGCATTCCAGCTAGGTATGTTCGCCTTTTATTGTTGCAAGAGGCGCATGGAGGAGGATTAATGGGACACTTTGGCGTGAAGAAGACGGAGGATGTACTTGCTACACATTTCTTTTGGCCAAAGATGAGACGGGATGTTGAGCGTTTTGTTGCTAGCTGCACTACATGTCAAAAAGCTAAGTCACGACTCAATCCTCATGGTTTATACATACCTTTACATGTACCTAGTGTTCCGTGGGAGGACATATCCATGGACTTTGTTTTAGGCTTGCCTCGAACAAAGAAGGGGAGGGATAGCATATTTGTTGTCGTGGATAGATTTTCTAAGATGGCACACTTTATACCATGTCATAAAAGCGATGCTGCTGCTAATGTTGCTGATTATTCTATCGTGAGATTATTCGCTTACATGGTGTACCCAATACTATTGTCTCGGATCATGATACTAAGTTTCTTAGCCATTTTTGGAGATGCTTATGGGCTAAGTTGGGGACTAAACTACTTTTTAGTACTACATGTCATCCCCAAACTGATGGACAAACTGAAGTAGTCAACTTTGTCTACTATGCTTAGGGTTGTTTTAAAGAGTAACTTGAAAATGTGGGAAGAATGTTTACCTCATATTGAATTTGCTTATAATCGTTCATTGCATTCTACCACTAAAATGTGCCCTTTTGAGATTGTTTATGGTTTTCTACCTCGTGCACCTATTGATTTGCTGCCTCTTCCATCTTCGGAGAAGGTTAATATTGATGTTAAGCAACGTGTTGAATTGATATTAAAAATGCATGAGTTAACTAAAGAAAACATTGAGAGTGCTAGATACAAGCTTGCTGGTGATAAGGGTAGAAAGCATGTTGTGTTTGAACCTGGAGATCTTGTTTGGTTACATCTACGTAAAGATAGATTTCCTGATTTGCGCAAGTCTAAGTTAATGCCACGAGTTGATGGTCCCTTTAAGGTTTTGCAGAAAATTAATGATAATGCATATAAACTTGAGCTACCTGCAGATTTTGGGGTTAGTCCCACATTTAATATTGCAGATTTGAAGCCTTATTTGGGAGAAGATGATGACCTTCCGTCGAGGACGACTTCAATTCAAGAAGGGGAGGATGATGAGGACATCCCTACTTTACACCCACATCCTCACCAACTACACATATTGGACCAGTTACTAGAGCACGCGCACGTCAAGTAAATTATCAGGTACTTTCCTTTCTTGCGAATCCTTCTAATGTTCATGAACATATGATGCTGCCTAAATTAGATACTTTTGTTCTGCTTATGAATGAAGGACCAAGCATGGACAAGAAAGATGGTCATTGGAGTGGGATCAAGCATGGAGAAGAAGGTGCGCGCGCGGGAAAGGACAATGGAGCTTCCAGTGGTGATTTTTGCACTTTGAAGCCACCATAAGGCGTGCATGAAGGTTTGGACGAAATATACGAGATGCCACTTCATTATTTTCATCCAAGGGAAATTATAGGTGCTGCGTCACCTTAATATTGGTCTGGGCCCATGTAATTTCGAAATACTACTTTATAGGATGTTTTTAGAGTCAGTATGTGTGGGGAAACCGAGTTAGGGTTGTTTTCGAACCCCACCTCCAAGGGGTCACGAAAATCCCCTTTGTTCCCCCATATATAAAGCCCTTAGGGCGTCGTTTAGACTGGGTTTTTTAATTAGATTTAAGTTAGCCATAGCAGCAACTTCGAGTTCTTTGTTTGTGTCATCCGACCAGGCCAAGACCGCATTGGAACCCAAACTTTCGTCAATCATTCATCTTATATTCGCAATATCCAGATTGCAATTCTTAGTTCTTGCTTGTTCTTGTCGATTGCTTGCAGGAATTAGACCTTCGTGGTCAGGTTGGTCGTGCATCCGCGGGATCAATAACCTCTCGGAGTTGGTTTAGCGATCGCTAAGGCGCAACATCTTCGCACGTTCGTAGTCGGGTCGTGAAAGTCGTCTCCACCAGAATCGATCTCCACCATCTCATCGTAAGATCAGGACACCTTCACCTCTATCAGGCTCTGGTCGGCAAAGGTTTCGGGCAAGGATTCTATTGGCCTACCGCCTTGAACGACGCCATGGAGCTTGTCAACAGATGTGACGCCTGCCAATTCCACACCAAGTGAGGAGGGTGTGACCCCACGACTCTTACAAATGAGGGTACCTAGTGCGTATCAAGACAGAAGGCCCGCTGGAAGCCTCGTTCTGCCCACGACTGGCCCACTCGAGGCACCGCCATAGGTGTCCTCGACGATTCTGGAACCCACAACTTGGCGTCCAAGAAGGAAGATAGATTAGGAAATCGTCTTTGTAAACCTAGATGGAATCCTTGCGACCCAGCCTAGTATATAAAGGCTGGGAGAGGGGACGTCTAGGGCATCGAATATTCAAGAAACACCTACGGTCCCGAGCGAACTCGCCTCGACCTCCACTGTAATCGGCTCCATCGCAATATAATCGAGCAGGAAGTGCTTTCTCCTGTTAGCGACGAGTATCGCCAACCTGCACATCTCCTCTACGATCTAACCCAGGGTTCCTAACCATGGGATTTGCCGAGGTCAATCCTCGTCAATTGGCATCGTCCGTGGGGAAGACGCTGGTTGGATCAACAATCTCGGCGGTCCCTTCACCAGAAATCAGCGACTCGACGACCGCCCTAGCATCCGGCATTTCCTCGACTCAAGCAGAATCAAATCTGTCCGAGTCGCTCGGCTTCATCACGCACCTCCCCATCTAGCGACCAGCTTTCGCTGACTTCCGCGCAGGCGCAGATCTGACCTTCGGGATGCTCAAGATCCACGTCAACCACTTGGCACCCTTCGCCTCACAGACGATGCTCGGGCACTCAGAACAGCCACAACGCACAAGACAACGTCAGCCAAAAAAGAAACCCCGATCCACCCCACGACTCCGCGAGTCCTTCGGGCCACCCACCTCAGCCCTATCCACGGCATTGCTCGCGACTGAACGAGCATGGCACTCGCACGGAAAAAGCAGATAGGCAAAAGGACTAAGTTGGTGACTCGGATGCCGTTCCAGGTATTTATGGAAGACACCCACGAGCCGACTTCAGATGACAAAGACGGAGAAGACGCCCCGAACAGTCACAGGGAAGCACGCTCAAACAACAGAAGCATCGATCCCAGCAACGCTGGCCAGATCACAGTCACCCTCGGCGAACCGGGAACCATACCAAGAAAAGAATTCAGAAGGCAGGATGATCCACCTGAAAGCAGCAGGCGCCAGGACTCAGAAGCCGCAAGACAGGATGAGCCCACTGAAATAATTTACCTATCGAAAGAAGAAATCGCCAGAGTAAAAGATGCGGTAAGACGCGGTAAACTCCTCCCAGAAAGCGTAACTCGCGACGAGATTAGAGCTTACAACTAAATAGCAAGCAATGTTACCAAGAAAACAAGACGGTTATGTCTCAAGATGGAAAATCAAAGAAAAACGGGGAGCTACTCGAGAACCACTCGTACAGTATCACCCGAGCACTCGAGTGACCTTTTCGATCACATCTCTCCCACTCGACACAAATCCAGATTCAGCAACCTGCGGCGCACGGACAAGAAAAAAGTCGCCCGCAAATTGGACGACGACTTCAGGCTAGAAGACGATGACGAGCAAGAAAAGTAGCTCACACTAGCTGAAGCCCTAATTACAGCTCAAGCATGCCTCCATCGCGCTCGAAGCAGCGAAAAAGATAATGCAGAGTGCAACACGGCGCGAGCGCTCAAGGTAATGAGCGACACCATCGCCGCTTCAGCACTCAAAAAGTCGAACACAAGACGAACACCCCGCGAGCAGACACTAGACATGGATCCCAGCTCGCCCGACGACGACGACGACAGCAACGACGACCTGCTTAGGCACCACGACAAAAGCAGATATCGAGACAGGGACGACCGCAGCAACCGACGCAACGGCAATCGGCAACGGGACGCGCGGGACGATATCACACAAAACAAAATCAACCGAGGAAGACACAGACGCGCAACTCACGAAGAGTACTCGGACGAGCATGCATCTGACAAAGATCTCGAACCTTGCGGAGCCCTATGTTTTGCTCGAGACATACGCGAGACGCCCATGCCCAGAGGTTTCAAGCTAAACTCCACGACCCACAAGTACGATGGATTAGAAGAACTAGAAGCATGGCTCGATGACTACCTCACCGCCGTCAAGTTCCAGCGAGGAACCAAGACCACAACAATGCAGTACGTGCAGCTCATGCTTGAAGACTCGGCACGACACTGGCTAATAAACCTAGAGCGGGGCTCCATCAGCTCATGGAAACAGTTTCGCAACACCTTCATCGAGAATTTCAATTCAACCAATAAGCGGCCGGCCTCACTCGAGGAACTGAGAGCTTGCAGACAAGGAACCAGGGAATCCTTAAGGGCATACATCCGTTGATGGACCATACTCAAAAACTCAGCCAAGGACATATTAGATGAAAGCGCAATCGACGCGTTTAGAAGAGGCCTACAACGCGTAAACTTCAAAGAGCAACTTGGGCATCTCAAAGTCCGAATACTCGCGCAGTTACTAGAACATGCCAACAACTGGGCCGACGGAGAGGACTCCGTGCGCAATGAATCAGACGCCCCGACGACTCGCACAGATAGTGACTATGACTACTACGACGGAGATAGAGGTTTCGATCGAAGAAGGAAAAGGCCCAGACGCAACTTCTACGATGACAGAGGCCCCTACATGGTCGCGGCCGGCTTCCCAGGCGATAGAGACGGCATACATCGCGACGACAACAGAACGCAGCGAAGAGACAACCCGAAAGATCCAGCACACGCCCAAAAGCGGACTAGAGGCCCAGACAGCCACGAGATGACGCACGGACATCCCGCTCGGCCAAAGATCAGCTAGACGGACCATGCACAATACATGGTTTCAGAACCGAGCGCAGAGAAATACGATCAAGCCACACCATTAGAACTGCAGGCGCTTCACCGAGCTCTCAGAAGAAAAGAGCCGGTCCACAGCTCCAACAACACAACCCCTGGCAAGCGTGGCAATCAGGCCAATCGCCCACAATGCATCACCCCCACCCGCAGCGCCAGCAAGACAGGTAGCAGCCATCCAGGAGCGATGCTCATAGCCCGATGAAAAAGAAGAATACCCAGAGGCACACGGTCGTATCTACATGATCCAAGAAGGAAGGTCATCCAACAGTGATGAGGACATCCCTACTAATGTTACACCCATATCCTCACCAACTACACATATTGGACCAGTTACTAGAGCACGTGCACGTCAACTAAATTATCAGGTACTTTCGTTTCTTGCGAATCCTTCTATTGTTCATGAACATATGATGCTGCCTAAATTAGATACTTTTGTTTTGATTATGAATGAAGGACCTAGCATGGACAATAAGGATGGTCATTGGAGCGGGATCAAGCATGGAGAAGAAGGTGCGCACGCGGGAAAGGACAATGGAGCTTCCAGTGGTGATTATCGCACTTTGAGGCCACCATAAGGCGCGCATGAAGTCTTGGACGAAATACGCGAGATGCCACTTCATTATTTTCGTCCAAGGGCAATTATAGGTGCTGCGTCACCTTAATATTGGGCTGGGCCCATGTAATTTCGAAATACCACATTATAGGCTGTTTTTAGAGTCCATATGTGTGGGGAAACCGAGTTAGGGTTGTTTTCGGACCCCACCTCCAAGGGGTCACGAAAATCCCCTCTGTTCCCCCATATATACAGCCCTTAGGGCGTCGTTTAGACTTGGGTTTTAATTAGATTTCAGTTATCCATAGCTGCAACTTCGAGTTCTTCGTTTGTGTCATACGACCAGGCCAAGACCGCATTGGAACCCCAACTTTCGTTTCATTCATCTTATATTCGCAATATCCAGATGGCAATTCTTAGTTCTTGCTTGTTCTTTCGATTGCTTGCAGGAATTAGACCTTCATGGTCAGGTTGATCGTGCATCTGCGGGATCAATAACCTCTCAGAGTTGGTTTAGCGATTGCTAAGGCGCAACGTCTTCACACGTTCGTAGTCGGGTCGTGAAAGTCTACTCCACCATAATCGATCTCCATCATCTCATCGAAACATCGGGACACCTTCGCCTCTATCAAGTGGTATCAGATTTCCAGGTTGATCGATGAGATTTACCAGTTTTTCGTAGTCTAGATTGGTTCTGTTCTTCATACCTACAGTCCACGATAAAGCCAAAGAAAATTAGGGTTAGATCATCACGTCCCACGACAGTCCTAGCCTTTGTCCAGTTTTCTTTACAGTTGTGTGCTTTGTTGAATTCGCGGTTGCATCGTTGTGTCGAGTTGCTGATCTTAGCGTCTAGTTCCTTAGAGTTTCGAGTTCTGATCACAGTTTGTCACGCCGCCGCCGCACTAGTTCCATCTGTCCACTGCCACCAGTCTGAGTCCAGAAACACCACCACGTTCCGCCAACCCGAGTCCATATACACCACCACGACCTACCAATCCGAGTTGAGTTCCATCACCCGTTCGGTTTGTGATATCTCCGTAGCCAGAATAGTTTTGAGTTGATTAGAGTCGGATTTCACCAATCTTTGTCGTACGTAGAAGGGGGTGATTTCCAAAAAAAAAAAATCAGGCCAATCCGAGTTGAGTCTGGCACGCTTTCCAGAGCAGTTTTTAGGCCAAAAAATTCAGGGGTGAAAAAATTTCGTGCCCATACCTTCCTTAGGTCTAGAAACTCATTTTGAGACGTTCGCTACCATAGTGTTTTTTTCGCACTTTTTCAGCCACCTCAGTCCCGCATCGCAAAAAAAAGCAAAAAAAAAGAGAGAAAAAAAATTCAGAGTGTGCGTCTCAGTTGTTTATGTGCCGCGCCGTGCTTTCGTTGGTGTTTTAGGCTCGCATCTCTAGTACGGTCTAGCCTAGGATCAGCACAGTACCGACGTTGAGTGTTTATTCAGCTTTGCCTCTCTGTTTTGATTACTGTTGTGCTTTTGCTACCATACTTTTCAGCCTTCCTACAGCTCCACATATTTTCTACATCGTGCGTTTTGACACCTCCTGGCCATCGCTCTACCACATCTCTGAGAGTTTTGACCCGTTGGTTGTACATCACCACCTGCTGCTAGGTAAGAATCGGTAAGAAAGAAAGAAAAGCTTGACGGATTTGTGCTTTCCACCACCCCACATCCCATTAGTAGAAGTAGGATCATATTTCTGTGTGTTTTCTATTTCTACTAACCATGCCAGGATCACATGAAGAAGTGGCGCAGGATGCGTCCGATTGGGAGAACATGATGAACAAGGAGCTACATGATAAATTCGCACGTATGATGTCTGAACAGGTGCAAGACATCGAGAACAGATTTACAGAGGCAATTGATGGCGTGGAGAAGATGATCGACACCAAGCTCGACGCCAAGTTTACTGAGTTGATCGCACGCCTACCTACACAGCCTGCTGCCGCTCCAGCACAACCACAGCCACCACGATGTGCACGACGTATTCTGTTTCCGGGTGGACAAGCTGCTGGTATTGGTGCTCCTCCTGCTGCTGCAGTTGCTGCTACTGCTGCTGCTTCTGACGTCGGCCAGGACGACAACTACGAGGGTGATTACGAGGAGGAGGTGGAAGAGGAAGCGGCCTATGAGCAGCCAGCAGGACGTCCACGTCCCAAGATTCGCCACGGTCGACACCAACCACCCCCTCAGGTACGCGATGATGAATATGTGCCTAAACTTAAATTGAATCTTAAGCCATTTGAGGGTAGATATATTCCTGATGCTTATCTTACTTGGGAGTTAGAAACTGAACAACGCTTTACATGTTTACAATATCCTGAGAATAGACGTGTTACTGCTGTTGTTTGTGAATTCACGGGGTTTGCATCTATTTGGTGGTCTGAACATTGTAGATTGCATGCTAATAATATTCCAACTACTTGGGCTGCTTTAAAAGATGCTATGCGTACTCGCTGGGTTCCTCCTTATTATCAACGTGAATTGCTACAAAAATTACAGCGTTTGAGACAAGGAAAAAATTCTGTAGAGGAATATTATCAGGAATTACACACTGGCTTGATTAGATGTGGCCTAGTAGAGGATAATGAAGCTATGCTTGCACGTTTTATGGGTGGCTTAAACAACGAGATACAAACTATTCTCAAATACAAGGACTATGCTACTATCACTCATTTGTTTCATCTTGCTTGTAAAGCTGAACGTGAAGTGCAGGATCGACAGGCCACTACGAGACCTAACTTTTCTGCAGGACGAAATACATCATGGACATCGCGTGGAGCTTCTACATCCACACGTCCTTCTGCCCCACCATCTACTTCAGCCGCTCATTCTTACAGGGAGCCACGAAAACAGCCAGTGCCACCATTCAAGGGTGATAGAGGCGAAGGTGTCCCAATGTTTCGATGAGATGATGGAGATCGATTATGGTGGAGACGACTTTCACGACCCGACTACGAACGTGCGAAGACGTTGCGCCTTAGCGATCGCTAAACCAACTCCGAGAGGTTATTGATCCCGCGGATGCACGATCAACCTGACCACGAAGGTCTAATTCCTGCAAGCAATCGAAAGAACAAGCAAGAACTAAGAAAAACAATCTGGATATTGCGAATATAAGATGAATGATTAACAGAAGTTGGGGTTCCAATGCGGTCTTGGCCTGGTCGGACGACACAAACGAAGAACTCGAAGTTGCGGCTATGGCTAACTTAAATCTAATTAAAACCCAAGTCTAAACGACGCCCTAAGGGCTGTATATATGGGGGAACAGAGGGGATTTTCGTGACCCCTTGGAGGTGGGGTCCGAAAACAACCCTAACTCGGTTTCCCCACACATAAAGACTCTAAAAACAGCATAGAATGTGGTATTTCGAAATTACATGGGCCCAGCCCAATATTAAGGTGACGCAGCACCTATAATTGCCTTTGGACGAAAATAATGAAGTGGCATCTCGTGTATTTCGTCCAAGCCTTCATGCATGCCTTATGGTGGCTTCAAAGTGCGAAAATCCCCACTGGAAGCTCCATTGTTCTTTCCCGCGCGCGCACCTTCTTCTCCATGCTTGATCCCGCTCCAATGACCGTCCTTCTTCTCCATGCTAGGTCCTTCATTCATAAGCAAAACAAAAGTATCTAATTTAGGCAGCATCATATGTTCATGAACATTAGAAGGGTTCGCAAGAAACGAAAGTACCTGATAATTTAGTTGACGTGCACGTGCTCTAGTAACTGGTCCAGTATGTGTAGTTGGTGAAGATGTGGGTGTAACATTAGTAGAGATGTCCTCATCATCCTCCCCTTCTTGAATTGAAGTCGTCCTCGACGGAAGCTCATTATCTTCTCCCAAATAAGGTTTCAAATCTGCAATGTTAAATGTGGGACTAACCCCAAAATCTGCAGGTAGCTCAAGTTTATATGCATTATCATTAATTTTCTGTAAAACCTTAAAGGGACCATCAGCTCGTGGCATCAAAATTAACTTTCTCCGAAGATGGAAGAGGCAGCAAATCAATAGGTGCACGAGGTAGAAAACCATAAACAATCTCAAAAGGGCACATTTTAGTGGTAGAATGAAATGAACGATTATAAGAAAATTCAATATGAGGTAAACATTCTTCCCACATTTTCAAGTTACTCTTTAAAACAGCCCTAAGCATAGTAGACAAAGTCCTATTGACTACTTCAGTTTGTCCATCAGTTTGGGGATGACATGTAGTACTAAAAAGTAGTTTAGTCCCCAACTTAGCCCATAAGCATCTCCAAAAATGGCTAAGAAACTTAGTATCACGATCCGAGACAATAGTATTGGGCACACCATGTAAGCGAATAATCTCACGAAAGAATAAATCATCAACATTAGCAGCATCATCGCTTTTATGACATGGTATAAAATGTGCCATCTTAGAAAATCTATCCACGACAACAAATATGCTATCCCCCCCCTTCTTTGTTCGAGGCAAGCCTAAAACAAAGTCCATGGATATGTCCTCCGACGGAACACTAGGTACAGGTAAAGGCATGTATAAACCATGAGGATTGAGTCGCGACTTAGCTTTTTGACATGTAGTGCAGCGAGCAACAAAACGCTCAACATCCCGTCTCATCTTTGGCCAAAAGAAATGTGTAGCAAGTACGTCCTCCGTCTTCTTCACGCCAGAGTGTCCCATTAATCCTCCTCCATGCGCCTCCTGCAACAACAAAAGACGAATAGAGCTAGCTGGAATGCATAGCTTGTTAGAACGGAACACAAATCCATCATTAAGCACAAACTTGTTCCATGTTCTACCCTCTCTACAATTCTGCAATACATCTTTAAGTTCCGCATCATTTACATATTGAGCTTTGATTGTCTCTAAACCGAATATCTTGAAGTCAAGTTGTGAAAGCCTATAACGACGAGACAATGCATCAGCAATAATATTATCTTTCCCCTTCTTGTGTTTAATGACATAAGGGAAAGTCTCAATAAATTCAACCCACTTAGCATGTCTACGATTAAGTTTTGCTTGACTTCTTATGTGTTTCAAAGATTCATGATCAGAATGTATAACAAATTCTTTGGGCCATAAATAATGTTGCCAAGTTTCTAATGTCCGAACAAGAGCATATAATTCCTTATCATAAGTAGAATAGTTCAGACTAGGCCCACTCAATTTTTCAGAAAAGTATGCAACAGGTTTAGCATCTTGTAATAACACACCTCCCAAACCAATCCCACTAGCATCGCATTCAAGCTCAAAAGTCTTATTAAAATCAGGAAGTTGCAGCAAAGGAGCATGTGTTAACTTATCTTTCAATACCGTGAAGGCTTCTTCTTGTGCGGTACCCAAAGTAAAAGGCACATCCTTGCGTGTAAGCTCATTGAGAGGTGCAGCAATGGTGCTGAAATCTCTCACAAAACGCCTATAGAATCCAGCGAGGCCAAGAAAACTCCTCACTTGTGTGACGGTTTTGGGCTGCGGCCAACTCTCAATCGCCTCGACCTTGGCTTTATCAACTTCAATTTCCTGCGGAGTAACAACATAGCCAAGAAACGATACTCGATCGGTGCAAAAGGTGCACTTCCCAAGGTTACCAAACAAACGTGCATTACGTAGAGAAATAAAAACAGCACGTAAATGATCCAAATGTTCCTCCAAAGATTTGCTATAAATGAGTATATCATCAAAATAGACTACCACAAATCGTCCAATGAAAGCACGTAAAACCTCGTTCATTAATCTCATGAAAGTGCTAGGTGCATTAGTTAACTCAAAAGGCATGACTAACCACTCATATAATCCAAACTTAGTTTTAAATGCCCTTTTCCATTCATCTCCTAATTTCATGCGAATTTGATGGTATCCACTACGCAAATCAACTTTGGAAAACATGGTAGAGCCACTTAATTCATCAAGCATATCATCTAACCTAGGAATAGGATGACGATAACGAATAGTAATATTATTAATGGCTCGACAATCAACACACATACGCCATGTTCCATCCTTTTTAGGCACTAATATAACAGGAACAGTACAATGACTAAGGGATTCACGTATGTAACCTTTGTCGAGTAGCTCTTGTACTTGACGCTGAATCTCCTTCGTCTCCTCCGGATTGGTACGGTATGGCGCACGGTTGGGCAGCAAAGCACCGGGAATTAAGTCAATCTGATGCTCAATCCCTCGAATAGGTGGTAATCCCGGTGGTACGTCTTGTGGAAAGACGTCAATAAACTCCTGCAAAAGGTCAGTGACAACAGGAGGCAAAGAAGGAGGCAATTCCTCAAATGAAAACAAAGCTTCTTTGCACACAAAAGCATAGCACACATATTGACTAACATCCAAATCCGAAATATCAACCTTAGTAGCAAGCAAAGTTGGACTAGTCAATTTAATTTCATTAGAAACAGCAGAAGAAGATTTGCTATTAGTCTTTTGTTGCTCAAATTCTTTAGCTGCTATCTCATTTTCACTCTTAGTTTTCTCCTGTTTAGCTTTACTAGCTCTAGCAAGATCATCTTTCACAATTTGTTCAGGAGACATAGGAAGTAAAGCAATATTTTTATCCTGATGAACAAGAGTAAACTGATTTGTCTTACCATGGTGTACAACATTCCTATCAAATTGCCATGGTCTACCAAGTAAAAGAGAGCATGCTTGCATGGGTACCACATCACAATCAACATAATCAGCATATGCAGCAATGCTAAAGTGCACACGAACAGAACGCGTTACCTTAATCTTACCACTATTGTTAAACCACTGAATATAGTACGGATGGGGTGTGGTCTTGTGGTGAGAGATAGCTTCTCCACCAACTCCATGCTAGCCAAGTTGTTGCAACTCCCTCCGTCAATGATAATGCGAACCAAACGTTCTTTCACCACTCCCTTTGTGTGGAACAAATTATGCCTCTGGTTTTGCTCGGCCTTCGTTACCTGCACACTTAACACACGTTGAGCAACCAAACTAGCATATTTATCGGCATCATCAGGAGCCATATACTCTATATCATGAGCATCATCATGGGCACCCTGTTCCTCATGAGCAATCAGAACTAAAGTCTCCTCATCATAGTCAATCGCTGACTCATACCAACCATCCGTCGTAATAATCATCACACGCTTGGAGGGACAGTCTTTTGCGAAGTGACCTCCACCTTGGCACCTGCGTCATTTAATATCACGATCTCGTGTTTGCCCTGTGGAAGCCATGGATGAAGAAGAACTCGCCGCTGGACCACTCTGTGCACCCTTGAATGGTGGCGCTGGCTGTTTTGGTGGCTCCCTGTAAGAATGAGCGGCTGAAGTAGATGGTGGTGCAGCAGGACGTGTGGATGTAGAAGGTCCACGCGATGTCCATGATGTATTTCGTCCTGTAGAAAAGTTAGGTCTCGTAGCGGCCTGTCGATCCTGCACTTCACGTTCAGCTTTACAAGCAAGATGAAACAAACGAGTGATAGTAGCATAGTCCTTCTATTCTAGAATAGTTTGTATCTCCCTGTTTAAGCCACCCATAAAACGTGCAAGCATAGCTTCATTATCCTCTACTAGGCCACATCTAATCAATCCAGTTTGTAATTCTTGATAATATTCCTCTACAGAATTTTTTCCTTGTCTCAAACGCTGTAATTTTTGTAGCAATTCACGTTGATAATAAGGAGGAACCCAGCGAGTACGCATAGCATCTTTTAAAGCAGCCCAAGTAGTGGGAATATTATTGGCATGCAATCTACAATGTTCAGATCACCAAATAGATGCAAATCCCGTGAATTCACAAACAGCAGCAGTAACACGTCTATTCTCAGCATATTGTAAACATGTAAAGCGTTGTTCAGTTTCTAACTCCCAAGTAAGATAAGCATCAGGAATATATCTACCCTCAAACGGCTTAAGATTCAATTTAAGTTTAGGCACATGTTCATCATCGCGTACCTGAGGGGGTGGTTGGTGTCGACCGTGACGAATGTTGGGACGTGGACGTCCAGCTGGCTGCTCATAGGCCGCTTCCTGTTCCACCTCCTCCTCGTAATCACCCTCGTAGTTGTCGTCTTGTCCGACGTCAGAAACAGCAGCAGTAGCAGCTACTGCAGCAGCAGGAGGAGCACCAATACCAGCAGCTTGTCCTCTCGGAAACAGAATACGTCGTGCACGTGGTAGTGGCGGTGGCTGTGGCTGTGCTGGAGCGGCAGCAGGCTGTGTAGGTAGGCGTGCGATCAACTCAGTAAACTTGGCGTCGAGCTTGGTGTCGATCATCTTTTCCACGCCATCAATCGCCTCTGTAAATCTGTTCTTGATGTCCATCACCTGTTCAGACATCATTTGTGCAAATTTATCATGTAGCTCCTTGTTTGTCATGTTCTCCCAATCGGGTGCATCCCGCGCCACTTCATCATGTGATCCTGGCATGGTTAGCAGAAATAGAAAACACACAGGAATATGATCCTACTTCTACTAATGGGATGTGGGGTGGTGGAAAGCACAAATCCGTCAAGCTTTTCTTTCGTTCTTACCGATTCTTACCTAGCAGCAGGTGGTGATGTACAACCAACAGGTCAAAACTCTCAGAGATGTGGTAGAGCGATGGCCAGGAAGTGTCAACCGCACGAAGTAGAATATATGTGGAGCTGTAGGTAGGCTTGACAAATATGGTAGCAAAAAGATCAACAGTAATCAAAACAGAGATGCAAAGCTGAATAAGCACTCAACGTCGGTACTGTGTTGATCCTAGGCTAGACCGTACTAGAGACGCGAGCCTAAAACACCAACGAAAGCACGACGCGGCACGTAAACAACTGAGAAGCACTCTCTGAAAAAAAAATTCTCTCTTTTTTTTTTTGCTTTTTTTTTGCGACGCGGGACTGCGGTGGCTGAAAAAGTGCGAAAAAATCACTATGTTAGCGAACGTCTCAAAATGAGTTTCTGGACCTAAGGAAGGTATGGGCACGAACTTTTTTCACCCCTGAAATTTTTGGCCTAAAAACTGCTCTGGAAAGCGTGCCAGACTCTTTTTTTTTTTTTTTTTGGAAATCACCCCCTTCTACGTACGACGAAAGATTGGTGAAATCCGACTCTAATCAACTCAACTATTCTGGCTACGGAAAGATCACAAACCGAACGGTGATGGAACTCAACTCGGATCGGTAGGTTGTGGTGGTGTGTATGGACTCGGCTTGGCGGAACGTGGTGGTGTATCTGGACTCGGATTGGCGGAACGTGGTGGTGTACTACTGTGCGGCGGCGGCGTGACAAACTGTGATCAGAACTTGAAACTCTAAGGTAACTAGACGCTAAGATCAGCAACTCGACACAACGATGCAACCGCAAATTCAACAATGCAAACTACTGTAAAGAAAACTGGACAAAGGCTCGGACTGTTTTGGGACGTGATGATCTAACCCTAAATATTTTTTTGGCTTTTTCGTGGACTGTAGGTATGAAGAACAGAAGTAATCTAGACTACGAAAAACTGGTAAATCTCACCGATCAACCTGGAAATTTGATACCACTTGATAGAGGCGAAGGTGTCCCGATGTTTCGATGAGATGATGGAGATCGATTATGGTGGAGACGACTTTCACGACCCGACTACGAACGTGCGAAGACGTTGCGCCTTAGCGATCGCTAAACCAACTCCGAGAGGTTATTGATTCCGCGGATGCACGATCAACCTGACCACGAAGATCTAATTCCTGCAAGCAATTGAAAGAACAAGCAAGAACTAAGAAAAGCAATCTGGATATTGCGAATATAAGATGAATGATTAACAGAAGTTGGGGTTCCAATGCGGTCTTGGCCTGGTCGGACGACACAAACGAAGAACTCGAAGTTGCGTCTATGGCTAACTTAAATCTAATTAAAACCCAAGTCTAAACGACGCCCTAAGGGCTGTATATATGGGGGAACAGAGGGGATTTTCGTGACCCCTTGGAGGTGGGGTCCGAAAACAACCCTAACTCGGTTTCCCCACACATACGGACTCTAAAAACAGCCTAGAATGTGGTATTTCGAAATTACATGGGCCTAGCCCAATATTAAGGTGACACAGCACCTATAATTGCCTTTGGACGAAAATAATGAAGTGGCATCTCGTGTATTTCGTCCAAGCCTTCATGCATGCCTTATGGTGGCTTCAAAGTGCGAAAATCCCCACTGGAAGCTCCATTGTTCTTTCCCGCGCGCGCACCTTCTTCTCCATGCTTGATCCCGCTCCAATGACCGTCCTTCTTGTCCATGCTAGGTCCTTCATTCATAAGCAAAACAAAAGTATCTAATTTAGGCAGCATCATATGTTCATGAACATTAGAAGGGTTCGCAAGAAACGAAAGTACCTGATAATTTAGTTGACGTGCACGTGCTCTAGTAACTGGTCCAGTATGTGTAGTTGGTGAAGATGTGGGTGTAACATTAGTAGAGATGTCCTCATCAAAGGGAGCACAGAGTGGTCCAGCGGCGAGTTCTTCTTCATCCATGGCTTCCACAGGGCAAACACGAGATCGTGATATTAAATGTCGCAGGTGCCAAGGTGGAGGTCACTTCGCCAAAGACTGTCCCTCCAAGCGTGTGATGACTATTACGGCGGATGGTGGGTATGAGTCAGCGAGTGACTATGACGAGGAGACTTTAGTTCTCATTGCTCATGAGGAACAGGGTGCCCATGATGATGCTCATGATATAGAGTATATGGCTCCTGATGATGCGGATAAATATGCTAGTTTGGTTGCTCAACGTGTGTTAAGTGTGCAGGTAACGAAGGCCGAGAAAAACCAGAGGCATAATTTGTTCCACACAAAGGGAGTGGTGAAAGAACGTTCAGTTCGCATCATTATTGACGGAGGGAGTTGCAAAAACTTGGCTAGCATGGAGTTGGTGCAGAAGCTATCTCTCACCACAAGACCACACCCCCATCCGTACTATATTCAGTGGTTTAACTATAGTGGTATGATTAAGGTAACGCGTTCCGTTCGTGTGCACTTTAGCATTGCTGCATATGCTGATTATGTTGATTGTGATGTGGTACCCATGCAAGCATGCTCTCTTTTACTTGGTAGACCATGGCAATTTGATAGGAATGTTGTACACCATGGTGGGACAAATCAGTTTACTCTGGTTCATCAGGATAAAAATATTGCTTTACTTCCTATGTCTCCTGAACAAATTGTGAAAGATGATCTTGCTAGAGCTAGTAAAGCTAAACAGGAGAAAAATAAGAGTGAAAATGAGATAGCAGCTAAAGAATTTGAGCAACAACATAAGACTAATAGCAAATCTTCTTCTGCTGTTTCTAATGAAATTAAATTGACTAGTCCAACTTTTCTTGCTACTAAGGTTGATATTTCAGATTTGGATGTTAGTCAATATGTGTGCTATGCTTTTGTGTGCAAAGAAGCTTTGTTTTCATTTGAGGAATTGCCTCCTTCTTTGCCTCCTGTTGTCACTGACCTTTTGCAGGAGTTTATTGACGTCTTTTCACAAGACGTGCCACCGGGATTACCACCTATTCGAGGGCTTGAGTATCAGATTGACTTAATTCCCGGTGCTTCGCTGCCTAACCGTGCGCCATACCGTACCAATCCGGAGGAGACGAAGGAGATTCAGCGTCAAGTACAAGAGCTACTCGACAAAGGTTACATACGTGAATCCCTTAGTCCTTGTGTTGTTCCTGTTATATTAGTGCCTAAAAAGGATGGAAAATGGCGTATGTGTGTTGATTGTAGAGCCATTAATAATATTACTATTCGTTATCGTCATCCTATTCCTAGGTTAGATGATATGCTTGATGAATTAAGTGGCTCTACCATGTTTTCCAAAGTTGATTTGCCTAGTGGATACCATCAAATTCGTATGAAATTAGGAGATGAATGGAAAACGGCATTTAAAACTAAGTTTGGATTATATGAGTGGTTAGTCATGCCTTTTGGGTTAACTAATGCACCTAGCACTTTCATGAGATTAATGAACGAGGTTTTACGTGCTTTCATTGGGCGATTTGTGGTAGTCTATTTTGATGATATACTGATTTATAGCAAATCTGATATGGGGAGGCCCGATCTTCTCCGTAAGCGGACGGTGAATATGAGGGCGATGATAGATAACTTGTATGTAGCCAATGAACTCTCCTTGCTAGATCCATGTTGCCAATGCGACAGCTCTCTACCCTTTGGATATTCACAACTTCACACACTTGCGCAACGTAGCCGTCGACCACGAGACGGTAATTTGCAATCTACTAATCCCCAGTGGAACAATAGATCACACAGAACTTGCAGTAGAAGAACTTCAGATCGATACGAATTGAAGTCTTAATGATTCAAGAGGAAAGCTTGAAGCTATTCTCAATATGAAGGGTTTATCTAAACGTGGTCTAACCCTAAAACTCGTGGGAGCTGGGTATTTATAAGCTAGGGAATTACAAGGGCCGCAGCCCGGCTGATTTCAGATCTGCGCGCGGTTTTCGGACGTCCGATGGGTTTCGGACGTCCGTCATGTCGGACGTCCGAAACGTTTCGGAAATCCGACTCTGGCGGTGAGGTGTCCTGGATTGAGGGTGCTTCTCGAGGAGCTTCATGTCGGACGTCCGTCATACGTCGGACGTCCGATGCGTCGGACGTCCGATGCGTCGGACGTCCGATGCGTCGGACGTCCGAAACCTTTTCGGAAATCCGTCTTCGGTTTTGGAGACCTTCTGGTTACGGAGGTCGCCGTCCTCCTCGCTGATGTCGGACGTCCGAAATGGGTCGGACGTCCGAAAGTTGGAGCAGTTCTCATCTTTTCCTCCTTCTGGATCCTCGTCTTCGTCATGATACCTGATTATGCAAACATACAAAGATTTAGGCAGTATAAAGTTCTCATTACATAATATATCAGAATCTATTAAGAGCGAGTTCACCTGTTGTTCTATCAACTTTGCACGAGCTCTTGTAATAGGTCCAATTCTGATTTCATCATCCTTCTTCTTTGTTGAATCAACTTGTTCTTCATGACGAACTGGAGATGTGTTGGTAGTAGGGATGTCCTCATCATCTCCCCCCCTTCAAAAGGCGTCGACCTCGACGCTCCAAGGTCTTCTCCCATGTATGGTGATAAATCAGCAACGTTGAAACTGTTGCTAGCACCACCAAACTCGGCAATGGGAATATCAATCGAGTAGGCATTGTCATTGATCTTGGCTAACACCTTGTAAGGACCAGCACCACGTGGCTTCAACTTGGAATTCCTCATCCCTGGAAATCTATCCTTGCGCAAATGTACCCAAACAATATCTCCAGGGTGAAAAAGAACTTGCTTCCGTGACTGGTTCCTCGCAGCAGCAACATTCTTGCCTTGCTTCTCAATAGCCTCTCGGGTCTTCTCATGGATCTTCTTCACATAATCTGCTCGTTTGGAGGCTTCCATATTAACTCGTTCCTGCAATGGAAGAGGCAGCAAATCAAGAGGTGTAATAGGCTTAAAACCATATACCACTTCAAAAGGACAAAGGTGAGTAGTAGTGTGTACTGCCCTGTTATAAGCAAATCCAACATGTGGCAAACACTCCTCCCATTCACGCAGATTTTTCTTGATCATAGCTCGCAATAATTGTGACAATGTTCTATTGACCACCTCCGTTTGACCGTCAGTTTGGGGATGACATGTAGTACTGAACATCAACTTTGTTCCCAACTTTCCCCAAAGTGTCTTCCAGAAGAAGCTCACAAACTTTACATCCCTGTCAGAAACAATTGTCTTGGGCACTCCATGCAAGCGTATAATCTCCCTGAAAAACAGGTTAGCAACATGCGACGCATCGTCGCTCTTATGGCAAGCAATAAAATGTGCCATCTTGGAAAATCTATCCACTACCACAAATATACTATCATGACCATATTTAGTGCGTGGCAATCCTAACACAAAGTCCATACTAATATCTTCCCAAGGTGTGGTAGGAGCCGATAGTGGAGTATACAAACCATGAGGCTTCAGCTTGGACTTGGATGTGTTGCATACAATGCAGCGTCGAACAAACCTGTCCACATCACGCCTCATCCTGGGCCAATAAAAATTATCAGCAAGCATGAGTAATGTCTTCTCACGCCCAAAGTGACCCATCAGTCCTCCTGCATGTGATTCCTGCAACAATAGCAAACGCACAGAAGATTTTGGAACACAAAGTTTGTTAGCTCGAAACAAAAATCTATCATGGATGTGGAACTTGTCACAAGCATTCCGAAGCAAACACAAACGATATGGTTCAGCAAAATCATGATCAGTTGCATATAAATCACACAAACTCTCTAATCCAGGAATTTTAACATCAAGATGTGTCAATAACATATTCTTCCTAGAGAGAGCATCAGCAACAACATTATCTTTCCCTTTCTTATATTTGATGATGTAGGGAAAAGACTCAATGAACTCAACCCACTTAGCTAAGCGTCTATGCAAATTAGATTGAGCTTTCAGATATTTCAAAGCTTCATGATCAGAATGTATGATAAATTCTTTTGGCAACAAATAATGTTGCCAAACTTCAAGAACTCTAACAAGTGCATACAATTCTTTATCATAAACAGGATAGCTCAATCTAGCACCAGAAAGCTTCTCACTAAAATAAGCTATAGGTCTACCTTCTTGCATCAAAACACCACCAATGCCTATACCACTAGCATCGCATTCAACTTCAAAGTGCTTAGTAAAATCTGGTAATGCAAGTAATGGTGCAGAAGTAAGCAAACGTTTCAACTCATCAAATGCAAGGTCTTGGGGAACGCCCCAAACAAAAGGTACACCTTTCTTAGTCAATTCATTCAACGGTGCAGTAATAGTACTAAAGTTTTTCACAAAACGTCGATAAAAACCAGCAAGACCGTGAAAACTTCGTACTTGACTAACAGTCATGGGAGTAGGCCAATTTTGAATTGCTTCAATTTTAGAAGAATCTACTTCTACCCCATGCTTAGATACAACAAAACCCAAAAATATGACCTTATCTTTTGCAAATGTGCACTTCTCAAGATTAGCATATAATTTAGAATCACGCAACACTTGCAAAACTTGTCTAATATGATCAGCATGTTCAAATTCATTGCGGCTGTAAATAAGTATATCATCAAAATACACAACCACAAAATGTCCAATAAACTCCCTCAAAACATGGTTCATTAATCTCATGAAAGTACTAGGAGCATTAGTAAGACCAAAAGGCATAACTAACCACTCATATAAGCCGAACTTAGTTTTGAAAGCAGTTTTCCATTCATCCCCTTCTTTCATCCTAATTTGATGGTATCACTACGCAAATCAATTTTAGAGAAAATAGCAGCACCACACAATTCATCAAGCATATCCACTAAACGTGGAATAGGATGACGATAGCGAATAGTGATGTTATTAATAGCTCTACAATCTACACACATACGCCATGTACCATCTTTCTTAGGGACCAAAATAACAGGAACAGCACAAGGGCTAAGGCTGACACGAATATACCCTTTATCCAGAAGTGCTTGTACTTGTTGCTGAATTTCCTTCGTCTCTTGGGGGTTTGTCCTATATGGTGCCCGGTTCGGAAGAGTTGCACCCGGTATAAGATCAATCCGGTGCTCAATACCACGCAAGGGTGGTAATCTTGCTGGCACCTCCGCCGGAAACACATCATCAAAATCCTGCAAAACAGTAGCCACACCAGGAGAAATATGATGGTTATCATTAGAAACCAAAACCTCGCCTTTATACATGAGGACAAGAGGTATGGCTGTAGGATCCTCACTAAATTCTCTCATGTCTTCTTTGGTGGCTAAGGTAAGTAAACTAGTCTCTCTCGCACTTTTCGTTATATTATCACTCACAGCTATTACATTGTTTTCTCGTGTTGGTTCTACATTCACCTCTACCTTCTGACGAGACTCATTCACAATTTGCTGTGGGGACATAGGATGGAGATTAACTTTCTTGCCCTTGAATTCCAAATGATATGTATTGGCTCGGCCATTGTGTTGCACATGGCGATCATATAACCACGGCCGACCCAATAAGAAATGGCAAACTGTCATTGGCACCACATCAAAATCGACGGAATCCTTGTATGGGCCTATCTCAAAATTTACGCGCACCATGTGATTGACCTTCATCTCACCACTGTCACTCAACCACTGGACATAATGAGGATTCGGGTGAGGTGAGTACTTCAGATTTATCTTAGCACATAACTCCTTGCTTGCAAGGTTGCGGCAGCTACCTCCATCAATAATCACTTTGCAAGCTTTGTTGGGACCAACGAGTGCCTTGGTTTGGAACAAATTACAGCGCTGAGAATCAGCATGCGGCTGCACTGTAAGAGTACGTTGTGACACAACAATGGTAGGAGCATGCGACGGAAACGCATCCATGCCTTCTTCACTATGATATCCCTCGTCATCGAAAATGGAAGGGTCTTCATCATCACCAGTTTCATACTCGCCGGTTTCTTGATTCACAAACATGACCTTTCTGTTCGGGCAATCTCTCTTGAAGTGACCCGGATTACCGCAAGCATGACAGGTGATCTCGCGATTGCGAGCTGTAGACATGTTGGAGCCTACACTAGTGGCAGGGGCAGCTGGCTTCTTGGCCATAGAACCATTGGAGGCTGGCTTGGAAACTGAAGAAGAAGCTCGAGTATTGGCACCATAATTCTCCATAGGCGCGGATGTCCTTGGAGAAAATCTGCTAGATGTGGAGTATCTTGACTTCAGTTGTGCCTCTTCTGCAAGCTGGGATTCAGCCTCCCTTGCAAGATGCAATAAATCATTCATATTATAGTATTGGTGATGCCGCACAATACTCTTGAGAGTAAATTTCAGCCCATGGAGAAAACGTTGCATAGTCATCTCAACCTCTTCGCGAACTCGCGCACGTTGCAACAACATCTCCATCTCCATATAGTATGCATCAACGGACATAGTACCTTGCTTCAATTGTTGCAATTTATCAAAAACTGTCCGTAAATAATTTGTGGGAACAAACCGAGCTTTCATGGTCGCCTTTATGTCACGCCATGTACGAATATGCTGGCCATTGGTTTCTTGTATCTCGGTCAATACACTCTCCCACCAACGCAAAGCATAACCGTCAAACTCGGAAGAAGCAATCTTGATCTTCTTGTCCTCCGGATAATCATGCAAACGCCATAATTTTTCCATCTTAAGCTCCCATGTGAGGTATTCTTCCACATCCGTGGACCCTTCAAATTTGGGGATATTAAACTTGGGCTTGCTCAAGACATCTTCTTCCTGAATGGGTATACGGCGCGCACCAAGACCAAGTGGAGGTTGGCGAACCGGTCCTTGAAGACCACGCCCACGTCCTTGAATGCCCCTCAAATCAGCATTGTCACCATGGACACTACCATCATCTTCCTGAGCATCAGGTTGGCGTTGTACCATAGCTGCTTGTATGCCAGTGACAGATGTTTTCATTTGTTGTAGGTTCTGCTGGATAGCAGCAAGTTGTTGTTGCATAGTGGTGACTGAAGCTTCAGTCGCGTCCACTTTCAGTTGTACCGCTTGAACATTTGTATCAATTGCATCAGCGGATTTAGTAAACATCCCAGTCAAGTGATCACGGAGACCTTCATATGCCTCCCATGTAACTGGCGCATCCTTGTCCTGTTTCTGCATCACATCAAAACCACTTTGAGACATGATTAGTAGGTTAGTGCACTAAATCAAAATCTTTTGGTGGACACTCACAACTCACTAAAAACTGACAAGAAAAGGTGAATCTTACCGTTCCAAAGTGAATAGTAATGCGTACCCGTTCGGATGGAAGACTAGTGCACGGATGTGATGAAGTGAATACCCGAGTAAAAGAGTGAACACACGACAAAGCAGTATATATGTGGTGGAGCTATAGGTATGGCACCCTAACTACACCGAAGTCAAGTCCTAATGCTGATCGTGTAATACAAACCCAAAGAAAAACTCACACAGTGGAGAACAAACGAAAGACAGGCCTCTCAAAAGATCACCACTATGATATGTCCTTTCTAACACTTGTATATCTCTTTGCACTCTTTTATAACTCTTTTTGATCACACTTCTTTCTCTCTTTTCTTTGATTTTTTTTTGAATCTTTTCTCTTTTTCTCTTTTTTTTTGAATCTATTCCAAACTGGACGAAATTTTCGGGAAGAACACACGAAACAGCAAACTAAAACAATGACTCCGATGCAATCTAAGTTATGGCAAAAACAAGAAACCCAATATTTTTGTATGGCTTTTTCTGGATAGGACGAAAATAAAAACGATCTAATAGATGGATTTGGTGGATGCTTACCGAGGAAACACTGGAAATCTGATACCAAGAAGATATGGGGAGGCCCGATCTTCTCAGTAAGCGGACGGTGAATATGAGGGCGATGATAGATAACTTGTATGTAGCCAATGAACTCTTCTTGCTAGATCCCTGTTGCCAATGCGACAGCTCTCTACCCTTTGGATATTCACAACTTCACACACTTGCGCAACGTAGCCGTCGACCACGAGACGGTAATTTGCAATCTACTAATCCCCAGTGGAACAATAGATCACACAGAACTTGCAGTAGAAGAACTTCAGATCGATACGAATTGAAGTCTTAATGATTCAAGAGGAAAGCTTGAAGCTATTCTCAATATCTAGGGTTTATCTAAACGTGGTCTAACCCTAAAACTCGTGGGAGCTGGGTATTTTTAAGCTAGGGAATTACAAGGGCCGCAGCCCGGCTGATTTCAGATCTGCGCGCGGTTTTCGGACGTCCGATGGGTTTCGGTCGGACGTCCGAAACGTTTCGGAAATCCGACTCTGGCGGTGAGGTGTCCTGGATTGAGGGTGCTTCTCGAGGAGCTTCATGTCGGACGTCCGTCATACATCGGACGTCCGATGCGTCGGACGTCCGATGCGTCGGACGTCCGAAACCTTTTCGGAAATCCGTCTTCGGTTTTGGAGACCTTCTGGTTACGGAGGTCGCCGTCCTCCTCGCTGATGTCGGACGTCCGAAATGGGTCGAACGTCCGAAAGTTGGAGCAGTTCTCATCTTTTGCTCCTTCTGGATCCTCGTCTTCGTCATGATACCTGATTATGCAAACATACAAAGATTTAGGCAGTATAAAGTTCTCATTACATAATATATCAGAATCTATTAAGAGCGAGTTCACCTGTTGTTCTATCAACTTTGCACGAGTTCTTGTAATAGGTCCAATTCTGATTTCATCATCCTTCTTCTTTGTTGAATCAACTTGTTCTTCATGACGAACTGGAGATGTGTTGGTAGTAGGGATGTCCTCATCAAAATCTTTGGAGGAACATTTGGATCATTTACGTGATATTTTTATTGCTCTACGTAATGCATGTTTGTTTGGTAACCTTGGGAAGTGCACCTTTTGCACCGACCGAGTATCGTTTCTTGGCTATGTTGTTACTCCGCAGCGAATTGAAGTTGATAAAGCCAAGATCAAGGCGATTGAGAGTTGGCCGCAGCCCAAAACGGTCACACAAGTGAGGAGTTTTCTTGGCCTCGCTGGATTCTATAGGCGTTTTGTAAGAGATTTCAGCACCATTGCTGCACCTCTCAATTAGCTTACACGCAAGGATGTGCCTTTTACTTGGGGTACCGCACAGGCAGAAACCTTCACGGTATTGAAAGATAAGTTAACACATGCTCCTTTGCTCCAACTTCCTGATTTTAGTAAGACTTTTGAGCTTGAATGCGATGCTAGTGGGATTGGTTTGGGAGGTGTGTTATTACAAGATGCTAAACCTGTTGCATACTTTTCTGAAAAATTGAGTGGGCCTAGTCTGAACTATTCTACTTATGATAAGGAATTATATGCTCTTGTTCGGAAAACTTGTCAACATTATTTATGGCCCAAAGAATTTGTTATACATTCTGATCATGAATCTTTTAAACACATAAGAATTCAAGCAAAACTTAATCGTAGACATGCTAAGTGGGTTGAATTTATTGAGACTTTCCCTTATGTCATTAAACACAAGAAGGTTAAAGATAATATTATTGCTGATGCATTGTCTCGTCGTTATACTATGCTTTCACATCTTGACATTAACATATTCGGTTTAGAGACAATCAAAGATCAATATGTGCATGATCCGGAATTTAAAGATGTATTGCAGAATTGTAGAGAAGGTAGAACATGGAACAAGTTTGTGCTTAATGATGGATTCGTGTTCCGTTCTAACAAGCTATGCATTCCAGCTAGCTCTATTCGTCTTTTGTTGTTGCAGGAGGCGCAAGGAGGAGGATTAATGGGACGCTTTGGCGTGAAGAAGACGGAGGATGTACTTGCTACACATTTCTTTTTGCCAAAGATGAGACAGGATGTTGAGCGTTTTGTTGCTCGCTGCACTACATGTCAAAAAGCTAAGTCACGACTCAATCCTCATGGTTTATATCCTTTACCTGTACCTAGTGTTCCGTGGGAGGACATATACATGGACTTTGTTTTAGGCTTGCCTCGAACAAAGAAGGGGAGGGATAGCATCTTTGTTGTCGTGGATAGATTTTCTAAGATGGCACACTTTATACCATGTCATAAAAGAGATGATGCTGCTAATGTTGCTGATTTATTCTTTCGTGAGATTATTCGTTTACATGGTGTGCCCAATACTATTGTCTCGGATCGTGATACTAAGTTTCTTAGCCATTTTTGGAGATGCTTATGGGCTAAGTTGGGGACTAAACTACTTTTTAGTACTACATGTCATCCCCAAACTGATGGACAAACTGAAGTAGCCAATAGGACTTTGTCTACTATGCTTAGGGCTGTTTTAAAGAGTAACTTGAAAATCTGGGAAGAATGTTTACCTCATATTGAATTTTCTTATAATCGTTCATTGCATTCTACCACTAAAATGTGCCCTTTTGAGATTGTTTATGGTTTTCTACCTCGTGCACCTATTGATTTGCTGCCTCTTCCATCTTCGGAAAAGGTTAATTTTGATGCTAAGCAACGTGCTGAATTGATATTAAAAATGCATCAGTTAACTAAAGAAAACATTGAGAGAATGAATGCTAGATACAAGCTTGCTGGTGATAAGGGTAGAAAGCATGTTGTGTTTGAACCAGGAGATCTTGTTTGGTTACATCTACGTAAAGATAGGTTTCCTGGTGTTGCAGAAAATTAATGATAATGCATATAAACTTGAGCTACCTGCAGCCTTTGGGGTTAGTCCCACATTTAACATTGCAGATTTGAAGCCTTATTTGGGAGAAGATGATGAGCTTCCGTCGAGGACGACTTCAATTCAAGAAGGGGAGGATGATGAGGAGATCCCTACTAATGTTACACCCATATCCTCACCAACTACACATATTGGACCAGTTACTAGAGCACGTGCACGTCAACTAAATTATTAGGTACTTTCGTTTCTTGCGAATCCTTCTATTGTTCATGAACATATGATGCTGCCTAAATTAGATACTTTTGTTTTGCTTATGAATGAAGGACCTAGCATGGACAAGAAGGATGGTCATTGGAGCGGGATCAAGCATGGAGAAGAAAGTGCGCACGCGGGAAAGGACAATGGAGCTTCCAGTGGTGATTATCGCACTTTGAGGCCACCATAAGGCGCGCATGAAGTCTTGGACGAAATACGCGAGATGCCACTTTATTATTTTCGTCCAAGGGCAATTATAGGTGCTGTGTCACCTTAATATTGGGCAGGGCCCATGTAATTTCGAAATACCACATTATATGTTGTTTTTAGAGTCCGTATGTGTGGGAAACCGAGTTAGGGTTGTTTTCGGACCCCACCTCCGAGGGGTCACGAAAATCCCCTCTGTTCCCCCATATATACAGCCCTTAGGGCGTCGTTTAGACTTGGGTTTTAATTAGATTTAAGTTAGCCATAAACGCAACTTCGAGTTCTTCGTTTGTGTCATCCGACCAGGCCAAGACCGCATTGGAACCCCAAATTTCGTTAATCATTCATCTTATATTCGCAATATCCATATTGCAATTCTTAGTTCTTGCTTGTTCTTTCGATTGCTTGCAGGAATTAGACCTTCGTGGTCAGGTTGATCGTGCATCCGCGGGATCAATAACCTCTCGGAGTTGGTTTAGCGATTGCTTTGGCGCAACGTCTTCGCACGTTCGTAGTCGGCTCGTGGAAGTCTACTCCACCATAATCGATCTCCATCATCTCATCGAAACATCGGGACACCTTCGCCTCTATCAAACAGGCAGCAGAAACAAGTCACCAGACAAGTTTTCCTCGCAGTCTCCTCCCACCCGGCTGTACCAGAATACCTTCGCGGGTCCGAGACCGACATCACCTTCTCCAGGGAAGACCACCGCCAGCCATCCCTCGCCCAGGGCATGCCGCACTAGTGCTCAAAGATAGAATCGGAAACTATGACATGTCACGAGTCTTTATGGATGACGGCAGCTGAATCATCATCATATTCACCAAGACCCTGGAAGAGATGTTCATCCAAAACTCAGCACTCAAAACTTCAGGCACCACCTTCCACGGAATTATGCCAGGAAAGAAGTGTACCCCCTTGGAAAGATAAGCCTAGATGTAGTCTTCGGCAACGCAAGCAACTTCCGAAAGGAAACGGTAGACTTCGAAGTAGTCGACTGGAAATCACACTACCATGCCATCCTCGGTCAGCCGTCCTTCGCGTGCTTCATGGCGATGCCGCACCACGCATACCTCAAGCTAAAAATTCCAGGCCCAAGAGGAGTCATCACAGTCAACATCAGCTTCGTCAGATCTGATCGCTGCGACAGAGAATTCAACAAGATATCACAAACCTTTGGAGCACAACACACCTGAGGGGTCGACGAGAAGGAAGAAGCACTCATGTAAAAGACAAGGCACCAGTCGAGGACTCGAGGAACCGGCACCTCACGACTAGACCTCAAGCTATCCCAACATCAGCTTTACATTCCTAGGGCTATCCAGCCATCGATCCAAATAAAGGGTCGTTTCGTCACAACCCACTCATGTAAAAACGCAAGGGAAAGATTCTAAATATTGTCCCAAAAGTATCTTACACAAGACATCATATTTGGCACTCGGGGGCTCGCTCGCAACAGCCACCCTCCGAGGTGTTATTCGCTCACACGACTTCATATTTGGCACTCGGGGGCTCGCTCGCAGAAGCCACCCTCCGAGGCGTTATTCGCTCACGCGACTTCATATTTCGCTCTCGGGGGCTCGCTCGCAGCAGCCACCCTCCGAGGCATTATTTGCTCACGCGACTTCATATTTGACACTCGGGGGTTCGCTCGCAACCCTCCGACGCGTTATTCGCTCACGCGACATCATATTTGGCACTCAGGGGCTCGCTCGCAACAGCCACCCTCCGAGGTGTTATTCGCTCACGCGACTTCATATTTGGCACTCGGGGGCTCGCTCGCAGCAGCCACCCTCCGAGACGTTATTCGCTCACGCGACTTCATATTTGGCACTCGAGGTCTCGCTCGCAGCAGCCACCCTTCGAGGCGTTATTCGCTCACACGAATTCATATTTGGCACTCGGGGGCTCGCTCGCAGCAGCCACCCTCCGAGGCATTATTCGCTCACGCGACTTCATATTTGGCACTCGGGGACTCGCTCGCAGCAGCCACCCTCCAAGGCGTTATTCTCTTACACGACCTCATACTTGGCACTCGAGGGCTCACTCGCAGCAGCCACCCCCAAGGAAAATGCTATCACGCAGTTCCACAACAGAAGACTACAACTTACAACCTCAAAAACATACATTGAGCAAAGGCTTTGATTTCACCTTACAAGGGCCTCGAAAATCTAGTCCCCGGGATTTGATTTCACCTTACAAAGGGAACCAAGAAGGCGGTCATTCTCCTCGCACACCTTCTTCATAACCAAGCTCGCAGGCTCATCTTCCACCGCATAATGCTCATCCATCGGCTCATCATGACCACGAGGAGGTCCTCGAGCCGCCAGCATGATATCTAACCCAGGCCAATGACTGTTGGCGTAGATGACTTGTACGAGAGCCACGCCAGGTCTGATGATCCGATAAGCTGGACCGTCCGGAACGCGGGTCTGGTAGTGCGAGTGCTAGGGTTTCGGGCCCTCTGCCAGCGGAAACAGATACGTGTCGACAGGAGTGTGCAGGGCAGAATCATGATGACGCCCGCGCAGGCCGAGGGTTAACACGATCCTGAGCCCGAGGTGGAGTAATTGGGGGAGTTACTGTGTTCCCTCCCAGTAACGGGTTCTTATCCCCTCTTCCATCCGCGGGTGGATCGGGCGACTCACAGTAGCTTCTTTCTTCCAATCGGCACCTTACGTGCACACCATGATATGGGGTGGCCCGATCTTCTCAGTAAGCGTAGGGCGAATATGAGGGTGATATGAGATAACTTGTATGTAGCCGATGAACTCTCCTCGCTAGATCCCTGTTGCCAATGCGACAACTCTCTACCCTTTGGATATTCACAACTTCAAACACTTGCGCAACGTAGTCGTCGACCACGAGACGGTAATTTGCAATCTACTAATTCCCAGTGGAACAACAGATCACACAGGACTTGCAGTAGCCAAACTTCAGATCGATATGAATTGAAGTTGATGATTCAAGATGAATGCTTAGAAGCAAATCTCTGAACTAGGGTTTATCTAAAACGTGGTCTAACCCTAAAAGCTACTTCCGTTCGGACCATGAAGGAACGTGCGGCTCCCACATTGGTTCCCAGGCTCTGGTCGTTAAACCTTTCCGGCAAGGGTTCTATTGGCCTACCGCCTTCAACGACGCCATGGAGCTTGTCAACACCTACGACGCCTGCCAATTCCACGCCAAGGTTGTTCATCAACCAGCACAAGCTCTCCAAACCATCCCTCTCTCATGGCCCTTTGCGGTCTGGGGATTGGACATCTTGGGCCCATTCCCCCATGCTATCGGAGGTTTTGATTTCCTCTACGTCGCCATTGACAAAATCACCAAGTGGCCAAAATTGGAGCCAGTCCGCAAGATCACCGCGCAATCCGCCATCAAGTTTATCATAAGCCTGGTGTGTCGTTTCGGTGTTCTTAACCGGATCATGACGGACAACAACACAAAATTCACAAGTCAGGCCTTCCTTGAGTACTGCGAGTAAATGGGCACCGCAGTGTGTTTCTCTTCAGTGGCTCATCCGAGGAGCAATGGCCTGGCAGAAAGTGCCAATTTGGAAGTCCTCCGAGGTGTCCGGACCCGCACCTTCAAGCGGCTCAAAAATTGTGGAAAGCGGTGGGTGGATGAACTCGCAACTGTTCCATGGTCCATGAGGACCACACCCAATCCAGCCACAAATGAGACGCGCTTCGCTCTCATTTACGGAGCGGCGGCGGTGCTCCCCGCAGAACTGAGATACGAATCTCCTCGAGTTCGCGCCTTCGATGAAGCCGAACAACAGCAACTTCGACAAGGAGATGTCGTCGTTCCCGAGGAAGTACATACTCGGGCTGCTACACGCGCCGGACGGTACCAGCAAGGACTACGCCGCTATCAGAGCCGCCACGTTCGCTCCTGAGAACTTGAGGAAGGCGATGATATGGGCACGACGGAGGACGAGAAGCTGGAACAGTCCCAGGTACTAGACGTCCATTGGATGTCGGACGTCCGACCTCCTAGACTTGGGCACGAGCAGCTTCAGCATCATAATGTCAGGAGACCTCCGCATCGCGCGACGAAAGTCCGAAGATCATCGGACGTCCGACCCATACCGGAATTAGGGTACCTCGAGGACAGAAGGGTTTGGCGTTATAAATACCAGAAATCCGATGCCAACCGGACGTCCGATGCCGACCGGACATACGACACTGCCTGCGCGCAGATTTTAGGGTTGCGTCCCATGTATCCCTAGTTTTATTCCATAGCTTATAAATACAGAACCCCCTACGAGTTTTAGGGTTAGTGATAGAGGCGGGGTGTCCCGATCTTTCGATGAGAGATAACTATCGATTTGGTGGAGACGACTCTGATGATCCTACTACGAACGTGCAACAACGTCGCGCCTTAGCAATCGCTAAACCAATCTCCGGAGGTTATTGACCACGTCGGAGCACGATCAACCTGACCACGAAGGTCTAGTGCCTGCAAGCAATCGAAGAGCAAGCAAGAACTATGATAAAGCAATCTGAATATTGCGAATATGTAGATGAAGTATGAATAAAGTTGGGATTCCAAAAGCGGTCTTGATCTGGTCGTTGGACACAAACCGAGTAAACGAAGATGCGGCAATTAGCTAAGCAGTCTTTTTAACTAAAAGAAATCCAAAGAAAAACCCTAGGGGTTGATCTACTTATATAGGACTAAAGGGTGGAGGCCAAGGGGGTGGAAGGACGTCCCAAGGAGTCCTAAAACTAAACCTAGGTCGTACAAGGCACTTGGGCCCATGTGTAGGTGATGCAACACCTATTGAGTTGGACTTTGATTCGGATTCTTCTGCTGGGTCGCACCATTTTCGCAATATCTCCATGCTCCGAAGAAATTAGAAGGTGAAACCAATTGCGTTGGAAACTAGACGAGATAAGCTATCACCCGAAAAAAGAATCACCCAATTTGGAGTTCGTATGTAGAAACGACGGCTTTTTGAAGTTGGGTATATCTCTGCAGTCCGAATCTGAGTCCATGACGTGAAAGACTTGATCTCTATCTTCTCTTGGGACAAAAGTGACGTGAAATAACTTCTTGTACAGCACACAATCATGCCCCTTTGTATTGAATTCATTTCTTGATCAAATATAGAGGAATTAATGGTCATATCCATGATAATTATGTCCTCATCATCTTCATGCTTGAACATGCTCCAATGCTCATCCTTCTTGTCCATGCTAGGTCGTTCATTTGTCAGCAACAGAAATATATCGACGTTAGGCAGCATCATATTCACATGAACATTAGAAACATTACCAAGAAGCTAAAGTACCTGATAATTTAATTGGTGTGCACGATCTCTAGTAATTGGTCCAGTAGGTATATTAACAGGGGTTGTGGCTGTAACTATGGTAGTCATGTCGATATATTTCTGTTGCTGACAAATGAAGTTATGACATTCTCGAAAATTGGTTGTGTGATGAAACTACTGGATAGCTCAACACATGTTGCTTTTAAATCAGCAAGGTTCTCATGTGGAGGGGAAAGATCCATACCTTTGTCATTACCTGTTTGTGATGATAGATCAGATATTGGAGGAGTGCTTACGACAATTGATGTGGTTATGGTAGTGCTCATAGTGGTTGAAGGAACAACCTTCTCAACTTGTGGTATTTGCACATTCCGCTTGTTCGTCTTCTGGGCAACACGTCTGTCGATTTCCTGTTCAGCTTTACAAGCAAGACGAAACAAACGATCCATAGGATAACACTTTTCATGAATTAGGATATCGTGAATGTCACGGTTTAAACCTTCCCAAAATATGTCCATGAAATATTATTCACTTTCCTCTAAAAGAGAATGCAAGAATGTAGTTTCTAAAGCATCATAATATTCTGAAACAGTTTTAGTACCTTGTTTTAAATTTTTCAATTTCCTAACCTTGTCACGAGTATAATAAGAGGGAACGAATCTATATCGCATAGCAAGTTTGAGATCATTCCAAGTATTAGGTATATAATCAGGATATAAACTACAATATTCATTCCACCAAATAGAGGCAAAATCTTTGAAAGCACTAATTGCAGTTTTTACTTTCTTATGCTCAAGAAAATCATGGGAAACAAATATATCATTTATTTCAAACTCCCACTCAATGTATAAATCAGGTCTTAGACGTCCATGAAAGTGTGGTATAGAAACAATAACCTGATCATGTGCATGCTTATGTGTGTTTACCTTTTGCAGTGACTGTTGTGTAGTTGTAGGTGGTGGCAAATCTCTAACTATAGTTGCCGCCCAAGAAGATCTAACTCCAGAACCTGCCATGATTAGTAGAAAACAAGAAACAAATCACAAGTATATGTCCCTATGAACTACTAGGATGTGGTGGTAAAACGCTCACAAGATAGCAAATGTCAATGTCTTACTAGTTCTTACCATGCAGCAGGTGGTGATCGGCAACCAACGGCGTCAAAGAACTCCAAAGATTAAGTAGAGCGATTGCCAGGTGAACGCACGTATACACGATGTAGAAATATGTGGAGCTTGGAGGGCTTTAATATGGTGGCAAAAATATCAGCAATAATCAATTCAGAGATGCAAAATTGAATTAACGCTCAACGACGATACTGTGTTGGTCGTAGTCTAGACCGGACTAGAGACGCGAGCCTAGAACACTAATGTGGTCACGGCGTAGCACAACTAGCAGCAATGAATGATATGAAGTAGCTCTGAATAGCAAGATATAAGTGAAGATCATCAACAGAGCAAAGATAATGGTGAAAATAGGCTCCAAATCAAGATACACCAATATTCTCGCTACAAGTTTCCTCTGAACTATATTTGCTAATTTTTTGATATTTTTCCTCCAATAGGGCATTGACTTAAGCTTTCCGACGCAATAAGAATCACTCAATTTAGAGTTCGGATGAGGTGTCAAAAAAATTGAGAATCAGCCCGAAATCGGACAAAAACTGTGTTCGGAAACTTTAGAGATCAAAAAGTCCGTCTTAGAAGCCGATATGGAGTTTGAAATAACACACTAGCACCAGAACTATTTAGAAGCCTCTCGGAAATATCTTTAATTTGAGTACTCGTGGAGCCAAAACGGACTTCAGATGACAAAGTTATGCCCGTTTTAGTGGAAACTGCTCAAAACTGATTCCGACGAGATTTCAAATACGAGTTCAACTAGAGATAGATCCGAAATTTTTCTTATTTTTTCTCTTTTTTCAACTCTTTTTCTCTCTTTTTCTATGGTGGATGGTAGAAGTAGGCAGAGGATGGGATGATGGTGCAGCGGCGGCGGTGACTAACGTGAACAGAACTCGAAACTGTAAAGGACTAGATACTAAGACCAGCAACTAAACAAGACGATGCAACCGATAATTAAATAAAGCAAAGCACCGGAAAGAAAATTGCGAAGTCTCAGATTGGTTTGGATATGATGATCTAATCCTATTTTTATGGCTTTTTGTGTGGATGACAGGTGATAAAAAAACAGATCTAATATATGGATGTGGAATTCTCACCGAGCAACCTGAAAACTGATACCACTTGATAGACTTGATCTCTATCTTCTCTTGGGAAAAAGTGGAGTGAAATAACTTCTTGTACAGCACACAATCATGCCCCTTTGTATTGACTTCATTTCTTGATCAAATATAGAGGAATTAATGGTCATATCCATGATAATTATGTCCTCATCATCTTCATGCTTGAACATGCTCCAATGCTCATCCTTCTTGTCCATGCTAGGTCCTTCATTTGTCAGCAACAGAAATATATCGACGTTAGGCAGCATCATATTCACATGAACATTAGAAACATTACCAAGAAGCGAAAGTACCTGATAATTTAATTGGTGTGCACGATCTCTAGTAATTGGTCCAGTAGGTATATTAACAGGGGTTGTGGCTGTAACTATGGCAGTCATGTCCTCATCAGTTAGCTTAGGTTAGAATTATAGTTTGAGAACTACTGAGTTGTATCTCTTGGTGAAGCTTCCCTCCGGGGTTGGCGATGCCGTTTATCCAATAAAGATTGTCGCGGAGGTTCTTGTGTTCATCAAGGATTGTCGTGTTTTCGTTTGAGGCGTGGTGAACTCCATCATGTTGCTTGCTGGATTCATTCCTCTTCTTCAGGTTGCATTCATCGCGTGATTAGAAGGATTTATATCCGGGTTGCTCGTTGTGAAAGATCGGGACAAACTCAAGAGGATCACCCCGGTGTTCGTATCATCTGGTGTGTCCACTCTTTATCTTGTGGTATCAGATTTTCGGGTTCATCACGGCGAGGTTGTGTTGATCGATCGCATCTAGATAGGTGTTGTTGGGAGGAGTTTGCTTGGAGGATTTCTCGTGTAGATTGATTTGCTTGGAGGAGATTGTGCATAGAGGCTGCAGATTGCTGTTGTGTTTATGCAGATTTGTTTCCATTAGATAGGTTTGCGAGGAAGTGGCTAGAGGTTGAAGAAAAGAAATCCCATAATTGGATTTGGCTGTCAGGAGTCCCAAAATTGATATAGGTGCAAAATCCGCTTCGGTGCTCCAAATAAGACGTGTAAGCACATGTTGGAAAGGATGTATCGTGTGCTTTCCAAATTTTATACCCATAGCCCCCGATGCACAGTGGTCCAGCGGGAAACGTAAAAACAATTTTGCGGTTGCTGTGAGTTGTTTCTCTCAAGTTGCGGATGATGAGTGTATCAAGGGCAGATTGCGTTGCTGCACAAGGTACGAAGATGGCTGCAGTTTGTTTGGGCACATATGCAATTCCCATGTTTGATGGCACAACAGATGTTGAGGTATATCTTCGTTGGGAATTGGACATGCAAAGAGTGTTCCGCCTAAATTCGTTTACCGATATTGAGCAAGTCACATTAGCATCTTCTACGTTCCATGATGGTACTTTGGATTGATGGGAAAGAATTGTGATAGAGTCGAGGTGTCCCGATCTTTCGATGAGATGATAACTACGATTTGATGGAATCGACTTTGACGATCCGACTACAAACGTGCAACGACGTTGCGCCTTAGCAATCGCTAAACAATCTCCTGAAGGTTATTGACCACGCCGTAGCACGATCAATCCGACCACGAAGGTCTATTCCTGCAAGCAATCGAAGAACGAGCAAGAATATGATAAAAGCAATCTGAATATTGCGAAAATAGATGAAGTGTTTATAAAGGTGGGATTCTGAAAGCGGTCTTGATCTGGTCGTTGGACACAAACCGAGTACATGAAGTTGCAATGATGGCTAACTTTTAACTAAACAAAATCTAAGTCTAAAGGATGCCCTATGGGGTGTATATATAGGGGAAAAGAGAGGGAATTTCGTCCTCCCTTGGCAAGGTGGGACTAAAATCCCTCTAGAGTCATTTTTCCCTACAATACGGACTCTAAAACAGCCTGTTAAGCACTATTTCGAAATTACATGGGCCTGGCCCATAAATAAGGTGGCGCAGCACCTATAACAGCCCCTGGACAAAATTATGAAGTGGAATCTTTGTATATTTTGTCCAAGGCTTCATGCACTTCTTATGGTGGTTTCAAAGTGCGGAAATCACTACTCAAAGATCCATTATTCTCTGCCGCACACGCTACTTCCTCTCCATGCTTGATCTCGCTCCAATGGCCATCCCTCTTGTCCACATTAGGTCCTTCATGCATAAGTAAAACAAAAGTATCTAATTTAGGCAACATCATATGTTCGTAAACATTAAAAGGATTTCCAAGAAACGAAAATACCTGATAATTCTGTTGGCTTGCACGAGCTCTAGTAGCCGATCCAATTTGTGTAGTAGCATGAGTTATGGGTGTAACTGTGGTAGCCATGTCCTCATCATCCTCCCCTTCTTGAAAACAAAGTCGCCCTCGGCATTGCTTAATCTGAAATGTGGCTAACAAAAGAGACAAGGTGTACATGTTGTATATGTATATATCATCCATTTTTACGGCCCTCACTTTGTGCACATGAGACACATGTATACACAAATAACTTTCATATGTCGTGAAATATAAAGATATGGATTCATCACAATAGGTAAACGACGTGAAAGTATTGCAACTCAGTTTGCATATATAAGTGAAGATTTTATTCATATCTAAAGATTTACAATGCTCATCATTAAACCATCCCAACACCGGTGAATAAACGTTAATGTTTTTCGAAGTACATGCTACAAAAGGTTTAACTAAGTAGTCGTGCAACAAGTCATTTGACGCAGAATCATCACCAAGATTAGAGGTCATACCAAAATGATTAAGCATTGGCAGTTTCATAATAGTAACATGATTATCCAAAATAGATGGTGTGCTTGATATGGGGTGGCCCGATCTTCTCAGTAAGCGAACGGTGAATATGAGGACGATGATAGATAACTTGTATGTAGCCGATGAACTCTCCTCGCTAGATCCCTGTTGCCAATGCGACAACTCTCTACCCTTTGGATATTCACAAGTTCACACACTTGCGCAACGTAGCCGTCGACCACGAGACGGTAATTTGCAATCTACTAATTCCCAGTGGAACAACAGATCACACAAAACTTGCAGTAGCAACACTTCAGATCGATATGAATTGAAGTATATGATTCAAGATGAAAGCTTGGAGCTATTCTCAAGAACTAGGGTTTATCTAAACGTGGTCTGACCTAAAATCACGTAGGGGGTCCTATATTTATAAGCTAGGGTGTCCAAACGGGGATACATGGGCCGCAGCCCTTAATTCTGCGCGCAGGCATCGGGCAGGTCGGACGGTCCGGCCTCAGGACGGACGGTCCGACCTGTTACTCGGACGGTCCGACCTAAGCCGTAAATGCTACTGATGTTTGGCGTCATAAGTCGGACGGTCCGGCTTGGTACTCGGACGGTCCGGCTTGGTACTCGGACGGTCCGGGCCGAGGTCGGACGGTCCGACTTGCAATCCGGTCGTCCGACGTCTTCAGCACTTCCTCCATTTGCTTCATCTTCTCGCGACTCTCTCGTCGTGCAACTTGCCCTTGTTCCTTCTCTTCCTCTTGTATAACTCCTTGGTACCTGATAACACATATATACGAGGACTTAGGCAGTATAAAATCCTCACGAAGTAAAACATCAGATTCTATGAGGAATAAGTTCACCTGTTGTTCTAGTAGCTTTGCACGAGCTCTTGTAATAGGTCCAATTCTGATTTCATTGGACTTAATCATCATTGGTTCTTCATTAGGTGTTGGAGGTGCAAGGGTAGTAGGGATGTCCTCATCGTCTCCCCCCCCTTCAAAAGGCGTCGACCTCGACGCTCGAAGGTCATCTCCATCGTAGGGTGACAAATCAGCAACGTTGAAACTGTTGCTAGCACCTCCAAACTCAGCAATGGGTATATCAATCGAGTAGGCATTGTCATTGATCTTGGCTAACACTTTGTAAGGACAACCACCACGTGGCTTCAACTTAGAATTCCGCATCTCTGGAAACCTGTCCTTGCGCAAATGCACCCAAACCTTATCTCCAGGCTGAAAAAGAACTTCCTTCCGTGACTGGTTCCGTGCAGCAGCAACGTTCTTGCCTTGCTTCTCAATAGCCTCTCGAGTTTTCTCATGAATCTGCTTCACGTAATCTGCTCTTTTGGATGCCTCCATATTAACTCTTTCCTGCAATGGAAGAGGCAACAAATCAAATGGCGTAATGGGCTTAAAACCATACACCACCTCAAAAGGACAAAGCTGAGTAGTAGTGTGTACTGCCCTGTTATAAGCAAACTCAACATGTGGCAAACACTCCTCCCATTCACGCAGATTTTTCTTGATCATAGTGCGCAAAAACTGTGACAATGTTCTATTCACCACCTCCGTTTGACCATCAGTTTGAGGATGACATGTAGTGCTGAACATCAACTTTGTTCCTAGCTTTCCCTAAAGTGTCTTCTAGAAGTAGCTCAGAAATTTCACATCCCTGTCAGAAACAATTGTCTTGGGCACTCCATGCAAGCGTACAATCTCCCTGAAAAACAGATTAGCAACATGCGACGCATCGTCGCTCTTGTGGCAAGCAATAAAGTGTGCCATCTTAGAAAATCTATCCACTACCACAAATATACTATCATGACCATGTTTAGTACGTGGCAATCCTAACACAAAATCCATACTAATATCTTCCCAAGGTGTGGTAGGAGCCGATAGTGGAGTATACAAACCATGAGGCTTCAACTTGGACTTTGATGTGTGGCATACAATGCAACGACGAACAAACCTGTCCACATCACGCCTCATCCTGGGCCAATAAAAATGATCAGCAAGCATGAGTAGCGTCTTCTCACGCCCAAAGTGACCCATCAAACCTCCAGCATGTGATTCCTGCAACAAAAGCAAACGCACAGACGATTCTAGAACACAAAGTTTGTTAGCACGAAACAGAAATCTATCATGTATGTGGAACTTGTCCCATGCGTTTCGAAGCACACACAAACGATATGGTTCAGCAAAATCAAGATCAGTTGCATATAAATCACACAAGCTCTCTAAACCAGAAATTTTAACATCAAGATGTGTCAATAACATGTTCTTCCTAGATAGAGCATCCGCAACAACATTATCTTTCCCTTTCTTATGTTTAATGATGTAGGGAAAAGACTCAATGAACTCAACCCATTTAGCTAAGCACCTATGCAAGTTAGATTGCGCCTTCAAGTATTTCAAAGCTTCATGATCAGAATGTATGATAAATTCTTTTGGCCACAAATAATGTTGCCAAACCTCAAGAACTCGAACAAGTGCATACAATTCTTTGTCATAAACAGGGTAGTTCAATCTAGCACTAGAAAGTTTCTCACTGAAATAACAAATAGGTCTACCTTCTTGCATCAACACACCACCAATGCCTATACCACTAGCATCACATTCAACTTCAAATTGCTTGGCAAAATCAGGTAATGCAAGTAATGGTGCAGAAGTAAGCAAACGTTTCAGCTCATCAAATGCAAGGTCTTGGGCAACACCCCAAACAAAAGGTACACCTTTCTTAGTCAATTCATTCAAAGGTGCAGCAATAGTACTAAAGTCTTTCACAAAACGTCTATAAAAACTAGCAAGACCGTGAAAACTTCGTACTTGGCTAACATTCATAGGAGTAGGCCAATTTTGAATTGCCTCAATTTTAGAAGAATCTACTTCTACCCCATGCTTAGAGACAACATATCCCAGAAATATGACCTTAGCTTTTGCAAATGTGCACTTCTCAAGATTAGCATATAATTTAGCATCACGCAACACTTGCAAAACTTGTCTAATATGATCAGCAAGCTCAAATTCAGTGCGGCTGTAAATAAGTATATCATCAAAATACACAACCACAAAACGACCAATAAACTCCCTCAAAACATGGTTCATTAATCTCATGAAAGTACTAGGAGCATTAGTAAGACCAAAAGGCATAACTAACCACTCATATAAACCAAACTTAGTTTTGAAAGCAGTTTTCCATTCATCCCCTTCTTTCATCCTAATTTGATGGTATCCACTACGCAAATCAATTTTAGAGAAAATAGCAGCACCACTCAATTCATCAAGCATATCCTCTAAACGTGGAATAGGATGGCGATATCGAATAGTGATATTATTTATAGCTCTACAATCTACGCACATACGCCATGTACCATCTTTCTTAGGAACCAAAATAACAGGCACAACACAAGGGCTAAGAGTGACACGAATATACCCTTTATCCAGAAGTGCTTGTACTTGTTGTTGAATCTCCTTCGTCTCTTGGGGATTGGTCCTGTATGGTGCCCGGTTGGGAAGTGTAGCACCCGGTATAAGATCAATTTGGTGCTCAATACCACGTAATGGTGGCAATCCCGCTGGTACCTCCGCCGGAAACACATCATCAAATTCCTGCAAAACATTAGACACACCAGGAGAAAGAGGATGATTATCGTTAGAAAGCAAGACCTCGCCTTTGTACATAAGCACAAGTGGCATGGATGTAGGATCCTCACTAAATTCACTCATCTCTTCTTTGGTGGCTAATATAAGCAAACTAGACTCTCTCGCACTTTTCGTTATAGAATCATGCACAGCTATTACATTGTTCTCTCGTGTGGGTCCTAAATTAAGCTCAACTTTCTGACGAGACTCATTCACAATTTTCTGTGGAGACATAGGATGGAGAGTAACTTTCTTGCCCTTGAACTCTAAGTGATATGTATTGGCTCGGCCATTGTGTTGCACATGGCGATCATATAACCACGGCCGACCCAATAGAAGATGGCAAACTGTCATAGGCACCACATCAAAATCAATGGAATCCTGGTATGGGCCTATCTCAAAATTGACGCGCACCATGTGATTCACCTTCATCTCACCACTGTCACTCAACCATTGGACATAATATGTATTTGGGTGAGGTAAGTATTTCAGATTCAGCTTGGTACATAACTCCTTGCTTGCGAGGTTGCGGCAGCTACCTCCATCGATGATCACTTTGCAAGCTTTGTTGGGACCAACTAATGCCTTTGTCTGAAACAGATTACAGCGCTGAGAATCAGCATGTGGCTGCACAGTGAGAGCACGTTGTGACACAACAATAGTAGGAGCAGGAGACGGAAAAGCATCCATGCCTTCGTCACTGTTGTATCCTTCATCATCAAACGCGGCTGGGTCTTCATCATCACCGGTTTCATACTCGCCGATTTCTTCATTAATGAACATGACCTTTCGGTTCGGGCAATCTCTCTTGAAGTGGCCTGGATTACCGCAAGAGTGACAAGTCATCTCGCGATTGCGAGTTGTAGACATGTTGGAGCCTGCACTAGCGGCAGGAGCAGCTGGCTTCTTGGCCATAGAACCATTGGAGGCTGGCTTGGAAAGTGAAGAAGAAGCACGAGTATTGGCACCATAGTTCTCCATAGGCGCGGCAGACTGTGTCCCTGGAGAAAATCTGCTAGATGATGTGTATTTGGCCTTCAGTTGTGCCTCTTCTGCAAGCTGTGATTCAGCCTCCCTTGCAAGATGCAATAGATCATTCATATTATAGTATTGGTGATGCCGCACAATACTTTTGATGTTAAATTTCAGCCCATGGAGAAAATGTTGCATAGTCATCTCAACCTCTTCATGAACGCGTGCACGCTACAGCAACATCTCCATCTCCATATAGTATGCATCAACGGACATAGTACCTTGCTTCAATTGTTGCAATTTATCAAAAACTGTCCGTAAGTAATTTGTGGGAACAAACCGAGCTTTCATGGTGGCCTTCATGTCACGCCATGTACGAATAGACTGCCCATCGGTTTCTTGTATCTCGGTCAACACACTCTCCCACCAACGCAAGGCATAACCGTCAAATCGGAAGAAGCAATCTTGATCTTCTTGTCCTCTGAATAATCATGAAAACGCCATAATTTTTCCATCTTAAGCTCCCATGTGAGGTACTCTTCCACATCCGTGGAACCTTCAAATTTGGGGATGTTAAACTTGGGTTTGCTCAAGACATCTTCTTCCTGAATGGGTAGACGGCGCGCACCAAAATCAAGCGGAGGTTGGCGAACCGGCCCTTGAGCACGCCCACGGCCTTGATTGCCCCTCAAATCAGCATTGTCGCCATGGACACTACCATCATCTTCCTGAACGTCAGGTTGGCGTTGTACAATAGCTGCTTGTATGCCCGTGACAGATGTTGTCATTTGTTGTAGGCTCTGCTGTATAGCAGCAAGTTGTTGTTGCATAGTGGTGACTGCAGCTTCAGTCGCGTCCACTTTCAGTTGGACCGCTTGAACATTTGTATCAATCGCATCAGGGGATTTAGTCAACAGCCCAGTCAAGTGATCACGGAGACCTTCATATGCCTCCCATGTAACTGGCGCATCCTTGTTCTGTTTCTGCATCACATCAAAACCACTTTGAGACATGATTAGTAGGTTAGTGCACTAAATCAAAATCTTGTGGTGGACACTCACAACTCACTCAAAACTGACAAGAAAAGGTGAATCTTACCGTTCCAAAGTGAATAGTAATGCGTACCCGTTCGGATGGAGGACTAGTGCACGGATGTGATGAAGTGAATACCCGGGTATAAGAAACCGTCACACGATAAAACAGGATTATGTAGTGGAGTTATAGGTATGGATCCCTATCGACACCAATTCACAAATCCTAGTGCTGATCGTATGCCAAGAAGTTCTACGGGAACACACGCGGTGGAGAACAACTGGGCAAAAGCAACTATGAAATTGAGCGCACAATATGTGTGGCGGAGTAATGCTCGTGTTGCAATTGCACAAGAGAGAAATTCTAGCAAAATCTCAAATTGTACGGGCACAAGATTGCTCAATCTACTAGTGCTATGAACGTGGTAGAAAGAGGAACTCAAGGCTGCACAAGATATGTAATCAACTTTGCCTTTTCTGTCTCTTTTTGCTAGGCTTTTTGCTCAACTCTTTCCCTTTTTTTTGATTCTTTTTGCTCTTTTCTCGTTCTCTTTTTTTTTGAATTTTCTGACTCAACGGAAAGAAAACAGCAACCCAACTCAACTTTGAACAAACCACTTGATGCACTTCAAAAACCTATAGGAGCAGCCCGAAGAGCAAAGATATGCTAGTCTCAATAGGAAAGTGCTACACAAAAGAAAGGCTAACTATGGCTAACAAACGGAGACACAATCTGAGGGATAAAAAACAACGAAACAAACTGACTCGACACAAACCAATCTAACACGACAAACACACTCCGACTTGTGAGACACAAATATAGGAAAACTAAGACTCGATCAAAAACAAGTTACGCAAACTGGACGACGATCAGCAACTAAAACTTGGAAAAGATGCACTCTAGGTTATGGCAAAAACACTAAACCCTAATATTTTTGTATGGCTTTTTCTGGATAGGACGAAACAAAACGATCTACGGGGCATTTGGTGGATGCTTACCGAGGGAACACTGGAAATCTGATACCAAGATGATATGGGGTGGCCCGATCTTCTCAGTAAGCGAACGGTGAATATGAGGGTGATGATAGATAACTTGTATGTAGCCGATGAACTCTCCTCGCTAGATCCCTGTTGCCAATGCGACAGCTCTCTACCCTTTGGATATTCACAACTTCACACACTTGCGCAACGTAGCCGTCGACCACGAGAAGGTAATTTGCAATCTACTAATTCCCAGTGGAACAACAGATCACACAAAACTTGCAGTAGCAACACTTCAGATCGATACGAATTGAAGTATATGATTCAAGATGAAAGCTTGGAGCTATTCTCAAGAACTAGGGTTTATCAAAACGTGGTCTGACCTAAAATCACGTAGGGGGTCCTATATTTATAAGCTAGGGTGTCCAAACGGGGATACATGGGCCGCAGCCCTTAATTCTGCGCGCAGGCATCGGGCAGGTCGGACGGTCCGACCTGTAGCTTGGACGGTCCGGCCACAGAACGGACGGTCCGACCTAAGCCGTAAATGCTACTGATGTTTGGCGTCATAAGTCGGACGGTCCGGCTTGATACTCGGACGGTCCGACTTGCAATCCGGTCGTCCGACGTCTTCAGCACTTCCTCCTTTTGCTTCATCTTCTCGCGACTCTCTCCTCGTGCAACTTGCCCATGTTCCTTCTCTTCCTATTGTGTAACTCCTTGGTACCTGATAACACATATATACAAGGACTTAGGAAGTATAAAATCCTCACAAAGTAAAACATCAGATTCTATGAGGAATAAGTTCACCTGTTGTTCTAGTAGCTTTGCACGAGCTCTTGTAATAGGTCCAATTCTGATTTCATTGGACTTAATCATCATTGGTTCTTCATTAGGTGTTGGAGGTGCAAGGGTAGTAGGGATGTCCTCATCAGTGCTCAAATCAACAGGTAACTCAACACATGAATTATTCGACTCTACTATGCATGCATCATTATCATGTGAAGTTATATCATCAATACCTTTGTTGTTACCTTGTTGCAATGACACAGATGATGTAGGTACGGATGATGGCAAGGTCATAGAGGCTGGAGGCGATACCACACTCACAATAGGAGGCATGGTCGTCGGAGAAGGTGCAATGGCGAAGGAGGCAATCGGTGGTGGTGAGCATGGTCTGGAATAGTAGCCGCCGTAGGCGTCGTAGTCGCTCAAAGCATCCTCTTGTATCTGTCTCTCAAAGGTACAAGCACGAACATACATACCAACAATGCAACGAGGAATATAATGAAATCGTGCGCGAATGTCATCGTTCAAACCATTAAAAAATCTATTCTTCCTATCATCCTCAGATTCTTCTATGTCACACAGATGCATATAAGATTTAAACTCTTGATAGTAAGCATGAACAGTGTTACTCCCTTGATTTAATTGTTCTACTTTTCGAAGCAATTCACGACGATAATAAGGAGGAACAAATTTATGTCTCATTATAGCTTTCAAATCTTTCCAAATTGAGGGTTTATTATCAATGTTTTTCTTAATATACACACTCCACCAAATTGAAGCAAAACCAGTAAATGCGCGAGTGGTAGCTCGTACTTTCTCAAATTTAGAAAAATTATTACTCGCAAAAATTTGTTCTACTTCAAACTCCCAATCAAGATAAACAGCAGGATTAAATCTACCCTCAAAAGGTAGCAAAGAAATAACCTGTCCATATGTTTGTTTGTGTGGGCGCATCTCTAGTGGTGGTGAATATGTGTCCATCGGCGAAGAACTTGTAACTCCAGAACCTTTCATAGTTAGTAGAAACAAGAAACAAAAGTTCCTATGAACTACTATGATGTGGTGGTAAAGCGCTCACAGTAAAGCAAATATCAGTGTCTTACAAGTTCTTACCATGCAGCAGGTGGTGATCGGCAACCGACGGTGTCAAATAACTCCAAAGATTGTGTAAAGCGATTGCCAGGTGAAACGTATGTATACGCGTTGTAGAAATATGTGGAGCTAGGTTGGCTATATAAATGTGGAGAAAAATGCTACAACCACATTAATAAATGCAAGTTGAAAATTCGTTCAAAGTAGTCGAGTGCTGATCTTAGGCTAGACTGTGCTAGAGACGCGAGCTTAAAACACAAATAAAAATTCACGTGCAATAGCAACCGTCGAGCAAACGAACACGGATATAGACAATAACAGTAGAAAAGTCTGCCAACGGCCAACCTTTTTTTTCTTATCTTAACCAACTAGGAAAGTGTCCAAGTATCCAAGTAGTATGGCACAACACGTTCTCTTTTTTTCCTTGAAAGTCCAAATGTGCCACTACTTTATTGAGAAACGCACCAAGATTTTACTTCGAAAGATTCCAAACAAGTAAACCGATTAGCACCTTCCTTCTGCTCCTTTTCTTCTAACACGTAAGCTTGAATCTTTTTTTCTGCAGCCAACAACCCAAACGTGGGCAACTAGTACTATTGAAAAGTAACACGCCAGATTTTTGTGCAAGAAATCAAACACGTGATGCCTTACTTCACAAAATATCCTTTCCAAACGAACGACAATTTTGTATATTTTTTTTCTCCAACCGAACCGACATAGATCAACACTTTATTCCTTTCCTAACTCAACTCTAGTCTCTTTCCTTGAATATGTTTATTGCTTTCCAAAAAAATGCTAACGTAACTTCTCTCTTAAAAAAAACTGCTACTTGCCTTCTTGATTAACGTGCAAAAAATTAATTATCCTTGATCCACGTGCATATTTCCTTCTAAATATGTACTATCTCCTTCCAAAAAGCAAACAACTCACGTGGGATCACATACTAAGCAAACTCGATTCTTTCTCCTTTTTACAAAACACGACCGTTGCACATAATGAAACGGTTAGGAATTCCTTTTTTTTTCAACGGCCAAACTAAAACAACCAACGTGGTGGGACTTGCCTTTTATTCTCTTTCCAAAAGAAACAAAACAAGTAGTAGTACTTTTCCTTAAAAACCTCCACCGTGGCTGACTTGTACACTTTCCAAACAAACTCTAGCCTGTGTCCTTGCCTCTTTTTTTTTTACTTTCCAACGCAAACGAGTAGTACTGCTAGATAGATATCCTTCCAAATCCAGACGTACTCAACTCTTTTCAAGAAAGAATATCCCCACGTGAGGAAAACTTAATCAAATCCAGCACTCACGGTTTCAAGATAAACACTCCGAACGAAAGTTGTACTGCTAGAACGTATCCTTCTCCTTCTTCGTGCTGCCAACAACCACGGTGAGGCCAAGTCAAATCTATTTTTCTCTCTCCATTTTTGTTCACAAGATGTAAGACGATGCAAGACAATGACGAACAACAGCAGCGGATGGATGGTGATGATGATTAATACGGATGCGACATGAACAAAGTGTGACTAGAACTCGAAACTCTAACGGATTAGTGATGAGGACATCCCTACTAATGTTACACCCATATCCTCACCAACTACACATACTGGACCAGTTACTAGAGCACGTGCACGTCAACTAAATTATCAGGTACTTTCGTTTCTTGTGAATCCTTCTATTGTTCATGAACATATGATGCTGCCTAAATTAGATACTTTTGTTTTGCTTATGAATGAAGGACCTAGCATGGACAAGAAGGATGGTCATTGGAGCGGGATCAAGCGGGATCAAGCATGGAGAAGAAAGTACAGTGGAGCTTCCAGTGGTGATTACCACACTTTGAAGCCACCATAAGGCGCGCATGAAGTCTTGGAAAGTCTCAAAGCATCAGCAATAATATTATCTTTCCCCTTCTTGTGTTTAATGACATAAGGGAAAGTCTCAATAAATTCAACCCACTTAGCATGTCTACGATTAAGTTTTGCTTGACTTCTTATGTGTTTCAAAGATTCATGATCAGAATGTATAACAAATTCTTTGGGCCATAAATAATGTTGCCAAGTTTCTAATGTCCGAACAAGAGCATATAATTCCTTATCATAAGTAGAATAGTTCAGACTAGGCCCACTCAATTTTTCAGAAAAGTAAGCAACAGGTTTAGCATCTTGTAATAACACACCTCCCAAACCAATACCACTAGCATCGCATTCAAGCTCAAAAGTCTTATTAAAATCAGGAAGTTGGAGCAAAGGAGCATGTGTTAACTTATCTTTCAATATCGTGAAGGCTTCTTCCTGTGCGGTACCCCAAGTAAAAGGCACATCCTTGCGTGTAAGCTCATTGAGAGGTGCAGCAATGGTGCTGAAATCTCTCACAAAACGCCTATAGAATCCAGCGAGTCCAAGAAAGCTCCTCACTTGTGTGACCGTTTTGGGCTGCGGCCAACTCTCAATCGCCTCGATCTTGGCTTTATCAACTTCAATTCCCTGCGGAGTAACAACATAGCCAAGAAACGATACTCGGTCGGTGCAAAAGGTGCACTTCCCAAGGTTACCAAAAAAACGTGCATTACGTAGAGCAATAAAGACAACACGTAAATGATCCAAATGTTCCTCCAAAGATTTTCTATAAATCAGTATATCATCAAAATAGAATACCACAAATCGTCCAATGAAAGCACGTAAAACCTCGTTCATTAATCTCATGAAAGTGCTAGGTGCATTAGTTAACCCAAAAGGCATGACTAACCACTCATATAATCCAAACTTAGTTTTAAAAGCCGTTTTCCATTCATCTCCTAATTTCATGCGAATTTGATGGTATCCACTACGCAAATCAACTTTGGAAAACATGGTAGAGCCACTTAATTCATCAAGCATATCATCTAACCGAGGAATAGGATGACGATAACGAATAGTAATATTATTAATGGCTCGACAATCAACACACATACGCCATGTTCCATCCTTTTTTGGCACTAATATAACAGGAACAGCACAAGGACTAAGGGATTCACGTATGTAACCTTTGTCGAGTAGCTCTTGTACTTGACGCTGAATCTCCTTCGTCTCCTCCGGACTGGTACGGTATGGCGCACGGTTGGGCAGCGAAGCACCGGGAATTAAGTCAATCTGATGCTCAATCCCTCGAATAGGTGGTAATCCCGGTGGTACGTCTTGTGGAAAGACGTCAATAAATTCCTGCAAAAGGTCAGTGACAACAGGAGGCAAAGAAGGAGGCAATTCCTCAAATGAAAACAAAGCTTCTTTGCACACAAAAGCATAGCACACATATTGACTAACATCCAAATCTGAAATATCAACCTTAGTAGCAAGCAAAGTTGGACTAGTCAATTTAATTTCATTAGAAACAGCAGAAGAAGATTTGCTATTAGTCTTATGTTGTTGCTCAAATTCTTTAGCTGCTATCTCATTTTCACTCTTATTTTTCTCCTGTTTATCTTTACTAGCTCTAGCAAGGTCATCTTGCACAATTTGTTCAGGAGACATAGGAAGTAAAGCAATATTTTTATCCTGATGAACCAGAGTAAACTGATTTGTCCTACCATGGTGTACAACATTCCTATCAAATTTCCATGGTCTACCAAGTAAAAGAGAGCATGCTTGCATGGGTACCACATCACAATCAACATAATCAGCATATGCAGCAATGCTAAAGTGCACACGAACAGAACGCGTTACCTTAATCTTACCACTATTGTTAAACCACTAAATATAGTACGGATGGGGGTGTGGTCTTGTGGTGAGAGATAGCTTCTCCACCAACTCCATGCTAGCCAAGTTGTTGCAACTCCCTCCGTCAATGATGATGCGAACCGAACGTTCTTTCACCACTCCCTTTGTGTGGAACAAATTATGCCTCTGGTTTTGCTCGGCCTTCGTTACCTGCACACTTAACACACGTTGAGCAACCAAACTAGCATACTTATCTGCATCATCAGGAGCCATATACTCTATATAATGAGAATCATCATGGGCACCCTGTTCCTCATGAGCAATGAGAACTAAAGTCTCCTCATCATAGTCACTCGCTGACTCATACCCACCATCCGCCGTAATAGTCATCACACGCTTGGAGGGACAGTCTTTTGCGAAGTGACCTCCACCTTGGCACCTGCGACATTTAATATCACGATCTCGTGTTTGCCCTGTGGAAGCCATGGATGAAGAAGAACTCGCCACTGGACCACTTTGTGCACCCTTGAATGGTGGCGCTGGCTGTTTTGGTGGCTCCCTATAAGAATGAGCGGCTGAAGTAGATGGTGGTGCAGCAGGACGTGTGGATGTAGAAGCTCCACGCGATGTCCATGATGTATTTCGTCCTGCAGAAAAGTTAGGTCTCGTAGCGGCCTGTCGATCCTGCACTTTACATTCAGCTTTACAAGCAAGATGAAACAAACGAGTGATAGTAGCAAAGTCCTTGTATTCTAGAATAGTTTGTATCTCCCTGTTTAAACCACCCATAAAACGTGCAAGCATAGCTTCATTATCCTCTACTAGGCCACATCTAATCAATCCAGTTTGTAATTCTTGATAATATTCCTCTACAGAATTTTTTCCTTGTCTCAAACGCTGTAATTTTTGTAACAATTCACGTTGATAATAAGGAGGAACCCAGCGAGTACGCATAGCATCTTTTAAAGCAGCCCAAGTAGTTGGAATATTATTAGCATTCAATCTACAATGTTCGGACCACCAAATAGATGCAAATCCCGTGAATTCACAAACAGCAGCAGTAACACGTCTATTCTCAGGATATTGTAAACATGTAAAGCGTTGTTCAGTTTCTAACTCCCAAGTAAGATAAGCATCAGGAATATATCTACCCTCAAACGGCTTAAGATTCAATTTAAGTTTAGGCACATGTTCATCATCGCGTACCTGAGGGGGTGGTTGGTGTCGACCGTGGCGAATGTTGGGACGTGGACGTCCAGCTGGCTGTTCATAGGGCGCTTCCTGTTCCACCTCCTCCTCGTAATCACCCTCGTAGTTGTCGTCCTGGCCGACGTCAGAAGCAGCAGCAGTAGCAGCAACTGCAGCAGCAGCAGGAGCACCAGCAGCTTGTCTGCCCGGAAACAGAATACGTCGTGGTGGCGGTGGCTGTGCTGGAGCGGCCGCAGGCTGTGCAGGTAGGCGTGCGAGCAACTCAGTAAACTTGGCGTCGAGCTTGGTGTCGATCATCTTCTCCACACCATCAATCGCCTCTGTAAATCTGTTCTCGATGTCATTCACCTGTTCAGACATCATTTGTGCAAATTTATCATGTAACGCTTTGTTTGTCATATTCTCCCAATCGGGTGCATCCCGCGCCACTTCATCATGGGATCCTGGCATGGTTAGAAGAAATAGAAAACACACAGAAATATGATCCTACTTCTACTAATGGGATGTGGGGTGGTGGAAAGCACAAATCCGTCAAGCGTTTCTTTCGTTCTTACCGATTCTTACCTAGCAGCAGGTGGTGATGTACAACCAACGGGTCAAAACTCTCAGAGATGTGGTAGAGCGATGGCCAGGAGGTGTCAACCGCACGAAGTAGAATATATGTGGAGCTGTAGGTAGGCTTGACAAATATGGTAGCAAAAAGATCAAGAGTAATCAAAACAGAGATGCAAAGCTGAATAAACACTCAACGTCGGTACTGTGCTGATCCTAGGCTAGACCGTAGTAGAGACGCGAGCCTAATACACCAACGAAAGCACGACGCGGCACGTAAACAACTGAAAGCACTCTCTGAATTTTTTTTCTCTTTTTTTTTCTATATTTTTTTTTGCGATGCGGGACTGCGGTGGCTGAAAAAGTGCGAAAAAATCACTATGGTAGCGAACGTCTCAAAATGAGTTTCTGGACCTAAGGTAGGTATGGGCACGAAATTTTTTCACCCCTGAAATTTTTGGCCTAAAAACTACTCTGGAAAGCGTGCCTGAATTTTTTTTTTTTTTGGAAATCACCCCCTTCTACGTACGACGAAAGATTGGTGAAATCCGACTCTAATCAACTCAACTATTCTGGCTACGGAAAGATCACAAACAGAACGGTGATGGAACGCAACTCGGATCAGTAGGTTATGGTGGTGTGTATGGACTCGGCTTGGCGGAACGTGGTGGTGTATCTGGACTCGGATTGACGGAACGTGGTGGTGTACTACTATGCGGCGGCGGCGTGACAAAACTGTGATCAGAACTCGAAACTCTAAGGTAACTAGACGCTAAGATCAGCAACTCGACACAACGATGCAACCGCAAATTCAACAATGCAAGCTACTGTAAAGAAAACTGGACAAAGGCTCGGACTGTTTTGGGACGTGATGATCTAACCCTAAATTTTTTTTTTGGCTTTTTCGTGGACTGTAGGTATGAAGAACAGAAGTAATCTAGACTACGAAAAACTGGTAAATCTCACCGATCAACCTGGAAATCTGATACCACTTGATAGAGGCGAAGGTGTCCCGATGTTTCGATGAGAGGATGGAGATCGATTTTGGTGGAGTAGACTTTCACGACCCGACTACGAACGTGCAAAGACGTTGCGCCTTAGCAATCGCTAAACCAACTCCGAGAGGTTATTGATCCCGCGGATGCACGATCAACCTGACCACGAAGGTCAATTCCTGCAAGCAATCGAAGAACAAGCAAGAACTAAGAATTTGCAATCTGGATATTGCGAATATAAGATGAAAGATTAACAGAAGTTGGGGTTCCAATGCGGTCTTGGCCTGGTCGGATGACACAAACGAAGAGCTCGAAGTTGCGGCTATGGCTAACTTAAATCTAATTAAAACCCCTGTCTAAACGACGCCCTAAGGGCTGTATATATGGGGGAACAGAGGGGATTTTCGTGACCCCTTGGAGGTGGGGTCCGAAAACAACCCTAACTCGGTTTCCCCACACATACGGACTCTAAAAACAGCCTATAATGTGGTATTTCGAAATTACATGGGCCTGGCCCAATAATAAGGTGACGCAGCACCTATAATAACCCTTGGACGAAAATATTAATGTGGAATCTTGTGTCTCTCGTCCAAGTCTTCATGCACGCCTTATGGTGGCCTCAAAGTGCGAAAGTCACCACTGGAAGCTCCCTTGTCCTTTCCCGCGCGCGCACCTCCTTCTCCATGCTTGATCCCGCTCCAATGACCATCCTCCTTATCCATGCTAGGTCCATCATTCATAAGACAATAAAAAGTATCTAATTTAGGCAGCATCATATGTTCCTGAACATTAGAAGGATTCGCAAGAAACGAAAGTACCTGATAATTTAGTTGACGTGCGCGTGCTCTAGTAACTGGTCCAGTATGTGTAGTTGGTGAAGATGTGGGTGTAACATTAGTAGAGATGTCCTCATCATCCTCCCCTTCTTGAATTGAAGTCGTCCTCGACGGAATTTCATCATCTTCTCCCAAATAAGGTTTCAAATCTGCAATGTTAAATGTAGGACTAACCCCAAAATCTGCAGGTAGCTCAAGTTTATATGCATTATCATTAATTTTCTGTAAAACCTTAAAGGGACCATCAGCTCGTGGCATTAACTTAGACTTGCGCAAATCAGGAAACCTATCTTTACGTTGATGTAACCAAACAAGATCTCCTGGTTCAAACACAACATGCTTTCTACCCTTATCACCAGCAAGCTTGTATCTAGCATTCATTTTCTCAATGTTTTCTTTAGTTAACTCATGCATTTTTAATATCAATTCAGCACGTTGCTTAGCATCAAAATTAACCTTCTCCGAAGATGGAAGAGGCAGCAAATCAATAGGCGCACGAGGTAGAAAACCATAAACAATCTCAAAAGGGCACATTTTAGTGGTAGAATGAAATGAACGATTATAAGCAAATTCAATATGAGGTAAACATTCTTCCCACATTTTCAAGTTACTCTTTAAAACAGCCCTAAGCATACTAGAGAAAGTCCTATTGACTACTTCAGTTTGTCCATCAGTTTGGGGATGACAGGTAGTACTAAAAAGTAGTTTAGTCCCCAACTTAGCCCATAAGCATCTCCAAAAATGGCTAAGAAACTTAGTATCACGATCCGAGACAATAGTATTGGGCACACCATGTAAGCGAATAATCTCACGAAAGAATAAATCAGCAACATTAGCAGTATCATCGCTTTTATGACATGGTATAAAATGTGCCATCTTAGAAAATCTATCCACGACAACAAATATGCTATCCCTCCCCTTCTTTGTTCGAGGCAAGCCTAAAACAAAGTCCATGGATATGTCCTCCCACGGAACACTAGGTACAGGTAATGGCATGTATAAACCATGAGGATTGAGTCGTGACTTAGCTTTTTGACATGTACTGCAGCGAGCAACAAAACGCTCAACATCCCGTCTCATCTTTGGCCAAAAGAAGTGTGTAGCAAGTACGTCCTCCGTCTTCTTCACGCCAAAGTGTCCCATTAATCCTCCTCCATGCGCCTCCTGCAACAACAAAAGACGAATAGAGCTAGCTGGAACGCATAGCTTGTTAGAACGGAACACAAATCCATCATTAAGCACAAACTTGTTCCATGTTCTACCCTCTCTACAATTCTGCAATACATCTTTAAATTCTGCATCATTTACATATTGATCTTTGATTGTCTCTAAACCGAATATCTTGAAGTCAAGTTGTGAAAGCATAGTATAATGACGAGACAAAGCATCAGCAATAATATTATCTTTCCCCTTCTTGTGTTTAATGACATAAGGGAAAGTCTCAATAAATTCAACCCACTTAGCATGTCTACGATTAAGTTTTGCTTGGCTTCTTATGTGTTTCAAAGATTCATGATCAGAATGTATAACAAATTCTTTGGGCCATAAATAATGTTGCCAAGTTTCTAATGTCCGAACAAGAGCATATAATTCCTTATCATAAGTAGAATAGTTCAGACTAGGCCCACTCAATTTTTCAGAAAAGTATGCAACAGGTTTAGCATCTTGTAATAACACACCTCCCAAACCAATCCCACTAGCATCGCATTCAAGCTCAAAAGTCTTATTAAAATCAGGAAGTTGGAGCAAAGGAGCATGTGTTAACTTATCTTTCAATACCGTGAAAGCTTCTTCCTGTGCGGTACCCCAAGTAAAAGGCACATCCTTGCGTGTAAGCTCATTGAGAGGTGCAGCAATGGTGCTGAAATCTCTCACAAAACGCCTATAGAATCCAGCGAGGCCAAGAAAACTTCTCACTTGTGTGACCGTTTTGGGCTGCGGCCAACTCTCAATCGCCTCGATCTTGGCTTTATCAACTTCAATTCCCTGTGGAGTAACAACATAGCCAAGAAACGATACTCGGTCGGTGCAAAAGGTGCACTTCCCAAGGTTACCAAACAAACGTGCATTACGTAGAGCAATAAAAACAGCACGTAAATGATCCAAATGTTCCTCCAAAGATTTGCTATAAATCAGTATATCATCAAAATAGACTACCACAAATCGTCCAATGAAAGCACGTAAAACCTCGTTCATTAATCTCATGAAAGTGCTAGGTGCATTAGTTAACCCAAAAGGCATGACTAACCACTCATATAATCCAAACTTAGTTTTAAATGCCGTTTTCCATTCATCTTCTAATTTCATGCGAATTTGATGGTATCCACTACGCAAATCAACTTTGTAAAACATGGTAGAGCCACTTAATTCATCAAGCATATCATCTAACCTAGGAATAGGATGACGATAATGAATAGTAATATTATTAATGGCTCTAGAATCAACACACATACGCCATGTTCCATCCTTTTTAGGCACTAATATAACAGGAACAGCACAAGGACTAAGGGATTCACGTATGTAACCTTTGTCGAGTAGCTCTTGTACTTGACGCTGAATCTCCTTTGTCTCCTCCGGATTGGTACGGTATGGCGCACGGTTGGGCAGGGAAGCACCGGGAATTAAGTCAATCTGATGCTCAATCCCTCGAATAGGTGGTAATCCCGGTGGTACGTCTTGTGGAAAGACGTCAATAAACTCCTCCAAAAGGTCAGTGACAACAGGAGGCAAAGAAGGAGGCAATTCCTCAAATGAAAACAAAGCTTCTTTGCACACAAAAGCATAGCACACATATTGACTAACATCCAAATCTGAAATATCAACCTTAGTAGCAAGCAAAGTTGGACTAGTCAATTTAATTTCATTAGAAACAGCAGAAGAAGATTTGCTATTAGTCTTATGTTGTTGCTCAAATTCTTTGGCTGCTATCTCATTTTCACTCTTATTTTTCTCCTGTTTAGCTTTACTAGCTCTAGCAAGATCATCTTTCACAATTTGTTCAGGAGACATAGGAACTAAAGCAATATTTTTATCCTGATGAACCAGAGTAACTGATTTGTCCTACCATGGTGTAAAACATTCCTATCAAATTGCCATGGTCTACCAAATAAAAGAGAGCATGCTTGCATGGGTACCACATCACAATCAACATAATCAGCATATGCAGCAATGCTAAAGTGCACACGAACAGAACGTGATAGAGGCGAAGGTGTCCCGATGTTTCGATGAGATGATGGAGATCGATTTTTGGTGGAGTAGACTTTCACGACCCGACTACGAACGTGCGAAGACGTTGCGCCTTAGCAATCGCTAAACCAACTCCGAGAGGTTATTGATCCCGCGGATGCACGATCAACCTGACCACGAAGGTCAATTCATGCAAGCAATGGAAGAACAAGCAAGAACTAAGAATTGCAATCTGGATATTGCGAATATAAGATGAAAGATTAACAGAAGTTGGGGTTCCAATGCGGTCTTGGCCTGGTCGGACGACACAAACGAAGAACTCGAAGTTGCGGCTATGGCTAACTTAAATCTAATTAAAACCCAAGTCTAAACGACGCCCTAAGGGCTATATATATGGGGGAACAGAGGGGATTTTCGTGACCCCTTGGAGGTGGGGCCCGAAAACAACCCTAACTCGGTTTGCCCACACATACGGACTCTAAAAACAGCCTATAATGTGGTATTTCGAAATTACATGGGCCCAGCCCAATATTAAGGTGACGCAGCACCTATAATTGCTCTTGGACGAAAATAATGAAGTGGCATCTCGTGTATTTCGTCCAAGCCTTCATGCATGCCTTATGGTGGCTTCAAAGTGCGAAAATCCCCACTAGAAGCTCCATTGTTATTTCCCGCGCGCGCACCTTCTTCTCCATGCTTGATCCCGCTCCAATGACCGTCCATCTTGTCCATGCTAGGTCCTTCATTCATCAGCAAAACAAAAGTATCTAATTTAGGCAGCATCATATGTTCATGAACATTAGAAGGATTCGCAAGAAACGAAAGTACCTGATAGTTTAGTTGACGTGCACGTGCTCTAGTAACTGGTCCAGTATGTGTAGTTGGTGAAGATGTGGGTGTAACATTAGTAGAGATGTCCTCATCATCCTCCCCTTCTTGAATTGAAGTCGTCCTCGACGGAAGCTCATTATCTTCTCCCAAATAAGGTTTCCAATCTGCAATGTTAAATGTGGGACTAACCCCAAAATCTGCAGGTAGCTCAAGTTTATATGCATTATCATTAATTTTCTGTAAAACCTTAAAGGGACCATCAGCTCGTGGCATTAACTTAGACTTGCGCAAATCAGGAAACCTATCTTTACGTAGATGTAACCAAACAAGATCTCCTGGTTCAAACCCAACATGCTTTCTACCCTTATCACCAGCAAGCTTGTATCTAGCATTCATTTTCTCAATGTTTTCTTTAGTTAACTCATGCATTTTTAATATCAATTCAGCACGTTGCTTAGCATCAAAATTAACCTTCTCCGAAGATGGAATAGGAAGCAAATCAATAGGTGCAGGAGGTAGAAAACCATAAACAATCTCAAAAGGGCACATTTTAGTGGTAGAATGAAATGAACGATTATAAGCAAATTCAATATGAGGTAAACATTCTTCCCACATTTTTAAGTTACTCCTCAAAACAACCCTAAGCATAGTAGACAAAGTCCTATTGACTACTTCAGTTTGTCCATCAGTTTGGGGATGACATGTAGTACTAAAAAGTAGTTTAGTCCCCAACTTAGCCCATAAGCATCTCCAAAAATGGCTAAGAAACTTAGTATCACGATCCGAGACAATAGTATTGGGCACACCATGTAAGCGAATAATCTCTCGAAAGAATAAATCAGCAACATTAGCAGCATCATCGCTTTTATGACATGGTATAAAATGTGCCATCTTAGAAAATCTATCCACGACAACAAATATGCTATCCCTCCCATTCTTTGTTCGAGGCAGGCCTAAAACAAAGTCCATGGATATGTCCTCCCACGGAACACTAGGTACAGGTAATGGCATGTATAAACCATGAGGATTGAGTCGTGACTTAGCTTTTTGACATGTAGTGCAGCGAGCAACAAAACGCTCAACATCCCGTCTCATCTTTGGCCAAAAGAAATGTGTAGCAAGTACGTCCTCCGTCTTCTTCACGCCAAAATGTCCCATTAATCCTCCTCCATGCGCCTCCTGCAACAACAAAAGACGAATAGAGCTAGCTGGAATGCATAGCTTGTTAGAACGGAACACAAACCCATCATTAAGCACAAACTTGTTCCATGTTCTACCCTCTCTACAATTCTGCAATACATCTTTAAATTCCGCATCACGTACATATTGATCTTTGATTGTCTCTAAACCGAATATCTTGAAGTCAAGTTTTGAAAGCATAGTATAACAACGAGACAAAGCATCAGCAATAATATTATCTTTCCCCTTCTTGTGTTTAATGACATAAGGGAAAGTCTCAATAAATTCAACCCACTTAGCATGTCTACGATTAAGTTTTGCTTGACTTCTTATGTGTTTCAAAGATTCATGATCAGAATGTATAACAAATTCTTTGGGCCATAAATAATGTTGCCAAGTTTCTAATGTCCGAACAAGAGCATATAATTCCTTATCATAAGTAGAATAGTTCAGACTAGGCCCACTCAATTTTTCAGAAAAGTAAGCAACAGGTTTAGCATCTTGTAATAACACACCTCCCAAACCAATACCACTAGCATCGCATTCAAGCTCAAAAGTCTTATTAAAATCAGGAAGTTGGAGCAAAGGAGCATGTGTTAACTTATCTTTCAATATCGTGAAGGCTTCTTCCTGTGCGGTACCCCAAGTAAAAGGCACATCCTTGCTTGTAAGCTCATTGAGAGGTGCAGCAATGGTGCTGAAATCTCTCACAAAACGCCTATAGAATCCAGCGAGTCCAAGAAAGCTCCTCACTTGTGTGACCGTTTTGGGCTGCGGCCAACTCTCAATCGCCTCGATCTTGGCTTTATCAACTTCAATTCCCTGCGGAGTAACAACATAGCCAAGAAACGATACTCGGTCGGTGCAAAAGGTGCACTTCCCAAGGTTACCAAAAAAACGTGCATTACGTAGAGCAATAAAGACAACACGTAAATGATCCAAATGTTCCTCCAAAGATTTTCTATAAATCAGTATATCATCAAAATAGAATACCACAAATCGTCCAATGAAAGCACGTAAAACCTCGTTCATTAATCTCATGAAAGTGCTAGGTGCATTAGTTAACCCAAAAGGCATGACTAACCACTCATATAATCCAAACTTAGTTTTAAAAGCCGTTTTCCATTCATCTCCTAATTTCATGCGAATTTGATGGTATCCACTACGCAAATCAACTTTGGAAAACATGGTAGAGCCACTTAATTCATCAAGCATATCATCTAACCGAGGAATAGGATGACGATAACGAATAGTAATATTATTAATGGCTCGACAATCAACACACATACGCCATGTTCCATCCTTTTTTGGCACTAATATAACAGGAACAGCACAAGGACTAAGGGATTCACGTATGTAACCTTTGTCGAGTAGCTCTTGTACTTGACGCTGAATCTCCTTCGTCTCCTCCGGACTGGTACGGTATGGCGCACGGTTGGGCAGCGAAGCACCGGGAATTAAGTCAATCTGATGCTCAATCCCTCGAATAGGTGGTAATCCCGGTGGTACGTCTTGTGGAAAGACGTCAATAAATTCCTGCAAAAGGTCAGTGACAACAGGAGGCAAAGAAGGAGGCAATTCCTCAAATGAAAACAAAGCTTCTTTGCACACAAAAGCATAGCACACATATTGACTAACATCCAAATCTGAAATATCAACCTTAGTAGCAAGCAAAGTTGGACTAGTCAATTTAATTTCATTAGAAACAGCAGAAGAAGATTTGCTATTAGTCTTATGTTGTTGCTCAAATTCTTTAGCTGCTATCTCATTTTCACTCTTATTTTTCTCCTGTTTATCTTTACTAGCTCTAGCAAGGTCATCTTGCACAATTTGTTCAGGAGACATAGGAAGTAAAGCAATATTTTTATCCTGATGAACCAGAGTAAACTGATTTGTCCTACCATGGTGTACAACATTCCTATCAAATTTCCATGGTCTACCAAGTAAAAGAGAGCATGCTTGCATGGGTACCACATCACAATCAACATAATCAGCATATGCAGCAATGCTAAAGTGCACACGAACAGAACGCGTTACCTTAATCTTACCACTATTGTTAAACCACTAAATATAGTACGGATGGGGGTGTGGTCTTGTGGTGAGAGATAGCTTCTCCACCAACTCCATGCTAGCCAAGTTGTTGCAACTCCCTCCGTCAATGATGATGCGAACCGAACGTTCTTTCACCACTCCCTTTGTGTGGAACAAATTATGCCTCTGGTTTTGCTCGGCCTTCGTTACCTGCACACTTAACACACGTTGAGCAACCAAACTAGCATACTTATCTGCATCATCAGGAGCCATATACTCTATATAATGAGAATCATCATGGGCACCCTGTTCCTCATGAGCAATGAGAACTAAAGTCTCCTCATCATAGTCACTCGCTGACTCATACCCACCATCCGCCGTAATAGTCATCACACGCTTGGAGGGACAGTCTTTTGCGAAGTGACCTCCACCTTGGCACCTGCGACATTTAATATCACGATCTCGTGTTTGCCCTGTGGAAGCCATGGATGAAGAAGAACTCGCCGCTGGACCACTTTGTGCACCCTTGAATGGTGGCGCTGGCTGTTTTGGTGGCTCCCTATAAGAATGAGCGGCTGAAGTAGATGGTGGTGCAGCAGGACGTGTGGATGTAGAAGCTCCACGCGATGTCCATGATGTATTTCGTCCTGCAGAAAAGTTAGGTCTCGTAGCGGCCTGTCGATCCTGCACTTTACATTCAGCTTTACAAGCAAGATGAAACAAACGAGTGATAGTAGCAAAGTCCTTGTATTCTAGAATAGTTTGTATCTCCCTGTTTAAACCACCCATAAAACGTGCAAGCATAGCTTCATTATCCTCTACTAGGCCACATCTAATCAATCCAGTTTGTAATTCTTGATAATATTCCTCTACAGAATTTTTTCCTTGTCTCAAACGCTGTAATTTTTGTAACAATTCACGTTGATAATAAGGAGGAACCCAGCGAGTACGCATAGCATCTTTTAAAGCAGCCCAAGTAGTTGGAATATTATTAGCATTCAATCTACAATGTTCGGACCACCAAATAGATGCAAATCCCGTGAATTCACAAACAGCAGCAGTAACACGTCTATTCTCAGGATATTGTAAACATGTAAAGCGTTGTTCAGTTTCTAACTCCCAAGTAAGATAAGCATCAGGAATATATCTACCCTCAAACGGCTTAAGATTCAATTTAAGTTTAGGCACATGTTCATCATCGCGTACCTGAGGGGGTGGTTGGTGTCGACCGTGGCGAATGTTGGGACGTGGACGTCCAGCTGGCTGTTCATAGGGCGCTTCCTGTTCCACCTCCTCCTCGTAATCACCCTCGTAGTTGTCGTCCTGGCCGACGTCAGAAGCAGCAGCAGTAGCAGCAACTGCAGCAGCAGCAGGAGCACCAGCAGCTTGTCTGCCCGGAAACAGAATACGTCGTGGTGGCGGTGGCTGTGCTGGAGCGGCCGCAGGCTGTGCAGGTAGGCGTGCGAGCAACTCAGTAAACTTGGCGTCGAGCTTGGTGTCGATCATCTTCTCCACACCATCAATCGCCTCTGTAAATCTGTTCTCGATGTCATTCACCTGTTCAGACATCATTTGTGCAAATTTATCATGTAACGCTTTGTTTGTCATATTCTCCCAATCGGGTGCATCCCGCGCCACTTCATCATGGGATCCTGGCATGGTTAGAAGAAATAGAAAACACACAGAAATATGATCCTACTTCTACTAATGGGATGTGGGGTGGTGGAAAGCACAAATCCGTCAAGCGTTTCTTTCGTTCTTACCGATTCTTACCTAGCAGCAGGTGGTGATGTACAACCAACGGGTCAAAACTCTCAGAGATGTGGTAGAGCGATGGCCAGGAGGTGTCAACCGCACGAAGTAGAATATATGTGGAGCTGTAGGTAGGCTTGACAAATATGGTAGCAAAAAGATCAAGAGTAATCAAAACAGAGATGCAAAGCTGAATAAACACTCAACGTCGGTACTGTGCTGATCCTAGGCTAGACCGTAGTAGAGACGCGAGCCTAATACACCAACGAAAGCACGACGCGGCACGTAAACAACTGAAAGCACTCTCTGAATTTTTTTTCTCTTTTTTTTTCTATATTTTTTTTTGCGATGCGGGACTGCGGTGGCTGAAAAAGTGCGAAAAAATCACTATGGTAGCGAACGTCTCAAAATGAGTTTCTGGACCTAAGGTAGGTATGGGCACGAAATTTTTTCACCCCTGAAATTTTTGGCCTAAAAACTACTCTGGAAAGCGTGCCTGAATTTTTTTTTTTTTTGGAAATCACCCCCTTCTACGTACGACGAAAGATTGGTGAAATCCGACTCTAATCAACTCAACTATTCTGGCTACGGAAAGATCACAAACAGAACGGTGATGGAACGCAACTCGGATCAGTAGGTTATGGTGGTGTGTATGGACTCGGCTTGGCGGAACGTGGTGGTGTATCTGGACTCGGATTGACGGAACGTGGTGGTGTACTACTATGCGGCGGCGGCGTGACAAAACTGTGATCAGAACTCGAAACTCTAAGGTAACTAGACGCTAAGATCAGCAACTCGACACAACGATGCAACCGCAAATTCAACAATGCAAGCTACTGTAAAGAAAACTGGACAAAGGCTCGGACTGTTTTGGGACGTGATGATCTAACCCTAAATTTTTTTTTTGGCTTTTTCGTGGACTGTAGGTATGAAGAACAGAAGTAATCTAGACTACGAAAAACTGGTAAATCTCACCGATCAACCTGGAAATCTGATACCACTTGATAGAGGCGAAGGTGTCCCGATGTTTCGATGAGAGGATGGAGATCGATTTTGGTGGAGTAGACTTTCACGACCCGACTACGAACGTGCAAAGACGTTGCGCCTTAGCAATCGCTAAACCAACTCCGAGAGGTTATTGATCCCGCGGATGCACGATCAACCTGACCACGAAGGTCAATTCCTGCAAGCAATCGAAGAACAAGCAAGAACTAAGAATTTGCAATCTGGATATTGCGAATATAAGATGAAAGATTAACAGAAGTTGGGGTTCCAATGCGGTCTTGGCCTGGTCGGATGACACAAACGAAGAGCTCGAAGTTGCGGCTATGGCTAACTTAAATCTAATTAAAACCCCTGTCTAAACGACGCCCTAAGGGCTGTATATATGGGGGAACAGAGGGGATTTTCGTGACCCCTTGGAGGTGGGGTCCGAAAACAACCCTAACTCGGTTTCCCCACACATACGGACTCTAAAAACAGCCTATAATGTGGTATTTCGAAATTACATGGGCCTGGCCCAATAATAAGGTGACGCAGCACCTATAATAACCCTTGGACGAAAATATTAATGTGGAATCTTGTGTCTCTCGTCCAAGTCTTCATGCACGCCTTATGGTGGCCTCAAAGTGCGAAAGTCACCACTGGAAGCTCCCTTGTCCTTTCCCGCGCGCGCACCTCCTTCTCCATGCCTTATCCCGCTCCAATGACCATCCTCCTTATCCATGCTAGGTCCTTCATTCATAAGACAAACAAAAGTATCTAATTTAGGCAGCATCATATGTTCCTGAACATTAGAAGGATTCGCAAGAAACGAAAGTACCTGATAATTTAGTTGACGTGCGCGTGCTCTAGTAACTGGTCCAGTATGTGTAGTTGGTGAAGATGTGGGTGTAACATTAGTAGAGATGTCCTCATCACCGTGCGTGTGCACAAAGGCAAGGATGGACGTGTTCGTCAGTAGTGTGGCCTGGGCATTACCACTTTGCAGGGTCGTACAAAGAAGATTCATGTTCAGCAAAAAAGGCTCCATCAAGAGTTCAGAAGAAGAAGGTGGTGGCGCCAAAGTCCAAACTCATGTGGAGAAGAAAGGAGGCGCTCAGTGTTGTATCAAGTCAAGTGAAAAAGGTGTGTGATGCTGTTATATCACGCCACCCTTTCAAGCAGAACCTCCCGCATTGAGGACAACGCTTTTTGAAGGGGGGAGGATGATATGGCACGATGGAGGACGAGAAGCTGGAACAGTCCCAAGTACCGGACGTCCGTTGGATGTCGGACGTCCGACCTCGTAGACGTGGGCACGAGCAGCTTCAATGTCATCATGTCAGGAGACCTCCGCATCGCGCGACGGAAGTCCGACGATCATCGGAAGTCCGAGGACTGGACGTCCGACCCATCCCGGAATTAGGGTACCTCGAGGACAGAAGGGTTTGGCATTATAAATACCGGAAATCCGATGCCAACTGGACGTCCGATGGTCCAGACGGACGTCCGACGCCGACCGGACATCCGACACTGCCTGCACGCAGATTTTAGGGTTGCGACCCATGTATCCCTAGTTTTATTCCATAGCTTATAAATACAGAACCCCCTACGAGTTTTAGGGTAAGCTTAGGTCAGAATTAGAGTTTGAGAACTACTGAGTTGTATCTCTTGGTGAAGCTTCCCTCCGGGGTTGGCGATGCCGTTTATCCAATAAAGATTGCCTCGGAGGTTCTTGTGTTCATCAAGGATTGTCGTGTTTTGGTTTGAGGATTGGTGATCTCCATCACGTTGCTTGCTGGATTCGTTCCTCTTCTTCAGGTTGCGTTCATCGCGTGATTAGAAGGATTTATATCCGGGTTGCTCGCTGTGAAAGATCGGGACAAACTCAAGAGGATCACCCCGATGTTCGTATTATCAGGTGTGTCCACTCTTTGTCAGGCGACCTTGTCCTTCGTCGACTACAGTGCAGGAGGGGTCTAAACAAGCTGTCGACCAAGTGGGAAGGCCCTTATCGGGGAGGGTGTTCTGGTTACGAAGGGAGCACTATGCACTCCCCCGTCATGGGCATCGACAAGACCATCCCCGAGATGAGCGTTGCCGCAACCCCGCCGTCCGCCGGACCGCTCCTTGATGGGCCGGATCTCCTGATGCAGCTTCCGTACCATCATCCGGGCACCGTGGATCCCCAGATCAGCGTATTCGTCTAGAGGATCGCCGCCACGAAGACGCTCGAACCACCAACGTTAGGTAGAAGGAAACTCGCCGGTGTTCCGACGCCCGGGTTCCTCCCATCGATGCTATCCGGGAGGGAATCCTTTCCGGTGAAAGCGACTACAGCACCGTCTGCGTAGCCTTCACCCGAGATCTCCCCAGCTTCCAATGGCCAAAGAAGTTCCAGATAGATGGCCCACTTCCGTATGACGAAAACACAGACCCCGGCGAGTTCATCCATATGTACAACACTGCTGTGGAGATCGCGGGGGGAGACGACAAAGCGAAGGCCAACTACTTCCCCATGAAGCTCAAGGACAATGATCGCCGGTGGATGATGCATCTCCCGGCCAACTCCATCAGCCCGTGGGCGGAACTCTGCGAAGACTTTGTCGGCGCATTTACCGGAGGGGACCAACCTCTGAAAACCGACAGTGACTTACGACGAGTAGTGCAAAAGGATGACGAACCTCTCTGAAAGTTTGTCGAAAGATTCACCCAGATGCAGCATTGCATCCCCGACGCACATGAGGCAGCAATCATCGCCACCTTTCATGCCAACGTCAATAACCCGCGCATGCTGGAGAAGATGAGTACCCGGTCCATCAAAACTATCACAGCCCTGTTCGAGCTGGCCGACAAGGTCACCCGCATCGAAGAGGCGGTTATGCGTGTTAACCATGATGTGATATGGGGTGGCCCGATCTTCTTAGTAAGCGAACGGTGAATATGAGGGCGATGATAGATAACTTGTATGTAGCCGATGAACTCTCCTCGCTAGATCCCTATTGCCAATGCGACAGCTCTCTACCCTTTGGATATTCACAACTTCACACACTTGCGCAACATAGCCGTCGACCACGAGACGGTAATTTGCAATCTACTAATTCCCAGTGGAACAACAGATCTCACAAGACTTGTAGTAGCAACACTTCAGATCGATACGAATTGAAGTATTTGATTCAAGATGAATGCTTGGAGCAATTCTCAGGAACTAGGGTTTATCTAAACATGGTCTAACCCTAAAACTCGTAGGGGGTTCTGTTTATATAAGCTAGGGGGTCTAAACGGGGGTACAAGGGCCGCAGCCCTGTTTCTGTGCGCAGGCAGTACGGTAGTACCGTGATGAGCACGTTAGTACCGCTCGTGCGGTAGTACCGTAGTGATGAGGACATCTCTACGAATGTTACACCCACATCTTCACCAACTACACATACTGGACCAGTTACTAGAGCACGTGCACGTCAACTAAATTATCAGGTACTTTCGTTTCTTGCGAATCCTTCTAATGTTCATGAACATATGATGCTGCCTAAATTAGATACTTTTGTTTTGCTTAAGAATGAAGGACCTAGCATGGACAAGAAGGACGGTCATTGGAGCGGGATCAAGCATGGAGAAGAAGGTGCGCGCGCGGGAAAGAACAATGGAGCTTCCAGTGGGGATTTTCGCACTTTGAAGCCACCATAAGGCATGCATGAAGGCTTGGACGAAATACACGAGATGCCACTTCATTATTTTCGTCCAAGAGCAAATTATAGGTGCTGCGTCACCTTAATATTGGGCTGGGCCCATGTAATTTCGAAATAACACATTATAGGCTGTTTTTAGAGTCCGTATGTGTGGGGAAACCGAGTTAGGGTTGTTTTCGGACCCCACCTCCAAGGGGTCACGAAAATCCCCTCTGTTCCCCCATATATACAGCCCTTAGGGCATCGTTTCGACTTGGGTTTTAATTAGATATAAGTTAGCTATAGCCGCAACTTCGAGCTCTTCGTTTGTGTCATCCGACCAGGCCAAGACCTCATTGCAACCCCAACTTTCGTAATCATTCATCTTATATTCGCAATATCCAGATTGCAATTCTTAGTTCTTGCTTGTTCTTCGATTGCTTGCAGGAATTAGACCTTCGTGGTCAGGTTGATCGTGCATCCGCGGGATCAATAACCTCTCGGAGTTGGTTTAGCGATCGCTAAGGCGCAACGTCTTCGCACGTTCGTAGTCGGATCGTGAAAGTCGCCTCCACCATAATCGATCTCCACCATCTCATCGAAACATCGGGACACCTTCGCCTCTATCAAGTGGTATCAGATTTCCAGGTTGCTCGGTGAGATTTACCAGTTTTCGTAGTCTAGATTGGTTCTGTTCTTCATACCTACAGTCCACGAAAAAGCCAACAAAAAAATTAGGGTTAGATCATCACGTCCCAAAACAGTCCGAGCCTTTGTCCAGTTTTCTTTACAGTAGTTTGCATTGTTGAATTTGCGGTTGCATCGTTGTGTCGAGTTGCTGATCTTAGCGTCTAGTTACCTTAGAGTTTCGAGTTCTGATCACAGTTTGTCACGCCGCCGCCGCACAGTAGTACACCACCACGTTCCGCCAATCCGAGTCCAGATACACCACCACGTTCCGCCAAGCCGAGTCCATACACACCACCACAACCTACCGATCCGAGTTGAGTTCCATCACCTATTCGGTTTGTGATCTCTCCGTAGCCAGATTAGTTTTGAGTTGATTAGAGTCGGATTTCACCAATCTTTTGTCGTACGTAGAAGGAGGTGATTTCCAAAAAAATAAAAAGAGAAAAAAAAAATATTCAGAGTGTGCTTCTCAGTTGATTACGTGTCGCGCCGTGTTTTCGTTGGTGTTTTAGGCTCGCGTTTCTAGTACGGTCTAGCCTAGGATCAGCACAGTACCGACGTTGAGTGTTTATTCAACTTTGCATCTCTGTTTTGATTACTGTTGAGCTTTTTGCTACCATATTTTTCAAGCCTACCTACAGCTCCACATATATTCTACTTCGTGCGGTTGACACCTCCTGGCCATCGCTCTACCACATCTCTGAGAGTTTTGACCCGTTGGTTGTACATCACCACCTGCTGCTAGGTAAGAATCGGTAAGAACGAAAGAAAAGCTTGACGGATTTGTGCTTTCCACCACCCCACATCCCATTAGTAGAAGTAGGATCATACTTCTGTGTGTTTTCTATTTCTGCTAACCATGCCAGGATCCCATGATGAAGTGGCGTGGGATGCACCTGATTGGGAGAATATGACAAACAAAGCATTACATGATAAATTTGCACAAATGATGTCTGAACAGGTGAATGACATCGAGAACAGATTTACAGAGGCGATTGATGGTGTGGAGAAGATGATCGACACCAAGCTCGACGCCAAGTTTACTGAGTTGCTCGCACGCTTACCTATACAGCCTGCGGCCGCTCCAGCACAGCCACCGCCACCACGACGTGCACGACGTATTCTGTTTCCGGGCGGACAAGCTGCTGGTGCTCCTGCTGCTGCTGCAGTTACTGCTGTTGCTGCCTCTGACGTCGGCCAGGACGACAACTACGAGGGTGATTACGAGGAGGAGGTGGAACAAGATCTTCCTATGTCTCCTGAACAAATTGTGCAAGATGATCTTGCTAGAGCTAGTAAAGCTAAACAGGAGAAAAATAAGAGTGAAAATGAGATAGCAGCCAAAGAATTTGAGCAACAACATAAGACTAATAGCAAATCTTCTTCTGCTGTTTCTAATGAAATTAAATTGACTAGTCCAACTTTGCTTGCTACTAAAGTTGATATTTCAGATTTGGATGTTAGTCAATATGTGTGCTATGCTTTTGTGTGCAAAGAAGCTTTGTTTTCATTTGAGGAATTGCCTCCTTCTTTGCCTCCTGTTGTCACTGACGTTTTGCAGGAGTTTATTGACGTCTTTCCACAAGACGTACCACCGGGATTACCACCTATTCGAGGGATTGAGCATCAGATTGACTTAATTCCCGGTGCTTCGTTGCCCAACCGTGCGCCATACCGTACCAATCCGGAGGAGACGAAGGAGATTCAGCGTCAAGTACAAGAGCTACTCGACAAAGGTTACATACGTGAATCCCTTAGTCCTTGTGCTGTTCCTATTATATTAGTCCCTAAAAAGGATGGAACATGGCGTATGTGTGTTGATTGTCGAGCCATTAATATTATTACTATTCGTTATCGTCATCCTATTCCTAGGTTAGATGATATGCTTGATGAATTAAGTGGCTCTACCATGTTTTCCAAAGTTGATTTGCGTAGTGGATACCATCAAATTCGCATGAAATAAGGAGATGAATGGAAAACGACATTTAAAACTAAGTTTGGATTATATGAGTGGTTAGTCATGCCTTTTGGGTTAACTAATGCACCTAGCACTTTCATGAGATTAATTAACGAGGTTTTACGTGCTTTCATTGGACGATTTGTGGTAGTCTATTTTGATGATATACTGATTTATAGCAAATCTTTGGAGGAACATTTGGATCATTTACGTGCTGTTTTTATTGCTCTACGTAATGCACGTTTGTTTGGTAACCTTGGGAAGTGCACCTTTTGCACCGACCGAGTATCGTTTCTTGGCTATGTTGTTACTCCGCAGGGAATTGAAGTTGATAAAGCCAAGATCGAGGCAATTGAGAGTTGGCCGCAGCCCAAAACGGTCACACAAGTGAGGAGTTTTCTTGGACTCGCTGGATTCTATAGGCGTTTTGTGAGAGATTTCAGCACCATTGTTGCACCTCTCAATGAGCTTACATGCAAGGATGTGCCTTTTACTTGGGGTACCGCACAGGAAGAAGCCTTCGCGGTATTGAAAGATAAGTTAACACATGCTCTTTTGCTCCAACTTCCTGATTTTAATAAGACTTTTGAGCTTGAATGCGATGCTAGCGGGATTGGTTTGGGAGGTGTGTTATTACAAGATGCTAAACCTGTTGCTTACTTTTCTGAAAAATTGAGTGGGCCTAGTCTGAACTATTCTACTTATGATAAGGAATTATATGCTCTTGTTCGGACATTAGAAACTTGGCAACATTATTTATGGCCCAAAGAATTTGTTATACATTCTGATCATGAATCTTTGAAACACATAAGAAGTCAAGCAAAACTTAATCGTAGACATGCTAAGTGGGTTGAATTTATTGAGACTTTCCCTTATGTCATTAAACACAAGAAGGGGAAAGATAATATTATTGCTGATGCTTTGTCTCGTCGTTATACTATGCTTTCACAACTTGACTTCAAGATATTCGGTTTAGAGACAATCAAAGATCAATATGTAAATGATGCAGAATTTAAAGATGTATTGCAGAATTGTAGAGAGGGTAGAACATGGAACAAGTTTGTCCTTAATGATGGGTTTGTGTTCCGTTCTAACAAGCTATGCATTCCAGCTAGCTCTATTCGTCTTTTGTTGTTGCAGGAGGCGCATGGAGGAGGATTAATGGGACACTTTGGCGTGAAGAAGACGGAGGACGTATTTGCTACACACTTCTTTTGGCCAAAGATGAGACGGGATGTTGAGCGTTTTGTTGCTCGCTGCACTACATGTCAAAAAGCTAAGTCACGACTCAATGGTCATGGTTTATACATGCCTTTACCTGTACCTAATGTTCCGTGGGAGGACATATCCATGGACTTTGTTTTAGGCTTGCCTCGAACAAAGCAGGGGAGGGATAGCATATTTGTTGTCGTCGATAGATTTTCTAAGATGGCACATTTTATACCATGTCATAAAAGCGATGATGCTGCTAATGTTGCTGATTTATTCTTTCGTGAGATTATTCGCTTACATGGTGTGCCCAATACTATTGTCTCGGATCGTGATACTAAGTTTCTTAGCCATTTTTGGAGATGCTTATGGGCTAAGTTGGGGACTAAACTACTTTTTAGTACTACCTGTCATCCCCAAACTGATGGACAAACTGAACTAGTCAATAGGACTTTGTCTACTATGCTTAGGGCTGTTTTAAAGAGTAACTTGAAAATGTGGGAAGAATGTTTGCCTCATATTGAATTTGCTTATAATCGTTCATTTCATTCTACCACTAAAATGTGCCCTTTTGAGATTGTTTATGGTTTTCTACCTCGTGCGCCTATTGATTTGCTGCCTCTTCCATCTTCGGAGAAGGTTAATTTTGATGCTAAGCAACGTGCTGAATTGATATTAAAAATGCATGAGTTAACTAAAGAGAACATTGAGAAAATGAATGCTAGATACAAGCTTGCTGGTGATATTGGTAGAAAGCATGTTGTGTTTGAACCAGGAGATCTTGTTTGGTTACATCTACGTAAAGATAGGTTTCCTGATTTGCGCAAGTCGAAGTTAATGCCACGAGCTGATGGTCCTTTTTAAGGTTTTACAGAAAATTAATGATAATGCATATAAACTTGAGCTACCTGCAGATTTTGGGGTTAGTCCCACATTTAACATTGCAGATTTGAAACCTTATTTGGGAGAAGATAATGAGCTTCCGTCGAGGACGACTTCAATTCAAGAAGGGGAGGATGATGAGGACATCTCTACGAATGTTACACCCACATCTTCACCAACTACACATACTGGACCAGTTACTAGAGCACGTGCACGTCAACTAAATTATCAGGTACTTTCGTTTCTTGCGAATCCTTCTAATGTTCATGAACATATGATGCTGCCTAAATTAGATACTTTTGTTTTGCTTATGAATGAAGGACCTAGCATGGACAAGAAGGACGGTCATTGGAGCGGGATCAAGCATGGAGAAGAAGGTGCGCGCGCGGGAAAGAACAATGGAGCTTCCAGTGGGGATTTTCGCACTTTGAAGCCACCATAAGGCATGCATGAAGGCTTGGACGAAATACACGAGATGCCACTTCATTATTTTCGTCCAAGAGCAATTATAGGTGCTGCGTCACCTTAATATTGGGTTGGGCCCATGTAATTTCGAAATAACACATTATAGGCTGTTTTTAGAGTCCGTATGTGTGGGGAAACCGAGTTAGGGTTGTTTTCGGACCCCACCTCCAAGGGGTCACGAAAATCCCCTCTGTTCCCCCATATATACAGCCCTTAGGGCATCGTTTAGACTTGGGTTTTAATTAGATATAAGTTAGCCATAGCCACAACTTCGAGCTCTTCGTTTGTGTCATCCGACCAGGCCAAGACCTCATTGGAACCCCAACTTTCGTAATCATTCATCTTATATTCGCAATATCCAGATTGCAATTCTTAGTTCTTGCTTGTTCTTCGATTGCTTGCAGGAATTAGACCTTCGTGGTCAGGTTGATCGTGCATCCGCGGGATCAATAACCTCTCGGAGTTGGTTTAGCGATCGCTAAGGCGCAACGTCTTCGCACGTTCGTAGTCGGATCGTGAAAGTCGCCTCCACCATAATCGATCTCCACCATCTCATCGAAACATCGGGACACCTTCGCCTCTATCACGTAGGCTACTACCGTAGCCACTACCGGAACCCTTCTGGACAGAGCGGTAGTACGGTGCGGTAGTACCGCATCGACTACCGTAAACCTTCTGTAACCAGCGGTACTAGGAGCGGTAGTACGGGCGGTAGTACCGCCGAGCGGTAGTACCGCTCTGAATGCGGTAGTACTGCTCCCCTGAAGGCTGGAGCTTCTTTGCTTCATCTTCTTGTGGCTCCTCTTCCGGGATGGCTTGGCCTTGTTCCATGACTCCTTCTCCTTGAACTTCTCCTTCATGCTCCTTGTCTTGTTCATGGTATCTGATCATGCATACAAACAAGGATTCAGGCAGTATAAAATTCTTATTAAGCAAAACATCAGATTCTATTAAGAGCAAGTTCACCTGTTGCTCTATTAGCTTTGCACGGGCTCTTGTAATAGGTCCAATTGTGATTTCATTAGCTTGTGCTTCATGAAGAGTTGGGGATGGCTTGTCAATAGGGATGTCCTCATCATCTTCCCCCCCTTCAAAAGGCGTCGACCTCGACGCTCCAAGGTCATCTCCCATGTATGGTGATAAATCAGCAACGTTGAAACTTTTGCTAGCGCCACTGATGAGGACATCCCTATTGACAAGCCATCCCCAACTCTTCATGAAGCACAAGCTAATGAAATCAGAATTGGACCTATTACAATAGCCCGTACAAAGCTAATAGAACTACAGGTGAACTTGCTCTTAATAGAATCTGATGTTTTGCTTAATAAGAATTTTATACTGCCTGAATCCTTGTTTTTATGCATGATCAGATATCAAGAACAAGGACAAGCTACATTGGAAGAAGAACCTCAAGAAGACAAGGACAGGAAGAACCAAGCTGCAGGCCGCGGTACTACCGCGCTGACCGCGGTACTTCCGCGCCACGGTACTACCGGGCCTACTACCGCACGTACTACCGCGACAACAGAAGGTTTACGGTAGTCCTTACGGTACTACCGTAACTACTACCGTGCTGGTCAGGAGAGATACGGAAGTGACTACGGTAGTAGCTGCGGTACTACCGCCCCCGCGGTACTACCGCGCCAATCACGGTAGTACCGTGCTGTCTACGCGCAGAAATGGGTCTACGACCCCTGTATCCGAGTCTGGACCCCCTTAGACTATAAATACAAGTCCCCCTACGAGTTTTAGAGTCAGACCACGTTTAGATAACCCCTAGTTCCTGAGAATTTCTCCAAGCATTCATCTTGAATCAAATACTTCAAATCGTATCGATCTGAAGTGTTGCTACTGCAAGTCTTGTGTGATCTGTTGTTCCACTGGGAATTAGTAGATTGCAAATTACCGTCTCGTGGTCGACGGCTACGTTGCGCAAGTGTGTGAAGCTGTGAATATCCAAAGGGTAGAGAGTTGTCACATTGGCAACAGGGATCTAGCGAGGAGAGTTATCGGCTACATACAAGTTATCTATCATCGCCCTCATATTCACCGTTCGCTTACTGAGAAGATCGGGCCACCCCATATCATCTTGGTATCAGATTTCCAGTGTTTCCTCGGTAAGCATCCACCAAATCCATCTATTAGATCGTTTTTGTTTTCATCCTATCCAGAAAAAGCCATACAAAAATATTAGGGTTTCTAGTTGTGCCATAACTTAGATTGCATCGGATTCATTGTTTTAGTTTGCTGTGTCGTGTGTTCTTCCCGAAAATTACTGTAGCAGTACTGTAGCAATTTCGTCCAATTTGGAATAGTGTCAGAAAAATCTAAACAAAAAAAGAGAAAAAGAGAAAGGATTCAAAAAAAAAGAGAAAGAAGTGTGATCAAACAGAGTTATCAAGAGTGCAAAGAGATATACAAGTGTTAGAAAGGAAATATCATAGTGGTGATGATGAGGACATCTCTACTAATGTTACACCCACATCTTCACCAACTACACATACTGGACCAGTTACTAGAGCACGTGCACGTCAACTAAATTATCAGGTACTTTCGTTTCTTGCGAATCCTTCTAATGTTCATGAACATATGATGCTGCCTAAATTAGATACTTTTGTTTTGCTTATGAATGAAGGACCTAGCATGGACAAGAAGGACGGTCATTGGAGCGAGATCAAGCATGGAGAAGAAGGTGCGCGCGCGGGAAAGAACAATGGAGTTTCCAGTGGGGATTGTCGCACTTTGAAGCCACCATAAGGCATGCATGAAGGCTTGGACGAAATACACGAGATGCCACTTCATTATTTTCGTCCAAGAGCAATTATAGGTGCTGCGTCACCTTAATATTGGGCTGGGCCCATGTAATTTCGAAATACCACATTATAGGCTGTTTTTAGAGTCCGTATGTGTGGGGAAACCGAGTTAGGGTTGTTTTTGGACCCCACCTCCAAGGGGTCACGAAAATCCCCTCTGTTCCCCCATATATACAGCCCTTAGGGCGTCGTTTAGACTTGGGTTTTAATTAGATTTAAGTTAGCCATAGCCGCAACTTCGAGCTCTTCGTTTGTGTCATCCGACCAGGCCAAGACCTCATTGGAACCCCAACTTTCGTAATCATTCATCTTATATTCGCAATATCCAGATTGCAATTCTTAGTTCTTGCTTGTTCTTCGATTGCTTGCAGGAATTAGACCTTCGTGGTCAGGTTGATCGTGCATCCGCGGGATCAATAACCTCTCGTAGTTGGTTTAGCGATCGCTAAGGCGCAACGTCTTCGCACGTTCGTAGTCGCATCGTGAAAGTCGCCTCCACCATAATCGATCTCCACTATCTCATCGAAACATCGGGACACCTTCGCCTCTATCAAGTGGTATAAGATTTCCAGGTTGATCGGTGAGATTTACCAGTTTTCGTACTCTAGATTACTTCTGTTCTTCATACCTACAGTCCACGAAAAAGCCAAAAAAAATTTTAGGGTTAGATCATCACGTCCCTAAACAGTCCGAGCCTTTGTCCAGTTTTCTTTACAGTAGTTGCTTTGTTGAATTTGCGGTTGCATCGTTGTGTCGAGTTGCTGATCTTAGCATCTAGTTCCCTTAGAGTTTCGAGTTCTGATCACAGTTTGTCACACCGCCGCCGCACAGTAGTACACCGCCACGTTTCCTCCAATCCGAGTCCAGATACACCACCACGTTCCGCCAAGTCGAGTCCATATACAGCACCACGACCTACCAATCCGAGTTGGGTTCCATCACATGTTCGGTTTGTGATCTCTCCGTAGCCAGATTAGTTTTGAGTTGATTAGAGTCGAATTTCACCAATCTTTTGTCGTACGTAGGAGGTGATTTCCAAAAAAAAAAAAAAAATTCAGGGGTGAAAAAATTTCGTGCCCATACGTTCCTTAGGTCCAGAAACTCATTTTGAGACGTTCACCACCATAGTGATTTTTTCGCACTTTTTCAGCCACCGCAGTCCCGCATCGCACAAAAAAAAAAGAGGAAAAAAAAAGATAGAGAAAAAAAATTCAGAGTGTGCTTCTCAGTTGTTTACGTGCCGCGCCGTGCTTTCGTTGGTGTTTTAGGCTCGCGTCTCTAGTACGGTCTAGCCTAGGATCAGCACAGTACCGAGGTTGAGTGTTTATTCAGCTTTGCATCTCTGTTTTGATTACTGTTGAGCTTTTGCTACCATACTTGTCAGCCTTCCTACAGCTCCACATATATTCTACATCGTGCGTTTTGACACCTCCTGGCCATCGCTCTACCACATCTCTGAGAGTTTTGACCCGTTGGTTGTACATCACCACCTGCTGCTAGGTAAGAATCGGTAAGAACGAAAGAAAAGCTTGACGGATTTGTGCTGTCCACCACCCCACATCCCATTAGTAGAAGTAGGATCATATTACTGTGTGTTTTCTATTTCTGCTAACCATGCCAGGATCACATGATGAAGTGGCGCGGGATGCACCCGATTGGGAGAACATGACAAACAAGGAGCTACATGATAAATTTGCACAAATGATGTCTGAACAGGTGAATGACATCGAGACCAGATTTACAGAGGCAATTGATGGCGTGGAAAAGATGATCGACACCAAGCTCGACGCCAAGTTTACTGAGTTGATCGCACGCCTACCTACACAGCCTGCTGCCGCTCCAGCACAGCCACAGCCACCGCCACTACCACGTGCACGACGTATTCTGTTTCCGAGAGGACAAGCTGCTGGTATTGGTGCTCCTCCTGCTGCTGCAGTACCTGCTGCTGCTGCTTCTGACGTCGGCCAGGACGACAACTACGAGGGTGATTACGAGGAGGAGGTGGAACAGGAAGCGGCCTATGAACAGCCAGCTGGACGTCCACGTCCCAACATTCGCCACGGTCGACACCAACCACCCCCTCAGGTACGCGATGATGAACATGTGCCTAAACTGAAATTGAATCTTAAGCCGTTTGAGGGTAGATATATTCCTGATTCTTATCTTACTTGGGAGTTAGAAACTGAACAACGCTTTACATGTTTACAATATCCTGAGAATAGACGTGTTACTGCTGCTGTTTGTGAATTCACGGGATTTGCATCTATTTGGTGGTCTGAACATTGTAGATTGCATGCTAATAATATTCCAACTACTTGGGCTGCTTTAAAAGATGCTATGCGTACTCGCTGGGTTCCTCCTTATTATCAACGTGAATTGTTACAAAAATTACAGCGTTTGAGACAAGGAAAAAATTCTGTAGAGGAATATTATCAAGAATTACAAACTGGATTGATTAGATGTGGCCTAGTAGAGGATAATGAAGCTATGCTTGCACGTTTTATGGGTGGTTTAAACAGGGAGATACAAACTATTCTAGAATACAAGGACTTTGCTACTATCACTCGTTTGTTTCATCTTGCTTGTAAAGCTGAACGTGAAGTGCAGGATCGACAGGCCGCTACGAGACCTAACTTTTCTGCAGGACGAAATACATCATGGACATCGCGTGGAGCTTCTACATCCACACGTCCTGCTGCACCACCATCTACTTCAGCCGCTCATTCTTACAGGGAGCCACCAAAACAGCCAGCGCCACCATTCAAGGGTGCACAGAGTGGTCCAGCGGCGAGTTCTTCTTCATCCATGGCTTCCACAGGGCAAACACGAGATCGTGATATTAAATGTCGCAGGTGCCAAGGTGGAGGTCACTTCGCAAAAGACTGTCCCTCCAAGCGTGTGATGACTATTACGGCGGATGGTGGGTATGAGTCAGCGAGTGACTATGATGAGGGGACTTTAGTTCTCATTGCTCATGAGGAACAGGGTGCCCATGATGATGCTCATGATATAGAGTATATGGCTCCTGATGATGCAGATAAATATGCTAGTTTGGTTGCTCAACGTGTGTTAAGTGTGCAGGTAACGAAGGCCGAGTAAAACCAGAGGCATAATTTGTTCCACACAAAGGGAGTGGTGAAAGAACGTTCGGTTCGCATCATCATTGACGGAGGGAGTTGCAACAACTTGGCTAGCATGGAGTTGGTGGAGAAGCTATCTCTCACCACAAGACCACACCCCCATCCGTACTATATTCAGTGGTTTAACAATAGTGGTAAGATTAAGGTAACATGTTCTGTTCGTGTGCACTTTAGCATTGCTGCATATGCTGATTATGTTGATTGTGATGTGGTACCCATGCAAGCATGCTCTCTTTTACTTGGTAGACCATGGCAATTTGATAGGAATGTTGTACACCATGGTAGGACCAATCAGTTTACTTTGGTTCATCAGGATAAAAATATTGCTTTACTTCCTATGTCTCCTGAACAAATTGTGAAAGATGATCTTGCTAGAGCTAGTAAAGCTCAACAGGAGAAAAATAAGAGTGAAAATGAGATAGCAGCAAAAGAATTTGAGCAACAACATAAGACTAATAGCAAATCTTCTTCTGCTGTTTCTAATGAAATTAAATTGACTAGTCCAACTTTGCTTGCTACTAAGGTTGATATTTCAGATTTGGATGTTAGTCTATATGTGTGCTATGCTTTTGTGTGCAAAGAAGCTTTGTTTTCAGTTGAGGAATTGCCTCCTTCTTTGCCTCCTGTTGTCACTGACCTTTTGCAGGAATTTATTGACGTCTTTCCACAAGACGTACCACCGGGATTACCACCAATTCGAGGGATTGAGCATCAGATTGACTTAATTCCCGGTGCTTCGCTGCCCAACCGTGCGCCATACCGTACCAATCCGGAGAAGACGAAGGAGATTCAGCGTCAAGTACAAGAGCTACTCGACAAAGGTTACATACGTGAATCCCTTAGTCCTTGTGCTGTTCCTGTTATATTAGTGCCGAAAAAGGATGGAACATGGCGTATGTGTGTTGATTGTCGAGCCATTAATAATATTACTATTCGTTATCGTCATCCTATTCCTAGGTTAGATGATATGCTTGATGAATTAAGTGGCTCTACCATGTTTTCCAAAGTTGATTTGCGTAGTGGATACCATCAAATTCGCATGAAATTAGGAGATGATTGGAAAACGGCTTTTAAAACTAAGTTTGGATTATATGAGTGGTTAGTCATGCCTTTTGGGTTAACTAATGCACCTAGCACTTTCATGAGATTAATGAACGAGGTTTTACGTGCTTTCATTGGACGATTTGTGGTAGTCTATTTTGATGATATACTGATTTATAGCAAATCTTTGGAGGAACATTTGGATCATTTACGTGCTGTTTTTATTGCTCTACGTAATGCACGTTTATTTGGTAACCTTGGGAAGTGCACCTTTTGCACCGACCGAGTATCGTTTCTTGGCTATGTTGTTACTCCGCAGGGAATTGAAGTTAATAAAGCCAAGATCGAGGCGATTGAGAGTTGGCCGCAGCCCAAAACGGTCACACAAGTGAGGAGTTTTCTTGGCCTCGCTGGATTCTATAGGCGTTTTGTGAGAGATTTCAGCACCATTGCTGCACCTCTCAATGAGCTTACATGCAAGGATGTGCCTTTTACTTGGGGTACCGCACAGGAAGAAGCCTTCACGGTATTGAAAGATAAGTTAACACATGCTCCTTTGCTCCAACTTCCTGATTTTAATAAGACTTTTGAGCTTGAATGCGATGCTAGTGGTATTGGTTTGGGAGGTGTGTTATTACAAGATGCTAAACCTGTTGCATACTTTTCTGAAAAATTGAGTGGGCCTAGTCTGAACTATTCTACTTATGATAAGGAACTATATGCTCTTGTTCGGACATTAGAAACTTGGCAACATTATTTATGGCCCAAAGAATTTGTTATACATTCTGATCATGAATCTTTGAAACACATAAGAAGTCAAGCAAAACTTAATCGTAGACATGCTAAGTGGGTTGAATTTATTGAGACTTTCCCTTATGTCATTAAACACAAGAAGGGGAAAGATAATATTATTGTTGATGCTTTGTCTCGTCGTTATACTATGCTTTCACAACTTGACTTCAAGATATTCGGTTTAGAGACAATCAAAGATCAATATGTACATGATGCGGAATTTAAATATGTTTTGCAGAATTGTAGAGAGGGTAGAACATGGAACAAGTTTGTGCTTAATGATGGGTTTGTGTTCCGTTCTAACAAGCTATGCATTCCAGCTAGCTCTATTCGTCTTTTGTTGTTGCAGGAGGCGCATGGAGGAGGATTAATGGGACATTTTGGCGTGAAGAAGACGGAGGACGTACTTGCTACACATTTCTTTTGGCCAAAGATGAGACGTGATGTTGAGCGTTTTGTTTCTCGCTGCACTACATGTCAAAAAGCTAAGTCACGACTCAATCTTCATGGTTTATACATGCCTTTACCTGTACCTAGTGTTCCATGGGAGGACATATCCATGGACTTTGTTTTAGGCTTGCCTCGAACAAAGAAGGGGAGGGATAGCATATTTGTTGTCGTGGATAGATTTTCTAAGATGGCACATTTTATACCATGTCATAAAAGCGATGATGCTGCTAATGTTGTTGATTTATTCTTTCGAGAGATTATTCGCTTACATGGTGTGCCCAATACTATTGTCTCGGATCGTGATACTAAGTTTCTTAGCCATTTTTGGAGATGCTTATGGGCTAAGTTGGGGACTAAACTACTTTTTAGTACTACATGTCATCCCCAAACTGATGGACAAACTGAAGTAGTCAATAGGACTTTGTCTACTATGCTTAGGGCTGTTTTAAAGAGTAACTTAAAAATGTGGGAAGAATGTTTACCTCATATTGAATTTGCTTATAATCGTTCATTTCATTCTACCACTAAAATGTGCCCTTTTGAGATTGTTTATGGTTTTCTACCTCGTGCACCTATTGATTTGCTTCCTCTTCCATCTTCGGAGAAGGTTAATTTTGATGCTAAGCAACGTGCTGAATTGATATTAAAAATGCATGAGTTAACTAAAGAAAACATTGAGAAAATGAATGCTAGATACAAGCTTGCTGGTGATAAGGGTAGAAAGCATGTTGTGTTTGAACCAGGAGATCTTGTTTGGTTACATCTACGTAAAGATAGGTTTCCTGATTTGCGCAAGTCTAAGTTAATGCCACGAGCTGATGGTCCCTTTAAGGTTTTATAGAAAATTAACGATAATGCATATAAACTTGAGCTACCTGCAGATTTTGGGGTTAGTCCCACATTTAACATTGCAGATTTGAAACCTTATTTGGGAGAAGATAATGAGCTTCCGTCGAGGACAACTTCAATTCAAGAAGGGGAGGATGATGAGGACATCTCTACTAATGTTACACCCACATCTTCACCAACTACACATACTGGACCAGTTACTAGAGCACGTGCACGTCAACTAAATTATCAGGTACTTTCGTTTCTTGCGAATCCTTCTAATGTTCATGAACATATGATGCTGCCTAAATTAGATACTTTGTTTTGCTTATGAATGAAGGACCTAGCATGGACAAGAAGGACGGTCATTGGAGCGGGATCAAGCATGGAAAAGGAGGTGCGCGCGCGGGAAAGGACAATGGAGCTTCCAGTGGTGATTTTCGCACTTTGAGGCCACCATAAGGCGTGCGTGAAGACTTGGACGAGAGACACAAGATGCCACATTAATATTTTCGTCCAAGGGTTATTATAGGTGCTGCGTCACCTTATTATTGGGCTGGGCCCATGTAATTTCGAAATACACTTAATAGGCTATTTTTAAGAGTCCGTATGTGTGGGGAAACCGAGTTAGGGTTGTTTTCGGACCCCTCCTCCAAGGGGCCACGAAATTCCCCTCTGTTCCCCCATATATACAGCCCTTAGGGCGTCGTTTAGACTTGGGTTTTAATTAGATTTAACTTAGCCATAGCCGCAACTTCAAGTTCTTCGTTTGTGTCATCCGACCAGGCCAAGACCGCATTGGAACCCCAACTTTCGTAATCATTCATCTTATATTCGTAATATCCAGATTGCAATTCTTAGTTCTTGCTTGTTCTTCGATTGCTTGCAGGAATTGACCTTCGTGGTCAGGTTGATCGTGCATCCACGGGATCAGTAACCTCTAGGAGTTGGTTTAGCGATTGCTAAGGTGCAACGTCTTCGCACGTTCGTAGTCGGGTCGTGAAAGTCTACTCCACCAAAAATCGATCTCCATCCTCTCATCAAAACATCGGGACACATTCGCCTCTATCATTATTTGTTTACATGGTGTGCCCAATACTATTGTCTCGGATCGTGATACTAAGTTTCTTAGACATTTTTGGAGATACTTATGGGCTAAGTTGCGGACTAAACTACTTTTTAGTACTACATGTCATCCCCAAACTGATGGACAAACTGAAGTAGTCAATAAGACTTTGTCTACAATGCTTAGGGCTGTTTTAAAGAGTAACTTGAAAATGCGGGAAGAATGTTTACCTCATATTGAATTTGCTTATAATCGTTCATTGCATTCTACCACTAAAATGTGCCCTTTTGAGATTGTTTATGGTTTTCTACCTCGTGCACCTATTGATTTGCTGCCTCTTGCATCTTCGAAGAAGGTTAATTTTGATGCTAAGCAACGTGCTGAATTGATATTAAAAATGCATGAGTTAACTAAAGAAAACATTGAGAGAATGAATGCTAGATACAAGCTTGCTAGTGATAAGGGTAGAAAGCATGTTGTGTTTGAACCAGGAGATCTTGTTTGGTTACATCTACATAAAGATAGGTTTCCTGATTTGCGCAAGTCTAAGTTAATGCCACGAGCTGATGATCCCTTTATGTTTTTCAGAAAATTAATGATAATGCATATAAACTTGAGCTACCTGCAGCCTTTGGGGTTAGTCCCACATTTAATATTGCAGATTTGAAGCCTTATTTGGGAGAAGATGATGAGCTTCCGTCGAGGACGACTTCAATTCAAGAAGGGGAGGATGATGAGGACATCCCTACTAATGTTACACCCATATCCTCACCAACTACACATATTGGACCAGTTACTAGAGCACGTGCACGTCAACTAAATTATCAGGTACTTTCGTTTCTTGCGAATCCTTCTATTGTTCATGAACATATGATGCTGCCTAAATTAGATACTTTTGTTTTGCTTATGAATGAAGGACCTAGCATGGACAAGAAGGATGGTCATTGGAGCGGGATCAAGCCTGGAGAAGAAGGTGCGCGCGCGGGAAAGGACAATGGAGCTTCCAGTGGTGATTATCGCACTTTGAGGCCACCATAAGGCGCGCATGAAGTCTTGGACGAAATACGCGAGATGCCACTTCATTATTTTCGTCCAAGGGTAATTATAGGTGCTGCGTCACCTTAATATTGGGCTGGGCCCATGTAATTTCGAAATACCACATTATAGGCTGTTTTTAGAGTCCGTATGTGTGGGGAAACCGAGTTAGGGTTGTTTTCAGACCCCACCTCCAAGGGGTCACAAAAATCCCCTCTGTTCCCCCATATATACAGCCCTTAGGGCGTCGTTTAGACTTGGGTTTTAATTAGATTTAAGTTATCCATAGCCGCAACTTCGAGTTCTTCGTTTGTGTCATCCGACCAGGCCAAGACCGCATTGGAACCCCAACTTTCGTTAATCATTCATCTTATATTCGCAATATCCAGATTGCAATTCTTATTTCTGGCCTTGTTCTTTCGATTGCTTGTAGGAATTAGACCTTCGTGGTCAGGTTGATCGTGCATCCGCGAGATCAATAACCTCTCGGAGTTGGTTTAACGATTGCTAAGGCGCAACGTCCTCGCACGTTCGTATTCGGGTCGTGAAAGTCTACTCCACCATAATCGATCTCCATCATCTCATCGAAACATCGGGACACCTTCGCCTCTATCATTAGTCCTCATTGCTAATGAGGAACAGGGTGCCCATAATGATGCTCATGATATAGAATATATGGCTCCTGATGATGCGGATAAATATGCTAGTTTGGTTGCTCAACGTGTGTTAAGTGTGCAGGTAACGAAGGCCGAGCAAAACCAGAGGTATAATTTGTTCCACACAAAGGGAGTGGTGAAAGAACGTTCGGTTCGCATCATTATTGATGGAGGGAGTTGCAACAACTTGGCTAGCATGGAGTTGGTGGAGAAGCTATCTCTCACCACAAGACCACACCCTCATCCGTACTATATTCAGTGGTTTAACAATAGTGGTAAGATTAAGGTAACGCGTTCTGTTCGTGTGCACTTTAGCATTGCTGCATATGCTGATTATGTTGATTGTGATGTGGTACCCATGCAAGCATGCTCTCTTTTACTTGGTAGACCATGGCAATTTGATAGGAATGTTGTACACCATGGTAGGACAAATCAGTTTACTCTGGTTCATCAGGATAAAACTATTGCTTTACTTCCTATGTCTCCTGAACAAATTGTGAAAGATGATCTTGCTAGAGCTAGTAAAGCTAAACAGGAGAAAAATAAGAGTGAAAATGAGATAGCAGCTAAAGAATTTGAGCAACAACATAAGACTAATAGAAAATCTTCTTCTGCTGTTTCTAATGAAATTAAATTGACTAGTCCAACTTTGCTTGCTACTAAGGTTGATATTTCGGATTTGGATGTTAGTCAATATGTGTGCTATGCTTTTGTGTGCAAAGAAGCTTTGTTTTCATTTGAGGAATTGCCTCCTTCTTTGCCTCCTGTTGTCACTGACCTTTTGCAGGAGTTTATTGACGTCTTTCCACAAGACGTACCACCGGGATTACCACCTATTCGAGGGATTGAGCATCAGATTGACTTAATTCTCGGTGCTTCGCTGCCCAACCGTGCGCCATACCGTACCAATCCGGAGGAGACGACGGAGATTCTGCGTCAAGTACAAGAGCTACTCGACAAATGTTACATACGTGAATCCCTTAGTCCTTGTGCTGTTCCTGTTATATTAGTGCCTAAAAAGGATGGAACTTGGCGTATGTGTGTTGATTGTAGAGCCATTAATAATATTACTATTCGTTGTCGTCATCCTATTCCTAGGTTAGATGATATGCTTGATGAATTAAGTGGCTCTACCATGTTTTCCAAAGTTGATTTCCGTAGTGGATACCATCAAATTCGCATGAAATTAGGAGATGAATGGAAAACGGCATTTAAAACTAAGTTTGGATTATATGAGTGGTTAGTCATGCCTTTTGGGTTAACTAATGCTTCTAGCACTTTCACGAGATTAATGAACGAGGTTTTACGTGCTTTCATTGGACGATTTGTGGTAGTCTATTTTGATGATATACTGATTTATAGCAAATCTTTGGAGGAACATTTGGATCATTTACGTGCTGTTTTTATTGCTCTACGTAATGCACGTTTATTTGGTAACCTTGGGAAGTGCACCTTTTGCACCGACCGAGTATCGTTTCTTGGCTATGTTGTTACTCCACAGGGTATTGAAGTTGATAAAGCCAAGATCGAGGCGATTGAGAGTTGGTCGCAGCTCAAAACGTCACACAAGTGCGGAGTTTTCTTGGCCTCGCTGGATTCTATAGGCGTTTTGTGAGAGATTTCAGCACCATTGCTGCACCTCTCAGTGAGCTTACACGCAAGGATGTGCCTTTTACTTGGGGTACCGCACAGGAAGAAGCCTTCACGGTATTGAAAGATAAGTTAACAAATGCTCCTTTGCTCCAACTTCCTGATTTTAATAAGACTTTCGAGCTTGAATGCGATGCTAGTGGGATTGGTTTGGGAGGTGTGTTATTACAAGATGCTAAACATGTTGCATACTTTTCTGAAAAATTGAGTGGGCCTAGTCTGGACTATTCTACTTATGATAAGGAATTATATGCTCTTGTTCGGACATTAGAAACATGGCAACATTATTTATGGCCCAAAGAATTTGTTATACATTCTGATCATGAATCTTTGAAACACATAAGAAGTCAAGCAAAACTTAATCGTAGACATGCTAAGTGGGTTGAATTTATTAAGACTTTCCCTTATGTCATTAAACACAAGAAGGGTAAAGAAAATATTATTGCTGATGCATTGTCTCGTTGTTATAATATGCTTTCACAACTTGACTTTAAGATATTCGGTTTAGAGGCAATCAAATATCAATATGTGCATGATCCGGAATTTAAAGATGTATTGCAGAATTGTAGAGAAGGTAGAACATGGAACAAGTTTGTGCTTAATGATGGATTCGTGTTCCGTTCAAACAAGCTGTGCATTCCAGCTAGCTCTATTCGTCTTTTGTTGTTGCAGGAGGCGCATGGAGGAGGATTAATGGGGCACTTTGGCGTGAAGAAGACGGAGGATGTACTTGCTACACATTTCTTTTGGCCAAAGATGAGACGGGATGTTGAGCGTTTTGTTGCTCGCTGCACTACATGTCAAAAAGCTAAGTCACGACTCAATCCTCATGGTTTATACAGGCCTTTACCTGTACCTAGTGTTCCGTGGGAGGACATATCCATGGAATTTGTTTTAGGCTTGCCTCGAACAAAGAAGGGGAGGGATAGCATCTTTGTTGTCGTGGATAGATTTTCTAAGATGGCACACTTTATACCATGTCATAAAAGCGAGGATGTTGCTAATGTTGCTGATTTATTCTTTCGTGAGATTATTCGTTTACATGTTGTGCCCAATACTATTGTCTCGGATCGTGATACTAACTTTCATAGCCATTTTTGGATATGCTTATGGGCTAAGTTGGGGACTAAACTACTTTTTAGTACTACATGTCATCCCCAAACTGATGGACAAACTGAAGTAGTCAATAGGACTTTGTCAACTATGCTTAGGGCTGTTTTAACGAGTAACTTGAGAATGTGGGAAGAATGTTTACCTCATATTGAATTTGCTTATAATCGTTCATTGCATTCTACCACTAAAATGTGCCCTTTTGAGACTGTGTATGGTTTTCTACCTCGTGCACCAATTGATTTGCTGCCTCTTCCATCTTCGGAGAAGGGTAATTTTGATTCTAAGCAACGTGCTGAATTGATATTAAAAATGCATGAGTTAACTAAAGAAAACATTGAGAGAATGAATGCTAGATATAAAATGGCTGGTGATTAGGGTAGAAAGCATGTTGTGTTTGAACCAGGAGATCTTGTTTGGTTACATCTACGTAAAGATAGGTTTCCTGATTTGCGCAAGTCTAAGTTAATGCCACGAGCTGATGGTCCCTTTAAGGTTTTGCTGAAAATTAATGATAATGCATATAAACTTGAGCTACCTGCAGCCTTTGAGGTTAGTCCCACATTTAATATTGCAGATTTGAAGCCTTATTTGGGAGAAGATGATGTGCTTCCGTCGAGGACGACTTCATTTCAAGAAGGGGAGGATGATGAGGACATCCCTAGTACTATTACACCCACATCCTCACCAACTACACATATTGGACCAGTTACTAGAGTACGCGCATGTCAACTAAATTATCAGGTACTTTCGTTTCTTGCGAAGCCTTCTAATGTTCATGAACATATGATGCTGCCTAAATTAGATACTTTTGTGTTGCTTATGAATGAAGGACCTAGCATGGACAAGAAGGATGGTCATTGGAGCGGGATCAAGCATGGAGAAGAAGGTGCGCGCACGGGAAAGGACAATGGAGCTTCCAGTGGTGATATTCGCACTTTGAAGCCACCATAAGGAGTGCATGTAAGGCTTGGACGAAATACACGAGATTCCCCTTCATTATTTTCGTCCAAGGGGAATTATAGGTGCTGCGTCACCTTAATATTGGGCTGGGCCCATGTAATTTCGAAATACCACATTATAGGTTGTTTTTAGAGTCCGTATGTGTGGGGAAACCGAGGTAGGGTTGTTTTCGGACCCCACCTCCAAGGGGTCACGAAAATCCCCTTTGTTCCGCCATATATACAGCCCTTAGGGCGTTGTTTAGACTTGGGTTTTAATTAGATTTAAGTTAGCCATAGCAACTGTTGGGGTTCGCAGCAGAAAACACAAATTTTTCTAACTAGCGTTCCCATAACCCAAGATCTAGCTAGCCGTATTACCGTAACGAAAAGGAGTGCGGAAATAACATACCTCGGGGTGTAGTCCGTTGCGCGGGAAACGTTCCCACAAACGTGGTTGATGTAGCCGATCAAGTTTCACAGCCCCCTGGCTGTGTTGAGCACCCGGATGGGTGTAGTGCCACACGTGCAGCACCTCGTAGTACTCGCACACATACGAGACTCGATGACGACCTCCGTTCTCCGTTCAAGCGGAGGTGGCGGAAGCAGACCTCTGGACGGAGCTTCGGCAGCACGACGGCCTCCGATTCTAGAAGAGAAGTCTCAATTCCACTACAGGCTCACACTAGGGAGCCCACCGTGGAAGAGACAAGGGAGGGGAGAAGACCGGAAAAAACCGATCTCAATTCGGAGTAATATTTATTTTCTCACGAATTTCTGTGTATTAAATATGTGCACCCTGGCTATCTATATATAGGCAGAGGGGAGGGAGTCAACCCCCCACCCTTAGCAATGTGGGACTAAAGTCCCTTGCTAAGGGGGGGTGGCCGGCCAAGGGGGGGGAGGGGGCGCACCCCTCATGGGCCCTAAGGCCCATGGCGCCTCCCCCCTCTTTTTCTTTTTCTTTTTCCCTTTTAATTCCCCTAATGGGCCTTTTTCTCCACTAAGGCCCATAGCACATATTAATTAGAAATAAAATGATTTTAATTATTAATTCAATTAATTAATAACTAAAACATAATATTCCATCTCCCGGTGCTCCGGAACACCTTCCGGTTCACTCTGAACTTGTTTCGGTTCAACACGGTACTTCTCCGATATTGTTTCCTTTATTCTCTGGTTGCTCCGATGGTTCCGAAAAGGTCTCCGATTTCATCGAGCCCTTAAGTGTGTTACCCTACGGTCCGAGAACACTCCATTCATGACCTCGCAGAGGCTATGGTCAATGATCATCAGCGGGACCTGGATGCCCATAATGACCCCTGTGCATTCCGGATATCAACACCGATTGGACCTTACGCCGTATAGCATTCCCTTTGTCAGCGATACTGGATTGTTCCGAGATTCGATCAATGATATCCTATGTCTGGTTCAACCTCGTTCCGAACAAATCCTTATTCACTCGTTCCCGTGATATTCATCCCCGTGACCTAGTCACACGCTGCGCAACTTTATGGATGGAATCTCACCGAGTGGGCCCCGAGTATCTATCCATTATATGGATAGACAAATCCCGCTCTTGTAACAATACTCCTCAACATATCTCCACGGAATACCTAAGATACAACCGTTATGACCCGCATATTTCAGTCAGGTGGTGGGATGTAAGTCAAAGCATCCGGGAAGATAGTGATTATGCACGTACTCACGGTCAAAGGAACGGTCTACCACGTTCTGTAATTACAACACTGAACCTTCATAAGATTTGATCATGCTGTAATGCTTACTTTGGGTAATGTTCATCACGTCACTTAACCAGTGAGGTGACCTCATAGTCAAGAGACTTAATTGTCCATGATCGCGAAACCACGACCATCATGTTGACCATGAACTAGTTGTCGATGTAGAGGCTAACTAGGAACTCTGGGGGTTTCTATACCACACCTGTATCATTGTTTCACTGACACAGTTCTAGCACGGTATGAAACTGGTTATGAACTTGCTTAGATATATTGGAATAATCATATATTATTTGCCTCTAAGCATATATCCAACAGTCTCCCACTTGCACTAGAGTGCTAATAATCTAGCCGCATTTTTCCGATCATAATCATCTTATCACATAAGTGTTTCATTGATCATGCATGCTCATGGAAGAGGGTTCGTCAACGAACTGCACCAATTCAGATTCGTATGTTTCCTTTGCAACTGGTACAGGTCAAAAACTCTTTTGACATACCACTCATTATCATATAATGGTTGGATATAAGTTTCGCAGGAGAGTGAGACTATTATTTCACAGTATCCTCCAATGATCTCTTGGTTCAGTCATTAGAAGACTCATCCTTAGTCATATATACTGGGAAATACACTCAGCCAGAAGTCCAATACTTCTAACGCTAAACTTTTATCCATACGTCTACTTTCTTAAGTAGTATTATGTTTGTAGTGCCGTGAATTTTTCTCACATTTCTTTCATGTCTTTGGTGATGTCTCTAATTCCATATAGACCCATAATATGGCCTGAAATTATAATCTTGCATTACATTAAAGTCTATTATCCTCTCTATATTTTAGAGATTAGTCCTCAGTATTCCTCATATACTGAATGCATGGACTTTATTCAGATTCTGTGTTTTACTCCTAAAGCACATCGGAATCTGTTCTTCTTCCAAGAACTTTTGAGTCATTCTGTTGTTGGATTCACAACGCATGTTATATGGTAGATTCATATGTCAAGAACATATAAGATCACATGTCCAGTACATGGTGCATCTTTATTCTTCCATCAAGACATTGCTTGTGATATTTGGATTTCATCCATTATATAATTTCTAGCCACAAGAACCTGTTTCTTGTCTAGAAGATTATTCCAACCTTCACTTCGTTTCATTATCCGTATCTTAATCTACTCATATAGATTTCAACGTGTAATGTGTTGGTATTTCACATAAAAGAAGATTTCTTGCAATCTTGTATTTTATTTGCCTTATGCTCTATATATATCATAATGCACATATGTATATAAGACGATTCTCTATATACACAATCAATGCATATCCATATATATGAGATCATTCTTCACACATATCAATGCATATATGTTTGAGACAATGATCATGCTCCCACTCAAATATATCCATCATATACTCATATATTTGTGGTTCAGCTTTCATCAAGTCATTTTATTGTTCACTATGTCTCACATAATGACAAAACTTCCAAAGCTCCCACTCAGAAAATGCCCTCTGCATTCCAAGTCTTCGGGAAGTCTTCAAAGCTCCCCCTCAGTTTCATGAAACTGCAGGCCCACTCAATATTTTGGTCATCACAAAATCACTTGATCAAATCAAGGTTGAGGGTTCCTGTCTTGAGGTACTATAGTCCATCCTTTTAACGAAGTAACCTTCGTCATGCCCATTACAATTCTCTTTCAAATCCCAAATTTGACTGAGATGCAATTTCAGGCTATGGTCCATCGTAGTGTAAATGAAATATTTTATTGATTAAAGCATTCCTACGTTTCCGTAGTCAATCACCATTGAACTTTGGTCATAACCAAATAATGCCTTATGCCCATTACATTATTCTCAATAACTCTCCAGTTTGTCGAGAATATGAAATAACCGATTTATTTCACAGGACGTGAGCCATCCTATATGTAACTCAATATTATTTCATTTCTCCTCGTGTTCTAGGCTACCATCATTCCTTTGTGTCTTCAAGCAATATTATTCCCTATTGTTTTATTAAGAAGACTCATGATTATTGTTCTGTACAGAACGTATTCATGACAACCTTCTAAATTCAAAAATGGCTTCAACTCATATACCAAGATCAATCATTTTTGGCATATCCTTCCTTATGCAGTGTCATTACAGCGGAACATGCTTCCGTTGCAATACTCTGATATTCTGAAGGCAAGGTCCAATACCCCGGTCAAAGTTTCCATTATTTCCCATTGGATCCGTGTCGAGAGACTTTTCTCGTATTACCAATTAAGCAACACAAATTTTGCTATTCGGGGAGAATATGTAATTTCAATTGCTCGTAGTTTTATTACAAAGAAATTCTTTCTTTTAAGAAACCTTATAACACCATCAGTTATGGAGCTATCATGTCTCATTAGAATTAGGATGGTTTCCTATTCATGGAGTGGGTGTTTTAACTTAATGAATTAAACAACTTATTCGACAATAACTATAGTGCTAGGGGAAAGAACGTTTAGACCATACTATGGTTTAGTATGACTACGAATGGTTTAAGTAGTCTAGCACTTTCAACTTCCATCGTAGTTTGTGGTACAACTTCCACAAGTCTCCCATTATGTCAATATCAATACTTATCACTTCGGATCGTAGCATAGTGATATGTATTCTCACTTCTCACTGTGATTCCTGAATCTCAGTTTTATGATCTCAATTGAATACAACTTTCAATTAATCATATGAAGTCTTTAATGATAACTCACGTGCCCATTCAGTACATCATTTATGTATAATGATTGGTACAAGTTCTACTTGCTAGAACCTTGTCATGATTATATTTATTGCAGAGGTTCATAGATCGTGTATCTAATCCATCTCATGCAATCAAGTTATGATTTTCATTCGATAATGAACTCACAAGTTAATAGATCATACATTTAATGAATTCATCAGTTATGAAGTCACCTCATGTAATCAAATCTTTGACTTGCTATAATCAAGACACTTTATCATTAAACATTGAATATTTCTTGACAATAATAGTAGTATTATAAATGCTTTCTATCATATCATAAATCAAGACGTAATCAAAGTATAAGCACACTTTTATTCATAAAGATGGAACAACTAACTTGTCTCATTACATGAATAACTTTGTCTCGCGAGATGCAAGACACACAACTAAGTGTTCATACTATAACGATTACATAAGATTTATCTAATACTCTAAGTATCTCCTATGATAGATGTCTCGGCGGAATCCATGCTGGCCATCAACTGACTTGATATCCATCAATCCTTGATTTCACCTCTTCCCGTCCATGCAACGACAGGTCATGTTTTCATAAAACAGAATAAGTATCACATACTCATTTACTGCAAGTGTTGTATAAGGGAGTAAACATTTATAAAGTATATCAAATATATACCTTCTCCATCCACGACTTCTGCATCCTCGATAGGAGCAATGTCCGCGGCCAAGAGATCAGTCATGAAGTTCTGGAGACTCATATTAGCTCCTCTTCCGACATAGCTATGAACATAATCACCATAACTCGGAGGGAGTGAGTGCAATAACGTATTTATTGCAAACTCTTCCGTGGTGCTTTCGTTCATTGTCCAATATTCATAGTCCTCCACCAGGGTCAGGTACATCTCATGCATCCTGTCTAAGTGATCATCAAGGCTTGTGTGTTCTTCCATCTTTGTAGATAGAAACTTGCTTTCTAACTCAAATCTGGCAATTCTGAACTCACGTACGAACATTGTCTTTAGCGTGTGATGAGGACATGACTACCATAGTTACAGCCACAACCCCTGCTAATATACCTACTGGACCAATTACTAGAGATCGTGCACACCAATTAAATTATCAGGTACTTTCGCTCCTTGGTAATGTTTCTAATGTTCATGTGAATATGATGCTGCCTAACGTCGATATATTTCTGTTGCTGACAAATGAAGGACCTAGCATGGACAAGAAGGATGAGCATTGGAGCATGTTCAAGCATGAAGATGATGAGGACATAATTATCATGGATATGACCATTAATTCCTCTATATTTGATCAAGAAATTAAGTCAATACAAAGGGACATGATTGTGTGCTGTACAAGAAGTTATTTCATGTCACTTTTGGCCCAAGAGAAGATAGAGACCAAGTCTTTCACGTCATGGACTCAGATTCGGACTGCAGAGATATACCCAACTTCAAACAGCCGCTGTTTCTACATACGAACTCCAAATTGGGTGATTCTTTTTTCTGGTGATAGCTTATCTCGTCTAGTTTCCAACGCAATTGGTTTCACCTTCAAATTCCTTCGGAGCGTGGAGATATTGCGAAAACGGTGCGACCCAGCAGTAGAATTCGAATCAAAGTCCAACTCAATAGGTGTTGCATCGCCTCCACATGGGCCCAAGTACCTTGTACGACCTAGGTTTAGTTTTAGGACTCCTTGGGACGTCCTTCCACCCCCTTGGCCTCCACCCTTTAGTCCTATATAAGTAGATCAACCCCTAGGGTTTTTCTTTGGATTTCTTTTAGTTAAAAAGACTGCTTGGCTAATTGCTGCATCTTCGTGTACTCGGTTTGTGTCCAACGACCAGATCAAGACCGCTTTCGGAATCCCAACTTTATTCATACCTCATCTACATATTCGCAATATTTAGATTTCTTTATCATAGTTCTTGCTGGTTCTTCGATTGCTTGCAGGCACTAGACCTTCGTGATCAGGTTGATCGTGCTCCGGCGTGGTCAATAACCTTCAGAAGATTAGTTTAGCGATTGCTAAGGCGCGACGTCGTTGCACGTTCGTAGTCGGATCGTCAGAGTCGTCTCCACCAAATCGATAGTTATCTCTCATCGAAAGATCGGGACACCCCGCCTCTATCAAGTGGTATCAGTTTTCAGGTTGCTCGGTGAGAATTCCACATCCATATATTAGATCTGTTTTTTATCACCTATCATCCACACAAAAAGCCATAAAAATAGGATTAGATCATCATATCCAAACCAATCTGAGACTTTGCAATTTTCTTTTCGGTGCTTTGCTTTATTGAATTATCGGTTGCATCGTCGTGTTCAGTTGCTGGTCTTAGTATCTAGTACTTTAGAGTTTCGAGTTCTGTTCACGTTAGTCACCGCCGCCGCTGCACCATCATCCCATCCGCTGCCTACTTTTACCATCCACCATAGAAAAAGAGAGAAAAAGAGTTGAAAAAAGAGAGAAAAAAGAAAAAGGAAAAAAAAGAAAGAAAAAAAGGAAAAAAGAAGAAAAATTTCGGATCTATCTCTAGTTGAACTCGTATTTGAAATCTCGTCGGAATCAGTTTTGAGCAGTGTCCACTAAAACGGGCATAACTTTGTCATCCGAAGTCCGTTTTGGCTCCACGAGTACTCAAATTAAAGATATTTCCGAGCCGCTTCTAAATAGTTCTGGAGCTAGTGTGTTATTTAAAACTCCAGATCGGCTTCTAAGACGGACTTTTTGACCTCTAAAGTTTCCGAACAAAGTTTTTGTCAGATTTCGGACTGATTCTCAATTTTTTTGACACCTCATCCGAACTCTAAATTGAGTGATTCTTATTGCGTCAGAAAGCTTAAGTCAGTGCCCTATTGGAGGAAAAATATCAAAAAATTAGCAAATATATTTCAGAGGAAACTTGTAGCGAGAATATTGGTGTATCTTGATTTGGAGCCTATTTTCACCATTATCTTTGCTCTGTTGATGATCTTCACTTATATCTTGCTATTCAGAGCTACTTCGTATCATTCATTGCTGCTAGTTGTGCTACGCCGTGACCACATTAGTGTTCTAGGCTCGCGTCTCTAGTCCGGTCTAGACTAGGACCAGCACAGTATCGTCGTTGAGCGTTAATTCAATTTTGCATCTCTGAATTGATTATTGCTGATATTTTTGCCACCATATTAAAGCCTTCCAAGCTCCACATATTTCTACATCATGTATACGTGCGTTCACCTGGCAATCGCTCTACTTAATCTTTGGAGTTCTTTGACACCGTTGGTTGCCGATCACCACCTGCTGCATGGTAAGAACTAGTAAGACATTTGATGAGGACATCTCTACGAATGTTACACCCACATCTTCACCAACTACACATACTGGACCAGTTACTAGAGCACGTGCATGTCAACTAAATTATCAGGTACTTTCGTTTCTTGCGAATCCTTCTAATGTTCATGAACATATGATGCTGCCTAAATTAGATACTTTTGTTTTGCTTATGAATGAAGGACCTAGCATGGAAAAGAAGGACGGTCATTGGAGCGGGATCAAGCATGGAGAAGAAGGTGCGCGCGCGGGAAAGAACAATGGAGCTTCCAGTGGGGATTTTCGCACTTTGAAGCCACCATAAGGCATGCATGAAGGCTTGGACGAAATACACGAGATGCCACTTCATTATTTTCGTCCAAGTGCAATTATAGGTGCTGCGTCACCTTAATATTGGGCTGGGCCCATGTAATTTCGAAATACCACATTATAGGCTGTTTTTAGAGTTCGTATGTGTGGGGAAACCGAGTTAGGGTTGTTTTCGGACCCCACCTCCAAGGGGTCACGAAAATCCCCTCTGTTCCCCCATATATACAGCCCTTAGGGCATCGTTTAGACTTGGGTTTTAATTAGATATAAGTTAGCCATAGCCGCAACTTCGAGCTCTTCGTTTGTGTCATCCGACCAGGCCAAGACCTCATTGGAACCCCAACTTTCGTAATCATTCATCTTATATTCGCAATATCCAGATTGCAATTCTTAGTTCTTGCTTGTTCTTCGATTGCTTGCAGGAATTAGACCTTCGTGGTCAGGTTGATCGTGCATCCGCGGGATCAATAACCTCTCGAAGTTGGTTTAGCGATCGCTAAGGCGCAACGTCTTCGCACGTTCGTAGTCGGATCGTGAAAGTCGCCTCCACCATAATCGATCTCCACCATCTCATCGAAACATCGGGACACCTTCGCCTCTATCAAGTGGTATCAGATTTCCAGGTTGCTCGGTGAGATTTACCAGTTTTCGTAGTCTAGATTGGTTCTGTTCTTCATACCTACAGTCCACGAAAAAGCCAACAAAAAAAATTAGGGTTAGATCATCACGTCCCAAAACAGTCCGAGCCTTTGTCCAGTTTTCTTTACAGTCGTTTGCATTGTTGAATTTGCGGTTGCATCGTTGTGTCGAGTTGCTGATCTTAGCGTCTAGTTACCTTAGAGTTTCGAGTTCTGATCACAGTTTGTCACGCCGCCGCCGCACAGTAGTACACCACCACGTTCCGCCAATCCGAGTCCAGATACACCACCACTGATGAGGACATCCCTACTAATGTTACACCCATACCCTCACCAACTACACATACTGGACCAGTTACTAGAGCACGTGCACGTCAACTAAATTATCAGGTACTTTCGTTTCTTGCGAATCCTTCTATTGTTCATGAACATATGATGCTGCCTAAATTAGATACTTTTGTTTTGCTTATGAATGAAGGACCTAGCATGGACACGAAGGATGGTCATTGGAGCGGGATCAAGAATGGAGAAGAAGGTGCGCGCGGGGGAAAGTACAGTGGAGTTTCCAGTGGGGATTTTTGCACGTTGAAGCCACCATAAGGCATGCATGAAGGCTTGGACGGAATACACGAGATGCCACTTCATTATTTTCGTCCAAGAGCAATTATAGGTGCTGCGTCACCTTAATATTGGGCTGGGCCCATGTAATTTCGAAATACCACATTATAGGCTGTTTTTAGAGTCCGTATGTGTGGGGAAACCGAGTTAGGGTTGTTTTCGGACCCCACCTCCAAGGGGTCACGAAAATCCCCTCTGTTCCCCCATATATACAGCCCTTAGGGCGTCGTTTAGACTTGGGTTTTAATTAGATATAAGTTAGCCATAGCCGCAACTTCGAGCTCTTCGTTTGTGTCATCCGACCAGGCCAAGACCTCATTGGAACCCCAACTTTCGTAATCATTCATCTTATATTCGCAATATCCAGATTGCAATTCTTAGTTCTTGCTTGTTCTTCGATTGCTTGCAGGAATTAGACCTTCGTGGTCAGGTTGATCGTGCATCCGCGGGATCAATAACCTCTCGAAGTTGGTTTAGCGATCGCTAAGGCGCAACGTCTTCGCACGTTCGTAGTCGGATCGTGAAAGTCGCCTCCACCATAATCGATCTCCACCATCTCATCGAAACATCGGGACACCTCCTGAGAATAGACGTGTTACTGCTGCTGTTTGTGAATTCACGGGCTTTGCATCTATTTGGTGGTCTGAACATTGTAGATTGCATGCTAATAATATTCCAACTACTTGGGCTGCTTTAAAAGATGCTATGCGTACTCGCTGGGTTCCTCCTTATTATCAACGTGAATTGTTACAAAAATTACAGCGTTTGAGACAAGGAAAAAATTCTGTAGAGGAATATTATCAAGAATTACAAACTGGATTGATTAGATGTGGCCTAGTAGAGGATAATGAAGCTATGCTTGCACGTTTTATGGGTGGCTTAAACAGGGAGATACAAACTATTCTAGAATACAAGGACTTTGCTACTATCACTCGTTTGTTTCATCTTGCTTGTAAAGCTGAACGTGAAGTGCAGGATCGACAGGCCGCTACGAGACCTAACTTTTCTGCAGGACGAAATACATCATGGACATCGCGTGGAGCTTCTACATCCACACGTCCTGCTGCGCCACCATCTACTTCAGCCGCTCATTCTTACAGGGAGCCACCAAAACAGCCAGCGCCACCATTCAAGGGTGCACAGAGTGGTCCAGCGGCGAGTTCTTCTTCCTCCATGGCGTCCACAGGGCAAGCACGAGATCGTGATATTAAATGTCGCAGGTGCCAAGGTGGAGGTCACTTCGCAAAAGACTGTCCCTCCAAGCGTGTGATGACTATTATGGCGGATGGTGGGTATGAGTCAGCGAGTGACTATGATGAGGAGACTCTAGTTCTCATTGCTCATGAGGAACAGGGTGCCCATGATGATGCTCATGATATAGAGTATATGACTCCTGATGATGCAGATAAATATGCTAGTTTGGTTGCTCAACGTGTATTAAGTGTGCAGGTAACAAAGGCCGAGCAAAACCAGAGGCATAATTTGTTCCACACAAAGGGAGTGGTGAAAGAACGTTCGGTTCGCATCATCATTGACGGAGGGAGTTGCAACAACTTGGCTAGCATGGAGTTGGTGGAGAAGCTATCTCTCACCACAAGACCACACCCCCATCCGTACTATATTCAGTGGTTTAACAATAGTGGTAAGATTAAGGTAACACGTTCTGTTCGTGTGCACTTTAGCATTGCTGCATATGCTGATTATTTATTGTGATGTGGTACCCATGCAAGCATGCTCTCTTTTACTTGGTAGACCATGGCAATTGTGAAAGATGATCTTGCTAGAGCTAGTAAAGCAAAACAGGAGAAAAATAAGAGTGAGAATGAGATAGCAGCCAAAGAATTTGAGCAACAACATAAGACTAATAGCAAATCTTCTTCTGCTGTTTCTAATGAAATTAAATTGACTAGTCCAACTTTGCTTGCTACTAAGGTTGATATTTCAGATTTGGATGTTAGTCAATATGTGTGCTATGCTTTTGTGTGCAAAGAAGCTTTGTTTTCATTTGAGGAATTGCCTCCTTCTTTGCCTCCTGTTGTCACTGACCTTTTGCAGGAGTTTATTGACGTCTTTCCACAAGACGTACCACCGGGATTACCACCTATTCGAGGGATTGAGCATCAGATTGACTTAATTCCCGGTGCTTCACTGCCCAACCGTGCGCCATACCGTACCAATCCGGAGGAGACAAAGGAGATTCAGCGTCAAGTACAAGAGCTACTCGACAAAGGTTACATACGTGAATCCCTTAGTCCTTGTGCTGTTCCTGTTATATTAGTGCCTAAAAAGGATGGAACATGGCGTATGTGTGTTGATTGTCGAGCCATTAATAATATTACTATTCGTTATCGTCATCCTATTCCTAGGTTAGATGATATGCTTGATGAATTAAGTGGCTCTACCATGTTTTCCAAAGTTGATTTGCGTAGTGGATACCATCAAATTCGCATGAAATTAGGAGATGAATGGAAAACGGCTTTTAAAACTAAGTTTGGATTATATGAGTGGTTAGTCATGCCTTTTGGGTTAACTAATGCACCTAGCACTTTCATGAGATTAATGAACGAGGTTTTACGTGCTTTCATTGGACGATTTGTGGTAGTCTATTTTGATGATATACTGATTTATAGCAAATCTTTAGAGGAACATTTGGATCATTTACGTGCTGTTTTTATTGCTCTACGTAATGCACGTTTGTTTGGTAACCTTGGGAAGTGCACCTTTTGCACCGACCGAGTATCGTTTCTTGGCTATGTTGTTACTCCGCAGGGAATTGAAGTTGATAAAGCCAAGATCGAGGCGATTGAGAGTTGGCCGCAGCCCAAAACGGTCACACAAGTGAGGAGTTTTCTTGGCCTCGCTGGATTCTATAGGCGTTTTGTGAGAGATTTCAGCACCATTGCTGCACCTCTCAATGAGCTTACACGCAAGGATGTGCCTTTTACTTGGGGTACCGCACAGGAAGAAGCCTTCACCGTATTGAAAGATAAGTTAACACATGCTCCTTTGCTCCAACTTCCTGATTTTAATAAGACTTTTGAGCTTGAATGCGATGCTAGTGGGATTGGTTTGGGAGGTGTGTTATTACAAGATGCTAAACCTGTTGCTTACTTTTCTGAAAAATTGAGTGGGCCTAGTCTGAACTATTCTACTTATGATAAGGAATTATATGCTCTTGTTCGGACATTAGAAACTTGGCAACATTATTTATGGCCCAAAGAATTTGTTATACATTCTGATCATGAATCTTTGAAACACATAAGAAGTCAAGCAAAACTTAATCGTAGACATGCTAAGTGGGTTGAATTTATTGAGACTTTCCCTTATGTCATTAAACACAAGAAGGGGAAAGATAATATTATTGCTGATGCTTTGTCTCGTCGTTATACTATGCTTTCACAACTTGACTTCAAGATTTTCGGTTTAGAGACAATCAAAGATCAATACGTAAATGATGCGGAATTTAAAGATGTATTGCAGAATTGTAGAGAGGGTAGAACATGGAACAAGTTTGTGCTTAATGATGGATTTGTGTTCCGTTCTAACAAGCTATGCATTCCAGCTAGCTCTATTCGTCTTTTGTTGTTGCAGGAGGCGCATGGAGGAGGATTAATGGGACACTTTGGCGTGAAGAAGACGGAGGACGTACTTGCTACACATTTCTTTTGGCCAAAGATGAGACGGGATGTTGAGCGTTTTGTTGCTCGCTGCACTACATGTCAAAAAGCTAAGTCACGACTCAATCCTCATGGTTTATACATGCCTTTACCTGTACCTAGTGTTCCGTGGGAGGACATATCCATGGACTTTGTTTTAGGCTTGCCTCGAACAAAGAATGGGAGGGATAGCATATTTGTTGTCGTGGATAGATTTTCTAAGATGGCACATTTTATACCATGTCATAAAAGCGATGATGCTGCTAATGTTGCTGATTTATTCTTTCGTGAGATTATTCGCTTACATGGTGTGCCCAATACTATTGTCTCGGATCGTGATACTAAGTTTCTTAGCCATTTTTGGAGATGCTTATGGGCTAAGTTGGGGACTAAACTACTTTTTAGTACTACATGTCATCCCCAAACTGATGGACAAACTGAAGTAGTCAATAGGACTTTGTCTATTATGCTTAGGGCTGTTTTAAAGAGTAACTTGAAACTGTGGGAAGAATGTTTACCTCATATTGAATTTGCTTATAATCGTTCATTGCATTCTACCACTAAAATGTGCCCTTTTGAGATTGTTTATGGTTTTCTACCTCGTGGACCTATTGATTTGCTACCTCTTCCATCTTCGGAGAAGGTTAATTTTGATGCTAAGCAACGTGCTGAATTGATATTAAAACTGCATGAGTTAACTAAAGATAACATTGAGCGCATGAATGCTAGATACAAGCTTTCTGGTGATAGGGGTCGAAAGCATGTTGTGTTTGAACCCGGAGATCTTGTTTGGTTACATCTACGTAAAGATAGGTTTCCTGATTTGCGCAAGTCTAAGTTAATGCCTCGAGCTGATGGTCCCTTTAAGGTTTTGCAGAAAATTAATGATAATGCATATAAACTTGAGCTACCTGCAGCCTTTGGGGTTAGTCCCACATTTAATATTGCAGATTTGAAGCCTTATTTGGGAGAAGATGATGAGCTTCCGTCGAGGACGACTTCAATTCAAGAAGGGGAGGATGATGAGGACATCCCTACTAATGTTACACCCATATCCTCACCAACTACACATATTGGACCAGTTACTAGAGCTCGTGCACGTCAACTAAATTATCAGGTACTTTCGTTTCTTGCGAATCCTTCTATTGTTCATGAACATATGATCCTGCCTAAATTAGATAATTTTGTTTTGCTTATGAATGAAGGACCTAGCATGGACAAGAAGGATGGTCATTGGAGCGGGATCAAGCATGGAGAAGAAGGTGCGCGCGCGGGAAAGGACAGCGGAGCTTCCCGTGGTGATTATCGCACTTTGAAGCCACCATAAGGCGCGCATGAAGTCTTGGACGAAATACGCGAGATGCCACTTCATTATTTTCGTCCAAGGGCAATTATAGGTGCTGCGTCACCTTAATATTGGGCTGGGCCCATGTAATTTCGAAATACCACCTTATAGGCTGTTTTTAGAGTCCGTATGTGTGGGGAAACCGAGTTAGGGTTGTTTTCGGACCCCACCTCCAAGGGGTCACGAAAATCCCCTCTGTTCCCCCATATATACAGCCCTTAGGGCGTCGTTTAGACTTGGGTTTTAATTAGATTTAAGTTAGCCATAGCCGCAACTTCGAGCTCTTCGTTTGTGTCATCCGACCAGGCCAAGACCTCATTGGAACCCCAACTTTCGTAATCATTCATCTTATATTCGCAATATCCAGATTGCAATTCTTAGTTCTTGCTTGTTCTTCGATTGCTTGCAGGAATTAGACCTTCGTGGTCAGGTTGATCGTGCATCCGCGGGATCAATAACCTCTCGGAGTTGGTTTAGCGCTCGCTAAGGCGCAACGTCTTCGCACGTTCGTAGTCGGATCGTCAGAGTCGTCTCCACCAAATCGATAGTTAACTCTCATCGAAACATCGGGACACCTTCGCCTCTATCAGTATGTGTAGTTGGTGAGGATATGGGTGTAACATTAGTAGGGATGTCCTCATCATCCTCCACTGCTTGAATTGAAGTCGTCCTCGACGGAAGCTCATCATCTTCTCCCAAATAAGGTTTCAAATCTGCAATGTTAAATGTGGGACTAACCCCAAAATCTGCAGGTAGCTCAAGTTTATATGCATTATTATTAATTTTCTGTAAAACCTTAAAGGGACCATCAGCTCGTGGCATTAACTTAGACTTGCGCAAATCAGGAAACCTATCTTTACGTAGATGTAACCAAACAAGATCTCCTGGTTCAAACACAACATGCTTTCTACCCTTATCACCAGCAAGCTTGTATCTAGCATTCATTTTCTCAATGTTTTCTTTAGTTAACTCATGCATTTTTAATATCAATTCAGCACGTTGCTTAGCATCAAAATTAACCTTCTCCGAAGATGGAAGAGGCAGCAAATCAATAGGCGCACGAGGTAGAAAACCATAAACAATCTCAAAAGGGCACATTTTAGTGGTAGAATGAAATGAACGATTATAAGAAAATTCAATATGAGGTAAACATTCTTCCCACATTTTCAAGTTACTCTTTAAAACAGCCCTAAGCATAGTAGACAAAGTCCTATTGACTACTTCAGTTTGTCCATCAGTTTGGGGATGACAGGTGGTACTAAAAAGTAGTTTAGTCCCCAACTTAGCCCATAAGCATCTCCAAAAATGGCTAAGAAACTTAGTATCACGATCCGAGACAATAGTATTGGGCACACCATGTAAGCGAATAATCTCACGAAAGAATAAATCAGCAACATTAGCAGCATCATCGCTTTTATGACATGGTATAAAATGTGCCATCTTAGAAAATCTATCCACGACAACAAATATGCTATCCCTCCCCTTCTTTGTTCGAGGCAAGCCTAAAACAAAGTCCATGGATATGTCCTCCCACGGAACACTAGGTACAGGTAAAGGCATGTATAAACCATGAGGATTGAGTCGTGACTTAGCTTTTTGACATGTAGTGCAGCGAGCAACAAAACGCTCAACATCCCGTCTCATCTTTGGCCAAAAGAAGTGTGTAGCAAGTACGTCCTCCGTCTTCTTCACGCCAAAGTGTCCCATTAATCCTCCTCCATGCGCCTCCTGCAACAACAAAAGACGAATAGATCTAGCTGGAATGCATAGCTTGTTAGAACGGAACACAAACCCATCATTAAGGACAAACTTGTTCCATGTTCTACCCTCTCTACAATTCTGCAATACATCTTTAAATTCTGCATCATTTACATATTGATCTTTGATTGACTCTAAACCGAATATCTTGAAGTCAAGTTGTGAAAGCATAGTATAACGACGAGACAAAGCATCAGCAATAATATTATCTTTCCCCTTCTTGTGTTTAATGACATAAGGGAAAGTCTCAATAAAGTCAACCCACTTAGCATGTCTACGATTAAGTTTTGCTTGACTTCTTATGTGTTTCAAAGATTCATGATCAGAATGTATAACAAATTCTTTGGGCCATAAATAATGTTGCCAAGTTTCTAATGTCCGAACAAGAGCATATAATTCCTTATCATAAGTAGAATAGTTCAGACTAGGCCCACTCAATTTTTCAGAAAAGTATGCAACAGGTTTAGCATCTTGTAATAACACACCTCCCAAACCAATCCCACTAGCATCGCATTCAAGCTCAAAAGTCTTATTAAAATCAGGAAGTTGGAGCAAAGGAGCATGTGTTAACTTATCTTTCAATACCGCGAAGGCTTCTTCCTGTGCGGTACCCCAAGTAAAAGGCACATCCTTTCGTGTAAGCTCATTGAGAGGTACAGCAATGGTGCTGACATCTCTCATAAAACGCCTATAGAATCCAGCGAGTCCAAGAAAACTCCTCACTTGTGTGACCGTTTTGGGCTGCGCCCAACTCTCAATCGCCTCGATCTTGGCTTTATCAACTTCAATTCCCTGCGGAGTAACAACATAGCCAAGAAACGATACTCGGTCGGTGCAAAAGGTGCACTTCCCAAGGTTACCAAACAAACATGCATTACGTAGAGCAATAAAAACAGCACGTAAATGATCCAAATGTTCCTCCAAAGATTTGCTATAAATCAGTATATCATCAAAATAGACTACCACAAATCGTGCAATGAAAGCACGTAAAACCTCGTTCATTAATCTCATGAAAGTGCTAGGTGCATTAGTTAACCCAAAAGGCATGACTAACCACTCATATAATCCAAACTTAGTTTTAAATGTCGTTTTCCATTCATCTCCTAATTTAATGCGAATTTGATGGTATCCACTACGCAAATCAACTTTGGAAAACATGGTAGAGCCACTTAATTCATCAAGCATATCATCTAACCTAGGAATAGGATGACGATAACGAATAGTAATATTATTAATGGCTCGACAATCAACACACATACGCCATGTTCCATCCTTTTTAGGCACTAATATAACAGGAACAGCACAAGGACTAAGGGATTCACGTATGTAACCTTTGTCGAGTAGCTCTTGTACTTGACACTGAATCTCCTTCGTCTCCTCCGGATTGGTACGGTATGGCGCACGGTTGGGCAACGAAGCACCGGGAATTAAGTCAATCTGATGCTCAATCCGTCAAATAGGTGGTAATCCCGGTGGTACTTCTTGTGGAAAGACGTCAATAAACTCCTGCAAAAGGTCAGTGACAACAGGAGGCAAAGAATGATAGAGGCGAAGGTGTCCCGATGTTTCGATGAGATGGTGGAGATCGATTATGGTGGAGTAGACTTTCACGACCCGACTACGAACGTGCGAAGACGTTGCGCCTTAGCGATCGCTAAACCAACTCCGAGAGGTTATTGATCCCGCGGATGCACGATCAACCTGACCACGAAGGTCTAATTCCTGCAAGCAATCGAAGAACAAGCAAGAACTAAGAATTGCAATCTGGATATTGCGAATATAAGATGAAAGATTACGAAAGTTGGGGTTCCAATGAGGTCTTGGCCTGGTCGGATGACACAAACGAAGAGCTCGAAGTTGCGGCTATGGCTAACTTAAATCTAATTAAAACCCAAGTCTAAACGACGCCCTAAGGGCTGTATATATGGGGGAACAGAGGGGATTTTCGTGACCCCTTGGAGGTGGGGTCCGAAAACAACCCTAACTCGGTTTCCCCACACATACGGACTCTAAAAACAGCCTATAAGGTGGTATTTCGAAATTACATGGGCCCAGCCCAATATTAAGGTGACGCAGCACCTATAATTGCCCTTGGACGAAAATAATGAAGTGGCATCTCGCGCATTTCGTCCAAGACTTCATGCGCGCCTTATGGTGGCTTCAAAGTGCGATAATCACCACGGGAAGCTCCGCTGTCCTTTCCCGCGCGCGCACCTTCTTCTCCATGCTTGATCCCGCTCCAATGACCATCCTTCTTGTCCATGCTAGGTCCTTCATTCATAAGCAAAACAAAAGTATCTAATTTAGGCAGTATCATATGTTCATGAACAATAGAAGGATTCGCAAGAAACGAAAGTACCTGATAATTTAGTTGACGTGCACGAGCTCTAGTAACTGGTCCAATATGTGTAGTTGGTGAGGATATGGGTGTAACATTAGTAGGGATGTCCTCATCATCCTCCCCTTCTTGAATTGAAGTCGTCCTCGACGGAAGCTCATCATCTTCTCCCAAATAAGGCTTCAAATCTGCAATATTAAATGTGGGACTAACCCCAAAGGCTGCAGGTAGCTCAAGTTTATATGCATTATCATTAATTTTCTGCAAAACCTTAAAGGGACCATCAGCTCGAGGCATTAACTTAGACTTGCGCAAATCTGGAAACCTATCTTTACGTAGATGTAACCAAACAAGATCTCCGGGTTCAAACACAACATGCTTTCGACCCCTATCACCAGCAAGCTTGTATCTAGCATTCATGCGCTCAATGTTTTCTTTAGTTAACTCATGCAGTTTTAATATCAATTCAGCACGTTGCTTAGCATCAAAATTAACCTTCTCCGAAGATGGAAGAGGTAGCAAATCAATAGGTGCACGAGGTAGAAAACCATAAACAATCTCAAAAGGGCACATTTTAGTGGTAGAATGCAATGAACGATTATAAGCAAATTCAATATGAGGTAAACATTCTTCCCACAGTTTCAAGTTACTCTTTAAAACAGCCCTAAGCATAGTAGACAAAGTCCTATTGACTACTTCAGTTTGTCCATCAGTTTGGGGATGACATGTAGTACTAAAAAGTAGTTTAGTCCCCAACTTAGCCCATAAGCATCTCCAAAAATGGCTAAGAAACTTAGTATCACGATCCGAGACAATAGTATTGGGCACACCATGTAAGCGAATAATCTCACGAAAGAATAAATCAGCAACATTAGCAGCATCATCGCTTTTATGACATGGTATAAAATGTGCCATCTTAGAAAATCTATCCACGACAACAAATATGCTATCCCTCCCATTCTTTGTTCGAGGCAAGCCTAAAACAAAGTCCATGGATATGTCTTCCCACGGAACACTAGGTACAGGTAAAGGCATGTATAAACCATGAGGATTGAGTCGTGACTTAGCTTTTTGACATGTAGTGCAGCGAGCAACAAAACGCTCAACATCCCGTCTCATCTTTGGCCAAAAGAAATGTGTAGCAAGTACGTCCTCCGTCTTCTTCACGCCAAAGTGTCCCATTAATCCTCCTCCATGCGCCTCCTGCAACAACAAAAGACGAATAGAGCTAGCTGGAATGCATAGCTTGTTAGAACGGAACACAAATCCATCATTAAGTACAAACTTGTTCCATGTTCTACCCTCTCTACAATTCTGCAATACATCTTTAAATTCCGCATCATTTACGTATTGATCTTTGATTGTCTCTAAACCGAAAATCTTGAAGTCAAGTTGTGAAAGCATAGTATAACGACGAGACAAAGCATCAGCAATAATATTATCTTTCCCCTTCTTGTGTTTAATGACATAAGGGAAAGTCTCAATAAATTCAACCCACTTAGCATGTCTACGATTAAGTTTTGCTTGACTTCTTATGTGTTTCAAAGATTCATGATCAGAATGTATAACAAATTCTTTGGGCCATAAATAATGTTGCCAAGTTTCTAATGTCCGAACAAGAGCATATAATTCCTTATCATAAGTAGAATAGTTCAGACTAGGCCCACTCAATTTTTCAGAAAAGTAAGCAACAGGTTTAGCATCTTGTAATAACACACCTCCCAAACCAATCCCACTAGCATCGCATTCAAGCTCAAAAGTCTTATTAAAATCAGGAAGTTGGAGCAAAGGAGCATGTGTTAACTTATCTTTCAATACGGTGAAGGCTTCTTCCTGTGCGGTACCCCAAGTAAAAGGCACATCCTTGCGTGTAAGCTCATTGAGAGGTGCAGCAATGGTGCTGAAATCTCTCACAAAACGCCTATAGAATCCAGCGAGGCCAAGAAAACTCCTCACTTGTGTGACCGTTTTGGGCTGCGGCCAACTCTCAATCGCCTCGATCTTGGCTTTATCAACTTCAATTCCCTGCGGAGTAACAACATAGCCAAGAAACGATACTCGGTCGGTGCAAAAGGTGCACTTCCCAAGGTTACCAAACAAACGTGCATTACGTAGAGCAATAAAAACAGCACGTAAATGATCCAAATGTTCCTCCAAAGATTTGCTATAAATCAGTATATCATCAAAATAGACTACCACAAATCGTCCAATGAAAGCACGTAAAACCTCGTTCATTAATCTCATGAAAGTGCTAGGTGCATTAGTTAACCCAAAAGGCATGACTAACCACTCATATAATCCAAACTTAGTTTTAAATGCCGTTTTCCATTCATCTCCTAATTTCATGCGAATTTGATGGTATCCACTACGCAAATCAACTTTGGAAAACATGGTAGAGCCACTTAATTCATCAAGCATATCATCTAACCTAGGAATAGGATGACGATAACGAATAGTAATATTATTAATGGCTCGACAATCAACACACATACGCCATGTTCCATCCTTTTTAGGCACTAATATAACAGGAACAGCACAAGGACTAAGGGATTCACGTATGTAACCTTTGTCGAGTAGCTCTTGTACTTGACGCTGAATCTCCTTTGTCTCCTCCGGATTGGTACGGTATGGCGCACGGTTGGGCAGTGAAGCACCGGGAATTAAGTCAATCTGATGCTCAATCCCTCGAATAGGTGGTAATCCCGGTGGTACGTCTTGTGGAAAGACGTCAATAAACTCCTGCAAAAGGTCAGTGACAACATGAGGCAAAGAAGGAGGCAATTCCTCAAATGAAAACAAAGCTTCTTTGCACACAAAAGCATAGCACACATATTGACTAACATCCAAATCTGAAATATCAACTTTAGTAGCAAGCAAAGTTGGACTAGTCAATTTAATTTCATTAGACACAGCAGAAGAAGATTTGCTATTAGTCTTATGTTGTTGCTCAAATTCTTTGGCTGCTATCTCATTTTCACTCTTATTTTTCTCCTGTTTAGCTTTACTAGCTCTAGCAAGATCATCTTTCACAATTTGTTCAGGAGACATAGGAAGTAAAGCAATATTTTTATCCTGATGAACCAGAGTAAACTGATTTGTCCTACCATGGTGTACAACATTCCTATCAAATTGCCATGGTCTACCAAGTAAAAGAGAGCATGCTTGCATGGGTACCACATCACAATCAACATAATCAGCATATGCAGCAATGCTAAAGTGCACACGAACAGAACGCGTTACCTTAATCTTACCACTATTGTTAAACCACTGAATATAGTACGGATGGGGGTGTGGTCTTGTGGTGAGAGATAGCTTCTCCACCAACTCCATGCTAGCCAAGTTGTTGCAACTCCCTCCGTCAATGATGATGCGAACCGAACGTTCTTTCACCACTCCCTTTGTGTGGAACAAATTATGCCTCTGGTTTTACTCGGCCTTCGTTACCTGCACACTTAACACACGTTGAGCAACCAAACTAGCATATTTATCTGCATCATCAGGAGCCATATACTCTATATCATGAGCATCATCATGGGCACCCTGTTCCTCATGAGCAATGAGAACTAAAGTCCCCTCATCATAGTCACTCGCTGACTCATACCCACCATCCGCCGTAATAGTCATCACACGCTTGGAGGGACAGTCTTTTGCGAAGTGACCTCCACCTTGGCACCTGCGACATTTAATATCACGATCTCGTGTTTGCCCTGTGGAAGCCATGGATGAAGAAGAACTCGCCGCTGGACCACTCTGTGCACCCTTGAATGGTGGCGCTGGCTGTTTTGGTGGCTCCCTGTAAGAATGAGCGGCTAAAGTAGATGGTGGTGCAGCAGGACGTGTGGATGTAGAAGGTCCACGCGATGTCCATGATGTATTTCGTCCTGCAGAAAAGTTAGGTCTCGTAGCGGCCTGTCGATCCTGCACTTCACGTTCAGCTTTACAAGCAAGATGAAACAAACGAGTGATAGTAGCAAAGTCCTTGTATTCTAGAATAGTTTGTATCTCCCTGTTTAAACCACCCATAAAACGTGCAAGCATAGCTTCATTATCCTCTACTAGGCCACATCTAATCAATCCAGTTTGTAATTCTTGATAATATTCCTCTACAGAATTTTTGCCTTGTCTCAAACGCTGTAATTTTTGTAGCAATTCACGTTGATAATAAGGAGGAACCCAGCGAGTACGCATAGCATCTTTTAAAGCAGCCCAAGTAGTTGGAATATTATTAGCATGCAATCTACAATGTTCAGACCACCAAATAGATGCAAACCCCGTGAATTCACAAACAGCAGCAGTAACACGTCTATTCTCAGGATATTGTAAACATGTAAAGCGTTGTTCAGTTTCTAACTCCCAAGTAAGATAAGCATCAGGAATATATCTACCCTCAAACGGCTTAAGATTCAATTTAAGCTTAGGCACATGTTCATCATCGCGTACCTGAGGGGGTGGTTGCTGTCGACCGTGGCGAATGTTGGGACGTGGACGTCCAGCTGGCTGCTCATAGGTCGCTTCCTGTTCCACCTCCTCCTCGTAATCACCCTCGTAGTTGTCGTCCTGGCCGACGTCAGAAGCAGCAGCAGTAGCAGCAACTGCAGCAGCAGCAGGAGCGCCAGCAGCTTGTCTGCCCGGAAACAGAATACGTCGTGCACGTCGTGGTGGCGGTGGCTGTGCTGGAGCGGCCGCAGGCTCTGCAGGTAGGCGTGCGAGCAACTCAGTAAACTTGGCGTCGAGCTTGGTGTCGATCATCTTCTCCACACCATCAATCGCCTCTGTAAATCTGTTCTCGATGTCATTCACCTGTTCAGACATCATTTGTGCAAATATATCATGTAACGCTTTGTTTGTCATATTCTCCCAATCGGGTGCATCCCGCGCCACTTCATCATGGGATCCTGGCATGGTTAGCAGAAATAGAAAACACACAGAAATATGATCCTACTTCTACTAATGGGATGTGGGGTGGTGGAAAGCACAAATCCGTCAAGCTTTTCTTTCGTTCTTACCGATTCTTACCTAGCAGCAGGTGGTGATGTACAACCAACGGGTCAAAACTCTCAGAGGTGTGGTAGAGCGATGGCCAGGAGGTGTCAACCGCACGAAGTAGAATATATGTGGAGCTGTGGTAGGCTTGACAAATATGGTAGCAAAAAGCTCAACAGTAATCAAAACAGAGATGCAAAGTTGAATAAACACTCAACGTCGGTACTGTGCTGATCCTAGGCTAGACCGTACTAGAGACGCGAGCCTAAAACACCAACGAAAGCACGGCGCGACACGTAAACAACTGAGAAGCACACTCTGAATTTTTTTTCTCTCTTTCTTTTTTTTTTTTTTTTGGAAATCACCCTCTTCTACGTACGACAAAGATTGGTGAAATCCGACTCTAATCAACTCAAACTAATCTGGCTACGGAGAGATCACAAACCGAATGGGTGATGGAACTCAACTCGGATCGGTAGGTCGTGGTGGTGTATATGGACTCTGCTTGGGGGAACGTGGTGGTGTATCTGGACTCGGATTGGCGGAACGTGGTGGTGTAGTACTGTGCGGCGGCGGCGTGACAAACTGTGATCAGAACTCGAAACTCTAAGGGAACTAGACGCTAAGATCAGCAACTCGACACAACGATGCAACCACAAATTCAACAAAGCAAACTACTGTAAGGAAGACTGGACAAAGGCTCGGACTGTTTAGGGACGTGATGATCTAACCCTAAAAATTTTCTTGGCTTTTTCGTGGACTGTAGGTATGAAGAACAGAAGTAATCTAGAGTACGAAAACTGGTAAATCTCACCGATCAACCTGGAAATCTGATACCACTTGATAGAGGCGAAGGTGTCCCGATGTTTCGATGAGATGGTGGAGATCGATTATGGTGGAGACGACTTTCACGATCCGACTACGAACGTGCGAAGACGTTGCGCCTTAGCGATCGCTAAACCAACTCCGAGAGGTTATTGATCCCGCGGATGCACGATCAACCTGACCACGAAGGTCTAATTCCTGCAAGCAATCGAAGAACAAGCAAGAACTAAGAATTGCAATCTGGATATTGCGAATATAAGATGAATGATTACGAAAGTTGGGGTTCCAATGAGGTCTTGGCCTGGTCGGATGACACACACGAAGAGCTCGAAGTTGCGGCTATGGCTAACTTAAATCTAATTAAAACCCAAGTCTAAACGACGCCCTAAGGGCTGTATATATGGGGGAACAGAGGGGAATTTCGTGGCCCCTTGGAGGTGGGGTCCGAAAACAACCCTAACTCGGTTTCCCCACACATACGGACTCTAAAAACAGCCAATAATGTGGTATTTCGAAATTACATGGGCCCAGCCCAATATTAAGGTGACGCAGCACCTATAATTTCCCTTGGACGAAAATAATGAAGTGACATCTCGCCTATTTCGTCCAAGACTTCATGCGCGCCTTATGGTGGCTTCAAAGTGTGATAATCACCACTGGAAGCTCCACTGTACTTTCCCGCGCGCGCACCTTCTTCTCCATGCTTGATCCCGCTCCAATGACCACCCTTCTTGTCCATGCTAGGTCCTTCATTCATAAGCAAAACAAAAGTATCTCATTTAGGCAGCATCATATGTTCCTGAACATTAGAAGGATTCACAAGAAACGAAAGTACCTGATAATTTAGTTGACGTGCACGTGCTCTAGTAACTGGTCCAGTATGTGTAGTTGGTGAGGATATGGGTGTAACATTAGTAGGGATGTCCTCATCAATATGATTCAAGATGAAAGCTTGGAGCTATTCTCAAGAACTAGGGTTTATCTAAATGTGGTCTAACCCTAAAACTCGCAGGGGGTCCGGTATTTATAAGCTAGGGGGTGTCAAACTCGGATACAAGGCCGCAGCCCGTTAGATCTGCGCGCAGGCAGTTTCGGACGTCCGATGGGTTTCGGGCGTCCGATGGGTTTCGGGCGTCCGATGGGTTTCGGACGTCCGATGTGTCGGACGCCCGAACCGTGTCGGATGTCCGGCTGTTTGGACATCGGTACTGTACTCGGGGGCGTCACGAAGATCTTCGTGTCGGATGTCCGTTTCATGTCGGACGTCCGTCATGTCAGACGTCCGAATCCCGTCGGATGTCCGCCGAAAATGGCAACCCTTCTGTAACTTGAGATCATCAAGGCGTCGTAGCTCCTGGCCTCCGATGTCGTACGTCCGAAATGCGTCGGACGTCCGATAGTTGGAGCTTCTTTTATCTTCTCCTCCTTCTGGATCCTCGTCTTCGTCATGATACCTGATAATGCAAACATACAAAGATTTAGGAAGTATAAAGTTCTCAGTACATGACATATCAGAATCTATTAAGAGCGAGTTCACCTGTCGTTCTATCAACTTTGCACGAGCTCTTGTAATAGGTTCAATTCTGATTTCATCATCCTTCTTCTTTGTTGAATCAACTTGTTCTTGATGACGAACTGGAGATGTGTTGGTAGTAGGGATGTCCTCATCATCTCGCCCCCTTCAAAAGGCGTCGACCTCGACGCTCCAAGGTCATCTCCCATGTATGGTGATAAATCAGCAACGTTGAAACTGTTGCTAGCGCCACCAAACTCAGCAACGGGAATATCAATCGAGTAGGCATTGTCATTGATCTTGGCTAACACCTTGGAAGGACCAGCACCACGTGGCTTCAACTTGGAATCCCTCATCCCTGGAAATCTATCCTTGCGCAAATGCACCCAAACCATATCTCCAGGCTAAAATAGAACTTCCTTCCGTGACTGGTTCCTTGCAGCAGCAACATTCTTGCCTTGCTTATCAATAGCCTCTCGGGTCTTCTCATGGATCTTCTTCACGTAATCTGCTCGTTTGGATGCCTCCATATTAACTCGTTCTTGCAATGGAAGAGGCAGCAAATCAAGAGGTGTAATAGGCTTGAACCCATATACCACTTGAAAAGGACAAAGATGAGTAATAGTGTGTACTGCCCTGTTATAAGCAAATTAAACATGTGGCAAACACTCCTCCCATTCGCGCAGATTTTTCTTGATCATAGCTCGCATCAATTGTGACAATGTTCTATTGACCACCTCCGTTTGACCATACATGTAGTGCTGAACATCAACTTTGTCCCCAATTTCCCCCAAAGTGTCTTCCAGAAGTAGCTCACAAACTTCACATCCCTGTCAGAAACAATTGTCTTGGGCACTCCATGCAAGCGTACAATCTCCCTGAAAAACAGGTTAGCAACATGCGACGCATCGTCGCTCTTATGGCATGCAATAAAATGTGCCATCTTAGAAAATCTATCCACTACCACAAATATACTATCATGACCATATTTAGTGCGTGGCAATCCTAACACAAAGTCCATACTAATATCTTCCCAAGGTGTGGTAGGAGCCGATAGTGGAGTATACAAACCGTGAGGCTTCAGCTTGGACTTGGATGTGTTGCATACAATGCAGCGTCGAACAAACCTGTCCACATCACGCCTCATCCTGGGCCAAATTTTTTTATCAGCAAGCATGAGTAATGTCTTCTCATGCCCAAAGTGACCCATCAATCCTCCTGCATGTGATTCCTGCAAGAATAGCAAACGCAGAGAAGATTCTGGCACACAAAGTTTGTTAGCTCGAAACAAAAAGCTATCATGGATGTGGAAGTTATCCCATGCAGTTCGAAGCAAACACAAACGATATGGTTCAACAAAATCATGACCAGTTGCATATAAATCACACAAACTCTCTAATCCAGGAATTTTAACATCAACATGTGTCAATAACATGTTCTTCCTAGAGAGAGCATCAACAACAACATTATCTTTCCCTTTCTTATATTTGATGATGTAGGGAAAAGACTCAATGAACTCAACCCACTTAGCTAGGCGACTATGCAATTTAGATTGAGCTTTCAGATATTTCAAAGCTTCATGATCAGAATGTATGAGAAATTCTTTTGGCCACAAATAATGTTGCCAAACCTCAAGAACTCTAACAAGCGCATACAATTCTTTATCATAAACAGGATAATTTAATCTAGCACCAGAAAGCTTCTCACTGAAATAAGCTATAGGTCTACCTTCTTGCATCAAGACACCACCAATGCCTATACCACTAGCATCACATTCAACTTCAAATTGCTTAGTAAAATCTGGTAATGCAAGTAATGGTGCAGAAAGTAAGCAAACGTTTCAACTCATCAAATGCAAGGTCTTGGGCAACGCCCCAAACAAAAGGCACACATTTCTTAATCAATTCATTCAACGGTGCAGCAATAGTACTAAAATCTTTCACAAAACGTCTATAAAAACCGGCAAGACCGTGAAAACTTCGTACTTGACTAACATTCATGGGAGTAGGCCAGTTTTGAGTTGCTTCAATTTTAGAAGAATCTACTTCTACCCCATGCTTAGATACAACATATCCCAGAAATATGACCTTATCTTTTGCAAATGTGCACTTCTCAAGATTAGCATATAATTTAGCATCACGCAACACTTGCAAAACTTGTCTAATATGATCAGCATGTTCAAATTCAGTGCGGCTATAAATAAGTATATCATCAAAATACACAAGCACAAAATGTCCAATAAACTCTCTCAAAACATGGTTCATTAATCTCATGAAAGTACTAGGGGCATTAGTAAGACCAAAAGGCATAACTAACCACTCATATAATCCAAAAATAGTTTTGAAAACAGTTTTCCATTCATCCCCTTCTTTCATCCTAATTTGATGGTATCCACTACGCAAATCAATTTTAGAGAAAATAGCAGCACCACTCAATTCATCAAGGATATCCTCTAAATGTGGAATAGGATGGCGATTTCGAATAGTGATATTATTTATAGCTCTACAATCTACGCACATACGCCATGTACCATCTTTCTTAGGAACCAAAATAACAGGAACAAGACAAGGGCTAAGACTGACATGAATATACCCTTTATCCAGAAGTGCTTGTACTTGTTGCTGAATTTCCTTCGTCTCTTGGGGATTGGTCCTGTATGGTACCCGATTGGGAAGTGTAGCTCCTGGAATAAGATCAATTTGGTGCTCAATACCACGCAAGGGTGGTAATCCTGCTAGAACCTCCGCCGGAAACACATCATCATAATCCTGCAAAACAATAGACACAGTAGAAGAAAGAGGATGATTATCATTAGAAAGCAAAACCTCGCCTTTGTACATAAGCACAAGTGGCATGGCTGCAGGATCCTCACTAAATTCTCTCATGTCTTCTTTTGTGGCTAATGTAAGCAAAGTAGTCTCTCTCGCACTTTTCGTTATATTATCACTCACAGCTATTACATTGTTCTCTCGTGTTGGTTCTACATTCACCTCTACCTTACGACGAGACTCATTCACAATTTTCTGTGGGGACATAGGATGGAGATTAACTTTCTTGCCCTTGAACTCGAAATGATATGTATTGGCTCGGCCATTGTGTTGCACATGGCGATCATATAACCACGGCCGACCCAATAAGAGATGGCAAACTGTCATAGGCACAACATCAAAATCGATGGAATCCTTGTATGGGCCTATCTCAAAATTTACGCGCACCATGTGATTCACCTTCATCTCACCACTGTCACTCAACCATTGGACATAATAAGGATTTGGGTGAGTAAGTATTTCAGATTTAGCTTGGCACATAACTCCTTGCTTGCGAGGTTGCGGCAGCTACCTCCATCAATGATCACTTTGCAAGCTTTGTGATGAGGACATCCCTACTAATGTTACACCCATATCCTCACCAACTACACATATTGGACCAGTTACTAGAGCACGTGCACGTCAACTAAATTATCAGGTACTTTCGTTTCTTGCGAATCCTTCTATTGTTCATGAACATATGATGCTGCCTAATTAGATACTTTTGTTTTGCTTATGAATGAAGGACCTAGCATGGACAAGAAGGATGGTCATTGGAGCGGGATCAAGCATGGAGAAGAAGGTGCGCGCGCGGGAAAGGACAATGGAGCTTCCAGTGGTGATTATCGCACTTTGAAGCCACCATAAGGCGCGCATGAAGTCTTGGACGAAATACGCGAGATGCCACTTCATTATTTTCGTCCAAGGGCAATTATAGGTGCTGCGTCACCTTAATATTGGGTTGGGCCCATGTAATTTCGAAATACCACATTATAGTCTTTTTTTAGAGTCCGTATGTGTGGGGAAACCGAGTTAGGGTTGTTTTCGGACCCCAACTCCAAGGGGTTACGAAAATCCCCTCTGTTCCCCCATATATATACAGCCCTTAGGGCGTCGTTTAGACTTGGGTTTTAATTAGATTTAAGTTAGCCATAGCCGCAACTTCGAGCTCTTCGTTTGTGTTATCCGACCAGGCCAAGACCGCATTGGAACCCCAACTTCTGTTAATCATTCATCTTATATTCGCAATATCCAGATTGCAATTCTTAGTTCTTGCTTGTTCTTGTCGATTGCTTGCAGGAATTAGACCTTCGTGGTCAGGTTGATCGTGCATCCGCGGGATCATTAACCTCTCGGAGTTGGTTTAGCGATTGCTAAGGCGCAACGTCTTCGCACGTTCGTAGTCGGGTCGTGAAAGCCTACTCCACCAAAATCGATCTCCATCATCTCATCGAAACATCGGGACACCTTCGCCTCTATCACTTTGTTGGGGCCAACTAATGCTTTGGTTTGGAACAAATTGCAGCGCTGAGACTCAGATTTGGGCTGCACAGTAAGAGCACGCTGTGACACAATAATGGTAGGAGCATGCGATGGAAAAGAATCCATGCCTTCTTCACTATTGTATCCCTCGTCATGGAATGCGGCGGGTCTTCATCATCACCGGTTTCATACTCGTCGCTTTCTTCATTAATGAACATGACCTTTCGGTTCGGGCAATCTCTCTTAAAGTGACCCGGCTTACCGCAAGAGTGACAAGTCATCTCGCGATTGCGAGCTGTAGACATGTTGGAGCCTGCACTAGTGGGAGGAGCAGCTGGCTTCTTGGCCATAGAACCATTGGAGGCTGGCTTGGAAAGTGAAGAAGAAGCCCGAGTATTGGCACCATAGTTCTCCATAGGCGCGGCAGACTGTGTCCGTGGGGAAAATCTGCTAGATGATGTGTATTTGGCCTTCAGTTGTGCCTCTTCTGCAAGCTATGATTCAGCCTCCCTTGCAAGATGCAAGAGATCATTCATATTATAGTATTGGTGATGCCGCACGATACTCTTGATGTTAAATTTCAGTCCATGGAGAAAATGTTGCATAGTCATCTCAACCTCTTCACGAACTCGTGCATGTTGCAGCAACATCTCCATCTCCATATAATATGCATCAACGGACATAGTACCTTGCTTCAATTGTTGCAATTTATCAAAAACTATCCGTAAGTAATTAGTGGGAACAAACCGAGCTTTCATGGTCGCCTTCATGTCACGCCATGTACGAATAGGCTGCCCATCAGTTTCTTGTATCTCGGTCAACACACTCTCCCACCAACGCAAGGCATAACCGTCAAACTCGGAAGAAGCAATCTTGATCTTCTTGTCCTCCGAATAGTCATGCAAACGCCATAATTTTTCCATCTTAAGCTCCCACGTGAGGTACTATTCCACATCCGTGGAACCTTCAAATTTGGGGATGTTAAACTTGGGCTTGCTCAAGACATCTTCTTCCTGAATGGGTAGACGGCGCGCACCAAAACAAAGTGGAGGTTGGCGAACCGGCCCTTGAGCACCACGCCCATGGCCTTGATTGCCCCTCAACTCAGCATTGTCTCCATGGACACTACCATCATCTTCCTGAGCGTCAGGTTGGCGTTGTACAATAGCTGCTTGTATGCCCGTGACAGATGTTGTCATTTGTTGTAGGCTCTGCTGTATAGCAGTAATGTGTTGTTGCATAGTGGTGACTGCATCTTCAGTCGCGTCCACTTTCAGTTGGACCGCTTGAACATTTGTATCAATCGCATCAGCGGATTTAGTAAACAACCCAGTCAAGTGATCACGGAGACCTTCATATGCCTCCCATGTAACTGGCGCATCTTTATCCTGTTTCTGCATCACATCAAAACCACTTTGAGACATGATTAGTAGGTTAGTGCACTAAATGAAAATCTTTTGGTGGACACTCACAACTCACTCAAAACTGACAAGAAAAGGTGAATCTTACCGTTCCAAAGTGAATAGTAATGTGTACCCGTTCGGATGGAGGACTAGTGCACGGATGTGATGAGGTGAATACCCAAGTAAAAGAGTGAACACACGACAAAGCAGGATATATATGGTGGAGCTATAGGTATGGCACCCTAACTACACCGAAGTCAAGTCCTAGTGCTGATCGTGTGAGACAAACCCAAGGAAAAACTCACACAGTGTACACAAACGAAAGACAGGCCTCTCAAAAGATCACCACTATGATATGTCCTTTCTAGCACTTGTATATCTCTTTGCACTCTTTGATAACTCTTTTTGAACACTCTTCCTTTGTTTTTTTGAATCTTTTCTCTTTTTCTCTCTCTTTTATTTTATTTTTCTGACACTATTCCAAACTTGACGAAAATTGCTACAGTACTGCTACAGTAATTCGGGAAGAACACAACGAAACAGCAAACTAAAGCAATGACTCCGATGCAATCTAAGTTATGGAAAAACTAGAAACCCTAATATTTTTGTATGGCTTTTTCTGGATAGGACGAGGACAAAATCAATCTGAAGGATGGATTTGCTGGATGCTTACCGAGGTAACACTGGGAATCTGATACCAAGATGATATGGGGTGGCCCGATCTTCTCAGTAAGCGAACGGTGAATATGAGGGCGATGATAGATAACTTGTATGTAGCTGATGAACTCTCCTCTCTAGATCCCTGTTGCCAATGCGACATCTCTCTACCCTTTGGATATTCACAACTTCACACACTTGCGCAACGTAGCCGTCGACTACGAGACGGTAACTTGCAATCTACTAATTCTCAGTGGAACAACAGATCACACAAAACTTGAAGTAGCAACACTTCAGATCGATACGAATTGAAGTATATGATTCAAGATGAAAGCTTGTAGTTATTCTAAAGAACTAGGGTTTATCTAAACGTGGTCTAACCCTAAAACTCGCAGGGGGTCCGGTATTTATAAACTAGGGGGTGTCAAACTCGGATACAAGGCCGCAACCCTTCAGATCTCGGTCAACACACTCTCCCACCAACGCAAGGCATAACCGTCAAACTCGGAAGAAGCAATCTTGATCTTCTTGTCCTCCGAATAATCATGAAAACGCCATATTTTTTCCATCTTAAGCTCCCATGTGATGTACTCTTCCACATCCGTGGAACCTTCAAATTTTGGGATGTTAAACTTGGGCTTGCTCAAGACATCTTCTTCCTGAATGGGTAGACGGTGCGCACCAAAACCAAGTGGAGGTTGGCGAACCGGCCCTTGAGCACCACGCCCACGGCCTTGATTTCCCCTCAAATCAGCATTGTCGCCATGGACACTACCATCATCTTCCTGAGCGTCAGGTTGGCGTTGTACAATAGCTGCTTGTATGCCCGTGACAGATGTTGTCATTTGTTGTAGGCTCTGCTGTATAGAAGCAATGTGTTGTTGCATAGTGGTGACTGCAGCTTCAGTCGCGTCCACTTTCAGTTGGACCGCTTGAACATGTGTATCAATCGCATCAGCGGATTTAGTAAATAGCCCAGTCAAGTGATCACGGAGACCTTCATATGCCTCCCATGTAACTGGCGCATCCTTGTCCTGTTTCTGCATCACATCAAAACCACTTTGAGACATGATTAGTAGGTTAGTGCACTAAATCAAAATCTTTTGGTGGACACTCACAACTCACTCAAAACTGACAAGAAAAGGTGAATCTTACCGTTCCAAAGTGAATAGTAATGCGTACCCATTCGGATGGAGGACTAGTGCACGGATGTGATGAAATGAATACCCGAGTAAAAGAGTGAACACACGACAAAGCATGATATATATGGTGGAGCTATAGGTATGGCACCCTAACTACACCGAAGTCAAGTCCTAGTGCTGATCGTGTGATACAGACCCAAGGAAAAACTCACACAGTGGAGACAAATGAAAGACAGGCCTCTCAAAAGATCACCACTATGATATGTCCTTTCTAGCACTTGTATATCTCTTTGCACTCTTGGATAACTCTTTTTGATCACACTCCTTTCTCTTTTTTTTTGAAACTCTTCTCTTTTTCTCTCCTTTTTTTGATTTTTCTAACACTATTCCAAACTTGACGAAAATTGCTACAGTGCTGCTACAGTAATTTTAGGCCACAATATGTCGCACCGCTGAGAAATTTTCGGGAAGATCACAACGAAACAACAAACTATAACAATGACTCCGATGCAATCTAAGTTATGGCAAAACTAGAAACCCTAATATTTTTGTATGGATTTTTCTGGATAGGACGAAAACAAAAACAATCTAATAAATGGATTTGGTGGATGCTTACCGAGGAAACACTGGAAATCTGATACCAAGATGATATGGGGTGGCCCGATCTTCTCAGTAAGCGAACGGTGAATATGAGGGCGATGATAGATAACTTGTATGTAGCCGATGAACTCTCCTCGCTAGATCCCTGTTACCAATGCGACAGCTCTCTACCCTTTGGATATTCACAACTTCACACACTTGCGCAACGTAGCCGTCGACCACGAGACGGTAATTTGCAATCTACTAATTCCCAGTGGAACAACAGATCACACAAAACTTGCAGTAGCAACACTTCAGATCGATACGAATTGAAGTATATGATTCAAGATGAAAGCTTGGAGCTATTCTAGAGAACTAGGGTTTATCTAAACGTGGTCTAACCCTAAAACTCGCAGGGGGTCCGGTATTTATAAGCTAGGGGTGTCAAACTCGGATACAAGGCTGCAGCCCGTCAGATCGGCGCACAGGCAGTTTCGAACGTCTGATGCGTCGGACGTCCGAACCGTGTCGGATGTCCGGCTGTTTTGACATCGGTACTGTACTCGGGGGCATCGCGAAGATCTTCGTGTCGCACGTCTGTTTCATGTCGGACGTCCGTCGTGTCGAACGTCCGAATCCCGTCGGATGTCCGCCGAAAATGGCAACCCTTCTGTAACTTGAGGTCATCGAGGCGTCGTAGCTCCTGGCCTCCGAAGTTGGACGTCCGAAAGTTGGAGCTTCTTTTATCTTCTCCTCCTTCTGGATCCTCGTCTTCGTCATGATACCTGATAATGCAAACATACAAAGATTTAGGAAGTATAAAGTTCTCAGTACATGACATATCAGAATCTATTAAGAGCGAGTTCACCTGTTGTTCTATCAACTTTGCACGAGCTCTTGTAATAGGTCCAATTCTGATTTCATCATCCTTCTTCTTTGTTGAATCAACTTGTTCTTCATGACGAACTGGAGATGTGTTGGTAGTAGGGATGTCCTCATCATGACCATTTTAAAATGGGGCAACAGTAGCAAATGTGCATATGGCTTAATTTGAATTTGAATTTGAAGTTTGAATTTGCAATTCAATTGCAATACACTTCAATTAAGATGAATTTTCCACAAACCAATACCTCTACATCATGGAATAACTTATCATGTGCTTGTGCATTCTATTTCAATGTTGCCCCCTGATAGAGGCGAAGGTGTCCCGATGTTTCGATGAGATGATGGAGATCGATTATGGTGGAGACGGTTTTCATGACCCGAATACGAACGTGCGAAGACATTGCGCCTTAGCGATCGCTAAACCAACTCGGAGAGGTTATTGATCCCGCGAATGCATGATCAACCTGACCACGAAGGTCTAATTCCTGCAAGCAATCGAAAGAACAAGCAAGAACTAAGAATTGCAATATGGATATTGCGAATATAAGATGAATGGTTGACGAAAAGTTGGGGTTCCAATGCGGTCTTGGCCTAGTGAGACGACACAAACGAAGAGTTCGAAGTTGCTGCTATGGCTAACTTAAATCTAATTAAAACCCATGTCTAAACGACGCCCTAAGGGCTGTATATATGGGGGAACAGAGGGGATTTTATTGACCCCTTGGAGGTGGGGTCCGAAAACAACCCTAACTCGGTTTCCCCACACATACGGACTCTAAAAACAACCTATAATGTGGTATTTCGAAATTACATGGGCCCAGCCCAATATTAAGGTGACGCAGCACCTATAATTCCCCTTGGACGAAAATAATGAAGGGGCATCTCGTGTATTTCGTCCAAGCCTTCATGCACTCCTTATGGTGGCTTCAAAGTGCGAAATCACCACCGGAAGCTCCATTGTCCTTTCCCGTGCGCACACCTTCTTCTCCATGCTTGAACCCGCTCCAATGACCATCCTTCTTGTCCATGCTAGGTCCTTCATTCATAAGCAAAACAAAAGTATCTAATTTAGGTACCATCATATGTTCATGAACATTAGAAAGATTCGCAAAAAACGGAAGTACCTAATAATTTAGTTGACGTGCGCGTGCTCTAGTAACTGGTCCAATATGTGTAGTTGGTGAGGATGTGGGTGTAACAGTAGTAGGGATGTCCTCATCATCCTCCCCTTTTTGAATTGAAGTCGTCCTCGACGGAAGCACATCATCTTATCCCAAATAAGGCTTCAAATCTGCAATATTAAATGTGGGACTAACCCCAAAATCTGCAGGTAGCTCAAGTTTATATGCATTATCATTAATTTTCTGCAAAACCATTAAGGGACCATCAGCTCGTGGCATTAACTTAGACTTGCGCAAATCAGGAAACCTATCTTTACGTAGATGTAACCAAACAAGATCTCCTCGTTCAAACACGAAATGCTTTCTACCCTTATCACCAGCCAGCTTATATCTAGCATTCATTCTCTCAATGTTTTCTTTAGTTAACTCATGCATTTTTAATATCAATTCAGCACATTGCTTAGCATCAAAATTAACCTTCTCCGAAGATGGAAGAGGCAGAACATCAATTGGTGCACGAGGTCGAAAACATACACAGTCTCAAAAGGGCACATTTTAGTGGTAGAATGCAATGAACGATTATAAGCAAATTCAATATGACCCCTCAAAAAAAAAAGCAAATTCAATATGAGGTAAACATTCTTCCCACATTCACAAGTTACTCTTTAAAACAACCCTAAGCATAGTAGACAAAGTCCTATTGACTACTTCAGTTTGTCCATCAGTTTGGGGATGACATGTAGTGCTAAAAAGTAGTTTAGTCCCCAATTTAGCCCATAAGCATCTCCAAAAATGGCTAAGAAACTTAGTATCACGATCCGAGATAATAGTATTGGGCACACCATGTAAGCGAATAATCTCACGAAAGAATAAATCAGCAACATTAGCAGCATCATCGCTTTTATGACATGGTATAAAGTGTGCCATCTTAGAAAATCTATCCACGACAACAAAGATGCTACCCTCCCCTTCTTTGTTCGAGGCAAGCGTAAAACAAAGTCCATGGATATGTCCTCCCACGGAACACTAGGTACAGGTAAAGGCATGTATAAACCATGAGGATTGAGTCGTGACTTAGCTTTTTGACATGTCGTGTAGCGAGCAACAAAACGCTCAACATCCCGTCTCATCTTTGGCCAAAACAAATGTGTAGCAAGTACATCCTCCGTCTTCTTCACGCCAAAGTGTCCCAATAATCCTCCTCCATGCGCCTCCTGCAATAACGAAAGACGAATAAAGCTAGCTGGAATACATAGCTTGTTAGAACGGAACACAAATCCATCATTAAGCACAAACTTGTTCCATGTTCGACCTTCTCTACAATTCTGCAATACATCTTTAAATTCTGCATCATGTACATATTGATCTTTGATTGTCTCTAAACCGAATATCTTAAAGTCAATTTGTGAAAGCATAGTATAACGACAAGACAAAGCATCAACAATAATATTATCTTTCCCCTTCTTGTGTTTAATGACATAAGGGAAAGTCTCAATAAATTCAACCCACTTAGCATGTCTACGATTAAGTTTTGCTTGACTTCTTATGTGTTTCAAAGATTCATGATCAGAATGTATAAAATATTCTTTGGGCCATAAATAATGTTGCCAAGTTTCTAATGTCCGAACAAGAGCATATAATTCCTTATCATAAGTAGAATAGTTCAGACTAGGCCCACTCAATTTTTCAGAAAAGTATGCAACAGGTTTAGCATCTTGTAATAACTCACCTCCCAAACCAATCCCACTAGCATCGCACTCAACCTCAAAAGTCTTATTAAAATCAGGAAGTTGGAGCAAAGGAGCATGTGTTAACTTATCTTTCAATACCGTGAAGGGTTCTTCCTGTGCGGTACCCCAAGTAAAAGGCACATCCTTGCGTGTAAGCTCATTGAGAGGTGCAGCAATGGTGCTGAAATCTCTCACAAAACGCCTATAGAATCCAGCGAGGCCCAGAAAACTACTCACTTGTGTGACCGTTTTGGGCTGCGGCCAACTCTCAATCGCCTCAATCTTGGCTTTATCAACTTCAATTCCCTGCGGAGTAACAACATAGCCAAGAAACGATACTCGGTCGGTGCAAAAGGTGCACTTCCCAAGGTTACCAGACAAACATGCATTACGTAGAGCAATAAAAACAGCACGTAAATGATCCAAATGTTCCTCCAAAGATTTGCTATAAATTAGTATATCATCAAAATAGACTATCACAAATCGTCCAATGAAAGCACGTAAAACCTCGTTCATTAATCTCATGAAAGTGCTAGGTGCATTAGTTAACCTAAAAGGCATGACTAACCACTCATATAATAAGTTTTAAATGTCGTTTTCCATTCATCTCCTAATTTCATGTGAATTTGATGGTATCCACTACGCAAATCAACTTTGGAAAACATGGTAGAGCCACTTAATTCATCAAGCATATCATCTAACCTAGGAATAGGATGACGATAACGAATAGTAATATTATTAATGACTCTACAATCAACACACATACGCCATGTTCCATCCTTTTTAGGCACTAATATAACGGGAACAACACAAGGACTAAGGGATTCACGTATGTAAACTTTGTCGAGTAGCTCTTGTACTTGACGTTGAATCTCCTTCGTCTCCTCCGGATTGGTACGGTATGGCGCACGGTTGGGCAGCGAAGCACCGGGAATTAAGTCAATCTGATGCTCAATCCCTCGAATAGGTGGTAATCCCGGTGGTACGTCTTGTGGAAATACTTCAATAAACTCCTGCAAAAGGTCAGTGACAACAGGAGGCAAAGAAGGAGGCAATTCCTCAAATGAAAACAAAGCTTCTTTGCACACAAAAGCATAGCAAACATATTGACTAACATCCAAATCCGAAATATCAACCTTAGTAGCAAGCAAAGTTGGACTAGTCAATTTAATTTCATTAGAAACAGCAGAAGAAGATTTGCTATTAGTCTTATGTTGTTGCTCAAATTCTTTAGCTGCTATCTCATTTTCACTCTTATTTTTCTCCTGTTTAGCTTTACTAGCTCTAGCAAGATCATCTTTCACAATTTGTTCAGGAGACATAGGAAGTAAAGCAATATTTTAATCTTGATGAACCAGAGTAAACTGATTTGTCCTACCATGGTGTACAACATTTCTATCAAATTGCCATGGTCTACCAAGTAAAAGAGAGCATGCTTGCATGGGTACCACATCACAATCAACATAATCAGCATATGCAGCAATGCTAAAGTGCACACGAACAGAACGCGTTACCTTAATCTTACCACTATTATTAACTGGTCCAATATGTTTAGTTGGTGAGGATGTGGGTGTAACAGTAGTAGGGATGTCCTCATCACCCCCCTTTGTTGATGATTGTTCCAGTAATAGTGTTTCCGAGACGGAGATCACCCTGAAGCAGAAGACCGTTAAACCCGTGTATCGTCAGCAAGGCAAGCAAACCCCATTGATCATGTCTATAAAATCCCACTTCCCTCTCAGTCTCGCTTATGCATTGATTAGGATGATCACCTTGTTATCGATTCTACCGCATAGTTGAACCCATTCCTTTGCATGACCTATCATCTTGTCACAGTAGTAAGCAAAACCACATTCCTAGCAGATGTAGAAGTTGATTCATATCATGTGGCCTCTGCAACTGTTACTTCTTATTGCATGCTTAGTGTTCCAATGAGGTTACTCTTTTGTGAGTCGGGATGGTAGTGATCATGATTGATATGGGCACGACGGAGGACGAGAAGCTGGAAGGAGAAGATGAGGTTCGGGAGCGAGATGATACTCCAGGGAACGGACGTCCGACGCCTACCGGACGTCCGACGAGCGGACATCCGACGCCTGTCGGAAATATGGTGCATCGAGAACAGAAGGTTTCGGCGTCACTTTACCGGAAATCCGACGCCGACCGGACGTTCGATGCCAATCGGACATCCGACACTGCCTGCGCGCAGATTTTAGGGCTGCGGCCCATGTATCCCTTGATGAGGACATGACTACCATAGTTACAGCCACAACCCCTGCTAATATACCTACTGGAGCAATTACTAGAGATCGTGCACACCAATTAAATTATCAGCTACTTTCGCTTCTTGGTAATGTTTCTAATGTTCATGTGAATATGATGCTTCCTAACGTCGATATATTTCTGTTGCTGACAAATGAAGGACCTAGCATGGACAAGAAGGATGAGCATTGGAGCATGTTCAAGCATGAAGATGACGAGGACATAATTATCATGGATATGACCATTAATTCCTCTATATTTGAACAATAAATGAAGTCAATACAAAGGGGCATGATTGTGTGCTGTACAAGAAGTTATTTCACGTCACTTTTGGCCCAAGAGAAGATAGAGACCAAGTCTTTTCACGTCATGGACTCAGATTCGGACTGCAGAGATATACCCAACTTCAAACAGCCGCCGTTTCTACATACGAACTCCAAATTGGGTGATTCTTTTTTCTGGTGATAGCTTATCTCGTCTAGTTTCCAACGCAATTGGTTTCACCTTCAAATTCCTTCGAAGCGTGGATATATTGCAAAAACGATGTGACCCAGCAGCAGAATCCGAATCAAAGTCCAACTCAATAGGTGTTGCATCACCTCCACATGGGCCCAAGTGCCTTGTACGACCTAGGTTTAGTTTTAGGACTCCTTGGGACGTCCTTCCACCCCCTTGGCCTCCACCCTTTAGTCCTATATAAGTAGATCAACCCTTAGGGTTTTTCTTTGGATTTCTTTTAGTTAAAAAGACTGCTTAGCTAATTGATGCATCTTCGTGTACTCGGTTTGTGTCCAACGACCAGATCAAGACCGCTTTCGGAATCCCAACTTTATTCATACTTCATCTACATATTCGCAATATTCAGATTGCTTTATCATACTTCTTGGTTGTTCTGCGATTGCTTGCAGGCACTAGACCTTCGTGGTCCGGTTGATCGTGCTCCGGCGTGGTCAATAACCTTCAGGAGATTGATTTATCGATTGCTAAGGCGCAACGTCTTTGCACGTTTGTAGTCGGATCGTCAAAGTCGACTCCATCAAATCTTAGTTATCATCTCATCGAAAGATCGGGACACCCCGCCTCTATCAAGTGGTATCAGTTTTCAGGTTGCTCGGTGAGAATTCCACATCCATATATTAGATCTGTTTTTTTATCACCTATCATCCACACAAAAAGCCATAAAAATAGGATTAGATCATCATATCCAAACCAATCTGAGACTTCGCAATTTTCTTTTCGGTGCTTTGCTTTATTGAATTATCGGTTGCATCGTCGTGTTCAGTTGCTGGTCTTAGTATCTAGTCCTTTAGAGTTTCGAGTTCTGTTCACGTTAGTCACCGCCGCCGCTGCACCATCATCCCATTCGCTGCCTACTTCTACCATCCACCATGGAAAAAAAGAGAAAAAGAGTTGAAAAAAGAGAGAAAAAAGAAAAAGGAAAAAAAGAAAGAAAAAAAGGAAAAAATAGAAAAAAGAAGAAAAAAATTCGGATCTATCTCTAGTTGAACTCGTATTTGAAATCTCGTCGGAATCAGTTTTGAGCAGTGTCCACTAAAACGGGCATAACTTTGTCATCCAAAGTCCGTTTTGACTCCACGAGTACTCAAATAAAAGATATTTCCGAGCCGCTTCTAAATAGTTCTGGAGCTAGTGTGTTATTTGAAACTCCAGATCAGCTTCTAAGACAGACTTTTTTACCTCTAAATTTTCTGAACACAGTTTTTGTTAGATTTTGGGCTGATTCTCAATTTTTTTGACACCTCATCCAAACTCTAAATTGAGTGATTCTTATTGCGTCGGAAAGCTTAAGTCAGTGCCCTATTGGAGGAAAAATATCAAAAAATTAGCAAATATATTTCAGAGGAAACTTGTAGCGAGAATATTGGTGTATCTTGATTTGGAGCCTATTTTCACCATTATCTTTGCTCTGTTGATGATCTTCACTTATATCTTGCTATTCAGAGCTACTTCATATCATTCATTGCTTCTAGTTGTGCTACGCCGTGACCACATTAGTGTTCTAGGCTCGCGTCTCTAGTCCGGTCTAGACTAGGACCAGCACAGTATCGTCGTTGAGCGTTAATTCAATTTTGCATCTATGAATTGATTATTGCTGATATTTTTGCCACCATATTAAAGCCTTCCAAGCTCCACATATTTCTACATCGTGTATACGTGCGTTCACCTGGCAATCGCTCTACTTAATCTTTGGAGTTATTTGACACCGTTGGTTGCCGATCACCACCTGCTGCATGGTAAGAACTAGTAAGACATTGATATTTGCTATCCTGTGAGTGTTTTACCACCACATCCTAGTAGTTCATAGGGACATATACTTGTGATTTGTTTCTTGTTTTCTACTAATCATGGCAGGTTCTGGAGTTAGATCTTCTTGGGCGGCAGCTATAGTTGGAGATTTGCCACCACCTACAACTACACAACAGTCACTGCAAAAGGTAAACACACATAAGCATGCACATGATCAGGTTATTGTTTCTATACCACACTTTCATGGACGTCTAAGACCTGATTTATACATTGAGTGGGAGTTTGAAATAAATGATTTATTTGTTTCCCATAATTTTCTTGAGCATAAGAAAGTAAAAACTGCAATTAGTGCTTTCAAAGATTTTGCTTCTATTTGGTGGAATGAATATTGTAGTTTATATCCTGATTATATACCTAATACTTGGAATGATCTCAAATTTGCTATGCGATATAGATTCGTTCCCTCTTATTATACTCGCGACAAGGTTAGGAAATTAAAAAAATTTAAAACAAGGTACTAAAACTGTTTCAGAATTTATGATGCTTTAGAAACTACATTCTTGCATTCTCTTTTAGAGGAAAGTGAAGAATATTTCATGGACGTATTTTGGGAAGGTTTAAACCGTGACATTCAGGATATCCTAATTCATGAAAAGTGTTATCCTATGGATCGTTTGTTTCGTCTTGCTTGTAAAGCTGAACAGGAAATCGACAGACGTGTTGCCCAGAAGACGAACAAGCGGAATGTGCAAATACCACAAGTTGAGAAGGTTGTTCCTTCAACCACTATGAGCACTACCATAACCACATCAATCGTCGTAAGCACTCCTCCAATATCTGATCTATCATCACAAAAAGGTAATGACAAAGGTATGGATCTTTCCCCTCCACATGAGAACCTTGCTGATTTAAAAGCAACATGTGTTGAGCTATCCAGTAGTTTCATCACACAACCAATTTTCGAGAATGTCATAACTTCACATGAAGATGTTGCTTGCCTAATAGACTTTAATACATCATGTCTTGAGTTACCTGTTGATTTGAGCACACCATCTATTTTGGATAATCATGTTACTATTATGAAACTGCCAATTCTTAATCATTTTGATATGACCTCTAATCTTGGTGATGATTCTGCGTCGAATGACTTGTTGCATGACTACTTAGTTAAGCCTGTTGTAGCATGCCCTTCGAAAAACATTAATGTTTCTTCACCGGTAATTGGATGGTTTAATGATGAGCATTGTACATATTTAGATATGAATAAGAGCTTCACTTATATATGCAAACTGAGTTGCAATACTTTCATGTCGTTTATGTATTGTGATGATCACATATGTTTATATTTCATGACATACGAAAGTTACTCATATATACATGTGTTACATGTCCAAAAACTAAGGGAAGTAAGAATGGATGACATATTTATATACAACATGTACACCTTGTCTCTTTTGTTAGCCACATTTCAGATTAAGAAACGCCGGGGACGGCTTTATTTTCAAGAAGGGGAGGATGATGAGGACATGACTACCATAGTTACAGCCACAACCCCTGCTAATATACCTACTGGAGCAATTACTAGAGATCGTGCACACCAATTAAATTATCAGGTACTTTCGCTTCTTGGTAATGTTTCTAATATTCATGTGAATATGATGCTGCCTAACGTCGATATATTTCTGTTGCTGACAAATGAAGGACCTAGCATGGACAAGAAGGATGAGCATTGGAGCATGTTCAAGCATGAAGATGACGAGGACATAATTATCATGGATATGACCATTAATTCCTCTATATTTGATCAAGAAATGAAGTCAATACAAAGGGGCATGATTGTGTGATGTACAAGAAGTTATTTCACGTCATTTTTGGCCCAAGAGAAGATAGAGACCAAGTCTTTCACGTCATGGACTCAGATTCGGACTGCAGAGATATACCCAACTTCAAACAGCCGCTGTTTCTACATACGAACTCCAAATTGGGTGATTCTTTTTTCTGGTGATAGCTTATCTCGTCTAGTTTCCAACGCAATTGGTTTCACCTTCAAATTCCTTCGGAGCGTGGAGATATTGCGAAAATGGTGCGACCCAGCAGCAGAATCCGAATCAAAGTCCAACTCAATAGGTGTTGCATCACCTCCACATGGGCCCAAGTGCCTTGTACGACCTAGTTTTAGTTTTAGGATTCCTTGGGACGTCCTTCCACCCCCTTGGCCTCCATCCTTTAGTACTATATAAGTAGATCAACCCCTAGGGTTTTTCTTTGGATTTCTTTTAGTTAAAAAGACTGCTTAGCTAATTGCCGCATCTTCGTGTACTCGGTTTGTGTCCAACGACCAGATCAAGACCGCTTTCGGAATCCCAACTTTATTCATACTTCATCTACATATTCGCAATATTCAGATTGCTTTATCATAGTTCTTGCTTGTTCTTCGATTGCTTGCAGGCACTAGACCTTCGTGGTCGGGTTGATCGTGCTCCGGCGTGGTCAATAACCTTCAGGAGATTGATTTAGCGATTGCTAAGGCGCAACGTCGTTGCACGTTTGTAGTCGGATCGTCAAAGTCGACTCCATCAAATCTTAGTTATCATCTCATCGAAAGATCGGGACACCCCGCCTCTATCACCGGTCCATCAAGACTATCACCGCCCTGTTCGAGCTGGCCGACAACTACACCCTACTAATGTTACATCCACATCCTCACCAACTACACATATTGGACCAGTTACTAGAGCACGCGCACGTCAACTAAATTATCAGGTACTTTCGTTTCTTGCGAATCCTTCTATTGTTCATGAACATATGATGCTGCCTAAGTTAGATACTTTTGTTTTGCTTATGAATGAAGGATCTAGCATGGACAAGAAGGATGGTCATTGGAGCGGGATCAAGCATGGAGAAGAAGGTGCGCGCGCGGGAAAGGACAATGGAGCTTCTAGTGGTGATTTTTGCACTTTGAAGCCACCATAAGGCGCGCATGAAGTCTTGGACGAAATACGCGAGATGGCACTTCATTATTTTCGTCCAAGGGCAATTATAGGTGCTGCGTCACCTTAATATTGGGCTGGGCCCATGTAATTTCGAAATACCACATTATAGGTTGTTTTTAGAGTCCGTATGTGTGGGGAAACCGAGTTAGGGTTGTTTTCGGACCCCACCTCCAAGGGGTCACGAAAATCCCCTCTGTTCCTCCATATATACAGCCCTTAGGGCGTCGTTTAGACTTGGGTTTTAATTAGATTTAAGTGAGCCATAGCCGCAACTTTGAGCTCTTCGTTTGTGTCATGCGACCAGGCCAAGACCGCATTGGAACCCCAACTTCTGTTAATCATTCATCTTATATTCGCAATATCCAGATTGGAATTCTTAGTTCTTGCTTGTTCTTGTCGATTACTTGCAGGAATTAGACCTTCATGGTCAGGTTGATCGTGCATCCGCGGGATCAATAACCTCTCGGAGTTGGTTTAGCGATTGCTAAGGCGCAACGTCTTCGCACGTTCGTAGTCGGGTCGTGAAAGTCTACTCCACCATAATCGATCTCCATCATCTCATCGAAACATCGGGACACCTTCGCCTCTATCACCTTCTATGGATAGGATTGGGTTCCTCTCCTTCTATGAGTGGGGAGAGGAGGTAGGAGGTAGGCTTGAGAGGATCTCAAGGAGATCTAATTCCCTAGGGGGAAGAAGGAGCTAAGCTCTCAAGTCTTTGGTAATTTCTTAGCTAACCCTAGAACTGAGATAGGAGAAAACTATATATAGGCTAGGGGGGAGAAGGGGATACATGGGTCGTGGCCCAGCTGAATCTGCGCGCAGGCAGGTTTCGGACGTCCGTTGGGTTTCGGACGTCCGAACTTTCGGGACGTCGGACGTCCGTGGAGATTCGGATTTCCGTAAGTGGCTGCATCGGCGGAGTCCTGTAGACGACCTGGTGGCCTAGAGTAGTAGATGTCGGAAATCCGACGAGTTTCGGACGTCAGAACTGTCGGAAGTCCGACGTCTGTCGCACGTCCGCTCCGATGGGGGGGCTCCTAACCGTGGCATGTCGGACGTCCAACGAGTTTCGGACGTCTGAGCTGTCGGAAGTCCGAAAGTTGTCGGAGCCGAAAGCTGTCTGGAGTCGAATCTTCTTTTCCTTTGGTTGCCTCCTCGTCGTTGGACCTAATGGAACAAAGCACACTGTTTTGAGGTAGCATCCAATTCTCGTGCGTATGGTATTGAATCTCAACAAGGAGTGAGTGCACCTTTGCTTCTATGGCACGTGCTTGTGCTCTCGTCATGGGTCCGCGTGTAGGAGATGTATCCATGGTGATGTCGTTAGGATGCTCCGCATAACCGTGGTTGCCGCTGCGGACACCACCCCATCGCCATACTACAAGATACACAAGACCAACAAGCACGACCTGCCCAAGTGTCGCTCCGTCATCAAGCTCCAAGAAGACATGGCGGCCTTCTATTCCAAGAAGGACGCCGAAAGGAAGGCTCGGCGGGGCGGAGGTTCCCAACGCGGGGGCCAAGGCAGCTACCAGAACAAGGGTGAGCCAAGGACGCCGCATCACGGCGATGACGTTTCCGGAGAGGAGGAATTCGGAGGCGACGCGGTGAAGGTGGAGTGATAGAGGCGAAGGTGTCCCGATGTTTCGATGAGAGATAACTATCGATTCGGTGGAGACGACTCTGACGATCCGACTACGAACGTGCGAAGACGTTGCGCCTTAGCGATCGCTAAACCAACTCCGAGAGGTTATTGATCCCGCGGATGCACGATCAACCTGACCACGAAGGTCTAATTCCTGCAAGCAATCGAAGAACAAGCAAGAACTAAGAATTGCAATCTGGATATTGCGAATATAAGATGAATGATTACGAAAGTTGGGGTTCCAATGAGGTCTTGGCCTGGTCGGATGACACAAACGAAGAGCTCGAAGTTGCGGCTATGGCTAACTTAAATCTAATTAAAACCCAAGTCTAAACGACGCCCTAAGGGCTGTATATATGGGGGAACAGAGGGGATTTTCGTGACCCCTTGGAGGTGGGGTCCGAAAACAACCCTAACTCGGTTTCCCCACACATACGGACTCAAAAACTGCCTATAATGTGGTATTTCGAAATTACATGGGCCCAGCCCAATATTAAGGTGACGCAGCACCTATAATTGCTCTTGGACGAAAATAATGAAGTGGCATCTCGTGTATTCCGTCCAAGCCTTCATGCATGCCTTATGGTGGCTTCAACGTGCGAAAATCCCCACTGGAAACTCCACTGTACTTTCCCCCGCGCGCACCTTCTTCTCCATTCTTGATCCCGCTCCAATGACCATCCTTCGTGTCCATGCTAGGTCCTTCATTCATAAGCAAAACAAAAGTATCTAATTTAGGCAGCATCATATGTTCATGAACAATAGAAGGATTCGCAAGAAACGAAAGTACCTGATAATTTAGTTGACGTGCACGTGCTCTAGTAACTGGTCCAGTATGTGTAGTTGGTGAGGGTATGGGTGTAACATTAGTAGGGATGTCCTCATCATCCTCCCCTTCTTGAATTGAAGTCGTCCTCGACGGAAGCTCATCATCTTCTCCCAAATAAGGTTTCAAATCTGCAATGTTAAATGTGGGACTAACCCCAAAATCTGCAGGTAGCTCAAGTTTATATGCATTATCATTAATTTTCTGTAAAACCTTAAAGGGACCATCAGCTCGTGGCATTAACTTAGACTTGCGCAAATCAGGAAACCTATCTTTTCGTAGATGTAACCAAACAAGATCTCCTGGTTCAAAAACAACATGCTTTCGACCCCTATCACCAGCAAGCTTGTATCTAGCATTCATGCGCTCAATGTTTTCTTTAGTTAACTCATGCATTTTTAATATCAATTCAGCACGTTGCTTAGCATCAAAATTCACCTTCTCCGAAGATGGAAGAGGCAGCAAATCAATAGGTGCACGAGGTAGAAAACCATAAACAATCTCAAAAGGGCACATTTTAGTGGTAGAATGCAATGAACGATTATAAGCAAATTCAATATGAGGTAAACATTCTTCCCACAGTTTCAAGTTACTCTTTAAAACAGCCCTAAGCATAGTAGACAAAGTCCTATTGACTACTTCAGTTTGTCCATCAGTTTTGGGATGACATGTAGTACTAAAAAGTAGTTTAGTCCCCAACTTAGCCCATAAGCATCTCCAAAAATGGCTAAGAAACTTAGTATCACGATCCGAGACAATAGTATTGGGCACACCATGTAAACGAATAATCTCTCCAAAGAATAAATCAGCAACATTAGCAGCATCATCGCTTTTATGACATGGTATAAAATGTGCCATCTTAGAAAATCTATCCACGACAACAAATATGCTATCCCTCCCCTTCTTTGTTCGAGGCAAGCCTAAAACAAAGTCCATGGATATGTCCTCCCACGGAACACTAGGTACAGGTAAAGGCATGTATAAACCATGAGGATTGAGTCGTGACTTAGCTTTTTGACATGTAGTGCAGCGAGCAACAAAACGCTCAACATCCCGTCTCATCTTTGGCCAAAAGAAATGTGTAGCAAGTACGTCCTCCGTCTTTTTCACGCCAAAATGTCCCATTAATCCTCCTCCATGCGCCTCCTGCAACAACAAAAGACGAATAGAGCTAGCTGGAATGCATAGCTTGTTAGAACGGAACACAAATCCATCATTAAGCACAAACTTGTTCCATGTTCTACCCTCTCTACAATTCTGCAATACATCTTTAAATTCCGCATCATTTGCATATTGTTCTTTGATTGTCTCTAAACCGAATATCTTGAAGTCAAGTTGTGAAAGCATAGTATAACGACGAGACAAAGCATCAGCAATAATATTATCTTTCCCCTTCTTGTGTTTAATGACATAAGGGAAAGTCTCAATAAATTCAACCCACTTAGCATGTCTACGATTAAGTTTTGCTTGACTTCTTATGTGTTTCAAAGATTCATGATCAGAATGTATAACAAATTCTTTGGGCCATAAATAATGTTGCCAAGTTTCTAATGTCCGAACAAGAGCATATAATTCCTTATCATAAGTAGAATAGTTCAGACTAGGCCCACTCAATTTTTCAGAAAAGTATGCAACAGGTTTAGCATCTTGTAATAACACACCTCCCAAACCAATCCCACTAGCATCGCATTCAAGCTCAAAAGTCTTATTAAAATCAGGAAGTTGGAGCAAAGGAGCATGTGTTAACTTATCTTTCAATACCGCGAAGGCTTCTTCCTGTGCGGTACCCCAAGTAAAAGGCACATCCTTTCGTGTAAGCTCATTGAGAGGTACAGCAATGGTGCTGACATCTCTCATAAAACGCCCTACATGATCGAGGCACATATTAAATTCTTCTTCTCTTGCTATGCTGAGTTTGATGGGATCTGATGGATTATGGGATTATGTTCAGATCGTGATAGAGTAATATATTTGGTTTTTACCTCTTATATTTTTGTTCCTAAGTAATTCTTGCATGTTCTCCGTTGTTGTTTATTGCTTTGGCCAAGTAGTAGGTAGTGACTCCAAGAGGGAACGTTATGCCCGATTGTGGGTACATGCCCCCTGATGACACGCTTGAGTGACAGAAAAATGATTCTAGGGGATGTGTTGCCGAAACAAGGGGGAAAACAACGGTGCATGTAACCGCGGTTTCAAGGATTGTTTACTTTACGCAAAGTTCTTTTAATGCAGTTGTCTGTTTCTTTGGGTTTACACTTTGGGTGGGACTCACAACTTAATACCAGGGAGATGTTCTGGATAGATATCTCAAGGTGGGATATTAGTAGTAGATGTAGATGGATTTCGGTCTACTTATTTGGGCGTACTGCCAGTGCTTATGAGCCTCTTCATTTCTTTTGTAGCATAGTTAGAATTGCGGTGCGTTTATAATCCTGTCAATTGCCCATCTGTAATTTGTTTACCTCGCATAGCAGTTTTATCATCTTTTGGAGAGAGACATCACTAGTGAACATCACGGGACCCTGGTCCATATTCTCATCACTGTGATTTTTGTAACTTTTGATAAAGGACACTAAAGCAAAAAACTGAAAGGTAAACTAACAAGACTAAAAAGCAAAGATAAAAGATAGCGTGCAACTCCCCTATCTTGATGAGCGGAGTCCCCGGCAACGGCGCCAGAAATTAGCTTGATGGCACTGAAGTAGTGCTCCTCGTTGGCTACCCCAAGTGGAAGGTTGAGATGTAGCGTAGCGTAATTTCCCTCGGTGAAGATACCAAGGTTTGTCTCTAGTAGGACTCTGACGATGACAAGTAGGTGACATCAGCGCTAGAAATTACTAGCACAAAAATTGACGTGGACCTGCACACAGATACATTTAACTTTGCTACCAACGAGTACAGAGAGATTTTCAATCTCTCCGGCCTTGCTGTTTACAAAGGATCAAACGCAGAAGATAATAGGTAATTATAATTGCAACTAGAAAGTAAAACAGGAAGTAAATTGAGGGTGTAAACAGTGATGGAGATATGGACCGGGGTCCCATGAAGTTCACTAGTGATGTATCTCACCCAAAAGACAATAAACAGCTAAGCAAGGTGAACAAATTACAACTGGGCAATTGAAAGGATTAAAAACGCACCGCAATGCTAACTACGCTATGAAAGAAATGAAGAGGCTCAAAAGCATGGGCACTACGCAAAGACAAGTATACTGAAATCCATCTTCATCTACTCACTAATCATCCACCTTGAGATATCTATCCAGAACATCTCGCTAGTATTAAGTTGCAAGCCCCACCCAAAGTGTAAACCCAAAGCAACAGACAACAGCATTAAAAGAACTTTGCGTAAAGTATACAATCCTTGCACCCGCGGTTACAAGCACCGTTGTTTTCCCCCTTGTGGCAACAGCACATCCCTTAGACTCATGTTTCTGTTACTCAAGCTAGTCATCAGGGGGCATGAACCCACAATCATGCATAACTCTCCCTCTTGGAGTTACTACCTACTACTTGGCCAAAGCAATAAACAACAACAGAGAACATGCAAGAATTAATCAAGAACATAAATATAAAAGGATAAGAACCAAATATATTACTCATCACAAACTGAACATAGTCTCATAATCCATCAGATCCCAGCAAACTCAACATAGCAACAACAAAAAGAATGACATATGTGCCTTGATCATGTAGTGCAGCTCACAAGGTCTAATCCATGAAGAACAAAGAGGGGGGAGGAAATCACATAGCTACTGATCATCGACCCATGGTCCAAGGTGGACTACTCACGGCTCATCCGGGAAGGGTCCATGGTGGTGGAGAAGCTCCCGGAGGTCAATCCTTCCTCTGGCAGGGTGCCGGGAAGAGGTCTTCTGGGGCTCCCGATCTTGTAAGTGCGACGGTGGCGGAACAGAGGCGAGATCACGAAAAAGGGTTTTGTCCTTGGGGGTTTCGGAATGAGAGATATATAGGTGAAGGGGGCAGCCAGGGGGCACTAGGAGTCTAGGCGGTCTCCTGGCATGGGCCCACCCTAGGTCGCGCCCCTTGGCCGCCTAGGCACCAGGTGGGGCCCCTCTGGGCCCCCTTTGGGCATCTGGAAACTTCGGATACGCTGATCTTTTATATATTTTCCCAGAATGTTTCTGGCACTTTAAGTAATGGGAAAACTGGAAATAAAAGACAGCTGAAAACAGAAACTGGCACTGGGGTGCACTGAGTTAATAGGTTAGTCCAAATATGATCAAAAGTTTATGAAAGTGTATCAAAATCATAGCAATATCACCCAATACATGCATGGAGAAAGCAGAAATTATAGATACGTTTGGGACGTATCAGGCACTCTCCGTCTCACCGACCGAGCCCGATCATCAGCAACACCAACAACGATACCAACATCAACCAAGACCGAAGCTAAAACTTCCCTGATTAAGACACCTATCCGGGCGGCGAGTCCCAACGTCGTCCACGCCACCCGCCGCAAATCGATCTTTAACAACACCGATGATGTCGGGGACTGGATCATCGGGGTACCTCCCGAGAAGTGCTATTATTAACAATCCAGAAACTATGTTGCAACTTGCAGTGTACTTCCAGGGAGATGCAGGCAAGCTAATGTCATCTGAGGGTCCACCTCTAGAGTCCACCGCCCGACCAGAAGGGAGGACATTAATTGCAGGAGAAGACAACCCTCACTGAGCTGCAAAAAAGCCTCTCCACCTGTCCCATGCATGCGGTGACGTGACTCAAGGCGCCCTCATCACCAATTTCCTAGAAAGATGCTACCACGCCGCGCGTGGCCTTGTAAACTAGCAATCGGCACCATGTGACTGTCCCCTTCAGCTATAAAAAGGAGAAGTCCGCCGCAAGAAAGGGGGTATCGCTTGTAAGAGAAAAAGACATTCCACACTTATAAGGATCAAACATGCAAGAGAAGGGTTTTTAGTCCCCGGACGGCCCGAACCTGGGTAAAACTCTTGGTGTCTGTCTGAGATTCTCTACCATTGTCGTTTCGACGCCACAACAACCTCCCAAGGCATCCCTGCCGCCGGCGACTATCCCGGCGGGTTGTGTTCCACAGCACGCTGCGAGGGCTCATGAAGCCCCTCGCCTTCCCGGAAAGGAAGGACTTCTCCGGGAGGAACCCGACAGATGACGACGACCAAGATAAACAAACCAGCTGGGAAAGTTGCGCCAGTCAACATCCCGCTGCCAAGAGGTACACCGTTCCAGGTGTACATGACGAACTCCGCCGAACCAACTCCGGCAGACAAAGGCAAAACCATCGACCCCAACAATTACAGTGGAACCAGCACAGACGGCAGGAATAGCGAGCCCTCTAGTGATGCCCCGCCAACCATCACTCTTGGCAACATCGCAAGCGCACCCACCTAGACTGTCATTCTCGATGCCCCCATGAGCGCACCTTAGCACTACGTAAGTATAAGAGGAAGCAATCCTGAGAGTGCACCACCCAGAGCAACAAATCCTGGAGCACCAGCAAGCACACGGCAACAGGGCATAAGAATTGAAGGCAACAACACCGCAAGTGCCCTACCAAGAATCAGTAATCCACGAGGAAGCAACCAGATGAATGACTGACTCGAGTGCAGCAGACGCCCTGGTGGCCCAATCAAAGCTCAAGAATGATCAGAGGGGAGGGGGTGAATGATCACTTCCGAAAATTCTACGGAACTTAGAAGGAAAACACGCAAACAGCAAATGACAAAGAGTAGATCGACAGAATTGCGGTATCGAAAGACATGCGTAAGTCGAAAGACAATGAGAGGAGGGGAAACATCGAAGGCAAACATGCAATAGAGTAAATACATAAGGTAAATACGAGTAAGAAAACGAGCCTGACACAGCGATGTTTGGTGAATCAGTTCACAATCTGCAAAGTGCTACGTCTGGTTGGAGGGACTGGTGATTGAACACCTGGAGCAAAACACTCTTTGTCCTATTCTCCACTTCAACAAACTCCTCGAGCTTGTCCAGTTCTTTCTCGGGGTATATGATTGAGGACATCTCCGAAACCTTCACATACTTCCTTCAGCAGTGACAATTACTCTTCGACTGCTTGATAGGCGACGCCTAACCGTCTAGGAGACTTGCAGATCTCCAAGATAAAAAGGCCGTCTAATATAAACCTAAGTCTTTGTGAATTGCTCAACTCGTTTTGGGACTTGGGTTTGGTTTTCTCTCGATATCTTTCTCAGGATGCTCACTGCTCTTATGTCTCGAAATATTCAGTGCAGCAGCCAACCCCAAATGGCAGGCGTGTGCGGGGTATTTATAGGTGGTAATCCAGATGGTGAAATGACTGAAGTGACCCGATGCAACCGCTTCACGCGTGTCCACAACGGTCGGATTTTCAATCACTGCGCAACTATTCTTGCGGAGCAAGTAAGCTGACTTATCGAACGAGTTCTCTCTCGAAGGCACCAAGTGCGATGACTTTGCCTTCGAGCTATTACTCGACTCAGTAAGATTTCTCTCGGTAGGCTATCCTTGGGTTTTAAGTTGAGCAGAGAAAATTCACTTCGACTAAGATTTTAAATAGCAAACCCCTCTTGATAGTACGGTTTTTCCTACGACTGAAGAAAGTAAAAGGGAAACAAGTAAAAGACTAAGTCTTCGTCCAGCTTCAGCTTTCTCCTTGTTGCGATTGTACTCGAGAGCATCTTCTTTCTCGACGACATGTTTAGGGGTCGTCTTCCTTCAAAGCCTTCGGTACTGGACTGCAGCTTTGCTGCAGTGAGTTGTCCTTCAACCTTCTACCAGAAAACTCCATTCTTCAGGAACCTAAGCATCTGTTTATACTCAAAAAAATGTTAGTTCCTCTACTGCTTGGTCCAAAAATCTCCAAAACCTTCGGGGGCAAAACTGCTCTTACAATATCCCCCTTTTTGGACGATTATTGACAAAACATGGATCGATAAATAATTGAAAAGTTTTGAGTTTTCGATAATAAACCAGTGCGAAGATACATTATATACTCCCCCTTGATGTATGCACAGAAGATGAAAATTTCCAGCAAAGTGCATATTTGATAAGGAATGAGTCGAGGGAAAAACATCATAAACTTAGCGAGCAAGATTGCAATCCCGAGTATTTCCAATTATGAACATGCAATCTTCTGGAATGACCTATGAACTTAAGTGATAGATAAATTCCTACAAGAAGGTTACGTATCACAAGCATATCAGATAGATATTATAAGATAAAGTAGCAGTTCACAGACCTACTTAGAGTTAGTTACAATCCGACCGAATATGAATCGAATGTTTGTTGAAACTACTCGGAAACTCAAAGTTCAAAGTTCATCGACCAAAAAGAAAATCCCTTAACCCCGCAGGAGAACTATTTCTTTGATGCCACTACATCTCCCCCCTTTTGTCACAACGAACAAAAAGATGGAGAATAGGGTCGAAAGAAAAACTACGTCAGCAGAATGGTGTCGTCGAGGGCGAGAAGATTCCAGTGGTGGAGAGCTTGGCCTTGATTTTCTTACTCGACGACGACTTGGAAGATCACACTGAGGCGTCAGCTTGGAGGGGAATGAATGTTGATCTCCCAAAGAATCGAGTTCAGATGAAGGAGGGGTCCTTGGGCTCGGAGGGAATGGCTGAAATATGGATCGATCATTTTGGTCTTCATCTTCGGCTTCAGACGATTCATCTTCGATGGCAACATGATAAAAGTCATAGACCCACATGATATATTTGTTCTTCGGCAGGGTGGGAAGTTCTCAGTCAGGCCTATCCACTCGGTGATTTTTTGACCAGCGGCGATCAAGGTGAGGCGAATACTGGACAAAGACAGAGCGCTGTAGTTGACCCACGGAGTTAAACTTTCGAAGTCCTTTCCAGTGACGACGAAGAGATTCTCGAAGAAGTTGACCGTTGTTTACAACAATGTTGCGAAGAAAATTCATCTCATTCATGATCTCCTGCTTCTTAAGCTTATCTTCCGCGATGTGGTGCTGAAGCATTTGTTGATTGCGAATGGAAATCTCCATGTGATGCACAGGCATATTTCGTTCGGTGATATATTCTCGAATGCCAGTGTACTCAGCAAATGGGTCATTCTGGCAAGAAATAACCTTGATAACCTCGCGGACTGGTGGAGTAAATATCGAAGGATATTTAGTCGATGGGAATGGCACTTCACGAGAGTAATTGCACAGAGACATCAACCATGGTGCATAAGGTTTGATTGAAGCAGGATCAACAGCACATGAGACTGACATTCGGATGAAGCAGTCTTCAAAGTAGAAATGACGTCCATTGACTAGCTTCATGATGGCATGCTTTGCATGGTCCGGAATTGGATAATCGTCATGCACATTCAGCATCAGCAGCAAAGTATTCGACAAAATTCAGAACCAAGATTTAGCTTCAAAGATTAAGTGCTTTGGCATGGCCTCATCAGGATATGCATCGCCAATGACATTAGGGTCCATGAGAACAGTGAATTCAGCTGGAGTCATGGGGGGCAGAGTGTGAATGTTGTCGGGCAATCCTTCAAACTGAGGAAGATTTACCATTCATAAAAGTTCATCGACAGTCAGGTGGAAATCCTTGCCTTGGGCCATGAAGTCAAACAGGTTGAAGGGTTCTGATGGTCTCCAGTGACATAAAGAGTGGCATAGAATTTCTTGATCACTTCTAAATTATAACCACTATTGAGAGCAAACATTCGGTGGGAGTGCATATCATCAATTGTCTCGGCCAAACTCTGAAAGCAGGTGGTGGCATACAACGAACGCATAGCCAGGTATTGATGCTGGAAGATCTTCTCCTTGTTTAGCAGAGTTCGGGCATAATATATAGCTTGATCTTGAGTCCAAAATCGAAGCGAATAAGAATGACGAGCCTTCAAGTATGGGTTAACACCAAAAAATTGTGGCTTATGATCACGGAGCTTGAAAATGGGGCCTCCACGAGGAACATCTGCCCTGAAGAGCGGCAGCATTTCCCTCGGGTGATTAGAATGGAGCAGTTCATCAATGGGAAATTCCTCGGCCACATTTGCAGGAAATTGCATGCAAGAAATATCAACACGAGGATTTCAAGAGGGTATATTTATGATGTCCTGATTTTCCTCGGCCATTTCTGTCAGGGGGATGGACTAAATCCCAGACTCGGCATTATGTCTATGGGCCGACTCACCTACCGAAGGCCCATAAAGAAGACCCGGCCCAAGGTCGGTTGCGCCAAGGAAAGAAGATCGAATCCATAGAAGGAATTCGACTTACTTTGTGTAGCACATAATATGTTTGTAAAGTAGAATAGGACTCCACCTCGTATCGGAGTCGGACTCGATGAATCCCGGGACTCGGTGCCTCTATAAACTTAGGACCATGGGATCTAGAAGAGAGAACTATCTTAGCCTAAGATAGGACTAGACACTTATCGGCGAAACCTAGATCTCATCGAGACTAAGTTTTCGATCGACTCTCTTGTAATCAGCCAAACCAACTCTTCTTACGAGAGTCGAAACTCATAATAAGAGGAAGCAGGAGTAAGCTTTTACCTCGAGGCAAAGAGGGGCTGAAACCTGGGCAATTCGCCGAGTCTCTTGTCAATGTCGACTCTCTCCACGAAATTGCCTCACAGCAAAGGTCCCGTGTTAAGTTCGACTCTTCGGACATCTGCCGTGACTTTCCCACGACAGTTGGCGCCAACCGTGGGGCCTGCGCTCGCAGGTCTTGAGATTCTCGAGGGAGCTCTGCAAGGTATGGAAAGATTCGTTGCTGGACGGATCACCAAAGTCCGGCGTGGGAAACTCTACATCGACGACTCCGCTTGGGGCCCTGAAGCCGATTCCATCGAATCAGGATATCGGGTCCCGATCGGGTCCATCCACATCTTCATCGGCAAGACAGACGGATCTGAGCCAGAGCCAGATCCTGAAGTACCTGTCGAAACTTCAAGTCGGCGACACACCGGCTCCAAGCGCGATTTCGTCGGATTCATTGATGAGTCTCCAGAGCCGGAGCGTTCTGTCGAGGCCCCGATGTAAGTCGCCTCGGAAGAACAGACTGATGCCGACTCGCATCCCACTGAGGAAAGCTTCTCAGACGAGGGGTCCATCCGGTTTTTGGGAAACTACAGACTCGGTACCGGCATCCCATCCTACCACCCGGTTTTTTCCCTACCTCGAACCTCCGTATTGCGCCACGGTGTTCATGGCCGACACTGGAGGATCGGGAGCCCAGCTGGCTCTCAACCAAGGAGTCGAGTCATCAGCCACTGAGGCCCTGGAGAAAATAGGGACCCGGCAGCTCGCCCATCGGTACAAATTCCTACTGGCGCCCAGACCCTTGCTGACACCCTAACTTCTCTCGACGAAGCCCTAGCACTACCAATGACGCTCGAAAACTAAGAATCTTGGAAGACAAGGGTCAACGAGCTCACGAATCGGGTAGAAAAGTTGCAAGCAGAGGCCAACGCCGAGAAGGAACAAATGGCGGAAAAAGAAGCCCGGCTCTTTCAGGAAGCCACACGTCTCTGGGAAGAGTCGGACCTGATAGACGCTTAGCGGTTGAGCCTCGCCTACACACGTCCACAGAGATACGCGAGCCATTTCCCCCTTCACTACCAAGGGCGAACACTATTCAACAGTCCCGACCAATCGACTCCCCCGGGATTCACGTCTCCCAGGCTACCGACTCCTCCGCCACGTCAAGATTGTTTCCACACGCCTCCTCACCAATTAAGTAACCCGGTAGCCAACGTCATGGCCGCGACTCAGTACCTCGCCAATGCACCGATCCAAGGAGACACCCCAGCAGGTCGCACCGCCCGAGCAGCAGTCGACTTCCTCAAGACAGCGATCACACACCAAGGTCAGTATTCAGAAGGAGTCCCATACTTACATGGAACCCCGTATAGAAGTGTAAGCCGGCAAGAAGAATCGCGGGCTCCAACATCCTCCGGCAGCCAGCTCCACCAAAGAGTGCCCACGGCCCCTCCGGGAGGGTTGAGGATCGCGGATATACCGGCTCCCAACACAACTCGACGTATAGAGCCGGCAGCCCAACTTCCTACACAAGAACCAAATACCGAGTTTGTCAGCAGATCCGTGGGAAATCGGTGTCTGATACCTACTCTGAGGAACACACGCCTACCCCCAGACTTCAAAGGACCCCGCAAAATACCGAACTGCACGGCTGATATGGACCCAACAGCTTGGGTCGAAACCTATGACCTTGCCATGGTCATGCTACAAGACGACGAAGATGTATGCGCCCGATACTTCACGGTGATGTTGGAATGACCGGCTCGCACATGGTTCAAGAACCTCCCGGAAAATTCCATCACTTCTTGGACAGATCTCAGAGAGAAGTTCATCAAGAATTTCCAAGGAACTTGCCGGTGAGCTACGAAGATAGTCGACTTAGAGCACTGCGTTATGAAGGAGAGTCGGCGCTGAGCTGGGCACGACGAGTTGCGGATATAATCCATTCCTCCAACACCATCACTGCATAGACATCAGTAATAGTTCTGGAAAGAAACTGCAAGTTTGAGCCTCTAGTGCACAAGCTTGGCCGACTCAAGAGGACGGTCAGCAACATAGGAGAGCTCATGAATGCAGTCATCAAGTATGCCGAGTCGGACAAAACCAAGGATGCCGATATTGAAGAAGATAAAGCCACCCAGGGCAAAAAGAACAATGGAAAGGGGGCTCAGAACCAGAATCAACAGGGCAAAAGACGACTCGATCGGAACACTTCTGACTTGGTAGCCAATACAATTGTCGACTCCCAAAGACAGAAGGGGGGGGCAACGACTACGGCGGTAAGCAGGAAAGAAATTTCCAACCACCAGCTACCTTCGAAGAAGCTGTGAAAAGACCTTGCCCGTTGCATAGCAAACCCGGCCGTCTGGCCATCCACACTTGGGAACAATGCAACTTCATGAAGGAATACCAGAGACGAGGAGGTCAGGGCCTCCCTGGATCATATAGTGGAACCGGTCAAAGCGGTAACAACCAAAACAACTTTGGTCAGCAAGGAGTCGGCGCAGCACCACGGTACCAAGGATCACAGGGAAGCTGTAAGGCCCGATATGTGGTACTGTTCCAGATCTAGATGTTTCCATCCAGATCCGGGGATGAAGCACATATTGGTCCCACCGCGACATATGACATAGTCATATGCCCCGGATTTCCAACATGAAATCACAACATTACAGATACAAGGATACAACATCTCATACAATCGGCATACAACTGCCTTAATACAATACAACAGCGGAAGATACATGTCTGAGTATAGACTACAATCAAATGCCTACTGGCAAAGAGAAAAACATCGATCCCATAACCACACGGGTCCAGGCCCTCCGCCGGGATCCGCCTAACTAGTCGTCGTCGAGTCTCCACGTGAAACATCGATCACCATACCTGTTGTCGATCAATAACCCTGAAAAGAGTTTGGGGGTAGTATCATGAGTACAGAAGTACTCAGCATCCAACTGTAGTGGTCATCTGACCCAGCAAGGACTTCATCACTCGTCATTCTAGGACAACTAGTAGTTTACGGTAAGGATGGGGTAAGTGGTGAGGTTGCTGCCGCACTAGCATTTATGAAGTGGCTAACGATCTAGAGAGTAAGTTAAGAATCCAAGCATTCGATGAGGAATCGCCTCCAACAAGTCTGCTATCCACCTACATACGCAAACATAACACCTATCCTATCCTTGTCCTCCTCTTCGCATCCCGACGAAGAAGAAGCAGTCAAGGCAAACACACACGTTGATCACGTTATATTAAAATTATCTCAGTTGTTGTTGTCTATGAACAAGGAGTAGGTCTCAAGTCGTCCATAACCGTGGACACGGCTTCTCGAAAAGATTTAACCCTGCAGGGGTGTACCAACTGCCCATTACAAGGCTCCGCACGCACGCCCATCTCTCTCAGTTGCTACCCATCACAGGCAACCATTTTATGATTTAGTTCCAAGAGATCCAAAACGACAGGTCCCTCTAACTAACAACGAACAAATCCGGGTGGCCCCCGGTGAGTCGACACCCAATCCAAAAGTTGGCCACGCTCTCGGATCGGACTCTTCCGTCTCAACAGGGTTTGGGTTACCGAGACGCCTCACGCGAGGCCTCGGGCCCTCGCTGGTCAAAGGTGGACCAACAGGGAAACCATGTCTCCGCTGGTCCGGGTTGTTTTAAAGGATATCTTCTAGGAGCGACCCGACAGATATATATGCATGATTTTAAAATGGTAAATCAGCTTGGGCCACCACTAGAAATGTTTGAAGCTAGATAGGTAAGAAAAGGGGACCCCATAAAATACCACACGCGGTTAGGCACGCTCAGTCTTAAAACCAATACCCGGAACTCGGATCCTAGGTGACTCGAATGGAACAAAGCGTCGGGGCGGGATAGACTAGACATTCCATCCTTCGTCGAATATAGTCAACATTTATAATAATCATATCATCAACAACAATATAATAATGTGATAGCCCAAAACCAAGGAGTAACAGGGTAACATCGTAGCATCCTAAGCATGCATACTAAGCAGGGGCTGAGCAACGTGCAATAGTAACATAGAAGTACAAGGTTTGCTGGGAGGGGACATGGATGTATCGGTTTGAAAGAGGCTGTAAACATGTGGTAGGATCAAACATCGAACCTAACCTAGACTAGCATGCAAACTGCTAGTTGAAATAGAATGGATCATAAGTAATGCATAGTCCTTGCCTGTTGATAAGTCGGGTTCCGAAGGTGTAGTTGATCGCAAGCTCGCATCGTCTCCGAAAGTACCCGCGGAAGCACACAAGACGGTAAACACTGGAAAGCAATCAACGAGCAAGCATCTATTACTACGAAGCAAACACGAGAAAGCATCAACAAGAAGGCAACACGAGACATCGCACCTATCGTTGAGAGCGGTTACTAACAGGTTAAGTGGAGTACTCGTCACACACGACGATACCGCACGTTTACGGTGGTTCAAGTTGTTTAGCTACACCAGGTGAGCAAAGTTTGTTCACATGGAATATCACTTAAGCATGGCATAGCACACAAACATGACAAGAGGTGAAGCACAAAGTAAACTATCTAATCTAGTCACTTTAAGTGGGGGTAAAACCTATACATGACAAACTATTGCAGACCCCACGATAAAATGGAATTTGGTACTGTTTTGCCCTAAACAATATTTTATTATTTCTATTAGAAAGCAAGAGCAGCATAAACACAATCTACATGCAATTCTAGTCAAGTTACATATAAAGAACATTTTAAACGGAGCAACGGTTAAAAATTTATTAAATAAACAAGTTACAGTGGCAAGGTTGTAAATAACAGCAAAGCAGCATGTAAACAAGGTCAAACAAGGAAAAATAACACATTTTATTAAACTACATGAAAAACTAAGCAACTTTCATGTTTAAAGCGTCGCGATCCGAGCTACCGTTAAAAAGATACGGGCACCGCAAAATTACTACACAATCTGCAAATAAAAAAATATAGAAAAGAAAAAAAATCTATCGGGCCGAAAGCTACTGGGCTGGCCCAATTAAGCAGCAACAAAATATAAAAAAGGGTGTTTCTCACCCAGTGGGCTTCGGCCCAACTAGCTGGCTGGCGGTTGGGCTAGGTGCAGTGGGCCGTGGGCGCCAGGCCGGATGCGGGCTGTGTGGGTGGGCCACTGCAGGCCGGCCCACCTGCGCCTGGTCAGCGGGGCGCTAGATCGGGGCGACGAGGCACCTGCCGCTGCCGACGGCGGCCGTCCTGGTGCTGGTCCGGCGAGCACCTAGCGAGGCAGGCCGGGGAAGCACGGAGGCGAGCGCGGTGGCCGGATCTGGCCGGTTCCCGCCGGATCCGGGGCATGAGGAGGTCGCGGCGGCGAGTCGGCGTCTCCTTCGGGCGGCTCCATGGCGGCTGGTTTGGCTCAAAGAGGAGGAGAGACGGGGTTAGGGGAGGAGTAGAGGAAAGGGAGGAGAGGAAGGGAGCACGGGGGCTCACCGGCGCGCGGCGGCCGCGACGGCTCGCCGGCCGGAGGCGAGGTGGCGCGAGGCGGCTCGGGCGTGGAGGAGAGCCTCCATGGGAGGAGCTTGGGTGCGCGCTGGCTGGGGCTTCGGGCTGACGTGGCACAATCTGGAGCGTCGGATCTCAGATCCGACGGCTCCGGAGGGGCCAGGGCTAGGGTTTCGGGATTTGGGGTCAAAATGGGCTTATCTAGCAAAGTGGAGGGGGGCTGCAATTTTTGTGGCTAGGGAAACCCTAGAAAGGGTTGGGAGTGTGGTGGTCTTTATATAGCCCAGGTGGATGGCAGTTTTCAAAAACATCCCCGGTTTTTCTCTCACGCGCGCGATGTTTACATTTCTGACCGCCGGGGGTCCGCAAGACCTCCGATTCGGGTAAAACTTCGAACTGCGCGATCAGCGCGTCGAGCCGGCGGCGTTCACCTCGCGCTGGAACCGTTCTGAGAACACTTTCCGGCGCGCTATAAAAATATCCCGTTTACTTATTAAACGGGGTTTTCGTTCCGTTGGTTGCGGCTGATCTCGTGCGGGTTTTCGCGACGGTGATCGGGTGAAACCCGGTGTCGCAAAGGTCGAGTGTCAGGGTGGAAAGGGTCGGTCTCCGTCCGGTACGAGATAAGAGGGGGGGAAATAATCGCCGATTGATAAATCGGGGATGCAAACACCGCAAACAAATCAGACAATCAAACAATTCACACCGAAAACAATTTTTTTTAATTTTTGTGAAAACTGGGCTATTACAGAAGCGGACAGCAAAACCAATCAGGACGTGCGGGATACCAATCAAACCCAAAGCAGCTCCAAGACCACTCGGTTTACCATGTCTTTACCACCACCAGCTGCCGAAGAGACGGGAAGCTGCAGCAGAGAGCCGCTATGTCCGTGGCCACAGAGTCGGCTTGTCGCAGGTGGCTTAACTTGTCTGAGCAACTGATCACCTGGACAAGGGACGATCATCCCCCTGTAGTAGAAAACTCGGGTTCTTTGGCCTTAGTAGTCTCTCCGCAAATTGGATGCTACACATTGGACAAGGTACTCATGGATGGAGGAAGTAGCATCAACATCCTTTTCTACGAGACCTTTCATAGGATGGGACTAACCCACAAACAGCTGCAAACCTCCAACACTGTGTTCCATGGAATAGTCCCAGGGAAGTCGGCATGTCCGATATGAAAAATCTACCTGGAGACGGCCTTTGGAACTCATGAAAACTTTCGCTCCAAAATCATACCTTATGAGGTGGTGAAACTCGAGAGTCCATATCATGCCATCTTAGGCAGACCGGTTTATGCCAGGTTCATGGCTCGGCCATGCTACGTCTACCTAAAACAGAAAATGCCGGGTCCTTATGGACCCATCACAGTAGACGGGAGTCGGTCCAGAGCCACGGAGTGCGACGAGCAGCACGTCAAGTTCGCAAAGTCGGCATGTGCCAAAGAGGATCTATCAGAATTCCAGGAAAAGGTAGATCCGGCAGATACCACCATCCTGAAGAAACCGACTCCTGACAACAACCCCAAGTTCTAGCCGGCTTAGGACACCAAGAAAGTCGACTTTGTCCCAGGTGACACTTCCAAGCAGTTCATCATTGGGACAGAGCTATCTGACAAATAGGAAAATACGCTCATCGAGTTCCTTCGTGAGAATCGGGACATCTTTTCATGGAAACCCTCCGACATGCCAGGTGTCCCGAGGGAACTCGCTGAGCACCTGATAGAGGCGAAGGTGTCCCGATGTTTCGATGAGAGGATGGAGATCGATTTTTGGTGGAGTAGACTTTCACGACCCGACTACGAACGTGCGAAGACGTTGCGCCTTAGCAATCGCTAAACCAACTCCGAGAGGTTATTGACCCCGCGGATGCACGATCAACCTGACCACGAAGGTCAATTCCTGCAAGCAATCGAAGAACAAGCAAGAACTAAGAATTGCAATCTGGATATTGCGAATATAAGATGAAAGATTAACAGAAGTTGGGGTTCCAATGCGGTCTTGGCCTGGTCGGACGACACAAACGAAGAACTCGAAGTTGCAGCTATGGCTAACTTAAATCTAATTAAAACCCAAGTCTAAACGACGCCCTAAGGGCTGTATATATGGGGGAACAGAGGGGATTTTCGTGACCCCTTGGAGGTGGGGTCCGAAAACAACCCTAACTCGGTTTCCCCACACATACGGACTCTAAAAACAGCCTATAATGTGGTATTTCGAAATTACATGGGCCCAGCCCAATATTAAGGTGACGCAGCACCTATAATTGCTCTTGGACGAAAATAATGAAGTGGCATCTCGTGTATTCCGTCCAAGCCTTCATGCATGCCTTATGGTGGCTTCAACGTGCGAAAATCCCCACTGGAAGCTCCACTGTACTTTCCCCTGCGCGCACCTTCTTCTCCATTCTTGATCCCGCTCCAATGACCATCCTTCTTGTCCATGCTAGGTCCTTCATTCATAAGCAAAACAAAAGTATCTAATTTAGGCAGCATCATATGTTCATGAACAATAGAAGGATTCGCAAGAAACGAAAGTACCTGATAATTTAGTTGACGTGCACGTGCTCTAGTAACTGGTCCAGTATGTGTAGTTGGTGAGGGTATGGGTGTAACATTAGTAGGGATGTCCTCATCATCCTCCCCTTCTTGAATTGAAGTCGTCCTCGACGGAAGCTCATCATCTTCTCCCAAATAAGGTTTCAAATCTGCAATGTTAAATGTGGGACTAACCCCAAAATCTGCAGGTAGCTCAAGTTTATATGCATTATCATTAATTTTCTGTAAAACCTTAAAGGGACCATCAGCTCGTGGCATTAACTTAGACTTGCGCAAATCAGGAAACCTATCTTTTCGTAGATGTAACCAAACAAGATCTCCTGGTTCAAAAACAACATGCTTTCGACCCCTATCACCAGCAAGCTTGTATCTAGCATTCATGCGCTCAATGTTTTCTTTAGTTAACTCATGCATTTTTAATATCAATTCAGCACGTTGCTTAGCATCAAAATTCACCTTCTCCGAAGATGGAAGAGGCAGCAAATCAATAGGTGCACGAGGTAGAAAACCATAAACAATCTCAAAAGGGCACATTTTAGTGGTAGAATGCACTGAACGATTATAAGCAAATTCAATATGAGGTAAACATTCTTCCCACAGTTTCAAGTTACTTTTTAAAACAGCCCTAAGCATAGTAGACAATGTCCTATTGACCACTTCAGTTTGTCCATCAGTTTGGGGATGACATGTAGTACTAAAAAGTAGTTTAGTCCCCAACTTAGCCCATAAGCATCTCCAAAAATGGCTAAGAAACTTAGTATCACGATCCGAGACAATAGTATTGGGCACACCATGTAAACGAATAATCTCTCCAAAGAATAAATCAGCAACATTAGCAGCATCATCGCTTTTATGACATGGTATAAAATGTGCCATCTTAGAAAATCTATCCACGACAACAAATATGCTATCCCTCCCCTTCTTTGTTCGAGGCAAGCCTAAAACAAAGTCCATGGATATGTCCTCCCACGGAACACTAGGTACAGGTAAAGGCATGTATAAACCATGAGGATTGAGTCGTGACTTAGCTTTTTGACATGTAGTGCAGCGAGCAACAAAACGCTCAACATCCCGTCTCATCTTTGGCCAAAAGAAATGTGTAGCAAGTACGTCCTCCGTCTTTTTCACGCCAAAATGTCCCATTAATCCTCCTCCATGCGCCTCCTGCAACAACAAAAGACGAATAGAGCTAGCTGGAATGCATAGCTTGTTAGAACGGAACACAAATCCATCATTAAGCACAAACTTGTTCCATGTTCTACCCTCTCTACAATTCTGCAATACATCTTTAAATTCCGCATCATTTGCATATTGTTCTTTGATTGTCTCTAAACCGAATATCTTGAAGTCAAGTTGTGAAAGCATAGTATAACGACGAGACAAAGCATCAGCAATAATATTATCTTTCCCCTTCTTGTGTTTAATGACATAAGGGAAAGTCTCAATAAATTCAACCCACTTAGCATGTCTACGATTAAGTTTTGCTTGACTTCTTATGTGTTTCAAAGATTCATGATCAGAATGTATAACAAATTCTTTGGGCCATAAATAATGTTGCCAAGTTTCTAATGTCCGAACAAGAGCATATAATTCCTTATCATAAGTAGAATAGTTCAGACTAGGCCCACTCAATTTTTCAGAAAAGTATGCAACAGGTTTAGCATCTTGTAATAACACACCTCCCAAACCAATCCCACTAGCATCGCATTCAAGCTCAAAAGTCTTATTAAAATCAGGAAGTTGGAGCAAAGGAGCATGTGTTAACTTATCTTTCAATACCGTGAAAGCTTCTTCCTATGCGGTACCCCAAGTAAAAGGCACATCCTTGCGTGTAAGCTCATTGAGAGGGGCAGCAATGGTGCTGAAATCTCTCACAAAACGCCTATAGAATCCAGCGAGGCCAAGAAAACTCCTCACTTGTGTGACCGTTTTGGGCTGCGGCCAACTCTCAATCGCCTCGATCTTGGCTTTATCAACTTCAATACCCTGTGGAGTAACAACATAGCCAAGAAACGATACTCGGTCGGTGCAAAAGGTGCACTTCCCAAGGTTACCAAATAAACGTGCATTACGTAGAGCAATAAAAACAGCACGTAAATGATCCAAATGTTCCTCCAAAGATTTGCTATAAATCAGTATATCATCAAAATAGACGACCACAAATCGTCCAATGAAAGCACGTAAAACCTCGTTCATTAATCTCATGAAAGTGCTAGGTGCATTAGTTAACCCAAAAGGCATGACTAACCACTCATATAATCCAAACTTAGTTTTAAAAGCCGTTTTCCATTCATCTCCTAATTTCATGCGAATTTGATGGTATCCACTACGCAAATCAACTTTGGAAAACATGGTAGAGCCACTTAGTTCATCAAGCATATCATCTAACCTAGGAATAGGATGACGATAACGAATAGTAATATTATTAATGGCTCGACAATCAACACACATACGCCATGTTCCATCCTTTTTAGGCACTAATATAACAGGAACAGCACAAGGACTAAGGGACTCACGTATGTAACCTTTGTCGAGTAGCTCTTGTACTTGACGCTGAATCTCCTTCGTCTCCTCCGGATTGGTACGGTATGGCGCACGGTTGGGCAACGAAGCACCGGGAATTAAGTCAATCTGATGCTCAATCCCTCGAATAGGTGGTAATCCCGGTGGTACGTCTTGTGGAAAGACGTCAATAAACTCCTGCAAAAGGACAGTGACAACAGGAGGCAAAGAAGGAGGCAATTCCTCAAATGAAAACAAAGCTTCTTTGCACACAAAAGCATAGCACACATATTGACTAACATCCAAATCTGAAAGATCAACCTTAGTAGCAAGCAAAGTTGGACTAGTCAATTTAATTTCATTAGAAATAGCAGAAGAAGATTTGCTATTAGTCTTATGTTGTTGCTCAAATTCTTTGGCTGCTATCTCATTCTCACTCTTATTTTTCTCCTGTTTTGCTTTACTAGCTCTAGCAAGATCATCTTTCACAATTTGTTCAGGAGACATAGGAAGTAAAGCAATATTTTTATCCTGATGAACTAGAGTAAACTGATTTGTCCTACCATGGTGTACAACATTCCTATCAAATTGCCATGGTCGACCAAGTAAAAGAGAGCATGCTTGCATGGGTACCACATCACAATCAACATAATCAGCATATGCAGCAATGCTAAAGTGCACACGAACAGAACGTGTTACCTTAATCTTACCACTATAGTTAAACCACTGAATATAGTACGGATGGGGGTGTGGTCTTGTGGTGAGAGATAGCTTCTCCACCAACTCCATGCTAGCCAAGTTGTTGCAACTCCCTCCGTCAATGATGATGCGAACCGAACGTTCTTTCACCACTCCCTTTGTGTGGAACAAATTATGCCTCTGGTTTTGCTCGGCCTTCGTTACCTGCACACTTAACACACGTTGAGCAACCAAACTAGCATATTTATCTGCATCATCAGGAGTCATATACTCTATATCATGAGCATCATCATGGGCACCCTGTTCCTCATGAGCAATGAGAACTAGAGTCTCCTCATCATAGTCACTCGCTGACTCATACCCACCATCCGCCGTAATAGTCATCACACGCTTGGAGGGACAGTCTTTTGCGAAGTGACCTCCACCTTGGCACCTGCGACATTTAATATCACGATCTCGTGCTTGCCCTGTGGACGCCATGGAGGAAGAAGAACTCGCCGCTGGACCACTCTGTGCACCCTTGAATGGTGGCGCTGGCTGTTTTGGTGGCTCCCTGTAAGAATGAGCGGCTGAAGTAGATGGTGGCGCAGCAGGACGTGTGGATGTAGAAGCTCCACGCGATGTCCATGATGTATTTCGTCCTGCAGAAAAGTTAGGTCTCGTAGCGGCCTGTCGATCCTGCACTTCACGTTCAGCTTTACAAGCAAGATGAAACAAACGAGTGATAGTAGCAAAGTCCTTGTATTCTAGAATAGTTTGTATCTCCCTGTTTAAGCCACCCATAAAACGTGCAAGCATAGCTTCATTATCCTCTACTAGGCCACATCTAATCAATCCAGTTTGTAATTCTTGATAATATTCCTCTACAGAATTTTTTCCTTGTCTCAGACGCTGTAATTTTTGTAACAATTCACGTTGATAATAAGGAGGAACCCAGCGAGTACGCATGGCATCTTTTAAAGCAGCCCAAGTAGTTGGAATATTATTAGCATGCAATCTACAATGTTCAGACCACCAAATAGATGCAAAGCCCGTGAATTCACAAACAGCAGCAGTAACACGTCTATTCTCAGGATATTGTAAACATGTAAAACGTTGTTCAGTTTCTAACTCCCAAGTAAGATAAGCATCAGGAATATATCTACCCTCAAACGGCTTAAGATTCAATTTAAGTTTAGGCACATGTTCATCATCGCGTACCTGAGGGGGTGGTTGGTGTCGACCGTGGCGAATGTTGGGACGTGGACGTCCAGCTGGCTGCTCATAGGCCGCTTCCTGTTCCACCTCCTCCTCGTAATCACCCTCGTAGTTGTCGTCCTGGGCGACGTCAGAAGCAGCAGCAGCAGCAGTAGCAGCAACTGCAGCAGTAGGAGGAGCACCAATACCAGCAGCTTGTCCTCGCGGAAACAGAATACGTCGTGCACGTGGTAGTGGCGGTGGCTGTGGCTGTGCTGAAGGTAGGCGTGCGATCAACTCAGTAAACTTGGCGTCGAGCTTGGTGTCGATCATTTTCTCCACGCCATCAATCGCCTCTGTAAATCTGGTCTCGATGTCATTCACCTGTTGAGACATCATTTGTGCAAATTTATCATGTAGCTCCTTGTTTGTCATGTTCTCCCAATCGGGTGCATCCCGCGCCACTTCATCATGTGATCCTGGCATGGTTAGCAGAAATAGAAAACACACAGGAATATGATCCTACTTCTACTAATGGGATGGATGTGGGGTGGTGGAAAGCACAAATCCGTCAAGCTTTTCTTACGTTCTTACCGATTCTTACCTAGCAGCAGGTGGTGATGTACAACCAACGGGTCAAAACTCTCAGAGATGTGGTAGAGCGATGGCCAGGCGGTGTCAAAACGCACGATGTAGAATATATGTGGAGCAGTAGGAAGGCTGACAAGTATGGTAGGAAAAACTCAACAGTAATCAAAACAGAGATGCAAAGCTGAATAAACACTCAACGTCGGTACTGTGCTGATCCTAGGCTAGACCGTACTAGAGACGCGAGCCTAAAACACCAACGAAAGCACGGCGCGGCACGTAACAACTGTGAAGCACACTCTGAATTTTTTTTTTCCTCTCTTTTTTTTTTTTTTTTTTTTTTTTTTGGAAATCACCCCCTTCTACGTACGACAAAGATTGGTGAAATCCGACTCTAAACAACTCAAACTAATCTGGCTATGGAGAGGTCACGAACCGTACTGATGATGGAACTCAACTCGGACTCGTGGCACGTGGTGGTGTATATGGACTCTGCTTGGCGGAACGTGGTGGTGTATGTGGACTTGGATTGGCGGAACGTGGTAGGATGACTACTGTGCGGCGGGTACGTGGCAAACTGTGATCAGAACTCGAAACTCTAAGGGAACTAGACGCTAAGATCAGCAACTTGACACAACGATGCAACCGTAAATTCAACAAAGCAAGTACTGAAAAGAAAACTGGACAAAGGCTCGGGCTGTCTTGGGACGTGATGATCTAACCCTAAAAATTTTTTTGGCTTTTTCGTGGGCTGTAGGTATGACGAACAGAATCAATCTAGACTACGAAAACTGGTAAATCTCACCGAGCAACCTGGAAATCTGATACCACTTGATAGAGGCGAAGGTGTCCCGATGTTTCGATGAGAGATAACTATCGATTCGGTGGAGACGACTCTGACGATCCGACTACGAACGTGCGAAGACGTTGCGCCTTAGCGATCGCTAAACCAACTCCGAGAGGTTATTGATCCCGCGGATGCACGATCAACCTGACCACGAAGGTCTAATTCCTGCAAGCAATCGAAGAACAAGCAAGAACTAAGAATTGCAATCTGGATATTGCGAATATAAGATGAATGATTACGAAAGTTGGGGTTCCAATGAGGTCTTGGCCTGGTCGGATGACACAAACGAAGAGCTCGAAGTTGCGGCTATGGCTAACTTAAATCTAATTAAAACCCAAGTCTAAACGACGCCCTAAGGGCTGTATATATGGGGGAACAGAGGGGATTTTCGTGACCCCTTGGAGGTGGGGTCCGAAAACAACCCTAACTCGGTTTCCCCACACATACGGACTCAAAAACTGCCTATAATGTGGTATTTCGAAATTACATGGGCCCAGCCCAATATTAAGGTGACGCAGCACCTATAATTGCTCTTGGACGAAAATAATGAAGTGGCATCTCGTGTATTCCGTCCAAGCCTTCATGCATGCCTTATGGTGGCTTCAACGTGCGAAAATCCCCACTGGAAACTCCACTGTACTTTCCCCCGCGCGCACCTTCTTCTCCATTCTTGATCCCGCTCCAATGACCATCCTTCGTGTCCATGCTAGGTCCTTCATTCATAAGCAAAACAAAAGTATCTAATTTAGGCAGCATCATATGTTCATGAACAATAGAAGGATTCGCAAGAAACGAAAGTACCTGATAATTTAGTTGACGTGCACGTGCTCTAGTAACTGGTCCAGTATGTGTAGTTGGTGAGGGTATGGGTGTAACATTAGTAGGGATGTCCTCATCATGGAGACCCACCAGGCGACCACCGATGATCTCTTCTTGTCGCGCAGGTGGAAGGGCTTCGTCTGTGGCCGCAAGCTAGACCGCGAGGACTTCCTCCTGTTCCGTTACGAGGATGAGGACATCTTGACGCTGAAGTTCTTCAGCATGAACGGCGACTACCTGAAGAACGGAGAGCTAACAAGCAACCGGAAGGACGCCGAATAGGTTGCTCGTCAATCATCGATGTACCTCCTACTCGATGAGACCCTTTACCGCAGCCGTCCCAACGGTGTGAAGCTACTTTGTATCCCCACAGACGAAGGCAAGAAGCCGCTCCCGTCCGGACCACGAAGGAACATGCGACACCCACATTGGTTCCCGGTCTCTGGTCTATAAAGCTTTCCAGCAAGGGTTCTATTGGCCTACCACCTTGAACCACTCCATGGAGCTTGTAAACACCTACGACGCCTGCCAATTCCACGCCAAGGCTGTTCATCAACCAACACAAGCTTTCCAAACCATCCCTTTGTAATGGCCCTTTGCAGTCTGGGGATTGGACATCTTGGGCCCATTCCCCCGTGCTTTCAATAATGATGCGAATCGAACGTTCTTTCACCACAAACTTTGTGTGGAACAAATTATGCCTCTGGTTTTGCTCGGCCTTCATTACCTGCACACTTAACACACGTTGAGCAACCAAACTAGCATATTTATCCGCATCATCAGGAGCCATATACTCTATATCATGAGCATCATCATGGGCACCCTGTACCTCATGAGCAATGAGAACTAAAGTCTCCTCATCATAGTCACTCACTGACTCATACCAACCATCCGCCGTAATAGTCATCACACGCTTGGAGGGACAGTCTTTTGCGAAGTGACCTCCACCTTGGCACCTGCGACATTTAATATCACGATCTCGTGTTTGCCCTGTGGATGAAGAAGAACTCGCCGCTGGACCACTCTGTGCACCCTTGAATGGTGGCGCTGGCTGTGTTGGTGGCTCCCTGTAAGAATGAGCAGCTGAAGTAGATGGTGGTGCAGTAGGACGTGTGGATGTACAAGCTCCACGCGATGTCCATGATGTATTTCGTCCTGCAGAAAAGTTAGATCTCGTAGCGGCCTGTCGATCCTGCACTTCACGTTCATCTTTACAAGAAAGATGAAACAAACGAGTGATAGTAGCATAGTCCTTGTATTCTAGAATAGTTTGTATCTCCCTGTTTAAGCCACCCATAAAACGTGCAAGCATAGCTTCATTATCCTCTACTAGGCCACATCTAATCAATCCAGATTGTAATTCTTGATAATATTCCTCTACAGAATTTTTTCCTTGTCTCAAACGCTGTAATTTTTGTAGCAATTCACGTTGATAATAAGGAGGAACCCAGCGAGTACGCATAGCATCTTTTAAAGCAGCCGAAGTAGTTGGAATATTATTAGCATGCAATCTACAATGTTCAGACCAACAAATAGATGCAAACCCCGTGAATTCACAAACAGCAGCAGTAACACGTCTATTCTCAGGATATTGTAAACATGTAAAGCGTTGTTCAGTTTCTAACTCCCAAGTAAGATAAGCATCAGGAATATATCTACCCTCAAACGGCTTAAGATTCAATTTTAGCTTAGGCACATGTTCATCATCGCGTACCTGAGGGGGTGGTTGGTATCGACCGTGGCGGATGTTGGGACGTGGACGTCCAGCTGGCTGTTCATAGGCCGCTTCTTGTTCCACCTCCTCCTCGTAATCACCCTCGTAGTTGTCGTCCTGGCCGACGTCAGAAGCAGCGGCAGCAGTAGCAACTGCAGCTGCAGGAGGAGCACCAATACCATGATGAGGACATCCCTACTAATGTTACACCCATACCCTCACCAACTACACATACTGGACCAGTTACTAGAGCACGTGCACGTCAACTAAATTATCAGGTACTTTCGTTTCTTGCGAATCCTTCTATTGTTCATGAATTAAGGACCTAGCATGGACAAGAAGGATGGTCATTGGAGCGGGATCAAGAATGGAGAAGAAGGTGCGCGCGGGGGAAAGTACAGTGGAGTTTCCAGTGGGGATTTTCGCACGTTGAAGCCACCATAAGGCATGCATGAAGGCTTGGACGGAATACACGAGATGCCACTTCATTATTTTCGTCCAAGAGAAATTATAGGTGCTGCGTCACCTTAATATTGGGCTGGGCCCATGTAATTTCGAAATACCACATTATAGGCTGTTTTTAGAGTCCGTATGTGTGGGCAAACCGAGTTAGGGTTGTTTTCGGACCCCACCTCCAAGGGGTCACGAAAATCCCCTCTGTTCCCCCATATATACAGCCCTTAGGGCGTCGTTTAGACTTGGGTTTTAATTAGATATAAGTTAGCCATAGCCGCAACTTCGAGCTCTTCGTTTGTGTCATCCGACCAGGCCAAGACCTCATTGGAACCCCAACTTTCGTAATCATTCATCTTATATTCGCAATATCCAGATTGCAATTCTTAGTTCTTGCTTGTTCTTCGATTGCTTGCAGGAATTAGACCTTCGTGGTCAGGTTGATCGTGCATCCGCGGGATCAATAACCTCTCGGAGTTGGTTTAGCGATCGCAAAGGCGCAACGTCTTCGCACGTTCGTAGTCGGATCGTGAAAGTCGCCTCCACCATAATCGATCTACACCATCTCATCGAAACATCGGGACACCTTCGCCTCTATCAAGTGGTATCAGATTGCCAGGTTGCTCGGTGAGATTTACCAGTTTTCATAGTCTAGATTGGTTCTGTTCTTCATACCTACAGTCCAAGAAAAAGCCAACAAAAAAAATTAGGGTTAGATCATCACGTCCCAAGACAGTCCTAGCCTTTGTCCAGTTTTCTTTTCAGTACTTGCCTTGTTGAATTTACGGTTGCATCGTTGTGTCAAGTTGCTGATCTTAGCGTCTAGTTCCCTTAGAGTTTCGAGTTCTAATCACAGTTTGCCATGTCGCCGCCGCACCAGTAGTCATCCTACCACGTTCCGCCATTCCGAGTCCAGATACACCACCACGTTCCGCCAAGCAGAGTCCATATACACCACCACGTCTCACGAGTCCGACTTGAGTTCCACCATCAGTACGGTTCCTGATATCTCCGTAGCCAGAATAGTTTTGAGTTGATTAGAGTCGGATTTCACCAATCTTTTGTCGTACGTAGAAGAGGGTGATTTCCAAAAAAAAAAAAACAAAAAAAAAATGTTACACCCATACCCTCACCAACTACACATACTGGACCAGTTACTAGAGCACGTGCACGTCAACTAAATTATCAGGTACTTTCGTTTCTTGCGAATCCTTCTATTGTTCATGAACATATGATGCTGCCTAAATTAGATACTTTTGTTTTGCTTATGAATGAAGGACCTAGCATGGACAAGAAGGATGGTCATTGGAGCGGGATCAAGAATGGAGAAGAAGGTGCGCGCGGGGGAAAGTACAGTGGAGTTTCCAGTGGGGATTTTTGCACGTTGAAGCCACCATAAGGCATGCATGAAGGCTTGGACGGAATACACGAGATGCCACTTCATTATTTTCGTCCAAGAGCAATTATAGGTGCTGCGTCACCTTAATATTGGGCTGGGCCCATGTAATTTCGAAATACCACATTATAGGCTGTTTTTAGAGTCCGTATGTGTGGGGAAACCGAGTTAGGTTGTTTTCGGACCCCACCTCCAAGGGGTCACGAAAATCCCCTCTGTTCCCCCATATATACAGCCCTTAGGGCGTCGTTTAGACTTGGGTTTTAATTAGATATAAGTTAGCCATAGCCGCAACTTCGAGCTCTTCGTTTGTGTCATCCGACCAGGCCAAGACCTCATTGGAACCCCAACTTTCGTAATCATTCATCTTATATTCGCAATATCCAGATTGCAATTCTTAGTTCTTGCTTGTTCTTCGATTGCTTGCAGGAATTAGACCTTCGTGGTCAGGTTGATCGTGCATCCGCGGGATCAATAACCTCTCGGAGTTGGTTTAGCGATCGCTAAGGCGCAACGTCTTCGCACGTTCGTAGTCGGATCGTGAAAGTCGCCTCCACCATAATCGATCTACACCATCTCATCGAAACATCGGGACACCTTCGCCTCTATCAAGTGGTATCAGATTGCCAGGTTGCTCGGTGAGATTTACCAGTTTTCATAGTCTAGATTGGTTCTGTTCTTCATACCTACAGTCCAAGAAAAAGCCAACAAAAAAAATTAGGGTTAGATCATCACGTCCCAAGACAGTCCTAGCCTTTGTCCAGTTTTCTTTTCAGTACTTGCCTTGTTGAATTTACGGTTGCATCGTTGTGTCAAGTTGCTGATCTTAGTGTCTAGTTCCCTTAGAGTTTCGAGTTCTGATCACAGTTTGCCACGTCGCCGCCGCACCAGTAGTCATCCTACCACGTTCCGCCAATCCGAGTCCAGATACACCACCACGTTCCGCCAAGTAGTCCATATACACCACCACGTCTCACGAGTCCGACTTGAGTTCCACCATCAGTACGGTTCCTGATATCTCCGTAGCCAGAATAGTTTTGAGTTGATTAGAGTCGGATTTCACCAATCTTTTGTCGTACGTAGAAGAGGGTGATTTCCAAAAAAAAAAACAAAAAAAAAATGTTACACCCATACCCTCACCAACTACACATACTGGACCAGTTACTAGAGCACGTGCACGTCAACTAAATTATCAGGTACTTTCGTTTCTTGCGAATCCTTCTATTGTTCATGAACATATGATGCTGCCTAAATTAGATACTTTTGTTTTGCTTATGAATGAAGGACCTAGCATGGACAAGAAGGATGGTCATTGGAGCGGGATCAAGAATGGAGAAGAAGGTGCGCGCGGGGGAAAGTACAGTGGAGTTTCCAGTGGGGATTTTCGCACGTTGAAGCCACCATAATGCATGCATGAAGGCTTGGACGGAATACACGAGATGCCACTTCATTATTTTCGTCCAAGAGCAATTATAGGTGCTGCGTCACCTTAATATTGGGCTGGGCCCATGTAATTTCGAAATACCACATTATAGGCTGTTTTTAGAGTCCGTATGTGTGGGGAAACCGAGTTAGGGTTGTTTTCGGACCCCACCTCCAAGGGGTCACGAAAATCCCCTCTGTTCCCCCATATATACAGCCCTTAGGGCGTCGTTTAGACTTGGGTTTTAATTAGATATAAGTTAGCCATAGCCGCAACTTCGAGCTCTTCGTTTGTGTCATCCGACCAGGCCAAGACCTCATTGGAACCCCAACTTTCGTAATCATTCATCTTATATTCGCAATATCCAGATTGCAATTCTTAGTTCCTGCTTGTTCTTCGATTGCTTGCAGGAATTAGACCTTCGTGGTCAGGTTGATCGTGCATCCGCGGGATCAATAACCTCTCGGAGTTGGTTTAGCGATCGCTAAGGCGCAACGTCTTCGCACGTTCGTAGTCGGATTGTGAAAGTCTCCTCCACCATAATCGATCTACACCATCTCATCGAAACATCGGGACACCTTCGCCTCTATCATACCACCAGCTTGTGTGCCCGGAAACAGAATACGTCGTGCACGTCGTGGTGGCGGTGGCTGTGCCGGAGTGGCAACAGGCTGTGTAGGTAGGCGTGCGATCAACTCAGTAAACTTGGCGTCGAGCTTGGTGTCGATCATCTTCTCCACGCCATCAATCGCCTCTGTAAATCTGTTCTCGATGTCATTCACCTGTTCAGACATCATTTGTGCAATTTTATCATGTAGCTCCTTGTTTGTCATGTTCTCCCAATCGGGCGCATCCCGCGCCACTTCATCATGGGATCCTGGCATGGTTAGCAGAAATAGAAAACACACAGAAATATGATCCTACTTCTACTAATGGGATGTGGGGTGGTGGAAAGCACAAATCCGTCAAGCTTTTCTTTCGTTCTTACCGATTCTTACCTAGCAGCAGGTGATGATGTACAACCAACGGGTCCAAACTCTCAGAGATATGGTAGAGCGATGGCCAAGAGGTGTCAAAACGCACGATGTAGAATATATGTGGAGCTGTAGAAAGGCTGACAAGTATGGTAGCAAAAGCTCAACAGTAATCAAGACAGAGATGCAAAGCTGAATAAACACTCAACGTCGATACTGTGCTGATCCTAGGCTAGACCGTACTAGAGACGCGAGCCTAAAACACCAACGAAAGCACGGGCGACACGTAAACAACTTAGAAGCACACTCTAAAAAAAAATCTCTCTCTTTTTTTTTGCGATTCGGGACTACGATGGTTGAAAAAGTGCGAATAAATCACTATGGTAGCGAACGTCTCAAAATGAGTTTCTGGACCTAAGGAAGGTATGGGCACGAAATTTTTTCACCCCGGAAATTTTTGGCCTAAAAACTGCTCTGGAAAGCGTGCCAGACTTTTTTTTTGGAAATCACCCCCTTCTACGTACGACAAAGATTGGTGAAATCCGAGTCTAATCAACTCAAAACTAATCTGGCTACAGAGCTATCTTAAACCGAACGGGTGATGGAACTCAACTCGGATTGGTAGGTCGTGGTGGTGTATATGGACTCGGGTTGGCGGAACATGGTGGTGTTTCTGGACTCGGATCGGTGGCAGCGGACGGATGGAACTAGTGCGGCGGCGGCGTGACAAACTGTGATCAGAACTCGAAACTCTAAGGAACTAGACGCTAAGATCAGCAAATCGACACAATGATGCAACCGAAAATTCAACAAAGAAAACTACTGTAAAGAAAACTGGACAAAGGCTCAGACTATTTTGGGACGTGATGATCTAACCTATTTTTTTTGGCTTTTTCGTGGACTGTAGGTATGAAGAACTGATGAGGACATCTCTACTAATGTTACACCCACATCTTCACCAACTACACATACTGGACCAGTTACTAGAGCACGTGCACGTCAACTAAATTATCAGGTACTTTCGTTTCTTGCGAATCCTTCTAATGTTCATCAACATATGATGCTGCCTAAATTAGATACTTTTGTTTTGCTTATGAATGAAGGACCTAGCATGGACAAGAAGGACGGTCATTGGAGCGGGATCAAGCATGGAGAAGAAGGTGCGCGCGCGGGAAATAGCAATGGAGCTTCCAGTGGGGATTTTCGCACTTTGAAGCCACCATAAGGCATGCATGAAGGCTTGGACGAAATACACGAGATGCCACTTCATTATTTTCGTCCAAGAGCAATTATAGGTGCTGCGTCACCTTAATATGGGCTGGGCCCATGTAATTTCGAAATACCACATTATAGGCTGTTTTTAGAGTCCGTATGTGTGGGGAAACCGAGTTAGGGTTGTTTTTGGGCCCCACCTCCAAGGGGTCACGAAAATCCCCTTTGTTCCCCCATATATACAGCCCTTAGGGCGTCGTTTAGACTTGGGTTTTAATTAGATTTAAGTTAGCCATAGCCGCAACTTCGAGCTCTTCGTTTGTGTCATCCGACCAGGCCAAGACCTCATTGGAACCCCAACTTTCGTAATCATTCATCTTATATTCGCAATATCCAGATTGCAATTCTTAGTTCTTGCTTGTTCTTCGATTGCTTGCAGGAATTAGACCTTCGTGGTCAGGTTGATCGTGCATCCGCGGGATCAATAACCTCTCGGAGTTGGTTTAGCGATCGCTAAGGCGCAACGTCTTCGCACGTTCGTAGTCGGATCGTGAAAGTCGCCTTAGCGATCGCTAAACCAACTCCGAGAGGTTATTGATCCCGCGGATGCACGATCAACCTAACCACGAAGGTCTAATTCCTGCAAGCAATCGAAGAACAAGCAAGAACTAAGAATTGCAATCTGGATATTGCGAATATAAGATGCATGATTACGAAAGTTGGGGTTCCAATGCGGTCTTGGCCTGGTCGGATGACACAAACGAAGAGCTCGAAGTTGCGGCTATGGCTAACTTAAATCTAATTAAAACCCAAGTGTAAACGACGCCCTAAGGGCTGTATATATGGGCGAATAGAGGGGAATTTCGTGACCCCTTGGAGGTGGGGTCCGAAAACAACCCTAACTCGGTTTCCCCACACATACAGACTCTAAAAACAACCTATAATGTGGTATTTTGAAATTACATGGGCCCAGCCCAATATTAAGGTGACGCAACACCTATAATTGCCCTTGGACGAAAATAATGAAGTGCCATCTCGCGTATTTCGTCCAAGACTTCATGCGCGCCTTATGGTGGCTTCAAAGTGCGATAATCACCACTAGAAGCTCCATGGTCCTTTCCCGCGCGCGCAACTTCTTCTCCATGCTTGATCCCGCTCCAATGACCATCCTTCTTGTCCATGCTAGGTCCTTCATTCATAAGAAAAACAAAAGTATCTAACTTAGGCAGCATCATATGTTCATGAACAATAGAAGGATTCGCAAGAAACGAAAGTACCTGATAATTTAGTTGACGTGCGCGTGCTCTAGTAACTGGTCCAATATGTGTAGTTGGTGAGGATATGGGTGTAACATTAGTAGGGATGTCCTCATCAGCAAGACCACGGCGCAATCCTCCATCAAGTTTATCATAAGCCTGGTGTGTCATTTCGGAGTTCTTAACCGGATCATCACGGACAACGGCACCCAATTCACAAGTCAGGCCTTCCTCGAGTACTGCGAGTAAATGGGCACCGCTGTGTGTTTCGCTTCAGTGGCTCATCTGAGGAGCAACGGTCAGGCACATAGTGCAAATTCGGAAGTGCTCCGAGGTCTCTAGACCCGTACCTTTAAGCGGCTCGAAAAGTGTGGAAAGCGGTGGGTGGATGAAATCCCAACTGTTCTATGGTCAATGAGGAGCACACCCAATCGAGCCACATATGAGACGTGCTTCACTCTCATTTACGGAGCGGAGGCGGTGCTCCCCGAAGAACTCAGATACGGATCTCCGCGAGTTCGCTCCTTCGACGAAGCCGAACAAAAACAACTCCGACAAGGAGATGTCGTCGTTCCCGAGGAAGTACGTACTCGGGCTGCTACACGCGCCGGACGGTACCACCAAGGACTAGGCCGCAAGCACAGCCGCCACGTCCGCTCCCGAGAACTTGAGGAAGGAGACCTTGTCCTCCATCGGCTACAGTCCAGGAGGGGTCTAAACAAGTTGTCTCCCAAGTGGGAAGGCCCTTATCGGGGAGGGTGTTCCGGTTACGAAGGGAACACTATGCACTCCCCCCGTCATGGGCGTCAAGAAGACCATCCCCGAGATGAGCGCTGCCGCGACCCCGCCGTCCGCGAGACCGCTCCTCGATGGGCCGGATCTCCTGATGCAGCTTTTGTGCCATCATCCGAGCAACGTGGATCCCCAGATCAGCGTACTCGCCTGGAGGATCGCCGCCACGAAGACGCTCAAACCACCATCGTTATGCAGAAGGAAACTCGTCGGTGTTCCGACGCCCGGGTTCCTCCCATCGATGTTGTCCGAGAGGGAATCCTTTCCGGTGAAAGCAACTACATCACCACCCGAGATCTCCCAAGCGTCCAGTGGCCCAAGAAGTTCCAGATAGATGGCCCACTTCCGTATGACAAAAACACATACCCCGACGAGTTCAACCGTATGTACAACACTGTTGTGGAGATCGCGGGGGGAGACGAAAAAGCGAAGGAAAACTACTTCCCCATGAATCTCAAGGACAATGTTCGCCGGTGTATGGTGCATCTCCCGGCAAACTCCATTAGCTCGTTGGCGGAACTTTGCGAAAAGTTTTCCTGGGCATTTACCGGAGGGGTCCAACCTCCGAAAACCGTCCGTAACTTATGACGAGTAGTGCAGAAGGACGGCGAACCTCTTCGGAAGATCGTTCAAATATTCACCCAGATGCAGCATTGCATCCTCGACACGCATGAGGCCGCAATCATCGCCACCTTTCATGCCAACGTCAAGAACCCACGCATGCTGGAGAAGATGAGTATCCGGTTGATGAGGACATGGCTACCATAGTTACACCCACAACCCCTGCTAAAATACCTACTAGACCAATTACTAGAGATCGTGCGCACCAATTAAATTATCAGGTACTTTCGTTTCTTGGTAATGTTTCAAATGTTCATGTGAATATGATGCTGCCTAACATCGATATATTTATGTTGCTGACAAATGAAGGATCTAGCATGGACAAGAAGGATGAGCATTGGAGCCTGTTCAAGCATGAAGACGATGAGGACATCACTATCATGGATATGACCATTAATTCCTCTATATTTGATCAATAAAAAGGGCATGGTTGTGTGGTGTACAAGAAGTTAATTCACATCATTTTTGGCCCAAGAGAAGATAGAGACCAAGTCTTTCACGTCATGGACTCGGATTCGGACTGCAGAGATATTCCCAACTTCAAATAGCCGCCGTTTCTACATACGAACTCCAAATTGGGTGATTCTTTTTACTGGTGATAGCTTATCTCGTGTAGTTTCCAACCCAATTGGTTTCACGTTCAAATTCCTTATGAGCGTGGAGATATTGCAAAAACGGTGTGACCCAACAGCAGAATCCGAGTCAAAGTCCAACTCAATAGGTGTTGCATCACCTCCACATGGGCCCAAGTGTCTTGTACGACCTAGGTTTAGTTTTAGGACTCCTTGGGACGTCCTTCCACCACCTTGGCCTCCACCCTTTAGTCCTATTGATAGAGGCGAAGGTGTCCCGATGTTTCGAGGAGATGGTGGAGATCGATTATGGTGGAGGCAACTTTCACGATCCGACTACGAACGTGCGAAGACGTTGCGCCTTAGCGATCGCTAAACCAACTCCGAGAGGTTATTGATCCCGCGGATGCACGATCAACCTGACCACGAAGGTCTAATTCCTGCAAGCAATCGAAGAACAAGCAAGAACTAAGAATTGCAATCTGGATATTGCGAATATAAGATGAATGATTACGAAAGTTGGGGTTCCAATGAGGTCTTGGCCTGGTCGGATGACACAAACGAAGAGCTCGAAGTTGCGGCTATGGCTAACTTATATCTAATTAAAACCCAAGTCTAAACGACGCCCTAAGGGCTGTATATATGGGGGAACAGAGGGGATTTTCGTGACCCCTTGGAGGTGGGGTCCGAAAACAACCCTAACTCGGTTTCCCCACACATACGGACTCTAAAAACAGCCTATAATGTGGTATTTCGAAATTACATGGGCCCAGCCCAATATTAAGGTGACGCAGCACCTATAATTGCTCTTGGACGAAAATAATGAAGTGGCATCTCGTGTATTCCGTCCAAGCCTTCATGCATGCCTTATGGTGGCTTCAACGTGCGAAAATCCCCACTGGAAACTCCACTGTACTTTCCCCCGCGCGCACCTTCTTCTCCATTCTTGATCCCGCTCCAATGACCATCCTTCGTGTCCATGCTAGGTCCTTCATTCATAAGCAAAACAAAAGTATCTAATTTAGGCAGCATCATATGTTCATGAACAATAGAAGGATTCGCAAGAAACGAAAGTACCTGATAATTTAGTTGACGTGCACGTGCTCTAGTAACTGGTCCAGTATGTGTAGTTGGTGAGGGTATGGGTGTAACATTAGTAGGGATGTCCTCATCATCCTCCCCTTCTTGAATTGAAGTCGTCCTCGACGAAAGCTCATCATCTTCTCCCAAATAAGGTTTCAAATCTGCAATGTTAAATGTGGGACTAACCCCAAAATCTGCAGGTAGCTCAAGTTTATATGCATTATCATTAATTTTCTGCAAAACCTTAAAGGGACCATCAGCTCGTGGCATTAACTTAGACTTGCGCAAATCAGGAAACCTATCTTTACGTAGATGTAACCAAACAAGATCTCCTGGTTCAAACACAACATGCTTTCGACCCCTATCACCAGCAAGCTTGTATCTAGCATTCATGCGCTCAATGTTTTCTTTAGTTAACTCATGCATTTTTAATATCAATTCAGCACGTTGCTTAGCAACAAAATTAACCTTCTCCGAAGATGGAAGAGGCAGCAAATCAATAGGTGCACGAGGTAGAAAACCATAAACAATCTCAAAAGGGCACATTTTAGTGGTAGAATGCACTGAACGATTATAAGCAAATTCAATATGAGGTAAACATTCTTCCCACAGTTTCAAGTTACTTTTTAAAACAGCCCTAAGCATAGTAGACAATGTCCTATTGACCACTTCAGTTTGTCCATCAGTTTGGGGATGACATGTAGTACTAAAAAGTAGTTTAGTCCCCAACTTAGCCCATAAGCATCTCCAAAAATGGCTAAGAAACTTAGTATCACGATCCGAGACAATAGTATTGGGCACACCATGTAAACGAATAATCTCTCCAAAGAATAAATCAGCAACATTAGCAGCATCATCGCTTTTATGACATGGTATAAAATGTGCCATCTTAGAAAATCTATCCACGACAACAAATATGCTATCCCTCCCCTTCTTTGTTCGAGGCAAGCCTAAAACAAAGTCCATGGATATGTCCTCCCACGGAACACTAGGTACAGGTAAAGGCATGTATAAACCATGAGGATTGAGTCGTGACTTAGCTTTTTGACATGTAGTGCAGCGAGCAACAAAACGCTCAACATCCCGTCTCATCTTTGGCCAAAAGAAATGTGTAGCAAGTACGTCCTCCGTCTTTTTCACGCCAAAATGTCCCATTAATCCTCCTCCATGCGCCTCCTGCAACAACAAAAGACGAATAGAGCTAGCTGGAATGCATAGCTTGTTAGAACGGAACACAAATCCATCATTAAGCACAAACTTGTTCCATGTTCTACCCTCTCTACAATTCTGCAATACATCTTTAAATTCCGCATCATTTACATATTGTTCTTTGATTGTCTCTAAACCGAATATCTTGAAGTCAAGTTGTGAAAGCATAGTATAACGACGAGACAAAGCATCAGCAATAATATTATCTTTCCCCTTCTTGTGTTTAATGGCATAAGGGAAAGTCTCAATAAATTCAACCCACTTAGCATGTCTACGATTAAGTTTTGCTTGACTTCTTATGTGTTTCAAAGATTCATGATCAGAATGTATAACAAATTCTTTGGGCCATAAATAATGTTGCCAAGTTTCTAATGTCCGAACAAGAGCATATAATTCCTTATCATAAGTAGAATAGTTCAGACTAGGCCCACTCAATTTTTCAGAAAAGTATGCAACAGGTTTAGCATCTTGTAATAACACACCTCCCAAACCAATCCCACTAGCATCGCATTCAAGCTCAAAAGTCTTATTAAAATCAGGAAGTTGGAGCAAAGGAGCATGTGTTAACTTATCTTTCAATACCGTGAAAGCTTCTTCCTGTGCGGTACCCCAAGTAAAAGGCACATCCTTGCGTGTAAGCTCATTGAGAGGTGCAGCAATGGTGCTGAAATCTCTCACAAAACGCCTATAGAATCCAGCGAGGCCAAGAAAACTCCTCACTTGTGTGACCGTTTTGGGCTGCGGCCAACTCTCAATTGCCTCGATCTTGGCATGATCAACTTCAATTCCCTGCGGAGTAACAACATAGCCAAGAAACGACACTCGGTCGGTGCAAAAGGTGCACTTCCCAAGGTTACCAAATAAACGTGCATTACGTAGAGCAATAAAAACAGCACGTAAATGATCCAAATGTTCCTCCAAAGATTTGCTATAAATCAGTATATCATCAAAATAGACTACCACAAATCGTCCAATGAAAGCACGTAAAACCTCGTTCATTAATCTCATAAAAGTGCTAGGTGCATTAGTTAACCCAAAAGGCATGACTAACCACTCATATAATCCAAACTTAGTTTTAAATGCCGTTTTCCATTCATCCCCTAATTTCATGCGAATTTCATGGTATCCACTACGCAAATCAACTTTGGAAAACATGGTAGAGCCACTTAATTCATCAAGCATATCATCTAGCCTAGGAATAGGATGACGATAACGAATAGTAATATTATTAATGGCTCGACAATCAACACACATACGCCATGTTCCATCCTTTTTAGGCACTAATATAACAGGAACAGCACAAGGACTAAGGGATTCACGTATGTAACCTTTGTCGAGTAGCTCTTGTACTTGACGCTGAATCTCCTTCGTCTCCTCCGGATTGGTACGGTATGGCGCACGGTTGGGCAGCGAAGCACCGGGAATTAAGTCAATCTGATGCTCAATCCCTCGAATAGGTGGTAATCCCGGTGGTACGTCTTGTGGAAAGACGTCAATAAACTCCTGCAAAAGGTTAGTGACAACAGGAGGCAAAGAAGGAGGCAATTCCTCAAATGAAAACAAGGCTTCTTTGCACACAAAAGCATAGCACACATATTGACTAACATCCAAATCCGAAATATCAACCTTAGTAGCAAGCAAAGTTGGACTAGTCAATTTAATTTCATTAGAAACAACAGAAGAAGATTTGCTATTAGTCTTATGTTGTTGCTCAAATTCTTTAGCTGCTATCTCATTTTCACTCTTATTTTTCTCCTGTTTAGCTTTACTAGCTCTAGCAAGATCATCTTTCACAATTTGTTCAGGAGACATAGGAAGTAAAGCAATATTTTTATCCTGATGAACTAGAGTAAACTGATTTGTCCTACCATGGTGTACAACATTCCTATCAAATTGCCATGGCCTACCAAGTAAAAGAGAGCATGCTTGCATGGGTACCACATCACAATCAACATAATCAGCATATGCAGCAATGCTAAAGTGCACACGAACAGAACGTGTTACCTTAATCTTACCACTATTGTTAAACCACTGAATATAGTACGGATGGGGGTGTGGTCTTGTGGTGAGAGATAGCTTCTCCACCAACTCCATGCTAGCCAAGTTGTTGCAACTCCCTCCGTCAATGATGATGCGAACCGAACGTTCTTTCACCACTCCCTTTGTGTGGAACAAATTATGCCTCTGGTTTTGCTCGGCCTTCGTTACCTGCACACTTAATACACGTTGAGCAACCAAACTAGCATATTTATCTGCATCATCAGGAGTCATATACTCTATATCATGAGCATCATCATGGGCATCCTGTTCCTCATGAGCAATGAGAACTAGAGTCTCCTCATCATAGTCACTCGCTGACTCATACCCACCATCCGCCGTAATAGTCATCACACGCTTGGAGGGACAGTCTTTTGCGAAGTGAACTCCACCTTGGCACCTGCGACATTTAATATCACGATCTCGTGCTTGCCCTGTGGACGCCATGGAGGAAGAAGAACTCGCCGCTGGACCACTCTGTGCACCCTTGAATGGTGGCGCTGGCTGTTTTGGTGGCTCCCTATAAGAATGAGCGGCTGAAGTAGATGGTGGCGCAGCAGGACGTGTGGATGTAGAAGCTCCACGCGATGTCCATGATGTATTTCGTCCTGCAGAAAAGTTAGGTCTCGTAGCGGCCTGTCGATCCTGCACTTCACGTTCAGCTTTACAAGCAAGATGAAACAAACGAGTGATAGTAGCAAAGTCCTTGTATTCTAGAATAGTTTGTATCTCCCTGTTTAAGCCACCCATAAAACGTGCAAGCATAGCTTCATTATCCTCTACTAGGCCACATCTAGTCAATCCAGTTTGTAATTCTTGATAATATTCCTCTACAGAATTTTTTCCTTGTCTCAAACGCTGTAATTTTTGTAACAATTCACGTTGATAATAAGGAGGAACCCAGCGAGTACGCATAGCATCTTTTAAAGCAGCCCAAGTAGTTGGAATATTATTAGCATGCAATCTACAATGTTCAGACCACCAAATAGATGCAAAGCCCGTGAATTCACAAACAGCAGCAGTAACACGTCTATTCTCAGGATATTGTAAACATGTAAAACGTTGTTCAGTTTCTAACTCCCAAGTAAGATAAGCATCAGGAATATATCTACCCTCAAACGGCTTAAGATTCAATTTAAGTTTAGGCACATGTTCATCATCGCGTACCTGAGGGGGTGGTTGGTGTCGACCGTGGCGAATGTTGGGACGTGGACGTCCAGCTGGCTGCTCATAGGCCGCTTCCTGTTCCACCTCCTCCTCGTAACCACCCTCGTAGTTGTCGTCCTGGGCGACGTCAGAAGCAGCAGCAGCAGCAGTAGCAGCAACTGCAGCAGTAGGAGGAGCACCAATACCAGCAGCTTGTCCTCGCGGAAACAGAATACGTCGTGCACGTGGTAGTGGCGGTGGCTGTGGCTGTGCTGAAGGTAGGCGTGCGATCAACTCAGTAAACTTGGCGTCGAGCTTGGTGTCGATCATTTTCTCCACGCCATCAATCGCCTCTGTAAATCTGGTCTCGATGTCCTGCACCGTTGAGACATCATACGTGCAAATTTATCATGTAACTCCTTGTTTGTCATGTTCTCCCAATCGGGTACATCCCGCGCCACTTCATCATGTGATCCTGGCATGGTTAGCAGAAATAGAAAACACACAGGAATATGATCCTACTTCTACTAATGGGATGGATGTGGGGTGGTGGAAAGCACAAATCCGTCAAGATTTTCTTACGTTCTTACCGATTCTTACCTAGCAGCAGGTGGTGATGTACAACCAACGGGTCAAAACTCTCAGAGATATGGTAGAGCGATGGCCAGGAGGTGTCAAAACGCACGATGTAGAATATATGTGGAGCTGTAGGAAGGCTGACAAGTATGGAAGGAAAAACTCAACAGTAATCAAAACAGAGATGCAAAGCTGAATAAACACTCAACGTCGGTACTGTGCTGATCCTAGGCTAGACCGTACTAGAGACGCGAGCCTAAAACACCAACGAAAGCACGGCGCGGCACGTAACAACTGTGAAGCACACTCTGAATTTTTTTTTCTCTCTCTTTTTTTTTTTTTTTTTGCTTTTTTTTTTTTTTTTTTTGGAAATCACCCTCTTCTACGTACGACAAAAGATTGGTGAAATCCGACTCTAATCAACTCAAAACTATTCTGGCTACGGGGATATCAGGAACCGTACTGATGGTGGAACTCAACTCGGACTCGTGAGACGTGGTGGTGTATATGGACTCTGCTTGGCGGAACGTGGTGGTGTATCTGGACTCGGATTGGCGGAACGTGTTAGGATGACTACTGGTGCGGCGGCGACGTGGCAAACTGTGATTAGAACTCGAAACTCTAAGGGAACTAGACGCTAAGATCAGCAACTTGACACAACGATGCAACCATAAATTCAACAAAGCAAGTACTGAAAAGAAAACTGGACAAAGGCTAGGACTGTCTTGGGACGTGATGATCTAACCCTAATTTTTTTTTGTTGGCTTTTTCTTGGACTGTAGGTATGAAGAACAGAACCAATCTAGACTATGAAAACTGGTAAATCTCACCGAGCAACCTGGAAATCTGATACCACTTGATAGAGGCGAAGGTGTCCCGATGTTTCGATGAGATGGTGGAGATCGATTATGGTGGAGGCAACTTTCACGATCCGACTACGAACGTGCGAAGACGTTGCGCCTTAGCGATCGCTAAACCAACTCCGAGAGGTTATTAATCCCGCGGATGCACGATCAACCTGACCACGAAGGTCTAATTCCTGCAAGCAATCGAAGAACAAGCAAGAACTAAGAATTGCAATCTGGATATTGCGAATATAAGATGAATGATTACGAAAGTTGGGGTTCCAATGAGGTCTTGGCCTGGTCGGATGACACAAACGAAGAGCTCGAAGTTGCGGCTATGGCTAACTTATATCTAATTAAAACCCAAGTCTAAACGACGCCCTAAGGGCTGTATATATGGGGGAACAGAGGGGATTTTCGTGACCCCTTGGAGGTGGGGTCCGAAAACAACCCTAACTCGGTTTCCCCACACATACGGACTCTAAAAACAGCCTATAATGTGGTATTTCGAAATTACATGGGCCCAGCCCAATATTAAGGTGACGCAGCACCTATAATTGCTCTTGGACGAAAATAATGAAGTGGCATCTCGTGTATTCCGTCCAAGCCTTCATGCATGCCTTATGGTGGCTTCAACGTGCGAAAATCCCCACTGGAAACTCCACTGTACTTTCCCCCGCGCGCACCTTCTTCTCCATTCTTGATCCCGCTCCAATGACCATCCTTCGTGTCCATGCTAGGTCCTTCATTCATAAGCAAAACAAAAGTATCTAATTTAGGCAGCATCATATGTTCATGAACAATAGAAGGATTCGCAAGAAACGAAAGTACCTGATAATTTAGTTGACGTGCACGTGCTCTAGTAACTGGTCCAGTATGTGTAGTTGGTGAGGGTATGGGTGTAACATTAGTAGGGATGTCCTCATCACCTATATAAGTAGATCAACCCCTAGGGTTTTCTTTGGATTTCTTTTAGTTAAAAAGACTGCTTAGCTAATTGCTACATCTTCGTGTACTCGGTTTGTGTCCAACGACCAGATCAAGACCGTTTTTGGAATCCCAACTTTATTCATACTTCATCTACATATTCGCAATATGCAGATTGTTTTATCATAGTTCTTGCTTGTTCTTTGTTTGCTTGCAGACACTAGACCTTCCTGGTCAGGTTGATCGTGCTCCGGCGTGGTCAATAACCTTCAGGAGATTGGTTTAGCGATTGCTAAGCCGCAATGTCGTTGCACGTCTGTAGTCGGATCGTCAAAGTCGACTCCATCAAATCGTAGTTATCATCTCATTGAAAGATCGGGAGACCCCTCCTCTATCATCGGTCCATCAAGACTATCACCGCCCTGTTCGAGCTGGCCGACAAGGTCGCCCGCATCGAAGAGGCGGCCCTTCCTATTAATCGTAATGCCGGAAGACGCCGTAACGCTCAAGCTCCTTCCAAAAGGAACTATCCTTCGCGGAGCCCGGGGCCCGTAAACGTGTACACCAAGCCGTGTTCACCACGGAGGGGTACGGGGCCGCTCCGCAACCACCCTCCATCGACACCATGGTTTCCTCCACGGACACCACCCCATCGCCATATTGAAAGATACACAAGACCAACTGATGAGGACATCTCTACTACCAACACATCTCCAGTTCGTCATGAAGAACAAGTTGATTCAACAAAGAAGAAGGATGATGAAATCAGAATTGGACCTATTACAAGAGCTCGTGCCAAGTTGATAGAACAACAGGTGAACTCGCTCTTAATAGATTCTGATATGTCATGTACTGAGAACTTTATACTGCCTAAATCTTTGTACGTTTGCATTATCAGGTATCATGACAAAGACGAGGATCCAGAAGGAGGAGAAGATGAAGGAAGCTCCAACTATCGGACATCCGACACTTTTCGGACGTCCGACATCAGAGGCCAGGAGCTATGACGCCTCGACAACTTCAAGTTACAGAAGGGTTCCTATTTTCGGCGGACATCCGACGGGATTCGAACGTCCGTCATGACGGACGTACGACATGGAACGGACTTCCGACATGAAGATCTTCCCGACGGCCCCCGAGTACAGTACCGGTGTCAAAACAGCCGGAAGTCCGACACGGTTCGGACGTCCGACGCATCTGACGTCCGAAACTGCCTGCGCGCAGATCTGACGGGCTGCGGCCTTGTATCCGAGTTTGACACCCCCTAGCTTATAAATACCGGACTCCCTACGAGTTTTAGGGTCAGACCACGTTTAGATAAACCCTAGTTCTTAAGAATAGCTACAAGCTTTCATCTTGAATCATAAACTTCAATTCGTATCGATCTGAAGTTCTGCTGCTACAAGTTTTGTGTGATCTGTTGTTCCACTGGGAATTAGTAGATTTCAAATTACCGTCTCGTGGTCGACGGCTACGTTGCGCAAGTGTGTGAAGTTGTGAATATCCAAAGGGTAGAGAGCTGTCGCATTGGCAACAGGGATCTAGCGAGGAGAGTTCATCGGCTACATACAAGTTATCTATCATCGCCCTCATATTCACTGTACGCTTACTGAGAAGATCGGGCCACCCCATATCATCTTGGTATCAGATTTCCAGTGTTTCCTCGGTAAGCATCCACCAAATCCATCTATTAGATCGTTTTTGTTTTCGTCCTATCCAGAAAAAGCCATACAAAAATATTAGGGTTTCTAGTTTTGCCATAACCTAGATTGCATCGTAGTCATTGTTTTAGTTTGCTGTTCGTTGTCTTCTTCCCGAAAATTTCTCCGTGGTGCGACATATTGTGGCCTAAAGAGAAAAAGAGAAAAAATTTCCTCCTTATTATCAAAATTACTATAGCAGTACTGTAGCAATTTTCGTCCAGTTTGGAATAGTGTCAGAAAAATAAAAAAAAGAGAGAAAAAGAGAAAACATTATAAAAAAAAGCAAAGGAAGAGTTATCAAAAAGGGTTATCAAAGAGTGCAAAGAGATATACGAGTGCCAGAAAGGACATATCATAGTGGTGATCTTTTGAGAGGCCTGTCTTTCGTTTGTCACCACTGTGCGAGTTTTTTCTTGGGTTTGTATCACACGATCAGCACTAGGACTTGACTTCGGTGTAGTTAGGGTGCCATACCTATAGCTCCACCACATATATCCTGCTTTGTCGTGTGTTCACTCTTTTACTCGGGTATTCACTTCATCACATCCGTGCACTAGTCCTCCATCCGAACGGGTACGCATTACTATTCACTTTGGAACGGTAAGATTCACCTTTTCTTGTCAGTTTTGAGTGAGTAGTGAGTATCCACCAAAAGATATTGATTTAGTGCACTAACCTACTAATCATGTCTCAGAGTTATATGGGATGCAGAAACAGGACAAGGATGCGCCAGTTACATGGGAGGCATATGAAGGTCTCCGTGATCACTTGACTGGGCTGTTTACTAAATCCGCTGATGCGATTGATACAAATGTTCAAGTGGTCCAACTGAAAGTGGACGCGACTGAAGCTGCAGTCACCACTATGCAACAACAACTTGCTTCTATACAACAGAGCCTCCAAAAAATGACAACATATGTCACTGGCATACAAGCAGCTATTGTACAACGCCAACCTGACGCTCAGGAAGATGATGGTAGTGTCCATGGCGACGATGCTGATTTGAGGGGCAATCAGGGCCGTGGGCGTGGTGCTCCAGGGCCGGTTCGCCAACCTCCACTTTGTTTTGGTGCGCGCTGTCTACCCATTTAGGAAGAAGATGTCTTGAGCAAGCCCAAGTTTAACATCCCCAAATTTGAAGGTTCCACGGATGTGGAAGAGTACCTCACATGGGAGCTTAAGATGGAAAAATTATGGCGTTTGCATGATTATTCGGAGGACAAGAAGATCAAGATTGCTTCTTCCGAGTTTGATGGTTATGCCTTGCGTTGGTGGGAGAGTGTGTTGACCGAGATACAAGAAACCGATGGGAAGCCTATTCGTACATGGCGTGACATGAAGGCGACCATGAAAGCTCGGTTTGTTCCCACTAATTACTTACGGATAGTTTTTGATAAATTGCAACAATTGAAGCAAGGTACTATGTTCGTTGATGCATATTATATGGAGATGGAGATGTTGCTGCAACGTGCACGAGTTCGTGAAGAGGTTGAGATGACTATGCAACGTTTTCTCCATGGGCTGAAATTTAACATCAAGAGTATTGTGAGACATCACCAATACTATAATATGAATGATCTATTGCATCTTGCAAGGGAGGCTGAATCACAGCTTGCAGAAGAGGTACAACAGAAGGCCAAATACACATCATCTAGCAGATTTTCTCCAAGGACACCGTCTGCCGCGCCTATGGAGAACTATGGTGCCAATACTCAGGCTTCTTCTTCACTTTCCAAGCCAGCCTCCAATGGTTCTCTGGCCAAGAAGCCAGCTGCTCCTGCCACTAGTGCAGGCTCCCACATGTCTACAGCTCACAATCGCGAGATGACTTGTCACTCTTGCGGTAATCCGGGTCACTTTAAGAGAGATTGCCCGAACCGAAAGGTCATGTTCATTAATGAAGAAACCGGCGAGTATGAAACCGGTGACGATGAAGACCCCGAAGCATTCAATGACAAGGGATACAATAGTGAAGAAGGCATGGATGCCTTTCCATTGCATGCTCCTACTATAATTGTGTCACAGCATGCTCTTACTGTGCAGCCCAAATCTGAGTCTCAACGCAGCAATTTGTTCCAAACCAAAGCATTAGTTGGCCCCAACAAAGCTTGCAATGTGATCATTGATGGAGGTAGCTGCCGCAACCTCGCAAGCAAGGAGTTATGTGCCAAGCTAAATCTGAAATACTTACCTCACCCAAATCCTTATTATGTCCAATGGTTGAGTGACAGTGGTGAGATGAAGGTGAATCACATGGTGCGCGTAAATTTTGAGATAGGCCCATACAAGGATTCCATCGATTTTGATGTGGTGCCTATGACAGTTTGCCATCTCTTATTGGGTCGGCCGTGGTTATTTGATCGCCATGTGCAACACAATGGCCGAGCCAATACATATCATTTGGAGTTCAAGGGCAAGAAAGTTAATCTCCATCCTATGTCCCCACAGCAAATTGTGAACGGGTCTCGTCAAAAGGTAAAGGTGAATTTAGAACCAACACGAGAGACCAATGTAATAGATGTGAGTGATAATATAACGAAAAGTGTGAGAGAGACCAATTTTCTTACATTAGCCACCAAAGAAGACATGAGAGAATTTAGTGAGGATCCTGCAGCCATGCCACTTGTGCTTATGTACAAAGGCGAGGTATTGCTTTCTAATGATAATCATCCTCTTTCTTCTAGTGTGTCTACTGTTTTACAGGATTATGATGATGTGTTTCCGGCGGAGGTACCAGCGGGATTGCCACCCTTGCGTGGTATTGAGCACAAAATCGATCTTATTCCAGGTGCTACTCTTCCCAACCAGGCACCATACAGGACCAATCCCCAAGAGACGAAGGAAATTCAGCAACAAGTACAAGCACTTCTGGATAAAGGGTATATTCGTGTCAGTCTTAGCCCTTGTGTTGTTCCTGTTATTTTGGTTCCTAAGAAAGATGGTACATGGCGTATGTGCGTAGATTGTAGAGCTATAAATAATATCACTATTTGATATCGCCATCCTATTCCACGTTTAGAGGATATGCTTGATGAATTGAGTGGTGCTGCTATTTTCTCTAAAATTGATTTGCGTAGTGGATACCATCAAATTAGGATGAAAGAAGGGGATGAATGGAAATGTGCTTTCAAAACTAAGTTCGGATTATATGAGTGGTGATAGAGGCGAAGGTGTCCCGATGTTTCGATGAGATGATGGAGATCGATTTTGGTGGAGTTAGCTTTCACGACCCGACTACGAACGTGCGAAGACGTTGCGCCTTAGTAATCGCTAAACCAACTCCGAGAGGTTATTGACCCCGCGGATGCACGATCAACCTGACCACGAATGTCTAATTCCTGCAAGCAATCAACAAGAACAAGCAAGAACTAAGAATTGCAGTCTGGATATTGCGAATATAAGATGAATGATTAACAGAAGTTGGGGTTCCAATGCGGTCTTGACCTGGTTGGATGACACAAACGAAGAGCTCGAAGTTGCGGCTATGGCTAACTTAAATATAATTAAAACCCAAGTCTAAACGACGCCCTAAGGGCTGTATATATGGGGGAATAGAGGGGATTTTCGTGACCCCTTGGAGGTGGGGTCCGAAAACAACCCTAACTCGGTTTCCCCACACATACAGACTCTAAACACAGCCTATAATGTGGTATTTCGAAATTACATGGGCCCAGCCCAATATTAAGGTGACGCCGCACCTATAATTTCCCTTGGACGAAAATAATGAAGTGGCATCTCGCGTATTTCGTCCAAGACTTCATGCGCGCCTTATGGTGTCTTCAAAGTGCGATAATCACCACTGGAAGCTCCATTGTCCTTTCCCGCGTGCGCACCTTCTTCTCCATGCTTGATTCCGCTCCAATGACCATCCTTCTTGTCCATGCTAGGTCCTTCATTCATAAGCAAAACAAAAGTATCTAATTTAGGCAGCATCATATGTTCATGAACAATAGAAGGATTCGCAAGAAACGGAAGTACCTGATAATTTAGTTGACGTGCACGTGCTCTAGTAACTGGTCCAATATGTGTAGTTGGTGAGGATGTGGGTGTAGCATTAGTAGGGATGTCCTCATCATCCTCCCCTTCTTGAATTGAAGTCGTCCTCGACGGAAGCTCATCAGCTTCTTCCAAATAAGGCTTCAAATCTGAAATATTAAATGTGGGACTAACCCCAAAAGGCTGCAGGTAGCTCAAGTTTATATGCATTATCATTAATTTTCTGCAAAACCTTAAAGGGACCATCAGCTCGTGGCATTAACTTAGACTTGCGAAAATCAGGAAACCTATCTTTACGTAGATGTAACCAAACAAGATCTCCTGGTTCAAACACAACGTGCTTTCTACCCTTATTACCAGCAAGCTTGTATCTAGCATTCATACTCTCAATGTTTTCTTTAGTTAACTCATGCATTTTTAATATCAATTCAGCATGTTGCTTAGCATCAAAATTAACCTTCTCCGAAGATGGAAGAGGTAGAGAATCAATAGGTGCACGAGGTAGAAAACCATAAACAATCTCAAAAGGGCACATTTTAGTGGTAGAATGCAATGAACGATTATAAGAAAATTCAATATGAGGTAAACATTATTCCCACATTTTCAAGTTACTCTTTAAAACAGCCCTAAGCATAGTAGACAAAGTCCTATTGACTACTTCAGTTTGTCCATCAGTTTGGGGATGACATGTAGTACTAAAAAGTAGTTTAGTCCCCAACTTAGCCCCTAAGCATCTCCAAAAATGGCTAAGAAACTTAGTATCACGATCCGAGACAATAGTATTGGGCACACCATGTAAATGAATAATCTCTCGAAAGAATAAATCAGCAACATTAGCAGCATCATCGCTTTTATGACATGGTATAAAGTGTGCCATCTTAGAAAATCTATCCACGACAACAAATATGCTATCCCTCCCCTTCTTTGTTCGAGGCAAGCCTAAAACAAAGTCCATGGATATGTCCTCCCACGAAACACTAGGTACAGGTAAAGGCATGTATAAACCATGAGGATTGAGTCGTGACTTAGCTTTTTGACATGTAGTGCAGCGAGCAACAAAACGCTCAACATCCCGTCTCATCTTTGGCCAAAAGAAATGTGTAGCAATTAATCCTCCTCCATGCGCCTCCTGCAACAACAAAAGACGAATAGAGCTAGCTGGAATGCATAGCTTGTTAGAACGGAACACGAATCCATCATTAAGCGCAAACTTGTTCCATGTTCTACCTTCTCTACAATTCTGCAATACATCTTTAAATTCCGGATCATGCACATATTGATCATTGATTGTCTCTAAACCGAATATCTTAAAGTCAAGTTGTGAAAGCATAGTATAACGACGAGACAATGCATCAGCAATAATATTATCTTTACCCTTCTTGTGTTTAATGACATAAGGGAAATACTCAATAAATTCAACCCACTTAGCATGTCTACGATTAAGTTTTGCTTCACTTCTTATGTGTTTCAAAGATTCATGATCAGAATGTATAACAAATTCTTTGGGCCATAAATAATGTTGCCAAGTTTCTAAAGTCCGAACAAGAGCATATAATTCCTTATCATAAGTAGAATAGTTCAGACTAGACCCACTCAATTATTCAAAAAAGTATGCAACAGGTTTAGCATCTTGTAATAACACAACTCCCAAACCAATCCCCACTAGCATCGCACTCAAGCTCAAAAGTCTTATTAAAATCAGGAAGTTGGAGCAAAGGAGCATGTGTTAACTTATCTTTCAATACCTTGAAGGCTTCTTCCTGTGCGGTACCCCAAGTAAAAGGCACATCCTTGCGTGTAAGCTCATTGAGAGGTGCATCAATAGTGCTGAAATCTCTCACAAAACGCCTATAGAATCCAGCGAGGCCAAGAAAACTCCGCACTTGTGTGACCGTTTTGGGCCGCGGCCAACTCTCAGTCGCCTCGATCTTGGCTTTATCAACTTCAATACCCTGTGGAGTAACAACATAGCCAAGAAACGATACTCGGTCGGTGCAAAAGGTGCACTTCCCAAGGTTACCAAACAAACATGCATTACGTAGAGCAATAAAAACATCACGTAAATGATCCAAATGTTCCTATAAAGATTTGCTATAAATCAGTATATCATCAAAATAGACTACCACAAATCGTCCAATGAAAGCACGTAAAACCTCGTTCATTAATCTCATGAAGGTGCTAGGTGCATTAGTTAACCCAAAAGGCATGACTAACCACTCATATAGTCCAAACTTAGTTTTAAATGCCGTTTTCCATTCATCTCCTAATTTCATGCGAATTTGATGGTATCCACTACGCAAATGAACTTTGGAAAACATGGTAGAGCCACTTAATTCATCAAGCATATCATTTAACCTAGGAATAGGATGACGATAACGAATAGTAATATTATTAATGGCTCTACAATCAACACACATACGCCATGTTCCATCCTTTTTTGGCACTAATATAACAGGAACAACACAAGGACTAAGGGATTCGCGGATATAACCTTTGTCGAGTAGCTCTTGTACTTGACGCTGAATCTCCTTCGTCTCCTCAGGAATGGTACGGTATGGCGCACGGTTGGGCAGTGAAGCACCGGGAATTAAGTCAATCTAATGCCCAATCCCTCGAATAGGTGGTAATCCCGGTGGTACGTCTTGGGGAAAGACGTCTATAAACTCCTGCAAAAGGTCAGTGACAACAGGAGGCAAAGAAGGAGGCAATTCCTCAAATGAAAACAAAGCTTCTTTGCACACGAAAGCATAGCACACATATTGACTAACATCCAAATCCGAAATATCAACCTTAGTAGCAAGCAAAGTTGGACTAGTCAATTTAATTTCATTAGAAACAGAAGACGAAGGTTTGCTATTAGTCTTATGTTGTTGCTCAAATTCTTTAGCTGCTATCTCATTCTCACTCTTATTTTTCTCCTGTTTAGCTTTACTAGCTCTAGCAAGATCATCTTTCACAATTTGTTCAGGAGACATAGGAAGTAAAGCAATATTTTTATCCTGATGAACCAAAGTAAACTGATTTGTTCTACCATGGTGTACAACATTCCTATCAAATTGCCGTGTCTACCAAGTAAAAGAGAGCATGCTTGCATGGGTACCACATCACAATCAACATAATCAGCATATGCAGCAATGCTAAAGTGCACACGATCAGAACGCGTTACCTTAATCTTACCACTATTGTTAAACCACTGAATATAGTACGGATGAGGGTGTGGTCTTGTGGTGAGAGATAGCTTCTCCACCAACTCCATGCTAGCCAAGTTGTTGCAACTCCCTCCATCAATAATGATGCGAACCGAACGTTCTTTCACCACTCCCTTTGTGTGGAACAAATTATGCCTCTGGTTTTGCGCGACCTTCGTTACCTACACACTTAACACACGTTGAGCAACCAAACTAGCATATTTATCCGCATCATCAGGAGCCATATATTCTATATCATGAGCATCATTATGGGCACCCTGTTCCTCATTAGCAATGAGGACTAAAGTCTCCTCATCATAGTCACTCGCTGACTCATACCCACCATCCGCCGTAATAGTCATCACACGCTTGGAGGGACAGTCTTTTGCGTAGTGACCTCCACCTTGGCACCTGCGACATTTAATATCACGATCTCGTGTTTGCCCTGTGGAAGCCATGGATGAAGAACTCGCCGCTGGACCACTCTGTGCACCCTTGAATGGTGGCGCTGGCTGTTTTGGTGGCTCCCTGTAAGAATGAGCGGCTGAAGTAGATGGTGGTGCAGCAGGACGTGTGGATGTAGAAGGTCCACGCGATGTCCATGATGTATTTCGTCCTGCAGAAAAGTTAGGTCTCGTAGCGGCCTGTCGATCCTGCACTTCACGTTCAGCTTTACAAGCAAGATGAAACAAACGAGTGATAGTAGCAAAGTCCTTGTATTCTAGAATAGTTTGTATCTCCCTGTTTAAACCACCCATAAAACGTGCAAGCATAGCTTCGTTATCCTCTACTAGGCCACATCTAATCAATCCAGTTTGTAATTCTTGATAATATTCCTCTACAGAATTTTTTCCTTGTCTCAAACGCTGTAATTTTTGTAACAATTCACGTTGATAATAAGGAGGGACCCAGCGAGTACGCATAGCATCTTTTAAAGCAGGCCAAGTAGTTGGAATATTATTAGCATGCAATCTACAATGTTCAGACCACCAAATAGATGCAAATCCCGTGAATTCACAAACAGCAGCAGTAACACGTCTATTCTCAGGATATTTTAAACATGTAAAGCGTTGTTCAGTTTCTAACTCCCAAGTAAGATAAGCATCAGGAATATATCTACCCTCAAACGGCTTAAGATTCAATTTCAGTTTAGGCACATGTTCATCATCGCGTACCTGAGGGGGTGGATGGTGTCGACCGTGGCGAATGTTGGGACGTGGACGTCCAGCTGGCTGTTCATAGGTCGCTTCCTGTTCCACCTCCTCCTCGTAATCACCCTCGTAGTTGTCTTCCTGGCCGACGTCAGAAGCAGCAGCAGCAGGTACTGCAGCAGCAGGAGGAGCACCAATACCAGCAGCTTGTCCTCTTGGAAACAGAATCCGTCGTGCACATGGTAGTGGCGGTGGCTGTGGCTGTGCTGGAGCGGCAGCAGGCTGTGTAGGTAGGCGTGCGATCAACTCAGTAAACTTGGCGTCGAGCTTGGTGTCGATCATATTTTCCACGCCATCAATTGCCTCTGTAAATCTGGTCTCGATGTCATTCACTTGTTCAGACATCATTTGTGCAAATTTATCATGTAGCTCCTTGTTTGTGATGTTCTCCCAATCGGGTGCATCCCGCGCCACTTCATCATGTGATCCTGGCATGGTTAGCAGAAATAGAAAACACACAGGAATATGATCCTACTTCTACTAATGGGATGTGGGATGGTGGAAAGCACAAATCCGTCAAGCTTTTCTTTCGTTCTTACCGATTCTTACCTAGCAGCAGGTGGTGATGTACAACCAACGGGTCAAAACTCTCAGAGATATGGTGGAGCGATGGCCAGGAGGTGTCAAACGCACGATGTAGAATATATGTGGAGCTGTAGGAAGGCTGACAAGTATGGTAGCAAAAGCTCAACAGTAATCAAAACAGAGATGCAAAGCTGAATAAACACTCAACGTCGGTACTGTGCTGATCCTAGGCTAGACCGTACTAGAGACGCGAGCCTAAAACACCAACGAAAGCACGGCGCGATACTTGTCAGCCTAGGATCAGCACAGTACCTCTAGTACTTTCGTTGGTGTTTTAGGCTCGCGTCTCTAGTACGGTCTAGCCTAGGATTAGCACAGTACCGACGTTGAGTGTTTATTCAGCTTTGTATCTCTGTTTTGATTACTGTTGAGCTTTTGCTACCATACTTGTCAGCCTTCCTACAACTCCACATATATTCTACATCGTGCGTTTTGACACCTCCTGACCATCACTCTACCACATCTCTGAGAGTTTGGACCCGTTGGTTGTACATCACCACCTTCTGCTAGGTAAGAATCTGTAAGAACGAAAGAAAAGCTTGACGGATTTGTGCTTTCCACCACCCCACATCCCATTAGTAGAAGTAGGATCATATTTTTGCTAACCATGCCAGGATCACATGATGAAGTGGCGCAGGATGCGCCCGATTGGGAGAACATGACAAACAAGGAGCTACATGATAAATTTGCACAAATGATGTCAGAATAGGTGAATGACATCGAGAACAGATTTACAGAGGCGATTGATGGCGTGGAGAAGATGATCAACACCAAGCTAAACGCCAAGTTTACTGAGTCGATTGCACGTCTACCTCAACAGCCTGCTGCCGCTGTAGCACAGCCACCGCCCCCACGACGTGCACGACGTATTCTGTTTCTGGCCGGACACGCTGCTGGTATTGGTGCTCCTCCTGTTGCTGCTGCTTATGACGTCGGATTACGAGGATGAGGTGGAACAGGAAGCGTCCTATGAACAACAAGCTGGACGTCCACGTCCCAACTTTCGACAAGGTCGACACCCGCCACACCCTCAGGTACGCGATGATGAACATGTGCCTAAACTGAAACTGAATCTTAAACCTTGTGAGGGTAGATATATTCCTGATGCTTATCTTACTTGGGAGTTAGAAACTGAACAACGCTTTACATGTTTACAATATCCTGAGAATAGACGTGGTACTGCTGCTGTTTGTGAATTCACGGGGTTTGCATCTATTTGGTGGTCTGAACATTGTAGATTGCATGCTAATAATATTCCAACTACTTGGGCTGCTTTAAAAGATGCTATGTGCACTCGCTGGGTTCCTCCTTATTATCAACGTGAATTTCTACAAAAATTACAGCGTTTGAGACAGGGACAAAATTCTTTAGAGGAATATTATCAGGAATTACAAACTGGATTGATTAGATGTGGCCTAGGAAGAGGATAATGAAGCTATGCTTTCACGTTTTATGGGTGGCTTAAACAAGGAGATACAAACTATTCTAGAATACAAGGACTATGCTACTGTCACTCGTTTGTTTCATCTTGCTTGTAAAGCTGAACGTGAAGTGCAGGATCGACAAGCCGCTACGAGAACTAACTTTTCTGCAGGACGAAATATATCATGGACATCGCATGGACCTTCTACATCCACACGTCCTGCTGCACCACCATCTACTTCAGCCTCTCATTCTTACAGGGAGCCAGCAAAACAGCCAGCGCCACCAATCAAGGGTGCACAGAGTGGTCCAGCGGCGAGTTCTTCTTCATCCATGGCTTCCACAGGGAAAACACGAGATTGTGATATTAAATGTCGCAGGTGCCAAGGTGGAGGTCATTTCGCAAAAGACTGTCCCTCCAAGCGTGTGATGACTATTACGGCGGATGGTGGGTATGAGTGAGCGAGTGATTATGATGAGGAGACTTTAGTCCTCATTGCTAATGAGGAACAGGGTGCCCATGATGATGCTCATGATATAGAGTATATGGCTCCTGATGATGCGGATAAATATGCTAGTTTGGTTGCTCAACGTGTGTTAAGTGTGCAGGTAACGAAGGTCGAGAAAAACCAGAGGCATAATTTGTTCCACAAAGGGAGTGGTGTAAGAACGTTCGGTTCGCATCATTATTGACGGAGGGAGTTGCAACAACTTGGCTAGCATGGAGTTGGTGGAGAAGCTATCTCTCACCACAAGACCACACGCCCATCCGTACTATATTCAGTGGTTTAATAAAACTGGTAAGATTAAGGTAACGCGTTCTGTTCGTGTGCACTTTAGCATTGCTGCATATGCTGATTATGTTGATTGTGATGTGGTACCCATGCAAGCATGCTCTCTTTTACTTGGTAGACCATGGCAATCTGATAGAAATGTTGTACACCATGGTAGGACAAATCAGTTTACTCTGGTTCATCAGGATAAACATATTGCTTTACTTCCTATGTCTCCTGAACAAATTGTGAAAGATGATCTTGCTAGAGCTAGTAAATCTAAACAGGAGAAAAATAAGAGTGAAAATGAGATAGCAGCTAAAGACTTTGAGAAACAACGTAAGATTAATAGCAAATCTTCACCAGCTATCTCTAATGAAATTAAATTGACTAGTCCAACTTTGCTTGCTACTAAGGTTGATAAGATTTGGATGTTAGTCAATATGTGTGCTATGCTTTTTTGTGCAAAGAAGCCTTGTTTTCATTTGAGGAATTGATTCCTTCTTTGCCTCCTATTGTCACTGACCTTTTGCAGGAGTTTATAGACGTCTTTCCCCAAGACGTACCACCGGGATTACCACCTATTTGAGGGATTGCGCATCAGATTGACTTAATTCCCGGTGCTTCGCTGCCCAACCGTGCGCCATACCGTACCAATCCTGAGGAGACGAAGGAGATTCAGCGTCAAGTACAAGAGCTACTCGACAAAGGTTATATACGCGAATCCCTTAGTCCTTGTGTTGTTCTTGTTATATTAGTGCCAAAAAAGGATGGAACATGGCGTATGTGTGTTGATTGTAGAGCCATTAATAATATTACTATTCGTTATCGTCATCCTATTCCCAGGTTAGATGATATGCTTGATGAATTAAGTGGCTCTCCCATGTTTTCCAAAGTTGATTTGCGTAGTGGATACCATCAAATTCGCATGAAATTAGGAGATGAATGGAAAACAACATTTAAAACTAAGTTTGGACTATATGAGTGGTTAGTCATGCCTTTTGGGTTAACTAATGCATGTAGCACTTTCATGAGATTAATGAACGAGGTTTTACGTGCTTTCATTGGACGATTTGTGGTAGTCTATTTTGATGATATACTGATTTATAGCAAGTCTTTGGAGGAACATTTGAATCATTTACGTGTTGTTTTTATTGCTCTATGTAATGCACGTTTGTTTGGTAACCTTGGGAAGTCATCTTTTGCATCGACTGAGTATCATTTCTTGGCTATGTTGTCACTCCACAGGGAATTGAAGTTAATAAAGCCAAGATCGAGGCGATTGAGAGTTGGCCGCAGCCCAAAACGGTCACACATGTGAGGAGTTTTCTTGGCCTCGCTGAATTCTATAGGCGTTTTGTGAGAGATTTCAGCACCATTGCTGCGCCTCTCAATGAGCTTAGACGCAAGGATGTGCCTTTTACTTGGGGTACCGCACAAGAAGAAGCCTTCAAGGTATTGAAAGAAGTTAACACATGCTCCTTTGCTCCAACTTCCTGATTTTAATAAGACTTTTGAGCTTGAATGCGATGCTAGTGGGATTGGTTTGGCAGGTGTGTTATTACAAGTTGCTAAACCTGTTGCATACTTTTCTGAAAAATTTAGTGGGCCTAGTCTAAACTATTCTACTTATGATAGAGAATTATATGCTCTTGTTCGGACATTAGAAACTTGGCAACATTATTTATGGCTTAAAGAATTTGTTATACATTCTGATCATGAATCTTTGAAACACATAATGAGTCAAGCAAAACTGAATCGTAGACATGCTAAGTGGGTTGAATTTATTGAGACTTGCCCTTATGTCATTAAACACAAGAAGGGTAAACATAATATTATTTCTGATGCATTGTCTCGTCGTTATACTATGCTTTCACAACTTGACTTTAAGATATTCGGGTTAGAGACAATCAAAGATCAATATGTGCGTGATACGGAATTTAAAGATTTATTGCAGACTTGTAGAGAAGGTAGAACTTGGAACAAGTTTGTGCTTAATGATGGATTTGTGTTCCGTTCTAACAAGATATGCATTCCAGCTAGCTCTATTCGTCTTTTGTTGTTGCAGGAGGCGCATGGAGGAGGATTAATGGGACACTTTGGCGTGAAGAAGACGGAGGACGTACTTGCTACACATTTCTTTTGGCCAAAGATGAGACGGGATGTTGAGCGTTTTGTTGCTCGCTGCACTACATGTCAAAAAGCTAGGTCACGACTCAATCCTCATGGTTTATACATGCCTTTACCTGTACCTAGTGTTCCGTGGGAGGACATATCCATGGACTTTGTTTTAGGCTTGCCTCGAACAAAGAAGGGGTGGGATAGCATATTTGTTGTCGTGGATAGATTTTCTAAGATGGCACACTTTATACCATGTCATAAAAGCGATGATGCTGCTAATGTTGCTGATTATTCTTTCGTGAGATTATTCGCTTACATGGTGTACCCAATACTATTGTCTCAGATCAATATACTAAGTTTCTTAGCCATTTTTGGAGATGCTTATGGGCTAAGTTGGGGACTAAACTACTTTTTAGTACTACATGTCGTCCCCAAACTGATGGACAAACTGAAGTAGTCAATAGGACTTTGTCTACTATGCTTAGGGTTGTTTTAAAGAGTAACTTGAAAATGTGGGAAGAATGTTTACCTCATATTGAATTTGCTTATAATCGTTCATTGCATTCTACCACTAAAATGTGCCCTTTTGAGATTGTTTATGGTTTTCTACCTCGTGCACCTATTGATTTGCTGCCTCTTCCATCTTCGGAGAAGGTTAATTTTGATGCTAAGCAACGTGTTGAATTGATATTAAAAATGCATGAGTTAACTAAAGAAAACATTGAGAGAATGAGTGCTAGATACAAGCTTGCTGGTGATAAGGGTAGAAAGCATGTTGTGTTTGAACCCGGAGATCTTGTTTGGTTACATCTACGTAAAGATAGGTTTCCTGATTTGCGCAAGTCTAAGTTAATGCCACGAGATGATGGTCCCTTTAAGGTTTTGCAGAAAATTAATGATAATGCATATAAACTTGAGCTACCTGCAGATTTTGGGGTTAGTCCCACATTTAATATTGCAGATTTGAAGCCTTATTTGGGAGAAGTTGATGAGCTTCCGTCGAGGACGACTTCAATTCAAGAAGGGGAGGATGATGAGGACATCCCTACTAATGTTACACCCACATCCTCACCAACTACACATATTGGACCAGTTACTAGAGCACGCGCACGTCAACTAAATTATCAGGTACTTTCCTTTCTTGCGAATCCTTCTAATGTTCATGAACATATGATGCTGCCTAAATTAAATACTTTTTTTTTGCTTATGAATGAAGGACCTAGCATGGACAAGAAGGATGGTCATTGGAGTGGGATCAAGCATGGAGAAGAAGGTGCGCGCACGGGAAAGGACAATGGAGCTTCCAGTGGTGATTTTCGCACTTTGAAGCCACCATAAGGCGTGCATGAAGGCTTGGACGAAATATACGAGATGCCACTTCATTATTTTCGTCCAAGGGAAATTATAGGTGCTGCGTCACCTTAATATTGGGCTGGGCCCATGTAATTTTGAAATACTACTTTATAGGATGTTTATAGAGTCAGTATGTGTGGGGAAACCGAGTTAGGGTTGTTTTCGGATCCCACCTCCAAGGGGTCACGAAAATCCCCTCTGTACCTCCATATATACAGCCCTTAGGGCGTCGTTTAGACTTGGGTTTTAATTAGATTTAAGTTAGCCATAGCCGCAACTTCGAGCTCTTCGTTTGTGTCATCCGACCAGGCCAAGACCGCATTGGAACCCCAACTTTCGTCAATTATTCATCTTATATTCGCAATATCCAGATTGCAATTCTTAGTTCTTGCTTGTTCTTGTCGATTGCTTGCAGGAATTAGACCTTCATGGTTAGGTTGATCGTGCATCCGCGGGATCAATAATCTCTCGAAGTTGGTTTAGCGATCGCTAAGGCGCAACATCTTTGCACGTTCGTAGTCGGGTCGTGAAAGTCGTCTCCACCAGAATCGATCTCCACCATCTCATCGAAACATCGGGACACCTTTGCCTCTATCAGGCTCTAGTCGACAAAGCTTTCGGGCAAGGATTCTATTGGCCTACCGCCTCGAACGACGCCATGGAGCTTTTCAACACCTGTGACGCCTGCCAATTCCACACCAAGTGAGGAGGGTGTGACCCCACGACTCTTACAAATGAGGGTACCTAGTGCGTATCAACACAGAAGGCCCGCTGGAAGCCTCGTTCTTCCCACAACTGGCCCACTCGAGGCACCGCCATAGGTGTCCTCGACGATTATGGAACCCACGACTTGGCGTCCAAGAAGGAAGATAGATTAGGAAACCGTCTTTGTAAACCTAGATGGACTCCTTGCGACCCAGCCTATTATATAAAGGCTGGGAGAGGGGACGTCTAGGGCATCGAATATTCAAGCAACACCTACGGTCCCGAGCGAACTCGCCTCGACCTTCACTGTAATCGGCTCCATCGCAATATAATCGAGCAGGAAGTTCTTTCTCCTATTAGCGACGAGTATCGCCAACCTGCACATCTCCTCCACGATCTAACCCAGGGTTCCTAACCATGGGATTTGCCGAGGTCAATCCTCGTCAATTAGCATCGTCCGTGGGGAAGACGCTGGTTGGATCAACAATCTCGGCGGTCCCTTCACCAGCAATCAGCGACTCGATGACCGCCCTAGCATCCGGCATTTCCTCGACTCGAGCAGAATCAAATCTGTCCGAGTCGCTCGGCTTCATCGCGCACCTCCCCATCTAGCGATCAGCTTTCGCTGACTTCCGCGCAGGCGCAGATCTGACCTTCGGGATGCTCAAGATCCACGTCAACCACTTGGCACCCTTCGCCTCACAGACGATGCTCGGGCACTCAGAACAGCCACAACGCACAAGACAATGTCAGCCGAAAAAGCAACCCCGATCCACCCCACGACTTCGCGAGTCCTTCGGGCCACCCACCTCAGCCCTATCCACGGCATTGCTCGCGACTGCACGAGCATGGCACTCGCATGGCAAAAGCAGATAGGCAAAAGGACTAAGTTGGTGACTCGGATGCCATTCCAGGTATTCATGGCAGACACCAACGAGCCGACTTCAGATGACAAGGACGGAGAAGACACCCCGAACAGTCACAGGGAAGCACGCTCAAACAACAGAAGCATCGATCCCAGCAACGCTGGCCAGATCACAGTCACCCTCGGCGAACCGGGAACCATACCAAGAAAAGAATTCTGAAGGCAGGATGATCCACCTGAAAGCAGCAGGCGCCAGGACTCAGAAGCCGTAAGACAGGATGAGCCCACTGAAATAATTTACCTATCGAAAGAAGAAATCGCCAGAGTAAAAGATGCGGTAAGACGCGGTAAACTCCTCCCCGAAAGCGCAACTCGCGACGAGATTAGAGCTTACAACTAACTAGCAAGCGATGTCAGCAAGAAAACAAGACGATTACGTCTCAAGCTGGAAAATCAAAGAAGAACGGAGAGCTACTCGAGAACCACTCGTAAAGCATCACCCGAGCACTCGAGTGACCTTTTCGATCACATCTCTCCCTCTCGACACAAATCCAGATTCAGCAACCTGCGGCGCACGGACAAGAAAAAGTCGCCCGCAAATTGGACGACAACTTCTGATAGAGGCGGAGGTGTCCCGATGTTTCGATGAGATGATGGAGATCGATTATGGTGGAGTAGACTTTCACGATCCGACTACGAACGTGCGAAGACGTTGCGCTTTAGCAATCGCTAAACCAACTCCGAGAGGTTATTGATCCCGCGGATGCACGATCAACCTGACCACGAAGGTCTAATTCCTGCAAGCAATCGAAAGAACAAGCAAGAACTAAGAATTGCAATCTGGATATTGCGAATATAAGATGAATGATTAACGAAAGTTGGGGTTCCAATGCGGTCTTGGCCTGGTCGGTTGACACAAACGAAGAGCTCGAAGTTGCGGCTATGGCTAACTTAAATCTAATTAAAACCCAAGTCTAAACGACGCCCTGAGGGCTGTATATATGGGGGAACATAGGGAAATTCGTGATCCCTTGGAGGAGGGGTCCGAAAACAACCCTAACTCGGTTTCCCCACACATACGGACTCTAAAGAACAGCCTATTAAGTGTATTTCGAAATTACATGGGCCTGGCCCAATAATAAGGTGACGCAACACCTATAATAACCCTTGGACGGAAATATTAATGTGGCATCTTGTGTCTTTCGTCCAAGTCTTCATGCACGCCTTATGGTGGCTTCAAAGTGCGAAAATCACCACTGGAAGCTCCATTGTCCTTTCCCGCGCGCGCACCTCCTTCTCCATGTTTGATCCCGCTCCAATGACCATCCTTCTTATCCATGCTAGGTCCTTCATTCATAAGACAAACAAAAGTATCTAATTTAGGCAGCATCATATGTTCATGAACATTAGAAGGATTCGCAAGAAACGAAAGTACCTGATAATTTAGTTGACGTGCGCGTGCTCTAGTAACTGGTCCAGTATATGTAGTTGGTGAAGATGTGGGTGTAATATTAGTAGAGATGTCCTCATCATCCTCCCCTTCTTGAATTGAAGTCGTCCTCGACGGAAACTCATCATCTTCTCCCAAATAAGGTTTCAAATCGAATGTAACCTTTGTCGAGTAGCTCTTGTAACCTTTGTCGAGTAGCTCTTGTACTTGACGCTGAATCTCCTTCGTCTCCTCCGGATTGGTACGGTATGGCGCACGGTTGGGCAACGAAGCACCGGGAATTAAGTCAATCTGATGCTCAATCCCTCGAATAGGTGGTAATCCCGGTGGTACGTCTTGTGGAAAGACGTCAATAAACTCCTGCAAAAGGACAGTGACAACAGGAGGCAAAGAAGGAGGCAATTCCTCAAATGAAAACAAAGCTTCTTTGCACACAAAAGCATAGCACACATATTGACTAACATCCAAATCTGAAAGATCAACCTTAGTAGCAAGCAAAGTTGGACTAGTCAATTTAATTTCATTAGAAATAGCAGAAGAAGATTTGCTATTAGTCTTATGTTGTTGCTCAAATTCTTTGGCTGCTATCTCATTCTCACTCTTATTTTTCTCCTGTTTTGCTTTACTAGCTCTAGCAAGATCATCTTTCACAATTTGTTCGGGAGACATAGGAAGTAAAGCAATATTTTTATCCTGATGAACTAGAGTAAACTGATTTGTCCTACCATGGTGTACAACATTCCTATCAAATTGCCATGGTCGACCAAGTAAAAGAGAGCATGCTTGCATGGGTACCACATCACAATCAACATAATCAGCATATGCAGCAATGCTAAAGTGCACACGAACAGAACGTGTTACCTTAATCTTACCACTATTGTTAAACCACTGAATATAGTACGGATGGGGGTGTGGTCTTGTGGTGAGAGATAGCTTCTCCACCAACTCCATGCTAGCCAAGTTGTTGCAACTCCCTCCGTCAATGATGATGCGAACCGAACGTTCTTTCACCACTCCCTTTGTGTGGAACAAATTATGCCTCTGGTTTTGCTCGGCCTTCGTTACCTGCACACTTAACACACGTTGAGCAACCAAACTAGCATATTTATCTGCATCATCAGGAGTCATATACTCTATATCATGAGCATCATCATGGGCACCCTGTTCCTCATGAGCAATGAGAACTAGAGTCTCCTCATCATAGTCACTCGCTGACTCATACCCACCATCCGCCGTAATAGTCATCACACGCTTGGAGGGACAGTCTTTTGCGAAGTGACCTCCACCTTGGCACCTGCGACATTTAATATCACGATCTCGTGCTTGCCCTGTGGACGCCATGGAGGAAGAAGAACTCGCCGCTGGACCACTCTGTGCACCCTTGAATGGTGGCGCTGGCTGTTTTGGTGGCTCCCTGTAAGAATGAGCGGCTGAAGTAGATGGTGGCGCAGCAGGACGTGTGGATGTAGAAGCTCCACGCGATGTCCATGATGTATTTCGTCCTGCAGAAAAGTTAGGTCTCGTAGCGGCCTGTCGATCCTGCACTTCACGTTCAGCTTTACAAGCAAGATGAAACAAACGAGTGATAGTAGCAAAGTCCTTGTATTCTAGAATAGTTTGTATCTCCCTGTTTAAGCCACCCATAAAACGTGCAAGCATAGCTTCATTATCCTCTACTAGGCCACATCTAATCAATCCAGTTTGTAATTCTTGATAATATTCCTCTACAGAATTTTTTCCTTGTCTCAGACGCTGTAATTTTTGTAACAATTCACGTTGATAATAAGGAGGAACCCAGCGAGTACGCATGGCATCTTTTAAAGCAGCCCAAGTAGTTGGAATATTATTAGCATGCAATCTACAATGTTCAGACCACCAAATAGATGCAAAGCCCGTGAATTCACAAACAGCAGCAGTAACACGTCTATTCTCAGGATATTGTAAACATGTAAAACGTTGTTCAGTTTCTAACTCCCAAGTAAGATAAGCATCAGGAATATATCTACCCTCAAACGGCTTAAGATTCAATTTAAGTTTAGGCACATGTTCATCATCGCGTACCTGAGGGGGTGGTTGGTGTCGACCGTGGCGAATGTTGGGACGTGGACGTCCAGCTGGCTGCTCATAGGCCGCTTCCTGTTCCACCTCCTCCTCGTAATCACCCTCGTAGTTGTCGTCCTGGGCGACGTCAGAAGCAGCAGCAGCAGCAGTAGCAGCAACTGCAGCAGTAGGAGGAGCACCAATACCAGCAGCTTGTCCTCGCGGAAACAGAATACGTCGTGCACGTGGTAGTGGCGGTGGCTGTGGCTGTGCTGAAGGTAGGCGTGCGATCAACTCAGTAAACTTGGCGTCGAGCTTGGTGTCGATCATTTTCTCCACGCCATCAATCGCCTCTGTAAATCTGGTCTCGATGTCATTCACCTGTTGAGACATCATTTGTGCAAATTTATCATGTAGCTCCTTGTTTGTCATGTTCTCCCAATCGGGTGCATCCCGCGCCACTTCATCATGTGATCCTGGCATGGTTAGCAGAAATAGAAAACACACAGGAATATGATCCTACTTCTACTAATGGGATGGATGTGGGGTGGTGGAAAGCACAAATCCGTCAAGCTTTTCTTACGTTCTTACCGATTCTTACCTAGCAGCAGGTGGTGATGTACAACCAACGGGTCAAAACTCTCAGAGATGTGGTAGAGCGATGGCCAGGCGGTGTCAAAACGCACGATGTAGAATATATGTGGAGCAGTAGGAAGGCTGACAAGTATGGTAGGAAAAACTCAACAGTAATCAAAACAGAGATGCAAAGCTGAATAAACACTCAACGTCGGTACTGTGCTGATCCTAGGCTAGACCGTACTAGAGACGCGAGCCTAAAACACCAACGAAAGCACGGCGCGGCACGTAACAACTGTGAAGCACACTCTGAATTTTTTTTTTCCTCTCTTTTTTTTTTTTTTTTTTTTTTTGCTTTTTTTTTTTTTTTTTTTGGCGATGCGGGACTGCGGGGGCTGAAAAAGTGCGAAAAAATCACTATGGTGGGGAACGTCTCAAAACGAGTTTCTGGACCTAAGGAACGTATGGGCACGAAATTTTTTTACCCCGGAAATTTTTTTTTTTTTTTTGGAAATCACCCCCTTCTACGTACGACAAAGATTGGTGAAATCCGACTCTAAACAACTCAAACTAATCTGGCTATGGAGAGGTCACGAACCGTACTGATGATGGAACTCAACTCGGACTCGTGGCACGTGGTGGTGTATATGGACTCTGCTTGGCGGAACGTGGTGGTGTATGTGGACTTGGATTGGCGGAACGTGGTAGGATGACTACTGTGCGGCGGGTACGTGGCAAACTGTGATCAGAACTCGAAACTCTAAGGGAACTAGACGCTAAGATCAGCAACTTGACACAACGATGCAACCGTAAATTCAACAAAGCAAGTACTGAAAAGAAAACTGGACAAAGGCTCGGGCTGTCTTGGGACGTGATGATCTAACCCTAAATTTTTTTTTGGCTTTTTCGTGGGCTGTAGGTATGACGAACAGAATCAATCTAGACTACGAAAACTGGTAAATCTCACCGAGCAACCTGGAAATCTGATACCACTTGATAGAGGCGAAGGTGTCCCGATGTTTCGATGAGAGATAACTATCGATTCGGTGGAGACGACTCTGACGATCCGACTACGAACGTGCGAAGACGTTGCGCCTTAGCGATCGCTAAACCAACTCCGAGAGGTTATTGATCCCGCGGATGCACGATCAACCTGACCACGAAGGTCTAATTCCTGCAAGCAATCGAAGAACAAGCAAGAACTAAGAATTGCAATCTGGATATTGCGAATATAAGATGAATGATTACGAAAGTTGGGGTTCCAATGAGGTCTTGGCCTGGTCGGATGACACAAACGAAGAGCTCGAAGTTGCGGCTATGGCTAACTTAAATCTAATTAAAACCCAAGTCTAAACGACGCCCTAAGGGCTGTATATATGGGGGAACAGAGGGGATTTTCGTGACCCCTTGGAGGTGGGGTCCGAAAACAACCCTAACTCGGTTTCCCCACACATACGGACTCTAAAAACTGCCTATAATGTGGTATTTCGAAATTACATGGGCCCAGCCCAATATTAAGGTGACGCAGCACCTATAATTGCTCTTGGACGAAAATAATGAAGTGGCATCTCGTGTATTTCGTCCAAGCCTTCATGCATGCCTTATGGTGGCTTCAACGTGCGAAAATCCCCACTGGAAACTCCACTGTACTTTCCCCCGCGCGCACCTTCTTCTCCATTCTTGATCCCGCTCCAATGACCATCCTTCGTGTCCATGCTAGGTCCTTCATTCATAAGCAAAACAAAAGTATCTAATTTAGGCAGCATCATATGTTCATGAACAATAGAAGGATTCGCAAGAAACGAAAGTACCTGATAATTTAGTTGACGTGCACGTGCTCTAGTAACTGGTCCAGTATGTGTAGTTGGTGAGGGTATGGGTGTAACATTAGTAGGGATGTCCTCATCAATATCTAACCTCAAACGTCTTAAGATTCAATTTAAGTTTAGGAACATGTTCATAATCGCGTACCTGAGGGGGTGGTTGGTGTCGACCGTGGCGAATGTTGGGACGTGGACGTCCAGCTGGCTGCTCATAGGCCGCTTCCTGTTCCACCTCCTCCTCGTAATCACCCTCGTAGTTGTCGTCCTTGCCGACGTCAGAAGCAGCAGCAGTAGCAGCAACTGCAGCAGCAGCAGCAGGAGCACCAGTAGCTTGTCCGCCCGGAAACAGAATACGTCGTGCACATCGTGGTGGCGGTGGCTGTGCTGGAGCGGCAGCAGGCTGTGTAGGTAGGCGTGCGATCAACTCAGTAAACTTGGCGTCGAGCTTGGTGTCGATCATCTTCTCCACACCATCAATCGCCTCTCTAAATCTGTTCTCAATGTCATTCACCTGTTCAGACATCATTTGTGCAAATTTATCATGTAACGCTTTGTTTGTCATATTCTCCCAATCGGGTGCATCCCGTGCCACTTCATCATGGGATCCTGGCATGGTTAGCAGAAATAGAAAACACACAGAAATATGATCCTACTTCTACTAATGGGATGTGGGGTGGTGGAAAGCACAAATCCGTCAAGCTTTTCTTACGTTCTTACCGATTCTTACCTAGCAGCAGGTGGTGATGTACAACCAACGGGTCAAAACTCTCAGAGATATGGTAGAGCGATGGCCAGGAGGTGTCAAAACGCACGATGTAGAATATATGTGGAGCTGTAGGAAGGCTGACGAGTATGGTAGCAAAAGCTCAACAGTAATCAAAACAGAGATGTAAAGCTGAATAAACACTCAACGTCGGTACTGTGCTGATCCTAGGCTAGACCGTACTAGAGACGCGAGCCTAAAACACCAACGAAAGCACGGCGCGACACGTAAACAACTGAGAAGCACACTCTGAAAAAATAAATTTGCTTTTTTTTTGCGATGCGGGACTGCGGTGGCTGAAAAAGTGCAAAAAAATCACTATGGTAGCGAACGTCTCAAAATGAGTTTCTGGACCTAAGGAAGGTATGGGCACGAAATTTTTTTACCCCTGAAATTTTTTGGCCTAAAAACTGCTCTGAAAAAATATATATATATATATATTTTTGGAAATCACCCCCTTCTACGTACGACGAAAGATTGATGAAATCCGACTCTAACAACTCAGACCGTGGTGATGTATATGGACTCGGAGTGGCAGAACGTGGTGGTGTATATGGACTCGGATTGGTGGAACATGATGAAGTATATGGACTCGGATTGGCGGAACGTGGTGGTGTATACTACTGTACGGCGGCGGCGTGACAAACTGTGATCAGAACTCGAAACTCTAAGGGAACTAGACGCTAAGATCAGCAACTTGACACAACGATGCAACCGCAAGGCGCAACGTGACAAAGCAAGTACTGAAAAGAAAACTGGACAAAGGCTCGGACTGTTTTGGGACGTGATGATCTAACCCTAATTTTTGTTTGGCTTTTTCGTGGACTGTAGGTATGAAGAACAGAACCAATCTAGACTACGAAAAACTGGTAAATCTCACCGATCAACCTGGAAATCTGATACCACTTGATAGAGGCGGAGGTGTCCCGATGTTTCGATGAGATGATGGAGATCGATTATGGTGGAGTAGACATTCACGATCCGACTATGAACGTGCGAAGACGTTGCGCCTTAGCAATCGCTAAACCAACTCTGAGAGGTTATTGATCCCGCGGATGCACGATCAACCTGACCACGAAGGTCTAATTCCTGCAAGCAATCGAAAGAACAAGCAAGAACTAAGAATTGCAATCTGGATATTGCGAATATAAGATGAATGATTAACGAAAGTTGGGGTTCCAATGCGGTCTTGGCCTGGTCGGTTGACACAAACGAAGAGCTCGAAGTTGCGGCTATGGCTAACTTAAATCTAATTAAAACCCAAGTCTAAACGACGCCCTAAGGGCTGTATATATGGGGGAACAAAGGGGAATTTCGTGACCCCTTGGAGGAGGGGTCCGAAAACAACCCTAACTCAGTTTCCCCACACATACGGACTCTAAAAAACAGCCTATTAAGTGTATTTCGAAATTACATGGGCCTGGCCCAATAATAAGGTGACGCAACACCTATAATAACCCTTGGACGGAAATATTAATGTGGCATCTTGTGTCTTTCGTCGAAGTCTTCATGCACGCCTTATGGTGGCTTCAAAGTGCGAAAATCACCACTGGAAGCTCCATTGTCCTTTCCCGCGCGCTCACCTCCTTCTCCATGCTTGATCCCGCTCCAATGACCATCCTTCTTATCCATGCTAGGTCCTTCATTCATAAGACAAACAAAAGTATCTAATTTAGGCAGCATCATAAGTTCATGAACATTAGAAGGATTCGCAAGAAACGAAAGTACCTGATAATTTAGTTGACGTGCGCGTGCTCTAGTAACTGGTCCAGTATGTGTAGTTGGTGAAGATGTGGGTGTAATATTAGTAGAGATGTCCTCATCAACTTCAGGCTAGCAGATGATGACGAGCAAGAAAAGTAGCTCACACCAGCTGAAGCCCTAATTACAGCTCAAGCATGCCTCCATCGCGCTCGAAGCAGCGAAAAAGATAATGCAGAGTGCAACACGGCGCGAGCGCTCAAGGTAATGAGCGACACCATCGCCGCTTCAGCACTCAAAAAGTCGAACACAAGACGAACACCCCACGAGCAGACACTAGAAATGGACCCCAGCTCGCCAGACGACGACGACGACAGCAACGGCGACCTGCGCAGGCACTACGACAAAAGCAGAGATCGAGACAGGGACGACCGCAGCAACCGACGCAACGGCAATCGGCAACGGGATGCGCGGGACGATATCACACAAAACAAAATCAACCGTGGAAGACACAGACGCGCAGCTCACGAAGAGTACTCGGACGAGCATGCATCTGACAAAGATCTCGAACCTTGCGGAGCCCTATGTTTCACTCAAGACATACGCGAGACGCCCATGCCCAGAGGTTTCAAGCTAAACTCCACGACCCACAAGTACGATGGATTAGAAGAACTAGAAGCATGGCTCGATGACTACCTCACCGCCGTCAAGTTCCAGCGAGGAACCAAGACCACAACAATGCAGTACGTGCAGCTCATGCTTGAAGACTCGGCACGGCACTGGCTAATAAACCTAGAGCGGGGCTCCATCAGCTCGTGGAAACAGTTTCGCGACACCTTCATCGAGAATTTCAATTCAACCAATAAGCGGCCGGCCTCACTCGAGGAACTGAGAGCTTGCAGACAAGGAACCAGGGAATCCTTAAGGGCATACATCCGTTGATGGACCATACTCAAAAACTCAGCCAAGGACATATCAGATGAAAGCGCAATCGACGCGTTTAGAAGAGGCCTACAACGCGTAAACTTCAAAGAGCAACTCGGGCAGCTCAATGTCCGAATACTCGCGCAGTTACTAGAACATGCCAACAACTGGGCCGACGGAGAGGACTCCGTGCGCAATGAATCGGACGCCCCGACGACTCGCACAGATCGTGACTATGACTACTACGACGGAGATAGAGGTTTCGACCGAAGAAGGAAAAGGCCCAGACGCAACTTCTACGATGACAGAGGACCCTACATGGTCGCGGCCGGCTTCCCAGGCGATAGAGACGACATACATCGCGACGACAACAGAACGCAGCGAAGAGACAACCCGGAAGATCCAGCACACGCCCAAAAGCGGGACTAGAGGCCCAGACAGCCACGAGATGACGCACGGACATCCCGCTCGGCCAAAGATCAGCTAGACGGACCATGCACAATACATGGTTTCAGAATCGAGCGCAGAGAAATACGATCAAGCCACACCCTCAGAACTGCAGGCGCTTCACCGAGCTCTCAAAAGAAAAGAGCCGGTCCACAGCTCCAACAACACAACCCCTGGCAAGCGTGGTAGTCAGGCCAATCGCCCACAATGCATAACCCCCACCCGTAGCGCCAGGAAGACAGGTAGCAGCCATCCAGGAGCGACGCTCATAGACCGATGAAAAAGAAGAATAACCAGAGGCACACGGTCGTATCTACATGATCCAAGAAGGAAGGCCGTCCAACAGGCAGCAGAAAAAAGTCACCAGACAAGTTTTCCTCGCAGTCTCCTCCCACCCGGCTGTACCAGAATACCTTCGCGGGTCCGAGACCGACATCACCTTCTCCAGAGAAGACCACCGCCAGCCATCCCTCGCCCAGGGCATGCCGCACTGAATGTCAGGAAACTACGACATGTCACGAGTCTTTATGGATGACGGCAGCTGAATCATCATCATATTCACCAAGACCCTAGAAGATATGTTCATCCAAAACTCGGCACTCAAATCATCAGGCACGACCTTCCACGGAATTATGCCAGGCAAAGCAGTGTACCCCCTTGGAAAGATAAGCCTGGATGTAGTCTTCGGCAACGCAAGCAACTTCCGAAAGGAAACGCTAGACTTCGAAGTAGTCGACTGGAAATCATAGTACCATGCCATCCTCGGTCAGCCGTCCTTCGCGTGCTTCATGGCGATGCCGCACCACGCATACCTCAAGCTAAAAATGCCAGGCCCAAGAGGAGTCATCACAGTCAACAGCAGCTTCGTTAGATCTGATCGCTGCGATAGAGAATTCAACAAGATATCACAAACCTTTGGAGCACAACACACCTGAGGAGTCAACGAGAAGGAAGAAGCACTCGTGTAAAAGACAAGGCACCAGTCGAGGACTCGAAGAACCGGCACCTCACGACGAGACCTCGAGCTATCCCAACAGCAGCTTTACATTCCTAGGGCTATCCAGCCATCGATCCAAATAAAGGGTCGTTTCGTCACAACCCACTCATGTAAGAACGCAAGGGAAAGATTCTAAATATCCTCCCAAAAGTATCTTACACAAGACATCATATTTGGCACTCGGGGGCTCGCTCGCAACAGCCACCCTCCGAGGCGTTATTCGCTCACACGACTTCATATTTGGCACTCGGGGGCTCGCTCGCAGAAGCCACCCTCCGAGGCATTATTCGCTCACGTGACTTCATATTTCGCTCTTGGGGGCTCGCTCGCAGCATCCACCCTCCGAGGCGTTATTTTCTCACGCGACTTCATATTTGGCACTCGGGGGGTCGCTCGTAGCCCTCCGACGCGTTATTCGCTTACGCGACATCATATTTGGCACTCGGGGGCTCGCTCGCAACAGCCACCCTCCGAGGCGTTATTCTCTCACGCGACTTCATATTTGGCACTCGGGGGCTCGCTCGCAGCAGCCACCCTCCGAGACGTTATTCGCTCACGCGACTTCATATTTGGCACTCGAGGGCTCGCTCGCAGCAGCCACCTGATAGAGGCGGAGGTGTCCCGATCTTTCGATGAGAGATAACTATCGATTTGGTGGAGACGACTCTGACGATCCGACTACGAACGTGCAACAACGTCGCGCCTTAGCAATCGCTAAACCAATCTCCGGAGGTTATTGACCACGTCGGAGCACGATCAACCTGACCACGAAGGTCTAGTGCCTGCAAGCAATCGAAGAACAAGCAAGAACTATGATAAAGCAATCTGAATATTGCGAATATGTAGATGAAGTATGAATAAAGTTGGGATTCCGAAAGCGGTCTTGATCTGGTCGTTGGACACAAACCGAGTACACGAAGATGCAGCAATTAGCTAAGCAGTCTTTTTAACTAAAAGAAATCCAAAGAAAAACCCTAGGGGTTGATCTACTTATATAAGACTAAAGGGTGGAGGCCAAGGGGGTGGAAGGACGTCCCAAGGAGTCCTAAAACTAAACCTAGGTCGTACAAGGCACTTGGGCCCATGTGGAGGTGATGCAACACCTATTGAGTTGGACTTTGATTCGGATTCTGCTGCTGGGTCGCACCGTTTTCGCAATATCTCCACGCTCCGAAGGAATTTGAAGGTGAAACCAATTGCGTTTGAAACTAGATGAGATAATCTATCACCAGAAAAAAGAATCACCCAATTTGGAGTTCGTATGTAGAAACGACGGCTGTTTGAAGTTGGGTATATCTCTGCAATCCGAATCTGAGTCCATGACGTGAAAGACTTGGTCTCTATCTTCTCTTGGCCCAAAAGTGACGTGAAATAACTTCTTGTACAGCACACAATCATGCCACTTTGTATTGACTTCATTTCTTGATCAAATATAGAGGAATTAATGGTCATATCCATGATAATTATGTCCTCATCATCTTCATGCTTGACCATGCTCCAATGCTCATCCTTCTTGTCCATGCTAGGTCCTTCATTTGTCAGCAACAGATATATATCGATGTTAGGCAGCATCATATTCACATGAACATTAGAAACATTACCAAGAAGCGAAAGTACCTAATAATTTAATTGGTGTGCACGATCTCTCGTAATTGGTCCAGTAGGTATATTAGCAGGGGTTGTGGCTGTAACTATGGTAGTCATGTCCTCATCACCACCCTCCGACGCGTTATTCGTTCACGCGACTTCATATTTGGCACTCGGGAGCTCGCTCGCAGCAGCCACCCTCCGAGGCATTATTCGCTCACATGACTTCATATTTGGCACTCGGGGACTCGCTCTCAGCAGCCACCCTCCAAGGCGTTATTCTCTTACACGACCTCATACTTGGCACTCGAGGGCTCGCTCGCAGCAGCCACCCCCAAGGAAAATGCTATCACGCAGTTCCACAACAGAAGACTACAACTTAGAACCTCGAAAACATACATTGAGCAAAGGCTTTGATTTCACCTTACAAGGGCCCCGAAATCTAGTACCCAGGATTTGATTTCACCTTACAAAGGGAACCAAGAAGGCGGTCATTCTCCTCGCACACCTTCTTCATAACCAAGCTCGCAGGCTCATTTTCCACCGCATAATGCTCATCCATCGGCTCATCACGACCACGAGGAGGTCCTCGAGCCGCCAGCATGATATCTAACCTAGGCCAATGACTGTTGGCGTAGATGACTTGTACGAGAGCCACACCAGGTCTGATGATCCGAGAAGCTGGACCGTCCGGAACGCGGGTCTGGTAGTGCGAGTGCTAGGGTTCCGGGCCCTCTGCCGACAGGAGTGTGCGGGGCAGAATCATGATGATGCCCGCGCAGGCCCAGGGTCAACACGATCCCGAGCCCGAGGTGGAGTAATTGGGCGGAGTTACTGTGTTCCCTCCTAGTAACGGGTTTTCATCCCCTCTTCCATCCGTGGGTGGATCGGGCGACTCATAGTAGCTTCTTTCTTCCAATCTGCACCTTACGTGCACACCATGATATGGGGTGGCCCGATCTTCTCAGTAAGCGTAAGGCGAATACGAGGGTGATATGAGATAACTTGTATGTAGCTGATGAACTCTCCTCGCTAGATCCCTGTTGCCAATGCGACAACTCTCTGCCCTTTGGATATTCACAACTTCAAACACTTGCGCAACGTAGCCGTCGACCACGAGACGGTAATTTGAAATCTAGTAATTCCCAATGGAACAACAGATCACACAGAACTTGCAGTAGCCAAACATCAGATCGATACGAATTGAAGTTGATGATTCAAGATGAATGCTTAGAAGCAAATCTCTGAACTAGGGTTTATCTAAAATGTGGTCTAACTCTAAAAGTTGCTTCCGTTCGGACCACGAAGGAACATGCGGCTCCCACATTGGTTCCCAGGCTCTGGTCGTTAAAGCTTTCTGGCAAGGGTTCTATTGGCCTACCGCCTTGAACGACGCCATGGAGCTTGTCAACACCTGCGAAGCCTGCCAATTCCACGCCAAGGCTGTTCATCAACCAGCACAAGCTCTCCAAACCATCCCTCTGTCATGGCCCTTTGCGGTCTGGGGATTGGACATCTTGGGCCCATTCCCCCGTTCTATCGGAGGTTTTGAGTTCCTCTACGTCGCCATTGACAAAATCACCAAGTGGCCAAAATTGGAGCCAGTCCGCAAGATCACCACGCAATCCGCCATCAAGTTTATCATAAGCCTGGTGTGTCGTTTCGGTGTTCTTAACCGGATCATGACGGACAACGACACAAAATTCACAAGTCACGCCTTCCTTTAGTACTGCGAGTAAATGGGCACCGCAGTGTGTTTCGCTTCAGTGGCTCATCCGAGGAGCAATGGCCTGGCAGAAAGTGCCAATTCAGAAGTCCTCCGAGGTGTCCGGACCCGCACCTTCAAGCGGCTCAAAAAGTGTGGAAAGCGGTGGGTGGATGAACTCCCAACTGTTCTATGGTCCATGAGGACCACACCCAATCGAGCCACAAATGAGACGCGCTTCGCTCTCATTTACGGAGCGGAGGCGGTGCTCCCCGAAGAACTGAGATACGAATCTCCTCGAGCTCGCGCCTTCGATGAAGCCGAACAACAGCAACTCCGACAAGGAGATGTCGTCGTTCCCGAGGAAGTACATACTCGGGCTGCTACATGCGTCGGACGGTACCAGCAAGGACTACGCCACTATCACAGCCGCCACTTGCGCTCCTGAGAACTTGAGGAAGGCGATGATATGGGCACGAGGAGGACGAGAAGCTGGAACAGTCCCAGGTACCGGACGTCCGTTGGATGTCCGATGTCCGACCTCCTAGACGTGGGCACGAGCAGCTTCAGCATCATAATGTCAGGAAACCTCCGCATCGCGCGACGAAAGTCCGACGATCATCGGATGTCCGATCCATACCGGAATTAGGGTACCTCGAGGACAGAAGGGTTTGGCGTTATAAATACCAGAAATCCGATGCCAACTGGACATCCGATGGTCCCGACGGACGTCCGATGCCGACCGGACATACGACACTTCCTGCGCGCAGATTTTAGGGTTGCGGCCCATGTATCCCTAGTTTTATTCCATAGCTTATAAATACAGAACCCCCTACGAGTTTTAGGGTTAGCTTAGGTCAGAATTATAGTTTGAGAACTACTGAGTTGTATCTCTTGGTGAAGCTTCCCTCCGGGGTTGGCGATGCCGTTTATCCAATAAAGATTGTCGCGGAGGTTCTTGTGTTCATCAAGGATTGTCGTTTTTTGGTTTGAGGCGTGGTGATCTGCATCACGTTGCTTGCTGGATTCGTTCCTCTTCTTCAGGTTGCGTTCATCGCGTGATTAGAAGGATTTATATCCGGGTTGCTCTCTGTGAAAGATCGGGACAAACTAAAGAGGATCACCCCGGTGTTCGTATCATCACGTGTGTCCACTCTTTATCTTGTGGTATCAGATTTTCGGGTTCATCACGGCGAGGTTGTGTTGATCGATTGCATCTAGATAGGTGTTGTTGGGAGGAGTTTGCTTGGAGGATTTCTCGTTCAGATTGATTTGCTTGGAGGAGATTGTGCATAGAGGCTGCAGATTGCTGTTGTGTTTATGCAGATTTGTTTCCATTAGATAGGTTTGCGAGGAAGTGGCTAGAGGTTGAAGAAAAGAAATCCCATAATTGGATTTGGCTGTCAGGAGTCCCAAAATTGATATAGGTGAAAAATCCGCTTCGGTGCTCCAAATAAGGCGTGTAAGCGCATGTTGGAAAGGACGTATCGTGTGCTTTCCAAATTCTATACCCATAGCCCCCAATTCACAGTGGTCTAGAAGGAAACGTAAAAACAATTTTGCGGTTGATGTGAGTTGTTTCTCTCAAGTTGCGGATGATGAGTGCATTAGGGGGCAGATTGCGTTGCTGCACAAGGTACGAAGATGGCTGCAGTTTGTTTGGGCACATATGCAATTCCCATGTTTGATGGCACAACAAATGTTGAGGTATATCTTCATTGGGAATTGGACATGCAAAGAATGTTCCGCCTAAATTCGTTTACCGATATTGAGCAAGTCACATTAGCATCTTCTGCGTTCGATGATGGTACTTTGGATTGGTGGGAAACAATTGTGCATACCAGAATAGCGATGGGATAGCCAGCTATTGTTACTTGGCGCGCTATGAGGGACGCGACGCGTGCCCGTTTTATTCCACGAGATTATATTAATACCTTACGTGATAAATTGCCGACTTTCCAGCAAGGAAGTTCATCTGTGGATGACTACTTCAAGGAGATGACGCTTATTTTCGGCGTACTTTGGTGTGTGAAGGGACAGAGCAAACAATGCAATGTTTTCTCTCAGGTCTTAATGATAAAATTCAGCGTATGGTTCCGCTTTCTCCATGAAGTGACATGACAGATTTGTTAGATCGAGCACGTCAGGCAGAATTGCAAGTGGCCAAGGATGTGTGTGGATGATGTTGTACCATTGAGTGGGCTGAATGTGCAACTCAAGAGAGTACATGGTGATACTTGTATGCCGGTGGATAGATGTTAGCGATGGAATTTATTTCAGTCGTAGTGTATGATCAAAGGAAAAGCATGCAAGTTGATGATTGATGGTGGTAGCTGTACAAATGGCATTAGCAAGGCGTTGGTGGTAGCATTGGGGTTGTCCACATGGCGTATTCCTGAACCGAAGCATCTCGAGTGGTTGAATAGCTGCGGTATGCTGAAGGTTACTCATAAGGTGCGTGTGCCATTTACAGTTGGTGACTATGTTGATGAGATTGAGTGCGATGTGTTGCCATTGGAGGTGTGTGGGCTATTACTTGGGCGTCCATGGCAGTATGATCGCAATGCTATACATGCGGGCCAAGCAAATACATATTCTTTTATGCATGATGGCAAACAACGGATTTTGAAGCCTATGGGAGATGATCATAGGCCAGTTCTTTTGGCGGCTTCTCCCAGAAGCTTCCCTCCCCTCAGCTTCTCTGAGAAGCCGCCCCAAAAAGTTAGGGAGGCTTCCGGAATGCCCCGTGTTAGGTCATTCCGGAAGCCTCCCTAACTTTTTGGGGCGGCTTCCTAGAGAAGCTGGGGGGAGGGCAGCTTCTGGAGAAGCCGCCAAAAGAACTAGCCCCATATCAAGTCCTATATGGTGCTGGTGTTTCGCAATGAGAAGTTGCACAAGGCTAAACCACAACCAAGTTTAGCTAAGTTGCAGCCTGAGGAACATGATGCTAGGAGCGTCAGTACTGAAACTAATTTAGCCATGCCTGTAGATGACAAGCCAGTTGTACTTGTTGGTGACAAGCCGGTTGAAGTCAAGCCTCTTCGTGATGAAAGGAAGGAAATTGCATCATTGGATACACCTTTAGTTTGTGTTGACAAAGGTGTTCAGACTGATGACAGTGGTGTTGTTCGTGACTCGATGCATATGGCGACGAGGTTCGATGACCGCAGTTTTGTTCGAACAGCTCTGAGACATTTTGTTAGAGTAGCCGTGCGTGTGCACAAAGGCAAGGATGGACGTGTTCGTCGGTTGTGTGGCCTGGGCATTACCACTTTGTAGGGTCGTACAAAGAAGATTCATGTTCAACAACAAAGGGCTCCATCAAGAGTTGAGAAGAAGAAGGTGGTGGCGCCAAAGTCCAAACTCATGTGGAGAATAAAGGAGGCGCTCAGTGTTGTATCAAGTCAAGTGGCAAAGGTGTGTGATGTTGTTGATATCACGCCACCCTTTCAAGCAGAACCTCCCGCGTTGAGGACAACACTTTTTGAAGGGGGGAGGATGATATGGCACGACGGAGGACGAGAAGCTGGAATAGTCCCAAGTACCGAACGTCCGTTGGTTGTCGGACGTCCGACCTCGTAGACGTGGGCACGAGCAACTTCAGCATCATCATGTCAGGAGACCTTCGCATCGCGCTACGGAAGTCCGACGATCATCGGAAGTCCGAGGACTGGACGTCCGACCCATACCGGAATTAGGGTACCTTGAGGACAAAAGGGTTTCGTGTTATAAATACCGGAAATCCGATGCCAACTGGACGTCCGATGGTCCAGACGGACGTCCGACGCCGACCGGACATCCGACACTGCCTGCACGCATATTTTAGGGTTGCGACCCATGTATCCCTAGTTTTATTCCATAACTTATAAATACAAAACCCCCTAAGAGTTTTAGGGTTAGCTTAGGTCAGAATTAGAGTTTGAGAACTACTGAGTTGTATCTCTTGGTGAAGCTTCCCTCCGGGGTTGGCGATGCCGTTTATCCAATAAAGATTGCCTCGGAGGTTCTTGTGTTCATCAAGGATTGTCGTGTTTTGGTTTGAGGCGTGGTGATCTCCATCACGTTGCTTGCTGGATTCGTTCCTCTTCTTCAGGTTGCGTTCATCGCGTGATTAGAAGGATTTATATCCGGGTTGCTCGCTGTGAAAGATCGGGACAAACAAAAGAGGATCACCCCTGTGTTCGTATCATCAGGTGTGTCCACTCTTTGTCAGGCGACCTTGTCCTTCGTCGACTACAGTCCAGGAGGGGTCTAAACAAGCTGTCGACCAAGTGGGAAGGCCCTTATCGGAGAGGGTGTTCCGGTTACGAAGGGAACACTATGCACTCCCCCGTCATGGGCGTCGACAAGACCATCCCCAAGATGAGCGCTGCTGCGACCCCGCCGTCCGCCGGACCGCTCCTCGATGGGCCGGATCTCCTGATGCAGCTTTCGTACCATCATCCGGGCACCGTGGATCCCCAGATCAGCGTATTCGTCTAGAGGATCGCCGCCACGAAGACTCTCGAACCTCCAATGTTAGGTAGAAGGAAACTCGCCGGTGTTTCGACGCTCGGGTTCCTCCCATCGATGCTATCCGGGAGGGAATCCTTTCCGGTGAAAGCGACTACAACACCGTCTGCGTATCCTTCACCCGAGATCTCCCCAGCGTCCAATGGCCCAAGAAGTTCCAGATAGATGGCCCACTGCCGTATGACGAAAACACAGACCCCGGCGAGTTCATCCATATGTACAACACTGCTGTGAAGATCGCGGGGGGAGACGACAAAGCGAAGGCCAACTACTTCCCCATGAAGCTCAAGGACAATGATCGCCGGTGGATGATGCATCTCCCGGCCAACTCCATCAGCTCGTGGGCGGAACTCTGCGAAGACTTTGTCGGCGCATTTACCGGAGGGGTCCAACCTCTGAAAACCGACAGTGACTTACGACGAGTAGTGCAGAAGGACGACGAACCTCTCCAAAAGTTTGTCGAAAGATTCACCCAGATGCATCATTGCATCCCCGACGCGCATGAGGCCGCAATCATCGCCACCTTTCATGCCAACGTCAATAACCCGCGCATGCTAGAGAAGATGAGTACCCGGTCCATCAAAACTATCACAACCCTGTTCGAGCTGGCCGACAAGGTCACCCGCATCGAAGAGGCGGTTATGCGTGTTAACCATGATGCCGGAAGACGTTGTACGGCTCAAGCTCCTTCCAAAAGGAACCATCCTTCCGGGGAGCCTGGGGTCCGTAAACGTGTAAACTAAGTCGTGTTCACCACGGAGGGGTACGGGGCCACTCCGCAACCACCCTCCATCGACACCGTGGTTGCCGCCGCGGACACCACCCGAACGCCATACTGCAAGATTCACAAGACCAACAAACACGACATGTCCAAGTGTTTCTCTGTCATCAAGCTCCAAGAAGACATGGCGGCCTTCTATTGCAAGAAGGACGCCAAAAGGTAGGCTCAACGGGGCTGAGGTTCCCAACGTGGGGGCCGAGGCGGCTACCAGAACAAGGGAAAGCCAAGGACGCCGCGTCACGGCGACGACGTTTCTGGAGAGGAGGAATCCGGAGGTGAAGCGGAGAAGGTGGAGACCCACCAGGCGACCACCGGTGATCTCTTCTTGTCGCACGGGTGGAAGGTCTTCGTCCGTGGCCACAAGCTGGACCGCGGGGACTTCCTCATGTTCCGTTACGAGGGCGAAGATGTTTTGACGCTAAAGCGCTTCGGCATGAACGACGACTAGGAAGTCCCCACGGTCCAGCTTGCGGCCACGGACGAATACCTTCAACCCATGCGACAAGAAGAGATCACTGGTGGTCTCCTGGTGGGTCTCCACCTTCTCCGCATCACCTCTGGATTCCTCCTCTCCGGAAACATCGTCGCCATGATGCGGCGTCCTTGGCCTCTCCTTGTTCTGGTAGCCTCCTCGGCCCCCACGTTGGGAACCTCAGCCCCGCTGAGCCTTCCTTTCGGCGTCCTTCTAGCAATAGAAGACCGCCATGTCTTCTTGGAGCTTGATGAAGGAGCGGCACTCGGACAGGTCGTGCTTGTTGGTCTTATGTATCTTGCAGCATGGCGATGGGGTGGTGTCCGCGGCGGCAACCTCGGTGTCGATGGAGGGTGGTTGCGGAGCGGCCCCGTACCCCTCCGTGGTGAACACGGCTTGGTGTACGCGTTTACGGGCCCTGGGCTCCACGAAGGATGGTTCCTTTCTGATGAGGACATCCCTACTAATGTTACACCCATATCCTCACCAACTACACATATTGGACCAGTTACTAGAGCTCGTGCACGTCAACTAAATTATCAGGTACTTTCGTTTCTTGCGAATCCTTCTATTGTTCATGAACATATGATGATGCCTAAATTAGATACTTTTGTTTTGCTTATGAATGAAGGACCTAGCATGGACAAGAAGGATGGTCATTGGAGCGGGATCAAGCATGGAGAAGAAGGTGCGCGCGCGGGAAAGGACAGCGGAGCTTCCAGTGGTGATTATCGCACTTTGAAGCCACCATAAGGCGCGCATGAAGTCTTGGACGAAATACGCGAGATGCCACTTCATTATTTTCGTCCAAGGGCAATTATAGGTGCTGCGTCACCTTAATATTGGGCTGGGCCCATGTAATTTCGAAATACCACCTTATAGGCTGTTTTTAGAGTCCGTATGTGTGGGGAAACCGAGTTAGGGTTGTTTTCGGACCCCACCTCCAAGGGGTCACGAAAATCCCCTCTGTTCCCCCATATATACAGCCCTTAGGGCGTCGTTTAGACTTGGGTTTTAATTAGATTTAAGTTAGCCATAGCCGCAACTTCGAGCTCTTCGTTTGTGTCGTCCGACCAGGCCAAGACCGCATTGGAACCCCAACTTCTGTTAATCTTTCATCTTATATTCGCAATATCCAGATTGCAATTCTTAGTTCTTGCTTGTTCTTCGATTGCTTGCAGGAATTGACCTTCGTGGTCAGGTTGATCGTGCACCTGCGGGATTAGGGTTAGATCATCACGTCCCAAGACAGTCCGAGCCTTTGTCCAGTTTTCTTTTCAGTACTTGCTTTGTTGAATTTACGGTTGCATCGTTGTGTCAAGTTGCTGATCTTAGCGTCTAGTTCCCTTAGAGTTTCGAGTTCTGATCACAGTTTGCCACGTCGCCGCCGCACAGTAGTCATCCTACCACGTTCCGCCAATCCAAGTCCACATACACCACCACGTCCCACGAGTCCGAGTTGAGTTCCACCATTAGTACGGTTCGTGATCTCTCTGTAGCCAGATTAGTTTTGAGTTGTTAGAGTCGGATTTCACCAAACTTTTTCCGTCCAGAGAAGGGGGGTGATTTCCAAAAAAAAAAAAAAAAAAAAAAAAAAAATCGTAGAGTCTGGCACGCTTTTCAGAGCAGTTTTTAGGCCAAAAAATTCAGGGGTGAAAAAATTTCGTGCCCATACGTTCCTTAGGTCCAGAAACTCATTTTGAGACGTTCGTCACCATAGTGATTTTTTCGCACTTTTTCAGCCACCGCAGTCCCGCATCGCAAAAAAAAAAAAAAAAAAAAGAGCAAAAAAAAAAAAAAAAAAAAGAGAAAAAAAAATTCAGAGTGTGCTTCTCAATTGTTTACGTGCCGCGCCGTGCTTTCGTTGGTGTTTTAGGCTCGCGTCTCTAGTACGGTCTAGCCTAGGATCAGCACAGTACCGACGTTGAGTGTTTATTCAGCTTTGCATCTCTGTTTTGATTACTGTTGAGCTTTTGCTACCATACTTGTCAGCCTTCCTACAGCTCCACATATATTCTACATCGTGCGTTTTGACACCTCCTGGCCATCGCTCTACCACATCTCTGAGAGTTTTGACCCGTTGGTTGTACGTCACCACCTGCTGCTAGGTAAGAATCGGTAAGAACGAAAGAAAAGCTTGACGGATTTGTGCTTTCCACCACCCCACATCCCATTAGTAGAAGTAGGATCATATTCCTGTTTGTTTTCTATTTCTGCTAACCATGCCAGGATCACATGATGAAGTGGCGCGGGATGCACCCGATTGGGAGAACATGACAAACAAGGAGAAACATGATAAATTTGCACAAATGATGTCTGAACAGGTGAATGACATCGAGACCAGATTTACAGAGGCAATTGATGGCGTGGAAAAGATGATCGACACCAAGCTCGACGCCAAGTTTACTGAGTTGATCGCACGCCTACCTACACAGCCTGCTGCCGCTCCAGCACAGCCACAGCCACCGCCACTACCACGTGCACGACGGTTTCTGTTTCCGAGAGGACAAGCTGCTGGTCTTGGTGCTCCTCCTGTTGCTGCAGTACTTGTTGCAGCTGCTTCTGACGTCGGCCTGGACGACAACTACGAGGGTGATTACGAGGAGGAGGTGGAACAGGAAGCGGCCTATGAACAGCCAGCTGGACGTCCACGTCCCAACATTCGCCACGGTCGACACCAACCACCCCCTCAGGTACGCGATGATGAACATGTGCCTAAACTTAAATTGAATCTTAAACCGTTTGAGGGTAGATATATTCCTGATGCTTATCTTACTTGGGAGTTAGAAACTGAACAACGCTTTACATGTTTACAATATCCTGAGAATAGACGTGTTACTGCTGCTGTTTGTGAATTCACGGGGTTTGCATCTATTTGGTGGTCTGAACATTGTAGATTGCATGCTAATAATATTCCAACCACTTGGGTTGCTTTAAAAGATGCTATGCGTACTCGCTGGGTTCCTCCTTATTATCAACGTGAATTGCTACAAAAATTACAGCGTTTGAGACAAGGCAAAAATTCTGTAGAGGAATATTATCAAGAATTACAAACTGGATTGATTAGATGTGGCCTAGTAGAGGATAATGAAGCTATGCTTGCACGTTTTATGGGTGGTTTAAACAGGGAGATACAAACTATTCTAGAATACAAGGACTTTGCTACTATTACTCGTTTGTTTCATCTTGCTTGTAAAGCTGAACGTGAAGTGCAGGATCGACAGGCCGCTACGAGACCTAACTTTTCTGCAGGACGAAATACATCATGGACATCGCGTGGACCTTCTACATCGACACGTCCTACTGCACCACCATCTACTTCAGCCGCTCATTCTTACAGGGAGCCACAAAAACAGTCAGCGCCACCATTCAAGGGTGCACAGAGTGGTCCAGCGGCGAGTTCTTCTTCATCCATGGCTTCCACAGGGCAAACACGAGATCGTGATATTAAATGTCGCAGGTGCCAAGGTGGAGGTCACTTCGCAAAAGACTGTCCCTCCAAGCGTGTGATGATTATTACGGCGGATGGTGGGTATGAGTCAGCGAGTGACTATGATGAGGAGACTTTAGTTCTCATCGCTCATGAGGAACAGGGTGCCCATGATGATGCTCTTGATATAGAGTATATGGCTCCTGATGATGCAGATAAATATGCTAGTTTGGTTGCTCAACGTGTGTTAAGTGTGCAGGTAACGAAGGCTGAGCAAAACCAGAGGCATAATTTGTTCCACACAAAGGGAGTGGTGCAAGAACGTTCGGTTCGCATCATCATTGACGGAGGGAGTTGCAACAACTTGGCTAGCATGGAGTTGGTGGAGAAGCTATCTCTCACCACAAGACCACACCCCCATCCGTACTATATTCAGTGGTTTAACAATAGTGGTAAGATTAAGGTAACGCGTTCTGTTCGTGTGCACTTTAGCATTGCTGCATATGCTGATTATGTTGATTGTGATGTGGTACCCATGCAAGCATGCTCTCTTTTACTTGGTAGACCATGGCAATTTGATAGGAATGTTGTACACCATGGTAGGACAAATCAGTTTACTCTGGTTCATCAGGATAAAAATATTGCTTTACTTCCTATGTCTCCTGAACAAATTGTGAAAGATGATCTTGCTAGAGCTAGTAAAGCTAAACAGGAGAAAAATAAGAGTGAAAATGAGACTAATAGCAAATCTTCTTCTGCTGTTTCTAATGAAATTAAATTGACTAGTCCAACTTTGCTTGCTACTAAAGTTGATATTTCAGATTTGGATGTTAGTCAATATGTGTGCTATGCTTTTGTGTGCAAAGAAGCCTTGTTTTCATTTGAGGAATTGCCTCCTTCTTTGCCTCCTGTTGTCACTGACCTTTTGCAGGAGTTTATTGACGTCTTTCCACAAGACGTACCACCGGGATTACCACCTATTCGAGGGATTGAGCATCAGATTGACTTAATTCCCGGTGCTTCGTTGCCCAACCGTGCGCCATACCGTACCAATCCGGAGGAGACGAAGGAGATTCAGCGTCAAGTACAAGAGCTACTCGACAAAGGTTACATACGTGAATCCCTTAGTCCTTGTGCTGTTCCTGTTATATTAGTGCCTAAAAAGGATGGAACATGGCGTATGTGTGTTGATTGTCGAGCCATTAATAATATTACTATTCGTTATCGTCATCCTATTCCTAGGTTAGATGATATGCTTGATGAATTAAGTGGCTCTACCATGTTTTCCAAAGTTGATTTGCGTAGTGGATACCATCAAATTCGCATGAAATTAGGAGATGAATGGAAAACGGCTTTTAAAACTAAGTTTGGATTATATGAGTGGTTAGTCATGCCTTTTGGGTTAACTAATGCACCTAGCACTTTCATGAGATTAATGAACGAGGTTTTACGTGCTTTCATTGGACGATTTGTGGTAGTCTATTTTGATGATATACTGATTTATAGCAAATCTTTGGAGGAACATTTGGATCATTTACGTGCTGTTTTTATTGCTCTACGTAATGCACGTTTGTTTGGTAACCTTGGGAAGTGCACCTTTTGCACCGACCGAGTATCGTTTCTTGGCTATGTTGTTACTCCGCAGGGAATTGAAGTGGATAAAGCCAAGATCGAGGCGATTGAGAGTTGGCCGCAGCCCAAAACGGTCACACAAGTGAGGAGTTTTCTTGGCCTCGCTGGATTCTATAGGCGTTTTGTGAGAGATTTCAGCACCATTGCTGCCCCTCTCAATGAGCTTACACGCAAGGATGTGCCTTTTACTTGGGGTACCGCACAGGAAGAAGCCTTCACGGTATTCAAAGATAAGTTAACACATGCTCCTTTGCTCCAACTTCCTGATTTTAATAAGACTTTTGAGCTTGAATGCGATGCTAGTGGGATTGGTTTGGGAGGTGTGTTATTACAAGATGCTAAACCTGTTGCTTACTTTTCTGAAAAATTGAGTGGGCCTAGTCTGAACTATTCTACTTATGATAAGGAATTATATGCTCTTGTTCGGACATTAGAAACTTGGCAACACTATTTATGGCCCAAAGAATTTGTTATACATTCTGATCATGAATCTTTGAAACACATAAGAAGTCAAGCAAAACTTAATCGTAGACATGCTAAGTGGGTTGAATTTATTGAGACTTTCCCTTATGTCATTAAACACAAGAAGGGGAAAGATAATATTATTGCTGATACTTTGTCTCGTCGTTATACTATGCTTTCACAACTTGACTTCAAGATTTTCGGTTTAGAGACAATCAAAGATCAATATGTAAATGATGCGGAATTTAAAGATGTATTGCAGAATTGTAGAGAGGGTAGAACATGGAACAAGTTTGTGCTTAATGATGGATTTGTGTTCCGTTCTAACAAGCTATGCATTCCAGCTAGCTCTATTCGTCTTTTGTTGTTGCAGGAGGCGCATGGAGGAGGATTAATGGGACACTTTGGCGTGAAGAAGACGGAGGACGTACTTGCTACACATTTCTTTTGGCCAAAGATGAGACGGGATGTTGAGCGTTTTGTTGCTCGCTGCACTACATGTCAAAAAGCTAAGTCACGACTCAATCCTCATGGTTTATACATGCCTTTACCTGTACCTAGTGTTCCGTGGGAGGACATATCCATGGACTTTGTTTTAGGCTTGCCTCGAACAAAGAATGGGAGGGATAGCATATTTGTGGTCGTGGATAGATTTTCTAAGATGGCACATTTTATACCATGTCATAAAAGCGATGATGCTGCTAATGTTGCTGATTTATTTTTTCGTGAGATTATTCGCTTACATGGTGTGCCCAATACTATTGTCTCGGATCGTGATACTAAGTTTCTTAGCCATTTTTGGAGATGCTTATGGGCTAAGTTGGGGACTAAACTACTTTTTAGTACTACATGTCATCCCCAAACTGATGGACAAACTGAAGTGGTCAATAGGACTTTGTCTACTATGCTTAGGGCTGTTTTAAAGAGTAACTTGAAACTGTGGGAAGAATGTTTACCTCATATTGAATTTGCTTATAATCGTTCATTGCATTCTACCACTAAAATGTGCCCTTTTGAGATTGTTTATGGTTTTCTACCTCGTGCACCTATTGATTTGCTGCCTCTTCCATCTTCGGAGAAGGTTAATTTTGATGCTAAGCAACGTGCTGAATTGATATTAAAAATGCATGAGTTAACTAAAGAAAACATTGAGCGCATGAATGCTAGATACAAGCTTGCTGGTGATAGGGGTCGAAAGCATGTTGTGTTTGAACCCGGAGATCTTGTTTGGTTACATCTACGTAAAGATAGGTTTCCTGATTTGCGCAAGTCTAAGTTAATGCCTCGAGCTGATGGTCCCTTTAAGGTTTTGCAGAAAATTAATGATAATGCATATAAACTTGAGCTACCTGCAGCCTTTGGGGTTAGTCCCACATTTAATATTGCAGATTTGAAGCCTTATTTGGGAGAAGATGATGAGCTTCCGTCGAGGACGACTTCAATTCAAGAAGGGGAGGATGATGAGGACATCCCTACTAATGTTACACCCATATCCTCACCAACTACACATATTGGACCAGTTACTAGAGCTCGTGCACGTCAACTAAATTATCAGGTACTTTCGTTTCTTGCGAATCCTTCTATTGTTCATGAACATATGATGCTGCCTAAATTAGATACTTTTGTTTTGCTTATGAATGAAGGACCTAGCATGGACAAGAAGGATGGTCATTGGAGCGGGATCAAGCATGGAGAAGAAGGTGCGCGCGCGGGAAAGGACAGCGGAGCTTCCAGTGGTGATTATCGCACTTTGAAGCCACCATAAGGCGCGCATGAAGTCTTGGACGAAATACGCGAGATGCCACTTCATTATTTTCGTCCAAGGGCAATTATAGGTGCTGCGTCACCTTAATATTGGGCTGGGCCCATGTAATTTCGAAATACCACCTTATAGGCTGTTTTTAGAGTCCGTATGTGTGGGGAAACCGAGTTAGGGTTGTTTTCGGACCCCACCTCCAAGGGGTCACGAAAATCCCCTCTGTTCCCCCATATATACAGCCCTTAGGGCGTCGTTTAGACTTGGGTTTTAATTAGATTTAAGTTAGCCATAGCCGCAACTTCGAGCTCTTCGTTTGTGTCGTCCGACCAGGCCAAGACCGCATTGGAACCCCAACTTCTGTTAATCTTTCATCTTATATTCGCAATATCCAGATTGCAATTCTTAGTTCTTGCTTGTTCTTCGATTGCTTGCAGGAATTGACCTTCGTGGTCAGGTTGATCGTGCACCCGCGGGATCAATAACCTCTCGGAGTTGGTTTAGCGATTGCTAAGGCGCAACGTCTTCGCACGTTCGTAGTCGGGTCGTGAAAGTCTACTCCACCAAAAATCGATCTCCACCATCTCATCGAAACATCGGGACACCTTCGCCTCTATCACTTTCGGAAGGAGCCAGAGCCGTAAGGCGTCTTCCGGCATCTCGATTAATAGGCAGGACCGCCTCTTTGATGCGGGCGACCTTGTCGGCCAGCTCGAACAATGCGGTGATAGTCTTGATGGACCGGGTACTCATCTTCTCCAGCATGCGCGGGTTCTTGACGTTGGCATGAAAGCTGGCGATGATTGCGGCCTGATGCGTGTCGGGGATGCAATGCTGCATCTGGGTGAATCTTTGGAAGAACTTCCGGGGAGGTTCGCCGTCCCTCTGCACTACTCGTCATAAGTTACTGACGGTTTTCGGAGGTTGGACCCCTCCGGTAAATGCGCCGACAAACTTTTCGCAGAGTTCCGCCCACGAGCTGATGGAGTTGGCCGGGAGATGCATCATCCACCGGAGAACATTGTCCTTGAGCTTCATGGGGAAGTAGTTGGCCTTCTCTTTGTCGTCTCCCCCCGCGATGTCCACTGCAGTGTTGTACATACGGATGAACTCGCTAGGGTCTGTGTTTTCGTCATACGGAAGTGGGCCATCTATCTGGAACTTCTTGGGCCACTGGACGCTGGGGAGATCTCGGTTGAAGGCTACACACACGGTGATGTAGTCGCTTTCACTGGAAAGCATTCCCTCCCGGACAACATCGATGCGAGAAACCTGGGCATCGGAACACCGGCGAGTTTCCTTCTGCCTAATGATGGTGGTTTGAGCGTCCTCGTGGCGGCGATCCTCTAGGAGAGTACGCTGATCCGGGGATCCACAGTGCCCGAATGATGGCACAGAAGCTGCATCAGGAGATGCGGCCCATCGAGGAGCGGTCTAGAGGACGTTGGGGCCGCGACAGCGCTCATCTCGGGCATGGTCTTGTTGACGCCCATGCCGGGGGGATTGCATAGTGCTCCCTTCGTAACCGAAACACCCTCCCCGATAAGGGCCTTCCCACTTAAGAGACAGCTTGTTTAGACCCCTCCTAGACTATAGCCGACGGAGGACAAGGTCGCCTTCCTCAAGTTCTCGGGAGCGGACGTGGCGGTTGTGAAAGAGGCCTTGTCCTTGCTGGTACCGTCCGGCGCGTGTAGCAGCCCGAGTAAGTATTTCCTCGGGAACGACAACATTTCCTTGTCGGAGTTGCTGTTGTTCGGGTTCGTCGAAGGCGCGAACTCGAGGAGATCCGTATCTGAGTTCTGCGGGGAGCACCGCCTCCGCTCCTTAAATGAGAGAGAAGCACGTCTCATTTGTGGCCTGATTGGGTGTGGACCTCATTGACCATAGAACATGTGGGAGTTCATCCACCCACCGCTTGCCACACTGTTCGAGCCGCTTGAAGGTACGGGTCCGGAGACCTCGGAGGACTTCCGAATTGGCACTCTCTGCCTGGCCGTTGCTCCTCAGATGAGCCACTGAAGCGAAACACATTGCAGTCCCAATTTACTAACAGAAGTCGAGGAAGGCCTAACTTGTGAATTGGGTGCCGTTGTCCGTGATGATCCGGTTAAGTACTCTGAAACAACAATGATAGAGGCGAGGTGTCCCGATCTTTCGATGAGATGATAACTATCGACTTGTGGAGTCGACTTTGACGATCCGACTACAAACTTGCAACGATGTTGCACCTTAGCAATCGCTAAACCAATCTCCTGGAGGTTACCGACGATGCCAGAAGCACGATCAGCCTGATCACGAAGGTCTATTCCTTCAAGCACTCGAAGAACGAGCAAGAATATGATAAAATAAATCTGAATATTGTGAATATAGATGAAGTGTTTATAAAGGTGGGATTCTGAAAGCGGTCTTGATCTGGTCGTTGGACACAAACCGAGTACACGAAGTTGCAATGGTGGCTAACTTTTAACTAAACAAAATCCAAAGAAAACCCCAGGGATTGATCTACTTATAAAGGACTAAAGGGTGGAGGCCAAGGGGGTGGAAGGACGTCCCAAGGAGTCCTAAAACTAAACCTAGGTCGTACAAGGCACTTGGGCCCATGTGGAGGTGATGCAACACGTATTGAGTTGGACTTTGATTCGGATTCTGCTGCTGGGTCGCACTGTTTTCGCAATATATCAATGCTCCGAAGGAATTTTGATGAGGACATCCCTACTAATGTTACACCCATATCCTCACCAACTACACATACTGGACCAGTTACTAGAGCACGTGCACGTCAACTAAATTATCAGGTACTTTCGTTTCTTGTGAATCCTTCTATTGTTCATGAACATATGATGCTGCCTAAATTAGATACTTTTGTTTTGCTTATGAATGAAGGACCTAGCATGGACAAGAAGGATGGTCATTGGAGCGGGATCAAGCATGGAGAAGAAGGTGCGCACGCGGGAAAGGACAATGGAGCTTCCAGTGGTGATTATCGCACTTTGAAGCCACCATAAGGCGCGCATGAAGTCTTGGACGAAATACGCGAGATGCCACTTCATTATTTTTGTCCAAGGGAAATTATAGGTGCTGCGTCACCTTAATATTGGGCTGGGCCCATGTAATTTCGAAATACCACATTATAGGCTGTTTTTAGAGTCCGTATGTGTGGGGAAACCGAGTTAGGGTTGTTTTCGGACCCCACCTCCAAGGGGTCACGAAAATCCCCTCTGTTCCCCCATATATACAGCCCTTAGGGCGTCGTTTAGACTTGGGTTTTAATTAGATTTAAGTTAGCCATAGCCGCAACTTCGAGCTCTTCGTTTGTGTCATTCGACCAGGCCAAGACCTCATTGGAACCCCAACTTTCGTAATCATTCATCTTATATTCGCAATATCCAGATTGCAATTCTTAGTTCTTGCTTGTTCTTCGATTGCTTGCAGGAATTAGACCCTCGTGGTCAGGTTGATCGTGCATCCGCGGGATCAATAACCTCTCGGAGTTGGTTTAGCGATCGCTAAGGCGCAACGTCTTCGCACGTTCATAGTCGGATCGTGAAAGTCGTCTCCACCATAATCGATCTCCACCATCTCATCGAAACATCGGGACACCTTCGCCTCTATCAAATTTGAAGGTGAAACCAATTGCGCTGGAAAGTAGACGAGATAAACTATCACCAGCAAAAGGAATAAGCCAATATAGAGTTCGTATGTAGAAACGACGGTTGTCTGAAGTTGGGTATATCTCTGCAGTCCAAATCTGGGTCCATGACGTGAGGGACTTGGTCTCTATCTTCTCTTGGGCCAAAAGTGACGTGAAATAACTTCTTGTACAACACACAATCATGCTCCTTTGAATTGACTTCATTTCTTGATCAAATATTATGGAATTAATGGTCATATCCATGGTAGTGATGTCCTCATCCTTCTTGTCCATGCTAGGTCCTTCATTTGTCAGCAACAGAAATATATCTACGTTAGGAAGCATCATATTCACATTAACATTAGAAACATTACCAAGAAACGAAAGTACATGATAATTTAATTGGTGTGCATGATCTCTAGTGATTGGTCCAGTAGGTATATTAGCAGGGGTTGTGGGTATAACTATGGTAGCCATGTCCTCATCATCCTCCCCTTCTTGAAAACAAAGCCGTCCACGATGTTGCTTAATCTAAAATGTGGCTATCAAAAGAGACAAGGTGGAGATGTTGTATATATATATGTCATCCATTCTTACTTCCCTTAGTTTTTGGACATGTAACACATGTATATATGAGTAACTTTCGTATGTTGTGAAATATAAAGATATATGATCATCACAATACGTAAAAAACATGAAAGTATTGCAACTCAGTTTGCATATATAAGTGAAGCTCTTATTCATATCTAAAGATGTACAATGCTCATCATTAAACCATCCCAACACCGGTGAATAAACGTTAATGTTTTTCGAAGGACATGCTACAACAGGCTTAACTAAGTAGTCATGCAACAAGTCATTCGACGCAGAATCATCTCCAAGATTAGAGGTCATATCAAAATGATTAAGCATTGGCAGTTTCATAATAGTAACATGATTATCCAGAATAGATGGTGTGCTCAAATCAACAGGTAACTCAACACATGATTTATTCAACTCTACTATGCATGCATCATCCTCATGTGAAGTTATGTCATCAATACCTTTGTTGTTACCTTGTTGCAACGACTCAGATGATGTAGGTACGGACGGTGGCAAGGTCATAGAGACTGGAGGAGATATCACGCTCACAATAGGACTCTTGGTCGTCGTAGAAGGTGCAACATCGAAGGAGACAATCGATGGTGGTGAACATGGTCTGGAATAGTAGTCGTCGTAGTCGCCCAAAGCATCCTCCTGTATTTGTCTCTCAAAGGTACAAGCACGAACATACATACTAATAATGCAACGTGGAATATAATGAAATCGTGCGCGAATATCATTGTTCAAACCATGAAAAAATCTATTCTTCCTATCATCCTCAGAATCTTCTATGTCACACTGATAGAGGCGAAGGTGTCCCGATGTTTCGATGAGATGGTGGAGATCGATTATGCTGGAGGCAACTTTCACGATCCGACTACGAACGTGCGAAGACGTTGCGCCTTAGCGATCGCTAAACCAACTCCGAGAGGTTATTGATCCCGCGGATGCACGATCAACCTGACCACGAAGGTCTAATTCCTGCAAGCAATCGAAGAACAAGCAAGAACTAAGAATGGCAATCTGGATATTGCGAATATAAGATGAATGATTACGAAAGTTGGGGTTCCAATGAGGTCTTGGCCTGGTCGGATGACACAAACGAAGAGCTCGAAGTTGCGGCTATGGCTAACTTATATCTAATTAAAACCCAAGTCTAAACGACGCCCTAAGGGCTGTATATATGGGGGAACAGAGGGGATTTTCGTGACCCCTTGGAGGTGGGGTCCGAAAACAACCCTAACTCGGTTTCCCCACACATACGGACTCTAAAAACAGCCTATAATGTGGTATTTCGAAATTACATGGGCCCAGCCCAATATTAAGGTGACGCAGCACCTATAATTGCTCTTGGACGAAAATAATGAAGTGGCATCTCGTGTATTCCGTCCAAGCCTTCATGCATGCCTTATGGTGGCTTCAACGTGCGAAAATCCCCACTGGAAGCTCCACTGTACTTTCCCCCGCGCGCACCTTCTTCTCCATTCTTGATCCCGCTCCAATGACCATCCTTCGTGTCCATGCTAGGTCCTTCATTCATAAGCAAAACAAAAGTATCTAATTTAGGCAGCATCATATGTTCATGAACAATAGAAGGATTCGCAAGAAACGAAAGTACCTGATAATTTAGTTGACGTGCACGTGCTCTAGTAACTGGTCCAGTATGTGTAGTTGGTGAGGGTATGGGTGTAACATTAGTAGGGATGTCCTCATCATCCTCCCCTTCTTGAATTGAAGTCGTCCTCGACGGAAGCTCATCATCTTCTCCCAAATAAGGTTTCAAATCTGCAATGTTAAATGTGGGACTAACCCCAAAATCTGCAGGTAGCTCAAGTTTATATGCATTATCATTAATTTTCTGGAAAACCTTAAAGGGACCATCAGCTCGTGGCATTAACTTAGACTTGCGCAAATCAGGAAACCTATCTTTACGTAGATGTAACCAAACAAGATCTCCTGGTTCAAACACAACATGCTTTCGACCCCTATCACCAGCAAGCTTGTATCTAGCATTCATGCGCTCAATGTTTTGTTTAGTTAACTCATGCATTTTTAATATCAATTCAGCACGTTGCTTAGCATCAAAATTAACCTTCTCCGAAGATGGAAGAGGCAGCAAATCAATAGGTGCACGAGGTAGAAAACCATAAACAATCTCAAAAGGGCACATTTTAGTGGTAGAATGCACTGAACGATTATAAGCAAATTCAATATGAGGTAAACATTCTTCCCACAGTTTCAAGTTACTTTTTAAAACAGCCCTAAGCATAGTAGACAATGTCCTATTGACCACTTCAGTTTGTCCATCAGTTTGGGGATGACATGTAGTACTAAAAAGTAGTTTAGTCCCCAACTTAGCCCATAAGCCTCTCCAAAAATGGCTAAGAAACTTAGTATCACGATCCGAGACAATAGTATTGGGCACACCATGTAAACGAATAATCTCGCCAAAGAATAAATCAGCAACATTAGCAGCATCATCGCTTTTATGACATGGTATAAAATGTGCCATCTTAGAAAATCTATCCACGACAACAAATATGCTATCCCTCCCCTTCTTTGTTCGAGGCAAGCCTAAAACAAAGTCCATGGATATGTCCTCCCACGGAACACTAGGTACAGGTAAAGGCATGTATAAACCATGAGGATTGAGTCGTGACTTAGCTTTTTGACATGTAGTGCAGCGAGCAACAAAACGCTCAACATCCCGTCTCATGTTTGGCCAAAAGAAATGTGTAGCAAGTACGTCCTCCGTCTTTTTCACGCCAAAATGTCCCATTAATCCTCCTCCATGCGCCTCCTGCAACAACAAAAGACGAATAGAGCTAGCTGGAATGCATAGTTTGTTAGAACGGAACACAAATCCATCATTAAGCACAAACTTGTTCCATGTTCTACCCTCTCTACAATTCTGCAATACATCTTTAAATTCCGCATCATTTACATATTGTTCTTTGATTGTCTCTAAACCGAATATCTTGAAGTCAAGTTGTGAAAGCATAGTATAACGACGAGACAAAGCATCAGCAATAATATTATCTTTCCCCTTCTTGTGTTTAATGACATAAGGGAAAGTCTCAATAAATTCAACCCACTTAGCATGTCTACGATTAAGTTTTGCTTGACTTCTTATGTGTTTCAAAGATTCATGATCAGAATGTATAACAAATTCTTTGGGCCATAAATAATGTTGCCAAGTTTCTAATGTCCGAACAAGAGCATATAATTCCTTATCATAAGTAGAATAGTTCAGACTAGGCCCACTCAATTTTTCAGAAAAGTATGCAACAGGTTTAGCATCTTGTAATAACACACCTCCCAAACCAATCCCACTAGCATCGCATTCAAGCTCAAAAGTCTTATTAAAATCAGGAAGTTGGAGCAAAGGAGCATGTGTTAACTTATCTTTCAATACCGTGAAAGCTTCTTCCTGTGCGGTACCCCAAGTAAAAGGCACATCCTTGCGTGTAAGCTCATTGAGAGGTGCAGCAATGGTGCTGAAATCTCTCACAAAACGCCTATAGAATCCAGCGAGGCCAAGAAAACTCCTCACTTGTGTGACCGTTTTGGGCTGCGGCCAACTCTCAATTGCCTCGATCTTGGCATGATCAACTTCAATTCCCTGCGGAGTAACAACATATCCAAGAAACGACACTCGGTCGGTGCAAAAGGTGCACTTCCCAAGGTTACCAAATAAACGTGCATTACGTAGAGCAATAAAAACAGCACGTAAATGATCCAAATGTTCCTCCAAAGATTTGCTATAAATCAGTATATCATCAAAATAGACTACCACAAATCGTCCAATGAAAGCACGTAAAACCTCGTTCATTAATCTCATAAAAGTGCTAGGTGCATTAGTTAACCCAAAAGGCATGACTAACCACTCATATAATCCAAACTTAGTTTTAAATGCCGTTTTCCATTCATCCCCTAATTTCATGCGAATTTGATGGTATCCACTACGCAAATCAACTTTGGAAAACATGGTAGAGCCACTTAATTCATCAAGCATATCATCTAGCCTAGGAATAGGATGACGATAACGAATAGTAATATTATTAATGGCTCGACAATCAACACACATACGCCATGTTCCATCCTTTTTAGGCACTAATATAACAGGAACAGCACAAGGACTAAGGGACTCACGTATGTAACCTTTGTCGAGTAGCTCTTGTACTTGACGCTGAATCTCCTTCGTCTCCTCCGGATTGGTACGGTATGGCGCACGGTTGGGCAACGAAGCACCGGGAATTAAGTCAATCTGATGCTCAATCCCTCGAATAGGTGGTAATCCCGGTGGTACGTCTTGTGGAAAGACGTCAATAAACTCCTGCAAAAGGTCAGTGACAACAGGAGGCAAAGAAGGAGGCAATTCCTCAAATGAAAACAAAGCTTCTTTGCACACAAAAGCATAGCACACATATTGACTAACATCCAAATCTGAAATATCAACCTTAGTAGCAAGCAAAGTTGGACTAGTCAATTTAATTTCATTAGAAACAGCAGAAGAAGATTTGCTATTAGTCTTATGTTGTTGCTCAAATTCTTTGGCTGCTATCTCATTCTCACTCTTATTTTTCTCCTGTTTTGCTTTACTAGCTCTAGCAAGATCATCTTTCACAATTTGTTCAGGAGACATAGGAAGTAAAGCAATATTTTTATCCTGATGAACTAGAGTAAACTGATTTGTCCTACCATGGTGTACAACATTCCTATCAAATTGCCATGGTCTACCAAGTAAAAGAGAGCATGCTTGCATGGGTACCACATCACAATCAACATAATCAGCATATGCAGCAATGCTAAAGTGCACACGAACAGAACGTGTTACCTTAATCTTACCACTATTGTTAAACCACTGAATATAGTACGGATGGGGGTGTGGTCTTGTGGTGAGAGATAGCTTCTCCACCAACTCCATGCTAGCCAAGTTGTTGCAACTCCCTCCGTCAATGATGATGCGAACCGAACGTTCTTTCACCACTCCCTTTGTGTGGAACAAATTATGCCTCTGGTTTTGCTCGGCCTTCGTTACCTGCACACTTAATACACGTTGAGCAACCAAACTAGCATATTTATCTGCATCATCAGGAGTCATATACTCTATATCATGAGCATCATCATGGGCACCCTGTTCCTCATGAGCAATGAGAACTAGAGTCTCCTCATCATAGTCACTCGCTGACTCATACCCACCATCCGCCGTAATAGTCATCACACGTTTGGAGGGACAGTCTTTTGCGAAGTGACCTCCACCTTGGCACCTGCGACATTTAATATCACGATCTCGTGCTTGCCCTGTGGACGCCATGGAGGAAGAAGAACTCGCCGCTGGACCACTCTGTGCACCCTTGAATGGTGGCGCTGGCTGTTTTGGTGGCTCCCTGTAAGAATGAGCGGCTGAAGTAGATGGTGGCGCAGCAGGACGTGTGGATGTAGAAGCTCCACGCGATGTCCATGATGTATTTCGTCCTGCAGAAAAGTTAGGTCTCGTAGCGGCCTGTCGATCCTGCACTTCACGTTCAGCTTTACAAGCAAGATGAAACAAACGAGTGATAGTAGCAAAGTCCTTGTATTCTAGAATAGTTTGTATCTCCCTGTTTAAGCCACCCATAAAACGTGCAAGCATAGCTTCATTATCCTCTACTAGGCCACATCTAATCAATCCAGTTTGTAATTCTTGATAATATTCCTCTACAGAATTTTTTCCTTGTCTCAAACGCTGTAATTTTTGTAACAATTCACGTTGATAATAAGGAGGAACCCAGCGAGTACGCATAGCATCTTTTAAAGCAGCCCAAGTAGTTGGAATATTATTAGCATGCAATCTACAATGTTCAGACCACCAAATAGATGCAAAGCCCGTGAATTCACAAACAGCAGCAGTAACACGTCTATTCTCAGGATATTGTAAACATGTAAAACGTTGTTCAGTTTCTAACTCCCAAGTAAGATAAGCATCAGGAATATATCTACCCTCAAACGGCTTAAGATTCAATTTAAGTTTAGGCACATGTTCATCATCGCGTACCTGAGGGGGTGGTTGGTGTCGACCGAGGCGAATGTTGGGATGTGGACGTCCAGCTGGCTGCTCATAGGCCGCTTCCTGTTCCACCTCCTCCTCGTAATCACCCTCGTAGTTGTCGTCCTGGGCGACGTCAGAAGCAGCAGCAGCAGCAGTAGCAGCAACTGCAGCAGTAGGAGGAGCACCAATACCAGCAGCTTGTCCTCGCGGAAACAGAATACGTCGTGCACGTGGTAGTGGCGGTGGCTGTGGCTGTGCTGAAGGTAGGCGTGCGATCAACTCAGTAAACTTGGCGTCGAGCTTGGTGTCGATCATTTTCTCCACACCATCAATCGCCTCTGTAAATCTGGTCTCGATGTCATTCACCTGTTCAGACATCATTTGTGCAAATTTATCATGTAGCTCCTTGTTTGTCATGTTCTCCCAATCGGGTGCATCCCGCGCCACTTCATCATGTGATCCTGGCATGGTTAGCAGAAATAGAAAACACACAGGAATATGATCCTACTTCTACTAATGGGATGGATGTGGGGTGGTGGAAAGCACAAATCCGTCAAGCTTTTCTTACGTTCTTACCGATTCTTACCTAGCAGCAGGTGGTGATGTACAACCAACGGGTCAAAACTCTCAGAGATATGGCAGAGCGATGGCCAGGAGGTGTCAAAACGCACGATGTAGGATATATGTGGAGCTGTAGGTAGGCTTGACAAATATGGTAGCAAAAAGATCAACAGTAATCAAAACAGAGATGCAAAGCTGAATAAACACTCAACGTCGGTACTGTGCTGATCCTAGGCTAGACCGTACTAGAGACGCGAGCCTAAAACACCAACGAAAGCACGGCGCGGTACGTAACAACTGTGAAGCACACTCTGAATTTTTTTTTCTCTCTCTTTTTTTTTTTTTTTTTTTTTTTTTTTTGGCGATGCGGGACTGCGGGGGCTGAAAAAGTGCGAAAAAATCACTATGGTGGCGAACGTCTCAAAACGAATTTCTGGACCTAAGGAACGTATGGGCACGAAATTTTTTTACCCCTGAAAATTTTGGCCTAAAAACTGCTCTGGAAAGCGTGCCAGACTTTTTTTTATTTATTTATTTATTTTTATTTTTTTTTTGGAAATCACCCTCTTCTACGTACGACAAAAGATTGGTGAAATCCGACTCTAATCAACTCAAAACTATTCTGGCTACGGGGATATCAGGAACCGTACTGATGGTGGAACTGAAGTCGGACTCGTGAGACGTGGTGGTGTATATGGACTCTGCTTGGCGGAAAGTGGTGGTGTAACTTGACTTGGATTGGCGGAACGTGGTAGGATGACTACTGGTGCGGCGGCGACGTGGCAAACTGTGATCAGAACTCGAAACTCTAAGGGAACTAGACGCTAAGATCAGCAACTTGACACAACGATGCAACCGCAAATTCAACAATGCAAACTACTGTAAAGAAAACTGGACAAAGGCTCGGACTGTTTTGGGACGTGATGATCTAACCCTAATTTTTTTTTGTTGGCTTTTTCGTGGACTGTAGGTATGAAAAACAGAACCAATCTAGACTACGAAAACTGGTAAATCTCACCGAGCAACCTGGAAATCTGATACCACTTGATAGAGGCGAAGGTGTCCCGATGTTTCGATGAGATGGTGGAGATCGATTATGGTGGAGGCAACTTTCACGATCCGACTACGAACGTGCGAAGACGTTGCGCCTTAGCGATCGCTAAACCAACTCCGAGAGGTTATTGATCCCGCGGATGCACGATCAACCTGACCACGAAGGTCTAATTCCTGCAAGCAATCGAAGAACAAGCAAGAACTAAGAATGGCAATCTGGATATTGCGAATATAAGATGAATGATTACGAAAGTTGGGGTTCCAATGAGGTCTTGGCTTGGTCGGATGACACAAACGAAGAGCTCGAAGTTGCGGCTATGGCTAACTTATATCTAATTAAAACCCAAGTCTAAACGACGCCCTAAGGGCTGTATATATGGGGGAACAGAGGGGATTTTCGTGACCCCTTGGAGGTGGGGTCCGAAAACAACCCTAACTCGGTTTCCCCACACATACGGACTCTAAAAACAGCCTATAATGTGGTATTTCGAAATTACATGGGCCCAGCCCAATATTAAGGTGACGCAGCACCTATAATTGCTCTTGGACGAAAATAATGAAGTGGCATCTCGTGTATTCCGTCCAAGCCTTCATGCATGCCTTATGGTGGCTTCAACGTGCGAAAATCCCCACTGGAAGCTCCACTGTACTTTCCCCCGCGCGCACCTTCTTCTCCATTCTTGATCCCGCTCCAATGACCATCCTTCGTGTCCATGCTAGGTCCTTCATTCATAAGCAAAACAAAAGTATCTAATTTAGGCAGCATCATATGTTCATGAACAATAGAAGGATTCGCAAGAAACGAAAGTACCTGATAATTTAGTTGACGTGCACGTGCTCTAGTAACTGGTCCAGTATGTGTAGTTGGTGAGGGTATGGGTGTAACATTAGTAGGGATGTCCTCATCACACACTTATGCATATAAGATTTAAACTCTTGATAGTAAGCATGAACAGTTGATAGAGGCAAGGTGTCTCGATCTTTCGATGAGATGATAACTACGATTTGATGAAGTTGACTTTGACGATCCGACTACAAACGTGCAACGAGGTTGCGCCTTAGCAATCGCTAAACCAATCTTCTGAAGGTTATTGACCACGCTGGAGCAGGATTAACCTGACCACGAAGGTCTAGTGCCTGCAAGCAATCGAAGAACAAGCAAGAACTATGATAAAGCAATCTGAATATTGCGAATATGTAGATGAAGTATGAATAAAGTTGAGATTCCGAAAGCGGTCTTGATCTGGTAATTGGACACAAACCGAGTACACGAAGATGCAACAATTAGCTAAGCAGTCTTTTTAACTAAAAGAAATCCAAAGAAAACCCTAGGGGTTTATCTACTTATATATTACTAAAGGGTGGAGGCCAAGGGGGTGGAAGGACGTCCCAAGGAGTCCTCAAACTAAACGTAGGTCGTACAAGGCACTTGGGCCCATGTGGAGGTGATGCAACACCTATTGAGTTGGACTTTGACTCAGATTCTGCTGCTGGGTCGCACCGTTTCGCAATATCTCCACGCTCAGAAGGAATTTGAAGGTGAAACCAATTGGGTTGGAAATACACGAGATAAGCTATCACCAACAAAAATAATCACCCAATTTGGAGGTAGTTTGTAGAAACGGCGGCTGTTTGAAGTTGGGCATATCTCTGCAGTCCGAATCTGAGTCCATGACGTGAAAGACTTGGTCTCTATCTTCTCTTGGGTCAAAAGTGACGTGAAATAACTTCTTGTACAGCACACAAGCATGCCCCTTTGTACTGACTTCATTTCTTGATCAAATATAGAAGAATTAATGGTCATATCGATGATACTGATGTCCTCATCATCTTCATTCTTGAACATGCTCCAATGCTCATCCTTCTTGTCCATGCTAGGTCCTTCATTTGTCAGCAACAAAAATATATCGACGTTAGGCAGCATCATATTCACATCAACATTAGAAACATTACCAAGAAACGAAAGTACCTGATAATTTAATTGGTGTGCACGATCTCTAGTAATTGGTCCAGTAGGTATTATAGCAGGGGTTGATGAGGACATCCCTACTAATGTTACACCCATACCCTCACCAACTACACATATTGGACCAGTTACTAGAGCTCGTGCACGTCAACTAAATTATCAGGTACTTTCGTTTCTTGCGAATCCTTCTATTGTTCATGAACATATGATACTGCCTAAATTAGATACTTTTGTTTTGCTTATGAATGAAGGACCTAGCATGGACAAGAAGGATGGTCATTGGAGCGGGATCAAGCATGGAGAAGAAGGTGCGCGCGCGGGAAAGGACAGCGGAGCTTCCCGTGGTGATTATCGCACTTTGAAGCCACCATAAGGCGCGCATGAAGTCTTGGACGAAATACGCGAGATGCCACTTCATTATTTTCGTCCAAGGGCAATTATAGGTGCTGCGTCACTTTAATATTGGGCTGGGCCCATGTAATTTCGAAATACCACCTTATAGGCTGTTTTTAGAGTCCGTATGTGTGGGGAAACCGAGTTAGGGTTGTTTTCGGACCCCACCTCCAAGGGGTCACGAAAATCCCCTCTGTTCCCCCATATATACAGCCCTTAGGGCGTCGTTTAGACTTGGGTTTTAATTAGATTTAAGTTAGCCATAGCCGCAACTTCGAGTTCTTCGTTTGTGTCGTCCGACCAGGCCAAGACCGCATTGGAACCCCAACTTCTGTTAATCTTTCATCTTATATTCGCAATATCCAGATTGCAATTCTTAGTTCTTGCTTGTTCTTCGATTGCTTGCAGGAATTGACCTTCGTGGTCAGGTTGATCGTGCATCCGCGGGATCAATAACCTCTCGGAGTTGGTTTAGCGATTGCTAAGGCGCAACGTCTTCGCACGTTCGTAGTCGGGTCGTGAAAGTCTACTCCACCAAAAAAATCGATCTCCACCATCTCATCGAAACATCGGGACACCTTCGCCTCTATCAAGTGGTATCAGATTTCCAGGTTGCTCGGTGAGATTTACCAGTTTTCGTAGTCTAGATTGATTCTGTTCGTCATACCTATAGCCCACGAAAAAGCCAAAAAAATTTTAGGGTTAGATCATCACGTCCCAAGACAGTCCGAGCCTTTGTCCAGTTTTCTTTTCAGTACTTGCTTTCTTGAATTTACGGTTGCATCGTTGTGTCAAGTTGCTGATCTTAGCGTCTAGTTCCCTTAGAGTTTCGAGTTCTGATCACAGTTTGCCACGTCGCCGCCGCACAGTAGTCATCCTACCACGTTCCGCCAATCCAAGTCCACATACACCACCACGTTCCGCCAAGCAGAGTCCAGATACACCACCACGTTCCGCCAAGCAGAGTCCATATACACCACCACGTACCACGAGTCCGAGTTGAGTTCCATCATCAGTACGGTTCGTGACCTCTCCATAGCCAGATTAGTTTGAGTTGATTAGAGTCGGATTTCACCAATCTTTGTCGTACGTAGAAGGGGGTGATTTCCAAAAAAAAAAAAAAAAAAAAAAAAAATACAATCCGGAACAGAATGAGGATAATGTATTGGCAAGAATGTTAGACCATAAAGAAGCTATTATATCTCATTTAAGTTGGGCTAGCCTCTTTCTAGGATTCCATACCTTGGGCCTTTATGTTCATAACGACGTCATGCTTGCTTTTGGTACTCCAGAAAAGCAAATCTTGATCGAACCTATATTTGCCCAATGGATACAATTTGCCCAGTGGTTTAACAATAGTGGTAAGATTAAGGTAACGCGTTCTGTTCGTGTGCACTTTAGCATTGCTGCATATGCTGATTATGTTGATTGTGATGTGGTACCCATGCAAGCATGCTCTCTTTTACTTGGTAGACCATGGCAATTTGATAGGAATGTTGTACACCATGGTAGGAAAAATCAGTTTACTCTGGTTCATCAGGATAAAAATATTGCTTTACTTCCTATGTCTCCTGAACAAATTGTGAAAGATGATCTTGCTAGAGCTAGTAAAGCTAAACAGGAGAAAAATAAGAGTGAAAATGAGATAGCAGCCAAAGAATTTGAGCAACAACATAAGACTAATAGCAAATCTTCTTCTGCTGTGTCTAATGAAATTAAATTGACTAGTCCAACTTTGCTTGCTACTAAAGTTGATATTTCAGATTTGGATGTTAGTCAATATGTGTGCTATGCTTTTGTGTGCAAAGAAGCTTTGTTTTCATTTGAGGAATTGCCTCCTTCTTTGCCTCCTGTTGTCACTGACCTTTTGCAGGAGTTTATTGACGTCTTTCCACAAGACGTACCACCGGGATTACCACCTATTCGAGGGATTGAGCATCAGATTGACTTAATTCCCGGTGCTTCACTGCCCAACCGTGCGCCATACCGTACCAATCCGGAGGAGACAAAGGAGATTCAGCGTCAAGTACAAGAGCTACTCGACAAAGGTTACATACGTGAATCCCTTAGTCCTTGTGCTGTTCCTGTTATATTAGTGCCTAAAAAGGATGGCACATGGCGTATGTGTGTTGATTGTCGAGCCATTAATAATATTACTATTCGTTATCGTCATCCTATTCCTAGGTTAGATGATATGCTTGATGAATTAAGTGGCTCTACCATGTTTTCCAAAGTTGATTTGCGTAGTGGATACCATCAAATTCGCATGAAATTAGGAGATGAATGGAAAACGGCATTTAAAACTAAGTTTGGATTATATGAGTGGTTAGTCATGCCTTTTGGGTTAACTAATGCACCTAGCACTTTCATGAGATTAATGAACGAGGTTTTACGTGCTTTCATTGGACGATTTGTGGTAGTCTATTTTGATGATATACTGATTTATAGCAAATCTTTGGAGGAACATTTGGATCATTTACGTGCTGTTTTTATTGCTCTACGTAATGCACGTTTGTTTGGTAACCTTGGGAAGTGCACCTTTTGCACCGACCGAGTATCGTTTCTTGGCTATGTTGTTACTCCGCAGGGAATTGAAGTTGATAAAGCCAAGATCGAGGCGATTGAGAGTTGGCCGCAGCCCAAAACGGTCACACAAGTGAGGAGTTTTCTTGGCCTCGCTGGATTCTATAGGCGTTTTGTGAGAGATTTCAGCACCATTGCTGCACCTCTCAATGAGCTTACACGCAAGGATGTGCCTTTTACTTGGGGTACCGCACAGGAAGAAGCCTTCACCGTATTGAAAGATAAGTTAACACATGCTCCTTTGCTCCAACTTCCTGATTTTAATAAGACTTTTGAGCTTGAATGCGATGCTAGTGGGATTGGTTTGGGAGGTGTGTTATTACAAGATGCTAAACCTGTTGCTTACTTTTCTGAAAAATTGAGTGGGCCTAGTCTGAACTATTCTACTTATGATAAGGAATTATATGCTCTTGTTCGGACATTAGAAACTTGGCAACATTATTTATGGCCCAAAGAATTTGTTATACATTCTGATCATGAATCTTTGAAACACATAAGAAGTCAAGATAAACTTAATCGTAGACATGCTAAGTGGGTTGAATTTATTGAGACTTTCCCTTATGTCATTAAACACAAGAAGGGGAAAGATAATATTATTGCTGATGCTTTGTCTCGTCGTTATACTATGCTTTCACAACTTGACTTCAAGATTTTCGGTTTAGAGACAATCAAAGATCAATACGTAAATGATGCGGAATTTAAAGATGTATTGCAGAATTGTAGAGAGGGTAGAACATGGAACAAGTTTGTGCTTAATGATGGATTTGTGTTCCGTTCTAACAAGCTATGCATTCCAGCTAGCTCTATTCGTCTTTTGTTGTTGCAGGAGGCGCATGGAGGAGGATTAATGGGACACTTTGGCGTGAAGAAGACGGAGGACGTACTTGCTACACATTTCTTTTGGCCAAAGATGAGACGGGATGTTGAGCGTTTTGTTGCTCGCTGCACTACATGTCAAAAGGCTAAGTCACGACTCAATCCTCATGGTTTATACATGCCTTTACCTGTACCTAGTGTTCCGTGGGAGGACATATCCATGGACTTTGTTTTAGGCTTGCCTCGAACAAAGAATGGGAGGGATAGCATATTTGTTGTCGTGGATAGATTTTCTAAGATGGCACATTTTTTACCATGTCATAAAAGCGATGATGCTGCTAATGTTGCTGATTTATTCTTTCGTGAGATTATTCGCTTACATGGTGTGCCCAATACTATTGTCTCGGATCGTGATACTAAGTTTCTTAGCCATTTTTGGAGATGCTTATGGGCTAAGTTGGGGACTAAACTACTTTTTAGTACTACATGTCATCCCCAAACTGATGGACAAACTGAAGTAGTCAATAGGACTTTGTCTACTATGCTTAGGGCTGTTTTAAAGAGTAACTTGAAACAGTGGGAAGAATGTTTACCTCATATTGAATTTGCTTATAATCGTTCATTGCATTCTACCACTAAAATGTGCCCTTTTGAGATTGTTTATGGTTTTCTACCTCGTGCACCTATTGATTTGCTACCTCTTCCATCTTCGGAGAAGGTTAATTTTGATGCTAAGCAACGTGCTGAATTGATATTAAAACTGCATGAGTTAACTAAAGAAAACATTGAGCGCATGAATGCTAGATACAAGCTTGCTGGTGATAGGGGTCGAAAGCATGTTGTGTTTGAACCCGGAGATCTTGTTTGGTTACATCTACGTAAAGATAGGTTTCCTGATTTGCGCAAGTCTAAGTTAATGCCTCGAGCTGATGGTCCCTTTAAGGTTTTGCAGAAAATTAATGATAATGCATATAAACTTGAGCTACCTGCAGCCTTTGGGGTTAGTCCCACATTTAATATTGCAGATTTGAAGCCTTATTTGGGAGAAGATGATGAGCTTCCGTCGAGGACGACTTCAATTCAAGAAGGGGAGGATGATGAGGACATCCCTACTAATGTTACACCCATACCCTCACCAACTACACATATTGGACCAGTTACTAGAGCTCGTGCACGTCAACTAAATTATCAGGTACTTTCGTTTCTTGCGAATCCTTCTATTGTTCATGAACATATGATACTGCCTAAATTAGATACTTTTGTTTTGCTTATGAATGAAGGCCCTAGCATGGACAAGAAGGATGGTCATTGGAGCGGGATCAAGCATGGAGAAGAAGGTGCGCGCGCGGGAAAGGACAGCGGAGCTTCCCGTGGTGATTATCGCACTTTGAAGCCACCATAAGGCGCGCATGAAGTCTTGGACGAAATACGCGAGATGCCACTTCATTATTTTCGTCCAAGGGCAATTATAGGTGCTGCGTCACTTTAATATTGGGCTGGGCCCATGTAATTTCGAAATACCACCTTATAGGCTGTTTTTAGAGTCCGTATGTGTGGGGAAACCGAGTTAGGGTTGTTTTCGGACCCCACCTCCAAGGGGTCACGAAAATCCCCTCTGTTCCCCCATATATACAGCCCTTAGGGCGTCGTTTAGACTTGGGTTTTAATTAGATTTAAGTTAGCCATAGCCGCAACTTCGAGTTCTTCGTTTGTGTCGTCCGACCAGGCCAAGACCGCATTGGAACCCCAACTTCTGTTAATCTTTCATCTTATATTCGCAATATCCAGATTGCAATTCTTAGTTCTTGCTTGTTCTTCGATTGCTTGCAGGAATTGACCTTCGTGGTCAGGTTGATCGTGCATCCGCGGGATCAATAACCTCTCGGAGTTGGTTTAGCGATTGCTAAGGCGCAACGTCTTCGCACGTTCGTAGTCGGGTCGTGAAAGTCTATTCCACCAAAAAAATCGATCTCCACCATCTCATCGAAACATCGGGACACCTTCGCCTCTATCAGGGGTTATGGGTGTAATTGTGGTAGCCATGTCCTCATCATCCTCCCCTTCTTGAAAACAAAGCTGTCCTCGGCGTTTCTTAATCTGAAATGTGGCTAACAAAAGAGACAAGGTGTACATGTTGTATATATATATGTCATCCATTCTTACTTCCCTTAGTTTTCGGACATGTAACACATGTATATATGAGTAACTTTCGTATGTCGTGAAATATAAAGATATATGATCATCACAATACGTAAATGACATGAAAGTATTGCAACTCAGTTTGAATATATAAGTGAAGCTCTTATTCATATCTAAAGATGTACAATGCTCATAATTAAACCATCCCAACACCGGTGAATAAGCAATAAATTGTTTTTGAAGGACATGCTACAACAGGCTTAACTAAGCAGTTATGCAACAAGTCATTCGACCTAGTATCATCAGCAAGATTAGAGGTCATATCAAAATGATTAAACACTAGCTCTTTCATAACAGTAACACGATTATCTAATATAGATGATGTTGTCAAATCAGTAGGTAACTCAACACATGATGTATTCAAGTCTATTAGGCAAGCAACATCTTCATGTGAAGTTATGACATTCTCTAAAATTGGTTGTGTGATGAAACTAGTTGATAGCTCAACACATGTTGCTTTTAAATCAGCAAGGTTCTCATGTGGAGGGGAAAGATACATACCTTTGTCATTACCTTTTTGTGATGATAGAGCAGATATTGGAGGAGTGCTTACGACAATTGATGTGGTTATGGTAGTGCTCATAGTGGTTGAAGGAACAACCTTCTCAACTTGTGGTATTTGCACATTCCGCTTGTTCGTCTTCTGGGCAACACGTCTGTCGATTTCCTGTTCAGCTTTACAAGCAAGACGAAACAAACGATCCATAGGATAACACTTTTCATGAATTAGGATATCCTTAATGTCATGGTTTAAACCTTCCCAAAATCTGTCCATGAAATATTCTTCACTTTCCTCTAAAAGAGAATGCAAGAATGTAGTTTCTAAAGCATCATAATATTCTGAAACAGTTTTAGTACCTTGTTTTAAATTTTGTAATTTCCTAACCTTCTCAAGAGTATAATAAGAGGGAACGAATCTATATCGCATAGCAAGTTTGAGATCATTCCAAGTATTAGGTATATAATCAGGATATAAACTACAATATTCATTCCACCAAATAGAAGCAAAATCTTTGAAAGCACTAATTGCAGTACTTGCTTTCTTATGCTCAAGAAAATTATGGGAAACAAATATATCATTTATTTCAAACTCCCACTCAATGTATAAATCAGGTCTTAGACGTCCATGAAAGTGTGGTATAAAAACAATAACCTGATCATGTGCATGCTTATGTGTGTTTACCTTTTGTAGTGACTGTTGTGTAGTTGTAGGTGGTGGCAAATCTCCAACTATAGTTGCCGCCCAAGAAGATCTAACTCCAGAACCTGCCATGATTAGTAGAAAACAAGAAACAAATCACAAGTATATGTCCCTATGAACTACTAGGATGTGGTGGTAAAACGCTCACAGGATAGCAACTATCAATGTCTTACTAGTTCTTACCATGCAGCAGGTGGTGATCGGCAACCAACGGTGTCAAAGAACTCCAAAGATTAAGTAGAGCGATTGCCAGGTGAACGCACGTATACACTGATATGGGGTGGCCCGATCTTCTCAGTAAGCGTACGGTGAATATGAGGGCGATGATAGATAACTTGTATGTAGCCGATGAACTCTCCTCGCTAGATCCCTGTTGCCAATGCGACAGCTCTCTACCCTTTGGATATTCACAACTTCACACACTTGCGCAACGTAGCCGACGACCACGAGACGGTAATTTGCAATCTACTAATTCCCAGTGGAACAACAAATCACACAAAACTTGCAGTAGCAAAACTTCAGAATGATACGAATTGAAGTATATGATTCAAGATGAAATCTTGGAGCTATTCTCAAGAACTAGGGTTTATCTAAACGTGGTCTAACCTAAAAACTCGTAGGGGGTCCTATATTTATAAGCTAGGGTGTCCAAACAGGGATACATGGGCCGCAACCCTTAATTCTGCGCGCAGGCATCGGGCAGGTTGGACGGTCCGACCAGTAACTCGAACGGTCCGGCCTCAGGACGGACGGTCCGACCTGTTACTAGGACGGCCCGACCTAAGCAGTAAATGCTACTGATGTTTGTCGTCGTAAGTCGGACGGTCCGGCTTGATACTCGGACGGTCCGGCTTGATACTCGGACGGTCCGGGCTGGGGTCGGACGGTCCGACATGAAGTCCGGACGGTCCGACTTGGCCAGTAATTCCACTGATCTTTGGAGGCATATTTCGGACGGTCCACCTTGATGTTGGGACGTCCGGCCTGGTGTCCCGGACGGTCCGACTTGCAATCCGGTCGTCCGACGCCTTCAGCAATTCCTCCTTTTGCTTCATCTTCGTGCAACTCTCTCCTCGTGCTCTGATACCAAGATGATATGGGGTGGTCCGATCTTCTCAGTAAGCGTACGGTGAATATGAGGGCGATGATAGATAACTTGTATGTAGTCGATGAACTCTCCTTGCTAGATCCCTGTTGCCAATGTGACAGCTCTCTACCCTTTGGATATTCACAACTTCACACACTTGCGCAACATAGCCGACGACCACGAGACGGTAATTTGCAATCTACTAATTCCCAGGGGAACAACAGATCACACAAAACTTGCAGTAGCAACACTTCAGATCGATACGAATTGAAGTATATGATTCAAGATGAAAGCTTGGAGCTATTCTCAAGAACTAGGGTTTATCTAAATGTGGTCCAACCTATAAAATCGTAGGGGTCCTATATTTATAAGCTAGGGTGTCCAAACAGGGATACATGGGCCGCAACCCTTAATTCTGCGCGCAGGCATCGGGCAGGTCGGACGGTCCGACCTGTAACTCGGACGGTCCGGCCTCCGGACGGACAGTCTGACCTCTTACTCGGACGGTCCGACCTAAGCAGTAAATGCTACTGATGTTTGTCGTCGTAAGTCGGACGTCCGGCTTGATACTCGGACGTTCCGGACGTCCCAGGCTGGGGTCGGACAGCCCGACATGAAGTCCGGACGGTCCGACTTGGCCAGTAATTCCACTGATCTTCGGAGGCATATTTCGGACGGTCCACCTTGATGTCCGGACGTCCGGCCTGGTGTCCCGGACGGTCGGACTTGCAATCCGGTCGTCCGACGCCTTCAACAATTCCTCCTTTTGCTTCATCTTCGTGCAACTCTCTCCTCGTGCAACTTTCCCTTGTTCCTTCTCTTCCTCTTGTATAACTCCTTGGTACCTGATAACACATATATACGAGGACTTAGGCAGTATGAAATCCTCATGAAGTAAAACATCAGATTCTATGAGGAATAAGTTCACCTGTTGTTCTAGTAGCTTTGCACGAGCTCTTGTAATAGGTCCAATTCTGATTTCATTGGACTTAATCATCATTGGTTCTTCATTAGGTGTTGGAGGTGCAAGGGTAGTAGGGATGTCCTCATCATCTCCCCCCCCCCTTCAAAAGGCGTCGACCTCGACACTCCAAGGTCATCTCCATCGTAGGGTGACAAATCAGCAACATTGAAACTGTTGCTAGCACCTCCAAACTCAGCAATGGGTATATCAATCGAGTAGGCATTGTCATTAATCTTGGCTAACACTTTGTAAGGACCAGCACCACGTGGCTTCAACTTGGAATTCCGCATCTCTGGAAACCTGTCCTTGCGCAAATGCACCCAAACCTTATCTCCAGGCTGAAAAAGAACTTCCTTCCGTGACTGGTTCCGTGCGGCAGCGACGTTCTTGCCTTGCTTCTCAATAGCCTCTCGAGTTTTCTCATGAATCTGCTTCACATAATCTGCTCTTTTGGATGCCTCCATATTAACTCTTTCCTGCAATGGAAGAGGCAACAAATCAAATGGCGTAATAGGCTTAAAACCATACACCACCTCAAAAGGACAAAGCTGAGTAGTAGTGTGTACTGCTCTGTTATAAGCAAACTCAACATGTGGCAAACACTCCTCCCATTCACGCAGATTTTTCTTGATCATAGTGCACAACAATTGTGACAATGTTCTATTCACCACCTCCGTTTGACCATCAGTTTGAGGATGACATGTAGTGCTGAACATCAACTTTGTTCCTAGCTTTCCCCAAAGTGTCTTCCAGAAGTAGCTCACAAATTTCACATCCCTGTCAGAAACAATTGTCTTGGGCACTCCATGCAAGCGTACAATCTCCCTGAAAAACATATTAGCAACATGCGACGCATCGTCGTTCTTGTGGCAAGCAATAAAGTGTGCCATCTTAGAAAATCTATCCACTACCACAAATATACTATCATGACCATGTTTAGTACGTGGCAATCCTAACACAAAATCCATACTAATATCTTCCCAAGGTGTGGTAGGAACCGATAGTGGAGTATACAAACCATGATGCTTCAACTTGGACTTTGATGTGTTGCATACAATGCAACGGCGAACAAACCTGTCCACATCACGCCTCATCCTGGGCCAATAAAAATGATCAGCAAGCATGATTAGCCTCTTCTCACGCCCAAAATGACCCATCAAACCTCCAGCATGTGATTCCTGCAACAAGAGCAAACGCATAAACGATTCTGGAACACAAAGTTTGTTAGCACGAAACAGAAATCTATCATGTATGTGGAACTTGTCCCATGCGTTTCGAAGCACACACAAACGATATGGTTCAGAAAAATCAGGATCAGTTGCATATAAATCACACAAGCTCTCTAAACCAGGAATTTTAACATCAAGATGTGTCAATAACATGTTCTTCCTAGATAGAGCATCAGCAACAACATTATCTTTCCCTTTCTTATGTTTAATGATGTAGGGAAAAGACACAATGAACTCAACCCATTTAGCTAAGCGCCTATGCAAGTTAGATTGCGCCTTCAAGTATTTCAAAGCTTCATGATCAGAATGTATGATAAATTCTTTTGGCCACAAATAATGTTATGTTGCCAAACCTCAAGAACTCGAACAAGTGCATACAATTCTTTGTCATAAACAGGGTAGTTCAATCTAGCACCAGAAAGTTTCTCGCTGAAATAAGCAATAGGTCTACCTTCTTGCATCAATACACCACCAATGCCTATACCACTAGCATCACATTCAACCTCAAATTGCTTAGCAAAATCAGGTAATGCAAGTAATGGTGCAGAAGTAAGTAAACGTTTCAGCTCATCAAATGCAAGGTCTTGGGCAACACCCCAAACAAAAGGTACACCTTTCTTAGTCAATTCATTCAAAGGTGCAGCAATAGTACTAAAGTCTTTCACAAAACGTCTATAAAAACCAGCAAGACCGTGAAAACTTCGTACTTGGCTAACATTCATGGGAGTAGGCCAATTTTGAATTTCCTCAATTTTAGAATAATCGACTTCTACCCCATGCTTAGAGACAACATATCCCAGAAATATGATCTTATCTTTTTCAAAAGTGCACTTCTCAAGATTAGCATATAATTTAGCATCACGCAACACTTGCAAAACTTGTCTAATATGATCAGCATGCTCAAATTCAGTGCGGTTGTAAATAAGTATATCATCAAAATACACAACCACAAAACGACCAATAAACTCCCTCAAAACATGGTTCATTAATCTCATGAAAGTACTAGGAGCATTAGTAAGACCAAAAGGCATCACTAACCACTCATATAAACCAAACTTAGTTTTGACAGCAGTTTTCCATTCATCCCCTTCTTTCATCCTAATTTGATGGTATCCACTACGCAAATCAATTTTTAGAGAAAATAGCAGAACCACTCAATTCATCAAGAATATCCTCTAAATGTGGAATAGGATGGCGATATCGAATAGTGATATTATTTATAGCTCTACAATCTACGCACATACGCCATGTACCATCTTTCTTAGGAACCAAAATAACAGGCATAGCACAAGGGCTAAGACTGACACGAATATACCCTTTATCCAGAAGTGCTTGTACTTGCTGTTGAATCTCCTTCGTCTCTTGGGGATTCGTCCTGTATGGTGCCCGGTTGGGAAGTGTAGCACCCGGTATAAGATCAATTTGGTGCTCAATACCACGTAATGGTGGCAATCCCGCTGCCACCTCCGCTGGAAACACATCATCAAATTCCTGCAAAACATTAGACACACCAGGAGAAAGAGGATGGTTATCATTAGAAAGCAAGACCTCGCCTTTATACATAAGCACAAGTGGCATGGCTGTAGGATCCTCACTAAATTCTCTCATGTCTTCTTTGGTGGCTAATATAAGCAAACTAGACTCTCTCGCACTTTGCGTTATAGGATCACGCACATCTATTACATTGTTCTCCCGTGTGGGTCCTAAATTAACCTCAACTTTCTGACGAGACTCATTCACAATTTGCTGTGGAGACATAGGATGGAGAGTAACTTTCTTGCCCTTGAACTCTAAGTGATATGTATTGGCTCGGCCATTGTGTTGCACATGGCGATCATATAACCACGGCCGACCCAATAGAAGATGGCAAACTGTCATAGGCACCACATCAAAATCAATGGAATCCTGGTATGGGCCTATCTCAAAATTCACGCGCACCATATGATTCACCTTCATCTCACCACTGTCACTCAACCATTGGACATAATATGGATTTGGGTGAGGTAAGTATTTCAGATTCATCTTGGCACATAACTCCTTGCTTGCGAGGTTGCGGCAGCTACCTCCATCGATGATCACTTTGCAAGCTTTGTTGGGATCAACTAATGCCTTGGTCTGAAACAGATTACAGCGCTGAGAATCGGCATGTGGCTGCACAGTGAGGGCACGTTGTGACACAACAATAGTAGGAGCAGGCGACGGAAAAGCATCCATGCCTTCGTCACTGTTGTACCCTTCGTCATCAAACGCGGCTGGGTCTTCATGATCACCGGTTTCATACTCGCCGGTTTCTTCATTAATGAACATGACCTTTCGGTTCGGGTAATCTCTCTTGAAGTGGCCCGGATTACCGCAAGAGTGACAAGTCATCTCGCGATTGCGAGCTGTAGACATGTTGGAGCCTGCACTAGTGGAAGGAGCAGCTGGCTTCTTGGCCATAGAACCATTGGAGGCTGGCTTGGAAACTGAAGAAGAAGCCCGAGTATTAGCACCATAGTTCTCCATAGGCGAGGCAGACGATGTCCTTGGAGAAAATCTGTTAGATGATGTGTATTTGGCCTTCAGGTGTGCCTCTTCTGCAAGCTGTGATTCAGCCTACCTTGCAAGATGCAATAGATCATTCATATTATAGTATTGGTGATGTTAAATTTCAGCCCATGGAGAAAACGTTGCATAGTCATCTCAACCTCTTCGCGAACTCGCGCACGTTGCAGCAACATCTCCATCTCCATATAGTATGCATCAACAGACATAGTACCTTCCTTCAATTGTTGCAATTTATCAAAAACTGTCCGTAAGTAATTTGTGGGAACAAACCGAGCTTTCATGGTCGCTTTCATGTCACGCCATGTACGAATAGGCTGCCCATCGGTTTCTTGTATCTCGTTCAACACACTCTCCCACCAACGCAAGGCATAACCGTCAAACTCGGAAGAAGCAATCTTGATCTTCTTGTCCTCCGAATAATCATGCAAACGCCATAATTTTTCCATCTTAAGCTCCCATGTGAGGTACTCTTCCACATCCGTGGAACCTTCAAATTTGGGGATGTTAAACTTGGGCTTGCTCAAGACATCTTCTTCCTGAATGGGTAGACGGCGCGCACCAAAAGAAAGTGGAGGTTGGCGAACCGGCCCTTGAGCACGCCCACGGCCTTGATTGCCCCTCAAATCAGCATTGTCGCCATGGACACTACCATCATCTTCCTGAGCGTCAGGTTGGCGTTGTACAATAGCTTCTTGTATGCCAGTGACAGATGTTGTCATTTGCTGTAGGCTCTGTTGTATAGCAGCAAGTTGTTGTTGCATAGTGGTGACTGCAGCTTCAGTCGCGTCCACTTTCAGTTGGACCGCTTGAACATTTGTATCAATCGCATCAGCGGATTTAGTAATCATCCCAGTCAAATGATCACGGAGACCTTCATATGCCTCCCATGTAACTGGCGCATCCTTGTCCTGTTTCTGCGTCACATCAAAACCACTTTGAGACATGATTAGTAGGTTAGTGCACTAAATCAAAATCTTTTGGTGGACACTCACAACTCACTCAAAACTGACAGAAAAAGGTGAATCTTACCGTTCCAAAGTGAATAGTAATGCGTACCCGTTCGGATGGAGGACTAGTGCACGGATGTGATGAAGTGAATACCCGGGTATAAGAAACCGTCACACGATAAAACAGAATTATGTAGTGGAGCTATAGGTATTGATAGAGGCGAAGGTGTCCCGATGTTTCGATGAGATGGTGGAGATCGATTATGGTGGAGTAGACTTTCACGACCCGACTACGAACGTGCGAAGACGTTGCGCCTTAGCGATCGCTAAACCAACTCCGAGAGGTTATTGATCCCGCGGATGCACGATCAACCTGACCACGAAGGTCTAATTCCTGCAAGCAATCGAAGAACAAGCAAGAACTAAGAATTGCAATCTGGATATTGCGAATATAAGATGAAAGATTACGAAAGTTGGGGTTCCAATGAGGTCTTGGCCTGGTCGGATGACACAAACGAAGAGCTCGAAGTTGCGGCTATGGCTAACTTAAATCTAATTAAAACCCAAGTCTAAACGACGCCCTAAGGGCTGTATATATGGGGGAACAGAGGGGATTTTCGTGACCCCTTGGAGGTGGGGTCCGAAAACAACCCTAACTCGGTTTCCCCACACATACGGACTCTAAAAACAGCCTATAAGGTGGTATTTCGAAATTACATGGGCCCAGCCCAATATTAAGGTGACGCAGCACCTATAATTGCCCTTGGACGAAAATAATGAAGTGGCATCTCGCGTATTTCGTCCAAGACTTCATGCGCGCCTTATGGTGGCTTCAAAGTGCGATAATCACCACGGGAAGCTCCGCTGTCCTTTCCCGCGCGCGCACCTTCTTCTCCATGCTTGATCCCGCTCCAATGACCATCCTTCTTGTCCATGCTAGGTCCTTCATTCATAAGCAAAACAAAAGTATCTAATTTAGGCAGTATCATATGTTCATGAACAATAGAAGGATTCGCAAGAAACGAAAGTACCTGATAATTTAGTTGACGTGCACGAGCTCTAGTAACTGGTCCAATATGTGTAGTTGGTGAGGATATGGGTGTAACATTAGTAGGGATGTCCTCATCATCCTCCCCTTCTTGAATTGAAGTCGTCCTCGACGGAAGCTCATCATCTTCTCCCAAATAAGGCTTCAAATCTGCAATATTAAATGTGGGACTAACCCCAAAGGCTGCAGGTAGCTCAAGTTTATATGCATTATCATTAATTTTCTGCAAAACCTTAAAGGGACCATCAGCTCGAGGCATTAACTTAGACTTGCGCAAATCTGGAAACCTATCTTTACGTAGATGTAACCAAACAAGATCTCCGGGTTCAAACACAACATGCTTTCGACCCCTATCACCAGCAAGCTTGTATCTAGCATTCATGCGCTCAATGTTTTCTTTAGTTAACTCATGCAGTTTTAATATCAATTCAGCACGTTGCTTAGCATCAAAATTAACCTTCTCCGAAGATGGAAGAGGTAGCAAATCAATAGGTGCACGAGGTAGAAAACCATAAACAATCTCAAAAGGGCACATTTTAGTGGTAGAATGCAATGAACGATTATAAGCAAATTCAATATGAGGTAAACATTCTTCCCACAGTTTCAAGTTACTCTTTAAAACAGCCCTAAGCATAGTAGACAAAGTCCTATTGACTACTTCAGTTTGTCCATCAGTTTGGGGATGACATGTAGTACTAAAAAGTAGTTTAGTCCCCAACTTAGCCCATAAGCATCTCCAAAAATGGCTAAGAAACTTAGTATCACGATCCGAGACAATAGTATTGGGCACACCATGTAAGCGAATAATCTCACGAAAGAATAAATCAGCAACATTAGCAGCATCATCGCTTTTATGACATGGTATAAAATGTGCCATCTTAGAAAATCTATCCACGACAACAAATATGCTATCCCTCCCATTCTTTGTTCGAGGCAAGCCTAAAACAAAGTCCATGGATATGTCTTCCCACGGAACACTAGGTACAGGTAAAGGCATGTATAAACCATGAGGATTGAGTCGTGACTTAGCTTTTTGACATGTAGTGCAGCGAGCAACAAAACGCTCAACATCCCGTCTCATCTTTGGCCAAAAGAAATGTGTAGCAAGTACGTCCTCCGTCTTCTTCACGCCAAAGTGTCCCATTAATCCTCCTCCATGCGCCTCCTGCAACAACAAAAGACGAATAGAGCTAGCTGGAATGCATAGCTTGTTAGAACGGAACACAAATCCATCATTAAGTACAAACTTGTTCCATGTTCTACCCTCTCTACAATTCTGCAATACATCTTTAAATTCCGCATCATTTACGTATTGATCTTTGATTGTCTCTAAACCGAAAATCTTGAAGTCAAGTTGTGAAAGCATAGTATAACGACGAGACAAAGCATCAGCAATAATATTATCTTTCCCCTTCTTGTGTTTAATGACATAAGGGAAAGTCTCAATAAATTCAACCCACTTAGCATGTCTACGATTAAGTTTTGCTTGACTTCTTATGTGTTTCAAAGATTCATGATCAGAATGTATAACAAATTCTTTGGGCCATAAATAATGTTGCCAAGTTTCTAATGTCCGAACAAGAGCATATAATTCCTTATCATAAGTAGAATAGTTCAGACTAGGCCCACTCAATTTTTCAGAAAAGTAAGCAACAGGTTTAGCATCTTGTAATAACACACCTCCCAAACCAATCCCACTAGCATCGCATTCAAGCTCAAAAGTCTTATTAAAATCAGGAAGTTGGAGCAAAGGAGCATGTGTTAACTTATCTTTCAATACGGTGAAGGCTTCTTCCTGTGCGGTACCCCAAGTAAAAGGCACATCCTTGCGTGTAAGCTCATTGAGAGGTGCAGCAATGGTGCTGAAATCTCTCACAAAACGCCTATAGAATCCAGCGAGGCCAAGAAAACTCCTCACTTGTGTGACCGTTTTGGGCTGCGGCCAACTCTCAATCGCCTCGATCTTGGCTTTATCAACTTCAATTCCCTGCGGAGTAACAACATAGCCAAGAAACGATACTCGGTCGGTGCAAAAGGTGCACTTCCCAAGGTTACCAAACAAACGTGCATTACGTAGAGCAATAAAAACAGCACGTAAATGATCCAAATGTTCCTCCAAAGATTTGCTATAAATCAGTATATCATCAAAATAGACTACCACAAATCGTCCAATGAAAGCACGTAAAACCTCGTTCATTAATCTCATGAAAGTGCTAGGTGCATTAGTTAACCCAAAAGGCATGACTAACCACTCATATAATCCAAACTTAGTTTTAAATGCCGTTTTCCATTCATCTCCTAATTTCATGCGAATTTGATGGTATCCACTACGCAAATCAACTTTGGAAAACATGGTAGAGCCACTTAATTCATCAAGCATATCATCTAACCTAGGAATAGGATGACGATAACGAATAGTAATATTATTAATGGCTCGACAATCAACACACATACGCCATGTTCCATCCTTTTTAGGCACTAATATAACAGGAACAGCACAAGGACTAAGGGATTCACGTATGTAACCTTTGTCGAGTAGCTCTTGTACTTGACGCTGAATCTCCTTTGTCTCCTCCGGATTGGTACGGTATGGCGCACGGTTGGGCAGTGAAGCACCGGGAATTAAGTCAATCTGATGCTCAATCCCTCGAATAGGTGGTAATCCCGGTGGTACGTCTTGTGGAAAGACGTCAATAAACTCCTGCAAAAGGTCAGTGACAACAGGAGGCAAAGAAGGAGGCAATTCCTCAAATGAAAACAAAGCTTCTTTGCACACAAAAGCATAGCACACATATTGACTAACATCCAAATCTGAAATATCAACTTTAGTAGCAAGCAAAGTTGGACTAGTCAATTTAATTTCATTAGACACAGCAGAAGAAGATTTGCTATTAGTCTTATGTTGTTGCTCAAATTCTTTGGCTGCTATCTCATTTTCACTCTTATTTTTCTCCTGTTTAGCTTTACTAGCTCTAGCAAGATCATCTTTCACAATTTGTTCAGGAGACATAGGAAGTAAAGCAATATTTTTATCCTGATGAACCAGAGTAAACTGATTTGTCCTACCATGGTGTACAACATTCCTATCAAATTGCCATGGTCTACCAAGTAAAAGAGAGCATGCTTGCATGGGTACCACATCACAATCAACATAATCAGCATATGCAGCAATGCTAAAGTGCACACGAACAGAACGCGTTACCTTAATCTTACCACTATTGTTAAACCACTGAATATAGTACGGATGGGGGTGTGGTCTTGTGGTGAGAGATAGCTTCTCCACCAACTCCATGCTAGCCAAGTTGTTGCAACTCCCTCCGTCAATGATGATGCGAACCGAACGTTCTTTCACCACTCCCTTTGTGTGGAACAAATTATGCCTCTGGTTTTGCTCAGCCTTCGTTACCTGCACACTTAACACACGTTGAGCAACCAAACTAGCATATTTATCTGCATCATCAGGAGCCATATACTCCATATCATGAGCATCATCATGGGCACCCTGTTCCTCATGAGCAATGAGAACTAAAGTCTCCTCATCATAGTCACTCGCTGACTCATACCCACCATCCGCCGTAATAATCATCACACGCTTGGAGGGACAGTCTTTTGCGAAGTGACCTCCACCTTGGCACCTGCGACATTTAATATCACGATCTCGTGTTTGCCCTGTGGAAGCCATGGATGAAGAAGAACTCGCCGCTGGACCACTCTGTGCACCCTTGAATGGTGGCGCTGACTGTTTTGGTGGCTCCCTGTAAGAATGAGCGGCTGAAGTAGAGGGTGGAGCAGCAGGACGTGTGGATGTAGAAGGTCCACGCGATGTCCATGATGTATTTCGTCCTGCAGAAAAGTTAGGTCTCGTAGCGGCCTGTCGATCCTGCACTTCACGTTCAGCTTTACAAGCAAGATGAAACAAACGAGTAATAGTAGCATAGTCCTTGTATTCTAGAATAGTTTCTATCTCCCTGTTTAAGCCACCTATAAAACGTGCAAACATAGCTTCATTATCCTCTACTAGGCCACATCTAATCAATCCAGTTTGTAATTCTTGATAATATTCCTCTACAGAATTTTTTCCTTGTCTCAAACGCTGTAATTTTTGTAGCAATTCACGTTGATAATAAGGAGGAACCCAGCGAGTACGCATAGCATCTTTTAAAGCAGCCCAAGTAGCTGGTATATTATTAGCATGCAATCTACAATGTTCAGACCACCAAATAGATGCAAAACCCGTGAATTCACAAACAGCAGCAGTAACACGTCTATTCTCAGGATATTGTAAACATGTAAAGCGTTGTTCAGTTTCTAACTCCCAAGTAAGATAAGCATCAGGAATATATCTACCCTCAAACGGCTTAAGATTCAATTTAAGTTTAGGCACATGTTCATCATCGCGTACCTGAGGGGGTGGTTGGTGTCGACCGTGGCGAATGTTGGGACGTGGACGTCCAGCTGGCTGTTCATAGGCCGCTTCTTGTTCCACCTCCTCCTCGTAATCACCCTCGTAGTTGTCGTCCTGGCCGACGTCAGAGGCAGCAGCAGCAGTAACTGCAGCAGCAGCAGGAGCACCAGCAGCTTGTCCGCCCGGAAACAGAATACGTCGTGCACGTCGTGGTGGCGGTGGCTGTGCTGGAGCGGCCGCAGGCTGTAGAGGTAAGCGTGCGAGCAACTCAGTAAACTTGGCGTCGAGCTTGGTGTCGATCATCTTCTCCACACCATCAATCGCCTCTGTAAATCTGTTCTCGATGTCATTCACCTGTTCAGACATCATTTGTGCAAATTTATCATGTAATGCTTTGTTTGTCATATTCTCCCAAGCAGGTGCATCCCGCGCCACTTCATCATGGGATCCTGGCATGGTTAGCAGAAATAGAAAACACACAGGAATATGATCCTACTTCTACTAATGGGATGGATGTGGGGTGGTGGAAAGCACAAATCCGTCAAGCTTTTCTTACGTTCTTACCGATTCTTACCTAGCAGCAGGTGGTGATGTGCAACCAACGGGTCAAAACTCTCAGAGATGTGGTAGAGCGATGGCCAGGAGGTGTCAACCGCACGAAGTAGAATATATGTGGAGCTGTAGGTAGGTTTGACAAATATGGTAGCAAAAAGCTCAACAGTAATCAAAACAGAGATGCAAAGCTGAATAAACACTCAACGTCGGTACTGTGCTGATCCTAGGCTAGACCGTACTAGAGACGCGAGCCTAAAACACCAACGAAAGCACGGCGCGGCACGTAATCAACTGAGAAGCACACTCTGAATTTTTTTTCTCTTTTTTTTTTTTTTTTTTTTTTTTTTTTTTTTTTTTTGCTTTTTTTTTTTTTTTTTTTTTTTTTTGCGATGCGGGACTGCGGTGGCTGAAAAAGTGCGAAAAAATCACTATGGTGGCGAACGTCTCAAAATGAGTTTCTGGACCTAAGGAACGTATGGGCACGAAATTTTTTCACCCCTGAAATTTTTGGCCTAAAAACTGCTCTGGAAAGCGTGCGAAGACGTGGTGGTGTATCTGGACTTGGATTGGCGGAACGTGGTAGGATGACTACTGTGCGGCGGCGACGTGGCAAACTGTGATCAGAACTCGAAACTCTAAGGGAACTAGACGCTAAGATCAGCAACTTGACACAACGATGCAACCGTAAATTCAACAAAGCAAGCTACTGTAAAGAAAACTGGATAAGGGCTCGGACTGTTTTGGAACGTGATGATCTAACCCTAATTTTTTTTTTGGCTTTTTCGTGGACTGTAGGTATGAAGAACAGAACCAATCTAGACTATGAAAACTGGTAAATCTCACCGAGCAACCTGGAAATCTGATACCACTTGATAGAGGCGAAGGTGTCCCGATGTTTCGATGAGATGGTGGAGATCGATTATGGTGGAGTAGACTTTCACGACCCGACTACGAACGTGCGAAGACGTTGCGCCTTAGCGATCGCTAAACCAACTCCGAGAGGTTATTGATCCCGCGGATGCACGATCAACCTGACCACGAAGGTCTAATTCCTGCAAGCAATCGAAGAACAAGCAAGAACTAAGAATTGCAATCTGGATATTGCGAATATAAGATGAAAGATTACGAAAGTTGGGGTTCCAATGAGGTCTTGGCCTGGTCGGATGACACAAACGAAGAGCTCGAAGTTGCGGCTATGGCTAACTTAAATCTAATTAAAACCCAAGTCTAAACGACGCCCTAAGGGCTGTATATATGGGGGAACAGAGGGGATTTTCGTGACCCCTTGGAGGTGGGGTCCGAAAACAACCCTAACTCGGTTTCCCCACACATACGGACTCTAAAAACAGCCTATAAGGTGGTATTTCGAAATTACATGGGCCCAGCCCAATATTAAGGTGACGCAGCACCTATAATTGCCCTTGGACGAAAATAATGAAGTGGCATCTCGCGTATTTCGTCCAAGACTTCATGCGCGCCTTATGGTGGCTTCAAAGTGCGATAATCACCACGGGAAGCTCCGCTGTCCTTTCCCGCGCGCGCACCTTCTTCTCCATGCTTGATCCCGCTCCAATGACCATCCTTCTTGTCCATGCTAGGTCCTTCATTCATAAGCAAAACAAAAGTATCTAATTTAGGCAGTATCATATGTTCATGAACAATAGAAGGATTCGCAAGAAACGAAAGTACCTGATAATTTAGTTGACGTGCACGAGCTCTAGTAACTGGTCCAATATGTGTAGTTGGTGAGGATATGGGTGTAACATTAGTAGGGATGTCCTCATCAGGTATGGATCCCTATCTACACCAATTCACAAATCCTAGTGCTGATCGTATGCCAAGAAGTTCTACGGGAACACACGCGGTGGAGAACAATGGGGCAAAAGCAATTATGAAATTGAGCGCACAATATGTGTGGCGGAGTAATTAATGCTCGTGTTGCAATTGCACAAGAGAGAAAATTCTAGCAAAAGCTCAAAGTGTACGGGCACAAGATTGCTCAATCTACTAGTGCTAAGAACGTGGTAGAGAAAGGAACTCAAGGCTTCACAAAATATGTAATCAACTTTGCCTTTTCTGTCTCTTTTTGCTAGGCTTTTGCTCAACTCTTTTTCCTTTTTTTTCATGCTTTTTCTCTTTTCTCGTTCTCTTTTTTTTTTGAATTTTCAGACTCAACGTGAAGTAAACAACAACCCAACTCAACTTTGCACAAACCACTTGATGCACTTCAAAACCTAGAGGAGCAGCCTGAAGAGCAAAGATATGCTAGTCTCAATAGGAAAGTACCAAAGAAAGGCTAACTATATAATCTGAGGGATACAAGACAACGAAAACAAACTGACTCGACACAAACCAATCTAACACGACAAAGACACTCCGACTTGTGAGAAACAAATATAGGAAAACTAAGACTCGACCAAAAACAAGTTACGCAAACTGGACGACGATCAGCAACTAAAACTTGGAAAAGATGCACTCTAGGTTATGACAAAAACACTAAACCCTAATATTTTGTATGGCTTTTTCTGGATAGGACGAAACAAAACGATCTACGGGGGATTTGGTGGATGCTTACCGAGGAAACACTGGAAATCTGATACCAAGATGATATGGGGTGGCCCGATCTTCTCAGTAAGCGTACGGTGAATATGAGGGCGATGATAGATAACTTGTATGTAGCCGATGAACTCTCCTCACTAGATCCCTGTTGCCAATGCGACATCTCTCTACCCTTTGGATATTCACAACTTCACACACTTGCGCAACGTAGCCGACGACCACGAGACGGTAATTTGCAATCTACTAATTCCCAGTGGAACAACAGATCACACAAAACTTGCAGTAGAAACACTTCAGATCGATACGAATTGAAGTATATGATTCAAGATGAAAGCTTGGAGCTATTCTCAAGAACTAGGGTTTATCTAAACGTGGTCTAACCTAAAAACTCGTAGGGGGTCCTATATTTATAAGCTAGGGTGTCCAAACAGGGATACATGGGCCGCAGCCGTTAATTCTACGCGCATGCATCGGGCAGGTTGGACGGTCCGACCTGTAACTCGGACGGTCCAGCCTCAGGACGGACGGTCCGACCTGTTACTCGGACGGTCCGACCTAAGAAGTAAATGCTGCTGATGTTTGTCGTCGTAAGTCGGACGGTCCGGCTTGATACTCGGACGGTCCGGGCTAGGGTCGGACGGTCCGACATGAAGTCCGGACGGTCCGACTTGGCCAGTAATTCCACTGATCTTCGGAGGCATATTTCGGACGGTCCACCTTGATGTCCTGACGTCCGACCTGGTGTCCCGGACGGTCCGACTTGCAATCCGGTCATCCGACGCCTTCAGCAATTCCTCCTTTTGCTTCATCTTCATGCAACTCTCTCCTCGTGCAACTTGACCTTGTTCCTTCTCTTCCTCTTGTATAACTCATTGGTACCTGATAACACATATATACGAGGACTTAGGCAGTATAAAATCCTCATGAAGTAAAACATCAGATTCTATGAGGAATAAGTTCACCTGTTGTTCTAGTAGCTTTGCACGAGCTCTTGTAATAGGTCCAATTCTGATTTCATTGGACTTAATCATCATTGGTTCTTCATTAGGTGTTGGAGGTGCAAGGGTAGTAGGGATGTCCTCATCATACACGATGTAGAAATATGTGGAGATTGGAAGGATTTAATATGGTGGCAAAAATATAAGCAATAATCAATTCAGAGATGCAAAATTGAATTAACGCTCAACGACGATACTGTGCTGGTCATAGTCCAGACCGGACTAGAGACGCGAGCCTAGAACACTAATGTGGTCACGGCGTAGCACAACTAGCAGCAATGAATGATATGAAGTAGCTCTGGATAGCAAGATATAAGTGAAGATCATCAAGAGAGCAAAGATAATGGTGAAAATAGGCTCCAAATCAAGATACACCAATATTCTCGCCACAACTTTCCTCTGAAATATATTTGCTAATTTTTTGATATTTTTTCTCCAATAGGGCACTGACTTAAACTTTCCGACGCAATAAGAATCACTCAATTTAGAGTTGGGATGAGGTGTTAAAAAAATTGAGAATCAGCCTGAAATCTGTCAAAAACTGTGTTCGGAAACTTTAGAGATCAAAAAGTCCGTCTTAGAAGCCGATCTGGAGTTTCAAATAACACATTAGCTCTAGAACTATTTAGAAGAGGCACGGAAATATCTTTAATTTGAGTACTCGCGGAGCCAAAACGGACTTCGGATGACAAAGTTATGCCCGTTTTAGTGGACACTGCTCAAAACTGATTCCGACGAGATTTCAAATGCGAGTTCAACTAGAGATAGATCCGAAATTTTTCTTCATTTTTCTCTTTCTTCCTTTTTTCTTTTTTTTTCTTTTTTCTCTTTCTTTTTTTCTCTCTCTTTTTTCAACTCTTTTTCTCTCTTTTTCTATGGTGGATGGTGGAAGTAGGCAGCGGATGAGATGATGATGCAGCGGCGGCGGTGACTAATGTGAATAGAACTTGAAACTCTAAAGGACTAGATACTAAGACCAGCAACTGAACACGACGATGCAACCGATAATTCAATAAAGAAAAGAACCGAAAAGAAAATTGCAAAGGCTCAGATTGGTTTTGATATGATGATCTAATCCTATTTTTATGGATTTTTGTGTGGATGATAGGTGATAAAAAACAGATCTAATATATGAATGTGGAACTCTCACCGAGCAACCAAAAAACGGATACCACTTGATAGAGGCGAGGTGTCCCGATCTTTCGATGAGATGATAACTATCGATTTGTGGAGTCGACTTTGACGATCCGACTACAAACGTGGAACGACGTTGCGCCTTAGCAATCGCTAAACCAATCTCCTGGAGGTTACCGACGATGCCGGAAGCACGATCAGCCTGACCACGAAGGTCCTGCAAGCAATCGAAGAATGAGCAAGAATATGATAAAATTAATCTTAATATTGCGAATAAAGATGAAGTGTTCATTAAGGTGGGATTCTGAAAGCGGTCTTGATCTGGTCATTGGACACAAACCGAGTACACGAAGTTGCAATGATGTCTAACTTTTAACTAAACAAAATCCAAATAAAACCCTAGGGTTGATCTACTTATATAGGACTAAAGGGTGGAGGCCAAGGGGGTGGAAGGACGTCCCAAGGAGTCCTAAAACTAAACCTAGGTCGTACAAGGCACTTGGGCCCATGTGGAGGTGATGCAACACCTATTGAGTTGGACTTTGATTCGGATTCTGCTGCTGGGTCGCACCGTATTCGCAATATCTCCAAGCTCCGAATGAATTTGAAGGTGAAACCAATTGTGCTGGAAATTAGACGAGATAATCTATCACCAGAAAAAAGAATCACCCAATTTGGAGTTCGTATGTAGAAACGGTGGTTGTTTGAAGTTGGGTATATCTCTGTAGTCCTAATCTGGGTCCATGACGTGAGGGACTTGGTCTCTATCTTCTCTTGGGCCAAAAGTGACGTGAAATAACTTCTTGTACAACACACAATCATGCCCCTTTGTATTGACTTCATTTCTTGGTCAAATATGGAAGAATTAATGGTCATATCTATGGTAGTGATGTCCTCATCATCTTCATGCTTGAACATGCTGCAATGCTCATTCTTCTTGTCCATGCTAGGTCCTTCATTTGTCAGCAACAGAAATATATCTACGTTAGGAAGAATCATATTCACATTAACATTAGAAACATTACCGAGAAACGAAAGTACCTGATAATTTAATTGGTGTGCACGATCTCTAGTAATTGGTCCAGTAGGTATATTAGCAAGGGTTGTGGGTGTAACTATGGTAGCCATGTCCTCATCAAACAAACCAGGCTTATGATAAACTTGATGGAGGATTGTAGTGGTCTTGCGGACTGGCTCCAGTTTTGGCCACTTGTTGATTATGTCGATGGCGACATAGAGGAACTCATAAGCTCCGATAGCACGGGGGAATGGGCCCAAGATGTCCAATCCCCAGACTGCAAAGGGAAATTACAGAGGGATGGTTTGGAGAGGTTGTGCTGGTTGATGAACAACCTTGGCGTGGAATTGGCAGGCGTCGCAAGTGTTTACAAGTTCCATGGCATGGTTCAAGGCGGTAGGCCAATAGAACCCTTGCCGGAAAGTTTTAAGGACCAGAGACTGGGAACCAATGTGGGCGCCGCAGGTTCCTTCGTGGTCCGGATGGGAGCAGCTTCTTTCCTTCGTCTGTGGGGATGAACAATAGCTTCACACCATTGGGACGCCTGCGGTAAAGGGTCTCGTCGAGTAGGAGGTACATTGATGATTGACGAGCAACCTGCTCGGCGTCCTTCTAGTTGCTTGGTAGCTCTCCGTTCTTCAGGTAGTCGCCGTTCATGCTGAAGCACTTCAGCGTCAAGACGTCCTCGTCCTCGTAATAGAGCAGGAGGAAGTCCTCGCGGTCTAGCTTGCGGCCACATAAGAAAACCTTCCACCTGTGCAAAAAGAATAGATCACCGGTGGTCGCCTGGTGGGTCCCCACCTTCATCGCGTCGCCTCCGAATTCCTCCTCTCCGGAAACGTCATCGCCATGATGCGGCGTCCTTGGCTCGCCCTTGTTCTGGTAGGCGCCTCGGCCCCGCGTTGGGATCCTCCGCCCCGCTGAGCCTTCCTTTCGGCGTCCTTCTTGGAATAGAAGGCCGCCATGTCTTCTTGGAGCTTGATGACGGAGCGACACTTGGAAAGGTCGTGCTTGGTCTTCTGTATCTTGAAGTATGACGATGGGGTGGTGTCCGCGACGGCAACCACGGTGTCGATGGAGGGTGGTTGCGGAGCGGACCCGTTCCCCTCCGTGGTGAACACGACTTGGTGTACGCGTTTACGGGCCCGGGCTCCTCGGAAGGATGGTTCCATCCGGAAGGAGCTTGAGCCGCAGGGCGTCTTCCGGCATCTCGATTAATAGGCAGGACCGCCTCTTCGATGATATGGGCACGACAACAACAGGACGGAGGAGGCGATGATATGCGCTAGACGGAGGAGGCGAAGATGGACAGGATTCTGGACATCGGACGTCCGACCCAATTCGGACGTCCGGCATCAGCGAGAAGGATGGCGACCTCCATATCCAGAAGACTTCCAAAACCGAAGACGGATTTCCGACATATGACGGACGTCCGACATGAAGGTCCTTGAGAAGAACTTCCAATCCAGGACACCTCACCGCCAGAGTCGGATTTCCGACACGTTTCGGACGTCCGACGTGACGGACGTCTCAAACCCATCGGACGTCTGAAACTGCCTGCGCGCAGATTTGACGGGCTACGGCCGATGTATCCCTAGTTTTATCCCCTAGCTTATAAATAGAACACCCCCTACGAGTTTTAGGGTTAGTTTAAGTTTAGACAAGAATTTTAGGGTTAAGAGTTGTATCTCTTGGTGAAGCTTTCCTCCGGGCTTGGCGATGCCGTTTATCCAATAAAGATTGCCGCGGACGTTCTTGTGTTCATCAAGGATTGTCGTGTTTTGGTTTGAGGCGTGGTGATCTCCATCACGTTGCTTGCTGGATTCGTTCCTCTTCTCCAGGTTGCGTTCATCGCGTGATTGGAAGGGTTTCTATCCAGGTTGCTCGCTGTAAAAGATCGGGACAAACTCAAGAGGATTCCCCCGTTGGTTCGTATCATCAGGTGTCTCTTTTTACTTATCATGTGGTATCAGATTTTTGGGTTGATCACGGCGAGGTTGTGTTGATCGATCGCATCTAGATCGGTTTTGTTGGGAGGAGTTTGCTTGGAGGTTTTCTCGTTCGGATTGATTTGTTTGGAGGAGATTGTGCATAGAGGCTGCAGATTGCTGTTGTGTTTGTGCAGATTTGTTTCCACTAGATTGATTTGCGAGGATATTGCTAGAGGTTGAAGAAAAGAAATCCCGTAATTGGTTTTGGCTGTCAGGAGTCCCAAAATTGATATAGGTACAAAATCCGCATCCGTGTTCCAAATAAGGCATGTAAGCACAAATTGGAAAGGATATCTTGTGTGATTTCCAGATTGTATGGCCACCGCTCCCGGTTCACAGCGGTTTAGCAGCAAACGTACAAACAATACTGCGGTTGGTCATGCTGATGCAGGGTTGGATGCTATGTCAACAATTTTGCAAGTGTTAGCCGAGACTGAGACACAGATAGAAGCTATGTCCAAGACAATCTCAGATCATAAAACTCGCTCTCAAAAGAAGTTGATTCCAAATTCTGTTGAGATTAATCAGACGGTTGTTCCACTGCAGAAAATTGATAAGGCAGCAGCCATGATTTCTGACATGGCGGATGATGTTGGCAAGGATGTTGTGGATGATGTTGTACCATTGAGTGGGCTGAATGTGCAACTCAAGAGAGTACATGGTGATACTTGTATAACAGCCGATAGATGTCAGCGATGGAATTTATTTCAGGCGCAGTGTATGATTAAAGGCAAAGCATGCAAGTTGATGATTGATGGTGGTAGCTGTACCAATGGCATTAGCAAAGCGATGGTGGAAGCATTGAGTTTGTCCACATGGCGTATTCCTGAACCGAAGCATCTCGAGTGGTTGAATAGCTGCAGTATGCTGAAAGTTACTCATAAGGCGCGTGTGCCATTTACAGTTGGTGACTATGTTGATGAGGTTGAGTGCGATGTGTTGCCATTGGAGGTGTGTGGACTGTTACTTGGGCGTCCATGGCGGTATGATCGCAATGCTATACATGCGGGCCGAGCAAATACATATTCTTTTATGCATGATGGCAAACAGAGGACTTTGAAGCCTATGGGAGATGATCATATCAAGTCCGATGTGGTGCTGGTGGTTCGCAAGGAGAATGATAGAGGCGAAGGTGTCCCGATGTTTTGATGAGATGATGGAGATCGATTTTGGTGGAGTAGGATTTCATGACTCGACTATGAACGTGCGAAGACGTTGCGCCTTAGCAATCGCTAAACCAACTCCGAGAGATTATTGATCCCGCGGATGCACGATCAACCTGACCACGAAGGTCTAATTCCTGCAAGCAATCGACAAGAACAAGCAAGAACTAAGAATTGCAATCTGGATATTGCGAATATAAGATGAATGATTAACAGAAGTTGGGGTTCCAATGCGGTCTTGGCCTGGTCGGATGACACAAACGAAGAGCTCGAAGTTGCGGCTATGGCTAACTTAAATCTAATTAAAACCCAAGTCTAAACGACGCCCTAAGGGCTGTATATATGGGGGAACAGAGGGGATTTTCGTGACCCCTTGGAGGTGGGGTCCGAAAACAACCCTAACTCGGTTTCCCCACACATACGGACTCTAAAAACAGCCTATAATGTGGTATTTCGAAATTACATGGGCCCAGCCCAATATTAAGGTGACACAACACCTATAATTTCCCTTGGACGAAAATAATGAAGTGGCATCTCGCGTATTTCGTCCAAGACTTCATGCGCGCCTTATGGTGGCTTCAAAGTGCGATAATCACCACTGGAAGCTCCATTGTCCTTTCCCGCGCGCGCACCTTCTTCTCCATGCTTGATCCCGCTCCAATGACCATCCTTCTTGTCCATGATAGGTCCTTCATTCATAAGCAAAACAAAAGTATCTAATTTAGGCAGCATCATATGTTCATGAACAATAGAAGGATTCGCAAGAAACGAAAGTACCTGATAATTTAGTTGATGTGCACGTGCTCTAGTAACTGGTCCAATATGTGTAGTTGGTGAGGATATGGATGTAACATTAGTAGGGATGTCCTCATCAGAGAAGTTGCACAAGGCTAAAACACAACCAAGTTTAGCTAAGTTGCAGCCTGAGGAGCACGATGCTAGGAGCATCAGTACTGAAACTAATTCAGCCATGACTCTAGATGAAAAGCCAGTTGTATTTGTTGGTGACAAGCAGGTTGAAGTTACGCCTCTTCGTGATGAAAGGAAGGAAATTGTAGCATGTTATACACCTTCAGTTTGTGTTGACAAAGGTGTTCAGACTGATGACAGTGGTACTGTTCGTGACTCGGTGCGTATGGCGACGAGGTTCGATGACCACAGTTTTGTTTGCACACCTCTGCGACGTTTTGTTGGAGTAGCCGTGCATGTGCACAAAGGCAAGGATGGACGTGTTCGTCAGTTGTGTGGCCCGGGCATTACCACTTTGCAGGGTCATACAAAGAATATTCATGTTCAGCAACAAAGGGCTCCAGCAAGAGTTGAGAAGAAGAAGGTGGTGGCGCCAAAGTCCAAACTCATGTGGAGACGAAAGGAGGCGCTCAGTGCTGCATCAAGTCAAGTGGCAAAGACGTGTGATGTTGTTGATATCACGCCACCCTTTCGAGCAGACCTCACGCGTTGGGGACAACGCTTTTTGAAGGGGGGGAGGATGATATGGGCACGACAACAACAGGACAGAGGAGGCGATGATATGCGCTGGACGGAGGAGGCGAAGATGGACAGGATTCTGGACATCGGACGTCCGACCCAATTCGGACTTCCGACATCAGCGAGAAGGATGGCGACCTCCATATCCAGAAGACTTCCAAAACCGAAGACGGATTTCCGACATATGACGGATGTCCGACATGAAGGTCCTCGAGAAGAACTTCCAATCCAGGAGACCTCACCGCCAGAGTCGGATTTCCGACACGTTTCTGACGTCCGAAACTGCCTGCGCTCAGATTTGACGGGCTACGGCCCATGTATCCCTAGTTTTATCCCCTAGCTTATAAATAGAACACCCCCTACGAGTTTTAGGGTTAGCTTAAGTTTAGACAAGAATTTTAGGGTTAAGAGTTGTATCTCTTGGTGAAGCTTTCCTCCGGGATTGGTGATGCCGTTTATCCAATAAAGATTGCAGCGGAGGTTCTTGTGTTCATCAAGGATTGTCGTGTTTTGGTTTGAGGCATGGTTATCTCCATCACGTTGCTTGCTGGATTCGTTCCTCTTCTTCAGGTTGCGTTCATCGCGTGATTGGAAGGATTTCTATCCAGGTTGCTCGCTGTGAAAGTTCGGGACAAACTCAAGAGGATTCCCCCGGTGGTTCGTATCATCAGGTGTCTCCTTTTCCTTATCATTCGATGTAAGCGACCTTGTCGGCGAGCTCGAACAGGGCGGTGATAGTCTTGATGGACTGGGTTCTCAACTTCTCCAGCATCCGCAGGTTCTTGACGTTGGCATGAAAGGTGGCGATGATGACGGCCTCATGCGCGTCGGGGATGGAATACTGCATCTGGGTGAATCTTTGGACGAACTTTCAGAGAGGTTCGCCATCCTTCTACACTACTCGGCGTAAGTCACTAACAGTTTTCGGAGGTTGGACCCCTCCGGTAAACGCGCTGACAAACTTTTCATAGAGTTCTGCCCACGAGCTGATGCAGTTGGCCAGGAGATGCATCATCCACCGGCGAACATTGTCCTTGACCTTCATGGGGAAGTAGTTGGCCTTCGCTTTGTCGTCTCCCCCCGAGGTCTCCACTGCAGTGTTGTACGTACGGATGAACTTGTCGGGGTCTGTCTTTCCGTCATACGGAAGTGGGCCATCTATCATGAACTTCTTGGGCCACTAGACGCTGTGGAGATCCTAGGTGAAGGCTACGCACACGGTGTTGTAGTTGCTTTCACCAGAAAGGATCCCCTCCTGGACAGCACCGATGGGAGGAACCCGGGCCTCGGAACACCGACGATTTTCCTTCAGCCTAACGATGGTGGTTCGAGCGTCTTCGTGGCGATGATCCTCCAGGGGAGTACGCTAATCCAGGGATCCACGGTGCTCGGATGATGCCACAGAAGCTGCACCAGGATATCCGGGCCCTCGAGGAGCGGTCTGGCGGACGGCAGGGTCGCGGCAACGCTCATCTCGGGGATGGTCTTTTTGACGCCCATGCCGGGGGGAGTGCATAGTGTTCCCTTCGTAACCGTAACACCCTCCCCGATAAGGGCCTTCCCACTTGGGAGACAGCTTGTTTAGACCCCTCCTGGACTGTAGCCGACGGAGGACAAGGTCATCCTCAAGTTCTCGGAAGCAGACGTGGCAGTTGTGATAGCGGCGTAGTCTTTGCTGCTACCGCCCGACGCGTGTAGTAGCCCGAGTACGTATTTCCTCGGCAACGATGACATCTCCTTGTCGGAGTTGCTGCTGATCAGCTTCATCGAAGGCGCGGACTCGAGGAGATCTTACAACCGTGCGACAACAAAGATCACCGGTGGTCGCCTGGTGGGTCTCCACCTTCACCGCGTCGCCTTCGGATTCCTCCTCTCCGGAAATATCGTCGCCGTGATGCGGCATCCTTGGCTTGCCCTTATTCTGCTAGCCGCCTCGGCCCCCGCATTGGGAGCCTCCGCCCCGCTGACCCTCCTTTCGGCGTCCTTCTTGGAATAGAAAGCCGCCATGTCTTCTTGGAGCTAGATGACGGAGCGACACACGGACAGGTCGTGCTTGTTGGTCTTGCGTATCTTGCAGTATAGCGATGGGGTGGTGTCCGCGGCGGCAACCACGGTGTCGATGGAGGGTGCTTGCAGAGCGGCCCCGTTCCCTCCGTGGTGAACACGGCTTGGTGTACGCGTTTACGGGCCCCGGGCTCTTCGGAAGGATGGTTCCTTCCGGAAGGAGCTTGAGTCGCAGGGTGTCTTCGACATCTCGATTAATAGGCACGACCGCCTCTTCGACGCGGGCGACCCTTTCGGCGAGCTCGAACAGGGCGGTGATAGTCTTGATTGACCGGGTACTCATCTTCTCCAGCATGCGCGGGTTCTTGACGTTGGCATGAAAGGTGGCGATGATTGCGGCCTCATGCACGTCGGGGATGGAATGTTGCATCTGGGTGAATCTTTGGACAAACTTTCGGAGAGGTTCACCGTCCTTCTGCACTAGTGGGCGTAAGTCACTAACGTTTACGAAGGTTGGACCCCTCCGGTAAACGCGCCGACAAACTTTTCACAGAGTTCCGCCCACAAGCTGATGGAGTTGGCCGGGAGATGCATCATCCACCGGCGAACATTGTCCTTAAGCTTCATTGGGAAGTAGTTGTCCTTCTCTTTGTCTCCTCCCCCCGCGATCTCCACAACAATGTTGTACATACGAATGAACTCATCGGGGTCTGTCTTTTCGTCATATGTAAGTGGGCCATCTATCTCGAATTTGTTGGGCCACTGGAGGTGCGAAGATCTTGGGTGAAGGCTACTGATAGAGGCGAAGGTGTCCCGATGTTTCGATGAGATGGTGGAGATCGATTTTGGTGGAGATGACTTTCACGACCCGACTACGAACGTGCGAAGACGTTGCGCCTTAGCGATCGCTAAACCAACTCCGAGAGGTTATTGATCCTGCGGATGCACGATCAACCTGACCACGAAGGTCTAATTTCTGCAAGCAATCGAAAGAACAAGCAAGAACTAAGAATTGCAATATGGATATTGCGAATATAAGATGAATGATTGACGAAAGTTGGGGTTCCAATGCGGTCTTGGCCTGGTCGGTTGACACAAACGAAGAACTCGAAGTTGCTTCTATGGCTAACTTAAATCTAATTAAAACCCAAGTCTAAACGATGCCCTAAGGGATGTATATATGGGGGAACAGAGGGGATTTTCGTGACCCCTTGGAGGTGGGGTCCGAAAACAACCCTAACTCGGTTTCCCCACACATACTGACTCTAAAAACAACCTATAAAGTAGTATTTCGAAATTACATGGGCCCAGCCCAATATAAAGGTGAGAAGCACCTATAATTTCCCTTGGACGAAAATAATGAAGTGACATCTCATGTATTTCGTCCAAGCCTTCATGCACGCCTTATGGTGGCTTCAAAGTGCGAAAATCAGCACTGGAAACTCCATTGTCCTTTCCCGCGCGCACACCTTCTGATAGAGGCGAAGGTGTCCGGATGTTTCGATGAGATGATGGAGATTGATTGTGGTGGAGACGACTTTCACGACCCGACTACGAACGTGCGAAGACGTTGCGCCTTAGCGATCGCTAAACCAACTCCGAGAGGTTATTGATCCCGCGGATGCACGATCAACCTGGCCACGAAGGTCTAATTCCTGCAAGCAATCGAAAGAACAAGCAAGAACTAAGAATTGCAATCTGGATATTGCGAATATAAGATGAATGATTGACGAAAGTTGGGGTTCCAATGCGGTCTTGGCCTGGTCGGACGACACAAACGAAGAACTCGAAGTTGCTGCTATGGCTAACTTAAATCTAATTAAAACCCAAGTCTAAACGATGCCCTAAGGGCTGTATATATGGGGGAACAGAGGGGATTTTTGTGACCCCTTGGAGGTGGGGTCCAAAAACAACCCTAACTCGGTTTCCCCACACATACGGACTCTAAAAACAGCCTATAATGTGGTATTTCAAATTACATGGGCCCAGCCCAATATTAAGGTGATGCAGCACCTATAATTCCCCTTGGACGAAAATAATGAAGGGGAATCTCGTGTATTTCGTCCAAGCCTTCATGCACTCCTTATGGTGGCTTCAAAGTGCGAAAATCACCACTGGAAGCTCCATTGTCCTTTCCCGTGCGCGCACCTTCTTCTCCATGCTTGATCCCACTCCAATGACTATCCTTCTTGTCCATGCTAGGTCCTTCATTCATAAGAAAAACAAAAGTATCTAATTTAGGTAGCATCATATGTTCATGAACATTACACTACTGGAATCAGGTTCTTTACCATCTGTTTGCTCTTTGCCGACTGCTTTTCATCGGGGCGGATGGCAAAGAGATAATGATAGAGGCGAAGGTGTCCCGATGTTTCGATGAGATGGTGGAGATCGATTATGGTGGAGTAGACTTTCACGACCCGACTACGAACGTGCGAAGACGTTGCGCCTTAGCGATCGCTAAACCAACTCCGAGAGGTTATTGATCCCGCGGATGCACGATCAACCTGACCACGAAGGTCTAATTCCTGCAAGCAATCGAAGAACAAGCAAGAACTAAGAATTGCAATCTGGATATTGCGAATATAAGATGAAAGATTACGAAAGTACCTGATAATTTAGTTGACGTGCACGAGCTCTAGTAACTGGTCCAATATGTGTAGTTGGTGAGGATATGGGTGTAACATTAGTAGGGATGTCCTCATCATCCTCCCCTTCTTGAATTGAAGTCGTCCTCGACGGAAGCTCATCATCTTCTCCCAAATAAGGCTTCAAATCTGCAATATTAAATGTGGGACTAACCCCAAAGGCTGCAGGTAGCTCAAGTTTATATGCATTATCATTAATTTTCTGCAAAACCTTAAAGGGACCATCAGCTCGAGGCATTAACTTAGACTTGCGCAAATCTGGAAACCTATCTTTACGTAGATGTAACCAAACAAGATCTCCGGGTTCAAACACAACATGCTTTCGACCCCTATCACCAGCAAGCTTGTATCTAGCATTCATGCGCTCAATGTTTTCTTTAGTTAACTCATGCAGTTTTAATATCAATTCAGCACGTTGCTTAGCATCAAAATTAACCTTCTCCGAAGATGGAAGAGGTAGCAAATCAATAGGTGCACGAGGTAGAAAACCATAAACAATCTCAAAAGGGCACATTTTAGTGGTAGAATGCAATGAACGATTATAAGCAAATTCAATATGAGGTAAACATTCTTCCCACAGTTTCAAGTTACTCTTTAAAACAGCCCTAAGCATAGTAGACAAAGTCCTATTGACTACTTCAGTTTGTCCATCAGTTTGGGGATGACATGTAGTACTAAAAAGTAGTTTAGTCCCCAACTTAGCCCATAAGCATCTCCAAAAATGGCTAAGAAACTTAGTATCACGATCCGAGACAATAGTATTGGGCACACCATGTAAGCGAATAATCTCACGAAAGAATAAATCAGCAACATTAGCAGCATCATCGCTTTTATGACATGGTATAAAATGTGCCATCTTAGAAAATCTATCCACGACAACAAATATGCTATCCCTCCCATTCTTTGTTCGAGGCAAGCCTAAAACAAAGTCCATGGATATGTCCTCCCACGGAACACTAGGTACAGGTAAAGGCATGTATAAACCATGAGGATTGAGTCGTGACTTAGCTTTTTGACATGTAGTGCAGCGAGCAACAAAACGCTCAACATCCCGTCTCATCTTTGGCCAAAAGAAATGTGTAGCAAGTACGTCCTCCGTCTTCTTCACGCCAAAGTGTCCCATTAATCCTCCTCCATGCGCCTCCTGCAACAACAAAAGACGAATAGAGCTAGCTGGAATGCATAGCTTGTTAGAACGGAACACAAATCCATCATTAAGTACAAACTTGTTCCATGTTCTACCCTCTCTACAATTCTGCAATACATCTTTAAATTCCGCATCATTTACGTATTGATCTTTGATTGTCTCTAAACCGAAAATCTTGAAGTCAAGTTGTGAAAGCATAGTATAACGACGAGACAAAGCATCAGCAATAATATTATCTTTCCCCTTCTTGTGTTTAATGACATAAGGGAAAGTCTCAATAAATTCAACCCACTTAGCATGTCTACGATTAAGTTTTGCTTGACTTCTTATGTGTTTCAAAGATTCATGATCAGAATGTATAACAAATTCTTTGGGCCATAAATAATGTTGCCAAGTTTCTAATGTCCGAACAAGAGCATATAATTCCTTATCATAAGTAGAATAGTTCAGACTAGGCCCACTCAATTTTTCAGAAAAGTAAGCAACAGGTTTAGCATCTTGTAATAACACACCTCCCAAACCAATCCCACTAGCATCGCATTCAAGCTCAAAAGTCTTATTAAAATCAGGAAGTTGGAGCAAAGGAGCATGTGTTAACTTATCTTTCAATACGGTGAAGGCTTCTTCCTGTGCGGTACCCCAAGTAAAAGGCACATCCTTGCGTGTAAGCTCATTGAGAGGTGCAGCAATGGTGCTGAAATCTCTCACAAAACGCCTATAGAATCCAGCGAGGCCAAGAAAACTCCTCACTTGTGTGACCGTTTTGGGCTGCGGCCAACTCTCAATCGCCTCGATCTTGGCTTTATCAACTTCAATTCCCTGCGGAGTAACAACATAGCCAAGAAACGATACTCGGTCGGTGCAAAAGGTGCACTTCCCAAGGTTACCAAACAAACGTGCATTACGTAGAGCAATAAAAACAGCACGTAAATGATCCAAATGTTCCTCCAAAGATTTGCTATAAATCAGTATATCATCAAAATAGACTACCACAAATCGTCCAATGAAAGCACGTAAAACCTCGTTCATTAATCTCATGAAAGTGCTAGGTGCATTAGTTAACCCAAAAGGCATGACTAACCACTCATATAATCCAAACTTAGTTTTAAATGCCGTTTTCCATTCATCTCCTAATTTCATGCGAATTTGATGGTATCCACTACGCAAATCAACTTTGGAAAACATGGTAGAGCCACTTAATTCATCAAGCATATCATCTAACCTAGGAATAGGATGACGATAACGAATAGTAATATTATTAATGGCTCGACAATCAACACACATACGCCATGTTCCATCCTTTTTAGGCACTAATATAACAGGAACAGCACAAGGACTAAGGGATTCACGTATGTAACCTTTGTCGAGTAGCTCTTGTACTTGACGCTGAATCTCCTTTGTCTCCTCCGGATTGGTACGGTATGGCGCACGGTTGGGCAGTGAAGCACCGGGAATTAAGTCAATCTGATGCTCAATCCCTCGAATAGGTGGTAATCCCGGTGGTACGTCTTGTGGAAAGACGTCAATAAACTCCTGCAAAAGGTCAGTGACAACAGGAGGCAAAGAAGGAGGCAATTCCTCAAATGAAAACAAAGCTTCTTTGCACACAAAAGCATAGCACACATATTGACTAACATCCAAATCTGAAATATCAACTTTAGTAGCAAGCAAAGTTGGACTAGTCAATTTAATTTCATTAGACACAGCAGAAGAAGATTTGCTATTAGTCTTATGTTGTTGCTCAAATTCTTTGGCTGCTATCTCATTTTCACTCTTATTTTTCTCCTGTTTAGCTTTACTAGCTCTAGCAAGATCATCTTTCACAATTTGTTCAGGAGACATAGGAAGTAAAGCAATATTTTTATCCTGATGAACCAGAGTAAACTGATTTGTCCTACCATGGTGTACAACATTCCTATCAAATTGCCATGGTCTACCAAGTAAAAGAGAGCATGCTTGCATGGGTACCACATCACAATCAACATAATCAGCATATGCAGCAATGCTAAAGTGCACACGAACAGAACGCGTTACCTTAATCTTACCACTATTGTTAAACCACTGAATATAGTACGGATGGGGGTGTGGTCTTGTGGTGAGAGATAGCTTCTCCACCAACTCCATGCTAGCCAAGTTGTTGCAACTCCCTCCGTCAATGATGATGCGAACCGAACGTTCTTTCACCACTCCCTTTGTGTGGAACAAATTATGCCTCTGGTTTTGCTCAGCCTTCGTTACCTGCACACTTAACACACGTTGAGCAACCAAACTAGCATATTTATCTGCATCATCAGGAGCCATATACTCCATATCATGAGCATCATCATGGGCACCCTGTTCCTCATGAGCAATGAGAACTAAAGTCTCCTCATCATAGTCACTCGCTGACTCATACCCACCATCCGCCGTAATAATCATCACACGCTTGGAGGGACAGTCTTTTGCGAAGTGACCTCCACCTTGGCACCTGCGACATTTAATATCACGATCTCGTGTTTGCCCTGTGGAAGCCATGGATGAAGAAGAACTCGCCGCTGGACCACTCTGTGCACCCTTGAATGGTGGCGCTGACTGTTTTGGTGGCTCCCTGTAAGAATGAGCGGCTGAAGTAGAGGGTGGAGCAGCAGGACGTGTGGATGTAGAAGGTCCACGCGATGTCCATGATGTATTTCGTCCTGCAGAAAAGTTAGGTCTCGTAGCGGCCTGTCGATCCTGCACTTCACGTTCAGCTTTACAAGCAAGATGAAACAAACGAGTAATAGTAGCATAGTCCTTGTATTCTAGAATAGTTTGTATCTCCCTGTTTAAGCCACCTATAAAACGTGCAAACATAGCTTCATTATCCTCTACTAGGCCACATCTAATCAATCCAGTTTGTAATTCTTGATAATATTCCTCTACAGAATTTTTTCCTTGTCTCAAACGCTGTAATTTTTGTAGCAATTCACGTTGATAATAAGGAGGAACCCAGCGAGTACGCATAGCATCTTTTAAAGCAGCCCAAGTAGCTGGTATATTATTAGCATGCAATCTACAATGTTCAGACCACCAAATAGATGCAAAACCCGTGAATTCACAAACAGCAGCAGTAACACGTCTATTCTCAGGATATTGTAAACATGTAAAGCGTTGTTCAGTTTCTAACTCCCAAGTAAGATAAGCATCAGGAATATATCTACCCTCAAACGGCTTAAGATTCAATTTAAGTTTAGGCACATGTTCATCATCGCGTACCTGAGGGGGTGGTTGGTGTCGACCGTGGCGAATGTTGGGACGTGGACGTCCAGCTGGCTGTTCATAGGCCGCTTCTTGTTCCACCTCCTCCTCGTAATCACCCTCGTAGTTGTCGTCCTGGCCGACGTCAGAGGCAGCAGCAGCAGTAACTGCAGCAGCAGCAGGAGCACCAGCAGCTTGTCCGCCCGGAAACAGACTACGTCGTGCACGTCGTGGTGGCGGTGGCTGTGCTGGAGCGGCCGCAGGCTGTAGAGGTAAGCGTGCGAGCAACTCAGTAAACTTGGCGTCGAGCTTGGTGTCGATCATCTTCTCCACACCATCAATCGCCTCTGTAAATCTGTTCTCGATGTCATTCACCTGTTCAGACATCATTTGTGCAAATTTATCATGTAATGCTTTGTTTGTCATATTCTCCCAAGCAGGTGCATCCCGCGCCACTTCATCATGGGATCCTGGCATGGTTAGCAGAAATAGAAAACACACAGGAATATGATCCTACTTCTACTAATGGGATGGATGTGGGGTGGTGGAAAGCACAAATCCGTCAAGCTTTTCTTACGTTCTTACCGATTCTTACCTAGCAGCAGGTGGTGATGTGCAACCAACGGGTCAAAACTCTCAGAGATGTGGTAGAGCGATGGCCAGGAGGTGTCAACCGCACGAAGTAGAATATATGTGGAGCTGTAGGTAGGTTTGACAAATATGGTAGCAAAAAGCTCAACAGTAATCAAAACAGAGATGCAAAGCTGAATAAACACTCAACGTCGGTACTGTGCTGATCCTAGGCTAGACCGTACTAGAGACGCGAGCCTAAAACACCAACGAAAGCACGGCGCGGCACGTAATCAACTGAGAAGCACACTCTGAATTTTTTTTCTCTTTTTTTTTTTTTGTTTTTTTTTTTTTTTTTTGCTTTTTTTTTTTTTTTTTTTTTTTTTGCGATGCGGGACTGCGGTGGCTGAAAAAGTGCGAAAAAATCACTATGGTGGCGAACGTCTCAAAATGAGTTTCTGGACCTAAGGAACGTATGGGCACGAAATTTTTTCACCCCTGAAATTTTTGGCCTAAAAATTTTTGGCACGAAATTTTTTTTTTTTTTTTTTTTTTTTTTTTTTTTTTTTTTTGGAAATCACCCCCCTTCTCTGGACGGAAAAAGTTTGGTGAAATCCGACTCTAACAACTCAAAACTAATCTGGCTACAGAGCGATCAGGATCCTTACTGATGGTGGAACTCAACTCGGACTCGTGAGACGTGGTGGTGTATATGGACTCTGCTTGGCGGAACGTGGTGGTGTATCTGGACTTGGATTGGCGGAACGTGGTAGGATGACTACTGTGCGGCGGCGACGTGGCAAACTGTGATCAGAACTCGAAACTCTAAGGGAACTAGACGCTAAGATCAGCAACTTGACACAACGATGCAACCGTAAATTCAACAAAGCAAGCTACTGTAAAGAAAACTGGATAAGGGCTCGGACTGTTTTGGAACGTGATGATCTAACCCTAATTTTTTTTTTGGCTTTTTCGTGGACTGTAGGTATGAAGAACAGAACCAATCTAGACTATGAAAACTGGTAAATCTCACCGAGCAACCTGGAAATCTGATACCACTTGATAGAGGCGAAGGTGTCCCGATGTTTCGATGAGATGGTGGAGATCGATTATGGTGGAGTAGACTTTCACGACCCGACTACGAACGTGCGAAGACGTTGCGCCTTAGCGATCGCTAAACCAACTCCGAGAGGTTATTGATCCCGCGGATGCACGATCAACCTGACCACGAAGGTCTAATTCCTGCAAGCAATCGAAGAACAAGCAAGAACTAAGAATTGCAATCTGGATATTGCGAATATAAGATGAAAGATTAACAGAAGTATGGTCCAAGCCTTCATGCATGCCTTATGGTGGCTTCAAAGTGCGAAAATCCCCACTGGAAGCTCCATTGTTCTTCCCCGCGCGCGCACCTTCTTCTCCATGCTTGATCCCGCTCCAATGACCGTCCTTCTTGTCCATGCTAGGTCCTTCATTCATAAGCAAAACAAAAGTATCTAATTTAGGCAGCATCATATGTTCATGAACATTAGAAGGATTCGCAAGAAACGAAAGTACCTGATAATTTAGTTGACGTGCACGAGCTCTAGTAACTGGTCCAATATGTGTAGTTGGTGAGGATATGGGTGTAACATTAGTAGGGATGTCCTCATCAGATAATTTGCCGTCCGCTGACCTAAACACGGACGGCAAATAATAAACTGTCGGTATTTTAATTCTTTGCCGCCCGCCTTTATAAAGGCGGGCGGCAAAGAGAAGAATAGCGGACGGTAAACATTCCATCACGTACGCTAAGGTGCTTTGCCGTATGCTTTGGGTAGGAAGACGGTAAAGAAATCATACGCGGACGGCAAAGAGGCTAACCCCGTTAACCCCTAACGGGTTGTGCTAAAAAAAAACCTAACAGGCTCACCCTCTCTCTCCCTCACGTACGCAACTGTCCTCACCCCTTTCTCCCTCCACTCCACGAACGCTCCCCACGCCGCGCCGTCCAGCGCCGCCGCCCCCAGCGCCGCCGCCCCTGGCCGCCTGCCGCCCCTCGTCGCCAACCCCACCACCGCCCCTCCCCATCCCTTCCCCTCCCCCTCCCCTCCTCACGGCGGCCCAACAAGATCCGCCGCCGTCAAGAACCGCGGCGGCGACGAGCCCGGCCACCGCCCCAGCTGCTGCAGTCTCCTTCCCTCATCGGCGAGCCTCCATCTTCGCCGCGCTCCTGCTCTTCGTCCACGTCGCGCACGACTCCACCCCTGCACTATACGTGCTTTACAAAACTTGTAAATAAGCAGTACAAGAACAAAAGTAGCAATTTTTTCCCAGTAGCAATTTGCAATACATGGTTGCTACTCACGTGCTGGGCTGGTCACGTGGTGATGGCTGTACATTTTTTCAGCAAGCAATTTTTTCCCAGTAGCAATTTGCAGCGATTTTTGCTATACAGGAACATGTGCAGAGAGCATTTCTTGGGTATATGAAGCAACAAATATACATGAATTATAGTTTTCCAGTTGCGTAAAAGATAGCTATTTCCAGCGATTTTGGCTATACAGGAACATATACATATACATAGAGCATTTCTTGGGTACATGGCGCAACAACAGTAGCAATCATGTATTTTTGTGAAAGATCTCAAATTTTCTTCATTGGCACTCCCGCACTAGAGGATCTTCCGCAAGTTTTGATGAGGACATCTCTACTAATGTTACACCCACATATTCACCAACTACACATACTGGACCAGTTACTAGAGCACGTGCACGTCAACTAAATTATCAGGTACTTTCGTTTCTTGCGAATCCTTCTAATGTTCATGAACATATGATGCTGCCTAAATTAGATACTTTTGTTTTGCTTATGAATGAAGGACCTAGCATGGACAAGAAGGACGGTCATTGGAGCGGGATCAAGCATGGAGAAGAAGGCGCGCGCGCGGGAAAGAACAATGGAGCTTCCAGTGGGGATTTTCGCACTATGAAGCCACCATAAGGCATGCATGAAGGCTTGGACGAAATACATGAGATGCCACTTCATTATTTTCGTCCAAGAGCAATTATAGGTGCTGCGTCACCTTAATATTGGGCTGGGCCCATGTAATTTCGAAATACCACATTATAGGCTGTTTTTAGAGTCCGTATGTGTGGGGAAACCGAGTTAGGGTTGTTTTCGGACCCCACCTCCAAGGGGTCACGAAAATCCCCTCTGTTCCCCCATATATACAGCCCTTAGGGCGTCGTTTAGACTTGGGTTTTAATTAGACTTAAGTTAGCCATAGCCGCAACTTCGAGCTCTTCGTTTGTGTCATCCGACCAGGCCAAGACCTCATTGAAACCCCAACTTTCGTAATCATTCATCTTATATTCGCAATATCCAGATTGCAATTCTTAGTTCTTGCTTGTTCTTCGATTTTTTCGCACTTTTTCAGCCACCGCAGTCCCGCATCGCAAAAAAAAAAAGAAAAAAAGAGCAAAAAAAATATTCAGAGTGTGCTTCTCAGTTGATTACGTGCCGCGCCGTGCTTTCGTTGGTGTTTTAGGCTCGCGTCTCTAGTACGGTCCAGCCTAGGATCAGCACAGTACCGACGTTGAGTGTTTATTCAACTTTGCACCTCATTTTTGATTACTGTTGAGCTTTTTGCTACCATATTTGTCAAGCCTACCTACAACTCCACATATATTCTACTTCGTGCGGTTGACACCTCCTGGCCATCGCTCTACCACATCTCTAAGAGTTTTGACCCGTTGGTTGTACATCACCACCTGCTGCTAGGTAAGAATCGGTAAGAACTAAAGAAAAGCTTGACGGATTTGTGCTTTCCACCACCCCACATCCCATTAGTAGAAGTAGGATCATACTTCTGTGTGTTTTCTATTTCTGCTAACCATGCCAGGATCCCATGATGAAGTGGCGCGGGATGCACCTGATTGGGAGAATATGACAAACAAAGCATTACATGATAAATTTGCACAAATGATGTCTGAACAGGTGAATGACATCGAGAACAGATTTACAGAGGCGATTGATGATGTGGAGAAGATGATCGACACCAAGCTCGACGCCAAGTTTACTGAGTTGCTCGCACGCTTACCTATACAGCCTGCGGCCGCTCCAGCACAACCACCGCCACCACGACGTGCACGACGTATTCTGTTTCCGGGTGGACAAGCTGCTGGTGCTCCTGCTGCTGCTGCAGTTACTGCTGCTGCTGCCTCTGACGTCGGCCAGGACGACAACTACGAGGGTGATTACGAGGAGGAGGTGGAACAAGAAGCGGCCCCCAACATTCGCCACGGTCGACACCAACCACCCCCTCAGGTACGCGATGATGAACATGTGCCTAAACTTAAATTGAATCTTAAGCCGTTTGAGGGTAGATATATTCCTGATGCTTATCTTACTTGGGAGTTAGAAACTGAACAACGCTTTACATGTTTACAATATCCTGAAAATAGACGTGTTACTGCTGCTGTTTGTGAATTCACGGGGTTTGCATCTATTTGGTGGTCTGAACATTGTAGATTGCATGCTAATAATATTCCAACTACTTGGGCTGCTTTAAAAGATGCTATGCGTACTCGCTGGGTTCCTCCTTATTATCAACGTGAATTGCTACAAAAATTACAGCGTTTGAGACAAGGAAAAAATTCTGTAGAGGAATATTATCAAGAATTACAAACTGGATTGATTAGATGTGGCCTAGTAGAGGATAATGAAGCTATGTTTGCACGTTTTATAGGTGGCTTAAACAGGGAGATACAAACTATTCTAGAATACAAGGACTATGCTACTATTACTCGTTTGTTTCATCTTGCTTGTAAAGCTGAACGTGAAGTGCAGGATCGACAGGCCGCTACGAGACCTAACTTTTCTGCAGGACGAAATACATCATGGACATCGCGTGGACCTTCTACATCCACACGTCCTGCTGCACCACCATCTACTTCAACCGCTCATTCTTACAGGGAGCCACCAAAACAGCCAGCGCCACCATTCAAGGGTGCACACAGTGGTCCAGCAGCGAGTTCTTCTTCATCCATGGCTTCCACAGGGCAAACACGAGATCGTGATATTAAATGTCGCAGGTGCCAAGGTGGAGGTCACTTCGCAAAAGACTGTCCCTCCAAGCGTGTGATGATTATTACGGCGGATGGTGGGTATGAGTCAGCGAGCGACTATGATGAGGAGACTTTAGTTCTCATTGCTCACGAGGAACAGGGTGCCCATGATGATGCTCATGATATAGAGTATATGGCTCCTGATGATGCAGATCAATATGCTAGTTTGGTTGCTCAACGTGTGTTAAGTGTGCAGGTATCGAAGGCCGAGCAAAACCAGAGGCATAATTTGTTCCACACAAAGGGAGTGGTGAAAGAACGTTCGGTTCACATCATCATTGACGGAGGGAGTTGCAACAACTTGGCGAGCATGGAGTTGGTGGAGAAGCTATCTCTCACCACAAGACCACACCCCCATCCGTACTATATTCAGTGGTTTAACAATAGTGGTAAGATTAAGGTAACGCGTTCTGTTCGTGTGCACTTTAGCATTGCTGCATATGCTGATTATGTTGATTGTGATGTGGTACCCATGCAAGCATGCTCTCTTTTACTTGGTAGACCATGGCAATTTGATAGGAATGTTGTACACCATGGTAGGACAAATCAGTTTACCCTGGTTCATCAGGATAAAACTATTGCTTTACTTCCTATGTCTCCTGAACAAATTGTGAAAGATGATCTTGCTAGAGCTAGTAAAGCTAAACAGGAGAAAAATAAGAGTGAAAATGAGATAGCAGCTAAAGAATATGAGCAACAACATAAGACTAATAGCAAATCTTCTTCTGCTGTTTCTAATGAAATTAAATTGACTAGTCCAACTTTGCTTGCTACTATGGTTGATATTTCGGATTTGGATGTTAGTCAATTTGTGTGCTATGCTTTTGTGTGCAAAGAAGCTTTGTTTTCATTTGAGGAATTGCCTCCTTCTTTGCCTCCTGTTGTCACTGACCTTTTGCAGGAGTTTATTGACGTCTTTCCACAAGACGTACCATCGGGATTACCACCTATTCGAGGGATTGAGCATCAGATTGACTTAATTCCCGGTGCTTCGCTGCCCAACCGTGCGCCATACCGAACCAATCCGGAGGAGACAAAGGAGATTTAGCGTCAAGTACAAGAGCTACTCGACAAAGGTTACATACGTGAATCCCTTAGTCCTTGTGCTGTTCCTGTTATATTAGTGCCTAAAAAGGATGGAACATGGCGTATGTGTGTTGATTGTCGAGCCATTAATAATATTACTATTCGTTATCGTCATCCTATTCCTAGGTTAGATGATATGCTTGATGAATTAAGTGGCTCTACCATGTTTTCCAAAGTTGATTTGCGTAGTGGATACCATCAAATTCGCATGAAATTAGGAGATGAATGGAAAACGGCATTTAAAACTAAGTTTGGATTATATGAGTGGTTAGTCATGCCTTTTGGGTTAACTAATGCACCTAGCACTTTCATGAGATTAATGAACGAGGTTTTACGTGCTTTCATTGGACGATTTGTGGTAGTCTATTTTGATGATATACTGATTTATAGCAAATCTTTGGAGGAACATTTGGATCATTTACGTGCTGTTTTTATTGCTCTACGTAATGCACGTTTGTTTGGTAACCTTGGGAAGTGCACCTTTTGCACCGACCGAGTATCGTTTCTTGGCTATGTTGTTACTCCGCAGGGAATTGAAGTTGATAAAGCCAAGATCGAGGCGATTGAGAGTTGGCCGCAGCCCAAAACGGTCACACAAGTGAGAAGTTTTCTTGGCCTCGCTGGATTCTATAGGCGTTTTGTGAGAGATTTCAGCACCATTGCTGCACCTCTCAATGAGCTTACACGCAAGGATGTGCCTTTTACTTGGGGTACCGCACAGGAAGAAGCCTTCACGGTATTCAAAGATAAGTTAACACATGCTCCTTTGCTCCAACTTCCTGATTTTAATAAAACTTTTGAGCTTGAATGCGATGCTAGTGGGATTGGTTTGGGAGGTGTGTTATTACAAGATGCTAAACCTGTTGCATACTTTTCTGAAAAATTGAGTGGGCCTAGTCTGAACTATTCTACTTATGATAAGGAATTATATGCTCTTGTTCGGACATTAGAAACTTGGCAACATTATTTATGGCCCAAAGAATTTGTTATACATTCTGATCATGAATCTTTGAAACACATAAGAAGCCAAGCAAAACTTAATCGTAGACATGCTAAGTGGGTTGAATTTATTGAGACTTTCCCTTATGTCATTAAACACAAGAAGGGGAAAGATAATATTATTGCTGATGCTTTGTCTCGTCGTTATACTATGCTTTCACAACTTGACTTCAAGATATTCGGTTTAGAGACAATCAAAGATCAATATGTACATGATGCGGAATTTAAAGATGTTTTGCAGAATTGAAGAGAGGGTAGAACATGGAACAAATTTGTGCTTAATGATGGGTTTGTGTTCCGTTCTAACAAGCTATGCATTCTAGCTAGCTCTATTCGTCTTTTGTTGTTGCAGGAGGCGCATGGAGGAGGGTTAATGGGACATTTTGGCGTGAAGAAGACGGAGGACGTACTTGCTACACATTTCTTTTGGCCAAAGATGAGACGGGATGTTGAGCGTTTTGTTGCTCGCTGCACTACATGTCAAAAAGCTAAGTCACGACTCAATCCTCATGGTTTATACATGCCTTTACCTGTACCTAGTGTTCCGTGGGAGGACATATCCATGGACTTTGTTTTAGGCTTGCCTCGAACACAGAAGGGGAGGGATAGCATATTTGTTGTCGTGGATAGATTTTCTAAGATGGCACATTTTATACCATGTCATAAAAGCGATGATGCTACTAATGTTGCTGATTTATTCTTTCGAGAGATTATTCGCTTACATGGTGTGCCCAATACTATTGTCTCGGATCGTGATACTAAGTTTCTTAGCCATTTTTTGAGATGCTTATGGGCTAAGTTGGGGACTAAACTACTTTTTAGTACTACATGTCATCCCCAAACTGATGGACAAACTGAAGTAGTCAATAGGACTTTGTCTACTATGCTTAGGGCTGTTTTAAAGAGTAACTTGAAAATGTGGGAAGAATGTTTACCTCATATTGAATTTGCTTATAATCGTTCATTTCATTCTACCACTAAAATGTGCCCTTTTGAGATTGTTTATGGTTTTCTACCTCGTGCACCTATTGATTTGCTTCCTCTTCCATCTTCGGAGAAGGTTAATTTTGATGCTAAGCAACGTGCTGAATTGATATTAAAAATGCATGAGTTAACTAAAGAAAACATTCAGAAAATGAATGCTAGATACAAGCTTGCTAGTGATAAGGGTAGAAAGCGTGTTGTGTTTGAACCAGGAGATCTTGTTTGGTTACATCTACGTAAAGATAGGTTTCCTGATTTGCGCAAGTCTAAGTTAATGCCACGAGCTGATGGTCCCTTTAAGGTTTTACAGAAAATTAACGATAATGCATATAAACTTGAGCTACCTGCAGATTTTGGGGTTAGTCCCACATTTAACATTGCAGATTTGAAACCTTATTTGGGAGAAGATAATGAGCTTCCGTCGAGGACGACTTCAATTCAAGAAGGGGAGGATGATGAGGACATCTCTACTAATGTTACACCCACATCTTCACCAACTACACATACTGGACCAGTTACTAGAGCACGTGCACGTCAACTAAATTATCAGGTACTTTCGTTTCTTGCGAATCCTTCTAATGTTCATGAACATATTATGCTGCCTAAATTAGATACTTTTGTTTTGCTTATGAATGAAGGACCTAGCATGGACAAGAAGGACGGTCATTGGAGCGGGATCAAGCATGGAGAAGAAGGTACGCGCGCGGGAAAGAACAATGGAGCTTCCAGTGGGGATTTTCGCACTTTGAAGCCACCATAAGGCATGCATGAAGGCTTGGACGAAATATACGAGATGCCACTTCATTATTTTTGTCCAGGAGCAATTATAGGTGCTGCGTCACCTTAATATTGGGCTGGGCCCATGTAATTTCGAAATACCACATTATAGGCTGTTTTTAGAGTCCGTATGTGTGGGGAAACCGAGTTAGGGTTGTTTTCGGACCCCACCTCCAAGGGGTCACGAAAATCCCCTCTGTTCCCCCATATATACAGCCCTTAGGGCGTCGTTTAGGCTTGGGTTTTAATTAGACTTAAGTTAGCCATAGCCGCAACTTCGAGCTCTTCGTTTGTGTCATCCGACCAGGCCAAGACCTCATTGGAACCCCAACTTTCATAATCATTCATCTTATATTCGCAATATCCAGATTGCAATTCTTAGTTCTTGCTTGTTCTTCGATTGCTTGCAGGAAATAGACCTTCGTGGTCAGGTTGATCGTGCATCCGCGGGATCAATAACCTCTCGGAGTTGGCTTAGCGATTGCTAAGGCGCAACGTCTTCGCACGTTCGTAGTCGGGTCGTGAAAGTCTACTCCATCAAAAATCGATCTCCATTATCTCATCGAAACGTCGGGACACCTTCGCCTCTATCACCACTTCATTATTTTCGTCCAAGAGCAATTATAGGTGCTGCGTCACCTTAATATTGGGCTGGGCCCATGTAATTTCGAAATACCACATTATAGGCTGTTTTTAGAGTCCGTATGTGTGGGGAAACCGAGTTAGGGTTGTTTTCGGACCCCACCTACAAGGGGTCACGAAAATCCCCTCTGTTCCCCCATATATACAGCCCTTAGGGCGTCGTTTAGACTTGGGTTTTAATTAGATTAAAGTTAGCCATAGCCGCAACTTCGAGCTCTTCGTTTGTGTCATCCGACCAGGCCAAGACCTCATTGGAACCCCAACTTTCGTAATCATTCATCTTATATTCGCAATATCCAGATTGCAATTCTTAGTTCTTGCTTGTTCTTCGATTGCTTGCAGGAATTAGACCTTCGTGGTCAGGTTGATCGTGCATCCGCGGGATCAATAAACTCTCGGAGTTGGTTTAGCGATTGCTAAGGCGCAACGTCTTCGCACGTTCGTAGTCGGATCGTGAAATTCGCCTCCACCATAATCGATCTCCACCATCTCATCGAAACATCGGGACACCCCGCCTCTATCAAGTGGTATCAGATTTCCAGGTTGCTCGGTGAGATTTACCAGTTTTCATAGTCTAGATTGGTTCTGTTCTTCATACCTACAGTCCACGAAAAAGCCAACAAAAAAAAATTAGGGTTAGATCATCACGTCCCAAGACAGTCCTAGCCTTTGTCCAGTTTTCTTTTCAGTACTTGCTTTGTTGAATGTACGGTTGCATCGTTGTGTCAAGTTGCTGATCTTAGCGTCTAGTTCCCTTAGAGTTTCGAGTTCTGATCATAGTTTGTCACACCGCCGCCGCACAGTAGTACGCCGCCACGTTTCCGCCAATCCGAGTCCAGATACACCACCACGTTCCGCCAAGTCGAGTCCATATACAGCACCACGACCTACCAATCCGAGTTGAGTTCCATCACCCGTTCGGTTTGTGATCTCTCCTTGGCCAGATTAGTTTGAGTTGATTAGAGTCGGATTTCACCAATCTTTGTCGTACGTAGAAGAGGGTGATTTCCAAAAAAAAAAAAGTCTGGCACGCTTTCCAGAGCAGTTTTTAGGCCAAAAATTTCGGGGGTAAATTTTTTTTTCGCCCATACGTTCCTTAGGTCCAGAAACTCATTTTGAGACGTTCGCCACCATAGTGATTTTTTCGCACTTTTTCAGCCACCGCAGTCCCGCATCGCAAAAAAAAAGAAAAAAAGAGAAAAAAAAAAGAAAAAAAAATTCAGAGTGTGCTTCTCAGTTGAATACGTGCCGCGCCGTGCTTTCTTTGGTGTTTTAGGCTCGCGTCTCTAGTACGGTCTAGCCTAGGATCAGCACAGTACCGACGTTGAGTGTTTATTCAACTTTGCATCTCTGTTTTGATTACTGTTGAGCTTTTTGCTACCATATTTGTCAAGCCTACCTACAGCTCCACATATATTCTACTTCGTGCGGTTGACACCTCCTGGCCATCGCTCTACCACATCTCTGAGAGTTTTGACCCGTTGGTTGTACATCACCACCTGCTGCTAGGTAAGAATAGGTAAGAACGAAAGAGAAGCTTGACGGATTTGTGCTTTCCACCACCCCACATCCCATTAGTAGAAGTAGGATCATATTTCTGTGTGTTTTCTATTTCTGCTAACCATGCCAGGATCCCATGATGAAGTGGCGCGGGATGCACCCGATTGGGAGAATATGACAAACAAAGCGTTACATGATAAATTTGCACAAATGATGTCTGAACAGGTGAATGACATCGAGAACAGATTTACAAAGGCGATTGATGGTGTGGAGAAGATGATCGACACCAAGCTCGACGCCAAGTTTACTTACTTGCTCGCACGCCTACCTGCACAGCCTACGGCCGCTCCAGCACAGCCACCGCCACCACGACGTGCACGACGTATTCTGTTTCCGGGCATGACAAGCTGCTGGTGCTCCTGCGGCTGCTGCAGTTGCTACTATTGCTGCTGCTTCTGACGTCGGCCAGGACGACAACTACGAGGGTGATTACGAGGAGGAGGTGGAACAGGAAGCGGCCTATGAGCAGCCAGCTAGGCGTCCACGTCCCAACATTCTCCACGGTCGACACCAACCACCCCCTCAGGTACGCGATGATGAACATGTGCCTAAACTTAAATTGAATCTTAAGCCGTTTGAGGGTAGATATATTCCTGATGCTTATCTTACTTGGGAGTTAGAAACTGAACAACGCTTTACATGTTTACAATATCCTGAGAATAGACGTGTTACTGCTGCTGTTTCTGAATTCACGGGTTTTGCATCTATTTGGTGGTCTGAACATTGTAGATTGCATGCTAATAATATTCCAGCTACTTGGGCTGCTTTAAAAGATGCTATGCGTACTCGCTGGGTTCCTCCTTATTATCAACGTGAATTGCTACAAAAATTACAGCGTTTGAGACAAGGCAAAAATTCTGTAGAGGAATATTATCAAGAATTACAAACTGGATTGATTAGATGTGGCCTAGTAGAGGATAATGAAGCTATGTTTGCACGTTTTATAGGTGGCTTAAACAGGGAGATACAAACTATTCTAGAATACAAGGACTATGCTACTATTACTCGTTTGTTTCATCTTGCTTGTAAAGCTGAACGTGAAGTGCAGGATCGACAGGCCGCTACGAGACCTAACTTTTCTGCAGGACGAAATACATCATGGACATCGCGTGGACCTTCTACATCCACACGTCCTGCTGCACCACCATCTACTTCAACCGCTCATTCTTACAGGGAGCCACCAAAACAGCCAGCGCCACCATTCAAGGGTGCACAGAGTGGTCCAGCAGCGAGTTCTTCTTCATCCATGGCTTCCACAGGGCAAACACGAGATCGTGATATTAAATGTCGCAGGTGCCAAGGTGGAGGTCACTTCGCAAAAGACTGTCCCTCCAAGCGTGTGATGATTATTACGCCAAATGGTGGGTATTAGTCAGCGAGCGACTATGATGAGGAGACTTTAGTTCTCATTGCTCACGAGGAACAGGGTGCCCATGATGATGCTCATGATATAGAGTATATGGCTCCTGATGATGCAGATCAATATGCTAGTTTGGTTGCTCAACATGTGTTAAGTGTGCAGGTATCGAAGGCCGAGCAAAACCAGAGGCATAATTTGTTCCACACAAAGGGAGTGGTGAAAGAACGTTCGGTTCGCATCATCATTGACGGAGGGAGTTGCAACAACTTGGCGAGCATGGAGTTGGTGGAGAAGCTATCTCTCACCACAAGATGATGAGGACATCCCTACTAATGTTACACCCATACCCTCACCAACTACACATACTGGACCAGTTACTAGAGCACGTGCACATCAACTAAATTATCAGGTACTTTCGTTTCTTGCGAATCCTTCTATTGTTCATGAACATATGATGCTGCCTAAATTAGATACTTTTGTTTTGCTTATGAATGAAGGACCTAGCATGGACAAGAAGGATGGTCATTGGAGCGGGATCAAGAATGGACAAGAAGGTGCGCGCGGGGGAAAGTACAGTGGAGCTTCCAGTGGGGATTTTCGCACGTTGAAGCCACCATAAGGCATGCATGAAGGCTTGGACGGAATACACGAGATGCCACTTCATTATTTTCGTCCAAGAGCAATTATAGGTGCTGCGTCACCTTAATATTGGGCTGGGCCCATGTAATTTCGAAATACCACATTATAGGCTGTTTTTCGAGTCCGTATGTGTGGGGAAACCGAGTTAGGGTTGTTTTCGGACCCCACCTCCAAGGGGTCACGAAAATCCCCTCTGTTCCCCCATATATACAGCCCTTAGGGCGTCGTTTAGACTTGGGTTTTAATTAGATTAAAGTTAGCCATAGCCGCAACTTCGAGCTCTTCGTTTGTGTCATCCGACCAGGCCAAGACCTCATTGGAACCTCAACTTTCGTAATCATTCATCTTATATTCGCAATATCCAGATTGCAATTCTTAGTTCTTGCTTGTTCTTCGATTGCTTGCAGGAATTAGACCTTCGTGGTCAGGTTGATCATGCATCCGCGGGATCAATAACCTCTCGGAGTTGGTTTAGCGATCGCTAAGGCGCAACGTCTTCGCACGTTCGTAGTCGGATCGTGAAAGTCGTCTCCACCATAATCGATCTACACCATCTCATCGAAACATCGGGACACCTTCGCCTCTATCAAGTGGTATCAGATTTCCAGGTTGCTCGGTGAGATTTACCAGTTTTCCTAAGTCTAGATTGGTTCTGTTCTTCATACCTACAGTCCAAGAAAAAGCCAACAAAAAAAATTAGGGTTAGATCATCACGTCCCAAGACAGTCCTAGCCTTTGTCCAGTTTTCTTTTCAGTACTTTCTTTGTTGAATTTACGGTTGCATCGTTGTGTCAAGTTGCTGATCTTAGCGTCTAGTTCCCTTAGAGTTTCGAGTTCTGATCACAGTTTGCCACGTCGCCGCCGCACCAGTAGTCATCCTACCACGTTCCGCCAATCCGAGTCCAGATACACCACCACGTTCCGCCAAGCAGAGTCCATATACACCACCACGTCTCACGAGTCCGAGTTGAGTTCCACCATCAGTACGGTTCCTGATATATCCGTAGCCAGAATAGTTTTGAGTTGATTAGAGTCGGATTTCACCAATCTTTTGTCGTACGTAGAAGAGGGTGATTTCCAAAAAAAAAAAACTCGTTTTTCAGAGCAGTACAGTCTGGCACGCTTTTCATAGCAGTTTTTAGGCCAAAATTTTCAGGGGTAAAAAAATTTCGTGCCCATACGTTCCTTAGGTCCAGAAACTCGTTTTGAGACGTTCGCCACCATAGTGATTTTTTCGCACTTTTTCAGCCACCGCAGTCCCGCATCGCAGAAAAAAAAAGAGAAAAAAAAAAGAGAGAGAAAAAAAAAATTCAGAGTGTGCTTCACAGTTCTTACGTGCCGCGCCGTGCTTTCGTTGGTGTTTTAGGCTCGCGTCTCTAGTACGGTCTAGCCTAGGATCAGCACAGTACCGACGTTGAGTGTTTATTCAGCTTTGCATCTCTGTTTTGATTACTGTTGATCTTTTTGCTACCATATTTGTCAAGCCTACCTACAGCTCCACATATATCCTACATCGTGCGCTTTGACACCTCCTGGCCATCGCTCTACCATATCTCCGAGAGTTTTGACCCGTTAGTTGTACATCACCACCTGCTGCTAGGTAAGAATCGGTAAGAACGTAAGAAAAGCTTGACGGATTTGTGCTTTCCACCACCCCACATTGATAGAGGCGAAGGTGTCCCGATGTTTCGATGAGATGGTGGAGATCGATTTTTGGTGGAGTAGACTTTCACGACCCGACTACGAACGTGCGAAGACGTTGCGCCTTAGCAATCGCTAAACCAACTCCGAGAGGTTATTGATCCCGCGGGTGCACGATCAACCTGACCACGAAGGTCAATTCCTGCAAGCAATCGAAGAACAAGCAAGAACTAAGAATTGCAATCTGGATATTGCGAATATAAGATGAAAGATTAACAGAAGTTGGGGTTCCAATGCGGTCTTGGCCTGGTCGGACGACACAAACGAAGAGCTCGAAGTTGCGGCTATGGCTAACTTAAATCTAATTAAAACCCAAGTCTAAACGACGCCCTAAGGGCTGTATATATGGGGGAACAGAGGGGATTTTCGTGACCCCTTGGAGGTGGGGTCCGAAAACAACCCTAACTCGGTTTCCCCACACATACGGACTCTAAAAACAGCCTATAAGGTGGTATTTCGAAATTACATGGGCCCAGCCCAATATTAAGGTGACGCAGCACCTATAATTGCCCTTGGACGAAAATAATGAAGTGGCATCTCGCGTATTTCGTCCAAGACTTCATGCGCGCCTTATGGTGGCTTCAAAGTGCGATAATCACCACTGGAAGCTCCGCTGTCCTTTCCCGCGCGCGCACCTTCTTCTCCATGCTTGATCCCGCTCCAATGACCATCCTTCTTGTCCATGCTAGGTCCTTCATTCATAAGCAAAACAAAAGTATCTAATTTAGGCAGCATCATATGTTCATGAACAATAGAAGGATTCGCAAGAAACGAAAGTACCTGATAATTTAGTTGACGTGCACGAGCTCTAGTAACTGGTCCAATATGTGTAGTTGGTGAGGATATGGGTGTAACATTAGTAGGGATGTCCTCATCATCCTCCCCTTCTTGAATTGAAGTCGTCCTCGACGGAAGCTCATCATCTTCTCCCAAATAAGGCTTCAAATCTGCAATATTAAATGTGGGACTAACCCCAAAGGCTGCAGGTAGCTCAAGTTTATATGCATTATCATTAATTTTCTGCAAAACCTTAAAGGGACCATCAGCTCGAGGCATTAACTTAGACTTGCGCAAATCAGGAAACCTATCTTTACGTAGATGTAACCAAACAAGATCTCCGGGTTCAAACACAACATGCTTTCGACCCCTATCACCAGCAAGCTTGTATCTAGCATTCATGCGCTCAATGTTTTCTTTAGTTAACTCATGCATTTTTAATATCAATTCAGCACGTTGCTTAGCATCAAAATTAACCTTCTCCGAAGATGGAAGAGGCAGCAAATCAATAGGTGCACGAGGTAGAAAACCATAAACAATCTCAAAAGGGCACATTTTAGTGGTAGAATGCAATGAACGATTATAAGCAAATTCAATATGAGGTAAACATTCTTCCCACAGTTTCAAGTTACTCTTTAAAACAGCCCTAAGCATAGTAGACAAAGTCCTATTGACCACTTCAGTTTGTCCATCAGTTTGGGGATGACATGTAGTACTAAAAAGTAGTTTAGTCCCCAACTTAGCCCATAAGCATCTCCAAAAATGGCTAAGAAACTTAGTATCACGATCCGAGACAATAGTATTGGGCACACCATGTAAGCGAATAATCTCACGAAAAAATAAATCAGCAACATTAGCAGCATCATCGCTTTTATGACATGGTATAAAATGTGCCATCTTAGAAAATCTATCCACGACCACAAATATGCTATCCCTCCCATTCTTTGTTCGAGGCAAGCCTAAAAAAAAGTCCATGGATATGTCCTCCCACGGAACACTAGGTACAGGTAAAGGCATGTATAAACCATGAGGATTGAGTCGTGACTTAGCTTTTTGACATGTAGTGCAGCGAGCAACAAAACGCTCAACATCCCGTCTCATCTTTGGCCAAAAGAAATGTGTAGCAAGTACGTCCTCCGTCTTCTTCACGCCAAAGTGTCCCATTAATCCTCCTCCATGCGCCTCCTGCAACAAAAAAAGACGAATAGAGCTAGCTGGAATGCATAGCTTGTTAGAACGGAACACAAATCCATCATTAAGCACAAACTTGTTCCATGTTCTACCCTCTCTACAATTCTGCAATACATCTTTAAATTCCGCATCATTTACATATTGATCTTTGATTGTCTCTAAACCGAAAATCTTGAAGTCAAGTTGTGAAAGCATAGTATAACGACGAGACAAAGCATCAGCAATAATATTATCTTTCCCCTTCTTGTGTTTAATGACATAAGGGAAAGTCTCAATAAATTCAACCCACTTAGCATGTCTACGATTAAGTTTTGCTTGACTTCTTATGTGTTTCAAAGATTCATGATCAGAATGTATAACAAATTCTTTGGGCCATAAATAGTGTTGCCAAGTTTCTAATGTCCGAACAAGAGCATATAATTCCTTATCATAAGTAGAATAGTTCAGACTAGGCCCACTCAATTTTTCAGAAAAGTAAGCAACAGGTTTAGCATCTTGTAATAACACACCTCCCAAACCAATCCCACTAGCATCGCATTCAAGCTCAAAAGTCTTATTAAAATCAGGAAGTTGGAGCAAAGGAGCATGTGTTAACTTATCTTTCAATACCGTGAAGGCTTCTTCCTGTGCGGTACCCCAAGTAAAAGGCACATCCTTGCGTGTAAGCTCATTGAGAGGGGCAGCAATGGTGCTGAAATCTCTCACAAAACGCCTATAGAATCCAGCGAGGCCAAGAAAACTCCTCACTTGTGTGACCGTTTTGGGCTGCGGCCAACTCTCAATCGCCTCGATCTTGGCTTTATCCACTTCAATTCCCTGCGGAGTAACAACATAGCCAAGAAACGATACTCGGTCGGTGCAAAAGGTGCACTTCCCAAGGTTACCAAACAAACGTGCATTACATAGAGCAATAAAAACAGCACGTAAATGATCCAAATGTTCCTCCAAAGATTTGCTATAAATCAGTATATCATCAAAATAGACTACCACAAATCGTCCAATGAAAGCACGTAAAACCTCGTTCATTAATCTCATGAAAGTGCTAGGTGCATTAGTTAACCCAAAAGGCATGACTAACCACTCATATAATCCAAACTTAGTTTTAAAAGCCGTTTTCCATTCATCTCCTAATTTCATGCGAATTTGATGGTATCCACTACGCAAATCAACTTTGGAAAACATGGTAGAGCCACTTAATTCATCAAGCATATCATCTAACCTAGGAATAGGATGACGATAACGAATAGTAATATTATTAATGGCTCGACAATCAACACACATACGCCATGTTCCATCCTTTTTAGGCACTAATATAACAGGAATAGCACAAGGACTAAGGGATTCACGTATGTAACCTTTGTCGAGTAGCTCTTGTACTTGACGCTGAATCTCCTTCGTCTCCTCCGGATTGGTACGGTATGACGCACGGTTGGGCAACGAAGCACCGGGAATTAAGTCAATCTGATGCTCAATCCCTCGAATAGGTGGTAATCCCGGTGGTACGTCTTGTGGAAAGACGTCAATAAACTCCTGCAAAAGGTCAGTGACAACAGGAGGCAAAGAAGGAGGCAATTCCTCAAATGAAAACAAGGCTTCTTTGCACACAAAAGCATAGCACACATATTGACTAACATCCAAATCTGAAATATCAACTTTAGTAGCAAGCAAAGTTGGACTAGTCAATTTAATTTCATTAGAAACAGCAGAAGAAGATTTGCTATTAGTCTCATTTTCACTCTTATTTTTCTCCTGTTTAGCTTTACTAGCTCTAGCAAGATCATCTTTCACAATTTGTTCAGGAGACATAGGAAGTAAAGCAATATTTTTATCCTGATGAACCAGAGTAAACTGATTTGTCCTACCATGGTGTACAACATTCCTATCAAATTGCCATGGTCTACCAAGTAAAAGAGAGCATGCTTGCATGGGTACCACATCACAATCAACATAATCAGCATATGCAGCAATGCTAAAGTGCACACGAACAGAACGCGTTACCTTAATCTTACCACTATTGTTAAACCACTGAATATAGTACGGATGGGGGTGTGGTCTTGTGGTGAGAGATAGCTTCTCCACCAACTCCATGCTAGCCAAGTTGTTGCAACTCCCTCCGTCAATGATGATGCGAACCGAACGTTCTTGCACCACTCCCTTTGTGTGGAACAAATTATGCCTCTGGTTTTGCTCAGCCTTCGTTACCTGCACACTTAACACACGTTGAGCAACCAAACTAGCATATTTATCTGCATCATCAGGAGTCATATACTCTATATCAAGAGCATCATCATGGGCACCCTGTTCCTCATGAGCGATGAGAACTAAAGTCTCCTCATCATAGTCACTCGCTGACTCATACCCACCATCCGCCGTAATAATCATCACACGCTTGGAGGGACAGTCTTTTGCGAAGTGACCTCCACCTTGGCACCTGCGACATTTAATATCACGATCTCGTGTTTGCCCTGTGGAAGCCATGGATGAAGAAGAACTCGCCGCTGGACCACTCTGTGCACCCTTGAATGGTGGCGCTGACTGTTTTTGTGGCTCCCTGTAAGAATGAGCGGCTGAAGTAGATGGTGGTGCAGTAGGACGTGTGGATGTAGAAGGTCCACGCGATGTCCATGATGTATTTCGTCCTGCAGAAAAGTTAGGTCTCGTAGCGGCCTGTCGATCCTGCACTTCACGTTCAGCTTTACAAGCAAGATGAAACAAACGAGTAATAGTAGCAAAGTCCTTGTATTCTAGAATAGTTTGTATCTCCCTGTTTAAACCACCCATAAAACGTGCAAGCATAGCTTCATTATCCTCTACTAGGCCACATCTAATCAATCCAGTTTGTAATTCTTGATAATATTCCTCTACAGAATTTTTGCCTTGTCTCAAACGCTGTAATTTTTGTAGCAATTCACGTTGATAATAAGGAGGAACCCAGCGAGTACGCATAGCATCTTTTAAAGCAGCCCAAGTGGTTGGAATATTATTAGCATGCAATCTACAATGTTCAGACCACCAAATAGATGCAAACCCCGTGAATTCACAAACAGCAGCAGTAACACGTCTATTCTCAGGATATTGTAAACATGTAAAGCGTTGTTCAGTTTCTAACTCCCAAGTAAGATAAGCATCAGGAATATATCTACCCTCAAACGGTTTAAGATTCAATTTAAGTTTAGGCACATGTTCATCATCGCGTACCTGAGGGGGTGGTTGGTGTCGACCGTGGCGAATGTTGGGACGTGGACGTCCAGCTGGCTGTTCATAGGCCGCTTCCTGTTCCACCTCCTCCTCGTAATCACCCTCGTAGTTGTCGTCCAGGCCGACGTCAGAAGCAGCAGCAACAGGTACTGCAGCAGCAGGAGGAGCACCAAGACCAGCAGCTTGTCCTCTCGGAAACAGAATACGTCGTGCACGTGGTAGTGGCGGTGGCTGTGGCTGTGCTGGAGCTGCAGCAGGCTGTGTAGGTAGGCGTGCGATCAACTCAGTAAACTTGGCGTCGAGCTTGGTGTCGATCATCTTTTCCACGCCATCAATTGCCTCTGTAAATCTGGTCTCGATGTCATTCACCTGTTCAGACATCATTTGTGCAAATTTATCATGTAGCTCCTTGTTTGTCATGTTCTCCCAATCGGGTGCATCCCGCGCCACTTCATCATGTGATCCTGGCATGGTTAGCAGAAATAGAAAACAAACAGGAATATGATCCTACTTCTACTAATGGGATGTGGGGTGGTGGAAAGCACAAATCCGTCAAGCTTTTCTTTCGTTCTTACCGATTCTTACCTAGCAGCAGGTGGTGACGTACAACCAACGGGTCAAAACTCTCAGAGATGTGGTAGAGCGATGGCCAGGAGGTGTCAAAACGCACGATGTAGAATATATGTGGAGCTGTAGGAAGGCTGACAAGTATGGTAGCAAAAGCTCAACAGTAATCAAAACAGAGATGCAAAGCTGAATAAACACTCAACGTCGGTACTGTGCTGATCCTAGGCTAGACCGTACTAGAGACGCGAGCCTAAAACACCAACGAAAGCACGGCGCGGCACGTAAACAACTGAGAAGCACACTGAATTTTTTTTTCTCTTTTTTTTTTTTTTTTTTTTTGCTCTTTTTTTTTTTTTTTTTTGCGATGCGGGACTGCGGTGGCTGAAAAAGTGCGAAAAAATCACTATGGTGACGAACGTCTCAAAATGAGTTTCTGGACCTAAGGAACGTATGGGCACGAAATTTTTTCACCCCTGAATTTTTTGGCCTAAAAACTGCTCTGAAAAACGTATGGGCACGAAATTTTTTTTTTTTTTTTTTTTTTTTTGGAAATCACCCTCCTTCTCTGGACGGAAAAAGTTTGGTGAAATCCGACTCTAACAACTCAAAACTAATCTGGCTACAGAGAGATCACGAACCGTACTAATGGTGGAACTCAACTCGGACTCGTGGGACGTGGTGGTGTATGTGGACTTGGATTGGCGGAACGTGGTAGGATGACTACTGTGCGGCGGCGACGTGGCAAACTGTGATCAGAACTCGAAACTCTAAGGGAACTAGACGCTAAGATCAGCAACTTGACACAACGATGCAACCGTAAATTCAACAAAGCAAGTACTGAAAAGAAAACTGGACAAAGGCTCGGACTGTCTTGGGACGTGATGATCTAACCCTAAAGTTTTTTGGCTTTTTCGTGGGATGTAGGTATGACGAACAGAATCAATCTAGACTACGAAAACTGGTAAATCTCACCGAGCAACCTGGAAATCTGATACCACTTGATAGAGGCGAAGGTGTCCCGATGTTTCGATGAGATGGTGGAGATCGATTTTTGGTGGAGTAGACTTTCACGACCCGACTACGAACGTGCGAAGACGTTGCGCCTTAGCAATCGCTAAACCAACTCCGAGAGGTTATTGATCCCGCGGGTGCACGATCAACCTGACCACGAAGGTCAATTCCTGCAAGCAATCGAAGAACAAGCAAGAACTAAGAATTGCAATCTGGATATTGCGAATATAAGATGAAAGATTAACAGAAGTTGGGGTTCCAATGCGGTCTTGGCCTGGTCGGACGACACAAACGAAGAGCTCGAAGTTGCGGCTATGGATAACTTAAATCTAATTAAAACCCAAGTCTAAACGACGCCCTAAGGGCTGTATATATGGGGGAACAGAGGGGATTTTCGTGACCCCTTGGAGGTGGGGTCCGAAAACAACCCTAACTCGGTTTCCCCACACATACGGACTCTAAAAACAGCCTATAAGGTGGTATTTCGAAATTACATGGGCCCAGCCCAATATTAAGGTGACGCAGCACCTATAATTGCCCTTGGACGAAAATAATGAAGTGGCATCTCGCGTATTTCGTCCAAGACTTCATGCGCGCCTTATGGTGGCTTCAAAGTGCGATAATCACCACTGGAAGCTCCGCTGTCCTTTCCCGCGCGCGCACCTTCTTCTCCATGCTTGATCCCGCTCCAATGACCATCCTTCTTGTCCATGCTAGGTCCTTCATTCATAAGCAAAACAAAAGTATCTAATTTAGGCAGCATCATATGTTCATGAACAATAGAAGGATTCGCAAGAAACGAAAGTACCTGATAATTTAGTTGACGTGCACGAGCTCTAGTAACTGGTCCAATATGTGTAGTTGGTGAGGATATGGGTGTAACATTAGTAGGGATGTCCTCATCACACATCCATCCCATTAGTAGAAGTAGGATCATATTCCTGTGTGTTTTCTATTTCTGCTAACCATGCCAGGATCACATGATGAAGTGGCGCGGGATGCACCCGATTGGGAGAACATGACAAACAAGGAGCTACATGATAAATTTGCACGTATGATGTCTCAACAGGTGCAGGACATCGAGACCAGATTTACAGAGGCGATTGATGGCGTGGAGAAGATGATCGACACCAAGCTCGACGCCAAGTTTACTGAGTTGATCGCACGCCTACCTTCAGCACAGCCACAGCCACCGCCACTACCACGTGCACGACGTATTCTGTTTCCGCGAGGACAAGCTGCTGGTATTGGTGCTCCTCCTGCTGCTGCAGTTGCTGCTACTGCTGCTGCTGCTGCTTCTGACGTCGTCCAGGACGACAACTACGAGGGTGATTACGAGGAGGAGGTGGAACAGGACGCGGCCTATGAGCAGCCAGCTGGACGTCCACGTCCCAACATTCGCCACGGTCGACACCAACCACCCCCTCAGGTACGCGATGATGAACATGTGCCTAAACTTAAATTGAATCTTAAGCCGTTTGAGGGTAGATATATTCCTGATGCTTATCTTACTTGGGAGTTAGAAACTGAACAACGTTTTACATGTTTACAATATCCTGAGAATAGACGTGTTACTGCTGCTGTTTGTGAATTCACGGGCTTTGCATCTATTTGGTGGTCTGAACATTGTAGATTGCATTCTAATAATATTCCAGCAACTTGGGCTGCTTTAAAAGATGCTATGCGTACTCGCTGGGTTCCTCCTTATTATCAACGTGAATTGTTACAAAAATTACAGCGTTTGAGACAAGGAAAAAATTCTGTAGAGGAATATTATCAAGAATTACAAACTGGATTGATTAGATGTGGCCTAGTAGAGGATAATGAAGCTATGCTTGCACGTTTTATGGGTGGCTTAAACAGGGAGATACAAACTATTCTAGAATACAAGGACTTTGCTACTATCACTCGTTTGTTTCATCTTGCTTGTAAAGCTGAACGTGAAGTGCAGGATCGACAGGCCGCTACGAGACCTAACTTTTCTGCAGGACGAAATACATCATGGACATCGCGTGGAGCTTCTACATCCACACGTCCTGCTGCGCCACCATCTACTTCAGCCGCTCATTCTTACAGGGAGCCACCAAAACAGCCAGCGCCACCATTCAAGGGTGCACAGAGTGGTCCAGCGGCGAGTTCTTCTTCATCCATGGCGTCCACAGGGCAAACACGAGATCGTGATATTAAATGTCGCAGGTGCCAAGGTGGAGGTCACTTCGCAAAAGACTGTCCCTCCAAGCGTGTGATGACTATTACGGCGGATGGTGGGTATGAGTCAGCGAGTGACTATGATGAGGAGACTCTAGTTCTCATTGCTCATGAGGAACAGGGTGCCCATGATGATGCTCATGATATAGAGTATATGACTCCTGATGATGCAGATAAATATGCTAGTTTGGTTGCTCAACGTGTGTTAAGTGTGCAGGTATCGAAGGCCGAGCAAAACCAGAGGCATAATTTGTTCCACACAAAGGGAGTGGTGAAAGAACATTCGGTTCGCATCATCATTGACGGAGGGAGTTGCAACAACTTGGCGAGCATGGAGTTGGTGGAGAAGCTATCTCTCACCACAAGACCACACCCCCATCCGTACTATATTCAGTGGTTTAACAATAGTGGTAAGATTAAGGTAACGCGTTCTGTTCGTGTGCACTTTAGCATTGCTGCATATGCTGATTATGTTGATTGTGATGTGGTACCCATGCAAGCATGCTCTCTTTTACTTGGTAGACCATGGAAATTTGATAGGAATGTTGTACACCATGGTAGGAAAAATCAGTTTACTCTGGTTCATCAGGATAAAAATATTGCTTTACTTCCTATGTCTCCTGAACAAATTGTGAAAGATGATCTTGCTAGAGCTAGTAAAGCTAAACAGGAGAAAAATAAGAGTGAAAATGAGATAGCAGCTAAAGAATTTGAGCAACAACATAAGACTAATAGCAAATCTTCTTCTGCTGTTTCTAATGAAATTAAATTGACTAGTCCAACTTTGCTTGCTACTAAGGTTGATATTTCAGATTTGGATGTTAGTCAATATGTGTGCTATGCTTTTGTGTGCAAAGAAGCTTTGTTTTCATTTGAGGAATTGCCTCCTTCTTTGCCTCCTGTTGTCACTGACCTTTTGCAGGAATTTATTGACGTCTTTCCACAAGACGTACCACCGGGATTACCACCTATTCGAGGGATTGAGCATCAGATTGACTTAATTCCCGGTGCTTCGCTGCCCAACCGTGCGCCATACCGTACCAATCCGGAGGAGACGAAGGAGATTCAGCGTCAAGTACAAGAGCTACTCGACAAAGGTTACATACGTGAATCACTTAGTCCTTGTGCTGTTCCTGTTATATTAGTGCCTAAAAAGGATGGAACTTGGCGTATGTGTGTTGATTGTAGAGCCATTAATAATATTACTATTCGTTATCGTCATCCTATTCCTAGGTTAGATGATATGCTTGATGAATTAAGTGGCTCTACCATGTTTTCCAAAGTTGATTTGCGTAGTGGATACCATCAAATTCCCATGAAATTAGGGGATGAATGGAAAACGGCATTTAAAACTAAGTTTGGATTATATGAGTGGTTAGTCATGCCTTTTGGGTTAACTAATGCACCTAGCACTTTTATGAGATTAATGAACGAGGTTATACGTGCTTTCATTGGACGATTTGTGGTAGTCTATTTTGATGATATACTGATTTATAGCAAATCTTTGGAGGAACATTTGGATCATTTACGTGCTGTTTTTATTGCTCTACGTAATGCACGTTTATTTGGTAACCTTGGGAAGTGCACCTTTTGCACCGACCGAGTATCGTTTCTTGGCTATGTTGTTACTCCGCAGGGAATTGAAGTTGATCATGCCAAGATCGAGGCAATTGAGAGTTGGCCGCAGCCCAAAACGGTCACACAAGTGAGGAGTTTTCTTGGCCTCGCTGGATTCTATAGGCGTTTTGTGAGAGATTTCAGCACCATTGCTGCACCTCTCAATGAGCTTACACGCAAGGATGTGCCTTTTACTTGGGGTACCGCACAGGAAGAAGCTTTCACGGTATTGAAAGATAAGTTAACACATGCTCCTTTGCTCCAACTTCCTGATTTTAATAAGACTTTTGAGCTTGAATGCGATGCTAGTGGGATTGGTTTGGGAGGTGTGTTATTACAAGATGCTAAACCTGTTGCATACTTTTCTGAAAAATTGAGTGGGCCTAGTCTGAACTATTCTACTTATGATAAGGAATTATATGCTCTTGTTCGGACATTAGAAACTTGGCAACATTATTTATGGCCCAAAGAATTTGTTATACATTCTGATCATGAATCTTTGAAACACATAAGAAGTCAAGCAAAACTTAATCGTAGACATGCTAAGTGGGTTGAATTTATTGAGACTTTCCCTTATGTCATTAAACACAAGAAGGGGAAAGATAATATTATTGCTGATGCTTTGTCTCGTCGTTATACTATGCTTTCACAACTTGACTTCAAGATTTTCGGTTTAGAGACAATCAAAGAACAATATGTAAATGATGCGGAATTTAAAGATGTATTGCAGAATTGTAGAGAGGGTAGAACATGGAACAAGTTTGTGCTTAATGATGGATTTGTGTTCCGTTCTAACAAGCTATGCATTCCAGCTAGCTCTATTCGTCTTTTGTTGTTGCAGGAGGCGCATGGAGGAGGATTAATGGGACATTTTGGCGTGAAAAAGACGGAGGACGTACTTGCTACACATTTCTTTTGGCCAAAGATGAGACGGGATGTTGAGCGTTTTGTTGCTCGCTGCACTACATGTCAAAAAGCTAAGTCACGACTCAATCCTCATGGTTTATACATGCCTTTACCGGTACCTAGTGTTCCGTGGGAGGACATATCCATGGACTTTGTTTTAGGCTTGCCTCGAACAAAGAAGGGGAGGGATAGCATATTTGTTGTCGTGGATAGATTTTCTAAGATGGCACATTTTATACCATGTCATAAAAGCGATGATGCTGCTAATGTTGCTGATTTATTCTTTGGAGAGATTATTCGTTTACATGGTGTGCCCAATACTATTGTCTCGGATCGTGATACAAAGTTTCTTAGCCATTTTTGGAGATGCTTATGGGCTAAGTTGGGGACTAAACTACTTTTTAGTACTACATGTCATCCCCAAACTGATGGACAAACTGAAGTGGTCAATAGGACATTGTCTACTATGCTTAGGGCTGTTTTAAAAAGTAACTTGAAACTGTGGGAAGAATGTTTACCTCATATTGAATTTGCTTATAATCGTTCAGTGCATTCTACCACTAAAATGTGCCCTTTTGAGATTGTTTATGGTTTTCTACCTCGTGCACCTATTGATTTGCTGCCTCTTCCATCTTCGGAGAAGGTAAATTTTGATGCTAAGCAACGTGCTGATCTGATATTAAAAATGCATGAGTTAACTAAAGAAAACATTGAGCGCATGAATGCTAGATACAAGCTTGCTGGTGATAGGGGTCGAAAGCATGTTGTGTTTGAACCAGGAGATCTTGTTTGGTTACATCTACGTAAAGATAGGTTTCCTGATTTGCGCAAGTCTAAGCTAATGCCACGAGCTGATGGTCCCTTTAAGGTTTTACAGAAAATTAATGATAATGCATATAAACTTGAGCTACCTGCAGATTTTGGGGTTAGTCCCACATTTAACATTGCAGATTTGAAACCTTATTTGGGAGAAGATGATGAGCTTCCGTCGAGGACGACTTCAATTCAAGAAGGGGAGGATGATGAGGACATCCCTACTAATGTTACACCCATACCCTCACCAACTACACATACTGGACCAGTTACTAGAGCACGTGCACGTCAACTAAATTATCAGGTACTTTCGTTTCTTGCGAATCCTTCTATTGTTCATGAACATATGATGCTGCCTAAATTAGATACTTTTGTTTTTCATATGAATGAAGGACCTAGCATGGACAAGAAGGATGGTCATTGGAGCGGGATCAAGAATGGAGAAGAAGGTGCGCGCGGGGGAAAGTACAGTGGAGCTTCCAGTGGGGATTTTCGCACGTTGAAGCCACCATAAGGCATGCATGAAGGCTTGGACGGAATACACGAGATGCCACTTCATTATTTTCGTCCAAGAGCAATTATAGGTGTTGCGTCACCTTAATATTGGGCTGGGCCCATGTAATTTCGAAATACCACATTATAGGCTGTTTTTAGAGTCCGTATGTGTGGGGAAACCGAGTTAGGGTTGTTTTCGGACCCCACCTCCAAGGGGTCACGAAAATCCCCTCTGTTCCCCCATATATACAGCCCTTAGGGCGTCGTTTAGACTTGGGTTTTAATTAGATTAAAGTTAGCCATAGCCGCAACTTCGAGCTCTTCGTTTGTGTCATCCGACCAGGCCAAGACCTCATTGGAACCCCAACTTTCGTAATCATTCATCTTATATTCGCAATATCCAGATTGCAATTCTTAGTTCTTGCTTGTTCTTCGATTGCTTGCAGGAATTAGACCTTCGTGGTCAGGTTGATCGTGCATCCGCGGGATCAATAACCCCTCGGAGTTGGTTTAGCGATCGCTAAGGCGCAACGTCTTCGCACGTTCGTAGTCGGATCGTGAAAGTCGTCTCCACCATAATCGATCTACACCATCTCATCGAAACATCGGGACACCTTCGCCTCTATCACAAGACCACACCCCCATCCGTACTATGTTCAGTGGTTTAACAATAGTGGTAAGATTAAGGTAACGCGTTCTGTTCGTGTGCACTTTAGCATTGCTGCATATGCTGATTATGTTGATTGTGATGTGGTACCCATGCAAGCATGCTCTCTTTTAGTTGGTAGACCATGGCAATTTGATAGGAATGTTGTACACCATGGTAGGACAAATCAGTTTACTCTGGTTCATCAGGATAAAACTATTGCTTTACTTCCTATGTCTCCTGAACAAATTGTGAAAGATGATCTTGCTCGAGCTAGTAAAGCTAAACAGGAGAAAAATAAGAGTGAGAATGAGATAGCAGCTAAAGAATTTGAGCAACAACATAAGACTAATAGCAAATCTTCTTCTGCTGTTTCTAATGAAATTAAATTGACTAGTCCAACTTTGCTTGCTACTAAGGTTGATATTTCGGATTTGGATGTTAGTCAATATGTGTGCTATGCTTTTGTGTGCAAAGAAGCTTTGTTTTCATTTGAGGAATTGCCTCCTTCTTTGCCTCCTGTTGTCACTGACCTTTTGCAGGAGTTTATTGACGTCTTTCCACTAGACGTACCACCGGGATTAACACCTATTCGAGGGATTGAGCATCAGATTGACTTAGTTCCCGGTGCTTCGCTGCCCAACCGTGCGCCATACCGTACCAATACGGAGGAGACGAAGGAGATTTAGCGTCAAGTACAAGAGCTACTCGACAAAGGTTACATACGTGAATCCCTTAGTCCTTGTGCTGTTCCTGTTATATTAGTGCCTAAAAAGGATGGAACTTGGCGTATGTGTGTTGATTGTCGAGCCATTAATAATATTACTATGCGTTATCGTCATCCTATTCCTAGGTTAGATGATATGCTTGATGAATTAAGTGGCTCTACCATGTTTTCCAAAGTTGATTTGCGTAGTGGATACCATCAAATTCGCATGAAATTAGGGGATGAATGGAAAACGGCATTTAAAACTAAGTTTGGATTATATGAGTGGTTAGTCATGCCTTTTGGGTTAACTAATGCACCTAGCACTTTCATGAGATTAATGAACGAGGTTTTACGTGCTTTCATTGGACGATTTGTGGTAGTCTATTTTGATGATATACTGATTTATAGCAAATCTTTGGAGGAACATTTGGATCATTTACGTGTTGTTTTTATTGCTCTACGTAATGCACGTTTGTTTGGTAACCTTGGGAAGTGCACCTTTTGCACCGACCGATTATCGTTTCTTGGCTATGTTGTTACTCCGCAGGGAATTGAAGTTGATAAAGCCAAGATCGAGGCGATTGAGAGTTGGCCGCAGCCCAAAACGGTCACACAAGTGAGAAGTTTTCTTGGCCTCGCTGGATTCTATAGGCGTTTTGTGAGAGATTTCAGCACCATTGCTGCACCTCTCAATGAGCTTACACGCAAGGATGTGCCTTTTACTTGGGGTACCGCACAGGAAGAAGCCTTCACGGTATTGAAAGATAAGTTAACACATGCTCCTTTGCTCCAACTTCCTGATTTTAATAAAACTTTTGAGCTTGAATGCGATGCTAGTGGGATTGGTTTGGGAGGTGTGTTATTACAAGATGCTAAACCTGTTGCATACTTTTCTGAAAAATTGAGTGGGCCTAGTCTGAACTATTCTACTTATGATAAGGAATTATATGCTCTTGTTCGGACATTAGAAACTTGGCAACATTATTTATGGCCCAAAGAATTTGTTATACATTCTGATCATGAATCTTTGAAACACATAAGAAGCCAAGCAAAACTTAATCGTAGACATGCTAAGTGGGTTAAATTTATTGAGACTTTCCCTTATGTCATTAAACACAAGAAGGGGAAAGATAATATTATTGCTGATGCTTTGTCTCGTCGTTATACTATGCTTTCACAACTTGACTTCAAGATATTCGGTTTAGAGACAATCAAAGATCAATATGTACATGATGCGGAATTTAAAGATGTTTTGCAGAATTGTAGAGAGGGTAGAACATGGAATAAGTTTGTGCTTAATGATGGGTTTGTGTTCCGTTCTAACAAGCTATGCATTCCAGCTAGCTCTATTCGTCTTTTGTTGTTGCAGGAGGCGCATGGAGGAGGATTAATGGGACATTTTGGCGTGAAGAAGACGGAGGACGTACTTGCTACACATTTCTTTTGGCCAAAGATGAGACGGGATGTTGAGCGTTTTGTTGCTCGCTGCACTACATGTCAAAAAGCTAAGTCACGACTCAATCCTCATGGTTTATACATGCCTTTACCTGTACCTAGTGTTCCGTGGGAGGACATATCCATGGACTTTGTTTTAGGCTTGCCTCGAACACAGAAGGGGAGGGATAGCATATTTGTTGTCGTGGATAGATTTTCTAAGATGGCACATTTTATACCATGTCATAAAAGCGATGATGCTGCTAATGTTGCTGATTTATTCTTTCGAGAGATTATTCGCTTACATGGTGTGCCCAATACTATTGTCTCGGATCGTGATACTAAGTTTCTTAGCCATTTTTGGAGATTCTTATGGGCTAAGTTGGGGACTAAACTACTTTTTAGTACTACATGTCATCCCCAAACTGATGGACAAACTGAAGTAGTCAATAGGACTTTGTCTACTATGCTTAGGGCTGTTTTAAAGAGTAACTTGAAAATGTGGGAAGAATGTTTACCTCATATTGAATTTGCTTATAATCGTTCGTTTCATTCTACCACTAAAATGTGCCCTTTTGAGATTGTTTATGGTTTTCTACCTCGTGCACCTATTGATTTGCTGCCTCTTCCATCTTCGGAGAAGGTTAATTTTGATGCTAAGCAACGTGCTGAATTGATATTAAAAATGCATGAGTTAACTAAAGAAAACATTGAGAAAATGAATGCTAGATACAAGCTTGCTGGTGATAAGGGTAGAAAGCATGTTGTGTTTGAACCAGGAGATCTTGTTTGGTTACATCTATGTAAAGATAGGTTTCCTGATTTGCGCAAGTCTAAGTTAATGCCACGAGCTGATGGTCCCTTTAAGGTTTTACAGAAAATTAATGATAATGCATATAAACTTGAGCTACCTACAGATTTTGGGGTTAGTCCCACATTTAACATTGCAGATTTGAAACCTTATTTGGGAGAAGATAATGAGCTTCCGTCGAGGACGACTTCAATTCAAGAAGGGGAGGATGATGAGGACATCTCTACTAATGTTACACCCACATCTTCACCAACTACACATACTGGACCAGTTACTAGAGCACGTGCACGTCAACTAAATTATCAGTTACTTTCGTTTCTTGCGAATCCTTCTAATGTTCATGAACATATGATGCTGCCTAAATTAGATACTTTTGTTTTTCTTATGAATGAAGGACCTAGCATGGACAAGAAGGACGGTCATTGGAGCGGGATCAAGCATGGAGAAGAAGGTGCGCGCGCGGGAAAGAACAATGGAGCTTCCAGTGGGGATTTTCGCACTTTGAAGCCACCATAAGGCATGCATGAAGGCTTGGACGAAATACACGAGATGCCACTTCATTATTTTCGTCCAAGAGCAATTATAGGTGCTGCGTCACCTTAATATTGGGCTGGGCCCATGTAATTTCGAAATACCACATTATAGGCTGTTTTTAGAGTCCGTATGTGTGGGGAAAACGAGTTAGGGTTGTTTTCGGACCCCACCTACAAGGGGTCACGAAAATCCCCTCTGTTCCCCCATATATACAGCCCTTAGGACGTCGTTTAGACTTGGGTTTTAATTAGATATAAGTTAGCCATAGCCGCAACTTCGAGCTCTTCGTTTGTGTCATCCGACCAGGCCAAGACCTCATTGGAACCCCAACTTTCGTAATCATTCATCTTATATTCGCAATATCCAGATTGCAATTCTTAGTTCTTGCTTGTTCTTCGATTGCTTGCAGGAATTAGACCTTCGTGGTCAGGTTGATCATACATCCGCGGGATCAATAACCTCTCGGAGTTGGTTTAGCGATCGCTAAGGCGCAACGTCTTCGCACGTTCGTAGTCGGATCGTGAAAGTCGCCTCCACCATAATCGATCTCCACCATCTCATCGAAACATCGGGACACCCCGCCTCTATCAAAACTACACCTCACAATCTGAAAACTGTAAGCTGTAGTATGTTGCAAATTAAAATCTGTAATCTGAAAACAAACTACACTACACTTCAAATCATGTAATCTGGTACGTACTAGTACTTTGCAAAGGTAAAATCTTAGCACTGCACGTACTAGTTCATACGCTAATTAACATCTTAGTAGTACACTATCTAGCAGTACATAACTACACGTACAGGGCATTGAAATTCAGTTAACAGTATAGACCAAATCTTTGTTCAGCACAAGGGTGCTCCTGGAGCAAAAGCGTTTGGCTCTGTTTTCTATCTGGAGTTTGTGAAGCTCAGAGTTGGAGAGGTTCAGAACAGGCCCTTAATGGATACTAAATATATGTAAACAACATATTATTTTTAATCACATAACATTCTTTTTCTCAAAATAAAGTAATTTTATTGGAGTTGAATTTGAGTGTGGTTTATGTGCATAGTGTGCTTGGTTAATTATATAGCTTAGATTTTCTCCCGTTACAACACACGGGTATGTTCGCTAGTTAGGTTTTTTTACAATCGAGTCATATCTTTTTTTGAAATTCCAATCGAGATAGATTTTTAAGTGGTTGTTATCTTTTTCTTGAATTAAAAAAATGGTCGAGGATTAGATTGGTCGATCTACACCGTAGTAATCTGTTATTACAATATGATTAGATCTTTAGAATTAAAAATATTGTAATGTTTTTGTTAGTTTAATTAGTAGGTTAGACCCCCCTTCTTGCCGACCACTTACCAATCCCTTCCTGGACCCCCCCTCCTCGCAGGTCCTCGCCGGCGCCCATTTGCTCCCTCCCTCGGCTACCTCTTCTTAGCTTCCTCCCTCATCACTGACATAGCAGGTAACCCATCCTACTTTAGTTTGTTATATATGTTCTGGCCTTCGTGTCGACGACACTAGCTAGCTAAGTAAAGTCACGTAACCAATATGTGTCTCCCGTTCGAAAGAGTTACAATTATAAATATGCATGCATTTGCATATTTATAAGTGTGATTCTTTTGAATTGTCCAACGTTATCCATGGACAGTCCGGGTATGTGTAGATTGGGTTCGTTTTCCCATGCTCAACTTCAGATCCGATGCAGAGTTTCGACAGTGCCTCCTTATTGTTCTCTGGGTACACATCCTCTTGGTTGTTTGCCGAGACGTGTATCAGGAGAACAGCAGGGAGGTGCTGCCGAAATTTTGCGTCGGGTCGGGAGGAGAGCATGGGAAACGACCCAATCTGCAGATACTCGGGTGGGATTAGGACCCATCTTTACCTATTAGTGGGTAGGTGCATGTCGTATACCTATTAATGTTATCAACGTAATAAGATGGATGAATATGTCTGAATTGTATATTTTGTGTGTACTAGCTAGCTAGGCAAGATGAGTGATCGCGCGTGGATGTACAGTGGTCACCCTAGTCAGATAGACATGACCGATGATTGGTTGATAAAGACCAAGGGGTTTCTGAATGTGGCATTTGCAAATGGCCAGATAAAAACTTGGTGCCCCTGCGCTAGGTGCGACAACTATTCAAAGCAGACAAAGGTCAAAATGGGTCAACACCTGCAGAAGTGGGGTTTTACGCCTGATTATTCCTTGTGGTCATATCATGGTGAGTCTGCCGAACGTACGAGAGAGGAGGTGGTGCGTCAGCGCACCGACGAGTATGGCACCGGGATCGAAGACATGGTGAATGACTTCGACGATGCTCGGGATGAGGAAGAAGAGACGGAGGAGTCTGCAAAGGCCTTTTATGAGATGTTGGAGTCTTCAAAACGTCCTCTTCACGCTCACACTGAGCTTTGTCAGCTCGATGCCATCGCACAAGTAATGGCTCTGAAGGCCCAGTTCAACTTGGGCAGAGAATGCTACAATGCGATGATGACCCTATTTGGGCGATTTCTACCCAAAGGTCATGTTATGCCTGCAAACCTGTACCAATCCAACAAAATACTCAAGGTACTTAAGATGCCCTATGAGCAGATACATGCCTGTGAGAATGGATGTGCTTTATTTAGGAAGGAGTATGTGGATGAAGACTACTGTCCCATTTTCAAGTCGTCCAGGTATATTGTGGTAGACAACGGTGAAGGTGAGAAGATGCAGACCAAAATCCCCGTAAATATTCTTAGGTATCTGCCAATGATACCAAGAATCCAACGCCTTTACATGATGGAAGAGACAGCCAGACAGATGACATGGCACAAATATGGGATAATAAAGGAATTTGATGCAGATGGAGATAAGATGTTGACACACCCATCAGATGGTTTAGCATGGAAGCACTTCGATGAAATACATTGGCAAAAAGCTAAAGAGCCAAGGCATGTTCGAATCGCCTTTGGCACGGATGGGTTCAACCCTTTCGGTATGACGGCAACTCAATATAGTTGTTGGCCTGTATTTGTCATGCCACTCAATCTCCCCCCCCCCCCGGAGAGATTATGCAAAGAAAGAACATTTTCCTGACGTTGATAATACCAGGGCCCAAATATCCGGGGAAGAATATGGATGTGTACATGCAACCGCTTAAGGATGAATTGCAAGAAGCTTGGGACAAAGGGTTCAAGACATACGATGCAGCTAGCAAAAAAACCTTCACAATGCATGTTTGGTACCAATACTCGATGCATGATCTGCCGGCGTATGCGCTTTTCTCTGGCTTCTGTGTGCATGGAAGATTCTCATGCCCAACATGCAAGGAAGATCTTCAGTTTCATTGGATGAAGGCGGGTGGCGAGTATTCCTGCTTTGACTTGCATAGACAGTTTCTTCCTCCTAAACATCCTTTTAGAAAAGACAAGAAGAACTTCATCAAAGGTAAAGTTGTCAAAAACTTGGAACCACCTCCGATGACAGGCGAACAGATCCTGGCTCAGTTGAACTCTCTCGAGCTTGATCCAGAAAGTCACGGGTATTTCAAGGGATACAATTCTGAATATGCCCGGACTCACAAGACATGCTTGTGGGATCTCCCCTACTTCAAAGACCTCGAACTTCCACACAACATTGACGTGATGCACACTGAAAAGAATATTGGCGAGGCCATTTTTGGTACATTGTTTGGCATAGATGGGAAGTCAAAGGATAATCCTAAAGCTAGAGTCGATCAGGAGACTCTATGTGATAGACCCTTACTGAACATGCGACATCCAAAAGGAAAGAAGAATTGGTCGAAGCCAAAGGCCTGGTTCAATCTTGAAAGGGGACATATGAGGGAAATTCTCTTGTGGGGTCAAAATCGTTTGATGTTCCCCGATGGGTATGCAGCAAATTGGAAGAGGGGAGCGAATTCTGCAAAATTGAAAATATTTGGGCTCAAGAGTCATGATTGGCACATATGGCTTGAGCGGGTAATGCCGGTGATGTTGCGCGGCTATATCCCCGAAGAACAATGGCTAGTACTGGCAGAACTGAGATTTTTCTTTCGTGTTCTTTGTGCTAAAGAACTATCGACTGGCGTGCTAGAAGACATGGAACAGATGGCACCGGAGTTGCTCTGCAAGTTAGAGAAGATCTTTCCACCGGGATTTTTTAATCCGATGCAGCATTTGATTTTGCATCTCCCGACCGAGGCAAGATTTGGGGGCCCTGTGCAAAACCGTTGGTGCTATTCAACTGAGAGAATGCAGAAGACGCTTCGAGCAAAATGTAAAAATAAACGTAGAATTGAAGCATCAATGGCCGAGGCATTCATTACCGAAGAGGCGGCTAACTTCGTGACAGCACACTATGAAGTAAAAAATCATCATTTGCATAATCCAAAGCCTCGGTACAATACTGGCGACCCCCAACGTCAATCCAAGCTCAGCCTCTTCAAAGGGAAGCTCGCACCTGCTGGTGTTGCGGGAACAAAGACGTTGACCGTCGAGGAATGGCGCACCCTCACGTTGTATATCTTGACCAACCTAACAGAAGTGCGGCCGTACATCGAGTAAGTGCTCGGTATATTGATTCACAACTTCTAATAATTTGTCTGTCTAACTCCTCTCATGCCCATGAATTGATACAGTCGATTCGTCTCCCTATTCTCGAATGGAGTGGTGATCGAAAAGGACTCCATTCCAGAGTATAAGCTGCTTGCATATATTGGAGGAGGCAATCCCGGTTTCATCACTTGGTTCCAACAAACGGTAATTACCATTAGTAGTCGATTTCATTTCTTGGCCTTACGTATGACTAATACAACAATGTAATCCTTTCCATATTAAAATTGTAGGCTAATTCAGATGAGCCCATGGATGCCGAATTAAGACAAGTTGCTAATGGTTTTGAGTATAAGGTCCTTACATATGAGAAATACGACATCAACGACTACCTCTTCCGTACCGCTGGCAAAGATAAAGAAATGGTTGATGGAAAAACCACAAATTCTGGCGTATCTGCTATAGGTGATGGAGGTACCGAGTATTACGGAAGAGTAGAAGAAATATACGAACTCCTCTTCTATGGTGAAAATCCTCCGAACGCTGTTGTCTTCAAATGTCATTGGTTCCTTCCGTCGGAGACTAGACGGACCCATGAACATGTAGGGCTAGTATAAATTCGAAAAGAGAGCCATTTAAATGTCGTTGATGTCTATATTGTGGCTCAACAAGCCACCCAAGTTTCCTATCTACCTTACGCCTGCCAAACGGATGAAAATCTGAAAGGGTGGGATGTTGTGTACGATGTGCCTCCACACGTTAGACCACCTCCCCCCGATGAAGATGATTATGAACCTCACATTGACCCAGACACATATGAAGGAGAATTCTTCCAAGAAACACGTGTGATAAAAAACCGTTTTGGGAACCGATCTACGTTACCCCAGAACATGGAAGTAGACAATGACAATGAACCCGATACCGATGATGAGGAAGAACCGGAACAAGAAGACTCGAAACAAGAAGACCCAGAACAAGAAGAGATTACTGATGCACATGACCTGTCAATGCTTGACCGGTTACAGAAAGGCCTCCCAAATGTTTATGTCGCTAAACCTGATGAGGAGGTCATTCATGACGACACACGTGATAGTGATGATGGTGTTTCAATTGATCTTGGAGAAGAGACAGATGATCCAGACTATTCTTAGTTCTATGCATCTCAACTTTCATTTTTTTCATTGTACTAAATACTTGTTCTCATTGTATTGTTGCTCTATTTTTTCTCAAGGTACTAACTTATTTTTCTCTTTCTCATAGCAGGTGGTGAAAGATGGTTGGCTCCGGTGGACCAGATTCCTCGGGGGGTACCAATCACTCTGCTGCCCAGCTGGTGCCCCGCAAGAGGTCGGGTACTACTATTCCACATGAGAGTCTACGGAGAGCTCTGATCGACAGTATGACCAAGGGTCCAGCTGACACCCACGCGGGGCCTTCTGCTACTCCCGGTGCGAGAGGAGTCCGGGGTAGGAAAAAGGGAGCTAGAGGCAGAGCAGGTGTCCGTGGGAGAGGGAGGCGTTCGGTGACTGCTGCGTCTCCCTCGTCGCCACCCCCACCAGTTGATTCACCCGAGCACAGGCGGCGTTCGGTGGACTCCTTAGAGGTTGATGCTCCGATCTTGGACCGTCCAGTGGAGAGTGAGGGGACCCCATCTCAGGCTTGGCCGGAGGCTCTTTTGGTGGATGGTGAGCCTACTGCTACTGGCTGGGGGGAAGATGCTGGTGAGGATGATCAGGGGGATGAGGCAGAGGGTGGCGAGGGTGTAGCAGGGGATGAGGGTAGCTCTTCTTCCACCGTCTACCAGCGTGGTGCTACACGGCTCCCGGATCTACCAGCAACTCGCGAGCAGAGGACGTTGGTTACACCTCACGGGGAGAAGTAAGTGAAGTTACTCGTTTTGTACCTTATGATGTCATGTTCCAACAAATACTAATGGATTTTTCTTGTCATAATGTAGGGGTTGGACACATGCCAAGAATGTCCGAAAGCCCAACCATGTCCCGGGTGTGCTACTAAAACACAATTTTCCGGGGCTGGTTCAGTTGCCCGGTGAGAACCAGGTTCCGGAGCCAGGAGTCACTTGGGACCACTACGAGGCTGCCACGGCCCCGTCCAATACGACCATCAATGATGTCGTTTGCAACACCAGGGCTGACATGGCGATCAATGGCTTTTGGGTAATTTATCTTGTAGACAATATTTGTTTTACAATATCTCTAGTTATTGCACTCATCAGCATTGTCTTGTGAAATTGCAGACGTACTACAAGGTGGAGGAGGGCATGGAGGAGGAGGCAAAATTGGTGCTTCGGAACGAGTGCAAGCGCCTATTGAAGAACCAAAGACACGAGACACGTGTTCAGGCAGTTCGTGACTACTATGCCAAGCATGGTATCCCGAAGACCAAGGTGCAGTGCCGAGTCATTTATCTTAAGAAGGATAAGTACATGGAGGTATAGCCTATTCTTAAGGGTTGTATATTCCTTGATTTCATTCCTAGGCCTAGTGCTCAATTTTCTCTTCACTAACTTAGGTGCCCCCGAGATGGTGTGCGAACAAGATGGATTGTTGGACCGTGATGGTGGATGAGTGGTGCTCGGAGAAGTGGTTAGCAGTCCACAATGATGGCAAGGCTCGACAGGCAAAGATGGTTGGTGTGGCACACCATCAAGGCAGTGCCAACTTGTTTGCTTACGGTGAAAAATGGGTATGTGGTTTGCTTCATTCTTTATGAAATTTCTTCTTCATGCGAGTTTGTGTCCTGTACTAATACTTTGCTTTGTCTTGTAGGCGGATTTTCATAATAAGCCGGTACCAGAGTTGTACGACGCCTATTCCATGGCCAATAGGGCCTCGTACAAGAAGGCCAAGTCCTTGGTTGAAGGGGACGTCGATCCAAAAGAGTACACCAACATTTCCGCCCGTGATAAGCTCGAGAAATAAAAGGACGTGGCATTGGAGAAGTTCGGGGAGGCGTATGATCCGGTGAAGGAGCCTATGGACACAGAGGTGTTGATGATATCTGGTGGCGGGAGGCCCCATGGCGCGATTGCCATGGGTGATGGTTTAATCCGTTGTCCTTACACTCTCCCTCAAATCAAGGCGCGAAAAACAAGCTCCTCTCCTGCTATACGGACTCGCGCGTGGCCAGTTGATCTCGCCATCGAGGTTAGCTATGCGGACTCAGACTTCAATCTTACATTCTTCTGTTTGCGGACCGATGATTACATTTCTAATGAGGTGGTTGTAGGCTGCTCTTGAGAAAGAGAGACAAGCAACCCAAGAGCTATTGGCGGAGAGAGACAGGATGCTGGCGGAGAGAGATAGGAAGGAAGCGGAAGATCTGGCGTTAGCAGAGGAGAGGACCCGAAGGATGTTAGAGGAGGAGAGGGCACGAAATGAGGCGGCAAACAAGGCCATCTATGACCTCTTTGCGGTAAGTTACTTGTGCATATTAGTCAAATCGTGAGTGTATGTTTGTTTAAGTACTAACAAATATTGTTGACTCCTCGAAAACAAATATGCAGACTATGTTCGAGAGCCAAGGTCGTACCCCTCCGCCTATGCCGACGATCCCTACTCCTGTGACGGTACTTTTCATGTCAATGATCATTATTGCTCACTCTTAAAAATTAGTTTTGTCATGCTAACCAGATATTGCAATTGATCTTTGGTACAGCATAATTCCGCAGTTGCGTCGCATAACCCTTCTCCCGATCCTAGCCCGAGAAACCAACCTAGTGACACTCAACCGTGATGTCGACTCCGGTACGTTCTTCTCTATTTTTTTGGTTCATTTGATTCATAAATGATTAATTATCTTAAACAATGCATGGTTAGCTTCATAAATGCTAGAACCGACATAGTTAGCTTAGTTAGCTCCAAAATGACATTAACTTATCTTGGTTTTGCTCAACAATGACATAGTTAGCTTAGTTAGCTCATAAATGCCATAATTTCTTTATTTTGCTCATAAAAGACATATATTTAACTTAGTTAGCTCAAAAAAGAAATTAATAGCTTAGCTATCCCAATCATTCTCATTTTCTTCTTCTTCATCTCCTTCTCATTCATCTTCTCCTTCTCCTTCTCATCTTCTTCATTCTCTTCATCTCCTTCTCATTCATCTTCTCCTTCTCCTTCTCCTTCTCATCTTCTCCATTTTCATCTTCTTCATCTCCTTCACATCTTCTTCATCTTTTTTATCTTCATGTTCATCTTGTCCATCTTATTCATCTTCTCCTTCTCCTTCATACCAAATCCTTTTCTTCTCTTCTTTTGTTCATCTTATACTGTTTCTTCTCCTTCTTCATCTTATTTTCCTCCTCCTTAGTTAGCTAGTGTAGTTTCGTTCATGATTTTGGTAGTTCATATATACCAATCTTTATTTACTTAGTTTACTACAATTTTTAGTTTTTTTTCTCATATCTAACATCACTTTGATTACATTTTGCAGCCTTGCTTCTTGGATGGACTTTTGTAGCTTATTTGTGCCCGGACTTTGGACTTGTATATGTGCACTTGCTAGTCTTTTTTGCTTCATTGTGATCTGTGCACTTGTATGGACATATATTGTGATGTGATCTGTGGACTCTATGATGAGATATGGACTTTTCTAGTGTATGTGATATGTCGATATATATGATGTGATGCTAGCACACATATAAATGATGTGATATGCAATTGTATATATACATATGTATCTGTTTTATAAAAATGCTGGAATTTAAAAAATCCAAAAAATGGAAAAATACGGACAGTTTGCCGACAGCTTGCGGTCGGCAAAGGCATTTGCCATCCGTAGGCAGTCGGCAAAGAAGCCACGCGTCAACAGGCTATACAACCTAGGAGCGCCGGCTAGCCATATGGTCGCTTTGCCGACCGCAAGCAGTCGGCAAAGAAGTGGGAGCAGGCTGAGAACAAAGGCATTTACCGACCGCAAGCAGTCGGAAAAGGTGCTATATCTTTGCCGACCGCAGGAAGTCGGCAAAGCCTACCGTTAGATGTCTAACGGGACCGAGTGGATGGCGTTGCCGTCCAAAGACTTTGCCGTCCGCTTGAGATACGTGGCCGACGGAAAAATTCTTTACCGTCCGTCGATTTGATGCGGACGGCAAAGAAGATCTCTACCGGCCAAATCGGTGCTGAATTCTTTGCCGACCACTTGCGGTCAGCAAAGCCTTTGCCGACCGCCATGGCGGTCGGTAAAGAACCTGTTTCCAGTAGTGTTAGAAGGATTCGCAAGAAACGAAAGTACCTGATAATTTAGTTGACGTGCGCGTGCTCTACTAACTGGTCCAATATGTGTAGTTGGTGAGGATGTGGGTGTAACAGTAGTAGGGATGTCCTCATCATCCTCCCCTTCTTGAATTGAAGTCGTCCTCGACGGAAGCACATCATCTTCTCCCAAATAAGGCTTCAAATCTGCAATATTAAATGTGGGACTAACCCCAAAGTCTACATGTAGCTCAAGTTTATATGCATTATCATTAATTTTTTGCAAAACCTTAAAGGGACCATCAGCTCGTGGCATTAACTTAGACTTGCGCAAATCTGGAAACCTATAATTACGTTGATGTAACCAAACAAGATCTCCTGGTTCAAACACAACATGTTTCTACCCTTATCACCAGCCAACTTATATCTAGCTTTCATTCTCTCAATGTTTTCTTTAGTTAACTCATGCATTTTTAATATCAATTCAGCACGTTGCTTAGCATCCAAATTAACCTTCTCCGAGGATGGAAGAGGCAGCAAATCAATTGGTGCACGAGGTAGAAAACCATACACAGTCTCAAAAGAACACATTTTAGTGATAGAATGCAATGAACGATTATAAGCAAATTCAATATGAGGTAAACATTCTTCCCACATTCTCAAGTTACTCTTTAAAACAGCCCTGATGATGAGGACATCCCTACTAATGTTACACCCATATCCTCACCAACTACACATATTGGACCAGTTACTAGAGCACGTGCACGTCAACTAAATTATCAGGTACTTTCGTTTCTTGCGAATCCTTCGATTGTTCATGAACATATGATGCTGCATAAATTAGATACTTTTGTTTTCTTATGAATGAAGGACCTATCATGGACAAGAAGGATGGTCATTGGAGTGGGATCAAGAATGGAGAAGAAGGTGCGCGCGCGGGAAAGGACAATGGAGCTTCCAGTGGTGATTATCGCACTTTGAAGCCACCATAAGGCCCGCATGAAGTCTTGGACGAAATACGCGAGATGCCACTTCATTATTTTCGTCCAAGGGAAATTATAGGTGTCGCGTCACCTTAATATTGGGCTGGGCCCATGTAATTTCGACATACCACATTATAGGCTGTTTTTAGAGTCCGTATGTGTGGGGAAACCGAGTTAGGGTTGTTTTCGGACCCCACCTCCAAGGGGTCACGAAAATCCCCTCTGTTCCCCCATATATACAGCCCTTAGGGCGTCGTTTAGACTTGGGTTTTAATTAGATTTAAGTTAGCTATACCCGCAACTTCGAGTTCTTCGTTTGTGTCATCCGACCAGGCCAAGACCGCATTGGATCCCCAACTTCTGTTAATCATTCATCTTATATTCGCAATATCCAGATTGCAATTCTTAGTTCTTGCTTGTTCTTGTCGATTGCTTGCAGGAATTAGACCTTCGTGGTCAGGTTGATCGTGCATCCGCGGGATCAATAACCTCTTGGAGTAGGTTTAGCGATTGCTAAGGAGCAATGTCTTCGGACGTTCGTAGTCGGGTCGTGAAAGTCTACTCCACCAAAATCGATCTCCATCATCTCATCGAAACATCGGGACACCTTCGCCTCTATCAAGTGGTATCAGATTTCCAGGTTGATCGGTGAGATTTACCAGTTTTTCGTGGTCTAGATTGTTTCTGTTCTTCATACCTACAGTCCACGAAAAAGCCAAAAAAAATTAGGGTTAGATCATCACGTCCCAAAACAGTCCGAGCCTTTGTCCAGTTTTCTTTACAGTAGTTTGCTTTGTTGAATTTGCGGTTGCATCGTTGTGTCGAGTTGCTGATCTTAGCGTCTAGTTCCCTCAGAGTTTCGAGTTCTGATCACAGTTTGTCACGCCGCCGCCGCACAGTAGTACACCACCACGTTCCGGCAATCCGAGTCTAGATACACCACCACGTTCCGCCAAGCCGAGTCCATATACACCACTACAACCTACCGATCCGAGTTGAGTTCCATCACCCGTTCGGTTTGTGAGATCTCCGTAGCCAGAATAGTTATGAGTTGAATAGAGTCGGATTTCACCAATCTTTGTCGTACGTAGAAGGGGGTGATTTCCAAAAAAAAAATTGAGGGGTGAAAAAATTTCGTGCCCATACCTTCCTTAGGTCCAGAAACTCATTTTGAGACGTTCGCTACCATAGTGTTTTTTTCGCACTTTTTCAGCCACCGCAGTCCCGAATCGCCAAAAAAAAGCAAAAAAAAAAGAGAGAAAAAACATTCAGAGTGTGCTTCTCAGTTGTTTACATGCCGCGTCGTGCTTTCGTTGGTGTTTTAGGCTCGCGTCTCTAGTACGGTCTAGCCTAGGATCAACACAGTACCGACGTTGAGTGTTTATTCAGCTTTGCATCTCTTTTTTGATTACTGTTGAGCTTTTGTTACCGTACTTGTCAGCCTTCCTACAGCTCCACATATATTCTACATTGTGCGTTTTGACACCTCCTGGCCATCGCTCTACCACATCTCTGAGAGTTTTGATCCGTTGGTTGTACATCACCACCTGCTGCTAGGTAAGAATCGGTAAGAACGAAAGAAAAGCTTGACGGATTTGTGCTTTCCACCACTCCACATCCCATTAGTAGAAGTAGGATCATATTTCTGTGTGTTTTCTATTTCTGCTAACCATGCCAGGATCACATGATGAAATGGCGCGGGATGCGCCTGATTGGGAGAACATGACAAATAAGGAATTACATGATAAATTTGCACAAATGATGTCTGAACAGGTGAATGACATCGAGAACAGATTTACAGAGGTGATTGATGGCGTGGAGAAGATGATCGACACCAAGCTCGACGCCAAGTTTACTGAGTTGATCGCACGCCTACCTACACAGCCTGCTGCCGCTCCAGCACAGCCACCTACACCACGACGTGCACGACGTATTCTGTTTCCGGGAGGACAAGCTGCAGGTATTGGTGCTCCTGCTGCTGCTGCTGCAGTTACTGCTACTGCTGCTGCTTCTAACGTCGGCCAGGACGACAACTACGAGGGTGATTACGAGGAGGAGGTGGAACAAGAAGCGGCCTATGAACATCCAGCTGGACGTCCACGTCCCAACATTCGCCACGGTCGACACCAACCACCCCCTCAGGTACGCGATGATGAACATGTGCCTAAACTTAAATTGAATCTTAAGCCGTTTGAGGGTAGATATATTCCTGATGCTTATCTTACTTGGGAGTTAGAAACTGAACAACGCTTTACATGTTTACAATATCCTGAGAATAGACGTGTTACTGCTGCTGTTTGTGAATTCACGGGGTTTGCATCTATTTGGTGGTCTGAACATTGTAGATTGCATGCTAATAATATTCCAACTACTTGGGCTGCTTTAAAAGATGCTATGCGCACTCGCTGGGTTCCTCCTTATTATCAACGTGAATTGCTACAAAAATTACAGCGTTTGAGACAAGGAAAAAATTCTGTAGAGGAATATTATCAGGAATTACAAACTGGATTGATTAGATGTGGCCTAGTAGAGGATAATGAAGCTATGCTTGCACGTTTAATGGGTGGCTTAAAAAAGGAGATACAAACTATTCTAGAATACAAGGACTATGCTACTATCACTCGTTTGTTTCATCTTGCTTGTAAAGCTGAACGTGAAGTGCAGGATCGACAGGCCACTACGAGACCTAACTTTTCTGCAGGAAGAAATACATCATGGACATCGCGTGGAGCTTCTACATCCACACGTCCTGCTGCACCACCATCTACTTCAGCCGCTCATTCTTACAGGGAGCCACCAAAACAGCCAGCGCCACCATTCAAGGGTGCACAGAGTGGTCCAGCAGCGAGTTCTTCTTCATCCATGGCTTCCACAAGGCAAACACGAGATCATGATATTAAATGTCACAGGTGCAAAGGTGGAGGTCACTTCGCCAAAGACTGTCCCTCCAAGCGTGTGATGACTATTACGGCGGATGGTGGGTATGAGTCAACGAGTGACTATGACGAGGAGACTTTAGTTCTCATTGCTCATGAGGAACAGGGTGCCCATGATGATGGTTATGATATAGAGTATATGGCTCCTGATGATGCGGATAAATATGCTAGTTTGGTTGCTCAAAGTGTGTTAAGTGCGCAGGTAACGAAGGCCGAGCAAAACCAGAGGCATAATTAGTTCCACACAAAGGGAGTGGTGAAAGAACGTTCGGTTCGTATCATTATTGACGGAGGGAGTTGCAACAACTTAGCTAGCATGGAGTTGGTGGAGAAGCTATCTCTCACCACAAGACCACACCCTCATCCGTACTATATTCAGTGGTTTAACAATAGTGGTAAGATTAAGGTAACGCGTTCTGTTCGTGTGCACTTTAGCATTGCTGCATATGCTGATTATGTTGATTGTGATGTAGTACCCATGCAAGCATGCTCTCTTTTACTTGGTAGACCATGGCAATTTGATAGGAATGTTGTACACCATGGTAGAACAAATCAGTTTACTTTGGTTCATCCGGATAAAAATATTGCTTTACTTCCTATGTCTCCTGAACAAATTGTGAAAGATGATCTTGCTAGAGCTAGTAAAGCTAAACAGGAGAAATATAAGAGTGAGAATGAGATAAACGCTAAAGAATATCGGATTTGGATGTTAGTCAATATGTGTGCTATGCTTTTGTGTGCAAAGAAGCTTTGTTTTCATTTGAGGAATTGCCTCCTTCTTTGCCTCTTGTTGTCACTGACCTTTCGCAGGAGTTTATAGACGTCTTTCCCCAAGACGTACCACCGGGATTACCACCTATTCGAGGGATTGAGCATCAGATTGACTTAATTCCCGGTGCTTCGCTGCCCAACCGTGCGCCATACCGTACCAATCCTGAGGAGACGAAGGAGATTCAGCGTCAAGTACAAGAGCTACTCGACAAAGGTTATATACGCGAATCCCTTAGTCCTTGTGCTGTTCCTGTTATATTAGTGCCAAAAAAGGATGGAACATGGCGTATGTGTGTTGATTGTAGAGCCATTAATAATATTACTATTCGTTATCGTCATCCTATTCCTAGGTTAGATGATATGCTTGATGAATTAAGTGGCTCTACCATGTTTTCTAAAGTTGATTTTCGTAGTGGATACCATCAAATTCGCATGAAATTAGGAGATGAATGGAAAACGGCATTTAAAACTAAGTTTGGATTATATGAGTGGTTAGTCATGCCTTTTGGGTTAACTAATGCACCTAGCATTTTCATGAGATTAATGAACGAGGTTTTACGTGCTTTCATTGGACGATTTGTGGTAGTCTATTTTGATGATATACTGATTTATAGCAAATCTTTGGAGGAACATTTGGATCATTTACGTGTTGTTTTTATTGCTCTACGTAATGCACGTTTGTTTGGTAACCTTGGGAAGTGCACCTTTTGCACCGACCGAGTATCGTTTCTTGGCTATGTTGTTACTCCGCAGGGAATTGAAGTTGATAAAGCCAAGATTGAGGCGATTGAGAGTTGGCCGCAGCCCAAAACGGTCACACAAGTGAGGAGTTTTCTTGGCCTCGCTGGATTCTATAGGCGTTTTGTGAGAGATTTCAGCACCATTGTTGCACCTCTCAATGAGCTTACACACAAGGATGTGCCTTTTACTTGGGGTACCGCACAGGAATAAGCCTTCATGGTATTGAAAGATAAATTAACACATGCTCCTTTGCTCCAACTTCCTGATTTTAATAAGACTTTTGAGCTTGAATGCGATGCTAGTGGGATTGGTTTGGGAGGCGTGTTATTACAAGATGCTAAACCTGTTGCATACTTTTCTGAAAAAATTGAGTGGGCCTAGTATGAACTATTCTACTTATGATAAGGAATTATATGCTCTTGTTCGGACTTTAGAAACTTGGCAACATTATTTATGGCCCAAAGAATTTGTTATCCATTCTGATCATGAATCTTTGAAACACATAAGAAGTCAAGAAAAACTTAATCGTAGACATGCTAAGTGGTTTGAATTTATTGAGACTTTCCCTTATGTCATTAAACACAAGAAGGGTAAAGATAATATTATTGCTCATGCTTTGTCTCGTCGTTATACTATGCTTTCACAACTTGACTTTAAGATATTCGGTTTGGAGACAATCAAAGATCAATATGTGCATGATCCGGAATTTAAAGATGTATTGAAGAATTGTAGAGAAGGTAGAACATGGAACAAGTTTGTGCTTAATGATGGATTCGTGTTCCGTTCTAACAAGCTATGCATTCCAGCTAGCTCTATTCGTCTTTTGTTGTTGCAGGAGGCGCATGGAGGAGGATTAATGGGACACTTTGGCGTGAAGAAGACAGAGGATGTACTTGCTACACATTTCTTTTGGCCAAAGATGAGACGGGATGTTGAGCGTTTTGTTGCTCGCTGCACTACATGTCAAAAAGCTAAGTCACGACTCAATCCTCATGGTTTATACATGCCTTTACCTGTACCTAGTGTTCCGTCGGAGGACATATCTATAGACTTTGTTTTAGGCTTGCCTTGAACAAAGAAGGGGAGGGATAGCATCTTTGTTGTCGTGGATAGATTTTCTAAGATGGCACACTTTATACCATGTCATAAAAGCGATGATGCTGCTAGTGTTGCTGATTTATTCTTTCGTGAGATTCTTCGTTTACATGGTGTGCCCAATACTATTGTCTCGTATCGTGATACTAAGTTTCTTAGCCATTTTTGGAGATGCTTATGGGCTAAGTTGGGGACTAAACTACTTTTTGGTACTACATGTCATCCCCAAACTGATGGACAAACTGAAGTAGTCAATAGGACTTTGTCTACTATGCTTAGGGCTGTTTTAAAGAGTAACTTGAAAATGTGGGAAGAATGTTTACCTCATATTGAATTTTCTTATAATCGTTCATTGCATTCTACCACTAAAATGTGCCCTTTTGAGATTGTTTATGGTTTTCTACCTCGTGCACCTATTGATTTGCTGCCTCTTCCATCTTCGGAGAAGGTTAATTTTGATGCTAAGCAACGTGCTGAATTGATATTAAAAATGCATGAGTTAACTAAAGAAAACATTGAGAGAATGAATGCTAGATACAAGCTTGCTGGTGATAAGGGTAGAAAGCATGTTGTGTTTGAACCAGGAGATCTTGTTTGGTTACATCTACGTAAAGATAGGTTTCCTGATTTGCGCAAGTCTAAGTTAATGCCACGAGCTGATGGTCCCTTTAAGGTTTTGAAGAAAATTAATGATAATGCATATAAACTTGAGCTACCTGCAACCTTTGGGGTTAGTCCCACATTTAATATTGCAGATTTGAAGCCTTATTTGGGAGAAGATGATGAGCTTCTGTCGAGGACGACTTCAATTCAAGAAGGGGAGGACGATGAGGACATCCCTACTAATGTTACACCCATATCCCCACCAACTACACATATTGGACCAGTTACTAGAGCATGCGCATGCCAACTAAATTATCAGGTACTTTCGTTTCTTGCGAATCCTTCTAATGTTCATGAACATATTATGCTGCCTAAATTAGATACTTTTGTTTTACTTATGAATAAAGGACCTAGCATGGATAAGAAGGATGCCTATTGGAGCGGGATCAAGTGTGGAGAAGAAGGTGCGCGCGCGGGAAAGGACAATGGAGCTTCCAGTGGTGTTTTCGCACTTTGAAGCCACCATAAGGAGTACACGAAGGTTTGGACGAAATACAAGAGATGCCACTTCATTATTTTCGTCCAAGGGTTATTCTAGGTGCTGCGTCACCTTATTATCGGGCTGGACCCATGTATTCTCGAAATAACACATAATAGGCTGTTTTTAGAGTTTGTATTTTTGGGGAAACCGAGTTAGGGTTGTTTTCGGACCCCTCCTCCAAGGGGTCAAGAAAATCCCCTTTGTTCCCCCATATATACCACCCTTAGGGCTTTGTTTAGACTTGGGTTTTAATGACATTTAAGTTAGCCATAGAAGCAACTTCGAGTTCTTCGTTTGTGTCATCCGACTAGGCCAAGACCGCATTGGAACCCCAACTTTCGTCAATCATTAATCTTATATTCGCAATATCCATATTGCAATTCTTAGTTCTTGCTTGTTCTTTCGATTGCTTGCAGGAATTAGACCTTGATCGTGCATCTGCGGGATCAATAACCTCTCGGAGTTGGTTTAGTGATCGCTAAGGCGCGACGTCTTCGCACGTTCGTAGTCGGGTCGTGAAAGTCGTATTGATGAGGACATCCCTACTACCAACACATCTCCAGTTCGTCATGAAGACCAAGTTGATTCAACAAAGAAGAAGGATGATGAAATCAGAATTGGACCTATTACAAGAGCTTGTGCAAAGTTTATAGAACAACAGGTGAACTCGCTCTTAATAGATTCTGATATGTCATGTACTGAGAACTTTATACTGCCTAAATCTTTGTATGTTTGCATTATCAGGTATCATGACAAAGACGAGGATACAAAAGGAGGAGAAGATAAAAGAAGATCTCACTTTCGGACGTCCGACATCGGAGGCCAGGAGCTACGACGCCTCAATGACCTCAAGTTACAGAAGGGTTGCTATTTTCGGCGGACATCCGACGGGATTCGGACGTCCGACACGACGGACTTCCAACATGAAGATCTTCGCGACGGCCCCCGAGTATAGTACCGATGTCAAAACAGCCGGACTTCGGACACTATTCGGACATCCGACGCATCGGACGTCCGAAACCCATCGAACGTCCGACTGCCTGCACGCAGATCTAACGTGATATGGGGTGGCCCGATCTTCTCAGTAAGCGGACGGTGAATATGAGGGCGATGATAGATAACTTGTATGTAGCCAATGAACTCTCCTTGCTAGATCCCTGTTGCCAATGCGACAGCTCTCTACCCTTTGGATATTCACAACTTCACACACTTGCGCAACGTAGCCGTCGACCACGAGACGGTAATTTGCAATCTACTAATCCCCAGTGGAACAATAGATCACACAGAACTTGCAGTAGAAGAACTTCAGATCGATACGAATTGAAGTCTTAATAATTCAAGAGGAAAGCTTGAAGCTATTCTCAATATCTAGGGTTTTTCTAAAAGGTAGTCTAGCCCTAAAACTCGTGGGAGCTGGGTATTTATAAGCTAAGGGATTACAGGGGCCGCAGTCCGTCTGATCTGCGCGCGGCTTTCGGACGTCCGAAGGGTTTCGGACGTCCGTCACGTCGGACGCCCGAAACATGTCGGAAATCCGACTCTGGCGGTGAGGTGTCCTGGATAGGAGGCTCTTCTCGCGGACCTTCATGTCGGACGTCCGTCATGTGTCGGACGTCCGATGCGTCGGACGTCCGAAATCCTGTCGGAAATCCGTCTTCGGTTTTGGAGGTCTTCTGAATACGGAGGTCGCCAACTTTCTCGCTGATGTCGGACGTCCGAAATGGGTCGGACGTTCGAAAGTTGGAGCATGTCTCATCTTCTCCTCCTTCTGGATCCTCGTCTCCGTCATGATACCTGATTATGCAAACATACAAAGATTTAGGCAGTATAAAATTCTCATTGTATAATATATCAGAATCTATTAAGAGCGAGTTCACCTGTTGTTCTATCAACTTTGCACGAGCTCTTGTAATAGGTCCAATTCTGATTTCATCATCCTTCTTCTTTGTTGAATCAACTTGTTCTTCATGACGAACTGGAGATGTGTTGGTAGTAGGGATGTCCTCATCATCTCCCCCCCCCCCCACCTTCAAAAGGCGTCGACCTCGACGCTCCAAGGTCATCTCCCATGTATGGTGATAAATCAGCAACGTTGAAACTGTTGCTAGCGCCACCAAACTCGGCAATGGGAATATCAATCGAGTAGGCATTGTCATTGATCTTGGCTAACACCTTGTAAGGACCAGCACCCCGTGGCTTCAACTTGGAATTCCTCATCCCTGGAAATCTATCCTTGCGCAAATGTACCCAAACCATATCTCCAGGTTGAAAAAGAACTTGCTTCCGTGACTGGTTCCTCGCAGCAGCAACATTCTGGCCTTGCTTCTCAATAGCCTCTCGGGTCTTCTCATGGATCTTCTTCACATAATCTGCTCGTTTGGATGCCTCCATATTAACTCGTTCTTGCAATGGAAGAGGCAGCAAATCAAGAGGTGTAATAGGCTTAAAACCATATACCACTTCAAAAGGACAAAGGTGAGTAGTAGTGTGTACTGCCCTGTTATAAGCAAATTCAACATGTGGCAAACACTCCTCCCATTCGCGCAGATTTTTCTTGATCATAGCTCGCAATAATTGTGACAATGTTCTATTGACCACCTCCGTTTGACCATCAGTTTGGGGATGACATGTAGTACTGAACATCAACTTTGTTCCCAACTTTCCCCAAAGTGTCTTCCAGAAGTAGCTCACAAACTTTACATCCCTGTCAGAAACAATTGTCTTGGGCACTCCATGCAAGCGTACAATCTCCCTGAAAAACAGGTTAGCAACATGCGACGCATCGTCGCTCTTATGGCAAGCAATAAAATGTGCCATCTTGGAAAATCTATCCACTACCACAAATATACTATCATGACCATATTTAGTGCGTGGCAATCCTAACACAAAGTCCATACTAATGTCTTCCCAAGGTGTGGTAGGAGCCGATAGTGGAGTATACAAACCGTGAGGCTTCAGCTTGGACTTGGATGTGTTGCATACAATGCAGCGTCAAACAAACCTGTCCACATCACGCCTCATCCTGGGCCAATAAAAATTATCAGCAAGCATGAGTAATGTCTTCGCACGCCCAAAGTGACCCATCAGTCCGCCTGCATGTGATTCCTGCAACAATAGCAAACGCACAGAAGATTCTGGAACACAAAGTTTGTTAGCTCGAAACAAAAATCTATCATGGATGTGGAACTTGTCACAAGCATTCCGAAGCAAACACAAACGATATGGTTCAGCAAAATCATGATCAGTTGCATATAAATCACACAAACTCTCTAATCCAGGAATTTTAACATCAAGATGTGTCAATAACATGTTCTTCCTAGATAGAGCATCAGCAACAACATTATCTTTTCCTTTCTTATATTTGATGATGTAAGGAAAAGACTCAATGAACTCAACCCACTTAGCTAAGCGTCTATGCAAATTAGATTGAGCTTTCAGATATTTCAAAGCTTCATGATCAGAATGTATGATAAATTCTTTTGGCCACAAATAATGTTGCCAAACCTCAAGAACTCTAACAAGTGCATACAATTCTTTATCATAAACAGGATAATTCAATCTAGCACCAGAAAGCTTCTCACTAAAATAAGCTATAGGTCTACCTTCTTGCATCAAAACACCACCAATGCCTATACCACTAGCATCACATTCAACTTCAAATTGCTTAGTAAAATCTGGTAACGTAAGTAAAGGTGCAGAAGTAAGCAAACGTTTCAACTCATCAAATGCAAGGTCTTGGGCAACGCCCCAAACAAAAGGCACACCTTTCTTAGTCAATTCATTCAACGGTGCAGCAATAGTACTAAAGTTTTTCACAAAACGTCTATAAAACCCAGCAAGACCGTGAAAACTTCGTACTTGGCTAACATTCATGCGAGTAGGCCAATTTTGAATTGCTTCAATTTTAGAAGAATCTACTTCTACCCCATGCTTAGATAGAACAAAACCCAAAAATATGACCTTATCTTTTGCAAATGTGCACTTCTCAAGATTAGCATATAATTTAGAATCACGCAACACTTGCAAAATTTGTCTAATATGAGCAGCATGTTCAAATTCATTGCGGCTGTAAATAAGTATATCATCAAAATACACAACCACAAAATGTCCAATAAACTCCCTCAAAACATGGTTCATTAATCTCATGAAAGTACTAGGAGCATTAGTAAGACCAAAAGGCATAACTAACCACTCATATAAGCCGAACTTAGTTTTGAAAGCAGTTTTCCATTCATCCCCTTCTTTCATCCTAATTTGATGGTACCCACTATGCAAATCAATTTTAGAGAAAATAGCAGCACCACACAATTCATCAAGCATATCCTCTAAACGTGGAATAGGATGACGATAGCGAATAGTGATGTTATTAATAGCTCTACAATCTACACACATACGCCATGTACCATCTTTCTTAGGGACCAAAATAACAGGAACAGCACAAGGGCTAAGGCTGACACGAGTATACCCTTTATCCAGAAGCGCTTGTACTTGTTGCTGAATTTCCTTCGTCTCTTGGGGGTTTGTCCTGTATGGTGCCCGGTTAGGAAGAGTTGCACCCGGTATAAGATCAATTTGATGCTCAATACCACGAAAGGGTGGTAATCCCGCTGGAACCTCCGCCGGAAACACATCAGCAAAATCCTGCAAAACAGTAGCCACACCAGGAGAAATAGGATGGTTATCATTAAAAACCAAAACCTCGCCTTTATACATGAGGACAAGAGGTATGGCTGTAGGATCCTCACTAAATTCTCTCATGTCTTCTTTGGTGGCTAAGGTAAGCAAACTAGTCTCTCTCGCACTTTTCGTTATATTATCACTCACAACTATTACATTGTTTTCTCGTGTTGGTTCGACATTCACCTCTATCTTCTGACGAGACTCATTCACAATTTGCTGTGGGGACATAGGATGGAGATTAACTTTCTTGCCCTTGAATTCCAAATGATATGTATTGGCTCGGCCATTGTGTTGCACATGGCGATCATATAACCACGGCCGACCCAATAAGAGATGGCAAACTGTCATTGGCACCACATCAAAATCGACGGAATCCTTGTATGGGCCTATCTCAAAATTTATGCGCACCATGTGATTGACCTTCATCTCACTACTGTCACTCAACCATTGGACATAATAAGGATTTGGGTGAGGTGAGTACTTCAGATTTAGCTTAGCACATAACTCCTTGCTTGCGAGGTTGCGGCAGCTACCTCCATCAATAATCACTTTGCAAGCTTTGTTGGGACCAACGAGTGCCTTGGTTTGGAACAAATTACAGCGCTGAGAATCAGCATGCGGCTGCACTGTAAGAGTACGTTGTGACACAACAATGGTAGGAGCATGCGACGGAAACGCATCCATGCCTTCTTCACTATGAAATCCCTCGTCATCGAAAACGAAAGGATCTTCATCATCACCAGTTTCATACTCGCCGGTTTCTTGATTTACAAACATGACCTTTCTGTTCGGGCAATCTCTCTTGAAGTGACCCCGATTACCGCAAGCATGACAAGTGATCTCGCGATTGCGAGCTGTAGACATGTTGGAGCCTGCACTAGTGGCAGGGGCAGCTGGCTTCTTGGCCATAGAACCATTGGAGGCTGGCTTGGAAACTGAAGAAGAAGCTCGAGTATTGGCACCATAATTCTCCATAGGCGCGGATGTCCTTGGAGAAAATCTGCTAGATGTGGAGTATCTTGACTTCAGTTGTGCCTCTTCTGCAAGCTGGGATTCAGCCTCCCTTGCAAGATGCAATAAATCATTCATATTATAGTATTGGTGATGCCGCACAATACTCTTGATAGTAAATTTCAGCCCATGGAGAAAACGTTGCATAGTCATCTCAACCTCTTCGCGAACTCGCGCACGTTGCAACAACATCTCCATCTCCATATAGTATGCATCAACGGACATAGTACCTTGCTTCAATTGTTGCAATTTATCAAAAACTGTCCGTAAGTAATTTGGGGCAACAAACCGAGCTTTCATGGTCGCCTTCATGTCACGCCATGTACGAATAGGCTGGCCATTGGTTTCTTGTATCTCGTTCAATACACTCTCCCACCAACGCAAAGCATAACCGTCAAACTCGGACGAAGCAATCTTGATCTTCTTGTCCTCCGGATAATCATGCAAACGCCATAGTTTTTCCATCTTAAGCTCCCAGGTGAGGTATTCTGCCACATCCGTGGACCCTTCAAATTTGGGGATAGTAAACTTGGGCTTGCTCAAGACATCTTCTTCCTGAATGGGTATACGGCGCGCACCAAGACCAAGTGGAGGTTGGCGAACCGGCCCTTGAAGACCACGCCCACGTCCGTGATTGCCCCGCAACTCGGCATTGTCACCATGGACACTACCATCATCTTCCTGAGCGTCAGGTTGGCGTTGTACCATAGCTGCTTGGATGCCTGTGATAGATGTTGTCATTTGTTGTAGGCTCTGCTGGATAGCAGCAAGTTGTTGTTGCATAGTGGTGACTGCAGCTTCAGTCGCGTCCACTTTCAGTTGTACCGCTTGAACACCAGTCAAGTGATCACGGAGACCTTCATATGCCTCCCATGTAACTGGCGCATCCTTGTCCTGTTTCTGCATCACATCACAACCACTTTGAGACATGATTAGTAGGTTAGTGCACTAAATCAAAATCTTTTGGTGGGCACTCACAACTCACTCAAAACTGACAAGAAAAGGTGAATCTTACCGTTCCAAAGTGAATAGTAATGCGTACCCGTTCGGATGGAAGACTAGTGCACGGATGTGATGAAGTGAATACCCGAGTAAAAGAGTGAACACACGACAAAGCAGGATATATGTGGTGGAGCTATAGGTATGGCACCCTAACTACACCGAAGTCAAGTCCTAATGCTGATCGTGTGATACAAACCCAAAGAAAAACTCACACAGTGGAGACAAACGAAAGACAGGCCTCTCAAAAGATCACCACTATGATATGTCCTTTCTAACACTTGTATATCTCTTTGCACTCTTTTATAACTCTTTTTGATCACACTTCTTCTCTCTTTTTTTTTGTTTTTTTTTTTTGAATCTTTTCTCTTTTTCTCTTTTTTTTTTGAAACTATTCCAAACTGGACGAAATTGCTACAGTACTGCTACAGTAACTTTTCTCTTTAGGCCACAATATGTCGCACCGCGGAGAAATTTTTGGGAAGAACACACGAAAACAGCAAACTAAAACAATGACTCTGATGCAATCTAAGTTATGGCAAAAAAACTAGAAACCCTAATATTTTTGTATGGCTTTTTCTGGATAGGATGAAAACAAACGATCTAATAGATGGATTTGGTGGATGCTTACCGAGGGAACACTGGAAATCTGATACCAAGATGATATGGGGTGGCCCGATCTTCTCAGTAAGCGGACGGTGAATATGAGGGCGATGATAGATAACTTGTATGTAGCCAATGAACTCTCCTTGCTAGATCCCTGTTGCCAATGCGACAGCTCTCTACCCTTTGGATATTCACAACTTCACACACTTGCGCAACGTAGCCGTCGACCACGAGACGGTAATTTGCAATCTACTAATCCCCAGTGGAACAATAGATCACACAGAACTTGCAGTAGAAGAACTTCAGATCGATACGAATTGAAGTCTTAATGATTCAAGAGGAAAGCTTGAAGCTATTCTCAATATCTAGGGTTTATCTAAAAGGTAGTCTAGCCCTAAAACTCGTGGGAGCTGGGTATTTATAAGCTAAGGGATTACAGGGGCCGCAGTCCGTCTGATCTGCGCGCGGCTTTCGGACGTCCGAAGGGCTTCGGACGTCCATCACGTCGGACGTCCGAAACATGTCGGAAATCCGACTCTGGCGGTGAGGTGTCCTGGATAGGAGGCTCTTCTCGCGGACCTTCATGTCGGACGTCCGTCATGTGTCGGACGTCCGATGCGTCGGACGTCCGAAATCCTGTCGGAAATCCGTCTTCGGTTTTGGAGGTCTTCTGAATACGGAGGTCGCCAACTTTCTCGCTGATGTCGGACGTCCGAAATGGGTCGGACGTCCGAAAGTTGGAGCATGTCTCATCTTCTCCTCCTTCTGGATCCTCGTCTCCGTCATGATACCTGATTATGCAAACATACAAAGATTTAGGCAGTATAAAATTCTCATTGTATAATATATCAGAATCTATTAAGAGCGAGTTCACCTGTTGTTCTATCAACTTTGCACGAGCTCTTGTAATAGGTCCAATTCTGATTTCATCATCCTTCTTCTTTGTTGAATCAACTTGTTCTTCATGACGAACTGGAGATGTGTTGGTAGTAGGGATGTGCTCATCATAACGGGCCGCGGCCTTGTATCCGAGTTTGACACCCCTAGCTTATAAATACCGGAACCCCTACGACTTTTAGGGTCAGACCACGTTTAGATAAACCCTAGTTCTTGAGAATAGCTACAAGCTTTCATCTTGAATCATAAACTTCAATTCGTATAAACCTGAAGTTCTGCTGCTACATGTTTTGTGTGATCTGTTGTTCCACTGGGAATTAGTAGATTGCAAATTACCGTCTCGTGGTCGATGGCTACGTTGCGCAAGTGTGTGAAGTTGTGAATATCCAAAGGGTAGAGAGCTGTCGCATTGGCAACAGGGATCTAGCGAGGAGAGTTCATCGGGTACATACAAGTTATCTACCATCGCCCTCATATTCACCGTACGCTTACTGAGAAGATCGGGCCACCCCATATCACGTATCCACCATAATAGATCTCCACCATCTCATCGAAACATCGGGACACCTTCGCCTCTATCACGACCCGAGTACGTACTTCCTCGGCAACGACGACATCTCCTTGTCGGAGTTGCTGTTGTTCGGCTTCATCGAAGGCGCGGACTCGTGGAGATCGGTATCTGTGTTCTGTGGGGAGCACCGCCTCCGCTTCGTAAATGAGAGCGAAGCGCGTCTCATTTGTGGCTCGATTGGGTGTGTTCCTCATTTATTCATCCACCCACCACTTTCCACACTTTTCGAGCCGCTGGAAGGTACGGGTTCGGAGACCTCGGAGTACTTCCAAATTGGCACTCTCTGCCTGGCCGTTGCTCCTCGGATGAGCCACTGAAGCGAAACACAATGTGGTGAGAATTTACTCGCAGTACTCGAGGAAGGCCTGACTTGTGAACTGGGTGTCGTTGTCCGTGATGATCCGGTTAGGAACTCTGAAACGACACACCAGGCTTCTGATAAACTTGATGGCGGATTGCGCCGTGGTCTTGCAGAGTGGCTCCACTTCTGGCCACTTGGCGAATTTGTCAATGGTGACGTAGAGGAACTCATAACGTCTAGTAGCACGGGGTAATGGCCCCAAGATGTCCAATCCCCAAATCGCAAAGGGCCATGACAGAGGGATGGTTTGGAGAGCTTGTGTTGGTTGATGAACAACCTTGGCGCGGAATTGGTAGGTATCACAGGTGTGGACAAGCTCCATGGCGTCGTTCAAGGAGGTAGGCTGATAGAGGCGAAGGTGTCCCGATGTTTCGATGAGATGATGGAGATCGATTTTGGTGGAGTAGACTTTCACGACCCGACTACGAACGTGCGAAGACGTTGCGCCTTAGCAATCGCTAAACCAACTCCGAGAGGTTATTGATCCCGCGGATGCACGATCAACCTGACCACGAAGGTCAATTCCTGCAAGCAATCGAAGAACAAGCAAGAACTAAGAATTGCAATCTGGATATTGCGAATATAAGATGAAAGATTAACAGAAGTTGGGGTTCCAATGCGGTCTTGGCCTGGTCGGACGACACAAACGAAGAACTCGAAGTTGCAGCTATGGCTAGCTTAAATCTAATTAAAACCCAAGTCTAAACGACGCCCTAAGGGCTGTATATATGGGGGAACAGAGGGGATTTTCGTGACCCCTTGGAGGTGGGGCCCGAAAACAACCCTAACTCGGTTTCCCCACACATACGGACTCTAAAAACAGCCTATAATGTGGTATTTCGAAATTACATGGGCCCAGCCCAATATTAAGGTGACGCAGCACCTAAAATTGCTCTTGGACGAAAATAATGAAGTGGCATCTCGTGTATTTCGTCCAAGCCTTCATGCATGCCTTATGGTGGCTTCAAAGTGCGAAAATCCCCACTGGAAGCTCCATTGTTATTTCCCGCGCGCGCACCTTCTTGTCCATGCTTGATCCCGCTCCAATGACCGTCCTTCTTGTCCATGCTAGGTCCTTCATTCATAAGCAAAACAAAAGTATCTAATTTAGGCAGCATCATATGTTCATGAACATTAGAAGGATTCGCAAGAAACGAAAGTACCTGATAATTTAGTTGACGTGCACGTGCTCTAGTAACTGGTCCAGTATGTGTAGTTGGTGAAGATGTGGGTGTAACATTAGTAGAGATGTCCTCATCATCCTCCCCTTCTTGAATTGAAGTCGTCCTCGACGGAAGCTCATTATCTTCTCCCAAATAAGGTTTCAAATCTGCAATGTTAAATGTGGGACTAACCCAAAAATCTGCAGGTAGCTCAAGTTTATATGCATTATCATTAATTTTCTGTAAAACCTTAAAGGGACCATCAGCTCGTGGCATTAACTTAGACTTGCGCAAATCAGGAAACCTATCTTTACGTAGATGTAACCAAACAATATCTCCTGGTTCAAACACAACATGCTTTCTACCCTTATCACCAGCAAGCTTGTATCTAGCATTCATTTTCTCAATGTTTTCTTTAGTTAACTCATGCATTTTTAATATCAATTCAGCACGTTGCTTAGCATCAAAATTAACCTTCTCCGAAGATGGAATAGGAAGCAAATCAATAGGTGCACGAGGTAGAAAACCATAAACAATCTCAAAAGGGCACATTTTAGTGGTAGAATGAAATGAACGATTATAAGAAAATTCAATATGAGGTAAACATTCTTCCCACATTTTCAAGTTACTCTTTAAAACAGCCCTAAGCATAGTAGACAAAGTCCTATTGACTACTTCAGTTTGTCCATCAGTTTGGGGATGACAAGTTGATGAGGACATGACTACCATAGTTACAGCCACAACCCCTGCTAATATACCTACTGGACCAATTACTAGAGATCGTGCACACCAATTACATTATCAGGTACTTTCGCTTCTTGGTAATGTTTCTAATGTTCATGTGAATATGATGCTGCCTAACGTCGATATATTTCTGTTGCTGACAAATGAAGGACCTAGCATGGACAAGAAGGATGAGCATTGGAGCATGTTCAAGCATGAAGATGATGAGGACATAATTATCATGGATATGACCATTAATTCCTCTATATTTGATCAAGAAATGAAGTCAATACAAAGGGACATGATTGTGTGCTGTACAAGAAGTTATTTCACGTCACTTTTGGCCCAAGAGAAGATAGAGACCAAGTCTTTCACGTCATGGACTCAGATTCGGACTGCAGAGATATACCCAACTTCAAACAGCCGCCGTTTCTACATACGAACTCCAAATTGGGTGAGTCTTTTTTCTGGTGATAGCTTATCTCGTCTAGTTTCCAACGCAATTGGTTTCACCTTCAAATTCCTTCGGAGCGTGGAGATATTGCGAAAACGGTGCGACCCGGCAGTAGAATCCGAATCAAAGTCCAACTCAATAGGTGTTGCATCACCTCCACATGGGCCCAAGTGCCTTGTACGACCTAGGTTTAGTTTTAGGACTCCTTGGGACGTCCTTCCACCCCCTTGGCCTCCACCCTTTAGTCCTATATAAGTAGATCAACCCCTAGGGTTTTTCTTTGGATTTCTTTTAGTTAAAAAGACTGCTTAGCTAATTGCTGCATCTTCGTGTACTCGGTTTGTGTCCAACGACCAGATCAAGACCGCTTTCGGAATCCCAACTTTATTCATACTTCATCTACATATTCGCAATATTCAGATTTCTTTATCATAGTTCTTGCTTGTTCTTCGATTGCTTGCAGGCACTAGACCTTCGTGGTCAGGTTGATCGTGCTCCGACGTGGTCAATAACCTCCGGAGATTGGTTTAGCGATTGCTAAGGCGCGACGTTGTTGCACGTTCGTAGTCGGATCGTCAGAGTCGTCTCCACCAAATCGATAGTTATCTCTCATCGAAAGATCGGGACACCCCGCCTCTATCAAGTGGTATCAGTTTTCAGGTTGCTCGGTGAGAATTCCACATCCATATATTAGATCTGTTTTTTTATCACCTATCATCCACACAAAAAGCCATAAAAATAGGATTAGATCATCATATCCAAACCAATCTGAGACTTCGCAATTTTCTTTTCGGTGCTTTGCTTTATTGAATTATCGGTTGCATCGTCGTGTTCAGTTGCTGGTCTTAGTATCTAGTCCTTTAGAGTTTCGAGTTCTGTTCACGTTAGTCACCGCCGCCGCTGCACCATCATCCCTTCCGCTGCCTACTTCTACCATCCACCATAGAAAAAGAGAGAAAAAGAGTTGAAAAAAGAGAGAAAAAAGAAAAAGGAAAAAAAGAAAGAAAAAAGGAAAAAAGAGAAAAAAGAAGAAAAAAATTCGGATCTATCTCTTGTTGAACTCGTATTTGAAATCTCGTCGGAATCAGTTTTGAGCAGTGTCCACTAAAACGGGCATAACTTTGTCATCCGAAGTCCGTTTTGGCTCCACGAGTACTCAAATTAAAGATAATTCCGAGCCGCTTCTAAATAGTTCTGGAGCTAGTGTGTTATTTAAAACTCCAGATCGGCTTCTAAGACGGACTTTTTGACCTCTAAAGTTTCCGAACACAGTTTTTGTCAGATTTCGGGCTGATTCTAAATTTTTTTGACACCTCATCCGAACTCTAACTTGAGTGATTCTTATTGCGTCGGAAAGCTTAAGTCAGTTCCCTATTGGAGGAAAAATATCAAAAAAATTAGAAAATATATTTCAGAGGAAAGTTGTAGCGAGAATATTGGTGTATCTTGATTTGGAGCCTATTTTCACCATTATCTTTGCTTTGTTGATGATCTTCACTTATATCTTGCTATTCAGAGCTACTTCATATCATTCATTGCTGCTAGTTGTGCTATGCCGTGACCACATTAGTGCTCTAGGCTCGCGTCTCTAGTCCGGTCTAGACTAGGACCAGCACAGTACGTCGTTGAGCGTTAATTCAATTTTGCATCTCTGAATTGATTATTGCTGATATTTTTGCCACCATATTAAAGCCTTCCAAGCTCCACATATTTCTACATCGTGTATACGTGCGTTCACCTGGCAATCGCTCTACTTAATCTTTGGAGTTCTTTGACACCGTTGGTTGCCGATCACCACCTGCTGCATGGTAAGAACTAGTAAGACATTGATATTTGCTATCCTGTGAGCGTTTTACCACCACATCCTAGTAGTTCATAGGGACATATACTTGTGATTTGTTTCTTGTTTTCTACTAATCATGGCAGGTTCTGGAGTTAGATCTTCTTGGGCGGCAACGATAGTTGGAGATTTGCCACCACCTACAACTACACAACAGTCACTGCAAAAGGTAAACACACATAAGCATGCACATGATCAGTTTATTGTTTCTATACCACACTTTCATGGACGTCTAAGACCTGATTTATACATTGAGTGGGAGTTTGAAATAAATGATATATTTGTTTCCCATAATTTTCTTGAGCATAAGAAAGTAAAAACTGCAATTAGTGCTTTCAAAGATTTTGCTTCTATTTGGTGGAATGAATATTGTAGTTTATATCCTGATTATATACCTAATACTTGGAATGATCTCAAACTTGCTATGCGATATAGATTCGTTCCCTCTTATTATACTCGTGACAAGGTTAGGAAATTAAAAAAATTAAAACAAGGTACTAAAACTGTTTCAGAATATTATGATGCTTTAGAAACTACATTCTTGCATTCTCTTTTAGAGGAAAGTGAAGAATATTTCATGGACATATTTTGGGAAGGTTTAAACCGTGACATTCAGGATATCCTAATTCATGAAAAGTGTTATCCTATGGATCGTTTGTTTCGTCTTGCTTGTAAAGCTGAACAGGAAATCGACAGACGTGTTGCCCAGAAGACGAACAAGCGGAATGTGCAAATACCACAAGTTGAGAAGGTTGTTCCTTCAACCACTATGAGCACTACCATAACCACATCAATTGTCGTAAGCACTCCTCCAATATCTGATCTATCATCACAAAAAGGTAATGACAAAGGTATGGATCTTTCCCCTCCACATGAGAACCTTGCTGATTTAAAAGCAACATGTGTTGAGCTATCCAGTAGTTTCATCACACAACCAATTTTTGAGAATGTCATAACTTCACATGAAGATGTTGCTTGCCTAATAGACTTGAATACATCATGTCTTGAGTTACCTGGTGATTTGAGCACACCATCTATTTTGGATAATCATGTTACTATTATGAAACTACCAATGCTTAATCATTTTGATATGACCTCTAATCTTGGTGATGATTCTGCGTCGAATGACTTCTTGCATGACTACTTAGTTAAGCCTGTTGTAGCATGTCCTTCGAAAAACATTAATGTTTCTTCACCGGTATTGGGATGGTTTAATGATGAGCATTGTACATCTTTAGATATGAATAAGAGCTTCACTTATATATGCAAACTCAGTTGCAATACTTTCATGTCGTTTATGTATTGTGATGATCATATATGTTTATATTTCACGACATACGAAAGTTACTCATATATACATGTGTTACATATCCAAAAACTAAGGGAAGTAAGAATGGATGACATATATATATACAACATGTACACCTTGTCTCTTTTGTTAGCCACATTTCAGATTAAGAAACGCCGGGGACGGCTTTATTTTCAAGAAGGGGAGGATGATGAGGACATGACTACCATAGTTACAGCCACAACCCCTGCTAATATACCTACTGGACCAATTACTAGAGATCGTGCACACCAATTACATTATCAGGTACTTTCGCTTCTTGGTAATGTTTCTAATGTTCATGTGAATATGATGCTGCCTAACGTCGATATATTTCTGTTGCTGACAAATGAAGGACCTAGCATGGACAAGAAGGATGAGCATTGGAGCATGTTCAAGCATGAAGATGATGAGGACATAATTATCATGGATATGACCATTAATTCCTCTATATTTGATCAAGAAATGAAGTCAATACAAAGGGACATGATTGTGTGCTGTACAAGAAGTTATTTCACGTCACTTTTGGCCCAAGAGAAGATAGAGACCAAGTCTTTCACGTCATGGACTCAGATTCGGACTGCAGAGATATACCCAACTTCAAACAGCCGCCGTTTCTACATACGAACTCCAAATTGGGTGAGTCTTTTTTCTGGTGATAGCTTATCTCGTCTAGTTTCCAACGCAATTGGTTTCACCTTCAAATTCCTTCGGAGCGTGGAGATATTGCGAAAACGGTGCGACCCGGCAGTAGAATCCGAATCAAAGTCCAACTCAATAGGTGTTGCATCACCTCCACATGGGCCCAAGTGCCTTGTACGACCTAGGTTTAGTTTTAGGACTCCTTGGGACGTCCTTCCACCCCCTTGGCCTCCACCCTTTAGTCCTATATAAGTAGATCAACCCCTAGGGTTTTTCTTTGCATTTCTTTTAGTTAAAAAGACTGCTTAGCTAATTGCTGCATCTTCGTGTACTCGGTTTGTGTCCAACGACCAGATCAAGACCGCTTTCGGAATCCCAACTTTATTCATACTTCATCTACATATTCGCAATATTCAGATTTCTTTATCATAGTTCTTGCTTGTTCTTCGATTGCTTGCAGGCACTAGACCTTCGTGGTCAGGTTGATCGTGCTCCGACGTGGTCAATAACCTCCGGAGATTGGTTTAGCGATTGCTAAGGCGCGACGTTGTTGCACGTTCGTAGTCGGATCGTCAGAGTCGTCTCCACCAAATCGATAGTTATCTCTCATCGAAAGATCGGGACACCCCGCCTCTATCACAAGTAGTACTAAAAAGTAGTTTAGTCCCCAACTTAGCCCATAAGCATCTCCAAAAATGGCTAAGAAACTTAGTATCACGATCCGAGACAATAGTATTGGGCACACCATGTAAGCGAATAATCTCACGAAAGAATAAATCAGCAACATTAGCAGCATCATTGCTTTTATGACATGGTATAAAATGTGCCACCTTAGAAAATCTATCCACGACAACAAATATGCTATCCCTCCCCTGCTTTGTTCGAGGCAAGCCTAAAACAAAGTCCATGGATATGTCCTCCCACGGAACACTAGGTACAGGTAAAGGCATGTATAAACCATGAGGATTGAGTCGTGACTTAGCTTTTTGACATGTAGTGCAGCGAGCAACAAAACGCTCAACATCCCGTCTCATCTTTGGCCAAAAGAAATGTGTAGCAAGTACGTCCTCCGTCTTCTTCACGCCAAAGTGTCCCATTAATCCTCCTCCATGCGCCTCCTGCAACAACAAAAGACGAATAGAGCTAGCTGGAATGCATAGCTTGTTAGAACGGAACACAAAACCATCATTAAGCACAAACTTGTTCCATGTTCTACCCTCTCTACAATTCTGCAATACATCTTTAAATTCCGCATCATGTACATATTGATCTTTGATTGTCTCTAAACCGAATATCTTGAAGTCAAGTTGTGAAAGCATAGTATAACAACGAGACAATGCATCAGCAATAATATTATCTTTCCCCTTCTTGTGTTTAATGACATAAGGGAAAGTCTCAATAAATTCAACCCACTTAGCATGTCTACGATTAAGTTTTGCTTGGCTTCTTATGTGTTTCAAAGATTCATGATCAGAATGTATAACAAATTCTTTGGGCCATAAATAATGTTGCCAAGTTTCTAATGTCCGAACAAGAGCGTATAATTCCTTATCATAAGTAGAATAGTTCAGACTAGGCCCACTCAATTTTTCAGAAAAGTACGCAACAGGTTTAGCATCTTGTAATAACACACCTCCCAAACCAATCCCACTAGCATCGCATTCAAGCTCAAAAGTCTTATTAAAATCAGGAAGTTGGAGCAAAGGAGCATGTGTTAACTTATCTTTCAATACCGTGAAGGCTTCTTCCTGTGCGGTACCCCAAGTAAAAGGCACATCCTTGCGTGTAAGCTCATTGAGAGGTGCAGCAATGGTGCTGAAATCTCTCACAAAACGCCTATAGAATCCAGCGAGGCGAAGAAAACTCCTCACTTGTGTGACGGTTTTGGGCTGCGGCCAACCCTCAATCGCCTCGATCTTGGCTTTATCAACTTCAATTCCTTGCGGAGTAACAACATAGCCAAGAAACGATACTCGGTCGGTGCAAAAGGTGCACTTCCCAAGGTTACCAAACAAACGTGCATTACGTAGAGCAATAAAAACAGCACGTAAATGATCCAAATGTTCCTCCAAAGATTTGCTATAAATCAGTATATCATCAAAATAGACTACCACAAATCGTCCAATGAAAGCACGTAAAACCTCGTTCATTAATCTCATGAAAGTGCTAGGTGCATTAGTTAACCCAAAAGGCATGACTAACCACTCATATAATCCAAACTTAGTTTTAAATCCCGTTTTCCATTCATCCCCTAATTTCATGTGAATTTGATGGTATCCACTACGCAAATCAACTTTGGAAAACATGGTAGAGCCACTTAATTCATCAAGCATATCATCTAACCTAGGAATAGGATGACGATAACGAATAGTAATATTATTAATGCTCTACAATCAACACACATACGCCAAGTTCCATCCTTTTTAGGCACTAATATAACAGGAACAACACAAGGACTAAGGGATTCACGTATGTAACCTTTGTCGAGTAGCTCTTGTACTTGACGCTGAATCTCCTTCGTCTCCTCCGGATTGGTACGGTATGGCGCACGGTTGGGCAGCGAAGCACCGGGAATTAAGTCAATCTGATGCTCAATCCCTCGAATAGGTGGTAATCCCGGTGGTACGTCTTGTGGAAAGACGTCAATAAACTCCTGCAAAAGGTCAGTGACAACAGGAGGCAAAGAAGGAGGCAATTCCTCAAATGAAAACAAAGCTTCTTTGCACACAAAAGCATAGCACACATATTGACTAACATCCAAATCCGAAATATCAACCTTAGTAGCAAGCAAAGTTGGACTAGTCAATTTAATTTCATTAGAAACAGCAGAAGAAGATTTGCTATTAGTCTTATGTTGTTGCTCAAATTCTTTAGCTGCTATCTCATTTTCACTCTTATTTTTCTCCTGTTTAGCTTTACTAGCTCTAGCAAGATCATCTTTCACAATTTGTTCAGGAGACATAGGAAGTAAAGCAATATTTTTATCCTGATGAACCAGAGTAAACTGATTTGTCCTACCATGGTGTACAACATTCCTATCAAATTGCCATGGTCTACCAAGTAAAAGAGAGCATGCTTGCATGGGTACCACATCACAATCAACATAATCAGCATATGCAGCAATGCTAAAGTGCACACGAACAGAACGCGTTACCTTAATCTTACCACTATTGTTAAACCACTGAATATAGTACGGATGGGGGTGTGGTCTTGTGGTGAGAGATAGCTTCTCCACCAACTCCATGCTCGCCAAGTTGTTGCAACTCCCTCCGTCAATGAAGATGCGAACCGAACGTTCTTTCACCACTCCCTTTGTGTGGAACAAATTATGCCTCTGGTTTTGCTCGGCCTTCGATACCTGCACACTTAACACACGTTGAGCAACCAAACTAGCATATTGATCTGCATCATCAGGAGCCATATACTCTATATCATGAGCATCATCATGGGCACCCTGTTCCTCGTGAGCAATGAGAACTAAAGTCTCCTCATCATAGTCGCTCGCTGACTCATACCCACCATCCGCCGTAATAATCATCACACGCTTGGAGGGACAGTCTTTTGCGAAGTGACCTCCACCTTGGCACCTGCGACATTTAATATCACGATCTCGTGTTTGCCCTGTGGAAGCCATGGGTGAAGAAGAACTCGCCGCTGGACCACTTTGTGCACCCTTGAATGGTGGCGCTGGCTGTTTTGGTGGCTCCCTGTAAGAATGAGCGGCTGAAGTAGATGGTGGTGCAGCAGGACGTGTGGATGTAGAAGGTCCACGCGATGTCCATGATGTATTTCGTCCTGCAGAAAAGTTAGGTCTCGTAGCGGCCTGTCGATCCTGTACTTCACGTTCAGCTTTACAAACAAGATGAAACAAACGAGTAATAGTAGCATAGTCCTTGTATTCTAGAATAGTTTGTATCTCCCTGTTTAAGCCACCTATAAAACGTTCAAACATAGCTTCATTATCCTCTACTAGGCCACATCTAATCAATCCAGTTTGTAATTCTTGATAATATTCCTCTACAGAATTTTTTCCTTGTCTCAAACGCTGTAATTTTTGTAGCAATTCACGTTGATAATAAGGAGGAACCCAGCGAGTACGCATAGCATCTTTTAAAGCAGCCCAAGTAGCTGGAATATTATTAGCATGCAATCTACAATGTTCAGACCACCAAATAGATGCAAAACCCGTGAATTCACAAACAGCAGCAGTAACACGTCTATTCTCAGGATATTGTAAACATGTAAAGCGTTGTTCAGTTTCTAACTCCCAAGTAAGATAAGCATCAGGAATATATCTACCCTCAAACGGCTTAAGATTCAATTTAAGTTTAGGCACATGTTCATCATCGCGTACCTGAGGGGGTGGTTGGTGTCGACCGTGGCGAATGTTGGGACGTGGACGTCCAGCTGGCTGTTCATAGGCCGCTTCTTGTTCCACCTCCTCCTCGTAATCACCCTCGTAGTTGTCGTCCTGGCCGACGTCAGAGGCAGCAGCAGCAGTAACTGCAGCAGCAGCAGGAGCACCAGCAGCTTGTCCGCCCGGAAACAGAATACGTCGTGCACGTCGTGGTGGCGGTGGCTGTGCTGGAGGGGCCGCAGGCTGTATAGGTACGCGTGCGAGCAACTCAGTAAACTTGGCGTCGAGCTTGGTGTCGATCATCTTCTCCACACCATCAATCGCCTCTGTAAATCTGTTCTCGATGTCATTCACCTGTTCAGACATCATTTGTGCAAATTTATCATGTAATGCTTTGTTTGTCATATTCTCCCAATCAGGTGCATCCCGCGCCACTTCATCATGGGATCCTGGCATGGTTAGCAGAAATAGAAAACACACAGAATTATGATCCTACTTCTACTAATGGGATGTGGGGTGGTGGAAAGCACAAATCCGTCAAGCTTTTCTTCAGTTCTTACCGATTCTTACCTAGCAGCAGGTGGTGATGTACAACCAACGGGTCAAAACTCTCAGAGATGTGGTAGAGCGATGGCCAGGAGGTGTCAACCGCACGAAGTAGAATATATGTGGAGCTGTAGGTAGGCTTGACAAATATGGTAGCAAAAAGCTCAACAGTAATCAAAACAGAGATGCAAAGTTGAATAAACACTCAACGTCGGTACTGTGCTGATCCTAGGCTAGACCGTACTAGAGACGCGAGCCTAAAACACCAACGAAAGCACGGCGCGGCACGTAATCAACTGAGAAGCACACTCTGAATAAATATCGTGGACTGTAGGTATGAAGAACAGAACCAATCTAGACTACGAAAACTGGTAAATCTCACCGAGCAACCTGGAAATCTGATACCACTTGATAGAGGCGAAGGTGTCCCGATGTTTCGATGAGATGATGGAGATCGATTTTGGTGGAGTAGACTTTCACGACCCGACTACGAACGTGCGAAGACGTTGCGCCTTAGCAATCGCTAAACCAACTCCGAGAGGTTATTGATCCCGCGGATGCACGATCAACCTGACCACGAAGGTCAATTCCTGCAAGCAATCGAAGAACAAGCAAGAACTAAGAATTGCAATCTGGATATTGCGAATATAAGATGAAAGATTAACAGAAGTTGGGGTTCCAATGCGGTCTTGGCCTGGTCGGACGACACAAACGAAGAACTCGAAGTTGCGGCTATGGCTAACTTAAATCTAATTAAAACCCAAGTCTAAACGACGCCCTAAGGGCTGTATATATGGGGGAACTGAGGGGATTTTCGTGACCCCTTGGAGGTGGGGCCCGAAAACAACCCTAACTCGGTTTCCCCACACATACGGACTCTAGAAACAGCCTATAATGTGGTATTTCGAAATTACATGGGCCCAGCCCAATATTAAGGTGACGCAGCACCTATAATTGCTCTTGGACGAAAATAATGAAGTGGCATCTCGTGTATTTCGTCCAAGCCTTCATGCATGCCTTATGGTGGCTTCAAAGTGCGAAAATCCCCACTGGAAGCTCCATTGTTATTTCCCGCGCGCGCACCTTCTTCTCCATGCTTGATCCCGCTCCAATGACCGTCCTTCTTGTCCATGCTAGGTCCTTCATTCATAAGCAAAATAAAAGTATCTAATTTAGGCAGCATCATATGTTCATGAACATTAGAAGGATTCGCAAGAAACGAAAGTACCTGATAATTTAGTTGACGTGCACGTGCTCTAGTAACTGGTCCAGTATGTGTAGTTGGTGAAGATGTGGGTGTAACATTAGTAGAGATGTCCTCATCATAGGCCAATAGAACCATTGCCGGAAAGCTTTTCCGACCAGAGCCTGGGAACCAATGTGGGCGCCGCATGTTCCTTCGTGGTCCGGACGGGAGCAACTTCTTGCTTTCGTCTGTGGGGATGCACAGTAGCTTCACACCGTTGGGACGCCTGTGGTAAAGGGTACATCGATGATTGACGAGCGACCCGCTCGGCGTCCTTCCGGTTGCTTGGTATCTATCTGTTCTTAAGGTAGTCGTCATTCATGCTGAAGCACTTCAGCATCAAGACATCCTCGTCCTGGTAACGGAACAGGAGAAAGTCCCCGTGGTCAAGCAGTACTGTAGCAATTTTCGTCCAGTTTGGAATAGTGTAAGAAAAATCAAAAAAAAAGAGAGAGGAAAAGAGAAAAGATTATAAAAAAAGCAAAGGAAGAGTGTTTAAAAAGATTTATATAAGAGTGCAAAGAGATATACAAGTGCCAAAAAGGATGATAGAGGCGAAGGTGTCCCGATGTTTCGATGAGAGGATGGAGATCGATTTTTTTGGTGGAGTAGACTTTCACGACCCGACTACGAACGTGCGAAGACGTTGCGCCTTAGCAATCGCTAAACCAGCTCCGAGAGGTTATTGATCCCGCGGATGCACGATCAACCTGACCACGAAGGTCAATTCCTGCAAGCAATCGAAGAACAAGCAAGAACCAAGAATTGCAATCTGCATATTGCGAATATAAGATGAATGATTACGAAAGTTGGGGTTCCAATGCGGTCTTGGCCTGGTCGGATGACATAAACGAAGAACTCGAAGTTGCGGCTATGGCTAACTTAAATCTAATTAAAACCCAAGTCTAAACGTCGCCCTAAGGGCTGTATATATGGGGGAACAGAGGGGAATTTCGTGGCCCCTTGGAGGAGGGGTCCAAAAGCAACCCTAACTCGGTTTCCCCACACATACGGACTCTAAAAAATAGCCTATTAAGTGTATTTCGAAATTACATGGGCCTGGCCCAATAATAAGGTGACGCAGCACCTATAATAACCCTTGGACGAAAATATTAATGTGGCATCTTGTGTCTCTCGTCCAAGTCTTCATGCACGCCTTATGGTGGCCTCAAAGTGCGAAAATCACCACTGGAAGCTCCATTGTCCTTTCCCGCGCGCGCACCTCCTTCTCCATGCTTGATCCTGCTCCAATGACCATCCTTCTTATCCATGCTAGGTCCTTCATTCATAAGACAAAAAAAAGTATCTAATTTAGGCAGCATCATATGTTCCTGAACATTAGAAGGATTCACAAGAAACGAAAGTACCTGATAATTTAGTTGATGTGTGCGTGCTCTAGTAACTGGTCCAATATGTATAGTTGGTGAAGATGTGGGTGTAACATTAGTATGTATAGACTAGAGCACGTGCACGTCAACTAAATTATCAGGTACTTTCATTTCTTGTGAATCCTTCTATTGTTCATGAACATATGATGCTGCCTAAATTAGATACTTTTGTTTTGCTTATGAATGAAGGACCTAGCATGGACAAGAAGGATGGTCATTGGAGCGGGATCAAGCATGGAGAAGAAGGTGCGCGCGCGGGAAAGTACAGTGGAGCTTCCAGTGGTGATTATCACACTTTGAAGCCACCATAAGGAACGCATGAAGTCTTGGACGAAATACGCGAGATGTCACTTCATTATTTTCGTCCAAGGGAAATTATAGGTGCTGCGTCACCTTAATATTGGGCTGGGCCCATGTAATTTCGAAATACCACATTATAGGCTGTTTTTAGAGTCCGTATGCGTGGGGAAACCGAGTTAGGGTTGTTTTCGGACCCCACCTCCAAGGGGCCACAAAATTCCCCTCTGTTCCCCCATATATACAGCCCTTAGGGCGTCGTTTAGACTTGGGTTTTAATTAGATTTAAGTTAGCCATAGCCGCAACTTCGAGCTCTTCGTTTGTGTCATCCGACCAGGCCAAGACCTCATTGGAACCCCAACTTTCGTAATCATTCATCTTATATTCGCAATATCCAGATTGCAATTCTTAGTTCTTGCTTGTTCTTCGATTGCTTGCAGGAATTAGACCTTCGTGGTCAGGTTGATCGTGCATCCGCGGGATCAATAACCTCTCGGAGTTGGTTTAGCGATCGCTAAGGAGCAACGTCTTCGCACGTTCGTAGTCGGATCGTGAAAGTCGTCTCCACCATAATCGATCTCGACCATCTCATCGAAACATCGGGACACCTTCGCCTCTATCAAGTGGTATCAGATTTCCAGGTTGATCGGTGAGATTTACCAGTTTTCGTACTCTAGATTACTTCTGTTCTTCATACCTACAGTCCACGAAAAATCCAAAAAAAAATTTAGGGTTAGATCATCACGTCCCTAAACAGTCCGAGCCTCTGTCCAGTCTTCCTTACATAGTTTGCTTTGTTGAATTTGCGGTTGCATCGTTGTGTCGAGTTGCTGATCTTAGCGTCTAGTTCCCTTAGAGTTTCGAGTTCTGATCACAGTTTGTCACGCCGCCGCCGCACAGTACTACACCACCGCGTTCCGCCAATTCGAGTCCAGATACACCACCACGTTCCGCCAAGCAGAGTCCATATACACCACCACGACCTACCGATCCGAGTTGAGTTCCATCACCCATTCGGTTTGTGATCTCTCCGTAGCCAGATTAGTTTGAGATTGATTAGAGTCGGATTTCACCAATCTTTGTCGTACGTAGAAGAGGGTGATTTCCAAAAAAAAAAAAAAATTTCAGGGCACGCTTGAGTTAAGTCTGGCACGCTTTTCAGAGCAGTTTTTAGGCCAAAGTTTTTAGGTGTAAAAAAATTTCGTGCCCATACGTTCCTTAGGTCCAGAAACTCATTTTGAGACGTTCGCCACCATAGTGATTTTTTCGCACTTTTTCAGCCACCGCAGTCCCGCATCGCAGAAAAAAAAAGAGCAAAAAAAAAAGAGAGAGAGAAAAAAAAATTCAGAGTGTGCTTCTCAGTTGTTTACGTGCCGCGCCGTGCGTTCGTTGGTGTTTTAGGCTCGCGTCTCTAGTACGGTCTAGCCTAGGATCAGCACAGTACCGACGTTGAGTGTTTATTCAACTTTGCAACTCTGTTTTGATTACTGTTGAGCTTTTTGCTACCATATTTGTCAAGCCTACCTACAGCTCCACATATATTCTACTTCGTGCGGTTGACACCTCCTGGCCATCGCTCTACCACATCTCTGAGAGTTTTGACCCGTTGGTTGTACATCACCACCTGCTGCTAGGTAAGAATCGGTAAGAACGAAAGAAAAGCTTGACGGATTTGTGCTTTCCACCACCCCACATCCCATTAGTAGAAGTAGGATCATATTTCTGTGTGTTTTCTATTTCTGCTAACCATGCCAGGATCCCATGATGAAGTGGCGCGGGATGCACCCGATTGGGAGAATATGACAAACAAAGCGTTACATGATAAATTTGCACAAATGATGTCTGAACAGGTGAATGACATCGAGAACAGATTTACAGAGGCGATTGATGGTGTGGAGAAGATGATCGACACCAAGCTCGACGCCAAGTTTACTGAGTTGCTCGCACGCCTACCTGCACATCCTGCGGCCGCTCCAGCACAGCCACCGCCACCACGACGTGCACGACGTATTCTTTTTCCGAGCAGACAAGCTGCTGGTGCTGCTACTGCTGCTGCTTCTGACGTCGGCCAGGACGACAACTACGAGGGTGATTACGAGGAGGAGGTGGAACAGGAAGCGGCCTATGAGCAGCCAGCTGGACGTCCACGTCCCAACATTCGCCACGGTCGACACCAACCACCCCCTCAGGTACGCGATGATGAACATGTGCCTAAACTTAAAATGAATCTTAAGCCGTTTGAGGGTTGATATATTCCCGATGCTTATCTTACTTGGGAGTTAGAAACTGAACAACGCTTTACATGTTTACAATATCCTGAGAATAGACGTGTTACTGCTGCTGTTTGTGAATTCACGGGGTTTGCATCTATTTGGTGGTCTGAACATTGTAGATTGCATGCTAATAATATTCCAACTACTTGGGCTGCTTTAAAAGATGCTATGCGTACTCGTTGGGTTCCTCCTTATTATCAACGTGAATTGCTACAAAAATTACAGCGTTTGAGACAAGGCAAAAATTCTGTAGAGGAATATTATCAAGAATTACAAACTGGATTGATTAGATGTGGCCTAGTAGAGGATAATGAAGCTATGCTTGCACGTTTTATGGGTGGTTTAAACAGGGAGATACAAACTATTCTAGAATACAAGGACTTTGCTACTATTACTCGTTTGTTTCATCTTGCTTGTAAAGCTGAACGTGAAGTGCAGGATCGACAGGCCGCTACGAGACCTAACTTTTCTGCAGGACGAAATACATCATGGACATCGCGTGGACCTTCTACATCCACACGTCGTGCTGCACCACCATCTACTTCAGCCGCTCATTCTTACAGGGAGCCACCAAAACAGTAAGCGCCACCATTCAAGGGTGCACAGAGTGGTCCAGCGGCGAGTTCTTCTTCATCCATGGCTTCCACAGGGCAAACACGAGATCGTGATATTAAATGTCGCAGGTGCCAAGGTGGAGGTCACTTCGCAAAAGACTGTCCCTCCAAGCGTGTGATGATTATTACGGCGGATGGTGGGTATGAGTCAGCGAGTGACTATGATGAGGAGACTTTAGTTCTCATTCCTCATGAGGAACAGGGTGCCCATGATGATGCTCATGATATAGAGTATATGGCTCCTGATGATGCAGATAAATATGCTAGTTTGGTTGCTCAACGTGTGTTAAGTGTGCAGGTAACGAAGGCTGAGCAAAACCAGAGGCATAATTTGTTCCACACAAAGGGAGTGGTGAAAGAACGTTCGGTTCGCATCATCATTGACGGAGGGAGTTGCAACAACTTGGCTAGCATGGAGTTGGTGGAGAAGCTATCTCTCACCACAAGACCACACCCCCATCCTTACTATATTCAGTGGTTTAACAATAGTGGTAAGATTAAGGTAACGCATTCTGTTCGTGTGCACTTTAGCATTGCTGCATATGCTGATTATGTTGATTGTGATGTGGTACCCATGCAAGCATGCTCTCTTTTACTTGGTAGACCATGGCAATTTGATAGGAATGTTGTACACAATGGTAGGACAAATCAGTTTACTCTGGTTCATCAGGATAAAAATATTGCTTTACTTCCTATGTCTCCTGACAAAATTGTGAAAGATGATCTTGCTAGAGCTAGTAAAGCTAAACAGGAGAAAAATAAGAGTGAAAATGAGATAGCAGCCAAAGAATTTGAGCAACAACATAAGACTAATAGCAAATCTTCTTCTGTTGTTTCTAATGAAATTAAATTGACTAGTCCAACTTTGCTTGCTACTAAAGTTGATATTTCAGATTTGGATGTTAGTCAATATGTGTGCTATGCTTTTGTGTGCAAAGAAGCTTTGTTTTCATTTGAGGAATTGCCTCCTTCTTTGCCTCCTGTTGTCACTGACCTTTTGCAGGAGTTTATTGACGTCTTTCCACAAGACGTACCATCGGGATTACCACCTATTCGAGGGATTGAGCATCAGATTGACTTAATTCCCGGTGCTTCGTTGCTCAACCGTGCGCCATACCGTACCAATCCAGAGGAGACGAAGGAGATTCAGCGTCAAGTACAAGAGCTACTCGACAAAGGTTACATACGTGAATCCCTTAGTCCTTGTGCTGTTCCCGTTATATTAGTGCCTAAAAAGGATGGAACATGGCGTATGTGTGTTGATTGTCGAGCCATTAATAATATTACTATTCGTTATCGTCATCCTATTCCTAGGTTAGATGATATGCTTGATGAATTAAGTGGCTCTACCATGTTTTCCAAAGTTGATTTGCGTAGTGGATACCATCAAATTCGCATGAAATTAGGAGATGACTGGAAAACGGCATTTAAAACTAAGTTTGGATTATATGAGTGGTTAGTCATGCCTTTTGGGTTAACTAATGCACCTAGCACTTTCATGAGATTAATGAACGAGGTTTTACGTGCTTTCATTGGACGACTTGTGGTAGTCTATTTTGATGGTATACTGATTTATAGCAAATCTTTGGAGGAACATTTGGATCATTTACGTGCTGTTTTTATTGCTCTACGTAATGCACGTTTGTTTGGTAACCTTGGGAAGTGCACCTTTTGCACCGACCGAGTATCGTTTCTTGGCTATGTTGTTACTCCACAGGGAATTGAAGTTGATAAAGCCAAGATCGAGGCGATTGAGAGTTGGCCGCAGCCCAAAACGGTCACACAAGTGAGGAGTTTTCTTGGACTCGCTGGATTCTATAGGCGTTTTGTGAGAGATTTCAGCACCATTGCTGCACCTCTCAATGAGCTTACACGCAAGGATGTGCCTTTTACTTGGGGTACCGCACAGGAAGAAGCCTTCGCGGTATTGAAAGATAAGTTAACACATGCTCCTTTGCTCCAACTTCCTGATTTTAATAAGACTTTTGAGCTTGAATGCGATGCTAGTGGGATTGGTTTGGGAGGTGTGTTATTACAAGATGCTAAACCTGTTGCATACTTTTCTGAAAAATTGAGTGGGCCTAGTCTGAACTATTCTACTTATGATAAGGAATTATATGCTCTTGTTCGGACATTAGAAACTTAGCAACATTATTTATGGCCCAAAGAATTTGTTATACATTCTGATCATGAATCTTTGAAACACATAAGAAGTCAAGCAAAACTTAATCGTAGACATGCTAAGTGGGTTGAATTTATTGAGACTTTCCCTTATGTCATTAAACACAAGAAGGGGAAAGATAATATTATTGCTGATGCTTTGTCTCGTCGTTATACTATGCTTTCACAACTTGACTTCAAGATATTCGGTTTAGAGACAATCAAAGATCAATATGTAAATGATGCAGAATTTAAAGATGTATTGCAGAATTGTAGAGAGGGTAGAACATGGAACAAGTTTGTCCTTAATGATGGGTTTGTGTTCCGTTCTAACAAGCTATGCATTCCAGCTAGCTCTATTCGTCTTTTGTTGTTGCAGGAGGCGCATGGAGGAGGATTAATGGGACACTTTGGCGTGAAGAAGACGGAGGACGTACTTGCTACACACTTCTTTTGGCCAAAGATGAGACGGGATGTTGAGCGTTTTGTTGCTCGCTGCACTAAATGTCAAAAAGCTAAGTCACGACTCAATCCTCATGGTTTATACATGCCTTTACCTGTACCTAGTGTTCCGTGGGAGGACATATCCATGGACTTTGTTTTAGGCTTGCCTCGAACAAAGAAGGGGAGGGATAGCATCTTTGTTGTCGTGGATAGATTTTCTAAGATGGCACATTTTATACCATGTCATAAAAGCGATGATGCTGCTAATGTTGCTGATTTATTCTTTCGTGAGATTATTCGCTTTCATGGTGTGCCCAATACTATTGTCTCGGATCGTGATACTAAGTTTCTTAGCCATTTTTGGAGATGCTTATGGGCTAAGTTGGGGACTAAACTACTTTTTAGTACTACCTGTCATCCCCAAACTGATGGACAAACTGAAGTAGTCAATAGGACTTTGTCTACTATGCTTAGGGCTGTTTTAAAGAGTAACTTGAAAATGTGGGAAGAATGTTTACCTCATATTGAATTTGCTTATAATCGTTCATTTCATTCTACCACTAAAATGTGCCCTTTTGAGATTGTTTATGGTTTTCTACCTCGTGCGCCTATTGATTTGCTGCCTCTTCCATCTTCGGAGAAGGTTAATTTTGATGCTAAGCAACGTGCTGAATTGATATTAAAAATGCATGAGTTAACTAAAGAAAACATTGAGAAAATGAATGCTAGATACAAGCTTGCTTGTGATAAGGGTAGAAAGCATGTTGTGTTTGAACCAGGAGATCTTGTTTGGTTACATCTACGTAAAGATAGGTTTCCTGATTTGCGCAAGTCTAAGTTAATGCCACGAGCTGATAGTCCCTTTAAGGTTTTACAGAAAATTAATGATAATGCATATAAACTTGAGCTACCTGCAGATTTTGGGGTTAGTCCCACATTTAACATTGCAGATTTGAAACCTTATTTGGGAGAAGATGATGAGCTTCCGTCGAGGACGACTTCAATTCAAGAAGGGGAGGATGATGAGGACATCCCTACTAATGTTACACCCATATCCTCACCAACTACACATACTGGACCAGTTACTAGAGCACGTGCACGTCAACTAAATTATCAGGTACTTTCGTTTCTTGTGAATCCTTCTATTGTTCATGAACATATGATGCTGTCTAAATTAGATACTTTTGTTTTGCTTATGAATGAAGGACCTAGCATGGACAAGAAGGATAGTCATTGGAGCGGGATCAAGCATGGAGAAGAAGGTGCGCGCGCGGGAAAGTACAGTGGAGCTTCCAGTGGTGATTATCACACTTTGAAGCCACCATAAGGCGCGCATGAAGTCTTGGACGAAATACGCGAGATGTCACTTCATTATTTTCGTCCAAGGGCAATTATAGGTGCTGCGTCACCTTAATATTGGGCTGGGCCCATGTAATTTTGAAATACCACATTATAGGCTGTTTTTAGAGTCCGTATGTGTGGGGAAACCGAGTTAGGGTTGTTTTCGGACCCCACCTCCAAGGGGCCACGAAATTCCCCTCTATTCCCCCATATATACAGCCCTTAGGGCGTCGTTTAGACTTGGGTTTTAATTAGATTTAAGTTAGCCATAGCCGCAACTTCGAGCTCTTTGTTTGTGTCATCTGACCAGGCCAAGACCTCATTGGAACCCCAACTTTCGTAATCATTCATCTTATATTCGCAATATCCAGATTGCAATTTTAATTCTTGCTTGTTCTTCGATTGCTTGCAGGAATTAGACCTTCGTGGTCAGGTTGATCGTGCATCCGCGGGATCAATAACCTCTCGGAGTTGGTTTAGCGATCGCTAAGGCGCAACGTCTTCGCACGTTCGTAGTCGGATCGTGAAAGTCGTCTCCACCATAATCGATCTCCACCATCTCATTGAAACATCGGGACACCTTCGCCTCTATCAAGTGACCTCGACCTTGGCACCGGCGACATTTAATATCACGATCTCGTGTTTGCCCTGTGGAAGCCATGGATGAAGAAGAACTCTCCGCTGGACCACTCTGTGCACCCTTGAATGGTGGCGCTGGCTGTTTTGGTGGCTCCCTGTAAGAATGAGCGACTGAAGTAGATGGTGGTGCAGCAGGACGTGTGGATGTAGAAGGTCCACGCGATGTCCATGATGTATTTCGTCCTGCAGAAAAGTTAGGTCTCGTAGCGGCCTGTCGATCCTGCACTTCACGTTCAGCTTTACAAGCAAGATGAAACAAACGAGTAATAGTAGCATAGTCCTTGTATTCTAGAATAGTTTGTATCTCCCTGTTTAAACCACCCATAAAACGTGCAAGCATAGCTTCATTATCCTCTACTAGTCCACATCTAATCAATCCAGTTTGTAATTCTTGATAATATTCCTCTATAGAATTTTTGCCTTGTCTCAAACGCTGTAATTTTTGTAGCAATTCACGTTGATAATAAGGAGGAACCCAACGAGTACGCATAGCATCTTTTAAAGCAGCCCAAGTAGTTCGAATTTTATTAGCATGCAATCTACAATGTTCAGACCACCAAATAGATGCAAACCCCGTGAATTCACAAACAGCAGCAGTAACACGTCTATTGTCAGGATATTGTAAACATGTAAAGCGTTGTTCAGTTTCTAACTCCCAAGTAAGATAAGCATCAGGAATATATCTACCCTCAAACGGCTTAAGATTCAATTTAAGTTTAGGCACATGTTCATCATCGCGTACCTGAGGGGGTGGTTGGTGTCGACCGTGGCGAATGTTGGGACGTGGACGTCCAGCTGGCTGCTCATAGGCCGCTTCCTGTTCCACCTCCTCTGATAAAGAAGGAGACACCTGATGATACGAACCACCGGGGGAATCCTCTTGAGTTTATCCCGATGTTTCACAGTGAGCAACCCCGATATAAATCCTTCCAATCACGCGAAGAACGCAACCTGAAGAAGAGGAAAGAATCCAGCAAGCAACGTGATGGAGATCACCACGCCTCAAACCAACACACGATAATCCTTGATGAACACAAGAACCTCCGCGGCAATCTTTATTGGACAAACGGCATCGCCAACCCCGGAGGGAAGCTTCACCAAGAGATACAACTCTTAACCCTAAAATTCTTGTCTAAACTTAAGCTTACCCTAAAACTCGTAGGGGGTGTTCTATTTATAAGCTAGGGGATAAAACTAGGGATACATGGGCCGTAGCCCGTCAAATCTGCGCGCAGGCAGTTTCGGACGTCCGATGGGTTTCGGACGTCCGTCACGTCGGACGTCCGAAACGTGTCGGAAATCCGACTCTGGCGGTGAGGTGTCCTGGATTGGGAGTTCTTCTCGAGGACCTTCATGTCGGACGTCCGTCATATGTCGGACGTCCGATGCGTCGGACGTCCGAATCCTGTCAGAAATCCGTCTTCGGTTTTGGAGGTCTTTTGGATACGGAGGTCGCCATCCTTCTCGCTGATGTCGGACGTCCGAATTGGGTCGGACGTCCGATGTCCAGAATCTTGTCCATCTTCGCCTCCTCCGTCCAGCGCAAATCATCGCCTCCTCCGTCCTGTTGTTGTCGTGCCCATATCATCCTCTGATGAGGACATCCCTACTAATGTTACACCCATACCCTCACCAACTACACATACTGGACCAGTTACTAGAGCACGTGCACGTCAACTAAATTATCAGGTACTTTCGTTTCTTGCGAATCCTTCTATTTTTCATGAACATATGATGCTGCCTAAATTAGATACTTTTCTTTTGGTTATGAATGAAGGACCTAGCATGGACAAGAAGGATGGTCATTGGAGCAGGATCAAGAATGGAGAAGAAGGTGCGCGCGGGGGAAAGTATAGTGGAGCTTCCAGTGGGGATTTTCGCACGTTGAAGCCACCATAAGGCATGCATGAAGGCTTGGACGGAATACACGAGATGCCACTTCATTATTTTCGTCCAAGAGCAATTATAGGTGTTGCGTCACCTTAATATTGGGCTGGGCCCATGTAATTTCGAAATACCACATTATAGGCTGTTTTTAGAGTCCGTATGTGTGGGGAAACCGAGTTAGGGTTGTTTTCGGACCCCACCTCCAAGGGGTCACGAAAATCCCCTCTGTTCCCCCATATATACAGCCCTTAGGGCGTCGTTTAGACTTGGGTTTTAATTAGATACAAGTTAGCCATAGCCGCAACTTCGAGCTCTTCGTTTGTGTCATCCGACCAGGCCAAGACCTCATTGGAACCCCAACTTTCGTAATCATTCATCTTATATTCGCAATATCCAGATTGCAATTCTTAGTTCTTGCTTGTTCTTCGATTGCTTGCAGGAATTAGACCTTCGTGGTCAGGTTGATCGTGCATCCGCGGGATCAATAACCTCTCGGAGTTGGTTTAGCGATCGCTAAGGCGCAACGTCTTCGCACGTTCGTAGTCGGATCGTGAAAGTCGCCTCCACCATAATCGATCTCCACCATCTCATCGAAACATCGGGACACCTTCGCCTCTATCAAGTGGTATCAGATTTCCAGGTTGCTCGGTGAGATTTACCAGTTTTCGTAGTCTAGATTGGTTCTGTTCTTCATACCTACAGTCCACGAAAAAGCCAACAAAAAAACAAATTAGGGTTAGATCATCACGTCCCAAAACAGTCCGAGCCTTTGTCCAGTTTTCTTTACAGTAGTTTGCATTGTTGAATTTGCGGTTGCATCGTTGTGTCGAGTTGCTGATCTTAGCGTCTAGTTCCCTTAGAGTTTCGAGTTCTGATCACAGTTTGCCACGTCGCCGCCGCACCAGTAGTCATCCTACCACGTTCCGCCAATCCGAGTCCAGATACACCACCACGTTCCGCCAAGCAGAGTCCATATACACCACCACGTCTCACGAGTCCGACTTGAGTTCCACCATCAGTACGGTTCCTGATATCTCCGTAGCCAGAATAGTTTTGAGTTGATTAGAGTCGGATTTCACCAATCTTTTGTCGTACGTAGAAGAGGGTGATTTCCAAAAAAAAAAAAAAAGAGTCTGGCACGCTTTCCAGAGCAGTTTTTAGGCCAAAAATTTCAGGGGTAAAAAAATTTCGTGCCCATACGTTCCTTAGGTCCAGAAACTCGTTTTGAGACGTTCGCCACCATAGTGATTTTTTCGCCCTTTTTCAGCCCCCGCAGTCCCGCATCGCCAAAAAAAAAAAAAAGCAAAAAAAAAAAAAGAGAGAAAAAAAAAATTCAGAGTGTGCTTCACAGTTGTTACGTGCCACGCCGTGCTTTCGTTGGTGTTTTAGGCTCGCGTCTCTAGTACGGTCTAGCCTAGGATCAGCACAGTACTGACGTTGAGTGTTTATTCAGCTTTGCATCTCTGTTTTGATTACTGTTGAGTTTTTCCTACCATACTTGTCAGCCTTCCTACAGCTCCACATATATTCTACATCGTGCGTTTTGACACCGCCTGGCCATCGCTCTACCACATCTCTGAGAGTTTTGACCCGTTGGTTGTACATCACCACCTGCTGCTAGGTAAGAATCGGTAAGAACGTAAGAAAAGCTTGACGGATTTGTGCTTTCCACCACCCCACATCCATCCCATTAGTAGCAGTAGGATCATATTCCGGTGTGTTTTCTATTTCTGCTAACCATGCCAGGATCTCATGATGAAGTGGCGCGGGATGCACCCGATTGGGAGAACATGACAAACAAGGAGCTACATGATAAATTTGCACGTATGATGTCTCAACAGGTGCAGGACATCGAGACCAGATTTACAGAGGCGATTGATGGCGTGGAGAAGATGATCGACACCAAGCTCGACGCCAAGTTTACTGAGTTGATCGCACGCCTACCTTCAGCACAGCCACAGCCACCGCCACTACCACGTGCACGACGTATTCTGTTTCCGCGTGGACAAGCTGCTGGTATTGGTGCTCCTCCTGTTGCTGCAGTTGGTGCTACTGCTGCTGCTGCTGCTTCTGACGTCGGCCTGGACGACAACTACGAGGGTGATTACGAGGAGGAGGTGGAACAGGAAGCGGCCTATGAGCAGCCAGCTGGACGTCCACGTCCCAACATTCGCCACGGTCGACACCAACCACCCCCTCAGGTACGCGATGATGAACATGTGCCTAAACTTAAATTGAATCTTAAGCCGTTTGAGGGTAGATATATTCCTGATGCTTATCTTACTTGGGAGTTAGAAACTGAACAACGTTTTACATGTTTACAATATCCTGAGAATAGACGTGTTACTGCTGCTGTTTGTGAATTCACGGGCTTTGCATCTATTTGGTGGTCTGAACATTGTAGATTGCATGCTAATAATATTCCAACTACTTGGGCTGCTTTAAAAGATGCTATGCGTACTCGCTGGGTTCCCCCTTATTATCAACGTGAATTGTTACAAAAATTACAGCGTTTGAGACAAGGAAAAAATTCTGTAGAGGAATATTATCAAGAATTACAAACTGGATTGATTAGATGTGGCCTAGTAGAGGATAATGAAGCTATGCTTGCACGTTTTATGGGTGGCTTAAACAGGGAGATACAAACTATTCTAGAATACAAGGACTTTGCTACTATCACTCGTTTGTTTCATCTTGCTTGTAAAGCTGAACGTGAAGTGCAGGATCGACAGGCCGCTACGAGACCTAACTTTTCTGCAGGACGAAATACATCATGGACATCGCGTGGAGCTTCTACATCCACACGTCCTGCTGCGCCACCATCTACTTCAGCCGCTCATTCTTACAGGGAGCCACCAAAACAGCCAGCGCCACCATTCAAGGGTGCACAGAGTGGTCCAGCAGCGAGTTCTTCTTCATCCATGGCGTCCACAGGGCAAGCACGAGATCGTGATATTAAATGTCGCAGGTGCCAAGGTGGAGGTCACTTCGCAAAAGACTGTCCCTCCAAGCGTGTGATGACTATTACGGCGGATGGTGGGTATGAGTCAGCGAGTGACTATGATGAGGAGACTCTAGTTCTCCTTGCTCATGAGGAACAGGGTGCCCATGATGATGCTCATGATATAGAGTATATGACTCCTGATGATGCAGATAAATATGCTAGTTTGGTTGCTCAACGTGTATTAAGTGTGCAGGTAACAAAGGCCGAGCAAAACCAGAGGCATAATTTGTTCCACACAAAGGGAGTGGTGAAAGAACGTTCGGTTCGCATCATCATTGACGGAGGGAGTTGCAACAACTTGGCTAGCATGGAGTTGGTGGAGAAGCTATCTCTCACCACAAGACCACACCCCCATCCGTACTATATTCAGTGGTTTAACAATAGTGGTAAGATTAAGGTAACGCGTTCTGTTCGTGTGCACTTTAGCATTGCTGCATATGCTGATTATGTTGATTGTGATGTGGTACCCATGCAAGCATGCTCTCTTTTACTTGGTAGACCATGGCAATTTGATAGGAATGTTGTACACCATGGTAGGACAAATCAGTTTACTCTAGTTCATCAGGATAAAAATATTGCTTTACTTCCTATGTCTCCTGAACAAATTGTGAAAGATGATCTTGCTAGAGCTAGTAAAGCAAAACAGGAGAAAAATAAGAGTGAGAATGAGATAGCAGCCAAAGAATTTGAGCAACAACATAAGACTAATAGCAAATCTTCTTCTGCTGTTTCTAATGAAATTAAATTGACTAGTCCAACTTTGCTTGCTACTAAGGTTGATATTTCAGATTTGGATGTTAGTCAATATGTGTGCTATGCTTTTGTGTGCAAAGAAGCTTTGTTTTCATTTGAGGAATTGCCTCCTTCTTTGCCTCCTGTTGTCACTGACCTTTTGCAGGAGTTTATTGACGTCTTTCCACAAGACGTACCATCGGGATTACCACCTATTCGAGGGATTGAGCATCAGATTGACTTAATTCCCGGTGCTTCGTTGCCCAACCGTGCGCCATACCGTACCAATCCGGAGGAGACGAAGGAGATTCAGCGTCAAGTACAAGAGCTACTCGACAAAGGTTACATACGTGAGTCCCTTAGTCCTTGTGCTGTTCCTGTTATATTAGTGCCTAAAAAGGATGGAACATGGCGTATGTGTGTTGATTGTCGAGCCATTAATAATATTACTATTCGTTATCGTCATCCTATTCCTAGGTTAGATGATATGCTTGATGAATTAAGTGGCTCTACCATGTTTTCCAAAGTTGATTTGCGTAGTGGATACCATCAAATTCGCATGAAATTAGGAGATGAATGGAAAACGGCTTTTAAAACTAAGTTTGGATTATATGAGTGGTTAGTCATGCCTTTTGGGTTAACTAATGCACCTAGCACTTTCATGAGATTAATGAACGAGGTTTTACGTGCTTTCATTGGACGATTTGTGGTAGTCTATTTTGATGATATACTGATTTATAGCAAATCTTTGGAGGAACATTTGGATCATTTACGTGCTGTTTTTATTGCTCTACGTAATGCACGTTTATTTGGTAACCTTGGGAAGTGCACCTTTTGCACCGACCGAGTCTCGTTTCTTGGCTATGTTGTTACTCCACAGGGTATTGAAGTTGATAAAGCCAAGATCGAGGCGATTGAGAGTTGGCCGCAGCCCAAAACGGTCACACAAGTGAGGAGTTTTCTTGGCCTCGCTGGATTCTATAGGCGTTTTGTGAGAGATTTCAGCACCATTGCTGCCCCTCTCAATGAGCTTACACGCAAGGATGTGCCTTTTACTTGGGGTACCGCACAGGAAGAAGCTTTCACAGTATTGAAAGATAAGTTAACACATGCTCCTTTGCTCCAACTTCCTGATTTTAATAAGACTTTTGAGCTTGAATGCGATGCTAGTGGGATTGGTTTGGGAGGTGTGTTATTACAAGATGCTAAACCTGTTGCATACTTTTCTGAAAAATTGAGTGGGCCTAGTCTGAACTATTCTACTTATGATAAGGAATTATATGCTCTTGTTCGGACATTAGAAACTTGGCAACATTATTTATGGCCCAAAGAATTTGTTATACATTCTGATCATGAATCTTTGAAACACATAAGAAGTCAAGCAAAACTTAATCGTAGACATGCTAAGTGGGTTGAATTTATTGAGACTTTCCCTTATGTCATTAAACACAAGAAGGGGAAAGATAATATTATTGCTGATGCTTTGTCTCGTCGTTATACTATGCTTTCACAACTTGACTTCAAGATATTCGGTTTAGAGACAATCAAAGAACAATATGCAAATGATGCGGAATTTAAAGATGTATTGCAGAATTGTAGAGAGGGTAGAACATGGAACAAGTTTGTGCTTAATGATGGATTTGTGTTCCGTTCTAACAAGCTATGCATTCCAGCTAGCTCTATTCGTCTTTTGTTGTTGCAGGAGGCGCATGGAGGAGGATTAATGGGACATTTTGGCGTGAAAAAGACGGAGGACGTACTTGCTACACATTTCTTTTGGCCAAAGATGAGACGGGATGTTGAGCGTTTTGTTGCTCGCTGCACTACATGTCAAAAAGCTAAGTCACGACTCAATCCTCATGGTTTATACATGCCTTTACCTGTACCTAGTGTTCCGTGGGAGGACATATCCATGGACTTTGTTTTAGGCTTGCCTCGAAAAAAGAAGGGGAGGGATAGCATATTTGTTGTCGTGGATAGATTTTCTAAGATGGCACATTTTATACCATGTCATAAAAGCGATGATGCTGCTAATGTTGCTGATTTATTCTTTGGAGAGATTATTCGTTTACATGGTGTGCCCAATACTATTGTCTCGGATCGTGATACTAAGTTTCTTAGCCATTTTTGGAGATGCTTATGGGCTAAGTTGGGGACTAAACTACTTTTTAGTACTACATGTCATCCCCAAACTGATGGATAAACTGAAGTGGTCAATAGGACTTTGTCTACTATGCTTAGGGCTGTTTTAAAAAGTAACTTGAAACTGTGGGAAGAATGTTTACCTCATATTGAATTTGCTTATAATCGTTCAGTGCATTCTACCACTAAAATGTGCCCTTTTGAGATTGTTTATGGTTTTCTACCTCGTGCACCTATTGATTTGCTGCCTCTTCCATCTTCGGAGAAGGTGAATTTTGATGCTAAGCAACGTGCTGAATTGATATTAAAAATGCATGAGTTAACTAAAGAAAACATTGAGCGCATGAATGCTAGATACAAGCTTGCTGGTGATAGGGGTCGAAAGCATGTTGTTTTTGAACCAGGAGATCTTGTTTGGTTACATCTACGAAAAGATAGGTTTCCTGATTTGCGCAAGTCTAAGTTAATGCCACGAGCTGATGGTCCCTTTAAGGTTTTACAGAAAATTAATGATAATGCCTATAAACTTGAGCTACCTGCAGATTTTGGGGTTAGTCCCACATTTAACATTGCAGATTTGAAACCTTATTTGGGAGAAGATGATGAGCTTCCGTCGAGGACGACTTCAATTCAAGAAGGGGAGGATGATGAGGACATCCCTACTAATGTTACACCCATATCCTCACCAACTACACATACTGGACCAGTTACTAGAGCACGTGCACGTCAACTAAATTATCAGGTACTTTTGTTTCTTGCGAATCCTTCTATTTTTCATGAACATATGATGCTGCCTAAATTAGATACTTTTGTTTTGGTTATGAATGAAGGACCTAGCATGGACAAGAAGGATGGTCATTGGAGCGGGATCAAGAATGGAGAAGAAGGTGCGCGCGGGGGAAAGTACAGTGGAGCTTCCAGTGGGGATTTTCGCACGTTGAAGCCACCATAAGGCATGCATGAAGGCTTGGACGGAATACACGAGATGCCACTTCATTATTTTCGTCCAAGAGCAATTATAGGTGTTGCGTCACCTTAATATTGGGCTGGGCCCATGTAATTTCGAAATACCACATTATAGGCTGTTTTTAGAGTCCGTATGTGTGGGGAAACCGAGTTAGGGTTGTTTTCGGACCCCACCTCCAAGGGGTCACGAAAATCCCCTCTGTTCCCCCATATATACAGCCCTTAGGGCGTCGTTTAGACTTGGGTTTTAATTAGATACAAGTTAGCCATAGCCGCAACTTCGAGCTCTTCGTTTGTGTCATCCGACCAGGCCAAGACCTCATTGGAACCCCAACTTTCGTAATCATTCATCTTATATTCGCAATATCCAGATTGCAATTCTTAGTTCTTGCTTGTTCTTCGATTGCTTGCAGGAATTAGACCTTCGTGGTCAGGTTGATCGTGCATCCGCGGGATCAATAACCTCTTGGAGTTGGTTTAGCGATCGCTAAGGCGCAACGTCTTCGCACGTTCGTAGTCGGATCGTGAAAGTCGCCTCCACCATAATCGATCTCCACCATCTCATCGAAACATCGGGACACCTTCGCCTCTATCATCCTCCCCCCAATCAAAAAGCGTTGTCCCCAACGCGTGAGGTCTGCTCGAAAGGGTGGCGTGATATCAACAACATCACACGTCTTTGCCACTTGACTTGATGCAGCACTGAGGGCCTCCTTTCTTCTCCACATGAGTTTGGACTTTGGCGCCACCACCTTCTTCTTCTCAACTCTTGCTGGAGCCCTTTGTTGCTGAACACGAATCTTCTTTGTATGACCCTGCAAAGTGGTAATGCCCGGGCCACACAACTGACGAACACGTCCATCCTTGCCTTTGTGCACATGCACGGCTACTCCAACAAAACGTCGCAGAGGTGTGCAAACAAAACTGTGGTCATCGAACCTCGTCGCCATACGCACCGAGTCACGAACAGTACCACTGTCATCAGTCTGAACACCTTTGTCAACACAAACTGAAGGTGTATAACATGCTGCAATTTCCTTCCTTTCGTCACGAAGAGGCGTAACTTCAACCGGCTTGTCACCAACAAGTACAACTGGCTTGTCATCTACAGGCATGACTGAATTAGTTTTAGTACTGATGCTCCTAGCATCATGCTCCTCAGGCTGCAACTTAGCTAAACTTGGTTGTGGTTTAGCATTGTGCAACTTCTCCTTGCGAACCGCCAGCACCACATCGGACTTGATATGATCATCTCCCATAGGCTTCAAAGTCATCTGTTTGCCATCATGCATAAAAGAATATGTATTTGCTCGGCCCGCATGTATAGCATTGCGATCATACTGCCATGGACGCCCAAGTAACAGTCCACACACCTCCAATGGCAACACATCGCACTCAACCTCATCAACATAGTCACCAACTGTAAATGGCACACGCACCTTATGAGTAACCTTCAGTATACCGCAGCTATTCAACCACTCGAGATGCTTCGGTTCAGGAATACGCCATGTGGACAACCTCAATGCTTCCACCATTGCTTTGCTAATGCCATTGGTACAACTACCACCATCAATCATCAACTTGCATGCTTTGCCTTTAATCATACACTGCGCCTGAAATAAATTCCATCGCTGACATCTATCCACTTTCATACAAGTATCACCATGCACTCTCTTGAGTTGCACATTCAGCCCACTCAATGGTACAACATCATCCACAACATCCTTTCCAACATCATCCGCCAAGTCAGAAATCATGGCTGCTGCCTCATCAATTTTCTGTAGTGGAACAACCATCTGACTAATCTCAAAATTATTTGGAATCAACTCCTTTTGAGAGCTAGCAGAAAAATCTGAGATTGTTTTGGATATAGCTGCCGCTTGTGTTTCAGCCTTCGCTAATATCTACAAAATCTTTGATATATCATCCAAATCTGCATAATATGGACCAACCACAGTATTGTTTTCGCGTTTGCGGCTGTACCGCTGCGAACCGGAAGCGGTGGCCATACAATCTGGAAAGCACACAAGATATCCTTTCCAATTTGTGCTTACACGCCTTATTTCGAGCACGGATGCAGATTCTGCACCTATATCAATTTCGGGACTGCCGACAGCCAAATCCTATTACGAGATTTCTTCTCTTCAACCTCTAGCAATCTCCTCGCAAATCAATTTAGCGGAAACAAATCTGCACAAACACAGCAGCAATCTGCAGCCTCTATGCACAATCTCCTCCAAACAAATCAATCTGAACGAGAAATTCTCCAAGCAAACTCCTCCCAACAAAACCGATCTAGATGCGATCGATCAACACAACCTCGCCGTGATCAACCCAAAAATCTGATACCACATGATAAAGAAGGAGACACCTGATGATACGAACCACCGGGGGAATCCTCTTGAGTTTGTCCCGATCTTTCACAGCGAGCAACCCCGATATAAATCCTTCCAATCACGCAAAGAACGCAACCTGAAGAAGAGGAAAGAATCCAGCAAGCAACGTGATGGAGATCACCACGCCTCAAAGAGGAAAGCATGTTGGTAACCTGTTTTTCAGGGAGATCGTACGCTTGAATGGAGTGCCCAAGACAATTGTTTCTGACAGGGATTTGAAGTTTGTGAGCTACTTCTGGAAGACACTTTGGGGAAAGTTGGGGACAAAGTTGATGTTCAGCACTACATGTCATCCCCAAACTGATGGTCAAACGGAGGTGGTGAATAGAACATTATCCCAATTGCTGCGAGCTATGTGATGAGGACATCCCTATTGACAAGCCATCCCCAACTCTTCATGAAGCACAATCTAATGAAATCAGAATTGGACCTATTACAAGAGCCCGTGCAAAGCTAATAGAACAACAGGTGAACTTGCTCTTAATAGAATCTGATGTTTTTCTTAATAAGAATTTTATACTGCCTGAACCCTTGTTTGTATGCATGATCAGATATCAAGAACAAGGACAAGCTACATTGGAAGAAGAACCTCAAGAAGACAAGGACAGGAAGAACCAAGCTGCAGGCCGCGGTACTACCGCGCTGACCGCGGTACTACCGCGCCACGGTACTACCGGGCCTACTACCGCACGTACTACCGCGACAACAGAAGGTTTACAGTAGTCCGTAACTACTACCGTGCTGGTCAGGAGAGATACGGAAGTGACTACTGTAGTAGCTGCGGTACTACCGCCCCCGCGGTACTACCGTGCTGCCTGCGCGCAGAAACGGGCCTACGTCCCCTGTATCCGAGTCTGGACCCCCTTAGACTATAAATACAAGTCCCCCTACGAGTTTTAGAGTCAGACCATGTTTAGATAAACCCTAGTTCCTGAGAATTGCTCCAAGCATTCATCTTGAAATAAATACTTCAATCCGTATCGATCTGAAGTGTTGCTACTGCAAGTCTTGTGTGATCTGTTGTTCCACTGGGAATTAGTAGATTGCAAATTACCGTCTCGTGGTCGACGGCTACATTGCGCAAGTGTGTGAAGCTGTGAATATCCAAAGGGTAGAGAGCTGTCGCATTGGCAACAGGGATCTAGCGAGGAGAGTTCATCGGCTACATACAAGTTATCTATCATCGCCCTCATATTCACCGTGCGCTTACTGAGAAGATCGGGCCACCCCATATCACTATGATCAAGAAGAATCTGCGCGAATGGGAGGAGTGTTTGCCACATGTGGAGTTTTCTTATAACAGGGCAGTACACACTACTACTCAGCTATGTCCTTTTGAAGTGGTATATGGTTTCAAGCCTATTACACCTCTTGATTTGCCGCCTCTTCCATTGCAGGAACGAGTTAATATGGAGGCATCCAAACGAGCAGATTATGTGAAGAAGATCCATGAGAAGACCCGAGAGGCTATTGAGAAGCAAGGCAAGAATGTTCCTGCTGCAAGGAACTAGTCACGGAAGCAAGTTCTATTTCAGCCTGGAGATATGGTTTGGGTGCATTTGCGCAAGGATAGATTTACAAGGATGAGGGATTCCAAGTTGAAGCCACGTGGTGCTGGTCCTTACAAGTTGTTAGGCAAGATCAATGACAATGCCTACTCGATTTATATTCCCATTGCTGAGTTTGGTGGCGCTAGCAATAGTTTCAACGTTGTTGATTTATCACCATACATGGGAGATGACCTTGAAGCGTCGAGGTCGACGCCTTTTGAAGGGGGGGAGATGATGAGGACATCCCTACTACCAACACATCTCCAGTTCGTCATGAAGACCAACTTGATTCAACAAATAAGAAGGATGATGAAATCAGAATTGGACCTATTACAAGAGCTCGTGCAAAGTTGATAGAACAATAGGTGAACTCGCTCTTAATAGATTCTGATGTGTCATGTACTAAGAACTTTATACTTCCTAAATCTTTGTATGTTTGCATTATCAGGTATCATGACGAAGACGAGGATCCAAAAGGAGGAGAGGATAAAAGAAGCCCTAACTTTCGGACGTCCGACGCATTTCGGACGTCCGACATCGGAGGCCTGGAGCTACGACGCCTCAATGACCTCAAGTTACATAAGGGTTGCTATTTTCGGCGGACATCCGACGGGATTCGGACGTCCGACACGATGGACTTCTGACATGGAACGTACTTCCGACATGAAGATCTTCGCGACGGCCCCCGGGTACAGTACCGATGTCAAAACAGCCGGACTTCCGACACTATTCGGACGTCTGACGCATCGGACGTCCGACTGCCTGCGCAGATCTGACGGGCTGCGGCCTTGTATCCGAGTTTGGCACCCCCTAGCTTATAAATACCGGACCCCCTACGAGTTTTAGGGTCAGACCACGTTTAGATAAACCCTAGTTCTTGAAAATAGCTACAAGCTTTCATCTTGAATCATAAACTTCAATTCGTATCGATCTGAAGTTCTGTTGCTACAAGTTTTGTGTGATCTTTTGTTCCACTAGGAATTAGTAGATTGCAAATTACCGTCTCGTGGTCGACGGCTACGTTGCGTAAGTGTGTGAAGTTGTGAATATCCAAAGGGTAGAGAGCTGTCGCATTGGCAACCAGGATCTAGCGAGGAGAGTTCATCGGGTACATACAAGTTATCTATCATCGCCCTCATATTCACCGTACGCTTACTGAGAAGATCGGTCCACCCCATATCACGTATCCACCATAATAGATCTCCACCATCTCATCGAAACATCGGGACACCTTCGCCTCTATCACGACCCGAGTACGTACTTCCTCGGCAACGACGACATCTCCTTGTCGGAGTTGCTGTTGTTCGGCTTCATCGAAGGCGCGGAATCGAGGAGATCTGTATCTGTGTTCTATGGGGAGCACCGCCTCCGCTCCGTAAATGAGAGCGAAGCACGTCTCATTTGTGGCTCGATTGGGTGTGTTCCTCATTTATTCATCCACCAACCGCTTTCCACACTTTTCGACCGCTGGAAGGTACGGGTCCGGAGACCTCGGAGTACTTCCAAATTGGCACTCTCCTCCTGGCCGTTGCTCTCGGATGAGCCACTGAAGCTAAACACAATGTGGTGAAATTTACTCGTAGTACTCGAGGAAGGCCTGACTTGTGAACTGGGTGCCGTTGTCCGTGATGATCCGGTTAGGAACTCCGAAACGATACACCAGGCTTCTGATAAACTTGATGGCGGATTGCGCCGTGGTCTTGCGGAGTGGCTCCATGATGCGGAGCATCCTACCGACATCACCATGGATACATCTCCTACACGCGGACCCATGTCGAGAGCACAAGCACGTGCCATAGAAGCAAAGGTGCACTCACTCCTTGTTGAAATTCAATACCATACGCACGAAAATTGGATGCTACCTCAAAACAGTGTTCTTTGTTCCATTAGGTCTAACGGCGAGGAGGCAACCAAAGGAGAAGAAGATTCGACTCCAGACAGCTTTCGGACGTCCGATGACTTTCGGATTTCCACAGCTCGGACGTCCGAAACTCGTCGGACGTCCGACATGCTACGGCCAGGAGCACCTCCATCGGAGCAGACGTTCGACAGGCGTCGGACTTCCGACAGGTTGGACGTCCGAAACCTGCCTGTGCGCAAATTCAGCTGGGCCACGGTCCATGTATCCCCTTCTCCCCCCTAGCCTATATATGGTTGCCTGCTATCTCAGTTCTAGGGTTAGCTAAGAAATTACCAAAGACTTGAGAGCTTAGCTCCTTCTTCCCCCTAGGGAATTAGATCTCCTTGAGATCCTCTAAGGCTTACCTCCTACCTCCTCTCCCCACTCATAGAAGGAGAGGAACCCAATCCTATTCATAGAAGGAGAGGGAGACTACCAAGCTTACCTCTTGTGGTGTGTGGATCTTGTGATGTGTGGTATTTGGGAGTGGATTTGAGTGTTTATGTGTTTGGATCTTGTTCCCCCTTTGTCTCTTGTGTTGATCCCCTTTGTTCTTGTTCTTGTTGTGGATCCCCACCTCCAAATTGTGAAGATTGGGCCAAACCCTAGGCTTTCCCTACATCATTTGGTATCATGAGCAAGGTTGACACAATTTGGAGTCCCTCCCCCTCACTTTTCTAGCCAATTTTTGTTTTTTCTTGTCCAATTTCGAAAATTCCCACCAAAAATAGCCATACCCAAGATCTTTCAACTTGTTGGTTCTTGTGAAATTTTGTTGGTTTTGATCCATGGATGTGGTGTTTTACTAGTGGATATCACCCCTTTTGTGTTGCTTTAGCCCCCCCCACGAACAATTTTCCCCAAATTTTTTCTTTCTTTCCACCAATTTGTGTTTGGAAACCCCAAGGACTCCACCTCCATCAACAACGAAGATCCAATCGACCTCCACACCGGAAGCAAGGCCGGTACCACCATCCTTCGCGAGGGTAAGGTGACATGAGGTATCATTTCCGTCCGAACCACCCTCTCCTTGCAACTTACCTTTGAGAGCCCATCTCCCTTTTGTGAACACCTTCCTTGTCCTATTGAGACTAGCTCTCCGAGTATTGCCGGCTCTCACAACTCGTGCACCTTAGTAGTCATACAATTAATACTCCATGCATTACTCATCAATTCATAGCACTTCAAGTATCGTGGTCAAAAGTGAGTTCCATTCAAAAAAAATAGAGAGAAAGAGCAAAGGATATCAAAAGCTCTTAAGCAAACGAGTGCGCAAATAGGGAAGCATCCACCAAAAGCATGTTTAGAGTTCATCCATTCTTATAGGTTGGTGCACTTGTGCGAATCAAGCCGTTGAGCAATCAAGCTAGTGACTCTCTTTGTACTTGTGCAACGCGAGCATTAGTCTTCGTTAGGCTCACTTATCTTGCTCATTCTCTTGGTTGCATGAGTCCCAATATCTTTGCGCGTGCGTTTCCTTTTGCTATTTTTCTCTTTTGATCTACTTGTATTACACTGCTTCTTTTGGCCCACTACCAATTTTATTAACACCTTGTTCCACTTGTCGCATTTCTTTGGACATTAATTTCTACCAAGCTCCACGATAAGCCCTTGCAGGTGTGCGTGTGGGGAACGAGACTCAAACAAGGACATTCTTTTCATTTCAAGAAGCTATACATCACTTGCCTCATTACATCTTCGAGAAGGTATCCTTGTTATTGCTCTCTCTCTCTTTTACTCTCACATCTACCCGCTTGTTGCATGGCTAGGCAAGACTCCCCTACCTCACCGGTGAATGGTACACTTCTCGATACAAGCCATATGGTTACTCAAGAAGCTTACCTACAATTCCAACATGAGATGTGCGACGCGCACGAGAAGTTGAGCAACCGCATCGCCACGATTGCGGTAGACCTCCATCAAGGCCAAGCTCTTATGTCACACAAAATGGAAGAGCTATCCGAGCGCAATGAAGCGAAAATGGAGGAATTCCAACAGCAAATGATCGCTCGTGACAAAGCCTGATGAGGACATGGCTACCATAGTTACACCCATAACCCCTGCTAAAATACCTACTGGACCAATTACTAGAGATCGTGCACACCAATTAAATTATCAGGTACTTTCGTTTCTTGGTAATGTTTCTAATGTTCATGTGAATATGATGCTGCCTAACGTCAATATATTTCTGTTGCTGACAAATGAAGGACCTAGCATGGACAAGAAGGATGAGCGTTGGAGCATGTTCAAGCATGAAGATGATGAGGACATCACTATCATGGATATGACCATTAATTCCTCTAAATTTGATCAAGAAATGAAGTCAATACAAAGGGGCATGACTGTGTGCTGTACAATAAGTTATTTCACGTCACTTTTGGCCCAAGAGAAGATAGACACCAAGTCTTTCACGTCATGGACTCAGATTCGGACTGCAGAGATATGCCCAACTTCAAACAGCCGCCGTTTCTACATACCAATTTCAAACTGGGTGATTCTTTTTGCTGGTGATAGCTTATCTCATTTATTTTCCAACCCAATTGGTTTCACCTTCAAATTCCTTCTGAACGTGGAGATATTGCAAAAATGGTGCGATCCAGCAGCAGAATCCGAGTCAAAGTCCAACTCAGTAGGTGTTGCATCACCTCCACATGGGCCCAAGTGCCTTGTACGACCTAGGTTTAGTTTTAGGACTCCTTGGGACGTCCTTCCACCCCCTTGTCCTCTACCCTTTAGTCCTATATAAGTAGATCAACCCCTAGGGTTTCTTTGGATTTCTTTTAGTTAAAAAGACTGCTTAGCTAATTGCTGCATCTTCGTGTACTCGGTTTGTGTCCAACGACCAGATCAAGACCGCTTTCGGAATCCCAACTTTATTCATACTTCATCTACATATTCACAATATTCAGATTGCTTTATCATAGTTCTTGCTTGTTCTTCGATTGCTTGCAGGCACTAGACCTTCGTGGTCAGGTTGATCGTGCTCCGGCGTGGTCAATAACCTTCAGGAGATTGGTTTAGCGATTGCTAAGGCGCAACGTCGTTGCACGTTTGTAGTCGGATCGTCAAAGTCGACTCCATCAAATTGTAGTTATCATCTCATCGAAAGATCGGGACACCCCGTCTCTATCAAGTGGTATCAGTTTTCAGTTTGCTCGGTGAGAATTCCACATCCATATATTAGATCTTTTTTTATCACCTATCATCCACACAAAAAGCCATAAAAATAGGATTAGATCATCATATCCAAACCAATCTGAGCCTTCGCAAAAAAAAAATCGGTGCTTTGCTTTATTGAATTATCGGTTGCATCGCCGTGTTCAGTTGATGGTCTTAGTATCTAGTCCTTTAGAGTTTCGAGTTCTGTTCACATTAGTCACCGCCGCCGCTGCACCATCATCACATCCGTTGCCTACTTCTACCATCTACCATAGAAAAAGAGTTAAAAAGAGAGAGAAAAAGGAAAAAAAGAAAGAAAAAAGGAAGAAAGAGAAAAAAGAAGAAAATTTTCGGATCTATCTCTAGTTGAACTCGTATTTGAAATCTCGTCGGAATCAGTTTTGAGCAGTGTCCAGTAAAACGGGAATAACTTTGTCATCCGAAGTCCGTTTTGACTCCGCGAGTACTTAAATTAAAGATATTTCCGAGACGCTTCTAAATAGTTTTGGAGCTAGTGTGTTATTTGAAACTCCATATCACCTTCTAAGACGGACTTTTTGACCTCTAAATTTTCCGAACACAGTGTTCGGCAGATTTCGGGTTGATTCTCAAATTTTTTAACACCTCATCCGACATCCAAATTGAGTAATTTTTGTTGCATCGGAAAGGTTAAGTCAGTGCCCTATTGGAGAAAAAATATCAAAAAATTAGCAAATATATTTCAGAGGAAATTTGTACCGAGAGTATTGGTGTATCTTGATTTCGAGCTTATTTTCACCATTATCTTTACTCTCTTGATGATCTTCACTTATATCTTGCTATCCAGAGCTACTTCATATCATTCATTGCTGCTAGTTGTGCTACGCCGTCACCACATTAGTGTTCTAGGCTCGTGTCTCTAGTCCGGTCTAGACTAGGACCAGCAGAGTATCGTCGTTGAGCGTTAATTCAATTTTGCATCTCTGAATTGATTATTGCTGATATTTTTGCCACCATATTAAAGCCTTCCAAGCTCCACATATTTCTACATTGTGTATGCGTACGTTCACCTGGAAATCGCTCTACTCAATCTTTGGAGTTATTTGACACCGTCAGTTGCCGATCACCACCTGCCGCATTTGTAAGAACTTGTAAGACACTGATATTTGCTTTCCTGTGAGAGCTTTTCCACCACATCCTAGTAGTTCATAGGAACATTTTCTTTCTTTCTTGATTCTACTAACAATGACAGGTTCCGGAGTTACAAGTTCTTGGCCGACGGAGACATGTTCACCACCACGAGCGATGCGCCCACACAAAGAAGCATATGGACAGGTTATTTCTTTGCCATATTTTGAGGGTAGATTTAATCCTGTTGTTTATCTTGATTGGGAGCTTGAAGTAGAACAAATTTTTGTGAGTATTGATTTTTCTGAACTTGAGAGAATACGAGCTACCACTCGCGCATTTACTGGTTTTGCTTCCATTTGGTGGAGTGTGTATATTAAGCAAGATAATAAACCTGCAATTTGGAAAGATTTGAAAGCAATAATGAGACATAAATTTGTTCCTCCTTATTATCGTCGTGAATTTCTTCATAAATTAGAACAATTAAAACAAGGAAGCAACACTGTTCATGCTTACTATCAAGAGTTTAAATCTTATATGCATAAGTGTGACATAGAAGAATCCGAGGATGATAGGAAGAATAGATTTTTTCATGGTTTGAACAATGATATTCGCGCACGATTTCATTATATTCCTCGTTGCATTATTGGTATGTATGTTCGTGCTTGTACCTTTGAGAGACAAATACATGAGGATGCTTTGGGCGACTACGACGACTACTATTCTAGACCATGTTCACCACCATCGATTGTCTCCTTCGCTGTTGCACCTTCTACGACGACCAAGAGTCCTATTGTGAGCGTGATATCTCCTCTAGTCTCCATGACCTTGCCACCATTCGTACCTACATTATCTGAGTCGTTGCAAAAAGGTAACAAAGGTATTGATGACATAACTTCACATGAGGATGATGAATGCATAGTAGAGTTGAATAAATCATGTGTCGAGTTACCTGTTGATTTGAGCACACCATCTATTCTGGATAATCATGTTACTATTATGAAACTGTCAATGCTTAATCATTTTGATATGACCTCTAATCTTGGTGATGATTCTGCGTCGAATGACTTGTTGCATGACTACTTAGTTAAGCCTATTTTAGCATGTCCTTCAAAAATAATTATCGCTTATTCACCGGTGTTGGGATGGTTTAATGATGAGCATTGTACATCTTTAGATATGAATAAGAGCTTCACTTATATATGCAAACTGAGTTGCAATACTTTCATGTCGTTTACGTATTGTGATGATCATATATCTTTATATTTCACGACATACGAAATTTACTCATATATACATGTGTTACATGTCCAAAAACTAAGGGAAGTAAGAATGGATGACATATATATACAACATGTACACCTTGTCTCTTTAGTTAACCACATTTCAGATTAAGAAACGCCGAGGACGGCTTTGTTTTCAAGAAGGAAGGATGATGAGGACATGGCTACCATAGTTACACCCATAACCCCTCCTAAAATACCTACTGGACCAATTACTAGAGATCGTGCACACCAATTAAATTATCAGGTACTTTCGTTTCTTGGTAATGTTCATGTGAATATGATGCTGCCTAACGTCAATATATTTCTGTTGCTGACAAATGAAGGACCTAACATGGACAAGAAGGATGAGCATTGGAGCATGTTCAAGCATGAACATGATGAGGACATCACTATCATGGATATGACCATTTATTCCTCTATATTTGATCAAGAAATGAAGTCAATACAAAGGGGCATGATTGTGTGCTGTACAAGAAGTTATTTCACGTCACTTTTGGCCCAAGAGAAGATAGAGACCAAGTCTTTCACGTCATGGACTCAGATTCGGACTGCAGAGATATGCCCAACTTCAAATAGCCGCCGTTTCTAAATACGAACTGCAAATTGGGTGATTATTTTTGCTGGTGATAGCTTATCTCGTGCAGTTTCCAACCCAATTGGTTTCACCTTCAAATTCCTTCTGAGCGTGGAGATATTGCAAAAACGGTGTGATCCAGCAGCAGAATCCGAGTCAAAGTCCAACTCAGTAGGTGTTGCATCACCTCCACATGGGCCCAAGTGCCTTGTACGACCTAGGTTTAGTTTTAGGACTCCTTGGGACGTCCTTCCACCCCCTTGTCCTCTACCCTTTAGTCCTATATAAGTAGATCAACCCCTAGGGTTTCTTTGGATTTCTTTTAGTTAAAAAGACTGCTTAGCTAATTGCTGCATCTTCGTGTACTCGGTTTGTGTCCAACGACCAGATCAAGACCGCTTTCGGAATCCCAACTTTATTCATACTTCATCTACATATTCACAATATTCAGATTGCTTTATCATAGTTCTTGCTTGTTCTTCGATTGCTTGCAGGCACTAGACCTTCGTGGTCAGGTTGATCGTGCTCCGGCGTGGTCAATAACCTTCAGGAGATTGGTTTAGCGATTGCTAAGGCGCAACGTCGTTGCACGTTTGTAGTCGGATCGTCAAAGTCGACTCCATCAAATTGTAGTTATCATCTCATCGAAAGATCGGGACACCCCGTCTCTATCAAGTGGTATCAGTTTTCAGTTTGCTCGGTGAGAATTCCACATCCATATATTAGATCTTTTTTTATCACCTATCATCCACACAAAAAGCCATAAAAATAGGATTAGATCATCATATCCAAACCAATCTGAGCCTTCGCAAAAAAAAATCGGTGCTTTGCTTTATTGAATTATCGGTTGCATCGCCGTGTTCAGTTGATGGTCTTAGTATCTAGTCCTTTAGAGTTTCGAGTTCTGTTCACATTAGTCACCGCCGCCGCTGCACCATCATCACATCCGTTGCCTACTTCTACCATCTACCATAGAAAAAGAGTTAAAAAGAGAGAGAAAAAGGAAAAAAAGAAAGAAAAAAGGAAGAAAGAGAAAAAAGAAGAAAATTTTCGGATCTATCTCTAGTTGAACTCGTATTTGAAATCTCGTCGGAATCAGTTTTGAGCAGTGTCCAGTAAAACGGGAATAACTTTGTCATCCGAAGTCCGTTTTGACTCCGCGAGTACTTAAATTAAAGATATTTCCGAGATGCTTCTAAATAGTTTTGGAGCTAGTGTGTTATTTGAAACTCCATATCACCTTCTAAGACGGACTTTTTGACCTCTAAATTTTCCGAACACAGTGTTCGGCAGATTTCGGGTTGATTCTCAAATTTTTTAACACCTCATCCGACATCCAAATTGAGTAATTTTTGTTGCATCGGAAAGGTTAAGTAAGTGCCCTATTGGAGAAAAAATATCAAAAAATTAGCAAATATATTTCAGAGGAAATTTGTACCGAGAGTATTGGTGTATCTTGATTTCGAGCTTATTTTCACCATTATCTTTACTCTCTTGATGATCTTCACTTATATCTTGCTATCCAGAGCTACTTCATATCATTCATTGCTGCTAGTTGTGCTACGCCGTCACCACATTAGTGTTCTAGGCTCGTGTCTCTAGTCCGGTCTAGACTAGGACCAGCAGAGTATCGTCGTTGAGCGTTAATTCAATTTTGCATCTCTGAATTGATTATTGCTGATATTTTTGCCACCATATTAAAGCCTTCCAACCTCCACATATTTCTACATTGTGTATGCGTACGTTCACCTAGCAATCGCTCTACTCAATCTTTGGAGTTATTTGACACCGTCAGTTGCCGATCACCACCTGCCGCATTTGTAAGAACTTGTAAGACACTGATATTTGCTTTCCTGTGAGAGCTTTTCCACCACATCCTAGTAGTTCATAGGAACATTTTCTTTCTTTCTTGTTTCTACTAACAATGACAGGTTCCGGAGTTACAAGTTCTTGGCCGACGGAGACATGTTCACCACCACGAGCGATGCGCCCACACAAAGAAGCATATGGACAGGTTATTTCTTTGCCATATTTTGAGGGTAGATTTAATCCTGTTGTTTATCTTGATTGGGAGCTTGAAGTAGAACAAATTTTTGTGAGTATTGATTTTTTTGAACTTGAGAGAATACGAGCTACCACTCGCGCATTTACTGGTTTTGCTTCCATTTGGTGGAGTGTGTATATTAAGCAAGATAATAAACCTGCAATTTGGAAAGATTTGAAAGCAATAATGAGACATAAATTTGTTCCTCCTTATTATCGTCGTGAATTTCTTCATAAATTAGAACAATTAAAACAAGGAAGCAACACTGTTCATGCTTACTATCAAGAGTTTAAATCTTATATGCATAAGTGTGACATAGAAGAATCCGAGGATGATAGGAAGAATAGATTTTTTCATGGTTTGAACAATGATATTCGCGCACGATTTCATTATATTCCTCGTTGCATTATTGGTATGTATGTTCGTGCTTGTACCTTTGAGAGACAAATACATGAGGATGCTTTGGGCGACTACGACGACTACTATTCTAGACCATGTTCACCACCATCGATTGTCTCCTTCGCTGTTGCACCTTCTACGACGACCAAGAGTCCTATTGTGAGCGTGATATCTCCTCTAGTCTCCATGACCTTGCCACCATTCGTACCTACATTATCTGAGTCGTTGCAAAAAGGTAACAAAGGTATTGATGACATAACTTCACATGAGGATGATGAATGCATAGTAGAGTTGAATAAATCATGTGTCGAGTTACCTGTTGATTTGAGCACACCATCTATTCTGGATAATCATGTTACTATTATGAAACTGTCAATGCTTAATCATTTTGATATGACCTCTAATCTTGGTGATGATTCTGCGTCGAATGACTTGTTGCATGACTACTTAGTTAAGCCTATTTTAGCATGTCCTTCAAAAATAATTATCGCTTATTCACCGGTGTTGGGATGGTTTAATGATGAGCATTGTACATCTTTAGATATGAATAAGAGCTTCACTTATATATGCAAACTGAGTTGCAATACTTTCATGTCGTTTACGTATTGTGATGATCATATATCTTTATATTTCACGACATACGAAATTTACTCATATATACATGTGTTACATGTCCAAAAACTAAGGGAAGTAAGAATGGATGACATATATATACAACATGTACACCTTGTCTCTTTAGTTAACCACATTTCAGATTAAGAAACGCCGAGGACGGCTTTGTTTTCAAGAAGGAAGGATGATGAGGACATGGCTACCATAGTTACACCCATAACCCCTCCTAAAATACCTACTGGACCAATTACTAGAGATCGTGCACACCAATTAAATTATCAGGTACTTTCGTTTCTTGGTAATGTTCATGTGAATATGATGCTGCCTAACGTCAATATATTTCTGTTGCTGACAAATGAAGGACCTAGCATGGACAAGAAGGATGAGCATTGGAGCATGTTCAAGCATGAACATGATGAGGACATCACTATCATGGATATGACCATTAATTCCTCTATATTTGATCAAGAAATGAAGTCAATACAAAGGGGCAGGATTGTGTGCTGTACAAGAAGTTATTTCACGTCACTTTTGGCCCAAGAGAAGATAGAGACCAAGTCTTTCACGTCATGGACTCAGATTCGGACTGCAGAGATATGCCCAACTTCAAATAGCCGCCGTTTCTAAATACGAACTGCAAATTGGGTGATTATTTTTGCTGGTGATAGCTTATCTCGTGCAGTTTCCAACCCAATTGGTTTCACCTTCAAATTCCTTCTGAGCGTGGAGATATTGCGAAAACGGTGCGACCCAGCAAAAGAATCCGAGTCAAAGTCCAACTCAATATGTGTTGCATCACCTCCACATGGGCCCAAGTGCCTTGTACGACCTAGGTTTAGTTTTTGGACTCCTTGGGACGTCCTTCCACCCCCTTGGCCTCCACCCTTTAGTCCTATATAAGTAGATCAACCCCTAGGGTTTCTTTGGATTTCTTTTAGTTAAAAAGACTTCTTAGCTAATTGCTGCATCTTCGTGTACTCGGTTTGTGTCCAACGACCAGATCAAGACCGCTTTCGGAATCCCAACTTTATTCATACTTCATCTACATATTCACAATATTCAGATTGCTTTATCATAGTTCTTGCTTGTTCTTCGATTGCTTGCAGGCACTAGACCTTCGTGGTCAGGTTGATCGTGCTCCGGCGTGGTCAATAACCTTCAGGAGATTGGTTTAGCGATTGCTAAGGCGCAATGCCGTTGGACGTTTGTAGTCGGATCGTCAAAGTCGACTCCATCAAATTGTAGTTATCATCTCATCGAAAGGTCGGGACACCCCGCCTCTATCAAAGCCAATATGGCCGAGCTCAAGGCCATGCTCTCTTCTCGACATCACCATTCTTCATCATCCGCCTCTACACACCGGTTTCTCACCGTTCCAAGGCCAACCATGACCACGTCGAGCACATCCAACATCGCGCCGGCAAGGAGCCTCAAGCCCATGCCACGGAACGCGACAAACGTCTCCTCCTTGAGAGACGAGTGCACGACACTCTCAACTTCCATCTTCAACACCAAGGGGCAACAATTTATAATGCCCGGTCAACAAGACATGAAGGCCACGAACATGGAGAGCCATCTTACTCTCATGTGCCTCGAGATGACCGTCATCCAAGACCACCACTTCACCCGCATCAAGACAACATACCCCCAATGACTCTTCGCACATTGGAGGGGCGCCCAACTGCACCTCACGTGCCACACTTTGATCATCACGAGTACTACAACGACAACATCCATCACAATGACCGGCGAGCTCGAGCACCTCCGCCGCCCGAGCACCTCCGGGTTCGCCAACCCCAACACACTGAAGAGCGTTTTGGGAAACTTAAGTTCACAATGCCCAAGTTCTCGGGAGGAACAAACCCCGAGGACTACCTCTCATGGGCCCTAAAGGTGGACAAGATATACCGTGTGCATAATTATGAGGAGTCCAAGAAAGTTGCCATGGCGTCACTTGAATTTGAAAACTATGCTCTCAATTGGTGGGAGCAAGTACACGAACTCCGTCTCGAGCAAGGCAACCCACATGTGTGCACATGGGAAGAAATGAAGCAAGTGATGAGAGCCCGGTTTGTACCACAACACTACACACGTGACCTATACCAAAAGTTACAAGCCCTCAAGCAAGGATACAAGACGGTGGAAGAGTACTACAAGGAAATGGAGTTGGCCATGATTCGAGCCAATGTAAAGGAATTCGCCGAACAAACCATGGCCCGCTTCCTCAACGGTCTCAATTACCAAGTGAAGAAGATCACCAACTTCCAACCTTACAACACCATTGAAGAATTGGTCCACCAAGCCTCAAAAGCGGAGAGGCAAGTTCAAGAAGATGCGAAGTACTCCAAATTTGTGTCCTCCAACACTCGGGGTACACCTTCTACTTCTCAAGCGCCGCCAAGCACAACGCCCTATACCCGCGCTCCAACATCAAGCGGTGGCCTCCCACACACACGGCCATCGGGAAATTCTTCAACACGTCCTTCATCAACCACAACAAGTTTCAAGCCACGAGAGGCTACCAAGGCCTTTCCACCCAAAGATGAAAAGACTAGCTCCATTGCATGCTTCACTTGCAAGGGTCGCGGCCACAAGTCTTTCGAGTGCCCCACCAAGAGGACCATGATCATCACCGAAGACGGCGAGTATGATTCCATTTGTGAGGGTGAAATGGATGCTTTGTGATGGGAAAGACGGCGAATCAACAAGAAGACAAGACTCAAGGAGAAGAAGCCATAGAACAAGGGAAAGCCATCTCGGAAGAGGAGCCGCGAAGACAAGGCCAAGAAGTTTCCAAGCTTCAGGCCGCGGTACTACCGCTCTGGCCGCGGTACTACCGGACCTACTACCGCATGTACTACTGCGGAAAACAGAAGGTTTACGGTAGCGACTACGGTAGTAGCCGCGGTACTACCGTGCTGCCTGCGCGCAGAAACAGGGCTGTTCGAAATACTACTTTATAGGTTGTTTTTAGACTCCGTATGTGTGGGGAAACCTAGTTAGGGTTGTTTTCGGACCCCACCTCCAAGGGGTCACGAAAATCCCCTCTATTCCCCCATATATGCAGCCCTTAGGGCGTCGTTTAGACTTGGGTTTTAATTAGATTTAAGTTAGCCATAGCCGCAACTTCGAGCTCTTCGTTTGTGTCATCCGACCAGGCCAAGACCGCATTGGAACCCCAACTTCTGTTAAGCATTCATCTTATATTCGCAATATCCAGATTGCAATTCTTAGTTCTTGCTTGTTCTTTCGATTGCTTGTAGGAATTAGACCTTCGTGGTCTGGTTGATCGTGCATCCGCGGGACCAATAACCTCTCGGAGTTGGTTTAGCGATCGCTAAGGCGCAACGTCTTCGCACGTTCGTAGTCGGGTCGTGAAAGTCGTCTCCACCATAATCGATCTCCATCATCTCATCGAAACATCGGGACACCTTCGCCTCTATCAAGTGGTATCCGATTTCCAGGTTACTCGGTGAGATTTACCAGTTTTCGTAGTCTAGATTACTTCTGTTTGCATACCTACAGTCCACGAAAAAGCCAATAAAAATTTAGGGTTAGATCATCACGTCCCAAAACAGTCCGAGCCTTTGTCCAGTTTTCTTTACAGTAGTTTGCTTTGTTGAATTTGCGGTCGCATCGTTGTGTCGAGTTGCTGATCTTAGCGTCTGGTTCCCTTAGAGTTTCGAGTTCTGATAACAGTTTGTCACGCCGCCGCCGCACAGTAGTACACCACCATGTTCTGCCAATCCGAGTCCAGATACACCACCACGTTCCGCCAAGCAGAGTCCATATGATGAGGACATGACTACCATAGTTACAGCCACAACCCCTGCTAATATACCTACTGGACCAATTACTAGAGATTGTGCACACCAATTAATTTATCAGGCACTTTCGCTTCTTGGTAATGTTTCTAATGTTCATGTGAATATGATGCTGCCTAACATCGATATATTTCTGTTGCTGACAAATGAAGGACCTAGCATGGACAAGAAGGATGAGCATTGGAGCATGTTCAAGCATGAAGATGATGAGGACATAATTATCATGGATATGACCATTAATTCCTCTATATTTGATCAAGAAATGAAGTCAATACAAAGGGGCATGATTGTGTGCTGTACAAGAAGTTATTTCACGTCACTTTTGGGCCAGGAGAAGATAGAGACCAAGTCTTTCACGTCATGGACTCAGATTCGGACTGCAGAGATATACCCAACTTTAAACACCCGCCGTTTCTACATACAAAGTCCAAATTGGGTGATTCTTTTTTCTGGTGATAGCTTATCTCGTCTAGTTTCCAACGCAATTGGTTTCACCTTCAAATTCCTTGGGAGCGTGGAGATATTGTGAAAACGGTGCGACCCAGAAGCAGAAGCAGAATCCGAATCAAAGTCCAACTCAATAGGTGTTGCATCACCTCCACATGGGCCCAAGTGCCTTGTACGACCTAGGTTTAGTTTTAGGACTCCTTGGGACGTCCTTCCACCCCCTTGGCCTCCACCCTTTAGTCCTATATAAGTAGATCAACCCCTAGGGTTTTTCTTTGGATTTCTTTTAGTTAAAAAGACTGCTTAGCTAATTGCTGCATCTTCGTGTATTCGGTTTGTGTCCAACGACCAGATCAAGACCGCTTTAGGAATCCCAACTTTATTCATACTTCATCTACATATTCGCAATATTCAGATTGCTTTATCATAGTTCTTGCTTGTTCTTCGATTGCTTGCAGGCACTAGACCTTCGTGGTCAGGTTGATCGTGCTCCGACGTGGTCAATAACCTCCGAAGATTGGTTTAGCGATTGCTAAGGCGCGACGTTGTTGCACGTTCATAGTCGGATCGTCAGAGTCGTCTCCACCAAATCGATAGTTATCTCTCATCGAAAGATCGGGACACCCCGCCTCTATCACCATATACACCACCACGACCTACCGATCCGGGTTAAGTTCCATCACCCGTTCGGTTTGTGATCTCTCCGTAGCCAGATTAGTTTTGAGTTGATTAGGTTCGGATTTCACCAATCTTTGTCGTACGTAGAAGGGGGTGATTTCCAGAGCAGTTTTTAGGCCAAAATTTTCAGGGGTGAAAAAATTTCGTGCCCATACCTTCCTTAGGTCCAGAAACTCATTTTGAGACGTTCGCTACCATAGTGATTTTTTCGCACTTTTTCAGCCATCCCAGTCCCGAATCGCCACAAAAAAAAGCAAAAAAAAAGAGAGAAAAAAATTCAGAGAGTGCTTCTCAGTTGTTTACGTGCCGCGCCGTGCTTTCGTTGGTGTTTTAGGCTCGCGTCTCTAGTACGGTCTAGCCTAGGATCAGCACAGTACCGACGTTGAGTGTTTATTCAGCTTTGCATCTCTGTTTTGATTCCTGTTGAGCTTTTGCTACCATACTTGCCAGCCTTCCTACAGGTCCACATATATTCTACATCGTGCGTTTTGACACCTCCTGGCCATCGCTCTACCACATCTCTGAGAGTTTTGACCCGTTGTTTGTACATCACCACCTGCTGCTAGGTAAGAATCGGTAAGAACGCAAGAAAAGCTTGACGGATTTGTGCTTTCCACCACCCCACATCCTATTAGTAGAAGTAGGATCATATTTCTGTGTGTTTTCTATTTCTTCTAAACATGCCAGGATCACATGTTGAAGTGGCGCGGGTTGCGCCTGATTTGGAGAACATGACAAACAAGGAACTACATGATAAATTTGCACAAATGATGTCTGAGCAGGTGAATGACATCGAGAACAGATTTACAGAGGCGATTGATGGCGTGGAGAAGATTATCGACACCAAGCTCGACGCCAAGTTTACTGAGTTGATCGCACGCCTACCTACACAGCCTGCTGCCGCTCCAGCACAGCCACCGCCACCACGACGTGCACGACGTATTCTGTTTCCGGGCGGACAAGCTGTTGGTATTGGTGCTCCTCCTGCTGCTGTAGTTACTGCTACTGTTGCTGCTTCTGACGTCGGCCAGGACGACAACTACGAGGGTGATTACGACGAGGTGGAACAGGAAGCGGCCTATGAATAGCCAGCTGGACGTCCACGTCCCAACATTCGCCACGGTCGACACCAACCACCCCCTTAGGATCGACAGGCCACTACGAGACCTAACTTTTCTACAGGCCACTACGAGACCTAACTTTTCTACAGGCCACTATGCTACTATCACTCGTTTGTTTCATCTTTCTTGTAAAGCTGAACGTGAAGTACAGGATCGACAGGCCACTACGAGACCTAACTTTTCTACAGGAAGAAATACATCATGGACATCGCGTGGAGCTTCTACATGCACACGTCCTGCTGCACCACCATCTACTTCAGCCGCTCATTCTTACAGGGAGCCACCAAAACAGGCAGCGCCACCATTCAAGGGAGCCCAGAGTGGTCCAGCGGCGAGTTCTTCTTCATCCATGGCTTTCCACAGGGCAAACACGAGATCGTGATATTAAATGTCGCAGGTGCCAAGGTGGAGGTCACTTCGCCAAAGACTGTCCCTCCAAGCGTGTGATGACTATTACGGCGGATGGTGGGTATGAGTCAGCGAGTGACTATGACGAGGAGACTTTAGTTCTCATTGCTCATGAGGAACAGGGTGCCCATGATGATGCTTATGATATAGAGTATATGGCTCCTGATGATGCGGATAAATATGCTAGTTTGGTTGCTCAACATGTGTTAAGTGTGCAGGTAACGAAGGCCAAGCAAAACCAGAGGCATAATTTGTTCCACACAAAGGGAGTGGTGAAAGAACGTTCGGTTCGCATCATTATTGACGGAGGGAGTTGCAACAACTTGGCTAGCATGGAGTTGGTGGAGAAGCTATCTCTCACCACAAGACCACACCCCCATCCGTACTATATTCAGTAGTTTAACAATAGTGGTAAGATTAAGGTAACGCGTTCTGTTCGTGTGCACTTTAGCATTGCTGCATATGCTGATTATGTTGATTGTGATGTGGTACCCATGCAAGCATGCTCTCTTTTACTTGGTAGACCATGGCAATTTGATAGGAATGTTGTACACCATGGTAGGACAAATCAGTTTACTCTGGTTCATCAGGATAAAAATATTGCTTTACTTCCTATGTCTCCTGAACAAATTGTGAAAGATGATCTTGCTAGAGCTAGTAAAGCTAAACAGGAGAAAAATAAGAGTGAAAATGAGATAGCATCTAAAGAATTTGAGCAACAACATAAGACTAATAGTAAATCTTCTTCTTCTGTTTCTAATGAAATTAAATTGACTAGTCCAACTTTGCTTGCTACTAAGGTTGATATTTCGGATTTGGATGTTAGTCAATATGTGTGCTATGCTTTTGTGTGCAAAGAAGCTTTGTTTTCATTTGAGGAATTGCCTCCTTCTTTGCCTCCTGTTGTCACTGACCTTTTGCAGGAGTTTCTTGACGTCTTTCCACAAGACGTACCACCGGGATTACCACCTATTCGAGGGATTGAGCATCAGATTGACTTAATTCCTGGTGCTTCGCTGCCCAACCGTGCGCCATACCGTACCAATCCGGAGGAGAAGAAGGAGATTCAGCGTCAAGTACAAGAGCTACTCGACAAAGGTTACATACGTGAATCCCTTAGTCCTTGTGTTGTTCCTGTTATATTAGTACCTAAAAAGGATGGAACATGGCGTATGTGTGTTGATTGTCGAGCCATTAATAATATTACTATTCGTTATCGTCATCCTATTCCTAGGTTAGATGATACGCTTGATGAATTAAGTGGCTCAACCATGTTTTCCAAAGTTGATTTGCGTAGTGGATACCATCAAATTCGCATGAAATTAGGAGATGAATGGAAAACGGCATTTAAAACTAAGTTTGGACTATATGAGTGGTTAGTCATGCGTTTTGGGTTAACTAATGCACCTAGCACCTTCATGAGATTAATGAACGAGGTTTTACGTGCTTTCATTGGACGATTTGTGGTAGTCTATTTTGATGATATACTGATTTATAGCAAATCTTTGGAGGAACATTTGGATCATTTACGTGCTGTTTTTATTGCTATACGTAATGCATGTTTCTTTGGTAACCTTGGGAAGTGCACCTTTTGCACCGACCGAGTATCGTTTCTTGGCTATGTTGTTACTCCGCAGGGAATTGAAGTTGATAAAGCCAAGATCGAGGCGATTGAGAGTTGGCCGCAGCCCAAAACGGTCACACAAGTGAGGAGTTTTCTTGGCCTCGCTGGATTCTATAGGCGTTTTGTGAGAGATTTCAGCACCATTGCTGCACCTCTCAATGAGCTTACACGCAAGGATGTGCCTTTTACTTGGGGTACCGCACAGGAAGAAGCCTTCACGGTATTGAAAGATAAGTTAACACATGCTCCTTTCCTCCAACTTCCTGATTTTAATAAGACTTTTGAGCTGGAATGCGATGCTAGTGGGATTGGTTTGGGAGGTGTGTTATTACAAGATGCTAAACCTGTTGCATACTTTTCTGAAAAATTGAGTGGGCCTAGTCTGAACTATTCTACTTATGATAAGGAATAATATGCTCTTGTTCGGACATTAGAAACTTGGCAACATTATTTATGGCCCAAAGAATTTGTTATACATTCTGATCATGAATCTTTGAAACACATAAGAAGTCAAGCAAAACTTAATCGTAGACATGCTAAGTGGGTTGAATTTATTGAGACTTTCCCTTATGTCATTAAACACAAGAAGGGGAAAGATAATATTATTGCTGATGCATTGTCTCGTTGTTATACTATGCTTTCACAACTTGACTTCAAGATATTCGGTTTAGAGACAATCAAAGATCAATATGTAAATGATGCGGAATTTAAAGATGTATTGAAGAATTGTAGAGAGGGTAGAACATGGAACAAGTTTGTGCTTAATGATGACTTTGTGTTCCGTTCTAACAAGCCATGCATTCAAGCTAGCTCTATTCGTCTTTTGTTGTTGCAGGAGGCACATGGAGGAGGATTAATGGGACACTTTTGCGTGAAGAAGACGGAGGACGTACTTGCTACACATTTCTTTTGGCCAAAGAAGAGACGGGATGTTGAGCATTTTGTTGCTCGCTGCACTACATGTCAAAAAGCTAAGTCACGACTCAATCCTCATGGTTTATACATGCCTTTACCTGTACCTAGTGTTCCGTGGGAGGACATATCCATGGACTTTGTTTTAGGCTTGCCTCGAACAAAGAAGGGGAGGGATAGCATATTTGTTGTCGTGGATAGATTTTCTAAGATGGCACATTTTATACCATGTAATAAAAGCGATGCTGCTGCTAATGTTATTGATTTATTCTTTCGTGAGATTATTTGCTTACATGGTGTGCCCAATAATATTGATGAGGACATCCCTACTAATGTTACACCCATATCCTCACCAACTACACATACTGGACCAGTTACTAGAGCACGTGCACGTCAACTAAATTATCAGGTACTTTCGTTTCTTGTGAATCCTTCTATTGTTCATGAACATATGATGCTGCCTAAATTAGATACTTTTGTTTTGCTTATGAATGAAGGACCTAGCATGGACAAGAAGGATGGTCATTGGAGCGGGATCAAGCATGGAGAAGAAGGTGCGCGCGCGGGAAAGTACAGTGGAGCTTTCAGTGGTGATTATCACACTTTGAAGCCACCATAAGGCGCGCATGAAGTCTTGGACGAAATACGCGAGATGACACTTCATTATTTTCGTCCAAGGGCCATTATAGGTGCTGCGTCACCTTAATATTGGGCTGGGCCCATGTAATTTCGAAATACCACATTATAGGCTATTTTTAGAGTCTGTATGTGTGGGGAAACCGAGTTAGGGTTGTTTTCGGACCCCACCTCCAAGGGGCCACGAAATTCCCCTCTGTTCCCCCATATATACAGCCCTTAGGGCGTCGTTTAGACTTGGGTTTTAATTAGATTTAAGTTAGCCATAGCCGCAACTTCGAGCTCTTCGTTTGTGTCATCCGACCAGGCCAAGACCGCATTGGAACCCCAACTTTCGTAATCATTCATCTTATATTCGCAATATCCAGATTGCAATTCTTAGTTCTTGCTTGTTCTTCGATTGCTTGCAGGAATTAGACCCTCGTGGTCAGGTTGATCGTGCATCCGCGGGGTCAATAACCTCTCGGAGTTGGTTTAGCGATCGCTAAGGCGCAACGTCTTCGCACGTTCGTAGTCGGATCGTGAAAGTCGTCTCCACCATAATCGATCCCCACCATCTCATCGAAACATCGGGACACCTTCGCCTCTATCAAATATTGTCTCGGATCGTGATACTAAGTTTCTTAGCCATTTTTGGAGATGCTTATGGGCTAAGTTGGGGACTAAACTACTTTTTAGTACTACATGTCATCCCCAAACTGATGGACAAACTGAAGTGGTCAATAGGACATTGTCTACTATGCTTGGGGCTGTTTTAAAGAGTAACTTGAAACGGTGGGAAGAATGTTTACCTCATATTGAATTTGCTTATGATCGTTCATTGCATTCTACCACTAAAATGTGCCCTTTTGAGATTGTTTATGGTTTTCTACCTCGTGCACCTATTGATTTGCTGCCTCCTCCATCTTCGGAGAAGGTTAATTTTGATGCTAAGCAACATGTTGAATTGATATTAAAAATGCATGAGTTAACTAAAGAAAACATTGAGCGAATGAATGCTAGATACAAGCTTGCTGGTGATAGGGGTCGAAAGCATGTTGTGTTTGAACCCGGAGATCTTGATTGGTTACATCTACGTAAAGATAGGTTTCCTGGTTTGCGCAAGTCTAAGTTAATGATGAGGACATCCCTACTAATGTTACACCCATATCCTCACCAACTACACATATTGGACCAGTTACTAGAGCACGCGCACGCCAACTAAATTATCAGGTACTTTCATTTCTTGCGAATCCTTCTATTTTTCATGAACATATGATGCTGCCTAAGTTAGATACTTTTGTTTTGCTTATGAATGAAGGACCTAGCATGGACAAGAAGGATGGTCATTGGAGCGGGATCAAGCATGGAGAAGATGGTGCGCGCGCGGGAAAGTACAGTGGAGCTTTCAGTGGTGATTATCACACTTTGAAGCCACCATAAGGCGCGCATGAAGTCTTGGACGAAATACGCGAGATGACACTTCATTATTTTCGTCCAAGGGCCATTATAGGTGCTGCGTCACCTTAATATTGGGCTGGGCCCATGTAATTTCGAAATACCACATTATAGGCTATTTTTAGAGTCTGTATGTGTGGGGAAACCGAGTTAGGGTTGTTTTCGGACCCCACCTCCAAGGGGCCACGAAATTCCCCTCTGTTCCCCCATATATACAGCCCTTAGGGCGTCGTTTAGACTTGGGTTTTAATTAGATTTAAGTTAGCCATAGCCGCAACTTCGAGCTCTTCGTTTGTGTCATCCGACCAGGCCAAGACCGCATTGGAACCCCAACTTTCGTAATCATTCATCTTATATTCGCAATATCCAGATTGCAATTCTTAGTTCTTGCTTGTTCTTCGATTGCTTGCAGGAATTAGACCCTCGTGGTCAGGTTGATCGTGCATCCGCGGGGTCAATAACCTCTCGGAGTTGGTTTAGCGATCGCTAAGGCGCAACGTCTTCGCACGTTCGTAGTCGGATCGTGAAAGTCGTCTCCACCATAATCGATCCCCACCATCTCATCGAAACATCGGGACACCTTCGCCTCTATCAAATATTGTCTCGGATCGTGATACTAAGTTTCTTAGCCATTTTTGGAGATGCTTATGGGCTAAGTTGGGGACTAAACTACTTTTTAGTACTACATGTCATCCCCAAACTGATGGACAAACTGAAGTGGTCAATAGGACATTGTCTACTATGCTTGGGGCTGTTTTAAAGAGTAACTTGAAACGGTGGGAAGAATGTTTACCTCATATTGAATTTGCTTATGATCGTTCATTGCATTCTACCACTAAAATGTGCCCTTTTGAGATTGTTTATGGTTTTCTACCTCGTGCACCTATTGATTTGCTGCCTCCTCCATCTTCGGAGAAGGTTAATTTTGATGCTAAGCAACATGTTGAATTGATATTAAAAATGCATGAGTTAACTAAAGAAAACATTGAGCGAATGAATGCTAGATACAAGCTTGCTGGTGATAGGGGTCGAAAGCATGTTGTGTTTGAACCCGGAGATCTTGATTGGTTACATCTACGTAAAGATAGGTTTCCTGGTTTGCGCAAGTCTAAGTTAATGATGAGGACATCCCTACTAATGTTACACCCATATCCTCACCAACTACACATATTGGACCAGTTACTAGAGCACGCGCACGCCAACTAAATTATCAGGTACTTTCATTTCTTGCGAATCCTTCTATTTTTCATGAACATATGATGCTGCCTAAGTTAGATACTTTTGTTTTGCTTATGAATGAAGGACCTAGCATGGACAAGAAGGATGGTCATTGGAGCGGGATCAAGCATGGAGAAGATGGTGCGCGCGCGGGAAAGTACAGTGGAGCTTTCAGTGGTGATTATCACACTTTGAAGCCACCATAAGGCGCGCATGAAGTCTTGGACGAAATACGCGAGATGACACTTCATTATTTTCGTCCAAGGGCCATTATAGGTGCTGCGTCACCTTAATATTGGGCTGGGCCCATGTAATTTCGAAATACCACATTATAGGCTATTTTTAGAGTCTGTATGTGTGGGGAAACCGAGTTAGGGTTGTTTTCGGACCCCACCTCCAAGGGGCCACGAAATTCCCCTCTGTTCCCCCATATATACAGCCCTTAGGGCGTCGTTTAGACTTGGGTTTTAATTAGATTTAAGTTAGCCATAGCCGCAACTTCGAGCTCTTCGTTTGTGTCATCCGACCAGGCCAAGACCGCATTGGAACCCCAACTTTCGTAATCATTCATCTTATATTCGCAATATCCAGATTGCAATTCTTAGTTCTTGCTTGTTCTTCGATTGCTTGCAGGAATTAGACCCTCGTGGTCAGGTTGATCGTGCATCCGCGGGGTCAATAACCTCTCGGAGTTGGTTTAGCGATCGCTAAGGCGCAACGTCTTCGCACGTTCGTAGTCGGATCGTGAAAGTCGTCTCCACCATAATCGATCCCCACCATCTCATCGAAACATCGGGACACCTTCGCCTCTATCAAATATTGTCTCGGATCGTGATACTAAGTTTCTTAGCCATTTTTGGAGATGCTTATGGGCTAAGTTGGGGACTAAACTACTTTTTAGTACTACATGTCATCCCCAAACTGATGGACAAACTGAAGTGGTCAATAGGACATTGTCTACTATGCTTGGGGCTGTTTTAAAGAGTAACTTGAAACGGTGGGAAGAATGTTTACCTCATATTGAATTTGCTTATGATCGTTCATTGCATTCTACCACTAAAATGTGCCCTTTTGAGATTGTTTATGGTTTTCTACCTCGTGCACCTATTGATTTGCTGCCTCCTCCATCTTCGGAGAAGGTTAATTTTGATGCTAAGCAACATGTTGAATTGATATTAAAAATGCATGAGTTAACTAAAGAAAACATTGAGCGAATGAATGCTAGATACAAGCTTGCTGGTGATAGGGGTCGAAAGCATGTTGTGTTTGAACCCGGAGATCTTGATTGGTTACATCTACGTAAAGATAGGTTTCCTGGTTTGCGCAAGTCTAAGTTAATGATGAGGACATCCCTACTAATGTTACACCCATATCCTCACCAACTACACATATTGGACCAGTTACTAGAGCACGCGCACGCCAACTAAATTATCAGGTACTTTCATTTCTTGCGAATCCTTCTATTTTTCATGAACATATGATGCTGCCTAAGTTAGATACTTTTGTTTTGCTTATGAATGAAGGACCTAGCATGGACAAGAAGGATGGTCATTGGAGCGGGATCAAGCATGGAGAAGATGGTGCGCGCGCGGGAAAGTACAGTGGAGCTTTCAGTGGTGATTATCACACTTTGAAGCCACCATAAGGCGCGCATGAAGTCTTGGACGAAATACGCGAGATGACACTTCATTATTTTCGTCCAAGGGCCATTATAGGTGCTGCGTCACCTTAATATTGGGCTGGGCCCATGTAATTTCGAAATACCACATTATAGGCTATTTTTAGAGTCTGTATGTGTGGGGAAACCGAGTTAGGGTTGTTTTCGGACCCCACCTCCAAGGGGCCACGAAATTCCCCTCTGTTCCCCCATATATACAGCCCTTAGGGCGTCGTTTAGACTTGGGTTTTAATTAGATTTAAGTTAGCCATAGCCGCAACTTCGAGCTCTTCGTTTGTGTCATCCGACCAGGCCAAGACCGCATTGGAACCCCAACTTCTGTTAATCATTCATCTTATATTCGCAATATCCAGATTGCAATTCTTAGTTCTTGCTTGTTCTTTCGATTGCTTGCAGGAATTAGACCTTCGTGGTCAGGTTGATCGTGCATCCGCGGGATCAATAACCTCTCGGAGATGGTTTAGCGACCGCTAAGGCGCAACGTCTTCGCACGTTCGTAGTCAGGTCGTGAAAGTCGTCTCCACCATAATCGATCTCCATCATCTCATCGAAACATCGGGACACCTTTGCCTCTATCATCCATGGTGCCCAGATGATTGCACAGAAACAACACTAGGAGATCCAGCCCATCAAGGAGCGGTCTGGCGGACGACGGTGTCGCGACATCGCTCATCTCGAGGATGGTCTTATTGACGCCCATGCCGGGGGGAGTGCACAGTGTTCCCTTCGTAACCGAAACCCCCTCCCCGATAAGGGCCTTCCCACTTTGGAGACAGCTTGTTTAGACCCATCCTGGACTGTAGCCGACGAAGGACAAGGTCGCCTTCCTCAAGTTCTAGGGAGCTGATGTGGCGGCTATGATAGCGACGTAGTCCTTGATGGTACCGCGCGGCGCGTGTAGCAGCTCGAGTACGTACTTCCTCGGCAACGACGACATCTCCTTGTCATAGTTGTTGTTGTTTGGCTTCATCGAAGGCGAAAACTCGAGGAGATCCGTAACTGAGTTCTGTCGGGAGCACCGCCTCCGCTCTGTAACATTTGTGGATCAATTAGGTGTTGTCCTCATTAACCAAAGAACAGTTGGGAGTTCATCCACACACCGCTTTCCACACTTTTCGAGCCGCTTGAAGGAACGGGTCCAAAGGCCTTAGATTACTTCCGAATTGGCACTCTCTGCCTGGCCGTTGTTCCTCGGATGAGCCACTGAAGTGAAACACATTGCGGTGCCCATTTACTGGTAGTACTCGAGGAAGGCCTGACTTTTGAACTGGGTGCCTTTGTCCGTGATGATCCGGTTAGGAACTCCGAAATGACACACCAGGCTTTTGATAAACATGATGGCGGATTGCGCCGTGGTCTTGCGGACTGGCTCCAATTCTGGCCACTTGGTGAATTTGTCGATGGCCAAGTAGAGGAACTCATAACCTCCGGTAGCACGAAGGAATGGGCCCAAGATGTCCAATCCCCAGACCGCAAAGGGGCATGACAGAGGGATGGTTTGGAGAGCTTGTGTTGGTTGATGAAATACCTTGGCATGGAATTGGCAGCCGTCGCAGGTGTTGACAAGCTCCATGGCTTCGTTCAAGGCGGTAGGCCAATAGAACCCTTGCCGAAAAGCTTTGCCGATCAGAGCCCGGGAACCAATGTGGGCGCTGCATGTTCCTTCGTGGTCCAGACGGGAGCAGCTTCTTGCCTTCGTCTGTGGGGATGCACAGTAGCGTCAGACCATTGGGACGCCTGCGGTAAAGGGTCTCATCGAGTAGGAGGTACATCGATGATTGACGAGCATCCCGCTCGGCGTCCTTCCGGTTGCTTGGTAGCTCTCCGTTCTTTAGGTAGGCCATGATGTCACTATCCCAGTCTAGGGGTGCTGGGTCGACAATGAGGACTTGGTGCTTGCCGGGGATGAAGGAGGGAAATTCTCCGAGAAACTGCCCCTTGGTCTCGATCCTTTACTTCTTGGTCTTGGGTTGACTGAGGGTTTGAGTAACCGCGCAACGAACACCCTAGGTGGTACTTTTTCCTGTCGGGCAACGATTTTAGACAGCTCGTCCGCCACGCTGTTCTTGGACCTTGTGATATGCTCCATCCCAAGGCCTTGGAAGTACTTCTCGAGCTTGCAGACTTCGTCGACGTACGCCTGCATCTAGGGCCATCCGTAATCGTCCTTGACTTGTTTGACCACCAGCTAAGAGTCGCCTCTAACTATGAGTCTTTTGATTCTGAAGCCATGGCGGCACTCAAACCGGCGAGCAAGCCTTTGTACTCTGCTGTGTAGTTAGTGGAGGCCTCTCCCTCATACAACATTTGTACAACATACTTCAAGACTTCTCCGGTTTGGGAAACCAGGACAGCGCCGACCCCGGCTCCCTGCAAAGAGAAGGATCCGTCAAAGTTCATGGTCCACTCATTGTTTTCTTTAGTGCCGGGAAGCGAAGATGCTTTCTGCAGGTCTTCGTCATCTTCTGGAGTCCGAGTCCATTCAACAACGAAATCAGCCAGTACCTTGCTCTTAACGGTGGAGGAGTTGACAAACATGAGGTCGAATCCAGACAGCTCCAGCGCCCATTCCACGATAAGGCCCATGGCTTTTCGGTTTCTCAAGACGCGCTCGAGCGGGAAACTGGTTACCACTCGAATTGGATGCGCCTGAAAATAGTTCCTAAGCTTCCGGGAAGCTACGAGCACCCCGAAAAGTATCTTCTGGATCTGAGGGTACCGACGTCTCGTGTCCCGGAGGAGAGTGCTTATGAAGTAGACTGGCTTCTGGGTTGTCCTCCTGGCAGGAACCTTGGCCCCGCGGGCTCCATCTATAGGAGATGATCCCTCAGAATTGCTTGCTTCAGGTGGGGGTCCACCGCCTTCTTCCTCAATGTCGCGCTCGACCACCAATGCTCCGTTTACCACCTGAGATGTTGCCGAGATGTACAACAGCAGGAGTTTGCGTGGGCGTCGTCCCACTTAGGTTGGTGGTGACGTGAGGTACTTCTTCAGGTCTTGTAAAGCGGCTTCAGATTCAGGGGTCCATTGAGGGGACCGGATTTCTTCAATAGCTTAAAGTACGGGAGTGCTCTTTCAGCCAACCGGGAGATGAATCTCCCAAGCGCCGTAATGCACCCGTTCAGTCTCTGGACATCCTTGATGCGTTTCGGGGACTGCATTTGCCCGATCGCCTTGATCTTGTCGGGGTTGACTTCGATGGTGCGGTGGGACACCAAAAACCCGAGGAGCTTGCCGGAAGGAACACCGAAGACGCATTTTTCCGGATTGCGGAATGTCTCACGCAAGTCTTCGACAAGTGTGTCTTCTTCTCTGGTCTTGATCACGATGTCGTCCATGTAAGCCTTGACATTGCGGTGTAATTCGGCTCAAGGCCGATGTGGATAGCTCTCTGGAAGGTGGAACCCGCATTCTTCAACCGTAAGGGCAGCCCGAGTACGTACTTCCTAGGCAATGCTGTTCGGCTTCATCGAAGGCGTGAACTCGATGAGATCCTTATCTGAGTTCTGTGGGGAGCACCGCCTCTACTCCGTAAAAGAGAGCGAAGGCTGTTTCATTTGTGGCTCGATTGGATGTGGTCTTGATTGACCATAGAGCAGCTGGGAGTTCATCCACCCACCACTTTCTGCACTTTTCGAGCCGCTGGATGGTACGGGTCCGGAGACATCAGAGTACTTCCGAATTGGCTGTCTCTGCCTGGTCGTTGCTCCTTTGATGAAACACTGAAGCGAAACACACTGCGGTGCCCATTTGCTCGCAGTACTCGAGGAAGGCCTGACTTGTGAACTGGGTGCCGTTGTCCGTGATGATCCGGTTAGGAACTCCGAAAGGACACACCAGGCTTCTGATAAACTTTATGGCGGATTGCACCGTGATCTTGCGAACTGGCTCCACTTCTGGCTACTTGGTGAATTTGGTAGCACGGGGGAATGGGCCCAAGATGTCCAATCCCCAGACCGCAAAGGGCCATGAGAGAGGGATGATTTGGAGAGCTTGTGATGGTTGATGAACAGCCTTGGCGTGGAATTGGCAGGCGTCACAGGTGTTGACAAGGTCCATGGCGTCGTTCAAGGAGGTAGGCCAATAGAATCCTTGGCGGAAAGCTTTGACGACCAGAGCCCGGGAACCAATGTGGGCGCGGCATGTTCCTTCATGGATGTCCCAGAGCAGCTTCTTGCCTTCGTCTGTGGGGATGCACAGTAGCTTCACACCGTTGGGACGCCTGCGGTAAAGGGTCTCATCGAGTAGGAGGTACATCGATAATTTACGAGCGACCCGCTCGGCGTCCTTCCAGTTGCTTGGTAGCTCTCCGTTCTTCAGGTAGTCCATGATGTCACTGCCTCAGTCTAGGGGTGCTCGGTCGACAATGAGGACTTGGTGCTTGCCGGGGATGAAGGAGGGCAGTTCTTCGGGAAATTGCCACTTGGTCTCAATCCTTTGTTTCTTGGTTTGCGGCCGCGCGTGGTCGACCGAGGGTTTGAGTAAACGCTCAATGAACACCCTAGGCGGTACTTTTTCCTTTCGGGCAGTAATTTTGGTCCAACCCCAGGCCGTGGAAGTGCTTCTCGGGCTTGCGGACTTCGTCGACGTACGCCTTCATCTGGGGGCATCCGTAATCGTCCTTGAATTGGTTGACCACCAGCTGAGAGTTGCCTCTAACTATGAGTCTTTTGATTCCGAGACCAATGGCGGCTCTCAAACCGGCGACCAACCCTTCGTACTCTGTCGTGTTGTTGGTGGAGGCCTCTCCCTGGTACAACATTTGTACAACATACTTCAAGACTTCTCCGGTTGGGGAAACCAGGACAGTGCCGGCCCCGACTCCCTGCAAAGAGAAGGATCCGTCAAAGTACAGGGTCCACTCATTGTTGTCTTTAGTGCCGGGAAGCAAAGATGCTTCCCTGAGGTCTTTGTCATCTTCTGGTGTTGGAGTCCATTCAGCAACGAAATCAGCCAGTACCTTGCTCTTGATGGTGGAGGAGTTGACAAACGTGAGGTCGAAACCAGACAGCTCTATGATGAGGACATCCCTACTAATGTTACACCCATATCCTCACCAACTACACATACTGGACCAGTTACTAGAGCTCGTGCACGTCAACTAAATTATCAGGTACTTTCGTTTCTTGCGAATCCTTCTATTGTTCATGAACATATGATGCTGCCTAAATTAGATACTTTTGTTTTGCTTATGAATGAAGGACCTAGCATGGACAAGAAGGATGGTCATTGGAGCGGGATCAAGCATGGAGAAGAAGGTGCGCGCGCGGGAAAGGACAGCGGAGCTTCCAGTGGTGATTATCGCACTTTGAAGCCACCATAAGGCGCGCATGAAGTCTTGGACGAAATACGCGAGATGCCACTTCATTATTTTCGTCCAAGGGCAATTATAGGTGCTGCGTCACCTTAATATTGGGCTGGGCCCATGTAATTTCGAAATACCACCTTATAGGCTGTTTTTAGAGTCCGTATGTGTGGGGAAACCGAGTTAGGGTTGTTTTCGGATCCCACCTCCAAGGGGTCACGAAAATCCCTTCTGTTCCCCCATATATACAGCCCTTAGGGCGTCGTTTAGACTTGGGTTTTAATTAGATTTAAGTTAGCCATAGCCGCAACTTCGAGTTCTTCGTTTGTGTCGTCCGACCAGGCCAAGACCGCATTGGAACCCCAACTTCTGTTAATCTTTCATCTTATATTCGCAATATCCAGATTGCAATTCTTAGTTCTTGCTTGTTCTTCGATTGCTTGCAGGAATTGACCTTCGTGGTCAGGTTGATCGTGCATCCGCGGGATCAATAACCTCTCGGAGTTGGTTTAGCGATTGCTAAGGCGCAACGTCTTCGCACGTTCGTAGTCGGGTCGTGAAAGTCTACTCCACCAAAAATCGATCTCCACCATCTCATCGAAACATCGGGACACCTTCGCCTCTATCAAGTGGTATCAGATTTCCAGGTTGCTCGGTGAGATTTACCAGTTTTCATAGTCTAGATTGGTTCTGTTCTTCATACCTACAGTCCACGAAAAAGCCAAAAAAAAAATTAGGGTTAGATCATCACGTCCCAAGACAGTCCTAGCCTTTGTCCAGTTTTCTTTACAGTAGCCTGCTTTGTTGAATTTACGGTTACATCGTTGTGTCAAGTTGCTGATCTTAGCGTCTAGTTCCCTTAGAGTTTCGAGTTCTGATCACAGTTTGCCACGTCGCCGCCGCACAGTAGTCACCCTACCACGTTCCGCCAATCCGAGTCCAGATACACCACCACGTTCCGCCAAGCAGAGTCCATAAACACCACCACGTACCACGAGTCCGAGTTGAGTTCCACCATCAGTACGATTCGTGATCTCTCCATAGCCAGATTAGTTTGAGTTGATTAGAGTCGGATTTCACCAATCTTTGTCGTACGTAGAAGGCGGTGATTTCCAAAAAAAAAAAAAAAAAAAAAAAAAAATCAGAGTGTGCTTCTCAGTTGATTACGTGCCACGCCGTGCTTTCGTTGGTGTTTTAGGCTCGCGTCTCTAGTACGGTCTAGCCTAGGATCAGCACAGTACCGACGTTGAGTGTTTATTCAACTTTGCATCTCTGTTTTGATTACTGTTGAGCTTTTTGCTACCATATTTGTCAAACCTACCTACAGCTCCACATATATTCTACTTCGTGCGGTTGACACCTCCTGGCCATCGCTCTACCACATCTCTGAGAGTTTTTGACCCGTTGGTTGTACATCACCACCTGCTGCTAGGTAAGAATCGGTAAGAACTGAAGAAAAGCTTGCCGGATTTGTGCTTTCCACCACCCCACATCCCATTAGTCGAAGTAGGATCATACTTCTGTGTGTTTTCTATTTCTGCTAACCATGCCAGGATCCCATGATGAAGTGGCGCGGGATGCACCTGATTGGGAGAATATGACAAACAAAGCATTACATGATAAATTTGCACAAATGATGTCTGAACAGGTGAATGACATCGAGAACAGATTTACAGAGGCGATTGATGGTGTGGAGAAGATGATCGACACCAAGCTCGACGCCAAGTTTACTGAGTTGCTCGCACGCTTACCTATACAGCCTGCGGCCGCTCCAGCACAGCCACCGCCACCACGACGTGCACGACGTATTCTGTTTCCGGGCGGACAAGCTGCTGGTGCTCCTGCTGCTGCTGCAGTTACTGCTGCTGCTGCCTCTGACGTCGGCCAGGACGACAACTACGAGGGTGATTACGAGGAGGAGGTGGAACAAGAAGCGGCCTATGAACAGCCAGCTGGACGTCCACGTCCCAACATTCACCACGGTCGACACCAACCACCCCCTCAGGTACGCGATGATGAACATGTGCCTAAACTTAAATTGAATCTTAAGCCGTTTGAGGGTAGATATATTCCTGATGCTTATCTTACTTGGGAGTTAGAAACTGAACAACGCTTTACATGTTTACAATATCCTGAGAATAGACGTGTTACTGCTGCTGTTTGTGAATTCACGGGTTTTGCATCTATTTGGTGGTCTGAACATTGTAGATTGCATGCTAATAATATTCCAGCTACTTGGGCTGCTTTAAAAGATGCTATGCGTAATCGCTGGGTTCCTCCTTATTATCAACGTGAATTGCTACAAAAATTACAGCGTTTGAGACAAGGAAAAAATTCTGTAGAGGAATATTATCAAGAATTACAAACTGGATTGATTAGATGTGGCCTAGTAGAGGATAATGAAGCTATGCTTGCACGTTTTATGGGTGGCTTAAACAGGGAGATACAAACTATTCTAGAATACAAGGACTATGCTACTATTACTCGTTTGTTTCATCTTGCTTGTAAAGCTGAACGTGAAGTGCAGGATCGACAGGCCGCTACGAGACCTAACTTTTCTGCAGGACGAAATACATCATGGACATCGCGTGGACCTTCTACATCCACACGTCCTGCTGCTCCACCCTCTACTTCAGCCGCTCATTCTTACAGGGAGCCACCAAAACAGTCAGCGCCACCATTCAAGGGTGCACAGAGTGGTCCAGCGGCGAGTTCTTCTTCATCCATGGCTTCCACAGGGCAAACACGAGATCGTGATATTAAATGTCGCAGGTGCCAAGGTGGAGGTCACTTCGCAAAAGACTGTCCCTCCAAGCGTGTGATGATTATTACGGCGGATGGTGGGTATGAGTCAGCGAGTGACTATGATGAGGAGACTTTCGTTCTCATTGCTCATGAGGAACAGGGTGCCCATGATGATGCTCATGATATGGAGTATATGGCTCCTGATGATGCAGATAAATATGCTAGTTTGGTTGCTCAACGTGTGTTAAGTGTGCAGGTAACGAAGGCTGAGCAAAACCAGAGGCATAATTTGTTCCACACAAAGGGAGTGGTGAAAAGCTTTGCCGATCAGAGCCCGGGAACCAATGTGGGCGCTGCATGTTCCTTCGTGGTCCAGACGGGAGCAGCTTCTTGCCTTCGTCTGTGGGGATGCACAGTAGCGTCAGACCATTGGGACGCCTGCGGTAAAGGGTCTCATCGAGTAGGAGGTACATCGATGATTGACGAGCATCCCGCTCGGCGTCCTTCCGGTTGCTTGGTAGCTCTCCGTTCTTTAGGTAGGCCATGATGTCACTATCCCAGTCTAGGGGTGCTGGGTCGACAATGAGGACTTGGTGCTTGCCGGGGATGAAGGAGGGAAATTCTCCGAGAAACTGCCCCTTGGTCTCGATCCTTTACTTCTTGGTCTTGGGTTGACTGAGGGTTTGAGTAACCGCGCAACGAACACCCTAGGTGGTACTTTTTCCTGTCGGGCAACGATTTTAGACAGCTCGTCCGCCACGCTGTTCTTGGACCTTGTGATATGCTCCATCCCAAGGCCTTGGAAGTACTTCTCGAGCTTGCAGACTTCGTCGACGTACGCCTGCATCTAGGGCCATCCGTAATCGTCCTTGACTTGTTTGACCACCAGCTAAGAGTCGCCTCTAACTATGAGTCTTTTGATTCTGAAGCCATGGCGGCACTCAAACCGGCGAGCAAGCCTTTGTACTCTGCTGTGTAGTTAGTGGAGGCCTCTCCCTCATACAACATTTGTACAACATACTTCAAGACTTCTCCGGTTTGGGAAACCAGGACAGCGCCGACCCCGGCTCCCTGCAAAGAGAAGGATCCGTCAAAGTTCATGGTCCACTCATTGTTTTCTTTAGTGCCGGGAAGCGAAGATGCTTTCTGCAGGTCTTCGTCATCTTCTGGAGTCCGAGTCCATTCAACAACGAAATCAGCCAGTACCTTGCTCTTAACGGTGGAGGAGTTGACAAACATGAGGTCGAATCCAGACAGCTCCAGCGCCCATTCCACGATAAGGCCCATGGCTTTTCGGTTTCTCAAGACGCGCTCGAGCGGGAAACTGGTTACCACTCGAATTGGATGCGCCTGAAAATAGTTCCTAAGCTTCCGGGAAGCTACGAGCACCCCGAAAAGTATCTTCTGGATCTGAGGGTACCGACGTCTCGTGTCCCGGAGGAGAGTGCTTATGAAGTAGACTGGCTTCTGGGTTGTCCTCCTGGCAGGAACCTTGGCCCCGCGGGCTCCATCTATAGGAGATGATCCCTCAGAATTGCTTGCTTCAGGTGGGGGTCCACCGCCTTCTTCCTCAATGTCGCGCTCGACCACCAATGCTCCGTTTACCACCTGAGATGTTGCCGAGATGTACAACAGCAGGAGTTTGCGTGGGCGTCGTCCCACTTAGGTTGGTGGTGACGTGAGGTACTTCTTCAGGTCTTGTAAAGCGGCTTCAGATTCAGGGGTCCATTGAGGGGACCGGATTTCTTCAATAGCTTAAAGTACGGGAGTGCTCTTTCAGCCAACCGGGAGATGAATCTCCCAAGCGCCGTAATGCACCCGTTCAGTCTCTGGACATCCTTGATGCGTTTCGGGGACTGCATTTGCCCGATCGCCTTGATCTTGTCGGGGTTGACTTCGATGGTGCGGTGGGACACCAAAAACCCGAGGAGCTTGCCGGAAGGAACACCGAAGACGCATTTTTCCGGATTGCGGAATGTCTCACGCAAGTCTTCGACAAGTGTGTCTTCTTCTCTGGTCTTGATCACGATGTCGTCCATGTAAGCCTTGACATTGCGGTGTAATTCGGCTCAAGGCCGATGTGGATAGCTCTCTGGAAGGTGGAACCCGCATTCTTCAACCGTAAGGGCAGCCCGAGTACGTACTTCCTAGGCAATGCTGTTCGGCTTCATCGAAGGCGTGAACTCGATGAGATCCTTATCTGAGTTCTGTGGGGAGCACCGCCTCTACTCCGTAAAAGAGAGCGAAGGCTGTTTCATTTGTGGCTCGATTGGATGTGGTCTTGATTGACCATAGAGCAGCTGGGAGTTCATCCACCCACCACTTTCTGCACTTTTCGAGCCGCTGGATGGTACGGGTCCGGAGACATCAGAGTACTTCCGAATTGGCTGTCTCTGCCTGGTCGTTGCTCCTTTGATGAAACACTGAAGCGAAACACACTGCGGTGCCCATTTGCTCGCAGTACTCGAGGAAGGCCTGACTTGTGAACTGGGTGCCGTTGTCCGTGATGATCCGGTTAGGAACTCCGAAAGGACACACCAGGCTTCTGATAAACTTTATGGCGGATTGCACCGTGATCTTGCGAACTGGCTCCACTTCTGGCTACTTGGTGAATTTGGTAGCACGGGGGAATGGGCCCAAGATGTCCAATCCCCAGACCGCAAAGGGCCATGAGAGAGGGATGATTTGGAGAGCTTGTGATGGTTGATGAACAGCCTTGGCGTGGAATTGGCAGGCGTCACAGGTGTTGACAAGGTCCATGGCGTCGTTCAAGGAGGTAGGCCAATAGAATCCTTGGCGGAAAGCTTTGACGACCAGAGCCCGGGAACCAATGTGGGCGCGGCATGTTCCTTCATGGATGTCCCAGAGCAGCTTCTTGCCTTCGTCTGTGGGGATGCACAGTAGCTTCACACCGTTGGGACGCCTGCGGTAAAGGGTCTCATCGAGTAGGAGGTACATCGATAATTTACGAGCGACCCGCTCGGCGTCCTTCCAGTTGCTTGGTAGCTCTCCGTTCTTCAGGTAGTCCATGATGTCACTGCCTCAGTCTAGGGGTGCTCGGTCGACAATGAGGACTTGGTGCTTGCCGGGGATGAAGGAGGGCAGTTCTTCGGGAAATTGCCACTTGGTCTCAATCCTTTGTTTCTTGGTTTGCGGCCGCGCGTGGTCGACCGAGGGTTTGAGTAAACGCTCAATGAACACCCTAGGCGGTACTTTTTCCTTTCGGGCAGTAATTTTGGTCCAACCCCAGGCCGTGGAAGTGCTTCTCGGGCTTGCGGACTTCGTCGACGTACGCCTTCATCTGGGGGCATCCGTAATCGTCCTTGAATTGGTTGACCACCAGCTGAGAGTTGCCTCTAACTATGAGTCTTTTGATTCCGAGACCAATGGCGGCTCTCAAACCGGCGACCAACCCTTCGTACTCTGTCGTGTTGTTGGTGGAGGCCTCTCCCTGGTACAACATTTGTACAACATACTTCAAGACTTCTCCGGTTGGGGAAACCAGGACAGTGCCGGCCCCGACTCCCTGCAAAGAGAAGGATCCGTCAAAGTACAGGGTCCACTCATTGTTGTCTTTAGTGCCGGGAAGCAAAGATGCTTCCCTGAGGTCTTTGTCATCTTCTGGTGTTGGAGTCCATTCAGCAACGAAATCAGCCAGTACCTTGCTCTTGATGGTGGAGGAGTTGACAAACGTGAGGTCGAAACCAGACAGCTCTATGATGAGGACATCCCTACTAATGTTACACCCATATCCTCACCAACTACACATACTGGACCAGTTACTAGAGCTCGTGCACGTCAACTAAATTATCAGGTACTTTCGTTTCTTGCGAATCCTTCTATTGTTCATGAACATATGATGCTGCCTAAATTAGATACTTTTGTTTTGCTTATGAATGAAGGACCTAGCATGGACAAGAAGGATGGTCATTGGAGCGGGATCAAGCATGGAGAAGAAGGTGCGCGCGCGGGAAAGGACAGCGGAGCTTCCAGTGGTGATTATCGCACTTTGAAGCCACCATAAGGCGCGCATGAAGTCTTGGACGAAATACGCGAGATGCCACTTCATTATTTTCGTCCAAGGGCAATTATAGGTGCTGCGTCACCTTAATATTGGGCTGGGCCCATGTAATTTCGACATACCACCTTATAGGCTGTTTTTAGAGTCCGTATGTGTGGGGAAACCGAGTTAGGGTTGTTTTCGGATCCCACCTCCAAGGGGTCACGAAAATCCCTTCTGTTCCCCCATATATACAGCCCTTAGGGCGTCGTTTAGACTTGGGTTTTAATTAGATTTAAGTTAGCCATAGCCGCAACTTCGAGTTCTTCGTTTGTGTCGTCCGACCAGGCCAAGACCGCATTGGAACCCCAACTTCTGTTAATCTTTCATCTTATATTCGCAATATCCAGATTGCAATTCTTAGTTCTTGCTTGTTCTTCGATTGCTTGCAGGAATTGACCTTCGTGGTCAGGTTGATCGTGCATCCGCGGGATCAATAACCTCTCGGAGTTGGTTTAGCGATTGCTAAGGCGCAACGTCTTCGCACGTTCGTAGTCGGGTCGTGAAAGTCTACTCCACCAAAAATCGATCTCCACCATCTCATCGAAACATCGGGACACCTTCGCCTCTATCAAGTGGTATCAGATTTCCAGGTTGCTCGGTGAGATTTACCAGTTTTCATAGTCTAGATTGGTTCTGTTCTTCATACCTACAGTCCACGAAAAAGCCAAAAAAAAAATTAGGGTTAGATCATCACGTCCCAAGACAGTCCTAGCCTTTGTCCAGTTTTCTTTACAGTAGCCTGCTTTGTTGAATTTACGGTTACATCGTTGTGTCAAGTTGCTGATCTTAGCGTCTAGTTCCCTTAGAGTTTCGAGTTCTGATCACAGTTTGCCACGTCGCCGCCGCACAGTAGTCACCCTACCACGTTCCGCCAATCCGAGTCCAGATACACCACCACGTTCCGCCAAGCAGAGTCCATAAACACCACCACGTACCACGAGTCCGAGTTGAGTTCCACCATCAGTACGATTCGTGATCTCTCCATAGCCAGATTAGTTTGAGTTGATTAGAGTCGGATTTCACCAATCTTTGTCGTACGTAGAAGGCGGTGATTTCCAAAAAAAAAAAAAAAAAAAATAAAAATCAGAGTGTGCTTCTCAGTTGATTACGTGCCACGCCGTGCTTTCGTTGGTGTTTTAGGCTCGCGTCTCTAGTACGGTCTAGCCTAGGATCAGCACAGTACCGACGTTGAGTGTTTATTCAACTTTGCATCTCTGTTTTGATTACTGTTGAGCTTTTTGCTACCATATTTGTCAAACCTACCTACAGCTCCACATATATTCTACTTCGTGCGGTTGACACCTCCTGGCCATCGCTCTACCACATCTCTGAGAGTTTTTGACCCGTTGGTTGTACATCACCACCTGCTGCTAGGTAAGAATCGGTAAGAACTGAAGAAAAGCTTGCCGGATTTGTGCTTTCCACCACCCCACATCCCATTAGTCGAAGTAGGATCATACTTCTGTGTGTTTTCTATTTCTGCTAACCATGCCAGGATCCCATGATGAAGTGGCGCGGGATGCACCTGATTGGGAGAATATGACAAACAAAGCATTACATGATAAATTTGCACAAATGATGTCTGAACAGGTGAATGACATCGAGAACAGATTTACAGAGGCGATTGATGGTGTGGAGAAGATGATCGACACCAAGCTCGACGCCAAGTTTACTGAGTTGCTCGCACGCTTACCTATACAGCCTGCGGCCGCTCCAGCACAGCCACCGCCACCACGACGTGCACGACGTATTCTGTTTCCGGGCGGACAAGCTGCTGGTGCTCCTGCTGCTGCTGCAGTTACTGCTGCTGCTGCCTCTGACGTCGGCCAGGACGACAACTACGAGGGTGATTACGAGGAGGAGGTGGAACAAGAAGCGGCCTATGAACAGCCAGCTGGACGTCCACGTCCCAACATTCGCCACGGTCGACACCAACCACCCCCTCAGGTACGCGATGATGAACATGTGCCTAAACTTAAATTGAATCTTAAGCCGTTTGAGGGTAGATATATTCCTGATGCTTATCTTACTTGGGAGTTAGAAACTGAACAACGCTTTACATGTTTACAATATCCTGAGAATAGACGTGTTACTGCTGCTGTTTGTGAATTCACGGGTTTTGCATCTATTTGGTGGTCTGAACATTGTAGATTGCATGCTAATAATATTCCAGCTACTTGGGCTGCTTTAAAAGATGCTATGCGTAATCGCTGGGTTCCTCCTTATTATCAACGTGAATTGCTACAAAAATTACAGCGTTTGAGACAAGGAAAAAATTCTGTAGAGGAATATTATCAAGAATTACAAACTGGATTGATTAGATGTGGCCTAGTAGAGGATAATGAAGCTATGCTTGCACGTTTTATGGGTGGCTTAAACAGGGAGATACAAACTATTCTAGAATACAAGGACTATGCTACTATTACTCGTTTGTTTCATCTTGCTTGTAAAGCTGAACGTGAAGTGCAGGATCGACAGGCCGCTACGAGACCTAACTTTTCTGCAGGACGAAATACATCATGGACATCGCGTGGACCTTCTACATCCACACGTCCTGCTGCTCCACCCTCTACTTCAGCCGCTCATTCTTACAGGGAGCCACCAAAACAGTCAGCGCCACCATTCAAGGGTGCACAGAGTGGTCCAGCGGCGAGTTCTTCTTCATCCATGGCTTCCACAGGGCAAACACGAGATCGTGATATTAAATGTCGCAGGTGCCAAGGTGGAGGTCACTTCGCAAAAGACTGTCCCTCCAAGCGTGTGATGATTATTACGGCGGATGGTGGGTATGAGTCAGCGAGTGACTATGATGAGGAGACTTTCGTTCTCATTGCTCATGAGGAACAGGGTGCCCATGATGATGCTCATGATATGGAGTATATGGCTCCTGATGATGCAGATAAATATGCTAGTTTGGTTGCTCAACGTGTGTTAAGTGTGCAGGTAACGAAGGCTGAGCAAAACCAGAGGCATAATTTGTTCCACACAAAGGGAGTGGTGAAAAGCTTTGCCGATCAGAGCCCGGGAACCAATGTGGGCGCTGCATGTTCCTTCGTGGTCCAGACGGGAGCAGCTTCTTGCCTTCGTCTGTGGGGATGCACAGTAGCGTCAGACCATTGGGACGCCTGCGGTAAAGGGTCTCATCGAGTAGGAGGTACATCGATGATTGACGAGCATCCCGCTCGGCGTCCTTCCGGTTGCTTGGTAGCTCTCCGTTCTTTAGGTAGGCCATGATGTCACTATCCCAGTCTAGGGGTGCTGGGTCGACAATGAGGACTTGGTGCTTGCCGGGGATGAAGGAGGGAAATTCTCCGAGAAACTGCCCCTTGGTCTCGATCCTTTACTTCTTGGTCTTGGGTTGACTGAGGGTTTGAGTAACCGCGCAACGAACACCCTAGGTGGTACTTTTTCCTGTCGGGCAACGATTTTAGACAGCTCGTCCGCCACGCTGTTCTTGGACCTTGTGATATGCTCCATCCCAAGGCCTTGGAAGTACTTCTCGAGCTTGCAGACTTCGTCGACGTACGCCTGCATCTAGGGCCATCCGTAATCGTCCTTGACTTGTTTGACCACCAGCTAAGAGTCGCCTCTAACTATGAGTCTTTTGATTCTGAAGCCATGGCGGCACTCAAACCGGCGAGCAAGCCTTTGTACTCTGCTGTGTAGTTAGTGGAGGCCTCTCCCTCATACAACATTTGTACAACATACTTCAAGACTTCTCCGGTTTGGGAAACCAGGACAGCGCCGACCCCGGCTCCCTGCAAAGAGAAGGATCCGTCAAAGTTCATGGTCCACTCATTGTTTTCTTTAGTGCCGGGAAGCGAAGATGCTTTCTGCAGGTCTTCGTCATCTTCTGGAGTCCGAGTCCATTCAACAACGAAATCAGCCAGTACCTTGCTCTTAACGGTGGAGGAGTTGACAAACATGAGGTCGAATCCAGACAGCTCCAGCGCCCATTCCACGATAAGGCCCATGGCTTTTCGGTTTCTCAAGACGCGCTCGAGCGGGAAACTGGTTACCACTCGAATTGGATGCGCCTGAAAATAGTTCCTAAGCTTCCGGGAAGCTACGAGCACCCCGAAAAGTATCTTCTGGATCTGAGGGTACCGACGTCTCGTGTCCCGGAGGAGAGTGCTTATGAAGTAGACTGGCTTCTGGGTTGTCCTCCTGGCAGGAACCTTGGCCCCGCGGGCTCCATCTATAGGAGATGATCCCTCAGAATTGCTTGCTTCAGGTGGGGGTCCACCGCCTTCTTCCTCAATGTCGCGCTCGACCACCAATGCTCCGTTTACCACCTGAGATGTTGCCGAGATGTACAACAGCAGGAGTTTGCGTGGGCGTCGTCCCACTTAGGTTGGTGGTGACGTGAGGTACTTCTTCAGGTCTTGTAAAGCGGCTTCAGATTCAGGGGTCCATTGAGGGGACCGGATTTCTTCAATAGCTTAAAGTACGGGAGTGCTCTTTCAGCCAACCGGGAGATGAATCTCCCAAGCGCCGTAATGCACCCGTTCAGTCTCTGGACATCCTTGATGCGTTTCGGGGACTGCATTTGCCCGATCGCCTTGATCTTGTCGGGGTTGACTTCGATGGTGCGGTGGGACACCAAAAACCCGAGGAGCTTGCCGGAAGGAACACCGAAGACGCATTTTTCCGGATTGCGGAATGTCTCACGCAAGTCTTCGACAAGTGTGTCTTCTTCTCTGGTCTTGATCACGATGTCGTCCATGTAAGCCTTGACATTGCGGTGTAATTCGGCTCAAGGCCGATGTGGATAGCTCTCTGGAAGGTGGAACCCGCATTCTTCAACCGTAAGGGCAGCCCGAGTACGTACTTCCTAGGCAATGCTGTTCGGCTTCATCGAAGGCGTGAACTCGATGAGATCCTTATCTGAGTTCTGTGGGGAGCACCGCCTCTACTCCGTAAAAGAGAGCGAAGGCTGTTTCATTTGTGGCTCGATTGGATGTGGTCTTGATTGACCATAGAGCAGCTGGGAGTTCATCCACCCACCACTTTCTGCACTTTTCGAGCCGCTGGATGGTACGGGTCCGGAGACATCAGAGTACTTCCGAATTGGCTGTCTCTGCCTGGTCGTTGCTCCTTTGATGAAACACTGAAGCGAAACACACTGCGGTGCCCATTTGCTCGCAGTACTCGAGGAAGGCCTGACTTGTGAACTGGGTGCCGTTGTCCGTGATGATCCGGTTAGGAACTCCGAAAGGACACACCAGGCTTCTGATAAACTTTATGGCGGATTGCACCGTGATCTTGCGAACTGGCTCCACTTCTGGCTACTTGGTGAATTTGGTAGCACGGGGGAATGGGCCCAAGATGTCCAATCCCCAGACCGCAAAGGGCCATGAGAGAGGGATGATTTGGAGAGCTTGTGATGGTTGATGAACAGCCTTGGCGTGGAATTGGCAGGCGTCACAGGTGTTGACAAGGTCCATGGCGTCGTTCAAGGAGGTAGGCCAATAGAATCCTTGGCGGAAAGCTTTGACGACCAGAGCCCGGGAACCAATGTGGGCGCGGCATGTTCCTTCATGGATGTCCCAGAGCAGCTTCTTGCCTTCGTCTGTGGGGATGCACAGTAGCTTCACACCGTTGGGACGCCTGCGGTAAAGGGTCTCATCGAGTAGGAGGTACATCGATAATTTACGAGCGACCCGCTCGGCGTCCTTCCAGTTGCTTGGTAGCTCTCCGTTCTTCAGGTAGTCCATGATGTCACTGCCTCAGTCTAGGGGTGCTCGGTCGACAATGAGGACTTGGTGCTTGCCGGGGATGAAGGAGGGCAGTTCTTCGGGAAATTGCCACTTGGTCTCAATCCTTTGTTTCTTGGTTTGCGGCCGCGCGTGGTCGACCGAGGGTTTGAGTAAACGCTCAATGAACACCCTAGGCGGTACTTTTTCCTTTCGGGCAGTAATTTTGGTCCAACCCCAGGCCGTGGAAGTGCTTCTCGGGCTTGCGGACTTCGTCGACGTACGCCTTCATCTGGGGGCATCCGTAATCGTCCTTGAATTGGTTGACCACCAGCTGAGAGTTGCCTCTAACTATGAGTCTTTTGATTCCGAGACCAATGGCGGCTCTCAAACCGGCGACCAACCCTTCGTACTCTGTCGTGTTGTTGGTGGAGGCCTCTCCCTGGTACAACATTTGTACAACATACTTCAAGACTTCTCCGGTTGGGGAAACCAGGACAGTGCCGGCCCCGACTCCCTGCAAAGAGAAGGATCCGTCAAAGTACAGGGTCCACTCATTGTTGTCTTTAGTGCCGGGAAGCAAAGATGCTTCCCTGAGGTCTTTGTCATCTTCTGGTGTTGGAGTCCATTCAGCAACGAAATCAGCCAGTACCTTGCTCTTGATGGTGGAGGAGTTGACAAACGTGAGGTCGAAACCAGACAGCTCTATGATGAGGACATCCCTACTAATGTTACACCCATATCCTCACCAACTACACATACTGGACCAGTTACTAGAGCTCGTGCACGTCAACTAAATTATCAGGTACTTTCGTTTCTTGCGAATCCTTCTATTGTTCATGAACATATGATGCTGCCTAAATTAGATACTTTTGTTTTGCTTATGAATGAAGGACCTAGCATGGACAAGAAGGATGGTCATTGGAGCGGGATCAAGCATGGAGAAGAAGGTGCGCGCGCGGGAAAGGACAGCGGAGCTTCCAGTGGTGATTATCGCACTTTGAAGCCACCATAAGGCGCGCATGAAGTCTTGGACGAAATACGCGAGATGCCACTTCATTATTTTCGTCCAAGGGCAATTATAGGTGCTGCGTCACCTTAATATTGGGCTGGGCCCATGTAATTTCGAAATACCACCTTATAGGCTGTTTTTAGAGTCCGTATGTGTGGGGAAACCGAGTTAGGGTTGTTTTCGGATCCCACCTCCAAGGGGTCACGAAAATCCCTTCTGTTCCCCCATATATACAGCCCTTAGGGCGTCGTTTAGACTTGGGTTTTAATTAGATTTAAGTTAGCCATAGCCGCAACTTCGAGTTCTTCGTTTGTGTCGTCCGACCAGGCCAAGACCGCATTGGAACCCCAACTTCTGTTAATCTTTCATCTTATATTCGCAATATCCAGATTGCAATTCTTAGTTCTTGCTTGTTCTTCGATTGCTTGCAGGAATTGACCTTCGTGGTCAGGTTGATCGTGCATCCGCGGGATCAATAACCTCTCGGAGTTGGTTTAGCGATTCGTAGTCGTACGTTCGTAGTCGGGTCGTGAAAGTCTACTCCACCAAAAATCGATCTCCACCATCTCATCGAAACATCGGGACACCTTCGCCTCTATCAAGTGGTATCAGATTTCCAGGTTGCTCGGTGAGATTTACCAGTTTTCATAGTCTAGATTGGTTCTGTTCTTCATACCTACAGTCCACGAAAAAGCCAAAAAAAAAATTAGGGTTAGATCATCACGTCCCAAGACAGTCCTAGCCTTTGTCCAGTTTTCTTTACAGTAGCCTGCTTTGTTGAATTTACGGTTACATCGTTGTGTCAAGTTGCTGATCTTAGCGTCTAGTTCCCTTAGAGTTTCGAGTTCTGATCACAGTTTGCCACGTCGCCGCCGCACAGTAGTCACCCTACCACGTTCCGCCAATCCGAGTCCAGATACACCACCACGTTCCGCCAAGCAGAGTCCATAAACACCACCACGTACCACGAGTCCGAGTTGAGTTCCACCATCAGTACGATTCGTGATCTCTCCATAGCCAGATTAGTTTGAGTTGATTAGAGTCGGATTTCACCAATCTTTGTCGTACGTAGAAGGCGGTGATTTCCAAAAAAAAAAAAAAAAAAAAAAAAAAAATCAGAGTGTGCTTCTCAGTTGATTACGTGCCACGCCGTGCTTTCGTTGGTGTTTTAGGCTCGCGTCTCTAGTACGGTCTAGCCTAGGATCAGCACAGTACCGACGTTGAGTGTTTATTCAACTTTGCATCTCTGTTTTGATTACTGTTGAGCTTTTTGCTACCATATTTGTCAAACCTACCTACAGCTCCACATATATTCTACTTCGTGCGGTTGACACCTCCTGGCCATCGCTCTACCACATCTCTGAGAGTTTTTGACCCGTTGGTTGTACATCACCACCTGCTGCTAGGTAAGAATCGGTAAGAACTGAAGAAAAGCTTGCCGGATTTGTGCTTTCCACCACCCCACATCCCATTAGTCGAAGTAGGATCATACTTCTGTGTGTTTTCTATTTCTGCTAACCATGCCAGGATCCCATGATGAAGTGGCGCGGGATGCACCTGATTGGGAGAATATGACAAACAAAGCATTACATGATAAATTTGCACAAATGATGTCTGAACAGGTGAATGACATCGAGAACAGATTTACAGAGGCGATTGATGGTGTGGAGAAGATGATCGACACCAAGCTCGACGCCAAGTTTACTGAGTTGCTCGCACGCTTACCTATACAGCCTGCGGCCGCTCCAGCACAGCCACCGCCACCACGACGTGCACGACGTATTCTGTTTCCGGGCGGACAAGCTGCTGGTGCTCCTGCTGCTGCTGCAGTTACTGCTGCTGCTGCCTCTGACGTCGGCCAGGACGACAACTACGAGGGTGATTACGAGGAGGAGGTGGAACAAGAAGCGGCCTATGAACAGCCAGCTGGACGTCCACGTCCCAACATTCACCACGGTCGACACCAACCACCCCCTCAGGTACGCGATGATGAACATGTGCCTAAACTTAAATTGAATCTTAAGCCGTTTGAGGGTAGATATATTCCTGATGCTTATCTTACTTGGGAGTTAGAAACTGAACAACGCTTTACATGTTTACAATATCCTGAGAATAGACGTGTTACTGCTGCTGTTTGTGAATTCACGGGTTTTGCATCTATTTGGTGGTCTGAACATTGTAGATTGCATGCTAATAATATTCCAGCTACTTGGGCTGCTTTAAAAGATGCTATGCGTAATCGCTGGGTTCCTCCTTATTATCAACGTGAATTGCTACAAAAATTACAGCGTTTGAGACAAGGAAAAAATTCTGTAGAGGAATATTATCAAGAATTACAAACTGGATTGATTAGATGTGGCCTAGTAGAGGATAATGAAGCTATGCTTGCACGTTTTATGGGTGGCTTAAACAGGGAGATACAAACTATTCTAGAATACAAGGACTATGCTACTATTACTCGTTTGTTTCATCTTGCTTGTAAAGCTGAACGTGAAGTGCAGGATCGACAGGCCGCTACGAGACCTAACTTTTCTGCAGGACGAAATACATCATGGACATCGCGTGGACCTTCTACATCCACACGTCCTGCTGCTCCACCCTCTACTTCAGCCGCTCATTCTTACAGGGAGCCACCAAAACAGTCAGCGCCACCATTCAAGGGTGCACAGAGTGGTCCAGCGGCGAGTTCTTCTTCATCCATGGCTTCCACAGGGCAAACACGAGATCGTGATATTAAATGTCGCAGGTGCCAAGGTGGAGGTCACTTCGCAAAAGACTGTCCCTCCAAGCGTGTGATGATTATTACGGCGGATGGTGGGTATGAGTCAGCGAGTGACTATGATGAGGAGACTTTCGTTCTCATTGCTCATGAGGAACAGGGTGCCCATGATGATGCTCATGATATGGAGTATATGGCTCCTGATGATGCAGATAAATATGCTAGTTTGGTTGCTCAACGTGTGTTAAGTGTGCAGGTAACGAAGGCTGAGCAAAACCAGAGGCATAATTTGTTCCACACAAAGGGAGTGGTGAAAAGCTTTGCCGATCAGAGCCCGGGAACCAATGTGGGCGCTGCATGTTCCTTCGTGGTCCAGACGGGAGCAGCTTCTTGCCTTCGTCTGTGGGGATGCACAGTAGCGTCAGACCATTGGGACGCCTGCGGTAAAGGGTCTCATCGAGTAGGAGGTACATCGATGATTGACGAGCATCCCGCTCGGCGTCCTTCCGGTTGCTTGGTAGCTCTCCGTTCTTTAGGTAGGCCATGATGTCACTATCCCAGTCTAGGGGTGCTGGGTCGACAATGAGGACTTGGTGCTTGCCGGGGATGAAGGAGGGAAATTCTCCGAGAAACTGCCCCTTGGTCTCGATCCTTTACTTCTTGGTCTTGGGTTGACTGAGGGTTTGAGTAACCGCGCAACGAACACCCTAGGTGGTACTTTTTCCTGTCGGGCAACGATTTTAGACAGCTCGTCCGCCACGCTGTTCTTGGACCTTGTGATATGCTCCATCCCAAGGCCTTGGAAGTACTTCTCGAGCTTGCAGACTTCGTCGACGTACGCCTGCATCTAGGGCCATCCGTAATCGTCCTTGACTTGTTTGACCACCAGCTAAGAGTCGCCTCTAACTATGAGTCTTTTGATTCTGAAGCCATGGCGGCACTCAAACCGGCGAGCAAGCCTTTGTACTCTGCTGTGTAGTTAGTGGAGGCCTCTCCCTCATACAACATTTGTACAACATACTTCAAGACTTCTCCGGTTTGGGAAACCAGGACAGCGCCGACCCCGGCTCCCTGCAAAGAGAAGGATCCGTCAAAGTTCATGGTCCACTCATTGTTTTCTTTAGTGCCGGGAAGCGAAGATGCTTTCTGCAGGTCTTCGTCATCTTCTGGAGTCCGAGTCCATTCAACAACGAAATCAGCCAGTACCTTGCTCTTAACGGTGGAGGAGTTGACAAACATGAGGTCGAATCCAGACAGCTCCAGCGCCCATTCCACGATAAGGCCCATGGCTTTTCGGTTTCTCAAGACGCGCTCGAGCGGGAAACTGGTTACCACTCGAATTGGATGCGCCTGAAAATAGTTCCTAAGCTTCCGGGAAGCTACGAGCACCCCGAAAAGTATCTTCTGGATCTGAGGGTACCGACGTCTCGTGTCCCGGAGGAGAGTGCTTATGAAGTAGACTGGCTTCTGGGTTGTCCTCCTGGCAGGAACCTTGGCCCCGCGGGCTCCATCTATAGGAGATGATCCCTCAGAATTGCTTGCTTCAGGTGGGGGTCCACCGCCTTCTTCCTCAATGTCGCGCTCGACCACCAATGCTCCGTTTACCACCTGAGATGTTGCCGAGATGTACAACAGCAGGAGTTTGCGTGGGCGTCGTCCCACTTAGGTTGGTGGTGACGTGAGGTACTTCTTCAGGTCTTGTAAAGCGGCTTCAGATTCAGGGGTCCATTGAGGGGACCGGATTTCTTCAATAGCTTAAAGTACGGGAGTGCTCTTTCAGCCAACCGGGAGATGAATCTCCCAAGCGCCGTAATGCACCCGTTCAGTCTCTGGACATCCTTGATGCGTTTCGGGGACTGCATTTGCCCGATCGCCTTGATCTTGTCGGGGTTGACTTCGATGGTGCGGTGGGACACCAAAAACCCGAGGAGCTTGCCGGAAGGAACACCGAAGACGCATTTTTCCGGATTGCGGAATGTCTCACGCAAGTCTTCGACAAGTGTGTCTTCTTCTCTGGTCTTGATCACGATGTCGTCCATGTAAGCCTTGACATTGCGGTGTAATTCGGCTCAAGGCCGATGTGGATAGCTCTCTGGAAGGTGGAACCCGCATTCTTCAACCGTAAGGGCAGCCCGAGTACGTACTTCCTAGGCAATGCTGTTCGGCTTCATCGAAGGCGTGAACTCGATGAGATCCTTATCTGAGTTCTGTGGGGAGCACCGCCTCTACTCCGTAAAAGAGAGCGAAGGCTGTTTCATTTGTGGCTCGATTGGATGTGGTCTTGATTGACCATAGAGCAGCTGGGAGTTCATCCACCCACCACTTTCTGCACTTTTCGAGCCGCTGGATGGTACGGGTCCGGAGACATCAGAGTACTTCCGAATTGGCTGTCTCTGCCTGGTCGTTGCTCCTTTGATGAAACACTGAAGCGAAACACACTGCGGTGCCCATTTGCTCGCAGTACTCGAGGAAGGCCTGACTTGTGAACTGGGTGCCGTTGTCCGTGATGATCCGGTTAGGAACTCCGAAAGGACACACCAGGCTTCTGATAAACTTTATGGCGGATTGCACCGTGATCTTGCGAACTGGCTCCACTTCTGGCTACTTGGTGAATTTGGTAGCACGGGGGAATGGGCCCAAGATGTCCAATCCCCAGACCGCAAAGGGCCATGAGAGAGGGATGATTTGGAGAGCTTGTGATGGTTGATGAACAGCCTTGGCGTGGAATTGGCAGGCGTCACAGGTGTTGACAAGGTCCATGGCGTCGTTCAAGGAGGTAGGCCAATAGAATCCTTGGCGGAAAGCTTTGACGACCAGAGCCCGGGAACCAATGTGGGCGCGGCATGTTCCTTCATGGATGTCCCAGAGCAGCTTCTTGCCTTCGTCTGTGGGGATGCACAGTAGCTTCACACCGTTGGGACGCCTGCGGTAAAGGGTCTCATCGAGTAGGAGGTACATCGATAATTTACGAGCGACCCGCTCGGCGTCCTTCCAGTTGCTTGGTAGCTCTCCGTTCTTCAGGTAGTCCATGATGTCACTGCCTCAGTCTAGGGGTGCTCGGTCGACAATGAGGACTTGGTGCTTGCCGGGGATGAAGGAGGGCAGTTCTTCGGGAAATTGCCACTTGGTCTCAATCCTTTGTTTCTTGGTTTGCGGCCGCGCGTGGTCGACCGAGGGTTTGAGTAAACGCTCAATGAACACCCTAGGCGGTACTTTTTCCTTTCGGGCAGTAATTTTGGTCCAACCCCAGGCCGTGGAAGTGCTTCTCGGGCTTGCGGACTTCGTCGACGTACGCCTTCATCTGGGGGCATCCGTAATCGTCCTTGAATTGGTTGACCACCAGCTGAGAGTTGCCTCTAACTATGAGTCTTTTGATTCCGAGACCAATGGCGGCTCTCAAACCGGCGACCAACCCTTCGTACTCTGTCGTGTTGTTGGTGGAGGCCTCTCCCTGGTACAACATTTGTACAACATACTTCAAGACTTCTCCGGTTGGGGAAACCAGGACAGTGCCGGCCCCGACTCCCTGCAAAGAGAAGGATCCGTCAAAGTACAGGGTCCACTCATTGTTGTCTTTAGTGCCGGGAAGCAAAGATGCTTCCCTGAGGTCTTTGTCATCTTCTGGTGTTGGAGTCCATTCAGCAACGAAATCAGCCAGTACCTTGCTCTTGATGGTGGAGGAGTTGACAAACGTGAGGTCGAAACCAGACAGCTCTAGCACCCATTCGGTGTCTCAGGATGCGCTCGAGCGGGAAACTGGTTACCACTCGAATTGGATGCGCCTGAAAATGGTTCCTAAGCTTCCGGGAAGCCACCGACTCACGACACTCGCACTCGTGTCGCTGTCGGATTCTCGACAACAAGTATAAGAACAAAGAACTTTAACTAAGACATAATATGTAACGTCCAAGGCATACATCACCATTGGATAATTATTACATCATCTCAGAGGTCCGTGGACCCAACAGTACATCATGCGACTAGCGGAAGACAAACACGACCGAGTACGGTCAAAAGCCAAATTGCCCTAGAGTGGGCTGCACATAAAGAGTCCACCCACGGATCGTCGAAGCCCAACTGTAGGATCTACTGAACGAGGTCGTCCTCATCGTCATCCTCCGGGGGCACCTCCACGAAGTATCGTCCAGTGCTCGGGTCAAGAAAGTACTCCACTGCAGCGGCCGATCAGGCAAAACAGTAAAAGCACAAAAGGAAAACAGGGGTGAGATTATATCATTACAGGATAACTGACTTCCTACGATAAGACAAGATAAAGGTAAAGGTAGCAGCCGCACTAGCATATATGGTGGCTATCGTTCTATTAGAATAGGGGTAAGGTCCAAGAAATACACGTGATATCGTGTCATAAGTCTGCTATTCACCTACTTACATCAAACATAACACAACCTGGATCTTCTCTTGGTCCCCCTAGACGAAGAAAAGCAACCAATGCACTCACACAGTAGGCAAGTTTTAATTATGATTAAAATTGATGTTATTCTATGAACAAGGAGTAGGTCTCAAGTCGTCCATAACCGCGGACACGGCTTTTCGAAAAGATTTAACCCTGTAGGGGTGTACCAACTGCCCATCATAGGCTTCGCATGTACGCCCGGTTTCCACTTGGCTAAGTAAACGCCTGAAACTCCGGAACGTCAGAGTCCCTCTAACTAGCAACGCACAATTCCGGGTGGCCCCAGGGGAGTCGACATCCAATCCAAAAGCCGGCCAATCTCTCAGATCGGCCTCTTCCGTATGGCCAAGGTCGGGTTTAGTCTCACCTATAAATCAGGGGACTTCCCTAGCTCACCAGTGTGGACCAACCAGAGGAACTATGTCTCCGTTGGTCCGGGTTGTTCCGAAAACAGCTGGGGTACCAACCAAGCACACACACGTTTGCAAATAGTAAAACAGCTCGGGCCACCTCTAGAACTGTATGAAGCTAGGTAGGTAAGACAAGAGGACCCCATGGAATCCCACACGCGATTAGGCACGCTCGTCAAGAAACACAATACCTGGAACTCGGGACCTAGGTGACTCAAATGGAACAAAACACCTGGCGGGAACAGCCTGGTCTCCCATCTTTCGTCAAGCATAAATTAACATCATAAAATATAATAAATATCAACCAACTTCTTTAAATAACATGATATCCCAAACCATAGAACAGGGTAAGCAGAAAGTTTTCCTACTCATACTAAGCAATGGCTGAGCAGCGGTAACTTAGCAATACAATGTTTTGCTGGGATGTGGGGATCATGGCTGTTTGGGTTTCCAGAAATGGCTTAATCAAAGTGGATAGGATCAAGCAAACGTTCTAGGCTACAGCTAGGCGGGTAGGCAGAAAGGTATCAAGTAATGGTATGAATCTTCCCCTTGCCTGGGTAATCGGTCGTCGAAGCAGACGCAGCAGGGTCCTCGGGCTCGGTGTCGAAAACCTCCACGTAAGTCTCCTCGGCGGTCTCAGGTGCTAACGTAAGGTACCGGCAAGGAAGAGGCACACAAGTAAGTAACGGGTATAATGCAAAGGCAAGGATGGTATGATCAAGTTTAACTTACATGACGTGACCCGATCTAGTCAGATTTAAATGAAGGTGGCGACGACACGTCATCAACTTCATATGCAATTTATTTACGTGAAGATGGCTTTGGTCTTAGCCTTATTTTAGGTGTAAGTAGCATGTCAACATGGCATGATCAACAATGCATAACATAAATAAAACAACGTGGAAAGTATCATCGATTCCGGAGACGGAGTAGTGTCGGTGAATTTGACACAAGGAAGGTGCAACAATAGTTTGAAACCAGCCACATTGCATATGAAAATATGTTAGGGGCTGACTTTGAAGAAAGATGATTTGAGGATGAAATGAAGCAAAACTTGAAAAGGACTGATGATCATCATCTCAAAATGCACTGAAGATGAAAAGATGCAATTAGGGAAGATAGATTGATCCTGGTTGAGGTGGTCACACCTTGTCCGAATGGGTTGCACAAAACATCATGAGGACATCATCATTGCAATCCTTGCAGAAAGCTACCCCAAAACCATACATATTATGGTAGCATTTGAATTTGCAAACACAGTTGCAAATTCAACTGGAGTTCAGGGGGCTGAGTGCAAAATTACATTACATGCATTTAGGAAAAGGCTCAAATGATTAAATCATTATCACCATGCAACTCCTTGGATGAAACTACCCAAAATCCATATATGGCATGGCCAATTTTCTATTTGGATAAAACTTGATCAAAACAAAAGAAAAGGAGGGGTTATATTGCAAAATTACCACACCTCAATTATTAGAGAGGGCTAAGTGCAAACTAGACCTCACCATGAAGATCAGTGGGTCAAGCTAACCCAAAACCATATATGGCACGATATGTTTGGGGTGGCAAGTCCAAAAGTCCATATTCAGAATTGAATTTGAATTCAAATCAAATTTGGAAATTAAACAGAAAAGAGACACAAAAAGAAAATGAAAAAAAGAAAAGGGCTCAGCCTCTCTGGGCTGGCCTCGGGCAATTCCGGCCCAGCTACAGAGCGAGCTATGGGCTCGGCCCACTGACCTTACGGGCCACGTCTCGCTGACGCGAGGGACCCACTAGTCAGTATCGTGGAGAAAAAGAGCAAAAAAAAGGGGGCATTTGGCGCTACCGGGGTTCGAACCCGCGACCACGGCTTGCGCGCTGAGTACTCGAACCACCACGCCACTGCACCTGCTTGTGCTACAAGACTGGATCCAGCCCAGTTAGCAGGTCCTTCCTTCTCTTCTGAACATGACGAGCAAGCGACAGACACCGGACCGGCCACGTTCAGGCGATGCTAAAGGGAGCTACATGGTGGCATTGGCCCTGCAGGCGCCACGGGACCCTAGCTGCCACATCCATGCACGGGTGTACGCCGAGATCTAGCCGGAGTCGCGTCGACGGCGACGGAAACTTCAACTGAAAAGGTCGCGGCACACTGTCACTCAAGACGGATTCAGACGACGCAAGGCGGAGACTTGCGGCGACCACGGGCTCGCACACAGGTCACTGGGGAGTCGGGGCTTGCCCCTTGCCTGCAATAACGGCGACGGACGGCTCGTCACAAGTCGGGACGGCGCACTGCCTACAGGAGGGTTCAGATTGCGAGCAAAGCAAGGAAAGCGTGCGCGGGGCCTAAAGGTCACGCCTTGGCTTCCAAGATCGCGCCCTAGACGTTCACAGAATGCGCCCTGCGCACCTAGAGCACGCCGGGGCCACGGTGGCCATGACAGCACGGCTCGCCGCGGACGGAAACGACGCGGCTCGGAGGGGGCGACAAGCACGAGCATTACAGGGGAAAAAGGCGTCGCGTCTCACCTAGGGGTGTCGTCGACGTGTCGGGCTTGCCGGAGGGGAGGAAGACGGGCGGAGACGACGCCGGGGTTGGAGGCTTCCGCGGCGGGGCTCGTCGGTCCGGGGCTGCTCTGCTCCTCCTAGTGCGAACCTGCAGCTCAGGAAGACGAGAACACACGGCGGTGAGGCTCAGTTGAACTCACGGGCGAGCAATTTGTACCGCAACAGCGGTTCTCACCGAAATCGTCCGACGGGGTCGCGGAACAGGGGAGCAGCGGGGGAGCCATGGCGGCGGCGGCGAGAGGAAAGAAGGGGGAGGAATAGATCTAGGGTTCCAAGAGGGAGCCCTAGGGGAGCTTATATAGGGGAGAGGGCCACCGGCCACGTCCCTGTCCTCCTGCCGCCGTGGCCTCTCCGGTGTGAGAGAGGAGAGGGGGGAAAAGACGAGCCACGGTGGAAAGGTGGGGGACGACCCCCTCGTACCGGTTCGCCTTGGGCTGGGCCAAGGGGAAAACGGGCCCAGGTGGGCTGGGCTGGAGGAAAAAAAAGAAAAACAAAAGGAAAAGCCTCCTCTTGGACCCTTTTTCTATTTAATAAAACAGAAAAGGACTCAGGGTTTATTTCTGGATTAAATACAAGTAAAAAAATACATAAAAATATGTATAATTAACCTTGCATTATTCCTCAATTTCCAAAAGTGGTTTGGGCATTTTTGGCAACAAAAAAATTGTGAGCTCATTTTTGAATTCAAAATCATATTGAACTAGAGCCCCCTATTTTGATGATGGCAAAAATAACTTGAGGATTTTAAAACCCTTGCCATAGCAATTGAAATGGCTAGGCCAAGTTTGGGGTCAGGGAGAGCATGCATGCAACAATGAAAATTCCTCAAACACTCTTCTTGAACCATTTTGGATGCAAAAACAAACAAACCAAATGGGCTCCAATCCCAATGCAAATTTAAATCACCACATGAAATTATAATGTTTAGCATCATGCCAAGTTACAAAGTCAACAGACAAAGTACAATCTCATGGTGTTTTATATTTATTGCACATGGGCTGTTACAGCACTCCCCCACCAACACAGGATCTCGTCCCGAGATCTAAGCCTGAAACAATTCAGGATACTCAGAACGGAGATGATCTTCGCGCTCCCACGTTGCTTCCTTCTCCGAATGATGTGCCCACTGAACTTTCATGAACTTGACGTTCTTGTTGCGAGTCTTGCGCTCGGACGTCTCAAGAACACGGACTGGACGCTCTGAGTAGGAAAGGTCCGCACTCAGCTGGATCTCGCCCAAGTCAATAGCCTGCTCTGGCTGCTTGAAACACTGCTTTAGCTGGGACACATGGAACACGTGATGCACCATGGACAGACTCTCTGGAAGCTCGAGCCGAAAGGCAAGAGGTCCCCTAGTCTCAAGGATGCGGAAAGGTCCGACAAATCTTGGAGCGAGCTTTCCTTTGATGCCAAAGCGGTGAGTTCCCCTCAATGGAGACACTCTCAGGTACGCCCAATCACCAACCTGAAACGCTACACCACGGTGCCTTTTGTCATAATAGGCCTTCTGCCTAGACTGTGCTGCCTTTAGGTGCTCTCGGAAAATCTTCACTCTATCCTCTGCCTCCTGGATCACATCTGGGCCGAACAGCTGCCTCTCACCTGTCTCGGACCAGTTCAAAGGTGTCCTGCACTTACGGCCATACAAGACTTCAAACGGTGCTGCTTGCAGACTTGCCTGATAGCTGTTGTTGTAAGAGAACTCAGCATACGGCAAGCATTCTTCCCACTTCGTGCCAAAAGAGATAACACATGCCTGAAGCATGTCTTCGAGGATTTGGTTCACGCGCTCGACTTGCCCACTTGTCTGAGGGTGATAAGCAGTACTGAACAACACTGTCGTACCAATCGCCTTTTGAAAGGCCTGCCAGAACTTAGAGGTGAAAAGGCTGCCTCTATCGGAACTGATCTTCTTGGGAATGCCATGCAAAGATACAACTCTTGCGGTGTACAAATCCGCCAGCTGAGCTGCTGAAATGGAGTCCTTCACTGGGAAGAAGTGGGCAACTTTGGAAAGATTGTCAATGACAACAAAGATGGCATTGTTCTTCTTCTGCGACAAAGGGAAGCCTGTGATGAAATCCATCTCTATATGATCCCATTTCCACTCCGGAATCTCAAGTGGCTGAAGCAACCCTGCGGGCTTCTGGTGCTGTGCCTTCACTCTCCTGCACACATCACACTGAGACACGTAACGGGCAACATCCCGCTTCATACGAGTCCACCAAAATCTTTGCTTGAGATCTTGATACATCTTTGTACTGCCAGGGTGAATCGATAGCTTTGAGTCATGGGTTTCCTTCATGATGACCTCTCTGAGATCTCCCTCCTTGGGAACAACAACTCGCTCTTCGAACAACACGGTGCCGTCATTATGCACTGAAAAGCAACCGTACTTTGGAACTGAGGCGGCAATACCCTGTTTGATCTTTTGTATCATTGAGCTGCCAGACTGGGCTTCACGAATCTTCTCATGGATTGTGGGCTCTACCACAAGGTTGGCAAGATAGCCTGCTGGAACTAGCTCGAGATTGAGCCTTCGAAAGGACTCACACAAATCAGGGTGGATCTTCTGCACCTGGATATTATTGCAATCGCCCTTGTGGCTCAGCGCATCAGCTATGACATTCGCCTTCCCAGGCGTGTACTGAATATCAACTGTGTACTCAGTAATGGTTTCAAGCCATCTTCTTTGCCTCAATTTCAGATTTGGCTGAGTGAACAAGTACTTCAGACTCTTGTGGTCCGTGAACACATCCACCTTCCTCCCTAAGAGGAGGTGTCGCCAAGTGACCAAAGCGTGCACAACTGCTGCAAGCTCCAAGTCGTGCGTGGGATAATTCCTCTCACTTGTCTTCAACTGCCGTGAGGTATAAGCCACAATATTCCTGCCTTGCATCAAAACTCCGCCCAGACCTTGCAAGGAAGCATCACAAAACACCTGAAAAGGCTGTGACTCATCTGGCGGTGTGAGAATTGGAGTTGTGGTCAACTTCTCTTTCAACTCCTCGAAGGCTGACTGGCAAGCTGGTGACCAGGTGTACTGCTTGTCTTTGCACAACAATTCAGTCATTGGCTTTGCTATTTTGGAGAAATTCTGCACCAACCTCCTGCAATAACTGGCGAGGCCGAGAAAACTCCTTAGCTGCTTCACGTTCTACGGCGGAGCCCACTCTTGAATAGTGCGGACTCGCTCTGGATCAACCGCAATTCCCTCGGCGGAGATGACATGGCCCAGAAAATTGACCTTGTCCAGCCAAAACTCACACTTGGAGAACTTGGCGTAATACCGGTGCTCTCTTAACTTCTGCAGCACCAAGCGCAAATGTTCCTCATGCTCAGCCTCTGACTCGGAATAGACAAGAATGTCGTCGAGGTAGAGGATCACAAACACATCAAGCCATTCTTGGAACAAATAGTTCATAGCTCTCATGAATGTCGGAGGGGCATTTGAGAACCCAAAAGTCATGACTGTGAACTCGTACAACCCATAACCTGTGCTGAACGCGGTCTTGGGAATATCCTCTTCATGAACACGGATTTGATGATACCCCATCCTTAAGTCAAGCTTGGAAAACACCTTAGCCCCATTCAACTGCTCAAACAGATCATTGATGCGGGGTAAAGGGTACTTGTTCTTGATGGTCTTCTTGTTGATACCGCGATAGTCCTGGACCAAGCGGCTAGTCCCATCCTTCTTCTGGACAAACAAAGTTGGTGTACCCCAAGGGGAAGTGCTCGCGCGGATAAAACCGTCTGCTTCCAACTCTGTCAACTGTTTCTTGAGCTCAATCAACTCCTTCGAACACATCTTGTACGGATGCCGAGAAATCGGCTGGGTACCAGGCTCTAGCTCAATAACGAACTCAATAGCTCGAACTGGGGGAATTCCTGGCAACTCCTCCGGAAAGACGTTTGGGAACTCACAGACAACTCTGACCTCTTCGAGCAAAGGCGCAACTCCTACGTTCAATGCGTACAACTGTGCTGGTCCTGTCATAGAGCCACAAGTGTACAAGACTTTTGCGCCTGAATCATGTGTCAACTTCACTGATCTGGTCGGACAATCAATATTGGCCATGTGCTGCACAAGCCAATCCATGCCCAAAATGACATCAATGTCGGAACGCGGAAGCAAAATCAAGGAAGCGGAAAAAAGGAGGCCCTGAATCTGGATCTGCACATCAGGAACTCTGACAGCTGAACTGGACTTGGAGCCCGGTGTAGAGATAGCCATAGGAGACGACATCATCTCTGAATGCAAATCATGTGCACGAGCAAAAGACTTGGAAACGAAAGAGTGAGAATGATAGAGGCGAAGGTGTCCCGATGTTTCGATGAGATGATGGAGATCGATTTTGGTGGAGTAGACTTTCACGAACCGACTACGAACGTGCGAAGACGTTGCGCCTTAGCAATCGCTAAACCAACTCCGAGAGGTTATTGATCCCGCGGATGCACGATCAACCTGACCACGAAGGTCTAATTCCTGCAAGCAATCGACAAGAACAAGCAAGAACTAAGAATTGCAATCTGGATATTGCGAATATAAGATGAAAGATTAACAGAAGTTGGGGTTCCAATGCGGTCTTGGCCTGGTCGGATGACACAAACGAAGAGCTCGAAGTTGCGGCTATGGCTAACTTAAATCTAATTAAAACCCAAGTCTAAACGACGCCCTAAGGGCTGTATATATGGGGGAACAGAGGGGAATTTCGTGGCCCCTTGGAGCAGGGGTCCGAAAACAACCCTAACTCGGTTTCCTCACACATACGGACTCTAAAAAATAGCCTATTAAGTGTATTTCGAAATTACATGGGCCTGGCCCAATAATAAGGTGACGCAGCACCTATAATAACCCTTGGACGAAAATATTAATGTGGCATCTTGTGTCTCTCGTCCAAGTCTTCATGCACGCCTTATGGTGGCCTCAAAGTGCGAAAATCACCACTGGAAGCTCCATTGTCCTTTCCTGCGCGCGCACCTCCTTCTCCATGCTTGATCCCGCTCGAACGACCATCCTTCTTATCCATGCTAGGTCCTTCATTCATAAGACAAACAAAAGTATCTAATTTAGGCAGCATCATATGTTCCTGAACATTAGAAGGATTCGCAAGAAACGAAAGTACCTGATAATTTAGTTGACGTGCGCGTGCTCTAGTAACTGGTCCAGTATGTGTAGTTGGTGAAGATGTGGGTGTAACATTAGTAGAGATGTTCTCATCATCCTCCCCTTCTTGAATTGAAGTCGTCCTCGATGGAAGCTCATCATCTTCTCCCAAATAAGGTTTCAAATCTGCAATGTTAAATGTGGGACTAACCCCAAAATCTGCAGGTAGCTCAAGTTTATATGCATTATCATTAATTTCTGTAAAACCTTAAAGGGACCATCAACTCGTGGCATTAACTTAGACTTGCGCAAATCAGGAAACCTATCTTTACATAGATGTAACCAAACAAGATCTCCTGGTTCAAACACAACATGCTTTCTACTCTTATCACCAGCAAGCTTGTATCTAGCATTCATTTTCTCAATGTTTTCTTTAGTTAACTCATGAATTTTTAATATCAATTCAGCACGTTGCTTAGCATCAAAATTAACCCTCTCCGAAGATGGAAGAGGCAGCAAATCAATAGGTGCACGAGGTAGAAAACCATAAACAATCTCAAAAGGGCACATTTTAGTGGTAGAATGAAATGAACGATTATAAGCAAATTCAATATGAGGTAAACATTCTTCCCACATTTTCAAGTTACTCTTTAAAACAGCCCTAAGCATAGTAGATAAAGTCCTATTGACTACTTCAGTTTGACCATCAGTTTGGGGATGACATGTAGTACTAAAAAGTAGTTTAGTCCCCAACTTAGCCCATAAGCATCTCCAAAAATGGCTAAGAAACTTAGTATCATGATCCGAGACAATAGTATTGGGCACACCATGTAAGCGAATAATCTCACGAAAGAATAAGTCAGCAACATTAGCAGCAGCATCGCTTTTATGACATGGTATAAAATGTGCCATCTTAGAAAATCTATCCACAACAACAAATATGCTATCCCTCCCCTTCTTTGTTCGAGGCAAGCCTAAAACAAAGTCCATGGATATGTCCTCCCACGGAACACTAGGTACAGGTAAAGGCATGTATAAACCATGAGGATTGAGTCGTGACTTAGCTTTTTGACATGTAGTGCAGCAAGCAACCAAACGCTCAACATACCGTCTCATCTTTGTGATAGAGGCGGGGTGTCCCGATCTTTCGATGAGATGATAACTACGATTTGATGGAGTCGACTTTGACGATCCGACTACAAACGTGCAACGACATTGCGCCTTAGCAATCGCTAAACCAATCTCCTGAAGGTTATTGACCACGCCGGAGCACGATCAACCTGACCACGAAGGTCTAGTGCCTGCAAGCAATCGAAGAACAAGCAAGAACTATGATAAAGCAATCTGAATATTGCGAATATGTAGATGAAGTATGATTAAAGTTGGGATTCCGAAAGCGGTCTTGATCTGGTCGTTGTACACAAACCGAGTACACGAAGATGCAGCAATTAGCTAAGCAGTCTTTTTAACTAAAATAAATCCAAAGAAAAACCCTAGGGGTTGATCTACTTATATAGGACTAAAGGGTGGAGGCCAAGGGGGTGGAAGGACGTCCCAAGGAGTCCTAAAACTAAACCTAGGTCGTACAAGGCACTTGGGCCCATGTGGAGGTGATGCAACACCTATTGAGTTGGACTTTGATTCGGATTCTGCTGCTGGGTCGCACCGTTTTCGAAATATCTCCACGCTCCGAAGGAATTTGAAGGTGAAACCAATTGCGTTGGAAACTAGACGAGATAAGCTATCACCAGAAAAAAGAATCACCCAATTTGGACTTCGTATGTAGAAACGGCAGGTGTTTGAAGTTGGGTATATCTCTGCAGTCCGAATCTGAGTCCATGACGTGAAAGACTTGGTCTCTATCTTCTCTTGGCCCAAAAGTGACGTGAAATAACTTCTTGTACAGCACACAATCATGCCCCTTTTGTATTGACTTCATTTCTTGATCAAATATAGAGGAATTAATGGTCATATCCATGATAATTATGTCCTCATCATCTTCATGCTTGAACATGCTCCAATGCTCTTCCTTCTTGTCCATGCTAGGTCCTTCATTTGTCAGCAACAGAAATATATCGACGTTAGGCAGCATCATATTCACATGAACATTAGAAACATTACCAAGAAATGAAAGTACCTGATAATTTAATTGGTGTGCACGATCTCTCGTAATTGGTCCAGTAGGTATATTAGCAGGGGTTGTGGCTGTAACTATGGTAGTCATGTCCTCATCACTTTGGCCAAAAGAAATGTGTAGCAAGTACGTCCTCCGTCTTTTTCACGCCAAAGTGTCCCATTAATCCTCCTCCATGTGCCTCCTACAACAAAAAAAGACGAATAGAGCTAGCTGGAATGCATAGCTTGTTAGAACGGAACACAAATCCATCACTAAGCATAAACTTGTTCCATGTTCTACCCTCTCTACAATTCTGCAATACATCTTTAAATTCCGCATCATTTACATATTGATCTTTGATTGTCTCTAATCCGAATATCTTGAAGTCAAGTTGTGAAAGCATAGTATAACGACGAGACAATGCATCAGCAATAATATTATCTTTCCCCTTCTTGTGTTTAATGACGTAAGGGAAAGTCTCAATAAATTCAACCCACTTAGCATGTCGACGATTAAGTTTTGCTTGACTTCTTATGTGTTTCAAAGATTCATGATCAGAATGTATAACAAATTCTTTGGGCCATAAATAATGTTGCCAAGTTTCTAATGTCCGAACAAGAGCATATAATTCCTTCTCATAAGTAGAATAGTTCAGACTAGGCCCACTCAATTTTTCAGAAAAGTATGCAACATGTTTAGCATCTTGTAATAACACACCTGCCAAACCAATCCCACTAGCATCGCATTCAAGCTCAAAAGTCTTATTAAAATCAGGAAGTTGGAGCAAAGGAGCATGTGTTAACTTATCTTTCAATACCGTGAAGGCTTCTTCTTGTGCGGTACCCCAAGTAAAAGGCACATCCTTGTGTGTAAGCTCATTGAGAGGTGCAGCAATGGTGCTGAAATCTCTCACAAAACGCCTATAGAATCCAGCGAGGCCAAGAAAACTCCTCACTTGTGTGACCGTTTTGGGCTGCGGCCAACTCTCAATCGCCTCGATCTTGGCTTTATCAAGTTCAATTCCCTGCGGAGTAACAACATAGCCAAGAAACGATACTCGATCGGTGCAAAAGGTGCACTTCCCAAGGTTACCAAACAAACGTGCATTACGTAGAGCAATAAAAACAGCACGTAAATGATCCAAATGTTCCTCCAAAGATTTGCTATAAATCAGTATATCATCAAAATAGACTACCACAAATCGTCCAATGAAAGCACGTAAAACCTCGTTCATTAATCTCATGAAAGTGCTAGGTGCATTAGTTAACCCAAAAGGCATGACTAACCACTCATATAATCCAAACTTAGTTTTAAATGCGGTTTCCATTCATCTCCTAATTTCATGCGAATTTGATGGTATCCACTACGCAAATCAACTTTGGAAAACATGGTAGAGCCACTTAATTCATCAAGCATATCATCTAACCTAGGAATAGGATGACGATAACGAATAGTAATATTATTAATGGCTCGACAATCAACACACATACGCCATGTTCCATCCTTTTTAGGCACTAATATAACAGGAACAGCACAAGGACTAAGGGATTCACGTATGTAACCTTTGTCGAGTAGCTCTTGTACTTGACGCTGAATCTCCTTCTTCTCCTCCGGATTGGTACGGTATGGCGCACGGTTGGGCAGCGAAGCACCAGGAATTAAGTCAATCTGATGCTCAATCCCTCGAATAGGTGGTAATCCCGGTGGTACGTCTTGTGGAAAGACGTCAAGAAACTCCTGCAAAAGGTCAGTGACAACAGGAGGCAAAGAAGGAGGCAATTCCTCAAATGAAAACAAAGCTTCTTTGCACACAAAAGCATAGCACACATATTGACTAACATCCAAATCCGAAATATCAACCTTAGTAGCAAGCAAAGTTGGACTAGTCAATTTAATTTCATTAGAAACAGAAGAAGAAGATTTACTATTAGTCTTATGTTGTTGCTCAAATTCTTTAGATGCTATCTCATTTTCACTCTTATTTTTCTCCTGTTTAGCTTTACTAGCTCTAGCAAGATCATCTTTCACAATTTGTTCAGGAGACATAGGAAGTAAAGCAATATTTTTATCCTGATGAACCAGAGTAAACTGATTTGTCCTACCATGGTGTACAACATTCCTATCAAATTGCCATGGTCTACCAAGTAAAAGAGAGCATGCTTGCATGGGTACCACATCACAATCAACATAATCAGCATATGCAGCAATGGTAAAGTGCACACGAACAGAACGCGTTACCTTAATCTTACCACTATTGTTAAACCACTGAATATAGTACGGATGGGGGTGTGGTCTTGTGGTGAGAGATAGCTTTTCCACCAACTCCATGCTAGCCAAGTTGTTGCAACTCCCTCCGTCAATGATGATGCGAACCGAACGTTCTTTCACCACTCCCTTTATGTGGAACAAATTATGCCTCTGGTTTTGCTCGGCCTTCGTTACCTGCACACTTAACACACGTTGAGCAACCAAAGTAGCATATTTATCTGCATCATCAGGAGCCATATACTCTATATCATGAGCATCATCATGGGCACCCTGTTCATCATAAGCAATGAGAACTAAAGTCTCCTCATCATAGTCACTCGCTGACTCATACCCACCATCCGCCGTAACAGTCATCACACGCTTGGAGGGACAGTCTTTTGCGAAGTCACCTCCACCTTGGCACCTGCGACATTTAATATCACGATCTCGTGTTTGCCCTGTGGAAGCCATGGATGAAGAAGAACTCGCCGCTGGACCACTCTGTGCACCCTTGAATGGTGGCGCTGGCTGTTTTGGTGGCTCCCTGTAAGAATGAGCGGCTGACGTAGATGGTGGTGCAGCAGGACGTGTGGATGTAGAAGGTCCACGCGATGTCCATGATGTATTTCGTCCTGCAGAAAAGTTAGGTCTCGTAGCGGCCTGTCGATCCTGCACTTCACGTTCAGCTTTACAAGCAAGATGAAACAAACGAGTGATAGTAGCATAGTCCTTGTATTCTAGAATAGTTTGTATCTCCCTGTTTAAGCCACCCATAAAACGTGCAAGCATAGCTTCATTATCCTCTACTAGGCCACATCTAATCAATCCAGGTTGTAATTCTTGATAATATTCCTCTACAGAAATTTTTCCCTGTCTCAAACGCTGTAATTTTTTTAGCAATTCACGTTGATAATAAGAAGGAACCTAGCGAGTACGCATAGCATCTTTTAAAGCAGCCCAAGTAGTTGGAATATTATTAGCATGCAATCTACAATGTTCAGACATCCAAATAGATGCAAACCTCGTGAATTCACAAACAGCAGCAGTAACACGTCTATTCTCAGGATATTGTAAACATGTAAAGCGTTGTTCAGTTTCTAACTCCCAAGTAAGATAAGCATCAGGAATATATCTACCCTCAAACGGCTTAAGATTCAATTTAAGTTTAGGCACATGTTCATCATCGCGTACCTGAGGGGGTGGTTGGTGTCGACCGTGGCGAATGTTGGGACGTGGCCGTCCAGCTGGCTGCTCATAGGCCGCTTCCTGTTCCACCTCCTCCTCGTAATCACCCTCGTACTTGTCGTCCTGGCCGACGTCAGAAACAGCAGCAGGACGAGCACCAATACCAGCAGCTTGTCCTCTCGGAAACAGAATACGTCGTGCACGTGGTAGTGGCGGTGGTTGTGGCTGTGCTGGAGCGGCAGCAGGCTGTGTAGGTAGGCGTGCGATCAACTCAGTAAACTTGGCGTAGAGCTTGGTGTCGATCATCTTTTCCACGCCATCAATCGCCTCTGTAAATCTGTTCTCGATGTCATTCACCTGTTCAGACATCATTTGTGCAAATTTATCATGTAGCTCCTTGTTTGTCATGTTCTCCCAATCGGGTGCATCCCGCGCCACTTCATCATGTGATCCTGGCATGGTTAGCAGAAATAGAAAACACACAGGAATATGATCCTAC